>JARCFY010000017.1:38080000-40900000 GCA_029233225.1 Lepidodactylus listeri | reverse complement strand
AAGGGAGCAGGAAGAGAATGAGGGTGTGTTCTTTATGCTTATTTTTATTGCATAAAGTATTGGATGGGGAAGGGAATGGAGGAAGAGCAGGTCAGTTTCACTCACCTGTGGAGTGGAGCCTGAGGGGTGGGCGTTGCCTTCTGACACACTTCTGGTATGTTAGGGGGTGTGGCATATGCAAATGAGTTATGCAAATGAGTTATGGTAATGAGCTCCTGCACCTCTTTTTCTACAAAATGACCCCTGGTCATAGCAATGTGCATGACCATGTGGATATGAGACCTGAGGACAGGTCATGTGAATCCACCTTACTACCTCTCTGCATGTGTCCAGGATTAAAGTCAATACAAATTAGGATTTCACTATTGAAGATCAAATGTGTGTGTGTGTGTTTTGTTTTGAAAGAAAATTGAGTATTCAAAGCAGTATGTCTTATTTACCGATAGCCTGCTGTGGTGAAAATAATACTAATATACTCAGCTGAAAAATGCATTTCCATTTTGTGATTATATTTCCTCACCTGAATGTTCCTATCCTTCTGAAAAAGAACACTCTACATTGTTTTTTTTTTTAACAAAAAAAAAACCCTGATCAGAATCTACAGTGTATAATTTCAAGACCATTTTTATGTATATTTATGCTAAACCTAAATCAATGTTCTTGATTTCCATAAGTGGCCCATGTGAGATGGCAACCTTCTGCCACCATTTTTAAAATGTAGACAGTTTTGATGAACAAAATTGATGGGTACAGGATGAACAAAAGAATACTGATGACACACACATACTGTAAATGCTTGATCAAAAGTGGCGGACGTGGCAGATGTTCTGTCCCCAAACTTAAACTGTTTCTCAAAAGTTTGTGTCAAAAAAAATTTGTGGAATCTGGAAAACATAGGTGTATTGCACCTATGGAAAGCGCTGTCAAGTCAAAACTGACATATGGAGACCCCATAGGGTGTTCAGGGCTCTTGTCCATCACACACACACAACTTACTGCAGATTTTCCTAGCAGTAAGCCTTTAATCTTGATTATGGATTCTGTGCCCACCTTAAGCACCATTATTTTTCTTCCGGTGTATTTATTCTGCAGCTACAATTTTAAAAACACACTTTACTAAATCAGGGTGGAACGTCACTTTTTTAATACACACATACACATACACACACACACACTAGGAATAAGGTCCATTGTGGAAATAAATACAACAGGCTCTAGAAAGAGGCTCTGGAAGAGTACCAAGGCCTTGGGCACTCAGCATCAATTTTCTGTGGCAATCTCAGCAGGGTATAATGACAGAGTCCACCAGTTTCTCCAGGGGAAAATCTCTGCCATCTGAAGTGCTGTTGTAGTTCAGCGTGATCTCCATTCCTCCCCTGGAGATTGGCAACAATGGTTCCCCATGAGGGACTGGTTGGCTTGGAGGGTGGAGTCTATGGCATTGTACCTGTCTAAGGTCCCACCCCTCCTCCAACATCACCATCTCCAGGCTCCATCCCTCAAATCTCCAGGAATTTTCCACCTGGAGTTGGCAACCCTATCTGCTTCCCAGCCAATCATCAACTTCACTCTTCAACTTTCCATCTCCCCTCACCCCCCTGCAGCCTCCACCATGCTCTGAAGCCCTGGAGCACTTGGAATTCTGAGTGATCTCCAGCCCTCACCTGGGGATTGGCAACTCTTCTCCACCCACTGCCAGGTGGGTCTAACTGTCCCCTCAGTGGCCTGCTTCTGTCAGTAAAAAGACCATGGACTTTCAGCCTAATCCCCTCCACCGCCCACTGCCAGCTTGGCAACCGAGCTTGCTCTGATTAGGGAAATACCTGGAGATTGGGGGGGGGGGGGGGTGGATCCTGTGGAGGGCAGCATTGGAGGCGGGGGATGGAAGGACTCAGCAGGGTATAATGCCATAGGGTCTATCCTCCAAAGCAGCCATTTTCTCCAGGGGAACTGATCTCTGTCATCTGGAGATCAAATGTAACAGCAAGAGATCTACAGGTCCCACCTGAAGATTGGAAACTCTAAGGGGAAAGTCAGCCACACAGCAGGGGGTTGAAGAGAATGGTTTGATGGTCACTGGCCCACCTCATTAACCAGCCAGCCATGGTGGAGCGAAGCTGGGCTACGGTCAGACATGCATTTTAATCCACTGTTGCCCCGCCTCTAATTGATCCAAAGTATTTTATTACAGAGAATACTGATCAGGCTCACCCCTTTTAGCACTCTTCAAAGCGCTTTTGTACCATTCTTGAGCGATCAGATGCATATCATACCCTGCAGCCAAAAAATGTTGCTGCCAGCCATTTTTAAAAATAATTTTTCCCTCAAACATGCCCAGAAGCACTGCCATACCTTCTGGAATACGTAGTTCATGGGGCTGTTGGCCATCTTAAAAAAGTTTACTCTCTAGGTACCCCTTCCCCAAATCACAGGAAAAAGCTAAAGTACAAAGGTGTTTTTATTTGGAAGCTTCTATGCAGAAAGCAATGTTTAGAGCAGCCCCTGTGGCTGTGGGGGAGAGAAAGAGTGGTGCGAATAAGCAGTCGTGGGCACTTCGTTAACTACTGAAAAAAAATGGTGGCAGAAAAAAAAGAGCCCTGTCAGAGCTGCCTGATTGACTGAGTGATCAGACAACAGGAAATCCAGTTTGAAACCAGCTCAGGCCAAAAAGACCGGACTTTAACAGGTATCAAATAAACACACAATAAAGGGGGAGGGGGGACACAGACAACTGGGACACGATTGACAGATATTGGTGTCTGATCATGCACTTTAAATCCACCAGGGAACAGCAATGGCAATGGATCAAATTGGACTTCTGATCGCAGCCCGGAAGAAAGAGCTGTTTCTTAGGGTTGCCATCCTCCAGGTGGGGCCTGGGGATCTCCTGCTTTTACAATTGATCTCCAGCTGACAGAGATCAGCTCCCCCTGGAGAAAATGGCTGCTTTGAAGGGTGGACTCTATGGCATTGTACTATGCTGAGGCCCCTCCCCTCCCCAAATCCCACCTTCTCCTGGTTCCACCCCCAAAGTCTCCAGATATTTTCCAACCCAGACCTGGCAACCCTACCATTTCTACAGTTTATTCTGACTGCAAAGTCAGTGGGTGGGGGAGGGGGTTATGCTGAAAGTCCATTGTCTTTTCACTGATAGAAGCAGGCCACTGAGGGGACAGTTAGACCCACCTGGCAGTGGGCGGAGGAGAAGAGTGGACCTAGCACCCAGTCGGTCCTTCCCCTTCACTGGCTTCCTCCAGACTGAGGCCGAGATGCTGACCAGTGGTTCTGTGGGTGGGACTGAGGCAAAGCAGAGAGAGAATGCAGCCAGTGGCCAGGGACCCCCTTTTGAGTGGCAGTCCTTCCAGCCAACTGATTTTGGCGCCCCATGGAATCTTGCCACTTGAAAACGGCTTTATTATATAGGAAATACACACACACACACACACATATGCATTTGCCCTATCACAGCTGTGCAGTACCTTCCAGCAAGTACTTTCCATTTAAATCCTTGTGGTTCAGGTTTCACACACACATTTTAGTGTTAGTTCATTGAATGAAGGGAACAGAAAGGAATGCAGGCAAAGGGAATATCTGATGTTGAAACTGACAAGATTTTTTTTTAACTGACAAGCAGCTGTAAAGTCCTGTTTACCATATTGTCAAACACTAGGGGATTCTCTGCTGTGTTATAGGCCACTGTGAAAAATGGGAGAGTCACATGATCTCATAATATGGGGAAATATGTTGAGTGTACAGAATGCATGGTAGAACCCACTGACACTGGCATTGCAAGCTTTGATTACAGGCAATGTGTGTGTGTGTTTGCATGCACATACCTGTGCAAAGTCAGTTGCAAATCTACCATGCTTTGCACAAGGCTGCAATTTGCATGTGAGAGGAGTCCTCTGGCAGAAGCTCTGGAGAGGTTTTTTTTGTTTTTAGTCTTGTGCCTCTTAATTGAAAAAAAAATGGTATTTTCACTGATGCCCTAGCACAGCTGCACAGTAATGCTGATTTCCTGCCCTTCCTTCGCATCTGCATGGTCTTCTCTTTGTGATTCTCTGATTTGATTTTGTACAGTGATTGTGATCATGACAGGGTTTTTTTTAAAGCCTCTCCTGTGCAGATTGCATTCTTTCCTCCAAATGGAGCAATCCCATGCAATTCTTAAATTTGGTGGTTTGCAGAAGGTCCATGTGGCTCAGCCACCATTTCAATGTCAGGCTTCCAGAGGCAGCCAAAGTGGTCCCCCCAAAGGCCTTTGTTCACTAAGGCATTAAAGGGAAAAATGTTTTCAAAGCTTTAGGCTTCCCATCCCAGTCCTTCTCTCTCTTTATGTCTCATGTCAATTTCATCCCAAGCTGAGGATCCCCTTGAGAGCCATTTGGTGTAGTGATTAAGTGCATAGACTCTAATCTGGGAGAACCGGGTTTGATTCCCCACACCTCCACTTGCAGCTGCTGGATGACCTTGGGCAAGCCATGGTTCTGTCAGAGCTGCTCTTAAAAGAGCAGTTCTCTCAGCCTCACCTACCTCACAGGGTGTCTGTTGTGGGGAGGGGAAGGGAAAGGAGTTTGTAAGCTGTTCTGAGACTCCAAGTGAAGGGCGGGGTATAAATCCAATCTTCTCCTCGTCATCCTCCTTCTTTTTGTTTGCATGCAGCACTTGGGGGGGGGGGTTTGGTGTGGGTTTTTTCGCACAGGGGATGCTGCCATTTGCCTCTTCTCCAATCCCCCTTTCAAGTCAATACCAACCAAGAACTAGTTTGCGCAGCTCCTATTAAATTTCCCTCCATCATTTTTTTCAGTGATCCGTGACTAGCAATAGTCTCCTATTGCTAGACTCATGCCACTTGTTAAAAAAAAAATGAGGGAAAAAAGTAATCAATGGGGTTGTACATCGATGAAGGGGGAGGGTGACAGAGAGTGCAAAGTGGATGGAACAGCCTCAATGTGTGCCGGGGAGTGACCTTCAAGGGGTGTCAAAAGGGTGGGGGGGATCCAAGGAAATCTCTACACTTTTGAAATTACCTTTGGCTTGGAAGTGAAACAAGGGGGAAATTGTCACAAAAGCACTCTCAGAAAACCCGGGAAAACAGCAACCAGAGAGTGAACTGAGTGCTAATGGGAAGAAAATCAATACAGAATGACAAATAAAACTTGATGGACATGCACGGTGAATGCAAGGGAAAACACCCTTGAGTGATAGGCCAAACAGAAGTGGTTTGCCATTGCCTGCCTCTGTGTTGCAACCAACGCTCCCTCTAAATTGTGGAGTCTTGTGCGCAAAAATCCTACTTTGTGAGCTGCTGGCCTTAAAGTTGTGAGCCAGCGATTTGGCTGCTGCATAAATCAGTTTGCTCTGGAGCCATCCTTCCTGAGCGAAGACAAAACTGTGTGAGCTGGAGGCTAAAAAACTGTGAGCTAGCTCACGCTAACTCAGCTTAGAGGGAACAGTGGTTGCAACCTGGACTTGCTTGGTGGTCTCTCATCCAAGCACTAATCAGGACTGTCCCTGCTTAGCTTCCAAGATCTGATGAGATCAGGCTAGCCAGGAGATGTACCACATACTTACAGCTGTATCCTTGGCAGAAATATGGAACACAGTGTTTTGTATCACAATCCAGTATTCTGGAAATCAAAGATTCCACTATTGGTAACAGAATGATATTAAAGGGTTTGAATTGTGGCATTTTTTAAAAAAACTTATGGAACAGAAGGAAGGGAAATTCAATCAAATAGACTTGCAAATAATTGGATTTTGTTTCCTGAGCACTAGAATTCAAAGTTCTTGGACTCTGTGCAGCCTTATGGACTGTGTTCTCTCACATTTTCCATGCACTGGAAAATGCAGCAAAGCACGCTTTCCCATGCAAAATGTGGAAACTTAAAAACAAAAAAAGGCAGATATAATTTCTAATGTATCAGAAACCAGGTAATGCCGACCTCCAAACGCTGCGGAGAAAATTTGGTGAGGAACATGGATATGAGAGGCCATTGCTTGGGGCAAGGGGGCAGTTTTGGCCAGGAGCAAGAAGGGTCATTCATCAACTTGCCGGCCCTCCAGGGACCACTTGGCTCAGACCCTCCCACAGCAACGATGATCAGTGACAGTTCCCCAGTAGCTTCCCAGACTGATGTCAGTTTGTGGGAGAAACAATGAGTGAGCTAATGCCCTTGCTGGTGCCACTTAGCTGAGAAACCCTGCAACTTGCAGTGAACACAGGAATTTGTCTTATGCTGAGTCAGACCATCAGTATTGCCTATGCTGATTGCAGTGTCTATCTGGGGTTTCATGTAGAGGTCTTTTGCATTGCCTACTACCTGGCCCTCTTAACTGGAGATGCCAAGGATTGAACTTGGGACCTTCTGCAGAGGCTTTACACTCAGCTCCCGCCCTTCTGCAGGGACCACTTAGGTTGCCTTGCTCCAGGGCTATTTTGAGTTTCCAGTCCACTTCTGGTTAGCCCCTCCAAGCTATTCTAGGCTCCTGGATGGCTGCTGTTGGAAGCAGCATTGTTAGAGAGGATTAGCCTTTAGTTTGAACCAGGAAAGCAGTTCTTGTGTTGTTCTGTTTGCTCAATTGCACTCTGCCGAAAAGCTCGGCGCTCCTTAAATTGTAAGTGAAAAGCAGCATTTTGCTCAGAAAATGGAAGGCACAGTGGAAGGAAGGGAAGGGGAAGGGGGGGGGGTACACAAAGCATCTGCCAAAGCATTGGCCTTGTGGCAAAAGGCTACCTCTTGTTAGTCTGGTGACAGCTTCCAGATGTCACACAGTTGGAGGCATTTGCTAAAATCCATCCGAGCACCTGCAGCTCTCAGAGGTGACAAATGCTAGATAAAAAATGAGCATTCCTGTGTAAAAAAAAGGGGGGGGGATGAGTAAAAAATTCAGTCTGTCGCTTCACCTGGTCTAACATATTGCTATTAGCTAAGTGCTAACCTTCACAACACCCATTTTCTCCCCTAGTACGTATGCCACTCATTCTCTCGCTGGGTAAGATTCTCTGGTCTTCTGTGTGATTTTATTACAAACAGAATGCCCATAATCATGACAGGCATAGTGTGTACAGGTTGGGATCCTGAATTTGGTAAGGGCATCCCGTAAAGCACTGCATCTCAGTATGTTTTATATACGTGCATGACACCTCAGCAGTATCCCTGCCCAGTCTGGGGAAGTACAAAAGTGATGGATTAACAAACAGGGAGCCAGAAGGACTTGCGGATGACACCTCATTTTCCTTTCCCCCATTATTTCCTTTTTCTCTTTCTTGAAAATGCCCACAGCCAGCTTGGTGTAGTGGTTAGGAGCGTGGACTCTAATCTGGGAGAGCCAGGTTTGATTCCCCACTCCTCCACATGCAGCTGCTGGTGTGACCTTGGGTCAGTCACAAGTTCTTCCAGAGCTGTTCTCTCTCAAGGGCAGTTCTTGAGAAAGCTCTCTCAGCCCCACCTACCTCCCAGGGTGTCCGTTGTGGGGAGGGGAAGGGGAGGGAGATAGTAAGCCACTCTGAGACTCTTTAGGGTAGTGAAGGGTGGGTATAAATCCAATCTCCTTCTTGCCGTCCTCCTATTTTCCTGCTTTCTTATTTCCTTCCCATCAGCCATAAAACGTGTTTTATACTTTTATAAAAAAAAGCTTCTGTCTTCCGATAAATAAAGTCTTTAGCCGATCAGCTCAATCCTGTATCCCAATGGAAAATGAGTTCTCAAAGGTCCCTTCTGTGGTGGTCAGTAAGTCCTCTGCCTCCTCATTGCTCTCTTCTGCCAAGTCAGCATTGCCCTCATCCTCCTTTTCCATCTGTTTTGCAACCTCTCCTGTGAGCTGTTCAAAGCCTCCCATCTCAGCATGCCACACACCCCTGATTGTCACCTCAAACTCTGCCATTTTGTAGCCAAAGAGTTTCATGATGAGTGCATGTTCAGGGGTCAGTACATCTCCCTCTTTGCAGACCTCAGAGTCTGAAATTGGTGTCACCATTCCTTTTCTCAGGGTCTTTGGCAGCCCAAGTTGCTGCAACTAGGGCTCCACAGAGTGGGAAACTGCTCCGGAGGTCCCATATCCAGGCCAATGGTGAAAGTTGCCTTGTTCCCTGCCTGGGCAAAGTCCATCTCTTGAAACTGTGCAAACCAGAAGGAATTCAGCTTTGGTGCAATTGTTGAAGAGGAGGCCAATATCTCCCCACAAATGTTTGCTGACCTCGTGCAAGTTCTCTTTGTACTCGTCAGCCAGGCTCCATCCCAGGGTTACCATCATCACTTTGTTCTTTCCAAAGAAGATCCTGATGTGCTTCCAAGCATTGCAGGTATTTTTCAGTTTGTTGTTTCTGACACTGACAATGGAAATGATAGATAGATAGATAGATAGATAGATAGATAGATAGATAGATAGATAGATAGATAGATAGATAGATAGATAGATAGATAGATAGATAGATAGATAGATAGATACAGGGCTATTTTTGGACAGGAACGCACAGGAACGGAGTTTTGGCTGGCCTCCAAGTTGGCCACGCCTACAGCCTCCCCCCCCTCGGGTTCCCCAGGTGCCCTGCAAGCCGCGGGGCGCCTGGGGAAGCCAAGCTGATCCAGGGAGGGAAGGCAGTTTAAACAGTTGTGGGGCGCCTGGGGAAGCCAATCCAGAAACTGCCTTCCTTCCCCTGGGTTCCCCATGTGCTCCGCAAGCTGCTCCTGGGAGGAAGCTGCGTTGTCAGGGGTATGGCCTAATATGCTAGTGAGTTTCTGCTGCTGGGTGTGGCCTATTATGCTAATGAGCTCCTGCTGGGCTTTTTCTACAAAAAAAGCCCTGGATGGATCGATGGATGGATGGATGGATGGATGGATAGATAGATAGATAGATAGATAGATAGATAGATAGATAGATAGATAGATAGATAGATTTGTAGGTGTCCACAAATTTCTGGAGCTCTTCTATCAAGTTCTAAGCCTTTCTTTGTGGTCTGTCAAAGAAACCGTCTTGTCCCACTTGGACTTGGGCATGTTGCACCTGCACGTGTGCCACGTTCTGTCCCTCTGTCTTCAGCTTTCCCTCCTTCCCTCCTCCTGGAAGCCTCTTTCCAGGAAAACTCTAGCCCAGTTACTCAGTTCCAGTTGCCAGTTGGGACAGTTTATATGGTGCCCACCAGGCTTGGCATCATTCCATAGTGGGGATCTGCAAAGAATCACTTCCCCCTGTATCTCCTTCCCCGTATTATTTCCTTTTTCTCTTCTCTTGGCAGCTGCCATATCCTCAAATTTTGCAGAATCTCATTTCTTGACTCTCCTCTCTTCAAATTTCTCTTTAACCAAAACTGAATTGATGAGAAACAGACTCCAAATTTCTTTTCAAAAGAAGTAAGTAAGTGAACTGTTAATTTCAGGGAGAAATTGGGTAAAGAAAAATTAAGAGGATTTCTTTCAACAACACGAGTGAATTGATGCTATACCATACAGAGTTACACCCTTTACATCCCACTAGCTACTATAGTTTAAGCCCATTGATTTATATGCCCTTAGAATGAAATGACTCTGCCTAGGAGATGCCACTCCACTTCTTTTCATGAGGAGGGGCCACATGCTTATCCAGACTCTTCCTCTGCATGTGTTCACTCCAGAGGCGTCAAGTTTTCAAAATCCCAGAGGGGGGGAGCTCTTCCGTGCCCCGCCACCGCCTCCCCCCCCCGGCCTGACCTCTCCTGCTTCCGTCCCTCTCTCCGTCTGTCCAGGGGCCAGCTGGGCATTTGCTTAGTTGGCCCCTGGACGGATGGAGGGAGGGACAGAGTGGCCAGGCTGGGGGGGGGAGAGAGATGGTGACAGCAGTGGCCCTAGGAAGGGCCTGGGGAGGCGCAGCGGAGGGTGCACCGTTTTCCCGGGGGGGGGGGGCTCAGTCCCTCCCCCGGGAAATTTCGGGGGTGGCTCAAGCCCTCGAGCCCCCCCGTAGTTGACGCCTATGGTTCACTCTCTATGCCGATAGGTCATGTGTAAATCATGGATCAATCACCACCACCAGATTCCCATATCAACTAATGTCAACTGGAACATTCCTTGTGAATTGCACAATTAAGTGAAAATTCGATTCCTGCCTTTCGTACGAAATATTTATGTCACCACGAACTGGAGAAAAAGTTTGTAACTTTATTGTCAATAATGCAGTGCATTTCCTAGCTTAGGAAGTTTTCCTGTTTGCTGTCGCAGCCAGAGAAAACTTGATCAAAATTTATGCAGGAGATTGCAGTTTCTTATAACCGCAATCATTTATCATAAACAGCCACACCACTTCAGCGGTGATAGGTACTTCTTCACCTGTATCCTGAGTTATATGTAAATTCCGGTTATAAGTTACTCCTTGATCTGTTTAATCCTGCAATTTTATGCTCGTAAAATGTGTAATTGCCTGTGATTTTTGTGATGACCAATGGCTTTTTCCCCCCACAAAATAAGCCTGATGGGGAAATCAGTTCAAGTGCTTCTCCATGGAAATCATTCACACATTCAGTTGTATTTCATCAAGGGCTCAGCAATATATTTATGGGAGCTCAAGTAACAGGGATACATGTGTGAACATGGCATGAGCTTGGATGCTGTTATTTGCTTGTTTTTACTTATTTAGACTTTTTTTTTATGCTGCCTCTCCAGGAACCTGCACAAAGTAGCTTACCCAAAGAAATTAATAAAAACAGAACATTAAAAGATATTAAAAACATGGACCATACAAACAGACCCCAGAAAGCCTAGAACAAAAGTTGTCAGACTAAAATAATGTAAAAAAAAAATCACTCTCTTAATTAAAAGCCTGGATGAACAGAAAAGTTTTGATCTGGCACCTAAAAGAAAGCAACATTAAGTGCTTGGTGACCCTCAAGGCGAAGGGCATTCCAGAAGCCAGGTGCCACTACTGAAAAGACCCTGTCTCTGGTTACCACTTGCATCACCTCTGAAGGTGAGGCACGGAGAGTAGGGCTTGTGAGTCAGATCTTAACTGGTGGGCTGGACAATATGGAAACAGGCAGTCCTTCAGGTACTCTGGCCCCAAGTCATCTAGGGCTTTGAAGGTAAGAACCAGCACTTTGAATTAAGCCTGAACACAAATGGGCATCCAGTGCAGATCTTTCAGCACTGGGGTGATATGATCCCTGTATTTCACCCCTGACAATAGCCTAGCTGCTGGATTTTGGATGAGCTGAAGTTTCTGGACAATTTTGAAATGTGGTCCATCAGTAATCTAACCTCGATGTAACCAGAGCATGGATCATTGTGGCCAGATCATGCTATATAATTCAGCCTCTTCTTATCACCCTTATTATCTCATGCATGGGGGGGGGGAGATCACGTGATTTATCCTCCAACCAAAAATACAGCTTACCGTAAAATACTATTAACATGTGATGTTTGAAGGGTTTTTTGTTTGTTTTTTTTTGCCCTACAGAGAATATTGGGTGAGGAGTACAAAGCATATCTGTGTTCAGATAATCTTTTTATGAGTTCCTATTTAAGTCCACTTATGGATCATTCCCGTGATTCCATTAGGAAATAGATTATTGCCCTGCCAGCTTTCGAGATTATGTATTGTTAATGTTAGCTTTACTTTTGCATTAATCGTATCCATTATGCATGAGACAACTCAGAGGGTGAGGGTGCGTAGCAATTTGTGGTTTGGAGGCTCAACGTCTGTCTGAGGGCACTGCAGAAGGCCTTGCAAGGGGCCTTTCCTAGGGAGATTGGTGTGAAATTCACACACACAGACAAATACATGTTTGCAGGGAATGAGGAAGAGAAGGATAGGAAGAGCAATTTATGTTTTCCAGGGTAAATAAAAATGCATAAATAGATGTATAGCCTTCTGCACATACACATGTTATGGGCTGTCACTGTGGGAAATGATTGTGCACAATTATGTGGAGTTCCAGAAACATTATGTTTGCCCATGTCAAGCTTAAAGAGAATGACTGGCCCAAGGTCACCCAGAAAGCTTATGTGGCAGAATGGTGAAATGAACCTGTGTCTCCCAGATCCTAGTCTAACACTCTAACTCATAAAAGAGAAGCCAATGTTGGATCAGGCCAATGACCCATCCAGTCCACCACACTGTCACACAGTGCCCAAAAATACCAGTTGCCATCAGGAGGACCACCAGTGGGGCCAGGAAACCAGAAGCCTTTCTAGTGTTACCCCCCCCCCCAGCACCAAGAATACAGAGCATCACTTGCCCCAGATCAAGAGTTCCTATCTATACCTTGTGGCTAATAGCCACTGATGGACTTCTGCACCATATGTTTATCCAATTCCCTCTTGAAGCCGTCCATGATTGTAGCCGCCACCACCTCCTATGGCAGTGAATTCCATGTGTTAATCACTCTTTGGGTGAAGAAGTACTTCCTTTTATCTGTTCTGACCCGACTTCTCAGCAAGCTCATAGAACAAAGTTTGGGTCCAGTGACACATTTAAGACCCACAAAATTTTATTCAAGCTATAAGTTTTCATGTGCAAGCATAGAATCTGAAGAAATGTGGTTACACGCAAAAGCTCATACCTTGAATAAAACTTTGTTGGTCTTAAAGGTGCCACTGGACTCAAACTTTGTTCTGCTGCTTCAGACCAACACAGCTACCCACCTGACTCTATCTTGCAGTTCTCTGTTGATTAAACTTCCCTTTCAGTGTTCATTCCCACTTCCCATACCTAACCTATGTATTTTCAGAAACTGATTTTGAGTACAAAAAGACCCATGTCAGAAGTACTTTGAAGGATATAATTTCTTCCTTAAATTCATGAAGAACAGATCAATGTTCTTTCAAAGCTTAACTCAATATCCAGATTTACTGTTAGTTTGATGTTGTGATCTGTTGGACTGACAGTAGATACTAGGAGCTTTTATATTGCTTGCTTTAGTTTTAGAGAGTTCACTTGTTTGCCACTTATAGTGTATGAAAACTCCTCAGTCAACTTCTGTTAAAAAGATGTTACAAGGTTGTGTATTATTTCTGGAAACTGGTGACTATCATAGGCGTAGAGTACGGGGGGCTCGAGGGCTTGAGCCACCCCCGAAATTTCCTGGGGGGGGCTCAGCCACCCCCGGGAAAACGGAGCGCCTGCCGCTGTGCCTCCCCAGGTCCTTCCAAGGCCCAGCCGCCGCTGCTGGAGAGGGAGAGGGAAGGGGTGGCGGGGGGAGAGAAAGGCACCGGCAGCAGCGGCTGGCGGGCCTTGGAAGGGCCCGGGGAGGTGGGGCAGTTTCCAGGGGGAAGACCATCGCTATAAGGAGCCCCGCCTCCCCGGGATTTCCAAAAGTCTACGGCCCTGGTGACTATACAGAGAGAAGACTATATTAGAGTGTTCTTGTTGTTGTTGTTCAGTCGCACAGTCGAGTCCGACTCTTCACGACCCCATGGACCACATCTCACCAGGCCCTCCTGTCTTCCGCCGTCTTCCAGAGTTTGCTCAATTTCATTTTTGCTGCATTGCTAACACTGTCTAACCATCTCATCCTTTGCTGTCCCCTTCTTCTTTGACCTTCAATCTTTCCCAATGTCAAGGTCTTCTCCAGTGAGTGCTCCCTTCTCATTTGGTGGCCAAAGTATTTGAGCTTCGGCTTCAGTATCTGGTCTTCCAGGGAACAGTCAGGGTTGATTTCTTTTAGGACTGATTAGATCTCCTTGCAGTCCAAGGGACTCTCAAGCAGTGTTCCCTCTATGCTGAGTTAGTGTGAGCTAGCTCACAGTTTTTTAGCCTCTGGCTCACACATTTTTGTCTTAGCTCAGGAAGGATGGCTCCAGAGCAAACTAATTTATGCAATAGCCAAATTGCTCACTCACAACTTTAATGCCAGTAGCTCACAAAGTAGAATTTTTGTTCACAAGACTCCACAGCTTAGAGGGAGCATTGGTCTCAAGAGTCTTCTCCAGCATCATAATTCAAACACATCTATTCTTCAGCACTTGGCCTTCCTTATAGTCCAACTCTCGCAGCCATACATTACTACTGGGAATACCATTGCTTTGACCATACGGACTTTTGTTGGCAGGTGCAGATTGTTAAAAATGGCTTTTTTTTTTACTACTGTGTCAATAGTTGTTGTTGTTTTCTTTTAAGTCTCAGTTCTTCTATCAGGTCTTTTTTTCTGGGAGAACACACACACTGGACTGGAGTTCCAGAACCTCTTCAACAAAATTCTTTTTTAAAATTTTTTTTAAAGTTTGTGAGTTTTTGGTGCACAGATTGAAAACTTCAGTTCCCTCTTGAGAGTTCTGGCGCCTCTTTTTTTTTTTTTTTTAAATCCCACCAAAAACTAACAAACACCCTATCTTCTAATAATTTCTTTACCTGGGGCAAACTAAACTATGCTGAAGTACCTTAGGGAGAAATAATTTGCTAGTACATCTATAATGCTGTGTACATTTGTAGTTATTGTAAATTATGGTGTTGATACTTTTACATTTCATAAACATACTTAACAGCGCTGTTTAATGTGTATCTAAAGAAGTGTGCATGCACACAAAAGCTTAAACCTTGAATAGAACTCTGTGGGTCTAAAAAGCACCACTGGACTCAAAGTTTGTTCATGTGTTAACTAAGCCACACACATTATAAATTATCTTAAAGCAGTCAAGTAGGTTGAGAGCCATTAAGAAAAGAAGTATTGTATATACTTCTGTTTTCTATATTTCAAAGAAATATGCTAAATAAAGCCATTGTGAAAGTCGGCAGGCATCGTGTAGTGGTTAGATGAACTAGAGTCTGGGTGAGCCATGTTCACACCTCCACTCTGCCATGAAGCTCACAGGGTGACCTTGGGCCAGTCACTGTTTCTTATCTTAATATCTCACAGGGTTGTTGTGAAGATTACCTGGAGGGGAGGAGAACTGTGAATCCACTTTGAGTCTTCATTGGGGACAAAAGTGGGATATACTGTCTTCACCCAAAAAAGTGATTAACACGTGGAATTCACTGCCACAGGAGGTGGTGGCAGCTACAAGCATGGATGACTTCAAGAAGGAACTGGATAAACATATGGAGCAGAAGTCCATCAGTGGCTATTAGCCACAAGGAATAGATAAGAGCTCTCGGTCTGAGGCAAGTGATGCTCTGTATTTTTGGTGCTGGTGGGAGGGTTTCTAGTTACCTGGCCCCACTGGTGGACCTCCTGATGGCACCTGATGTTTTTGGCCACTGTGTGACAGTGTTGGACTGGATGGGCCATTGGCCTGATCCAATGTTGGCCTCTCTTCTGTTCGTATGTTCTTATGTTCTAAATAAACACATTAGATACATTAATTAATAAGACTGCAAGTTCCTATCAGCACTGTCACTGGACCTAATAGGGATTTTTATATATCTAGGAAGTCAGAGCACAACATTGTTATCCTAATCAGAGCTAAACCCTTTGAAATTCTTTGTCATCAATGCATAGCTGTCTGCTTCAGAGGACCTTGCCAATTCCCAACTGCTGTCAATTGTTAGTCCAATGGGACAGGTGCCCTCATGCCTTTGTTTTCTCCTTGCTGATGGACCTTTTGTTGGGAGAAGATAAAAAGTCTTTCAAAGCTCCCTTTTCTTCAGTACTTGCATTGTGCCTGCTCCTAGTTATTTTTCTACCATTTACCATCAAGTCTAAACATGGAGAACAAAGAAGAAAAATCTCAGCCTCATGATGCCTCTTTAACACCTGCACTAATCACCATGGTTATAGTTTGCATTGCCAAAGGGGAAGCAGTAAAAGCACCAGGGGTCATTTCGAGCAGGAGCTCAGGGGAGCACAGCTCTGGGAGTTGGTGCTAGCCCAGCCCCCCCGCAGGGGAATGCCTGCCTGTGTCATGGCTGCAGCAAAATGGCCCCGTCCCCTGGAAAGGTCCTTGTTCCTCCAACCAGACTTCTGAAGGCTTCAGCCACCCCTGAAGCTATCCTCCCTGAATAGTGGTATTTCTGAGGCTTGGATTAGTAGCTGTCCCCTCTCTGCCAGCTCTTTCTTTCTTTTTCTTTCTTTCTTTCTCCCTCCCCCCCCCCCCACTCTTCTTTCTTTCTTGCCTTCTGACATACTTCCGATGATATCAGGTGGTGTAGCATATGCTAATGAGTTATGCTAATGAGCTCCTGCACCTCTTTTTCTATGAAATGACCCCTGAAAAGCACAATTGTTTGTTGTTCAAGGAACAGTCTTGATAGTACGAGGAAAGGAGGGTGAATGGTGTTGATCATTTCAGCACGTCTTAAGGGCTACTTCAAACAAGATGTTTTCTTTTGTGCAAATGCATTCCTCTGCGGTCCCTGGTGTACTTTGGTACAAACAAGGTGTGACATATGACCCAGACAACTGCAGATATAACCAGCAATATGTCTTGGGATTGGGACAGGCTGGGGATGGATTGGAGCTCTTTATCCCTGTTATTTTAACCCTTGAATCCCACTTTTGATTTTCTTCTTTGTTTTTGTACCCATGATTCTTTTCATTTGTGCACTGTATCTTTGATGCATTTTGCCTCCTCTCTCCATTTTTATGCTCATACCAGAGGTGGGTTAGGTTGAGTGAGAAAATGCCTAGCCAAAGGCTTTTCAATGAGCTTCAGTACTTAGTGGGAGGTTGAACCTGAGACATACAATGTCAGATGCCTTAAGTGCTGCACTACATGCACTGTCATACCAAGATGTGCCAGCCTTTGAGATAGATAGACATCCACCCACCCACCCACCCACCCACCAAGGGAACACTGACAAACAACAAATACCCAACTATTGCAAAGACAGAACTGGATTTATGTGCAAGTTTCATAGAGTACAGTTTAGGGCCTCAGATAAAGAGGGGCCTCTTAATAATAATAAAAAGTAACATTAGTAAATTACTATTTGGGGACTAATATTAGGAGGCCTCTTAAAGGTGACATGGTTTAGGGCTTTAGCATGTCTTAATCTGCCCCTGTGAAGAGAAAAGATAAGAAACAGCAAATGGGCAAAACGGACATTTGCAGATCTCATTCAGGTGCTCTATGTCCCAGGGCTCTGAGCATTAACATCTGCCAGAAACCTCAACATGACCACCAGTTGTGTGATTTTCTCATACAGGCATGGACACAAACCAGCTCACAAGCCAAAATTCAGGCCAAACTTTGGCTGGCTTGGGGCTCGGGAGGCAATGTTCGGGGAAGACATGCTACCCAAACATTTACCAAACTTCGGCCTTTTCGGTTTAGCTCTCTGGGGTTGTTTGGTCTCTCTCCACTGGCTCAGCTGTCTCAGGCTACCTAGTGCCACCCCTTTAAATGGGCTGGTGGGGGGGGGAGCCCAAGACAGCTGGGCCAGCAGAAAGGAGGGGGTGAAACCAACTTGGCCATGCTGATAATTAGATGTACTAACAATGACATAATGTTCTTAAAGGGTTTGCCATTTAGAAACCTTATTTTCTCTAGGACCTGATTCTCTTTGCTTTATTTCTGGAGATACCATCACCTCTGAAGCAGTTAAATCAAGTTATTCACTTTTGCTCTGTTTGATGCTACAGTTCCTTTCCTTAGCAGAATTCCAGAGCTGTCAGTGGAGGGCTTCATGCACACAGAGTGCATGGCCTCATTCAGTCAGTTTCCTCTCCAGTAGCCAACCATCCATGAATGGTGGTACAGCACTTCTTCTTTTCAAGCAAGCATTGTAATCCACATATGTGTCCTTACCATGTGCTTATTTTACCGGATAGGGTAGGTCAGCAGTGCTCCTGGATGGCTTTCTAGAATTACTCGATCACATTAGATCCAAATCAAGGGAGCCAGTCAGTGTGAAGGTTCAGATGTCTAGCACTGATAGTTCCCCACACCTCCTCAAGTTTGGTCAACCATAAACACCTGACTTAGGTACTTCCGCCCATCCCTGTATTCCTCAGAGTTCTTTCCAGTCCAAATTAATGCCAAGAACAAAGTGTGCACCAATCTTGTCAAACCCCCAAACTTATCTTTCTTTAACAGAACCACATTTGTAGGCAGCCATATGTGTTTGGTTTGGGTGCCTCCCCCCATCCTGCTCTATATGTTTTCAGAGAGCTTCTCAGTCCACATTAAAATTAAGCCCATAATGCACACTAACAAAACCTTAGTTGGGGTCTAATCTTTCTGAGACTAGGCCCTTTTAACAAAAGCCCCTTCCACAAGTAATGTGAAATAAGTACTATGGGGGAAGGAACTTATTTGTACCAATCTAAGACGACCCCCTCCCCCCCACAAATTCCTGCTTGATCCTGAAGTGACCAACTAGTCCTGCATTGCTCTATGAAGGGTAGGACTAGCTTTGCCCGCAGGAAGCCTGGCATGGAGTGACATAAAGCTCTGAATAGCTTTCTCTTTCCACCCATCCAATTGGCTGCACTGCATGAGGCAACCGGCCAAGCTTCTGTCCCCAGAGACTTTGTGTCTCCTTTGGAATCAGGGTGGGGGTAAAATGGCTTTTGTTCCTTCAAGGGCTGGAATTCAGCACATTGTTTCTTTGATATATCACCTTTCCCCTAATTTTTTGGTGAGTCAAGAGGGGCTCATTTCTCTCCATGCTGGAAACATTTTGGGAAGCACATCTTTGTACTGAGCAATGATGATATCCGTTAAGTAATCTGGTTTACCAATTTGGACTGGATTGGATTTGTCCTCCCTGCCATCTTGCTTCCCCTCATTTGCCATGGCCCAGTGGTGTGGGTTTCAGGTCATGCACCGTGAAAGGGCTTTGTGGAGTCCTGGATGGTGTTGCAGGAGCATTAATGTGCCTGGCAACAGGAGAAATGGCCCGCTGTGGTAAAGTGTAGCAAAAAGAAATCCAGTTACAATTGGGCACTGGCGGACTCCAAAGTGGGCTCCGTACAATGCTAATTGGATGTGAGAAGGGCAGATACCAGGAATCTGGTCTCTCCCTAGCACAACATTTTTAGCTTACTTTACATTTGTGCAGTGAAAGGGAAACAATGTTTTGGAACTGCACTGTCAATTACAGGCAATGGAATGTGTGTTTAGAGTTCAGAGTCCCTTTAAGATTTGTGACACCGCATATGTTAATTGGGCAATTTTACATCTCCGGTACACTCACTAAGCTGCCAAGTGGAAGTAAATGTTACTTTTTGTTTGTTTGTTTCAGATGACAGTTGTCCAATGTGCAGAGAAGTAAAACCCATCTCTTCCCCCCAAGGAGACTGCTCTCCCGAATTATCAAAAGCAAAGGGAAATTGGTTGAAGGGAGTCAATTTACACGATACCTTAGTATTCTAGGCACACCTTAATGGTGTATAATCAGAACACGCCTGTGGAAGCGACCCAATTCATTTGTGAGCTTGGGGGGGGGGGAGTTTTCTGTGATCACAGTAAATAAGATAGCTTTAGGCAGGAAGAAAAGGATTTAATAGCAAAAGACTAAGCAGAAGACCAAAAGCAAGGTCAAAAGGAGAAAGTCATGAGGAGAGCGAGAGAAATTAAAAAGACTGGGGAAAAAATAAAGGTGGGGATAAATAAAACTGCACACTGTGGACACCATAAAACTGGAAATAATGATAAAAAAGAAAGCACATCCACTAGTCTGTGGCACAAATTACGGCCTTCCAGTTTGGTGTAGTGGTTAAGTGCGCAGACTCTAATCTGAGAGAACCGGGTTTGATTCCCCACTCCTCCACTTGCACCTGGCTGGATGACCTTGGGCAAGCCATAGCTCTGTACCAGCTGTTCTCTCAAGGACAGCTTGGGAAAAAGCTCTCTCAGCCCCACTTACCTCACAGGTGTCTGTTGTGGGGAGGGGAGGGGAAAGGAGTTTGTAAGCCGCTCTGATACTCTTAAATGAGTGAAGGGCGGGGTATAAATCTAATCTCTTCTTCTTCTTCTTCTTCTTCTTCCGGAAAACCATATGTTTTGGTTGGCTATTCTCATGGGTCTAAAAATGAGAAGGTCTCTTTGCGATAACATGGTTCAGATGGGAGGACAAACCGCATTTGCAAATCACCATCTGAACAAAGCTTAATTGACTGCTGTGTCCAAATCATCCCACCGTGGTTTGGAATGATACAATACACCTTTAAGGACAGCATCTGTGGATTCTGGTTGGAGATGAATGAAGAGTCAAGGAGGATAATCCATACGGACAGGTCCATGGGAGAACTGGGAGGGACGAACAATACTGAAAAAGGGACCTGCCCCCTGGCCCACCCCCCCCCCCAAAAAAAAAAGAGGGAGGGAGAAAGATGCAGTATGCCTGACCTGGCTCCATCTCCTAAAAGGGGAGGAAGGGAGGAATAGGCAGCTTATCCAGTTGGCCAGCACCTCCATCCCAGGACCATGCAAGAGATACATAGACCAGGTTATGCCTTCCTTATTCTGTGCAGGGCTCAGGCAGGTCCCGCCTCCCTTGTGCAGCATGGGGCTTGGGCATGGTAGGCACTGCCTCCCCCCAGACCGCTGTGGGGCTCAGGCTGGGGGCCGCCTTCCTCACTCTGTGTGGGGCTCGGGTAGACTAGTGTTGTCTCTCTTCCTTTGCACGGAGCTTGGACAGGCTATGGGTCACCTCCTCAGCACAATGCAGAGCTTGGGCTTAGGGGGTGCTCCCTCCCACACATAGTTCAGGGCTTGGGTAGGCCAGGTGGAGTCTTTCTGCCACTGGGCTGGGCTGGCATGGGGATGGAGGTCATTAGCCCACCGAGTGCCATCCCAGTGCCTATAATGGCCAGTCTACCCCAGTTGGATCCCATGGAAGATTTCCAGATGCACCAATGTTCTCATGCAGGGAGTACCACTAAAGTTTTACCAGTCTGGTTTCACTAAGTAAAAGTGCTTGTATCCCCATATTTTGTTTTTCCTGTGTGGAGAAGACATAGTACAAGTTCTCTCTTTTGAGAGCCAGTTTGGTGTAGTGATTAGGAGTGTGGACCCTAATATGGGAGAACTGGGACTGGGTTTGATTCCCCACTCCTCCACATGTAGCTGCTGGTGTGACCTTGGTTCAGTCATAAGCTCTTTCAGAGCTGTTCTCTCAAGGGCAGTTCTCGGAGAGCTCTCTCAGCCCCACTTACCTCTGTTGTGGGGAGGGGAAGGGAAAGGGATTGTGAGCCCCTCTGAGACCCCTTCAGGTAGTGAAGGGCAGGATATAAATCCAGTCTCCTCCTCCTCCTTCTCCTCCTTGATAAAATTTAAACAGTAAATTAAATAAACCATGCAAACCTTCTGTTGTATGTTCCATTGTTCCATATCAGTATTATTATTTTGTCAAAAAGTACACAGGAGTGCTGCGTGTTGCAGTAGCCTTTGGGTTACTACTTGAACAAGTGGAACTAACTATGTACATTTCCCTTTTGAGGCATGCACTGCTGGATCCAACCCATAGTGTCCCTGGAAATAGTTGCACATCTGTGAGATAAGTCTTGGTTTGGAAGGCAAACTGTAGTCAGCCGGACTGTTGCCCACCTGTGAAGGCATCTAGCTCATTCTTCATTGGCATTCTTCATTGGCAGACAAGGTGAATAAGGTAGACTAGATGCTTAAATATCCTGACATGGATAACCTAGTCCAGCCCAACCTTGTTGGATATCAAAAGCTACGTAAGGTCAGCCCTGTCTAGTATTTGGATGGGAGACCTCCAAGGAATACCAGGATTGTGACGAGAAGGCAGGCAATGGCAAACCACTTCTGAATGTCTCTTGCCTTGAAAACCCTATGGGGTCGCCATAAGTCAGCTGTGACCTGATGGCACGTTCTACCACCACAGATGCTTAAGTACTTTGGAACCAGGCTGTTTAGGGCTTTAAACATTAAACTGAGAATGAATAGCCTAAAGTTCAGAAGTCAGATGAAGGCAAGCTGGGGGAGGGGGGCAGGAGGTAGAGTCATACAGCCTTGTTCCTTTTCATGGACCCAGAAGGTTTACAAAGTAATACACACACGTGTGCGCATGCACACGCACACACTCACAAAGAAATATGTTAAGTAAAAACAACATTTATTAGAGAAAGGAATTTTAAATATTTAATGACACAATTAAGTCTTATTAATGTAATAGTCTTTATTCTTCAGCTTTAAAATTCACGAGGATAATTTCCCCTTTCATCTTTATTATGCAGTGTTTTCCCCAAATTATTTGTCATATGTTCTCATAAATAATTTACACACATTAAAGTGGGTATATATATATATATATATATATATATATATATATATATAACCACTCAGGATATAAACAGAAGCCATGCAGTTGATGAGTCAGTGTGTTTGTGTGTGTGTGTGTGTGTGTGTGTGTGTGTGTATGGAGAGAGAGAGAGAGAGAATAACCTCAAGCCAGTCTTGGTTTCCATCAGTGGACAAAAAGGGGGAAGAAAAACTCAACCCTAAAATATACCAGCACTGTTCGAAGGGTCAAGATAAATTAAAGAAGTGTGTGTATATATATGTGTATATATATGTGTATGTGTATATATATATATATATACCCACACACACACACATATATATATATAGTACAAACAAGCAGTCTGGAGTGTTGCTTTCCATCAGTTCCATTTAGAGACTTGGTACGCAGGGGTAATTTCCATTAATCCCACTAATTCCCCATTTGTGTTGTTGATGTCTGATTGCCTCTCATACTGTTCCTGAGGGTCCCCTTTTCTCCAGGAATATTTCAGGGAGATCAGTGGGGAAGCAAGAACATTCTCTTCCACTGACAGAAGTGTGTTGCATGAGCGGACTACTTGATCTGGATTCAACCCTAGGTTGGTAAAAATTTAGTCTCTCCCCATCTTCCATCTCACCCTGAGCTGAACGCAACTTTTGGCCATGCATAACAACTGTTAATACTGCTTGATGTAACTAACTAGGGCTGTCAAGCTACCATGTCCTTCTTTTACCATGGGAAATTAAGGACAGACCACACATTCATCATGACAGTGGAACATAGTGAATTGATTCAACATCCAGCACGGTTTGTTACATATGTGAATCTTTGGGGGCACTTGGGCTTGCACACTTTTCTTTCTCCTCACAAATGACTGAATACTTAAACTTTTCTGCTTTTACTACATGCCATCCTTTTGACTTTGCATCTCTTATAACTTACTATCCGCCATACCCTCTGTTGCAACTCCTGATATTCTACATATTAAACAAAATTGCCCCTTATTATCTATAAAGGCTGATTCACAGCTTATGGTGACAGGAACCCAAGATTATACTTGGGAAGGGTTACCGAGTACAGATAATTGTTTCATTGATAAGGTGTTATTTTAAGTTGGCTAATGGGGCCTGAACTTGCTGAGACTGGGAGGGGAAAAGATCTTGGGGTCATGGTGGATAGCTCAATGAAAGTGTCAACCCCAGTGTGCTGTAGCTGTGAAAAAAGCAAGCTCTATGTAGGGATTATTAGGAAGCGGGTTGAGAATAAAATGGCCAATATTCTAATGCCCCTGCATAGATCTATGGTGTGGCTTCATTTGGAATACTATGTGTTCACTTCTGGTCACAGTATCTCAAAAAGGATATTGCAGAGCTGGAAAAAGTACAGAGGGCAACCAGGAAGAAGAGTTGGTTTTTATACCTCGCTTTTTACTACCTGAAGAAGTCTCAGAGGGGTTTACAATTGTTTTCTTTTCCTCTCCCCACAACAGACACCCTGTGAGGTAGGTGGGGCTGAGAGAGTTCTGAGAGAACTGTGACTGACCCAAGGCCACCCAGCAGATTTCTTATGGAGGAGTGGGGAATCAAACCCGGTCCTCCCGCTGAGAGTCTGCTGCTCTTAACTACTACACCAAACTGGCTCTCAAGATGATTAGGGGGCTGGAGCACCTTTCCTATGAGACAAGGCTGAAGTATCTGCGACTTTTCAGTTTAGAAAAGAGATAATGGGGGGGGGGGGGGCCTGATAAGAGGTTTATAAAATTATACATTTGGTGGAGAGAGCTGAAAAGAGAACTCCCCCCTTCCCAAAATACTAGAACTCAAGGGCATCCAATGAAGCTGATGGACAGTAGGTTAAGGACAGACAAAAGGAAATACTGCCTTATACAGGGTGTGATTAAAATGTGGAATTCACTGCCAGAGGATGTAGTGATGGTCACAGGAATGAACAGCTTTAAAAGGGGATTAGATAGATTCCTGGAGGATAAGTCTATCAATGGCTACTAGCCATGGTGACTGAGGGGAACCTCCACATTCAGAGGTACTAAGCCTTTGAATCCCTATGCCCTGTTGTTGGCCCTCCAGAGGAACTGGTTGGCCACTGTGTGAGACAGGATGCTGGACTAGCTGGACTATAGCTTTGATCCAGCAGGGTTCCTATTATGTTTGATTATTTTGGGAGGTTGCTCTGCCTCCATTTCCCTGGGACCCAATAGGACCCACCTGCCTCCAGCTACGTACCCTTTGTTTCTTCCCTTGCTGTCTGCACCCTTCACTATTAACCACAGGCAGGTGAAGTTCCCTCCACCAGCCAGTTCCCTGTCTCCACCTGCTTCTCATCTTCAGCCCCCGCATTCTCCATCCACCTGGGTCCTGGGCCTGTGTGGGATGCTGGGGTGGGCATGGGCGACGACAGAGTTGGCATTTCCCCGGGCTCCTACAGTCATACTTCTTCCCATAAGCCCCAGCTGACCAGTAGCTCATCTTTGTTGGAGGCCAGAGGCATTTGGGCACCTTCCCACTCCCTGCAGTTCCTCAGCTTTCCCCCAGATCTAAATCCCTGTGTAAAGGTGGGGGCACAACCCCATCTCTAAGCCTTAACCTCCCCTCATTACCTGAGATGACCTGAGATTCAAGAGGTACCTACCAACACTGGCATCAAATGAAACTGCCCTTGTCTCTGTGCACATGGCTTGGGTTGAACCTGTGTCTGTTTCAGTGGCACATATGCCCCTCTTATTCACTGGCACTCTCTGGCTGAGTAGGGAATGTTGGTATAGTCTCTTTCCGTTTCACCTCCTACCTATAGGTGGGATTTCCAAATCTGGGTCTAAAACCAGTTGTCATCTTTCCTTCCCTCTTTACTTCAGGATAGGAAACATTTAACTTCATTCTGTTGGGCTCTGGGAGATCCCACAGCGTTGTGCGGACATTCAGGCCCATTCCGCATCTAGCATTTGCTCCATTGTGTTACCAAACCCACACTGGAACAGAAAAAAGATGTGGCTCAAAACTACACTCAAATACCCCAGGCCAAAGCCGTACTGACTACAGAGTCACCCCTGAATGGCCATAAAACGACTATAAACCCATGCAAACCTTATGATCTGTTCTTGCAATTGCTCTCAAATAGAAACTCCTGACTGTATAGATACAAAAAGCAGGCAGTGCAATCTATCTGATCTCAGCAATTTAAAGGATACATCTGATCTGACTTGTGCGGGGGGGGGGGGGGGGGGGAGCGGTAAGCACTTCCATGCTTTACAACAGAAGCCACTCCGTGTAATAACCCATCTATGACCACGGGAGGATATGTGCCTCTTTTCTGGCAAATGAAATTATTTAATTCCCTGACTGGGCAAAAACAGCTGCAAGCGACGATGACCCAATCCTGTAATAAAGTTGGCTATTAAGCAGGTGCAAAGCTTCTTGATGCAGTACTGCTGGTAGTCTGATCTGGAGCTCACTCAGCATGTAATTGAAGGAGTTCAGCGAGGTAAGTTCACCGGACAATCGTGTTTGTGTCAAAGTTCTCAGCATGCCTGTTTAGAAATGCTTGTCTGCTTCCATTTTCCAGCTGTTCAGGCCTCCAGTTTCTTCGGATTCAATAGGTTCAGCAGAAGCAATGGTCGCAACTGTGGTTTATCAGTTTAGACATAATTCCAAACCAAGTACTTCCCAAATTAGGGAAGAGAGCCAGTTTGGTGTAGTGGTTAAGTGCACGGACTCTAATCTGGGAGAACCGGGTTTGATTCCTCTACTCCTCCACTTGCAGCTACTGGATGACCTTGAGCAAGCCATAGTTCTGTCAGAGCTGATCTCTCAAGGACGGTTCTGCAAAGAGCTCTCTCATCCCCGCCTACCTCACAGGGTGTCTGTTGTGGGGAGGGGAGGGGAAAGGAGTTTGTAAGCCGCCCTGAGACTCCAAGTGAAGGGTGGGGTATAAATCCAATCTCCTCCTCCTCCTTTTCTTCTTCTTCTTCTTCTTCTTCTTCTTCTTCTTCTTCTTCTTCCTGTCTGAACTTCTTCATTTCTCAAGGCCTTTCCTATATTCCTGTCTCATATGATCCTGCATTGACAGTGCAATCCTAAGCAAAGTTACTCTCTTCTAAACCCATTAACTTCAATGGAGTCAGGTGAGCTTAATTCTGTTTAGGGTTGTACTGATCCTGAAAAGAGATACCAGTGCTGAATCCCAGTGATTTTTGGTGCAACCCCCACCCCCAATAGTGTTGTGCAACTGCAGTCATTCAAAGTATTAGTTCTGTATACTAGAGAAAAAAGTTAGGGCTCTTTTAAAAATGTTTCAGTAATTATGTAAAGCCAGTATAATGGCTGGGGAAGAGAAAGTGTGAGATTTCCCCTCCAAGTTTAATTTTAGGAAAGGCATGCAAAGGCCCATGACCCCTCGTCTGCTGCAGTTAAACACCCATTATATTATTGATGTAAATATTTGTGTCCCAGTTTTCTCCTACAACAGGGAATCAAAGCTACTTACAAACTAAAATATGCATGAACAATGGACATTTAAAGAAAAAAATACATATAGTCAGGGCTCCGTTGGGGCCGGGGCGCCGCTCTGGGAGAGAAGGGCCCGGGGGGCGGGCACATAACAAAGCCCCGCCCCCCAGCTCACTTTCCTGGCCCGCCCTTCGGCTTGCTTTCCCGGCCCGCGCTCCAGAAGCAAGCCTCCCTCCTCCCCTCACTCTTCCCGGGCTGTGGCAAGTGCTGCTGGACTGGGGAGAAGCCCTTCCCTCCCCCCCGCTCACCTTTCCTGGGCCGTGGCAAGTGCCATCGGCCCGGGGAAAAGCCCATCCCTCCCTCCCCTCACTCTTCCCGGGCTGCAGCAAGCGCCGCCAGCCCGGGAAAAAGCCCTTCTCTCCGCCCCCACTCACTGTTCCCGGGGCTGCGGCTGGCCGCCGGCCCCGGGAAGAAGCTCCCTCCCTCCCCCACTCAACTGTTCCCGGGCCCGCAGCTGGCCGCCGCCGGCCCCAGGAAGAAGCCCCCTCCCTCCCCCACTCACTGTTCCTGGGGTGTGGGAGGGGGGCGCAAGGGAGGGAGAAGCCAAGCCTGAGTGGCTTAACGCCACTCAGGCCCAAGCAAGGGGGGGGAGAGAGGGAAACACCAGCGCCAGTGGGGGGAGAAGCGCCTCTTCCTTCCTTCCTTCTCTCTCTCCCCCCACCTACCTACCTACCTTCCTGTTCCTTCCTTTCCCCCTTCCTTCCCCTCTCCCTTCCTCCCTCCCTTCCCCCTTCCTTCCTTCTCTCTCTCTCCCCCCACCTACCTACCTACCTTCCTGTTCCTTCCTTCCCCCCTTCCTCCCTCTCTCCCCCCTTCCTTCCTTCCTTTTTTCTCTCTCTCTCCCCCCAACTACCTACCTACCTTACTGTTCCTTTCTTTCTTCCTTCCCCCTTTCTTCCTCCCTCCCTCCTTCCTTCCTTTCTTTCTTCTTTCCCCCCTCCCTCCCTCCCTTCCTTTCTTTCTTTCTTTCTTTCTTTCTTTCTTTCTTTCTTTCTTTCTTTCTTTCTTTCTTTCTTTCTTTCTTTCTTTCTTTCTTTCTTCTTTCTTTCTTTCTTTCTTCTCTCTCTCTCCCCCACCTACCTTCCTTCCTGTTCCTTTCCTTCCTTCCTTCCTTCCCCCTCCCTCACTCCCTCCCTTGTTGCCTTCTGACACACTGCCCATGACGTCAGGGATGTGTGGCCTTTTGACACATCCGGTGACGTCAGGGGGTGTGGCATATGCAAATAAGTTATGCTAATGAGCTCCTGCACCTCTTTTTTTACGAAAGGACCCCTGTGTATAGTGCTATAGGGTTCAACTTAGAAGAGGTGATGAAGGACATCACAGGCTAGTGTGGGTTCAGCTGGTATGGCTTATGCAGAACCAAAGGCCAAGGACTTTGCCTGTTGTCTCAAACCACTGGCCAAGTTCAAGGTTTAACTTACCTGCTATTAAGAAAGGAGTAAATGTTCAACCCAGTTCTTATTCAGCTGGCTCATATGCTCCCAAACTTCTTCCCTTCTTTAAACACAGAAACCAGGGCCTAATTCTCACTGGGGTGACAAACATAGGTTTTGGGACATATCAGTTAAATGTGTCATGCTTATGCTTGGCAATCCTAGAAACTTTTGGGGGTGAGGTATGGAGAAAAGGAGTTCTGCATTATGTCATGGCAGTGAGGAGGAGGGAGGGGATTGGATTTATACCCCACCCTTCACTCGGAGCCTCAGAGTGGCTTACAAATGCCTTTCCCTTCCCCTCCCCACAACAGACACCTTGTGAGGTTGGTGGGGCTGAGAGAGCTCTTTCGAAAACTGCTCTTTCAAGAATAGTTCTGACAGAACAATGGCTTGCCCAAGGTCACACCAGCAGCTGCATGTGGTGGAGTGGGGAACCAAACCCGGTTCTCCCAGATTAGAGTCAGCGCACTTAATTACTATACCACACTGGCTCTCAGACAAAATTTAAAGTGGCCCTGCTGTTGTATGCTTGCTTCTCTGAACCCTTTGGCTCTGGTTCTTTGGCTCATGCCCAAGGGCTCGCACCTCTGGTCATGCCCAAGTTTTACAGGCAACTGAAGAGGAAGAGGAGAGATATCCACAGCAGCATAGTGTAACTGGTAAAGGTGTTCCTCTATGATTTTTCTCCCCAAGTCTAGCTACACCACTTGAGCTTCCAATAGTAGCCAGTTTGGTGTAGTAGTTAAGTGTGCGGACTCTAATCTGGGAGAACCGGGTTTGATTCCCCACTCCTCCACTTGCACCTCCTGGATAACCTTGGGCAAGCCATAGTTCTGTCAGAGCTGTTCTCTCAAGGACAGTTGTCTCAGAGCTCTCTCAGCCCAACGTACTTCACCGGGTGTCTGTTCTGGGGAGGGGAAGGGAAAGGAGTTTGTAAACCGCTCTGAGACTCCAAGTGAGTGAAGGGCAGGATATAAATCCAATCTCCTCCTCCTCCTCCTCCTCTTCTTCTTCCTCTTCTTCTTCTTCTTCTTCTTCTAGCACTGACAATGATGCTAATATCCCTCCAACATAAATAGCAAACTATGTTGCTGGACAGGGGAGGGACCATTGTTCAGTGGCAGAGCATCTGCTTTGCATTCTAAATCGACTTTGATTCTATTTCCCACATTTCTGATAACCTCCCTCTTCCTGCAGCGAAGTCCTACTAGCAAATTCTGGATGTTGGTATATGCAGGCAGTGGTTCCTAATTTGATTTTACCTGGACATATGTGTGTGTGCTGTTGACATACAATAGGGGACATTCCAAACACTGGGAGTCATACACAGGTAGGCCATTTGAGTAACAGAAGGTCCCAGGTTCAAAGCCTGGCAACTCTAGTTAAGGGATCTGGCAGACAGTGATATGGTGTAAAAGACTGCTGGCTGAGACCCTGGAGAGCTGCTGCCAATACTGACTTTGATGGATACCTGGTATGATTCAGTGGAAGACAGCTTCATGCACATTTGTGTGTGGAATGCCTTGCCACTGCACTGGATCATGCATGCCACCAGCTCTAAACAGGAATAAGGTTTGCTTGCAAGTTCTCAAAGGCTGTGGTCACACACGCCAGATGCAGCTGGGGGGGAGGGGGGCAAGGCTATTTCCTCCAGAGGAATTTGACCCACAGTTGTGAGATTACTTGAAACTGCAGGCGCAGCCCGTCAGTGTGTGATCAGACACAACTGCAGGTGAGTCTTTTTTTTTTTTTGGCGGTTTGTTTCCCATGTGCTTAAATGAGGGATTGGTGAATTGCACCTCCACACTGAGGGCTCCCTGTGTAGTCTGCAGTGATGTGCATACTGGGGGGGGGGGGGGGGGGACAAGGGCATGGGGTCAGGGTCGGGATGGCCTGATCAGACCATCCTGATGCCATGAGAGCACGCTGGAGCAGTCAGGCAGGGGAAAGTCCATCCGTGGCCTATCACAACCCATTTACTACTGGATTTTCCCCAGTGTCTTTTAACTCTGCTTCTGCAGCAGAGCAGAACAGGTTGCTGATGGCAGCAGGATGCTTCCCAGATGTTCCTGTCTGATCGCTCCCTTTAAATCTGCCCAGCATTTGTGCCTGTGTCGGGTCTTACTGTGCATATGATCACAGCCAAAGCAGCACCTTCCCCAGTTCCACTGATGGTATCCTGGTCCTGATCCTCCAAGCATCTGAGCGGGGGGGACGGACCTCTTGACATTTACACAGGAATCAGCATTCTGAGAACGACAGCCTCCAGCTCTCATACAGAGGAGAGAAAGAGAGAGAACTGAAAAGTTCCCCATGAAAGCCCCCCCTATAGAATAGATGAGGCATTTACATATACACAAACAATTAATACAACAAACACGTTGCTGATACATCTTCTGCAAGGAGAAGGCATGTTACAAACTGCACTGGGGTTTTAAATGTGTTGGGATTCCATGATGAATCCCTCTCTCTCTCTTTCTCTCTCTTTTAGATTGCAGTCTGTTTCATTACTGCACACTAGAGGGCACTTTAGGCAGAACAAATCTTTCACAGCACGTGAAACTAAAATCGCTACCTGTGTAAGGTAAGACACACTGAAAGCTAAAAGCAACTGATTAGATCCCCCCCCCCATATTGAATCCAGCAAATTAATAGACAGCAATATGATAGCTAAACCTTTTGTTTGATATACGACTATTTTGTTTGCTGCTTTACTGTTTCCCCGTAATGTGTATTTCTTTTCCTTAACTGTCAACCCGACAGTGAGAAATCAAAACTGCAAATATTGTCCTAGGAATACTAAGGAGCTTCATTATGCGGTACACTTTTTTGCAACACCCTGTGTAATATGAAAGAGAGAGAGAGAGAGACTTGCCAGTGTGAAAATGAATGCTGTCTTCTGGAAGGGCTCACTTGAAGTTCCCAACCAATAAAAACTCAGTTCTTCTAGACAGGCAGGACTGAGACTGGAAAAAGCCAGTAAAGTTTGGATTCTGCTAGAGACTCTCTGCTGAACTATACAGGATGCAGAGACACCTATGACTGAATCTTCACTAGGGGTCACACAGGAGGGAAAGATGGAACTGAGGTCTCTCCCTCCCCCAGTGATCTTCTTTTTTAAATTCTTTTGAGGGCTAAGTCTAAAGGCTCGCTCATGGATATGCTCTAGATTTACTAGCAATAAATGCCAATTCAGAATAGTGACTTGGGAAGATGAAAAGAATGTGCCATGGAGTCACAACTGACTCCTGGTGACCTCAGCCATGGGGTGTTCCAGGCAAGAGATGAGCAGAGGTGGCTTGCCATTGCCTTCCTCTGCATAGCGACCACAGTCTTCCTTGGTGGTCTCCCATCCAAGTACTGACAATGGCCAACCCTGCTTAGCTCGCAAGCTCTGATGATCCTGGGCTAAGCTGGGCTATTTAGGCTGCTGTGTCTTTGGACACCCAACTTCAAATCCTTGTTCTTCTGTGAAACTCATTGAGGTGGGATGTTCCAGGCAAGAGATGAGCAGAGGTGTTCCAGGCAAGAGATGAGCAGAGGTGGCTTGCCATTGCCTTCCTCTGCATAGCAACCACAGTCTTCCTTGGTGGTATCCCGTCCAAGTACTGACAATGGCCAACCCTGCTTAGCTCGCAAGCTCTGATGACCCTGGGCTAAGCTGGGCTATTTAGGCTGCTGTGTCTTGGGACACCCAACTTCAAATACTTGTTCTTCTGTGAAACTCATTGAGGGACCCTGAGCCATTCCCTCATCTCAGTGCAACAGCCCCACAGGCTTGTTACAAGGATAAAATGGGGAAAGGAGGGGAGAAATATGCCCAGTCTGGTGGAAGGATAGCAGCCACAATATGAAAAAAGTTGTGATTCCTCTTTGAAGCTCATAAAAACCACAGCTGTGGCTGAGGAATAACTACGTGGTTCGACATACGAGGGAACTATTCCACTATGTCATGGGTAAATAGGACCCCCTCAGTAAAAGCTGTTCTACCCCAGAGTACTTGTTGCTGGGATCAACCAATTTTACTTAGCTTACGTAGTGACAAGACAGAAATGTCATAAGAACATAAGAGAAGCCAATGTTGGATCAGGCCAATGGCCCATCCAGTCCAACTCTCTGTCACCCAGTGGCCAGAAATACCAAGTGTCATCAGGAGGTCCACCATGTCTATACATCCTATTGCATTTTTATTCCACCTTTTTTTTTCTTCTCCCCCCACAGGGTAAAAATACAAACTGGTCTGTTTTAAGCACTGTCTGCTACTGCTATTGTATTGTTTACTCTTTTGGTTTTAATTCTTTTAAACTTGATTATAAATGTTGTATTGGAAGTGCTGTGCTCCGCCCTGAGTCCTGTTTACAGGGCAGGGCAGTCTAGAAGTCAAATAATTAAATAAGGTGGGCATACACAGTACTCTCCTTGCCCCATATTTATCCATATAACAAGCCTATCAAGGAGGACGTGTTGAAAGACAATGATTGGCTTGAGGTCACCCAGTGGGCATCGTGGCAAACTGAGCAACTAAACCCTATTCTTCCTAAGTGGCTACAAACTTTATGCCATATATATCATACAATGGCAATATTTACAAGTGCTGAATAAAAGAAACAAGTTGTTGGTGTGCCTAAAAGATGTCACATGACCACAGCTTTCAATTTCCATTCCAGTTGCTGGTACTATAAAGGGTGGGCAGGGCCAGACACATGAGCTGAAGGGCAAGAGTCAAAGGGCTCTTTTCCCTTTGACTGTTAGCCTAGGGCTCAAAGCCAGTACATTTAGTCCTTTCCACTCTAGATCTTAAATCCTGGTTCAACCCTGTCCCTGAACTTATATTCTACACTACACATGAGTTTACCCCTGTAATTATCTTCGGGTATTTTTCGTTTCCACATTACATTGAGGTCAACCCGGTTTTGCTCCACACTTGTCCCAGGATAAACGGATGTTGTTATAATGAGAAATAAATGCAAGGTATTGTATCGCGAGTTGAACTCTGATAAAACCAGGGATGAGATCCAAATGCGGAAAGGACCTTAGAGCCAGCTACTGAATCAGGGAACAGCCCAAAACATAGTTTATTGCTTTGTTGGTTGGTTGATTTAGATCACATTTGTCTTTGTTCTGCTGTTGAAGAAGAAGAAGAAGAAGAAGAAGAAGAAGAAGAGATTGGATTTATACCCCGCTCTTCACTACCCAAGGGAGTCTCAGAGTGGCTTACAAACTCCTTTCCCTTCTCTTCCCCACAACAGACACCCTGTGAGGTAGGTGGGGCTGAGAGAGCTCTGACAGAAACTGCTATTTTTTTCAAGGACAGCTCTTATCAGAACTATGGCTTGCCCAAGGTCATCCAGTAGGTGCAAGTGGAGGAGTGGGGAATCAAACCCAGTTCTCCCAGATTAGAGTCTGTGCACTTAACCGCTACACCAAACTGAGCCATGTTAAGTCCCTTTGGGGAGGAAAGCAGGATATGTGTATGAGCAATAAGAATTGGGATACAAACAGGGGTCCTTTCATAGAAAAAGAGGTGCAGGAGCTCATTAGCATAACTTATTTGCATATGCCACACCCCCTGACACCACCGGAAGTGTCAGAAAGCCACACCCCCTGACATCACCGGAAGTGTGTCAGAAGGCAACACCCACCACTCAGGCTCCACCCCAAAATTCTCCAAGGTATTTCCCAACTCAGAGCTGGTGAGCCTACTTGATGGCACACGTGGGGGAAAACAAACCACCCATGTCAGGTAAAGAGGGGGGACACCAGGTCAATATATTTTTATTCTCCTTGGCATTGATGGCTGAGGTGCTTTTAGTGTTCCTTTTCTGTTTAACTGGCAGCCTTTCTCTCTGTTATAATTGGCTGTGGGTTTTATATCACTGCCACTTAGTGTTATTTTTGTCAGCCACAACAAGGAAAAGCAGGTTATCCATTTTTAAATAAATAATGTTGAAAAGTCTGGATCCAGAACAAGAACAAAATCACATCTGCTAATTTTCGCCTAAACCAAACCCAATGATGTAGAGCTGGTGGGTCACCTCCCTCTGGAAGAAATGGGGAAAACAAAATGAGTGGGAACAAAGAAATTCTTGCAGGGACAGTCATGACTTCAGATTAGCCTGCCCTGGACTATGTTGGTGGGCTCCCATCCAAGAACTAACAAGGGCTGGCCTTGCTTAGTTTCCGAGATCTGACAAGATCGCACTCAAATGGTTCAGACAGCCTCTTGTCCAGTTGCCCTCCCTGGGAGCTGTGAATTTTGTTGTTGTGCAGCTCATGGCCAGAATAAATGGGTAAACACTTCACATCCCCCCTTTCCTTTGGAGACAGTGACTCAATCACATGTCAGTCTTCTGCCAGCCACTCCACCTATGGCTGAACAATGCTAAGAGAGCTCCTTAAAGACTGCAATAAGCAGCACCTGTTTCCCAAAGGTGCTCAGTATTTGTCCTGGTTTCTGAAGTGCATTGTGTGGCCTGGGCTGTCTTGCAAGCACAACCTGGTGTCCAGACTCAGACCAACACATCTCCTGTGGATACAGCACAGCTGCAACAGGCCACATTACGTTTTTTTACCAACACAGCTTCAGTGGCATCTTGTGCAGGGTGAACAGACCACCACAAGAACTAACTGGCAGCATGACTGCCGCAAATATCACAGGGCAAAGTCTCTGGCATGCTTGACATAGAGCGGGAAAGCCTATGGAGCTGGGGTTCTCTCTGCAGCTCTGCAATGATGCTTGTTCTCCAGCTGAGCAAGCTAGAGAGAAAACACCCCTGGGGAAGAGGATGGTCCACATAGGCTTTGCAGCACGCACTGAATGAGCACCATTGAAAAGATGCCCCCCCCCTGGCAGAATTGTAAAACAAAACAGACCCTTCGGTGTGGGCTGGGAAAGGCAGCCTATTTGCCTTCTTTACAGCACCATGGGATCACCAGGATTCTGAGCATCACTTTTTCAGAGGTTTCAGAGATTTTTTTTTTAAAAAAACAGCAAGAGCTATAGTGTTAATGCACTAGTTTCCATCTTTTAGCAAAAGCAAACAAGCTGGGAACTAGTGCCTTCTCCCAGTCTGAAGAAACAGAACAGTTTTATTTATTTATTTAATTTATACCCCACCCTCCCTGCGAGCAGGCTCAAGGCAGCTTACATAATTGGTCTATAAATGACCATTAAATTCACATAAAGAGAGTTTAAAATTTCAAATACAGTAAAAAAACCATAAAATCATAAAGTGCTAGTGCAATACATTAATTACATAAGTGGCGCCTTTAAGACCAACAAAGTTTAATTCTGGGCATGCACACTTCTTCACACAAAACCTTATACCCAGAATTAAACTTTATTGGTCTTAAAGGTGCCACTGGACTCAAACTTTATTCTAATGGCACAGGAGGAAAGGATTAAGCCTTTGATATCTGAGTCCTAATCTGAATCATGGCATCCTGTAGCTCCTATTTAAGTACAAAAAACCCCAAGAGCTATTTACAGATCCTATGTCATCACAGCAAACTTTTCCCTCACTGTAAGAGAAATCAAGCAGCAGGAGCAGTCTGAGTAGTAAAAAGAAACCCTTAAAACTGCAGCAGTAGGAAATGCAGTGTTGGAATGTATGTTTTATATTGATCTACATGTTGCCAACTACTTTCTATAGGTTTCAGTCCAGAGGATAATTCCTGTTTCATTATTTTAGCTTCTTTCAGTTGGATTCCATGTAGTATGAGCACAGCTGCACTGGCCAGGTTTTACTGCACACTAGGCAAGGCTACCTTCTGGCACCCTACCCCATGCGCCCACCAGTTTTCAAACATAATTTTTTCAAATATAAATGCATTTCAGGAAGAATTGCGGCATTCTGCAACACTTGGAGTTCCTGAATTGATTTCGAGGGGAGATCATCTACAGTGCATTACAATAATCTAGTCTTGATGTTACTATGACACGGACAGATCCCCACCCCATGCCCAATTCTGCTCCCCAACAGGCAGGCAGGATCCCCTGTGCCAAGTAGGGCAGGAGAGGAAGCCATTAGGAGGAAGAAGGAAAGGCAGGAACTTTGTCTACAGGGAACAGACATTTTAGAACCATTTAATCCCAACTCCTCCCCCCCTTTCAAAAACCCTCACTCCACAGCCACATTTCTCTCTTCCAGGACTGAAAAGTTTATTTTCCTCCCATAACTTACTTAAGTAAACCTTCCTGGGACCCAGCAGGAACAAGCCCCCCCCCCCCCAGTTCTGAAGCACTCCTTCTCTTTGGCTGTTCAGATAACAAAACCTCTTCCCCACCTTTTCCCTCTCTCCCTCCCCCTTTGCTTGGCCTCTCTAGGAAGCCCCTCACTCACCTTAACCCTCTCAGTGCTGCAGACGAATGAATGAGAAAGCTTCCCTAGGAGGCACCTCCTGACAAAAAGCACCTCACCCTGGGCTGGATACAGCCTGAGATTTTTAACTATACCTGAAGAAGTCAGCAGTGAAATTTCCTTCCTAGCCACAAGTTTTGTTAGTATTTAAAGTGCTCCTGTTCTCTTGTTCCCTGCATCAGAGAATGGAGTAAAAGCTCCAAGTTACAGTGAGGACAAACACTGGGGGGGGGGGGGGATTATGTGCCGGGAAAAGTTCCTATGAAGAGAGGAAGGCTTCCTTCCCCTCAGTGCATCACCTCCACAATAACAGGGAAGGCGTCTGAGCTCCCCACCCCGAGGAAGCTCCTGCAGGGACCCTCCTGGCAGAGACGAATGGGGTATTCCCCCCCCCCCCAGGTGAGGCAGCTGCAGGGCACTGAAGGAGGGAGAGGCTTTCCCCGGCTTCCCCCCTATTCCCTTGAAAGGAGCTCCTCCAGAGCCTGCCTGCCGCCCTTGGAACTCCAGGAGGCGAGCAGAAGCTCAGGACTTTTGGCAAGGGAGCGAGGGGCAGGGCTGCAGCCCGGCATAGCACCCATGTTAAGAGGCAGTGGTAGAAGGGGGGGAGGCAGCCTCCAAAGCCTTCTTCCAGCACCGGAGCGAGCGTGTGGCTGGGAGAGACAACAGCAAGAGGCAGCAACCAGAAGGGCCGGGGAGGGAGAGGGGCCGGGGGAGGGAGAGGGGCCGGGGGAGGGAGCCTCTGAAGCCTTCTCCCAGGGGCCCAGCACCGGAGCGTGGGACTGGGAGAGCCAGCAGCAAGAGGCAGCAACGAGAAGGGCCGGGAGAGGGGGGAGGAAGCCTCCGAAGCCTTCTCCCAGGCCTGGCACTAGAGCACGCAGCTGGGAGAGGTGGCAGCAAGGAGAAGGGCGGGGAGAGGGAGCCTCTGAAGCCTTCTCCCAGGCCCGGCGCTCCGGCGCATGGCTGCAAGAGGCAGGGCGGGGGGGGCGGGGCTTGGTCACGTGCCCGCCCCCCTGGCTTCTCTCTCCCGGAGCCATGCTCCGCCGAGCTCCGGCTCCAACGGACCCCTGGATACAAATATAAACAAACAAATAAATAATGTGCATGCTTTGGGGGGGGGGGCAAGAAGATTCAAACTGAATATGAAATGTTCCCTTTGTTCTGCAAACAACAATTGATCAATAGTTGATATGGTGATCTCAGGGATTAATCCAAATGTGTCTCAGAAAGGAACTGCCGTGCTGCACTCCCTGGCCCCGGCGTCTCAAGTTCTTGGGCATTATTGTTTCACTGAGGATGCTGTCAGTCTTGGCCACGGCCAGCAAGCCATTATCTGTTGCTGTCGTTTCACAGGTTTCTCACAAGAGCTTATTTCAAGCTGTTCTTTTTTTCTCTCCTTTTGCTTTCATTGCTTTTTTTTTTTTTAAGGATGGAGGAAAGGCAGAGAAAACACATTGAGAGTTGCTCTACATCATACTGGGGGGGAAAAAAACCCCAAACATAGTCTAAAAGTGATACACAAGCTTCAATGGAGGGAAAGAGATGCCTGCTTGTATTCCCTGCAGGTTAAAAGGAGTCTTGCTGGCCAATCCTCTGAGCCACGTTCACTCAGAAGTAAGTCTGAAGGCACCATCTCTTCCCCAGTTTCATAAAGGTTGAAACTTGAAAGAGAGCCTTGGCTTCTCTTGATGGCTCCTGTAGTCCTTTGGTTCTGGAGGGCAGGCATTTCTTACAGGCATTATCCCTCCGGTTTGTGCTAGCTGTGTTTATGGACTTCACGTTTTAAACTCTTCACGACTGAGACGGGTTCCAGTGGTCTGGGTGAAAGGTGGGCTTAGACACGTTTCACTGGTTTTGATTATTGCTGTGTCCAAACCGCTTGCATTTTTAACAGTATCAGAAAGAGTCCCCGGCTTTTCATGAAGGATGCTGTGAACTCTGGCACGATCGTGTTTGGCTGTTGAATGTAGCATGCGGGAAAGGGGTGATCACATGTGAACCGATCACTCACTCTGTTCCGTTTGCGCAGAGCAGCCGTGAATGCCTGCCAAACTGGTTTGCATTGAGTTTTCCCAGAATTGCATGCACACAAAGATGCTGCCAATTCAAACTGATTGGTGGCCATTAGCATCGCTACAGACCACTTAGATTAGCATTAAAGGGTAGGATTTTATTGAAACATAACATTTATTGATAACTGATTTATAAGATTTGCGAGTGCTCTGATTGCCTATTAAAACAACTGCGTGCTGACCAGAGTAGATACACAGCAAGGTTGCTGGGGGGTGGGGGGTGGGGGGTAGAAGTACTCAATCAAGCTGTGTGAAAACATGCATACATGAAAAGTCAGTTGTGCTGTACTGCATGGTTAGGAAAGATGAACACCCATGAACAGACTGATGAACTATTGAACTAATCATTAAAAAAAAAATCAGGGATCTGTTCACAGCCAACAAAGAGGATGTGAGCTGAACTGACAGGTGTTCAAGCATCCCTACTTTTGGGGCGGGGTATTTTTGTGGATGTGTCTGTACCTGGAAGTCAGGTTGACCTCTGGTGACTGACCCCTAATGGGGGCTTGGAGAATATTCAGAAAGGTGGCTGAACAAGCCTGCTTCTGTTCTCCCGATTTGGTATTCCAAGGAAGTCTTCCATCCCACTACTAACTACAGTTGACCCTGCTTAGCTTCCAAGATCTGACAAGATCAGTCTTGCCTGGGCTATCCAGGTCAGGGCAAGCATCCATGCTTTTGATCGCCTTGTTACTGTACTCAGAGAGTCTGGAGGATTTCTTCCATGCCCCATTTTGTATCTTTTTCTTTGACCTCACTGTTCATGGCCTATCCTTGCAGCAAAAATTGCACACGAATCCATGCCTGGGGTTGCTTTCCAACTTCTCATTGGCTGTGACTCAACATCAAACCCTTCTTGTTTGGCATTAAAGCAGAGCAAAAGCGATGCCATTCAAGATGTGGATCCGACTTTAGGCTCCTCCACCCAAAGGAAGCTTCCTCTAGCTTAAGCGGTTCTACTGTTGAGAAAGGCTCTCTGGCCAGAGGTGGCCTTCAAACTTTGCTCAGCGGAATGGTAGAATCCATCCCAGTGTTTTCTCCTGTTTCAAATAATTTCCATCAGGAAATCGGCACCACTGAGTTACTTTGTTTGTTTTTGGTAATGTATGTGGTAACATTTTTTTTGCTATCCCCATTTGTACTAATATGTGTATAGCTAATGCAGAAAATGCATATGGATTTTTTTAAAAATGTAGAAAAATACAAGCAAAATAAATGAAGCATCCTATTATGATACCACATGAGAACCCATGTGGTGTAGCGGATCTGGGAGGCCCCAACAGTCTGATCTGCTAGCTCACTGAATAAATGTGGGCCAGTCAGACACACAGAGCCAGTTTGGTGTAGTGGTCAGGAGTGTGGACTCTAATCCGGGAGAACTGGGTTTGATTCCCCACGCCTCCACATGCAGCTGCTGGTGTGACCTTGGGTCAGTGACAAGTTCTCTCAGAGCTGTTCTCTCAAGAGCAGTCCTCAAAAGAGTTATCTCAGCCCCACTTACCTCACAGGGTGTCTGTTGTGGGGAGGGGAAGGGAAAGGAGTTTGTAAGTGTTAGCCTGATTGCCTTTAATTATTAACAATATCGGGGAATTTGAAGTATTATAAAATGGCAATGGGCAATAAAGGAGCAAACACCTTTGTATATAGGGGTCCCACTTTATCTAGATGCACCAGAAATAGATGAAGAGACCAATTTCAGCTTGAAATGGTTTCTTTACTGAATAAATCTTCACAAGCAAACAATACTCAACCACACTCACACTTACACAGTTCTAGGAAATAAGATAGAAAAGGACAGCGACTTTCGCATTAGCAGGATGTTCGTTGAGGGGCAAAAATTACCTGTCCTGGAAAGATGACACATTCCAGCTGGAAAATAGGGAAGACTGAAAGGGGATTAGGGACCATGTACTGAACCAGCAGAACACGTGGAGAGTCTGGCAGCGCTAACCAAGAGTCGTAAGGATAGGGTGGGTCTAGAGGTGTGTGTGAGAGAGAGAGCCAGAGCACATGGTGGCTCCTTTTATAAGGGGGCTTGGGGGAGGGCTTTGCTGCTTCCCTCCTCCTGATACGCCCTCCTTGTGGTCTGTCCCAAAAAGCATGTTACCTGAAATGGGTTCTAGGAGGAGGGAGCTAAGCGTTGTACAATATTGAACTCTAGCTGCTCTGTGGCAGAGACACCTGGAGGGGTGATGACTCATCCAGCTAGCACATTTTGTATTGTAGACGCATCCTTGGTTCCAGGGCAAGTAGAACCAGTTTGATCGCATTATCAAGGTAAAGTCCTTTGTTAACAGAAGGCAGGAAAAGCAGCTTTTGTGCCTTCGTTGCAGAGAAGGCTTCGGCAGGAAGGGGGGGAGTTGCCTGCGTGGTAGAGAAGGACTTCCTTGATGGCACCTGGAATCCTCTGCTTTAAACAGCAATGGTAGGTGGTTGTTCTGGGTGTTTCATGTGTCTAGGGATACATCTTAGAATGGGCAACCTCAGGAACCACTGACACAACATCTCTGGAAAAGCAGCATCTCCTGCTGGCATGTGTCTACGTTATGCATAACCATACTTCCTGGCTTTTTGTGGTTAGCTTCTCTACCCATGGCAGCCATTTTGAGGCTGTGCCCACCACCCTGTGTCAGAATTCCAAAGGTGACTGAAGGCTCAAAAGGGTTGGGGACCTTTGCACTTGATACATGGGTCAGCTAGGAGCAACTGAGGAAAAGAAGTACTGACAAATGTATACATGGATACAGAAATAAAACAGTACATCATCTTGACTCCCATCCATAGTTCCATTCATCCTGTTTTATATATGAATCATGGAAACTGTGAGCCAGTATTTAAAAGTGTGTAATAAAAAAAATGTCTAATATTTATATGGTACTTCAAAGTGCTTAAGAGTGCAGTCCTAAGCACAGTTATACTCTTCTAAACTCAGTGTCTTCAATGGGTTTATATGGATGCAACTCTCTTTAGGATTCCACTGCAAGGCACTTCATGTGCATTACCTCAGTTTAATAAAACAAGACTCCAGTGGCACCTTGCAGGCGAACAAAATTTATTGGAGTTCAAACTTGTCAGAGCTCACTTCAGTCAGTACATCAAAGCGTACACCCATGAAGTCAATGGTTTTATACTCACAATCAAAACGTTGTTGTGAATTAAAGTGCTTAAGATGTCAATGGACTCATCTTTTTTAAAAAAAAGGTTGGTACAGATTAACATCTGGAACATGTCTGAATTGGGAGATTTGGTTAATATAGCCGAGTTCGCCCGGGCACAGAAGCATAATACCGACTGCAGTAAATAAGTCTCCCAAGAAGTCTTTTGCAAAAAAAGGTAGACTTACATTTATTCAAGTAGATCCAGTTGCAGTCAAAAGAAGAGAAAGAAGCTTAATATAAAGATTGCTTTTCCTATCCCAAATGGCCAGCTTGTCCGGCATCACGTGTGTGTGAGGATGAGGGTACTGTATTTACAGGAGAGACCTGCAGAGACATGTGTCTCCATGGAAGGCCACGAGGTGAGAGTGAGAGGACAAAGCGAGAGAGAGGAGGGGTCTGAGGGCAGCTCCCGGTTAAGACAAAGAGAGGTATCTCATTCTAGGAGATAACACCTATACACCCTTAGAGTGGTGTAGTGTGCCCCAGTGTCCAGGCATGCTGAGTTGCTTACTCCAACAGTTTGTTTGCGTCATTCCCTGTAAACTTGTTTAGAAGTTTGGGATTTCTCACAGTTTTGATGGGGGAAAGGCTGATATAAGCTGTAAAGGTAGTCCACAATGTGTTAAGTAAAGGTAAAAGTTTCCCTTGCTCGAAAGCCAGTTGAATCTGACCCTAGGGGGCGGTGCTCATCTCTGTTTCCAAGCTGAAGAGCTAGCGCCATCCAAAGATGTTTCCATGGTCATGTGGCTGGCATGACTGCACGCTGAGGCACACAGAATGCTGTTACCTTCCCACAGAATGCTGTTACCTATTTATCTACTTGCAATTTCTTGCTTTCGAACTGCCAGGTTGGCAGGAGCTGGGACCAGAGACGGGAGCTCACTCCGTCATGCGGCACTCGGATCTTGAACTGCCAAGCTACCAATCTTCCAGTCTGCAGCTCAGCATCTAAACCACTGAGCCACCGTAGCCCCTAATGTACTGTTACCCCTCTATGAATAGTAACCATGCCCTAACCTTTATTCTCCATAGAATCTTGTCCTTCTATGACCCCTTAACCCTATTACCAATCGCCAGTATGGTTACTTCTGAAATTCTCTTGAGAATCCTCTGTTGGGACTATATTCAGTTTCTGAATTTTGTGCACAGGTCTGTGAGTATACTATTTGCTCCACTTTTCAGTACCATCCATTAATCTGAGCCTTCCTCCCTTGTTCAGTGCTGCCAATGTGCATATGTGCATTGATAAAACACTGCAAAAAAGGAATCTGGGCTGGGTGTTTTAGGAATACTCTGGAGTGCACATCAGGACTTGGCAGAACTCGGGTCAGATATTGTATGAAATGGGACACAGTGTTATGCAATGCCACACTACAATTGCTTTTTGCAGGGTTTTCAGCAACACAGAGACTTGCATTGATTGGGGGAGGGGAAAGAGATCAGCAAATTCAACTAAGCAGCTCAAAGGTGCTCTAGACTGGGCCTGCTCCAATCTCAAGACTAATTTTAATAGCTGTTCTGTTGAAACCGGAGTGTAAAAGAGCACAGACACATTCTGGAACAGCATTAGATCAAGTTAGAGAACATTCCCTTGTAGACAATATTCCAGGATGTCTGTAAGTACCATTTGAGATGGCATGGCTAGAGGGCAAAGATTATGCCCCCCCCTCCACACACACACACCAGTCACTCTGGGGGTTGTGGTTGCCAACCTCCAGGCTGGGCCTGGAATTATCCTGGAATCTCACCTGATCTTCAGTCTACAGAGGCCAGTTCCCCTGGAGGAAAGGTCAGCTTTGGAGGGTGGGCTGTAATGCATTATATTCTAATGAACTCCCTTCACTCCTCCAGATTCCAACCTCCCCAGTCACTGCCCTCAATTCTCCAGTGATTTCCTAAACCAGAGTTGGCAAAAGTAGGAGATCCAGAAAGCAAAATCAAGTGTTTTCTTCCACTTGATATTTGGTTTGGATCCAAGTAATGTGAGGTGGGGGGAGGGGAATCTCATTTCAGGGACCCATGATGGCTCCTAGCTGCTTTCTCCTTCTTCCACTATGTTTAAAAGAAGCAGGGCCTTTCCCATCATGGCCCCAAGGCTTTGGAATAAAACGTCCTTGATGGGAGTTGGAAACTTCCCTTGCTCTGGATTGGGAAATACCTGGAGATTTTGAGAGTGGAGGCTGGGGAGGATAGGGTCTTGAGAGGGGAGGGACCTCAGCAGGGTTTAATGCCATACAGCCGACCCTCCAAAGCAGCCATTTCCTCCAGGGGAACTGACCTTTGTCATCTGGAGATCAGTTGTAATAGAGGGAGATCTCCAAGGGCAACCCTAGCTTTCAATAAACGTAATGGTAATAGAAGGAGGGCCATGGCTCAGTGGTAGAGCTTCTGTTTATTATTCTACTCAGTGGTAGAACGTCCCGGATTCAATCCCCAGCACCTCCAGTTAAAAGGATTAGGTTGGAGGTAATGTGAAAAACATGTACCAGAGACCTCAGAGAGCCACTGCCCATCTGAGTAGACAATACTGATTTTGATGGACCAATGGGCTGAGTCAGTATAAGGCAGCTTCATGTATCATAAATATATTCTATGTGTTTAAAAGTAGTGCCCCCCCTCCCCCAATCTGCCTTGGGTTGTTTTCTATACTTTGTTTGCTACTTTAAAAAAAACAACAACATTGTTTTGTTTAGGATAATACTGGTTTATTGTCATTTTATGATTTTCCAAAGCTCAAGAAGCAGGAGTAGTAGGAAGGGGGGGGGGAGAGAAACAAATAAATGTGAAGCTGTTACTACTGTATTTTAGAACGTGACTTTTTGGCCTCTTGAACACACAAACAGAACAGCCACTGAAAATACAGAAGGTGGCTATCCTCGCTATACACTTGAGGCAGATCCCTCATAACTATTTACTGCACCGTAGTTAAAGTCAAGCCACTAGGGTACTTTTGAAGAAAGAAGCCAGGAAAAATGCAAACTAAGTCTTTCATTATCGTATCCGCATTCTCATTCCTATTCAGCCAGAGAAAGCGAGGAATGGGAAGTGCGGGGGTGGGGGGTGGGGGAGAGAAGAACAAACTATTATTTTCTGCCAATGCAAATCCAGCTCTACCCCACCCCACCCCCCCAAAAAATAAAGGAAAGTCACATTTTCTGATGTTATCTATAGCACTGTCTGGTGTTTCTGTGGTGCCCTCAGGGAACTGAGCCAACTCTATGCAGTAATACAACTTTATTTAGAGTACACAATTCTGCCGAACAGGTGTGCGTGGACATGTCTTAATATACATTTAATTTTTCAAGACAGCAGGAATCAACGAGACCCCATACGTGAAGGGTTTTTTTTTTAAAGAATCCAGAGGGAGGCAATTAAAAAATTCCATGACAAAATGAGACTTTGGATGTCTTTCCTGCCCATGTGTGTGTGTGTGTGTGGGGGGGGGATGCTATTCCAAAGTGTGCTTCTGTATATTTTCAATTATGCTTCTCATAATATAGGGAATAAACACACACACACGCGCGCACACACACACACACACATATATATATTAAAAATACAGGCTTGAAATGGAGCATGTTATGTGGGATATTTCCTCAGTAAGACTGACTTTTTAAATAGCATCAGCAAAGGCCACTGAACATTAGAGAAACAGATCCTCAGATGTAGGTGTACAGTATGCATTCCATGAAACATATAGCCGTGCATTTTGACAGGGTACTGGAATTTAGCAGGGAATCTTTGTTTGTTTGTTTTAAATATAAAACTAGCTCTTCCTTATAAACATTGTCTCAAAATCTCAATCTGAATTTGAGGATGCTTCTGAATCCCTCCACAACGGGAGTTCTCCTCAGAATATGCAGTTCTGTTCCATGCTGTCCCTCTCAGCTAGAGAATGAAATGCAGGTGTGTTTGGGCAAGAACAAAGTATCCTTTATTCCAATACACTCACAGACAATGGGTAATGTTTGTTAGGGAAATGTTAGGGAAATATATTGGTCAGGCATTTGGATATATGTTATCATGATGGATGTATACATTGCAACACATATTAAATACATGAAAAAAATACAATGCATATTGAAATGTGCTTTGTGAATGCATCAGTACAAACTTACTACACAGATGTTCACAGGGGAGCACTAGATGGATGCTGAGCGAACCTGTAACAGCAGAACTACAGAAGAAGTACAGAAAGAAACAAGAGAATATTGCTCAGTACTAGGTTAAAACTTGTGTCATTTATTGCAGGGCTGTAGGCTGCAGGGGTTTTAAGGGGTGGTTATTTGGAGGCTTTAAATTTGGATTTGTAAGCTACCTTGAGCTGTGGGAAAAGACAGAGGGAGGGAGGGAGGGAGGGAGGAAGGAAGGAAGGAAGGAAGGAAAAATTCTCGTTGAGTCTGTGGAGTCTGAGATGACAAAGGAGAGAACAGTAACCAGTCAGTGTCTTCTCAACACATTTCCAAAAGACTCCAGTACGGGAAGGACTTAGAAATTATGAAGACTGAGGTTGAGAACATCAGTCCTTGTTGTCAGGTGACGAGAGTTCAGGCTGCCAGGGCTTTGAATGAGGCCTGTAAGAAACCAACTATCAACTCGGGGTGGGGGAGAGATACCAGAAGTAGAAATTGGTAACTATGAGAGGCATAGTGCAGAGTTGCTCGTTGATGTTGTACCCGGGGCTGGACACAAAGTTTGTTCCAAGCAAGTAAATGAGGGAAAGGCATTCTATAATTGGGATGCCATGACTGAAAAGGTATTGGCAGGGAGATATGTACAGCAGCAGCAGGTCCTGCCCTAATCTGTATGGCCCAGTCTAGCCCAGTTCTGTCATACTTCAGAAGCTAAACAGGGTTAACCCTGGTGAGAACTTGGAAGGAAAACCACCACAGAAGTCTTGGGTCACTACAAAGCAGCAGGCAGTGGCAAACCACCTCTGTTCATCTCTTGCCTTGAAAACCCTGCAAGGTTGCCGTAAGTCAGTTACAACTTGACAGTGCTTTCTACCACCAGAAGGCCCTTCATTCTCCTTCCATGTAAAAGACTATCAAAACATTTTTTGTTGTTGTTTTAAATACAGACTTGTACAGATTGAAACAGGCCTAGGACATCTTTTGTATCCAAGGAAATCAGGAGTTGGCCTTTTTGAGGGCCCCCTCCCCCACAAGACTAACCTATATATACACACATACACACGTCCCCTAGCATACTGGCAGTTTTCGGCTCACCCATTGGCTGTGCTGTGCACTCCATTAGCCTGTCAACCATCACACAGGAGTACTTGCGTGCCATTGGCTGGGTGCTGGGTCTGCTCCTCTCCTCCACCCACTGCCAGCTTGGCCACTCTTCCCTGTCTGAATGAACTGCCAAAACAGCTGTCTCTCCTGACAATGACACTTCTACTGCCACTGTTTCACTCCTTCACATCTGACTGGCTAGTGAAACAGCTGTTCTACTGCTGCTGCTTCTCCTGCTTGGCTCCTCCTCTACTGAAGCGAGCTACTGGCCATCAAACCAATCTCTTCTCCTGCTGTGGAGCTCACTTTCCCCTCAGTGGCTGTTGCTAGGCAACCAAGCTTGGTTCTGTTAGTAAAAAGACAGGGGCAGGAGGCCCTTTCCAGGCCTACTTTGACTTCTGGGGCCAGTTCTTACTAGGGTTGCCAGCTCCAGGTTGGGAAATTCCTGGAGATTTTGTAGTGGAATCTACGGAAGCCAGAGTCTGAAGAGGGGAGAAGCCTCAGCTGAATAGAATGCCATAAAGTCCATCCTTCAAAGCAGTTATTTTCTCCAGGGAGAGAGAGATCTGTTGTCTGGGGTTCAGTTGTGATACCAGGCAATCTTCAGTCTCCATATGGAGACTGGCTATCCTAGGCCTGGCAGTCTCTCTGGGTGACTTGATGACACCTGACTGGCATGACTAAACTAGACCTGGTAGCTTGCTCCTGTGCACTAGCAGCAGCCCCCCTAGGGCAGCTAGTGTAGCGTAACAGCGCTTCAGAGCAGGGTCTGCCAGACCCAGGTTCTTGATGTGGAAGCTAAGTGGGTGATTTCGGACCACTCACAGACATTCATCCTAACCTACCTTACATGGTTGTTGTGCCGATCAAAAGGGGGAGAGGAGAATGATTTGAGCTGCTTTGGTCCTCACTGTGGAGAAAGACTGTACTTTTCCTAGGCAGAGGCTGCAGGGAGGGGGGAAGAGATGGAAACCTGAAGTCAGAGGGGCAGATAATGGTACATTGATGGTTGGCTGGGAAGGAGATAGGGTTGCTAACTCCAGGTTGGGAAATTTCTGGAGATTTGAGGGGTGGAGCCTGGAGAGGGTGGGATTTGAGGAGGGGTGGGACTTCAGACAGGTACAATGCCACAAATTCCACCCTCCAAACCAGCCATTTCCTCCAGGGAACCATTTTTGTTAGTCTCCAGGTGAGGGATGGAAATCACTCAGAATTACAACTGTTCAGGGCTATTTTGGGGCAGGAACACACAGGAACGGAGTTCCGGCTGGCTTCCGAGTTGGCCATGTCTACAGCTTTCCCCCCCCCCAAGGTTCCCCAGGCATCTTGCAAGCTGTGGGGTGCCTGGGGAAGCCAAGCTGATCCAGAGAGGGAAGGCAGTTTAAACTGCCTCCCCTCCTCAGGTTCCCCAGGCACCCTGCAAGCCGCAGGGCACCTGGGGAAGCCGATCCTGGAAGGGAGCTGCGCTGTCAGGGGGGTGGCTTAATAAACAAATGAGTTTCTGCTGTTGGGTGTGGCCTATTATGCTAATGAGTTCCCGATGGGCTTTTTCTACAAAAAAGCCCTGCAACTGTTTATTTTATGCATTTATGTATTTAAGTATTTATTTATTTGGATTTATACCCCACCTAGCCAGCTGAAGAACCAACTGTTCTTCAGATGGCAGAGATCAGTTTCCCTGGAGAAAATGGTGGACTCTGTGTCATTATACCCTGCTGAGGTCGCTACAGCAAATTGACACTGAGTGGCCAGGGTACCCACCCAGAGCTTCTTTCTAGAGTGTGTTGTATTTATTTCCACAACGGGCCTTATTCCTAGTTTGCTATAAAGCAATAATTACAGTGCTCTTTTGGCTCTAGGGACTGTTTCTTGGAAGAAGCTTTGCAACCCTGTCTTTCAAGGTGACTGGTTACTGTCCTTCTTACTTTAATTAGGTATTACTATTATGATACTTAAAGAATATTAAGTAAGTGGGCCATGGCTACATTTCTAGTGTGTGCTTATGAATGAACTGGATATTTTTCACCTCCTTCTGAGCATCCAGGCTTTCACGCCATTTTTTTTTTTTGAAGGGATAAAGTTATCAAGAGATGGTTTTTAATCATGTGAATTATCTAGTCAGTGCACAGCAGACAGAATGAGGCAGTTTATTGCTGAATTCCAGTTGTGGGGGGGTGCACATCAGGGGAGGCTTTGACCTCTGTGCTTATGCTTATGGGTCTTCTGGGGCATCTGAAACATCACTTTGGGAAACAGGATGCTGGACTAGATGGACCATTAGTCTGATCCAGCTGGGCTCTTTTTATATTCTTATGTGATATTAATAGGGTGAATAAAGGCACATACAAATAATAATGCACCACTAAGTGGTTCGTTTATTTTGTTGCTCTCTCTTGCACTCTCTCACTCCCTCTCTTTATGTACGCTGAAGCTTCCAGGGAAAATGATACCCTTTCTTCTTTCTGTGTGACACCTGTTGCTTCCACAATTTATGCAGCAGCAAAGAAGGCATGATGGAGCAGGTGGAAACGAATGGGAATTTTCTGCCTTGGATTACAATCCTATCCAGAGAAGAAATCTTGGCTCCTAACTCTATCCTCAGATAGGTAAGAGCACTGCACACCTTTGAAGTCCATATTCGAGCCAAGGAATGACAAATGTCAGCTGCGATCCCTGCAAGCAACTATCGTGCTTCTGACAGAGTAGGCTCTGGTCGACCAAAAGCCTGTGGGTTGGATCCAGACTAAATGAGCAATTTCCAGCCATTCCCCCCTTTCCATCTGCAAACCATTCTCATGGCTTTCCTCAAAGACCATCTAATCCCCAGGAGAAGCATTTTGTGGAGATTCATTGGCTGTAGTGGAGAGGGGAAAGCAGGCGGGTTTAATTCCACTTAGACAAGCTCTAACCCTAGGATAGAACAGAAATATATTTGTCTTTAAGACGTGGCCAGACTCCTTCAGCAGAATTGCTCCTTGCTCAGTGGCTATTGGTGTTCGTTCATGCTCCTAAGCAGGGTCACCAAAGCATGACCATTCCCTACTCTTTCAATATGCACTTAAGATCCAGATTGCATTATTCCAGCGCATGCAAGCAACTGTGTGAAAGAGGGAGTATGAATCAGTATAGAGGGTGTGATCTGGTACATACAGCATTGGCAACAGCAGGGGATTCATACGGATTCCGGATGCGGTCTTAACCTCAGTCCTAAGCAGAGAAATGAAACCTATAGTTAAAGTGTGTTCCTTCATGTCTGTCAAACACTCCTCCCACCCCCACCACACACATACACAGAGCACTCCAGACCTTTCTGAATCCAGCAATTCATTCTTCTGCCCTCCTTTTGTTATTCCGCCCCCCCTCTGCTGGCTTTTCTTCTGCTTCTTCTCGCCTCAGCATCCTCTTGGCAGCTCTCCGACCTTCTCTGCCTCACAGCTTCCCATCTCTGTTATCATTCACATCCCAGGACTTCTGTCCTCATTTGGCACCATTTCCTCCCAGACTCCTCCACTGCTAGCAGCCTTTAGTGCCCTTTTACTCTCTTCTTTACAACCTCTCTGTCTTCTTCTCTGCCTCCCCTTCCAGTCTTCTTCAGCCTCTGACACTGAAGCTAAGAGCATAGCTTTCCTCTCTCCAGAACTCTCGGGGGGAGGGGGGGTGTTACATAAGATACAGCTAAAGCTCCCCTGACTGGGATGACCCTGGCTAGCCTGGACTAGTCTGTTCTTGGAAGCTAAGCAGAGTTGGCCCTGGTTAGTACCTGGATGGGAGACCACCAAAAGAAAGTCCAAGATTGCTACTGAGGCAGGCAATGGAAAACCTTGCCTATGGGGTTACCATACCCAAGGGGGTTACCATAGTCAACTTCTACTTGACTGCACTTTCCATGACCGCTAAGGCCAGGGCACCTTGTGGCACCTATAGGCATTTCTGGAATTTTGAGAAAGTGTAGTGGACACCACTCAAAAATGGCTATCATGGGAGATGGGACACAGAATGCCAGGAGGTTCCAAGCATCCTCCTATGATGGTGACAGCTGTCAGACAGCTGTTTCTGAATGGGTGCTTCCTGAAGTCACAAAGCTTCTAGTGTCCTGGCCCCACTGGTGGACCTCCTGATGGCACCTGGTATTTTTGGCCATTGTGTGACAGAATGTTGGACTGAATGGGTCATTGGCCTGATCCAACATTGGCTTCTCTTATGTTCTTATGATGCCACCTGCACTTCTGAAGGACTTCCTGCTCCAATGAAATGGAGGGGAAACCAGGAATGGGTCACTGATTTGGGGAAGGAAGTGGACACCAGAAACATATTGGTGGTTGTCATGGTGCCCAAGGAGATCACCTTGGAGATCACTTCCTTAGGGCCGCCCAACATGTGTCCTGGAGGTCCAATGGTAGCCTCCACCTCCATGTATTTTGACCGTAATGGTCACTTCCTTGTGCCATCATCTCACAAATGTTGAAATACATTAAAATTGTCATCTTGCGCTAGCAACTACTCCTAAAACAATTAGCCATGCTATGCTATTTTAAACCACACCTCATCTCACTCTAGGAGGTTAGCAACAGTGCAGTCCTAGAAGGGTATAAACTCTGCTTCAGATAGTGTTGTGTGAGAAATGTCAAATTCTACCTCTCACCACACACAAACACACATGAAGTGGTTTATACTGAGTCAGACCATTGGTTTATCAGACTTGTTAGTATACACTCTTAGCTCTCTTGGTCTATTTGTATCACCTTCTACCCGACCGTTTAACTGGAGGTGCCAGGGATGGAACCTGGAGCCTTCCACATGACAAGCATATATTGTGCCACTCTCTCAATGGTCTCTCAAAGCCAAGTCCCTCATTCTATCCTCTCCACCACACTGGTATATTAGCAGTGCACATTCATGGGAAGAATGGGGGATGTGATCTGTTTTGGTAGCCCTGTGTGTTCAGGAGCAATGCTGAGTCCCCACATATACAGCTGTTGCTTACACATCTTGATGTCTGACTTCCTGGAGGCACCTGTCTGGCCATTGGCAGTGGTGGTGGTGGGGGATGTTGGATTAAATGGTCTGATCTCAAGGGCAGGTTCTTACGAAAGCTGTGAAGAAGGAAAACAGGTGCAAGTGGAGGAGTGGGGAATCAAACCGGGTTCTCCCAGATTAGAGTCCGCACACTTAACAAGAATAGGTGCAGTTTGAGATTGGGCTGAATTTACAGCAATCAAAAGTTATTAAGCAGCATTTAAAAAAAAAAAGTGCCATGAGGAAAGGTTAAGGGGTGGAAACAGCCTCCTAGTAAAGAGAGGGCTAAATCGGGGGGGGGGGGCTGGTATGGGGAGCTATAAGAAAGATACCTTAGAAGTTTGTGAAATTATCAATGTTTTTTTTTTGGGGGGGGGGTTTAAACAGTTTCATAATCATAGCCTCATCCCTGGAAATGGATTGAAAATGAACAGTACCCCAATTCTTCCCAAAATGCATAATAAATGCCAGCAATTTCCAGTGGAATAGCGATGGTCACCCATTCGGTCTGTTTAAAAACAAACAACAACAACAAAAGAGACACCTTCAGCGATGGTAAAAGAATTTGAAGCTACCCCCCAAAAAATGGAACCTCCACTCTCAGAGGCAGTCTGCCTCTGCACCCCAAATGCTGGAGGCGAAACAGCGCGGTTCGGCTCGCTTTCCAGACGCAGCTGGCCGGAACCGGGAGGCTCGGCTCCCATTCAGACCTTCTGACATTCTGAAGGGAACCCCAGGCCTCTTCCCCCGACCTCCGAGTCCTCACCCCCCCCCCCCCACCCGTCTCACGTCCCTCCCACTCCGATCCTGGTCTGCGCCCCAATTCCCACCCCCTTCGGCTCCAGTCTCCTCCTTTCCTCTCTCTCCCCCTCTCTCTGGCTTTCTGGAATTGGAAGCCGGAGTTCCAACTGGGAGTTGCAGGTTGGGGGCGGGGGGGGGGGGGCGAAGAGAGGGGCTAGCAGGCGACGCGGGGAGGCCGGTCTCCAATAAAGGAGCGGAAAGTTGCGCGCCGGGTTCGCTCCGACGGCGAGAGCGCACCCACCCACCCCCGGGCAGCTTTTCTCCCCCCCCCCCCCCAGCTTTTAGACCTGCCTCCCAGATCAGCCCAATAAGAGCTGTCAGGGGAGGCTCCCCCGCTCACTTTTCTCTCTCTCTCTCCCCCCCCCCCCCAGCTCCCCCAGTTCCGTGCGGCAGGCGAGGCAGGCACGTCGGCGAGCGCTCCCTCCGGTGCGTCTGAATGCGTGGATTTACCGTGGAATCGCCCGCCCGGAGAGATGGGCTGCAGCCGAAGCGCCTGGCGAAGGGGGGAGAAGGCGCGCCGCCACTGAACTCCGCCGCCCTCCGCCGCCCTTGCCGGAGCCCCAGTCGCTCGCTCGCCCTTTCCCCCGGCGGCGGTGGTGGCGGCGGCGGCAGGAGCAGCAGCAGCTATCGCGGCGGCGGCAGCGTCCAGGAGGAGGGCAGGCGAGAGAAATCCGGGAGCATGAGGAAAGCCGGCGGGAGGCAGGTGCCGGCGCCCAGCCACGCTCGCCCGGGCGGGCGGATATTTGCATTGGGCCCCCAAGAAGTCGCCCGCGTTTGAGTCCAAGCTGCTTTTTTGGGGGGAGCCTCGTTTCTTGCCCTTCCTCGTTCAGCGCCCCCCCCCCCCTCCCCGGCGACCCTCCTCGAAGTGGGGGGTGAGCAAGACACCCTCCGCGGTGCTTGGAGAACAGTGAGTACCTTCTCTTCGGTGGCGATTATTATTATTATTTTTAAATCCCCCTGGCAGAAAGGGTGCAGTTTAACATCAGAAGGGTGGGGGGGGGGAGATGTCTGTCAATCAATCACCATGCCAGCTAATCAATCATCTCCCCGGCGAATCGATCCTCTATCTTATAGCCGGCGCATTTGCCTACTTGGACTACGAGCTGCTTCTTGAGGGAGATCCCTGCTCAAGGGGGGGGGGGGGCAGTTTGGGTACCAATTTTGGACCTCCATTCCTGGAGGAGCTGACGGTCGCCGTGGGTTAGGCGATGCTCCGAGTCCTGGTGATGAGCTTGTGTCCCCCCCTCCCCCCAGTCTTGTACTCTAAATCGCTGGTCTCCCGCTTTGCCCATCCAAAAGAAACGCCAGCTTCGGAGGCGCATCTTCAAACAAGACACAGGGCTCTCTTAATATCAAGTGTTTAGAAAAGACACATCTGGGGAGTAGACAGAGGTGTAAACGATGGAGGAGATCGTGGGGGGGGGGGAGTATCCTAATCAGAGAGCGTGGGGGGGACCCCCACCCCTTTTTTGTATATCTGCTGTGATCTCTTAGTCCCCACTTTGGGGGAATGAAAGCCAGCTTTTCTAAGCATCTCTCTCTGTCCTCCTGAAGCAGGCACCTTGAGTTCTTCCGGAGCTCCTCTCCTACAAGTTGTTGCTGTGTGTGCCCCCCCCCCCGCACTTCCTTGGTCGATTGCCTTTAGAAGGCGGCACCCATAACCAAGTGCAACTTAGATGATGTGCCCCCCCCCCACTCTGGTACCTGTTAAGGGCAACCTTACTTACCAGAACAGCCGGAAGATCCCTCCGACCCACCCCCTGCTTCTCCATCACTCCCTCAGCTAAGTGTTTCATCTCCAGTCAGGCTAAAGGCGAGGAGGAATAACATGTTCTCGTCCATTCCTGCTTGAATCTAACAGCTGCTGGGTAGTAACATCCCAATCCGGCTGTCAAACGCTCTTCCCCGCTAGGCTGTAGTGAGGCGGTAGCAGAACATTTTGTTCAGCCGTAGAACGGCATCGTGGGGAATGGAGCTATGTAGGAAGGGATTTCTTCCAGGTCCTTCTTGCTAATTCTTGGAGGTGGCGGGAATATGCTTTAAAAAAAAAGTGCCGAGGGAACATCCTCAGGGATTCTGCTGTTATTTAAGCCTCAGGGTATTTCTCTCTCCCTGCAGATTGCCAAGTGCTTAGGAAAGAATCCTCCCTCGCAAACTAGCAGTGCATGATTGCCAACAGGTACCAAACTCTGGGGCAGCCCAAATCCATTTCTAGATGTCCGTAACTTTCATTCCCCCCCCCCCCCAGCCCCACCATGCTGAGAAACAGAGCACAGCTCTCTGAATAGCTGTGTCCAGTCAGGGTTAAAGGAGAATCCCCTGGTTATTAACCCAGGGTGCAGGAGGTTACTTTGTAAGGGGGAAAAAAACACCCATTGGATGCAGAAGCTTAACATACTGTTGGAGTGATGAGGGATCCAACAGCTGGCCTCTTTGCTTCCCACAAAAGAGCAGAGCTGGGAGCCAGCAAAGGCTGGGAAGAAACCTCTCAACTTTCTCCATCCTCTTCTGTCAATTTCCCCCAAGTCTTTCTTGCCAGCGAGGGAAGGGAAGCAGCCGTCCTGTGCTTTTCGACTGGGGAGTGAGTCCCACTGGCATCAGTGAGACTTACGTCCGAGTAGGGGTGCCCTGCAGGTGCCCCTTTTCTGATGGCAACACCTTCCAAAGGACTCCGTCTCCGGTTTAGAAGAATAAGTGTCAACCTTTCTGCAAATTCACATCTGCTGTGAATAATCGGCAGCTGACACTGTGAACTAGGAACTCTAGTTACACTTTTGAACCATCATTTTTTTTTAAATCTGTACAGGGAGGCAAAGGACTGGGGCACTGCCCCCTGGGCAGTCCTGGTTTGTAAGTTTCATAAATGAAAATATCCGGGGTGGGGGTGGGGGGAGGATGTTTTGCAGGGATCTCATACGATGTTACCTCTGAGGCTCGGTTGTATTAATTTTCCATGCCCAAATATTCTAAAGAGAAAAGGAAGCAGCGCCCTAGCTCACGTATTCCATTCCATTCCATTCCATTCCTCGCATTCTATCCATCCAACTTGACTGTTATGCTTCACGCTTTGCAGTGTGAACTGTAGGCAGTTGATTTCACCCTCTCCCTGTGATGCTGCTGTCGACAGAGCCTGCACTGAGTTTTTCGATAACCCCCCCTGAAATGCTGCATTTATATAGGGCAGGTTTTCCACTGCTGGGATCTTGGTTTCAATTTGAGGGCCTTCTTTGCTCCGAGATGGCTGGCAGCAGCGTTTTGTGACAGGCGAGGTGCTCATAGGAGCTCACTCCTCCTCTTCCCTTGACCCTTTAAAGTTACCTGGAATTCGTTCACAGAACAAACATTGCCGGGCATGTTTGTGAGCATTGAAAGACACAAATGAACCCCCCCCCCCCCGTTGGTAAAAATAAGTGTTTCTCTGGATTTTAAGCCACGTTTTCATGCAGAACATTAAACCATCCCCCCCCCCCCTTTTTAAAATAAAATATTTCTCTTCCTTGGCACGGGATCCTGCCTTGACGATGTGTCCTGGTCTTTTCCAGAACATTTCGGCCGTGGCAGTCTGTATCTGCAGCTCTCTTCCAGAAGCTATAAAAAGGTTGTCAAGGTAGCCCCAGTCCACATCTAAATCTTCCCTTGTCCTTTCTTTTAATATCCCCGTAAAACAGCCCAACAGTATTTCATTGCAGGCAAAATTTGCAAATGGATGGAAATAATGTTGGATTTATTTGCTGCCACTGTTGCAAGTGTTGTCTGCGAGTTTTATGGGGCGGTGGCGAGGGGGGGGTGTACTGATGAAGGATACGTACATTCGACCGACGCACACAGGTAAACATTGTCTATTGTTGCGGTATCGATATGGACAGAGAGAGCTCTGTGTTTTTTATTGCTCAGTGACCAGATCTCACTTGTGTGGTGATAAATTAAATTGTAACTGCTCAAGTATTTTCTCTGGGTGCTTTTGTAACTGTTGAGGAAACTAAGAGTTTGGCTCTCACCTTAATACTCACCTGCAGTAAAGATCAAACTGGTGATTGTCTGTTGTACCTAGGCACACAGTTTCCAAACTGGAGAATATTCAACTTGTGTCAAAGGGTGGCTCCTCTCTCTTTCCCATCGGCAGAAAAGCTGGTTGGATCTCACCTTATGGAAGTACATAAACTTATCCATGGTGATGTGGTTGAGAGCTGTTGCTGGCACGCTGTGTGCTCCGAAATCTGATCTTAGCATATTCATGTGCATGTACTGCATTGCCTGGGCTAGCTTTCCTGCAGAAAACAGAATGTGTACTCCAGTTGACCTTTAAGTCATGATGGTGACTTAACAAACTGGAGGACCTTGCCAGTCAGTTCACTGAGATTCTTGGAGGCACTTGGCTCATTGTGGCCAACTGAACTCTCATACAACTTAACTTTCCAGTTTTCTGCCAGAGGAATATGCTAGAGGAGTTGAAACTGAAAGCCAGAGGTCTGTCTTGTGTCCATTGTCACCTCTGTAATTGTAACCTGATGCTGGCTAAAGAACTTCGGAGTCTGCTTTTTTAAAGGGCTAGATCCTCTTATTTGTATTAGGATACACCTCCATTGGTAGGCACCACACCGTAATAACAACACTGCTGTGAGATGCATCTCTGGATGCCCATTTCCAGGATCATTCCCTCATCCCTTTTTTGAATGAATGTGACAGAACTCTTGAGAGCCAGTAAAGCAAATACTGAGAAATGGGTTTTACCCAAGTCATGGAAAGGTTATATAGTAGATGGGGGCAGGCTCTCTCTATGTCAGTGGATATCTAGAAACATACAACTTCAAAAAGACTTTGTGATCGAGATAGATGAGAAGTTAGATCACTGTTTGGAGTTTTATGGGGAGAAGTTGTACAAAAATTGGCATTGTTTTTAGTTAGCGTCCAGTTTTTTTGGGCAGGCATCAAATAAGTTCAGACTTCTGGTGTAGTGTATCTTCATCTTTGCAAACAGCCTGATAAGACATAACCTATTTTTCTTTTACCAGCAAATATAGTTCCGTTTCTTTGTCATCGATAACTATAGTAGATAGAAATGGTTTTGTGTTTTTTTTAATATGAGAATGCTAGCAGTAAGAATGTTAAATATGCCTTCTTGGATAAGTACAGCTATTCCAGCCTCCAGTTCTCACTAGTGGCTGCCTCTGGGGACCTCACAGAGAGGACACACACACAGCCCTTTTGTTGTTTGTCCTTGGCATCTGATATTTTGAGATATATTTCATCCGAGCATGGGAAATGGTGCAAGTTTAAGGGTGATAGTGTTAGAACATTAACGGTGTGAGGACATACTTATAAACATGTGTTGCACCGCAGAAGAGTTTTATTCATGGTTAAGTTCTTGCTCAAAGTTTTATTGCTCACAGTTTATTGAATCAAAACTAATTTAGTAACCCATTGGCACTTAAATCTTTACCTTGAGGGACTGGGACGGAAAGAACTGGAAGATCTCCAGAACTGTAAAATGTGACCTCTGGAGATGCAATTCGGGTAGAACAAGGAAGAGAAAATGAGAGCAACCTGGCATCTGTAGAAGGTCACCAACCAAAATGAGGTCAAGGCATGCCATCTAGGACTTAAAACATTCTTATAATTTACAGCCTGATCCAAAAATTCAGTTTAGTGCCAAGCTATATATGGAAAGGGGGGGAAGCTGGCCAGTTTTGCAGGCAGAGTCCAACTTTTACACAAATTCAAAAATCTGAATTTGACTGAGTTGGCAGGCTTTGCTTTTAAAAATCAACATCCCCCCCACCCCCGGTATCTTAACTGTTCTTGATCAGCTTCAAGGAGAAAGCATTGGGTACCGCCGTGCCTTACCAAACACATTTGCAACATCTTGTTTGTTTCTTAAGTACCCGGATCTAGGACTAGGGATGTTGAAACTGAACTAGGGAAAAATGTGTTAGACTTCTTTTTCCCACCTGTCAAAATGTAACAAACTTCTACTAACTTCAGGTGAGAGCTGCAAAAGGACTTGTAACAAAAAGAGCACAAAAGAATGCTACTTTCTTTTCTTATGTTCTTGGATCTTACATGGGCAAGGTGTGCAGTTTCTACAAGGGGGAAATTTGTGTTTTCGTGATAAAAGAATGGAGCATGTATCTCTTTTCTATGGACAGGATCTGGAAGAATAAGGAGAGAAAGTCCGGGCTGTAGCCAGCCTTTCTCACTAGGTGGGGCTGTAACATTTCCAGGTAGGACCAGACCCTCCCCAGCCAATTTACAAAGGGTGGAGCAATAATACTGAAGGGGAGGGAGATCTAGTCCACAAACCATACTAGTGGGGATTCATGTCCTAGGCAGAAGATGCTGGCCATCTCTGCTTTAAGTTTCTCCTTTCTCTCCACCCCACCTGAAATCACTTTGCATGATCACAGTAGCCAAAGAGACACTTTAAAACAAACAAACAAAACCAAAACAGAATCGTACCTGAAATCAACAGGTTCTTTTGGTGGAATCTGTCATGTCACAAGTGGAAATCTTATTTCAACTGATGCTTCAGGTGGGAAGGGGAGCCCACTGGCCCAAACCTGGCTGGAATGCTGGAAAAAGGTTGAGTCGCTTCTGTTTTGTTCTGCTGGATTTGAGTTCAGGAGCACCTTAGCGATCAACAAGATTTTTTAGGATATAAGCCTTTGAGTATCAAAGCTCCCTCCATCGGATATGGGTTGGAATCAATGCTCCCTCCAAGCTCTGGAGCCCTGTGAGCAAAAATTCTACATTGTGAGCGACTGGCATTAAAGCTGTGAGCAGGTGATTTGGCTGCTGCATAAATTAGTTTGCTCTGGAGCCATCCTTCCTGAGCTAAGGCAAAAATGTGTGAGCTGGAGGCTAAAAAAAACTGTGAGCCAGCTCACACTAACTCAGCTTAGAGGGAACACTGGTTGGAATGGAGACCTCAGAGTCCTTATATCCCAGTCAGAGGGTGGGAGGGGTGTTGCAAAGAAGGAACTCAGAATTCAGGGGTACGGTGCACATTGTGATCATTGCATTTTGTTCTGCTTCTGCTGAACCCATGACATACTCTGTAGTTCATTTGCAGGGTCTTTTTGGAACTGAAATATTATAATCATTTGATAATTCCCTTCATCATTGATTGTCCAGACCAGTCCAGCACAGTTATGCAGTATGTTCCTACATGTTTGCTCAGAAATAGGTTCCACCGAGTTTGGTGAGACTTACTTTCTTGTAAATATGTCATGAGCATTGGACTGCAGATTTCAGAGCTCTAAAGGTGTATAGAACCCATCAACTAAAAATGATGCTTTATATTGTATTGGGCTGGGCACAGTCATTTGCATGAATCTGAGTTCTAACAGTACATGAAAGCTATCAGGATGAAGTGCTGTAAAAATTAATAACCAGAACATAAATCCTGTCGGGTTTGCTGAATTTTCCTCTGAAGTAGTAAGGACTCCAGATCTCATTCTTAATTTGCTATACCAGGTGGAGATATTCACCCAATTCTTTGATCTAATTTGAGTGGCTTCAGCAGATTTCATGAGGTAGTCTCAGAAGCTTCTGTCCCAGCTCTCCCTTCCTGTGAGACAGCTCCTCCACGGAAATATTGTTCACTCCCTGGTGAAGACTAATCACTAAGGGTGTGCAAATAAAATGGTATTTTTCAGGTTTGGGTATATTGGGGAAACCCCCCCCCCCCTTGGTATTTTCTGATATTCCCGAATCCCAATACTGGTATGGTATTGGGATTCGGGATTTTTTTGGAAATCCCAATTTCTTTCAGCTCCATTTTACCCTATGGCAGGGGTGGGCAAACTTGCTCAGCGTAAGAGCCACCTAGAACAGGGGTGGCCAAACTTGTTTAATGTAAGAGCCGCATAGAATAAACATCAGATGTTTGAGAGCCACAAGACAGGAACAAATATTACCTGCTTTTATTGGAAAATAAGCAGATTTGCTTTTTATTAACATTAAATGAGACTGCCAAAAATAATAACAAAAAGGGGTAAAAGCAGATATTGATAATGATATTAATTTGTCCAATGATATTTGTTTGGTAATGATATTTAGCTTCCCCAGCCGCCCTGCCGGGAGCCACATAATATATGTGAAAGAGCCACATACGGCTCCCGAGCCATAGTTTGCCCACCCCTGCCCTATGGGAACCATTATAGTCAATGGTCCCCAAAGGTATATTGGGAAATTGACCTGCTTGTAACTGGGGCTCGGGAGGGGGGCTGTTTTTTGAAATAGAGGCACCAAATTTGCAGCATAGCTGCTGGTGTTTCTCCTCAAACCCCCCGCCCCCCAGGTGCCCTCATCCTTCATTGGTTTCAGTGGAGGAAAAAGGTGTTTAAAGGGATTGCAGTCCCTTTAAATGATTTCTCCAAGCCATAGATGAACACTGAAGGCATTTAAAGGGCTTCCAGTCCCTTTAAATACCTTTTCCAAGCAAGGAGTTCACCTGGAAGGTGTTTAAAGGGACTGTAATTCCTTTAAATGCCCTTTAATTTCAACTCTCCGATGGTCCTGAAAAATCCCAGATATTTTCAGGATTTTGGGTGCTTGGTCATTTTGGATAGCCAAAAAACAAAACAAAACAAAACAGAAAAAAAAAAAAACACCCAAATCTATGTCTGGCTGAAAGAATATCCGGAAAATATCAATACAGTATCTTTCAGATATTTTTTCCGGCTCGGATATAGCCGAACGTGCACCCCTACTAATCACCTCATATCATCTCAACTACAGTCCGATTTCTGCCTTGCGACAAAAGAGGAGGCTGTTTATCTTGCTTGGCTTAATTATGCACATGACAGGTGATGCTGTCTGAAGATAAAAATCAAGGCTGAGACAACAATGCTTTGTGTCATGTGTCAACCGATGATGGGGACGAAATGATAAGAAAACATGATCTCCGTGGCCCCCATTAATATTTAAGCCATTTTCACTGGAGAAATGGACAGGCACATCTCAAGCTGATAAGGGGCCTATGATAAGTGGAGCCTCAGGTGTTAACCTGTTAACACCTTTTTCATAGTGGCAGAGAAATGTTTGCTTTCAATACTTGGCACAGCCTATTCCCCATCCAGGCACCTTTTAAATGATATGGGGTTGTTTGGCTTATCTGATATGTCATTGTAAAACTGAGCCAGAGACAGGGAGACTCATCTGAGTTGTATCTAGGAGTCATTAAGGTAACACTGAACTTTCTGTTTTGTTGCTATTAATCCTTTGCGGAAGAAAAATCATGTGTATCAGAAAACTACAAGTGAATGGGTGGGACAGCATGGCTCACCCTGAAATGATGTGCAGCTACAGAAGCTAAGTAGGGTCAGTCCTAGTTAGTACTTGGATGAAAGACCACCAAAGAAATCCAGGGTCATAATGTGGAGGCAGGCAATGGCAAACCACCTCTGAAAGTCTCTTGCCTTGAAAACTCTATGGGGCCGCCCCAGGTCAGCTGAGACTTGACAGCAAAAAGAAAAGAAAAAAGTATGTGCAGCACGCATCTATCCTTATGAGGCTCATTTGTGAAAGTTGTTTCTGTCAGTTTGTGTTTTACTATTTAACTCACCATTTGACCCTGCATTTCAAATAGTCTGAATTCAGTTGAACATCTTTTAGGCATCTTTGTAAGATGATTTCTTGTTTCTTTAAAAATGTTTGATCGTAAATGCAATAGATAAGGGTTTGTAGCCATACATGTGGTCTGCTTCACACATGCATCTGTGTCACTTGATCCCTCTAGGATTGATATCTGGAAGCCTGGCTGGAGATGCAAACTGATTCCATCTAAACACAGGGGGTTCGATCCAGCCAGCTTTTTCACTCACCTCTTTCTCCTTCTCACTGCAGCCCCTGTTCCCCTGGCTTTTGTCCATATAGACCACCAGCATGGCTTCTTTGGGTGGCCAAAGGAGATCTCTCACTTCTCCCTTTTCGTAGTGGAAAAATTGGTAGGATTCAACCCTTGGTGCTTTATAGGATATCAGTCAAATGGGCACCTGCAGAATTAAGTGTGCAGTACACCATTCACACATACAAACTGTCACAGGCCGTTGTGGTTATTGTTATGAAACACATGTATTAGCCGGCGAGCGCCATTCAAAGGGATTCTCTTAATTTCTCTTTACCAATTTCTCTCTGGAATCCAACAGTTGGTTTCCTTTCCTCTCGTTTAGGAGTTTGGAGTCTATTTCTAATCAATTCCATTTTGATCAAAGACAAACTTGAAAAGTGGAGGGGCAGGAAAGGAAGTTCTGCAAGATTTCAGAATTTCGTTCAGTAGATACTTAGAGGCAGGCAGTGTCTCCCCAAATGTTTCTGTCCTTCTACTAGAGCATCACCCTGTGATATTTAATCTGCCACGGCTTCAAGGGCTGAAGTCACAAAAGGGTGTATTGATTTCTTTACAAAGAGAAACCCCTCCTTTAAAAGAGAAGAAGGACAATAAGAGGCATCAGTAGCTATATCATAAAAAAAGAACTTTGGGGGAAAATAAATTCCCCTCCCCAGAACAATCCTCAAGCCAGCTTGCCTTTGTTCTTAGGAAAAACTGAGGTTGTCACGGTGTGGAATACAAAGTGTCCTTGTTTCTGTTAAAACGGTTTGGTTGCTCTGATATTTCTCCTTTGTCCCAATTTGGCCTGCAGTCATTGTTGGCCGACAAGTCAAACTGGGATAAGAAACCCTAGCTGTGGCAAAAAAAGAAAAGAAAAAAAAAAGGAAGGATTAAAATATTAGTTGTGCTAGAAATATATATGTATATATATATAAACTCATAGATGCACAATTGTGAGTGAGATCTAATTTTCCTGCTGTGGGTTTGCGTTACAATGAAACTTCATCAGATTGTTGTTTTCGTGGCTGTTTCCAGAAGGGCCCCTATTTTGCTTGCTGTGGATTCTCTCTCTGGGAGTTTTTTTTTTTTTTTTAATGTTATTATTTTAAATTAGCTCCAGGCCAAAGCAGGGATAGGCAGGGCTGACATTTGGAATTTTGCCTCAGGTATGAAAATATCTACAGCTGACACTGTAAATAGCAGTAGTCTCTTTTTAGCACAAACATTTTTTTAAAAAAATGATAATTTGTTTAAATACTCTGACTCACGAAGAATTCACAAATATCAATTGATGATTCAACTCTTTTAAAAACTTATTTTGTGGTCTCCGTTGTGGTCAAGGTCAGGTAGAATGCTTTTGAAACTGGATGTTTCTCGGGATTCATATTACCCTGAACAAATAAACTGAGGACGAGTCCCTCCTTGCTAACAAACAATAATATTAAAATGCATGTTATGTTACAGAGGGGTGGTCTTAGGCAACCAGGGGCGCTTCCCCAGACCCCATGGCCCAGCCCCCCGACAGAGGGGTTGAAAGAAGAAGAACAGCAGGCTTTTGTGACCACTTGCATTGCTGTATTTGGGGCTCAGAAAGCTGACTCCATATTTCTGGCTGGTTATACTTGCCCAGGGGAGGGGCTGCGGTGGCTCAGTGGTTAAGATGCTGAACTGCAGACCAGATCTGTAGTTTGGCAGTTCGAGACCTGAGTGCTGCATGACGGAGTGAGCTCCCGTCTCTGGCCCCAGCTCCTGCCAACCTAGCAGTTCAAAAGCAAGAAAGTGCGAGTAGATAAATAGGTACCGCTTCAGGGAAGGTAACAGCGTTCTGTGCACCTCAGCATCTAGTCATGCTGGCCACATGACCATAGAAACATCTTTGAACAGCACTGGCTCTTCGGCTTGGAAACGGAAAGTTGGATTTGGATTAGATTTGGATTAGAGTTGGATTTGACTGGCTTTCAGGCAAGGGAAACATTTACCATTACCTTGTTCTACCTGCCCAGTCTGGGGCTAGGGTAGATGGGTCCACACGGGGAGGGCAACCCTTGCCTGGCATGTGTGGGATTCAGGCAGCCAGTTCTATGGCAGCGGATGCTTGGACCTGCCACATCTGGGGCTCATATATCCAGCTTTTGGAGGTGGTGGAAGCTTCTGCTCCCCTTGCATAGGGTCACCTCTTATTTGGCCTCCAATGGATAGCCCCAGCAAAGTGGTAGTTTCAGTGATTCTGGGATCCATCCTGACCCAGGGCCTCCAGAATCATTAAGACCACCTTTGATGTTACAAAAAGCCCTGGAAAATTATGCTACAGGCATACAGCACTTTTCATTGCTCCCTTCTTCTAAGAGGTGTTTAGCAAATGTCTACACGGAAAGGGGGAGGAGGGTGAATGATATGAAGGTTATCAAAATTCAGCAAATACAGATAGTTCCAGTCCAACTGTAGTTCCTGCCAAGGGCGTAGACTTTCCAATTTCCGGGGGGGGGGGGGGTGGTGCTTGGCCAGAGACATTACAGGCCATTGTCTCCAGGGGAGGCTCAGCATGTCCTGGAAAAGTTGGGGGGGGAGGGCTTCAGCTCCCCAGCCCCCCTGAAGTTGACACATATGGACTCCCTGCAAAAATTACAGTGCTGATGATCACAGAAGATTTATATAGCCCTTTAAAGAGATATTAATTTCTGGTAGTGCAAACATTGGTAATTGAGAGCGTATTCCATCAAAGGCACAAGGCATTTTGGTAATGGGCAGCTACATGGAAAGCTGTGAGGCTCATTTCGTAGCAGGAGCTCCTTTGCATATTAGGCCACACACCCCTAATGGAGCCAAACCTCCAAGAGCTTACAGATCTCTTCTTACAGGGGCTACTGTAAGCTCTTGGAGGATTGGCTACATCAGGGGTGTGCGGCCAAATATGCAAAGGAGCTCCTGCTGCAAAATGAGCCATGCCCTTCTCTATCCCAGGACAGTAGCTGTTCCCAGGCCCAGAGCTGTGTCCTTCTTTCTTCCTTGGCCTCTTACAGGAGCCCATTTCATAGAGTCTGTCTAACCTATGGTTGCCAACTCCTGCTTGAAAAACACCTGGATATTTGGGGTTGGAGCCTAGGGAGGACAAGTTTTGGGGAGGGACCTTAGCAGGGTATGATGCCATGCAATCCACCCACCAAGGCAGCCATTTGCTCCAAGGCAGCTGATCTTTGTCATCTTGAGATCAGTTGTAATTCCACAAAATCTCCACCACCACCTCACAGGAGTTTGGCAACCCCAGTCTCGCCCCAGTGCTTCACCACTACCTGCTAATCCTCACCTCCCCAGCCATTCCTGGTCTATTCCTGGTGACGGCTGTCTCCTTCCACTTTCCTCCCAAAAGGCAGCCAACTTTTCCTCTTCTTCTAGCCACCCTACCCATTGGCTGTGCCCTGGGGCTGGCTGGGATAATCCATAGAACCTCTGGGACTGCCTGGGCCCAGCCTCACTACTTGGTCTGTTGCTTGATCTGGCTGAGTCTGGGTGATTCTTCCCAGACCTCCCCAGCTTCCTCTGTGGCTGCCGATGCCAACACCTTGTTAGAGCTGTCCCGAGGTTGGGCCCTAGCTGGCACTGGCTGCAGGGGCAGCCTCACTGTTTGGGAGGGGCTCAGTGTCCGGTGTCATGATCAGAAAGTGAGATTATGCATCGGCTTTTAATCAATTATTTAGTAGTAGTAGTTGTTGTTGTTGTTGATGATGAAGTTGTTGTTGTTGTTATTATTATTAAGCTTCCTCCATAACCTATTTGCTACATTTGGGTTGATTTGTATAATACAATGTAAAACTATCCAGTTTGAGGCAGGACTTTGTGTAACCTGATCAACAGCAAAGAAGAACCTGCAATGGCTGTGTCATTTTAAAGTAAACATGTTCCTCAGTAACTCTCCTTTGATCTTCAACTACCTCCGAGATGGAAAGTGACCTATTTCTTTTGGTGTTTTCTTCCCTTCACTGATGTACTGACCTGTGGCTTTTCTTAGCAAAGTGGAAAGGGAGATGTTGTTCTTCTAGACATTCTGTTAAAGGACTCTCTCACGTGCATTTCTAAAACTTTGTAACAGAATCTCTCTGCATGTTTTTCCATTCTGAAAATTCCGTTCAAAATGTAGAAGTCTGAGGAGTATTTGCATTTAGAAATGGCTTTTTAAGAACACTTAGGGTTTTTTATCATAGAAAAAATGTCACTCGTCAACCAAAAGTGTAACTTGTAAGCACCACCAATGGTGTTGCGTGACCCATCAAACACATAACAGCCTTTTCTTTTTCAAGTCCTAGGACCAAGTGATTGCAAGGACTTTATACTCCCTTCTCCATTTTAAATTACTGTTGACTGGAGAGAACACCTTTTCATGGAGAGTAGGTCCATCCATAACTGTTAGTAATGATGGCTAAGTGGAATCTCCATGTAAAACACCTCTGAAAGTCATTTACTGTGAGGCAGCAATGAACTCTGTGCTCCTGTTTATAGGTCTTCTGAGGGCATCTTGGCAGTCAACAAGATATTGGGCTGGTCCAGCCAGGCTGTCCTTATATAGCTGCTTCCTCACTCAGATTTACTTGGCCATCCTGCTCACTCATAGCTTAGAGGTGCCAACCTCCAGGTGATGGCTGGAGATCTCCCACAATTACCACTGATCTCCAGACAACAGAGATCAGTTCACCCTGGAGAAAATGACCACTTTAGAAGGTGGGCTCTATGGCATTATGCCTCATGGATGTCCCTCGCCTCACCAAATCCTGCCCTTCTCAGGCTCCACCCCCATAATCTCCAGGTATTTCTCAGCCCAGAGCTGGCAACCCTACCATAGCTTTAGGCATGATATTGTGTTTTTACTGCTGATTCTGTTTTACTGGTATGCCCTTTTCATTTAATATTATTAGTCACTGCATAAAGTTGAGCTGTAATGCTAGGAAAAGTTGAAGGCAGTAGGAAAAGAGGATGACCGAGCACGAGATGGATTGACTCAGTAAAGGTAGCCACAGCCTTCAGTTTGAAGACCTGATGAACAGGTCTGCTGCTAATGACAGGATATTTTGGAAGTCATTAATTCATAGGGCTGCCATAAGCTAGCAGTGACTGGACATCACATAACACACAAAAGTTGGCTGTTCAAAGCTTTGTGCGAAGGATATTTTTGCAATAATACTTTTAACATAACTGTAAGGTAGGCCAGTGTTATCACCCACCCCTACCCCTGTTGCCAGTGAGGAACAGAGGCTGAGGGAGGGGGGGATATGGATCGCTTACATCCACCTAGCAAGTTTGTGTCTGAGATGAGATGAACTGCCCAACATAAAGGACCACCACCCATTCTTTTAGCCACTATACTATACCAGCTCCCAATAAATCTTTATCATACTGCCTTGTAGGTTACATCAGTGGAAAGGCAGGATAACTCTCCTAAATAATGTCCCAGGTGAGAAGCAGAAACAGATTTATTGAGTCCCTTGGAGCTGCCCAGCCTGGCTCATCAGCTGCAATGTATTTGATAGATCGCAAGATGTGTAGAGGTGCTCTCTGTGGAGGTAAGATATCAAGTGTGAATTTGGCCATCTTGAGCACTCTGAATGAATTGCCAGGGGTTAACAAAAGAAAGTTAGTGCTTGGTGCTCCTTGATAGTGGGGACTCTTCGGATTTTGAAGTGCAATACCTATCAGAGTTTGGGGAGGGAACGTGCTCCAGGCACTGTAAGAGGTGGCTTCCAAAATAAAAGACAAAAACGAAGTGACAGAAACGAACACAAGAAATACACAGCAGCATAGGTGAGCATCAGCAAAACAGCACACGGAAGAATTTGAAGTACTATCAAATCCAAATTGCTATTTCTGACAATGTGTTATCAGTGCACATATGTACCTAGCTAACACACAGAGTGCAGGGGGGGGGGAATACAGAGAAACTGAAGACATTGAAAACTGCCTCAAAACCATTCATGTTCCAATTCTAGAATTCATTTTTAGACATTCTTTCAGTTAAACAGGCATTAAAGAAGGTATGGGGCACAGCCCACATATTCCAGATCCGTAAAGGAATGGAATATGGATGTACTATCACCCCTAGCTATTGCTTACCAGCAGATCTTTAATTACATGAGTAGGACTTACCCATGTAAGTAATTTCACCGGAGGCAATGCTGAGATTCTGCTGGATATTTATTTATTTCTCACACACAAGGGAATGGTGTAGAGAGCTGCATTGTGTTTTCTTTTTTGAAAGCACAAAGATGCAGTTCTTCCACCGAAAGCTTAGCCTACTTTTTAGCAACTTGCGGTGAGCTCTGGTAACAAAATAATGTGAGGGAATGTGGTGAGTAAAGAGTAACAAGGAGCTACTGTAATAAGCTCACGTAATTACTGAGACACAAGCAGTCAGGTATCCCCATTAAGTGAACCACCTAATACATTTAACTTAGGTGTTTGTACACATCAAGTTAACAAGCATAATGAAGGAACGGTACAGAGAACTAGTCACTTGAACGAAAATGATAGCACTGGTGCTGCTTTGGTGTGTTTCCCTGCGTGGGGGGAGAGGGGGAGGAAGAGAATGACATCAAAATGCTCAAGAAAGAACAGTACAACATAAGAAGTGTTGTTGCCGGTGTAACTGGTACCTGCAGCAGACAAATGTACCATCGTAAAAGGACTGAGGTTAACGAACAGACTGAGCGGTGGGAAGCCGAAAGGCAAGCAGGACTGTTACTGGACCTGCTGAGAGAGGAAAATGTGAGGAAGACTGAGGACAAGGGTAGAGAGACAGAGATGTCACCAAGAAGATGGAGCCTGCAGGTATCAATAAAAAAAAAAAAAAGCAGGAATAAAAAAATCACCTTTGTGGCAGAGTTAGGCCAGTCGGTATATGCAATAGACTAAGGTGGTATTGAATGGAGTAGTAGTAGAATGGATTGTACCAATACAAAATATGAGGGGGGGGTGTGCCAGCATTTAATACTGCCCCATATATTTATTTATTTATTCATTGTTTCAGTTTGTATCCCGCCTTGCTGGACACGCTGGCTCAAGGCAGCTAACAAGATTAAAATATCTGGAACAATACAGAGCTAAAACCAAACCACTATCTGCAAGTAAAGAATGAGTACAACAGAGGAAAAGGTCCTAAACTAACCCAATCCCCACTGTGTCATCCATATTAGGTTTTTTTTTTAGGGAAGTATATAAAAATCTAATTCTCCATCTGTGCTCCAAAGTGGTAGAGCCCATTTTATCCTACTGAAATGGTACAGTCCATTCAGGAGTCTCTCACCTCATTCTCTGATACACATACATAAGCTGAATGGATAGTGTCATTTCAGACTGCAAGGGAGGTGTGACATTGTTCAGAATCCCCCTACAATGTGAATTGTTGAAATGGTGGGGATTGTAGAAACAGTGGGAAACGTAGCACTGCATGCCAAGGGACAGGCTACAATTTTCCTATTGATGCACTTCTTTCAGGGCTTCTTTTGTAGGAAAAGCCCAGCAGGAACTCATTAGCATAATAGGCCACACCCAACAGCAGAAACTCATTATCATATTAGGCCACACCACTGATAGCACAATTTATTAGCATATTAGGCCACACCCCCATATTACCGGAAGATTGGTCATCCAGCCACACCCACTTTTTGCTTCTTATTCTGTTTACCTTGTTTGTTGTCAAAACCCAGGGCTTTTTTGGTAGCAGGAATTAATTTGCATGTTAGGCCACATACCCCTAATGTAGCCAGTCTTAATGAGTTTCTGCTGTTGGGTGTGGCCTATTATGCTAATGAGTTCCTGCTGGGTGTGGCCAACTCAGGAGCCAGCCGGAACTCCGTTCCTGCCCCAAAATAGCCCTGACTTCTTTATTAATTGCAGGCAGCTTCTCCCTGATGTTAGGGATGCTGCAAATTTTACCATGAAAGCATTCCACAGCCAAACTTCCAACTTACCATGTCCGAAGGTGTCGATCAGAAGCAAGTTGATCACTTGGTCTGTTCTGTTCATGCCGAACAGCTGCCAAACGAGTTTGCATCAAGTTTTTGTGATACTGCACATATATAAAGATGTTGCTGAGTCCAACTGGTTTGGTGGCCCTTAGCATCACTAAGGACTACTTAAACAAACACCAACGTATAGGATTTTGTTGAATGACAGCATTTGTTTATGCTCGGTTTGGATGATTTGCGAGCAATCTAATTGCCTATTTAAACAGTTGCCTGCTGAGCAGAGCAATGACACAGCAAGGATGGTCATTGCTGTGACCAGTTGGGCTGTGTCAACTCAGTTGGGCTGTGTCAGGAGGTTCATGCACAAAAGAGCCAATGACATGGTTAGCAAGGAATCTGGTTATATGTCTTGGTTATATGTCATCTTAGAAATGTACAATCTGTAACACTTATCACTACAAAGGCAAGAATCTGCTGTTGTTGTTTTTAATTTTAAAGGAGGACAATATATTCCAGTGAGGAATCTAGTGAAAACATTCAGGGAAGCACCCTGTTGAACACCAACAATGAGAATGACAAACTGTTGAACCGATCATCAAAAAAAATCAAATCTGTGTTCATGACTGATGGACAGAATGTGTGTCAAACTAGTGGGCATTCAAGCATGCCTACCTGGCACTTTTTAAATTATTTGCAAGGAGGGTTTTTTTTTTAAAAAAAGGTGGAGAAGATTAAAAACATGACCCTGTTACTTGCAGTCAATTTTACTACCCCAACACTTCTTTCTGCCATGCATGTAGACCAGACCTTAGAGAATTTGTTGTTGTTCAGTCGCACAGCCGAGTCCGACTCTTCACGACCCCATGGACCACATTACGCCAGGCCCTCCTGTTCTCCGCCAACCTCTGGAGCCTGCTCAACTTCATGCCCATTGCATCGACAACACTGTCTAGCCATCTCATCCTTTGCCATCCCCTTCTTCTTTGACCTTCAATCTTTCCTAGCATTGGGGTCTTCTCCAGTGAGTGCTCCCTTCTCACTGGCCCTTAGAGGACTGAAGTATATTCAACAGACCAAAGGTATTTGAGAATGCTGATCCTCTGCTATGAAAATATGGGCTGAGATAACATCTGTGTATAGTTTTCTTTAATTACCTCTGAAGTACTATGTACTTCTGACGTACTACCATGGTCTGATGTACTAAGATGAGTGGTATGCGTTGAGATGATTGTAAGTTAATTGATTTATTAACATTGTTCTGCTTCTATATGGCTTGTGGGCCATAACAGAGATTGACTGACTGAGGAGGAAGATCCCAGGAGAGCAGAAATAGAGGAAAGATGGGTTCTACTGAACCAGAATTGCTGGATTTGGAGAACCTTCAACACAACAACCCAGATAACGGTGGCTGCTCTTAGTCACTGTCACTTCTTACTCATCTGTCCAGATAAATGAGCATGCACCTCTCTGCCCTGTTCCTCTGTTTGGTGGGCTAATCAAGACAAGTACAGGGGTCGTTTACTAGCTATGCCAGGCACCTATAGTGATAGGGAGTCCCAGGTTTTGTTGATATTTAACATCTGTAGTAAGTAATTGTAATAAGCTCGTGTGATGTAAAGGGTGGCTCAGAGATTAAGACGCTGAGCTGCAGACTGGGAGGTTGGTAGTTTGGCAGTTCAAGACTCTAGTGCTGCGTGACGGAGTGAGCTCCCATCCCTGACCCCAGCTCCTGCCAACCTAGCAGTCTGAAAGCAAGAAATTGCAAGTAGATAAATAAGTGCCACTTCAGTGGGAAAGTAACAGCGTTCTGTGAGCTTCAGCATTTAGCCATGCCGGCCATATGACCACAGAGAAAGTCTTTGGACAGCACTGGTTCTTTGGCTTGAAAATGGAGATGAGCACCTCCCCCCTAGAGTTGGATTCGACTGGCTTTTGGTCAAGGGAAACCTTTTTTTTTTAGTGTGATGTAGTGTTTAGAATGTGGGTTTAGATTCTGGGAAACCCAAGTTTGAACCCCCATTCTGCTGTGAAAGGTTGCTGAGTGACTTTGTACCATTGGGGGAAAAGGTACAGTATAAAATAAATAAATACATAAATCCCAAGTCTTTGTCCATGCCAGGGGGAGGTAGCGTGCAACAGCTTAATGAATCCTAGTTCAGGTGTTTTGTATCTCATTTTGAAACTCTTGTTTGCAGGAAAAAAACTTTGATGTTCAGCTGACTTTTTGATCAGTGAACGAATATCCTACAAGATTGGGCGGATTAGTATCTCTCAGCCTCACAGGGTTGTTGGACTTTACATGTTGTTAGCTGCCTTGTGCCCTGTTCAAGGGAGAGAGAGTGGGATATAAATTTGATAAATAAAATAAATAAAGATCATACCCCCTTTTGGACGTTACAATTGCGCTTATTGGGAGTGCACACTACCTGTGTTCCTCCCAATGCATGTGATCACCGTGTTCACATAAATGTGAATCCTACAAAATTTCTTGGCTGGTTTCTGCATACTGGAGCTGTACATGCATGGAAAAAGTTGTGCATTGCCCCTGCTAACACAACTTGGGGACTATTCAGATCGGGAAAGTCTAAGTGTAGTTGGCTGGTTCTCACTGTGCACAACTAACATCTGAAAGTGGCTAAAAAGGGAGGGACCGAGCATGCCACCCAGAGCTCCTTGAAGAAAGGTGGATAGAAATGTAGTAGCTTTTTCTGTCTTTCTTAAAAAGGCTATCAACTCAAAGGCATCTTAGACCTGTTCACATGATACAGTGAACACATGTATATGTCCATGCCACCTTTGTAAAAAAAGAGCCAACACATATTCACTTTCCAAATGAAACTGGGGACCAGGACCTGGATAAATGTGGTGTTTAAAGCAGTACATGTGTTGAGTGTAACCTGAGAATTGTTCAGTGCATGTGCAAAGAATAATCAAGTGTACACTCTGCATGGATTGATTGTGCATTCACTGTAACTTGTGAACACTGCCTTTTTCATTCAGGTACACTGTGGTCTTGACTGTCAATGCTATTTTTGGTTTTCAGTTTTATGTAATTTAGGCTGAGGACAGACTGGCAATCTGGAGCGGGATGAATGTGGAGGCAACTGCTGCAGGGGAAAAACTCCCCGAAGATGGCCGTTCACACTGGCCAGTGTATTGCGTAAGGATGCCGTTACGGAGCGTTCAGACTGCTGCGGAGTAGCCCCAGGTGGGCCGGCCTCTGCAGCTCGTGATAGGGCCGTTTTGGCAATTTGCGCATGTGCGCATGCGCTTATGTGTGCATGTGCACTCATGCGCAAACTGGCAAAACGCCGCGTTCGTACTGCCGCCTCCGCTTGCCTCCCGCCTTCTTCCGGTTCACACTGCCTGGAAGCGGGAGGCATGCAGAAGATGGCCCCTGAACACCGGTTTCTACCGGTGTCCCGGTAAAGCGAAAGGAAAACGTGTTCAAGATGTGTAAGTACGGAAGGGAGCCGAGGGACAGCTGCGCATGTCTGGACCGGCTCCCTTTCCCCGTTTCCCATGCGGACCTCTCCCGGGGCAGATTGCCAGTCTGTCCTCAGCCTTACAGTTTTCCTTCCTTTATTTCCCCAAAATGATGAAGAAGCCAAAGACAAACTGAGAAAGTTATAAAAAATATCTTGACTGGAACTCTCGAGATTCTCTTAATCCTTTTTAAAAACTTCATCGCCCGTGTTCAGATCACATCAGATCTGCCTAGTAACTAACAACAGGCTAATTGACTGCCCTTTTTGACAGACTGTCTGCTTGAAAGCCGTAGCTGCTGTGCCCTGGCTTCATTCAGACAGAGCTATCAAACAAATTTTTAATTGTTTAGCAGCAGTAATGTAATTTATTTCAATAAAATCAATGTGGCAGCATTTGAAATGTAACAACAAATGCCTGGGAATCGACCAAATCCACTGTAATGAATTGGTGGGGTCAGAGGCTTATCTATCGCTTGTAATCTCAATGATCAACAAGGCAGCAATGAATGCAGAATGCACTTTAAAGTGGATTGCCCCTCGTCAAATGGCCTTTCTTAAAGGGGCCCTCAAAAGGAGGACACTCTCCAGGGGCTGTCCGGTATTTTCATCTGTCGAGACTGAGATGTAAATCATTACCCCCGGACTAATCATGAAGTAGATAATTTTGCTAAACTGACATTTTGTGAGCCTTGTGAGCCTCTGTTAATAGACCACTTGTATATTAAACGACTTATTTACTCACTTTATTAATCATCAGTGCAGTAGAATAGGTCTTTTGCTGTTTTTTTGGGAGGGGGGGTGACTGCCTGCCAAAAACTTCAAATGAGCATAATCATGGTCTCTTCCAGTTAGGTTTGCCAGCCTCCAGATGGTGGCTGGAGATCTCCCACTAATTCAAGTGATCTCCAGGTGACAGAGATCAGTTCACCTGGAGAAAATGGCTGCTTTGGAAAGTGGACTCTATGGCATTATGCCCCACTGAAGTCCCTCAATCCCCCAAACCTCACCCTCTTGGGCTCCACCCCCTAGATCTCCAGGAATTCCCAACCCAGAGCTGGCAACCCTACTTTCAGTTCATTGTCAGCCAGGTAACTTTGGTCTGCTGGTACATACTACATATTTGGCCATAAAAATATCAGTGGGTAAGTATGTTGCATATGATTGTGTGGTCTTAAATGGATAACATCAGTGACTTGACATGTGTAAATACTTCACTGTAGTAACTAAGTAGGTTGTAAGGGTAATGGCATGATTCAGATAAAACAGCAAACTACAGTTTGCCACTACATATCTGAGCATGGGAACTGAGCATGCTCCCTCCTTTCCTCATATGCAGCGATCTGTTGACTTCCTATTCTGGAGAAAACCCAGTGTCCCACTCAGGAAACTGGATTGTCCTTCTCTCCAGGATACCAAACCAGGATTCAACCACAATTTTGAATCCTAGTTTGGAGGGAAAGCAAATACACAACAATGTGGGTTGGATCCTGTAGTCCATAGGCATAAGGATTGCAGATCTTTTCCACAGTTTCCCCTCCCTGTAGTTCCTTCTCACAATGGAAAAGTTGATTCTTAGGATTCTGAAGCTCACATGATCTAGCTTCTAGCTTATCTCATATGCTGGTCTTCCTCTAGGGTTGCCATCCCCCAGGTGGGAGCGGGGGATCCCCTGATTGCACAGGTTCCAGCCCACTGCTAGTCAGCTGGCTGGTGAGGGAAGCCCCACCCCAAACAGCCACAGCCAGGTGCAACATAGCCATAGAGTTTAGTCCCAAGTACCAGAGCATCACCACGTGACATCCCCAACATGATGTCATCATACCAGGGATGTTGTGCATGGTGATGTTGCCCCGCCCCCAACTCCTGGAAAGCTCCCTTCCACCCTCCACCAGCAGAAGAAAAGGATCTGCCAACCCTATCTTCCTCACATTTAATCTACTTCCCTCCGCCTGCAGATTTTCTCTGCTTGCTTCTTTCTTTCCATCCCACCTACTTTTCTCTATTTCCCTATCATTTGCCACTTTATCTCCTGTACTTTCTCCCCTTCTCAGCTTGCAAATTCTCCTCATTCCCTTTTAATTCTCTCCTTCCAGCTCCCATTCCCTTCTTTTACTCCTTCCTTCTTGCCTGCCTGCTTGCTTGCACTTTGGTTTTGCTTTCTCCCTCCCTACCTTCCTCTTGTTGCCATCCCCCTGGTTGGTGACTTGCTCTTTTTCTCTAGTTTATCTCAGATTTCAAAATGAAACTGCAGCAGCTGTGTGTATGTAAATTACTTGTTTGCCAACCCCAAATGGCTGCTGATCTTCTGAGGTAATTTTTATCCTGACATTTTTACTCCCCCTCCCCTCCGGCAAATCTGGGATTTCCCACAATTTGCAGAAATACTTCCCCTTTCTGTACCTGGCCCCACTGTGTGGATTTTTTGAGCTGCACTCTGGGGCCATGTTCAAAATTAGATGCATGTTGTACAAATAAATATCATTAACATAGCATATAAAACAATATAAATGTGTACACAATACAAACTAGGCTGCCAAACTGAAAGCAAAAAGCAGAAGACACAAACCATTAAAGGAAAAAAAAGTAAGTGTTTAAAACAAAATAGGGAGCATTTTTGTTCATCCCTGGACTACCCTGTTAGACATCACACCACTGCACAATCTCCAGAGTTTATTATACCAAATTCATACTGTCTGTTGACATTATTTGTTGACCATCGAAAGCTGCTCTTAGAGCATTACAAAAAAAACCCCACACAAACACAGTTTACAAAAATAAGGGCAATTTCTGCCAAATGTGTTTCTTGGCATTGAAAACAGGCAAGCATCTACCTGCTGTCAACTTGCATTTACAAGCATCTATTGATACATGTCTTCTGGCCTGTGTTTGCTGAAAATAACACATGGATGGAGATAGCTTTTTAATCCAAACTCCATTTTTAATACAGGGATGTTGTTCCTTCTTCCTCTTGTGGCTGATGCCACTTTAGCGTGCCCGGTGGTGCCAGCTTCTCCTACAGAGCTAATCTGAGATTGGATTCAATTGTGGCTAATGAATCTTGATGCATTTGCGATGGCTCAATGGGAACTTAATTGGATACTTCTGAGTGGAGAGAAATGAGTCTAAATTTCCTGTCAAATGTAGATTTTCTTTTGTTAAAAAAAAAAAAAAGGCCACAACCTGGATGAACACAGAGCTTGCAAAAAAAAAAAGCAACTGGTAAGCAAATTCCTTCCCCCGACTTTCTCTGTGCCGACTAGCAAAGCAGGAATAATCACATTGATGAGCACTCTAAAATACATTCAAAGCTTACCTCACGGAGTCTGAAGCCAAGTCTGGTAGATCGCATCCCTGCAGCTTTGACCTGAAAATCTTTATTTTGATTTGGCTTCAGCCTTGTACTAATCAAATTCATCATCCTCTTCCTCCCCCTCCATTTTCTCTTTCCACCTATTTTCCTCAAAATGTGAGCTTTTTTTGGTGTTTTGTATGTGTTGACAAATCAGCATTAATTAGAGATATAAATCGGTCATACACTTTAAGTTGGATCTCATAAATACCCCTCCTCCTCTCCTACTGCAGAAAACTGGCTCTTCCTCTGATGCTATTCTTCAGGTTTTCCCCATGGAGCACCATTTTGGGAATGTTTTGGGCTGTAGTATGAAAAGGGAGATGAAGAGGTCGACTTGCTGACACTGAGTTGGGAAACTCCTTGAGATTTTGGAGGTGGAGCATGGGGAGGGCAGGGTGTGGGGGAGGGATTCCAGTTGTTTATAATGCCATCAACACCACCCTCCAAAGCAGCCATTTTCTTCAGTGAAACTGATTCCTGTAGTCTTAAGATCAGTTTTAATGCTGGGAAATTTCCAGGCCCCACCTGGAGGTTGACAGCTCTGTGAGGACATTGCTGACTGGATGGATAGCATTTTTGTCCGTGGAAATCCTCCATGGAATCCAAATATACAAATGAAATCAAAACCATACAACGTGTCCCCAGCAGGGCTCCGTTGGGGCCGGAGCGAGCCGGAGCGCCGCTCCGGGAGAGAAGGGCCCGGGGGGCGGGGCAGGGTGGGCCCCGTCCCGCCCCCGTCGCCTTCTCCGGGGCCGCGGCTGGCCGCCGCCGGCCCCGCCGAGGAGCCCCGTCCCGCCCCCGTCGCTTTCCACGGGGCCGCGGCTGGCCGCCGACGGCCCCGCCGAGGAGCCCCGTCCCACCCCCAGTCGCTTTCCGCGGGGCCGTGGCTGGCCACGACCGGCCCCGCCGAGGAGCCCCGTCCCGCCCCCGTCGCTTTCCGCGGGGCCACGGCTGACCGCCGCCGGCCCCGCCGAGGAGCCCCGTCCCGCCCCCCGTCGCTTTCCGCGGGGCCGCGGCTGACCGCCGCCGGCCCCGCCGAGGAGCCCCGTCCCGCCCCCCGTTGGTTTCCACGGGGCCGCTGGCCCCAGGAAAAAAACTCTCCCTCCCCCAGTCACCCCCAGAACCCCCCCTCCCTCCCGCACTCAACAGTTCCCCGGGCCCAAGGGAGGGAGAAGCCGGGCCTGAGTGGCTTAATGCCACTCAGGCCCAAGCAAGGGGGGGGAATGCCAGCCCCAGTGGGGGGGAGAAGCGCCCCTCCCTTCCTTCCCTCTCTCCCCCCACCTACCTACCTGTTCCTTCCCTCCCCTCTCCCTTCCTCCCTCCCTCTCCCCTTCCTTCCTCCCTTCCTTCCTTCCTTCTCTCTCTCCCCCCAACTACCTACCTACCTTCCTGTTCCTTCCTTCCCCCCCTTCCTCCCTCTCTCCCCCCTTCCTTCCTTCCTTTCTTCTCTCTCTCCCCCCCAACTACCTACCTACCTTCCTGTTCCTTCCTTCCCCCCTTCCTCCTTCTCTCCCCCCTTCCTTCCTTCCTTCCCCCTCCCTCCCTCCCATCTTGCCTTCTGACACACTGCCCATGACGTCAGGGATGTGTGGCCTTTTGACACTTCCGGTGACGTCAGGGGGTGTGGCATATGCAAATGAGTTATGCTAGTGAGCTCCTGCACCTCTTTTTTTACGAAAGGACCCCTGGTCCCCAGTACAAGCAAATTCACAAAACCAGCAGTGGAAACTGAAACCAATAAAGTGTAATGATTGACATAATGACCATTCACTCAGTCTTAATTTAAATATGCAGCAAAATGAACTGGAAGACAGCTGAAGCAGTTGAGTGGACTTCACCATTTTAGATTATACTTGGGGGTGGGTACCATGGTTGAATAGTCTCTGACATTAAAGAACTCCATGAAAGTAGAAAACTGCTGCATCAGAGAAAGCAGTAAGATATAAACTTTCTCCCCATTGTACTTTTTTTTTTGGGGGGGGGGGAATAATATTTTTTTGAGACAAAATTCAGACTGGATATATCCCAACTGTCCCCTGAAATGTTAATAATTCATTCTACCACCTCATACTACTCTATGGGTAGGGATGGACACAAACTGCACATTTGCAGTTCAGTTTGGTTTGTGGTTTGTGGCTGAACCACAAACTGAATCACGAACCGATACCTTGACTCACAAACCAAACTGGTTCGTCTCGGTTTGTGACCCCTTCCTGCTCCCCACCACTTTTTTCTGGGAAGCAGAAAGCAGAGGTTTAAATGGCTATGAACCATTTAACCCCCTGCTTTCTGCTCCCCGCAAAAAGAAGAGGTGAACGGAAAGCAGGGGTCTAAATGGCTCCAAATCACATTTGGCAGGAAGTAAAAAGCAGGGGTTTAAATGGCTCCAAGCCATTTAAACGAAGCAGCTGAGCAGTGGGGAACAAAATAAAGGGTTTAAATGGCTCGGAGCCATTTAAACCCCTGCTTTCTGCTCCCTGCCACTCAGCTGTTTTTCATAAAAAGCAGGGGTTTAAATGAAGTCCATGAACTGCCACAAACTGCCTTAAAATTCATGGAAGTTTATGATGGCTCTTAAGTTTACAAACATCACTTCACAAACCACGAACCACCAAAAATTAATGATGAACTTCAGTTTGTGAGCCTGTTCATGTCCATCCCTATCTGTGGACATACCTGATGAAAACCCAAGTTTGCGGCAGGCTTTGTCCCTGTTAAGATGTTGATATTCATTGGTGTGGTTGGGTAAGGTGAGCAAAGGGGGCCAAGTGTCCCAGAACCCCACAGGACGGAGCTCTGTTCCACCATTTGGTTCATAATATATCAGGTTAGAGGTTAAACAAGGTGGGGCTGCTCGTCTGACCTTTTCACCACTGACGAGTAGGACACTGGAACACAGAGTTAAATAGGAAGCCTTTTTGACTATCTAGTGCAAGGGTCCCCAACCTTTCTGATCCTGTTGGCACCTTTGGATTTCTGACACCTAGTGATGGATTAGGGCTGCCAAGTCAGCCCGGTGGGCGGGGGATCCCCCGCTACAGGGGTTCCCGATCCGCCGGCCAGAATTTACCATAGAGTTTTGGGGTAATTGCCAGAGCGTCACCCTGGCAACGTCCCCAACATGCTGACATCACTTCCGGTGACGTCAGCCGGCGTGCACACTTTGCGCGTGCACTGATGAAGCTCCCGGCCGGCAGAGGACTCCCCCCCGCCGGTAAGCTCGAGGGACTTGGCAACCCTATGATGGATGCAGCTGTGAAATGGCTGCCACAAAATGGCTGCTGTAGCTTACGTTCAGTCATACAGTGAATATCCTTGTACTGTTGTGGTAGCTAAAGCAACATTTGTAATAATCTGCACAGCCAATCAAATTTCCAGTGGCTGATCAGAATCCCTGCTGGGTAAAAAGCCCCACCTGGCTTACGCTCTTTCTAAAAACACTTGGCAGCACCAGGAAAAGTGTCAGTAGAGAATATGGTGCTCACGGACATCACACTGGGGATCCCTGATCTACGGAGTGTGCATTCATGATTATTAATAAATAACTACACACTAAACTATAGCTCTTGGTGCTTTCCGCCCCTTTCCCTAATATTATAATCAAATAAGAATCTGGTGAGTAGAAAACACACTGGCCCAATTATTTAATCACTGACAATTTCTCTCTCTCTCTCTCTTTTCTTTTAGGAATCTTTGAAAACAAGAAAGCCCAAAGGGAGTTCCCCCACCACCACCACCTAAACTAGCTCTATTTATGTTTACTGTACTCTAGACTCATGGAGGAGCTATAAGTAAATCTTTGTTGCATGATGAATTGGATGACTACAGTCTGGAAGAAAGCAAAATAATTGTTTCATTGTCGGCGGTGATTTGCTTAGTGTGTGGAACAATGCCAGAAAGACTAACAGAAATGCTTATGGATACATGGGCTCCATTAGTAATGTTATGGATTACTGTATTCCCATCCATGTACATGGCTCCAATGAATGATTCACAAGTATTACCCAGTGGATCTAGTAGAGGACTAAATGAAATAAGTGAAGAGCAAAAAGTGTTGAACCGTTCGAAAAGGGGCTGGGTATGGAATCAAATGTTTGTCTTGGAAGAATTTTCTGGACCAGAACCTATATTAGTTGGTCGGGTGAGTCAAGAGTCTTATTTCTTTCTTTGAGATGTATAATACATGTTCATTTCTTTGCATCATTGATATCCTACTTCTGTGAATTCCTTGAAGAATTGGTGCAGTATCGTGTTCACTGTCAAAAGTTTGGGACATGTACCTAGGTCAGAGCAACTATTTTCAGGAAGGGAGTCTGAAGAACTGAGTGATGAGAGATGAAGGCCAATAAGGCTATGGGACCTGATGGCATACACCAGGGGTGGCCAAACTAATGGGCAACTAATCCCACCATTGGCCCAGCTGTAATTTGATCCCAATCTTTTTTATCCAGCGTTGCACGACCAGACAGCTCCACCAGGAATCCCTTACTGCATGTGGACTCTGTGGTAAATTGTCTAGATGGTGTTCACCTGAAGCAGCCACACAGTCATTTTATTAAAATGTACATGCGCATATGTGCCTCACCGTCTACTTGTTTTTCCGCGCATGCACAGACTTGAATGTTAAAAGCACCGCCAGGGGTACTTTCCTCTAGGTACCATTTGGATTAACAAAGTTCATAAGTTTCACAGACCCTTCAAAAACATGAAATTGTCTGGAACGTTTGAGTGGAGCTTAGCGGCCATCACATGTTTACGTGTTTATGTGCATATTACTAAGAATTTTTTTTTTAATGGTGGCTGTTCCAGATGGTCTGGAGTCAGACCATCCCTATGGGCTGATGGTGCACTGGAAGGACCAGATGGGGGAAAGTCTGCCATTGGCCCGTTGGCAAGCTTTAAACCGGACTTTCACCACTATCTTTTTGGTATGGCTCCTTGGCGGGGATTGACGGGCTGATCACGGCAGTGGCATGTTTCCCAGATGTCGCTGTCTGGATGTGCCCTTTAAATCCACCAGGCACTCATTCCTGGGTCGGATTTAAAGAGCCATCTGATTGCGACCCCAGTCTAACCTACCTCACAGAGTTGTTGTGAGGATAAAATGAAGGAGAGGAGAATGTTGTAAGGTACTTTGGATACCCATTGAGGCGAAAAGTGAGGTCTAAAAGAATTAAATAAATAATAAATAACAAATCCCTACATGGAGCTACTGATCAGCAGAGGGGTTTTTTATGCTCTGTTCCTGCATTCACTCAGAATTTCTTTCTCTCCTTGATTCCATTGCTCCTTAATTCTGGTTTAACTTGGAGGATACCTAAAAAATTAAATCACAAGCAGCTTGCCCTAGCTTTCAAGTTCTTTCTCTGTGTTAACAAACAGCATGTGCACATTGATAAAATCTGGTAAAAACAAACCTAAATTTGTGGAGATCGTACATATGGTTGTCTCAGGACATTTATCATGTGGTTTGAGTGTTGGAATGGGATCTGGGAGAGACACAGTTTGAATCCATGGAAGCTTGCTGAGTGTCATTGGCCTAGTGACCCACTCTCTGCCTAACCTACCTCACAGGGTTGTTGTGAGGATAAAATGGAGGCGAGGAGACTGATAGAAACCACTTTAGGTCCCCAGAATAAAGTGAAGTACAAAAGAAGTGATAAAATATAACATTCAAAATTTAAATAAATAAAACATTTATTGTTCACATGCATGACCACTCAGCAGAACTTAATCCCATTGATAGGATCCCACCCCCATAAGAGTTGTTATCAAAATACATAAAGAGGCAGAAACATTCATATGGCTGAAGAAATCGTTAGCTGTTTTGTGCACAGTGCAGAAATTACAATGTAGATATATAACCTGGGGAAGGAAGGGCGGGAGGGTCTTAATGGATTTGTTCTGCCTGGGAGTCAAGGCTGAACAATTCTGATCTCTAAAAGCTGGGGAGAAATTCAGAGAGGAGTATTTCAGAAGCAACCATAGCTAGGACAAGGATGGAGGGTAATAGGCAAGACGACTAGGTAAGAAATCCTACTGAACCTGCCGCTGAGATGTAAAAATCTTTGAGTAAATTGAGTAGATAAAATGTAGTTATTTAAAAAAAAAAAATCTGATATACATATTCTTCCTGGAAGGGGAAATAAATCTGTTTTTCATTGATAGCGATGTAGAGGCAAATCGTTACATTCCCATGGAATCTACGGACAGAGAGGAAGACAGAGAGAGTAAAATTAATTTAGAGTTAAGTGGAACATGTAACTCTATTGTCAGTCACACTGCAGAATAACCCAACCCCCCCCCCACTTATGTCACCAAAAGCCTTCGAAGCCACAATAGGAAACCATCTGAACAGCACTAATGCTGTATCAGACATTTGGCATCTTCATCCACTCAGAACCACCTCTTGTCCCCTATCAAAACCAGAGCAAACTGGGTCATTCATCAGACACAAACAAAACCACTGTGCAGATAGTGTGTCTTGTATTATATCATCCATGGTGAGGTTGTGCTGAATATGCTGCTGTTTTGTTGTTTGCTCACCAAACAGTTATTTTGGGCACGGGAAATGTCACCTCCTTTGATCTTGTTAATTACCATGGGCTGTTTCATTAATATTACTTTGCTTGTCTTTTTCGTAATGAATTATTCACACCGTCAGTCTTAAGCAGTCATGGTTCTCACACGATGTCAAAATGTAGTGTAATTCAGTCCGATCGGGATAAGTGGTGATGTCACTGAGGGAAAATGAAGTCAACTAAGAATGAAGTCAAGTAAGAGTGAGGGTGATGCTTCTTAGACTGGTCACATGGGTGTGGGTAGTGAACTGGATATTCTTATCCTGAACAGAAGGATCTCAAGTAACCAATCTGATCTGGCAACCGAGGAAAAACCAGTTTGTTTGTTTATTTGATTTATACCCTGCCCTCCCCACCAAGGCAGGCTCAGGGTGGCTAATGGCCATTGGCATCATAAAAAAAATAAAACAATAAAAACAATTTAAAGTCATCAAACCAGTTAGAGGTACAACATATATAAAATAGCAAAAACTGCCCTATTGGCCACCGTAGGGGAAATCAGCAGCTGGTGCCTGGCTCCTTAGGGCTTAGTTCTTTAATATGCAAAATGAAGGCCATAGAAAGGCATTTCCAAAAATGCCAACTTGATGTAGTAGTAAAAGCACTGGGGAAGGACCTAGGGAACCCATATCCGGTTCACCACTATTCCATGAAACTTGCTGGATGACCTGGGCCAGTTTCACACTCTCAGCCTGCTCTGGGCACCTTGAAAGAAAGCACAAAATAAACATGCCCGAATTGATAGCAACAACTTTGGAGGTCTTTGGTCTCCCCCCCCCCCTTTCAGATTCAGGACCCTCTCAAAACATTTTTGCTACTGAAAAAGCTGCACTACTTGATTTAAAAGGTATTTAGGTTTGCCAGCCCCACAGAGAAGTAGGGGGTCCCCTGCACACCCCCCCCCCCCCCCCCCGCTGCCAATTAGCTGGCCAGGAGGGGGACTTACCAGGAGAGGGAGGGAGGCCCAAGCTACATTGCCAGTGATATGGCAATGGCAGTTCTGGCATGCACCAGAGGTGGTGTCATCACATCTAGGGATGGGCATGAACTTGGAAATTGTGATTTGTGATGGTTAGTGGTTCATGGCCGGCCCAGTTTGTGAGCAGTGAACCATCCCAAACTGCCAAATGAACTTGTTCAATTCATAAGTTATGTGATGTGGTAGAATGCCCCCTGGTGTGCTAGAGCCAGTAAACTTACAGGAGATCTCCAGCTGATATGCCTCTATCTGCCTCCTAGGCTTGGTAAGGATTAGATTTATGGGATCTGAGTTATGGCCCCCCAACGAAGGTACCCACAGAAAAATGCATTTGGGGGAAATGACAGGCTCAGGTTCAGGAAATTCATGAGTGTATAAAATGGACCCTATGCAAGCTAGAGACACCAAACTTGCAGGGGATCTTTGGCTGACTCTCCTCTCCCTGCCCTCCAAGTTTGGTGAAGATTGGCTTTATGGGGTCTGGGTTAAGGCCACCCAAGGAATGTGCCCCAAGGAAAGTGTTTTCTGGGGAAATGGCCGATGCAGGTCCAGGAGGTCCAGGAGTGTATAGAACAGACCCTGTAAGCTAGATACATCAAATTCACTGGGGACTTCCCCCTGATGCTCCTTTACATGCTCACTAATTCTGTCCTCCTGTTGCTTTGAAGTCTGATAACACTTTGATTGAGTGGAGACAGTCTGTCTGGAAATGTATCCATTCACAAATTGGCACAAACCATTTGGAAGTTCATGATAAGTTTGTGCCAGTTGACCTGACATGACCTAACATGAGCTTCAATTCATAAACCATGAACTGACCAAAATTTATCATGATTTTTTCTGAGCCAGTTCATGCCCATTTGTAATCACGTTGGTGATGTTGTAGTGACATGCTTGTTGTTGGGCAAAAACACTAGAAGCCATTTTTATCACAGCATTTTGGCTCAAATATCAGAGTATTGCCATAAGGCTGGTGATGTTGCCTGGATCTCCCTCCCACTCCTGTAAATCACCCCACCCCACCCCACCACAACCAGTTGCCAGGGAGGACCTGGCAACCCTAGAGTTACCTTCCAGAAACTCTCACAGTATCTCAGATGTTGATATGGCACCATTTTTAAGACTGCACACAATCAGCATCATCTGAGATTTGCACCCTAGTCCCCATGAAAACATTGTAGGACTGTGGACAGTTCTGGTCATCGTATCTCCAAAAGGACATTGCATAGCTGGAAAAAACAGAGAAGGGCAACCAAGATGATTGGGGGGAATACCTTCCCTGTGAAGAAAGGCTGACGAGTCTGGGACTTTTCTGTTTAGAAAAGGGATGAGTAGGGAAGCCATGATTGAGATTTATTAGATTATTCATGGAGGATAGGTCTATCAGTGGCTACTAGCCATAGTGATTGAGGGGAACCCCCACATTCAGAAGCACTGAACCTCTGAATCCTAGTGCAAGGAGTCAACATCAGGAGAATGCCCTGTTGTTGGTTGTCCAGAAGAACTGGTTGGCTGCTGTGTGAGACAGGCTACTGGACTAGATGGACCACTGGTCTAGTACAACAGGGCTCTTCTTTTGCTCTTTGTTGAAAGATTGGTCTGCAACAACTTCTTGACAAGGTTGTGTTACAATGCATTGAGACTCACAGCTGTTTTTTTGTCACTAGATAGTAAAGACAGCTGCATATGGGAGATGGTGGTCTCTAAGAGTAATTGGACCTAGGGTTCCCATTTGTCTACTTATGATGGGAGACCAATCTGTTTTTAGATTGTAATATTATTGAAGATTTTGTTTTGTGACTGCAGTCACCATGAGAAGAGATTCATGGCCTGCTTTTTAAACTTCTAGCAACCACACAACATATGAGGCAGAATTATTATTATTTTTATTTTGTATAGAAATTTTTAAAGAAAAAAATTCAACAGTATTTATTATAACAATTTAGTCTTCTTTTCGTTGTACTTTCAGAAAGCAACACCTGGTATGAAGTTATATATCAACTTTTGAGTGTGTGTCTTGTTGAAATAGTATATATTATTGAACACTGAGGAAGGCCTTAGAGGCCAAAATGTGTGTGGTCTTATGGTCATTTGATATATTCATCACCTGTGTATATGAAATCATCAACTTTGTATGTCAAATTATTATAGTTTATATAAAGCTCCTTTTGACTTTCTGGGCAGTCTGATATTCAGACCTCATACTTTTAATTCCTAAAGCTACCCAGAAATGACAATGGGTAGCTCTAGAAATCACCAGGACCTCTTTGGTCTGACCTCCCTGTAAGTAGATGAGACCTTATTTTTATTTTTATTTTTTTCTCCCCAGGATGACTGTGCCACAACCCTGGCAACCCTAGGGCCTGGAGTAATGAGAGATACTCTGTGAAACCTCTTCCACTCTTGTGTTTTAATTAATTCAGTTTCATTAATAAAACAAGGGATTATTTAGGGTTGCCAGGTCTTGCTTGGAAAATACCTGGGGACTTTGGGGGTGAAGCTAAGAGACGGTGGGGTTTGGGGAAGGGAGGGGAGGGGCCTCAGCATGGTATAATGCCATAGAGTCCACCTCCAAAGCAGCAATTTTCTCCAGGGGAGCTGATCTCTGTCCGCTGAGGATCAGTTGTAAAAGTGGGAGATCTCCAGGCCCCACCTGGAGGCTGGCAACCCTAGGATTATTAGTTGTTTCCCCCACTTATGTAAAAAAAGAACTGTTGGTTCTTGAACTCACACTGTCTCTGGTTGGCTGCACTTGTGCTGTGGAACAGCCTCTCAGAGGATGTGAAAAGGGGGTTTGGTTCCCCTTGTAAGGTATGGACATTATCCTGCTCATATTAAACTTATCTTTGTTAAATTCTTGTGACTTGATTTAAATGCTCTTCTCACTTATAGTTCAGGATCTGGATGATGTTTCTTGTTTTCTTACTTATTTATTTTCTTACTTCTTGTTTTCCGATGAATACAGTGTAGGCTTTTCAGGAGTTCTGCCCAAAATAAGTAGAATATCATGGATTCATTCACACGTTCTGAGAGAATGTTGTTGTTGTCGTTGTTTGGTATTTTTGCATTTCTGTGTGTGCCTACACCTGGAAGTCATGGTGACCTCTAGGGACTCCTGTTGGGGGCATGGAGGACATTTAGAGAAGTGGCTTGATAGCCTGCTTCTGCCTTCCAACCCTGGTATTCTTTGGAGGTCTCCCATCTAAATACTTGCCAGAGTTGGCCATGCTTAGCTTCCAGGATCTGACAAGATCGGTCTTGCCTTGACTATCCATGCCAGGGCTGAGATAATATAGTTTTGAGACTCCTACACTTGCTTATTCAAATGCAAATTATGCAGAGTTCATTGGATTTTGCTTCTAAGGAAGTAGACCACAGGACTGCAGTCTAAGAGTGCTGAACTGTGCATTGTATTATAGCTAATGGTACCATTGTGTGCCTTGGGTGCTACCAAAAAAACCAAACCAAACCAAAAACCTAGGGTAGGGTTGCCAGCCTCCAGTTGGGGTCTGGGGATCTCCCACTTTTACAACTGATCTCCATCTGACAGAGATCAGCTCCCCTGGAGAAAATTCTGCTTTGAAGGGTGAACTCTATGGCATTGTACCATGCTGAAGCCCCTTCCCTCTGCAAACCCTGCCCTCTCCCAGATCCACCCCCAAAGTATTCAGGTATTTTCCAATCCAGCCCTGGCAACCCTAACCTAGATCAGTTATCATCTAGGGATGCCAGCCTCCAGGTAGGACCTGGGGTCCCCCAGAATTACAGCTCATGTCCAAACTATAGAGATAAGTTCTCCTGGAGAAAATGGATGCTTTGGAGGGTGGTCTCATAGCACTGTACCCTGCTGAGGTTCCTGTCTTCCCCAGGCTCCACCCCCAACATTTCAGGAGTTTCCCATCCTGGAGCTGGGAACCTGGGGCCTTCCACCACCACCCCCTGGCAACCCTACTTGAGACCCAGCTTGGTGTGTAGCTTTATTTGTGTGTTTATTGTTGTTTCTGGTGGGGGATGGGGGGAATTTTATCTCTGTTTTTGTTAATCAATTTTTATCTAACTTGTTTTTATTATTTCCTGTCAACCTCTGCATTTTGTGTTTGTTCAGTTTTATCTAAGATTGTTGTGGCCTTTGGCCATTTGCAATAAATTACTGCTACTACATAGCTAGTGCTTTTTTTTGAAAGGAAAAAAAAAGAGCTTCTGTAAAAGGAAAGCAAAGAGCGGCAATGCATATATTTAACAAAATGAAGATTGAAAATGGTAGATTGCTTTGTAGATTAATTTGGTTGTCATCATGCTTCTGAAAACTGAAATTGCAGTGTAAAGATAAGAAGGACTTGCAATGGCTGTTAGACATTAGTGATCTGTTTGCCAGCTCCAGAGTTAATAATTAAGTAAAACCATGTTACTGGATACCTATGATTATATTTAGTTGCAAAAAGGCCCTTGATGTCACTCTCATCTTGTTCTGCGGGAGGATTAGAGATGAGAACATTTTTTTCTATGTTGTTTCTTTTTCTATCCATTCATACTTTTGTGTGTGCTTTCAGTTCTCCACTTTTTGGTATTAGTTTTGTAGATTTGTTTGTATTGTGCACATGCATTTATGTGCAATTGTATGATACGCACACAGAGCTTGTCACTTATCCGTCTAATATAGGGTGGATTGATCTAAAACAGGGGTCCCCGATATGGTGGCAATGGACAGCATGGTCCTTGCCAGTACTTTTCCTGGCACTCTCCAAGTGTTTTTAGAAACTGAATTGGGCCAGGTAGAACTTTTGTTCCACAGAGCTTCTGGTTGGCTGTTGCAGATCTGATTGGCTGTACGTTGTTGTTGTTGTTGTTTTTTTAATTGCTTCAGCAGCAGCTGCTACCACACCACAATGTCTTCAGTGTATGACTCAAGGTAATCTGTATGTATTCAAGAAAGAAATGATGAATATTTCTGTGTAACCCACTCCTTTACATTTTGTGGTTGGTCCTGCCTTGTGCAACAGCCATTTTGTGGTTGGCTTAAAGTTGCCAGGTCTTATCTGGCTTCCGGCAGGGAGCTCCAGGGACTGTTCTGGAAATGACGGCATCACCTCACTGATGTTGGGGGTGACGGTGTAGTTTTTGGGCAAAACTCTATGGTTTGAGCCCAGATTTACCATAGAGTTTTGCCCAAAAATTACAGCGTCAGCCCCCCCCCCCCCCCCCGACATCAGCAATGTGATGATATCGCTTCTGGGTAACGTCATTATGTTGCATTCGGGGGCATTTGCAGGTGGGTTTCCCCTCTGCTGGTCAGTGGTGGAAAGGGGCCTGCAAAAGTGGGGAACCCCCCACCTGGACCGGGGGGCCTGACAACCCAAGTTGCCTCTGCCTCCTGTGGCAGCCATTTTGTGGTTGCACATATCACCCTGTGTCAGAATTCCAAAGGTGCCTGCAAGCTCAAAAAGGATGGGGGGATCTGGTTTATATCAAGACAGTTTAAATCAGCTGTCCAAGTAATGATTTAATTCACCAAAGGGTGGTTGAAATAATTATTTATAATTATTTTGATAAGTGTGCTATAATCATAATAACATACTGTTTTTAATTGGATAGTCTTTGTGCAGTACAAGGTTGCTTGTATATAAGATGACATACTTTTTAAAAAAAGGGATAGACAATATATTGCTCCTTTTTAAGTAAGTAGGAGAGCAATGCCAAGCAGGTCTACTCAGAATACTAGTCACAACTTTTAAATGATGTCATAGTGCCATCCTAAGCAGAGCTGCACATATCGATCCCATTAACTTCAGTAGATTTAGAAGGGTGTAATTCTCCTTAGGATTTGTCAGGCCCTGGTACCCCTGGGTCTGATTTCTGGGGGTCAGGCTCCTCCAAGGCTTGATGCCCAGCCGGATCAAGCTGGGTAGACAGGCCTCAGATGTGGCAGGAAAAGGGAGGTTAAACAGCATCTTAGCCCCTTTCTCCTGCCCATGAGCTTTCTGACAAGGTCTCTCTGACTTTCTACCTGCCCCTGGGAAAATCTCATGCTCTTCCTCCCGGCCCATCTAAACCCATGGCTTTAAATCAGCCTCTAGGTCCTGCCTTTCCCCTGAATCCACCAATTCCTGGGTTCCCTTAAAGCAGGGAGAGAGAGTGAGGACTCCTTTGACCTATGAGGGACATTCCTGCGGGCCCCTCCCCTATACTCTCAGCATAGGGTGGGGTGAGCAGATTGCCTGGTTTTTCTTTTTTATATTGTGCATACATGTGCATGTTTGTTCGAGTGTGTGTGTACCTGGAAGCAGGGGGCGTAGACTTTTGGAGATTCCGGGGGGTGGGGGCTCCTTAGTGTGCGCGCAAAGCGCATGTGCTCGCTGGGGCAATGTTCTCCCCCCTGGGAAACTGCCGCGCCTCCGCGGGCCCTTTCGAGGCCCGACAGCCGCTGCTGCCAGTGCCTCTCTCCCGCCCCTTCCCTCTCCAGCAGCGGCGGCTGGGCCTCGGAAGGACCCGGGAGGCACAGTGGCAGGTGCTCCATTTTGCGGGGGGTGTCTGAGCCCTAGGGCTGCCAAGTCCAACTTGGGAAATATCTGAGGACTTTGGGGGTGGAGCCAGGAGACTTTGGGGGTGGAGCCAGGAGAAAGGAAGTGACATCATTTTGTGATGTCACATCCTGTGATGTTGCTTCCACATGCTGACACATGAACTCATGAAGTTTCCTAATACTGAGCTTCTGCTGCTGCCTTGAGCTTTATAGGCTTGCAAGCAGCATTACCCAGACTGTGACTTTTATGCCACTGTTTTTTGTCGCTGAACAAGAGTCAGTGTTATGTAGCAGTCAGTTTGTTTGGCTGGGATCTGGGAGAGCCTGGCTCAAAACCCTGCAGTGCCATGGAATCATTTTATTTAATACTGAATCAGGCCATTGGTCCATCAAGGTCAGTATTGACTACTCAGACTGGTAGTGGCTCTCCAGGGTCTCAGGCTGAGATCTTTAATGTCACCTATTACCTGATCCTTTTTTAGCTGAAGAGGCTGATACCTCCTGCATGTCAAGCAGATGCTCTATCACTGAGCAACGGCCCTACTAAATCCTTCCTTATCTCGGCAGAATATGAAGCACTAAGTGCTACACAAGTGCTAAATATGATTTTCATATCATAAGAACAGGAGAGAAGCCACAGTGGATCGGGCCAACAGCCCATCCAGTACAACACTCTGTGTCACACAGTGGCCAAAAATACCAGGTGCCCTCAGGAGGTCCAGCAGCAGGGCCAGAACTCCAGAAGCCCTCCCACTGTTGCCCCCCAAGCACCAAGAATGCAGAGCATTACTGCCCCAGACAAAGGGTTCCATTTAGACCTTGTGGCTAATAATAGCCACTGATAGACCTCTGCTGGATGGGGACAGAGAGAGAGACAGACAGACAGACAGAAAAAAGAAAGAAAGGGGGAGGGGGACAGAGAGAGAGAAGGAAAAGAGCTGGCAGACCCCAGCAGCTTACCCCAAGCAGCTTACTCCAGCAGCAGGCCACATGCAAAAGCAGGCCCTTCAGCAGAAAGAGCCTCTCTGGGTGGGGCTCTCTTGTTCTCTCTTAAAGGGGAAATGTCTGTTGAGGCTTTTTACTGCAGGGCAGGCTCTCTGCAGACATTTCCCTTTTAAGAGGCTAGGGCAGCCTCCGACGTTTCCCTGCTGGCAGCCATTGCCTCCCCCGGTGGCCAATTTTGAAAAGGCGGGGGAAAGCTTTAAAAATCGGTGTTTCCCCCGCCCTACCGGGGGACTTGGCAGCCCTACTGAGCCCCCCCTGGAAATTTCGGTGGTGGCTCGATTCCTCGAGCCCCCCCCCATACTCTACGCCTATGCCTGGAAGTCATGGCAACCTCTGGTGACTAACTGTGTGTGCACCAGGAAGTCATGGTGACCTCTGGTGACTGACCCCTACTGGGGGCCTGGAGGATATTCTGAGAGGTGTCTGAATAAAGCCTGCCCCCACCTCCCAGCTGCTGGTATTTCAAAGAGCTCTCCTATCCATGTGTTTGCCATAGTTGACCCTGCTTAGCTTCCGAGATCTGACAAGATTGGGCTTGCCTGGGCTATCCAGGTCAGGACAGCTTGCTGTTTTTCATTCGTAACTCCCACTAATTTGAGCCCTGAGGAGGTGGGGGCTGTACCATCCTTAGGAGTCTTTAGGGTGCATCATATGGCTATTTTATCTGCTAGGCCTTTAAATGGGTTTGGGGTGGCATTGTATGGCATTTTAACTGCCAGGCCTCATAAGTTGCATGCATTTTCTTAGCATGAGGGATTAATAGGATTTAAAAAAAAATGGATCGTTTTAGATCAGAATTGTAAACCACCTTTAGCTGCGAGAGACAGGTGGGGTATAAACATTTTTATTAATAAGATAAATCTTGAAAGCAGAGTGTGTGGAAGCAGCTGACAGAGGCATTTGATGCATACTGTGACCTCGGTGAGGCATAGGATGTGGACTGTGAAAAGATACTCGTTTTTCACCAAAGGAAAAGGAAGAAATATAGACACCCATGTCACAGAACTGAAAATTCTGGCATCCGCAGCTTTCAGGACACGAGAGACTCCTTAATCAAAGGTAAGATAGTGTGAGGCCTAAGAGATCGTGTCTTGTGGGGAGAGACTGATGAAAGAGGCAGACAGAACCCTGGAAAATGCCATCAAACTAGCAAGAGCATCAGGATTGTCTAAACCATGGTTTAAAATACAGACTTGGAATATAGATACATTACTTCAGAAAGCTGTTAGGAATTCAACTGCCATGTTTGCCACAATGATCCTAGAGACTTCAGGTGGATTGTGAAGCCACTTGCAGTGTTCTTGAATATACTTAGTATCCACATTATAATAGAAAAAATGACCAAGTGTCAGCAATGTATCATAAAAAAACTGTGAAGCCTGCTGTTAAAATATCCCCATAATAAGAAGTAATATCACCTGCAATTCATAGTGATTGGCAATGAGGACAGCCAGGGGCATCGAGTTTTCTCATTCCCTGGGGGGGGGGGTGCTCTTGTGCACACGCACTGGGACAATTTCCCTACCATGGCCACCACCAGGACGATGTCCCCACTGCCACTGCGGCTGCTGCTGGGACAATGTCCCCACCGCTGCCGCTGCTGGGATGGTGTCCTTGCCGCTGCCTCTCCTTCTCCCCGCCTGGCCATTCCCCCTGCCTGGAGGGAGGGAGGGAGAGAGGGAGGAGTGGGTGCAGGGGAGCCGGGCAGCGGGGAGAGAGAGAGGCTCTTGCGGTGGTGGGCAGGCCTAGGAAGGGCCCTGGAAGGCGAGGAGGCACGGCAGCGGGCGCTCCGTTTCACCTGGGAAATTTTGGGGGTGGCCCGAGCCCTCATTCAGTTAGGGTGTGTTCATACAGGAAGCTAATCCTGCCATTAGCCCAGCTGTAATTTGATCCCGATCTTTTTTTTATCCAGTGTTGCATGACCAGACAGCTCCCCCATGAATTACCTTACTGCATGCGGACTCCGCGGTGGATTGTCTAGATGGTGTCCACCTGAAGGAGCCATGCAGTCAGGGTGCTTTTTTTTTTTTTTAAGTTTGCCAATGCGCATATGTGCCTTACCATGTTCTTGTTTTTCCATGCATGCACAGACTTGAATGGTAAAAGCACTGCCAGTGGTACCTTCCTCTAGGTACCATTTGAATTAACAAAGTGCATAAGTTTCAGGGGCCATTCAGAAACATGAAATTGTCTGGAATGTTTGAGCAGAGTTCTGTGACCATCGCATGTTTATGCATTTATACACGTATTACAAGAATTTTTTTTAAATGGTGGCTGTTCGGGATGGTCTGAAGTCAGACCATCTTGATAGGCTGATTGCGTTCTGGATTGATCAGACGGGGAAAGTCCACCATTGGCCCATCGGCAAGCATTATACTGGGCTTTCACCGGCAGGGATCAATGGGCTGTTCATGGAAGTGGCACCTTTCCCAGATGTTGCTGTCTGGATGTTCCATTTAAATCTGCCAGGTACTCGTGCCTGGGTCAGGTCTAGAGCCATCTGATCGTGACCTTAGTATGACTGCCAAACAGAGAATCCCATTTTAGACCAACATGAAGCAATGAAGAATTGGTAAACATGGATGGGGAGGGGGTTATCTTACCAGCTGAAACAAGTGTGGCCTAGTAGGAGTGAAGAAGCCTTCAAGAAAGCTGAGTGTCCAATTGGCCCAAAACCACTAAGCATAACGCTCAAAGAAGGCACTACCCACTGTCTATGAATGTGTATGTACCAACTGGGGCTGAGGTGTTTGTAGTTTTTGATATCAAGAATTGGTTCTGATGTTTAAAACTGGAGGAGCCATCCGGCCACCTGACAGTCTTTGGCATACAATTTGGAAGGCACTGCTGACTGCAAAGGCTCATGGGAATCATTTCTGCTTTTAAAGTTATTCCAGAGAAGGTGTAGCCAGGGATTCAGGTGGCTTCCAGGCATCAGTATTGTGACTGATGATATTCTGATCACAGGCAAGGGGAATGTCAAGGAAGAGGTAATCTTTGACTATGACACAACACTACAACACTTCTCCAGTTGCTGGGAGAGGAACACCATACTAAATGTTAACAAAACACAGCTAAGAAGAAGTTCCCTGCCATGAATATCTGATGGCACCACATCAGATGCCACTGCATTCTACAAATCATCTTACCCATTGAAAAGAACTAGCATGTCATTTTGTCTGTCTTGAATCTGCAGTTCTTCAGAATCATAGGACAACCTGAAGCTATAGTATATAGAGAGAAACGTTTACATCTGTCTACTTTTCTGCTATTTACTTTCTCTGCACCATGCATAGTTTTGTAGACCTCTGTCATGTTTCTCCCCAGAAATATTTCTAAATAAGTCTCAGATGCTTTAGCTTTGGCTCTTGAGTGAACTGCTGTGCTGTATGAAGACTGACAAAGATGTGTGTCTCCCAAATTGTTTCTTCTCAAAGAAAATCAGAATTTTATTTCATGAAGGTCATAAAGTCATATTTCAGTTCAATCTAGTTTGTAAAATATAAAGTTTTACAGCCAATATTTGATTTTTTTAATCAAATCCCGATTTAACTCTCCCAAATACAATTTTAACTTTTAAACATCTAATTTTTAAGTTTAAAGTAATATTCTTTTTATCATATCTAGTGTAATATCTAATGATTATTTTGGTGCATGATAATGTCAAAAATGCATCTATTTTATGAAGGGTTGCCAGGCCTGCCCTGGCCTGGCAACCTGGCTCAGTCTGGCAACCAGCAGGAGCAGCTATGGCATGATGTCACTTCTGAAGAAAACCCAGAAGTTATGCCACACCTCTCTAGGAATCTAGGATTCTAGCATTCTTAGAGAGGACTGACATCACTTTGGGGTTTGCCATCAGTTCTCTCTAGGGATTGTCAAAATCTATGTGGTTTTACTATAGATTTTCCAGTGATTCCTAGAGAGGCATGGCATCACTTCCAGGTTTTCCCAGAAGTGATGTCATGCCATCACTGAGAGGTTATCTTTTCTTTCTCCCACTGGCAAGACCCATTGAGGCTGGAGGTGTCCTGCACCCAGTGGGCACATGACAATTTATTTCATGGGGGGAATCCAGTGCCGAGAAACAGAAAATGGGTTAGATCCAGCCAACTTTTCCACTGGTGAAAAGGGATGCGGGTCTTCCTTTGACCACCCCAAATGGCTATGCTGGGAATCACAGGACTGGCATAGGTTAATAAAATGGCTAAAATATGCAGGGAGACAATTATTTCATAAGACAAAATTAACTTCATATAAAGGGCTTCTTGCAGCTAAGTGTAATACAAGGGTCTAACAACATGGCTGTCCATTCTTTATGAAATTTGTAATTATAATTAAGTGCCACAAAGTTTCAAGTTGACTCATGATGACACCTCATGGGGTTTTCAAAGCAGGAGATGGGCAGAGGTGGTTTGCCATTGTCTTAAGAACATAAGAGAAGCCAATTTTGGATCAGGCCAATGGCCCATCCAGTCCAACACTCTGTCACACAGTGGCCAAAAACACCAGGTGTCATCAGGGGGTCCATCAGTGGGGCCAGGACACTAGAAGCTCTCCCACTGTTGCCCCTCCAGCACCAAGAATACAGTGTATCACTTGCCCCAGACTGAGAGTTCTTATGTATAACTTGTGGCTAATAGCCACTAATGGACCTCTGCTCCATATGTCTTCTTCTATACAGCAACCCAGGTCTTCCTCGGTGGGCTCTCATCCAAGTACTAAACATGGCCAATGGTACTTAGCTTCAAAGCTGGTCTGGGCTATTCAGGCTGCTACCATTGTCAAATTAGGAATTGTTAAACCAATCACTGATGTCTGCTGGCCATTTCTGACTGGCTTTGCAAAGGCACACCTGGCTAAAGAAACAATGACAAACAGGGAGAAGAAAAGTGTGCCATCTACAGCAAAATGCAAAAAAAAGCAAGGCATATTTATAGCTTGACTTGCTGTAACTGCCATGCAACATAACATCACTGGCACACAGCTTTGCTTTGTGGCCTAGTATTTTCAAAGGGAGGGCAATGTCACGCAATGCCTGTTTGCTGTAACCTTGCTTGCTATTTTAAGACCTTTCACTCTCAGCAGTGGTTCAGGTTATTTGTTTGTTTGTTTGTTTTTCCTCCATGACATTTTGCATTTATTAGGAGGCTCTTTGGAAAAAAGAGCATGCCAGGATCCTTGCCCATATTTGAATAGTCAAATACCATTAGTCAGCAATGCCGTCCAGAAATAACACATGGGTTGCTAATACATTTCTGAAGCAACTGTCGTCATTCCTTATAGTGGTAAACTAGATGCTCCAGTGTCTCTGAGCAAGATGATGGGATTGGGCCACTCATGGACTGTGCCGGGGTTTCTGCATACCTGAGGGTCCGGCCCGATATGCAGAACAACATCTCTCTTATATATAAAGCTATTTTCAAAGCAGCAATATTCCATGGGGCGCCAAAATCAGTTGGCTGCAAGAACTGCCACTCAAAATGGCGTCCTTGCCCACTGGCTACATTCCCTCCTTGCATTGCCTCACTCCCGCCCACAAAGCGTTGCACTTTGGGAGTTGTAGTTCTCTGCTGGCTTTACTGCAACCGTAGCAAAGGGAATTAGAACTACAACTCCCAATTTGAGAGTTCTAAGAGGCGGTGGGCCAGGATAACTAATTACCTGGTGTTAAGCAGGAAGCACCTTTGCAATTGAAAGGGCTTGCGGGGAAATGAAAGGAAAACATCCAGCACAGAAGCTTGCAGTCAGTTCACTGTGCATGCCCATGAAAGGCTACCTACAGTTAAACTTTGTGGGTCTTAAAGGTGCAGCTGGACTCAAACTTTGTTCTGGAAATCAGTTAAGTGCTGGCTTGCAGGAAGTCTCTGGCTCTACCACTCTGCACCAACCTCTGGGGATTTCTGTAGCTTTGGGAAATGAGAGAAGACCTGCAGACGGTGGGGCTGAGCACAGGAGGAAGCATTTATTTGCTTTCAAAATCAACGATTGGGGAGAGCCCCTCTGCAAGCCCTTTTGCGGTGCCTACAAAATGAAAATAGGTGAGCTGGCCCCAGCTTTAGCCCTAATAATGTGTGTGTGCACAGCCTGTTTACTCGGGAGTAAGTAAGGAAGAGAGATGCACCCCAGCACCCACTCAGTTAATAAATGCAACAGCCTCTACAAAGAGGCTGCAACAGCCTCTACAAAGAGGCTGCAACAGCCTCTACAAAGAGGCTCTGTTGGGGGGGAGACAGCAAGAGTGTGGGGGGGTGGCTGAGAGGAAGAGGGAAAGAAGTTGAGATGAAGATAATTGCTTCCTTCCTTCTTTTTCTTCCTCTTGCTAGTGCCCGTTGCATTGTTGCCTGCAACGGGCCTTGCCCCTAGTTCATATATAAAGTGAAACAGGAAGGACATGCTGCTTCCCAAATGACCTGATAACTCCTGTCCCTCTAGGATGCATAGGGTTGCCAAGTCTTGAGCACTCACCGGCAGGGGGGGAGTCCTCCTCTGGCCAGGAGCTTTCCTGGCGCCTGGTGACGTCACTGGAAGTGAAGAAAGTGGAGGGAGGAGCCGTGGCTCCCGGTCCCCCTCTTCTGCCGGCCCGAAAGTGAAACTGGCCCGAGCGGGGCTCCCGCGGAGGAGCTGCGGAGGCAGCGTTTCCTCTCAGGGCGCCCCCAAGAGTGGGCCGAGGAGGAGGCACCGCCCTTGAGTCCTCCAGCTCCAGCCCTTTCAGAACCCGCGCCCCGGAGGAATGTATTTCTCTTCTCGCCTCAGGAGGAAGGAGTCCAGCAGCCACACCTGCCTATACTGGCTTGAGGGGACCTGGCTGGGATCGGGGCCGTGGTCGCGTTTGGGGAGGGCGGTGGGCGGAGACCGCTCAGGCCAGACATTAAAACGAAGTCCTGACAACTCTCTCGCTGTAATGATTAGATTTCTAAAAACGTGAAAAGGAGACTGTGTGTGTTGGAGCTTGGGAGTAGGGCGTGCTGACATCACTTCTGTGTGATGTCATTACGTTGGAGAAAGTCATCCTGCTGGACGACTTCAGGGGTGGGGTTCCCCCCCGCCAGCCAAATGCTGGCCAGCGGATCAGGAACCCCTGTAGCAGGGGATCCCCCGCCCCCCAGGCTGACTTGGCAGCCCTAAGGATGCATGAAATAACATAATTGAAGGGAGATAGAAAATAAAGGTGGGACCGAAAGGAAAGGATGGGGAAATCCCTCCTCCTCCCAAATTTCCTAGTTTGAGCAAATGATCAGAGTTCAATTTGTACAGAACTTTCAATGTAGAAAGTGTTTTCATGAATTCTTGCAATCTTTACAGCAACCCTTTAAGACAGGCCAGCTTTCTTACCTGTTTATTACAGGTGGGGAACTGAGAGAGAGTGCCTTCCATATGACTGCCTGGCCAGTTATTGAGGGGACAATATATGAAGCAGTGAACTCCTGGGTCACAGCACAGACTCTGAGAGAGCAGTCCTAAACAGAGTTCAGGCCTTCAAAGCCTGTTGACTCCAAAAGGGTGTAAATCTGCTTAGGATCACTCTGTTAGCCACTCTGCCACATCAACTCCCATAGCTCACAGCTACTTTCACACTTGGTGGTCACGCAATATCATCACTACGTTTTGGAAGGAAGTGCTAGCACAAATTAAAGGACTCACAGGCCATCACATCTCATTCGTCCTGTCCTCAATTCTTCTCAATTACTGGCCCATCAAGGGCCCACCCCACCCCACCCGAGACCTAGTAACTGTTTTGATTGCAGCAGCTAAGGCAGTAATAGCTAAACAGTGGAAGTGTGAGAAACCACTACCAATTCAACACTGGTGGAACAAGATTTGGGAAAACTTCATGGAGGAAAAATGTATGCTACGCTTTGACAGGACCTTAGTTATAAACGAGCTGTATATAACCCTCTGGAGAAGTGGCACCCATTTTTAAACAAAATTGACAAAAAAAAGTTTGAGGGTGAAGTACTATCCTTTTGTAAATTTAAATTATACTCTTATGGTTAAACTGTTTCGAGACAACTCTAAATCAATTACATAAGTATTTGGAAAATGTTTGTAACAGAAAATATTAGGCCCTGAAAAAGTGATGTATTTTGTAGGTTACTATGTCTTACCATCTGAATTCTCTTTCTTCCTACAATGTAACCTCTTTTCTCAATAAAGCTGTTGGATTGTTAAAAAAAAACCAAAAAAAACCACACCTCCCATAGCAGTCTGTTGAGGGTTTTATCAGCTTTTATTCCGGTCTTGGTCTAGATTATGTTTTTGTTTGTTTTTTTTTAATTCTCATATGTTGCCAGCTCTGAGTTGGGAAATATCTGGATATTTTGGGAGTAGAACCTGAGGAGGGTGGGTTTTGAGAGGGAAAGGACTTCAGTGGGAAATACTGCCACAAAGTCTGCCTTTCAAAGCGGCCATTTTCTCCAGGTGAACTGATCTCTGTTGCCTGGAGACAGGCTTGCCAGTCCCCAGGCGGGGGCAGAGGATTTCCTGATTTCATGGCCTTCTGACCACCATCAGCCAGCTGGCCGAGAGGGAGATGCCCCACCCCAAACAGCAGCCACTGGCGGCCACCCCTCTTTCTCTTCTCCTGTGAGATTTAAAGGACCCTCCAGTTGATCAGTGGAAGCACGTGGCCTGCTGATCAGCTGGAAGGCCCTTTAAATCTTGCATGATGGGAGGGAGAGGGGCGGCTGCTGGCCACATGCCTGAACTCCCAAGTGGCGAGTTCAGCTTGGAGTTCAGGCGTGCTCAGCAGCCAGTCTAACGGGCAAAAAACATCGAAAGGGAAGGTTCCCTTTCAATGGTTGTTTGCAAGTGGGGGCCACCTGCACCTGAATTTCAAGCAATGAATTCTCTGTTTGGAGCTCAGGCTTGTGTGGCACCCATTTGCAAAAGCCATTTAAGGTTAAATGGTTTTTGCAAATGGGTGCCGCACAGTGCCTTCTAAGGGGCTGGGTCCCCAATGGGATGACATCACTTATGTGTAATGTTATTGCATCAGGGGTGTCCTCTCCCCCTCCTGGAATGCCCCCCAAAGTTCCCTGCCAGCAACAAGTAAGGACCTGGCAACCCTACCTGGAGATCAGGTATAATACTGGGAGATTGCCACCAACCACCTGGAGTTTGGGAACCGTAGATGTTGTATATTGGTGCAGTGCCGAATAGTTTGTCCAGTGTTTCCTCTAAGCTGCACGCATGAGCAGCAGCTCATTAACACAGAAAGCCCCACTCAGCAGCAATCTGGAGCCGCACAGGGTTTCACACTGCTTATTGCCCTTAAGATTACAGCAGTTATATTCTGCTCGGGATGTGCACTGCTCAGCTCAGTAGGGGAAAAAAATAAAGGGGACATTGAGCTGGTCCCTGCTATGCACATTGTCATGCCAGGGTGCTAGCCCTAATCAGCTGGTAACCCTAATTCTGAATCTTTCTCCTGTTTCAATCAGATTGCAACCAGTGTTCTATCAGTTTATGACAAGTAAAGATTTACCTTCCGTACAATTATAAGAGCTAGGTTTTTGTTTTGTTTTTTTAAGATCTGTTTTCTTTCCATGACATATAGGTACAGTAGTACAGGTTTTAAGCAAACAAACATCATTTCTGTGGCTGCCTAATGTCTTCAAATGGACTTCAACCAAGAAAGAGAACCTCTGCATCAAGGCTTTGAAGCCACTTTTGAGTTCAGGTAGCCAGCCAGCCATCTCCTGACCTCTTCCTTTTCCTGCAGCCCTATCAGACAGATATGTGATCTTATGCACCGTATGTGTGTTCCTGGTTTCTTTGGGGGGGTATTTTTAGTCAGACAAGAAGGGACAGAGTGCGAGAATGCGGCAAACGCTTTCCACCACCACCATGTTAAATCACAAGCCACTATGCATTATGGCATCGTTAAAGCAGTCTGTCTTCCTTTAATTCCCATAATTATTCAAATGCATTAGTAAACACAAATAGGAAGTAAATGGCAAGATAAACCTGACAGACATATCCATTTTCTAGAAGTGTTTGGCGCAGCACTCGCTCCGCTGTGTTGCCGCAATTCTATTTTTTTTTTTAATTTGCTGGGACCTCTTTACAGTTGCAGCACTCTCCAGAACAGATGGAAGAAAATAAAACTTGCTTCCAAGGAACGGTGTGCTGGATCTGTTCCTGCATCAGTAATGTTCTTGGACTTATTGTCTGCTTGCTTTCCCTTGATCGGTCTTATGAAACTGCCCAAGTAGTTCTTTGGAAGTGGCGTTCAGCTAACAGACGTGCAGAGAAACCCCTCTTGAGTCAAAGAAAGTGCTGACATATGTCTGAAGCCAGGTTAATGCAGGCAGAGACTGTGCTTGGATTCTCTGTATCGCTTTCTAATCGCTCTGAGCTGGTTCACAGAAAACGTGCGTAATGACTGCAGCAGCAAATGATCCCTTGCTTGTGGGAATGGGCCATCCCATGTTGCATGTCACAGGACAGAATTTACACATAAACTCAAGTACAGGGCTACTTAGAAGAGAAGAAGAAGAGATTGGATTTATACCCCGCCCTCCACTCCCCAAGGGAGTCTCAGAGCGGCTTACAAACTCCTTTTCCCTTCCCCTCCCCACAACAGACACCCTGTGAGGTAGGTGGGGCTGAGAGAGCTTTTTCCCAAGCTGTCCTTGAGAGAACAGCTGATACAGAGCTATGGCTTGCCCAAGGTCATCCAGCCAAGTGGGGGAGTTGGGAATCAAACCCGGTTTTCCCAGATTAGAGTCCGTGCACTTAACCACTACACCAAACTGGCTCTTAGAGGAGTCAGTTTACAGATTTCACTGGTCAGTGGCCTGAGATATGGAAACCAAGGTTTCGGATTCAGCAGAAGAGTCTGTCGAAGGAACTGACAGAATTTCTCTGCTGCTTTCCCTCTCCTCTCAGCAGCCTGGTGCCAGTCCTGAAAATCCTCTCGGAGGGTCATGAACAAAATGCACCATACATGTGTGGTTGAGGGGTACAGTGAAGAACAGAAGCTGGGAGAAATTGCTCACTCCTTTCCCTGGTAACTTCCACTGATGGAAGAGTGAGGGGGTGGTATTTCTCCCCACTACTTACTATAATCCCCCCCCCCTTTTTTTTTTCTATAGCAACTTCAGTTTGTGAGGCTGGAGGACCTTAGTATTTTAACGACCTGCTCTCCAGAGGAGATGACTGGCCACTGTGTGAGACTAGATGGACCACTGGTTTGATCCCGGAGGGCTCTTATTATTATTATTTTTTTAATGAGTACACATGAATTCCACATGATGCTACCTTACACTGAATCAGATCTTTGGTCCCTCAAGATCAGTACTGACTGCTCTGACTGGCGGTGGCTCTCCAACATCTGAGGTGGAAGCCTTTCACATCACCTACTACTACCTGGAGGTGCTGTGGACTGAACCTGGGGCCTTCTGTTTTCTAAGCAGATCATTTAGTCATGGCTTTTGTCCATGCAGGTCCCATGATTCCCAGCATAGCATGGTCCAACAAGAGCTAGTTTGATATAGTGGTTAAGAGCAGTGGACTCTAATCTGGAGAACTGGGCTTGATTCTCCACTCTGCCACATAAACCCAACTGGGTGACCTTGGGCAAGCCACAGTTCTCTCAGGAGCAGTTCTCTCAGAGCTCTCTCAGCCCCACCTACCTCACAGGGTTTCTGTTGTGGAGAGATAAGAAGAAGAGGAGATTGGATTTATACCCCACCCTTCACTACCCAAGGGAGTCTTAGAGTGGCAAACTCCTTTCCCTTCCCCTCCCCACAACAGACACCCTGTGAGGTAGGTGGATCTGAGAGAGCTGTGACAGAAACTGCTCTTTTTCAAGAACAGCTGTGCCAGAACTATGGCTTGCCCAAGGTCATCCAGCAGGTGCAAGTGGAGGAGTGGGGAATCAAACCCGGTTCTCCCAGATTAGAGTCTGTGCACTTAACCACTACATCAAACTGGGAGGAAGGGAAGGATATTGTGATCCACTCTGAGACTCTGAGTGAAGGGTGGGGTATAGCTCCAACGTCTCCTTCTTCACCTCCTCCTCCTCTTCTTCCCCTTCTTTTTTCCTCCTCTTCCTCTTCATCCTCTTCTTCATTTTATTTCTCCTCCTCTTCCTCCTACTCCATTGACAGAAAAATGGTTCTAATGCAGTAACTTTTTGTTTTTGTTTTCTGTCTTGTAATGTAGAACCAGAGACACTTTCAAGTATATAGAAGTCCATACAACTTGGCTAATTGATGACCAATATAAGATTAAAAGTGAATGACCTGTAGAGATTGAAATCCATTATAAGTGCTTTATACCAGGCCCATAGCCAGGAATTTCTAAGTGGGGGGGACTTTAATTCTTCAGGGGGCACTGGGGCACTGGCCAAATCAATTAAAGGTAACTCACGTGCTTCAGCCGGTCCTAGAGAGAGGTGTGGTGCAAGGGGAAGACAAGAAGAAACAGGGGGAGTTCGTGGCAGCTGTTACATCTTGCCATAGAGTCAGGGGGCTAGGCTGAAAGGAAGTCAGGGGGTCTTGGCAGGAAGTCGGTAGGCTGGGCCCCAAAATGCCCCACTGTGGCTACAGGCCTGCTTTATACCCCTTGCATAATTGGCAGTTCACCATAAATGTGTCTCTGTCCACTCATACAATTGATACACCAATAAGTCTGTTGTCTTGTTTTTCAATTCAGGGAATTCAAGGTTCATTAGGTAGGAACATACAAGGCTCCATGTATACATGTGCCAATAAACATTCAAATCAGCAGAAACAACACATCATTCACTGCCAGAAAACATGTTTAAAAGCCTCTGTCAGCTGTCTGGAAGGCACCACCTCCAAAGAGCAGAGCACAGACTTAATTGGATGCCGAGGGCATTCAGCAGGACCTTGCAAAAGGCAGTTAACATCTCATAATCCTGTTCTCCTATAAACACATTTTATTCCAAATATTGAACCAGTTGGAAACCTACACATGAGTCACCATTTCCTTAAACACAATGGCATGTGAAACAAGAAAAGCAGACAGAAATTTGAGTGACGGATACCTCGATGCAGGCCTCTCGAAAACGGTGAAAGAGCCTTAACTCTTTCACTCCAGCCACTCTTCTCTCTTGCATAACAGTGTAGCTCTAAAACTGGATAACTTTGAGCTGTTAAGGTTCCCAGAATATCACACCGCAGAATATTTCTATCTGGGAAAAGGTGCCAGTTTAAGAATAAACACTTGTTCTCATGATGAATCATGGGTCCGCCTTGAGTCTTTGCAAACAAGGTGGACTGTAAGTGGTATAAATCAACACCACCGTCAACAATCAAAAGGTGATCACTTGTAAACCATATGTATGGGTTGTTGACATTTTAGAAGCTTTGTGGTATTCTTAAGAGGCTTATCCAGTTTTTAAGCAAGGATTTGTTTTGGTTAGCTACTGAATGTAACATTGGCTGTTTTTTTTCTGCACATGGCACATTGATTTGCATGTGAAAACATGTGGCTTTCCAGGTGGGCCTCAGAGGTTTAAAGTCTCTGAATTGCATGGATACAACATGCTTGAAATTGCAAGTGCTGTGGAAGGAGGACTAATTACCCGAATGGCTAGCCACATGGAACTGCACCCACAGTGCTGTGTTTCCAGCAGCCACCCAACGTTTGAATCAAACCACATTTGGAAGCTTTTTTTCTGAATTTCACTGCAATCTCAGTCAGTGTGCATGTTGGAAATATAGGAACATCCGCATGGCCAATCACTGCTCAGATAACAAACTTACACTGACTCGGCTTTGAGAAGTGTTGCTTGATTCCAAGTTAAGAATGTGCCAAACAGCATGGAATTAATAGCTGAATAATGAACTTCCTGTTCATATTCCCAAACTACTGTCTCTTTCACCCCCAAAACTGTGTGCTACATGATTTATCTATATGTGTCAATGTACTCCTAGAGGTGAAAAATTCACTCTGTGGTCTGTCCTACTTTTCCAGCAATCTGGTTCAACCATAAAACATATAACATACACTACAGAAATTGATTCAACAGCATTTGTTTGTATGTATTCCCAAACTAGGGCTGCCAAGTCAGCCCGGGGGGCAGGGGATCCCCCGCTAAAGGGGTTCCCGATCCGCCGGCCAGCATTCGGCTGGCGGGGGGAACCCCACCCCCGAAGTCGTCCAGCCCGGACGACGTGATGACATCACCGGAAGTGACATCAGCATGTTGGGGGCGTTGCCAGGGCGATGCTCTGATGCCATAGAGTTTTGGGGCGATTGCCAGAGCATCACCCTGGCAACGCCCCCAATGTGCTGACGTCACTTCTGGAGACGTCGCTGGGCGTGCGCGCTCCAGAGAAACTCCCGGATGGAGGAGGACTCCCCCCTGCCGGTGAGTTCTGTAGACTTGGCAGCTCTATCCCAAACTGGAAATTAGATATGTACTTGAGCATTTAGAAAAGTCACTTAATGTGAATGTTGGCATTCATGACATTATATATGGGATATGGAATGGTATAGCATAGCCCAGTCTTGTCAAATCTCAGAATGTAAGCTGCATTAGTACTTGGGTGGGAAACCATCAAGGAAGACTTTGCAGAGGCAGGCAATGGCAAACCACCTCTGCTTAATCACTTTGCCTTGAAAACCCTACGGGGTCTCTGTAAATCAGCTGCAACTTGATGGCATATTATACATTCATATATATATATATATATACACACACATACATATACATATATATGTGTATATACACACACACACACACTCACACACACACACACACACACAGCAAAGACTGAGTCATAGAGATAATCCTGCTCAGGGCTCATTTCGTAGCAGGAGCTCCTTTGCATAGTAGGCCACACACCCCTAATGCAGCCAATCCTCCAAGAGCTTACAGAGCTCTTCTTACAGGGGCTACTGTATGCTCTTGGAGGATTGGGTACATCAGGGGTGTATGGCCTAATATGCAAAGGAGCTCCTGCTACGAAATGAGCCCGGATCCTGCTTATTTATATTAAACACAAAATCAACTAGCAATGCAGTTCTAAGTAGAGTTACACCCTTGTAAACCCATTGCCTTCAGTGGATTTAGACGACTGTGACTCTGGCTTTAATCCAGGTTCTCTCCCCCCCCCCCCCATTCTACAACAAAATTGAGTTCAACCTTGATCGATTCCCCACGAGGAGCTGCTCCGGCATCGTTCTTCCCTTTGCCCAGATTGCGTGCTTGAATTTTCCACTATTTGCCCTGTGCCACATTTTGACCCACAGCTTCGCCCGAATTCCCCTGTGGCTTCAGTGATCCTCAAAAAAACAGGATTACTGAAGCTGCGGGGGAATTTGGGCAAAGCCATGGGTCAGAATGTGGCACGGGACAAACAGTGGGAAATTCAAGCACACAATCTGGGCAAGGGAAAGAACAATGCTGGAGCAGCATCTCGTGGAAAATCGGTCCTTCTTTTTATTCCAGTTTTTTCCCCCATTCTGCATTACATTACCGCCCTTCAGTGGCCAGTTCAGTTTCAGCCTGCTGTTGCCCTAGGTTGTTTGGGTGCTGTTTTGCAGTGAACTTAAATTGTCTCAACTCAACACTGAGAAAATTTGGAGTGGCAGGCAAATGCGGAAAGGACCTCTGTTTAGGATTGCACTGTGTGTGTGTGTAGGATTTCAGCCACATACATGAGCAAATAAAGAGACATCCTTTTTTCTCAAATTTGGAAGTCTGTAATGACAGCAGCAATGAGCATGGCAAATATGGCAACCTCTTTCAGTTGTGGAACAGGTATCTTGTGACTCTCTTGGTTGTGTTCCCTCGTGTGCTTGGCTAGACCTTTTCCTTGATGTACAGTTGCTATATGTTTGGAGTGTCCTCCGCATGCATTTACAGCTCAGTGGCAGATGTGTGAAGCTGTCTGCAGTGCATCAAATGTCACTCTTCTTTCCATTGGAGACAACAACAGCAGAATCCACAAAGAGATGAAATAAAGCAAAGACATTAGGTGAGGGCACACACGGCCATAAAATGTGGAGGCGTGTTATTGCGGTTCTCATTTGCTAGCATTATGGAGCCCAAGGTAAATGTAGAATGCACATAATTGGCAATGTGTTAAATGTGTTAAACCCAATTTAATAGGCAGTCGCTTTTGGAGTAAAAACAAACAAACAAACAAGGATATTTAGTTTATGCAGTACAGTTACAGTTTATGGTTTGGGATGCCAGACGGAAACAGCAGAAATAAATATAAGGGGGTTTGAAAGGGACAAAAGCCTTTTATTTTTCATTTCTTGAATCAACACTGAATAATTCAACGGTAGGTCCCAAACTCAAAGGAGCTGTGCTGACAAACAGATTGATGCTTTTTCTGTTGTGTGTTTCTCGGGTGTCTATTGTTACTCCCGATGCCACTCCAAGCGTTTGCAAGTAACTTATAGGAGTCTCTGTGTTGCTTGCTCTCACCTGTCACCCTGGTAAAAGCCTAGAGAATTCCTAAAACTATAACTTCTAGAATTGTGATTTTTCCTGTGGCTAACGGATACAGCAGCTTGGGTAATGAATCTCAGTATGGTTTTAAGAACTGAAGACTGATTACTAGACTAGGTATCCCCCGCCTTTTGGATCCCATGGGTACTTTTGGCATTCTGATACAAGGTAATGGGGGCAACTGCAAAATGGCTGCCACAGGAGGCAGGGCCAACTGCAAAACGACTGCCCCAGGAGGCGGAGCCAATCATAAAATTTCAGCAAGTGAGATCTGCAATGAAATGGAAGACAGAAGGCTGTCCTACAATAGAGATCTGGAAAAAGAAACTAGCTGAGTCTTGTTTATTCTTTAAAGAGAAAACTTATCCCAAGTTCTGTAATATTGGTGTTTTAATGTCTGTTTAGGGCTGCCAGGTCTCCCGGGGGGCAAGGGTTTCCCTGCCAAAATGGCTCCCAATCCACCGGTCCTGATCAGGCTGGCAGGGGGGAACCCCGCCCCCAAAGTGCCCGGTTCAGGCGACATGCTCGGCACGATGATGTCACTTCTGGGTGACATCATTGTGCCCTGCATGCGTGCAAAGTGTGCAAATGTCCCAGAACAGGACGAGCTCTCCCCTGCTGCAGAAGGTAAGTCACGTGGCAACCCTATGTCTGCTTCTGTATTTGAAATATGTAATATACTTGGTAATACATCTGATCTTACTTATTGTACATAACAACCCATAGTATCCGACAAACCTGATGGATTATATTTTCCCGTACCTCTTTTTTCCCTTTTGTACTTTCCCTTTTTTCCCCTGAGGAAATAATAAAGAAAAAAAAAACCCTCTTGTAGTAACCCTTCAACATTTTGGACAGAACCTCTGATTAACAGGATGCCTTTTAAAATGAATGTATTCTTTAAAATATTTTTCATGCATGCATATACATTCAGTCACACAGTGTTGATCTTTGTGAAGATCCCTGCTGTGAAAAGCCCCACCTGGCTTGTCCACTTTCTAAAGACACCTGGTGGGCTCCAGGAAAGGTGCCAGTGGGCATCATGACACTCACGATGTCCAGCCAGTTTGGTGTAGTGGTTATGTGTGCGGACTCTAATCTGGGAGAACTGGGTTTGATTCCCCACTCCTCCACTTGCACCTGGCTGGATGACCTTGGGCAAGCCATCATTCCGTCAGAGCTGTTCTCACAAAGGCAGTTCTGGAAAGAGCTCTCTCAGCCCCACTTACTTCACAGGGTGTCTGTTGTGGGGAGGGGAAGGGAAAGGAGTTTGTAAGCTGCTCTGAGACTCCTTTGGGTAGTGAAGGGTGAGGTATAAATCCAATCTCCTCCTCCTCCTCCTCCTCCTCCTCCTCCTCCTCCTCCATCATGTGTGCCACATTGGGGACCCCTGTCCTAGACACCCAACTCAGTGGAATGTGGGCTTGCTCCCCGCCAAAGCAGTGTATACTGTGATGCAAGCTAACTCACATGGCAATCTGTAGAAAGTTCATAACCTTGCCCTTGTGGGTAGACTATAATGGCCAAGCTATTCCTACACGTCCTCCAAGTCTGCAGAGACAATGGCTAATAGACTATGTCAGGGTTCCCCAATGTGGGCCCTGTGGGACCCACCAGTACTTCCCTTGGTACCTGCAGAACTTTTCAGAGAGTGGGTTGTAAGGCAAGATGTGTTATTGCCTGCCCTCATTCAAATGAAAGAGTCCTCCACTGGAGAATCAGGAGGACTGGTAAGACTTTTAATTTGAATCAGAAGACGTCAGCTGGAGCCCTCTTAGAGTTTAAGAAAATTTGGTCACCAATCTTAACTTATCTTTCTAATCAGAAGGAAATCCCAAAGGAATTATATCGTTGATATGTTTATCATATGTCAATATAGTTAAATTGTATACTTTTAAATTCTATTTGCAATTCTTGTGTCCTTAATCTTGGCGAGATCTATGTGAGTCCTTTAATGGTAGATGAAGCATTGATATTTCTTTCTTTTCCATTTTGTATTTTTCTGTTAAAATTGAATATATACTGAAAATTCTAAAGAAAGAAAAAAAAATGTTGGGGACCCCTAGACTGTATCATGCAACAAACACTGGATGCTGTGTATTTTTAAAAGTCTGAATGTATTTGGATGTTTATTGAGTGCCTAGGTTTTAGAAGTTGGTAAGAAAACAAGTAGCTATGTGCGGGATTGAGGTAGTGGATATGTGGAAAGGAACTGAGAACCAGGAAAGAACAAACAGAATTGGATGTTTAATGGGATTATGGTCGTCTTCCATTACCATTTATTAAGAACTATTGGGTCTAATTGAAACAATCTCAGCATTGGTTTCCGGTCGGAGGAATGGAGGTCTGACACGCTTTGCAAATGTGCAAGGCGGACAGCGGCTCTTCCTGACAGCTTGGGTGGATTAATCCACCTGACGCAACCTCACACAGGTAGTGTGAGGACCAGCAAGCAATATAATCCAGGTTTGAGCAACCTCGGTGAAGGGAAAGTCTCGGAGGAGACTTTTCCAACACCTTGAGCACTGCAGCCGAAGAGGATTCTTGCGAGTATCTCTAAGGAGCCGAGCTGAGCTGATAAATTCAGCATAAAACCTCCAATTCCCCTGATTCCTTAGCAAAGAAGACAAAGTTTAAACGTTGGGACCACATCTGAAGCGAAGTAACAACAAAAGGTAACGGAAAAAAAGTTTTTGCCTTACCATTGCCGCGTTTTGAAAGACGAAAAGCAGATCGGGTGAAGCAATAGACTGTTGCAGACTGGATGAGAGCAGTTTTGAAGCGCTAAAAAGCTGAATTTGAACTTTAAAAGCCAAAAAAATAAGTTGTTTAACATTCCTGCGGTTAAGAAGAGTCGGGAGGGGGAGCCAAGCATCGCGAGACAAAGAGGGAGAAGGGAACCAAGCATCGCGAGATTAAGATGTGAGGACTGAGTTAGGAAGTGACGGCTAGAAGAGCAGACAAGAAGGGAAAAGGAGAAGAACCGGAAGAAGGTAAAGGGGACTCTAAATACTGCCGGACCAGAAAGACCACAACAGGAAGTGACGTGCAGAGAGCAGACAAGTAAATAAAAGGAAGGGACAAAAGGAAACTATGGCAAGCCAGAAGTAAGGTAAAAAGACTATAACCTTTGACATTAACCATAGAGAAGTCGCGCCCGCCATTTTGGATTTATAAAATTTTTAAACTGCAATATCTCAAAGACTATATAACTTAGAAGGCTGAAACCAACATAATTTGACTTGGCAAGATTAGCTTGTTGGAATGTACTAATTAGTGTTCGATTTGGAAAACAAGATAAAATCGATCTTTTTTAAAGAGACAAGACGGACCGCGGACTAAGATTGAGAGCAGCTACATGGTCCTCTCCTACAATGGCAGCAAAAAAAGAAAAAGAACTACTAGCCGTTATGGAAGCAATGGAAAAGAAAATGTTAGACGCTATAGGAGAGGTAAATGTTAAAATGAATAATATAGCGGCTCAAGCAGATAAAAATTTCATGGAATAAAAAGCAGAATTTCAAAAATTATCCACAAGAACACAAGATATAGAAACTAAAGTAAAAGAACTGGAAGAAAGCACCCATAAGACAATGAGAGAGAATGAGAGGATGGAAAAGATGATGCATTATAAAGATATGCAAAACCATTTGAGATTTCGAGGGATTGAGGAAAAATTGAGTGAGGACATTTTTACAAGAATGCAAGAAGCAATAGCAGATTTTTTACAAGAACAGGAAGAAGTTGTTAAAGAACACATGGATCTTGTTTATAGAGTTAATTCTACATATGCAAGAGACAAAAACATACCAAGAGATGTGGTTGTCCAATTTACAATGAAAAGAACAAAAGAACAAATCTACAAGAAGTGCTTTACTGATCCTTTTGTAATAGATGGAAAGAAAATTATAGTAATGAAAGAATTGCCCAGAGCAATACTGCAAGAAAGGAAAAAATTCAAGCGTCTGATGGATAAACTAAAGGAGAAAAAAATCAGATTTCGTTGGGAAATACCTCAAGGACTAAGTTTTTATTATGGCAACTCCAGAGTAGTGATTAAAAGCACAGAAGAAATGTACGCATTCCTGGGAGAGAATAAAGATGACTTTGGTGATATTTAAGAACATATCAAGATGGATTACAAAATACTTACATGGAATGTAAATGGACTAAATTCACCCCAAAAACGTAGAATGGTAGGTCATTGGCTGGAAAAACAAAAATGTAGTATAATTTGCATACAAGAAGCTCATCTTAAAAAACAAGACCATAAATATTTAATAAGGAAAAAATTGGGAGAAGAATTTTATTCTTTAGCAAGTAATAAAAAGAATGGTGTTGTAACATATGTCAAAAAAGATTTGGAACCTAAAGTAATATTTAAAGACAAAGATGGAAGATATTTAGCTATTGAAATTTTACTGCAAGGACTGAAAACTTTGATTGTGAACATTTATGCTCCGAATGGAGCCAAAGAAATTTTTTTTAAAGAACTTCAAATGGAATTGGACAATGTAAACTACGATCAAATTATGATGTTAGGGGACTTCAATGGAACTGTAGATAATAAATTAGACAGGCGCTCTAAAAGAAAGGATGAGACATTAGGGAAGCTTCCAAAAAATTTTTTTGAACTGATAAAACAAGAGAAGCTGGAAGATATTTGGAGGAAAGCTAACCCACAAGGAAAAGATTTTACCTTTTATTCTAATAGACATGACTCACATTCAAGAATCGACATGATTTGGATGACTACTAATTTAACCTTTAAGACAAGAAAAGTGGAAATTCTACCCAGAATAATTTCAGATCACAATCCGTGTTTATGGGCAGCTGGGCAGGTAAAAAAAACAAAAGAGATGGAGAATAAACGAGGACTTACTAGACAATCAAGAAATAATTAAAAAATTACTTGAAGAAACAGACCTATACTTCCAAGTAAACATGCAGAAAGAAGTAAAAATCCAAACCGTATGGGATGCATATAAAGCAGTGATGAGAGGACTATTGATATCGCTAAATGCTAAAGATAATAAAAAGAAAAAAGAGCAATATGAAAACATTCTACAAGCCAAAACAAAGGAAGAAGAACTGAAGAATAAACCAGGGAAAAAGAAATTGCAAAAGGAAATCTGGATGCTACAAGACCAAGCAAAAGCCATTTTGAACCAAGAGATGTACTGGAACTTAAAAAAACTTCAACAAAAAGCATTTGAAGGTGCAAACAAACCCGGAAAATACTTAGCATGGCAATTAAAGAAAAAACGTGAAAATAAATTTATCACTAAAGTGATAAGAGATAATATTGAGATAATAGATAACAAAGGAATAAAAAGAGAATTTTTTAAATACTATGCAAAACTTTTTAAGAAGGAAAATAAAGACAGAAGAAAGATTAAAGAATACCTGCAAACATTAAAGTTACCAAAACCAACAGAGAAAATTAAAGAACTATTTAACAATCTAGTATCATTACAAGAGATTAAAAATGCAATAAATGACTCAAAATTAGGAAAAGCACCTGGACCGGATGGATTTACAGCGAAGTTTTATAAAACGTTACAGGAGTCAGTTTCACCGGTGTTACTGCTACTGATGAATGATATAGGAGTCACTGGTGAGGTACCAGAAACCTGGAAAGATGCATCCATCTCATTGATCCCGAAAGAAAATCAAGATTTGACTAATGTTAAGAATTATAGACCGATCTCTTTACTGAATAATGATTATAAGATTTTTGCTAAGATTATAGCGGATAGACTAAAAGAGCACCTTAAAGAGACTATACAAACAGAACAAGCAGGGTTCCTACCTAATCGACAAATAAGGGATAATCTAATAGTAGTGGTGGATGCTATAGAATACTACGACAAACACCCTGAAAAGGAAGTGGGCTTTTTCTTTTTAGATGCGGAGAAAGCGTTTGATAATTTAAATTGGGATTTTATGTTTGAAGTTTTAGAACATCTTGAGATTGGTGAATATATGCTTAACCTCATCAAAGCAATATATAAAGAACAGAAATCCTCTTTAATAATTAATGCCGAAAAGACAGACGATTTTAAAGTTGAAAAAGGAACAAGACAAGGATGCCCACTTTCGCCGCTGCTATTTATTTGGATTTTAGAAGTTCTACTGTTAAATGTGAAGGAAGATAAAGATATTAAAGGCCTAACAACTAAAGGTTTTTCTTTTAAATATAGGGCCTTTGCAGATGATGTGATGTTTATAGTGGAAGACCCCTTGTCCACACTACCATATTTGTTACAGAGAGTAAAAGAGTTTGGTGACTTAGCAGGATTTTATGTAAACAAGAACAAATCGAAAGTAATGTGCAAAAATATGTCAAATAAGAAACAAAACGAGTTACAAAAACTTATAGAATGTGAGGTGGTGAAAAAGACAAAATATCTAGGTGTAAACCTAACAATGAAAAATATTGATCTTTATAAAAATAATTATGAAAAATTATGGTTGCAAATTATGCAGGATATTAAAAAGTGGAATGTATTGAATTTGTCATTGCTGGGTAGAATTGCGGTGGTTAAGATGAACGTGTTACCATGATTAATGTTTTTGTTTCAAACTATTCCAATTGTGAAAGATGTAAAAACATTTAAATGTTGGCAGAAGGAGCTGTCTAAGTTTGTGTGGGGAGGGAAAAAACCAAGAATTAAGATGAAAATAATGTGTGATGCCAAAGAAAGAGGAGGGTTTCAATTACCAAATCTAAGGTTATACCATGATGCGATATGTTTGACCTGGGTAGGGACATGGACTATGTTACAAGATAGAATGTTATTGTCCCTGGAAGGTCATGATTGTAGATTTGGGTGGCATGCATATTTGTATTATGGTAAAACAAAAATGGACAATATGTTTAAACATCATTATTTGAGAAGAACACTAATGGATACGTGGACAAGATATAAAAACTTTTTTTCAGAAGAGATACCTATGTGGATTGTACCCGCAGAAGTCTTGCATCCAACATCAAGGTACAAAGGACAAGATTGGTTGAAGTATAGAGACTTATTAACAAGACATGGTAAAGACTTCAAATTGAAGGAGCAGCATCAGATGGACTTTGATTATGGTTGGTTAAGATATAGACAAATATATGATATGTATAGAAGTGATAAAAAAACACGGTTTTAGGGAAAAAAATAATGAAATAGAACAAGTTTGGGAGGAAGGTGGGAAAAAATGATTTCTAAAATGTATAAAGTCTTGCTAAAATGGTTTAATGCAGATGAAATGGTAAAAGAACAAATGGTAAAATGGGCGATAAACTTTAACAAAGACATTGAAATGGAATCTTGGGAATTTTTATGGAAAAATGCTATGAGTATATCTATGTGTTATAACTTAAAAGAAAATTGTTTTAAAATGATGTATAGATGGTATATGACACCAAAAAAAATTGCAAATATTGGTCAGAATATGTCTAACAAATGTTGGAAGTGTAAAAAGAAAGAAGGTTCTTTTTATCATATGTGGTGGACTTGTGATAGAGCAAAGATTTATTGGTCAAAAATACATGCAGAAATGGAAAAAATCTTGAAATGTACATTTAAGAAGTTGCCTGAAATGTTATTGCTTGGACTTAAACTAGAAGAGATAAATGTAAAAAAAAGGACAATAATATGGTATATGATAACAACAGCAAGAATGGTGTATGCACAAAATTGGAAAAATGAAAAAATACCAGAGGTGTGGGAATGGTTGAAAAAATTGTTATATATGGCTGAAATGGATAAATGGACTAGAAAATTGAATAATCTGTATTCAGAGACCTTTTTAGAAGACTGGAAGGATTTGAAAGAATATGTTGAAAAATACTGGGATATGAAAAACTACATTTATACATGGTTATATATAGCATAAAGGGATAGAAATATAATATATGAATGTACTAGTAAAAATTAGATAATGAAGCTGTTTTTTTTTAGAATTACATAAGATTATAGAAAATAAGAATTGGTGTATAAGTATTTTAAAGATATATAACTGTTACCAGAAATGTAAACATAGATATAAGTATTACTATTTTGGATAAAATGGAAAATGTGTTATGCTTCAGATGTGGTGGGAAACCACCAATACAAGATAAAAACAGAATGTACAAATAGAACAAAATGTTATACAATATGGAAAAAGGGATTTGTATAAGGTAAATGTATTAATTTTGATGGGTTTTTTTTTTGAAAAATAAAAAATTTCTTTACAAAAAAAAAAAAAGAAACAATCTCAGCATTATCAGAGGAAAATGGAAAATTGCTCATAGTTTTCGGTGAATAAGAGTTTGTAGTCTGTCTGCTTGCTGCTTATTCCAGCATCTCTGTGTTGATTTAAAAAAAAAAAAAAAAACATGTTAGTTGCAGGATGTTCATTGTGACCCATAAAACTTTGTGTGCATCAGCTTCTAAATCCATGCATACTGTTTGATGATACATGTTACAAAATACTTAGAGATAATATGGCTCTGAACCCCGAATGGATTCCAGTATTTTGTAAGTACCTGTTATATGTTGTAGTCTTACAGTACACACTGAAATTTAGAGCCAGTGCATATACTCTCCCCGCCCAGGGGTCATTTTGAGCAGGAACATGCAGGAACGCCGTTCCGGGAGTAACAAGTTCAAGAGCGGGCACATATGGTGATGTGCTGTGGACAAAAGCAAAAGCACAGTAACTTGATCTGTATTTTCATGCTTGTTGTAGGGCAGCTTCCCTGCAAGAGCAAAGGAAACCTAAAGTGTCCTTAGTCAAAGTGTAGTCAAGTCAAGTCAGCCTTTATTGGCATAGTCAAAGTGTAAAGCTGGCGAGCCAGCTCTGAGTTGGGAAATATCTGGAGATTTTTGGGGTGGAGCCTGAGTGGTGGGTGTTGCCTTCTGACACACTTCTGGTGATGTCAGGGGGAGTGGCATATGCAAATAAGTTATGCTAATGGGTTATGCTAATGAGCTCCTGCACCTCTTTTTCTACAAAATGACCCCTGTCCCTGCCCAAGGAAATGGGTGGAAAACACACATAGACCGATTTCGCACTAGCGTTTGCCCCAGATTTACCCTCATGCTTGCACCGGAGCTTCTGGTCGATTTCACACCAGTTGCTCCGGGCTCACGTTTTGCTCTGGAGTATCGCCCTGCTGTACCGGAGTTTCCCTGGAGCAAACAAATCCTGCTTTTAGAGGATTTTCCTGTTTGCTCCGGGGGAGAACCCAAAATGAAAACATGCCCACTCACCCACCTTTCATCAGGGCCGCCCCATTGTGGGAGTTTCTAATTTTTTTGGAGAAAACCCTTCATCATACTATATCGAAAGGGCTGAGGTTCCAAGTGGGAAAATGAAGAAAATACTCCGGAGGAAACTGGGAGGGGAAATGCCAGAGAGAACAAGAGGCAACTGGCCAGTGCGAAATCAGCCATAGTTTCATTCTGCAACATAAAGAACTTGGATCAAAATGCTATCTTCTTGTCTGGGAGGAAATTTTATACCTATCTGGTCTCAAAGTCATTGAAAGATGAGACTGGAGTGTCCACTATATTCAAACAAACAAACAAACAAACAAACAAACAAACCTGCCTTGCTGGGAATTTGCATCTATGCCTGTGGTACTTTATAAACCTTGATATTGATTCCCAATTAAACATTCTTTCTTTAGCATTTTCAGTATTAGCATTAGAATAATTAATATGTAGATACATAGATATTCATAGATACACACACATACATACAGAGACAGTGGGAGATGTACACATTATTTATGTTCTACGACGCACAACATATTTTCTTCCCTACATGCTCTGTTCTTTACTATTTATAGCCCAAAATGTGTATCATAAAGCAGTTCAGAGCTGAACTGCTACCAAATTTATCATTGCTATTGGAACACACATTTCTACGATCTCCGTTACATATTATTAACTGGCAAAATGTCCATCATTGTGATGGCTGTAAGGAGAAGGGGGTAAAAAGGAGAATCTGTATTTTACATTTTTGACAGAGGATCCCAGGCTAGAAGGCTTCTTCCTGATTTCATCTATGGTTTTGCATGGAGTAACAGCTTACCTGTTTTCAGAATTGGTATAACTCAGGTGCAAGTTCGCCACCCCAGTGAGAAGTAGTCCTATACTCTAAAGACAGATGGCCAGTTTCCACCTCATCAGTACACGTCCAAGTAGAGTGTGGTATAGTGGTCAGAGTGTTGGGGAAGAGCCACATTCAAATCCACACTCAGCAGAGAAGCGCACTGGGTGACTTTGGGCCAATCACCATGTCAGCCTAACCTTAGCTCATAGGAATAACCATGAGTATAAAGTGGAGGAGAAAAAAACACTGTATGAACTCCTTGGAAGAAAAGCAGAATTAAAATTTCAGAACAATTTAAGTATTCCAAAGGGGAGGGAAATGAAAGCTTTCCAGTTATGTGGGGGAAAGTAATAGGAGGTTGCGGTCACACGTGCAAGATAAGGGGGGGAGGCTATTTCCTCCAGCGGAAGTTGGCCCGCAGTTGTGCAATCACACAGTCTTTTGAAGCTGTTGGCACAACCCACCACTGTGTGATCAGACGCAACCATGGGTGAGTCGGGGGGGGGGGTGACGTTTGTCCCTGATGTGCTGAAATGATGGATTGATGATTTGCACCTCAGTTCTGAGGGCTCCCTATGGAGTGTGTGATGATGTGCATACTGAGAAGGGGGGGGAAACAACAGCATGGAGTCAGGATGGCCTGATCAGGCCGTCCTGACACCATGAGAGCATACTGGAGCGATCAGACAGGGGAAAGTCCACCCATGGCCCGTAACAACCCGTTTGCTACTGGACTTTCCCTGGTGCCTGTTTACTCCGCTTTTAAGGTGGAGCAACACGGGTTGCTGCCAGCTGTGGGACACTTCCCAGATGTTCAGGTTTGATTGCACATGTTAAATCTGCCCAGCATTCGCACCTGTGTCAGAGCTAATTGTGCATGTGATCACAACCGGAGATATTTGGGGATACCGTTAGGAAAAAGCTGGGCTATTTTGGACAGGAATGCACAGGAACGGAGTTCCGGCTGGCTTCTGCATTGGCCACGCCTACAGCCTCCGTCCTCTGGGTTCTCCAGGCATCTTACAAGCTGTGGGGCATCTGGGGAAGCCAAGCCAATCCAGGGAGGAAAGGCAGTTTAAACTCCCCCTCCCCAGGGTTCCCCAGGCACTCCACAGTTGTGGGGCGCCTGGGGAAGCCGAGCCAGAAACTGCCTTCCTTCCCTTGGGTTCCGCATGAGCCCTGCAAGCCGCGGGGCACCTGGGGAAGCCGATCCTGGGAGGGAGCTGTGCAGTCAGGGGTGTGGCCTAATATGCTAATGTGTTTCTGCTGTTGGGTGTGGCCTATTATGCTAATGAGTCCCTGCTGGGCTTTTTCTACAAAAAAAAAAAAAAAGCCCTGGGGAAAAGTAAGGGATAGAACAACCCCCTGTCACTGATGATACCAGTTTTGTAGAGGCTGCAGATTTCCCAACAGTATTGACCATTACAGCCTTTTCACTTCGTCCCATAGAAGTGAATGGAAAGAGTTCAGAATCGTGACCATCTGAAAATTCCCACCCGTCATTTGCATATGCCTTTTCTGGATTTTATTTCTGTTCGCACTAATATTTCATGAGCACGAAATCGGCTCCTAGAAATCAATACTACTCCTTCAGTTCACCTCTGAATTTGTTTTATGGGGAATCCAGTCCCAGCCCAGCAAGACTTTACACAGGAGCTTGGTTGTTAGTGAAGCCCCTGGCTATAGTACCATCAAGGGGATTTGATGATTTCTTCCTGGAAGTGAAGGATACTGTCTATCCTTTAGCCACCCGTGTCTGTGCATTGGTAATGTGGGAGGAGGGACTTAAAGGAGCTAAAGATATGGAATGGTATAGCTGACAGTGCATGAACAGCTCTCTCTGCAGACTTTGGAGACAACAAATGAAACAGTACACGGGAGCTACATTTTCTGTGAAGGACAGACACCAGCAACATGCAAAATAAACATATACTAGCGTGTCCCCTCCACACACTCATGTCCACGGCATGTCCCAAGTATTGAGACTGTAGGGTGGGAATAGGGTTGCCAGGTCTGGGTTGGAAAATACCTGGAGACTTTGGAGGTGGATCCAGGAGAGGGAGGGGTTTGGGGAGGGAGGGGCCTCAGCAGGATACAATGCCATAGAGTCCACCCTTCAAGGCAGTCATTTTCTCCAGGGGAGCTGATCTCTGTCAGCTGGAGATCAGTTGTAAAAGTGAGAGGTCTCCAGGCCTAGGGCTGTTAGCCTTCAGGCGGGGCCTGGGGATCCCCTGCTTTTACAACTGATCTCCAGCTGACAGAGATCAGCTCCCCTGGAGAAAATGGCTGCTTTGAAGAGGAGGAGGAGGAAGAGGAGGAGAGAAGAAGGAAGAGCTTGGATTTATACCCCGCCCTTCACTCCCCAAGGGAGTCTCAGAGCGGCTTACAAACTCCTTTCCTTTCCCCTCCCCACAACAGACACCCTGGGAAGTAGGTGGGGCTGAGAGAGCTCTTTCCAGAACTGTCTTTGTGAGAACAGCTCTGACGGAATGATGGCTTGCCCAAGGTCATCCAGCAGCTGCAAGTGGAGGAGTGGGGAATCAAACCCAGATGAGAGTTCTCCTAGATGAGAGTTTGTGCACTTAACCACTACACCAAATGGCTGCTTTGAAGGATGGACTCTATGGCAGTATACCCTACTGATGCCCCTCCCCTCCCCAGACCCTCCCCTCTCCTGGATCCAGCCCCAAATTCTCCAGGTATTTTCCAGCCCAGACCTGGCAACCCTACCCAGGCCCCACCTGGAGGCTGGCACCCTTAGGTGGTAAAATGCCTGGAGATTTGGGGGGGGATGGAGCCTGTGGAGGGGAGGGCTTCGAGAGGAGAAAGTTTTCAGCAAGATACAATGCCATGGAGTCCACCCTCCAAAGCAGCCATTTTATCCAGGAGAACTGATCTCTGTTGTCTGGAGAGAAGTTATAAATCCAGGATATCTCCAGGCCTCATGGGGAGGTTGGCAGCCCTAGTTGGGGGACATGTGATCTTACTTTCACATGTCATGGCAGTGAAACCCCCCCCCCCCGGCTACCAGCACCTCCAGGTTGGGAAACTCCTTGAGATCCAGGGGTGGGGCCTGGGGAGGACAGGAACCTCAGTGGGATACAGGGTCAGAGAATCCACCCTTCAAAGCATCCATTTTCTCCAGGGGTGATGAACCGTCATTCCGGAGGAACCCTGGGTCCCATCTGGAGGCTGTCATCTCTAGCAATCACAGAGAAGGACACGCTGGCAGCCTAATGTTTGAACTGACCCAATGTCTTCTTTCGAGTCCATAGCACCTTAGAAGCCAGCAAGTTTTTTCAGGCTATGAGCTTCGAAGAGGCAACGCTCCCTTCATCATATCTGACACAAAGAACAGGTTTCATAAGCAAGGACCTTCTGTGGTTGCAGCCAGCAAGGAACACAACCTATCTGCGATGAATTTACATCTCTAAAAGGTGCTTTTAAGGCCTCCCCTCCCTCAGAGTCAGAATTGCCTTTCATATTTAATTTGATATTTAAGGAGATGTATCCTAGAAGAAACTCCTCATTAAACTGTAACCATTTTCAATAAGGGCACGTTCGAAGAAGGAGCGGGGTGGGGGGGATGATGAGATAGCATCTCTTTAAAATGCAGACAATGTAAAGTTCATCCCTCAAGGCATTCGCTGGAGGAGGAAATAGCTGGGCATAGAATTGCAGACCTTTATTCTCATTATTTATTACTTTGAGTATTGACTCAAAGCCAAACTGCTCAAGATTGAATGGCTTAAAAAACACTTTTTATTTTCTCTGCTGCCCCCCCCCCCCCCAGCCTTATCTGTTGCATAAAGCTAGGGGCCAGTTCACTTCTCGCCAGCCCTGTGACCTGACCAAAATTCAATTATTTGGACACCAGCACCGTTGATTTTCAGGAAGCTCATTTGGATGGAAGCAGTGCTAATAATTCCAGCCTCAGGCTACAATCCAGTGTGTGCATCTGAGAGTAAATCCTATTAAATTTAGTGGGATTTAGAAAGAAATGGGGACAGGACCAAGCTCTTAGATGAATTAGTGCTCAGAAGAACCATTAATTACAGTAGTGGCATTTATACAATACATGTTAAATGTTCAGTGGGATTCACATATGTTCTCAGTATGCGCAACAATGTGGAGCAGAACTGGGGTGAACAACCTCCTGGTGAGGCCTGGACTTCTCCTGGGATTACATCTGATCTCTGAACAACGGAGCTCAGCTCCCCTGGAGGAAATGGCAGCTTCAGGGGGTGGATCTATTACATCACACCCCTGCTGAGCTCCCTCCCTTCCTCATGCTCTATCTTCTTTAGGAAGGGTCCCCAGATCTCCAGGAATTTGCCTATCTGGAGTTGGCAACCCTAACCAGAACCACCATATTTTTGAGGGGAGGGGGGGGGGAGAGAAAGATGAAGGTTAGATTTGAAACAAGGGCTTTGCAACTCACACTCTGAAATGAAGTTTGCCAACATCCAGGTGGTGGCTGGAGATCTCCTGGGATTACAACTGATCTCCAGGCAACAGATTTCAATCCACCTGAAGAAAATGGCTGCTCTGGAAGGCAGACTCTATGACATTATACCCCATTGGAGTCCCCCCATCCCAATTCCTGCCCTCCTTAGGCTCCACCTCCCAAATCTCCAGGTATTTCCCCACCCCGACCTGGCAACCCTATCTGAAACGGAAACCGTGCACATGTTGCAATGTGCCAGAAGGGTAAAAAGCTACTATAAAGAGCTGATAGAAAGAGTTCTGGTTCCAGCAGAGGCCTGCAGCATATGGCTGTGGAGTGGTGGTTCTCACTCTGAGGCTTACAGAGTCATTCACAGACATCTTTGCAATTCTCATCAACCCAAAGAGTCACATGTACTTTCAGTTTGGGCACACCTTAAGGAGGCTTGCAGCTTAACCATTCTAGTGGTGGCTGTTTCAAGGTGGGAACTACCTGCCAACCAGAAGACCACTGGGCAAGAATCTTCCTCAGTTCCCTGAAACACTGGGTTATTTTTGGGCAGGAAAACACAGGAATGGAGTTCCAGCTGGCTTCCAAGATGGCCATGCCTACAGCCTCCCCTCCGCCCCCCCGGTGGCTTGCAAGCTGCGGAGCGCCTGGGGAAGCCAAACTGATCCAGGGAGGGAAGGCAGTTTAAACTGCCTCCCCTCCTGGGGAAGCAGATCTGGAAACTGCCTTTCTTCCCTCGGGTTCCCCATGTGCCCTGCAAGCCACAGGGCACCTGGGGAAACCGATCCTGGGAGGGAGCTGCGCTGTCAGGGGTGTGGCCTAATATGCTAATGAGTTTCTGCTGTTGAGAGTGACCTGTTATGCTAATGAGTTCCTGCTGGGCTTCTACAAAAAAAGCCCTGTTGAAACATATGGGCTGGGGACAGACTGGCAAAATGAAGCACAAGGGAAGTGAGGCAAAAAGACTCGGGCTGAGTTGTCACGGGGCTTTCCATTCGCACTGCGTAGACTGATGCGGGACCATACTGGGGAGGAGGCAGAATGGAGCATTCACACTGTGGGGTGGCCCCTGGCACTGTCACTGTGGTGGCATGCAGCTTTGGTCCGTTTTGTTGACCTGCACATAGGCGCATGGGCACATAGGCACACAGGTGCAGCAGCTGGATCAGTGGGTTCACATTACCATTGTCACTTGATGTGCGGCTTATTTGTGTCCACACTGCCAGGAAGCAGGATGAATGCGTACCCAGACGGCTTGACATCGGTTTCACCAGGTACCGGGAGGGTAGGGTAAAAATTTGATAGATGGATGGATGGATGGATGGATAGATGGATGGATGGATGGATGGATAGATAGATAGATAGATAGATAGATAGATAGATAGATAGATAGATAGATAGATAGAATGTCCATACATGTTTGGATAGTGAACTGTTGTCCTCTAGCAGTCATTTGCAACTGGGAAATGCAGTTCTAAATTATTTCAGTATAGGGTTGCCAGCTCTAGGTTGCCAAATACCTGGAAGTCTTGGAGGTGGAGCCTACAGAGGGTGGAGTTTGGTAGGGGAGGGACCTCAGCGATGCTCCCTCTAAGCTGTGGAGTCTTGTGAGCAAAATTTCTACTTTGCGAGCTACTGGCATTTAAGTTGTGAATATGTGATTTGGCTACTGCATAAAGTAGTTTGCTCTGGAGCCATCCTTCCTGAGCTAAGACAAAAAAAAAAGTGTGAGATGGAGGCTAAAACACTGGGAGCTAGCTCACACTAACTCATCTTAGCGGGAACACTGGATCTCAGTGGGGTATAATGCCATAGGGCCTCCACCCAAAGCAGCCATTTTCTCCAGGGAAACTGATCTTGGTCGTCTGGAAATCAGTTGTGATAGCAGGAGATTTCCAGGTATCACTTGGAGGTTGGCAACCATGTTTCAATAGTGCGATCTAGCAGGTGCCACTATAGACCCTTTGTATTGCTTATACCACTATTTAGCAACTGGCTTGCATTTTTCTTTTGAAAAGGAAGGGTGGGATGGATTCCTTTTATTAGGGTGCATCACTCTGAATGTTACGCTGATCGTACTTCACTCTTGATCTGGGCAGAAAGAGAGGACAGGAAGGTCCAGCACTGTGGTCAAGGTTGTAGTGACAGAGAGCCATTGAATACAAGCAGCTGAAATCCTCGCCACTCTTCTTCCGCAGCGTTGCGTTCAGTTTCCTGTGCTGAATGCCAGCTCATCCCCCCCACCCCCCATACACATTCAAGATTCATAGTCAAGCTCACTCCTTGAGCGCTGATCCGAGAGAGCTATTTTGGATAAGCAGAGATGTGACATGATAGTTCCCCGTGCCCAGGCGATGTGGATGGTTTTGTGAACCTGACTGCACATTCGGCGTGGGCAGATGAAAAACCCATAACAAGGTACGTGCCCACATGTCATTGCAGGGGAGAGAGAGATTGCCTCCAATAACTTGGCAATTATACACACACACACATTATATTCAGTGTCTGTGTTTGTTATGGGTCACAACACCCCTTGGGCCTAGCAGCCGGTGAGCACTGAGGAGTGCATCAATTCATTGTTTCTGTGGAAACGGGGGAGGGGGGGCGCTCCTTTACTGCTGCCTTAAACTTTTAGTTTAAAATCCTATTTTTCTTTTCCCTCTTGTACTGAAACGGCATTTCCTGTACCACACTGCATTATGCGATACGCCTAATAGACACAATCTGAAAATAGTCTCTCACTCTCTAGTTAATGGTCCAAAAGAGGCTACTCTGTTTAATCTTTAGATGTGAAACAGTCAGTGGAGCTCAGCTGTGAAAGCCAAGCCGTTGCTGGTTACAAGAAGGCAAACTCTGTTCCATGAAAATGGATGGAAATGAATTCATCCTTGTGGTGGTGGTGGTGGTGGTTTTTAAATGCTGAGGTACATACGCAACACAAATATTGCAATCTGTATTATTAAAAATGCATATGGAATAACCATGTCATGTCCACATTCTGGAATAACAGTTTGGGAATACCTGGAGTTGGATCCAAAGGTGCCCTTCCTCTGAGTGAAAGGAGCCCTTCCACTTGCAGGAGGTGGCTTTCCATGAGTGAAAGGTTGCTTCCATGAGCAGAAGGGCACCTCTCCTCTGACCACGTGGCTTCTCAAATGCCACTGCTTGTTATTCAACTCAAGCTAGAAATGCAGCCACAATTCTTAGCCTCTAAATTCCCCCTTTGATTGTAGCATTCTGATTTACCAGGTCTTTTTTTTTTTTTAAGTGTAGCTAGCGTAGTTGATGCATTAGGAGATCTCTTTTTCTATTTCTGCACGTACAGTTTCCTGCAGCATTCACTGGATTGGATCCAGCCAGCATTTCCACTCAATCTTACCCAGCTCTCCTCCTTACTACAGTCCCCAAAGCTACACATCTTTTGTCTGTGTAGTTCCCATGATTCCCAGAAAAGCCTTTTTTTGGTAGTCGAAGGGAACCTTCCCCCCTCCCCCTTTCCCAGAGCATTAAAGCTAGTTGGGTACAGTCCAATCCTTTCAATTAATTTGTATCCCTCCTTCTATATTAGTGATGTGCACATGTGCAATGGTAAAAGCAGAGTTGGTGATTAAAGCAATAATGTGCATTCAGTGTGGTGGTGTACTACTTGGTCAGGAACACATAAATATGAGTGGGAATGAAACACTGTATACAAAGAATCTAGATGCAGTTGTCCATACAATTGCATCGAAATAGCCTTTCCCTCCACAGTGCTTTAGCCATCAACACCTGAAATCAACCCACAGTGGTAATTATTCAGTTCTAAAATTAAATGTTAGAATCCTTGTACTTACAGGAGCAGAATGCAGTAACAGCAGAATTCCAGAGGAAATAAAGGAAGAGAACTGAACAAGGAAAAAGGAACTATTTCTCATTTATCTGCAAATGCAGTTGCAATATCTTGTGTGCTTTTGTTATGTTTTGTTGTTGTTGTGGAGGGATGTGATGGGCCCCAATTCCGACCGCAGACCACACTGGGGTGGAGAAAAGTCTCTGCCTGATTCACAGTTGATCAGCAGGGGCTCAGCTGAGACCAGAGGATGTAGCCTAGCTACACTTGCAGATGCCTGCCTCTCATGGGGATGCTAGGGCTGCCAAGTCCCCCTGGGGGGGGCGGGGATTCCCCCACTAAATGGGTCCCCAATCCGCCGGTCCAGATTCGGCCGGCGGGGGGAACCCTACCCCCGAATGGCCATATCAGGCTGACGTGCCAGGTGCGATGATGTTGCCTGGAAGTGATGTCATCACATCAGGCACGTCACAGGGTGACGCTCTAGCAATCACCCTGAAAACTCTATAGTACCATAGAGTTTTTAGGGCAATTACCAGAGCATCACCCAGTGACGTGCCCGGCGTGATGACGTCACTTCTGGGGAATGTCACTGCACTGTGTGCATGCAAAGTGCGCGCACAAGGGTCCCAGACTGGGAGCGGATGCCCCGCTCAGATGCGTAAGTGACTTGGCAACCCTAGGGGATGCTGATCCTCCTAATGGTTGCAGCACTGCCTTTCAAGGGGGCAGGGAAAGGAGCCAGTGATGAGTCACTTCTCTAGGCTGTGAGAGGACTGGGGAGAGGACTGGGGAGAGGAGGAGGTGGGTGAGCCAGAACCCTCTTCCCTCTCCATCTGAGGTCCAGTAGAAGGTGGCCTGGGCAATGAGGTATCTCCATGGAAGAGGCTGAAACATGTCCTGTGATAGTGATATCCTTTAATTTTTCCTTTTATCCTGCTTGTCCTTGCCTTTCTTTGCAAGTCAACATCAAAACACCCTATTCTGTTGCAAGCATGTTTTCCATTTCTGGCCTGGGTTTGTCCATTTCTGGTCTGCTGAGCAGTTGTTGTTATCTTTACAGATCTGGTCTGTTATGCAGGTTCTCCACCTGTTGTCTGTGTTCAAGGCAGTACACTGCTGATGGCAAGACAACAGTAGGACACAACTATTGTCTTTGTTGCCTGTATAAGGCTTGCTGAAGACTCCAGATTGGCCACTGAATAGGTCTTTAGCCTAGGGTTGCCATCCCCCTGATGGGGGTGGAGGTTCCCCCACTTTTGGGGGCCCCAGTGTGCAGACAGACAGCTGCCCAGCAAGGAGAGCCCTGTCCCTGAAGAGCCCCATCACACTGACATGTCCGGTGTGATGACGTCACCTGGAGGTGACATTGTTGTTCCCAGCCTGTCATGTGGGGAGGGCGCTCTAGCATTTGGGCTAAAACTCTATGGTGAACATAGAGTTTTTTTGCCCAAATGTTAGCTTGTCCCCTGCATGATGTGCCCAGCATGATGATGTCACTTCTGGGTGATATCATTGCAGTGTGTGCACTTTGCACATGCATCAGAAGATCCTGGCAGGGACACCCCCACCAACAGCCAGATAAGACCTGGCAACCTTACTTTAGCCCAATCCAGCAGTTTTCATTTACCTAATCAGACTTCTCCTTTGGCTGTCTCTCCATTCCCAACCCCTCCAAATGTCTCCTTCCAGTCTTTCTGCCTGAGACCTCTCCTCCTCCTCCTCTTCGATTAGACCTTCTGCCTTGCATCTCTATAAACTCAGAGTAGCTCAGCCAATAACAGGTTTATGGTCAGTGAAACTAGCTGGACCTTTATGACCAAAATAATGTTTTTTTTTAATCAGAAAAGATCAGAGGTCCTTCAGAGAGCTATCCCTCTGAGACAAACAAGCAGCTGAGCCAATCCCTGACAGAGACCCTTACAAACCTCTGCAATACAGATATGGAGTTTTAAGCCACATATTGGAAATCTCGGATGGAATGCACTTCCTTGCTTCATGCAAAGCGTCTCAGCATATCGATAATTATTTCAATGTGACACAGGAAAGGAAGCATGAGCCTAGTCTAGGTAAGGCCAAAAGCCCCATCTAGTCTGGGCTAGCCAAACAGGGAAGTTCACATTGAAGACAGCCACCCCCTACCTATCTGGACATTGGATGCATACTGACTGTAAGCATGACAAGTTCTATTTTTAACCACTGTGGATAACAGCCATTGATAGACCCATCTTCCTCTGCAAATCCATTTGCAAAACAGTCTATGCTAGTGGAGAATCACAAGGTTTTGTGGCAGTGGAATGTATTCCATTAGCTAATGATATATTATATGAAAAAATACTGTGTGTGTAGGGGGGGAGGGTTGGTCCTGAACTACTGTTGCTTAGCTTCATTGGTAGATCCAGCATTGTAGTGTTTTCATACACACACAGAGAATAATTTTGCTTTGTTGACTCTTTGTACAGTAATGAGTTGCATGGGCACTTGGTGCTACCAAAGCTCCTCTCTCTCTCTCTCTCTCTCTCTCCCCTCTCCAAGGGAAAATACACTACAGCCCTCTGTGACATGAAACCAAAGCACAACAACTTTGCTTATGCATCAGCTTACCTCATTTTGACATCATGACTGATGGATGTCCAGTGCACAAGGGCCCCTAAGGCCAAATAACCAGCTTTGTCTATAATTCCCTGGGCCCAAACATAACAATAGTAGTTTTGGGACCACCTCACCATATTGGATCTTTTGCGGGGAGGTGTACACCTTTAAAAGTTATCATCCAAAAGTCTGAAATGGAAGCGTTTGTTTTGAACCAGCTGCTCCTTAGTTTCCTCGGATGAAACTTGGATGGCTTTGAGTAGTTCCTTCCTGATAGCGAGGCAGCAGCATTCCTCTCATCTGTTAATATACCCATCCCCCCCAGTAATCTGAAGGAAAGCCTTCAGAGAGTCTTGCTGACTTGGCTGATTCCTACACTTGCCAGCTCTAGTTTGGGAAATATCTGGAGGTTTGGGGGTGGAGCCTGGGGAAGGTGGGGCTTGGGGAGGGGAGGGACCTTAGCAAGGTATAATGCTATAGAGCACCTCCAAAGCATCCCTTTTCTGCAGGGGAACTTACCTCTGTCATCTGGAAATCAATTGTAATGGTGGGAGATCTCCAGGTGCCTCCTGAAGGTTGACAACCTTACTGATTCTGTACACTTGCCAGATTTCCTCTGTCAACCACTGGTCAGTGTGAGAGTCCTGTTCAAAGTAGTCAAGGATCAGATCTCGGTTGGTTAACCACAGTTCTTTATTGCCTATTCCTACATTAGTACAGCGTCTCGGGGTATTGTCAGAGATGAGACAAATAATACAAGCGGGTCTATTATACCATTCCAAGGAGTTTGAATTACCCATAGGTAGCCAATCCCCAAGAGGGAAAATTGGCGGGCTAAAAGGTGTCTTGACCGTTTGGTTCACACAGGAAAAAAGTGAGGTGTTAAGCAGTAAATTTCCCTTCCCAAACCAGACCCCTCCGTTCACATAACAATTCAAGGCTCCAAGGTTCTTTAGCATAGATAAGAGATGAGAGCCTTTCCTCCCCTTGAAGTTACTGCCGGGGCAGCTGGAATGCGGAGGCAGGGATGAGAGGCCTCGTTGTTCTCACCCTAGGGGTTGTCACCCTCCCGACCAAGCAAAGGAGAAAATACAGGTCCAATACATAAAGACATAACAGAATACATAGTGTGCATGCAAGATTACATTGACAGAATTAACTGATTCTGACACCCTGCCCTCCCCATGATTCCCTTCACCTAGCTTTTTCAGGGAACATTTTATGGAACAGTTTAGTTAACTTGGGGGCATGAACATGTTCAGAACGAATCCACTCATTGTGTTCCGGGCCAAAATCTAACCATCTAACTAAGTAATACAAATGGCCCCTCTTTGTCTTGGAATCCAGGATTTCAGTTATCTCGTAGTGTGGACTCCCCTCCTTCATCAGTGGAGGAGGAACTGGAGGAACTGGATGCCATGCATTCGGCCCAGGATCTTTCTTCAGCAAGCTGAAATGAAACACAGGATGTATAGAACTTAGTGATTTAGGCAGTTCGAGTTCAAAGGAGACATCAGAGATTTTTCGCAGCACTTTAAAGGGTCCCACATATTTCCATCCTAATTTTCTGCTGGGCTGCAGCCCGTGGATATTTTTGGTAGAGAGATAAACTGAGTCCCCAGGTTGAAGGTCCCATCCCGGTGCTCGGCCACGATCAGCATATTTTTTATAGTCCTCCTTGGCATGGTCCAAGGCTTTACCAATCAACGGCCAGGAGTCTTGGAGACTGGACCACCAGTTTTTGAAGTCTGAAGGGGGAGCCTGGGGGTCTTCCTTGAGGGTGGGGAGCGGTTTACCTTCAAAACCTCCCACTGCCATAAAAGGTGAGACCCCGGTGGAAGAATGCACTGCATTGTTGTAGCTATATTCTGCAAAGGGTAACAAGTCCACCCAGTTATCTTGGTGGTAGTTGGTGTAGCACCTTAAGAACTGCTCCAGAATTTGATTAGTTCGCTCGGATTGGCCATCGGTTTCTGGATGGTAACCCGAGCTTAAGGCAGGTTCTATGTCCATTAGCTTCAAAAGCTCCCGCCAGAAGGTGGCAACGAATTGACTTCCGCGATCGGACACCACCCTTCTCGGAAAAGCATGTAGTTTTATCACCTGGTTAAAGAAGGCTTTAGCCATTCCTTTGGCGGTGGGTAACTGTTTGAAAGGAGTGAAATGGGCTTGTTTGGAAAACGTGTCTACTACTACCCAGATCACTGTTTTTCCTTTTGAGGGGGGCAAATTGGTAATGAAGTCCATGGCTATGTCTTCCCAGGGCCTGGAAGCCGTGGGAAGGGGGTGTAACAATCCCGGGACTTTACCTCCCCGTTTTTTACACATTAAGCAGGTTTGACATGCCGAGACGAAATCCGAGACGTCTCGACGCATGCGCGGCCACCAGAATTGCCGTTGGATCAGGTTAAGGGTTTTTAGGAATCCAAAGTGTCCGGCAAGCTTAGAAGAGTGACAATTTAGCAGGATTTCTTTGCGTTTGGTTTTTGGCACCACTAATTTGTCCCCACGGAACCAACAATTGTCCTTTCTTTTTTCGCACTCTCCCATTGCTTCCAATTCCTCTATTTCCTCAGGGGCATATTCCCCCCCCCATTGACAGTCCCCAGTGGTGAGCTCGGTTTTCTTTGCTTTGCTCCTGGTGACAACCACTCCTCCCAGCTGCTGGGGGGAGAACATGGAATCGAACACCTCGTCTTTCAGACTCTCGTGTTGGGGCAATCTGGACAACGCGTCTGCCAGGGAATTAGCCTTCCCAGGAAAGTGCTTTAACACAAAGTTAAATTTTGAGAAGAAGTCCGCCCAGCGCAGTTGTTTGGCGTTGAGGGACCGCTGCGTGCGCAAAGCCTCTAAGTTCTTATGATCCGTCCATATTTCGAACGGAGTTTGCGCCCCTTCCAGCCAGTGGCGCCAGGTAGTGAGCGCCAACCTAATGGCCGCAGCTTCCTTGTCCCACACCGACCAATTCCTCTCCGTTTCATTGAACTTCTTCGATATGTACGCTAAGGGGTGTAGTTTCCCTTCGGCGTCCCTCTGCAGGATGGCCCCCCCCATTGCTACATCCGAGGCATCAACATGGATTATAAAGTCTTTAGTCTCATCCGGGTGCGCCAAAATAGGCTCTGAGGTAAAAAGAGTTTTTAAAGCCTCAAATGCCTTCTGACACTCCCCATTCCACGCCAGTTTCTCCCCCGGCTTTCCTGCCTCGGGACCCCTCCCCTTGGTTTTTAACAAGTCCGTTAAGGGAAGGGTGACTTTGGCAAAGTCCTTGATGAAAGTCCGATAGAAGTTACAAAATCCTAACAGGCTCTGCAGCTGCTTTCTCGTTCGCGGAGCCTCCCATTGCACCACCGCTTCCACCTTCCCCGGGTCCATTTCCAACCCCTTCTGAGAAATGCGGTAGCCCAGGAAGTCCACAGACTCGCGGTGAAACTCGCACTTAGACAGTTTCACAAACAGCTGGTTTTTTAGTAAGGTTGACAGCACGTCTCGGACCAAAGTCACATGTTCGTTCTTATCAGTGGAATAGATCAAGATATCATCTATGTAACATAACACGCCCTTAAATAGGTGCTTGTGCAACACTTCGTTGATTAAACTCATAAAGACCCCGGGCGCGCCACTTAAGCCGAACGGCATCACGAGGTATTCAAACTGCCCCAGGGGGGTGTTAAAAGCAGTCTTGGGTTCATCCCCCTCCCTTATGCGCACCCTGAAGTAGGCATCTCGCAGATCCAACTTGGTGAAAATCTTCCCCTTGGCCGCCTCCGCCAAAAGGTCTTTTATTAACGGGAGGGGGTAAGCATTAGAGGTGGAGACTGCGTTTAGCCCCCGATAATCCGTGCACAATCGCAAGCCGCCATCCTTTTTCTTTCGGAACAGCACGGGCGCCGCAAAAGGGGACTTGGCGGGGCGGATAAACCCCCTGGCCAGATTTTTGTCCAAGAACTTCCGCAACTCTTCTCGCTCCGCCGGGCTCATGGAATACAACTTGCCCTTTGGGAGTTTTTCGCCCGGGAGGAGCTCTATGGCACAGTCCGACAACCGGTGGGGGGGCAACTCGTCCGCCTCGGTCTCACTGAACACTTCCAGTAAGTCTCTATATTCCTTAGGCACCATGGCCGGGACGAGAGCGAGGGCGGCCGCGGGAGACGGCGGGCTGGGGGGCCCGGGACCCCATCCTGGATCCCAACGGTGGCTCTGGCAACGTTCGTCTACCCACGAAATCTTCCCCTCGCTCCATTTTATATAGGGGTCGTGCGCCCCGAGCCAAGGGCTACCCAACACCATAGGGAATTGGGCATTAGGGGTTATGACGAAAGCTCTCTTCTCCCAGTGGTTCCCCGTTCCCAAAATTAAGTTCTCAGTCTCTGCTATGCACTCCTCCTTCATTTCGGACCCATCCATCTGGGTAAATTTCAGGGGTTCTGCTAACGGGGTGACTTTAGGTCCCAGCCCCTCCACTACTAGGGGGCTGATTAGGTCTCGCGCACACCCAGAGTCAATTAAAGCGCGGACCCTCATGTGGGTTCCTGATCCTGGGGTCACCACAGTCACTACCATATATAACAAGGGGCCGGGGATGCTCACCGGAGATGGCGCTTCGTTGTGGGGGACCTGCAGTTCTGCGCCGCTCACTGCAGGCCGTTGGAGTTTCCCGACATCTGGGTTTCCATCAGCTCCAGCTCTCCCTGCTCACTCGTTGCCCCTTCCAGCTGCAAAGCCCGGGGTTTCATGGGGGTCTTCCCCCGAGTCGGGGTGCCTGCAGGTCCTGGAGTTGAGGTCTTCGGGCCCTTCCCCCCTCCTCTTGGACACGCCGAGGCGAAGTGGCCACTTTCCCCACACTTCATACACAACCCTTGCCGGAACCTCGAGTCGCGGACGTCTTGTATGTTGGATCGGGGCTTCGCTCGTGGGCCCGCTCTGATAGCGGCGGTTGCGGATGCTCCCATCTTGATCAGGGCGAAACGTTCTTCCATGTCGGTGGCCGCCCTCATCCAGCTAGTCAGCGTGCCCGGGCGGCCTCCCAGCAGCACAGTCTCGTAGATTTCCGGGTTTAGACCCTCCCAATACTTCTCCATGAAGAGTTCCTCCGGCCACCCGTGGATCTTGGCAGCGATGCGCCGGAATTTTTCAGTGTATTCTCTCACTGACGATCTTCCCTGGAACAGCTTCCTCAGCTGATTTCTGGCTTTTTCCTCACCCAGCGGGTCTTCGAACTGGTGCCGAAGAGCCCACATGAAGTTGTTCAAGGAACGCAGCTCAGGACCAGGGTTGTCGTGCAGGCTCACATACCAATCGCTGGCGGTGTCTTTCAGTTTGGATCCGATGTAGCCTATGCGATCCTTCTCGGTAGGATACAGGTGGCCCCAACTGTCCAGGAATCTCCCGATCTCGAGCGTGAAGAAACGTAGCTTCTCGGGGTCCCCATCGAAAGTAGTCGTCAGCGGGTCGGAAGGGGGTGGGCGAGCGGCCGGCGCGGCCGGGACTGGGGCGGGTGCGGGGACGGGCCCCGGGACTGGAACCGGGACGACCGGCTGAGCCGGCTGCGCGGGCACAACGGGCGCCTGTGGCTGAGCCGGAACCCCTCCGGGTGCTGGCTGCTGTGGTGGGGCTCCGACTCCTTGTCCGAGGAGGGCGCCTTGCATCGCCACCATAGCGTCTCGAAATTGGTGCTGGAGATCGAGGGCCAGCTCGCGGAGCTCGGAGGTGAGTTGTAGCCTCAGGTCTCCCATCATCTGATCCAGCGGGACCGTCTGCTCCTCTCGATACGGATCGGGTCCATACAAATCCAGTGTCTCCTCTTCGGGAGGCGGGCGACGCGGTCCTCCACGGCGGACTGGCTCGCGGTCGTCTCCTAGGTAGCTCGGTCTCCCGCGATCGAGCTGGTCGCCGGTGAGCGGAACTCTCACCCCTTTCCTGTCGTGCACCCACGAAGTCACGGATCGGCCTCCGAAGTGGCTCCAAGTGTACTGGGGGGTCACGCTCTGATGGGTAATCGGGCGGCGCGGGATGTAGTAAGCCCCCTGGCTCGTGGTCACCGGCACCTCGGGACCTCCTCCGCCGCCGCCACCCCCGTTCCCCGGATCCGTCGGGGTAACCGGGGCCTCCTCTGGAGTGGTAGGTTTGAGGGGGACGAGATCGTCTTCTGACATGGTCAGGAACGATTGAATCCCAATCAAGGATCTCTGACAATCTGTGAGAGTCCTGTTCAAAGTAGTCAAGGATCAGATCTCGGTTGGTTAACCACAGTTCTTTATTGCCTATTCCTACATTAGTACAGCGTCTCGGGGTATTGTCAGAGATGAGACAAATAATACAAGCGGGTCTATTATACCATTCCAAGGAGTTTGAATTACCCATAGGTAGCCAATCCCCAAGAGGGAAAATTGGCGGGCTAAAAGGTGTCTTGACCGTTTGGTTCACACAGGAAAAAAGTGAGGTGTTAAGCAGTAAATTTCCCTTCCCAAACCAGACCCCTCCGTTCACATAACAATTCAAGGCTCCAAGGTTCTTTAGCATAGATAAGAGATGAGAGCCTTTCCTCCCCTTGAAGTTACTGCCGGGGCAGCTGGAATGCGGAGGCAGGGATGAGAGGCCTCGTTGTTCTCACCCTAGGGGTTGTCACCCTCCCGACCAAGCAAAGGAGAAAATACAGGTCCAATACATAAAGACATAACAGAATACATAGTGTGCATGCAAGATTACATTGACAGAATTAACTGATTCTGACAGTCAGATGGGTGAGAGCTTAACCAAATGTTACTAGTTTTCATTAGGGTTGCCAGGTCCCCTCATCGCTCCAGTGGGGGAATTTTTTTTGGGGGGGGGGGCGTTCCAGGACATCCCTGATGTGATGACATCACCCGGAAGTGACATCATAATGCTGGGAACATTATACGAGGATGCTCTGGTTTAAGGGCAAAACTCTATGGTAAAACTGGCTTAAAGCCATAGAGTTTTGCCTTGAAACCAGAGCATCCTCACATGATATCCCTGGCTTCATGACATCAACTTCTGGGTGACGTCATCATGTCAGGAAAGTCATGCGGGAACATGATGGTTTGGGGATGGGGTTTCCCCCCACCAGCCAACTGGCTCGTAGCAGGGAGAAGCCCCGAAAACGGAGGGAATCCTTGCCCCAACCTGAGGGCTGATGAGCCTAGTTTTCATATGCAGAATAAGGAGTGTCAGGTTTGTATAGTGAGACCTGCTATTTCCACTGATGTTGAATATCATCAGTTAGCAGCTGAGACTGGTGGTGCCACAACCATTGCCATTGCTGGGTTCTTACCTCCTCCCCCCTGCCCATGATTTCCATGTTTCTTTCCATCTTTCTGGAGACTGCAATCATGTTTCCTTGCAGTCTTCTTGTCTTCAGGCTAACTATATCAAACTCCTTCAGCCTTTCTTCTTATGACTTGTTCACAGGACTGGTTTCTAGGTCCAGACAGTGTTCAAGAACACATGTAGTAACTGAGCTGCAAAAGACAACCCGCCACAGTTGGAGCCACTGAAGAGTCAGTACGGTGTCGTGCAGGGGAGGGCAACCTTACTGTGGATCATGTGGTCAAAAATCAGTATCTGCCTATGAATATGTTGGTGCGCTTTCATCCAGAAAAAGGTGGGCCAAGGGATGAACTTGAAGACAGGTTTGGAGCAAGCTAAGCCCTTTTGGGGCTTCCAGCATGTCAGGGATTTGTCTTAGGCTGCAATCACACACACTAAATAATTCACTTTCAATGCACTTTCAAACTGGGTTTTGCCAGTTCACACATGTAAATCCAGCTGGAAAGTGCATTGAAAGTGGATTATTTAGTGTGTGTGATCACGACCTTAGACTCATCTGGTGACTGTCCAGGGCTGGGAGGCAATAACATGTGGTGGTTTCCTTCTTCCACGCTACTGGCCCTAGCACAGCTCAGTTGCTTCAGCAGAGAACAGGCCCCAAGTGAAATGATCCGTTGGGTTTAGGGTTGCCTTTCTCCATTTCTAAGCTGGAGATCCCCCGGTTTTGGGGGCTTCTGCCTGCTGCTGGCCAGCTGGCCAGTGAGGGAAAACCTGCCCCCAAGCAGTGACATCACTGTGCAATGTCCCCAGTGCACTGATATCACATGGAAGTGACATCATCATGTCAGGGATGTCTCGTGATGACACTCTGGTTATTGGGCAAAACTCTATGGTTTGATACCAATTTTATCATTGAGCTTTACCCAAAAATGAGAGTGTTGCTGCACAACATCCCCAACACAATGATGTCATTTCCATGTGATGACAGCACATCACTCCACCCTGCTCCTGGAAAATTCCCTCCCACCCCTCACTGGCACAGATATCAGACCTGGCAACCCTAGCTGGGTTGCCAGTCGGGGTGTGCAAAAAAAAAAAATAATAAAAAAAATCCGGCCCGATCTGAATGGGGCTGAATTAGGCCGCATCTGTTCTGGCCGCCGAATGATTCCCCGAATGTCAGTTTCGGCAGTGCAAGCCACTGGGGAGTCATTGGGCCAGCCAAATGTCAGTTTCGGTCCTATTATACCCTGTGGGCCATTGAAGTCATTGGCAAAAACTCATAGGGTATATGAGAGGCTGGAGGGGAGGGAGGTTGAGTGAGAGGCTCCAGTCTTGCAAGGTAGCTGCTGGGGCCTCTCCCGAAAATACCCACCAAGTTTCAAGAAGATTGAACCACAGGGTCCAATTCTACGGGCCCCCAAACAGGTTGCTCCATCTCCTCCATTGTTCTCTATGGTGGGGAAAAATGTCACTTTTTTCCCACTGTAGAGAATGGAGAGAATTGCCACCGAATTGCCACCGAATGGGCCATTTTTTTGGGGGGGTGCATTCAGTTCGAATGAACCAAATGCACATCCCTAGTTGACAGCCTCCAAGTGTGACCTGGGGATCCTCAGAATTCCAGCTCATCTCCAGACTACAGAGATCAGCTCCCCTGGAAAAAATGGATGGTTTGGAAGATACCCCACTGATCTCCCTGTCCTCCCCAGACTCCATCTCCAAATCTCCACGAGTTTCCCATCCTGGATTTGGCCACCTGACTCCCCATACCCCACGAGAGACCTGGCAGCCCTAGACAGAAGTCAGTTTCCCTGGAGAAAATGGCTGTTTTGGAGGGTGGACTCTATGACATTGTACCCTGATGAGGTTCCCCCCCTCCCCGAACCATTCCTCCCCCGGGTTCCACCCTCCAAATCTCTGGGTATTTCCAAACCCAAACTCTGTAATCTGGTGTGCTGCTGATGTAGGGCTGCCAAGTCCCCCGGTAGGGCGGGGGAAACACTGATTTTTAGTCCTTCCCTCCCACTTTTCCAAAGTTGCCCACCGGGGGGACAAAATGGCTGCCTTAAAAGGGAAATGTCTGCAGAGAGCCTGCCCTGCAGTAAAAAGCCTCAACAGACATTTCCCCTTTAAGAAAGAGCAAGAGAGTCCCGCCCAGAGAGGCTCTTTCTGCTGAAGGGCCTGCTTTTGCATGTGGCCTGCTGCTGGAGTAAGCTGCTTGGGGTAAGCTGCTGGGGTCTGCCTGCTCTTTTCCTTCTCTCTCTCCCCCTCCCCCTTTCTTTCTTTTTTCTGTCTGTCTGTCTGTCTCTCTCTCTCTCTCTGTCCCCATCCAGCAGAGGTCTATCAGTGGCTATTATAGCCACAAGGTCTAAATGGAGCCCTTTGTCTGGGGCAGTGATGCTCTGCATTCTTGGTGCTTGGGGGACAACAGTGGGAGGGCTTCTGGAGTTCTGGCCCTGCTGCTGGACCTCCTGAGGGCACCTGGTATTTTTGGCCACTGTGTGACACAGAGTGTTGTACTGGACGGGCTGTTGGCCCGATCCACTGTGGCTTCTCTCCTGTTCTTATGATATGAAAATCATATTTAGCACTTGTGCAGCACTTAGTGCTTCATATTCTGCCGAGATGAGGAAGGATTCAGTAGGGCCATTGCTCAGTGATAGAGCATCTGCTTGACATGCAGGAGGTATCAGCCTCTTCAGCTAAAAAAGGATCAGGCAATAGGTGACATTAAAGATCTCAGCCTGAGACCCTGGAGAGCCACTACCAGTCTGAGTAGTCAATACTGACCTTGATGGACCAATGGCCTGATTCAGTATTAAATAAAATGATTCCATGGCACTGCAGGGTTTTGAGCCAGGCTCTCCCAGATCCCAGCCAAACAAACTGACTGCTACATAACACTGACTCTTGTTCAGCGACAAAAAACAGTGGCATAAAAGTCACAGTCTGGGTAATGCTGCTTGCAAGCCTATAAAGCTCAAGGCAGCAGCAGAAGCTCAGTATTAGGAAACTTCATGAGTTCATGTGTCAGCATGTGGAAGCAACATCACAGGATGTGACATCACAAAATGATGTCACTTCCTTTCTCCTGGCTCCACCCCCAAAGTTTCCTGGCTCCACCCCCAAAGTCCTCAGATATTTCCCAAGTTGGACTTGGCAGCCCTATGCTGATGCCGGCGTATCTGAGGTTCCATGCATCCTGGTTATTGTCTTGCTCTAGGTTCTCGACAACCTAACACTGAATTCCCACCCTGCTGTAGTACCCTTAGTGAGTGACCTTCTACCAGTCAGTCTCTCTCATCCGAACCTGTCTCTCAGGGATTTTGTTGTTGCATGGACCATATGCAGCAAGGAAAACAAGGTTTTAAGTTGCTTTTGGTCCCCATTGGAGAGAAAGGCTGGGCAGGTATGTGTATATGTGCATATGCATAACTCTTAAAAAAAAAAAGATATGGATTGAGGCTGTGAAACTGTGGAATGGGGATTCATTCCGATCACGGTATTTTTTTCCCCCTGTGCATATAAGTCATGTTCCCTTCCAGAATGCTTTAAGCTCTTGGAAGGAAGGGGGGGGGAGATGGATAGGGGACATTTCTGAATGGGGAAATAGTACGGGGCAAAAGTCATTTTTTCTCTCTCCTGTACCACTTTTGCAATCATGTTTATTTTTTTTAAGTTAAGGTAATTTGCACATCTGGGGATGTGCACATCCTCTGTGTCATGTGCTGTTTGTCCCTTAATCTACCCATAAAGCAGGGAAAAATACTGGCCGGAGAGAGAAACAGCAGTAGCCTGTTCCCCCTCCTCCTCCCCCCTTCAAGAGCTCGTGCTCACACCGAAAGTGTTCCTGCTGGCAGAACGTTCGGCCTGAGAATGGGGAGGGGAGGGGGGAGCCTTGTCACCAAGGTAACTGATGAGTTTCAAACATCCTTCTCTTCGAGAAGTTCCTCCGGATTCTCCCTCGCCCTCGCTCGTTACTGAGTCCTTCCCCAGCAAATGGGCAGACGGCAAAGCAGAGTTCAACACGACTTCCTTGGGAGAACAGAGGTGCTGTCCCTAAATTAAGCAGAGTTGCCCCTGGGGAGTCCAAGAACACTTTCCTTCCCCCACCCAGGCTATCGACAGGATTGTCCATCCCCTTGGGAACGAGAAGCCGAGCCTTCTGATAGTTTTGCCAGTTTGGTTCATTCTGTATGCTTGCCGGATTATATGCTTCCAGCAGTCGCCTTCCAGCCAAGGGGTTTTTTTTTTTCATTTTTTTTAAGCATCATCTTTCCAGCTGATAAAACAAAGAGCCCAGATCCAGGTTTATGGGGGGGGGGGGGAAGGTACTTTATTTAAACAGACAGTTCATAGCAGGAGACTATACTTGGTTGTCATCTCTTTTTTTAGTCAAGGGACTGCCTCTTTTTATTTTCCCTGTGGAATGAGAGGTCTGTGCACATGCTCTCTCTTTGATGCACGTGGACTGGCACTCCCTGCAACTGAGGGCTGATTCATAGGACTTTGTAAAACATGTTTTGGGGCTTATGCGTGCATTTGCTCTGGGTGGGTGAAAGTGACCCTCATGGATCTGAGAAGCTTCCTCTACAATGTGCACAAATTTCATTTCACTTGATGCGTTCAACAATGTGGGCCAGCAGCCCTGACCCGGGTAGCCAGGCTAGCCGGATCTCATCAGATCTTGGGAGCTAAGCAGGGTCGGCCTTGGCTAGTATTTGGAAGGGCGACCTCCAAGGAATACTGGGGTTGTGATGCAGAGGCAGGCAGTGGCAGACCACCTCTGAAATGCCTCTTGCCTTAAAAACAAGTCTAGCTCACCACCTAATGGTGCATAATGCTGAAAGAGCTAGAACTTCTGGCTGCCAAACAATCTTAGGATCTCCTGGCTATTCTGCACATAATGCTATATTAATTATTATTACTGTTCAGCATTTATGTAGCATTTCTGAGTGCTCATAGTGCGTCCCATAGCTTGCTGTAATCCAGGCAGCAGTCCCAGTTTTGAAATATTCACTGCATATCCATTTATCTGATGCCAAGACTTCCAAGCTTTCAGCACCGAGTCAAGAAATCTCCCCCCCCCCACCACCACCACAGGCATTTGGTTGCCTTTTTTCCCCTTCTGTCCTTCCAGTCATGCTTCCAATCATCTTCCTCCACTTGTGTTTAGCATTTATTTTTGTGTGGGTTATTTTTAGCCATGCCTACATGTTTAATGTTTAAAAGATTTTTTATTCTACCTTTCATCCCAGAGAGATTCAAGGTGGTTTACCAAAAAAAAAAGCCTAAAACCAGATCATATGCTTCTGCATAAGATGGCAAGAATAGCATATCAACACAGAATAAAGTTCACCCTCTAATCACATGAACACATGAAGCTTCCTTATAGTGAGTCAGACCATCAGTTCATCCAGGTCAGTATTGTCTGCTAAGACTGGCAGTAGTTCTCCACGGTCTCCAGGCAGAGGTCTTTCACATCATGTACTGCCTGGTCCTTTTGAACTGGAGATCCTGGCGACTGAACCTGGGAACTTCTTCATGCCAAGCAGAAGCTCTACCACTGAGCCACAGCCCCTCCCCTAGCCAGGTATAGTGGGAATCAGTGGACAACCCATCATCTCTCTGGTATCTTCCAAAGCTCAGTAAGTTCAGCTTGACAGAGTTTTCAGGAGGCCAAAAGGCAGACTCCTGTCTGAGATGATTTAGTACACTGTTCTCAAGTGATGAGGCAGTCCCTGAAAAATTGTGAGACCTGATAGTGGCAAAGTGCACCACCCCGAGGGGATGACCAAAACACCTTTCTGTATTGCATTAAGGTGACTGCAAGACTACCTGGTTTTGTTTTTGTTTTTAATCAGTTTATTCTGTTGTAAAATTATTTCATGGGAAGCCACTTTAAGAGCAAAGCCAAATGAGAGGGAAGCATGCCGGTGTTTAAAATAAATACAGTAGGTCAGTGCACTTACCACCAAGTCGATGGCAAAGGAGAGGGGAGCTGAGGCAGAGGTGTTTTTATGGAGGCTATCAAGTCAGTTCATGGCAGAGGTGACATTTGAACCAGGCACTTCCTAATACATGGCTTATTCTCTTAGCTACTAGGTTACAACATATGTGGTGCGGTGGTTCGAGTGTTGGATTAGGTTCTGGGAGATGCAGGTTCAGATCTGGGCATTCCAAGTGACCTTGGATCTGCCATTCCCACTCCACCCAACCAACTTCACAGGGCTCTTGTGAGGATAAAAAGGAGAAAAGAAGAACAATGTCAGCCACTTTGGATCACTATAAGCAGGGGTTTTTTTGTAGAAAAAGCCCAGCTGGAACTCGTTAGCATAATAGGTCACACCCAACAGCAGAAACTCATTAGCATATTAGGCCACACCACTGACAGCACAGCTTATTAGCATATTAGGCCACACCCCCATGTTACCAGAAGAATGGTCATCCAGCCACACCCACCTTTTGCTTCCTATTCTGTTTACCTTGTTTGTTGTCAAAACCCAGGGCTTTTTTTGTAGCAGGAATTAATTTGCATGTTAGGCCACATACCCCTAATGTAGCCAATCCTAATGAGTTTCTGCTGTTGGGTGTGGCCTGTTATGCTAATGAGTTCCTGCTGGGTGTGGCCAACTCAGGAGCCAGCCGGAACTCCGTTCCTGTGCATTCCTGCCCCCAAAATAGCCCTGACTATAAGGGAAGAAAAGGGGAGTATAAATGAATACTACTCTTGATGAGGAGACTCAGTGCCAAAATACGCATTACAACATGCTTGATTCTGCCACAAGGACTTGCAGCTATGCCACAGTCATGAGTTCTGATTTTATAGACACACTCACGTTTGTGCATTGTTCCTTCCTAGTTTGGTGTAGTGGTTAAGTGCGCGGACTCTAATCTGGGAGAACCGGGTTTGATTCCCCACTCCTCCACTTGCACCTGGCTGGATGACCTTGGGCAAGCCATAGCTCTGTTCCAGCTGTTCCCTCAAGGACAGCTTGGGAAAGAGTTCTCTCAACCCCCCCTACCTCACAGGGTGTCTGTTGTGGGGAGGGGAGGGGAAAGGAGTTTGTAAGCCGCTCTGAGACTCTTAAGTGAGTGAAGGGTGGGATATAAATCCAATCTCTTCTTCTTCTTCTTCTACTATGTAAGACTATCTGCATCTGGAGAAGACAACCTGGGGAACAGGCACAAGTTGCTCATGAGCCACCTGGACTGCCAAATAATGGGGTTTATGTAGTAATGGTAAGCAAGCTGCAAACTGGATAATTGGTTCCCTGTTCATGATGGCAACCAATATGCAAGCCAAATAATTAATTCCCTGTTATGATGGCAAACAGGATGCAAGCCGAATAATCAGTTTCCTGTTACGATGGCAGGCGAGATGCCTGTGGGTGGTCAGCAAGATGCAAGCTAAATAACTGGTTTCCTGCTGTGATGGTGAGCAAGATGCAAGCCGAATAATTAGTTCCCTGCTTGTGATGGTGAGCAAGACGAAAACCAAATAATCATCCTCATGCTTATGATGGTGAGCAAGACACAAGCCAAATAATCAGTTCCCTGCTTGTGGTGACAAGCAAGATGCAAGCCAAATCAGAGGGTCCTTGACCATCTCTGATTCAAAACAATAACTTAAAAAAGAACCCAGCCACACAGTTTTAATAGAGCAGATTGTTTTTAAGTATTGAAGCCTTAGCATTCACACTCTTCCCTCACAGCAAGGTACATAGGCATAGACTATGGGGGGGGGGGGGCTCGAGCCTCCCCCGAAATATCCCAGGGGGGACTGAGCCCCCCCCAGGAAAAGGTAACGCCTGCCGCCATGCCTCCCGGGGCCCTTCCGAGGCCAGCAGCTGTTGCTGCTGCCGGTGCCTCCCCCCTCCCGCCTGGCCACTCTTCCACTCTTCCATCCTTCCCTCTCCCTCCCTCTTTTTCCAGCGAAGGGAGAGGGAAGGAGTGAGGGGGGGAGAGAGAGAGGCCTCGGCAGCAGCGGCTGGCGGGCCTCGGAAGGGCCCGGGGAGGCGGGGAGGTTTCCTGGCCGGGGGGGGGGGCATTGCCCCAGCGAGTGCATGCGCAAAGCACGCATGCTAAAGAGCCCCCCCCCCCCGGATTTTACAAAAGTCTACGCCCCTGGCAAGGTACACAATAACTGTCATTAATTTTATGTGTGTGTGTGTGAACACACACACACAATAGATCAATAGAAGTCCCTATTTTTTAGCCATTTCAGCCTCCGTGATACTATTTAGATTTATGGTATTTTGGACTCCTTTGATTTCTTTCCCTCTTTTTACTGTTAATAGAGAAGCTTTCCTGTTTGGTTTGCAGAGTGAAGAAGCAAGCGCCCGGGCTGTCAAATAAAAATGGATATATAGTGCCTTTTATATCTGCAGTGATGATGGCCAATATGAATGGTAATGGATCCTTGTTTATAATGTATTACGCCAAAATTGTACCCAGCTTTGTCCTTGACACTTTCTGGGCTTTTATTGTAAAGAGCAAGAGCTGGCGTCAATACCTACTTAATCACAATTTCCTACTACCTCAACCCTTTACAAGAACCTAATGTGTCTTGCACACAATAGACTACCATTCATAAGCCTCTTTCACAAGTAATGTTCCTTATGTCTTGGGAAATATAATTGGGGGAAAATATATATATTAGTAATGTAAACAGGTCCTGTTCCCTCTTTACCACAAAGTCTCCTGCCTCCAAACAACCAAGTGAGCGTTATTTCACACAAGTAATCAACTCTCTCAAACAAGCTGTTCATCTGTTTTAGTCCCGGTAGGAACGGAAGGAAGCCTCCAGATACCTCTGCACATTAAAATAAAGGATTGCAAAGCTGCAGTAAATGAGCAGAAGGAAATATTTAAAGATGTATTGCCATTTGATAGTGTTCTTTAAAAAAATATCATCATCCCTACAGGTTATCCAGTAAATATGGAACTGTTATAGAGATATTTATTTATTGGTTTCATCTAAAATTGACATGGTCCGTAGAGCATGGCGTGGGAATTTGGTCAAACTTTTACCCCCCAAAAAGGAAAGGAACACACACTCAGCCACTCCTCATTTGCTCTGCTAGTCTGACATGTTAATTTATTTTTATCCCAACTGAAACTAAAGGTATAATTGTTTTGATTTATCACCCAGCTTTCCCAGGCAGGTAACACCAATTGCTGTCCCCGAGGGGCATACATTTGAAAAGAACAAAGTAGAATGCAGGAGGAAGGAGAAAGAAAGAATTGCAGCAGTTTTCAATTTTATTTTTTTCAATTGTGCCAATCCTTCTCAACTCATTCTGCCTTGTGGAACATATCTCTGGGTGTAACAATTGAGAATTTAGCTTTGATCTCCCATTAAAAAATTAAGCTTGCATTTACTGTGGTATAATCTGTAATGTGGTGTTATGTATTGACCATGCGGTCGCCATGTGCTCCAGTAATGGCGACCGCCATGTGGCCAGAGCACATGGCCAAGAAACTACCTGAGCTTCAGCCAGGTAGAACAAAGGCCAGGTGCATTCAAACCGGCCACCAATCCTGTACCTAGGTTTCTCCCAGGGAACCTATGAGATGTAAATAGACTGATAATAGCCTATCAGGCCAGTTGGGTGAGGTCAGGGGATTATCCCTGACCAGCATAAAAGGAGGGCTTGGAGTCCTGGGTTGTATGCTTCATCCGGACCAGCAATAAAGATCTAGCTGTTTCACTATTCCATGGACTCCCGACTCCAATACTTTTCATGTGGTATAATCTGTAATCTAAGCACATGCAGAACATGGGGCTTTCCTTCACTGCAGGGCAGTTGTGTGATAGCCCCCTTGACACTAGGGTTGCCAGCCTCCAGGTGGGGCCTGGGGATCTCCCGCTTTTACAACTGATCTCCAGCTGACAGAGACCAGCTGCCCTGGATAAAATGGCTACTTTGAAGGGTCAACTCTATGGCATTGTACCATGCTGAGCCCCCTCCCCTCCCCAAACCCCACCCTCTCCCAGCTCCACCCCCAAAGTCTCCAGGTATTTTCCAACAGAGACTTGGCAACCCTACTTGACACCAAAGTAAGCCAGTTTGGTGTAGTGGTTAAGTGTGCGGACACTAATCTGGGAGAACCGGGATTGATTCCCCACTCCTCCACTTGCAACTGCTGGATGATCTTTGGCAAGCCATAGCTCTGTACCAGCTGTTCTCTCAAGGACAGTTGTCTCAGAGCTCTCTCAGCCCCACCTACCTCACAGGGTGTCTGTTGTGGGGAGGGGAAGGGAAAGGAGTTTGTAAGCCGCTCTGGGACTCCAAGTGCGTGAAGGGCGAGATATAAATGCAATCTCCTCCTCCTCCTCCTCCTCCTCCTCCTCTTCTTCTTTATTGCTTGTTTCACACTGCAACTCAGAAGAGTGTTTTTTTTTTTTAAAAAAAAATTGGCCATTAGGCCAATGGCATGCTGTCATTTCTGGAGAAAACCTCGAAGTGAAGTTGGTCCTTTCTTGGAATCACTGGGAACTCTATGGTTTACCAATTCTTAAAGGTACATGACATCACTTATAGGTTTTCTCCAGAAGTGATGGTTATCATACTGTTACCACCACCCCCCATGTTCCTCTATTAGTAGGACCTAGAGGTGGTGATTCTTTTTAAGCAAGCTTGGAGTCAACTCACCCTCTCCTCCTGTATGTATGGGAATCAAAAATAAAGAAGAGAGTTCTTATACCTTTATAGTTTTGTCATGGCCACATTTATAGTTCCGTCCTAAGCAGTTACAACCTTCTAAACCCATTGACTTCAGTAGACTTAGAAGGGTCTAGCTCTTCTTAGGATGCCACTATTATGCAGAAATAAACTTAATTGTACATAAATGTAGGACTGAAATGTAAATAGTTGTACTGCAGCCGGTACATACAAGTGTGAAAAAAGTATAGAAGCTGAAATTCCCTTTTCTGTAGAACAATGAAGGCACATCTGTCCTTATCTCCATACTAGTTACCCTAGATAGGACTGAACAGATTTCCCCAGTTCCACTTCTGCCCTATTTTACTCCAGGAGTTCACTCTGCATTCAGTTTCAAACCAGTTTAATTTAAGTTTAATAAGGATAATTTATATATATATATATAAAAAACAGTGCTGCATTTGGGGTATGCACAGGGTGCTGCTGCTTTGCATTGCTTCCATTCCTTGATATTTTGTCCTCTGTGCTACCGGTGTGCAAAGGCACATTAATTCAAGACTGCAAACACACACAAGTACACACACATTGTAATCAGACCCATTCTGCATCGTTCTGTATTTTAAAAAAAATCCACACAGTAAAATAGCATTTTCAGCCCTGCCTGGCAACTGGTGGAAGATTGGGGGGCAGGAAAATGAGGACTGCAGGAGTACATCATGTGTATTGAGATGTAAATTTCAGAAAAACCTGGCAGGGATATTGGGCAGCTCTAGGAATTGCTGGGGGCTCTATGGTAAATCTATAGCATTTCTGGTGATTCCTAGAGCTGCCCAAAATCATGGCCTCATGACACTGTTTTGTTTTGTTTTTATTCTCCTGCCACCACTCAGTGGTGGCAGACAAGGAGGGCTGCAAGTAGGAAGCCTCTTACCATGGCATGGCAATCCTAAAGGAACATGCATTTCCATACAACTGTTAGTTAACCATATCCAGGCTGCTTTTGTGGTGTTTATCAGCTTGCAAATGTTCCACAGTAAAGTACCATTCCAAAATAATCTTGATAAAAATCATACAATCCCATCTTGGTTGTGTTATCATTAGTGTGTTATTCTCAGTAATGTGTGTTGGGGGAATACAATTGAACACCTTGTGCAAAACCACCCATGTACAAAATTGTGAGATGATCTAGCAATTTTAACACCCAAATTCTGGAGCAAGTATTTTTAGAAGCATCCCTAACCTTGTAATAGATGGAGCCCTAGAGTTGGAAGAAACCTTCATCAGATGCAACCACAGGCTTATTGGGGGAAATCTGACTCAGATATTTTTAACAGATAGTTGTCTGGCCTCTGCTTGGAGACATTTCAGTGAGTGGTCCTTTCCACATTTGCTTGCCACTCCAGATTTTCTCAGTGTTCGAGTCGAGGCAAAACAGCATCCAAATAACCCAGGGCAACAGCAGGCTGAAACCGGACTGACCACTGAAGGGAGGTAAGATAGTGCAGAATTGGGGTGGGTGACTCAGAATAAAAAGAAGGTTGAATTTGATTTTAGTGCAGAACTGCTTGGAGGACACTGCGGTGAACATGGATTAAAAGGAGAGTTCAGAAGGGCCAGCGAGAGCCCCAACCACAGAACTGGTTCCATTGTTAAGTGCTGTGAAGCTTCTCCTAATGTTCAACCCAAATCTATCCAATTGTAACCCACTAACTCTAGTCCTTCCACAGTCTCATTCGAATGAATCATCATGCTTAGTCATCCCAGCAGGACTGCTCTTGCTTTTAATAATGCTGAAGTTAAGAATACTGATATTGGGAGAGGTCAAAGCAGCCATGCTTAGACTAGAGTAATTCAGTATTCTCATCACTGAGGTCAGTCTGCATTGGAGTGATTCTGGATAACTGGATCTGATGATACTTAGGTAGCAATTAAACTATTGTTTGGGGAGGGGGTTGGATGACACATGGCATTTGGCTGTGCCCTTACACGGGGTCTTAATGGCTGCAGACTTTGCCGTTGATTACAAAGAGCCATGTTTCATCATATCCTGGCTCAGCTAACTTTAAAGCTTCCTGTCGATCTGCCTGCTCATTGAGACCTCATTTGTATGATTTGCTTTGAATGCACTGTTGGAACATACCCAGTCAGTGAAATGGCCTTTTTCCCCCCCCAAAAGTGCCAGGCTTGTTAGTTTAGCACAAACCCCTATTAGTACTCTAGCAGAGTTATCATTTAACCATAAAGCAGGAAAGAAGGAAAGGAAATTGTATAGTCAATTGCCCAGTGGGTAGGCGGCTGGGCAAAATTGCCAAGAAACCTTAGGATCATTAGTATATTAGTACATAGGGCCAGACTCTGCTGGAGATCTGTGACTGGAATGCTCTGTATACAGTGTGGTGCTTCATGTTGAGTGCTACATTGGTCATTGATTGATTGGACATTGATTACAGAGACTTGCAGGGCCAAATGAGATGCTGGGAGATCCATAAACGACAGTGCAGTCTTAAACTGAGTTACATGCTTCAAAGTCCATTGAAGTCAATGGACTTAGAAGGGTGTGACAGTGTTTAGGATAGCACTGTGCATCTCACTAGTGTGTTTAAAAAAAAAAACCTGGTAAATTGTTGTGACAGGGCCTGCCAGCTGGGATTTAAGTCTTCTTCCACTCCATTTCCTCAACTTCAGACCAGTTGCAGAGCCACTATTTTCCCCTTTGGGGGAGAATCAAACAAGCAATTTCCAAACGACATGCATCTATACCAAGGCTGCCAGGCCTCCTGCTACAGAGGGAGGTTTCCCACTAGCAGCTCTAGTTGCTCGCTGCTGCTTTAAGTGATGGAGGGAGAAAAAATAAAAGCTGGCCACGTGAGCTAAATTGCTATGTCAGTACTGTGAAAACCATGGAAATGATATAGGGTAGCTCTAGGTATCACAAGAAACTTTGTGGTTTTACCATAGTGTTCTAGAGATTCCTAGAGCTCCCTTAAGTCACTTCTGGGTATTCCCCAGAAGTGATACAGAAGTGTCCCCAGAAGTGATACAGGGACACAGATGACGTAGGGACAGAGCAGATGTCAGCTCCCAAGGTCCCTCCCCAATTCTCCTGTAGCTTGTTAGACTCATCCTGACAATCCTAATATGTACACTGTGTTGTTATTTGGTATCTCATCTAATTTGACTTTCAGTTATTTCTTACTGGGTGTTTTGAAAAAGGGGAAATTGTGAGAGGCACACTTGGTCTGGATAAATCTGTCCCGTTCTAACTAGTTTTCTGGATCCTTACACTCTTAGTTAAGACAATTTTAAGAGTCCACACTAAGAGTCAAAACAGAGTGGAAGAATGAAAGGGCCAAGTTCCACTTGAGCTAGCTCAACCTTCTGAGCTTTTTTTTTTTTTAAGCACAACAACCTGAAAGCAATAATAAACCAACCTAAAGCCTCTCAAGTCATTAAACTTGGTCATGTTGGAAGGAGAACAAGGCAACATCATAAGCCTGGGAAAGGTGTTCTCAGATCCCCCACCCCCGGCTTGGCAAAATCAGAAGAGAATTTGATTAATCATTTTCCATGTGAGTTAATGCCTTCTTGAATGCCAGTTTTAGTGAAGCTGGAAAGGATTGTTGAAAACATCTCAAAAATCAGGAAAAGACATTTTGATAGCTAGTCTTTGGAATTATTTCTCTTAATGTGATTTTAAACTTGGATATCTAAGGACCATGCTACAGGAGACTCTGGAATCCATGTGGCATAGTGGTTAGAGCATTGGATTAGAGAGAACCTGGTTCAAACCCTCCTCTCTCATGAAGCTCACTTTCCCCTATATTGTAGGGTTGCCAAGTCCATCAGAAACACCAATGGGGCAATGTGGGGGGTGTTCTGGGAGCCAGAAGCATTCTCGCACAAGGTATTTACATCCACCCAGAAGTGATGTAGGCACGTGGTGACATCAGAGGTGATGCTCTGGTTTGGGGGCAAAACTCTATGGTAAAATCAGCTTCAAACCATAGAGTTTTGCCCCAAACCAGAGCATTGCCCCCTGACATCACCAACATGCCTGTGTCACTTCTGGATAACATAGGCACATTACATTTATTTCCAGCAACATCACTGGCAGTGGGCAGGAGCCTGCAAAACTGGGGAATCACCCGGCCCCAACTGGGGAATGGCAGTTCTACTATAATGTAGCTTAAAATACCTTTAGAAGATTTTAAACTAGGAACCAACATTTGGGGAAAGAGTTAAGCCCTCTCTTTTCTCAGCACTGTAGCCATATATAAGTAGTTGTTTTCGGCCCAGGTTATACACTTGTGCAGGGCTATTTTGGGGCAGGAATGCACAGGAACGGAGTTCCAGCTGGCTCCTGAGTTGGCCACACCCACAAACAAAACCTCTGGCATGTGTGGCTACAGAGCACACTGCCCTCCCCATGTTACATGTAAGAGGGGAAAGCAGCATGTTAAAATACCGCCCTTCCCTCTGGGGAGCTCCCCTGGATTTCCTTGTCAATTTCACTCCCTGCCAGTCAGCCGAGAGTGAAATTGATAAGGAAAAGCCTCTCTCTGCCTTCCCTTCTCTAGCTGACATGTCACAGCTGAAAAAGGGCAGGCAGGGAACCCAGGCAGGTTGAAAATGCCTTTCTTTCCCTTCCCAATCTGGGGGAGGGAAAGAAAGGCATTTAACCATGCCCCCCACCTCCCCGAGTCTCTCCACAAAAGCGGAGAGACTCAGGGAAGAAACAGGGCATGTTTACCTGGCTGCCCTCAGTCTCCCCAGCCTGCCCGCTGCAGCAGTCCGGCTAGGGAGACTGAGGGCAGCCAGGCAAACATGCCTGCTTCCCTTCCCAATCTTTTAGAGGGGGAGTAGGAGATTTGAGAGGTGATGCTGAAGTTCCTGGGATCTTTCAGATCCCAGACACTTCAGCATTGCCTTTCCTCAGCCATCTGGTTGGGTCTAGGAGACTAGAAAGGTGATGCTGAAGTGGGGTGGAGAAGCTCGGGGGGGCAGAGGCAAGCTTCCATGCCTGCCCTATACTTTCCCAGCCCCCATCTAATATGCTAATGAGCTGCACTGTCAGAGGTGTGGCCTAATATGATAATGAGTTTGTGCTGTTGGGTGTGGCCTATTATGCTAATGAGTTCCTGCTGGGCTTTTTTAAAACTTGGGCCAGGTGGGGCCACCATGAGTTGGTTGCAATTTGACGGGACATTGTTCATTATACGCTTAGCATTCTAATCAGTTATTCCCTGTACTTTAACCCTTCTATACCTAAACAATGAATTATACTAAAGCATTTGTTTCTGAGCAAATGTTGTCTTCTTTTGTTGGAGTGCTCTTGAGCTGTTAGATTGCAGACTTTAAAAAAAATGTGGCTTCTACTGCACCAACTTAAAAGAGTTTGAGCTAGGGAGTTGAAATTAGTGTAAACTGTTGATTGCAACTTCTGTAGTAAGTAGCATCATTCCGACACTGCCTTTGCAATTGTAGTGTTTCATCCATAGCAAATGTATCCCTCTCTATAATCTTTGCTTTTTAACACTTGACAAGTTTTGTGAAGAGTACTTGGCTCTGGGATTCAAATAAACAAACAAACATATTTGAGCTGTGGTCAAAAGACCACTTTAAAGTCAGAGTTATGTTCTCTTGACTTCAGCAACACTTGTGGTCATGCACGCCAGCTGAAGCAGAGGGGAAGAGAGGCTGTTTCTTCTGGAGCAATTTGACATGCAGTTGTGAGATCACACAGCCTTTTGAAGCTGCAGGCACAGCCCATCACTGTGTGATCAGACACAACTGTGGGTGTGTCATTTGGGTTTTTTTGCCATTTATTTCCCTTGTGCATAAATGAGGAATCGAGGAATCACACTTCTGCACTGAGGGCCAGCTATGGAGTATGCAGTGATGCACATACTGCGAAGCGGGGGCACAACACAGAGTTGGGATGGCTTGATCAGACCATTCTGACAGCATGAGAGTGTGCTTGAGTGATCAGAGAGGGGAAAATCCATCTGTGGCCCGTCAGCAAGCATTAAGATTGGACTTTCCTCGATGTCTTTTAACTCTGCTTCCATGGCAGAGCAGCATGGGGTGCCAACGACTGAGGGACACTTTCCAGATGTTGCTGTCTGATCACTCCATTTAGATCCATCAGGCATTCCCACCTATATCAGATCTAAAGGAGCATGCGATCACAGCCTTGTTTAATCAGACTTTACTTTGTATAAGTGTGATTCAATGTTTAGCCAAATAGTTGCATTATTAAATTATCTGGGGAGGGGCTGTGGCTCAGTGGCCAAGCACCTGCTTTGCCTGCAGAAGGTCCCCAGGTTCAATCCTTGACATCTCCAGCTGAAAGGATGAAGTTGTAGCTGAAGTGAAAGACCTCTACCTGAGACTCTGGAGACCTGAGTAGACAATGCTGACCTTGATGCACCAGTGGTCTAAGTCAATATTAGGCAGCTTCAAGCATTCACACACCTCACTGGATTCCTTTTCTTGTTCTGTGACAATAATTGAACAGAATGGAGAATACCTCCTGATCCCTCGGCTCTAGTCCTACAGATACTTAGCAGGAAGACTCATTGGACTGAGTGGGATGTTAGAGTTGACAATTCCAGGTTGAAAAATTTCTGGAGATTTGGAGATGGAGCCTGGGGGAGGCTGGGCTTTGGGGAGGGGGAAGACTTTAGCAAGCTACACCATAGAGTCCACCTGCCAAAGCAGCCATTTCCTCAAGGGGGATGGATCTCTGGAGTCTGGAGATCAGCTATGATACTGGAAGATCTCTAAGCCCCATCTAGAAACTGGCAACGCTGTGGGATTCGGTGCCTTGGCTCAGGCTGTGCGTTGTTAATAACATACCTGTGTTATTTCAAATAATGAACAACTGTAGCAGAGAACTGGATGTTTCCCTTCTTATTATTCATCTTGGTTCATTATGTGGAACTTGTGCAGCATAAAGAACGTGATACACTTCACTGCAAAAATTGGAAAAGATTGGAGTCGGAAATTTACAGTCGTGTGTGCTTTGCTCGAGATGAAAAAGTCACTTTCAGTGAGTATCTCTATCACTTTTGAAGTATGAAGGGAAGCTCTCTAATGATAAGGGCTTGTTTGTGATGGGCCAGCTCCCTCCTGCTGTTTAGAACTAGTGTCTGAATGAAAACCATGGGAGGCTGGGCCATTGCTGATGGAAAACATTTTTTTAACAGCGTGAATTTATGAATCTGCTCGTTGCAAATGAGAGTTTATTATGCCTAGTGCTTAAAATGATGCCTCATTTATTAATTTAAACCACACACGCATGCACACAGTCTTCAAATGTTGTGAGCAGCATTGCCAACCCTGGCTTGGGAAAATTTCTGGAGATTTGGGGGCTGAGTCTGGTGAAGGTGAAGTTTGGGGCAAGGAAGGAACTCCCTGGGGATGTTAGGTGTTCACTTATGGTCCACCCTCCCAGGCTGCCATTTCCTCCAGGGGAACTGATCTAGATTGGAGATCAGCTGTAATTCCAAGAGAACTTCAGGTAGGGTTACCATTCCCCAGTTGGAGGTGGGGGATCCCCTGGTTTTGTGGGCTCCTGCCTGCTGCTGGCCAGCTGGTTGTCGGGAGGAAATCCCCCCAAACAGCTACATTGCTGGAAATAAATGTGGCGTGCCAATATCACCTGGAAGTGATGTAGGCACGTTGGTGATGTCGGGGGGTGACACTCTGGGGTTTGGACAAAACTCTATTGTTTGAGGCTGAGTTTGCCATAGAGTTTTGCCCAAAATCTAGAGCATCACTCCCGATGTCACCAACATGCCTACATCACTTCTGGGTGATGTGGGTACATTGTGCAACGTCTCTTCTGGCTCCCAGAATGTCTCCTCTTCCCTTTGCCAGCATTTCCAACAGAGCTGGTAACCCTAACTCCAGGCTGCACCTGGAGACTGGCAGCCCAAGATGTGAGACAATATTCTAGGCCTTCCAAGAGAGGTTATGTCAGATAAGACCATCGCCTGCAAAATCAGTGACTTGACATGCAACTATTGATTTAGGAACTACAGCATTCTTCCATATTTATTAATTAATCAATTAATTTGCTTCTGTGTTCTGTAGCTGTAACCTTGAAAGGTACTTCTGCCTATGATTCCAGTTTAATCTTTTTTCTCCAACCCAGGCTAGCTTCCTGCTCAGTATCCAGCTGTAAGGTTGTCAATCTCCAAATGGGGCCTGGAGATCACCTGGAATCAGTGTTCCCTCTAAGCTGAGTTAGTGTGAGCTAGCTCACAGTTTTTTAGCCTCCGGCTCACACATTTTTGCCTTTGCTCAGGAAGGATGGCTTTAGAGCAAACTAATTTATGCAGGAGCCAAATCACTCGCTCTCAACTTTAATGCCAGCAGCTCAAAAAGTAGAATTTTTGCTCATAAGACTCCACAGCTTAGAAGGAACATTGCCTGGAATTACAGCTGACCTCCAGACTACAGGTTGCAAATGGCTACTTTGGAGGGTGGACTCTAAGCTATAGATACCCCACTGAAGTCCTTCCTGTCCCTGCCCTCTACAGGCTCCATCCCCAGATTTCCTGGAATTTCCCATCCTGGAATTGGTGCCCTATAAAGCTGCCACAGTCGCTGTGCTGGATGATCTTTGCTGAATGAGACACTGTGAACCTTATGTTAGCATTTCCACAAGCAAATACTGTTTCATAGAGGCCAGCAGCCTTGGTTCCACCCCCTGATACTCTCCTTCGTGAATCAAGACATTTAATGTGTGAATGTCCCTTGACTCATATAGTAATTGGGCTTCCAATTACAAGCAGCTTCTGTGAACACTCGAGAAAGAAAGCGGTAACTTTTTTAATGAAGAGTTCTAAACCAGCTCCCTTTCAAGATCTTTGCAGCAACTGATTTTACTTTCATTTTTAGCCCAGACTTTTTATGCCTCAAAAACTGCTTCTCTAAACACTGCAGCTGTCTTGGGCTGCATTTTCTGCTTCCTAGCTGATATTGTCTTAGTCAAGAGACAGAGCAAAAGCACAATGCAGCTCAGTTCCACTCGACTATGAAAGCACTTCATTTTGCCCTTGATATTGTGGTATCTAAGAATAGATTATTGTTCTTTTTTAAAAAAAATCTAAAATCAGATTTGCTATTGATGTTTACTACTAAGAAGCTTTTTCCAAACCCAGTATCCAGGGAACTGCAGGGGTGTTTCGTCTGGTAATATTTTTTTAGATATTTAGTCCCCACTTTTCTCCCCAGTGGGGACCTAAAACAGTTTGCAACATCATTCTCTCCTCCTCTGTTTTATCGTCACAACAACAAGCCTGTGAGCTGAGAGGGAAAACCGAGAGCAACACCCAAGGTCACCCAGCAAGCTTTCACAGAGGAGTGAGGATTTGAACCTGGGTCTCACAGATCCTAGTCTGACATTCCAGCCACTATACCACATAGTGAGCATATTAACTCAGCATTAAGTCCCACATTAAGTCTGCCACAGAGGGATATTGCGATAACCAGGGATGCTCTCCCTTCTTTCCCATTTGTGCAAAATGTCATGAAGCATCTCTGTCGTCCTCCCCCACTTCATTAAAAAAAGCTGTATGTGCATTAGCCAAATTTAGAGAGAATCTGTGTTTATATCTCCATGTGTTGGTTGTTTCCTTGAAATAAACCATTTGGAACACATTTGTGTGTCTGTCTGAATTTTTTAATATATGTTCTAATTAATCCTCCACAGGAAATATTTGTGCTTATATCCTTATGACGATGATGATGTTACTAGCTTGGAGCACACATCCAGGCTTGAAAAGAGAGAGCGTCTTTGAGAAGTCTGTCACAGAGCTCCACAAAATTAAATGAGAGATGCTACAGCGACTGCCGGTTTCATCTTTATAAGCCTCTTTAAGCTTTTGCCCTGGAAGGGCTCTAATAGTTGAAAGCGTAGCTTTGCCTTCGTCGAACAGTCAAAAGCAGAGTTGTACTTCCCCGTCCTTTCAAGATATAATGCTAGTTTAATTCAGGTTCAGTTATTAAAAACTTCGTGTGTGTGTGTGTGTGTGTGTGTGTGTGTGTGTGTGTGTGTGTGGAGGAGGGGGTGGCAGCACAGACATCAAGCAAAGCTATCTTCCAGTCCTCTCTCTTTTTTTAAAAAAAGTAAAACAATGTCGCAAAAAGGAAAGAGCGAGAGCTGGGTTCTGAAGGCAGTATTGTTCCTTGAAGCAACCTGTAGAGCTCCCACTTAAAAGAACACATTTTTTAAAAAAAATATTGATTGCATTTCTTTAAAAAAAAATCCATCTTTCTTCCACTGTGGTACTTGCGGCAGTTTACATAGAATTGGCAGGAGCTCTTGCATCAAAGCTGGGGAATGAGCAAATGTTCCTTCTTTCAATTCTTTTTATATATTTAGGTTTGTTCACATTTTTTTCGTTAGGTGTTTTAACTCTTGGCTTTTGCTTAATGGGTTGGTATACACCTTGGTCCATCACAGTCAGTATTGTCTAGTCAGACTGGCAGCAGCTCCTCAGGGTCTTAGACCTGGTCCCTTTTAACTGTAGAAGTTGGGCATTGAACCTGGAGCCTTCTCCATGCAAAACAAATGCTCTTCCACTGAACCACAGCCCCTCTCTAGATTCCTAGATTTGGTAGATTTGTTTAGATCATGTTTGCATGTTGTACAATTTCTCTGTGCAATTGATATGGTATTTATTCATAGAATCACAAAGTTTGAAGGGACCATACAGGCCATCTAGTCCAACCCCCTGCTCAATACAGGATCAGCCTAGAGCATCCCTGACCAGTGTTTGTCCAGCCACTGCTTGAAGACTGCCAGGGAGTGGGAGCTCACCACCTCTCTAGGCAGCTGGTTCTACTGCTGAACTACAATTATTGTAAAAAAAAAATTCCCCTAATATCCAGCCGGTACCTTCCCGCCCTTAATTTAAACCCATTCTTGTGAGTCCTGTTCTGCTGCCAACAGGAACAGCTCCCTGCCTTCCTCTAAGTGACAGCCCTTCAAATACTTCAAGAGAGCAATCATGTCCCACCTCAACCTCCTCTTCTCCAGACAAACATATGACATTTATATATATATATACACACACACACACACACACACACACACACACACATACACATACACAGGGCTTTTTTGGTAGAAAAAGCCCAGCAGGAACTCATTAGCATAATAGGCCACACCCAACACCAGAAACTCATTAGCATATTAGGCCACACCCCTGACAGCGCAGCTCCTTCCCCGGATCGGCTTCTCCAGGTGCCCTACGGCTTGTGAGGCACCTGGGGATCGAAGGGGGGGAGGCTGTGGGCGTGGCCAACTCGGAAGCCAGCCGGAAATCCGTTCCTGTGCGTTCCTGCCCAAAAATAGCCCTGTATTTACATATGTCATACAGGAACTGCATAGAGGAGAGGCTGTGGCTCAATGGCAGAGCATCTGCTTGGCATGCAGAAAGTCCCAGGTCCAGCCCCGAACATCTCCACTTAAAAAGGACCTGGTGATGATGTGAAAGACTCTGCCTGAGACCCTGGAGAGCTCCTGACAGCCTGAGTAGACAATACTGTCCTTGATAGACCAGTGGTCTGATTTGGTAAAAGACAGCTTCCTGTGTCGATGTGTTTGCTTATTTGTTGTGAAGAAAAGGAAAATGCCACAGAAGGCCGATCAGTTGAAATGGGGGGGTTGAAAGAGCTGGAAATGGACTATCTCTAATCCTGGCACTGTCTGTCCACACATAATTGACTAGCTTCAGCATATTTGTATATTTATTCACTATCCTAATATCTGTTGTTCTCCCCAGTAGGGACCCAAAGCCGCTTACATTGTTCTTCCGTGTTTATCCTCATGCCAAGCCTGTGAGATAGGTTTGGCTGAGAGTCTGTGACTGGCCCATGGTCACCTAGAAAGCCTCCATGGTAGAGTGAGGATTCCAACCTGGGTCACCCATATCCTAGACCAACCCTCTAACCACAACACCACACTGGCTCGCATGGGCGGCTTTTCATATGCCCTCCAACCATACTGAATCAGAGGTGATTCATAAAGGCAGGTTCATTATTTGACTCTTAGATCCCAGGTATCTTTAGCATCAGTCCTTGGCTTCTCTGGTTACATCACACCAGGTAGCAGGTGCTGAGAACAATCTGTTTGAAACTCCAGAGAGCTGTTGCAAATTAGAGTACGTGGTACTGAGCTGGGTGCTCAGTGCTGTGATTCAGCCTTAGGTAACTCCATATCTTCCTATGTGATCACCAAGTGGCAATGTGTGTGAAAGAAGAAACCTTTACAGATCAAACCACGGGCCCGTTACTTTTTCGACTGAGCCAGTTGGTCAGATTCAGCTATGGGTCATCTGGTAGTTGGGTTATCAGGATGAGAAATCCAGGGATGTATATGGATGTGTGAAACAGCCCTCATCATTAAATGGAAGCTGGCTTGCATTGACTCAGATGGGACTTATTTCCAAGGGCTTAAGTGTAAAGTTGTCCAACCTCCAAGGCTGCCATTTTCACGAGGGGGACTGATCTCTGTAGTCTGGAGATTTGTGTTGTAATTCTGGAAAGACTCCAGGTCCCACCTGGAACCTGGTAACCCTATAAATGGCAGTCATCCAGAAAAGAGCAATTTGGCCCCAGTGCGATGGTAGTAGTTTCACTCCCCTTTCTCCATAGAGTCTGTGGTGGCAGAGGGCATGATATCACTTCCAGATTTTACTGGAAGTGACATTACACTGTGACTGATTACTGCCAACCCAAAATTCCTGCCCACCTGGTCTCCTATTAGTGCCAGGTCAAGCTTGGCAACCCTATTCAGACTGGTTTTGAGATGAGGGTTTGCTGTTGGATCTAATATAGGGAATAGGCAAGAGGCTGGTTTTCCAGTCTTTAGTGCTTTTCCAGAGGAAAGGAACTGGCTACACTGCACCATTAAAACCTTTGGACATCATGCTTGTGGCCAATTCTAACTTTAATTTTCACTGCAACCCTTTCTATACCCTGGAAGCAACTTCAACAAATTTTGTACTTCCTGCCTGCCTGCCTGCCTGCCTGCCTGCCTCTTCCTTTCCTTTCCTTTCCTTTCCTTTCCTTTCCTTTCCTTTCCTTTCCTTTCCTTTCCTTTCCTTTCCTTTCCTTTCCTTTCCTCTGTCTGCCTTCCAAAGACACCAGGCAGGTTACTGCTCTTTCCCTCTGGGTATCACCTCATCCAGAAAGGAAAATAGTTATGTGACTTCAACAACTTAGTATTTTTTGTTGGCTCTTTTCATTGGCCATTTCACTCTGCCTGTTGACCCTAAACTTTGTCCTTTGACACATGTGCTCCACCTCTTGACCCTGGGTAGGTGGCCCAGTCCTGAGCAAAGTTCTGCCTATTTGTTGGGTTTGACCTTTGCCTATTGTTTTGCCTTCCAAGAGTTAGCCATCCTACTGGGAACCTCACTGGACTATCTAGACAACTGGCCACTGCCTGATTTTTTTTTTAACTTATGCATTTATTTCAAGGATTTACATCTCTGCCCAAAGGCTCTCTGGGTGACTCACAACACAATACATACATACATACATACATACATACATACATGCATGCATGCATGCATACACTGAAACAGATACCAGTGTATTAAAAATCCATCCAATCCCACATCAAAGGTAAAACAGAATAATATAACTCATTAAAATTAAATTAAAAATAACACCCTGCAACCCAAATAAAAACATTTACAGAGAGGAGCTAAATTAAAACATGATCAGGGCAAATGAAGCAACATAAACAGTGGAACAAAGATACCACTGAAGTAAATACAAATAACTACCAAATGAGAGGGCGAATTAACTGCAGGAAAAGGGGGTCTTGAAGAGAAAGAATGGCTCAACAAAAGTTCTTTTACCTGGTCCTGGAAACACATGCGATTTGATACGCTAGGCGAATGGCAGATGTGGGAGAGTTTCAGGGTTGGGGGGCATATTGCTCTGCTTCTAGTAGTGGTGAGTCTCAGACCTGCTTGTGGTGAATGATTAATAGGGTTGCCAGCTCTGGGTTGGGAAATACCTGGAGGTTTTGGAGGTGGAGCCTGGGGAAGGCATGGTTTGGGGAGAAGAGGGAACCTCAGTGTGGTATAATGCCATAGAGTTCACCATCCAAAGCAGCCATTTTCCCCAGGTGAACTGATCTCTGTAACCCGGAGACCAGTTGTAATTCTGGGAGATCTCCAGCCACCACGTGGAGACTGGCAAGCCTATGAAGCAGGGCCTATGATGGATATCTTCATCTTTTGATTTCATCGCTTGCTTTTTGCACCCCCAGCCTGCGTCCTGGTGACTTGGGAAAAACAATGATAATATCCCTGGCTTCCCCATTGCCACACTTGGGGGGAAAGGCAGGTTTCATTTTATGAGGTTAAACACATTGGTTCTGCATATGGAGAATACTCAGGGAGCCCTTAAGCATATCTCATTGTATCTCACTTTGCCATTCATTCCCCCTCAATCTCTCTCAATTTCAGCCATACAGAAAGCTTTTTGAGCCCATCATTGCATTGATTATTAGTGGAGCAAAACATCCATTTTGTCCAAGGTTTCTGATTTCTTCAGCCTTTCTCCCCTGGGGACCTTAAAGCAAAGCATACTATAGATCCATGTGTTCATTCAACCTCCATACCACTTGCTGTTTTCAGTTGTCTGGTGTGACTTATTTCTGCCTTGTGCTTGTAAATTTTCCATACATGTAGCAGTCCTGTGCAGCAAAACACTTGTGTGAATTTCTTGTTTAAAATATTCCCTAGTTCCAGTAAAGGGTTTTTTTTTGGGGGGGGGGGGGATGTCCAAATACTCATTTCATACACAAAATTTGTATATACAATTAAAATGATATTATTACTTGTAACCCAAGGTGGAGGAGGAAGAAGAAGAAGAGATTGAATTTATGCCCTGCCCTTCACTATTGAAGGAGTCTCAGAGTGGCTTACAATCTCCTTTCCCTTCCCCTCCCCTCAACAGACACCCTGTGAGGTAGGTGGGGTTGAGAGAGCTCTCTTGAGAACTGCCCTTGAGAGAACAGCTCTGAAAGAACCTGTGACTGACCCAAGGTCACACCAGCAGCTGCATGTGGAGGCGTGGGGAATCAAACCCGGTTTTCCCAGATTAGAATTAGTGCCTCTAACCACTACACCAAACATAAGAACATAAGAGAACATAAGAAAACATAAGAAAACATAAGAACATAAGAGAGGCCAATGTTGGATCAGGCCAGTGGCCCATCCAGTCCAACACTCTGTCACACAGTGGCCAAAAATACCAGGTGCCCTCAGGAGGTCCAACAGTGGGGCCAGGACACTAGAAATCCTCCCAGTGTTGCCCCCCTCCCCAAGAATACAGGGCATCCCTTGCCCCAGACTGAGGGTTCCTATCTATACCTTGTGGCTAGTAGCCACTGATGGACTTCTTCTCCATACAAATACAGTTCAGCTGGGAATCCAGGTCAGACCTCTGTTCAGACATGACCTTGGGAATGAGAGGAAGCCTCTATTTTACATCACTCATTCCGGAAATTGCTTGTGCATTCCTCTCAGACAACAGCACAACTTGCCATTGAGAGACACCGCTGGCATATCAATATTATCTGTGACACTTTCAACAGAAAGTGGAAGCATGCTTGTTTCTTGATCAATGATAGGTCAGGATAGTGATGACACACATTTCCTTGTGTTTCTGTATATTTCCATTTTCTTTGAAGAGCAATCTAGAAATTGAGGCAACCAGTAACTCAAATGGGTCACTAAGCAGCATGCCCAGAATATGGGCAAAAATCTGGACAACTGAGTTGTATGACAACCTTACTGGATTCTTACTTCAAAAAAAAAATCCTATTGGGTGGCAACCTTAATGACATTATGAAAAACAAGGTGGCCATAACTAGAAGGTGCTTTGGCTAATTCTGTCATATCTGCTAGCTGAGAACTTTTCCGTTAAGGGTGGAGATTATCCCACATGCTGTGTCCTCCCATCCTAATGTTCGTGCCCTAAAAGGGAACAACAGTCATCATGTCTAGAATGGTTTGAGCTGTAGAGACTCCTTGCAAGGCAGTGGTGTCTAACATCTAGCAGTTGTCTTGACGACTCCCATCCTGGCTGATTTTGAATTGATCCACTGCTGAGTCCACTAACAAAGATCCTGGCAACAACTGGAAGGAGGCTAAACTCTGTTTGTAGTTTGAGGTTGCAGGCATCAGATCTGTTATTTAATCTCTCCCCGGTTTCTTGTTATAGGACCTGGGAGAATGGGTTTGAATCCCAACTCTGCCAAGGGGGCTTGCTAGGGCTGTCAGCTCTGGTTTGGGAAATATGGAGAATTTGGGGGTGGAGCCTGAGGAGGGCTTGGTTTGAGGAGGGACGGGACTCCAATGGGATATAATGCCATAAAGTCTACCTTCCAAAGCAGCCATTTTCTCCAGATGAACTGATGCCTGTTGCCTGGAGATCAGTTGTAATAGCAGAAGATCTCCAGTCACCGCCTGGAAACTGGCAACCCTACAGCTTTCTGGGTGACCTTGGTCCAGTCACTCCTTCTCAATCCATCCTACCTCACAGGGTTGTTATGAAGATTAAATGGAGATGGGGGAGAACAAGGTCCTAAGATGCTTTGGGTCCCATTCTGAAGAAAGGTGGTACGTTAATATCGAAATAAATACATTCATTCTGTGAGCCTAATGCTGGTTTGATTGGAAACAGAAACTAGTTTGGGGAGGGGTGAATGTCTTGCACCTTACCTTTAAATATGACATAGCTGGATGGATTTTGTTACATTGCAAAATACTATATAGATGTCTTTGGGAAATGACAGGGGTTATTTAGTTAAAAGGCTACTATATGCGAGGATTGATCGTCCCCTGCCTTAGGTCAATAACTTCTATTCCTTTCTACTGGAAAGAAATGCTTAAATAAACATAAAAGTCCTGCTAAACCTTACATAATTTTGGAAGAACTCTCTGGGGGCCTTATAAATGTGGATTTTCCCTCCCAGCCTTAACTCATCTTGATGTGATTACTTATTCTTACTGTACATCCAGCTTCTGAGTTATAGATGCGCTTCCCCTTATCATTGAAGCACAATGCCTGTTTTTGGTTTTTTTTCTATGGGTGAGATATATTAGCAGGCGATAACTTAATCTATATGATGTTGAACTACCATCTGAGATGGGATTTTAAAGATGCAAAATAAACATTAGATGAATGCCAACAAGGGCTGCTTATCTCGTTCATTTGAAGTCTTTTCAAAGCATTCAATAAAATGTGCGTTTGTTCCAAAGCCATGAACGGAAGGTCATTTTTTTTTGTTTATATGCCATTATCACCATAAAAAAGAGAGAGAGAGAGAGAAAGCCCCCAAATTGTCTCCCACCGACAAAACAAACACATGGAAAAAGCTCATTTGCGTTATTTCTTGCTTGCAATTACATGAACATTGTGGATCCTCGAAGCAAAGCAAAACGTATCTTGATATGTGTACGCTAAAATGTTTTTTGAAGTTGTTGTGATTACAGTGAATTTTCAAAGCACAACCAGGGGAAAAAAAAAAGTCCCTCTGTAATCTCATTGAGTGAGTCATATAGCATCAAAAATGACTCTGATTCTAATAAGTGAAAAATTGAAGCTTCGTTTTCCTCACTCTGCAATAAACAAAGGGAAGGAAATCGTTTCAGCTATGCAGGAAAGCGTGTCTTCAATAAAGAATTTGTTTCTATCAGATAATTGGTTCACTTAGCTAAATGCCGTTGTAAGGATGGTGAATAGGGATCCAGAACCAACTCCAGTACCACCAACAATTAGTTTGGGCTGAGAGTCTGGCACACACATCTTGTCCCTTTGCTTACTGGTAGGGATGACTAGACTCTTGCATTCTGTTCCTCTGTGATTTCAGAATTTCTTTCCCTGAAGCATTTTAGTTTCAATTGAATTCTGGAGAAATCCTAAAATACTTTTCATAGTTGGAACATTCCACAAATTTTCTGGTAGGGTCATTTCTCAGGCAGATATTCAGTGAGGTCTCTGGCTGAGGACAGACTGGCAGTCTCAGCCGCTCTGCCTCCACTTCAAAAGTGAAGACAGAGTGGCCGTTCAGACGGCCGCATCTGCCCCGAGGAGGCGGCCCAGACACATCGCCTCCTGTGCCGCGCTCCTCCCGCAGCAGCCGAGCACCACTTTGAAGTGGTGTGGCACACATTCCACTCGCCGGAGTGGATGTGAACACACTCGGGGAGGGGGAGCTGCGCGGCGTCCGCCCGCTGCCGTAGGAAGCCGCCCACAGTCTGAACGCTGCGGGCGGCTTCCTTCTGGCGGTGTGCGAATGCCGTGCCGCGGGGAAAATTTCCCCCGCCTTAGTCTGCCGCGCCGCGGAGGCGCGGCAGACTGCCAGTGTGTCTTCAGCCTTTGTCCCTGATGGACATCAGTTAACTCCTTATTTACTGTGTGTCCCTTTTTCATGGGCTGAGGAAGAATCTGGGATCTGCGACTTTATGTTTAGGGTGGGGATGAGCAAGTATAAAATAACTCTCTTCTGCTAGCTGAGAAAAAAACATTGCAAATGGAGAGAAAGGACTGCCTAAAATCCCATTAAGTTCCTTTAAGTTCTCTTAAGTTCCAAGTGTTCCTGATATTGTATTATTATTATTATTATTTAAAACATTTATATGCTGCCTTTCCACCCAGATAGGATTCCCATGGCAGGTACTGTGTCCATTAAAAAAAAATAGTTGTTCAAGACATAATTGCATCCTATCAGTAGGCAGTAAAGCTAGATGTGTCATTTTCAAAAAAAAAAAAAACCCACCCTCTGAAATGTAGTGATGTTTAGAAGATGGCTTGAAGGTAGATAGGGAAAATCTGAGACAGAGTCTGACTCGAGATCATTTCAGATGCATTTTAAAAGCCACACTGTTGATGGTAGAACAGGAAATTTTGTTCATCATCTTCATTTTATCTGCTGAGGACCATGCTGTGCAGAATTGACTTTGCCCTGACCTAGATGGCCCAGCCTAGCCCAATCTCATCAGATTTCAGAAGCTAAGCAGGTTTGGCCCTGGTTAGCAGTTGAATGAGAGATCACAAGCAAATCCAGGGTTGCTATGCAGAGGCAGGCAAGGGCAAACCATCTTGGTTCATCTCTAGCCTTAAAAACCTCATGGGTTGGTCATAAATTGGCTGTGACTTGATTACACTTTCCACCACCGAAGAAGACATTGAAATCCAAGTACCCGTAGGACAAATACCTTCAGATACCTATTTAGACCATTAGCTCAATGTTTTGCTGATAAAAAATATTTGTGTTAACTGGGGAGGGGAATATGAAATGTCTCTGTGAACTGTTGTGATACATAAGGTTGTGTCGATGTTGCTTGAAGATGAAGATGCACTCTTTGCAGACTCGTGACAAACTATATCAGGGGTCTCCAAGGTAGCTCACCAGCTAGGGTTTCCAGATCCCCCCTGGCCACTGGTGGGGGATGGGGTGTAGGGTTGCCAGATTCAGGTTGGAAAACTCCTGGAAATTTGGGGAAGGAGCCTGTGGACCTCAGTGGCTACAATGCCATAGAGTTCACCCTCCAAAGCATCTATTTTCTCCAGGGGGATTTATCTCTGTAGCCTGGAGATGAACTGTAATTCTGGGGGATCCCCAGGTCCCACCTGGAGGCTGGCATCCCTATCACCAGCTGCTGAAGAGTAGCTTGTGCATCCCCTAGAAGACCCAAGAGAAGATCATGAGAGAGAATACGAAGATGCCAGCTTTTTCTCTTCGTTTCACTAATTCTTCGTTTCACTAATGACGCATAGCGTTCTTGTTTATCTTGTTTAAGGCAGCACCGACTTTTGAAGTGAGGAATGAGCGGTAGCCCATTTGTCTTTGGGAACTGAAAGGCTATGGTGAGTTTAGGTTGCTGGGGCTTTAGTTCTTATGGTGACATTATTTATTATGTGGTATGTTACGTAGAGTTGTGTTTTTGCATAGGAAATAAATTCTGGACGCTGAACACTTTGGGAACTTGATCCAGTTGCAAGTTGATTCTAGCACTTACGTGCTTTACATATTGAGAATTGAGGTAAAATATATTTTTTTGATATAATTAATAAAAGGACACCTTGTGATGAATATTCATTATTATTTCCATTGACATGTATTACACTGGATGTATCTATTTTGTATTCAGTTCACTGAAGAAGCATTAGTGAAACAAAGAGAAAAAGCTGGCATCTTTGTCTCCCTTCACTGGATACTGTTCCGTGAGCCTTGTGCCCTAAGTAAAGAAGAAACATTTACTGCAATAGATATTTTTCCTTGTATATTGATATTCACTTGTCCTTTAATTAGTCTGTGGGCCTTGTGCCTGAGTAGTAAAGAAAGAATGTATGTAATCAAGTTCTTATGCACTGTTTCTCTGTGATTAGGTGATGTTGATATAAATTGTGTTTGTATTAATTTTCTCTGCATCATTACAGTGCTTTTGTATTTTTGTAGTTTACTACTGTGATTATCGCCTCTGTTGTATGTTAAGACAATACTACATGCTACTACATGTTTAGACAATACTGCAGAGTACTAATGCCCACAAATTACTTTAATACCTTAAGAATACTCTGATAGGGCCTTTATGATTTCTTTTTTAATGGTGATGCATATTATTTTCATCAGATTTGGTCTGACTCATTTTTATTGCTATCATAGGCAATTGCTTTTCATTTTTAAATGTCTTTAAATGCCAGTTCTGTATCACTTTTAATGGCATTTATGTACAGTTGACACCAAAATAATAGTGATAATGTGTTAATTTTACACAGAGAAAAAAAATGGCACCAAGGGGGGAGAATGAGTCTGTCTGCCAGCTGAGATCAAAATCAAGGGCTCTCTTCTGTGTGCCCTCATGCTCTGCATGGATCAGCACCCAGGACAGCATCTTTTCTAATGTTGCTCCAAGATTCCCCAATGAGGCTCCTGAGATACTGAATTGACAAACTTTGATGTTCCAGACTAGCTCTTTTTTATCTGTTTTTATCTGAGTTTGTCATTTTATTTCCTTTAAAAAAATCTGAAGTTTTGTTTGAGCTATACGCTGCGTTCTTGGAGTGATTTGGGATACTTTTTTAAAAATATTGTAACTTCCCTTAGGCTGCTTATTTTATTTATTACATTGCTTTTCTTCCCTCATGGAACTCAAGATGGTATGCATGGAGTGGTCTCCTCTAGGGCTTTCTTCCAGGCAGCATCATGACCTAAACCTGCTTAGCTTCAGACCATATCCTGGATCCACTTGGTTGGAGACTGTAGGCTCTGAATATTTGATATAAATACACACAGACTCATTTCTTAGAGGGAGAAACAAAACCAAAATGTGGGGATATTCAAACTGAACAGCTTTCAAAATTCAGGCTCATCCCTTTGGAGAGCCAAAACCTCCAAAGGAAGTTTAGAAAACTAGTAAAGGGCCAAAAGTTAAAAAAAAATAATCAATAATTATAGATAAAAGTGCACACATTTATTTCAGAAACAATTAAAAACCTCGTAGAGGCCCAAGAAAAGCCTCATAATGCAATCAAAGTGACAGATGCACAAAAGGAACCATATATGACCTGACACGTTTCAGCCCAAAAGAGCCTTCTTTAGAGGTCAAATAGTACGGAATACGATAAAGGAACAAAGCCCCTGTTACACTTGTAAGGAAGTAAACAATTGATATAGGACCCAAACAGGTTTGTTCCAAACTGGAATTGAATGACACAAAAAGATATGTGAGGCCGCAATGGTATCTGGCCTTGTGTCAGTGGCAGTTCCATATATCGGTGAAAGTAATATGTCCAATATGTACCTTGCAGTTTAGGTCCTAAGATTACAAGTACAATCACCTTATCAGGGCCAGTGTTATCATATTGATGTTACATTGGCCCTGATAAGGTGATTGTAATTATTGATAATTTTACTTTTTGTCCCTTTATTAGTTTTCTAAACTTCCTTTTGGAGGTTTTGGCTCTTGCTTGCTTGGTTTAGTTTCTCTTCCCCTTTTTCCATGAGTGTCATCCCTCTGGAGAGCCAGTGTGTTGAACTAGGGTCTGGGGCACCCATATTTGAAACTCCCACTTAGCCATGGAAGCTCCCTGGGTGACCTTGAGCCAGTCACTTTCGTTTAGGCTCATGGGGTTGTTGTGGAGAGGATGAGATGAGGAAGGGGAGAATTATGATGTAATCTGCTTTGGGTTTCTGCTGGGGGGGCAGAATATAAGTTTCTAAATAAATAAATATGATGGGGTGGACCATATGAACCCTTTCTACTAAGTTGGATTTAAGACTTCCTTCCACCAGGTTATCCCCCAATAGAGAAAAAAGAAAACTTCTTTCGACAAAGACAGACTTTTCTCTAATTTTCTCTCTTAGAAAAGTCATTCTCCCTTGAACAAAGACTTAGGTCAAGGACAGATTAGCAAAATGAAGCGCAAGGGAAGAGGGGCAAAAAAGACCCGGGCTGAGTTGTCGCTGGGCTTTCCGTTTGCACTGCGTAGACTGACGCGGGACCATACCGGGGAGGAGCTTCAATGGAGCATTCACACTGTGGGGTGGCCCCTGGTGGCACTGCCGCGGTGGCACACGGCTTCGGTCCATTTTGCTGACCTGCACATAGGCTCATGGGCACATGGGCGCAGCAGCCGGATCAGCGGGTTCACATTACTGGTGCTGCTTGATATGCGGCTTATTTTTGTCCACACTGCCAGGAAGCGGGATGAACGCACACCCAGACGGCTTGACACCAGTTTTGCCAGGTACCTGTTTAAAGCGTGATGAAAGTGCTTCAGGACTGGGTGAGTATGGCATGGCAACGCCAGGCAGCTGTGGCTGTCTGAATGGGCTCTCTTAATCTGCTTGCAAAGCAGACTTATATCAAGCCAAACTGCCAGTCTGTCCTTGGCCTAAGTAGAAGAAGATCATGAGATCACACACACTAAATAATCCCCTTTCAATCCACTTCCAATGCACTTTCCAATTGGATTTTATTGTGTGAACTGGCAAAATCCAATTCAAAAGTGCACTGAAAGTGGATTAAAAGCAGATTATTTAGTGTGCGTGATCACAGCCATAGAATCCAATTTAGTGAAGGATCATAGGATGCAGTTCTGTGAGTTGACAGTTAGTGGCATTTACACATATGGAAATCCTACCTTTAAAAATAATCCTTTCACAGGGGCTGAGGGGAGACCAGTTTGTTGTTGTATGTGATTGTTGGTCATGAGGAGGACCTGAGAAAAATAAATGAATGAACTGAAAACAACAGACTATGTAAATTGGATTCCACCCCGCTGAATATATCCCAGCAGCCATGTACTGTGACCAGAGATGTTAAAAACCATGGAAGAAGCCCCCCCCCCCCATTTTCCCTTCTCTGGGGGAAAAGAAAAATAATAATGGATTTTTAAAGGAAAGATTAAATATATACAATACTTACTTTCCTGTCAAACTGAAGCTCTTTTTTACTGATTTAGCAACATGGAAAGCATTATTTATAACTTAGCATATAAAATTGTACTATTTGGCATATTTACGGATTTTAAATGTATAAATATCCTTGTTTTCTATAAGAAAAAAAATGGCAAGCATGCCCAACACTTGAGAAAGAGTTGCAAACTGGTGCACTCTGTGCTTTCATATCAGGTGCATTTTTAATGATTTGGCATCTGAGAGTTTTGGGGCGGGGGAGATGGAGACAGAAAACAAATTCTATAGTAAGCAAAAGGAAGCACATAATTTGCACAGAAACACTCTTGGAGTCACAATAGGTTGGGCTGCCAGAATATTTAGACATTAAGCTAAAATATTATGCTTTCGTATCATGCACATTTTTAATGGTTTGGCATCTGAGGGTTTTGGGGGGAAGAGATTGAGGTAGAAAACAAATTCTATAGTAAGCAAAAGGAAGCACATAATTTGAACAGAAACACTCTTGGAGTCACAATAGGTTGGGCTCAGTGTTCCCTCTAAGATGAGTTAGTGTGAGCTAGCTCACAGTTTTTTAGCCTCCAGCTCACACATTCTTGTCTTAGCTTGGGAAGGATGGCTCCAGAGCAAACTAATGTATGCAGCCGCCAAATTGCTCGCTCACAACTTTAATGCTGGCAGCTCACAAAGTAGATTTTTTGCTCACAAGACTCCACAGCTTAGAGGGAGCATTGGTGGGCTGCCGGAATATTTAGATATTAAGCTAAACTTTATAACTTGGAAAGCACTGAATTCTTTAATAATGTATTATTATTAAACATATTATTGCACATTAATTATTGAAAAGAAGTATTTACATCTAAACAAAAAATCTTGAAAATATTGTCTACATGTGGTGACCCGCAAGAAACTTGTGGGAGCGGCTCTCCCATTCTTCCCACCTTTGTTTCCTCCCTGCTCCACCTATTTCTCTGTCTCGCACTCTTTCTCCCTCCTGCCACCTGTTTTCTTACCGTCTCTCTCCTCCATTCCTATTGCTTCCTCTCTTTCAGCCCCCACCCCATCAGGCTCCTAGCCACCTACCTAGGCTTCTGCCCCCCCCCCCCAACACCAGTAACTGTGGTGGTTCTCCAGGAATCACAATGGATCACACAACTACAGAGATCAGTGCCCTTTAGTGTTGCCAGCTCCAGGTTGGGAAATTCCTGGATACTTGGAGGTGGAGCCTTGGGAGGGTGAGGTTTGAGGAGGAAAGTGGCCTCAGCAGGGTATAGCGCCATAGGCTCTGCCCTTCAAAGTGGCCATTTTCTCCAGGGGAACTGATCTCTGTCATCTGGAGATGAGTTGTAATTCTGGGTGATCACCTGGAGGCTGGTGATATTAGTTCTCCTGGACAGGGGGGAAGGTAAGAGATAACCTGATTGAGCAGGTTCCAAGCTTCAAATATCTGGGAATAAACTTTCATCATAGCCTTAGATAGGCAGTACATAAAAAGGAAATGACCAAATCTGCCAATAGTACCATGCTTGCAGTTTCTCGTTTTTACTATATTAAGGGCAATCAGTATGTGCCTACGGCCTTGAGGGTTTTCAGTCATAAAATCAGTGCTAAACTGATGTATGGGGTTCCAATCTGGATTTCGGCTATTAATAAATATATAGAAAAAGTCCAATCTAATTTTTTAATGGAAAATATTAGGCCTTCCCCCATGTGTTTCCTATGTGGCCATCTGTCTGGAGACAAATCAGAGTCTTCTGGAAAAAAAAAACACTTGGATTATGACATTTAAATTTTGGCTCAGGTTACATTTTAGAGCTAATTTCAATCCTTTTATTTCACAAATGCTTACACAGTTCTCATCCTTGGCATGGTTTCTCCATATAGAGAGTAAGATCGTGTATATAGGAATTAGTTTTGGAGAGCTTCATCATTTGTCAGAAAGTTCAGCCTTTCGTTTGATAAAACAAAGACTCCTCGACATAGAGCGTCGAGAGCTGATTAGCCTGGCTTCAGGTAGATGCTCCCCCCTTGAAGGTAGGGTTTCCTCCCCAAGGGTTTATAGCAGAATTATTATTTTTTTCTGTTTAACCACTTCTCGCTATCAAAGAGCTTTTATGTTAGGCCGTTTTAATGTGCTGCCTTCGGCAGAACTGAGTGGTAGGTTCTCTAAGACTCCTTATGTGGATAGATTATGTCCTTGTAGTGTTGATGGAATCGAGAATGTGGATCATATCCTTCTGCACTGTATCTTCTATCGTGATGTTCGATTATTATATCTTGAGCCTTTGTTGCGAAACCTAGTAAATCATTCTGATGAATGGAAGATGTCTTATTTACTCTCTATTCGCTCCTTAGTGATTATGGAAATGGCAGCCAAATTTCTGTTTTTGGCTTTTAAGAGGAAAGAATGTATAATTAAGTGCATATGACTTGTATTTCCTTGCCTGTCAGTTCTAATATGGTATGCCAATAAAGGTTTGATTGATGATGACTAATGATTGATGATGATAGTTCCCCTGGAGAAATGGCTGCATTGGAGGATGGAGTCAATGGCATTTTACCTATCTGAGGTCCCTCTCGTCTTCAAACCTCACGCTGCACAGGGTCCACCCCTCAAATCTCCAGGAATTTCCCAACCTGGAGCTGGCAACCCAATATCCTTGCCACCCAACAGCTAACCTACCTTTATTTGCCCCTGTCTTTAGCTTTCCATTGCCTCCCTCTCTGCAGCTTCTACCTAAAAAAATTGTGGTCTTTCTTCACAGTGGGGACCAAAGCAACTTACATGATTTTCTTGTCCTCCTTTATATCTGCTCAACAGCCCTGTGAAGTAGGTAAAGCTGAAAGTATGTGAATAGTCCAAAATCAACCAGTCAGCTTCTACAACAAGAAGGGGATCTGAACCTGGTTCTCCTGGACCATACTCTGAAGCTCGAACTGCTGCACCACACTGGCTTTCATAGGGTGGCTTTTATTGAAGCAAGCAGCCTAGCTTACTTGAGTTATGCAAGTCAGGTGTATCAAGTCACCCAGAGGGTGCTGCTAGGCCTAGAGTTGCCAACTGCTGGTGGGACCTGGAAACAGCCCCCCCCCCCCCGAATTACAGTTGAACTACAGACATCTGTCCACCTGGAGAAAATGGCTGCTTTGGAGGGTGGACTGTATGGCTTTTCCCTTCACCAAACCCTGCTGTTCTCAGACGCTACCACAAAATTTCCAGGAATTTTTCATCCTGGAACTGGCGAGCTTAGCAGGCCTGCCCACACTAAGGCTGAGGACAGACTGGCAGTCTCGGCCGCTCTGCCTCCACTTCAAAAGCGAAGGCAGAGTGGCCATTCAGACGGCCACATCTGCCCTGAGGAGGCGGCCCGGATGCATCGCGTCTGGCGCCGCACGCCTCCCGCAGCAGCCGAGCACCACTTCAAAGTGGTGCTTGGCTGCTGCGGCGCGCGTTCCACCTGCCGGAGCGGGTGTGAACACGCGCAGGCAGGGGGAGCTGTGCAGCGTCCACCCGCCGCCGTAGGAAGCCGCCCGCAGTGTGAACGCTGCGGGCGGCTTCCGTCCGGCGGCGTGCGAACGCCGCGCCACGGGGGAAATTCTCCCTGTCTTAGTCTGCTGCGCCGTGGAGGCGCGGCAGATGGCCAGTTTGTCCTTAGCCTAAGTCTTCCTCAAAGACCAAAAGAGCCCTGAAAAGGGCCCTGCCCTCTCACAGAAACTGGAGACTGGATTACTGTGGTTGCCTAGTAACAGCCACAGAGGGAATCTGTTGCTTAAAGCTACATGTTCTCCTTTTATCATCTTTTGGATTTTTAACCACTTTTTTTTCTTTTTAGATTTTACATTTTTCGGCAAACCTGGGTCTCTTTTCAGGTTTGTGGAAAGATCTGTCTTTCCCCTTCACAGCTCCAGTAATTGAATTTAAGTATCCAAAGATGTGGCCGACTTCGCCATTAGAATGTAAGATGTCTAGACTATAAGAGGGTTTTTGTTTTGTTTGTTTCCACAGGTTCTTCAGACTTACCTTAAGAAGCATTTTACTCATCCTAAAAGAGAAACTACTTTACAGAAGTTTATATTTGGCATTTGGAAAAAAAATGGGGTCAACAGCTCAGGGGGGAAGAATTAGGGGAAAACATTTTTTCCCCAGACCCCCCCTGCAGGTTTTCAAATCACTAACTGTGACCTATCAGGAACTGGGCCTAACCCTGTTTTTTTTTTTAACAAAAAACAAACAAACAAACAAACAAACCAGGTAGGCATTGAAAATTACAGACCCCTGCTAAGCTTGCTCCACTTTCCAAAGTGGCTATTTTTCTCCAGGTTGACTGGTGCCTGTCATCGGGAGACCAGTTGCAATCAGTGTTCCCTCTAAGCTGAGTTAGTGTGAGGTAGCTCACAGTTTTTAGCCTCCAGCTCACACATTTTTCTCTTAGCTCAAGAAGGATGGTTCCAGAACAAACGAATCTATGCAGTAGCCAAATCGCTCGCTCACAACTTTTATGCCAGTAGCTCACAAAGTAGAATTTCTGCTCACAAGACTTCACAGCTTAGAGGGAGCATTGGTTGCAATCCCAGGAGATTTCCAGCCAGCACCTGGAGGCTGGCAACCCAAAACTCTGCTAAGCAGGACTGTAGTCACTTCACAGGGTCAGGTGTTCTGCTGGCCTCCGGTGTAATAAAGGTGATTGATGATGCATAATCTTAACATAGGGGGACACCAAACAAGCAAACCCTGTATTGCATTGCTATAAATGATTTGACCATTTGATGACATTCAGTGGGATGGCCCTTGACTGGAGATCTCTTGCACCTCTGTCTGCAATCTCCCTAGGCTGTGTGGTATGCGCTGTTTGATGCTGCCTGTTTAACAGTCTAAGAATGCTAAGTGTCAGTTTTGTAGGGCGGGGGGGGGGGGGGGACCTAGCTGGAAGGGAGCTGTAGCTGTCAGGGGCCAGCGAGTCGCCTTACAGAATGAATATCGATAACCTGAGAGTCCCTGTTGAGCAGTTGCCATGGCTGTGATGAGGTGCGTTTTGTCCATTAGCAAGCTAGGCAAAAATAAACTTGCAGGTTTCCTTTCCCCCTCCACTCAATCTGCATGCTTTCTTTCTGTGTTCATTCGGAAGGGGGTGTTTGCCCCCAGTATGCCAGCAAGGAAGCAAATGTTTGCCAGCTCTGTTGTGTCCAAACCACTCTCTGTTCACATCGAGAGATTTTATTTCCCCTCTTTATTTCCTTTAGTTGCCCGGCTGCTCACCTCTGAATCCTTTCTCATGTGGGTCGAACTTGGAAAAGCTGCTTCCCTTCGAGCGACTTTTCTCATCTGTCAGATTGTTGCCCACGTCCCTTTCCCTCTCCCTACAGTCGGCTTAAGAACTGTGTATTGTCAATGCCAGTTCTGGTCTGCCTTGTCTTTTCACTTAACACAAAAAAAGCCTTAAGCAAATTGTAAGACTCTCAGGGTACCCCTGAAGGTAAACATTATCTCAGCCCGACACAACTTGCCTATTCCTTGCTGGAGCTCTTTGGAGAGTCTGGCCTTGTTTGCTTATATAACGAGATGACATACGTTGCAATCAATAAAGGGGCATCTGGAAGTTAAGGAGCTCACAGCTTTTCTTTTCAATGCAAAGCTTAATATGCCCCCCCCCCCACCATGTAGCAACTTTTATTGTAGCATTTCTAGCGGCCTTTTATGCTGGGCTGAAGCCAGCATCCCTCACCAAGTTTTCAAGTGGGGAATAGAAAACAAACAAACCGTGCTTTAAGAGAAATGGCTGCAAACCTGTTGCTGGCATGCCAACCTCCAGGTAGCACCTGGAATTCTCCTGCTATTACAATTTATCTCTAGATGACAGAGATCAGTTCCCCTGGAGAAAATGGCTGCTTTGGAAGGTGGACTCAGTGTAGTAGTAGGATTTAGTAGTGGACTCAGTGGCATTGTACCCTGCTGAGGTCCGTTCCCTTCCCAAACCCCACCATACCCACGCTCCACCCCCAAAATCTCCACAGCCAGCAACCCTACCTGTAGACATGTCCAAATTTCCATGCATCTTTATAAAGTGACTGTTAGAAATATGCAAGTTGGATAAAGCTTTGAAAACATGCTTAAATTATTAGAAACTGCATTAGGACACCTCTTAATACACTCTGCCATTCTCGCCTTCATAATAGGTAAATGTTTCTCCCCCTCCCCTGATTACGATCTTAAAATATCCTTGCTCACCTGGGGATCGGAACTGGGTAGGTCAAGTGGGTTGAGTTTGGAGAGTGTTGCTACTTTTTTGCAATGAAGAAGAGGAATTATTTATTCTTGTTTTATTTAAGACATATGACACATTTCCACCCAAATTGGGTCCCCAAGGTGGCAAACATCAGACATAAAACATTTAAAACATTAAAATAAAATTACAGACAGACAGACAGACAGACAGATAGATAGATAGATGGATGGCCAGACAGAGAGACAGAGAGACAGACAGACAGACAGACAGACAGACAGACAGACAGACAGACAGACAGACAGATAGATAGATAGATAGATAGATAGATAGATAGATAGATGGACGGCCAGACAGACAGACAGACAGACCATAGAATCATAGAGTTGGAAAGGACCTCCAAGGTCATCAAGTCCAACTCCCTGCCCAATGCAGGAAATTCACAAATACCTCCCCCTGTCAGACCCCCAAGTCAATCATTTCCCAAAACTAGTTATTTCAAATGCAGTTTATTGAGACATTGGAGAACTTATAAAATTAAGAGAACCATAGATGGTAGATAGCAAGACAGTAGAAAACATATAGTCAAACAAACAAACTCAAGGAGGGCAACCTACTTTAGTCAGCATTCTGTTTGCAGTATTCTCTTTAATTAATTAATTCATTCATTCATTCATTAAATTTATACCCTGCCCTCCCTGCTGAAGCAGGCTCAGGGCAGCTTACATAAAAAGTTAAAACACATAAAACGGAATGTTTGTAAAACCAGTCATAAAGGGCTAGTAATAGTATCAATAATTGCACAGTGATGGCGGAGCATAGTAGCAGATCGGTCATAATGAAAACACAGTCCGCCTTGATATTAAGCTATTATCTCACTCCATGTATGCCGGCAGGGCACAGGCTGCCGATGGTGGTTCCAGTGCACAGGGTCTTAGCCAATATTCAGTTATTAGGAGTGGCTCCTTGGTTGAAAGCCTGTATCAATAGCAGCTTCTGAACATTCTTCAAGGGCAGCCCCGCATACAGTCCATTGTAGTATTCTAAATATTACTGCAGTGCAATGATCATTCTAAGACAGAATTTTCCTGTTCTAAACTCTAATTAGTCTTTTTAAAAGAATCCTAGGTAAGGCTAACCAAAGCACCAGCTGGATGCAGTGTACCCACTGGTGATACCTCTGATGGCATCCTTACACTGTGTGGAGGGGAGAAAGACTGGCTTGCCTAAGGCCCTCTATGAGTTCATGGAAGATGTGAGACTCCACCTAAGGATGTCCTTAGCCACAATGCTACACCAGTGTTTGGGGATGAACAGCAGAGTGTTTGAGTTTAGTCTGGAGAAAAAAAATATTGCATTTAATCTCTGGCATTTTCTCCATGACGGCTGGTACAGTTCACTTGGTATTGTCGTCACCAAGATATAACTAACTGCATGGGAACCAGACTTTAGATGCACTTCTTTACCATTCTAAAGATCACTATTCTTGTTAATTTTGTTTTCTACATGTCTGCTGGAAATAGAATGAATCCACACACACCATCTTTTGCGATCAGACTTTCCCATTTTCTGTGCGCAACCAAAATGGCTCTGGCTTTGTCACTCTTAATTCTTGGAGCCAGCCCGCGTCCAAAGTTTTATAGCAGTTATTTTGAGAAGCAGGTTGGGGTTTGATTGAGAAGGACTGAAACCATATTGGCAAACTGTGTGAAGAGATTTTGAAAACAGTAGCTACAATGAAAACATCAAAGTTGAATTGTGAAACCTAGGGCGAAGGACAGAGTTAGTCATTTCACTCTTGAGATGCAAGGGAGAAGCAAAGACATCTACTTTCCGAGACTGAGGAGGGAAGAGGAGTTAAAATCTGGTACAGTCCTTATTGAATATGAATCTGAACATATGCTCTGTTTGGATCAGCACTGTCTATCCCGATTGGCAACAGCTTTCCAGGGTGTCAGGCAGAAAGAGGTCTTTCCCAGCACCTGCTTCTAAGTAGTAAAGCAAGGACTGAATCTTGAATAGGGTGGTGGCTTGAGATTGCCTGTTGTTACAACTGATCTCCAGGAGACGGAGATCACCTGGAGAAAATGGCCACTTTGGAAGGTGGACTTAATGGCATTATGCCCCATTGAAGTCCCTCCGATCCCCAAACCCTGCCTTCCTCAGGCTCCACCCCCCTAAATCTCCAGGCATTTCCCAACCCAGAGCTGGTAATCCTAACCTTGAACCTGGGGCACAGGTGGCATTGAAGAAAGTCACAATAATTTGTTTTCTAGTTCTTTTTTTAAAAGAAGAGTTTAACAATTAAAATGACAATGTCAATTGAGTCAATATATAACCTATTATAAAAATCTGCATTAAGATTGATCTCAGCAAAACAGTTGGTTAATCATGATATCAAAATAGTATGCATTGTAACATCAAAACAGAAGACAAAGAAGTGGCTGTCAGCCAAAGGCCCATCAAAATAATAGTAGGAGAAGTGATCTTTCTGGTACCGAATAACAATAGTGAATGATGGTTTCTGGGTGAACCTCATGGGAGAGGATATGGCATGATGTGGCACTGTAGACAGAAAGGTCTTTCCCGAGGTCACTGTTAATCTCAATTTAGATGGAGGGAAGATCCAGAGAGGTACCTGTAAAAGAGGCGATCAACAAATGGGCAAGGAGAACAGATGATTCAGAAATTCTTACTGTGCAGATCAAAACCTGCATTTCTTCTAGAATTTTGATCCAGATCTGCTAGAAAGTTCTGAAAGATTCTACCACCACCCCTATTTGCCCATTCTTATTTGATAGTTTGTAACATCAGTGAAGAGAGCCTTTTAAAGCAGCAGTAGTTGTTGTTAGCTGTGTACCAGAGAGAGTTGAACCAAACTCGGACTTAGTCATGAAGCAGCAGTGGTAGTTGTTGGCAAGCTCTTCTTGTTCAGCCTAACTCAATCTCGCAGGATTCACAGCAAGATAAATAAATGAAAATGCATGTGCTCCCAAACCCCTATCCATCCATCCATCCATCCATCCATCCATCCATCCATCCATCCACATACCTACCCATCTGCCCTAGCTGTCTGTATATAAACCCGTCCTTCTAGCTACACATGGTCCATTGTAACCAAAAGATGAGGAAGGTAATTTTGTTACATGATGTTCCCATAACTCCAGGCCAAAATCATGCAGATTCCAGCAACTGCATATGAGGGGTAACAGAGAGGCCTTCCTTTTCCTTCCTATATTTAATAGCAACTAGCTGGACCCATGCAGATAAACAGTTCCACACAATGGGGCCAGTCTCATGTATGCTGTTGGGTTCTAGAAACTTTGGAGGGCAGCCAGGTTTGCGAATAAAGCACTAATTGTTAAAACCCCAGAGATTTGGGGTTAATGCCCATCTACAGAAAGCTGATTATGACTTCTGCAGGCGTTGCCAAAAAAAAAAAAAAGCCAGAGTTTGGCAGCATTTTGGAATCACTATAGCAACCCTACATGGCATGTGAACACTGACAACAGCCAACACAAGGAGGCAAGGAAGGGAGAGCAGCAGGGAGGAAGGTGCTCCATCAGTGGTAGTGGTGGACAGGGGAAAAGAGGGTCCAGGGTGAAGGAAAGGGAGATGACAGGAGCCTGTTGGGGGAAGGAAGCCTGAGATGCCACTTGGGAGGGGACTGGAACCAGGAGTGGTGGAGGAGAGGTAAAATGGGATTTCCCTCTCTCGTGTGTCTCCATTGCACTACTACTAGCTGCACTCCTATGCTACTCCTAAGCGCAAAGACCGTTCACCTAAGAATATGTGACCATTTTTTTTTTTACACAGGAGCCCTTGAGATTCATGAGTTTTTTTTATGCTTTATGATCCCAAGGGTTACTCCTACAGCTCCGTGCTGTAGCAACTGTCTTCTCTCTACACTTGTGGCTTCCACCTTGAAGTTGAACCCCTTTCTTTCAGAACTCTTTTCTTCATTTGTTTTGCCAGCAACTTTAAAAGAAGCAGAACCATGCATTCACGTTTCCGTAGCAGTCTTCTGAGTTATTCATGGTGGAAGTTCTTTAAAAGTGGGGGTTTCTAGCTTTTCTAGGTTCTTCTTATGAAAATTTCATCACACCCCTCAACCTCAACCTGTTTGTTAAGCCTGCATATCAATAGCATATGAAACAAAAGAAAAGTACATCTGTCTCTCAGGGAGTCTATTTTTTTTTTCTTGTGGATTACTCTGTAATTATATGAGAACAGAGCTGCAATCCCAGGAAATCACTCCAATAACCCTGATGAGACAGTTTGCTTTGTAATCACCTGCAGTTATGCACTGCTTCGAAGAGGATTATGGATATGAGCTTTGTTTCCCTTTGAGGTTGTGTGTTTCCAGGAGGAAACTTGACCAGTAGCTAAACTGATGCAGCTGAGAGAGGCAATTTTGGGTACAGCCAATACACATGTAGCGATGCAGAAATCTAGCAGGCTTAGTCATCACATACTTAAAGAGGGCCAGTGCAAATCCAGAGTTCTCAAGTCTGCAGAAAGAAAGTCCACATAATGCAATGCATCCCCTCTGTCAGTGGTAATTCAGGGAGCCCAAACTGTTTGAGAGCCAGCGTGGTATAGTGGTTAAGACTGACAGACTCTAATTTGGAGAACTGGGTTTGTTTCCCCTCTTCTCCACATGAAGGCTGCTGGGTGACCTTGGGTCAGTCACAGCTCTTTCAGAGCTCTCTCAACCCCACCTACCTCACAAGGTGACTGTTGTGGGGAGAGAAAGGGAATGAGATTGTAAGCTGCTTTGAGACGCCTTAGGTAGAGAAGAGCAGGGTATAAAAACCTCCTCTTCTTCTCGCAGTCTCAGGCAGGCAGTTGCCTATTCTCATTCCCCTGTGGCCATGCATTATAGGCTGACAACTCTGGGTTGAGAATTTCCTGGATATTTGGGGGTAGAACCTGGAGATGGCAGGGTTTAGGGAAGGGAGGAACCTTAGTGGGGGGTTGATGGCATAGATTCCGTCCCCTAAAGTAGCCATTTTCTCTGGAGGAACTGTACCCCATAGTCTGAAGATCAGTTGTAAATCTGGGAGATCTTCAGACCCCACCTGGAGATAGGCAGCCTTGTCCAACAACCAGCCAGCTGCGGCAATAACACATAGAATCCCCAACTGGCAATCTTGTGTTGTCATTTCTTTGCTTAACATCTGTCTTCTCTTCCTGGTGTCCCCATATAGCCAGTGTCATTTTCTCCATGAGGTTAAACAAAGATGATGCAGAATGAGTGACACGGTCTTCTTCACAAGCAGAAGACTAGGACTTTAGTAAGAAAAGTTCTAGCGTATCACTCACCTTCTTCCATGTATTATTGTTTTCTATAAGTGGGGAACTATTTTTTTTTAAAAAAAACAAACCTGAGGGAGATTTGAAGAAACAGAAATGTTCCCACACCTTTTGTGTGAAATGGTCCAGCCCACATTACCGCCTCTGAAGTCTACCGCTTCATTCTGCTCAATTTGTACTTATCTAGCTGTGTAGCAAAGATTGTAAATGTTCTTTTTTGCCATCAAGGTAAACTGTGGGAAGTGATGGAATGATGTTAAGAAACTTATAACTAGGGATGAACACATCCCACCCTCCCCACATTCCTTTTCCTCCTGGGATTTCGTTTTGTGCTGAGTTTTGCATCTCCTGAATTCCAGTTACAGTTGCCAAGCTCCATGTGGGGTCTGGAGATCTCACAGAATTACAACTGGTCTCCAAATGACACAGATCAGTTCCCCTGGAGAAAATGGCTACTTTGGAGGGTGATCTCTGTGGCGTAATACCATGCTGAGGTTCCTTCCCTCCCCCAATACTGTCGTCCTCAGACTTCACCCCCCAAATCCCCAGGTATGTCGCAGCCCAGAGTTGGCAACTCTAAACAGTACAATTCCATCCAACTTCCCCCCCTAAGCTTAATTACACAAGATGACTGTTCAGACATTACAAATGCAGGATACGGATCCTGAGTAACAAACCTATATGTCTATACTTAGGCATAGATAGGCTCTTATTCACAGTTATAATAGACATTCTTAGAAATGGGGCTGCTCCTATGTTTTCATAATAATTGTGAATAAGAGCCAATGTATGTACAAGTATAAACATGTAGGTTTGGTATCCACTTGTGTTTACTTGCAACAGATTGTAACCAGGGAGCAGTTGAATGTTCAAGAATTCTACCACTGCTTTGTTCTGGGTTTGGTTGCCTCCCTGAGTTGTGCTTCATGGGCTGTGTGAGAGATTGCAGAGTTCCTTGACTCTGTGATTAACATCCAACAATGAAATAGAACAGTCCAAAAAAAGAGAGAACTGCTTCAGATCTTTGTGTGGTTTTCTGTGGCTGTTTGCCGAAAGGGTCCCCCTCGTCTAAACATACACAACAGTTTCCAGCTTGGCTCTGTTACAAGCCACATTTAAACCCTTCTCACAATGGTACGGCTTGCTCTTCTTATTCTCACTGCCAAAAGTCACCTTCCCAATGGCTTTTGGTTTTTTTTAGCTCAGATGCTGGCTGCGTAGCTGATGTTTATATTTTCAGATTCAAGACGTGTTTGACAGCCAATTGCTAGGAGATAGCTTCTATTTGGACTGTCAGCTTTGCACATTATGTGGTCTTAAACAGAGTGCTCACCTCCCATATGCTCACACACGGCAATTTTGTGTTGTGGCACCGTTATGTCTATGCATTTGTTACCTGTCCCAAATTGCTCTTTTCATCCATTCTATTAGGGCTTATTTGATGATGTCATAAACACTGGTGCATGCTTGCCTTATCTATATTCCAGTGCTGGCATTTTAGTATATATTGTCCCTAGCATCTTTGCAGTTATTGTGCACAGATCACAGCATCCTTAGACAACAGGGAAGAAAGGTTTGCTGTAGAGGAGGAATAAGCAGTTGGGAGGCACTGTGGCCTAAGAACGGGGCACATGTTTGGCATGGAGAAAGTTCCAGGTTCAGACCCTGGTGTCTTTCGCTTAAGGGTCCCAGGTTGGTGGTACTGAATTAAAGCAAATCTTGGATCTTAGTACAAGCAGAACATGTTGTCATTTGCACAAGAGGAGGGGCTTGATTTATTCCGACCCACTGCTGTAGCTCCCTTGACACTCTGAATTCCATTCCAGTGGTTCTCCTGAGTATCTGGACTTCCACCCCCGGGAGGGGGAGTCAGGGTTGGCCCAAGGTCTTCTGGTTCCATAGCTGAACTATGACTTTGGCACCCCCATTCAATAGAGACAAAAGCTAAAAGTCTTTTACTTTTGCCATCAATCACAGCCAAATTATGGTGACCCAGTAGGGTTTTCAAGACAAGAGGTGTCCAAAGGTGGTCTGCCATTGCCAACCTCAGCATAGTGACTCTGGACATCCTCACTGGTCTCCCATCCAAGTAATAACCAGGGCTGGCCCTGCTTAGCTTCCAAGATCTGATGAAAGAGGGCTAACCTGATGCTATCCATATCAGGACAGTGAAAACTCTAGAATGAACCGGGCATTCAATATGATTTTTTTTTTAAATGGACCCGTCCTCCATATTCCATCATGGCAGCTATAAAAGATCAGAGTCAATAGCGATGGAGAATCTCAAAGTACCAATTTGATGTAGTGGTTAAGTGTACAGATTCTAACCTTGGAGAACCGGATTTGATTCCCCACTCCTCCACATACAGCTGCTGGGTGACCTTGGGTCAGCCACAGTTCTCACAGAACTGTTCTCTCAAGAGCAGTTCTCTCTCACTCTCTCAGCCCCACCTACCTCACAGGGTGTTTGTTGTGGGGAGAGGAGGGGAAGGAGATTGTTAGTCACTCTGAGTGAAGAATGGGGTATAAATCCAACTACTACTACTACTTCATCTTCTTATTCCTTCTTTCAAGCCAGTAGAGTAGGGTCTCACCTTTTCGGCACCCCTCAAATCCGGCCCTGAGGCAATCCCCCAGATTTGCCTGGTGGGTCGGGTCGGGCTAGCTCTGGGAGGTGGTGGCAAGCTCTAGTTCCATGAGCAGAATGCCACTTGTTGTCTGGCTCCAACCAAGTGGCAATGACATTATTGTGATGTTCACAGTGGGTGACTGCAAATATATGTAGGACATAACAGCATAAATTTTTGTACCTTTCTCAAGTTGGCCTCAAGTGGTATCTTTTACCCTTGGCTGTTCATTTTTTTTTCTATATTCCAGCTACAATCAGTATTTTTTTTTTAAAAAAAAAATCCCGTTTCAAAACCATGAAAACATATTGTGAAACAACTGAAGCTGAAAGCACTAATTAGAAATTGTTTTCCAAGTATGTAGACAGCCTAGACTCCTAGTTCCACATCATTTGTGGCTTGAAATAAACAGAGCTGTTATCGAATGTCCTTACAACTCTGGTTCAGTTTGAAAGTTCACATTTTATTTTATGGTTTCTTCATACCCGGGATAAAATTGTGTTCATCTTCTCCCCACCTCCCCAGCCATAGTAAGAAAATTTAGTAGAAATATTGTTGAAACTGATGACCTTTATTTTGGCAAAAAAAAATAATAATCTGAAAATGGGGAATTTGCCAGCTAGATGGGCTGGGAATGGGCTGAGAGAAGCAACAGAATTAAAGAACTCTGTTCCTTGTCATAGCAGGATTGTAGGATATTTTTGCCCCCACATCCATAAGAAATGGAATGGGAAGCTGGAGGGGGGGGGGGATTGTCAAGGGCTTTATGTAAGCCTTCCAATCAGGGGGTGACTATCTGAGCCTTGAAAAAAAATCCTGTAGGCTTAACAGGTAGCTATTGGGAGGGCCAGGAATTCTGAGAGAGTCTTTCAGAATTCCTTGGTTTCTGTCATCTGTTCCCATTGTCTGGCAGGATGGGTGCTACTATAATTTGGATCCCAAAGACTGGTTCGGCCCTAACTAAAGTAAGCAGAAATAATATTTGTTCAGGCAAACGTCTTTTGGCAAACGTCCAGAGCATCTATGGATAATGGGAGTTTGTTTTTTTCCAAGCTGCTCATTGGCCGTTTGGCTGACAATTGGTATATCTTCCTGCCTTCAACAGCTCAGTGAAGATTCACAGCTGAGGTGTGCTGCTGAGGTATTTTTTTTAAAAAAAAAACAATTTAATGGCAAGGGGGGCATACCAGAGGTGAGCATTGCCATTTTGAGGTGGTGCTGAGCTCTGCTCCCCTCCAGATGGGCTGCAGGCGGAGCTTTCACACAGAAGCTCTGCTTGCAGCCCTCCTGCTGTTTCCCCTTTAAGATGGGCCAACGGAGGTTTTTCTTTACTCTGCCTTAAAGGGAAAACCCCTGAATAAAGTGGGAGCATGCTGTGCACCACCTGGTTGTGGAAACAGCTCAGATGTGTTCCAGGGGGAGCCAGAGGTTTACACCTCAGTGCTATTAAAAGGACTGGTGGATCCTTGAAGGCAACATTAGATCATATTGGATTGAAGCAGCAACTGCAAATGGGGGTGGGGGGATTCTTCCTTGGGAATAAATGAACTGCTGCTTCTCTTGAATGCTGATAGTAGTAAATGATCATTTAAATGGTGGGTCATTGATGAACGCATCCGTCATCCTTCAGGTGTCAGAAAGCAACAGTGGCTCTAGGATAAATTCTCCTGACCACCTAATGGTTTTTCATCTATCTAGCTGAAACAGAAGTCAGACAAGACAAATAAAAAAGATAGCTCCGGAAAGATTCCCAGCATGAGGAAAGGTGTTACAATTATGGGAAGCACTGATGTATATAAACGAACACGAGGACCACTGACATCTCTCAGTATTTAGAAAGTGAACGACGGCGTCTTTGGATTCACAAGAAATTGGGAAAGAGCCCAGGAAGCTAAAAGGGAGAATCTGTGTCTCGGAGTTCATTAAACACTATCCATCTCTGAAATGAGAGCCTTCCCCAAGAGGGTTTTCCTACCGAGCCTTGAAATTCTATGATAAAACATGGATCTGTATTACATAATAAGACTCGGGGAGGTGAACGGAGCCAGAGATTTGCAAATGATCCCTGTAGCCCTACGCAACTTTGCTTAATCGTTTTAAGAGAGAGAGAGAGAGAGAGAATCCAAATGTGACATATCTTCAGAAATATGGAGGCAGGTTTTTATTTTTATTTAAAAAAAACACTGTAAAATGTAGATTGTGTAATGTTCCTTGAAAGAAGAGCTGGGTAATTCCTTTGTAATTATACATAGATGAATTAATTATTCTCTAATGAGCTCAAATAAAAACATTTCATGCTGCATTCTCCCCCCCCCTTTCCTTAATTAAAAATATCCAAGAGCACAGTTCTAATGGGCTGCATTTTTCCCTTTCTTGATTATTGGTGGTGTTTCTGTTAATTATGAATGGAAATTGAACTTGCAGATCATGTTAAAAACTGCAGCCTGTTTTTTTTTTCCCCCCTTTATTGCTCACTTTTCCCTACAACCTTAAAACTCACCCTTTGGGGGCATTTCCCCAGCGTTATCTGTACTGTTATTAAATGTATACGAATTAGATTCTTTTTTAAAAAAAACACCTCAATTCTTTATTCTGTAGAAAAGGAGCAGGACAATCTGGGAAATTCACACTCTGGGCCAGATTAGAAATTCAACAGGGCCCCTTTCTCAGATGCCCTCCAAAAAACGGAGTTCTAAGCAGAAACTAAGGCAGAGGACAGACTGGCAGAATGAAGCACAAGGGAAGCGTGGAAAAAGACCCAGTCCGAGTTGTTGCGGGGCTTCCAGTCACACTGCATAGACTGATGCAGGACCATACCGGGGAGGAGGCAGAATGCAACATTCGCCCTGCGGGGTGGCCCCTGGCGACAGTGCCGTGGTTGCACACAGCTTTTGTCCATTTCTCTGACCTGCACATAGGTGCATGGGCACATAAGCACAGCAGCAATTGGGGCAGGATCCCATGGCTGGGAGCTTTAACTCCGTGAGCCGGAAGCATCCCCACGGGTGGTTGTGCACTCAAGCGCACAGTCCGCATGGGTGGTTATGCACATCCTTGCTGGATCAGCACGTTCACATTACCAGCACCGCTTGATTGAGGCTTGTTGCGTCCACACTTCCAGGAAGCGGGATCAACATGCACCCAGAAGGCTTGACACCGGTTTCATCAGGTACCTTTTTAAAGCAGGATGAAAATGCTTCAGGATGGGGTGAGTATGGCATGGCAATGCTGGACAGCTGTGGCTGTGTGAACCGGCCCTCTTAATCCACTTGTGAAACGTGCCTATATTGGGCCAAACTGCCAGTCTGAACTCTGCCTAAGAAGGAGCAATTAATGAATGTTCTCTGTTACATATATTTTCATATTCCTGTTTTGTTCTCTGATTTTCACTGTTCGTTCTATATGTTCCTTTGCATTGTGCATGTGATGCTACCAACTTTTGTGATAACTCTGATTTTGTTGAAACTTTTAAGTTTTGTTTTGTTTTCTGTTTCTTGACACCTCAGAATAGAACTGTAGTAATCCTTTTCTCCAAACATATGTACCAAACTGAATAGAAAGTATCAGTATTTAAATCTGACACCTGCTTTGGCATCTGTCTAATGTAAATGGCACATCCGTGGACTAAAATGCTGTGAAATTTTAAACTGCATATACAAGCATAAAAATGCCATTAAAATCCCCCCCTTTTTTAAAAGTGTGTGTGTGTGTACTGCTGCTTTTATCGAATTTTACTTGGCTTGGTGATTTAAAATGCATCTGTTTGTTAGAAAAGACTTTTTAAAAAAAAAAATCTTGATTGCTTAATTGTAAATGATTATTTCCTTGCAGGAGATTATTTTTTTTTTAAAGAATTCTCAGAATGCATTTGAAATGCATTTGTTATTGTGGACAATTATTTTTATGCCACCCCCCCCCCCCTTTCCTGATCTTTCTTGAGAATGCTTGTAAGGGCAAAAAGGAGACCACAGAAATAGACTGATTTAGTTCAGTTTAGAAGCGTGTGTTTTTGTTTAGGATTGCATTATAAGCATTTGAAGAGACAACGACAATCTGTTTTCCATCCCATGTGTTGCTTCTATTGTTAGCTGTGTGCCCCATGCTTGTTTCATATAGAAATATCCATTCTCAAGGAAACGCTTTGACTATGCCTATATCACATTTCAGATTATAATTGATATGCTTGCCTAGTTACTGCTGGGGACAGGGGATCCAGTGGGTTCAGCTGGGTAGTGACAGAAAAATAGGGAAATGGGAGGGGCATCAGTGTCCTAACACAGTGGTGTCACTTCCAGCACAACTGAAAGTGATAGCAGCATGTTACCATTGACACTCGTTTGGCCAAAAGTCTGTTGCTAAACCATAGAGTTTGGGCTAAATGGTAGAATGTTGACAGCAGCATCATTACATCACCAGAGAGGTAAGGGGGGAAATTACTGGCAGCAAACTGAAGCCTAGGCCTCTGTTGCCAGCAACTCATCAATGTTAATTCTGGTGTACAGTGGGGACACTCTGGTAACTGAGCAAAAACTCCATGGTAACAGCCAGTTTTACCATAGATTTTTTTTTTGCCCAAATACTGGACTGTCCAAGCATTGCCAGTAACGTGATGATGCCGCTTCTGTTGCACATCCGGAAATGATGTTACATCACTGGTGACAAAGACCTCAGTTTGCTGCTGCTAAGTCCCTCCTGGCTGCTGAATGAGGCTGTGGGAGGGGCCGCATTACTGCCATTACTTTAAATGCTTTTGAGAATCATTAGTGGTCTTTGTTTCTAGGGAGATATATTCAGAGTGCTTTTCTGCACCAGGTCATTGCTGCAGCTTGGCTTCTTAACTGTACTGTTTATCTCCATCTATCGTTTTTGCCAGTTGCTGCTCGCCAGGTTTTCCTTCCACTGTTCCCTGTGGTTTTTTTCAGACCACTTTTGCGGTGGTTTGAAGAAAACAAACAAACAAAAAGAGGACACTTTTTTTGAGTGAGGGGTGGAGGGAGAGCAACAACTGGCAACTGATGTTGTGTCTAAGGGAAGTAAAAAAACAAAACAAAAAACTGATGCAGTTAAAAAGCCAAGCTACAGCAAAAACCCCGTTTGGGAAAGCCCATATGTACTATTTTTGTGGAATTTTATATTATTCAGGGTTTCCTTGACTATATATGTGCATTTCCTAGCTAGTGTGGGAGTAAACTGATTGACAAAAATATCAAAATTATTGAGAAAGTTCCCCACAATTTACATGCCTGATATTTGGACATATTATCCAACATTCTCTGTGTCAGTTTCCAGATATACTCAGTGTGATTCAGGTGTTTTCACATTAGTGAGTAGGATCAAATTCGAAACAGATTTAGTTCAAGAAACTGAGGTTACTAGAAAAGTCTAAAAAGAAGACTCCCCCGCCCCTTGCAGAATAGAAAGGAATAATGTGATGGGCTTCATAATGAGGCTGATCCAGTTCTAGAATGATTTGTTATCCTATACTGGTTGTGGACAAATCAGTGTGCTGTAAAGGGTGTACTGATGAGATGGAGAACTTAGGGAAACTCTTCTTATCCGCTTGGGGAAAGGAAGTCAAGACAAATAACTTATTCATTACATCAGATCTGCACAAAACTGAATGTAGGAAGACTTGTGATCAGTGGTAAAGCTAGGGTTGCCAGGTCTAGGTTGGAAAATACCCGGCTTTAGGGACGGACCCAGGAGAGGGTGGGGTTTGTGGAGGGGAGGGGCCTTAGCATGGTGCAATGCCATAGAGTCCACCATTCAAAGCAGCCATTTTCTCCAGAGGAGCTTATCTCCAGCTGTCAGCTGGAGTTCAGCTGGAAAAGCGGGAGATCTCCAGGCCCAATCTGGAGGGTAGCAACCCTAGATAAAGCATGTACTTGGCATGAAGAAGGTTAAAGGTTCAATGACATCTTCAGTCAAAAGGATCAGGTAGTCAGTAATGTGAGGGGGGGGACCCTACCTGAGGCCCTGGAGAGCCACTAGCAGTCAAGTGTCATTATCAACCAATCAGTAGATGGCAGCTTTATGCCTCCATATTACAGAAGACAAGATAAATGAATTGGAAGATGATATGGCCAGATTTTGGTAGGAATGGGTCAGAATCATTCAGTTCCTATAGTTTAATACCTGAGTGGATCGTGTTTGGATGTTTAGAAGTCATTTTCATTGTTGTTGTTTTTCAATTCAAAACACATCTGGGTGGACCTTTCTCCCACACCTGATGGGTTAAAATTCTTAGAATCTATGACCTCCAACAGGACCCCCTGCCAGATTGCAGACAACCAAATTGCAGACAGCAGTGAGAAATTTTCTTGATGATGATGGTGATATGCTGTCACATAACAACTTCCTTATGGCAACCTCTCATGGGGTTCTCAAGGCAAGAAATGTACAGAGGTGGTTTGCCATCGCTTTCCTCTCCATAGCAACCCTGATTTTCTTTGGTGGTCTTCCAGGGCTGACCCTGCTTAGCTTGCAAGCTCTGACAAGCTTGGGCTAGTCAGGGCTATTAAGGCTGCTGTCTTATTACAGGCCATTAAAATTCTCCCATAGAGAGGGTGCATGGTGGTGGGTTTTCCCCTGCCATGATTCTGAAGCAGGCAGTGAAGTGTCATGAAGGCATATTTCCAGGGGTTTTTTTGTAGAAAAATTCCAGCAGGAACTCATTAGCATAACAGGCCACACCCAACCACAGAAATGCATGATTAGCATATTAGGCCACACCCCTGACAGCGTGGCTCCCTCCCAGGATTGGCTTCCCCAGGTGCCCCACGGCTTGTGGGGTGCCTGGGGAACCCGAGAGAAGGAAGGCAGTTTCTGGATCGGTGGGGTGCCTGGGGGACCCAAGGAATCTGGATTGGCTTGGCTTCCATGGCTTGCAAGTCACCTGGGAAACCCAAGGGGAGGGGAGGCTGTAGGCATGGCCAACTCAGAAGCCAGCCGGAACTCCGTTCCTGTGCGTTCCTGCCCCAAAATAGCCCTGCATATTTCTAAATGGATTGATGAGAGATGCTACATTCTGAATGCATGAATATGCACATGTACACACACAGACACACACTCCACATAGGAACCCTGCTGTAGATGCATTCATTTCAACGCTTTTTCTTTCAAACCATGCCTAACTCAACTTGTTTCTGATATCCACTAAGGAGCTGGCAGGTTTGCTTGGAGAAAATTAAATGCTTCAAACAGTGGAGTCTAGCAAGATAAGGCACAGGAGTATGCTTTACTTCTTTGACTGAATACTTCATTTTAATATATATATATATAAGCACCCAAACCCACCTCTAGCCTGCATGTGAATGAACAGAGTCATGCATAATCGGGTTCTACCCTTGACAGCCTTTAGACAAGAGGAGATCCAGAACCTCAGGCAGAGTTCTATCTCAAGTCCGGTATGTCAATGGTCCCCTCCACATATTCTTGTGTTTTCTGTGTCTGCATGGGCTGGTGGCATTTATGCATCTAAGTGTGCAATTTAGCTTCAAACTGATGCCTGAATGCACAATTTAGATCTGAGATCTTCATCCCGTACATTTTTGAAAGTGTTAGTGAGCTGTTGCTGTCATCTAGCTGATCCAGTGCAACTCTTCTGTTCCATAATTGGTCTTGGAGTCACTCCAATATATAGCAACTGGAATGGGGATTCAGTAATAGTGTACCTAGGCTGTACCACGAAATAATGAGTCTATGGCTGTACAGGGATTTGAACTGGAGACTTCCCAGCTCATAGGCTTAACTATTACTTTGCAGTGACATTACTAGTGCAGAAATAGCTTGGTTTTTGACTACTTTTTATCATCCTAAACCAGGAGCAATCCTGAGCATCACCCCTTGGCTTATTTATTAATCATATCTATATCTTGCTCACCCAATGGAGAACTCAGGATGGCATGTATGGGGCTGTTTCGATTGTCGCCTTAAAAAATAGTCAGATTCTACAGTGTGATATGGAGAAAAAACAATCTAGACAAACTGAAAACATTGGATAAGGAGCCAGCTTGGTGTGATTCATGTGTTGGACTAGGACCTGGAGACCCCGGTTCAAATCCTCATGCTGCCCTAGAATCTTGTTGGGAGACCTTGGGCCAGTCACTTTCTTGCAGCCTAATGCATCTGACTGGGTTAAGAACATAAAGAAGAACAGCCATGCTGGCTCAGACCAAAGGCCCATCATGTCCAGCATTTTGTCCACACAGTGGCAAACTACCCCCTTCTAGGAAGCCCACCAGCAAGATGTTTGTTGTGATGGTAACATGGAGAGAGGGAGACTTCTCTGAACGACTTGGGGAAAAGGGAAGGCTAAACATGTACAGAATCAATAATACAAAATCCAGTAACAACCAGCATTTGCTACTCTCCACAGCTTTCTTTGTTTTCATGCTCCCAAGGTCAGACTAGAAAAAGTGGGGAAGGTAGAAACCAGTGTCAGGGAAGTCCATTCAGATAGAAAGAAAAAAGGATCCCTAATTAAAACAACTTAAGGGGGACCAAAAAAAAATTATCTACAAATCCTGAATGACTTCGGATCCACAAACCTGCAGGACAATCTCTCCCACAATGCAAAGCCTTCCATAGGGTAAAATGAGAAGCTGACCATTCATAAGGATTCTCAGTGGCGGCTCCCATAGGTTTACCAACTCTGGGTGTGGAAATTGCTGGTGATTTGGGGGTAGAACCTGGGGAAGGTGGGGTTTGGGGAAACGGAGGGCTTCATTGGGGTTCAATGCCATAGCGTATGCTCCTCAAAACAGCCCTTTTCCCAAGGGGGAACTGACTTCCGTAGTCTAGAGACAAGTTAAAATTCTGGGAGATCTCCAGGTTTTGTCTGGAGGTTGGAAATCCTAGGCTCCCACCTTGTGGAATGGCCCAGGTCAGAAGGGTTTCTACTCTTTTGTCATTCTACGGCCCCGTCCACACTGTCACTTTTGTCGCTCATTTCTCCCTATTGCTTCAGGTTCCCCCACCCCTCATATGTTTTGCTCTCTCTAGTAGTCTCAGAGGGAGCAAAACACATGTGGAAAAGGGGGGGAGACCCAAAGTAATAGGGAGAAATGAGCAACAAAAGTGACAGTGTGGACGGGGCCTACATAATGTTCGAGAGGACTTTGTAAAGCATGAATTAAGTAGAATTAACAGCCCATGAGGATACCTTTATTATGGAATAGTCCTCTATAAATACTCAGGGCTTTTGGGGGGGTAGTGGGGGGTGGAGAGATACTGGAACTCTCAAGAGGGAAATGAAGTTTTCAATCTGTATACTGAAAAGTCGTGAACTTTTAAACATTTTTTTTAAAAAAAAGTTGTCAAAGAGATTCTGGAACTCCATTCTGGCATGTTCCCCCAGAAAAAAAAAAAAAAAGCCCTGCAATTACTACTGCAGGTGTCAACTGCTCTTACTGCATTGTCTTGACCTTGTAACTGACTCTATATTATTTAGAGTTTACTTGTCTTAGATCATTTGTTGTTTGCACTGGTCCCTGATTCTATAATCCTAGTCCTATTGCACTGCTGTTTTAAGCTGTTTGATTGCACAATTTGTATCTTGCAACCTGCCTTGAGTCGTCACGAGAAAGGGGGCTATAAATAAATAAACAATGAGTCAAAATCACAACCACCGATAATCAAACCACCCAATCAAAATGGAAGCATCACAGAAAAAAACTGGAACCAACAAATGGCATCCCTCAAAAGCATATCTAAATAGTCAGATTTTCTTTGCTCACTGAAAGATGACAAGTGAGAAGAATGGGGAAAAAAAAAACTTCCCCAAGAAGGGTGTTCCATAGCTGTGATGCCACCATTGACCTGTCTCATGAGCAATCCCATCACAGTTTAGATGGTGGTGGAACAAAGAATAAGGCTTCAAATATTGATCTGCTAAATCTGAGTAAGATGCAAATGGGAGGAGGGGGTCCTTATGATATCCTACTTCAAGACCAATGTCAACACTTGGAACTGGACTAGCAGCCATTAAAGTTACCTACACATATCATAGTGCCTCCTTAAAACCCATAAGAACAGCAACTCAAAATGTAGCATTACAGAGCTGGATTAGGAAATGGAAGACCCAGTTTCACATCCAAACTTGGCCATGAAGTTCACTGGGTGATCTTTGGTAAATCTCTCTCACACCTTAACCTGCCTCACCTGGTTGTTACAAAGAAAGAATGGAAAAGGGGGAATCATGTATGCCATTCTGAGCTCACTGGAGGAAGGGTGGATTTTTTTTTTTTAAAAGTGGTAGATACAGGGCTGAATTTTTTAAAGCTCTGCAAGCTTTCTTGATTACAGAAGTACACTCTTTGTTCCTCAGAACACATACTCCTTTGAGTCTACTGAGCATGGTCCTTTGAACATACTTTTTTATGCAATGACTTTTGTCCATTTTGTTTCGTTGTAATTATGTGCAGTGGTGAATGCACAAAGGAAAGTATAAATCTTGGCTTAAGTGTGACGGTGACTTTTTTAAAAACAAGATATGCATTCATTATTGTAGAATAATAAATAAGATTTGTAGCAATATAACCTATACAGAATTTACATTTAAAGCAAATCCATTGATCGTGGCTGAATCCCCAAAGCTATAACAGTGATTAACTTCTTCTGAAGGTACAGAGTCTATTCTCTGTATTTTGTGATGGTGAGGAGTAGGGGAGAAGCTCTTCTGTAACAATTACATATTTTCTTCAAAGACGGTATTGTGAACACAGATTGGCAGCCTGTGAGCAGGATTTGGCCAGCAGGATGCTTATTGTCAGGGCTGCCGAGAGACGTCGTGAGCCCCCGTGCAAAGGTTCTATCTCCCCTCACAATGTGACCCTGATCCAAATCATATATCATGACAAAACAAATCCCTTGGTTGGCTACTTTTATGCAGCTATAATAATAAAATAATCCCCATGTCCATCTCTCTGTCCATTTCGGCAGGCATAACTCATCAAAAAGTAGAATGAGGGATCTCAGAACCGGCCATCGGATTCAGGATGGTTGTGGGAGTTCCAGTGCCAGAAATGAAAGGAATCAGAATGTCCTGGCCCTGGTGGAGGACGGACTGGCAGAATGAAGTGCAAGGGAAGCAGGGCAAAAAGACCTGGGCCAAGTTGTTGCAGGGTTTTCTGGTCACACTGCATGGACTGATGTGGGCCCATACTGGGGAGGAGGTGGAATGGAGCGTTCACACTGCGGGGCGGCCCCTGTTGGTGCCACCCCAGTTGCGCACAGCTTTGATCCGTTTCACCAACCTGCACATGGGCGCATAGGCACATAAGCACAGCAGCAACTGGGGCAGGATCCCATGGCTGGGAGCTTTAACTCTGCAAGCCAGAAGTGTCCCCGCAGATGGTTGTGTGCTCAAGCACACAGCACGCATGTGTGGTTATGCCGGATCAGCAGGTTCACATTACCGGTGCCACTTGATTGCAGCTTATTTGCGTCCACACTTCCTGGAAGCGAGATCAATGTGCACCCAAACAGCTTGCCACAGCTTTTACCTGGTACTTTTAAAAAGCGGGATCAAAATGCTTCAGGACAGGGTGAGTACGGCACGGGAACGCCAGACAGCTGTGGCTGTGTGAACCGGCCCACTTAATCCGCTTGAGAAACGTGCCTATATCGGGCCAAACTGCCAGTCTGAAATCAGCCCCTGGTTATCTCCAGGTATCCCCCCTCCCCATTCTATTTGCAGTGGAAGTTAAACTAAGAACTAACTTCTGTTGCTTGTTTATTACCACTAAGGCAAATTAACATTCAATTATCATACAAATAAAGAGGGGAGCATCCTTTTACTACCTTGATAGATCATGGGGCAATATTAACTCCCCCCCTGCTGTTCATAATATGAACAACAGTTTGCTGCTATACTTTTATTAAATGTGTTCTAAGTTGCCAGCCAGGATAGATGAGAAGTAATTGAGAGCCAGACTGAAGAAAAACATGGTGTGTGGGGGAAGAAAATTTAGAAAGGGGGAGAGAGGAATAAATGTAGATCATTACCAGTGCCACTTGATTGCAGCTTATTTGCAGACAAAACTATGGAGCTTGGTGGAACGACAGAAAGAGGGAAAGCGTAGACTGTTGAAGATAATGACCTTGTTAGGAGGCTGCATCTTGGCAATGACTGAAGCAGCCATGAGCTGGGCTGACTGGTCTTGGCTTGCTCCAATGCTGGCTTAGTTGATGGGCTTAACACCATGTGATAGGGATGCTACAGTGCAGTGCAACATTAGAAGTTTTGTTTTGTTTTTTAAGTGGAATAAAAATAAATAAAAATATATTCTGTGAATGCAGCCTGACACTGGCTTCATGCCGTCCTGTAGCTGACTTGGGCCCTGGGAATTTTGTCCCCCTTCCCTGGTAGCCCTGCTCATTGGCCCTCAGGAAGATGTCCAACATTGTGGAACTGACAATAGTCTTCTGACCCACTTTCCTCCTTCTGCTGTTGTTTTGACTTAAGGCACAGCACTGGGACCTTTTCAGTTCCAACTGTCAAGTAGGCTGTTAGGCTAAGAACAACTCCCTTTATTTCTGGCTTTCTCTCACTTTCTGGCTCATGACTAGGCCATCTAACATGGTCATGAATGTAAAGTTGTGTGGTTCCCAACAAACTGTTATAATTTAAAGTGATGCAGGCAGAAACAATTAGGGAAAAGGGCATTATTCTCAACTCCTTCTGTGGATTGCCTTGGAGCTGGCTCTTTAAGGAAGGAAATGATTAAATGGTAAGAGTTGGGAGGTCTGGGTTAGGGTTGCTAGTCCCCAGGTGCGGGCGGGGGAGCCTCTGATTTGAGAACCCCTCCCCCATTTTTGAAGTGTTAGCCAGTGGGGAGAATGGTGGCTGTCAGGTGACACTCTAGAATTTCCTTCCTCCTAGTCTCTATGGTAGTGGTAGAGTGGAGGGCTGGAGTGTCACAGCTGCTGGATGACTCCCTATGTGCTGCCTCTCACATGTTTAGGATAGGGTCCTCCTAGCCAAAGCTCCTGGGGCTGGGTGAGAAAAAGCCTGCTTGGGAAGGATGGGGGTGCACTGCAAAGCCAGTGGGTGAATGAGTGTGAAATGCAAAGAAAAAGAATGTTTGTGTGTGCATGTATGTCTGTGTGTGAAAGAGAGAGGGAAAGAGCCAGTGGAAATGATGGGGAGGGGCTGCAGATGGGTGAGTGAGTGAGTGTAGGGTGGAAAGAAAAAGAATGTGTGTGTGTGTTTGTGTGTGTGTGTGTGTGTGCATATGTGTATGTCTGTGTGTGAAAGATATAAAGAGCCCACCTGGGAAAGAGGGGGGGACTGCAGAGCCAGCAGATGGGTGAGTGTGGGGTGGAAAGAAAAAGAACGTGTGTGTATTCTGTGTGTGAAAGAGAGAGAGAAAGTGCCTGCCCAGGAGGGAGAATGAGAGAGGGAGAGAGAGAGAAAGTTTGTGTCTCACCCAAATCAGCCAGACACCGCAGGAGTTAGAATCCTTTAAGAGTCATTTGCCTCTGGAAGTGAGTCCGTGGCTCACATCTGAGGCACTGGTGACTGAAGCCTCTCATGTGGACAGTGAAAATAGCTACTTTCTTGAGTCCAGTAGTACCTGTTAGACCAACAAAGTTTTATTCAAAGCATAAGCATTCGTGTGCAAGTACACTTTGCCAGACTTATTTCTTGGCTCAGGTGAGAGAAAGCAGCTTTTCTTCAAAATAAGGGGGAGGTCCTTGGGTCAAGATCAGATCACGGAACTGTGGGCTAGTTACAGATCCCTCCATCATACTGTACTGGAGCTGCCTTTTCCCGTTAGCAATGAAGGCAACAGTAAACCATCTCAGGCTGCAATCCTAAACTATCTCAGGCTGCAATCCTAAACTTTCCTGGGAGGCTGGGGAAAAAAATGGACATGTCTGAGCAGACTGGCTTAGGATTGTTTATTCAGAAACCTTCTGGTTGAAAGATATAAATCTTTTTTTAAAAAAATATGTATAAATAAATAACAGCTCTTCATTTCTTTTTCTGTCTCTGACCTGGAACATATATTTTTCACCAAGCCCTGCACCAAGATGAATTTTGACTCTTTATGTAAATGGCAATAATTAATTATATTGCTATAGTATTTTGACATTTTTACTAAGGCTTTCTTAATTCAGTCTTTAATGAACCCCCTCCAGAGGGCTTTGTGCAGGTTTAAAATAATTCTATCGATCTAAAGAAAATAAAATAGCCATTTAGAATATTACAATACTGTATAGAAGTCAGCCATTAAAAGCCATCCCCGGCAAGAATTTAAAGCACTTCTGGAGAATGTTAAGGCTTGGACTTTGTTGAGACTGCAGAGGAAGTGAATTCCAAAGCTGTAGGACAGACAACAAGTGTGCTAGCGTACTTTTGTGGAACAGACTTGGTACAATCCACTAGGATCATATTCTCCTGAGCAGATCACTTCAGAAGGGGCCAGAGATGCACCAAAAATCCTCTATATCTCTCTGATTCATTCCTACTGGGCTCAAAAAGGAGATGTTTTCTGATAGATTCCACCATTGGAGCATTTAGGAGTATTTTGCAGTGCCCTTCAAAATTATCGTGGCTCAGTTCAAACATACCATGAGGCCATAACTTAATTAAACTTTGATTAGAGCCTGGTCACATGAGCAAGATAACCCGGGGAGGGGGGAAGTGAGGCTTTTTGCATCGCAGCAAAATGAAGTGCGGTATCACGATCAGACGGTCTCCCAAGGCTCTATGCTCAGGCTGTCAGCCGCTGATCACACGGTGATGGTGAAGTGTCTCAAAGTTCAGCAGTACCGCATTTGTGCACATGCACAGGTCTGCATTTGTGTGCATGTGCAGGTCCGCATATGTGTGCATACCATGGAGGCTTTTAAACAGCATTCGGTGTGAGATGGGATGCAGACGGGCACCAGATGCGACGGGATACCAGTGCTTCCACAATCTGATGCCTGCCCGCGCCCCATGTTTTCCAGAAAACACTGCACTTTCACAGGTATCTTTTAACTCCGCTTCTTCGGCAGGCTGATACAGGTTGCAGACAGGTACAGGATGCTTGTCAGATGTTTCCATGTGATCGCGCCCTTAAAATCCAGCCGGCATTCGTGCCTATCGTGCGGCTAATGCTGCATGTGATTGGGCTCATTAGTGTGCCTACCTGAATGCAGGTCACTCTACTGGTTAATTAGTCTGAAACCATAGTCTGGATAACTAAACCAAAGTTAGTCTTAGCTATGGTTTTGTGTGATGTATGAAGGAAGCCATGCTGACTGAACTCTGGCTGGTTTCTTAGCACTGCTTTCACTCAGCCCTGTGTATAGAGATGGCCAACCAGAGCAAAGGTGAAACCATCTTTTTTTTCTTTTTTTTTAAGGCAAACCAGGATCTGGGTGATCATTTATAAGCCAAATCCTGTTTTCATCAACTAACCGTAGTTTTGGATCTGAGCAAAGCCCATGAAAAGTTTGCTCTCAAAGTTAGAGATGGCCTAACCTGTTAAAGGTTCTGTTTGCTTATGTGATACCTGTACAGCATGGGATCCATTTCTGTGTGTCTTTTTCCCATGTGACAACTGAACAGTATAAGATTCCGCCACTACCCAGAAAACATGAAAATAGGTAATGGATATAGCAGGCTGGAATGCATCAGTTATATTTTCTGCTACTTAAAACAAAACAAAAAATAATCAAAAAGCCAATTACACCCTCTGTTTTTAGCCATAATTTCAAAATGTAGTATATTTTTTGTTACTGTATATCATGTGCTTGTGTTTGATGCATGGGTTGCCATTTTCGGCTAGTTTGAATGGGGGAAAAGGTGGGGGTGGGAAGTGATATATGGCACCGTATTTAAATTTGAATTTTGAAAGAAGGAAGTGACTTCAGAGGAAGTGACATCACAAGAAGGGGTGGGTTTGGTGCAGTGTGCTGAAAGAGACATCAGAAGGAGTGGAGCTTGGGAAGTGATATCACTTGACCTTTCATCTGAAAGTGACGGAGCAGGACATGGCATCACACAAGTGATGTCACATCCTTGCTAGGCACAACCCCCAACGTCTCTAAGCTCCACCTCCAAAGTCCCCAGGTATTTTCTGAGTCAGACCTGGCAACCTTATCTGGGGTAGATGGTTGTCTACATGTATGGTACTGGATTTTCTGAAGACATGTATAATTGCAGTCATAGTCATAGATAGCTGTAGCATGGTCAGCAAGCAGCTGGCAACTGGCAGGAATCTGGGGAGGATATTGGGGGCACTGTTGAGTGATGGCACAATGTTGCTTTCGGGAATAACCCAGAAATGATGTCACACCTCCTGAGGAGTAACTGAAAACTCTATGGCAAAGCCATAGTGTTTCCATCAATTCCTAGAGTGGAATAATGTAACTTCTGGGTTTTCTGTGGAAGTGTAGTCATGCCATTGGCGATGGTGACTTAATTTTTTTTCAGGAGCATCAGGAAGAAATAGGGATCTATTTCTTGATCTATTTCTCAAGGGCAAATGGGGATGATCAGAGCATAGTTCCAATTTCTATAACTAGTGTGAAGAGGAAGGCTACAGGTATAGAGAATTGATTCCTGTTTCTGACATCTGTGAAGGCTTTCCCAGTGTGGAAATTCACATTCATTTATCCTCTCTCTCTCTCTCTCTCTCTCTCTCTTTGTCATTCATCATGGCCCTACATAATTATGAGCTTAATGATCTTTAACCTTGACAGAAGCAAAGGGCTCTGAGTCTTGGCAACCACTTTGCATTTACATGCATATTTTATAGAACTGAAGAAATGCTCCTTGGGGACAAAACTGCTGCACTTAATGACTTCAGATATCTTTTTAACTCCCCACTCCCTTACTGTGACAAAAAAATGACAATGGTCTTGGGGAAAATAATATGAGTCACCAGTGTGGAGCTAACCTGCTGATTTTCTTATTTGTCGGAGCTGCCTCTAGTAATGTTGCTGAATTACGACTAAATGACATTTTATTTATTTATTTATTTGATTGATTGATTGATTGATTTTTATCCCGCCCTCCCGGCCGTGTGAATGGCTTTCAGATAACTAGCTTCATGTGCTTTGAGCAAAGCCAGAGGCTAGAAAGCAGAACGTGGCATTTTAGTCAATATCAGGTCTTTACTTTAAAATTTAGAAAGGTGATGATCATTTTAGCCTGACATTACTGTGAAGGGAGAAGGTCAGCCAGTTTGATGCAGTGATCTGAGCGACTCTCTTAAACCATTCTGTTTATGCAAACTGTGAGCCTTCCAGTCACATGTATCCGAAACATGATACATGCGGTCACCTTTGTATATTGGGCAGTGTGCAGATTTTCCATGCGGGTACAGCTTTCATTCACACAAACCAGAGCCTTTGAATCTGAATTCCTTTTGTTTCTGTGTGCTGTTGAAGCCTACCTTTTTTATGTTATATGAAGAAGTCAGTGACTCTTTGAGAAGAAATGTTTGCTCAGAGAACTTCAGCATAGTTATGGTCAGCCATGTCCTCTTCTGACAATCTGGACTGCCTCGCTACTGCTCTTGCAGTACAGTTTTCAGTGCACCGGATTATCCCCCCCCCCCAAGTTTATGTCATGTGCAAGTTACCACTGTTAGGGGACTGTGGCTGAGTGGCAGAGGATATGCTTTGGTTACATCCATTGGGTAAAATGTAGCCAAAAATAATGCACTTTTTTAGTCCTAATAAAATGGGGGAGTTACGAATGTACTTGAGTCTGGTTTTCAAATGTTTACGCTTAGTTGAGGATAGGGGGATGAGATCTTGCCATTCAATCATATCTTTACAACCTTATTTTAAAAGGGAAAAAAAAATCTTAACACCTTTCAAAGGCAGGGACGCTTCCAAAATTCCCTACATCTGATGTTCTCCCAAGAGTTTGGAGTTCCAAATTACAAAGTCATGTATGTACCATTGGTTCACCTTTTATTCCCAATTTTATAAAAAAAGTTGCATATGTGCTCTTTGCTACAACTGCCACTTTTTTCATTTACTTTATGTTGTTGTTGTTGTTGTTGTTGTTGTTGTTATATGTATACCCTGCCCTATCCCACGACTAGGCTCAGGGTGGCTTCCAACATAAAATCCACAAAACAATAAAAGCAATAAGACCAATAAAACAGTAGATAGTACAGTATACAATAACAGAACAATCCATGCCTCATGTCAGGTGGATATAGGTACCCCAGGAAGCTCCAGTGCCCAAACAGTATTGTCTAGAGCATCAGGGCGCTGGGAAGGGGCCATAAACAGGGGAGGCGAGAATAGTTGAATGTCTGCTGCCTCAACCAAAAGTGTGGCAGAACAGCTACATTTTACGGGCCCTGTGGAACTGTAATAAATCCTGCAGGGCCCTGACATTGGGTGGGAGCATGTTCCACCAGGTTGGGGCAAGGGCCAAAAAAGCCTTGGCCCTGGTTAAGGCTAAGCGGACGCCCCTCAGGCCGGGATCACCAGAAGGTGCTGATCAGAAGAACATAAAGCTCTTCAGGGGGAAGGCAGTCCCGCAGATAAGATTTTATGTCTTCTTCCTACTCTACATTAACAATGCAAACATGGGCATTTTTTTTAAAAAAGGCTCGGTATGGTCATGCATACGACAGCATCAAGTTTACTTTAGTGTGGCATTTTATTGAGGTGCCTGTGCTCTGACACATGTTGCTAAACCAATGCAGAGAAGAACTATTGATGTGATTGTCCATGCACACGTTACCATTGTTTTTGTTTGTTTGTTTTGGGTTTTTTGGCAGGGCGTGATCATTAATGGTGTAAAACAGCTAGATGCTTGTCCAGCAGCACCTTGAAGACCAACAGGATTTTCAGGGTAGAAGCTTCCAAGAGGCAAAAGCCCCTTCGTCGGATGAAGGGAGCCTTGACTCTCAAGAGCCTTCACCCCCCAGATCTTGTTGGTATCTAAGGTGCTGCTGGACTTGAAATTAGCTGCTTCTATTGCAGACTAATATGGGTACCCCCTGAAACTGTCTTTAACAATGGCTGAGGACAGACTGGCAAAATGGAGCACAAGGGAAGCGGGGCAAAAAGACCCGGGCCGAGTTGTCGCAGAGCTTTCCATTCACACTGTGTAGACTGATGTGGGGACATAACAGGGAGTAGGCGGAACAGAGCATTCCCACTGTGGGGCAGCCCCTGGCAGCACTGCCATGGTGGTGTGTGGCTTTGGTCACCTGTGCATGGGCTCATAGGTGCATGGGCGCAGCAGCCGGATCAGCGAGTTCACATTACTGGTGCTGATTGATGTGCGGCTTATTTGCATCCACACTGCCAGGAAGTGGGATGAACATGCACCCAAATGGCTTGACACCGGTTTCACCAGGTACCTTTTTAAAGCAGGATGAAAGCGCTTCAGGACAGGGTGAGTGCGGCACGGCAACAGCAGGCAGCTGTGGCTGTGTGAACGGGCATAGGTGTCAACTTCAGGGGGGCTGGGGAGCTGGAGCCCCCCCCCCCCAAAACTTTTCCGGGAAGTGCTGAGCCTCCCCCGGAGACAATGGCCTGTGATGTCTCTGGCCCATCCCCATCCCCCCCCCCCCCCCCGGGAAATTGGAAAGTCTACACCCTTGTGAATGGGGTCTCTTAATCCACTTGCAAAGTGGGCCTATATTGGGCCAAACTGCCAGTCTGAACTCAGCCAATGTTGGTGAAACAAATCATACACATGGACAGAAAGATTTAAAGCTGAAGCACACAATACATTTTCAATTCAGGAATTAATTCTGGACATTATTCTAGCTCCAGTGGGATTAAGGAAGAATGGAATTGGTGCACAAGGAAATTCTGCACCATTAAAGAAATGGAAGTGATTATCTTCTCATCCCTATTTGAGTGTTAAGTGCAGGACTCTTCATTAAAAAAAAATATGAAACCACAGGTAGCTCTGACTTGCACGTGCATGTAGGTGTTTGAGCCACAGCTCTGTCCATTTATAGAACAATATGAGATCACTTTAAATCCACAGTGCAGTGCTAGAATCCAGGGACTGGCTTCTTACAGACGAATAAATCCGGACAACAGGGAACATACTCTAAAAGTGATTAATAATGATTAATAATAATCCCAGCTAGTCTTACATAATGCTCAGGGTGACTTGTATAATAACTTGTGATGGCGTCCAAGCTGACTTATTTTGAAAGAAAGCTTCCCTGTCTGGTAGCTTGTTTTTGTGAAACACTCGTTCAGGAATAGCCTTTTCGAAATGACTTCTCCCCCACTCCCCCCTTATTATTGCTCAATTAAACAATCAAGTCAAACGGAAGGCTCTTTTATCAACACTGTCAATTACGCTAAATTAGTGTGATCAGATTTGCTGAATGCAATGCAATCTTCCTTAAAGTCCCCCCATTGCTTTCAAGAAACTGTCTGGAAAGAAAATCCAAAGTATGGAAACAAATCAATGGATTAAAATGAAAATTATATCCTAAACGCTTCATCCCCTCTTTGATGTCCTCATTTAGGATGTTCAGTGTTTTTGTTCATTTGGGGTGATAATAGATCAGAAGACATTTACATTAGGAAAGAGAGGGTTTATATATATAAAGCAGCTGTTTTATAAAAATAGAAATGTCTAATTATACCTATGATTACATTTAATTTTGATTAGTATGCATGCAAATCCTTCATATCCTGGTGTGTTCAAACTGATATGGATCCTTAAAGCGTGGATGAAAGCACGCACAGAGAAGAGGAGCATTTGGCAAAGCCCATATGAAAGGAAAATGGGCAAACACCACATTTTTTAAAAAATCACTAAAATGCTTATTTTTTTTTCGTTTCAGCTACATACGGATTTGGATCCTGGAAGCAGCAAGATCAAGTATATCCTCTCAGGAGATGGAGCTGGGACTATCTTTGTGATTAATGACAAAACAGGTGATATCCATGCAATGAAAAGACTTGACCGGGAAGAAAAAGCTGAATATACGCTAACGGCCCAAGCAGTCGATAGGGATACAAACAAACCCCTGGAGCCTCCTTCAGAATTCATCATTAAGGTTCAAGACATCAATGACAATGCTCCGGAGTTTGTTGATGGCCCATATCATGCAACTGTTCCAGAAATGTCCATTGTGGGTATGTATGCAAGCCAAAGTACCATTGTAAGACTCAGCTTAAATGTTGTTCAGTAGCCTCCGAGCAAACAGCCCATCAACCAAAAGATGCACTTCTTGATTTCACTCCTACCTCTCCTTTGACCCCGAGCTAGATGGTCCAGGCTAGCTTGATCTAATTACATATTTCAAGCTAGGCAGTGTTGTCCCTTATTAGTAGTTGGAAGGGTGACCACCAAGGAAGTCCAGAATCACTTCACAGAAGCAGGCAGTGGGAAACCATCTCTGTTAATCTCTTGCCTGGAAAATCCCTTTAGGGGTCTCCATAAGCCAGTTGCATCTTGATGGCACTTTACACCCATACCTCTCATTTGCACAAAGCTCTCATGGTCTTAGCCACTCTGAATGACTATTATCAGGGAATTTTTTTTTATTTCTTTCTTTGCTCTACAATGATTTCAGTGGGTTGCATTTGTATTCCATTTGTGGCCTTGTGTGGTTAGAATGTTGTCTCTGAGACAGATTTATCAAGATGTGTTCCGGCACGCCACTTTAATCCTGTTGGTATCTTGTTATCTTGCTGATGCTTAATTGTCTCTTTGTGTGCAATCTTCTCCACAGATGTGCCACTTGTGATATGTGGCTACATATTTATTTCCCCTTGTACTGGTAATTAGCCTGAAAAGCTAAAAGCAGTGATGTTGTATCGGGGAATGGATGGTGAGAACCTTGAGCAGGTCTAACAAAGAAGAGGCAAACAGGGATGTGGATTTGGTAAAGCCAAACTGAAAAAAAAATCCCTGATCTGATTTGGCTGTTGAATACTGAATGCCAACCGCCCCCCCTGGAAATATTTGGGATTTTTTCGGCTTTTTTTGGGGGGGGGGGGCATTGCCAAATACTCACCTTCTTTTTTTCCTGTTGGGTTTGGGCAGTTACTGAGACAGTGGCACTGGTTCTGGGGGGCACATTGCACTGGTTCTGCTGTTGGCCTTATTCGACCTTAGTCCTGTTGGGTTTGGGCAATGACTGCGACAGTGGCACTGGTTCGGGGGGGGGGGGGGCACATTGCACTGGCTCTGCTGCTTGCCTTAGTTGACCTGAGTTCTGTTGGGTGTGGGTACTGACTGCCACAGTGGCACTGTTTCTGGTGGGCAGGCACATTACACTGGCTCTGCTGCTGTTCTTGCAAACATGCCCCCAGAGATTCTCAGATTTGACTTGAGTCCTGTTGGGTTTGGCCACTGACTGCCACAGTGGCACTGGTTCTGGGAAGCACATTGCACTGGTTCTGCTGCTGGCCTTGCAAACATGTCCCCTCACACCACACCTCACTTACTTTCTAGTGCAGAGATTCTCTGGGAGACACTGCTGCCTGCCTTTCCCCCTTCCAAAGGAAGCAATGGAGAATTGGGGGCACTTTCTTTGGATGCTCCTAGAATTGGACCACCTGGTCCAGTCTTTTCCAACCATGAGGGTTCTTTTGAGGAGAGGCTTCAGCAGCTACCGTATAAATTTGGTGCCTCTACCACAAATCCCCTCCCCCCAACCCACTGACAAATTGTTAGAAGATTTTTGTCATTGACTACAATAGCCCCATAGGATATAATGGCACTGAATATTATCTGGAATACCAAAATTTTTCAGGTACCAATACAATATTAGTATTTGGGTATATTCGGGAATACCGAAAAAATTCAGCTTTATTATACTCAAATCCGGGAAAAAAATATCCCGCCCCCCCCCCCCCCCCCCGGCACACTCCTAGAGGTGAAGAAGAATTGTAGAAGGAAGAACCTTGAAAAGGTAGAGAGGAATAAAATAAGGTGTTGGTCATTAATTTATTCAAACATACTTCTGAGAAGGCTTGTTTGGGCCTAAGAAACTCATTGGGCCTAGCCCTGGAGTAGAGCTACAAAGGTGCTGGGTTCATCTCAGTTCACAGTGTTTGGTTATTTACTTACTGTATTACTAGTTCATACTGCCTTTTTTCTGAAACATCCCTCCTATTTTAATTCTCAATGACTCTGTGGCATATGTAGGGTTGCCATTCCCAAGCTGGAGGTGGGGGGTTGCCTGGTTTTGCAAGTTTCTGCCCACTGCCAGAATAGGACACCCCCCCACACACACACACACACAACAAAGCACAATGTGCCTACATCACCCAGAAGTGATGTGGGTACATTGGGGGGGGGTGACACTCTGGGTTTTGGGGCAAAATCTCTATGATTTACCATAGAGTTTTGCCCCCCCCCAAAAAAAAACAGTGTCACCCCCTGACATGCTGACGTCACTTCTGGCTGACATAGGTATGGCATGCAACATCACTTCTGGTGACATTGGCATGTCAGGGATGATGCTTCCAGCTCCTGGAACATCCCCCCCCCCCCCCGGGCCAGCATCTCTAACAGACCTGGCAATCCTAGGCATATGTTAGACTAGGAGACATATTTATTTATTTATTATTTGGATTTCTATCCCGCTTTCCCTTGCGAGCAGGCTCAGGATGGGTTACAACAGGCAAATAAAACCGTTAAAACAACTCCCACATAATTACAGTTAAAACCTATAAAACCTAGATTAACATAACACATGATGGTGAACCAACAATTTAACAAAGCTCCCAGGTGCACACTGTATATGTGTTCAAAAAGGGCCAGTGTATTGAGCAAGTGGGCAAGAACCTCCACGTATGGCACAGGTTGACATTGTGCATAGCATAGGGATGGATTAGAGCAGGGGAATTTGGTGAAATTGGACACTTGTCACCTCAACCAAAGGCCTGGTGGAAGAACTCTGTTTTACAAGCCCTGTGGAACTGTAATAAGTCCCACAGGGCCCTGATCTCCCTTGGGAGAGTGTTCCACCAGGCCGGAGCCAGAGCTGAAAAGACTCTGGCTCTGGGCGAATCTAAATGGATGACTTTGGGGGCAGATTACCAGAAGATGTTGTTCTGATGAGCATAAAGCTCTTTGGGGGGCATACAAGGAGAGACGGTCCTGCAGATATGTTGGTCCCAGACCACATATGGTGGGCCCATGTAGTGCCTGGCCTGAAGACACCCCATGTCTAACATCCAGAAATACAGAAAAGCAACTCTGGCTGGCTAGCTGACCAAGTGAAGCCATTTATATGATTCTGGTATTTTTTATTGCGCTGTCCATAAATCAAAGGTACAGGGGAAGTGGCTAATATTGCCAGAATCACACAGCAGGATTCTTTTAAAAAACATGAATATGTTTTTAGGCAACTACAATATTTGTATCTCTGAACCAGTTATGGGTCCCATTCCTTTTGCCCTCTGCCATTCTGAGCTGTGGCAGGAGAAGAATAAAAGTGGTGCTGTCCCTCCAAGTTAAAAAAGAGAAAAGAACAGAAAGGGACGTTGGTCCAGAAACTCTGTGGTCCTCTGGAAGTGATGGGATGCTGCAGATGGCATCACAGCCCTCCCCCCATATCTCTGCCCTCCTGCTGGTTCAGTATAAAAGCTCTTTGCAACTCATGTCTTTGCATCAATATTTCCAGCAGAGAAGTCTGCAGTTATGAAAGCAATGCAATTGCACAAATGCATATTCTAGATCTACTCACATCTTCAAAAGGGGGGAAAGGCCTCCTTCCTTTTTTTATTTGCAGAAACCTATGTGATGCCAGCATAAATGGGTAGATTTCTTTTTTTCCAGTGTAGGTTAATGTGGGTCAAGTCAATTTCAGCTGAGTGCCAATTAGGATTCCCCCCAAAGATGATGCCCGTCCCTTTAAAAAGCTCTGATTTAGCTCTGGGCAATGCTGCCACTGTGTTTCCTGACCTGTTGCTCTGTTGGTCTCCTCCAATGCAAAGGAGAAAAACTGGCTGCTCGTGGCAGCAGGAGAGAGGAGAGGTGAGAGAGGTCAGTCGTATTTAGTTATTTGCCTTGCAGTACTATGCAGGGTTACTCCCGCCTGGGCCTATTGAAATCAGCTTAGACTGGCACAATTTAGACTGGGGGATTACACCATTTGTTACTTCAATTGCTTAGCATCCTGCCTTTTCCCTGACCAAGTTAGCAGTGAAGCTTGCCAGTTGGCCTGGTGGGAGGGTGTGTGAGTTCCTGTTCCTTGGATAAAGGCTTGATAGGAAGAGATCTGAAACTTTTCATGCCATGGGAGCTAAATCTCACCCCAGATAATTAGGGTTGCCAACTTCCAGGTGGGGACTGGAGACCTTCCACTATTACAGCTGTCTTCAGACAATAGAGATCAGTTTCCCTGGAGAAAAATGGATGCTTTGGAGAGTGGACTCTGTGGCATTGTACCCTGTTGAAGTTCCTCCCCTCCCCAAACCCCACACTCCCCAGGCTCCGCCCTCAAAATCTTCAAGTATTTCTCAGCCCGAGAGCTGGTAACCCTACAGATAATTGGTGCAGATCAAACTGATATCAAAGGGGCAGCTAGAGGGACCATTTTAAAAGTTAGGAACTCTAGCTGGGGCTATGTCAAGATTAAGAGGCCCCATAGCAATATAATTTAGTAAAAAATAATGGGGGGTATTATTTAGAGGTCCTTATCATCTGAGGTCTGACGTTGTAGTTTATTTAGCTTCTTTGTCAATAAGGCTCTGTTAGGAAGGACTCCTAAAATGTAGTAGATGAACAGTGCACCCCTCAAAGGCCAAGAGAGCCAGTGTGGTGTACTGAGTGTCAGACTAGGATTTGGGAAGCCCAGGTTCAAATGCCCACTCTGCCACAGAAGCTTGCTGGGTGACAGTGTTCCCTCTAAGCTGAGTTAGTGTGAGCTAGCTCACAGTTTTTTAGCCTCCGGCTCACACATTTTTGTCTTAGCTCAGGAAGGATGGCTCCAGAGCAGACTAAATTATGCAGTAGCCAAATCACTCACTCACAGCTTTAATGCCAGTAGCTCACCAAGTAGAATTTTTGCTCACAAGACTCCACAGCTTAGAGGGAGCATTGCTGGGTGACCTTGGGCCAGTCACAGAGTCTCCACCTAATCTGCCTCACAGGGTTGTTGTGGGGATAAAATGGAGGTGAGGAGAATGATGTAGGCTGTGTTGAGTCTCTCTAGGGAGAAAAGGTGGAATACAAATAGCCTAAATGAATAGCTTTAGGATTGCATTGTAAGATGTCCTTATCGAGCTGGAGAGTGTCGGAACAAGCCTGCATGATTTACCCGAGTGAAGCTGAGAAGACGATGGCTTTTTAGTAATTGCTACAAAGCTGTCAAAGGGAGACGCTTGTAAATGTTGACTTGAGGAAGTGCCTGGCCACTTTAAAAGCACTGCTGCGTCTTATCAGAGTTCCAAAAACAATAGACTCCCGTATTTCAGTTTTAAAGCAGAACTGCAGCTGTATACATTAATGTAAGAGGCTGGAACTGTCATTTTGCCTGACAGCCTGTAGACTGAGCGGTACGAAGCCACCTTCCATTCACAGCATGGCGGGCCTGGGAGCACTCGCAGAGGGAAGATTGGGCGGGCTTATCCATTAGAGCCCTTTCCGAGGCTTGACGTCTTAGTTCCTTCAAATCACTTCTGCTGGAACGGACATCAGAGTTCTCTGCCACAGTTCCAGGCTCCTGTGACCCAAACATGAGTTTAATATGTCCAACTCTTTAATTATTCAGCAAGGCAAACACGAGGAAGACCTCAGGACAGCTGTATTTGCTTAGCGAACTTTTTTGGCAGAAGTCTGCAAATGCTCACGTGAACCAGTTAGATCTGAATCCAATTAGGACCTTAGAGACCAACAAAATACCCTCTGGCACTGACTCTGTTCTTTTTAATTGTGCTTTAACTGCAAGGGATAAGAATTTTGCTGCTGATTATTTCATTTGTGCCAAGAAGTACATTTGAAACCACAAATTCAGATAAACTACCAGGACTCCAGCAAAATAAGTTGAGGTTCAGGAGGCCCTGCAAAGTAATAATAGATGCAAAGCAGACTCTACAGCATCATTCCCAGATAGACATAGCCTTTCCAATCAATTAATCTGTTTAAATCTGCCCCCCACCGAGAACTGTCAGGTCCCTCCTGGCAACAGGTGGGGGATGGGTGGGGCTTACCAGGAGAAAGAGGAAGGCCCAGGCCACATTGCCAGCCTCACACTGGAAGTGATGTCATCATACTGCAACGGTGCTCTGGTATTTGGGCAAAAATTCTATGGTAAAAATGGCTTCTACCATAGAGTTTTTGCCCAAATACTAGAAGATCACCTGGATGTCACTGATGTGTTGATGTCACTTCCTGTATGATGCTGGCAGTGTGGCCTGGACATTCCTCTTTCTCCTAGTAAGTCCCCCTACCAGCCAGCTGATCAGTGGCAGAAGGCAGGGCCTAGAGGTGGGGGAACCCCACCTCCACTGCAGGGACTGGCAATCTTACCCCCCACCGCTAATAAAAATGAATTACAAGGCATTGCATCTTGCTAGAGTAGAAGTCGTTTGCTATCTAGGGTTAGTAAAAAAAAAAGATATTTAACTTGACAATTTATTTAATACTGAGTCAATTCCTAGGACCATAGGGAACCTTCAGCAAATTAATTCTGTGGTTGTATAGTCTAGCACCATTTTCTGTTTCCTTGTATCAAATCTTCCCTGTAATATGTATACCATTGTCTTTGCATCAGTAAATCAGTAGTGCGTATCTGGAATACATATAAACATAAGTTAGGCACAGGAACAGTAGACGTTGCATACACAACACAAATAAATCTACAAACCTGGCAGTGAAAAAACAGAGGTCTGAACCAGTTAACAGTATCTACATTGGTTGGGTCTGCACTTCCCTGAATATTGTGCTGCTATTGCTCAATCATCACCATTCACCTCCTGATTATCTTGTTCGTACAGGAGAATCCAGGAGGTGAATGATTACGATAGCACAGCAAATAGTGCTCCATCCAGTGAGGTGTGGATCCAGCCATTCATTCATTCCTTATAAAGGCAAGTAATAAATGTGTAAAAAAAAAAAAACCAACCAAAAAAACGCTTTGCTCTATACATTTTTTTCGGAGTGAAACATTTCGAAGATCTCCTGTTTCCACCCTCCCACAAGGAAGAAATTCAAAGGGATTGATTTTTATTCTCCTTTCCTTGTGAGCCCCACTTTGGAGCAGCTGTTCTTAAGCCGTGCGTCTACGTCTCATTGAATTACTTGGGTGATGAATGACTGTAAAAGCGGTTCAGCCTAAATAGTCAATTCTAACTCTTAACCTCCGGTGCAGCAAACATTGAAGCCTGAGAGCTGGAAGCTGAGAATCTTACTGCTTTAGCGGTTTTTCTATTGCCTCCACGTCCACTGTTCTCCTTCACACTATTAGCCAACTGCAAGATATACACACACTCTTTAGGAGCTTTTATTACCAAGGCTAGGGGTGGGGATTTGGATTTCCACTGGAAGATACCGGGAAAGGTGAAAACATGGTTTGCTTGGAGAATCTTGCCAGTTCAGTCCCTGGTATGTCTAGTTAAAAGAGCTCCTGTAGAGATTCTGGGAAAGACCAGGGCTTTTTTTTTGTAGAAAAAGCCCAGCAGGAACTCATTAGCATAATAGGCCACTCCCAACAGCAGGAAGTCATTAGCATATTAGGCCACACCCCTGGCAGCACAGCTCATTAGCATATTGGTCGGGGAGTGCTGGGAAAGAAAGGCATTTTCAACATGCCTGGGTTCCCTGCCTGCCCTTTCCCAGGTGCCACATGTCAGCTAGAGAAGGGAAGGCAGTGAGAGGCTTTTCCTTGTCAATTTCACTCTCAGCTGACTGGCTGGGAGTGAAATTGACAAGGAAATCCCCATGGGCTTCCCAGAGGGAAAGATGGCATTTTAATATGCCACCTTTCCCTCTTGAGTGTGACGTGGGGAGGGCAGCGTGCTCTGTAGCCACACATGCCAGAGGTTTTGGTTGTAGGTGAGCCAACTCAGGAGCCAGCCGGAACTCCGTTCCTGTGCGTTCCTCCCCCAAAATAGCCCTGGGAAAGACCTTTCTCTGACTGAGAATCTGGAGGATCATGGTCACTTCTAACAAAGCGAAATGGGTAGGTAGTCTGGCTTGGTACGAGATTTCAAATTGTGAGGCCACTTTAGTATGACTACTGGTCTTTTGCAAAATACAACCCGATATATCAAGATGCCATATACTAACTCTTTCTATGGTTCCATCAGTCCTTTCTACTCTGACGGGCAGTAGCTGTCTAGCGTGGGGAGGGGGGAAATCTGTCACCTGCTGCCTTTAATAAATGAAGAGGTCAGTGATTGAATTTGGAATTTTCTGCATGTAAAGCAGGTGTTCTGCTATAGATCTACAGTCCCTGTACCTGTCTCTCATCATAACAGGCAAGTTTGTAGAGTCAGAGTCAAGGGACACAGTTTTCCTGAATGATACCACTGAATAGCAGGTGAAAGAACCGAAAGGGTCAGTATTCCTCCATAAGCCATAGAGAGCCAGTTTGGTGTAGTGGTTAAGTGCGCGGACTCTAATCTGGGAGAACTGGGTTTGATTCCCCACTCCTCCACTTGCACCTGGCTGGATGACCTTGGGCAAGCCATAGCTCTGTACCAGCTGTTCCCTCAAGGACAGCTTGGGAAAGAGTTCTCTCAGCCCCACCTACCTCACAGGGTGTCTGTTGTGGGGAGGGGAGGGGAAAGGAGTTTGTAAGCCGCTCTGAGACTCCCTTGGGGAGTGGAGGGCGGGGTATAAATCCAATCTCTTCTTCTCTTCTTCTTCTTCTTCATAAAAAGAAAGCTACCTGCACATATTTTAAAAAAGCAAATCAGAGAGTCAAGATTCACCCTAGACTTCTGTGTGACATACTCAGGGGTCATTTCGTAGAAAAAGAGGTGCAGGAGCTCATTAGCATACCTATTAGCATAACTCATAAGCATAACCGGCCAAATGTCAGTTTCAGCCCTATTATACCCTATAGGCCATTGAAGTCAAAGGCAAAAACTCATAGGGTATATGAGGGGCTGGAGGACAGGAGGTTTGAGGGAGAGGTTCCAGACTTGCAGGGTACCTTCTGGGACCTCTCCGTGAAATACCCACCAAGTTTCAAGAAGATTGGACCACGTGGTCCAATTCTACAGGGCCTCAAACAGGTTGCCCCATCCCCTCCATTGTTCTCTATGGCGGGAAAAAAGTTATTTTTCCCCACCATAGAGAACAATGGAGGGAATGGGGGCAACCTGTTTGGAGGCCTGTAGAATTGGACCCCCAAGTCCAATTTTCTTGAAACTTGGTGGGCATTTGGGGGAGAAGTCCCAGAAGCTACCCTGCAAGTTTGGATCCTCTCCCTCAAACCCCCTCCCCTACAGCTGCTTTTAAAGCTGCCGCCGAATTTCGGCAGCAATTCGGCGGTGGGCCGAATCAGATCAGAGAATCTGATTCAGCCCATGGCTGCCCTACTGCACACTCCTGAGCTGGCGGAGCGCTCGCTCCAGCCCCAAAGGACCCCTGGACATACTATATTTTGTACAGAACATTTTTATCTTTGTTTCCCCACCAATGTTTTAAAATGCTAGGGACCAAGCAAAGGTTAATCATTAAATTTGTTTCTTACCATTTATATTCTGCCCTCCATGCATGTGGGCTCAGGGCAGATTACAACAGCAGTTCAAAATAACAATTAAAACAATACAGGGAATAAATAATTAAAACAGTTTAAAACAAGGTAGATGAGTTGAGAACAGATGGTACTATAATTTACAAATACAGTGTTCTCAGAACTGGGGCAGCTGGGCCGTAAACCATACTATAAGATCTTCTCAGATGGGCCGGATCAGATGGAAAGCTTCATCAAGCTTCAGCCAGGAAGGCCAAAAGATGGAGTAAATGGATCCCCACCACTTCATCCAGAAGCTTGGCGGAACAGCTCCATCTTGCGGGACCTGTGGAACTGTGATAGGTCCCACAGGGCCCTGATCTCAAGTGGGAACGTGTTCCATCAAGTCAGGGCCAGGGTAGAAAAGGCCCTGGCCCTAGTTGAGGCTATGTGGATGTCCTTTGGGCTGGGGGCAACCAGCAGATTGTGGTCTGCTGAGTGTGAGGCTCTCCAGGGCACATATGGGGAAAGGCAGTCCCTCAAATATGTTGGTCCCTGGTCACACAGGGCTTTAAAGGTCAGTACCAACACCTTGAAGTGGATTTGGCACTCAGTTGGTAGCCAGTACAATTGGCATAGTACCAGCTGTGTGCACACCTGCATAGACTTCGCGGTCAGCAGGTACACTGCTGCATTTTGCAAGAGCTGGAGTTTCTGGATCAGCCTCAAGGGGAAGCCTGCATAAAGTGAGTTACAGTAATCAAGCCTGGAAGTGACCATTGCATGTATTACTGTAGCCAAGTCCTGGGGGGAGAGGTAGGGAACCAGTTAGGTGTTAGGTGGTTGGTACACCAGCTGAAGATGTGAAAAGGCAGACTTGGCAACAGCAGTGACCTGGGCCTCCATAGAGAATGAGGCATCCAGGATCACCCCTAAACTCCTCACCTTTTGGACTGGCACAACTGGTGTGCTGACCAAGGCAGGGAGTGTGATTCCTGACCCAACCCTGCCAGGTCAGGTACAGGACCTCCATCTTCATTGGATCTAATTTCAACTGACTCTGCTGTAGTCACCCAGTCATGGCCCTCAGTGACCTGTCCAGGGTCTCTGGGGTGGAGCCCGGGCAGCCGTCCAACAACAGACAGAGCTGGGTATCATCAGCATACTGATGACAACCCAGCCCAAACCTCCAGACCAGCTGCCTGAGGGGGCACATATAGATCACCCCTGTGGCACTCCACATTCAAGTGGGTATCACAGGGAGCAACCTCTGTCCCTGAGCACAGAGGAAGGAGGACAACCATTGCAGGGCAATCCCCTGAACCTGTATGTTGATGAGGTGGTGGGTCATAGGATCATAATCCACCATGTCAAACACTGCCGTCAGATCTAGAAGCAACAACAGCTCTGACCCACCCCGATCCAGGTGTGTCTGGAGTTCATCTGTTAGCGTGACCAGTGCTGTCTCCAGGATCCCTCAGGATCAGTAGCCTGGCATATTCCAGCACCCAGCTGGACACAGCATCCAGAAGGTAAGGTAGGCTGTCTGCTGTTGTGTTGGGTGGTCAGTACACTAGCCAGATAACAAAACTCTCTTTGGCCTTCCATGCCGTTAATTTTTTGGTGGAAAAAAGATTCTTGGATAAGAAGAGCCACTCCCCCCCCCCACATAATTGTCCAGGACTGGTGAAGGACCAAAAACCCAAGTTGAGAGAACTGGTTTAGGGCAACAGTTTTGCCCTTTCTCATCCAAGTCTCGGTCACACAAGCCAGGTCTACATTCTGCTGTGTGAGATAATCCCATAGGACAGAGGTCTTATTATTGATAGACCTGGCATTCATCAGCATCACTGCCGGAGATGGGCTATATATTCCTAGCTCCACAACTGACATTCCTTGGGATGGTATGTAGAAGGGAAAGGGTCCGAGCATTACCATATCTCCAGACCCTCCCTTCACTTCCCTCTCTTCCCATCCCATTCCATTATAAAGTATTAGTTTCTTATTAAAAACAAACAAACAAACAAAAAACCTACCTTGAAGTCAAAAGTGTATGCCATTATTGGTAGTTGAAATTTCCCTTCAAAACAGAAATATCACTTCAAACCTGAACATTAGAAAACACTGGCACTATTTAGACATTCCAAATTCCAGCAATGAATATGGAGAGAGTGGATCATGTCAGCAAGTTCTGTTACTGATTGTAATGTATGGATACAGTCTCATTTGTAGCATGCATACATTCCAACAAACCTTCACCTGATATGCATGGAATCAATAAAGCTGCCTTATATTATGGAAGGCCATTCCATCAAAGCCAATATTGTCTATTTTTACTAATAGAAGCTCTCTATGGTCTCAGGAAAAGGTGTTTCACATCTCCGAGCCAATCCTTTTAATTGGCAGTGTTTGGGATTGCTTGTCAGTTTCTGAATCCAAATTATTGACCTATGCTCCCCAAAGTTCTTTGCTGCTTCTATCCCATTTCTTTGGTATACACATTCATTGGACATGTATATGAGATGCAGATCTGCTGACATTTGACTTTTGCAAATATGAACTTTTGAGGCAGACTTCCCCCTTCCCATGTTAATAAGGTACTTAGGGCACAATCGAGGAGTAGCCAAGCTTTTGGAGTCTGTGGGCAGCTTTGGAATTCTGACACAGTGTGGTGGATGCAGCCACAAAATGGCTCCCACAAAATGTCTGCTGCAGGAGGTGGAGCCAGACACAAAGGCTGAGTTCAGACTGGCAGTTTGGCCCAATATAGGCCCACTTTGCAAGCAGATTAAGAGATCCTGTTCACACAGCCACAGCTGCCTGGCGTTGCCGTGCCACACTCACCCTGTTCTGAAGCGTTTTCATCCTGCTTTAAAAAGGTACCTGGTGAAACCGGTGTCAAGCTGTCTGGGTGCACGTTCATCCCGCTTCCTGGCAGTGTGGACACAAATAAGCCGCACATCAAGCGGCACCGGTAATGTGAACCTGCTGATCCAGCTGCTGTGCCCATGCACCTATGTGCCCATGTGCCTATGTGCAGGTTGGCAAAAAGGACCAAAGCTGCACACCACCACAGCGGTGGTGCTAGGGGCTGCCCCACAGTGTGAACACTCCATTCCACCTCCTCCCCGGTATGGTCCCGCGTCAGTCTACGCAGTGTGAACGGAAAGCCCCACATCAACTCAGCCTGGGTCTTTTTGCCCTGCTTCCATTGCGCTTCATTTTGCCAGTCTGTCCTCAGTCAAAGTGTCTTCCACAGTTTATCTTCAGTCACACAGTGAAGATCCTTATGCTGTGTTGGCAACTGCTGTCAAAGCCATGTTTTGTTTTGTTTTTAATGTGCACAGTCAATCAAATCTCCAATGGCCAATCAGATGTATTGCTTGGCAAAAGCCCCACCTGGCCCTGCCCACTTTCTTGAAACACTTGGTGAGCACCAGGACAGGTGTCAGCAGGTCCCAGCAGATGCCAGAGAGTGCCATGCTGGGGGTACTTGGCATAATTTATAAAGGGTATGGCTGTGGGGCAAAAGGTACAATGAACTGCATATCTTGAATGTCCAGAGCTTTCTTTACTAAGGTGCCAGGATTATCGGTTTCTAGGGGTCATTTCAAGCAGGAGCTCAGGGGAGCTCAGCTCCGGGAGTTGGTGCCCGTGGGGGAATGCCTGCTTGTGTCATGGCTGCAGCAAAATGACCCCATCCCCTGGAAAGGTCCTTGTTCCTCTGACCAGCCTTCTGAAGGCTTCAGCCACCGTTGAAGGTATCCTCCCAGAATAGCGGTATTTCTGAGGCTTGGATTAGTAACTGTCTCCTCTCTGCCAGCTCTTTCTTTCTTTCTTTCTTTCTTTCTTTCTTTCTTTCTTTCTTTCTTTCTTTCTTTCTTTCTTTCTTTCTTTCTTTCTTTCTTTCTTTCTTTCTTTCTTTCTCTCTCTTTCTCTCTCTCTCTCTCTCTCTCTCTCTCTCTCTCTCTCTTTCTTGCCTTCTGACATACTTCCGGTGATGTCAGGTGGTGTAGCATATGCAAATAAGTTATGCTAATGAGTTATGCTAATGAGCTCCTGCGCCTCTTTTTCTACGAAATGACCCCTGTCTGTTTCTTTTTATTTTTCTGTGAGAAAATGTGCATTGTTTACGGAGGTGGGGGATTGCTTTACCACTTGATTCAAACACAGTGGAGTTTTCATAAAGCAAATATCTCAGTCTCTTGGGGGGGGGGGGATCATCCCCCAGAATAATGCTACAGTTCTGCATGCCCCCGTACCACAGGAGAACTTGTATCTGCTGTGTCGTCCTTAAGGCGATGAAGATGTTGCGCAAGCTATTTCATTTTTAGATAACTGCATAAAGTTATACGTGAGATAGAGGTGAGTGTATTAATCTCTCCGGCGCTCCACAAATAAAATGCCTCTTTTCATTGAGATCCCAGCGTTTTATTTGTGGAGTGCTCGGGGAGATTAATACCCTCACCTCTATCACACATACAACTTTACATGGTTATCTGAAAATGAAATAACTTGTACAACATCTTCACCCTGCGTATCTGAGTTTGTCTCTGGCCCTGTCGCATTAAAAACTGTAATGTATCTTCAAGGAATGTGGGCTTCCCATTGTGTCTTGACCTTCTGTTGATGAAAAGCCTAGTTCAATGCAAGCCGCTCTTGAATGAAGCAGACAAGCTGATTGTTTTCATGAAGCTGTAGCGCGATCATGTATCTCAGTACAATATGACACTGCTTTACGTTATTAAGATCACTTGAGTGGCAACAATATATTTAGAAGTGGAGTCCTATCCTGCTTCCATTCAGATCATACACACGTGTCTGTGTGTGCATGCACACCCACACCCACAAACACAAGCTCTGAAAGTTTCAGCAGTTTGCTTTCAATCTCACTTGTTGATTATGTGCATTGTACCCATAAAGGGTCATGCTGTTATTTACAAGTGGGGGGGCTGCAATGACTTTCAGGTTGGGTTTTCAGGTCCCTCCCAGCCACCAGCAGGGGATGGGGGGGGGTAGAGTTGTGAGATCCAGGCTGGGAAACTCCCGGAGATTTGGGGATGAAGGAGGCTGGGAAGAACAGGGACCTCAGTGGGGTACAATGCCATAAAGTCTACCCTCCAAAGCATCCATTTGTTTCCAGACGAACTGATCTCTGTAGTCTGGAGATAAGCTGTAATTTCTGGGTGTCCCCAGGTCCCACCCAGAGGCTGGCATCCCTTCTTGCAGGGGGCATCTCATTTCCCTCTCCCCCGTTATTTCTTCTTTCCTTCCTCTTGGCAACTCCCATATCCTCGACTTTCCCTGGTTCCTTCTTTTCTTCCTACCCACCAAACAACCTACATTTTATCCCCCCCCTCATCTTCAACTATTTTATTAGTCATTTATACCCCACCTTTTCTCCACAATAGGGACCCGATGCAGTTGACATCATTCTCTTCGCCTCCATTTTATCCTTACAACAACACTGTGAGGTAGGTTAAGCTGAGAATGTGTGACTGGCCCAAAGAAATCCAGTGAGCTTCCATTGCAGATTGGGTATTTGAATCTGGGTCTTTCAGGCCCTAATCTGAAACTCTAACCGCTACACCACACTGGCTGCCATGGGATTGCAAGTCACCATATGATTGCTGTTGAATTTGGCCCTGATGAGTCCTTCCTCAATGGCCAAAATGACATTGGAAAGGGCCCTGCCCCCTCACTCTGCCTTTTTTTTTGACAGAAACCAAGGCTTGACGGCTAGCAATTGCCTAGCAATGGTTCTTGAGAAGATTTGTTTCTTAAAGCTACGGACCCTGCTTCTGTTATTTTGTCATTTTAATGCCTCAATGTGTGTGTGTGTGTATGTTTCATACTGTTCTACAAACCTGGGGTATTTTTTTTCCAGTTATGTAGAAAGATCTGTCTTGTGTTCATGACTCCAGTATCCAAATTTAAATATCAAATGATTTGGCCATGTTGAAAATTAGACATATTGATTGAGATAATTGATATGCCACCTCTCCAGAACCTGTTCAATGCAGCTCTCAACTCTGTGCATTCTCTCTCTTTATTTGTGACTCCAAAAACAAAACAAAACCCACAATGGTGTGTTACCTAGATGAACCATAGAAATTATGTTCAGAATACATAAAACAGTTTATGGCATTTCCAGTGATGGGATCATAATTTTGTCATTGGATGTGGGGTGGCCAGTTCCCTTAGACACTCCCACCCTTTGCCCCTTATGCTGTCCATAAGGCTCTGCTAAAATCCCAGGAGCAACATTCTCATATATTCAGTGGATTTCAGCAGCAGGAGGACACAAGGGAGGGGATATAAGTTGAGATGGCTATGCAGAACCAACAGAAAAAGAATCAGACAACTGAAACCATTGTAAATATGTAGGAAAAATATTATTTATTCTTCTTTATTAGGGAAATGTATATGCCACCTCTCCAGCGACCTGCTCAAAGTGACTTCCAAGTAAAACATTAAAACACAGTCCTTAAAAACAAGCCAGAGCCCTTAAAAACAAAGCCATCACATTAAAAAAAAAACATAAAACAAACTTCAGTCACCCTGAAGTGACAGTGATAAAACAGTCCTTAGGCAGAGGCACACTAGGGAAAAAAAAAAACAGTTAAAAGAGATAAAATCAGTTAATTAAAACCTTGGGGTGGGGGAGGAAATAACCAAAATAGGATATATCAGAAGGGTGTAACTCTACTTAGGATGTTAGTGTTACATGTTGCCATATCTAAAGAGTTTGAAGGACTGATGGTATTATACTTCGCCATTTGAAGGCAACATAAAAGCTATGACTTCCTTCCCACCCCAAGAACAACGGGCCCTTGAACAAGTTCCAGTTCCATGGAAGTAAATGAACAAAATTCGGTGTGTGACTCACAGACTTTACATTGCCTTTCCTGTCCTACATGATTGGGCACAGTTTCTATATCAAAAAGATGTATGAACTAAATTTAGACTCAACAATCTGTTGAGGTTCATCATCAAATAAAAATATATCTAAAGAAGGGGGGGAGGCAGGGACAACCATCGGTTTGCAACCGGCTGATTAGACATTTCTTCAAAGTTGCCAAGAACCGAATTGAATCGAGTGTCACACACTGGAATATGAGAATGTTACTATGCAGTCATACTTTTCTGAGTGATTGGTTCAGTTGAAATCTGCTTGGCTGTGCACAGTGTGGTCCTGTGCAGTTACTCAAGTCTAAGCTCAGTGAAATCAGTTGAAGGCAACGGACTTAGACTGGAGTAATTTTGCCTGGGATTGCACTGCTGGTTGAAAGTGAAAATAGGGTTGCCAGCTCTGGGAAATCCCTGTGGAAACTCAGGGTGGAGCCATGGGCGAGTGGGGTTTGGGGAAGGGAGGGACTTCAGCAAGGTAGAATGCCATAGAGTCCACCCACCAATGCATCCACTTTCTCCAGGGGAATTGATCCCTTTAGTCTGGAGATCTGTTGTAATTCCAGGAGATTTCCAGGACCAACTGGGGCGAATGAAAACATTTATTCATTCAGGTGGGTAGCCATGTTGGTCTGAAGCAAGAGAACAAAGTTGGAGTCCATTGGCACCTCTAAGACCAACAAAGGTTAATTCTGGGCATAAGCTGTTGTGGGCACACACAGTTCATAAGATACCTTTAAAACCAACATGCTTGTACACAAAAGCCGATACCCAGAATTAGCATTTGTTGGTCTTAAAGGTGCCACTGGACTCAAACCTTAATCCATGTTATTTCTTTAGAAGATTACTGTGCCACCTCTCCAGAAAACAACAAAACATAATAAAAACATAAAAGGCCATAAAAGTTGTTTAATAAGGACCTATCATTAAAAGCCCAACATGTTGGATCTCTATACACAATGCATTCTATTGATATATTATTGTGTAATATGTAAATAAACACATAATGCTGATGTATTGTGGCATAGACAATGCTGGAACAAAAATGCATTCATGTTACAAGAAAAAAAAATCAGTATGAGGGAACAAACAATTTGGTAAACAGGAAGCTAGAGCCAGACATCCAGGTTCTCTTCGAATCCATGCCCGCTGTTATATAGATTTTTAAAGTTTCAGGCAGTGTACTTCATGACCTTTGTAGTGAGTTACCAATGAAATGTAAACCCCAAGTCAGTACAAGCAGTAAGAAAACAAATCAGCAGATGTTCTGAACTCCAGCTCCAACAATAACAGCTGTTAGAAAATGGCTGTCATAATGTCATAATGTCCCCTTGTTTTGTGCCTTGTACATGCATTTATATCATCAGCAACTTGACTTGAATTCTGGCACAGTGTTGTCGTTACAGTGGTAGAGTAAGATCTGGGAGACCCTTAGACTCTGCTGTGGAAGCTCACTGGGTGACCTTGGGCTAGTCTCTTTTTCTCGCTGCTGAGCCTGTCTCACAGGGTGGTGGTTGTAAGGACAAACTGGAGGAGGGAAGGATGATGTCGTAAGCCTCTCTGTGTCCTCATTGGGGAGAAAGGTGGGGTATAAATTACATAAATAAATGAATATGTAGGAACATAAGAATAGACTGTGTGGGATGTATAACCAAAGGCCCATCAATTGGCTTGCCAACCTCCAGGTTGGCGCCTGGAGATCTCCTGCTATTACAGTTGATCTCCAGACAACCAAGATCAGTTCCCCCAGAGAAAATGGCTTTTTAGGAGGGTAGACACTATGGCATTATAGCACGCTGAGGTCCCCTCTCCTCCCCAAACCTTCCCCTTCCCAGGCTCCACCCCCCAAATCTCCAGGTATTTCCCAACCCAGAGCTAGCAACCCCACCCATCAAATTCCGCAGTGTTTCCCTGACAATGCCAGCCCAATGTTCTTGAGCCGCTCACAGGCAGATTAAGGTAGTAACTGTGATTCCATTTTGCTAATCCACAGCACCTTATACCTGCCTCTCACAGTGGAATTGCATTTAGCTGTAGATTTGACATTTGCCAGGCAGGGGTGGAAGAGTTCCTGGCCACACCTTCCTGTTACCCACCTTCATTCCAGTGAGTGAACATAAGAACATAAGAGAAGCCAGTGTTGGATTAGGACAATAGCCCATCTAGTCCAACACTCTGACACACAGTATGCATTCCAGGGCCGAGGACAGACTGGGGTTCTGGAGCACCCTGCCTCTGCTTTAGAAGCGGAGGCAGAGAGGGCATCCAGACAGCCGCAGCTGTCCCCCGTCGCCCGTGCAGACTCACCCGTCCACAAGGCACCGGCATGCCGCTTCAGCCGGAGATGCTTGGGAACTGGTCCCCAGACATCTCCGCGTGCGTCCCCAGTGCTTCCGGCGGGTGTGAATGCGCTGAAGGCACATCACACTCGCCGCCGGAAGTCTGAATGGCGGCCACGTCTGTGCATAGCCGTGGCTCGCCTAGGCAGCCAGCAGCCGCGCACCACCACCCCTCGCAGCCAGTGCGAATAGGGCGGCCCGGGCAGCTTTTCCTGCAGGGCTTTTGGCCCCGCTGCTGTGCCAGGACAGATCTCCAGTCCGTCCTCGGCCCAGGTGCCATCAGGAGGTCCATCAGTGAGGAGTGATGGGAGGAAAGGGCATGGACTGGAGCAGTGTCCAAAGACATCATGATATCATTTCCAGGCATATAACCTGAAGTGACATCACTGCATTGACAGGCATTCTAGAATGCTGGAGTGTCTGATGATGCAGTGACATCACTTCTGGAAATGACACCATGACATTGTTGGATGCTGTTATGACAACTTTCTGCCTCCCCAAGTCCCTGAGGGATTGCCAGGCAAAGGCTGGAAACCCTTTGTAACTGCCATGGCTAATAGCCACTTCATGGATGAGTCTAAAACTACAGTCACCAAAGACCCTTTTTGGATTTTTAAAAACAGCTTCTTCTTTTTATTCATTCTCTCCTCAGTCCATTAATGAAAATGTGAACTGATGTCTCATCCCCATGTAACAGATGGTCTTAGAGAAGGGCTAAGATGCCTTTATAGAAGTACTTCCCTGCAGGACTGCATGCTGTTGTTTTGTTTAATTGGGAAATAGGCACTGCAGGATTGGAGAGGCTTCCAAGGATTAATTAAAAAAAAATAAAAATGAAATGATGGCATGCTGCTGTGAGGTGAGAATTAATGTATTTATTTATTTAAAACATTTTATAAGCTCACTTTTCTCTCATACAATAGAGACTCAAGATGGGGAACAATTAAAAAAAATGCAGTACGAAAATATAATTTTAAGAACAACAAATTTAAACGTCAGAAACAAAAGGTTTACAGCTCAAGGCTCCCATAAGGCAATTGTCTTGAAGAGCCAGTAAAAGAGTTCTGTTTTACAAGTCCTCTGAAACTATGATAGAGATATAGGTCTTTGAATTTTCTTTGGAAGAGTATCCCACTAAAATAACTAAATAAAAGATCCACGAACAGGTAGCAGTGGAATGTTCCCTTGCAGGGGTTGACTAAAAAGCATGGCTATACTTGTAGGGTTGCCAAGTGACTTACCTGGTACAGCAGGGGAGAGTTGGTCCCAGCCCAGGACATTTGTGCACACACTTTGCGTGTGTGATGCCATGACATCATCACATTGGGCATGTCACTGATTGACGCTCTAGCAATCAGCCTGGAAACTCTGTGGTACCATAGAGTTTTCAGGCTGATTGCTAGAGCATCGGCTGGCGCCAGGCACATCAGCTCAAGCTGGGCACTTTGGGGGCGGGGTTCCCCCACCTCCCTGATCTGGACCAGTGGATTGGGGGCCATTTTGGTGGGGAAACCCCCGCCCCCCAGGGGACCTGGCAGCCCTACTATACTAAGTGACACTGCCACATGGTTTATCCTAGGTAGGGTTGCCTGGCCATGCCCCCAAGCCAATGATAAGGTGGTTGGTGGGAGGACTTACCAGTAGGAAGGCCTAGACCATGTTGCTGGAGTCACACAGGAAGTGATGTCATCAAGCAGTGATTTCTGGTATTTGGGTAAAAGCTCTAGGGTAGAAGCCAGTTATACCATAGTTTTAGCTCAAATACCAAAACATCCCCTGGAAATTGTTGGCATGATGATGACACTTCCTGTGTGATGTCAGCAACATGGCTTGGGTCTTTCTCTTTCTCCTGGTAAGTCCCCCATCCCCACCAGTTGCCAGAAGGGACTTAGCAAGCCTAATGCTAGGAGAGGTAGTCCTGGCAATATCAGAGGAGGTGCCATGCCTCAGTGGTCGACGATCTGTAGGCAGAAGGTTCCAGGTAATTCCTGGCACTTCCAGCTAAAGTAGTAGGGCATGAGATTTTGGAGAGTCAGTGTCAGTCAGAACACATAATACTAATCCTGATGGACCTGGGAGACCACCAGAAACACAAGAGTAGCATCAATGCAGGTGGTAAAAGAACAGGATAAAAACATCCAGCCGTGGGCAGTAGAAAACTGCTTTATTTTCGGAAAAGACTAAAAAAAAAGACCACCCATTCTCTGAATTCAGTAGGGCAAAAAAGCAACGTACTTTTCAAAAAGAGTGGTAAGTCAAAAATGCACAGGATGCCATTTTCTTTGTAGTTTAAGGACATTTTCTTTCTGGTTTCTTTCCACCCCACCTGGATCCTGCAGAACAAATACCAATGTGGGGAGGGGAGTATCGTAGGAAGAGACATTGTTGGTTATTTTGGACTCACATATCAGAATATATTCTCTGGAGTTCATAGTGCCATCAGCCATATGCAGTTGATACATAGATTATTTGGATAAGGTGAATATCTAGCAAGGCTATTTATGAAAGGTCACACTGGCATTTGAGAGTTTCTGCCTGACCATATGATTGGTTAAAGGCTGTTGCAGTTTTCCACTACTGCTGTTTGATGCATATCTTAGCACATCTATACAGATCTGCATTTTCAAAAGCACAGATTCACTGACGGGGATTGTAGGCATAAACAGAGTTTCAAATTTCTCTTCCCTTCTGTTTTGATTCGGAAATTCTTATTTCAATTTCCACTTCTTCCCTGTGCAAATCAAAGCCATGAGTCTTGAGGCACCTCTGTTTCCTGATATCCAGTCCCTTCCCACTACAAAATGATTACCTCTGCCCAAGTTCTTTGGACATCAATAAATCAGCATGATTATACATATGATATGCATATAAGATAAAGAAAAAAATGAGCTGCACCCAGCAATGTGCCAACAGAAGAAAAGGGGGTGTGTGTGTCTCTACACATTTCGCCATGCAGGCTTCGTCAGGGGGAGTCTATAAAAACACAATTGTACATTTAATACAAGTAATACAGATGATTAAAAAGACAGGATCTAATTTAGTTCCAGAAATTGATACATACAATATAAGATGAATGAACTATACGTTGGACATGAAACAAGAATATATATATATATTCAGAATTTAACCCATGATGAGCCAAAGTATGCAACTTTAAAACCCACTCCATCTCCTTTTTCAATAGGACTTTTTCATTGTTATGGTAAGATTTATATAAATCCCCCATAATGAAAAAAGTGGGTCGATGTTCTTTTCCCATAAAACGTTGTACCAAAGGTGCACCAACTGTTCTGCGAAGTACATTGCTCCTATGTTCTGTTATACACGTTTTTAGTTTTTTAAGATATGTAGGGAACAATTCATCTGTCTCATTCCCTTCCCCAGGCATGTGTTGAAGCCTTCCACAAATCCACCTTAACCAGATGTATGTTTACCAGGTCTACTTCTATAGCAGGAGATCTTCTGCTATCTGCTTGCCATCCCTGCTTACTCTCAGCATGGTGGAGGAAGAAAAACGAGAGGAAGTGTCTTCACACCATCACTTTCAATGAAAGTACAGAAGTGATGTCACCATGTTGATGTGACACTCTAAAATCTAATAGTTTTGGGGGGATTCTAGAGCACCATGCCAATGTGGTGATGGCACTTCCAGGTTTGTGCCAATCCTGGCAACCAGTGGAAGGTGGAGGGACTTACCAGCAGTGCCGGCCAGCTAATTGGTAGGTGGGATTGTGGGATGGCAACCTTAGCTAGAAGTGACATTGTGCATTCCACCTTCCACACCCTCTCCCTCTCCAACGTACTCAGCTTTTAAGGGGAAACAGAGCTGGGTGTTGTCCATGTATTGGTGGCACCTCACTCCAAATTCGAATCAGATTCTCTAATCTGATCGGCTATCAATATAGCTGAGCCAGAATTTTTTTAAAAAAGAGATATTATTCAGCTTTTATTCAGGCTCAACTCCACTCGCCAAAGTTGTGCAAGTTCACCTTCTGGGTGAGCTTGTGCTGCTCCCGGGTTCCTCACATGTGGCTTGGCTTTTCAAAAGCCATTTAAAAGGAAAGTTCCCTTTTAAATGGCTTTTGCAAAACCAAGCTACATGTATGACTCACAGTGTCGTGCTGCTGCCCCGCTGGTAGGCTTAAGTGGCTAAAAGCCATTACATCCATCCCTTTCTCTCTCTCTCTCCCCACACTTAGTTTAAATGACTAAAAGTGGTCCCCATAGGGTATAATGGAGCTGAATAAATTTGGGTTTCCCAAATATTTACCCCAATCCCAATACAGTACCAATCCTGGGATCTGGGAATATTCAGAAATACCAATATTTCTTGGGTCCAATAGACCCAAATTGGGAAAATGCTTTTTTTGTTGTTGCAAACCTCTAGTTTGCAAAACAGTGCATAGTTTAACAATAATCCTCTGAGTATTCTGAATTCGGAAGCACTTGTCAATAGAGAATGCTTTCTCTTTTTGGGTGGGGGTAGGGTTGCCAGATCTGGGTTGGGAAACTCCTGGAGATTTGTGGGTGGAACCTGGGGAGGACAAGGATCTCAGTGGGGTACAATACCATAGAGTCCCCCCTCCAAAGCATTAATTTTCTCCAGGGGAACTGATCTCTCTAGTCTGGAGATGAGCTGTAATTCTGGAGGATCCCCAGGTCCCCACCTGGAGGCTGGCATCCCTGCTTTCTGGATTTCCTGTGCTTGCTCACACTAAAGAGAGAGAGATAGACTTCTTTCAGTACTGTGTTAAAAATTACCCTGTAAGATTTCACATCATGGCACCATACTGTTGCTAAGGCTAAGCAGGTCTGGATTATCTCATGTAAGTCTGCATTGAGTTCCTTGAAGCAAAACTAGGGAAGAAGTGAAACAAATTTCTGATCAGATGTTACATCCACATAGGAGCCCAGCAATTGCACATATCAGGAGCATACATGTATGTATGCTCACGATATACATAGACCAGAGGCGTTGACTTTTAAAATCCCTGGGGGGGGTGGGGACTCATGTGCACGTGCGCTTCGCGCGTGTGCACGTGCTGGGACCATTTCCCTGCCCCCCCCGGACTGGCCTCGCTTGGCCACTCCTGCCTCCGTGGGGCCAGCTGGGCAACTGCCCAGCCGGCCAGGTCAGTCCTGGGGGGGGAGGTGGCGGCGGCAGCAGCTGGCGGGTGGGCAAACGAGGCGGCAGCCCGCGCCTGCCCCGCCGCCTCCCCGCCGCCTCCCCCTGCCTCCATTCCTCTGTCCAGCACACTGGGCATTTGCCCAGCTGGTTGCTGGACGGAGGGAGGGAGGAACGGAGCAGGGGGAGAGGCGGTGGCGGCGGCAGCTCCATTTTCCCGGGGGTGGCTGAGCCCCCCCCCCGGAAATTTCAGGGGTGGCTCGAGCCCCCCCGTAGTTTACGCCTATGACATAGACACTAAGTTGTCTCACTGTAGCTGTGTTGGTCTGCAGTAGAACAGCAAGGTTCAAGCCCACTGGTACCTTACAGATCAAGGTTTTGGGGGTATGAACTTTTGAGAATCAAAGCTCTCTTGTGTTTGATGAAAGGAGTTTTGACTCCTGAAATCTCATACCTCCAAAATCTTGTTAGTCTCTAAGGTGCTACTGGACTTGAATCTAGCTAAGTTATCTGAACAGGAGAAATAGATGTAATTTGCATGCATTCTCAGCTTTGGTACATACAAACCCAAATCCTGAAAAATCCAGGGGGCATATTGTGCATACCAAAGCTGTACATGCATGAAAAATATGCCATGGTGACTGTGTGTATCAGGAAGCTCTACACATGGTTGTGAGATTACTGTTATGCATGGATATAACACATGAAAAAAAAGACTTAAAAAGCACAACATGAGCTTCAAGAACCCTTTAGAATTACACCTCAAAGCCATCTGTGACACTAGCCATTAATAATCTTTAATGCTCCTTAAGGACTTTCTCTGTTCTGTTTCGCTAGCAGTGGACTGGAGTATGTGCCGTCAAAGCAGAATTTCCCCCTTCTTTTGTGCCAGGCAAAGTACAATGGCTTCAGCATGCCCAACCTTTTATTAAGTAATGGCAACTGTCTGTGAGTGGCAGCTGAACGGTAGGAGCCTTTAATCAAGATGGATGGAGGTGTGAGAGAAATTGAGCCAGCCTGAGATGTTTGGATAATCTGGCTATTCTTTTGATGAGTTCTGCTTGCAGGGCCACATGCCCCAGGGTGTATGATGTCATGGGTCACATGGGCTCACAAGTAAGTGTTTGTACCTGTTAGGCCTTTGCCAAAAAGTTTGCCGATGACTTTTTCAGCTTGAAATCGAGGTTTGGTGGAGAAGCTTTCATGAAAGGTCCTCTCCACTGTTTTGAGCTTTTCATCCCCTTCCCCTTTTATAGGGTCTGCTTATTACATTTTTATCTGATCCTTTCCCCAAGGAGCTCATAATGACATGCATGGTTCTCCCTTCCTCCATTTTATCCTTACAGGACTTCTTGTGAAATAAATTAGGGTGAGAGGAAATGACTGGCCCAAGGTCACACGTGAATTTATGTCAGGGGAGGGGTTTTAATTGAGGTCTCCTAGATCGTAGTTCGACACTCCAACTGCTATATTACACTGACCCTCAATACATACAGAATTGACCATTCTTCCCTCAAAAAATAAAAGGGAACATTTTGAGAAATGGTGGGGCATAATGTTGTGCATATAGGTCATTTGTATCTGTGGCACATACTGGGCTGGATTCCACCAGCTTTTCTAGAAGAAGAAGAAGAGGTTGAATTTATACCCCACGCTTCACTCACTTGGAGTCTCAGAGTGGCTTACAAACTCCTTTCCCTTCCCCTCCCCCAATAGACACCCTGTGAGGTAGGTGGGGCTGAGAGAGCTCTTTCCCAAGCTGTCCTTGAGAGAACAGCTGGGACAGAACTATGGTTTGCCCAAGGTCATCCAGCAAGTGCAAGTGGAGGAGTGGGGAATCAAACCCGGTTCTCCCAGATTAGAGTCCGCGCACTTAACCACTACACCAAACGGGCTCTTAACTCTACTCACTCTACTCACCCCCCTCACTCCACTCCTATCCAGTCTCCAGTGATGTGTGGATCCAGTCTAATGCCTAGGGAAGTTCAATGTAGTTGTTTCAGTTTAGTTTAAAGAAGTTACATTTTTTTAAAAAAAAATGAGATGGAGGACAGTTTCCAGTATCTTTTTATCCCTAGGGTTGCCACTTACCTGTGGCTGGCAGGGGATCTTCTGAATGTTCCCTGTCCCCTACCCTTGTCCTCACTCAGTGGAGTGGAGGATGTGAGAAGAAACAGCATCAATTGACATCTGATGTTAGTTACTGGTTTAGAAGAGAAAGTGACAGCATGACAATCTAGGAATTTCAGATACTTAAAAAAAAATCCTACGGTATAATGATGTCACTACTTGTTTCAGAGCAGGAAGTGATGTCTCAAAAGTCTCCACCTCCCCCCCCCCCCCCCAATGCTCCTTTGGATTTCCCGTCAAGGACTGGCAAGCCTATTTTACTTCCAAAGTCTAGAAAGCAGCAGAACAACACCTTTACTTTAAAAAAAAATGATTCAAAATCACTCTCTTGCTTACAGATCTCATTCTGCTGTGATACTTTTCACACATCCCTTCCCAACTCCCGCCCCCCCCCTTCTTTCAGGAGGGAAACAAATACGCACAGACACCCCAGATTCAGACAGCATTTTGTTCAAAAGAAAAGCTGGCATTTCCAAATTAAGATATCCTTTGCCGTTTTTTGCAAAACGCATATTCAGAATCAATTTGGAACCCGCGATTGGGAGCGGATGGTCTGCCTCCCTATGATAGCTCTTTGCATTGCTTAACGTTCAGTTCCACTCCTTTTGTCTGGCTGGCTCTGAATCTCTCTGAGGCTTAATGTTCCTCCATGAATACAGATAAGAAGCTTCCTGTGGAGCTGAAGTCAATAGTACTTTCTCACAAATCAGGCCTCAGAGGACAGCTGACTGCAGGATTTGATGCCACACTGTCCCTGGAGGGCAAGTGGTTGCTTTTGCCATACTTTTGCCAGTGGTGGACTTGAGAGAGGCAAACTGATTTTAAAATTCCTAGCCTAATCCACCTTGTTGGAAGGAGATGGAAAGAGAAAGCCCAGTGTGGAGGACTAAGTCTAGAGACAAGAAGAGAGCCATACACATAGTTCTACAGTTGTTATTTTGTTGTTGAAATATCATTTAAATTTGTGCAGGCAAGGTGCTTGTTTATCGTATACCATGTATACACACACACACACACACACACAAAAGCACATTCTTTCTAACTCAACAAACACTAGATCCATTTTTCATCTTGTTGGTTTGTAAAGCTGTCACCCAATTCTGCTATTCATTGCCTGGAGCGATTCCAACTTCTATAACCTTAGCAGGCCCATATAAAATAGGAAGCTCACTTTGCTTTGTGTGAATACTGATGAATTAGACAAATGCTGTCTGTTTTTGAAACCTTTGTTATTATAAAATATAGTGTTGGTTTGGCCTTCGTCACTGATTCACTCACTAGGTATCAGCATCCGTATGGTATTTCCATATGAGCTAGAAATGTAGTGTATGCTTACGGTTAAGGGACAGACAATTTAAAATTGGGCATTGATATATACGTATCTTCATCAAAACGGGAGGCTCAAAATCAGGAACTGGAGACTAGCACACTGGTGTGCCCTCCCTACAAATATGTGCACTTTTATGTTTCTGCGCTCTCACAAAGATCATCGAATATAGTAGATGGTGTGTCTGGGAAACACCAAAGTACAAAAGTATCACATCACTCATTTCATAGCATTCTAGATGACAGGAGAAAGAGAGAGAGACTCATATATGTGGCTTTCTGTGTTTTCTGTAACAAAAATTGGATCAACACAGGATGTTGTAATCATTTACTACCTTGATTTCCCTGTCTATGCAGAAAAACCCAGGAGACAAATGGTTACAGTAGTCCAGCAACATGTACCACATAATTTCAACCACAAATGGTAGGAGAGCTTATATAGGGTTGCCATTAGGGCTGCCAAGTACCGGTGACTTACCGGCGGGGGGGAGTTGTTCTCCCCCCGGGAGCTCTTCGGGCACGTGCGCTTTGCACACGTGCCACGGCAACGTAATGACGTCACCTCCGGGTGACGTCATTACACGGGGGAAGTCGTCCTCACCGGACGACTTCAGGGGGATCGGGAACCCCTATAGCGGGGGATCCCCCGCCCCCCGGGGTGACTTGGCAGCCCTAGTTGCCATCCTCCAGGTAATTGGCTCCTGGGGGGGGGAGGATGGCTGTTTTGGAGGATAGACTCTATGGCATTATAGCTGTAGAGGTCCCTCCCATCCCTAAACCTCACCCTCCCAGGGTCCTCCTGCAAATCTCCAGGAATTTCCCATCCTGGAGTTGCCAGTCCTATTTACAAATCTGATGTTTGGTACACACATTATCTGAGGCAATCTGATGGCTAAAACATGTGAAAACTGAAAGCTTTCCTTGGAAACTAAGGGCCTGAAGTGTACCCCAAAGAGTTAAGATGTTTCCACACTACCCAGAAAACTGAAATTTGGTACACATAAAGCCTAAGGCACAGTGATTACTGGAAAACTCTAAGAAAGGGAATTGCTAGATGTCACAGCCAAACTAGGTCATGAAGTTTACCTCACAACAGCAGCCAGTATTCCAGTGAAGAGCAAGTGAGAACAGATGAGCAGGGCCTCAGAGAGGTAACCCAGAGCAAACCATACCCCCACAATGCCATTCAGTAACATAGCATTTTAAGTCCTGGGGATAGCAGCATAATAGGTGTAGTTGTATGTAGCATGTATGTAGTGATTAGCAATTATATATTAATTAAGAACCATCACTGTAGGGTTGCCGGGTCCGAAGATTGTGCCGGTGGGGGAGGGACTTTCTGGGAGTGGGGTTGGAGCTCTGTGATGTGGCCCGGTGATGCTTTGTTTTGGGAGGCAAACTCTATGGTAAAATTGCCCTTGAACCATAGAGTTTTGCCCAAAAACCAGAATACCACCACACCACATTGTTGAAGTGATGATGTCACTTCTGCATGATGTCAGCACTTGCCTTCGGGGGTGGGATTTCCCCTGCCAGCCAGCTGGCCAGTGGTGGGCAGGAGCCCAAAAAACTAGGGGATCCCCCGTCCTCAAGTAGGGAATGGCATCCCTACATCACTGCCAGTTCAGCAAATATGATTCTTATTTTGCTCTGCAGCCCACTGGCCTGAGGGTCAGAGGTCAAATAGACACACTGTTGTTAAGCCCTGTGGACCAATACATTTTAGGGCCTCAGCCTTGTGTCTTCTTTGATCTCTCTCCCTCCCCTCCATGTGGAAGAGGGCTGCATGTTGGCCTTAGGAATGTCCCATTGGCTCTTCACACAGGTTGGAACTGGGGATGGAAGATTTGCAGTAGCAGCCAAGAAGGAACAGAACATGAGCTTCTTTTGTTAGCACATGTGGGTATGTATAAATGCAATACCTGCTGTGTCTTCCTGCATGGAACCACTACAAGCTAGCTCCTCCTTTCATTTGGCAAATGTAAAAGTCCTTAATGAGGTCTTATGCCTTTTTTAATATTATTCCAATTATGCGGCACCATTGTGTATCAGTTAAAGAGGGTAGGACTGGATCTAGGAGGCCTTGCTCAACTCCCCCATTCTGCCATTAAACTCATTGGGTGATCTGAGAGTGCTCTTCTGTCAGCTAAGGTTGCCAACCTCCTGGTGAGGCCTGGAGACCTCCTAAAATAACAGCTGATCTCCTGGTAACAATGATCAGTCCATCTGGGGGAAATGGCTGCTTTGGAGGGTGGGCTCTGGCATTATACCCTGCTGAAGCCCCTCCCCTTCCTAGATCCTACCCTCACCTGGTTTCCTCCCCGAATCCCCAGGAATTTCCCAATCTGGAGTTGGTAATACTCCTGTCAGCACAACAGGTCCTCCAAGGTTGTTGTCGAAGCAATAAAAATGAAAGCAAAGAAAGCAATTTATTTAATTCATTTGTATTCTGCTTTTCTCCCCAATGGGTACCCAAAAGGGCTTATATTATTCACCTTTCCTCTGTTTTATTCTCACAACAACCCTGGGAGTTATGGATGGGGGGGAGGCACTTTTGTCTGCTTATGTTGCCTTTGTTCGAATCTGGATGTTTTCTACCAGTGTGTGTGGATATTTTTTTTGTAGGGAACTGCTTGGAGAGTAGGTAAGGCAGGCTAACTTTTTCAACATAATTGTATATATTCCCTCCTTTTGCTTTGCCTGCCTTCATTTTAAGCAACAGACAAGCATTTTTTCCCCCTTCCATGGTTGGAACATTTACCAGAAGGACCAAAATAAGTGTGCAAACTTTCAAAACCTTAATTCTACAAATTGTCCCCTTTGGGAATGTACAAAACAGCCCCTGCAGGCGATGCAGTCATTCCATCTTCTAAGTTGCAGGCAGAAAGAACTGTCATCCCCAATGCCAAGAAGAGAAGACAGTTCTTGCAATATCCTTTCTTTATGAACCAAATCTATTTTGTAGGTACCAATGCTGCAATTATGGGATGATAAACAGAATAGCCAGAGAACTAAGAAGGAAAAGATTTTGGAGCAAGGAGGGTTTTTGTCCCCCCTTGAGTGATGCTGTATGAATAGTGAAGTTGCAAATTTTAAACAATTAGTTCATCTGCCTTAAAACTAGCATTATGCAGCTTGCTAGATTTCACAAACATAATTCCAGAAGTCCTCATTATACAGTTTGTAAAGTGCTGAAGGCAGCTGCCAGTCTGTTCTATTGTCTGTGTGTCGTGCAGAGAGACTTTTCTCCTTTGCATAATAAGTGCCTTCCAGATTTGAGAATCGTGCCTTTCCAGGCGCTATGTATATGTGGCTTATTAGCTATCCATTACGCTCAACCATTGGGATGACAGAGAGAGCAACTAGAGAGTATGGCTACAGTTTGCTGAATGCTCTTTACAACTCAACTGGTGCAATGAAAGTTTTGTCTTCTTTTTTACTCATCTATTGTTGTTCAGTCACACAGTCGAGTCCAACTCTTTGCGACCCCATGGACCACATCAAGTCAGGCCCTCCCATCTTCCGCCATCCTCTGGAGTTTGCCCAACTTCATGTTTGTTGCATCAATACCACTATCTAACCATCTCATCCTTTGCTGTCCCCTTCTTCAGTTAGCTTCAATCTTCCCCAGCAGCAGGGTCTTCTCCAGTGAGTGCTCCCTTTTCATTTGGTGGCCAAAGAATTTGAGCTTCAGCTTCAGGATCTGGGTTTCCAGGGAACACAGGGTTGATTTCCTTGTGAGAGCCAGTTTGGTGTAGTGGTTAAGTGTGCGGACTCTAATCTGGGAGAACCGGGTTTGATTCCCCACTCCTCCACTTGCACCTGGCTGGATGACCTTGGGCAAGCCATAGCTCTGTACCAGCTGTTCTCTCAAGGACAGCTTGGGAAAGAGCTCTCTCAGCCCCACCTACCTCACAGGGTGTCTGTTGTGGGGAGGGGAAGGGAAAAGGAGTTTGTAAGCCGCTCTGAGACTCTTAAGTGAGTGAAGGGCGGGATATAAATCCAATCTCTTCTTCTTCTCCTTTAGGACGACTGACTGATTTGATCTCCTTGCAGTCCAAGGGACTCTCAACATATTAATATTTCCCCCCAAAATAACATTTGACTCATTTGCTAAATCATTTGCGTTGGTTAGTGAGAATTTGGAAATGAGGTCAGATTACACATAATAAGGCTGCCTGATTTAACAGTTGTTCTGGGGCTTCCCCAAATGTATGAGTTCTGTTGGCCTCCTTTATTTGTTTGTTTGTTTGTTTGTCTGTTTGTCTAGATGGAGACCCAAAGTGACTTCCACCGTCACTCTCCCTCCTTCCTCAATTTCACCCTAACCAATTGTGAGGTATGAACACTCTGAGAAGGAGTGGCAAGTCCTGTATCGCTCAGTTTTCCATGGCAGAGTGGGAATTCAAACCTGGTCCTCACAGATCCTAGTCCTGCCTATTAGGAACCTCACGGGAGGGTCTATGGCTCAGTGGAAGAGCATCTGCTTGGCATGCGGGAGGTCCCAGGTCTAATCCCCAGCATCTTCAGTTAAAAGCTCTGGCAGTAGGTGATGGGAAAGACCTCTGCCTGAGACCCTGGAGAGCCGCTTCCAGTGTGAATAGACAATATTGACTTTGATGGACCAATGGTCTGATTCGATATAAGGCAGTTTCATGTGTTCATACTCCATTTCTAATAGGGCAAGAACAACTACAACCCCTAGTTTAGCCAGCACAGAACAGCATTATGTGAAGGTCCGTTCAAGCCTGGAATCTCTCACTCTCACTCTGAAGTGATGCACATCCTCCTGCATGCGCAAAGGCCAGCAAGAGGTCTATGGTTTCTAAGAGGAAGGGTGTGAAGGTCCCCCCCCCCGCCCCATTGTTTTCCCCAGCATCTGGTATTCGCCTTCTATACTATGTGGTGGTGGAAAGTGCCGTCAAGTTGCAGCTGACTTATGGTGACCTCATGGGGTTTATGAAGCAGAAGACATCCAGAGGTAGTTTGCCCTTGCCTGCCTATGCATAGCAACCCAGGACCTTCTTGGTGGTCTCCCACCAGGGCTGAACCTCTTTAGTTTCTGAGATCTGATAAGATCAGACTAGCCTTGGCCATCCAGGTCAGGGTACTCGGTAAGCAGACCTGTCCAAAATGTAGTCACAGAGCAACCTCCACAAATCCAGTGGGTTGACCCAGACTTGGACCCCACACTGGATTTTTATGCACAGAAGTGGGGATTATTTTGGCCAATTCTTCCTTTGTGCTACAGGCCACCATGTCCCCCCAGTGCTGTTACTAGGTGCTCCTGGTTTCTCAGGAGCATTGTGTGTGTGTGTGTGTGCATTTTGGGCTACCGAGTTAGAGTGGAGGGGAGAAAGTCATGATCTGCTGATAGAAATCTCATTGGTCCACAAAGATCTTCTGTGGGATCTGACCACCAGTGTGGATCTTTCTTGTCTCTGGTTTGTTTTGTTTTTGTTTTGTTTTTTTAAAAAAAAATCAGTTTGAACTTGGGGTGCCAATCTCCAGGTGAGGTGCAGAGACCTCCCAGAATTCCAACTGATCTCCATGGAACAGAGATCAGTTCCCTGGGAGAAAATGGTTACTTTGGAGAATGGATTCTATGGTATTATACCCCATTGAGGTCTGGCCCCTCCCCAGACCCAACATCTTCATGTATTTCCCAGCTCTGATTTGGCAACTAAATAGTTGAACTAATTAGTGACAATAAGACTGCATCATGATTTACCCCACAAATGGAATGGGGGAAGGAATTTCCATTTAAGAGGAGAGCAAGGCAGGATTGTGTGAGCTCACTGGGTATTTTGGAATGTGTTTACTGTCGGAATATGCAAGGTCTCTAGTACAGCCTTATGAAGAAGATCTGAAAATCACCCTACAGGGGGACGGCTGAAGGACCTGCAGTTAGTGTAGCTAGACTAGGGACATCCCACTTTTTCAAACTGTGTCTTTGCTGTCTCCCGATGAACTCTTCTGAAGACTTCCTGAAGAAGAAGGAGGAGGAGGAGGATTTATACCCCACCCTTCACTACCCGAAGGAGTCTCAGAGCGGCTTACAAACTCCTTTCCTTTCCCTTCCCCTCCCCACAACAGAGACCCTGTGAGGTAGGTGGAGCTGACTGAACTCTTTCCAGAATTGCTCGTGAGAGAACAGCTCTGAAAGAACTTGGAACTGACCCAAGGTCACGCATGGAGGAGTGGGGAATCAAACCCGGTTCTCCCAGATTAGAGTCCGCGCTCCTAACCACTGCATCAGAGCTTCCCATTGCTCTTTGTTCCTTTTACAGCCATGACTCTGGTTAGTTTACGCTCTCTCTCTGTATGTTCTATAACAGTTTGTTCTTCTATAACAAACCTACACAGTCAGTACTCCATTTCTTTTGCATATTTAAATTGTGCCAACATTTACATCTTAGGTTCACCGCCCCCCCCCCCCCCCCCCACTAACTTGTATTGGACCTGGAAGATCTGGGTTCAGATCCCAGCCTAGCCGTAAAACTTAGTAGGTGGCAATGGTCAAGTCCCCATTTCTCAGAATGACCTCTTCCCCCTCAGGGTTGTTCAGAGGACAGTAAGGGATCTTCTCTGTGGATATGGCCCTGAGCTGTTTGGAGAGAGAGCGGAATGGCGATAAAATAACATGGAGCAGTGGTGTGTTATATGTACCATCCCTTAGAGGCTTCTTCTAAATGACAGTTTTAAAAATTCAAGCTTACCTTCCTGTTGATGGAGGGTTTATCCTAAAATGTTCTTTTGAGCCCTTCAGGGAGTAGCAACAGAAGCCTCAAAGGATTCTTTGAGTCCTCTTGGGAGACCCTGCCATTTTTTCCTCTTCCCTCACAGTGAAGGGGGGGGGGGGGAGAGTTAGCTTGCCTTAAACAGAAGCTAAAGTATTCTTGGTAGGGATCCCAATACTATACCTTCTCTAGAATGAAATAAGGCCGCATCTCCATTTCTCTAACGAGTGATTGAAACGGCTTCCGGCAGTGCAATTCCCAAATGTGCCCTTGGTGTAAAGAACGATAAACAATTTCCCTTTAGATTAACCATCTGTGTGGACAGCTAGATACCAAAGTCTCCACATCATTAGGCAGCACAACCCCTGAAAATTTAATATTTATAACAGTGGCGAGAAACAAGGGCAGTTTTTTTTCTTGACCCCCTCCCCCCCAAATGAATGCACATACATTGTAATTGTAACCATTTCTGTTTGTAATCTCACACCACCTTTGAACACTATTTCACATCTGTCTCAGCACAGATGTGTGTGTAAAGTGCTGTCAGGTGACTCCAGCAAGGGGCAAGTGAGAAGCAGAGGTGGTTTGCCATGGCCTTCCTCTGCAGAGTCTTCCTCGGTGGTCACCCTTCCAAGTACTGACCCTGCTTAGCTTTCGAGAGCTAATGAGATTGAGCTATACCATGCTGCCTTCCCTCCTCCACACAATTACGCTTCCATTTATTTAAGTAATTTTTACACAATAGCCCTGTAAGGATGGCCAGTATGATTTTTCATAGTAGGGGGAGAGCTGAGGCTGGCAGAGAGTGACTTGCCAAAGGACATCTGTTCAGTTTGTGGCAGAGGTGTTTTTGTTGTTGTTGTTTTAAGGAACCTTCCAGATCTTAGCTACTATGTCATACCACCTCCAGTTCTGTTAGTTGCCTTAATGGGCATTTTATACTATGATCTGTTGCCAACTCAGTCAGGAAACAGTCGGGAAATGGCTAGATGTCTACACTTTTATTTATCTAAACTGTTTTATTTATGTTAAGTCTGCCTTTCTACAATTCGGTTTTTGAGATGGCTAATACAGAAGTCAAATAATTATAATGCAGTACTAATAATATGCAACCCTTAACAGTACAGAAGGAGGGGGAGGAGGAGTAGATTGGATTTATACCCCGCCCTTCACTCGGAGTCTCAGAGCGGCTTACAGATTGCTTTCCCTTCCCCTGCCCACAACAGACACCCTGTGAGGTAGGTGGGCCTGAGAGAGCTCTTTCCAGAACTGTCCTTGAGAGAACAGCTCTACAGAACTATGGCTTGCCCAAGGTCATCCAGCAGCTGCATGTGGAGGAGTGGGGAATCAAACCTGGTTCTCCCAGATTAGAATCCATGCACTTAACCACTACTGGCTCTCTACAGGGCAATAGCACCTTCACTAAATCCAAGTAGACAATAACAGCACAATCCTATGCAGTGTTAGCCCAGTCTAAGCCTAGGATCAGGAAAATCCAGATCAGATTCATACTGTGCCTTAGAAAATTGTTGGGTGATCTTGGATCAGTTACACACTCTCAGCGTAACTTACCTCACATGATAAATTGGAGGAGAGGGGAATGATGTAAGGGGTATACATTACTTGCTTGCTCCTTCAGACCATTGTTCTGTCAAGGCTAGTTCTGTCTCCTACGCCTGTCAGTAGCTCTGCAGAATCTCAGGTCCTTCACATCACTTGCTCCTTGAGTCTCCCCACCACCACCACTGGAGATGCTCAGAATTGAACTTGGGGTCTTCTGCATCCAAAGGTCTACCACTGAGCCACAGTTCCTCCACTGATTTCAGAGAGTTTAGATTCCACATAGAACTGGACTGTAGCTAGTTAAAGGAATGCTTTAAAATTAGGAACAAACTATGGCTGCAGTCACACACACTAAATAATCCACTTTCAATGTACTTTCTAACTGGATTTTTACTGTGTGAACTGGCAAAATCCAATTCAAAAGTTCACTGAAAGTGGATTGAATTATTTAGTGTGTGTGACCGCAGCCTATGTATCTCTAAAAGCTTACCTAAATAGAACTTCTTTAGGTCAGCACTTAGAGAGGTGTAGTTGCCAAGTGGGTCATCTCTGTGGGGTTCAAGCAGTGGCTACCAGAGAGAGGGGGCATGGGGATCCTTCATTCATTGGTTCATTCATTCATTCATTCATTGCATTAATGTCCTGCTGCTCTTCCTTCATGGAAGGAAAGAGTTCCCAGAATGTCTTCCATCCATATGATCACACACATAACTGCTTTGTCTATTTAAAATACACTGCTGAACCATGGGGATTCCAGTAATAAAATAAGAAGGGGGGAAAGAGACCTCACAAGGCTGATGACAACTCACCTCTGCTCTAGGACTGATAAGCTTTATTTTCAAAATGAAACATTTACCTAGCTGTCCTTCTTCTCTCATAATCTCACAGGTAGCATGATAGTTGTTGTCATGGTAACTATACTTCTTTAAATAACACTACAATAATCTCATAAAAAACTGTATAACTTGTTGACATGTAAGTTACCATTACCTTAAGGCTCCATAAATGTTCACTAATATTCCATAGTGTCTTTTTAAATGACAAAATGACTGCAAAACGTTTCAACTCATAGATATTTTAAGGCTCCAGTGAATCCGTGGTATATTAGATAAAGGATCTCTTCATGGCTGTTAGCCATGACAGCCAAAAGGAACCTCCTTGTGAAGAAGCAGTATATCTCTTCATGTCTGGTACAGTGGACTAAAACTGGAGAAGGGGTCTTTTAACAGTGAAGGCATACCCAACTTGCATAAAATTATGGATAGTACTGAATTTTGTGTCCACTTGGGTTCAGTTTGGAGCTTTGAGTCCCATTGATCAGGAGAAAAGCAATGTAAAAAGATTCAAATATATAAATACATAAATTGAATGGCTGATGTTGTTAGTTATTATGTTTCTTGGTACTCAGCAAAACGTTGCATCCATTTCCTGACTAAATTCACAAAATTTAATTTTAAACAACTGGATGCTAAAGTCAACACTTTTTTTTTTTTTGCATTTAAATGGTGCATAAGACATGAATTGCATAAAAAATGGTAAGATGCCATAAATGGTGGCAATAAAAAGCAAATGGAGAAAGTCATCATAGAATCATAGAGTTGGAAGGGACCTACAGGGTCATCTAGTCCAACCCCTTGCACAATGCAGGAAATTCACAAATACGTCCCCCTCCACGCCCCCAGTGACTGCTGTTCCAGAAGATGACAAAAAAAACAAAAAAAAACCCTCCAGGATCTCCAGCCCAACTGGCCTGGAGAAAAATTGCTTCCTGACCCCAAAGTGGTGATCAGCATTTCCCTGGGCATGTAAGAAAGTCGGTAAAATTGATATGCTCCTGACTGATGTGTATGAAAACTAAAGTAAATGAGAAATGCCATAGTTGGCTCTCTTGCTTAAGCATGTAAGAAGTGTCTTGCTGGATAAAACCAAGGTGCATTTACTGTGCTATCTTCAACAAAGTTAATATATTCTAAACCCATTGATTTCAATGGACTTGATATTTATCATTTATTTATTTAGGCTTGTATTCCATCCTCCCCTCAAGTGGGCTCAGAGCAGCTAACATCAGTGAATCCTCAATAGAAATTAAAACATTTCACAACAGATATTTCACAATAAATAGTTAAAACAAGCAATGAAGTAATGACATATATCACTGTGGTTTAGCACAGTAATCTCAAGAACTGGAGTCACTGGGCCGTAAACCAGACTATGGGCATTCACTTGAGGGGCCGTTCAAAGATGGAAAGTTCAAAGATGGAAATAATTCTGTTTGGGATTGGGCTGCTCATATAGCATACTTTGCAAGAATCTCAGCAACAAGTACTTGGTCGGCAGTCTACTGGAAAATGACCAGTGGTCTACTAGTGGTCCAGTGAAAGCAAAATCAGCCAACATGGACTCTAAGGTAGAGGTACACAAAGGGATCCAGTTTTGTTTTGTTTCTTTATCTATTTAATAGAGTGACCATGCTATAATTTCCCTTCCAGTTCCCTTATCATGTGATACACTCATTTTATCTTTTCATTAAAAAAACAAACAAAAAAAACAAAACAAAAAAAACAAAACTATATGCATGTCATAGAGCCAGTGTGGTTTAGTTCTTAAAGTGCTGAACTAGGATCTCGGAGAGCCATGTTTGAATCCCCACTCTGCTGTGGAAGCTCACTTGGTGACCTTGGGCCACTCGGACTAACCTACCCCACAAGGCTGTTGTTAGGATAAAACAGAGGCGAGGAGAATGGTGCAAACCTCTTTGCGTCCCCATTGGGGAGAAAGGCAGGGAATAAATGAAGTTAAAAAAATGAATAAAATAAATACACATTTTATGTCAAATGTATCACTTATTATAAGAAATAACTGCAGCCTGCATTAAAGACACTGAAGTGGAGCAAAGCACTCTTCAAGAAGTCTTTCTCCAACTTCCGTTCAATAGAAAAGCTCCTTAATTTGGGCTGTGATCAGACACACTAAACAATCCACTTGCAATCCACTTTCCAATTGTTAGCCTGTGTTCTAGCTGGGCTGCTAAAACCCTCCTGTGATTTTGAGTAGGGCCGTTTGTACGGGGAAGAAGAAGAAGAAGAAGAAGAAGAAGAAGAGATTTGATTTATATCACGCCCTTCACTCACTTGTAGTCTCAGAGTGGTTTAGAAACTCCTTTCCCTTCCCCTCCCCACAACAGACACCCTGTGAGGTAAATGGGCTGAGAGAGCTCTTTCCCAAGCTGTCCTTGAGAGAACAGCTGGTACAGAGCTATGACTTGCCCAAGGTCATCCAGCCAGGTGCAAGTGGAGGAGTGGGGAATCAAACCTGGTTCTCCCAGATTAGAGTCTGCACACTTAACCACTACACCAAACTGGCTCTCAACAGTGAAATTTTAAGGCCATTGAAATCAAAGGGTTTAGAAAGAGGTAAGTTTTTTTTAAAAAGGATTGCCCTGTGAGATGGGCATTTCCTGGTGGAAGATATTAAAAACCTGTGACTGCCAAATGGGAAATCCCTCCCCCCAATATGTGCCCCCTGCTTTGGTGCAGTGCAGGAACAAAAAATAAAGTATTGGAAATTGAATTACCACCAACACGAATTTTGAAAGCATCCCTACTGTAAATCCGTCAACAGATAAAAAGACTAGAGTTGTGGGTTTCTAATCCCTGGGAATCTCCAGAAGGAAATAGACTGGTGGAGAGAGACACATTTTATCTATGCAAATCGAGTATTTATGCCCAGCTGAGGAGAATTTTTGGTCTCCTAATGAACATTTCAGTTTGCCGGAGATTTGGCAGTGAATAAAAATGGACTGAGGTAGGAGGAATGAAAAGCCCTCTGGGAAACAGAGAGCACAGTCCCTCTGGGCTACTGTGTGGCCACACTTCTTTTATTATTATTTCCCAGGCATTACAATCTTTCAACAAAATGGTTTCTTCATTGAATATGGATGCATGCAAATTTCAGATGCTGCAAGCACAGTCCTTGAGGGTATACAAGTTTTATTTTTTCCGATACACACATTTCACCAGCACACCGCAATCCTTGCATGCCTTCCTCTCAAGGGTGCTGTGTGCATTTGTCTTCCTGAGTAATGCAAAGATTCCGCGCCCTGACTTACACATTAAAAAAACCCACAGCCTATGCAATGGAACAACAGGACCCGAGCACACATATCTTCGCTGTGTGAAGGATTTTAATCTAGTTTGTCAGCAAACAGAAACATATTATTTATATATGCCTTATGCGTGCACATGCACACATATACCAACTTTTATTGTTATCCTTGTCTAACCATTGTTAGCATTCTACAAAAAAAGAAAGAAAAGAGGAAACTCCAAACTGCACATGAAGGGAACGAAACAATGAACCTTAGTTAGCATTTAAATCACAATTGAAGGCATTCATTAATTAAAATCTGTTGAACCTCTTTGCAGACTGCATTTAATCACAGTGTGATTAGCATTACAGAAATGTGTCTTGAGGAAAGATACAGGAGAATATACCCCCCCAAAAGCCCCCACTCCTCCCCTACACATCTCTCCAAAATGTGTTAATGTTACATAAGGTAGCATTTGGTATGCCTCAAAGGAAGAGGCACAATTAGGAAGCAGCTTCTGGAAAATCATGTATATTATGATAATCGGCACCAATAGCAACTTAGGTTGTAATTAGAACTTTCACATAACTCCTGCCTCCCCCAAACACCATGGCATCTGTGCTGTATGCATGTCTGTATGGAAACAAATCTTGGCATTTCTGTACCCATGGTGGGCAAACCCCACCCATAACCCTGATCTCCCTGTCCTCAAGGAATTGGCTAGGAAATGGCATTCATAGCTTTGACAGTCTCCAGGTGGGAGCAGGGCATCCCCCAATTTTGCAGGCTCCTGCCCGTCAACAGCCAGCTGGCCGGTGGGGGGAAGCCCCACTTCCAACAGCCACCACCCAGCGCAATGTCTCCAATGTGATGATGTCATGAAGAAGTGACATCATCATTCTGGGGACGTGCAGGGAGGCTCTGGCATTTGGGGTGAAACTCTACTGTGTAAAACTCTATGCCCCAAATACCAGAGTGTCGCTGCATGACGTCCCTGGGTGATGATGTCACTTCTGCATGACATCATCACTCCAGGGACATCATGTGTGGTGATGTCACCCCACCGTCCATCCCCAGAAAGCTCCTTCCCACTCCCTGCCAGTGAGATAATAGGACCTGGCAACCCTACTTCAGAGTAACACTGTAGGAATTTCCACTAGAGGTGATTCTTAGAGCATTACCTGGAAGTAGGGCTGCCAAGTCAGCCTGGGGGGCGGGGGATTCCCCGCTACAGGGGTTCCCGATCCGCCAGCCAGCATTCGGCTGGTGGGGGGAACCCCACCCCCGAGGTCGTCCAGCCAGGAGAACTTCACTAATGTAATGACATCACCCGGAAGTGACATCATCACATTGGGGGCATTGCCAGGGCGACACTCTGGCAATCGCCCTAAAACTCTATGATACCATAGAGTTTTGGGGCGATTGCCAGAGTGTCGCCCTGGCAATGCCCCCAACATTCTGATGTCACTTCCGGGTGATGTCACCGGGCGCACACGCGCCAGGGAAGCTCCCGGATGACAGAGGACTCCCCCCCCCCACCGGTAAGGAAGACTTGGCAACCCTACCTGGAAGTGACATCACATCTTCCTCAAACTCCACCCAACCTAGTCACAGCCCTCAAAATCTCCTGCCATTTGCCACAGCAGTACAAGTAATCCCACTGCAAACTAACTTCTGATTCTCCATCAAGGCCTTAATAGGAAGGGACCTCACTTGAGTCATGTGTTTTGTTGTGGTGGTTGTCCCCTCTTGGTGTATAGTAAAGGTTCTCTCTGGCTGTGTTCAGACTGGCAGTTTGGCCTGATGTAGGCACCTTTTGCAAACGGATTAAATGGGCCCATTCACACAGCCAGAGCGTACTCGGGTGTACTCACCCCGTCAGAGGACAACTTGGAGCTGGGTTAAAAAGCCACTGCCTCTGAAGTAGAATTTTCGTTTCCTCACACATTCACCGTGCATGGCGGCTGTCTGAACACAGGGGAGCATGAGCAGAATGGATTTGGCAGTCTGAACCTGCAGATCCGTTCTGCTGCTATGGAAGTGGCTTTTTTTTTTAAATGCCCATATGCGCACATGCACACACATGACTTTTCGCTGTTTTTGCAGTGTGCTCCGTGGCTGATGCACTACAATAATGTGGATGCTTTCCCACAGGATGTCTCCATGGGTAACCCACAGTAGGGTGTGCTGTGTGGCTGATATGTCCCACAACATTTTAAACTGGGTCAGTTAGAGGTGGCAGTACATTGCGGCAAGCTGCCCGTCTGTCCGCAGCCTCTGACTTGGAAGCATGAAGAGACTTGCTGTTAAAGTCATCAGTGTCTGCTTAGTGTTGGCTGCAGAGCAGGACTGAAGGCTGAACTGGAAGCAGGATAGGTAAGCTTACCTTCTACACACCATGACTCAGAGAATACCATGGCACCTGGAGTCTCTTGCTAAATATGTTCGCTGTGAGAAAGAAGCAAGCTCAGTCCAAAGTCAACAACAACAACAACCAGGCAATTTCGTTCTGCAGAACAACTGAATTTTCAAAGCAATGACACTTGTCAACAACATTGCTAAGAATTTGTTCCATTTTTTTAATGACATATGCTGGTTTTCAACTGGTTTTCTCTGTCTGAAACATAATGATGACACTAACACAAACAGTGTTAAAAAGAGCCTAGACTAAGTAATCGAGTATACTTGGGTTGGATCCAGTCAGCTTTCTGTCAATCTCACCTAATTCTCCTCCTTACTTCAGCCCCAATCCCACACAGATTTGTTTGGTGCAAATTCCATGCTCCATAGCATAACCTTTTTTTTGGTGGTCCTTTCTTTTTCACCTGCAGAAAATCTGGTTGGATCTAACCCATTGTGTAAATGGCTATTAGTCATGACAAGAAGTGGGGACTCACAATACTCAGGGGGGAGCTCCATGTAGAGGGAGAAGCTGATGAGTGTGAGCCTTCTCCCCAACCCCTTCCTGGCCCCGATGGTGAGACCTGCATGGCTCCCAGCCACTGGGCCTGCCAAACTTTCTCCCCCCCAGCAGCAGCAGCAACAGCAAGGCCCATACAGCTCCCAGCCACTGGCCTGCCAAGCCCCCCCCCCCCCCCCGGTAATGGTGGCAAGGTACCATTCCAAGTGAGTTATCTGTGCATGTGCAGGGAACACTTTTTTTTAACTTTTGGAGAGATTTAAATATCCGCCATATATACATATATATATACAGTTTATATATATATATAAACTGTGTATATATATATAAACTGTGTATATATATATATATATATATATATATATATATATATACAATTTATATATATATATAAACTGTTCAGATTTTTCTGCACACCTGGGGAGTCCCCCAAGTGTGCAGGAAAATCTCTTTGCCCCCCGATGTGCCTTTGATGTGTGGATTTAGATATCCACGCAGAGGGGGCATCTTGGCTATTAGTATATAGACAGCTTCTGTTCAGATGGACAGTGTCTCTCACTATCAGTTGCTGAGCATGTGTGAGCAAAAAACAAACAAACAGACTATAGCTTTTTGTCTTGCTCATAAGTTTCCTGGGGACTTCTGGTTAACTGCTATGTGGAAACAAAAAGATATGTCAGGCTAGATGCTTAATTTAAGACAGCTTTTCTTATGGTCCTATAAACCTCAAATGCAGATAGCATTATCTGTGCTTGATAATGCAGGGACACTTCACTTCTTGCAGCAAAGAAATGGACACTCCATTCCTGATGCAATCTTAGTGGTTCTAGGAAAATGAGTGCATGAAATCAAGATAAGAAACACCCAGATAGCAATATGGGAAGATTGGTGTGGCAGAGGAATGAGGTGTGAAGGTCAGCAACAGTCCACCTGCTTGTTTGGATGATGATGATGATGATGATTTATTTAATTTGTACCCCATCCTCCCCACAAAGCAGGCTTAGGGTGGCTTACATTGGTTAATACATAAATAACAATTAAAAGCCACATAAAGGGTGCAATCATATGTACCCATTTGCTACATGAGAGGGATGATTCACTGGCGGATCAAAGCAGCGCAATCACACCAACACATCTGGGAGGCATAGTGCAGCCGTCGGCAAGCCATTGCAAACTGTTTTGCTCTGCCGGAGAAGCGGAGTAAAAAAAGTACTAGGTAAACTCCAGTATCAAATGGGTTGCTGCGGCCCACAGCTGGACTTTCCCGTGTAATCGCTCCAGCGTGGAAGTGTGGCGTCGGGGATAGTCTGATCGCAGGCTATTCCGATGCCATGCTGTTGTCCCCCCCCCCCCCTTCTCAGTGTGTGCATCATCAAAAACCCTTAGGGTGGAGGAGCGATTCATCAATCCCCCGTTTAAGCAAATTGGAAACCAACCACCAAAAAAACAAAAACAAAAACCCTCACCCGTGATTGTGTCTGATCACGCAGCGGCAAGTTGCATCAGCAGGTCCACAGACCTGTGTGATCGTGCAACTGCAGGGCAAATTGCTCTGGGGCAAAATAGCCTCACTTCCCCTCTGGATTATCTTGCACGTGTGGCCACGGCCAAAATAATCTAAAAACAGTTCAATTGTAAATAATTCATAAAGTGCTGGTGGTGTTTCATTGATTGCTTAAGATGGCATACTGAAGAGTGCATACAAGATCTAACAATTTTTCTGCTCAATGGTCTTCATAATGTGAGCGGCGGGACAGGCCAGATGTCAAAGCCAAGGGCCAAGGTTCTATAATTAAGATTGTTGGTGGTAATAGTGGTGGCGATTCCTTGGTTGAAAGCCTGGTAGAAGAGCTTCATCTTGCAGGCCCTGCGGATCTGCAAAAGGTCCCACAGGGCCCTGAAAGAACATTGATATTTAACACACACCTCCTCCAAGAAGCCAAGATGGAGCTTCTTTACTGTCCGCAGGAGGACAGTCCAAGAGGCAATGCCTGAAGCCTGGCTCAGTGTCAACTGGTAAACTTTCTGAACCTGAACTTCCATTGACCTAATCCAACACTCTTAACTCCTGAGGTTGGGTTTGACAAGGAGGCCATTTTGATGCCCACTGAGGCAATAACAGGTCAGAATTCAAGTTCTGGTAAACAGCTGATGGAGCTTCATTGGAGCTCATAATCCCCGAGTGTCAAGTTCTAGCTTTGGTGTCCGTGCTGGAGCACGAAGAAGGTCTAACCAATACACTGAAGCAAGGGTCTTTAGAAAGTCATAGCAAAGAATCAACAGTCACTAGGAATAATTATTGCACATTTTCCCCACTTAATGGGAACAAGAACAAACCTCACTGGGGTGGGGTGGGGAAGTATTGACTATTTCTGAAGATGCATCTGTCAAACCATCAAGGTTACAGTATCATTTATATTTGATTTGATTTGTCTCTCTTATTTATATTGTAATTTCTTTGAAATGTTTACATATTTCCATACTGGAGCCTGGCTCCAGGAACTCATCAGCGCAGCAAAACAAGCAGACCATCTGGGGAGTCATCATTAAAGAGGTACATAAAGCTTGTTTTACATTCTAAGAGTGGGAGCCTTTCAGTTTCAGTCCTACTTGGAAAGAAAGCCCACTACAAGGCTATGTTGTGGGATTATTAAAATAAGGCCGGCTGCAGATTTCTGAGTCCTTGGACATGGAGTGTCCATGCCCCCCCCCCAGAAGTGACATCAGTGGTGACACTCTGCTTTTGGGGTAAAACTCTATGGTAAAAATGGCCTCAACCCATAGATTTTTGCCCCCAAAAAATCATACTGCCCCCCCCCCCACAGCATCGACAAACTGATGACACTTCTGGGTGTTGTCAGTGCATTGCACACAGTGTTGGGGGTGGGGGGAATTTCCTCCCATCAGCCAGCCAGCCAGCCAACAGCAAACAGGAGCTCACAAAAGTGAGGGATTCCCCCCCCCCCAGGAATGGTATCCCTACGTTGAAGTCATGTGGTCATTTGTTTATTTAGATGACATTGTTCTAATTTTGCCTAAAAGGCTGAGGTGCTCTTATTTTCCCTGCATACCTTTTCAAGTAGGACTGTTTTCCCTGCATACCTTTTCAAGTAGGACACCCAGCTATGGGTGTGTATGTGTCCAGCCATTTTGGCACTAGAAAAGCTGGTGGGGAGCACCTTGGCCTGCCCCATTGCAGGTCTGATCATGGTCAGGTCCACGTGATAGGATTGCCATGTCCCACTGGCTGGGGGCAAGGGGTATGGTTGCCAATTCTACATTGGGAGACTCCTGGAGATTTAGGGATAGAGGTTGAGGAGGACAAGGAACTCAGTGCCCTAGATTCCAGCCTCCAAAGCATTCATTTTTCTAGAGGGAACTGATCTCTGTAGTCTGGAGATAAGCTGTCATTCTGGGAGAGCCCCAGAATTTAAATGTCTTTAAAATGGTGGTGGCATCCACAGGTCAGACCCATTGATGGCAGCACCTCTAGTTTGGCTCTTCAACTGCATGGGCAACTAGGATTCCAATCCCGTCTAGGTCAGGACCTACTTATGAGGCATTGGGTCAGTCAGTCTGTATCAGCCTTGCTCTCCCATCTGTGAAATGGAAATAATAAGGACTTCCAGTAGCACTGAGGGAGAACTCAATAAAATTTGGCTGGATAGCGCTCTTATGAAGAGTTCCTTTTCTTACCCCCCCACAGATGGTTTTGAATCCCTCATCCCTGCTGTTTCATCTTAAAAATATCTGTTCCTAATTCCATTCCCCCTTCTGTGCATCCCCTTCTGTGATTCTTTACGTACGTGCTATTTTCTGTTTACTCATACTGAATTTCCCTGTAAAACACATGTTTTTTCCAATGTTATTTGTGCATATTATGCACAGAGAAAGTACACTGTGCATTTAAACACTATGTAAATTGAATAGAAAAAAAACCTTGTAACTTGCATACACAAGTACCAACAAATCCCCCCAAACAACAATGAAAAGTGGAATACGGATCTCATGTGTGTGTGGGGGCGGGATAGAAACAATTACAAAAAGGTGTAATCGGGAACATACACTCATTCCTAGTTTTCTCTGGAGAAAAAAAAAATCAGAAATGGGAACTGAGCTTGAACTTTGCAATGTTTAAAAATCTGATGCATTACCCAACCTTGATGCTCAGACTTCAATGGTAAAGTCTGGCCATATCTTGGGATTTGAATATGACATCCAAAATGAAACGTTCCTGCTTTGGTTGGCTAAAGGAATGAATTGGTTTAATCAGAAATTGGCTAAATTTCATTGGGAGTCACTGTCTGCTATGGTCAAATGCTACTTTTAATTGTTGCTTGTCTGCGGTGAAAGGCTGCGGTGGCTCAAGTGGTTAAGACGCTGAACTGCAGACTGAAAGATGAGTAGTTCGACAGCTCGAGACCCGAGTGCGGTGTGACGGAGTGAGCTCCCGTCTCTAGTCCCAGCTCCTGCCAACCTAGTAGTTCAAAAGCAAGAAATTGCAAGTAGATAAATAGGTACCGCTTCAGTGGGAAGGTAACAGCATTCCATGAGACTTGGTGTTTATTCATGCTGGCCACATGACCACAGATATGTCTTTGGATAGTGCTAGCTCTTCAGCTTGGAAACGGAGATGAGCACCACAATCCTAGAGTCAGATTCGACTGGCTTTCAAACAAGGGAAACCTTTACCTTTACCTGCGGTGAGGGCTGGTGACATGTAGTGACTATAAGACAGGTTCAGATCTCAGTTCTGCCATTAATTGACCAGGTGGTCTTTCACACTCTTTCAGATCCCCTTCTGCAATGTGGGGATAATGAAACTTCCCCACCCAGCATGGTTATTGGAATGTTTGCAACAATGTAATTCGTGTAAAGCACTTTCAACCTCTGAAAGTGCTGTAACAATATTGTAATTAGTGTACGGTACACTTTATTTTATTAATTTAGAACATTGCTCTGCCCCCTTTCCAGAGAACCTGTTTGAGGGGCTGCCTTCCCCCCTCTGATGGAAGAAACGGGGGGACAGGAACAAGAGATTTGCTGTCATGCCAATAAAGGTATCACTTCTATTGGGTTGGGACAACACTCTAGAGCAGTGGTTCTTAACCTGGGTTCGATCGAACCCTAAGGGTTCGGCGAGTCAGTCTCAGGGGTTCGGTGGGGCCTCCAACTTAGTACTATTACTAAGTACTAAGAATTATTTTTCACTAAAGAAGGGTTCGGTGAATGCACATATGAAACTGGTGGGGTTCGGTACCTCCAACAAGGTTAAGAACCACTGCTCTAGAGTAATGTCCCAGCACAGTGATGTCCCATCCAGTTTTGCATCAGAAGAATCCTCTAATCTCTCTCTCTCTCTCTCTCTCTGTGCTCACTGCCTATTTGAGCTAAGAAATGGGGGCCATGGATATTTTTTAAAAGTGGTTTACAATGAAAAAAGAAAAGGTAGCATTTAAAATCTGGCCAGATCATAAAAACACCATAAAACATTGAGTGGCTTAAAAGCGAGTCTTGTAAAACAGCTTAGTCTGTCTTGTAGAATACTGTTGAAAGATCAAACCCTTCATCAAGAGCCTGCATAAAAAAGCAATAGTGAGATGCTGCATATGGGGCTTCCCTTCCTCCTTTCTCCCTGCTGTGGCAGTCACTTAACCCTTCAGTCTTGCTCCCCACCGCTTCAAATGGGAGAGCAAAAGCAGAGAGTTAAATATGGGGGGTAATGTGCCTCCCACGGACATTTCACCCCCTCCTTTCTGCTGGCCCAGCTGTTTTGGGCTTCCTTGCACAGCCCATTTAAAGGGGCTGTTCAAGGGAGCCTGACAGCTGATCCAGCAGAGAGAGACCAAACAGCCCCAAACACCCGAACTGAACTGGCCAAAGTCCAGTAAATGTCCAGGGACTGTGTCTTCCCTGAACATCAGTTTCTGAGCCCCAAACTGGCCCAAAGTTGGACCTGATTTTGGGTTTTGACCCAGTTCATTCTCACCCCTAGTCTGTATATTCTCTACAATATTTTGAGGAATCCTGTGGGCATGGAGAGGGCTCACTGGTAGAACATCTGTTTCTAATACAGAAGGTCCAAACTTCAATTCCTGGCATCTCCAGTGAGATCAGCCAATCTCTTTCAAACTAGCCAACCTCATAGAGTCCATAGATCATAGTCAGAGCATCTGATTGGCATGCAGAAGGTCCCAGGTTAAATCCCCAGCGTCTCTAGTTTAAAGGACCAGGCAGGGGGTGATGGAAAAGACCTCCAGCTGAGATGCTAGAAAGCTACAGCCAGTCAGAATAGACGATACTGACTTGGACAAACTCAGTATATGTTCCTGTGACTACACACAGCTTCACTGACACCACTCAAACAATAGACACCCCAAGCAACCACTGGAGTTTGCAATGGGCCATCCTGTCTGCTGAACACACCATTTCAGAGATTGGCACTACCTGGACCTGCAGGGGGGGAAGGAGGGGGGAGGAGGAGGAGGAGGAGAAGAAGAAGAAGAAGAAGAAGATTTTACTGGATATGCTACCCAGAGAGATGTCATGCCTTAGTACTGTCCTAGGCATACCTGTATGCAGTTTTCCCTACTCTAAGCATGCTTCATTACTCTAAGGACATAACCCTTCACTTTGCCCTTCTCTCTGCTCGTTGCCTTTATTGCATTGGAATTTCATTAATTAACGTCATCATTCATTTTCTAACATGCAAATCTAAAAGGATGTGCCTGCAGTGAGGCCAGGAGAGAGCATTTGGATTTGATTTGATTTAGCTTTCCATGCAATCAGAAGCTCAAGAGTGGTCTCATAAGGTAGAATGGTGTGTGGGCTGGGGGGGCCCACATTTTTGGAAGTCTGGATAATGCAAAGTGAACAGGAAACTAGGCGCTGCAAAGTCATTTCAGAGACAATAGGTGATACTCAGATTCTGGCAACAGCCACTTCCAACTATTATTTTAGCTGGAAATCAAAGAAAGGAAATATATTACCTTTAAACCATAGATTTTCTAGGCACTAGCTGGAACGTCACCAGGTTCTTTGAAATGCGCTGTTGCAGAACTTAAATGCAATATATTATATTGTATTATTCATCTGGAATTTTTCTATCCCTTTGATATGAGTCCTTTGCAAATGCTTGAAGTCTACATAATTCTAATAGGTGGCTTTGTTCCAATTTTTTTTTTTTTTGCAAAAGTATTTCAAAAAATATCCCTATTTCACAAGTTTCTTCTTTCCCAGAAGCTTCTCCCTGATGGTACATTTCTGCTTGGAGGTATCTGAACAAAGGATGTAGGATTTTCTGTTTACCTGGAATAGGGAGACACTTCCTGCCGCCGTCTCCCAGCCTCCACTACTGCGTGAATGAATGAGAGGGAAATGCGAGGGAATGAGGTCAATTGACATTGCCATAGAGTTTGGGGGAAGTCCCACTCAGAAGTGATGTTGTGACTCTGCTTCCCTTCCCCGTGCCCTGCCCCCAAAGCTTAAGAGGGGAGTGTTGAGAACAGAGATCTGGCAACACTAGAAGAATATTTTAAGTCGCCTGAACTTTTGATTGCTGTCATCCATTGTGTGTTTTTGTTTTGTCACTCCACTGTTCTCCAAAAGTTCATCCCTCTTTTCTGGTTGAAACTAATGGTTACCTCCCACCACATGAATAATCATTTACTGGAGGAAGACACCTTCAGTTGGTGGTAGAAGTATTTCTCCAGTGGAAGGACCCATTCTACTTCATGAAAGGAAATCATGGAATCTTATATACCAATCTTGATAAAGAATCATAGTCTATATGTTGTCTTGATTCTCCTTTTGAAGAGATTTGGGTGTTTGTGTGCTTAATATTAAAACATGATTGGGATAATATCTTTTTTAAAAAACCCTTACCTCTCATCATGTTTGGGAGGCAAGTCCTCCAGTTCTCTTGAAATTAAAAGTTAAATCTCTGAATATGTGAGGTGTGAGGGAAGATGAATCTAATATCACATGTGTATGGGAGAGAGCTCAGCAGGGATGTGATGCCACTCTAGGATTTCTGTAGGATTTCCTAAAATCTATGGTGTGTTATAGAGCCCTCTCTCCAAAGCTGCCATTTCCTCCAGGGGAACTGATCTCTGTAGTTGGGATATAAATTGTAATTCTAGGAGAATCCGACCTTGAGGTCTCTAGCCCTGCTTGGGGTAGTCCAAAATGCATTTGGGGGGAAGGATTCTGTCCCTGTGATAGGAAAACAAGTGAGGCCATAAAAGAAAAGGTCCATTACAGTCTGATTTAGGGCAGAGGCAGGAGCCAGGTGTGGGAAACAAAGCTGAGATCCATTAAGAAGAGAGGGGCTGAAAATGGAACGGAGGAGGCATAGATCTCAGGTTAGGTAATAGATAAATTCAGCCATGGTGGTAAGTAAGTGGGCATGTTACTTATGACAAGGGTCTTCTCTGGCAAAGACCCTAGTGATGAGATTAGGATATTTGAATGGTATGAATGAGCTGAGTGGTGATTTCTAAATGAGGGTTTGCCTTTCCAGGATCTTCCCAAGCAAGGGATTGCAACTGATGGCTCTGGAGTCAAATGTGGCTCAATATGAAACCAAATAGTGTCCTTCAAAAATAGCACAAAATCTTCAAGTTCAGGTCTAGTGGAGGGGGCAGGTGAGATGCAGGAATAATCAGTATGTGATGCGAGTGGCAAGCTTCCTTTTACTTCCTTTTAAAGCTTCCTTTAAAAAGCTTCCTTTAAAGCTTCCTTTTAAAGCTTCCTTTACTTCCTTTTACTTCCTTTTACTTCCTTTTAAAGCTAAACAGGAATGGATGGAAGTCTCCAATATCAATAGCATTGCCAGCTCCAGGTAGAGAAAATACCTGGAGATTTGGGGGATTGAGACTGAGGAGGGCGGGGTTTGGGGCATAAAGCCATAGACTCCAACATCCAAAGCGGCCACTTTCTCTAGGTGAACTGATCTCTGTCACTTGGAGAGCAGTTGTAATCAATGCTCCCTCTAAGCTGTGAAGTCTTGTGAGCAAAAATTCTACCTTGGGAGCTACTGGCATTAAAGTTGTGAGCAAGCAATTTGGCCACTACATAAATTAGTTTGCTCTGGAGCCATCCTTCCTGAGCTAAGACAAAAAATGTGTGAGTCAGAGGTCAAAAAACTGTGAGCTAGCTCACACTAACTCAGCTTAGAGAGAACACTGGTTGTAATAGTGGGAGATCTCCAGCCACCACCTAGAGGTTGAAATCCAATCAAAACATCCATGACAAAAATGATGAAGAGTCAATAAAGATATACACACAAAAGAAATACCATAATAATAGTGATTCTCTAGAAAACTCTTTTTGTCACTCACACACAAAGTATTTTGTGCAATAACAATTACCCGCTTAACATAGATTACTTTATTGTTATTGCGCAAAATTCATTGCGTGTGAGCAACAAAAGAAGAGAGTTTTCTAGAGAATCACTATTATTATAGTAAGTTTTGTGTGTGTGTATCTGTGCGTGTATCTTTATTGACTCTTTGTCATTTTTGTCACGGATATTTTGATTGGATTTCCCTCTCTTCCCGTGATCTCTCACTTTAGGCTTCTACCACCTGGATGTTAGCAACCCTTGATTTCAAGATGGAGGGAACCATGACAAAATGAGACAGTGTAGGAGCAAGGAAATTCTTCCTAAACATGTCATAGATTTCACTAAGTATTATTCTTTCCTCCCGCATTAGGTACTTATGTTACTAAAGTGACAGCCACTGATGCAGACGATCCTGTTTACGGAAACAGTGCCAAGCTGGTCTATAGCATCTTGGAGGGACAGCCTTACTTTTCCGTGGAACCCCATACAGGTGAGTGGTCCTGAATGCCGACTTTCCTGATGTTATTATTATTATTTAATTTATATCCCACCCTCCCAGCCAAAGCAGGCTCAGGGCGGCGTACGTGGAATGTATAAAACAACAAAACAAAAAAATAAAATAAAATCACAACAATACAATTATAAAACGTAACATAATATAAAGTGCTAAAGCAGTGTGATGTGAGAGGAAAAGCCTCCTCTCAAATGTTGCTTCACTGGCTGCCTTTAAACATAATGTGTAGGTCGGTGGCTGTCAACATTAGTCAATCTGTAGTGCATAAGTATCTGACTCATTTCCCACTGCTGTGTGAAGCGGCCTGACAAAGTACAAAGGAATGGAATCTGTTTGCTAATGCTGTTGAGGCAACTGAGACCAATACAGCAGAAAAGGTCTTGTCTAAAGCTCACGGTTGCCAGGAGAAACATTCAGACAGTGTCTTTTTTTTGCTAATATTTTCATTCAGTTTCTTGGAAATGTTAACCCTTGCATGATTCACGGGGTCACATTTTTAAGATTTGCAGGTGTGTATGTCAGGATCCCACCAACTGTGCATAACAGGACTGAACGTTACTTGCAATCCTCTTGATACATACAAGAACCATGTTGTGTGAACATGTGTATTTATTTTGCGTATACTATCCTCGGTGTGCATGAGTACAAATCCTGAGAAATTCAGTGGTCTGTTCGTGTGCAGCAGAGGAATATTAATCTCATGCGTTACCCTCAATCACATGACAAATCCAAACAAATAAATAGTGTGGTGACAACACATATTAGGAGGATCACTCCCGTAGTACCTAGTTGGTAGGCTTCCAGTATGCATGACTGCAGTGTCTGAAAAAAAAAAAAGTATAAGGTGTCTATACCAACTGAATGGTAAAGAATAAAGGAAAACAATCCAATATTTAAACAGGATAAGATCTGGGCCTTTTTGTGATGGTAACTGTTTTAATGGTTAAGTGGCGGCCCCATACTGGTAGAATGAGCTCCCAGAGGACATCAGAGCCCTGCAGGACCTTTTACAGTTCTGCAGAGCCTGTAAAATGGAGCTCTTCCACCAGGCTTTCAATTAGGAGCCGCCGCTGACGAAGGTGTCCTAGAACATCTTCTGGTCTGAGACCCCGTTGGACGCTGCGTCCATAAATGGGTGTGATTCTGAATTCCGCCATCATCTGTTTGTTTCTACTGGTTCACTGTTGTGTTTTAACTTTGTACTGCATTCTTTTAATGGTTTTAACTCTGTGTTGTTCTCAGTACTTTAATCCTGTTAGCCGCCTTGAGCCAGCGTGTCCAGCAAGGCGGGATACAAATTGAAATAAACAAACAAATAAACAAATGAATAGGAAAGGGCTCGTATTTAACCCACAAGTAATTTTTCCCCCACAAAAACCACATGAAGAAATTATTCGGCCAATTTTTGCTGCTCCATGTGCACAGATACTCAATGTGGAACAGCAACATCTGTGAAAATAATTCCCCCTACCCTGTGGTTGCCATGTGAGGAAACCTCCCCTCCCCCGGGGGGGGGGGGGGGCAGGAGCCCTTCCTTCCTCAGCACCATTTTGAGCCTGTTTGGTCTCCCCTTTTCTTTTAGAAGTCATTCCCTGCAGCTGGGTAAGCCAGTAAACAGATGTATTGTGTGGTTTGTCTTTTAACCTCATATGTTTTGTGTGCTTTTCTTCATTTGTAATCTCCTGCAGTATTGTGATATCATTTTCCAGTGCCTTGTGCTCTAGTGAATTGAGGGTGCATTTTGGTGAATACAGATCTTTTCCTTTTTAAAGATCTCAGACTGAGGTCAAACATTTCACCTATGTGCTTGACTGCTCATTCCATGTATAGACCAGAAACTCCTGACTGGGCTACGGACAGCTGGCTCGGGTGGAGGGGTTGTGGTCAGTACATACACAGATCCATACACTCATAGCCCCTATCTGGGCCTCAGGTTGGTACCACAACCTCTCCAGCTAATTTTCAGCAGTCTCTCTTTTCTTCTCTGCCAGGAGCTTATAGGGCAGTGGAGCAGTTCAGTACTTCTAGCCCCAAACGTAATGATCTTTTGATCCTTCTCCTCTCAGGAACAGACCCAGTTGCTAATGGACTAACAGTGCAATCTTAGGTAGCATTATACCCTTTTAAACCAAAGAGATTTAAAAGGGTGTGATTCAATTTACCAGTGTACTGCAAATAATTAAAGCCTGCAAACCTATTTCAGAATGCATGCAATTGAACTTATGGGAACTTACTTACAAGTAAACATGAATAGAATAGCACCGATCAAAACTGGAAATTGGGGGCGTTGGATGGTTGGAGAGGGAAATCTGAGCAACATAATGAGAAATATAGATATCTGCTGTTTGTAAAAAACAGGTTCTGATTGCACGGCAATCAGAGGGAAGGTTGGGTTTGGGGACATGGTGGAGGACAGTGTTCCCTCTAAGCTGAGTTAGTGTGAGCTAGCTCAGTTTTTTTAGCCTCCACCTCACACATTTTTGTCTTAGCTCAGGAAGGATGGCTCCAGAGCAAACTAATTTATGTAGTAGCCAAATTACTCACTCACAAGTTTAATGCCAGTAGCTCACAAAGTAGATTTTTTGCTCACAAGACCACAGCTTAGAGGGAACAATGGGGGAGGCCTGACATCACAAGGATGATGATGTCACTTCTGGTGACAACCTGAAAGTGGCATTGGTAGCTCGAGGAATCACCAAAAATTTGATGGTTTTACTGTTGTCACTTTCCTCAAAAGTGCCATCATCCCACTTGCAATGTTGGTGATTTTTTAAAATCCCCCTGAAGAGGAGGCAGGAAACAGAAACTCAGAGCAGGGGTTCCCCCCACCTCTCCGACCAGTGTCTTGGCATCCCTAGCTAATAGGAAAGGTAAATATTTAAGGTGCATACAGTCCAGGGTTCCATTGCCAAATGTTTCCATCACCTTTGTTATTGTTTTTAGACCAGTGTTATGGTGTGGCTGAATGTAGAGCTGAGTGGACATCCTTGAACAAATTTTGCTTTCTGTCCCTCTTTGTTCCCGACGTGATGCAGTCTTATCCATTCTGTTTTGAAGTACTCCCCATATTGTTCAGTGGGGCTTACTTCCAGGTAAATGTGCAGAGGATAAGCTATCCGTTCACTTAGAGAGCCAGTTTGGTGTCATGGTTAGGAGCGTGGACTCTAATCTGCGAGAACTGGGTTTGATTCCCCACTTCTCCACATGTAGCCAGCTGTTCTCTTCAGAACAGTTCTCTTAGAGTGCTCTCAGCCCCACCTACCTCACAGGCAGTGTTCCCTCCAAGCTGAGTTAGTGTGAGCTAGCTCACAGCTTTTTAGCCTCCAGCTCACACATTTTTGTCTTCGCTCAGGAAAAAGGACTCCAGAGCAAACTAATTTATGCAGCAGCCAAATCGCTCACTCACAGCTTTAATGCCAGTAAGCTCACAAAGTAGAATTTTTGCTCACAAGACTCCACAGCTTAGAGGGAGCATTGCTCACAGGGTGTCTGTTGTGGGGAGAGGAAGGGAAGGAGATGGTAAGCCACTCTGAGACTCTGAGTGAAGGGTGGGGTATAACTCCAATCTCCTCCTCCTCCTCTTCTTCCTCCTCCTCCTCTTGCTGCTGCTTCTGCCATACTTCTTCCTCCTCATTTCAACACAAAACAGTACTTTCCAAATGGCTGCTTTCTTTATTTGCCCATTTTGTGCTGGTAGACTTACTCTTACCTCAAGAGCATATGCACCAAGTTCACGATCTCAATAAAACGGCGGGGTCAAAAAGATGTACCGACACATAGTTAACCCCAGAATAAAACTGCTATTGCCATTAACACATTTATCAGGACACCTCCTATGACACAATGGACATAAATGAGGTCATTTTCATTTTAGTAGCAAAATTACATCATCATTATGTTTCGGTTAACAGATATAATTTTGCAACAATATTTTTGGCATTGAGACCTTTGGTAGGAAACCCGACAGAACCCATGCAGTGTGTCATTGATCAATATACATTGCCAGAGGAGAGTGCAAGTGGAAAAGTACTTTTATGACCCTCGTTCTATTTTTCACCCTTTAAAAAGGACTCTTCTTTAATAATGTTGCAGAGGACGTCTCAAACACAGCAGAATTGCACTTGTGTGTGCTGCTCAAAAACGAAGTTCACTGGGGGCATTTCTTTATCTTTAGTAAACTAATGCGGGCTCTTTATTGAGGGAACTCCATTCAAGGTAGGATAGAGCAGCGATAGTATTCTAAGCTAACTAGCCAACTAGGATGGATGGAGGTGCAGGAGAGCACATCTTGCTCTCACAGTGGAAAGACTGATAAGAGAGAAAGGGAAGGTATCAGCCGGAAGGAAGGAAGATTCCCCAAGAGTAGTAATCTGTACATCAAAGGGACAGCACCAGAGCAATGGAAAGGAAGGATACAGAGGGTCCTGACTTTTCTATCTCTCTGGACCCCATCGCTCCTCTGAAGTCTGAGATTAAAAGAGATCACACAGTCCTTCACTTCCAACAAGCACAGCTGATACCTGATACTGAGATCCCTTCAGGGATGCAAGGGAGGTTTTCACTCCATAACCTTTTAGGCAACAAAGTGAAATATAACTATTTGTAATCATCTCTGAGCCTAGTGGCAGTAAGAAGAACAGCTTCAAATATAAATATTAATAAGAAAAAAAATAGAACAGCAACAGATGGTGGAGGTTTTTTTTTGTCATCTTCTGGGCATGGAACAGGGGTCACTGGGGTTATGGAGGGGGAGGTATTTGTGAATTTCTTGCATTGTGCAGGGGGTTGGACTAGATGACCCTGGAAGTCCCTTCCAGCTCTATGATTCTATGTCTCTGGTGTCAGAGCCTTTGTGTGCAGACTGACCCAGTTCCTTATCTGTACAACACAAAATGAGTCTTGAATTTATTTATTTATTGAAAGGTTGATATTCCACCTTTCCTCAGGTTCAAGGCTGCTTACGGTAATAAACAACATTTTCAGTGAAGACCAAAATAAATTGACAAACCTCTCCCTCTCCCCCTTAAAAGATGCCTGCCATTCAAAAACTCTGGCAAACAAGGCCTTGCAACACCTCCTAAAGATCTCCAAGGTGGACCCACCTCATTGAGTTGCCAGTCTTCAGTTGGGGGCTGGAGTTCTCCTGGAATTAAAATTGATCTCCAGACTACAGAGCTCAAGTTCCCTTGCAGAAAATGGCTGCTTTGGACAGTGGACTCTATGACATTATATCCTGCAGAGCTCCCACCCCTTCTCAAACTCCACCCCCCCCAGGCTTCACCCCCCCCCCCAAATTTCCAGGAATTTCTCAAGCTGGGTTTGGCAACCCTAGATCTTCAGCTCTGTTGGGAGCTTATTCTGTAGAATAGGGACCATGGTGGAAAAGTCCTGGGCTCTGATTGATGCCAGACGAGTGACCCTAAGTGGTAAGATAGAGGGCAGATGGCTGCCTGAGGACCGCAACTGGCACACAGGTACATATGGAAGGCGAAGGGCCTTCTAGCCAGGCTCTAGTTTCTTACATTCTATACTACTAGTACTGGCAGCATTGTTGAATTTCTCATGCATGCATGCTGTTCTGTCTGAAAATTCTCCCTTGTAATTTCAGTTCTGCTAGGGATGCAGATTTTGTTTAATAAATGAACCATTTAAACTAAGGGGTCATCAACCTTTTCTTTAATGAGAGCTACTTCTGAATAATGAAAAGAATATATATCCTATGCTACTCTCACCACCCTGGCAGGTTACCAAGCTTTATTCTGTCCTAGGAACAGAACAACTTCACCACAAATGGGGCTGGGAATCATATGGGTTGAAAGAAGGAAGTTTATCCTTTGACCACCCAAAAAGGCTTTGAGGGGAACCAGTGGACATTTTGTAAAAAAAGAGGTGCAAGAGCTCATTAGCATAACTCATTAGCATAAATTATTTGCATATGCCACACACCCTGAAATCACCGGGAGTGTGTCAGAAGGCAACACCCACCGCTCAGGCTCCACCCCAAAAATCTCCAGGTATTTCCCAACTCAGAGCTGGCAAGCCAGCTTTACATTTTGACTAAAGACACTTTAGGTTTCCTTTGCTCTTGCAGGGAAGCTACCCTACAACAAGCATGAACATAGAGATCAAGTTAGCATACTTTTGCTTTTTTCCACAGCACATCACCATATGTGCCCGCTCTTGGGCTTGTTACTCCTGCGAGCTCCTGCTCAAAATGACCCCTGCTGGGAACCAGGGGGTCTGCATGGGCAAAAGCCATGTGGGATTTAGTAAGGAAGGGAACTGGGTGAACCTGCATGAAAAAGCTGGCTGCATCTGACCCTATGAAATAAAATAAAAATAATAACAATAATAAACTTCTTAAAAAGCCTTTATCAGACCTGTGCATGATCCTTTCCTGGATCTTCTAGAGAATATATGAGCTAGTCTACGGCAGCCACCTCTGGTAGAGTTCTGTGTTAAGTGAATCAGTTTGCTATGGTTTAAACATGAACAAGCTCACATCTGTCTTCCCACATACATCTTCCATATTATCAGCTCTGCAATATCTATGTATCTGTCTGTCTGTCTGTCTATCTGTCTCTCTCTCTTTATCTATCTGTCTGTCTGTCTGTCTATCTGTCTATCAGAGGAGAAGAGATTGGATTTATAACCCACCCTTCACGACCTGAAGGAGTCTCAGAGCAGCTTACAAACTCCTTTCCCTTCCTCTCCCCACAACAGACACCCTGTGAGGTAGGTGGGGCTGAGAGAGCTCTGAGACAACTGTCCTTGAGAGAACAGCCGGGACAGAGCTATGGCTTGCCCAAGATCATCCAACAGGTGCAAGTGGAGGAGTGGGGAATCAAACCTGGTTCTCCCAGAGTAGAGTCCGCGCACTTAACCACTACACCAAACTGGCTCTCTCTCTCTTTATCCGTGCTCTGTTGTTGGGCTTGCACAGCAGCATTGGAAAACACGCATTCCATACGCCCAGGCAAACCTGACATACTCAAAAAATCCTTTCCCAATTTTCCAAACTGTGGACATTTTTAAAAACTTTTATAACAACAAATAAATGGGGACAGATCGTGATCATGTAATAATTCAAATGTATAACATTTTTTTAATCCATATATTCTTCCCTGTAAAAAAAAAAGAAGATTTTCCAATGCTTTATTTTTGTTGTGCATTTTCTGTTTCTTTCCACTGGTTCTTTCTTATAAAATGTTTGCATTCTTAACATTATTTGCATGCTCCTTACAATCTTGTCCTGAAGCAGTCAGGGCCAAACTAGCCTTGGCAGCATCCTTGGGTCAAACCAAGGGACACTGCTGCCATTTTATAGCCTATCATGGGTGATTTAAAAATACGGTGAAGGCCCTATCCTGATTTGGCCCAAAGCATGGTGCAGGCATGTAGCTACAGTGGGGCATCTTGGGGCTAGGCCCCCTGACTTACTGGCAAGGCCCCACAACTTCCCATCAAGCCCAGGGTCTCCAAGTGGTGGCTGGTGCAGGGAAGGAGCCAGGTATCCCTTTAATTTGATTAGCCAGTGCCCGCTAAGAAATTTATATGCCCCCCAACTTAAAAAAAAATCCTGGCTATGGGCCTGGCATGGTGGGAGCAGGCACTCTTGTCCCCTCCCTCACCTGTTCAACTGCTGAAACAGCAACAGGGGCAGAGCTGCCATTCAGGGTTGCCAGGCACTCCCGGGGGGATCCCCCACTCTGGGGTGACTCCCTCCAGCACCAACCAGCCATCTGGCAGGGGACTTACCAGCAGGATAAGATAGCCTAGGCCTGAATTGTTGGCAATGCTGCAATGTCACTTCTGGAACACACCAAAAGTGATGTCATCCCATTCAGGGTTGCCAAGTCCTACCTTCATTGCAGTGCGGGGAGTCCTGGCTGTGTCCGGGAGTTCTGTGGTGTCCGGAAGTGACATCATTGCATTAGGCACATTGGGGGCGGGACCACTATCATTCAAGGGGAAACCATAGAGTTTCCCCCTAAATGGTAGAGTGTTCTCTCCCCCGCAACATGCCCAACATGATGACATCATGCCGGGCATGCTCCGCAATTCTGTCAATTTGGGGGTGGGGTTCCCCCTGGTGGCCTGATCTGGGTTGGCAGGTAACGGACCCATTGAACGGGGTTTTCCCCGCCCCCCAGGGGGACCTGGCAACCCTAATCCCATTGTTGGTGACACAGGAATGCTCTGTTATTTGGGCAAACACTCTGTGGTAAAAATGGCTCCTGCCATAGAGTTTTTGCCCAAATACCACAACGTCCCCATGTTGCTGTCGAGGTGATGATACCACTTCCAGAGTGCACCAGAAGTGACATTGTCACATCACCAGCAATGCCAGCCTAGGCCTCTCTTCATCCAGGTAAGTCCCACACACACTAAAAGGGCTACCTGACAACCCTACTGCCATTTCAACAGGTGAAAAGGTGTGGGGCAAAATGAGAACACCTGGTCCCACTGCATGTTGGGCCCAAACAGTATCAGCTCCTTGCTGCATTTTTAAATCACCCTTATTAGGCTCTGAAATGTCATAATCACATCTCATTGTGCCCTCTGTCAGCTGATCCCTAAAGCCAGTCCCTTTTAAACAACCCAGAGAAGATCTTTACCTCAGACATGGCTCCTCAGAATAGGTAGCCAAGCTTTTTGGTGAGGACACTGCCTGGAAAGTAAGAGAAACTTGGTTGATGCCTTGAAACTGAACCCCTGTCCAGGTTCTTATTTATTTCTGTAGAAAACTTCTATGCCTCCTCTTTAGGGAACCTGCTGGAAACAGCTTACAAACTAACACACAGAAAAAAACAGAATTAAAATAACTAAAATTAAGAGAACTATTAGGAGCTCAGCATTAAAAAAAAACAACTAGAATGTTATAAGGCATAAAATATTTAAATGGTTCTCATCACATACCTGCTGCTGTCCACTTCTCAGCCTCAGTTTCTTTCTGCACTTGAACCCAGGACAGGTGGTTTTAACTCTCTGTATGCTTCTGCTCCCCTCAGAATTGAAATTTATTGGAGGGGCCATGGCTCAGTGGTTAGGGCTGCCAGGTCCCCTGGGGGGCAAGTGTTTGCCCGCACAAAGGGCTCCCAACCCGCCAACTTGGATCCGGACAATGTATCCGGCCTCCAAAGTGCCCAGATCCGGACGATGTCCCCAGCATGATGATGTCACCTGAAGGTGATATCACTGTGCTGGGCACATTGCTTGGGGGACGCTCTAGCAACCAGCCTGAAAACTCTATGGTACCATAGAGTTTTCAAGCTGAATACTAGAATGTCCACTGGTGGCATGCCTAGCGTGATGATGTCATGTCTGGGTGACATCATCACTGTGTGCACATGCTATGCGCACAGGCAAATGTCCCGGGCCGGGACCTATTCCCCCCCTGCCACAAAATGTAAGTAACCTGGCAACCCTATCAGTGGTAGAACATCCACTTGTGTGCAGGAAATCCCAGATGTCTCCAGCTAAAAGGATCAGATAGTAGATGATGTGAATGACCTCCACCTGAGACCCTGGAGAGTTGCTGTCAACCAGAATAGACAGTGCTGACCTTGATAGACTAATTATCTGACTCAGCGGAAGGCAGCTTCATGTGTACTTGGGCTTGACTTGTCCACTGGAGATTATCGGTACAATTCCACACAGAACCAATTATTAGAATGTATGAGCTGCTTTTGTGTTTCTTTAAAAAGTATTCCAAAACATTTGATTGACAGTGTGAGTGTGCGTGTATATTTACAACTCTCTGTTTCTGTTGAATGGCATACTTAACATTCCATTCCACTATGCCACATTCTATTTTGAATCTATATGGCTGAATCTTCTCTTACTCATAACCAATTATCCAAATTAACTGTATTTATCCAAATTAACTATATCAGGTCAGTGCTACCTGATGCAAGTAACATTTCTCTCTCTCTCTCTCTCTCTGTTTATTTTCTGTATTGGAACCAGCTATTTCAGGGTGGGAGAAGTTTTCCAAACTCTTCTGATAAATGAGGTTTTGGTAGTTGCCTTCTTAAGGGCTCTGAGACAGTATAAAGGAAAGTATTGAAGTGGAAAACTTTGACCTTTCCAAATGAAAGCAAATTGTTGTGCAAAACATCTGCTGTTTCAAAAACACAGCTTATTAATTGCTTTCGCTTGGTGGTGGTGATGGGAAATCAAGTAGTTCTGCCTTAATTGTAGCAATGCGAAGAAGAGGTGAATCTCATATTGAAGCTGTGCCACATAATGTTGTGAGCATTCCATTAATAAAATTGTGGGTTTTGACTTGTGGCTTAATTCAACCTCAGTTAAGAAGGAGGAGGAGGAGGAGGAGGGGATTGGATTTATATCCCACCCTTCGCTCGGAGTCTTGGAGCGGCTTACAAACTCATTTCCCTTCCCTTCACCACGACAGACACCCTGTGAGGTAGGTGGGGCTGAGGGAGCTATTTCCAGAACTGTTCTTTCAAGAAAAGCTCTGAAAGAACTATGGTTTTCCCAAGGTCATCCAGCAGCTGCAAGTGGAGTAGTGGGGAATCAAACACAGTTATCCCAGATTGGAGCCCATGCACGTAACCACTACACCAAACTGGCACTCTAGTAGTGAAGTCTAAAGTTTGTGGGATTGACATCAAATCCAAAATTTCACACTAAAGTCTGTGACTCAATTGTTAATGACAACTTGTACTGACTGTGGTTTGATATGATGTCTTCTGAATTCACAAATCACAGTCTATACCCTCATCCTCAAATGAAGACAAAGGACACCAAATATGGGTTTAATTGGTAGTAGATAGGGCTGTCAAGTTGCCGCTGACTTATGGGCACCCCATATGGTTATGAGGCAAGAGACTCATAGAACTAGTTTGCCATTGCCTTCCTCAACATCATGCCCCTGGGCTTCCTTGGTGGTCTCCTACCTGGAAACTAACCAAGGTCAACCCTGCTTAGCTTCTGAGATCTGGCAAGATTTGGCTTGCCTGGGCTATCCAGGACAGACCATGCATTTAATTAGATTTAACATAAAGTCATATTAATGGCCATTTAATTTTAGTGTGGGTAATACTAGGAGACAGTGGTTGCAGAGCTAAGGACCATTTCCTAGGGTTGCCAACCTCTGGGTGGTAGCTGGAGGTCTCTTGATATTACACCTGATATCCAGGTGAAAGAGATCAGTTCACCTGGAGAAAATAGCCACTTTGGCATTATAGCCTGTTGAAGTCTCTCCCCTCCCCAAACTCCGCCCTCCTTAAACTCCATCCCCAAAATCTCCAGGTATTTCCCAGCCCAGAGCTGGCAGCCCTATAGTTTCCAGAGACTAAAATCTATTGTAAGACGTGGAATTTCCTTCTGCATAGACTGGCTTAGTATCGCTCCACCTGTCAACCTTTCTGGGTAACAATCAGGGCTCATTCGTAGCAGGAGCTCCTTTGCATAGTAGGCCACACACCCCTGATGTAGCCAATCATCCAAGAGTTTACAGAGCTCTTCTTACAAGGGCTACTGTAAGCTCTTGGAGGATTGGCTACACCAGGGGGTGTGGCCTAAGATGCAAAGGAGCTCCTGCTACAAGATAAGCCCTGGTAACATCATCATGAGTTTAATGATGGCAAGTTCAATTGGTGGTCACATTGAAATTCTGATGTCTCCTATGAGTTGTGCACATATTCTTACATACCACACCCAGCTTCCCCCCCCCCCCCACTCAGCCCCATCCAATTCTCCTTACTTCAGTCCCAGCCCAAATAGCTTTTGTCCATGCAGGTCTCATGATCCTCAGAATAGCATCTTCTTTGGTGGTCAAAGTGGTCCTTTCCTTTCTTTTTCAATGCAGAAAGCTGGTTGCATCCAACACATCTTCGTCTTTGTGCTTCCTTAGGTTATTCTGCTTTAAAAGACCCAAACACAGATGATGTAAACAAGCCTTCTTAGAGAGGTTTTATGGTGGAGAATTCAGTCTGTCTTCACAACGAAGGTAATCTAAAACCCTAATATTTGAGCAGTATGCAATGGATTACTCAGAAAGCCACTAGCTGTAGAGAACAAGTATTTTCCAGGGAAACAGCTGGGGAGAAGAAATATGCCATAGGATTGCTTCATCATCTGCACATTTGCAAGAAGTAGGTATGATAATATCTCACATGCATCATGGACACTTTTGATGGGTTTTTGCGCACAGTTGTTGGGAAGCCAAGAGTAATAGATCAAATGTTGCTACGGTTTCCAGCCATTTGTGGCACTGTAAATTAAACCTTCTGGAGGTTGGCATGCATAAAACATGTAAATGATACAGGATTCTCGGCGCATCTTTGGGAGCACAGCAGTCTGAGTGGTAGCACTGCTGTTTCTGAGAACAGGTGGGATGGGGAGGGAGACGCCAGACTAAAAGATATCTGAGCCCTGAAGAGAATAGAATTAGATACTTTATGCTGTTTCCTGTGTAACTCTTTGGATCCACCCTTGACCATAAGGTCATGAGTGAAGGTCACAAGGCAGTTGTTCGTATCACTAGCAAGTTTCATCTGCAAGTTCTAAACACATTTTAATGACTTGGAGGAAAGGGGAATAACAACATGAAGTCTTAATGCTTTAACAGAAGAGGAAATGTAAAGAAAAATGTATGAACAGTCAGAGCTCTGAGAGTTTTTGAGCTCTTGGTTCCCAGAGATTCTCCACAGAACTTACCTTTCTCTTCACTTCATGAGGTTCAGAGGGTCAGAGCTTCTAACCCCATGAGGCTAGCAACTGGCAAAAGACTTACCAGTCCAGTGGGGGCCTTTGTTGCTGATGTAGTGACATTGCCAGTGATGCAGTGACATCACTTCTGGTGCAACTATAAATGACATCATTGCGTTCCCACAATGCCAGTCACCACCACCTCCCTTGTTTCTCTCCAGCCTCTTAGCTCAGCAATGGTAGGATAGACCAGTAGGGAGCAAGGGGTCTCCTAGGTCTCCTTGGTCTCCTTGGTCTCCTTGGGAGCAAGGGGTCTCCTTGGTCGTTTCCGCATTTGCCTGCCACTCTGGGTTTTCTCACTGTTTGAATCAAGGTAATTTAAGTTAATGGCAAAACAGCATCCAAATAACCCAGGGTAACAGCAGGCTGAAACCAGGCTGACCACTGAAGGGAGGTAATGTAATGCAGTATTGGGGGGGGGGGGGGGAATCAGGAATAAAAAAGAAGGCTGAATTAGATTTTAGTGCAGAACGGAGAAACAAAACAAAACAAAACCTGGATTAAAAAGGAAGTTGAATTCAGTTTTAGTGTAGAATCGCTTGGAGATCACCATGGTGAACGTGGACTAAAAGGAGAGTGCAGAAAGGGCCCTACTGCCCTTAGTGTAGCCTCAGGTAGGGTTGCCATCCTCCAGGTGGGGCCTGGGGATCTCCCGCTTTTACAACTGATCTCCAGCTGACAGAGTTCAGCTCCCCTGGAGAAAATGGCTGCTTCAAAGGGTGGCATTGTACCATGCTGAGGCCCCTCCCCTCCCCAAACCCCACCTTCTCCTGGCTCCACCCCCAATGTCTCCAGGTATTTTCCAACCTGGACTTGGCAACCCTAGCCTCAGGTGGACACTTCCACTGCACACGTATCACTTGGTGTCCCTTTGGGGAAATGTGCATTGGAGTTTCTGTGTTCCTTGGTGTTTCAGGAGCTGGTTGAGCTCACATCCTCCCCCTGAAGTCACCTTGAGAAGCAGCTGCCATTGTACACAGAGGAGGGGTAATAGCCAGTTGGCAGTGAGCAGAGTTGTAGAAGATTCAGGGTGGATATTTCTTACCTACCAAGCAGAGAGCTCTCTTTCTGCATTGCAAATGGCTGCTCCTGGGGATTAAAGACACTGCCAGAGTGTGAGAAGCATTTCCAGTGTGGAATATGGCATGCCACAGAAGGAAAAATATGTTTGTATAAAAAAGTGAAAAGGTCCCTGAGTGCGACTGATCATTACAAATATTGAGTGACATGTACCGCTGATGAGAAGGTGAAAAGCATCCCAAGTACTGGACTCCTGGCCACCGGCCACCGGCCACCTTTGCTTATGATAACCCTCACTGTGGGATTATTGTAGACTATGGGACACACGAGGACATAAAATGGTCAATAGCAGAGTCCTCCTAAGCACAGCGAAACCTTCTATGGGAGTCAGTGGGCTTCGAAGGGTGCTTAGGATCGGGCCGTCAGAGTGCCTGGCTCATCTCCCAGTGCCGGTCACCAGTGCTGAAACTTATAAGGAGGTAGGCAGCCAGCAGCTGTCAGCCGCAAGGTAGCTGTGAACTAAATAAAGCCTGAATTTATGGGAATAGCATTGTGTTGTGTTGTGTTAAGTGACGGAATGACTCTCTCCTGCTTCCTTGAGTTTGATGGCTGGTGGCTTCTAGCCAAGCAAATCTAAATTAGCAACAGCAAAAACCAACAACAATGGATGTTGGGGGAAAGCAACACAGGTCCAAGACAAGGCCTATTCATTTGCCAGGGGAAAACTATGCTATAGAAGAGTTGAAAGTATTAGTAGTAGTAGTTCTATTACAAGTGGGGAGGGACCCACTCCCCCTATCTTTGCTTCCTCCCCTGTCCTCTTACTTCTCTGTCTTTCACTCTTTCTCCTTCCCACCACCTGTTCTCTTTGTCTCTCCTCCGTGCCTGTCATTCCCTCTCTCTTTCTGCCAGTTTGGTGTAGTGGTTAAGTGTGCGGACTCTAGCCTGGGATAACCGGGTTTGATTCCCCACTCCTCCACTTGCACCTGCTGGATGACCTTGGGAAAGCCATAGCTCTGTACCAGCTGTTATCTCAAGGACAGTTGTCTCAGAGCTCTCTCAGCCCTACCTACCTCACAGGGTGTCTGTTGCGGGGAGGGGAAGGGAAAGGAGTTTGTAAGCTGCTCTGAGACTACAAGTGAAGGGGGGTATAAATCCAATCTTTTCTCTTCTTTTATTCTCCCACTTCATCACTCTCTTATTCTTCTTCTGTCTCTCCACCCCATCATTCTCTCTCTTCTGCCCCACTCCCATCATTCTCTCTTTCTGCCCCCATTGCTATCCCAGTTGCCCACCTGTTCCCACGCCACAGCAGCAGCTCTCCAGGTTGCCAGCTTCCAAGTAGGAGCTAGACATCCCCCAAATGACAACTGAACTCCACATGACAGAGAGCTGTCCCCCTGGAGAAAATGGCTGGTTTGGGAGGTAGAATCTCTGAGCAGAGGTGTCAAACTCATTTGTTACGAGGGCCCGATCTGACATAAATGTCACTCTGTCGGGCTGGGCTATGTGTGCCATAAAATGTAATGCCAGAGATATAAATTGTATAAAGGAGGTGGTGGACTCTCCTTCTTTGGGGGGTTTCAAACAGACTAGATGGCCATCTGACAGCAGTGCTGATTATATGAACTTGAGACAGCTCGTGAGAGGGAGGGCAGGTAGGGTTGCATCAGTGCCTAGTTCTTGTGGCCTTTTCTTACACACCCAGGGAGATGCTGATTGCCACTTTGAAGTCAGGAAGCCATTTTTTTCCAGGCCAGTTGGGCCAGGGATCCTGGAGAGGTTGTTGTTGTTGTTTTGGTCTTCTTATGGGTATGGAACAGCAGTCACACTGGGGTGTGGAGGGGAGGTATTTATGCATTGTGCAGTGGTTGGACTAGATGACCCTGGAGGTCCCTTCCAACTCTATGATTCTATGACAGAAGCTCATAAGATCCAAGTTGGTGTATCCTCACTGCAAGGCCTCATGGACTGGCGAGGGTGTGTAGAGGAAAACCCACATGGGCGGACTGGAGAGCCAGTGGTGCAGCACTCGGCAGATGCTCCCATGCTGCTTGACTGCTACAGACAAGATTGTTCTACAATGCTGAAGCCACAGAGTGCCTTCACCCACTCCCCCCGCAAGCAGACTCCCATTCCCTGCATTGTACTAGTTGCTTGTGGGCCGCATAAGAGCCCTGGACGGGCCAGTTCTGGGGCCTGGGCCTTATGTTTGGCACTCCTGATTTATGATATTATATGCAACTGAGGCCTCTTCCCTCCCCAAACCTTGCCCTCCTTTGCAATCTGGAGCTGGCAAACCTTGTCAGGCCTTGCCTTAATGGGTTCACCCTCAAAGATCACAATAGGCCTGGGAATAGTCCTGCCTCCCACCCCCCGCCTTTTACTGACAGAATCCAGCCTGGAATTCAGAGGTAGCCTAGCAACAGCCACTGAGGGAATCTTTTGCTTAAAGCTGCAGGAGCTTATTTTAACGTTTTTTAAAATTTTGTTTTAAAAAATCCAGGTTTTTTTTTTTGGGGGGGGGGTTAGATTTCATGACTTTCCTGCGAACCTGGAGCCCTTCTCAGCTTCGTAGAAAGATCTGTCTTGCCTGTTCATAGCTCTGACTTCACTGTCAGAATATAAGATGATTATTATTAGGAAATAGTAAGAGAGTTATTCCACCATGGCATATGGGCAATATTAGATTCATATAAAACTAATCACATATAATTAAAAAAAACAACATTTTTGTGTTTTTCAAAGTTTTTCTTACATTTCACATTTCTTCATTCTAATGCAGCCTGAGCCATTCAGTTGTTTTGCAGTTGCATCTTAATCATGAATTGTAGATGTGTGAACTGTCTTGGGGGCAATTCACGGGCTCATACATGAAAGAAGCAGTGCTCATTTCTAATCAATATCCAATCACTTCCCCCAGATGTGACAGTTGCCTCCATAGATCCCCACATTTTTTCCTGTTCCACCAGGCCTAAAAATGAGTTCACATTTTTCTGCAAGACTCCATGGTGTCTGCTGTGATTTCTATGGCACCTGCCACAGGAGATATTAAGGTGTAGTTCCTAAGTGCTCCCCACAGTGAATATATCCAGGGGTCATTTCGAGCAGGAGCTTGGGGGAGCACAGCTCCAGGAGTTGGTGCCAGCCCCCCCCCCCCCCGTGGGGGAATGCCTGCTTGTGTCATGGCTGCAGCAAAATGACCCCGTCCCCTGAAAAGGTCCTTGTTCCTCCGACCAGCCTTCTGAAGGCTTCAGCCACCACGGAAGCTATCCTCCCAGAATAGTGGTATTTCTGAGGCTTGGATTAGTAGCTGTCCCCTCTCTGCCAGCTCTCTCTCTCTCTCTCTCTTCTTTCTTTCTTGCCTTCTGACATACTTCCAGTGATGTCAGGTGGTGTGGCATATGCAAATAAGTTATGCTAATGAGTTATGCTAATGAGCTCCTGCACCTCTTTTTCTACGAAATGACCCCTGAATATATCCCAAAGTCAAATCTATCCTGGTCATAATATCTATGTCATGTTGTGTTGTGCACTCCATGGATTATCTTGTCAGAATCCAAACCAAGCAGTGTTTTCAAGGGGGTTTTGTGTGTGTGTGCGCTTGTGCATACACACACACACACACACACATTTGACAGTGTTTGGGCTGATCAGTAAGCTCCTATTAGCACATGCCCACATATAGTTGCCAGGTCCTTTTCTTCTGCCAGCAGGGGGTGGGAGGAAGCTTCCTGGGAGTGGGGGGCAGGGTGATGTCACTGTGTGTGATGTCCCCAGTGTGATGATGTCACATGGAAGTGACACCCAGCTGTGGCTGGTGGGGGCGGGACTTCACCACCAGCCAGCTGGCAGGCAGCGGGCTGGAGCCTGTGAAATCGGGGGATCCCCCACTCCTATCTGGGGGCTGGCAACCCTATGCCCACAAAGTATTTATTGAGGTATTCATACCCAGGGGTCATTTTGCAGAAAAAGAGGTGAAGGAACTCATTAGCATAACTCATTAGCATAACTTATTTGCATATGCTACACAACCTGACATCACCCGAAGTATGTCAGAAAGAGAGAGAGAGAGAGAGAGAGAGAGAGAGAGGAAGGAAGGAAGGAAGGAAGGAAGGAAGGAAGGAAGGAAGGAAGGAAGGAAGCTGGCAGAGAGCTACTAATCCAAGCCTCAGAAATACCACTATTCTGGGAGGATAGCTTCAGTGGTTGCTGAAGCCTTCAGAAGGCTGGTCAGAGGAACAAGGACCTTTCCAGGGGACTGCAGCCATGACACAAGCAGGCATTCCCCCATGGGGGGAGCACCAACTCCCAGAGCTGCGCTCCCCCGAGCTCCTGCTCGAAATGACCCCTGTTTATACCCCACATTTGTCCCCAGTAAGGCCTATAGTGGCTTAGATTGTCATTCTTCCCTCCTCTGTTTTATCCTCACAACAAAATCCCTGTGAGGTAGGTTAGGCGGAGAGAGAGTGGCTGGCCCAGGGTCACCCACTGGAGTTTCCATGGCAGAGTGGGGATTTGAACTGGGCCTCCAAGATCCTAGTCAGACACTGTAACCACTGCACCATGCATTGCTTGCATGATGTGCTCCTGAGTTCTTGTGTGCAGATCATGCATAATATAAGAGAAGTGAGTGCATGTCACACTTCTGCGCCTCTACAGTTTACAACAGTCATCATGTCAGCACACGCCCAGAGCTTTCTGGATTGAACTACAGTTCCCAGACGACAGCACAAGAATGCACATGTGCAAAACATTTGCAATGCAATTCAGAATAATTGTGAGTGCTATTTTTTAAAAATGTTTTCAAGTGTTTGAGGGTGCAGCTCACAGTGTTTGTATAAGTGATGTTTCAATCAGGGACTGCTTGTCAAGTCATGTTCCAAAGTGGTTAAATAGATTCTCTTGCTAGAGTTGTCAGCTCCGGATTGGGAAATTTGTGAAAATTTGGGGGTGGAGCCTGGGGAGGATGGGGTTTTGGAAAGGTACAGGATCTCAGTGGGGTACAATGTCATTTCCACCCTCCAAAGCCACAATTTTCTCTATAGGAACTGATCTTTATAGTTTGGAGATCAGTTGCAATTCCAGGAGATTTCCAGGCCACCCTGGAGGCTGGCAACCTAATGCTCCCATCTCCAGAAACCACTCCCATGAAAAGGCTGTCCTTCGAACTTCCTGCTGCTTCCTGAGAGAGTAAGAAGCACAATACAATACAATACAATACAATACAACAGGAAATGGAAAAGGAAAAGGAAAACTAAAGCTAGGATTGAAAACACTTTTAACAGTCTGGATACAGCTTATTTAGCTTTGAATCAACACATTTATTGATGTACAAATTACCTTGAAAAATGTGATACTCTGTTCATTTGAAAGGAAAACTAGACGTCAGATGCAGATCACTATTTCTCAAGGGTTGACAACCTTCAGGTGGAGCCTGGGGATTTCCCACTTTTATAAGTGATCTCCAGACTACAGAAATCAGTTCCTCTGGGGGGAAAAAAAAACATGCTGAGGTCCCCCCTCCCCAACCCCGCTCCCCGGGCTCCACACCCAAAATCTCCAGATGCTTCCCAATGCAGAGCCGGCAACCTACTTTTTCACTCAGTCTGTTCCCACCACCACCACCCCTTTGCTACTGTCTCCAGCTCATATGTCTTTAGTATATGCAGGTCCCATGATTCCCAGCATAGCCTTTTTTCTGATGGGATTTCTTCTTTTCTACCTGTAGAACAGCTGGTTGGATCCAATGCAAGGGTTTTTGTTCGTTCCTTTGTTTGTTGTCTCCAGAGGTATCTTTTAGAAAAAAAGGAGGCTGCATTCAAATAACTAACAATGCACAGTAACAAACAAACAAACAAAAAAAGTTATGTATACCCAGTGTGGTGTAGTGGTTAAGAACAGTGGACTGTAATCTGGAGAACTGGGTTTGATTCCCCACTTCTCCACATGAAGCCTGCTGGGTGACCTTGGGGCAGTCCCAGTTCTCTCAAAGCTCGCTCAGCCCCACCTACCTCACTGGGTGCCTGTTGTGGAGAAAGGGAAGGTGATTGTAAGCTGTTTTGAGGTGCCTTATGGTAGAGAAAAGTGGGGTGTAAAAACCAGCTGTTCTTCTTCTACCTTTGAGAGGATCATCTTACAATCAGCATTATCTTTTGGGTAAATACAATATTTTACCAGGGGGTGGTGGAAAGAAAGGAAATGACAGAAAGTATAGGATCCTGATTTATTTATTTATTTATTTATTTATTTATTTGCAAGTAGAGGAGCACATGGGATTTGAGTGTGAAGCAGCAAGGATCAGAAATTCAAAAGGCATCCCTAGCGCCCCCTGAAATACCACAAGGACCTGTCTACCTTTCCACTGGCGCAGCATTCAAATAAATGAGGTTGTCGGGTATTTTCACTGTAGACATAATCCTTTTTTTTCTTCTGTCTGTGTGGCTCCAAACACTGATGAGTTTCAGCAGCACCGTGGTTTCATTAATCAGAAAAACAAAACAAGAACAACAAAAAAAGAAAATACTTTTTTTGGCGGGGGGGGGATGAAAACTGGAAATGAACAGCTTGTCAAACAGGATAAATTCACGACTCAATGACACCAAATTAGTGATGTATCTTACAGTGGACTTAATGATTATAACCACCATAAATCATGAGTATTGCCTGCCAGTCGGGTATGAGGCTATAACTTAATTTTTCCCTGTGTTTGTTGTTGATAAGTTGGCTTTCTAATATTATTTATAAAGGCATGCAAATTGCGTTTATTCTCTCATAACTCACTGGCTCCCAGTCCCCACTGCACTTTCTCCCCCTGCGGTTAGCTGCTGGAAGTTGCTGAGAAACAGGGCTCATTTTTCAGCCTTGGCAAGGAGAGGTACTCCATCACCCCAGTCATTATTGCAGTGACAATTATCATAATGGCACATTATCTAAAGTGACACCTTGTTCTAGAATAGAGGCAGGGAAGAATCCCCCAAAATGTTTTTTCCCCCACAGTTATATTTGACTTATTTATGTTACATATGCACTCGCTACAATAATTTAACGTCTATACTGCTTTGGTGATTTAATATATTGAGGAGTATGCCCTTTGACACTCTGTATTGTCTTGATACAGATATAATGAACAGAAATATAGTGTTTGTTACAAGATCTTCTTGTACCCTGGGCTCCTGGACTCTCTTCCTTTTTCTTTTTCCTGTCTCTCTCTGTGTTAAACAGCTAGCATTTAACCAATGTTGAATTAGGATCTGGGAGACCTGGGCTCAAATTCCTATCTACTATGGAAGCTCACTGGGCAGTGTTGCCAACCTTCAGGTGGCGTAGGGCTGCCAAGTCCCCCCATGGGGCGGGGATTCTCCCACTAAAGTGGTCCCCAATCCGCCAGTCCGGATCCAGCCAGTGGGGGAAAACATACCCCTGAAGAGGCCCAATCAGGCCAACTGCCCAGCGTGATGATGTCACCCGGAAGTGGCATCATCACACTGGGTACATTGCTGGGGCAATGCTCTAGCAATCACTCTGAAAACTCTATGGTACCATTGAGTTTTAGGGCAATTACCAGAGTGTTGCTCCGGCAACGTGCCCAGCATGATGATGTCACTTCCGGGTGATGTCATTGTGGCATGCGTGTGCTTCACGCACGCACAGGACTCCCAAGGATGGGCTGAGACTCCCCCTCTTTCTTTAAGGTGAGACTTGGCAACCCTAAGGTGGTGGTTGGGGATCTTGGATTGCAACTGATCTCCAAGCAACAAAGATCAGTTCCCCTGTAGAAAATGGCCACTTTGAAAGGTGGACTCTATGGCATTATACCCTACTGAAGTCCCTCCTTTCCCCCAAACCCTACCCTCCACAGACTCTGCCCCTAAAATTTTCAGGTATTTTCCAGCCCAGAGCTGGGAGACCTTAGGTCAGTCATGCTCTCTCTTTCAGCCTAACCTACCTTATGCAGTTGTTGTGAGGATAAAAGGAGGAAGGAACATCCATGTACATTGCTCTAAGCTCCTTGTTAGACCGGTGCGATAAAAATGGTCTGGACAGATTCCTTGATTCCTAATAAGCCTAGTAAACTTTATTTTCCTTCCTCGGGACCACCCTGAGAGAATGAACTGGTTTCTCTTCTGTATTACGCTTTATTTGCATTAACCCAAGAACACTAGCAAGGTCATTTTGGCAGTCTCATTACCTTCTAGCAATGCCCTTAGTTACATCTGAGCTCAGCCATTAAATGCTGTGTGGTTGTACAGGTATACAATTGAGACTGCATACCACGAGACTCATCTCAACATGAAGGGAGAGCCTGCTTATTAAATGGAGCATATTAGACAGGAGCCGTGCAATCTGAAATACCTAACGTTTCCAGATAGAACTGGATATCATCTATAAAGCTATTTAAAAATGGGGGGGGGGGGTTAGATCATTAAAAAAATCATTATCTGAGTTACTTATTTATCACAGGACTGGATCTAAATGCACTCAAGCATGAATTGGTGGCAAAGTCTCTTCTTTGCTTTTAGATGGTCCCATGTTCAATCCCAGGCATGTATAGGGTAGCGAGTATTAACGGGGGGGGGGGGGGGGACTTGCTTTTCCAGAAATCTTGGCAAATCACTGACAATCAGTATCAACCAAGGATCTCCAGCAGATGGCTTGTGAACTAATTTGTACTTTGCTGGCTGAAGCAGAGGATCTCATGCATCCCTTAGAAGGCGCAGGAAAAGATCATGAAAAAAATGCTCTAGCTTTTTTTTAATGGGTTTTTATTTCTTAGGATCTCTCCCCCCCCCCCCCCACCCCCAGTGCTGATAGCTTCATAGTCTACTTTCTGTTTCTAGGACAGAGCCAAACTTGGTAACCTGTGGGATGGGATCAATGCTCCCTCTAAGATGTGGAGTCTTGTGAGCAAAAATTCTACTTTGTGAGCTACTGGCATTAAAGCTGTGAGTGAGCGATTTTGTCGACTGCATAAATTAGTTTGCTCTGGAGCCCTCCTTCCTGAGCTAAGACAAAAATGTGTGAGCTACTGGCTAAAAAACTGTGAGCTAGCTCACACTAACTCAGCTTAGAGGAAACACCACATGGGATGGGGATTAGTTCAGGATATTTCCATTACTCAGAAATAGCTGTCATTAAGGACAAGGCTGGGGACCCCAGGATTAGACTGTGTTGAGGCAGATGGACCAATAGTCTGATTTAATATAAGGCAGCTTTGTTCATTCAAATCTTCTTGTTTGGGAGAGCAAGAGGAGGCTCTCTCTATTCCCTCTACTCTCCCAATCAACCTGTTGGCAGAGTTTCATCTGTTGCTGTCAGGGACTGCATGCTCTGCTCTTGTAGGTAGGGGTGCTAACCTCCAGGTGGGCCCTGGAGATCTCCCACTATTACAACTGATCTTCAAGTGACAGAGATTGGTTCCCCTGGAGAAAATGGCTGCTTTGGAGGGTAAAGTCTATGGCATTGTACCCTCCTAAGGACACTTCCCTCCCCAAGCGCTACCCTCTCCAGGTTCCACCCGCAAAGTCTCCAGGTATTTCCCCACCTAGAGCAGAGAGCCCCACTGCCATGGATGCCAATTCTGGGTTAGGAAATTCCTGGAAATTTGGAAGTAAAGCTGGGGAGGATGGGGTTTGAAGTGGGGGGGGACCTCAGTGGAGTGTAATGCCATAAAGAACACTCTCCAAGCTGCCACTATATTCAGAGAAACTAGTCTGTGTAATCTGGAGATCACTTGTAATTCTGGGAGATCTCCAGGCTCCACCTGGAGGTTGGCAGCCCAACCCTACACTCATTATGTTGAACCAGAGTCCATATTAATTATAAAGGCACCAGCCCCATTGAAATGAATGGAAAATCTGAGAACACTGCCCTTTCGTGTCATGAGGCTTGCATGGGATAGGTTCCTCATAAAAAGGTAAGAGCACAAGACAATCCAATGTTGAATCAGGCCAGTGGCCCATCCAGTCCAACACTCTCACACAGTGGCCAGAAACACCAGGTGCCCTCAGGAGGTCCACCAGTGGGGCCAGGACACTAGAAGCTTTACCACTGTTGCCCCCCCTCCAAGCACCAAGAATACAGAGTATCACTTGCCCCAGACAGAGAGTTCCTGTCTATACCTTGTGGCTAATAGCCACTGATGGACCTCTGCTCCATATGTTTATCCAATTCCCTCTTGAAGTTGTCCATGCTTGTAGCTACCACCACCTCCCATGGCAGTGAATTCCATGTGTTAATCACTCTTTGGGTGAAGAAGTACTTCCTTTTATCTGTTCTAATCCGACTGCTCAGCAGTTTCATGGAGTTCCCATGAGTTTTTGTACTGTGAGAAAGAGAGAAAAGTACTTTCTCTACCTGCTCTATTCCATGCATAATCTTGTAAAACTTCTATCATGTCACCCCTCAGCCATCATTTCTCCCCACATGTTCAGCTGGTTGCAAGATCGTTTAAGTTCTAGAACAATATTAGAATTGATCTTTGCCCTACATTAATCACATCAGTTTATTTCTAACTATTTTGAGAGGCGTTGCGAAAAAATGACTCATGTGCCTTCCTTGTACATAAGCACTGCAATGCAAAAATACTCCAGACTGAGTCCATTGCTTTTAAAACTTTTAGACTGGAGTAACTCTGCTTAGGATTGCACTGCCGATCTCTCCACGTCTCTCCTTCTTTTTAACACAACCAAAGTGTATTCTTCACTTTATCTGGGCTGAGGGCAATACCTGTGACACTTCCCCCATGCACAATTACATAAGACGTCCCATTCCCTCACTCATTAACACCTCTCAAATATTTGAACAGTGCTTTTATAACTTCCCTTAGTCACTTCTTACCCAAGATACACACACTGAATCTTATCAGTCTAACATCATACATCATAGTCTACCATCTCTCTCACCTTAGCACTGAACTTCTTTTTGGTAATGAAAGAGCCTTCATGCCTTTGCTCTATTCCCTACAGCAGGGGTGGGGCACAAAAGTGAGTGGGCATCCATGCAAAATTACTGTTTGTTTGGACAAACACACCCCTCCCGGTTTAGGGCTTCTGAATTGCTTGATCTTGATTAGGGAGTAACACTGTGTTTAGCTGAAGAACAAATTTAGACTCCAGTGACACCTCTAAGACCCACAAAGGTTTATTCAAGGTGTACACAAAAGCTCATACCCTGAATAAACCTTTGTTGGTCTTAAAGGTGCCACTGGACTCTAGATCCATTCTACTGCTTCAGACCAACACGGCTGATCAACAGGAACTGTATTTAGCTATTCAATCTTGCTTTTTAAATTTTAATTTCCAGATTTAGTTTGAACCAGCATGGTATGGTGATTAAAAGTGGCAGACTCTAATTTGGAGAATCGGGTTTGATTCCCCACTCCTCCTCTACATGAAGCTTGCTGACTGACCATGGGTCAGTCACAGTTCTCTCAGAACTCTCTCAGCCCCACCTACCTCACAGGGTGCCTGCTGAGGGGAGAGGAAGGGAAGGCGATTGTAAGCTGCTTTGAGACTTCTGAAGGTTGAGACAAGTGTCATGTAAAAAATGAAAACAAAACCACTCTTCTACTCACACTTAAATTTGCTCTTTTGATATGCTGCTACCCCTCAGGTGACTGTTCGGCTCCAGCACATAGACACAATCTAACCACAAAGTGGGGAGGGGAGTTTTAATGTAATCGTTGCATTGCATGGTGCATTTCATGCTCTGCTGTTTTGTTTTGTTTTTTAAAATGCTGCTTGTATGTGCTCCTATATGAGAGTGTGGTGTAATAGGCTGAGTGTCGGACTGGGACCTGGGGACCCAGCTTCAGATTCCTGTCCTGCCACGGAAAACTGGCTGGGTGACCTTGGGCCAGTTGTATTTTCTCGGCCTCATTTACCTCACAGGGTTGTAGGGTTGCCAAGTCTGGGTTGGAAAATACCTGGGGACTTTGGGGGTGGAGCCAGGAGAGGGCGGGGTTTGGGGAGGGGAGGGGCCTCAGCATGGTACAATGCCATGGAGTCCACCCTTCAAAGCAGCCATTTTCTCCAGGGAGATGAACTCTTGTCAGCTGGAGATCAGTTGTAAAAGCAGGAAATCCCCAGGCCCCACCTGGAGGCTGGCAACCCTACAGGGTTGTCCTAAGGATAAAATGGAGGAGGGGAGACTGATATAAGCCACTTTGGGTTCCCACTGAGGAGAAAGGCAGGGTATAAATGAAGTAAATAAAACAAATAAAAACAAAATTTATCAACTGGCTTTTTTAATGGTTGTTCCTTTTAATAAATGTATGGTTTTATTTTTCTTTATTTTGTGAGCTGCCTCAAGCTGGTCTCTGAAGATGACATGTATAAATGTTTTAAATTGATCAATTAGGGCATTGGGGTTCTTTGGGGGCTGGGCTAGTGTCAAGGGTAAGAACGGGGGGGCATACTCCGAGCCCTCCCCCCTGAAAGAGGGCCCACTGCTGATAGACATAAGGACAAATTTCAAAAGTTGTCTAGTTCTCTGAATGATTGATATCCCCATTTCATGTGAAAAACAACCCCCGCACATGTCTCTTTTTTACACTAGTTTCTCTTTCTTCATGCCATATATTCCCCACTGAAGTTAGCACAGCTTTCAATGTCGCTTTTACATCATTGGGGTGTTTAAATGGCATATGTGTGAGTGGCAAAGCAGTACATAGTTTCAGGGAATAGCTGTGTGGGTTTGCAATAGACCCTCTAGATTCAAGTCCAGTATCGTCTTAGAGACCGACAACATTTTCGGGGTATGTGCTTTCAAGGGTCAAAGTTCATTTCACCAGAAGGGACAAAAGGCGTATAAGTATAAATGGCATACATGATCACTTGATAGCATCAAGATGCTATAAAATGAGAGTGAGATAAGAATACTCAGGGAGAGGAATAAAGATGAGGCAAACCAAAGCAGGTGGGCAGATTCACTTACCCCTGATGCTGACTGGAGACTTGGGATCCTTTGGCATTCACGGGGAATGCTGTAGAGATTTCTGGGACAGTCTTCCATAGGGTTGCCAAGTCACTTACCTGAATTACTTACCGTTGGTCCCGGGCCAGGACATTTGAGTGTGCACTTTGTGTGCGCATGGTGCAATGACATCACCTGGAAGTGATGTCATCATGTTGGGCATATCACTGGCCAATGCTCTAGCAATCAGCCTGAAAAACTCTATGGTACCATAGAGTTTCCAGGCTGATTGCTAGAGTGTCCGCCAGCGACGTGCCCAACGTGATGATGTTACTCAGAAGTGATGTCACTGCACCAGGCACGTTGGCCCGAATTGGGCACTTTGGGGGCGGAGTTCCCCCCAGCGGCCTGATCCGTATTGGGGGCTGTTTCAGTGGAAGCCGTTTCGGTGGGGAATACCCCCCCCCCCGGGGGGACTTGGCAGCCCTAATCTCCCATGTGAAGTTTTGTTGTATTCTGTGTGTTTTAAATTGTGGTTTGAAAACTTCTTTATTTGTTTAAAGCATTCGCATGCCACCTTTCCACCAAAATTAGGGTCCCCAGTGCAGGAAACAAAAGAATGTTAATATAAAGATAAATATGTATAAAATGCTTACAAAATAATCAGGACTCATTTCGTAGCAGGAGCTCCTCTGCACATTAGCCCACACACCCCTGGTGTAGCCAATCCTCCAAGAGCTTAGAGTAGCCCCTGTAAGAAGAGCTCTGTAAGCTCTTGGAGGATTGGCTATATTAGGGGTGTGTAGCCTAATATGCAAAGGATATTCCTGCTACAAAATGAGCCCTGAAAATAATAAATAAAAATAAATTAAATGAAGCATATAAGGACAGAGATGCACAAACACCCAAACAGGGATGAGAGCCCACGAAAGTTAGTGAGGGTCAGCCAAACACAATAAAACAAAAGTCTGATAGAACCCAGTGGCAGAGGGAAACAGTTGAATTTCCCTGGGGAATGAGTTCCAGTGTCTTGGTGTCCCAGTTGAGAAGAGACTGGATTTATACCCCAAACTTCACTTGGAGTGTCAGAGTGACTTACAATTTCCTTCCCTGCTTTTCCCCACAACAGACACTCTGTGAGGTAGGTGGGCTGAGAGAGCTCTGACAGCAACTGCTCTTGAGAGAGCAGGTCTAGGAGAACTGTGACTGACCCAGGGTCACCCAACTGTCTGCATGTTGAGGAGTGAGGAAACAAAACTGGTTCTCCAGATTAGAGTCTGCCACTCTTAACCACTACACCAACGCTTTCTCGGGTTGCTACCCAAGAAAGACCAACAAAGTTTTATTCTGGGTATAAACGTTCATGTGCATGCATATGTCTTAGTTGGTCTTAAAGATGCCTCTGGACTTAGACTTTGTTCTGTCAATAAATATATTTCATCCTAGGAGATGGGCCTGGATGGGGTGGAACCCCAATCTTTCACACATAGGATTGCCAGACTGCCTGGTGCAGGCAGGGGTCTTCCGCTTTCAGGTGCTCCCCCCAAATCACCCCCTCATACCAGCAGGAACCCAGAAATCATTGCAACATGCCTACCAAAACTGGAAGTGATGTAGGCATGTTGGGGGGGGGAGTTGGGGGTTGATGCCCTGGTTTTGGGGCAAAACTCAATGATCTGAAGCACATTCTACCATAGAGTTTTGCCCCCAATGTCCCTGACATGCCTACGTCACTTCCTGTTTATGTATGCACATCACAATGCTCCTCCCCACTCCTGGAAAGTCCCTCCCCTTCTTGTGCAGTGGTCGGACCTGGCAATCCTACTCACACACCTTTTTAGGATTGCTAGAGCTGATAAGAGTCTTGAACTTTTTCCTCCTTTAGGACATGACGAGGTGGCATACTTAACCCCAAGGACCCTAGATGTCATTTGCCCAAACCTGAGCCAATCCTTTCGGGTGATTTTGACCAGCAAAAAGGCCCTGTCAGATCCTGTAAGACTCATATGGCCCAAATCCATGCAGTGAGGAGAAGAACTGAGTGAGATCAAGCAGGATCTCATCCATTACTTTCAGAGGGTTTAGACTGACATCAATCTGCATAGGAAGGACTGTAATATCACTCTGTAGGCTTCTACTCAGTATGCTAGTACCAGTGCTCCCACTAAGCTGTGCATGTGAGTAGCTGCTCATCAACACAGGAAGCCGGCCTCTGCAGCAGTCTGGAGCCACACAGGGTCTTGTACTGCCCATTGCCCATTTTTAAATTACAGCAGTTATTCTTCTCAGGATGTGAATCAGAGGGAACACTGGCTACTGCATCTCATAGTCCCACACTTTGGGCTTGAAATTCACTTTACTTGCCCCTTGCGCAGCTTGAACCCCTCTTATTTTCTTACCCCATTCATTCCCCCACCCCCCCGGTTAAGGGCCTGTAACCCCCGAATGGTGTGAAAATGGAGTGAACCATACAAACAGCATGAAGACGTTGCAAAAATGCTGCACAAATCATGAACAAATCACAAATATGAGTACTGTGGTGGGTGGAAACAAAGAAGATTCATAACAGCAACATAACACTAAAGGGGGGGGGCATATTGGTACATCCTTAGTTTCTAGGTCACAATTTTGTTCTGGAAAGCTGCAGTTTCGAAGTGTTCTTCGCAAAGGTAAAGGGATGTAAAAAATAATGACAGTGTGTTGTTTTGTTCTTCAAGTATTAAATCAAGTGCAGGTGTTCAGCAGTAAGGGACATGTGCTTTAAAAAATAAGGGACAGATGGCAATTCTACCATTAATTTTAAAGACATGTCTCTGGGTAACAGAGTTTTAGTACGCGTCTGTTTTGAAAAACAGATATGCTAAAATGCACAATAAAAATTATGCATGGGAGGAAAGGGATGGGAAAAGCCCCCCTGAGAAAATTCCGGAGTCCTACCGGGATTCTTTTGGCCTCTTTTGAATTCCCTCTGATGCTTTACCTGAGATGGAACATGTGTAAATGTTTCCAGTTTCGTTCTGAGCACAGATTTGTGGCAGTATTAAATGTGGGTCATTAAATGGACGTGTCCATGACTCTATATGAGTGTGTCAAGATGAGCTTATTTTATTTTAGGACTTTACGATTTTATTTATTTAGTGAAACACAGCAGCGGGAGGATCTTCTTTTACAATCACGTCGATGTGTATTAGAAATGCAGAAATAAATTCTTCCCACTCATTTTTTAAAAAAAACCAAATCTAGCTATTTTACCAAATTTCACACGTTTCCGTTACAGCTTTTTTATGACTGTTTTGTGCCTGTCAGTTTTAGCATTTAATGCTGGCCTGGTGGGTTGAAGTGTCTTCTGACAGTGTAATGTGCTTCAGCTGTCTGCAGGGGGCAGTGTGAGGCATGGGGCATCTCGGGCAGCTGTTCCCAGGCCCTGGGCAGAGTGGGTCCCTGACTGTACATGGCCCCAACCCCTCCCTTGATGGAGAGGAAAAAAGAGGAAGAGCCAGGTGACCACACCTACCTAACTACCTGCTTGCAACCAAGAGAGAAAACACGAGAGAAGTTCCCGAGGAAAGGTTATAGCATCACAAACACACAAGCTGCCCATGACCAAATTGCTAATACTGTTTCAAATGCATTCAATAAATTTCAAATGTAAATCTCATATACCAACGTGAACTCTTTATGGAGCCGTATGGCATCATTACCATCCCAACTGAAAGGTATGCCAATGCCAATAATGGAGAGTCCCAAATGAGATTCAACTTCTCACAGTCTCTGCAAAGCGATACTCAGTGACAGCCTCTGTGGGCACCTGGCCACCTTGCACAGGGCGAGGGCTGCCGGTTTTGAGCTTGGGGTGGCATGGAAGGCAGATGGCAGTGGCTATGGGGCTCCCTCTTGGACTTTTGTCCAAGGCAAAGAACTGATCTGTTCTTCCCTTTCAACCTTGCACTCACCTGAATCATTGGTCCCATGATGACTATTTGCCAATAAAAATGCATGCATCTCCTCTCCTGTCTTATCTATGTTGGGGTTTACATTTTCCTGCCATAAAATGGATGACATTGGGCAGTATGTTAACTTCCTAAGGTTTCCAGGCCCCCCACTATGGTGGGAAACTTCCTGACAACCAGGGGTCCTTTCGTAGAAAAAGAGGTGCAGGAGCTCATTAGCATGACTCATTAGCATATGCCACGCCCCCTGACATCACCAGAAGTGTGTCAGAAAGGGAATGTCAGTTTCAGCCCCATTATATCCTATGGGCCATTGAAATCAATGGCAAAAACTCATAGGGTATAAGAGGGGCTGGAGGAAAGGGGGTTTGAGGGAGAGGCTCCAAACTTGCAGGGTAGCTGCTGGGGCCTCTCCTCGAAATGCCCACTAAGTTTCAAGAAGATTGGGCCACGGGGTCCAATTCTATGGGCCCCCAAACAGATTGTCCCATCCCCTCCATTGTTCTGTATGGAGGGAAAAAATGTTAACTTTTTTCCTACCATAGAGAACAATGGAGGGAATGGGGGCAACCGGTTTGGGGGCCTGTAGAACTGGACCCCCTGGTCCAATCTTCTTGAAACTTGGTGGGCATTTCGAGGAGAGGCCCCAGCAGCTACCCTGCAAGTTTGGAGTCTCTCCCTCAAATCCCCTCCCCTCCAGTGGCTTTTAAAGTTACCACCGAATTTCGGTGGCAATTCGGCGGCGAGCCGAATCAGATTAGAGAATCTGATTCAGCCCGTAGCTGCCCTACTGGCCAGTTCTGAGCTGGCGGAGCACCCCAATGGACCCCTGCTGATAACCCCTCTTGCAGCCTACCACCAGTCCAAGATGCAGAGAGAGAACTTTTTAAAATGCCAGCATTGCATGTGGTGTGTTGTCACTTCCCGGGAAAACTAGGAAGTGACATCACAGCACTCCAGGAATCATCAAAAACTCGGTGGTTCTACCGTAGAGTTTCCAGAAATTTTAGAATGACAAAACATCACTTCTTTTTTTATGGAAGTGATGTCATGTCACACATTATGCCAGTGCCCTCCTCCCCCCAAGCTCCCAGCAGTTCAAGCACAGTCTGTCACCCTATACCTTCCATTTGTGGAAGTCTCATGGAGGAAGAGGAGGAGGAGGGGAAGGGAAGAAGAAGTGTTGGATTGATACTTTGCCCTTCACTCAGAGTCTCAGAGCAGCTTACAATCCCTGCAACAGACATTTTGTGAGGTAGGTAGGGCTGAGAGAGCTCTGAGAAAACTACTCCTGAGAGAACAGCTCCTCTGCTTTGCTGTAGCTATCCCCCCACCCCAGTCAACCCCAGAGTTGCAGAATCCCTACAGAGTAACAGCCAAAGGAGTTAGTGAGCTGGAGTAAGGAGATTCCCCCCTCTCCTCAGTGGACTGTTGTTGCAGAAGAAGAAAGAGAACATAAGAAGAGCCCTGCTGGATCAGACCACTGGTCCATCTAGTCCAGTGTTCTGTCTCACACAGAGGCCGATGAGTTCCAATTGGAGGTCCAACAGCAGGGCATAGCGGCCAAAGTCATCCCCTGATATTGCCTTCTTGCACTGGTATTCAGAGGTCTACTGCTCTGAACGTGGAGGTTCCCTTTAGTTTCCATGGCGAGTAGCCACCGATAGACCTATCCTCCATGGACCTGTCTAAATCCCCTTTTAAAGCTGTCTAGGAGCGGAGTCAACTCCTTGTCCTCCTTCATTCCCTCTCTCTAGGCCACTCCTTTATCTGGGTTCTGTGACCCTGGGGCTGATCTTTCCAGGGGTTAAAAAGAGCTGCAGCAATGCAAAGAAACACAAGCACCCTATATCTTCCCTACACGGAGTGGTAGGACACTGTATGTGCTTCCGTTGGTGAAGGATGACAGCAAAGTCTATTCTCTTCAGTGAGAATGACTTGGGCTGTGTCAGCAAGATTTATTTTTGATGGTGCTGAAGTTCCTTTTTTCTTTTGTCTAACACTCGGTCAGACCACGGTTGAGAAACCTTTTGTAAGGTCACGTTTTCAAAGGCGGGTGTGCAGTTCCCCCTGTCATTGTGTACTCTGTTCTCTTTCTCATTAGCTGATGTGTCTGGGCATTTATAGGGCTAACTGTCCTTCTGCGGAGCTCTGCAGAATTTTCCAAAAGGTGCCACGGATGATGAAATGGGGGGGGGGGGCAACTTTCATGCAGAAGGCTCAGCAACAGCTTTGTTCCAGCATATTTTTTTAAAAAACATTGGAAGCTAACCCATTGAAATCACTAGAAAATACTGCAATGAAATACCTGTGAGCCTAGTAAAGTGAGTCATTCTTGAATGGGACATAGGGTTTTTCCCTGCATTTGTGGTGTCTTGTTCCATTTTTATTTTCAAAACTTGTTCTTGGGAGGCCTTCATGTTCTGTATATGTTGCAAGTGCCCCCCATGTGATAACAGACTGGATCTTCCTTTCAGACTCATCTAGAATTGAGAACCTATCAGTTTAAATCAGGTGTACCTTTTGGGCCCTCATTCTGCCTGTAACAGACAACTGAGTTTCATGAGCAATAAGCTGGCCCTCACTGCTGTTTCCCAGCCAGTGTAATAGATGCACTCCTTTCTGAGACAAGCAGGCAGGCATTTGCTTCTTGGAAAGGCAGAGAAGCATAAAGGATCGAAGATGGCTATGCTTTGAACAACAGGAAAAAAGACCTACGAAATACAGATTTGTGTTTAGATCAAGATGGGTAGCTGAGCCCTGACCTGGATAGCCCAGGCAAGCCCAGTCTCATCAGATCTCAGAAGCTAAGCAGGACTGACCCTGGCAAGTACTTGGATGGGAGACCTCCAAAGAATACCAGGGCTGGGACGCAGAGGCAGGCTATAGCAAGCCACTTCTCTGTACATCCTCTTTGCCCCAATAGGAGCCTCCAGAAGTCACCACGATTTCAAGGCATGGGCACACACACACACACACAAAATGCAAAAATACAGAAAACCCCCCAAACCCAGCCATGTTAGACTGTCTGTAGCAGTAAAAAAGAGCAAAAGTCCAGTAGCACCTTAAAGACTAACGAAGCTTGTGGCAGGGTAGGAGCTTTTGTGGATCACTGCTCACTTCTTCAGATAACTTCAGGTTTATGTTTGCTTGCTTGTTTCTGGTGGTGAGAATGTCAGAATAAGACTAGTTCAAATCCCCCACTCGTCTTTGAAACTCAGTACATGACCTGGATGGCCCAGGCTAGCCTGATCTCATAAGATCTTGGCATCTAAATGGGGTTGGCCATGGTTAGTACTTGGAAGTCCAGGGTTCCTGTGCAGAGACAGTCAATGGCACACCACCTCCATTTGCCTCTTGCCTTGGAAACCCTGTGGGGCCATCATAAGTCCACTGTGACTTGATGGCACTTTCCATCCCCAAGTGACCTCAGGCCAGCCAGGCTCGCTTAGCTGAACCTCCCTCTCAGGATTGCTTTAAGGATACAGAGGAAAAAGAGAGAATGGCCGAGGACAGATTGAAGTTCTGCCGCGCTATAGTTTGAACAAGCTGGGGCGAACTGCCCCGCAGCGTGGCATTCAGACACTGCCGCAAGGAAGCCGCCCACAGCGTCCACACTGCGGGTGGCTTCTGGTGGTGGCGGCAGAACGCCACGCGGCTTCGCCCGCCTGTGCGCATTCACACCTGCCAGAAGTGGGTGGAACGCGCACGCAGCCGCCGGGACACCACTAGGAAGTGGTGCCTGGCTGCTGTGTGTGAGGAGCAGTGTGTGAGGAGCAGTGTGTGAGGAGCACACCACCGGACCAGGTGAGTCCAGGATGCCTCCAGGGGGCAGATGTGGCGGTCTGGATGGCCATTCTGCCTCCACTTTTAAAGCGGGCCAGATTGCCAGTCTGTCCTCATGTAACCATTGATTCCTTAGAGGAAGGGTGGAATAACAATGTGATAGAGAAAGAAAAAGAAAGGAAGAGGGAGGGAGGAGGAAGTTCATCCACCCAGATATCCAATTTGAGACACATTTGCGAAGAACAGATGAAGGCACATGAGGCAACCTCACAGAGAGCCAAATATGGCTCTTGAAAAAAGAAAATGAAACTTTTCTCTGTTGGAGGAGTAGGCAAAGAGTCTGATGGCTTATTTGAGATGCTTTTCAGAAAGAGAAATGATAGAGGTGAACAGTTGCCAGTAATTCAAGTGACAACCATGGGCGGATTTATGCCAGCACACTAAAACAATTGTACAGGGTGATTCTCTATGTGTTTCTTACTTGTTGTGAGATTGTGTACATGCCACTTCCTAATAAAAGACTTGCAAAAGCTAGTGCTTGGTCTACAGAAACTTTAAGGATTATTGATCAACACATCGATTATCAGCAATTTTAATGTGTATATTTCCATAGAATCTTAGAATCACAGAGTTGGAAGGGGCTATACAGGCCATCTAGTCCAACCCCCTGCTCAATGCAGGATCAGCCTAGAGCATCCCTGACAAGTGTTTACCCAGCCACTGCTTAAAGACTGCCAGGGAGGGGGAGCTCACCACCTCCCTAGGCAGCTGATTCCACTGTTGCACAACTCTTACTGTAAAGAATTTTTTCCTAATATTCAGCCGGTATCTTTCCACCCTTAATTTAAACCCATTCTTGTGAGACTTATCCTCTCCAGCCAACAGGAACAGCTCCCTTCCCTCCTGTAAGTGACAGCCCTTCAAACATTTAAAGAGAACAATCACGCCCCCCCCCCAACCTCCTCTTCTCCAGATTAAAGATTACCAGGTTTTTTAGCCTCTCCTCATAGGGTTTAGTCTCCAGGCTCGCAGTCATCCTCGTCACTCTCCTCTGCACCCACTCCATTCTGTCCACATCCTTTTTGAAGTGAGGTCTCCAGAACTGGGCACAATACTCCACGTACCGCCTGGCCAATGCAGTGTACAGCAGGACTATCACATCTTGTCAGGCAACATCTTGTGATTTGGATGTTATGCCTCTGTTGATACACCCCAAGATCACATTAGCCTTTCTTGTCGCCACATCACACTGGCTGCTCATGTTTAACTTTTGGTACACCTGTGGCCCAAGATCTTATTCACACACACTGCTGCTCATGCAGATGCATTTTCTTATGCTAGCTCTTTTGTTGACCGTGTTCTGAATTTTGGTATAGTTTGGCTCTTTAATTGTGAAAGGTTGCTGACCCCTTCTGTGACCACTTTGCTGTTTAGAAGTTCACTGGACTGCAATGTAGGCTGGATCATAAACTCACCTGGCCATTAAAATTGGTTTGCACCATGGACAAAGAAGCAATGTGCACTCACTCCATCACATATACATCAGGAGAGGTAACTGTGAATGTAGAGGCTTCAGTTGCACCTAGATATGTACGCAACTCTTGCCTGACATGTTACTTTTCCTTCAAGGGGGAATGGATCTACACCTCTACTCCGCCCACCATGCAATCAGGAAATGACATCTGAATGAGTTTATGATGTCTCTGTTAATTGCAGTATAGTATGGATGAAAATTCTAAAAGTTATATTCTATTGTATAGTCCCTCTCTCGCTCTCTGCTCCATTTCCTCTTTTATTCAATTGGCAGCAAATGACGTGTTAAGTAATATAAGGATCTGCACACAATCCCTTTTGTCTCTGATGGCAGCAGATGGGTGACACTGAAAGCAACGGCTTACATAAAATTAACTAAATCAGAACCAAGTTTCTAGATTTTTTTTAAAGTGAGATCTGTCTCTTCTTTGTCAAGGGCTCTGACATGGCAACTCCCACAGCTGGCACATCAGCACAGTGCTACCAGTTGCTGTGTCAGGTTGACGGGTCACCTCCTCACAAAGAGGAGTTTACTCTTCAACTGTATCATCAACCACAAGTTTGAAAAAGCAGACTTGGCCATGCTGGCTGGCTCAGATGGAGAACATAAGCATTCTATTATCCAACTGCTATTGAAATATGATTAAGAAGAGTTTAACAGCTCAGACATGAAGACAAACATGTAATTTTAAAACCTGGTTAAGAACTAAAGGCTTCTCTCCCTGCTTCCCACACTGGGAGTGTAAGGCTAGGTGATGCACTATATCAATTATACTGAAAATCATTGCCAGAGTTTCCTGATGGATTAATAAATAGGGATATATAGTAACACAGAGGAGAGCTGGGATTCATTCCGATGTTTTAAAAGAACAGCAGAGAGAAGAATAGGAGAAATCATTCAGAAGTGGGAGAATACCCAACACATTTTTTTTTTAAATGCATGCAGACAACTGCTAGGATCGCTCGTTGATCTGGAGTGTCATCCGTGGGAACAAAAACCAAAAAAGTGCATGTCGTCATCAGTATAGTGATGAGCCAGGGCTATTTTGGGGCAGGAACGCACAGGAACGGAGTTCCGGCTGGCTTCCGAGTTGGCCACACCTACAGCCTCCCCCCTTGGGTTCCCGAAGTGCCTCGCAAGCCGCGGGGCACCTGGGGAAGCTAAGCCGATCAAGGGAGGGAAGCCGATTCAGAAACTGCCTTCCTTCCATCAGGTTCCCCATGTGCCCCGCAAGCCACGGTGAACCTGGGGAAGCCGATCCTGGGAGGGAGCTGCGCTGTCAGGGGTGTGGCCTAATATGCTAATGAGTTTCTGCTGTTGGGTGTGGCCTATTATGCTAATGTGTTCCTGCTGGGCTTTTTCTACAAAAAAAGCCCCGGTGATGACATCCATCTCTCTCTCTCTCTCTCTCTCTGTGTTTGATTGCCCCCCCCTTTCTCATCAGACCTAAGATCAGTATTTAATTCTATAAAGAAACATCTTGGTGCTGTTAGGAGTGAACAGACCAAGCTTTAAACGTAAGCATTTGGTGGTGGTGTTTTACAGTCTTAGGGAGCAATTCTAAAATAATTCTATTTTATTCAAGAAAGCTTATTTCCAGGGAAGCATTCCACCTAGTATGGAATTCAAAGTGACATATATAGTATTCCTAAGGGGGGGGGGCTCTCCCATCCAGGCATGAACTAGACCCAGACAAAGTGTGTGCCTTATAAGCACACTCTGGGGTTAAAGAGAGGCAATCATATTCTGGGCATGCTCCGACAGCGGCTACTGAACTTGTCTGTGTGCTTCATGGAATGCCAATCAGCCAGTTATAATAGCAGGACACCTGCCCCAAATACATCTCCTTACTCCTTAGGAATGGAATGGGCAAAACAAGCGGCAGAAACTGACACCGGGAGCCCTTCATCTGTAAACTCGGTCAGACTCTCAAGTGATTGGCTCATATGGACTTGCTCCTTGAATCTTACTGGACAAAGTTTTCTCTGTGACCTTTAATGTCCCAAGTCTGAGCCCAGTATGGGGCTGCCAGAAAGCACAAAAGGGGGGGGGTAGTGGTAGATAAGGTTGCCAACCTCCAAGTGGCGCCTGGAGATCTCCCAGAATTACAACTGATCTCCAGAAGACAGAGATTAATTCCCCCTGAAGAAAATGGCTGCTTTGGAGGCTGGACCCTGTAGCATTATACTCCCCTGTGGTCCCTCCCTTTCCCAAGCCCCACCCTCCTCTGGCTCAACCCATAGGTGTTGCCAGGTCGGATTGAGGGGAGGGACTTTCTGGGAGTGGGGGGTCATGTTACATGTGTAATGATGTCACACAGAAGTGATGTCATCATGTTGGCAGCACCACAGGCAATGCTCTGAGGAATGACATCCCTATCAGCCCAGCACTGGAAACCCTAAGTGATCATCAGATGACAGAGATCAGTTTCCCCTGGAGAAAATGGCTGCTGTGGAGGCTGGACTCTGTGGGATCAAACCTAGGACTGACAACCTCCAAGTGGCACCTGGAGATTTCCAGCTATTACAGTTGATCCCCAGGTGACCAAGATCAGTTCCTGGAGAGAAAATGGCTGCTTTGGAAGGTGGGCTCCATGGCATTATACCCTGATGAGGTCCCTCCCCATCCCCCAACCCCACTCTCCCCAGGCTCCACCCCCAAAATCTTCAGGTATTTCCCATCCCAAAGCTGACTACCCTAATGAAACCCCTCAGAGGTCTCTTCCCTTCTCACTGTCTCCAGGCTCTATCCCCAAATCTCCAGGAATTTCCCAACCCAGAACTGGCAACTCTAAGTGGTGGTTGCCCTGGAAGCTGATAGATCAAGTCAAGTCATCGGTTTCAATGACTGACTTTCCATGGTAGCTCTCAGCAGCCCTGGCTCAGCATATCTATTAAATAGTGAGTTCATGTAGCTGCAGACAAGTGATCAGCTCTACTTTATTAGTGATTTCAACAAGCATAAGACTGAACTCCAGGGCCCCAGTCCTGTTTAAATAGTATGCAATTCCACTCCCAATGATAGGCTATTTACATAACATTACTTCTTGACTGGTTACTTCCAGAGTCCTGGTGGGCTATTGTTCTTGGGCTCCAAGCTCAGCCAGTCTCTGGTAGAACAGGCCTGGAATGTTTCAGTCCCAATACATAGCCATGGTGTTGTTTTCTCCCAAATCAACTCTTCTGCTTTAAATCCTGTTGGAGAAGGGTTTTTTTGCTGGTTCCTTCCATTTTAAGGTGAAATGCAGCACTCATTACAAGGCATTCTGCTTGGAATCTGCTTCCTACAGAGAGCCCCCAAGTCACTGAATTAAACGTTTTCAGATATATAAAAGAAATAAAACATTAAAACCCCACATTTTTTAAAAAAAATGTGCTCTTGCCTTCTGTCCTTTGTTGTCATCTCAGATTTATTTTGAATTGACTGAACACCACCTTGAGTCCTTTTTTTTCTCTTTTTTTGCAAAAAGGCAATTAACACATTTTATAAATAAAAGAAAATCAAACCGATATATAAATAAATCAATGAGTATAAAATATCTACACACCCCTACTCTCACTCCAGATGATGCAGTTAGTTTGTTGGTATTAATTGACTTATTTAAAACATTTCTATCCTGCCTTTCCATCCAAATAGGGTCCCCAAGGTGGCAAACGTGAAACATTAAAACATTTCAACATTAAAATATTTTTAATATATATGTGTGTGTGTGTATGTGTGTATATAAGCTTAATAATAACCTATTGATAAGCATATGTTAATTTCCTACCTTTCTCAAAGGAAAAGAGGAAATGGATTCACAGTGCAATTCCCACGTTGTCTTCAATGGATTAGAAGGATGTGGCTCCACTTAGAACTACACTACCAGTATTCACTGTCTAAACTAAGTGGAGAGCCAGGGTGGTGTAGTGGTTAAGGGCGACAGACTCCAATCTGGAGAACCAGATTTGATTCCCCACTTCTCCTCATGAAGAAAGCTGGGTGAGAATTGGTCAGTCACAGTTCTCTCAGGGTCTCTCAGCCCTACATGCCTCTCAGGGTGTCTGTTGCAGGGAGAGAAAGGGAAGGATATTTTAAGCTGTTCTGAGACTCTGAGTGAAGGGTGCAGGGTTGCTAGCCTTCGGGGGGGGGGGGGCTGGAGATTCCCTGCTTTTACAACTGATCTCCAGGTGACAGAGATCAGCTCTCCTGGAGAAAATGGCTGCTTTGACGGGTGGATTCTATGGCACTGTACCACACTGAGCTCCCGCGCCTCCCCAAACCCCAACCTCTCTTGGATCCACCCCCAAAGTCTCCAGATATTTTCCAACCCAGACCTGCCAACTCTAGAGGGGTGGGATATAAATCCAATTCTTCACCACCTCCTCCTGCTCCTCCCTCTTTTTCTCCCCTACTTTTCTCCCTGATGAGAATCCAGAGCAGCTTCTCACATTGTTCTCCCCTCCTCCACTTTATCCCCAAAACAACCATTTTAGGAGGTAAATTAGGCTGAGAGACTGTGATGGGCCAGGATCTCTCAGTGCACTTCCATGGCCGAGAGGAGTAATACAGCAAGTTGTCCCAGATCCCAAGCCAGCCCACTAACCACTTCCCCACACAGGCTGTCAGTCATCCTTAACTGGGTGATTCCCAGTCTGCTGTTGACAACTGAGAAAAAGGAGGATCAGGTCAGATGCACTATCGACCAGATTACTGTCCTCCTTGGTCACATTTTTATCCCACCTATCGCAGGAAGGCCAGCTCTACCTTCCCCCATTTCCAACCCAGATGCAAGACAGGCTTGATAGGGATTGAACCCGCTTGCACTCTGCTCTGGGAGAAGCAATACCACTCATTTCAGCCAGGCTTTAAAGTAAGATAGCCATGCACAGATCACTGTGACTGACTGCAGAACTGATAAATAGGGTTGCCAACCCCCATGTGGTGGCTGGAGATCTCCTGGGATTACAACTGATCTCCAGGCGACAGAGATCAGTTTGCCTGGAGAAAATGTCTGCTTTGGAAATTGGACTCACTGGCAGTATAACTCACTGAAATTCCTCCCCTCCCCAAACTCCACCCTCCTGAGGCTCCACCTCCAAAATCTCCAGTTATTTCTGAACTTGGAGCTGGGAACCCTACTGGTAAACAAAGAACTCAGAGCACTGATCTGGCAGAAGTCTGAACCTGAATGAGGGTTTAAATAGTCATGAAGGTGCCACTAGAGACTGAAGGAGGAGAATTTAATTCTAGAGGCATATGTTCCAGATTAGCTGGACGTGCCCCACAAGTCTTGGTACGAGTGGGATAAGCTCCCTTCTGATCTGGGGATGTTCATTAGGGGTCAAAAGACGAAGGAAGAGTTGTCTACTCAGAAGCAATGGATGTTCTTTGTTTTCCTCTTGCACTTCTGAGGGAGTCTAATATAGGTTTCTGCCTCCATAAATGGCTATTAATCCACTCCACCCCACCCCCAGCCATGGATATTTCAATCTAAGACTATGATAGTGCAGAAAATATGGCCCTCTTTTATTAGAATACTCGTGTGACTTCAAGAAAACATTTTAGTCCTAAGTCATGCTTAAATGTGCCACTAAATTGTCTCCTAATATTAGAATCATATTTTTAAAGGCTGTTTTTTCCTCTCTTTAAATGGCATTGGTGTGACTATGCCCAAGAGCAAACAAAGCAGGAGGGGACCGTATACAGCCAGGCTAAGCAATTTGCACAATCTGCTTCACAACTTGAACTGGCAAAAATATACCCTTGTGGTCTAGTTTTAAAAAAGAGAAGAAGTCTATTTGGAAAAGCAAACACAGCTTTCATGTGTGGGGGGGTGTGAATGGAAAAAACAAAGAGTCAAAAGTAGTAGAAACCTGGAATACAAAAAACAGGCAGTTAAAAAAAATTCCAGGGGTCTTTATCACTAAAATAAAGAGAGAGATGAACAACATTCTTATCCCACTCTTTCTTTGAGGTGCTCAGGGGGAAGGACACACAGTTTGTCCCCCTCCATTTGATCTGCACAACAATTGTGTGAGTAGCATTGCCAGCCTCCAGGTGGCAGCTGGAGATCTCCTGGGATTTCAGCTGATCTCCAGAAGACAGGGATCTGTTTCTTTGGAGAAAATGCCTGCTTTGAAAGGTGGACTCTGTGGCCTTAGACCGTGCGGAAGTCCTTGTCTTCCCCAACCCCCAACCTCACTAGACTCCACCCCAAATTCTCCAGGAATGTCCTGATCCAGAGCTGGCAACCCTACATGAGGTAGGTTAGGATGACAGAGCATGACTGGCCCCAGGTCACCCTATCAACTTCATGATTGGAGCCTTCCTGACTCTAGTCTGTCCTTGTGCATATGTAGCCATTGGCAATGCTGAGCCCTCACATTGAATATATTTGATGGATGAAACACCATGTTCTACAGCCTGAATGACTCATGAGCTGACTCTTTGCCGTGGCCTTGATGTTCAAGCCCCACATGGAGCAGTTTTGTGGCTACACAGTAGCAGCTGAGGTGGAGATTCCCTGCCTTCTGCCTTGCAGCCACTGTTTTCAACCTGTGGAAAGGGCCATCAAGTTGCTGCTGACATATGGGAACCCCACACAGTTTTCAAGGCAGGAGATGAACAGAGGAGGTTTGCCATTGCCTGCCTCTGTATGACATCCCTGGACTTCCCTGGTGGTCTCCCATCCAAATACTAACCAGGGCCAACCCTGCTTAGCTTCCGAGATCTGACAAGATCAAATTAGCCAAGAGGGGGAATCAGTTCCCTACTCCCAGGGTCATGGATTGTATAGTCAGGGTAATTAATAAGGCTGCCAACTTCATGGTGGGGGGATACCTGGAGATTTTGGGGCAGGGCAAGGGTAGGGTTTGGGGAGGAGAGGGACCTTAGTAGGGTACAATGCCATAGTGTTTACCCTCCAAAGCAGCTATTTTCTCCAGGGGAACTGTTTTCTGGAGATCAGTTGTAATAGTGGAAGATCTCCCAGGCCCCACCTGGAGGTTGGTAACCTTGGTAATCAAGGCTGGGTTCTTCAGAACACTTTCTTGGAAGTAATCACCACTTACGTAATAAAATGGGAATTATTCCAGGCTGACCAGCTTAGGATCGCTCCCTAAATGACATGTGGTTGTATGTGGAAAGCAGCTACTCTCACGGGTGTGTGCCAGAAATGTGAACATTGCTGCAGGTCTGGGCTGATCAGCATCCATTAACAGTAATCAGTCAGGCACAGAAGGGGGAAATTGCAAATCCTCTTTCGGATCCACTCCCGCTGGCGGAAGCCAGGAACCAGAGTTACTGCTGTTCCTTGGGGCAGATGTCCAAGAGCAGTGATGTTGTTTTCTGCCGGTGTGCTGGGATCTTGGCAGCTGCCTCATGATTCCAGGCTCTGATGTCAGCCCCGGTGGGCTCCGTGTGTGGAGAACTGGCTTCAGATTCCCACTCAAGCATGAAATTCACTGAGCTGCCTTGGACACATTGCTATGTCCCTAGAGTAATCTTCTTTACAAGATTAAGGCTGCAATGCAGAGGCCACTTTTCTGGGAGCAACACCTGCTTCTGAGTAGAAGCACTTGAAATTGCTCCCTAACATGTTAGTGAAATGGGGTCACCACTGAATGAAACACACAGCTTTTCTGATCCCTGGGGAAAGCTCTATGCAGATCAGTACTTAGATTAGAGCCTCCACATTCAGAGGCAGTCAACCTCTGAATACAAAAGCCAGGGGGCAACATCAAGGAAAAGTCGAAGCCTCGATGCTTGGACCTTTGTAGTAACTGGTTGCCCACTGTGTGAGACAGGATGCTGGACTAGATGGACCACTGGTCTGATCCAGCAAGGTTCTTCTGATGTCCCCCAAATCTTTTTTTTTTTTTAATCACATCTCATTAGGAACAATAATAAGGAAAGTTTATCTGACAGTGCTATCCTAAGTGGAATTACCCGCTTATAAGCCCATTGAAGTCTATGGGCTTAGAACGTCGCTTAGGATAACACTCTGTATTCCCAGTTAAGGACCACTAGAACATCAGTATCCAGTATCAATAACACACACATTGGTTGCCATCCCCCACCACCACCTTGTATTCTTAGATATTCTTCTTGGGTCAAATGAGATATGACTGGAACTTTTCAGTGGCAGCACCGAGGTTATGGAACACTGTTTTTAGCAGGGCTCAGGTGGAACCTTCCATGCCCGTCTTCGGTAAAATAGTCATATTTGTTTTTTTTATGCATATTTATTTGTTCTGTTTCTCTTTCAGTCCGTTTTACTGCCATTGTTCCCAGTTTCTTTCTTTCTTTTATGCCATTGCAGCCCATTTTTATATCACTTGCATGCAATTAATGCAAAAATAGGTGTCAAATGTAACTGGTTTTTTTTTTTTTAATCAAATGTCATTAGTACAACAAAGGTAAAGAAACAGTGGCAGTCTGTACCCTAATGAGGAACATCCATAACAGAAAGTGGCATTTTTGAACCGAAGAGATACATTCATGAAAATCAGTGACACTGCTAGTTAAGACTCATTTCCGTTAAATGGGACGGATGGACTCTGTAACGCATTTTCATGGAACATGCTGCTCATATTGATTGGGTCTGGTTTGTATTCTCTTGAGACTGTGTGTTTGGGAATGTATTTTCCTCTCATTGGCTTCCCTGAGGGTCTAAGTGGCATAATCATATTCAGCCGCTTGGAGTTGCTGTTCCAGTTCCTGTTGCCGAAATGCAGCAGAATTGTAGAATTCTGAGACTGCAAAACAGACTCTACTAAATCACACTGCTGTTCACATTTAGAACTGTCCGCGTGTCAAAAAATGTTCTGCAAATAAGGAATGTTGCAGGTAGAAAGGCCCTAGTCTTGTTCTTAATGTGCCGTGCTAGTTCTCCCAGATTAGAGTCTACACATGTAACCATTACACCGAATAGGGCCAATTCACACATTACACAGTGCAGATGTGGAGTGTGGGTCCCTACCCCGCGCAACAGTCAGACATGAATTGTGGATTGTAGGAAAACACGTGGACCAGGGCCAGTTCCATGTTTTGTGTGTGGGGGGTATGGGCAGGGCCCCCACCCCTCCTCTTCCTACCACCAGGCCCTCATTTCACAGCCTCCTTCTTTCCCACCCACCCGCCTACCTCCCCTCAGTCTCTGTTTCCTTCCCCTGTCCACTTGTGACCCCTCCCCCTATCCATGTTCCCTAGCAGCCTCCTCTACCCAACACCATTTCTTTGGTGGCAGTGGCCATGTGCACAGCTGGGGGTGGGAGGTAGAATGTGACCAAGTGAGTAGGCGGAGGGGTCAACAGCAGAGTGCTCCACCAGAAGCCCTGGGCCCAGCACCTGCCCCATCTGAGCGTATGCTGATACAAGCCCTGATCATGGGCAAATAGTTCTCATGGGACCATTTCAGATGAGGAAAATGGTGCAGGAGGAAAGGCTGAAAACCCTTCTCTGCATGTGCCATGGTCCTGATCTAAATCGGGCACCATGCACACAGGAACGGAGGATAATCTCTACCTCAAGTCTGACTTTTGCATGGGGTGAGGACCCCAGACCCAACCTGTGTATTCTGTAATGTGTGAATCATTGACATTTTAAAGAGATTGCTAACTGATATCTTACTTTTTTTTAAAAAAAGGTGATGCCTTGTTTTCTGATGTACAAGTCCCCAAACCCACAACACGCCTTTCTTCCTCTAATGGTCCTGGGCAAGAGGAGGGATTTTGAACCCAACGTATCTGCACCAATCCTCTGTCTTGCATTGGCTCCAGTCTTTCAGGATTCCTGCACCTTTTATTTCGATAGAAACTCTCCCCATCTGTTGGACTCCAAAGAGCTTTGCCCGTGTAGAAATGAATGGGTTGCTAAAACCTAATGATCACAGAGTTACATGATCTCACCCATGAACCTTTTTATTATGCCGTGTTATATAATTACCAGCTTAAAAATGCACATGTGGCTATTAGTGTGTCACTGTCAATGCTTCCACAGAAGCAGAGCGCTCCAGCAGAGAGCTCGGAGAGGATCAGCTCATGGATGAAAACAACCCCCCCACCTGCTTTGCCAGAGGAGGAAACTTTCGGGCACTGTGATTTTAAAAGCCCACTCTACGGGTGGATTTCCCTTGACACTGTTAACGCTTCACTTATTACTAAGACGATTCAGTAACTTGAACTCCCCGCTCTCTTTTCACAGACAAATGATTTGATTTTTTTTTAAAAAAAGAATCCTAAACAGGAATAAAGGAAGCCTCCCTTTTAAATAGACTGTCATATTATTGTGATTGAGTTGACCTGTCCAGATTACTGGGAATAAGCCTATCACCTGGTAACCAGTGGGTTATCAGGGGTTGAATTTAAAAAAAAAAATGTTCCGTGATGGGTGGAAATCTTTCTGTCTCTCCTTTGGGAAGTGACCCTCATCAGAGTTTGGAAGAGTAATAGTGAGGCAGTCTGCATTTTCAATTGGATACAGACAAACATATAGAGAGTTAAGTGTGTCCTACTAGTTAAACCTGTTGCAGCCTGAAAATACTCATTTCTGCTTCACTAATCAAACCCACTATGCTTTATTGTCTTCTGTTTTGATGTTCTGTTAAGATGTTCATGCCCTGTTTTCTCCCCAGCTGGGACTTATAGCATCATTCTCCCTTCCTCCACCTTATCCTCCCAACAACTACCCTGTGAGGATATGTTAGGCTGGGAGGGTGTGAGGTATGGATGGTCACCTAGCAGGCTTCCATGGTAGAGAAGGGATTCAAACCTGGGACTCCCAGATCCTAGTCTGACGCTTTGACCATGCTGTGTTATTTTTGTGCCCTGCTCACTTTCCTTACACCTCATTTCAGCTGAGGTTAAATGTATCACATACATATAAGCAATGCCTATTGCCCATATAACACATTAGAACCATAAGGACCTGGGAGCCTGAACTTAGGGTTGCCAGCCTCCAGGTGGGGCCTGGAGATCTCCCACATTTGCAACTGATCTCCAGCTAACAGAGATCAGCTCCCCTGGAGAAAATGACTGCTTTGAAGGGTGGACTCTATGGCATCATACCATGCTGAGACCCCTCCCCTCCCCTAACCCCACCCTCTCCTGGATCCACCCCCAAAGTCTCCAGGTATTTTCCAGCCCAGGACTGGCAAGGCAAGCCTACCTGAACTGGATCTGATCCATGCAGCCTGCATGCTTAATATAAATTCACCTGCAAAACCAAGAACAAACAATCCAGATTACCAGAATTATTTACAACAAAATATAAAGAACTGCCAACCTTCCAAAAACTGCAGTATTTATAGGGAGCAGATGCTCTTTAGAGTTCAAATTCCAGTTTAGTCATTGTGGTGCTTCTTTGGGGAACTGCTGTCTTCTGGTAGGTTCTGCTTATGTAGATGAACAGACATTAGAAATGTAGCATGAACTTCCAGGGCTCTCTTTTATCCAAAGGAAACCACAACCCATGGAGTTGACTCTGGAATTCTAACTGTCAAAAAAGTATGGAGCATGTAAAAATGGTCCTTTTTATCTATTTTTATCATGATGGAATCATTATGAACTGAATTAGCTTATTACAAGTTGGGGAACCATGGAGAGAGGGGAAGAATCTCATTAAACCATTAATCTGATTTTTTTTTAAAAAAAGCAGACTATTATTCACCCTTTCCTTGGTGTCTGTGGAAACAACGGATAAAAGGGAAATATCACCCCTGCCGTGGGTTTGCACTTCTGCAACCCCAAGAATTTAGATTGGCTGAAATACAGCTATACGTTACAACATAAACGTAACAAAAGAACAGAAGCCCCTTTCAGACACTCTTTTATTGCTAAAATTTAAAACCCTTACAAATAAGATTTGGGGTATGCAAATGGTAATTATGAAAGGACAAGTGGAGACCTGCAATAAACTTGCAGGATAGTTATCCCATTCCTCACACCTTTGCTTCCTCCCTTCTCCCCCTACCTCTCTCACACTCTTTCTCCCTTCTGCCCCCCTTTCTTACTCTCTCGCTCTCCATGTATGTTACTTCCTCTCTCTTTCTGACCTGTCATCATTCCCTTTGTTTTTCTGCCTCCCCACCTCATCACTCTTTCTCTCTCTTTCTGCCTCCCACCTCAAATCCCACCCTCCCCAGGCTCCACCTCTCAAATGTCTGGGAATTTCCCAACCTGGAGTTGGCAACCCTATTTCCTTCCCACCCAACAGCCAACCTACCTTTATCTGTCTTCAGCTTTCTATCTCCACCCCCCTCCCCCACAGCCTCTACCTAGGAAAATTACAGTCTTTCTCCACAATGGGGACTAAAGCAGCTTACATTATTATTTCCTCTTTGTTATCTGCACAACAACCCTGTGAGGTTAGTTAGGCTGAAAGTATGTGACTGGTCCAAAATCTCCCAGTCAGCTTCCACTGCAAGATGGGGATCTGAACCTGGGTCTCGCAGATCCCAGTCTGAAGCTCGAACTGTTGCACCACAATGGCTTTCATGGGGTGGCTGCTGATGAACTGTAGCAAAACAGCTGGGCCTATTTAAGTCATGCAAATCAGGTGGTATCAAGTCACACAGAGGGTGCTGCCTAGGGATGCCAGCCTCCAGATGGGACCTGGGGATCCCCTGGAGTTACTGCTCATCTCCAGACTACAGAGATAACTTTCCATGGAGAAAATGGATGCTTTGGAGGGGGGAGTTTATGACATTGTACCTCACTGAGGTCCCTGTCCTCCCCAGGCTCCACCCCCAAATCTCCAGGAGTTTCCCAGCCTGGATCTGGATCTGCTGCTGGTGGCCAGGGGGGGTACTTGGCAACCCTAGACTGCTGCCAGTAAAAACCCTGCTTTTTACTGACAAAAACAGTTAGAGCCTCCCCCCCTCCCCCAAACATTCTAATCTCCTCACAGTTGATGTCTGGAGTTGGTGCCATTTCAAAAGGTATTTTGGGGGATTCTACGGTCACTGAAGGTTTTTTTTTTTTTTAACTTTTCAGATTTTTCTGCACACGGGGGGAGTGCCCCCCATGTGTAGGAAAACCTCCCTGCCTCCCAGGTGCCCCCCCCCCTGCGCGGATTTAGGTATCCTCACACAGGGGGCGCCTTCGGAATTAGATATATAGATATCTGTTATCTTTTGTTTGTTTGTTTTGTGTCTGTTATGCAGCATGGTGGCATGATTTCTTGGAAGCCCTGAATCTCAGGATGGCAGAAGTATGTACCTATGGATTTTAAAGGAAGATCTTTCCCAGAATTTGCTATTTGAGTGGACACAAGGGGCAGGGGGATAGGGGAAAATAAAACCAGCAAAAGTGTGGATCCCCTCCCTAAGGACTGTTCACTGGATCTCTCATAAATTGGGTTTCAGTCTGAAGAACTGAGTAATGTCGTTTCCCTTTCACAGTCATCCCTAATTTACAGGTCTGAATTCACTCTGAGATGGTACTGCTTGATAAGGAAGAAATGGCTGTTTGGGGAGCACTACTGCTTCTCCCGGAAGATGGAAGGGACCTTTGTTTGTTTACTGTATTTATTTAGTATCTTTATATCCTACTTTCTCGCCAAGGTTAGCTTCTAAAGTGGCTTCTCAAAATTAAAACCCAACATTCAGAAAACAACAACAGATGTTAGGAATTGGAGGGTGTCTGTACAGTCTCTTTGGGTACTTGGCAGTTGAAGATATGCTTCAAGCTCCAGGATTTTGTCTCCAGATGGAAAAAGCAGAAGGAGCTGCAGGTGGACTCAGGGGCTGGTCAATGGTAAAGATGCCAATGCGCACACCACATTCCAATGATTTGCACATTCTTGCGTTCTTCTGTTCTGTGGCAGCTGATAACACAGTTAAGGTTCTACTCTCCAGAGGGAAGACATGGGAGGAACAGCAGGTGGTCCCAGGAGCTGGCTGCTGGTGAAGAATCCACAGGATCAGTCCTCCTGTCAATCTGCTTTTCCTTCCTAAATCAGTCTTGTCACATGCTGTTTTGCTTCTGGAACCTGCAGAAAACCAAAGAAGAGCAGAGAATGGCTGGTGCCGGAATTGCCAAAGACGAGGCATCTAGCAAGCAGTCCAGTGAGGCTGGATGTGAAATGCATTTCTGGTTGTGCAAAAGCCCACTGAGATCCTGGCCTCACTGGGATGCATAAAATGGCTAGACTAGGTCTGAGCATGCTCAAGAACACAGATAAGAACATAAACATAGCTATGCTGGATTGGACTAGTGGTTCAACATAGGATGTTGAGGGTGGTTAAGAGCTGGTTAAAAATGAAGGGAAGTGGGGAATGATACCTGCTGACAACTGACATTTTGTAGAATTTGCGAGAGGGCTTCTAATGTTAAGTGGGAGTACTGTGGCTCAGTGCTAGAACACCTGGTTTAAATGCAGAAGGTCCCAGGTTCAATCTCTAGCATCTCCAGTAGAACATTCAGGTAGCAGGTGATGTGGAAGACCTCTGACTGATGCTTTGGGGAAATACTGGATGGACCGTTGGCCTGATCTAACATTGGCTTCTCTTATGTTCTTATGTACTGCAGTTCTGAGTAGACAATACTAATCTTGAAGGCAGCTTCACATGTGCATGTGAAATTTCCAAATTGCCCACATGCAGAATTCCTCATGGGTCCCTTGCTTACTTAGATTTAATTTCATCTCTGTGGTTTGTCCTCTTTCTTTTCTTCCAGCGATTATTAAAACTGCTCTTTCAAACATGGACCGAGAAGCCAAAGAGGAGTACTTTGTTGTCATCCAAGCAAAAGATATGGGCGGACATATGGGCGGCCTCTCTGGGACCACGACCGTGACGATTACGCTCACTGATGTCAATGACAATCCTCCAAAGTTTGCACAGAGTAAGTGACACTTTTGTATCCCCTGCAGAATGTGCATTGCACTGCATTGAAGCTCCTTGCTGAGTTTGTCTTTTCACAGAGACAAGGTGTGTTGCTTTCAGAAGGAGCAAAATTGTATCGTGTTTCAATATACCAAAATAATGTTTGTAACATTATGGTTTTGACATCCTACTTTTTACACAATGTCCTCCTGTAATTTTAAACAAACATGTAAAATTTCTAGTTCTTATGCGATACCACCTGTCCTTCTGTTCCTTATGATCTATGTCCTGTTTCTATACTTGAATCCCCTTATGTTCTCCTGACTCCTCCACAAATCTTCATGGGTTATCAGCTGTCATTGTTCCTTTCTCCAGCGATCCACCCATGCTTTCCTTCATGTTCATCCTTGTTTCTGAAGCCATTTGCCCTTATCTGTCCATCAACATTTGCCTCTACTCCTTCCAGATTTACTTACAACCCGCCATTTGAAATACATTCAGTTGTGTATCAACAAGAGAAAGTTCAGATCAATGATGACTGAACAGGACAGTATGAATAGAGAAATTCTATTACCTTCATGCTGTTCTTGTTGGCTTCCCTAAGAAATTTGGTTGACCAGGACACAGAATACTGGAGTAGATGGACCTTAGATTTGAACCAGCAAGTATGTGCATGGTTGCTGTAAACTCTTCCACACTGAGTGTCATTCTGGACACAGTAGCATGGAGAAAATAAAGGTCTGGTATAGTCAGACTGATAGTTGTTAGCAATGATTTGCGTACAGAGGTAAGTCAGCGAGTCTTTCCATGCTCACATCAACTACCATGAGGAACTAGTAATTCTCAGCATGGGTGCACTGAACTTCCTCTAGGCTACTGTATCCATGCTCATGTGGACCCTTCACCATAAAGTCAACAATGCTGTGAAGCAGGATTTATGTATACGTTCTTCAAAGGATTATATATCCATTTTACACAGAACATATAACCACAAATCCATGTGCTGTTTTTTTTTTTTTACCTCCCCATCCACCCCACTGAAAAACCTAGGCTCAATCCTTGGCATTTCCAATTAAAAAGAACTCAGGTGGCAGATACTGGAAAAAGACCTTTCCCTGCCTTTAGCCCTGGTAAACCACTGCTACTCAGAATAGACCATATAATAAAGGACTCAACAGACCAATAGTCTGTCTTGATATAAAGGGACCCCCCCCCCCAGTCTTGTTGAGTCTTTGGGAACTTTGGGGAATTTTGACACTATGGAGTATGTGCCACCTCAAAATGCAGGTTCTAGAGCCAAACAAGACATTGGGTAGTTGTAAGCCAAGCATCCTGCTAATACAGAGGCAGCTGTTTCTGAATGGCTGTTCCCTGTAGACGCAAAGGTGATACTTCTTGAATTTGTTTGAAATACCTCCTTCCCCATTAAGATATAGAAAAGCCTGGATGGCATCTTTTCTTTGGAGGAAAGATTTTTTTTTTGTTAGTAAGCAAATGGGCTGCAGGAAACCCATTGATGGGCACTATGTCACCCATGAGTGCCAATATGGGGATCACTGGTATATGACAATGCCATTTGTTAGGTTTATATTCATAACTGTTTAAGGGCTAGAGTTGGAGTTCATTGGTAGAGGACGTGCTTTGCATGCATTCAGGAGGTCCCAGATTCGCTCCTTGACCTCTCTTGGTAAAGGATCTCAGCAGCTGTAAGGAAAGACCATCCCTTCCTGGGGTCCTGGAGGGTTGCTGCCACTCAGAGCAGACAATATTGAGCTAGTCAATCAACACTGACCCAGTGTAAATATTTGTGTATATGTATAGCTCTCTCTGGGAACCTATGCATAAAAATAATTGGATTACCACACAGGAGCTGTAGAAAAGAGACTGTTTCGATGTATATTTATTGCAACGCATGTGACCCTTTCTTCCCCTCCCTTCCCCCCACCCTGCCATGCCTTCTCCTCTCCTGTACTTTGTCAGCACCATTGTTCTCCCCAGCATTTTCAATGCTGCTTTTCATTATTGTTATACCTTGAGAGCAGATGGGTGACACAACCTCTAAAAAGACATGTGTAGTTGATGAAAGACATAAAGCAGTGACTAATTGGAGATGAGAAGAGAAAAGAGGAGTGAATGTGACTGGGTCTGGTTAATTGTTGATCTTTAATTCAAAATCCATATTTACGTCTATGGTTCCAGTGTACGTCTTGCTGGGTTAGGTTAAAATGATTTGGCATCCTGCTGAGCTTCTCCTGCAGTGCTTTGTAGTCTGCATCAAAGAGGGTGGGTGGGGGGATTATAATGAGGATTGATTTTATTTGAAATAGGTGTATGGTAATAGAATTTTCCAGAGTAGCCATCCACTAAGCTGGCTGATCTTTCTGTCCTCTTTCTCTTTTGTTGAGCCAAGAAGATTAAAATGTTGCAAGGGGAAGGTGGGGGGGGGGGGGGGGAGGATTTCCAGATTGGGGAAATCTGTTAACAGTCATTTAAATAAATAAAAGAATGGTTTAGGTGCCTGAGGCTTATTCATACACAATTACTGATGCCATTTATTTCTATAACATAACAATGGTGGTATTATGCCTCCCACGGGTTCAAGGTGCATCTCCTGCCAATCTTTAGTTGTCATGTTTTTGTCAAAGAAATGTAGCCTTCAAAAATGTAGCCTTTAAAAACTTTTTTTAAAAAAGTTTTGTCTTGGTTTTCGTTTCGAAATTGGGATGGATTCAGATGACTGAGAGGCGTGAAATAGCCCAAACAACTGTAGCACCCATGGATGACAAGGGGAAGAAAGGGTTGCTAATGGGAGTTGAATTCCTTGTGTCCGTTTTTAGTGCAGAAAAATGTGAGGTGGTTACTGGTCAGTTTTCCAGAAGGGTGTCAGATTGAACGGTGATAAGTGATAAAGTTTGAGGGCTATTGGGCCAGTTAGAAGCAAAAAAGGTCACTGGGTCTGGGTGGCATATAGCAGAGGTTTCTTAAAGACTCAGACGCAAAATTGTTGATCTGTCAACAACAGCAACAAAAAGTGCAATCTGTCATTAAAATCCACTTCCCTTCCAGAGGACTGGAAGCTGGGGTGAAAGTTGGTTGGTACAGAGGACTGGTAAGAAATTGACTGAACTGGTGCCACCCAACTTCCACTTCATGCCCCTAAGAGAGTACCAGTTAGAAATTGAAGTAACTGTCATGAATGAAAGGTTAATAGTCACAACAACAATTGGGAAATTCAAGGGAGATAAGGTCAAAGGTAAAGGTAAAGGTTTCCCTTGCTCGAAAGCCAGTTGAATCCAACTCTAGGGGGCGGTGCTCATCTCCGTTTCCAAGCCGAAGAGCCAGCGCTGTTCAAAAACCTTTTCCATGGTCATGTGGCCAGCATGACTAAATGCTGAGGCACATGGAACACTGTTACCTTCCCACCAAAGCAGTATCTATTTATCTACTTGCAATTTCTCGCTTTTGAACTGTTAGGTTGGCAAGAGCTGGGGCCAGAGACGGGAGCTCACTCTATCATGTGGCACCAGGGTCTTGAACTGCCGAACTAGAAGAAGAGAAGAGATTGGGGGCTTTTTCCCACTCACATTGTGCCGGCGTTCTGCCTCCGTTTGTCCCGGCGCTGGGTGTCAATTCCACACCCTTTGCTGTGGTGTGTGTGTTAATACGGGGCTTCGCGTCATTTTCTCCACGCCTTCGGTAAACCTTTTTTTTTAGGTTTACCGAAGGTGCGGAGAAAATGGTGCGAAGCCCCGTATTAACACTTGCGCTGCAGTAAAGGGTGTGAAATTGATACCCAACGCCGGGACAAACGGAGGCAGAACGCCAGCACAATGTGAGTGGGAAAAAGCCCTGGATTTATACCCCACCCTTCACTACCCAAGGGAGTCTCAGAGTGGCTTACAATCTCCTGTCCCTTCCACTCCCCACAACAAACACCCTGTGAAGCAGGTGGGGCCGAGAGAGCTCTGACAGCAACTGCTCTTTTTCAAGAACAGCTGTGCCAGAACTATGGCTTGCCCAAGGTCATCCAGCAGGTGCAAGTGGAGGAGTGGGGAATCAAACCCAGCTCTCCCAGATTAGAGTCCGCGCACTTAACCACTACACTAAACTGGCTCTTCTGGTCTGCAGCTCAGTGTCTTAACAGCTGAGCCACCACATTCCTTTCAAGGGAGATACTATTACCCAAATTGATGCATGTGTCAGGCCTGTAACATAGAAAGCATTATCTACATGAGCAGAGTTGGACTGTATCACTGGAATAATTATTTGAGGTTCAACAATCTCATGTACACCTGGGTCCCAGTTTGGTGTAGCACTCCAGTTAGGAAGGAACACTGGGACAGAGAGAGATAATCTCAAAAAGAAATATTGCGGGGAGGGCGGGGTATAAAACTAAAGAATAAATAAATACATAAATAAATAAATAATCTTTATTCCTCTAACAAGATGTGTGTATGAACTGCCATCAGGCCACAGCTGACTTATGACATCCCCATAGGGTTTTCAAGGCAAGTGAGAAGCAGAGGTGGCCTGTCATTGCCTTTCTCTGCAGAGTCATCCTTGGTGGTCTCCCACCCACGTACCGACCCCACTTAGCCTCCAAGATCTGATGAGATCAGGCTACACTAGAGATACCATTTCTCAGGTGAAGGCAGAGTTTCCCCCACTTTTGCAGGCTTCTGCTCACCACTGGCCAGCAGGAGGAAATCCCCCCCCCCCCACAGCAATGCTGTATGCATCTTGCTGACGTCACCTGGAAGTAACATCATCACATCAGTGATATTGGGGGTGGTGGTGATGCTCTGGTTTTAGGGCAAAGCTCTATTGTTTGAGGCTAGTTTTACCATAGAGTTTTGCCCCCAAACTCCCCCAACATTGCCAATGTGTTGATATCACTTCCGAGCCATGCAACGTCCCAGCCCACTCTTGGAATGCACTCCCCCCCCCCAAAGTCTTCTTACAGGTGTGATGAAGGGACCCGGTATAGTATAGCTTATACCATTCCACATCCCACCTAACAAGGTATAAGATTAGAAAGATAAAGTGCAAGGGAAATCAGAGGCACCAAATAATGCTACAGTTCAGCAGGGTTCCCCAACGTGGTTCTCACAGACATCCACCACTATTTCCTCAGTGTCCTCCAAGCTTTGAGAATTGGGGCTGGATCCAAACCATAGGGTTGGATATCATGGAAAGGTTTTTTCTTGATCCAGCCCCATGGTTCAGATAACCATCCATCATCTTTAGATACATGAAAAGAAAGAGTTGTGTCCAGATGTCCACTGTTTAAGCTAATTGTAGATAATGATACACATGCGATACGGAACAAGGAGTCAGATATGCATTGGGGGAAAAAATCCAAGATTAATGTTTCCCTCCCACGAATGTGAGAAGCTGTAAATACCTGCATATATAAAGGGACGGATTTCACTCTTGAAAACTGTGTGTTTGCAACTGGTCCTTCTCCTTCCCCCACTCATTATTTTATGAAATGCCACTTGTGTTTCTAAATCAGGTTGCGTTCCGAGTGGTTGTGTAGTAGTGGGTTCCAATATAAGGTGACATGTTCCTTAATGATACAAAAATATATAGATGAGACTTCTTGGATGATCCTTATCCCCATAATGCAGAGAGACACTTCTTTGAAGATGTGCAGAGCACAGGAGTTCTAAATCTGTAACTGGAGGACCACAGTTGTCCACTTTTCAAGCTTTCCTAATTACTTCACAGATTGTTACCCTCTTGTCAAAGAGGTTTCAGTCAAAAGTACAAGATAAGCTAATGTTCTGTGCTCTGATCCCCAAGCACAAAGTAGTAAAGTAAGGGGGAAAGTGTGAAGAAGCAGCCATTCATCTGGTTCTAATTAATAGTTGTGGTGGACAATTTCGGTGGAGAGGCTATTAAAGGAAATCAGTGGCATGATGGTCTTAAAGGAAATTAGTGGCATGGTGGCCTTAAAGATACTGAGCAAGTAGGGATGTGGTCTGTAGTCACTTATAAAACACAGGTTGCCGTTTGTTGTTTTGACATCACACAAGTTTCTGTTGAGGATTTCCCCATAGAGGTTATGGTAAATTGCTGCATGCAGCAATTGTTATGCAGTCGATTCTTGATATGCAACAGTTCACCATGCAGTGGGGGAAGTTTTTGCCATGGTAACATCCTGCTATTATTTCTTGTTTCCCTTCCTTTGTGATGGAACCCACCAAATGTGTATGGTGAGCCATCACTCACAAATGATTCCCCAGTGTACTCACTACTCCCCCGTACAAGGGATAAGGCTATCTCCATGTGGCAGTTACGACACATGGACGAGTCCTCCTATATCCATTTTAGCCCAACTAGGTACTGGCCAAGAATTGAACAGTTAATTCATTGTGCAGCTGCTGTCTGGTTGCTCCACCACACCTATTAAAGTATGGGATGTCCTTCATGTCACTTGTGAACTTTCCAAACTTGAGCTGAATAGCAGTGGTCTCTGATGGTGTCCTACTGCCTGATCATAGCAAATCATATGGTAGATTCCAGACTATATATTTTTTCCCATTAACAGAATGGAATTTCCTGCCTCCCCACTGCCACTGCAGCCTGCTGACCACCACAGTGGCCCATTGAGAACAAAGGAGGCACCATGCCAGGTGATATTGTGTGTGCATCAGCACCCTGCTGATCCTCAATGGCACCGCCTGGAAAAGTTCTGCCTGGTCAGGGCCGCTATCCAAGGCCTATGTGAAGCCCTTGGTCTATTGCTGCAGGACCAGGTGCCCATCCCCAGAGCCATTCCCATCCTCCAAAAGGTGCCCATGTCCCTTTGGTACCTCACCATGGGATCATTCCAGGCACGTATGGCTTGGGTGCTGCAAGTGTCACAATCTTCAGTAAGCCATTGCCTCTACAACTGTCTGGATCCCATGCTGCAGCACCTGCAGGAGCATGGAGAAGGAAGAGCTGGCTCCTATCCATGCCAGTTTTGCCTCCTACATGAGACTCCCAAATGCCATCAGGACCATCAACTTCAACCATGTAGCTCTCATAGCCCCTCAGGATGAGCCGCAGATCTACTGCAACCACCGCAGTGTCTACAGGGTGAATGTGCAGGCCATCTTTGATCACCAAGGCATCTTCAGTTTGGTGCCAGTTTGGTGCCAGAGCCAGTTTGGTGTAGTGGTTAAGTGCACGGACTCTAATCTGGGGGAACCAGGTTTGATTCCCCACTCCTCCACTTGCACCTGGCTGGATGACCTTGGGCAAGCCATAGCTCTGTATCAGTTGTTCTCTCAAAGACAGCTTGGGAAAGAGCTCTCTCAGCCCCACCTATCTCACAGGGTGTCTGTTGTGGGGAGGGGAAGGGAAAGGAGTTTGTAAGCCGCTCTGAGACTCTTAAGTGAGTGAAGGGCGGGATATAAATCCAATCTCTTCTCTTCTTCTTCTTCTTCTTCTTCTTCTTCTTCTTCTTCACTGACCTTGTGGCCAAGTTCCCAGTCAGTGTGTGCATGATGAACAGATCTTCACTTTGTCTGGCCTCAACCAGCTACTAGAAGCCTTGGGAGCTGGCTACAAGGTGTGTGCCTGTGTCTGAGGGTAGAAGCTGGCACTGGCAGGTGTAAGGGAGTGATGGGTATTCTTGTGTCTGCCAAAGGTGACCAAGGCTACCCCCTGCTCCTGTACATGCCATGTGCAAGGGATGAGCCAGCAGACATTCAACCTACAACTTTCCACCATGAGAAGATATCTAGGTCATCAGAGGCAGGACCAGACACTTTCCTCTGCCTGCCTACAAGATCGTGCTGTCCCTTTGGGGCCATGCAGTTCATTTGTACTACAGAAATGGAAGGGTCACAAGCAATGTTCCCTCTAAGCTGTGGAGTCTTGTGAGCAAAAATTCTACTCTGTGAGTTACTGGCATTAAAGTTGTGAGCAAGTGATTTGGCTGCTGTAGAAATTAGTTAGCTCTGCAGTCATCCTTCCTGAGCTGAGACAGAAATGTGAGAGCCAGTGGCTAAAAAACTGTGAGCTAGCTCACACTAACTCAGCTTAGAGGGAGCACTGGTCACAAGTTGGCATGCCCCATGTTCTACAGGGCTATAAATGCTACATGAGTCTGGTCCACAACCCTGACATCATTTGGAAACCCAGCATACAAAGCAACCCCAGCATGAGTTCACTGAGATGCCAGTTTGGTGTAGTGATTAAGTGTGCGGACTCTAATCTGGGAGAACCGGATTTGATTCTCCACTCCTCCACTTGCACCTGCTGGATGACCTTGGGCAAGCCATAGTTCTGGCACAGCTGTTCTTGAAAAAGAGCAGTTGCTGTCAGAGCTCTCTCAGCCCCATCTACTCCACAGGGTGTTTGTTGTGGGGAGGGGAAGGGACAGGAGATTGTAAACCGCCCTGAGACTCCCTTGGGTAGTGAAGGGTGGGGTATAAATACAGTCTCCTCCTCCTCCTCCTCCTCCTCCTCTCCTTCTTCTTCTTCATTTCCAAATGTCATTTGGGCTTTGGATTGCACCCATATAATTTTCATAGGCCCCTAGTGTTGTCAGCTCTGGATTGGGAAATACCTAGAGATTTTGGGAGTAGAGCCTGGAGAGAGCAGAACTGGGGAGGGAAGGAACCTCATTAGAGTATAGTATCATAAAGTTTACCCTCCAAAGCAGCCATTTTCTCCAGGGGAACTGATCTTGATCATCTGGAAATCAACTGTAATAGCGGGAGATTTCCAGGTGCCACCTAGAGGTTGACAAATATACACACACACCCAGGATGAGCCACAGGGATTTCAGTCCATTCTCCTGAATTCTTTGGGAGATGCACAGCTAAAGGATCTTTTGAAACTAATTATTCACTCTACATACAGTAGCTAGATAATGCCAACATTCTAGATCTAGCAATTGACCGAGTCTAAACCGTTTTGCAGATTAACTGCAGCAGCCACTCAATTAATTATTTAATTGAATCACCATATTGCTTTTGAATTGAAACAACTGTTAATATAAACGGAACTATAATACAGTATCCAAGTAACTCTGGCAATAAAACTAGCAAAAACAAAACACACAAACACACACATACGCAAATCACCAGCAATACAAATAAAAGATTATATAGTTATCCTCCCTCCTCCTTTGATAGTTGATAAAGGATAGAAGTGACAGGTTATTTGTTGTTGCTGTTTTTTTGAGCATTGTTACAGTAGAATCCTACAAGTCCAGAAGAGGATCAAAATTCTTAAGATGCAAGACATGGGACATTTGCAATAAATTATAATGAACCTTAAGAGCGTTTGATGAGTGATGCAAGGTATTTTTTTCTTCCCAGGCTGGGCAGAAATATGTATTTATGGCTGGATTTTGAACAAATATTGCCCCTCCTGGGCCTTAAAAATAAGAACAGCAAACTTTCACTGCTTCTGGGTTCTCTTGGAAAAAAACAAAGAAGCACTCTATAAGACACGGCAATTTTTATCCCAGCACTTTACTACTAACATTATTTTAACAAATAGCTGTATGTTTTACAAAGCTGGAAGGTTTTTATATAAGAGTGTGCCACACACACAAGATCTCAAATCTATACGCAATTAATTATGGAATAATGCTCACACTGTCAGACATATTTCCCATTTTTCTATGTCTTTCATGGTATTGTATACCATTTTATGCCATCAGTAATACAACTGACACAAAAGGTGCCAATTTTAACAGCAATATTTTTATTGAGTGTTGTGAATGATATTAGAAATTATTGCCATTTCCACCCAAGTGTGGAGAAAATGTTAAAAAAAAAATTGCAGCCTTTCAAATGGATCCAGTGTTGACATGAAATGAGGTAACTTTCTTAGTTCTGGATTTATGGTCACTGATCCCAACTGAAATCTCCTCTGTCCACATAATTAAGAACTGAAAGGTTGAAAAGGCAACCTCACCTCTCTGCCTTGGTTATTCAGCTGGATGGCAAAAGGGTTTGAAAACAAGATGTGTAAAGAAATTGGTCCCATTAAACTTAATGTTTCTTCTTGGCAAATGTCTAGAAAGCAGCTGTTAATATATTTTGTCAAGACGCACGAACATTCATTGGGAAAGTGTGTCCATGTATTGATATATGATTATTATATATTTAATCAGAAGTATATCCCACTAACAGGGCTGTGGTGATGCTGAACTGCAGGCTGGAAGGCTGGTAGTTTGGCAGTTCGAGTGCCGCGTGACGGAGTGAGCTCCTGTCTCTGGTCCCAGCTCCTGCCAACCTAGCAATTAGAAAACAAGAAATTGCAAGTAGATAAATAGGTACTGCTTTGGTGGGAAGGTAACAGCATTCCATGCACCTCAGCGTCTAGTCATGCCAGCCACATGACCACAGAGACATATTTGGACAGCGCTGGCTCTTCGGCTTGGAAACAGAGATAAGCATCATCCCCTAGAGTTGGATTTGACTGGCTTTCAAGCAAGGGAAACCTTTACCTTTATATCCCACTAGAGTTCAACGTAGGGTTGCCAGCTATGGAGATTTTGGGGGTGGAGCCTGAGGTGGGTGGGATTTAGAGACTTCAGTGGGTATAATGCCATAGAATCCACCTTCCAAGGTGGCCGTTTTCTGTAGGTGGACAGATCTATTGTCACCTGAAGATTCGTTGTAGTCCCAGGAGATTTTCGGCCATCACCTGGAGGTTGGGTTCCCTAGTTCAATTATATCTCCTTACTTACTTCTCCTATTCTAGAACAAAGACTGCAGGGGAGCTACCATCCAGTAATGGGAAGAGGATAGCTGTAACACTGGCTGTAAACAAACTACAAAGACTGATGGCCAATCAAGCAGAGAGAAATGGAGAAGTGAGGAATACTCAGTATGGCTCCAGCATCAGAAACCGGGACCAAGAACTGTAGAAGTGGGACATAGGGTTGCCAGCCTCCAGGTGGGGCCTGGGGATCTCCCGCTTTTGCAACTGATCTCCAGCTGACAGAGATCAGCTCCCCTGGAGAAAATGGCTGCTTCGAAGGGTGCTCTCTATAGTACTGTACCACGCTGAGGCCCCTCCCCTCCCCAAACCCCAGCTTCTCCTAGCTCCACCTCCAAAGTCTCCAAGTATTATGGCTCTGGTCTGAAGTGGTCCCCATAGGGGATGTGACTGCTTATTAAAAGAAAACCAAACTGGAGGTCAGATATATTTCCATCTGATTTAATCTGACCCTTACAGTGCAATCCTAAACACAGTTACACCCTTCTAAGTCCACTGACATCAATGGGCTTAGAAGCGAGCCCATTAGAAATTACTTAGAAGTAACTGTGCTTTGGATTGCACCGTCAATCTTGCTTCCCACTAGAGTTGCCAAGTCCAGGTTGGAAAATATTCACACTGGCCAGTTGCCTCTCGTTCTCTCCAGAATTTCCCTTCCCAGTTTCCTCCAGAGTATTTTCTTCATTTTCCCACTTGGAACCTCAGCCCTTTCAATATAGCATGATGAAGGGTTTTCTGCAAAAAAAATTAGAAACTCCCACAATGGGGCGGCCCTGATGAAAGGCGGGCGAGTGGGCGTGTTTTCATTTTGGGTTCTCCCCCAGAGCAAACAGGAAAATCCTCTAAAAACAGGATTTGTTCGCTCCAGGGAAACTCCGGTGCATCAGGACGATACTCCAGAGCAAAACCTGACCCCAGAGCAACTGGTGTGAAATCGACCAGAAGCTCCGGTGCAAGCATGAGGGCAAACCTGGGGCAAACTCTAGTGTGAAATCGGCCTAGGTGTTGTACAAGACACATAGAAATAGAAACCCTGCACGATGATCTCTCACTCCATTGTAGATCGAAATGGTGCTGCTAAAACCCCCTAAAAATGGAAGGAGAAGGCCAAAATGGTATATTAGTAGAAATGAATAAGACTTAAAAGGTTGAGGTAAAATGGCATTTGGAGGGTGGGTGTTGATGTGTTTTTTACATGGGGCTGACATAGTTTCCATGGAGTATCAGTTTGCAATCAGTACCTGTTTTCAAGGTGACATTTTGGGGACCAGCAGATGGAGAATGCACTGTCACTGGAATTTAAGAATTTAAGAGAAGCCATGTTGGATCAGGCCAGTGGCCCATCCTGTCCAACACTCTGTGTCACACAATGGTCAAAGCTCAGATGCCATCAGAAAGTCCACCAGCAGGGCCAGAACTCCAGAAGCCCTTGTCAGAGCTCAGAAGATAAGCAGAGTCAGCCATTTAATACCTCGATGGGAGATCACCGGGTTGCTATGCAGAGGAGGGCAATGTCAAACAACCTCTGCTTATCTTTTGACTTGAAAACTTCATGAGGTTCCTTTGCTCCCCTGGAGTGAAGGCTCTTGTTAAACTGCATAATATCGACCATATTTTTCCCTGCCTCAAAGCAAAAAGACAGCAACAAAAAAAACTTTCCTATGAATAGACAACTATGTTTTTATGTTAAAAACCAGCTGGCCAGTTTCTATTAATAGATTAAACAAAAAAAAATGAGAGACACAGAATGAGAATGAAAGAGAAGAAAGAGGTAAAGCTCTGTCAAGGGTGGGATGTGGAATAGTATGGCATCGTCCCATCCCATCAGATTTCAGAAATTAAGCAGGGCCAGGACTTGCATGGGAGACTACCAAGGAAGACAAGGGCTGCTGTGCAGAGGAAGGCAATGGCAACCACCTCTGCTCATTTCTTTCCTTGAAAACCCCCATAAGGTGGAAAGTCATGGGGTTGCCATGGGTTGGTTGTGACTTGATAAAACACTTTATCTTATTTTTAAACAAATGTATAACAAAACACAGCATCAGAACACAATGGTCCCTTCAATGCCGTGAGAAGATACCTGTTTTAAAATGCAACTCAGCAGCGTCACATTTGAATTATTGTATTAATTACAAACCCTATTCACCCACTGATGCTGTTACTTACTTCGTTCTGCACAATTGAAAAGATTTATCAATGATCCACATATTTATTTATTTTTTTTCTTTCACACTTGAAAATACATCACAAAGAATAAATTATAGATTAAACTCGTCTTCTGTTTTGTGGCCGATACATATGTTATTTTCATGCAGTAAACACAGAAGGAAACACCAGACATAATAATGCGTGGTAATGAATATGGAAAACAATGGGGAGTGGGGAGCTTCAAGAAACATATTACATTTTAACAGCCATCATACATTAAGGACATAGGTTGAATCACCAGTGGGTGAATTATGTTCAAAGAGATTTACAAATGGAATATGTGCCCTGTTTGACCTTTTGCATGCTACTGTCAGTCAGTCTATCTTGACTGCATCAGCAAGTGAGCTATGTCTGACCTTCCAAAAAGTTGTGTCCAACTTACCCAGGTATTAAGCAGGCTGGATGAATCAGCAATTGACTACACACCTGGTAGTCAACCCTCTTAGCAGGAAGTGGGTGGAGTTTGGACCTAGTGGGACTTCCTGATTCACACTTCAGTATACCATCTTAAGCTTTTCTTAAAGTTCTACCAGGTTGGCCCTAAAAGGTCAAGTTCTTGACTTCATCCCTCATAGTTTGTTTTTTTTCCCCCTGACTGGAATCAACCCCCCCCCCATCTTCTAAAATGCAGAAATACCAAAACATTAAGGACATAAGAAAAGCCAATGTTGGATCAAGCCAATGGCCCATCCAGTCCAACACTCTGTCACACAGTGGCCAAAAACACCAGGTGCCCCCAGAAGGTCCAGCAGTGGGGGCAGGAATCCCTCCCACTGTTGCCCCCCCCAAAAAAACACCAAGATTACAGAGCATCACTTGTCCCAGACTGAGGCTGAAGACAGACTGGAAAACTGGAGCGCAGTGCGAGCGGGCGAAAAAGCCCCGGGGCCAACCTGTCCCGTGGCTGCCCGTTCGCACTGGCTCCAGTGCTGCAGGACCTTACCGGAGAGGAGGCGGAGCGGCGCGTCCACACTGCCCGCCGTCCTCTGGAGCCTCCTGTGCTGCGGCGCGCGGCTGCTGGCCAGTCCGGGGACGCGCGCCTGTGTGCAGCGCGTCCAAACTTCCACCGCCGCTTCCTGTACGCCATAGAGGCGTCCACACCGGCAGGAAGTGGCAGCAACGTGCGCCGAGACAGCCGGAGACCACTTCAAAGAGGTCTCCAGCTGCAGCGCTTGGAGAGCGGCCCGCATGCGGGTGAGTGCAGGCCGCCGACGGGGGACAGCTGCGGCAATCTGGCCGCCCTCTCTGCCTCCGCTTTAGAAGCGGAGGCAGAGCGGGGCAGATTGCCAGTCTGTCCATGGCCTGAGAGTTCCTATCTATACTTTGTAGCTAATAGCCACATTGTGTTCATTGATTCCATCTTGGGCACACAGTGGCTTCTTAGAGATCTCAGATGCAGCCTGATCTCTTCCTAGCAACTAATTGGCCCTGACTTTTACTCCACAGAATTAGCTCACTTGTATATTCCTGCATACCTCATTCAGAAATGGAAACTCTCTATCCCATTTTTTTTTCTCCCAGCCCATTAGAGAGAAACAGACACTGAGAACACTCTAATTTCTTCCAGCAAACTCACTTTCTTGGGGCAGGCTCTGAGCTGGGCACGAACAAAACATAATTGATTAGTAAGTCATCTCTCAGCTCCCAGATAATGGAATCTTTTTTAAATATATATGTGTGTGTAAGGTACTCATGCTAAACACACTCTGCTGAAATAGATCGCCTTTAGCACTTTATAAGCATTCACAAGTTCAAAACTAGCCGTAATCTATGCAAATAGTCCCCACAATTACAGTACATCAGGATACCAACAAATGTTTGCCCCCAAAAGAGGGGGGGCATGGAATGAATACCGTGCTGGTATTTAGGAGTATTTGACTCATCAGGTATGCATGGTTTTTGTCTGATTGGTTTCAGCGATAAGTAGTCCTGAAACTGATAATTTCACCTCTTACCCATTTCTGAAACAAGTGAAATTACCAAGAAGCATGCATAATTAGGCCGTCTGTAGATGTGTGCAAGAGCAAGAGGTTACCCATGCTTTGCTGGTTTCCAGATCATTACTAAAAGTCAGAAAGAGATGTCATTAGAATGAGCAATTTTGATTCCTTCCCTGACTAATGAGAAACCTGAGATGTAATGCAAACTACTGTGTCAGAAACCCAATTGAAACCAGTTAAGGCTTGCTTCCTGGGATTTGAATTAGGCATGTGCAAAACAACCTTAAGAAATTGGGCTTGTCTCATCACCAAAACTTTTTTTTTTCAGTTCCCTTTGATCTCTCCAATGTTTTGCCTGATCAGTACCCCCAACTTTGAAGTTTGCTATGGGAGAAATCCAGGCACAACCTAGGGTGGCTGACCTCTCAAATTAGGGATGCCATTAACAAGGTGGGCTGAGGGGTGACATGATCGAGGTTTATAAGATTATGCATGAGATAGAGCAGGTAGAGAAAGAGGTATTTTTCTTCGTTTCTCATAATACAAGAACTCAAGGGCACTCCATGAAATTGCTGAGCAGTCGGGTTAGAACAGATAGAAGGAAGTACTGCTTCACCCAAAGAGTGATTAACACATGGAATTCACTGCCACAGGAGGTAGTGGAAGCCACAAGAATGGTCAGCTTCAAGGGGGAATTAAATAAACATATGGAGCAGAGGTCCATCAGTGGCCATTAGCCACAAAGTATAGATAGGAACTCTCAGTCTGGGGCAAGCGATGCACTGTATTCTTGGTGCTGGGGGGGGGGGGCAACAGTGGGAGAGCATCTAGTGTCCTGGCCCCACTGGTGGACCTCCTGATGGCACCTGGTATTTTTGGCCACTGGGTGACAGGGTGTTGGACTGGATGGGCCATTGGCCTGATCCAACATTGGGTTCTCTTATGTCCTTATGTAACAGGGGATCCCCCAGAAATACAGCTCATCTCCAGACTACAGAGATTGGTTCCTCTGGAGAAAAGGGATGGTTTGGAAGGTGGAATCTATGGCACTATCCCACTGGGTCCCTGTCCTCTCCTGGCTCCATCCCCCAATCTCCAAGAGTTTGCCATCCTGAATCTGTCAACCCTACCCCCCCCCCCAAACCACTGCTAATGGCCAGGGGGGACCTGGCAGCCCTACCCCGAAATGCTGCATATGTGATTGAAACTATTCTTGTTCAGTTCTGTGGGTGAATGTGGCAGCAGTACAGCAGGAAGCATTCAAATTAATTCAGTGTGTTTTGGAATAACTGATTCACACACTGTGGTTTAGCAGCAACTGCAGCCATCAGCATAACCTGAAGAGGGGGCATCTTCCATGGCTTCTGGCAGGACCTACAGGTGCTAATAACCCCCACCCACTCACTAGCTAGTGCTCCACCAGCTGTGTTCCCAGATGTGTGCACGGCCCAGTGCCAGCAGGGTGAACATTCCCTGCTGCATGTCAAACATCGTATTATGGGCAGAATTTGGACGGGTATCCTTGGAAGCAAGACCATGGCTATTTGCCTTCAAACGGAGATTAAAACAGCTCTGTGCTGAAGATGTTTTGTTAGCAGCTTTAAATCGGCATACCCACAAATCAACTCGGATGAAAGCCCTGGATGAGAAAGTGATGGAAGTTGGAATGTCAATTGGTGATATTTTTGAGGTGGGCAAAACCAAAGCATTTTCTCTGATCAAGATGCGAGTCCTGGAAATCAACCATAGTAGTTTGTTTCAGAGAGCCTGCAAAGTATGCTCACCCTATTTTTTTTTTGGTCTTCCTTACCCTTTATCCCCCCGTATGTACTATCTTACCATCCCACATTATTACAGAGCTTTGTTTGCAAGACTGTATACCAACAATAGTTTTGCAAAGGAGATTTTTGGATAGGCCCTACATTGACAGAATTTGCCCTTGGGGCCTTAACAGGATTGATTAGGGTTGCCAGGTCCCTTCATCACTCTGGTGGGGGGATGCCCCCGAGCCCCACTGCCAAGCCATGGCCACCCTTCTCCCACTCCTCCTTCAGAGATTTAAAGGGATACAGCAGGGAGTGCATGGCCCGCCCATCAGCTGGAGGGCCCTTTAAATCTTCCAGCAGGGAGGGAGAAGGGCTGTTACCGGCTGCAGCTCCACTCACAAAAATCCCAAGTGATGAGTTGTGACTGGGAAATCAGCCCCACATGCCGTGATCCCCACCCCACTCGCAACAAGACCTTTTAAAGATTAAAGATGCTGAAAGATTTAAAGGTCCCTCCAGCTGACTGGCAGGGCATGTGCTCCCCACCAATCAGCTGAAGCCCTTTAAATCGCTGCAGGAGGGGAGGGAGAGGGGTGGCTGAGGCTTGGGGGTGTGACTTGGGGGCAAGGCTTCCCCCACCAGCCAGCTGGCCGGCAGCAGATTGGAGCCCGCAAAAGCGGGGAAAACTCCACTCATACCCGAGGGCTGGCAACTGATTCATACATCCTTTCACGCCTGCTGGACTGCAGATCTTTTGAGATTATGAGGGATTACTATATTAAACCTTTTTTCAGCATCCTCCTATACTCTGGAAACCATGGCTCTTTTGCTCAGTGATAAGGATCCTAAGGTTACTCTAGCAATTGCAAGATTTGTCTCGGTCCTTTCAGCCCTTGCATCTACAAATAAGAAGTGTGTTTTCTGCTGCTCAACATGCATGAATCAATGTGCTTCTAAGGGTACAAAAGGAATGGAAAGGAAAGTGCCACCAGGGAAGGAGCTGCAGCCAGCTGTGAGCATGGGCAGTGGGAGGGCTCATAAGCTGGCAGGGGAAGGACACACAGGTGGGGGGGAGTGAGGTAGATGGGTGTAGATGGATGAGGTAGAATTGCCAGTTCTTCTGGCCACCGATGGGGGATGGAGGGTTAGAGTTTCCAGCTCCAGATCTGAAAACTCCTAGAGATTTGGAGGTGGAATCTGGGGAGGACAGGGACTTCATTGGGTACAATTCCATAGTGTCCACCCTCCAAAGCATCTATTTTCTCCAAGGAAACTGATCACTGTACTCTGGAGATGAGCTGTAATTCCAGGGGATCCCCAGGTCCCAACTGGAGGCTGGCATGCCTAGGGGAGAGAGGAAAGATATGAGCAGGGGGCATGGTGGTAGGCAGAGGAGAAGAACCCTGGGCAGTCTCTGTCCAGCCCTCTCCCTAAGATCTGAAACTGGCTCTTATAAGAAAACTAGCAGTTATAAGAAATGATCAGGACTGTCAAAACACAGTCCTCATATTTCATGAAAATCTAATCCCCTACTCCATACGAATATAAAATTTGTTCAGTGGTGCCAGCCACAACTATAATTTAGTCTTCTGCAAAGCTTGTTTGCTAGGGAAAATGTCATTAAAATAACTGATGGATGTCCCCCCCCCCCCAAAAAAAATTAAGAATAATGTCTATGAATGGGTCAGCAATGGAAACAACAATGAATGAAAACAAACTGGAATTCAGATGACATATTAGATAGCTGTAACATACCCCAAATTACTTCTAGAGAAGTAAGAGGATGGGGGGGGGGTGGAGCTGGTGCAAGGGGTGTGCAAGGAACCAGTGGAAAGAAGGGAAAGTAGATCCAGAGAAGGGGAAGCCAAGGTGGAGCCATCCAGGAAAAAAACCCAAAATATGTCATGTTGTAAGTGGGCTTTCCAGTCTATAAATGCAAACCTATGTCAAGAAGTCTCGGATAGGCTACTGCAAATTCACCTCTTTTTGTATGTGTGTGCATGCTGAAAATAACTTAATATTTTATGTTAAGTTCTCTACACAGCCATATAGGAAAAGTAACAACATAAGTTCAAAGCATAACCTTCTCGAACTATGCTTTATTCCATGAACACATTAAGCAACTTCTGAGTAAATAAAGCAGCCAACAGATGACTGTGATAAGTTGTGAGTCTCAAATCACCTTCTTTGGGAAACAGAGAGACAGAATGTGTAATGAGATTTAACATCTGTTGTGTGTGTGTGTGTGTGTTTTCCCCATCTCTTTCTCTTTTTTCCCCCCCTCAGGTTTGTATCATTTTTCAGTATTGGAAGACATTGCTATTGGCGACCCAATAGGAAGGGTAAAAGCAAATGACCTGGACACTGGTGAGAATGCTAGATCGTTCTATGATATTATTGAAGGAGATGGAATGGATATATTTGAAATCACCTCCGACTCCCAGACTCAGGAAGGCATTCTTAGACTGAGAAAGGTAAATGGCGGCAAAAGGAAATCTTGTCTTTGTGGACCTTGGTGTTGCTTCTCTGACACTGTAAAGCATCTCCATGCTTCCATGCAAGACATGTCAATGAGCTTCTATGGGTGTAACTCTGCTTTGGATGGCGGTGTAAAGTCACATAGATATGCACGTGTTTTCTGTTTTTCTGCATGCTGTTGCATATTCTGCTGTTGCGTCATTATCATCCTTCATCTTGCAGATGATGTGGAAAGCTGAATAAAGCTAACTACATAGTATGAGGCAGACTTTGCTTCCCACTGTGTACATTCTGTCTTTCACACTGCCATTTCTTGAGGTGAAACAAGTTCTTCAGGATTCTGAAATGCTACCCAAAACCTGCAAAGATTGTTCACCTAGGATAAAAAATGGAGCATTGATTGTCAGGAGCATAGATTCCTTTTTTTAACCTAGTTTCATTTCTCTTAGAAAAAGAAGAAAAAAACCCACAACTGTGATCCAGATCTATGTCAGACCTAGCTTTCTAGCCAACACCATTCCTTCTGCAGCTTTTCTCTATTCATAGTTCTTCAGGATTCTGGTTCTCCGCTGTGTGCCAGCTGTTCCTTCCTCTCCTGGCACCCCTATGGCTTTCTGTACTGCTGGATTTCATAGTGAGCACCAAAGGAGCCCTCCCAACCCCTTCAACTACTTGGCACTGTTACATCTATATCAGAAATCCTGAGCTGCACCACAAATACTAAGGAAAAAGAAACAGGTTTAGAAGATACTTAACAATCATTGTTTTAGAGTTGTGTAACATGAAGCTACAGGTGCCTTATTGGTATATAAGGGGAAATGTATATGCCATTACCACCAGGAAATGCATTTTGTAATTCCACTTTCCTAAAGTAAAAGAATGCCCATATAGCTTTGTTTCATTTGCTGGGGGCACAACCTAACCAAAGTGATGCATTTTAAAGCCCCACTTATTTCAGTGAGAAGATCTCTGCTGTTGAAATGACTAAAACTGAAAAGTCCATAAGGTGCAGTCGGTATTTTTGCAACTTAAACCCAGGGCTTCTTCCATAATCCCAGCTCCTGCCTGTTTGAATGTAAGAACTGCCTTTGGGCCTAAGGTTTCCATCCCCCCTCCACTGGGGGCGGGAGATCCCCCACATCCCTGCAACTGATAAGCTGGCTGGCAGGAGGACTTACCAGCAGCGAAGAAAGCCTACACCAGCATCTCAGCATCATCACTGGCAATGTGATACTATCCCTTCCAACACATGCCAAAAGTGACATCATCATGTCACCGGCAACACAGGCACACTCTGGTATTTGGGCAAAAACCCCATGGTAAAAATGGCTTCTACCATAGAGTTTTTGCTCAAATACTAGGACATCCCCACATCAACAGCAATGAGATAACATCTCTCCTGGTGCACACCAGAAGTGACATCGCTATGTTGTCAGCAACAACACTTAGACTCTGGTATTGGCTTCTTCCACTGCCAATAAGTCCCCTCCGTCTTAAAATGGATGGGATAAAGACACACACACACCCCACCACCTGCTTTATGTACCTCTTGGGCAACAGGAGATGGTTTTAATTAGCTTATTCTCAGTGAGATTGTTTAGGCCCTAAACAGAGTTGGCAGAAGTAGAGCAGTTTGTGTGTTGCAAGTTCGATTGGGAAGTAACTGAGGCATCTAGGGTCAGGAGGTGTGCTCGACACAGACACTTTTGTTTGAGCAGAACCAGGCAGCTTGGGAGGGAACTTCCCTCACTGCTGATCATCAACACTTGAACTTCGTTCTAATTGGTGTCAGAAAATGGTGTTAATAATCAACACAGGTATGTGCAGGAAAATATGAGAGAGAAACAGTATCTGTACTAGTCTCAACCTGCGCCAAACCATAACACTGTGTATTGTCCAGGGTTTCCAGCACTGCCTCAGCAAATACTTCTCTAATTGCTTTGGCAAAGCATCATAATTGCTTTGGCAAATACCATAGAGACATGGGGAAATTCCTAGAGTGTCACTATGGAGGCCATTTTCCAGCCATTTTTTCTTCCTCTCCTTGAGTTCTCAAGGACAGGAGACCGGGACTGGGCAAGGATATACCTGTTGCAAGTAGGCAAATGCCAAGTCTAGTATTGTCCTTAAAAAAAAAAGCAATGTATATAAAAATATATGTAGAAATAATCCTAGTCCTTCTGTCATACAATGGAGAACAGATTTTCAATATGATGTTCAGAGAACTAGGCTGACAAATGCTTGGGGTTGGTATCATTTTGAATTTGAAACAGCACAAATGATATGGGATGTGTGATTGGCAAATTGTGAATATGCTGATTTACAGCCACCGATTCATAGGTACAAATGGTTAGTAATTTCTGAGTCGATGGAGAAGCAAATGCTTGTCATGTTTACTAAAAATTGCAAAGTCCCATTAGAGCTGGATTCATATCTTTTTTAAAAAATCAACACAGATTTTTTGAAAGTAAGACTATATATTTAAGCTTTCAGACTTCCTGAAAGAGTTCTGTGATTTCTATTTGTGCTCTTTGTATTTGCATTGCAGATTTAAGCTTCTGTGTCATTTTCTTTCTCTTTTTCTTCTTCTTCTTTTTTTTTTTTTTTTGGTCTTTTCCATGGGACATTGTAATGCAAATTTGCATATCTTTCCAAAGCTTGACAAATTTGCATGCCTGAAATTTTAATCATTGTGAGGCATGAGGTTAGATTGTGAATATATGTGTGTAGATGTTCTTGGAGTTGCAGCGGACAGGAATCTTGGATTATCATAAAACTGACAATTGAAAATAACTTTTAAAAAAAAAAACCTATATGGCATCCTTCCTGCCCCTCCACCAATCTGCCATAAAGATTATCGGTACAATTTATTGGCAAGTGCATCCATGAAATGCATAAATATTCATATTCAGTTTGTCATACTGCAGAGAAATGCTATGAATATCTGGGATTTTTCATTCCTGATACTTTTTTAAACTCTAGATTTAGGGATACCAGCCTCAAGGTGGGATCTGTAATCTGGGATCTCCAGACTACAGGGATCAGTTCCTCTACAGGAAATGGATGCTTTGGAGGGTGAACTGTGTGGTATTGTAACCCACTGAGATCCCTGTCCTCCTCAGGCTCCATCCCAAATCTCCAGGATTTTACCAATCTGGATCTGGCAACCCTACCCCCCCCCTCCAGTGACCAGGACACTCTACATGACACTATAATTGGTCACTGCCCCCCGATCCCACAATATTAGTCTCAAACTGTCTATTGCTTTGGGGGTAACAATTCCACAACAGTAAATTATGTGATTCGAATCTGCTTCCTACTGCTTAGAGATATCTGCACTTTTGAATAGCAATACAATTCACAATCAAACATGTGATAATGCCTTGGGGGGGGGGGGGGATGTGTTTCCTCTAACAGATGTGTCTCCCAACCATGTGATGCCACCGTACAGAAAATGCATAAATGTACATATTTCTATCTTTTTAAATTTTATTGTATTTTATATAAAATGTGGTTTTCCAAAGGGAATATAGGACTCAAGTTTACCAGATGTTTGTTATGCCCGTGCATCATCGAGTTCAAATAAATTGTGAACTAGCGTTAGATCTTTTATAATGTTAGTTTAGATATAAATGCTAATTCCCAAATCCTTTTGTGCCAGTCTGTTAGAGGCAGAAAGCTGGGATTCCCCCGCCCCACTATGAGCCAACAGAAATAAATATAAAGTGATTGTAATCAAACTGAAGATAAATTCTGAATCTTCTTCTAACACAATATCTTTGAGGTATCCCAACAAAAGTATGGTAAATGATATCCTATTACTTCTCTAACTGCAACCATCTTTCAGAATTGCTTTACAATGGGACACTGTAAAAATGTTAAAAACTGAACCCTTGAATTTTGACAATGCCAACATATATCTAGAGTTGGATACATCTGATACATCCCATTTTATAAAGAGGTAGCAGTGGAACTGAACTTCATAAAAAATTTCCCTTAGATCCAATAATGCAATATTAGAAAGGATTTTTAGACCAGATCTATTCCAGTTTCCTGTTGAATTTTCCATATAAATTGGCATGTTTCATATGACCTCGACTGTTTTCAGCTGTTTCAGATTTGAGCCACAAAGCAGGATCATAAACCCCCCCCCCCCTTTTGTCCTTTGTACAGCCACTTAAATTTCACAGACCTTGTCCAGGGAAACATCCTTTGAAGACTGTGTTCTCAACAGTTAGCTGAGAAGTTACAATACACTTGTACTGCTATGTGCAAGTGTTGTTAATGCAGGATTAACATAGAGAAGCCAAATCAAATGCATGTTCGACATTTTCATAGCAGTCCAATTTAAACCAAAGATGATTTTAAGCATCACCAAGTCAAAATTCTCATATCCTTTTTTGTTGTTCTCTGGAATGATAAGCAAAAAGTAAAGCTACATGGCAGCTACTGTAAGGCACATACATTCTCATAAACTGTGGCAAATCTGATGTATAGTAATACTACTTTTTCATATTATTAGATTTAAATTGTTCTGCATAATGCCTTTCCACAATCATTGCCAGTTCTGTGCATTGTTCACACACTTCCACATGTAGTAAAAATTTTACACTGCACAGTCAATGCATTCCCCCCCCCGCCTTTACTCCTTATCTTCAGCTAACAGAATAGTGATTAAGTATGTGATTAATATGCAAGCCATGCCATTAGCAGGTTTTTTTGAAAAAAAAAGTTACACAGTGAGGGCTGAATATTGATGGTACCCTCAGTAAGAGTTTGTGTGCATGTTCCTAGGTTGTTGTTTTTTTGTTTTGTTTTTTTAAGACAAAGGACACCAGGTTTCATTGAGGCTTACCCAATAAACAGGTATCAATAAACTGGAAAATTTACAGGGCTGAGCAAAGAGAGTGGGGAGTGATTGCTTTAAAACCCAGCGACTGGGGCTGGAATGCATAACAACTTTGTCTGTTGGCATTGCATGCATTTGTTGTGCTGCTGCAGCTGCTAGCAAAAGCCATTTATCTTTGTCAACTTTAACAGCCCTTGGACTATGAGGCCAAAAAATCCTATACTCTGAAGATAGAGGCAACCAATGTTCATATTGATCAGCGTTTCATCAGCGTGGGGCCCTTCAAAGATACAGCAACAATCAAGATTGTAGTCGAGGACGCTGACGAACCGCCTGTCTTTTCGTCACCGGATTATCTGCTAGAAGTGCATGAAAATGCGGCCATTGACTCTGTGATTGGTCAGGTGACTGCTCGTGACCCTGATATAACGTCAAGCGCCATAAGGTACTGATCATTTAAAGTTACTCTGTGTGTATGTATGTATATATTAACCCTGATTAGACCAATGGCCCATCTAATCCAGCATCCTGTTTTCAACATTGGCCAAAAAGAAGACCCACAGACAGGGGCACGGAAGTCAACACATTCTCTTGTTGTTGACCCCCTGTACCTGGTATTCAGAAGTATGCTACTTCTGACTATGTAGGTTCCATTTAGTCATAATGGATAACTGATCAGTCAATTTTCAGGGGTGTATCTGGCTCTCTCCTTCTCCTACTAGCCACCGATATTCCTACCCTCCATTAATTTGTCTTGACTCCTTTTAAGGCTGATTTACGGTAGGGATTATCACCAAATTCCATGTCAGTGAGATCTACAATTTTAACCACATGGTGCTTTACCCTTGCATGGGTTGCTGTGAAAGATCTTCCTTTGGTGTAAAATGTCGGTACAGTGGAAGAAAGTGTCTGGTAGATTTTGTTCTTTGTTTTTGGTCACACGTGCACAATTTCTAGGGTTTAATGCTTGGGGAGGAGGGAGGATCCAGTATTTACAAGAATACCTATTTTATTGTGTTAAGATACTTTGAATCAAATAATGTTCAAAAATAAAATCCTTTGTTTCTCCAGCCATCTGGTCATATTGGACAAATGGTGACCTTTCAGTTTTAAGGGATGTCATCCCAGATTACAAGTGTCAATTGTTTCCTTGGAAACAACCATTACTTATTTAAACTTTTATTAATAAGAATGGAAATTTCAACAACACTCAATTGCAATAATGTGGATATAATCACTCCTTCTTCTTCCTATTCACCTCAGATCCATCAACATGTATGTTTGGCTATCCAAAAATAACTTTAGGCTATCTTCCCCGTGGTCTTTTATTTTTGTGTATTGAGAGGCAAATTAGAGAACAAAGAAACCAATAAAACAAAATGGCTCCACAGACCTGTAAGGAGAAGACCAAAACACTATCAGTTTTCATTAACAAACTGGAGTCGGGCTGTTGTTGTTGCTGTTGTGATGAATGCAAACCTAGTTGTGTCCTGAGGAGTGTCATGGCCTAGCATTAGGGCTGCTGGAGAAGGGGGGGGAACCTCACCAGCACTACAAGTGTGGTATGTCACTTTTGAGGAAAACCACAGTAGCTCTAGGAATCACTGGAAACACTGTGGCAAAAACCAGAAGTGATGTCATTATATTTGTGGGGGGCCCTTTGGGAACCCTAACAGGGAGAGTGACAACTTTTGTCAGCAATAACAGTGAAATATTAATAAAATTGCAACCCAAACTATTGAAAGTTTAATAGGGTCCCCACCTCCCAAATTGCAGAGGGGTAGCATTTTTCAGTAATGAAGCCATAATCATTCTGATGAGGCCTACTGGTTCTTGCATTCTGCATAGTTATGTGACACACCTAATCCTATCTCTTGCTGTGTTTTGACCTATTCACCTCTGTTTGAGATTTCCCCCTCCTGCAATGAACTCAACGTCTGTGTTTTCTTAAGTGAACATTTTATGCATCTGATAAGCAGGCTCTAGCCACCAACCCACCCCAAAAGCTTCTGCCACAATGAATCTGTCAGTCTTGGAGATGTCACAAGACTTTTTTCTTGTTTTCATTTGCATAATAACATTAAAATGACTAGAAAATGACAAGGAAATGGGGAGGGGGAATTCTCAGATTCACCAGCCTTAGGCACTTTCCTCGTTTTAATTGCTATGGAAAATGTTAAGCTTTGCTCTGCTTCATGAGTATGGTCCCTTCACCAAATTCTTTGAAGCTGCTGCCCTGCAACTGGATTGTGCAATGTTCATGGTTGATCAGAGAAGAAGAGACCTTCTGTGAGGGAAAAAGAAACTACAGAACTCATTTACTAGAGGCAGAAAATAATGCTTAGTTTTCAGAGATGTATTCATTAGTGAAGTTTATGAGGGTTGCCCTGGAGACAAGGATTGAGGACAGTCATGGTGGACTGAGGCAAGGATGGAACACATTCTGGGAATTATGGGTGTGGCAATGGAAGTGTGGCAACTGGCCATAGTGTTGCCAACCTCCAGGTGGTAGCTGAAAATCTCCAGCTATTACAACTGATCTCCAGGCAACAGATTGTCAGAATCTGCTGATTCAGACAAGGTATTTCTATTGCTTACAGCTATGTCTTCTGTTTCATTGCTATGCTGCTGACTGTCATGTCTGTATGCCATACTATATTCATATTGCCATGTATGTCTGATAGATGCTTCTTTGACACCTGCCATGTATTTGCCCCTCCCTTAGGTAAACCTTTGCTTTGGCCAGTATGTATGTAGAGTATGTGACCCCAGGTTTATGACCCTGACCAGGCCTGGTTTGTGTAACTGTCAGAGCGGGAGGATGACAACTTCAAAGTATGGGAACAATGGGCCTCTCACACTCCTGCCTCCGCATTCCTTTCGTCCCGGCTGGGACTCCAAGGGAGGACGAGTCCCATCTCTTATCAACGTGTGAAAGCCTCGAGGCCATTGATTGTTATGTGAAATGGTAACATCTGAGGGGTCTGGTTTGGGAAGGGAAATTTACAACTTGACTTTCTTTCCTGTGGGAAGCAAACGGCCAGAGCCCCTTTTGCCCGCCATTTTTCTCCTGTAGTGATTGGCTACCTATGGGTAATTCAAACTGCCTAGAAAAGTATAATAGACCTGCTTCTGTCATATGTGTTATCTCTGACAATAATCCGAGAAGCTGTACCAATATAGAGATTGGAAATAAAGAACTGTGTTTCATCAACAAAGATCTGATCCTTGACTACTTTGAGCAGAAGTCTCACACAGATGTCAGTTCACCTGGAGAAAATAGCTGTTTTGGAAGGTGGACTCTGTGGCATTATAGCCCAATGAAGTCTCTCCTTTTCCCAAACCATGCCCTCCTCAGGCTCCACCCCCCAAATCTCCAGGTATTTCTCAATGCAAAGCTGGCAGCCATAACTAGCCATCTAGGGTTGCCAACTCTGGGTTAGTAAAATTCCTGGATTTGGGAATGGAGCCTGGGAAGGGTGGGATTTAGGTAGGGGGAGGAAATAGACAGAGAACTAGATGGGGGGAATGTGACCCTGCTAGTTCTGCTGGATCTCTTAATAGCCTCCAATGCAATCAGTCCTAGTATCCTACTCAACCACCTCTTAGCACTGGGAGTGGGGGACACCATGGTACAGTAGTTCAAGTTCTATCTGGGTCATGATCTCAGATGGTAGTGCTGAGGGATTCCTGCTCTGCCCTATGGAATTCTAAAGGGTTCAGTCTTGCCCCTCATGCTATTTAATGTCTATGTGAAGCCCCTTGGAGAGGTCATCAGCAGGTTTGGGCTGCAGAGTCACCAATATGTAGATGATACTCATCTCTACCTTTTGCATAGTTTGGTGTAGTTTGGCAGTTTGGTGTACTGGTTAAGTGAGTGGATCCTAATCTGGAAGAACCGGGTTTGATTCCCAACTCCTCCACTTGCAGCTGCTGGATGACTTTGGACAAGCCATAGTTCTGTCACAGCTGTTCTCTCAAGGACAGCTATGGAAAGAGCTCTCTCAGCCCCACCTACCTCACAGGGTATCTGTTTTGGGGAGGAGAAGGGAATCAAAGAAGCTCATTTGAGAGGGTCTTTTGAGTGGCAGGCCCATGACTATGGAACAACCTCCCCAGAGAGGTGTGCCTAGCCCCCTCACTTTCAAACTTTAGGAGGCAGTTGAAGCTTTTTAAGTTATTATTATTTAGGACTGCACTTGGTTAAGCTTAGTAGCAGTCCTGAGTAGAGATTTTAAATTTTTGTTTTATGCATTTAATGTATTTCATTTGATGTGTTTTCATTATGTCTGTAACCTGCCTTAAGCTCCATGAGGAAGAATGGTGGCTAATACATGTTTTGAATGAGTGAACGAATGAACAAATGAACAAACGGATGAATGAATGAATGAATGAATGAATGAATGAATGAATGAATGTACGAACCTCAGCAGGATATGATCCATCTTCTGAGGCAGCAATTTTCTCTGGGGGAACTGATCTATGTAGTCGGGAGCTGTAATTCCAAGAGATCTCCTGGCTTCACATGGGGGTTGGCAACACAATGTCCATCCCACGAATGAGCAATTCCAGGCCTGCTACTTAGCAGTGAAGAAGTGTCTCATGAAAGAGAAGTCACTGAGAAACATGGGACAAATGGAGTTGGATCCTCTTCTGGGCAATTAATGTCCCCAGGTCTAAGGTTCCTTGTCCCTGAGGAAGTCTCCACCATTAGTGAAATGGAACCTTTGGATCCAACCCAGAAAAGGGGCATCAGCTAGAGAAGATGCAAGAGGTAAGAAGGTGGACACATTTAAGGGCCATGAGGAGTTTCCTTGAGGAGGAAGTCTGGTGTTGTTGAAATCTGACTGAGAATTGAATGGGAATCCTGAGCCAAGATTCCTGTACTCCCAGCAATGATCCTGCAATTTATTCTATAGGGCTATCTCAAATGTATCTTTTAATTTCAGACCACTTTGACTTTTCAACAGTGTTTTCTTATACAGTGGTTAGCCTACTCATCATTCAGATTAAAGCTGGCAAACACACTGATTCCATGCCATATTTCTAACAAAATTCCCATCTGCATTGCATGCCACTTTCACTTCCACTGATTGCAAAATTTTATGGCAGTGTCCAGACTGCATGCCACTTTCACTTCATTTGAACTCTTGGTTTTATGGTGGCTGTCTGCATAGATTTATGGCCATTTTATGGCCATTCAGGGGTGACTCTGCAGTCAGTATGGCAATGGTCCACAGCGAATTTGAATGTAGTTTTGAGCCACATCTTTTTCTGTTCCAGTGTGGGTTTGGCAAAACAACGGAGCAAATGCTAGATGCAGATTGAGCCAAAGACACATGAAATGTGAAGGTGCCCTATCCTGAATCAGATTCTTGGCCCATCAAGGTCAGTACTGCCTACTCAGACTGGCAGTGGCTTTCTGGAGTTTTAGGTAGAGGTTTTTCACATCGCCTTCCACCTCTTCTCTTTAACTGGAGAAGACAGGGACCTTCTGCATGCCAAGCGGATGCTCTATCTCTGAGGCATGCCCCCTCCCCAACACTTTGAAACTCTCAAGGTCTCTTCATTCTTTCACTGTTTCAGGTTAAACATGGGCAGTTAGGCAAAGAAGACACCATTAGTCCCAGAGCTACTAGCAGATCATCCCTTGAAGTGAACTTTTGTGACAAATTTGAAAATATCTGCTTGAATAAAATCTCAAAGCAATTGTGAGCAAAGCACATATTAAAATAAAAGTCAGTGAGCCCTAAAATTTCTTGAGGATGTACCATACATCCCTAAATTGCTACCAATTTTTGGCTCATGTTTCAAGCAAAACTTCAAATGATTTTGTATTAGCACCATTTATCAAAGGGGTGAGGCAGGATTTCAGAAATCAGGTAGTGCTGCTTGCTATTTCAGAGGTCTTTTCTGACTAACAAAATGCCATACAATTAATCTGGATAATCTAGACCTTCAGAATCCAGGAACATGAGGAGAAGCATCTACATAGATTGCCAACTCCAGATTCGGAGTCTGGGAAGGGAGGGGATCAGGGAGGGGAGGGGCCTTGATAAGGTATAATGTCTGACAGTCCACCTTCCAAATCAGCCATTTTCTCCTGGAAAAATGTCATTCCTGACAATAAATTGTCTTGACAATAAATATGTCATTCCTGACAATAAATTATCTCAGCCCAAAAGCTTGGGATCAAATGAGGAAAAGTAAATTTATTACACCTTACCTTCCTTGCAGTTTTTTTTAACCCTTAAATGCAGAAAGCCTCAGGTCATCTGCCTCCTCCACAGACAAACCCCCTCAACACCCCTTTCCCCTCAGAATAAAATAAAAACAACCGTCCTCCAAGAGTGTTTTATCTTCAGTAGAAGCAAATCATTTTCTTAATTCACAGCAGGCCCTGAAATCCTAGCTATAATATTTTTTTTTCTGCTTTCCTGATGTGCAGTTGTTTATCTCAGTCACCTGGTAACATGCCCTCTCGGGTTGGCATTACTGAGATACGGTGATTTACGGCATCAATATTGTGATTCACATCTCAGCAGGGGAAAGAGAAAAAGGGGAGGGGTTCTTCATGCCAAATGCTGTTGTAGAGCTTTATTTACATCAGTAGAAAAAAGGAGGAAGGGGGTGGAAGCGAGTGATGAGACAGAGGAGTAACGCTTCTGAGAATCACATCTGATTCTGCCCCGGAGTCTTCAGCTGAAGAAATGTATGATCACACCACATATTTCCTCCAGCGCTCTGTCTCAAAAGCTAACAATGAAGTCCCAATAACCTGTGGTGTTACTAAGGCAATTTCCAAGGTTATTATTTACCCAGATATTTGTGGTTCCATTTTTACAAAAAAATGTGTTGTTTTATGAATTGCTTACATGTCTGACAGTGTGCCCGCATTAAAAAGAGCTATAATATCATTACCAAGACAAGGTAGCTACAAACAAAGCATTTGTTCCCCAACTTTATAGGACTGCAGATCTCAAGCATGCATGTGGATGTATTTTACATGGTATGTGGTATATATTAATTGATAGTCTGAAGGGCTTTGCCTCCTTTACCTTCTTCCACCTTGTAAGCATGTTTCATTTCTGCTGAGGAATTTGTTCTTTTGGTTTAATAAATTTTGGTGCTGAAAGTCAATACAAAACCCCTCACAAAGCTCTAATTTTTTTATCACTAGGAAGATTGTAAATAGAATTACATCAAGGGAGACATGTATTTACGTAGCAAAATAAAATCAATACAAAAGCTTACTTCTGCTCACATATATAAATTGAGGTACACATTTTTTTTAAAAAAAGGAATCATATTATATCTATCCCTTATATATTTTATTGCAAATGCAATAAAACCAAAGAGTTCCAAATTATTTTTATATATATAATTCAAATAAAGATTTTAAATAAAAGAAATAAAATACAGTTCAGCAGAAAGAGATATTGTAGCCAAGCCAGATTAAGCTATTGTATATCAAGTTTAAGAGACTCTATAGCACTACTAAAAACAGCAATGTTAGGCTTGTTTATTTATTTATTTACTTAAGGCTCCTCAGAACCTGAGGCCCTAAAATGCAAGTTTATTTAGCATGTAAACCCAGCTTTATATCCTGCCATAAGGCTACCAGCTCTGGGTTGGGAAATACCTGGAGATTTGGGGGGTGGAACCTGGGGAGGTTGGGGGTTGAGGAGGGGACCTCCACAGGGTATAGTACCATAGAGTTCACCCACTGAAGCAGCCATTTTCTCCAGGGGAACTGATCCCTGCCATCTGGAGATCAACTGTAATGTTGGGAGATCTTCAGGCCACATTTGGAGGCTGGCAACCCTAATCCTATGCAATGTCTGGTTCCAGGGGGCTGGTTCGTCCTGGAACTGTAGGATGGAAACCATGGATTCAGAGCCCTTTGGCAGTTGCTTGTTGTTTTGTGCCTTTGGCCATGCCCAGACTTTATACATGCAGACAGGAAGGTCAGGAGGGGGGGGGGGGAAGGGAAGAGAAATATATTGGATTTATACCCTGCCCTTCACTCAGAGTCTCAGAGTGGCTTACAATCTCCTTCTCTTCCTCTCCCCACAACAGACACCTTGTGAGGTAGGTGGGACTGAGAGCGCTCTGAAAGAACTGCTCTTGAGAGAACAGTGCTGAGGGAATTGTGACTGATCCAAGGCCACACAGCTGGCTGCACGTGGAAGAGTGGGGAATCAAACCTGGTTCTCCACATTACAGTCCACTGCTCTTAACCACTACACCAAAAATCAGAATTAATGTTATGCAGCTGGGTTGCCAGCACTTGCTTGGAAAATTCCTGAGGATTTGGGGGTGGTGCTTGGAGAAGCCAGAGGATAGGGAGAGGAGGTAACTCAGCAAGGAGATGATGCCAAAATCCCTGACAAAACCCTACTTTTTATTGCTGCGAAGGTTGTAAATAGAATGGCATAAAGGGAGACATTTATTTATATAGCAACATAAAATAAGTACAAAAGATTGCTTCTGCTTGCACATAGAAAACAAGGTACACATTATTAAAAAAATGGTATCATATTTTCTCTTGTATATTCTAGAACAAACATAAATAGAACAAAACAGTTCAAACTCTGTGTATCACTAAATTTCAAGTTTCTGTTTTATAATTTTGTTTTCTCTTTATCATATTTGTATGTCACCTTAAATCAAGGGTTTTAGGACACTTTGCACAAAAGGGACTGAGTTGTCCTTTTTAACCTAAAATTTTTTTTGGTGGGGTAGGTCAGACTGAGAATTAATGAGCCACCAAGAAGTAATGAGTTACCAATGAGAAATAATGAGTTACCAAGTTAGCATCACAACTGGATCAGGATTTGAACTTGGGTCCAATGAACCCTGCCTTCTGTCACGATCACGATTCATTCATTTCACTGTTGTACAGCCAGGGCTATGATGTAAGACTTCAGACCAACAGGCTGTGTTTGTTCCTGAACTTGCTAAATCAATGTTGTTATTTTGGAATAAGCAAAGCTTGTATAACTAGTTTAGCCCTAAGGTCTTGTTCAACGTCAAAATTCATTTCAGGTCACTGTGTACTGAGCTTCACCCATCTCTCCAAATCAAAGACTTCGCCTTGATACCATGCATTTCAACTGCTTTAAAGCCTTCATTTGTATTATCTCAATAATCCTAACAGCCCTCAAAGGTAGGCTCAGGAGAGCTTTATTTCCATGTTATTGAGAGAACTAGAGATGTGACTGACTTCCAGGAGACTTTTCTTAAGCAGGTTTTTTTTTTAAGCTATCTTGGTGTGTCACTGAATAAAGCTGATATAGGCTGCAATGTCAAGTCTGACTATATTTTATCAATGGATGTACTCTTTACACACAAGAAATAATTGTCTTACAGTATCCAATGGCTAGAAGCTTAGATGCCCTGACCTGAATGGCCCAAGCTAGCCTGCTCTCATTAGATCTCAGTGGCTAAGCAGAGTCATACTTGGATGGAAGACCACCAAAGAAGTTCAGGGTTGCTATGCAGAGGCAGGCAATGACAAAACAGCTCCATCCCTCTCTTGCCTTGAAAGCCCTACAGAATTGCCATAAGCGGACTGCGATTTGACAGCAGTTTCCATCACCAGTAGCTTAGATAGCCTTTAGACAGAGTAATTCACAGCAGGTAGGTCTGTCTATGGCATTGCTAAATGAAACCTCCAGGTGCAGGGACAGTATATCTCTGAAGATGAGGTCTTGAGATAAACAATGGGAGCAGGTCATTGTCTTCATGTTTTGCTTGTGAACTCCTGAAAGCCACTGTTGCAAACGGAACCATGGACTAGTTGGGCCTTGATTTGATCGAGCCAAGCAGTCCTTCTGTCTTCATATTCTTGCTTTCTCTGCTCTATCTACGGTGTGAAATCTCTAACCCAGTTTGATGCCTCCCACTAATTCATCCCCTCACGCTGAGGCAGAATGCTGAACAGATGCAAAACAGTTGCAGCAGGATGTTGTGAGGCGCCATACCTCGGCACAATAGTCATTACAGTCTCTTATATAAATTCACTGCTAGGATTTAGTGAAACCCTTCAAAGCTGTGACTGCTGTACCGTATCAGTACTTTCCAATCTCTCCCTCTCCCCTCTCTCATTGTGCATGACCCGTCAGAAATTGGAAGGCTTAATTTTCCAGTTTGGTTTCTTTTACAAGTAATGCATTAATAAAACAACTATATGAAAATGGACCGACATAAAAGCTTTCCTGGAGATCTGGTGCGGAGTCCTAAATCACCATTTTGTTTAATGCACCGTTGGAACAATTTACTGCAGCTCTTTCTTGTTAGTCAAGCTGGCTTCTATGTTTAGGCTGCATAATGTACCTGCGCATTCTCATTTGCAAGCTCGGCTTCACTGTCAGATCAAAGTTGTTTTGTTAGAAACCAATGATGTCAATCCATAAAGCAATCAATCTCTGTTTTCGTTGTGTGTGTGTGTGTGTGTTTTCCCAAGCCCTTGACCAGGAAAGCTAATTTGTTAACCAGCTATTGTCCGTGGAATTGCATTAAGACATAAGCTGGTGACACATTTACTTGATTAATCGCAAGTACTGTTTCTTAATCTAAGAACGTTCATTGCATGGTGTTAAAAAAGAACAAAACTAGCCCTGCCTGCTTAATGTATTGACAGAATTATCAGCAGCTGCTATGAAATACAACTCAAGCCGTCCAATAAACGTGATTGATCGTCTAATTAACTCTTGATTCGCAGTAGTTTTTATAAGACGCTACCTGCTGATCTCGATGACTGCTCCCAACGTTGGTGCTAAGAGCAGATAGCTAATTACTCCTCGGACTATAATTCTGTTTCCTGACTCTCAGTCCATCATTTTTTGTCTTGTAAATTATACCACTATTGAGTTTTCTCGGATCTGCTGGGATTAGAGAGCTGCTGCTTGCGATGGATTGCTTAGATGGTCTAAGGATGCATTTTAGGCCATACAGATTCCGTCATGTAAATTTCAAGGATCTCTGTTTTGTAGGTTTTCCATCGATCGGAACACTGACCTTGAGAGACAGTTCAACATTAATACGCAAGATGGACGGATAACTTTGGCAACCCCGTTGGACAGAGAAACCAGCACGTGGCACAACATTACCATTGTGGCAACAGAAGACAGTAAGTGGCTGTAAATGTGTGTTTACAGGGTTTTTTTTTTTTTTCTTTAATGACCGGGGAGTGCGTTTCTGTGTTCTGGTGGCAGTTCAATTAGCAAACTAGCCAGAAACATTATTTATAACGCTGTTGTAGAAAGAGCTTGGCAGCAGTATCTGTTGCTAGTGCACACATTTCTGTTATGATATTTATGTCTTTTTAAAAGTCCGATAACCTCGCCAAAGCGGAAACATACCTGCCAGATGTAGGACAGCATGGACAACTCAGAAAGGCACATATTTGTACCCTCAGCTAAGTAAGGATTTCTTTTTCAGATGTACGCACCCTTCAACTCCTCCCACCCCCCAAAAAATAGTGAGTGCATAATACATGGACTATCTAGTACAAATCATCCCCCATCCAAATTGCAATGTTCAGGCATAACACAGAATGTCACCATCGGCAGGCACATAGGATTATATCCTATTATGTCAGATTGTTTTCCAAGTGAACAGTGTCCTTTTTTGCTTCCCCCCCTGCAGCACTGCATGTCTTGATTTGTGTTCTGGTCCTCTAATTCACTATCCAAATGGCTGAAACATACCAACCTGAAAATAATGTTGGCTAGGTGTGCATATGGTGCTCTCCCCACCCCCTCCAAAAAAAACCATATTAATTCCAGGTCTTGGATGCTGAGGAGGGCCCTGACCTGGATAGCCTAGGCTAGCCTGATCCCTTCAGGTCTTGGAGGCGAAGTAAGGTTGGTCCCAGTTAGTATTTGGATGGGAGACCAAACAAGGAAGCCCAGGGTCATGATGCAGAGGCAGGAAATGGTAACCCACCAATGAACATCGCTTGCTTTGACAACCCCAGAGGGTCACTGTAAGCCAGCTGCACTGCTGGCAGGCACTGAGCTCCTGCAGCTGCACAGTGCTGTGACCAGGATCCTGTGAACAAGTGTCAACCTCACTGCCTGGCTCTGGGATGGTGTTGCACATCGCCAGTTTGGCACTTCACCTCCTCTGGGTTTCTTCAGCCCAAGCCTTCTGTTGCTCCCCTTCATGTAGAGAAGAGACAGATCCAGGTGTGGTGGTTATGAGCCTGGACACAGTGGAGGCTTGATGGTTACCTCAGAGGGCAGTGGTGAAGTTTCACTTGCAGGTTCTGACAGGGTAGCCTCTGTCATGTCATCCACTGGCATGTCTGCCATGTCAGGCTCCTCCTGGTCTTTATGGTCCTCCTCAGCTACTGACATTGGATTTTCAGGCTCTTCCTATGAGGTCTATGAGTCCAAGGCACTGGGCTAGTTGGAGGGGGTCATGACAAGCACCTTCCATTGTGCTGATGGGCCTTTCCCTTTCTATCTCTGCAAACAGAGACTTACTTAACAAAAAAAAGAATGAAAGCTGGAAATTCAGAGAATCGGCTATATGTTTTGTTATAATGTTATATTGGTATAACAGTGTTCACTTGCTAATTTTTTTTTTTAAAGTTCCATGGTGGTGGGGAGAGATAATGGTATATGCAGGGACACTACCAGGGAATTTCCCTCAGCAGCCAAGGCTCCTGTGAGTCCAGGAGCCCACCCACCATTTTCTACCCTCCAATATGGGTGGCAGGAACTACTAAGGCACTGAATTGCACTTGATTTCCAGGATAAAGTTACAAGCTAAAGACATACACAAGTAGCTTCGTGTGTTCAGGGGTCTCTGTTTCTAATTTTTAAATGGTAATTTCTCCCCATGTCAAATAGCAAGCTCCTTTTGGAACTGATGCAGTGTTCAAAATGAGTGTATTTGGGGGGGGGGGGGGAGAGACTTTATACCACATGACCAAACATTTCAGTGCTCCTAAAATAACTTATTTCATTAAAAGTTGCTAAAACTATCAGCTAGAACTCTTCTCTCCACCCCGATCCAATCCAAAACCTTTTCTCTACATCGGGAACAAAAATAACTCAACTTGATTGCCTTTTGTTTGCAAGATCTATTGTATTAATGATCATTCAGATATTATAAGACAAATTATGACAGGGAATGAATCCCATCTGATCTGAATGGGTACTAACACGAAATAAGACATTTGTGGTAGCAGCTAAAAATAGAGGCCACTATTTTAAAATCAAGATTCAGGAGTAATACTGTAATATAAGAGCCTGTAGAGAAGATTTTGGGGGATTTTAAAAAGAAATAGCAGTGGGGAGTAATACAGCAATGTACAATTGATTTGGCTCCAGTACGGTGTATGCAGAACATTTCTGGCATTATTTATTGTTCCATTCATGCTCTGCCTTTGTGCGAGAGAGGTTTTTTGTTTCAAAGGCAAGGTTTCCACTTGCACCATCCATTGGACAAGTGAATGTAGTGTCAAATGATTAGTTGTGGTGTTTCAGAAATAAGCTTCTGCCTTGCCAATGATTACACAAGTGGAAAGACACCTTAGTATCAGTGTTTCCTCTAAGCTGAGTTAGTGTGAGCTAGCTCGGTTTTTTAGCCTCCAGCTCACACATTTTAGTCTTCGCTCAAGAAGGATGGCTCCAGACCAAGCTATTTTATGCAGTAGCTAAATTGCTCACTCACAACTTAGAGGGAGCATTGCTTGGTATCCAAGGTATACGATGCAATCCTATGCCAAGTTACTCCAGCCTATGCCCATCAAAATCATTCAATAATCATACTTCATGAAACATTAGTGAGTTATATAAAATTTATCTGTGTTCAGACAAAAGACTAATGATCACCCTGTAAGCAGATACAGCTTAAAGCTAAGAGTTAAGTATGGGGTTCTCTGAGGAGTAAAATAGCTTAATAGCTCATGACAAATGTTGCAGTAGAGCAAGTGTCCATTTGAGCTGAAGGAAGCGTTTATCTCCATCACACTGCTCAGACATATTCACAGTCTATACTTATTACTCCTTTAAAAATATGTTTCCAGAAATTAACGTTCTTTTCAGTCTTAAATCTTGTATCTCAAGGGTCTAACACTCTATGGCCTAACTAACCCCACATTTGAACCTGTGTAGTTCGGGTTTCTCAAAGATTGTGACAAAGATCCTTTTTCTCTATTCTCTATGACCTATTCAAATAAGGTTGAGATATTGATAAAATGGTTAGCCTGCTTTAGTTGTCGAGAGGCCTGGCTTCTGTTTCAAAAGTCATGTAATTTACAGCCCCTTTGTACATCCAGTCTAATTTGTGGATCTGCTTACTTATGAGAGAGGAGGGCTTATGTACATGTTTCCCCACATGTGATTTTGTTATCAGTGGTGGTAATACCCATGGATTTCTAGTTGCCCCTCCTGTTCTCCTATCTTTGACAAGATGGGTGGGAGGTATTACATTCATGTGGGGCTTTTTTCTTTTTTTTTAACTGAATATTTACTGGTGTGTCTTCTGCAGTATGGGAAGTTCTATTCCTCCCCCTTGGTAACAGCATTGTCTGTCTTGGGGCTCTCACAGTGCAGTGCTGGGGAGTGCCGAGATGGAAGTGTGACAGTGGTACTGCTGATTCATGCCCTAAAGGGAAGCCAGACAGGCCTGGTAAAGACCATCACAGTGAGGCTCCACAATGTGCACCCCGTCCTCCCCAACAACCTCACCATCGTGCCCAGAACACATCACAGGTGCATGATGGTAAGGCCATGATAGGCATGGAAACCAACCAATCATGGGGTGGCGGCCACTGGAACCCAGCCCTGGGGAGGAGAGGGCCATGCAGCACCAGGACACACCCATGGCACACCCAGGACACACCTCAATAAGGCACAAGACCATGTCAAACAGGACAGAGACAATGGCACGCAAAAAGGGGAAGGGGCCTTACTCCCCCACAGACCTGCCTGGTCTTATCCTGATGTGCTTGAGGGTCATTTGTAGATATATTAAAAACTCGAACCTCACTGTGGTGAATAAATCCTGCTGTCCAAAAATGCTCTGTGTTTACTTAGAAGTAACTCCAGCTGAGTTCTGTGAGACTGAGAACAGTACAGAGGACCGCTACCTTGAAAGAAACTGTCAAAAAAGCTATTCTTAACATCAGAAGATGTCTTCTTGTCATATTACAATTCTTGAGCAAAAAGGGGGTGCATATAGACCAGCCACCAGTAAGCAGGCTCTGCCATTTATAGGTCTATGCACTTTCAATTAACAGTTGCACTCTACCCTACGAATTGTGTTTGTTGTCTGCTACAAAGGAAAACCACATTCCCCCCCCCCCCCCAAACCCTCCAGGACACACTCGCCTTTTCTACTTGCAGGCAGACTGCCAAATGGAGACTGCACACACTACGTGCTCTCAACGAGGCCGTAGATTTTATTAGTATACTCTTTGTAGCATCTGGTAGTGATAAATCCAGTTCACAGCCTGGCAATGGGAAGTCTTTTTATGCCTTTTCCAGGGTGGCCTTCTCATCTCCACACACACTGAGGAGCTCTCACAAGCCTACCTATTCTCAGCCATCCACAGAGACTATAACCAGGATATAGGGAAGGAGCCTTTCTGGAAAGGAATCTTGTCATATTTTTGTCCACAGCCGGGACTACTGAGATGCTCCCTCTAAGCTGTGGAGTCTTGTGAGCAAAAATTCTATTTTGTGAGCTACTGGCATTAAAGTTGCGAGTGAGTGATTTGGCTGCTGCATAAATTAGTTTGCTCTGGAGCGATCCTTCCTGAGCGAAGACAAAAATGTGTGAGCCGGAGGCTAAAAACCTGTGAGCTAGCTCCCACTAATTCAGCTTAGAGGGAACATTGCTGAGAGCTACCATGGGCCCTCAGACAGATAGGCCAATTTCGCACTAGCATTTGCCCCAGGTTTGCCCTCATGCTTGCACCAGAGTTCTGGTCAATTTCACACCAGTTGCTCCTGGCTCACGTTTTGCCTTGGAGTATCGCCCTGCTGCACCGGAGTTTCCCTGGAGCAAACAAATCCTGTTTTTAGAGGATTTTCCTGTTTGCTCCGGGGGAGAACCCAAAATGAAAACACGCCCACTTGCCCGCCTTTCATCAGGGCCACACCACTGTGGGAGTTTCTAATTTTTTTTTGTAGAAAACCCTTCGTCATGCTATATTGAAAGGGCTGAGGTTCCTAGTGGGAAAATGAAGAAAATACTCTGGAGGAAACTGGGAGGGGAAATTCCAGAGAGAATGAGAGGCAACTGGCCAGTACGAAATCGGCCATAGTCTCCCCGTTGGCCTCTCTTTGCACAATCCTTCACTGTATTTTTGTCATTTATAATCCACCTTCTCCACTTCCCTGACAAGGCAGTCTTACACTCAGGAAACATACACCCGAGTTGTTGCTGCTGTCATCTCCCAGAGTGCTTTAGTACATAAAGCCACCTTATACTGATTTTGACCATCTGTCAAAGGGAATGTTGTCTACTCTGACTGGCAGTGGCTCTCCAGGTTCACAGATAAGGGTCTTTCACTTTACCTTTTATTCTTTTAATGTGAGATGCTAGAGGTTGAACTTGGGACCTTCTGCATGCAGAGTTGAACATCCTAACACTGAGCCACAGTCGCTCCTCTGAAAGTCTGGAGTGCAGGAAGATGCCTTATTTTGAGTCAAACTGTTGGCTTTCAAGGTCAGTGTTGTCTTATCCTTAGACGAGTCCGGATTGCTACCTGGTGTCTTCATTTGGCATGTGTGGGGCCCACCATCCACCCAGTGAGAAAGCATTAGAGATGTCGAGCCATTAAAGTACTAAAGCTAACATGAAGCAATGTGATTAATCATAATGGGATACTTGGATAAGAACCTCTGAAGGAGCACCATTTGTTTCATGTATTTATCAGATGTATACGCCACCACTCCCTCAACAAGCAAGGCTCAGGGTGGCTCTCATCAACTAAAATACAATTCAATAAACAATCAAAGTAGTAATAGTAATAAATATATACCACCATTTTAAACCAACTATATATATCTCCTATTGAACGTAGCTGCATCCAACAATCCAACAGTAAAATGATCCAATGGGAGTAATACAAGAATCACAAAACATGCATGATGACTAATTAAAAGCCCATCAGAAGAGCTCTGCCTTACAAGCCCTGTAAAAGCTCATAAGTCTCCACTGGGCACACATGTCCTCTGTTAAAGCATGTCACCAGGACAGGGCCACCACAAAGAAGGCCCTTGCACAAGAAGAGGAGAAGTGAGCTACTCGGGGGCTGAGCACCAACCAAATATTGTGTGATGTAGAGCACAGACAACATGGGGGATTGTAGCAGGAGAGGCAGTCATTCAGGGTTGATGGTCCCAGACCACTTAAGGCTATCAAGGGAGGTACCATAACGACAAAATAAACAAAAGGATGGCAAAATTTGAGTCCAGTAACACCTTAGAGACCAACAAGATTTTGGGGGTATGAGCTTTTGAGAGTCAACATTGAACACTTCCTTTATCAGAAACAAAAAAGAGTGAAATAATGTAAATGTATTTTTTTAGAAGAAAACAAGCAGAGAACAGGAAAAAACCGACAATAAATGCAATGGAAATAGGCTTCCATTTGCACACCATAGATAATGAGATGGCAGTCATGCGCACCCCGGTTTCTGAATATGGGCAAGAGGCTCCTGTTTGCCCAGCACTGGACCAGTTTACATGTTCATCCCAGCCAATCAGGAAAGGTGATATTTAAGGTGGCTCCACTTGGGTGCAGGCCCTTGCCTCATGCTGGCCCACTGACAATACCTAGCCGGTCACCTTCTGGGACCAAGCATATTTTTTTAAAACTCAGTTTGGCATGGAAGATGACTCCCCCCACTTGTTCCAGCTAGTTTATCAGAGTAGTATAATCATAATTAGGTGTGGTGGTTGTAATTGGTTAGGCCATAACTGGGGATTAAGGTTGACAGGTCCATCTTTGTCCCCAGCGGGGGACTTTGGGGGCATTCCCAGAGGTGGCGAGGCATCCCCAATGTCATGACATCACATTGGGGACATCCCAGCTCCAAGCCCCACCCCCATGGGACCTTCCAGCTGTGGGCACTTAAAGGGACCCCTTTAAGTGCCCGCAGCTGGAGGACCCCACCCGCCCTCCCATGCCACTCGGAGATCAGGCGTGCAGACCACAGCTGCCCTTCTCCGTCCTCTCTTTCAAGAGAAAAGGGAGAGGGGTGGCTGCGGGTGTTGGGACTTGGGGGCGGGGCTTCCCCCACCAGCCAGCTGGCCAGGCAGTGTCTAGAGCCTCCCCTAAAGCAGGTAACCCCCACCAAACCAGGGGGTCTAGCAACCCTACTGGGGATGGTGGTGTGGCTTCCTGGAGCATGAGGCATCTAAGGATGACAGGCTGTTTCCAAGCCACTACGTCAATATTTTTCTGTAGCTAGATCGATTAGAGAGAGGACTTGCTTTGTACTAAGAACACGTGAAGCTGCCTCATGCTGAATCAGACCCTTGGTCCACCAAAGTCAGTATTGTCTACTCAGACTGGCAGCAGCTCTCCAGGGCCCCAGGCAGAGGTCTTTCACATCACCCATGTGAAAGAACCATCAACCAAGCCTTTAGTTCTTTGAGCAGCAGGTAGGCAGAAGGAGACTGAGGCTTAATCACTTCTTGGCATTATTTTCTGAGCAGGCTAGGATAGACAAAGTCTCAGCAGTGATGTTGCCCAAGTTTAGAGCCAGGGTGGGTTCACTACTCCCTGCCTCTGCATAACGATCCTGGACTTCCTTGGTGATTTCCCAACTAAGCAGGGCTTTTTTTTGTAGAAAAAGCCCAGCAGGAACTCATTAGCATAATAGGCCACACCCAGAGCAGAAACTCATTAGCATATTAGGCCACACTCCTGACAGCTCAGCTCACTCCCAGGATCGGCTTCCCCAGGTGCCCCGCGGCTTGTGGGGTGCATGGGGAACCCGTGGGAAGGAAGGCAGTTTCTGGATCAGCTGCCCCAGGCACCTTGCAGCTGTGGGGCACCTGGGGAACCTGAGGAGGGGAGGCAGTTTAAACTGCCTTCCCTCCTTGGATCGACTTGGCTTTCCCAGGTGCCCCGTGGCTTGTGAGGTGCCTGGGGAACCCGAGATGGGGGGGGCTGTAGGCGTGGCCAACTTGGAAGCCAGCTGGAACTCTGTCCCTGTGTGTTCCTGCTCCAAAATAGCCGTGCAACCAAGTACTAACCAGGGCCATCCCTGCTTACCTTCCTAGATCTGATGAGATCAGGCTAGCCGGGACCACCCAGATCAGGACAAGGAATGGAGCTAGGCTGGCCAGCCTCCAGGTGGGGCCTGGAGATCTCTCACTTTTACAACTGATCTCCAGCTGACAGAGATCAGCTCCCCTGGAGAAAATGGTTGCTTTGAAGGGTGAACTCTATGGCATTGCACCATGCTGAGGCTCCTCCCCTCCCCAAACCCCACCCTCTCCTGGATCCACCCCCACTCCAGGTATTTCCCAACCCAGACCTGACAAGCCTAAATGGAACCATTTCATAGCAGAAATGGAACTTTGGTTAAAGCGTAGCTGATCAGCAGCAGACTTTCTTATACATCCCTAAGAGATTTTGTGTTAAAACAGAATGAGACTTTCCGTAGACTGTAGCCTGGCCTCTCTTCAACATTTGAATGCTGTTCAGCACATTGTATACACTTAAAGCTGGTTTGTTTTCGGTTTTTTTAAAGTGCAGGCTTCAAGTTAGGAAGACAGCAAGCGCTTGTTTATTTTTAAAAGTCCTTGTTTAAGGAGAAGGTTACAATGCTTCAGGAAATTCTCTTCTGCAAACCCCAGCGCAGTGGACAGGAGCTGTGCAGCCTTTGGTGTTAGAACAAAATAAGGCAATTAATAGTTTGGAGTAGAGTGCTGCTTCTCATGGATTGCTGCATGCACCATGTCACGGCTTTTGCGGAAAAGCTACCTGGGTGACTTCTTGTAATTTCTTCACAAAGCGTAGAGCGGGCAGGGGGGTGGGTGAGGAAACAACTGTGTTTTCAGTCTTAAACCTGTGATTCTTAACTTGCTTCTGATCTTGCTTACATCAGAGGAATGGGAGGCTGATAATATTGGCAATTCCATTGGAATTGCAGGAAGATAGAGGCATCTGAATAGCGTCAGGATTTTCTTTTCTCCCCTTCTTTTAACTCTAATGGAACTTAAGCATTTTTAATATGATCCCAACCAGTAGGCATTGTGTGAACCACAGCATTTATCACCACAGAAAGGCTGGGGGTTTTTTTCTGTGGAGAGACTGTGAAAATAATGATACCAAATGGAGCCATGTCTTTGAGTTCCTGCTGGTTAAACTTTCTGGATTTCCACCATAATTATATTACATTTGCAGTGAAACAAAGGCTGCAATGCAGAGTGCATTTGGAAAAATGCTTAGCTGAAAAGAAATGATTAGTGTGTGTGTGTGTGTGTGTGTGTGTGTGTGTGTGTGTAAATTTCAGAGAGGAATTCATTGTGCTGGACAAAATTTGCAGCAAAGCGCTGTGATGTTTTAATTGTGATTTATGCCTGTGAGAAGTCAATTCTGGCTAAGGAACAAATGGTTCCTGCTGAACATGTGAGAAATATCATCATTAGAACTGATAAATGGCAATCTCAACAAATTATCACTGAATATTTATCAAGTGTTTTAATTATTGGAGAATCAGGAACATAGCCAAAGGGATGGAAATTAGATGGTAATTGCACACTTGTCACAATTAAATGGTTACCGAATCTTGAGAAATGTAGAAGTTCTGGCCCACTGTTCTAAATCTACTACTGTTTGTTATGAGACGGCTTTTACACAACCATCTTTTCAAATGAAATTCTTTTTGTATTAGTCCAGCAACTGCAATTCAAGAGAACCATATTATGTGTAAGTGTCTATTGCTCACTATAATTTGTTACTAGCATCCTTCCCATAAATTAGAGCTCTGTCTAAAACATGGTGGCCATTGACTCTGTTGGAGTATGATCCATCCAAATATCCCCTGTCCAGTGGAATATCTTTAAGCTGCTGACTGAAAGAACAATTGTGGGGAGGGTGGGATAGAAATGTGAAAAATAAATAAATAAAACAACAATGGCCACCGACAGCCACACTTAACGTGAACTACTGCATATAACTTCTTGGAAATAAATTCCATTAAACTCAATGGGACTTGTTTCTGAATAAACCTGGATGGGATCAGAAAGCTACCAGCTGAATAAAATATTTTTGTGTTGTTTCTTAGCACCCACCCTTTTTGTAAAGAGATCAGGGAAGCATATATCTGCACATTTGTGAGGCGGGTTAGGTGAGAGTTACTGATCTAGAGCCACCTGAGTGTTTGTATCCTAGTCCAAATATAACCCACTGCCCTGACATGGGTACCCCAGGCTGGCCTGATCTCCTCAGATCTCAGAAGCTAAGCAGGGTCAGCTGTGGCTAGTACTCAGAAGGGTGACTTTGAAGGAATACCTTGGCCATGACACAGAGGCAGGCAATGGCAAACCACCTCTGAAATGTCTCTAGCCTAAAAAATAAAAATAAAGTCAAGCTCTTCACCTAGTGGTGCATAATGCCAAAAGAGCTAGAACTTCTGAATGCCAGACAATCTTAGGATCTCCCGGCTATATTACACACACTGCCATACAATAATTAATGAATTAATGAATTATAACCCACTCCCATACACCACATTGACTTTTTGTGGGAAGCTGATCGAGTAGTATGAGGGGAAAGATCGTGCTGGGAATTTGGTCTACAGCACAGAAGGTTTCTCTCTGTGATGTCTCCATTTCTCTTCTTGTCCTTTAATGTAGTAGCTGAGTATGTCTTCACCAGCCTTGTGGTTGCCTTCTGCAAGCCTAGATCTTTAACAGCACCTGGCAGTATCAATGCCAAGTCCAGGGCTCCTTGTATGCTTCCCAGAGCGGAGGGAATAAGAGGCAGTGGGCCCTGTTGATGCTAAGGTGGCAGTGGGGTTCCCAATGTGCAGTTGGGGTTCCCAATGCCAATCTCCAGGTGGGGCCTGGAGATCTTCTGGAATTACAGCAGATTTCCAGACAACAGAGGTCAGCTCCCCTGAAGAAAATGGTTGCTTTTGAAGGCGAAAATTTACCCAACTCCCTTCCTCAAGCCTGGCTCTCCCCAGCCTCCACACCCAAATATCCAGGAATTTCCTAACTGGGACCTGACTACCCTATGTGCAGGTGGGGGTTCACACAAACAAATGTTCCCCCATACAAAATTAATCTCTGCACACTGGAAATTGCATGCCACAGAGAATGGTTTGTGTGTGTGTTTATTTATTGCATGTGTATGTTCACATACACAATAATAATTATAGCTTCACACACACACACACACACACACACATTCCATTTCAGCTAAGCAAAGGTTTATGGAAGATAGGTTTATCAGTGGATACTAGTCAGTGGTGACTAAAGGAAACCTCCACATTCAGAGGCAGTATACCTCTGAGTACCAGTGCCAGGAGGCAACATCTTGAGAAGGTCTTGGCCTCCGTGCCCAGTTGTTGAGTGAGTGGTGGGCCACTGTGTGAGATGGGATGCTGACTAGATGGAGCACTGGTCTGATCTCACAGAACTCTTTTTATGTTCTGATGTCATCAGGCAGGCCAGGAGCCATAAAACAGAATGCTAAAAGACAATGACTGGGCCAGGATAACACACTGAACTTCATGGCTGAGCAGAGATTTGAACTTGGGTCCTTCCACTCAAAGTCCAGCACTCTAAACACGAGCTCTTCTGCCAGTGTGAGTTGCAGTCACATAATTCCTACATGACTTTTAGTAATGGAGGACTGATTCCAAATTCAAATCAGTTCAGCGGTCATCGGTTTCTATGGTGTCTTATTTCATGCTGTAACATAGAACTGTTGTAAGTCTGGCAACTGAACAGAGACACTGTCCCCCTCCCCCCAGTCAATTTCTTTACCTCTTTGGCGGCTACACTGATATGAAGCAGCACATTGATTTTGTAAGACAAAATAGTTCACACAAAAGGACTTTGACCTCACTTCAGAGTTGTTCTGAAGTAGCAGCTAGAGGTGTATGAGAGAAATTCTGTTATTAAAGCACAGCAAAAGGGAATAGTGAAAATTATTAGCCCTGTGAATTGATTCTTTGATGGGGTTTTTCCCCCTTTCTTTCTTTCTTTTTCTTTTTTAAAGAAATTGTATCCCACTTCACTCTAGAGGAATGGCCAGCTGAGTCTGGAATGGCATTAAACCAGTACATAAAAGTATACAAAAGTACAGCCTTTTGCATGTGAGAATATATAAAAAGTCACCTTTGTCACGAACCCTACATTTTACATGGCAAGGAAGTGGAACTGTGCATCATTTTCATATGTGGTAAAGACAACCTGTCATTGAGAAAGAAGAATGTCATGTTATAAACTGAATTTATCTTGAACTGGATAGTCCAGGCTGGCCCAATCTTTTTTTTTTAAATATTTTTATTGTTATTTTCCAAACACAAGAGAGAATTACAGGTTTTATGAATTGGAAGGAAATCATTGTAATAAATCATTATAATTATAAATCATTATAATTTTCTTTGATTATTACAGGCTGGCCCAATCTCATCAGTGTTCACAGCCAAGCAGGATTGGCCCTGGATAGTACTTGGATGGGAATAACAATGGGGAGGGTCGGTCAGTTTGGAAATTCCTCACATCCCTTTTAGGCATTTAGAAGCTGTCAAGGGCGTGAACATTTTCATATTTCCCATCTCCCTCTCTCTCTCCCCCCCCCCCCCCCCCACTTGTTGAACTGGCTCTCAACTTCTTTCAACTATTTGTGTCTCTGGAAACATGCTCAGGCTGTCGTTTGGAGGGTTTTCTGATTGAGTTTGCTTAAGTTATGTTGTTGTGGGTTTTTTCTTCATAACTGAGGGCAATTCTTCCATATATAAGTCCTGCCTTATTTATAGGTGCTCTGGTTTTGCTGGGGTGTGTGTATGTGTGTACATGTATGTGTTTGGGTGTGTGATAAGTATGCAATGTTTACTGTTAGAGATAGCGATGGCACATTCTCACTATAAAAAGCATACTTGGTTTTTTTTTACAGTTGTACGTATGATACAGTTGGTGGTGGGAAGGGCTGTCAAGCCACAGATAGCTTACGGCAACCTGGGAGGGTTTTTAAGTCAAGAGATGGGCAGAAATGGTTTGCCATTGCCTGGCTCTGCGGAGCAATCCTCAGTGGTCTCCCATTCAAGTCCTAACCTGGGCTGACCCTGCTTAGTTTCTGAGACCTGATGAGATCAGGCTAGCATGGGCCATCCAGGTCAGGATGTGATACCGTTAGCACTACACACATCATAATGTGTTCTGATCACCTGATCACTCACCTGTTCTGATCACATGATGTGTTCATCTCTGCCAAGTTTAGTTTCATGCATCTGGCAAAGTGGGTTCTTGTCCTCGGAATTGAACACTAATATTAAAGTTGTTGAATTTCTAAGGTGAGATACATCTCATCTTCTTCCTTCTACAGCCAAACTCAGCATCTATTTAAAAAAAATGGTATGGAAACCAGGTATAAAAGAAACTAATTAGATGGAGAAAAAATAAGTATTTTCAAAAAAAATGTTTAGTTGATTCCTCAAGCCACCCACTCCAGGATAATTCCATTGATTGTAATGACACTCCTCCAGATGAAGTGGCTTTTGAAGGCTGCAGCTTAAAAAAATGTTATGCTTTTTTATTTTCTAAGCTAGGTTTGCACATATTGAAAATAGTTTAAGCCTTTATTGAAAAATTAGCCAATGTCTCTGTGTGTGTGTGTTTACAATAAAAGCCATGAATATGGAAAGGGAGGAACCAACAGAGCTATGGTTAAAATCAGAGTTGTGTGTCTATAATCCATCAATCTATCTGTTTGTTTCAGATCTATTAGTAGATGTACACACATATATCTAGACAGACAGATCTATCGATAGATCTTGGACAGACAGATGGATAGATAGCTAACACCACCCCCCCTCCCCATTGTGGTAATGATCCCAGTCAGCTGGGAAACCACATAATAATGTCACATCAGTCTGCAGCGAATCAAACTAGGCTATATGACAACATTGAGGCCATGGAAGAGTCAATGCAGAGTGAAGGTTATGCTTCATCTTGGGGTGAAGTGAACACTTTTGTTTGCTTTTGATGTTACCTGTCCCCCCCCCCCCCCCCAAAAAAAATCCAGGCGGAGGATTATTGTTTTGCTACTGATGGAATTATTCGTGAAAACTGAAACCCCACCATGTTATTTTTAGTTCAGCTCTAACTGAGACACATATTTGCGTCTAGGAAAAGTACACTGCCAGTTCACATCCAGGAAAAAAAAAAATAGGAGAACTCTTCTCATCCAAAGCGATTAACTCTCCAGCTATAACAAGCAGTTCAACTATCGCTTTGGAGTCTTGCAATCAAGTTGAGAGACAGCCACACATCACCAACAGGAATGCAGGGCGCAAGCTGGAGATTTACAGCCCAGTTGTAGCAGCAGACATCACGAGCATTTCTAAATGTTACAGGTGAAGTCGAGATCACTTGCCAGAGGGAGACAGTTTTCAGCAGCGTCTCTTCGACAAGTGTAATTTGTGTTTTGGCCATAAACATAGTAGATGAAATAGAATTGGATGTGGGAAAGCTTAAAAGCAAGTGCTCCCCCCGGTACATTCTTAGGCCGTAGAATTGTTTGAAATATTTTACCATGTGAGTGCAGCAGATAGGAATCCTCTTGAGCCATTCACAATACCCCGGTCCGTGTCCATATTAAGGCGTGCATAGTACCATCTCAAGCTCCATCAGACATAGAAATATAAGCATGAACAAGCTCACTGGTGTCAATAAAGGATGTTGCTGAACTTTGCAGCCACATGGGAGCCAGTTTGGTGTAGTGGTTAAGTGCACGGACTCTAATCTGGGAGAACCGGGTTGGATTCCCCACTCCTCCACTTGCACCTGGCTGGATGACCTTGGGCAAGCCATAGCTCTGTACCAGCTGTTCTCTCAAGGACAGCTTGGGAAAGAGTTCTCTCAGCCCCACCTACCTCACAGGGTGTCTGTTGTGGGGAGGGGAAGGGAATGGAGTTTGTAAGCCACTCTGAGACTCCAAGTGAGTGAAGGGCGGGGTATAAATCTAATCTCTTCTTCTTCTTCATCATCATGGTTTTGACTCAGAACTGATCACCCACATGATTCTGACTCAGAACATCTCCGCTTTGATCTTACTGCTCCTCCAAGTGAATAGAACCCACCAGTGTTATTCATGCAGAGCCCCCCCTCATTGACAATTTAAACTTTTTTGCAAGAATTGTATATTGATAGCATAAAACAAATTCAGCAATGATGAGAATGGATAAAAATGAAAATGTTTACTACAAATGGGGGGGGGCAGTAAAAGGAGGTCCTCCCAAACAGCTCTTGTCAAATTAACCCTGTGTTGAATAGTGCTGTACATGTTCATACAATGGCCGTGTTACTGGCCTTACCTTGCAGTAAATATGTATCTCCACAATTTGATCTGCAACCTAACAGATAATATCTAAGTGGATTTTATGTTTTTGGCTTTAAGTGCACAATTAATATTTTCTTTTGCCATTCAGTCCTAATGTAAGAAATTTATGTGCGGCGTTTTTAAAAATCTTTAACATCCATAACATCTATTTCACTAATGCAAGCTGAGAGCAATTTGATTACTTCAACTCAAAGATTCTACTTACTGAGTTCAAAGTTTCCACAATTGTCTGCATGCAATAATTAAATATGCCCCTCCCCAACCCACACTATGTACATTATGTTTCAATCTCAATAGGAAAAAAAACAATAAACTCGTTGTGTGCTATTTCTACCACTGCATGCCAAACATCCGTGGTTCCCGTCCTAGCTTTCATTTTACAGAGATACCTTGAACCTGAATTGTTGTTAATGGATTGATGTAACAATAGTTAGTATAAATGGGAATGGAGTGTAGATGGGAGCCCCGTGAACAGATTATACCAGCAACAAAGATATAACTAAGCCTGAGTTGAGTAAGTAAAGCACATCATTTGACTTGGGTAACTATCCACTTCCTCCTCATTTATGTTTGAACTCCTCTTTTCATAGATCAGAACTGTAACTATTTTGTTGTTCAGTCACACAGTCGAGTCCGACTCTTCACAACCCCATGGATCACATCACGCCAGGCCCTCCTGTCTTCCGTCATGCTCTGGAGTTTGCTTAATTTCATGTTTGTTGCACTATCTAACCATCTCATCTTTTGTCGTCCCCTTCTTCTTTGACCTTCAGTCTTTCCCAGCATCAGGGTCTTCTCCAGTGAGTGCTCCCTTCTCATTTGGTGGCCAAAGTAATTGAGCTCCAGTTTCAGTATCTGACCTTCCAGGGAACAGTCAGGGTTGACCACCTAAATTATACGGGGCTGTGACATCATAAAACAGATTGTGTGCTTTACAATTCATGAACAATCACATCTGGCACAAAGGGGGGAAATGGAGGAACTGGAGCTTCCTCCCTCCTTGACCAGGTGTAGGATCCATTCCAGATTCTCCAATACCCTGCATGAGCAAAGGTTTTTTTGTATTTTTTTTTTTGGTCACAGTGACTCTCAGACTCAGGAAAATTATTCAGGGTTTCTTCCCCCCCACTCTTCTCTTGTAGGCTGTACACAGAGTTCAGTTTTTGTTTACTCCTATTGTAGTGTCATTTCCCAGTCATTCTAGAGACTACTATCAGCTTAATCTTCTGTCAGGGAATGACAGAGATGTCACCCTGACTGCCATATGCTAGGGTTGCCAGCTCTGGGTTGGGAAATGCCTGGACATTTGGGGGGTAGAGTCTGAGGGTGGCAGGGTTTGGAGAGGGGAGGGGCTTCAATGGGGTATAATGTCATAGAGTCCACTTTCCAAAACAGCCATTTTCTCCAGGTGAACTGATCACTGTCATCTTAGGGTTACCAAGTCCCCCTGGGGCAGGAAACCCCCGGTCGAGTGGCCCACTACCCACCGGCCCGGATTGGGCCAGTGGGGGAACCCCACCCCCAAATTGCCGGGCTGCGGAGACATGCCCGGTATGATGACATCACCCGGAGGTGATGTCATCGCGTCGGACACGTTTTTTTGGGGGGACACTCTGTAATTTGAGGGAAAACTCTATGGTTTCCCCTCAAATTACGGAGGTCCCACCCCAACATGCCCAACACAATGACGTCACTTCCGGGTGATGTTATTGTGGTGCACATGCAAAGCGCACACACCAGAAGACTTTTGACTCCCCCCCCTCAAAAAAAAGAAAAGTAAGCCTTTGCAACCCTATGTCATCTGGAGATCAGTTATAATCCCAGGAGATCTACAGCTCCTACCTGGAGGTTGGCAACCCTACCATATACATATATGTATCTAGTTGTTTAAACTCAGGTTGATTTTTACCTTGGAACCCTAGCCTTCTATTTCATTTGGGAATGGCTTATAACTTTAGGTTTGATGGTGAATTGGTTACTGTCAATTTTGGGAACAACAGAGCTGTTTAGCTCAGGGGTTAGTCTTGTATTTTATCTTAAACCCTGCATTTTATATTATTGTACATTTTATATAACTTTGTATTGTTGAAAGGCCTATGAACTGTATAAAAACAGTTGTTAATAAATGGAATGGAAGTATGCTTTACAGTTATCTGTGGACTTGTTACTCCTGTTTTCTGTCCAAATGTAAGATCTTCTACTGAACCATTCTTTAACTTTTTTTCTCAAGGGGGAAGTATACATTATCAGAAACTCCAAGATACCCTTTTCATCAGCAGTCCTGTATGAAAGTTCCTTATCCCCCTCTGTGATATGTGAAGTTGTGACTGTGCTTAAGATTGCACTACACGTTATGCTGATCTTATTGAAAGAGAGTTAGCCTGTGGTTATAGATTTGGGTGGGTAGTCATGTTGGTCTGAAGCAAGAGAACAAAGTTTGAGTCCAGTGGCACCTTTAAGACCAACCAAGTTTAGTTCTGGGGATAAGCTTTTGTGTGCATGCACACTTCATCAGATAACATCTCAAACTTTGTTCCTGTCATTATAGAATATATATCAAAAGATGCTTGCAACTCTAAAACTCTGTAGTCTTCAGACACTCATGTGCTGCCCTCTTTTAGATTGTCCATTTGTCATCGGTTATTTATTTATTTATTCAATTTGTATCCTGCCCTCCTCACAAGCAGGCTCAGGGTGGATCACATAGTATAAATACCGATTAAAAACACATAAAATCACTCAATCTGATCAAATACAATAAATCATACAATCATAAAATCATAAGGTGCTAGTGATGATAATTCCTTGAGATGGCATTAAATTGCTTAAGATGGTATACTGAAAAATGCTACAAACAGACAAGTTAGGTGTGTAGGCTTTGGAATGACTTACCAGAATGGGTGCTGAGTGACTCTTTAGTCTCTTTATTCATGAAGTCATATAAAACAGTCTTATTTCAAAGGGCCTTTGGTGGAGGACCAATTGTTTTGGCAAATCTAGATATGCTCTTTCTGTCTCGGGTGCTGTCTTTATCTTGTTGTCTAAAGGCTTTAGTGTTTAATTATACATTTGCAACTTGTTTCTTTGTTATCTACCATGAGTCTAAAGAGATAAGGTAGGATATCAATATATGAAATAAATCAACAAAGCCTGGTGCTTTTTTTAACATCCCAAAGGGGTTCTTAAGGCATCCCATTCAGTTTTCTTTAAGTTGATCAAGATCAGGCCAACATCTGGATGGGAGCAACCCTTGGGACCACTATGATGAGCTCATCAAAAGTGCAGGATAAAACAGTAACAAAGTTTCTTTTTTTTAATGGACTAGGTGCTTTGTGTCGGTGTAGGCTCAATGAATTTGTGTTACCTTCACCACCATCCATCATTGGCATGCCACACCTTTCGAGATGGCTGTCATTACTGGAGCTTCTGGATGAGCCTAGTACCACAGTTTGTAGAACTTCACCAGTACAGATAATGCTAGCTTTAAACATTAGAGACCAATTTTTCAGCTTTTTCAGCTACTGAAGGATATTATTGTACCCCATGAGCTAGTTGTTTTAGAGAAACATGTACAAAGTGGCAACAAAGCTTCAAGATGTCCAAATCCAGCAATGCTTAAAAGAGTTCTAGTATTAGAGGGGGGACACATTCTTCAGTCACAGCAGAAGCAAGCTCAGCCAAAATATGTAGTCACAGGGGACCAAGGTTGGCTGTACCTTGTTCTTGTTAGAATGAAAAAAAAATACCAGCAGGAATTCAAGAAGGAGTAAACCAAATGAAGGGTTGCCAAATCTCTCATGGGAAATTCCTGGAGATTTGAGAGTGGCAACTGAGAAGGGTGGAGTTTGGGGATGGTCAGGAGCTCATCAAGAATTTAATGTCATAGAGGTCACCCTCCAAAGCTACATGTCCCACAGGGGAACTGATCTCTGCAGACCAGAGAGAACTCCAATTCTAGGAGAACTCCAGATCCAATTCTAGGAGAACTCCAGATTACACTCCTTGCCATCAATTTAATTGTTGTTGTTCTGGGTTCTTTAATGTTCAGGGAATCCACATTTCTTCCTCCTTGTGTTCGTCCCCCCAAACTCTGAATTGGGCTAGTCTGGCAAACGTTTGCTAATTGTTTTAGCCAACTTCAACCTGTCACGTCTAACATTTAGCACCTTCCCAAATGATTGTGATATCTCCCAGTATATAAAGTCTCACTACACTTGCATAATTCATTATTATTATTATTATTATTGAAAATACACATGTGAAAAACTCAAACCAAGTGTAAAATGCTTGCCTTTAAACACAGCATTTCCCAACTGCATTCTTCAAAGATTTCTAAAATGATAGTGGAGTAATAATTCCCCTTATTTAAGGTCACTTTGAAAAACTTAGTAAATAGTGCGGTAAGATTCAGGTGAAACAGCAAGATAGCAACATTTGGAAATGATGACAACTTAAAGGATAGAAAACCCAAACTGACTGGAAATCCAACATTTCCAGTCTATTAAACCCAACATTTCCAGACTATCAAATTTAATCCCTTGCCTTCCTGTGGGCTTTCTTTATCTCCTAAGTGGCTTTGAAACCAAGACAGCACTGGTCACTTTGGTTGGCAATCTCTGTTTACATCTGGATAAAGGCATGCTAGCCTTGTTGATCCTTCTGGATCGATCATTAGCCTTCAGTACAGTTGATCAGCCATCTTGCCTCCCTTGGGTTAAGGTGCACTTCCCTTCGTTGGTTCTCCTCATTCCTTCAGGGACACTCTCAGAGATTTACTATTGGGGAGGAGATGTCCCCCTGAAAAGACCTGAATTGTCTGGGACCCTTATACCTATGGGATCACCTCTCCCTTTAACTCCCCCCCAATGCTCCCTTTGGTCATTGTCTAGGGGCCTCTTGCAGATGCCTGGCCTCAGGATGGCTTGCTTAGCTGTCACCAGGGGAAGGGGAGGGTTGCCAGTAATGCTCCCTCGAAGCTGTGGAGTCTTGTGAACAAAAATTCTGCTTTGTGAGCTACTGGCATTAAAGTTGTGGGTGAGCCATTTGGCTGCTGCATAAATCAGTTTGCTCTGGAGCCATCCTTCCCGAGCTAGGCCAAAAATGTGTGAGCTGGAGGCTAAAAAACTGTGAGCTAACTCACACTAACTCAGCTTAGAGGGAACACTGGTTGCCAGACCCCTGGTCAGAGCAGGGGTTCCCTCAATTTCAGGGGCTCTTATCCTGTTCAGGGAAGTCCCACCCCTGAACAGCCCCTCTCACATTGCCATTGTCAGTGCTATGACATCACACAGAAGTGATACCACGCAACATGCCAAGCATGATGATGTCTCTTCTGTGTGATGTCATTGTAGTGATGACATCTCACACAGTGATGTTGTCCTGCCCTCTCCACTCTTGGAAGGCTCCCTCCCACCCTCTGCTGGCTGGGTAAGTAAACCTGGCACCCCTAGGGAAGGGCCTTCTGAATTGTGGCCCCTACCCTATGGAATGCACTCCTGGATGACATCTGTGCCTTGCCTGACTTGTTTAGTAGGGCTTGCAAGGCTGAATTGCTTACTTTGGCCTTTGGGGAGTAACTACAGGTTTCAGCTTTTTAAAAAGTGGTATAGTGATAGCCATATATTTTAATACTTTAATGTTAATATTTAATATTTGTTATTTTTATGTTGTTTTACTTTATTTATTTTAATGTAAGTTGCTACGAGACCCTTCGGGTGAGCAGCGACTAAAAAATGTAATAAATAAATATCACTGGAACTGCATCCCTTGGCTTAAAAGTACACTCAAACTGTCAAAGTGAGTTGAACCAGAAAACATGTGAAATTATTTTGTATCCCTATTTCATATGTTCAGTATAAATGCCATAGTTGCATACTGACAAAATTTAACAGTAAGAAGGCAATGGACCATGAAAGAGTGCCCCCAGTTTCAACTCTGTAATAACTGAATATCGCACTCTTTGCCCTTTCACTCTGCATTTAAGCAGCATAGGATTTCTGTAGTCACCAGCATTCTAGAATTTGTGTAAGGCTGTAACCAGGGTGGGATACTTGGTGCTTTGACCCAGTGGAGAACTGTCTCCGCCCGTCTCAGAATTATTTAGAAACTCAGATTTTAATGTATGACTTGACAGTTGAGCTTGCTTTGAATCATAAAGAACATTTCTGCTTTAAAAACTTGTTTTGCTTTTGTGACTGGAAAAAATGCAGGGTGCTTGGAGACAGCAATGTGGGTGGTAACATAATTACATTTACGTCTACCCCACTTCTAACTAGGGTTGCCAGATCTCCTAGTATGGTGGGAGATTTCCTGCTAGCAACCCACGCTTCCTGTCATTACTCAGAACAGCAGCAGGAGAAAAATAAACAACACCCCCCCCCCCCCCAAAATCACTGTTGGGCTAACAGTGTGAAGTTATTTCTGGGAGAAACATGGAAGTGATATTGCACCTCTCTAGAAGAAGAAGAAGAAGAAGAAGAAGAAGAAGAAGAAGAAGAAGAAGAAGAGATTGGATTTATACCCCACCCTTCACTTGTAGTCTCAGAGCAGCTTACAAACTCCTTTCCCTTCCCCTCCCCACAACAGACACCCTGTGAGGTAGGTGGGGCTGAGAGAGCTCTGAGACAATTGTCCTTGAGAGAACAGCTGGTATTGAGCTATGGCTTGTCCAAGGTCATCCAGCAGGTGCAAGAGGAGGAGTGGGGAATCAAACCCGGTTCTCTCAGATTAAAGTCCGCACACTTAACCACTACACCAAACTGGCTCTCTAGGAATTGCCAGAAAAATTGTGGTTTCACCATGGAGTTTCTGATGATTCTTAGAGAGGTGTAATGCCACTTCCATCCCCCCCCCCCGCCAAAGTGATGTCACACCACCACTAATTGCACCCACCATGCCACTTGGACTCTCACTAGTTGCCAGGCCAGGTCTGACAACTCTGCTTCTAACAGTGCTCAAAATGGCTTGCAGCAATTGCTTATAAAGCTACAATAGCGCACACTAAAGTAATTGCAGCTGTAGGCTTAACTTGCAAAACTTCTGCGTAGTCAGGATCTACAGAAATTTCTTTGCCCAAGAAAGGAAGTGAACCAGGACCAGCGTAATCTACAGATGCCATCAAACCAGCTAACAATTTCCCACTGAAACAATAACATTTTGCCCATTCTGTGGAACCTAAGCATAGCCCATGTCTTCATCTGTAGGAGGCCAACATCACTAGTCTCCTCCACAGCACACTGAAAGAAGACCTCAACACTCACTTGATATTTCTACAGCTCCTTCTAGTCAAGAGGAGTAGCAATGGCCCTGAATTCCTGTGACTCTCAAATATGATTCCATAGGAAGGTTAATATCAGAGATGCACTAATGTGTTCTATTTCATTTCTTTTTCTTTTTTTGTTTTACATTGTTACTAAGAATAAGGCCTGTTGTGGAAATAAATACAGTGAGGTCTAGAAAGAAGCTCTGAGTGGGTTCCCCAGCCTTGGGCACTCAGCATCAATTTGCTGTGGTGACCTCAGCAGGGTATAATGATACACAGTCCACTGTTTTCTCCAGGATAACTGCTCTCCACCATCAGGAGAGCAGTTGTAATTCTGAGTGATCCCCAGCCCTCCAGATATTGGCAACAATGGTTCCCCAGGAGGAAAAGTACAGTCTTTCTCTGCAGTGGGGATCAAAACAGCTTACATCATTCTCCTCTCCCCCTTTTGAACTGCACAAGTACCATGTGAGGTAGGTTAGGCTGAAATTTTCTGAGTGGTATGAAATCACCAACTCAGCTTCCACAGCAAGAACCTAGGTCTGGCAGACCCTGCTCTGAAGTGCTAACTGCTATGCCACTGTGACTGTGATATCACCTGGTATCACAACTGAACTGCAGACAACAGATCTCCAGATCTCTTGCCCTGGAGAAAATAACTGCTTTGGATCTCCAGATCTCCAGATCTCTTGCCCTGGAGAAAATAACTGCTTTGGAGGGTGGACTCTATAGCATTCTATTCAGTGAATGCCTCTCCCTTCCTCAAACTCTGGCTTCCATAGACTCCACTACAAAATCTCCAGGAATTTCCCAACCTGGAGCTGGCAACTGTCATCAGAAATGGACCCAATGAGTTCCCCACAAAGGCCAAAGTTGCCCTGGAAAGGGCCTCCTGCCCATTTCTTTTTACTGACAGAACCAAGCTTGGTTGACTAGCAACAGCCATTGAGGGAAAAGTTAGCCCCATGCAGGAGGAGAAGGGAATGGCTGGTGGCCCACCTCAGTAGCCAGCCAGCTGCAGAGGAGCCAAGCAGGAGAAGCATCTTTGTCAGGAGAGACAGCTGTTTTGGCAGTTTATTCTGTAAGGGAAGTGTGTCCAGCCTGGCAGTGGGTGGAAGAGAGGAATAGATCCAGCACCCAGCCAATGATATGTGAATACTCTTGAGTGGTGTTTGATGGGCCAATGGCTGATGGAACATACAGCACAGCCAATGGGAGTGCCAATACGTTAAGGCTTTTATATATATTAGATTATGAGTCTTTTCACTATGTTCCTTTTGCATGCCATTTTCCCAGTTCATTTATTTACTGGATGCCAGGGTACCCCAGTCTTTTTTGAGCCTCCAGGTACCTTTGAAATTATGACACTGGGGGGGGGGGGGGCGGCACAACCACAAAACGGCTATTGCGGGGGACAAAGCCAACCACAAAATGACAGGAAGCAACCATTCAACATTTAAGGCAGCAGCTCTGTTTGAAAGGATGCCTTTTAAAATAAATGGATTAGTAAAGATCCTTGTACTATGGCGGCAGCTGTTGCTGAGGCTACTTTTTAAAAAATCTGCATAGGTAATCAGATCTTCAGTGGCCAATCAGAAGTCCTGCTGGGCAACACCCCCCAGCTAGCCCCACCCACTTTCTAAAAACATTTGCTGGCACCAAGTAAGGCATCAGTGGGTGCCACTTTGGGGGCATCTTCTGTATGCCATTCTTGTGCCACTTTGGGGGCATCTTCTGTATGCCATTCTTGTGCCACTTTGGGGGCATCTTCTGTATGCCATTCTTGTGCCACTTACATGCAATTGATGCAAAGAAAAAAAGTATGTCAGTTTAAATGGTAATATTCCTCTGATTGTTTTAGTACAGTTAGGTTAAAAAGAGGACAGACTCTTTGAATGAGTGGACAGAACTTGTGGCAGAAACAGCAGTTTTGAAACCAAAGTAGTGTAGCTGAAAAATCAAGGGCAAAGCTACACCATGTACCAAAACACTGCTTTTATTCCTATCTAATTTATTGTCTCAGCTGAAGATTGAAAACCTACACAATGGTTTTATGTTTCCTGTAAACTGGCCAAAAATGCTTTTTATGGTTTACCAAGAATATAAATACAATAACTGAAGTGCCGCACTGTGCATTTCTCTACAGGGGAAAAAAAAGATATCTTTTGATTATGAAATATTGTGTAGGAATATAACACAAGAACCACTTAAAATGGAGGAGACGCACAGCAGAATTAGTCAGAATATAATTTTTCCCTGGTGGCACATTTATTATCATGTCACAAATCGTTTGTTCTTATCTTTACCTTTTCCATCATAGTTTTTTCTTTCACTGGAAAAAAAAAAACCCTGCTAATGCAATAATTATAATGAAGGATTTGCTGGTATCTCCCTCCACACACGCACACACGCACGCACACACACTGTGTGTAGAATTGATTTTCATTTACATATTAGCAGATTTCCCTACAATCATTTCTTCTCCTGTAGAGAGGGGAGAGGAATGTCATTGAGACATCTGTTTAAGCATTTTAAGGAATTCAGCATGTCTTTCCTTCAGTTCACGAGAACGAGGAGTCGATCTTGAATCTGTCACTGCCAACGTTCATTTTGTAAAATAATAGTTACTATTTGTCAGTGGCATAGCAATTTTCTCATGGTAAATTTCTCAATTTCCTTTACATCTCTCATTTTACTAATATTTGTGACAAAGCTAGGAGGAGGTAGGCTATTATTAACCCCATGTTTTGAATGGGGAACTGAGGCCAAAAGGCCGTACCTTTGTGTAGAGCTCTGCAGTATCTAAGTGGAAGTCAGTTGCAGAGCAATCCAGTGTTGCGCCTGGGCTGAGGTAGTCGGCTGTGGCACAGCTGCAGTGGCGGTAGTCACCTCCCTAAGGGGATCATTATGTGGCAGCCAAATATGGGGAATGGTGCCACAACAGTGTTGCTGGGCACTCCCACTGCAGCGTCTGTGGTAATTCTGGAAATGGAATATGGGGTTGGGAAAGTGAAGTCGTAAAAGGCATATGACTGGCAAAATGAGAATGGACTTGAAGTTTAGAGCAAGTTGCTTTTTTTTTTTTTTTTAACGAGACTGGACTTGAAGTTCAGTTCAAGTCGCTTCTTTCCGTGCTTCCCATCCCACCCCTGCATTGAATTCCTGCCAAATGGACATCTGTATCCTGATAAGACATAATTCAGATATTTGAACGCTCCGCTGCAGGCAATACCTGGCACCGATACAAATGAAAAGTTAAAACCTTGATTTCAGAGACTGATACTTTGTAACATCTGTTAGATAAAATCTGGTACATTTGTTTATGGTATGCAAAAAAAAAAAAAATCAGCTTGCAGCTAGAAAGCAAACAAGTAATTGCTCTGATGAGATTTGGCAGGTGGAGAATTGATAGCTTTCAATTAAAACCCTTAACAGAAAGGGTGATCTAGTTGGGCCCCCAAAAGTGTCCCCGCTTTAAAATAAAACTTTGTTTCTAATTTGTAAATCTTCCTACTGTACGTAGAACAGCTAGATTATAATCTAGTGGCACCTTAAAGACCATCAAGCTTTTCAGGGGATTAGCTTTTGAGACTCAAACCTCCCTCAATCAGATGCCAGGACAGTTACCCACTGAAACATACTCCATGTATTCACCAGTATTAATGAGATACATTGCCTTGATATTTCCCTTACCCCATCTGAATGCTGTTTCTGATTTGAAGTGTATGCACTGATGGTATTGGGGTCATTTCCCCCCAACTTGCAGTGGGGAAACAGGGTAAGTGGAATGTACATTTAAGGTAGAATTGACCACACTGTACATTTTCCCCCTGACTTTGTTGATGTTCCTTTCCTTCACTGCCAAAGGGAAATATGTACTAAAGTATACTGTTATTTCTTCTCTTTGGAGATGACGCCATGTTCAATAAGAAACCCCCAGTATGTTTTCTGATCCATTTGACCCCCACACTGAATACCAGCACAATCCTAAGCAGAGTTCCTCCAGTCTAAGCCTGTGGGTTTCAATGGTTTTAGACTGGAGGAATGGCATAATTGCTTACTAAAGTAAAGTACTCTCTTTTTTTTCCTTATGGGGACTTTTTAAATGTCTATTTTATGGTGATGGTGGAAAGTGTTGTCACTTTCCACCCGGGCTGGGCATACCACTTGACCTCACGTCAAGATCCCTTACGAGGATCCCCAACTCAGGAAAATGGGCACTCAGGCCAGCTTTCCTGATAATGGAACCGACCCCATGCTGATACCACCAAGTTGTGACAAAGAAAGTTAATGAAACAAGCCCACATGCAATCCCCCTCCAAATGATGCTATACTAAAGGGCTGGGAGGGTGGGCCAAGTCACTCAACACCGAAAAGATGGCGAGAGGGGTGGTGCTGCACCTTTAGTACCAGCCAGTGAACCCCCAACCCTCAAGACCCTCTAATAGGGCCAGCGTCAGGTCATGCGGATGCAAGCTTCCCGCACTTGCTGCTGGCCCGCTCCCTTGGCCTGGTGAAGATTGCCTCTCAGCCCCTCCCTCCCCCTCCCCACAGTGTGGCAAACAGGGCCCCAAGTGATTCAGGGCCCCGGCTTGTCATTGCCAGCTTCTGTGTAGCAGCTCTGTATTTCATTGGTGGTCTCCCATCTAAGTACTAACTAGGCTTGACCCTGTTCAGCTTCTGAGATTCAATAAGATCAGGCTAGTCTGAGCCATCCAAGTCAGGGTACTTATTTTATATCATGTCTATATTTCTCTATCGATATAAGGATATATTTGTCCATTTGAAGTGCTCTCCTATCTTAATGCTAGATGGGTGGCTGAGCTGCTGTAAATTATAGAATCTTTGGAAGTGTTAAAATTACTGCTATTCTGAGCTGGTAGTAGGGTTGGCAGGTCAGATTGACCCGGCAGCAAGGGAGGTGGAGGGACTTTCTGGGAGTGGAGGGAGTGTGTGACATGCATGCAACATAGTGATCTCATGTGGAAGTGATGTCATCACATCGGTGCCACCACACAATGACACTCTGGTATTTTGAGCAAAACTCTGTGGTTACCATAGAGGCCCAAAATTTTTGGGATCACCCACCTGCAACTGGGGAATGGCATCCCTAGCAGGTAGGATTTTCTGTTGCTTAAACCAGTTGCAGCAGCATCCATCTAAGTGCATGAGTCAGTAGCTCTTGTCTATGGGACTTTGAATCTTTCCACCCAAACATCAGAAACGATAGGGCAGTGATGTGATAAGGTATATTATAGTTGGGGGAACATTAGCATAACTGCTTCCAGTTCTGTATGACAGAGCAGCACTGTGGATCGGGGCCTTGGATGCCACACATTATTTTTCTGTCCTCCCACAGAACTTCAAAAGTCTTATCCATTTTGGAATTCCAAACCTCAGTATGTGCTAACAAAGCGGGGAACATCTAATACCCAAATGTTCTGTTAGTGTTCTGTGAAACAGATAAACATATCAGGAAGAGCTGTTCCATTAGTAGGTGCAAATTAATTACACAGCAGCAAATGACAGTGGCTGGAAGAAGACAAATTAATACTAGAGCAATAACTAAACTGTGAGGGCTAGATTTGTCCCCAAAAAGAGGATGGCAAAGTGACCTGCAGAGTTATTGAAGTGCAGAAAATGGGATTAAGGAACATGCTCATTCACACACGTAGACATGGCCACACTGCAGGCAGTGTTATTTCAAAAAGGCAAATGTAGTATCTTCCTTAATGGGAGGAAATGGCAAATGTAGTATCTTTATCAATGGGAGGAAGGGTTATTTAAGAGCTTAAATTATCCTTTAGGGATCCTATTGCTATCCTATGCTCATGTAATTCCTTGTAAATCCATTATTTATAATACAAGTGGGGACATTCAAGGAACTTGCAAGGGCAGCCATACTGTTATCCCCTGCCTTTTCTTCCTCCCATCTCCCACACCCCTTCTTTCACTTTCTCACTCTTTCTCTCTTTTCATCAGGCAAAGTTTGTGGGGCAAAGAATTAAACCCCCTTTCCAGAACATCACAGCCTAGAGGTGCTATCCAAGCACTGGCAACTAAGAATGGGCACAAACCAAGAAACAAACCGTGGTTCGAACACAAATCAGGCTGGTTCATTGTTTGTTTCAAACTGTTTGGTTGTGTCGTTCCCGAATTCAAAAATGAACTGCTTTTTTCCCCACAGATGTTCATTTGGTTCATTAGAGCGGTTCGTTCTCCAAACAGCCTGGTGTCGATTCAACCAATTCCTAGACAATTCCTAGTGGGTGGACTTGTGGAGAGCCCTAGAAACACCCATAGCAGTTGTCCATGGCTTGATTGACAGCTCTGAGAGCTCTATGGGAGAAGATTGTGTGTGTGTGTGTGTGTGTGTACATGCACACACATCACACCCTGACTCAGCTGCAGGAAGAGAGAGAGGAGTTAGTCATCATGTGGAAGTGAGTTAGGAAGAATTGCTTGCTGTGTGGCTAATTTAAGGAAAGGCTAGAGCTGAGCTTTCCTGGGGACACCTGCTTTGGGAGGGCTATAACCCAGACTTCCCAAATCCAATCTTCACCAAACTTGGAGGGTGGGTGGAGGAGAGATTGCTGAAGACTCCCTGTGGATTTGACATCTCTAACTTGTGAGGGGGTATGTTCTATCACCTTCTGAACTCAAACCAAACAAACCATAAACCAGTTCAGGAAATGAGAAAAGTTCATGAAAGTTTCATGATCCATGGTTCATGTAATCAAACGAACCATGAACCACCACAAACCACCATTTCCCCAGTTCGTGCCCATCCCTACTAGCAACCCCTGGGAGATGCCAAGGACAGTCAGGATGTTTGGCGTTGCTCTGACATATTGATGGCACGTCAAACATGAAACCAGAATTGATGTTACTGCATTGGGTCAGTGCTCTAGGAATCACCCCAGAAGTTTTACCATAAACTTTCAGGTGAATCCTAGAACATCACCCTAATGCAGAGATACCACTTCCAGGTTCATGCCAGAAGTGACAATGATTCCCCCCTTCATGCTCCAATGCTCCATGGAGCAGTAGTGGGAGCTCGGGGATTCAAGGACTCCACACCACTAGGACAACTCCATCCACTCATGTGTGTGTGAGAGAGATGGGGGTGCAGCTTCTTATAACAGCAAAAAAAGTGAAACAGTCCAACAAAATACCAACATCAAAAGTAGTTTAATCTTTTTTGTTTCTTTGTTTACTTTGAGTTGTGTATTCATGCATAGACCATTGCATTTATTTGAACTAGATGTCACATGGTCAGAATTGCATACCCAGTCTTAGGAAGAAGAAGAAGAAGAAGAAGAAGAAGAAGAAGAAGAAGAAGAAGAAGAAGAAGAGATTGGATTTATACCCCGCCCTTCAATCCCCAAGGGAGTCTCAGAGCAGCTTACAAACTCCTTTTCCCTTCCCCTCCCCACAACAGACACCCTGTGAGGTAGGTGGGGCTGAGAGAGCTCTGAGAGAATTGTCCTTGAGGGAACAGCTGGTACAGAGCTATGGCTTGCCCAAGGTCATCCAGCAGGTGCAAGTGGAGGAGTGGGGAATCAAACCCGGTTCTCCCAGATTAGAGTCTGCGCACTTAACCACTACACCAAACTGGCTCTGTCCGGGCAGTCAGAGGATTGTGCAAAACTAGGACTGCAACATGCTCATTTCTGTTCAGCTGATCTGAAGGGCAGTAATCAAAGGGATCACTCAGTTCACAGAGGTTCAAAAGTAATTGCACAGTAACTATTAGTTATGACTCAGGAAAAAGTTGCACAGCAATGCAGTACTCAAGTTAATTACAGGAACAGGAAGGGAGAGGTTGCATTAAAAAGTTTGCTCAGTGCTTCCCTTGGAGAGACTGAGCAAGCAATGTCTTTGTGCATTCTCTGCTTGTTTTGGAGCATATTTAAATGGTAATGAACTGACAGAGCAAGGAACTGTGTTTAGGAAATGTCAGCCTGTTTTGAGGAAGTACAACAAAGGCATGTGGTACTAGGATCATCCAAATGGTTTTTTTTTGGGGGGGGGGTACCTTTTTGTACCTTTTTCATAATGGCTGGGTTGGATTCAGCCAGGTTTTTCACTCAATCTCACCTAATTCCCCTCCTGAGCACCATCCTTGTTTAACATGTTTTTTTGTCGAAACAGGTCTCTTGATGCCTGATATAGCATTTCTGGGATGAGCAAAGGGAATCCCTCCTTCCTTTTTGCTCTCCAAACCAACCTGTTGCATCCGCTATCTGCTACAGCTTCATTTAACATGCTTCTCCTTTCTCAAATGTTCCCACCCATCTAGGGAATACTGATGGCCATAGGTGTCAACTACGGGGGGGCTCGAGCCCCCCCCCCGAAATTTCCCGGGGGGGCTTAGCCTCCCCTGGCAAAACGGAGCATCCACCAGGCCCGCTTGCTTGCCTGCCTGCCTGCTCGCTGGCCCACTGGCCAGCTGGCCGGCAGCCTCCACCTCTCCCCCCTAGGCCTGGCCTGGCCACTCGTGCCTCCGTGGGGCCAGCTGGGCAAATGCCCAGCGTGCTGGCGTCACCCGGAAGTGACGCCAACACGCTGGGCACGTTGCCGGGGTGACGCTCTGGCAATCGCCCTGAGTTTCGGGGCGATTGCTAGAGCGTCACCCCGGCAACGTACCCAGCGTGCTGGCGTCACTTCCGGGTGACGCCAGCACGCTGGGCATTTGCCCAGCTGGCCCCACGGAGGCACGAGTGGCCAGGCCAGGCCAGGCCAGGCCCAGGGGGGGGAGAGGCAGTGGGGATATGGTCCTGGCGTGCATGCACGCGAAGCGCGCGCACACACACGAGCCCCTGCCCCCCCCCGGGGATTCTAAAAGTCGACGCCTCTGCTGATGGCATCAAAATGACACATCACTAATCAGATTTAACTATGTGCTGATATCACTGAGCAAAAATTAAGTTTATTTTGATTGAGGGCAAAGCTGCCTGGACTGGCCGTTTCAGTGATCTTAAATTGCCAACCTCCAGGTGGGGGCTGGAGGTCTCCTTGAATGGCAGCTGCTCTCCATAGGTTGCTATCTTTTTATTTATTTAAAATATTTCTTCCACTTCTCTAGAGAAAATGGCTGCTTTGGAAGGTGGACTGTATGGCATTATACTCTGCCAAAGTCCCTCCCTTCCCTAAAATCCACCCTCCCAGGATCCACCCTCAAATCTCCAGATATTTCTGAACCTGAAATAAGCAAAACTTTCTTAGTAAAGGTCCAAACCTCATTTCTCTCCAGGCCTGCTGCAAACTTGTAACATGGACACCACCCCCATTCTTGTCCTCTACATACACTCTCATGACATGAAGGGGGGGGGGGAGAATAACTCTATTTTGTTTCTGAAATGTGATAAATGTTATCTTGTAGCCTCAGTCCACCGGAGCTCTGATAAAGTATGGCTGTTCCTGCTAGACCATGGCCATGCATATTGGTATCATTTGTATTAAAACTTATATTTCACCACTCAGTCTAAAATTGTTTCCCTTGGCAGCCTGCAGTACCAAATACTGAAATGCACATTTTTTTAAAAAAAATAAAATAAACCTATTAGAACAACAAATAGGGGCTCCTAGAGATCATTTCAAGTTGGGAAAATGGAACAAGGAGAAAGCCTTAACCTCCACAACTACCACCCCATATGGTGTGGACCCAATCAGAATCAGTCCCTTCCTGCATGATAATTGCATCTTTAAAAAGCTTTATGTGAGTTCCAATCACAATACTTCCAGCATCTGATACAGTTTCACCTTCAGAAAGCTTTGCATTCCAGATTAGGTGGTTGATTCTGGTTGCCTGCGGAATAACACTGCAGGGCTAAGGATCATATATTCAGTGCTATAGCTTTTCTCTTTTAAATATGCCGTCCCTAAAAACCACCTCAGCCTTACCTTCTTTTATCACCAACCTTGTCATAGGACAAGTGTGTATTTCTACAGGTGAGTATTGTTGTTGTTACCTTTCCCCTCTCAGATTAAAGATTTGTGGGGGGAAAGGGCAACATAAAAGAGTACAGAATAAAATCAGGCTCCCACACAGAGAGGTTATCTTTTTAGATTCCCCCAGATACAATCTTGACAAATGTGTACTGCATGAAAATATTAACATTGCAACTGTATAAACTAGCAAGAAGCAAATAGGCGTATGGATCAGACTACCAGATTAGGGGAAATGTAGGTCTGTCTCCATTTGCCTCCATTTGGATATATTCACTAGTAAAACAGTATTCATGCATGACTCTGCTGGCATCGGAATGCAGATGGGAATATGCACCCCACTGAAAGCAATGCGTGTCTGATTGACAGCCGCAGTTCCTAATCCAAGAAGGGGGAAAAAAACCCATAAATGTCCCCTTTATTGTCTCAGGGTACAAATGTTTGATAAATAAAGTTGCCAACACCAGGTCGGAAAATTCCTGGAGATTTGGGGGTAAAGCCCGGAGAAGGTGGAGCTTGGGGAGGAAACTACCTCAGCAGGGTATAATGGCATCGAGCCCATTTTCCAAAGCAGCTTTTTTTTTCCCTCAAGGGGACTGATCTTTGTAGTCTAGAGATGAGTTGCAATTCCTGGAAATCTCCAGGCCCCATCTGGAGCCTGGTAACTCTATGTGATAAATACTTGAAAGTTCAAGGCTTTGTGAGGGGACAGTATTAGTAGGATTCTTTGGTTCAGAATTTTTTTTTTCCCCAAGAAGAGGCATTTAACACAGCAGGAGGAGAGGTTCTGTGCTGGTCCTTTCCCTGATGCTACATGGATCGTTCAAAAACTTAACTCCTCTACTCTAATTGGTTGAACTGGACAGTCTACAACTTCATTCTGCTCAATGTGCAGGACAGCTCTTAGATCTCCTGTGTTTCAATGACAACATGGCAACACCTGCACTGCAGATGCTTGGGATGCTACTGGGAGACCAAGAGAAGTCCCAAGTCATCTAGGCTATACCAGTGTTGGGTTAGTTTCATTGGTGGAGATTATGCAGATGGGAGGAGCTACAGCATGAGCATTTCCTACATCACCTGGACATTCTGGTATTACTCCGGTGGTACAAGAAGAAGCCATTTTAAAACAGCTTGATTTTAAAAGGATACCCTAGATGGGATCACTTGAGTTAATCTTGGAATGGTTCAAGGCATTTTTAACAGCATGAATGTCGCCCATGAACTCTCGGTTATCTATCCCCAATATAAACAAAAAATGATTTTGACTTTCTCGTTCTTGCTGCTTTGTTTTCGAAATCGTAATTATACATTTGCTTATGTGAAACAGAGCCTATGATTCTTTACTTTTGCACCATTTCTGTGTCTTGCACCAAATTCCCCCCATATAATGATCACATTTACTTGTGTGTCACTGTTTTAGCCTGTAACTGGTGTGTGTTGTACATGGAGACAGGGGCATAGAGTTTTGTAAATTCCGGGGAAGGCTCTTTAGTGCGCGTGCGAAGCGCGCACACGTGCTGGGGCAATGCCCCCCCACCGGGAAACCTCCGTGCCTCCCCAGGCCCTTCCGAGGCCCGCCAGCCGCTGCTGCCAGGGCCTCTCCCCCCCCCACTCCTTCCCTCTCCCTTCGCTGGGAAAAGAGGGAGGGAGAGGGAAGGATGGAAGAGTGGCTGGGCGGGGGGAGGAGAGTCACCGGCAGCAGGAGCTGCCGGCCTCGGAAGGGCCCCGGGAGGCGCGGTGGCAGGCACTACATTTTCCCGGGGGGGGCTCAGTCCCCCCAGGAAATTTCGGGGGAGGCTCGAGCCCTCGAGCCCCCTCCCCCCCCCCGTAGTCTACGCCTATGCATGGAGATACCAGACATATTGTGTGTGTGCATAAATATAATTCACAATACAAATGAATATATAGAACCTCAGTGAAAAGCAAAGAACTAAAGCTGCTGACAAAAATGCAAACAGATACAAGAAGAAATGACACGGAATATTGGCATCCCTGTTGCAGCTCTGTGTGGTGACTGCCTAAATAAAACAAAACTCCATTTCATTGTTTTATAATGTGCACAGTTAATCATCCAGGGATATCCCCTCACTGGAGATTTCCAAACTCAGTGGGCTCTTCTCTGGTGTTTAGTAAATTAATTTTTTTTGAATGAATTCTCATGAAATTTCTAATTCTAATAACTTTAGGTTGGATGTTTATATTTCAGATGAAAGACAAACATTTTGGGGCCAGTCACAAGAGGCATGAATAATTTCTTCAGAAGCTTATCTAATTAATTACATTCCTCTGTAATGTCTATAAAAGTTGAACTGCCATCATTCCATTAATTTAGATAAAAGAAAATCTTTAGTGTTTAAATGTGACACTTGGCACTGTGAATTCAATGCCTTCATTGTTTACATCCTTTTTTTCCCTCCCTTTGTGAAGTTCAGATACAGAAGTTGTGTTTGAAATGTTTGGAATACAAAGTATGTGTGCAGCTGTATCTCCCCCACATCCGGGAGAAAAGCATTATTGTTCCATGTTAAACATGCCCGTGAAGAGAATTCATTGCATGCCAAAAGTGATGAATTGTGGGATCTGATGATGAACTGCATTTATCATGTACATGGTTCTCATTCTTTGTCATGGTCAGCCTCTGTAATGGGAGAATTGCTTGAGTTCCTCGCATATATGAAAGAGAAAATAAATAGGTCCTAGAAAGGTTCCATTCCTCTTGGTGTCTCTTTGGAACTGCTTGGAACTGGAAAGGAAAAAGTCATAGATGCAACAGATGTAGAGCTTAATGGGATCAGATTAGTCCCAGATGCTGTTTTGCACAATGTCCAACTGGTTGTCCTAAAGGGCCAACAAACAAGATGACAAAGCCAAGGCCTTCCCCTGACCCCCACCTCCTAGGACTGGCATTTGTTTAGGGGAACCAACATGTGAGTCATTGAATATGAGTTGAATCCTGGTTTCACAAACCTGCTCACTCTTCCTTTGCATCAATTTAGAGCACACAGAGAACACAGAAAGATCAGGAACGGTCTTACTAGAAAGTCTGACTGCTTTTATTGATTTCAGGAAACATTGATAAGCTTCTGGGAGTGTGTTAACTAGTACACAATTTGAAACCTATTAGACCAATGGCTTAGGAAGCAAAGGTCCTCAAACTGGTGGGTGCCATCCAGGCCATACTTTGGGGCAGAAGTCCCAGACTCCAACTTGTGTGCCCAGGTGGGGATGCATCAAATAGGCTGTTTCTCGTGTGATGTATGCATTAGCTTCCAAAGATAAGGCCATTCACTCCAGAGTCTAAAATTACCAGACATAGGGTTGCCAGCCTCTTGGTGGGGTCTGGAGATCTCCCGCTTTTACAAGAGATCAGCTTCCCTGGAGAAAATGGCGGCTTCAGAGGGTGGACTCTATGGCATTGTACCCTGCTGAGGCCCCTCCCCTCCCCAAACCCCACCCTCTCCTGTACCTACCCCCAAAAGTCTCCAGGTGTTTTCCAACCCAGACCTCACAACCCTAACCAGATACCACCAATTCTGGCATGCAGTCTGACTGTGGCGGGCAACCCAGTACATGCTGATTGGGCAACATATTCTGCAGAACAAACTAGAAATTGTGTCTGCATAAAAATACATCTTTTTTTTGCTTATACCAACTCTGCTCTTCACCTTTCCTATAAAATCTGATTAGAACACCTCCGTTGATTTTTTTTTTTTTTTTGCCAGACTGAAATAATAGATGAGCAGTCAGGCCAGCTAATAGCATAAAATGGCAAAGATAAGCGAATAAATAAATCCTGGTTGTTTACAGCTTCCATTCGTCAAGCAGAATGCCCTTTATCAATAAAACAACACAAACTTCATCGGGGGGGGGGGGGACCCTTATCCATTTAGTCCAAGAAAATCTTCATCAAGCTGATCTCTGGCAAACACTGTTTGCAACAGATATTTATTTGTTGTCTTCCTTTTTGTGAAGTGTTTCCTGTTTCCCTTTATCCACCCCCCTTCCACCATGGGATAAAGCATCCCAGTTATTGGGAGGATTAAAAACACAGCTAAGGTTCCCAGTCTTTCGGTGGTGGCTGGATATCTTCTGGGATTACAATCGATCTCCAAGTGTCAAAGGTCAGTTCACCTGGAGAAGATGGCCACTTTGGATGGTGGCCTCCATGGCATTATACCCCATTGAAGTTCCTCCCCTCCCCAAACCCCACCCTCCTCAGGCTCCACCCTGGTATTTCCCAACCCAAAGCTTTCTGCCCAGGAGTATCTATCTACCTCAGGTTTTTTATGTCAGTGGTATGAAATGAAGTATGTTTACCTTTTTTGTTTTTCATACGGTGTTTTTCTTCTCTTAGGAAACCCCAGTCAAATATCCCGAGTGCCTGTTGCTATCAAAGTCCTGGATGTAAACGACAATGCTCCTGAACTGGCATCAGGAGATCAAGCCTATTTGTGTGAAAATGGGAAATCGGGAAAAGTAAGTGTCTTTGATGGTGTAGATCCTGTAGTTGTCTCTAAAATCTTCTCCTTCTCTGCTAACCAATGAGTTGTACATTTCCCCAGATTCTGTTAGATATTAGCTCTGTTCCCACAATATATTTAGTGATATCAATACAGAAGGGTGAAACAGGACTGCACTTGCAACCCGTCACAAGAATTCCAGTCATTGGCCAGATTTTTCCCCCACTCAGTTTCACACAATTCCCCTCCTTACTAGAGTCCCCAACCCATATTATGTCTGCCCATGCTGATTCCTTGATTCACAGCATAGCCCTATTTTTGGTGACCTTTCCTTCCTTTTTCACCAGCAAAAAATCTGTTTGGATCCCACTGATTCTTCCAAAGGTCTGAACAGAATGAGTAAGCACAAAACTGGTGTGTAAAAGAGGCTCTTCATGTGATGGCCAGACCCTATAAACTCTATTATGACTTTCCATGGATTGTGTGGATTATTGTTATGGGCCATCAGGTACAATCCCTTTCACCCTGCCCATATTTCACCCTGTTCATATTCCTAGATAGGCGTAGAACTATCATATAAAACAGATACACTGAGACTGTGCACATGTCCCACTTAATCACTGTCTATAAAGTGCCATCAAATAGCCAATTTATGATAACCTTTTAGGGTTTTCAAGGCAAGAGACAAACAGAGGGTGTTCTGTCATCTTCTGCCTTTGCATAACAACCCTGGACTTCTTTGTCAGTCTTCCATCGAAGTATTAACCAGGATCCTCCTTGCTTAGCTTCCAAGATCTGATGAGATTGGGCTTCCCTGGGCTTCTCACATCAGGGCCAAGTATACTTATTGTTCACAAACTATCCATTTACATTGGGTAGAGAACTACTGTTAACAACACTCTCTACTAGTTCTTTAGTCTGCATGAGCTCTTGGTTTCATCTAAATATTTCAAAGCATGGTGTGTTTCAAATAGTAGAGTTGTGCTACACACATACACACACAGAGAGTCTGGTATAATCTGTTGCATTTTAATGTTTAATGTGTGTATGGGGACAGATATGTATGATAAATCAATAACAATTTAACATATGACAACAGGAAATATCAGCTGGAGGAGGGGATTGAGATCAGAGCCTGGATGTGGTGGGGTTTATTCTTTTTTTGTCATGCCATTTTTTGTTTCTTCAATCACACCAATTTATACGGTTAATCCATGCCCATATGCATGTGTAAAACACTGACAACTAGTGATTTATGGTGGCCCTGTAGGTTTTTCAAGGTAAGTGATTAAGCAGAGGTGGTTTACCATTGGCTTCCCGTGCAAAATCTTCCTTAGTGGTCTCCCATCCAAGTACTAGCCCTACTTAGTTTCCGATATTTGACAAGATTGGTCTATACTATACATTCTACGTCCAGCCCCCCATGCCCATATACAACAACAACAACAACAATAAGGCATCAAACTGCAACAGCCTTACGATGGCTCCATGTAGTTATACCTCATGGAGTTTTCTAGGTAAAATATGAGCAAAGGTGGTTTGCTGTTGCCTGCCTCTGCATAGCAAACCTGGACTTTCTTGGTGGTCTCCCATCCAAATACTAACCAGGGCCAACCCCAAACTCTGACAAGCTAAAGGTAGCCTGTGCTATTTAGGCTGCTACATACTATTAACATGATCCAAATGCCCATTCTGCACAGTTGCCATTACAAAAATATAGTGGGAAGTCTGTGCAAAGTTCTCCTTCTGTCACAGGTACCCCTCGAGACAGAACCAACAGTGCCACTAGATGGAGACAGAAGAACATAGGGACTTTGTTAGCTATAGTCAGGCCTATAACCCTTCTAGTGTCTCTCCATAGAGTGACAGTTTCATATTTTGCTCATGACCTGCAGTATCGTTTCCAGAAAGGTTGGTTTTCAGTCTTCGAGTTCTGTACCAATGGTGGAAGATTATAGCCTCGTCCAGGCTGAGTAACATGCCTCCTGCTCAACAGAATTTGTGGGATCCTAGTAATCCACCCATTTTTAATGAGGAAAATCAAGAGATGCTGTTTGGGCAAAGGGAAGAAGAGAAAAGAACAAAATGACATAAGGTATGGCTTTTATGTAGAACAAATACACACACACACCCAAAAAAGAAGAGAAATGGGCTGAGGAAGCCACACAGATGTATGGCTCAGTCATGGAGTGAGTCAGTCCATTGTATCATTTAGCTCAGGTTTTTTTCCCTACCCTGACTGGCAGGGGCTCTCCAGGGTCTCAGTCAGAGATAAATCATCCTTGCAACCTGAGATTTTTTTAAAAAAATAAATAAAAATAAAATAAAAATAAACTGAAGATGCTGTAGATTGCATCTGGGACTATGCACACAAAGACTCTGTGGTCTACCACTGAGCCTTTTCCCTGTCAGATTTTGGCGGCAACCTGTGATTCTGAATCCACACGGCTTTGCCTCATCCATAATTCAAGAAAGCACCAAATTTTGGGTGAGATTGAATGAAATAAACAGGACCTAATCTCCTAAGAGGCAGTACTACACAAATGAAACAGAATCAGTTATAATATCCAGCCTGGGAAGACACTGAGTGACGGAAATCTCCAGCTCTGTAGCTACCTCATTTATTTCTGGGTAGTGACATTTTAATTTAAATAAACAGCAGCTGACAGCATGACACTGGAGTTGTTAATCCAGCTATTCTTGTGCTTCAAGGGTGTTTGGCATTAAATTCACCATTTACCAAAGCAGCTTACCTTACAATACATTTAGGACTCGTTTCTGTCTTATCATGGGGTTGTTCACGACCCTGTTTGTGCCAAGATTTTATTGTTATGAACAATCCACATTTAAAATTAAAAAAAAAACAAAAAACTTTTGGTGGTTATTTTCACAACTCTGGCCTATTCTAGTTACCCAGCGGTCATGAAACAAACAAAATCAAATGTAAACCATTCTGAAGTTCAAGGCTATATGAGGACAAAGTTACTCATTGTACCACAAATTTAAACAACGTCATTTCATCGCACAAGGGAACTCCATCCCCTTTTAATTTACCCTTCCTGAAGTTCCTCACAAGTTCCCAAAGTAAATGGTGTTCTGGTTAGGAGACAAATTTACAAGCAGCCATGTGAAACCAGAATGAAGAAGAGAGAAGAGAATGGACTTATACCCTGCCCCTCACTACTCAAAGGAGTAGAGTAGCTTACAATCTCCTTTCCCTTCCCCACCCCACCCCAGACACCCTGTGAGGTAGGAGGGGCTGAGAGAGCTCTTTTGAGGACTGCCCTTGAGAGAACAGCTCTGAAAGAACTTATGACTGACCTACGTTCACACCATCAGCTGCATGTGGAAGAGTGGGGAATCAAACCTGGTTCTCCCAGATTAGAGTCTGTGCTCTTAACCAGTACACCAAACTGGAATGAAGGAATGCTACAGTTGAACTAATGAAACAATGAAAGAACCACAGCTACCAAATTTAAAGCAACAGCGAGACTGGTGGGGCTGTGTAAGACACTATAACCATCTTGGAAATATTACACAGCTAACAAGTTTTAATCAAGATACAAAGAGCAAATTTTCAAGATACAGTATACAAAAAAGCCCAATCAAAATATTATTTAACAAAGTTTCTGGATATGACTTAAATGCTGTATGAAACATGCTGAATTTTCAAATCCTGCTCGACTGGTCTGACAGAGCCTAGGAGGAATTATATGTATGCAGTTATTATTGGTCCTTTTCTGATGAAGATTTTGGAAACGAACATATTACCCGGAAACTTTGTTAAATAATATTTTGATTGGACTTCTTTGTATAATGTATCTTGAAAACTTGCTCTTTGTATCTTGATTATAACTTGGTAGCTGTGTAATATTTCAAAGATTGTTATAGCGTCTTTCACAGCCCCACCTGTCTTGCTGTTGAACTAATAGCAGGAGAAGCGACAATGCTAACAGAAATATAACAACACGGTGCCCTGGCAAAGATAGCCCAGGCTTGCCCGATCACCTCAGATAATGTGAAGCTAAGCAGGGTCGGCTCTAGTTAGTACTTGGATGGGAGACCACCAAGGAAGTCCAGGGTTCCTGTGCAGAGGCAGGCAATGGCAAACCTCCACTGCCTTGAGAATCCCTGGGGGTTGCCGTGTGTCATGTGACTTGACAGCAAAATGAAAAAAAAAAGTCTAAAGTGTGCAGAAATGGGGTGAGGATCCATGTTTCATAAACTCTGAAGGAAGCTTCTCTGCCCCACTTGGATATCGGTCTTCCTCCCAAGCTGAGCTTTTGGGCTGAGTCACCCAGAATGCCTCTTCTTTTGATATTGCCCTACTTGTTGCTACATGTCATCATATCCAATCTTCTGTATACGCCATACACTAGCAACTGGCTGTTGCCTTCCATCTGTCAGTTTTCAAGGCACCGGCTGAGTGGGCTGTCATATGATCCAGTGTTCATCAGCATTTTAACAGCTGTGCAAAATGGGTCAGGAATAGAAAACTGACAGCAGGAAGCAAAAGTACAGTTTTTGCATGAAAGGGCTCACCCAGAACTTCAGAACACGGGAAAAGGAGGAGGATGGGAAGGTTTTTAAAAAAAAAATTATTAAATTTTTTAATTATGGCTAATACAGAAAAAACAAAGAGTACTACCACAAGCATTAAAACATGGCAGGTAAAAGTACAAGAACAAGAGTCATGGGTGAACTTTCATGTCAAGAACAAATGGAAAGGATGGGAAGGGTTTAATAACGGGGGCAGTAGCAAAGATATGAGGACTGGGAATTTATGTATCTGGCCATTGATTTACTTTACTTATAGCCTGCTTTTTTCACTCAAGTTTGATTAGACAATGTTAAGCAATGCCATCAAACACCATGAGACATACAATAAGCAGTGCAATAGGACTAGGGCTTTGCAAACTAGGAAGTGATGCAAAGAAGTATCAGTCATGAAACAAATGGAATGATGAAGCAGAAGATAATACAGTAAGATCGAGATAATGCACAAAATAAACAGTGGAAAAGAATGCAGTCCTGTTCTTGTCACAAGAGCACCCTCTTGAACCATTGCATTGTACTACAGCCACGTTCCCTTTATAACATTCTATTTGCCTCATACTGCTTCTTAACTTATTAGTATTAAGCAGATTACTAAAATATAGGAAAAGTTAGACCCCATCTGAATGGCTGCAAAAGATCTATCATGCATGCATAAAGTTGCCCTCCTGAACAATTTTGTTTTACAAATTTTGTGGAATGACAGAAGTATGGGAGCTTTCCTGATCTCCTCAAGCAGGCTATCCTACCAGACCATGCACATGTATGGCCAACTGTTGATCTTACCCATTTTCAGGGGGGCACATTCAGCAAAACTTTGTTGAGATGAGTGAAGCTGTCATGGCAAAGTACAGTAGGAGAGGCAGTCCTATGTTAGTCCAAGGCCATGAAGGGCTTTGTAGGCGATAATCAGAACCCCAAATTGAACCCAGTACCTGGTTGGTAGCCAGTGGAGTGAATGTAGAATTGGCTTGATATGTCTACTTTGCCTAGCTCCCAATAGTAACTGAGCTGGAACATTCTGTATCAACTGGAGTTTCCAAGTTGACTTCAAGGCACATGGCCAGGTTGGATAAGTCAAGGTAGGGAGCCATTTTCCAATAGGGACCGAAAGCGGGTTACGAAATCTCCCCTTCTCCATTTTATCCTCACTCCTTGGGGGTAAGTCAAAATGGGTAGCTGTGTTAGTCTGTCTATAGCAGTAAAAAAGAGCAAGAGTCCAGTAGTACCTTAAAGACTAACAAAATACATGGCAGGGTATGAGCTTTCATGAGGCACTGCTCACTTCTGGCAACCCTTGGGACAGGTTGAGAAAGACTGGCTATCCCAACTTCCATGGCAGAGTGGGGAACTAAGCCTGGGTCTCCCATGCTAATAATTACATCACACAGAAAATAAAGGATGAAAAGAAGGAGAGGTGGAAGAAAGGAAGAATGGATAAAGCAGTTAGGAGAAATGAATCTGGAATGTAATGGAAGAGTAGGTGAAATTTGCATATAGGTGAGGAAGCAAAGAAGGGGGATGCATTTGGGGAAAAAGAACCAAAAATGAGTGTGATATAAAATAGGACCCATGAGAGAGCCTTGACCTGTACAGCCCAGGCTATGCAGATCTTGGAAGTTAAGCAGGGTCAGTCCTGGTTAGTATTTGGATGGGAGACCTCCAAGGAATACCAGGGTCTCTACAAAGAGGCAGGCAATGCAAACCACCTCTGAACGTCTCTTGCTTTGAAAACCCCAAGGGGTTGCCATAAGTCAGCTGCAACTTGATGGTACTTTCCACCACCACCATACATGAGAGAAACCTGAAGAGACCAAAGAACTGGGGATGGAAATATACTGTATAGCAGACAATCAAGAGACAGACACTGGAAAGACAGAATAAAGAAGAACTAAGAACATAAACTAAGCCAATGGTTTAACCAGTCCAACGGCCCATCCAGTCCAACACTCTGTCATACAGTGGCCAAAAATAGCAGGTGCCATCAGGAGGTCCACCAGTGGGGCCACTGACTTGTGTGAGTCAATTAGAAATATTAAACCTCACACTGAAAGCAACCAAGCAGATGTAGATGGTTCTCCAATCTTCTGGCTCTTCATTTGCCTGCCTCTTTCAAATTAAATCTCTATCAACTGACATAAAGAAAGAAAGCCGTCTCTCGATACTATCTGAATATATTTACGCATTTGGGAGTTAATTTACAGCTAAGTTAAATTGAGTTTGAATCACTTTAAGGGAGCTGATTACATCTCAACCTCTTAGAAAACCTTATTTGCAGTCTGTAAATATACCGAGTGAACTATCGAATGCACTTCATTTTTCCACGTGTTCTATTTTGGGCCCTGATATAATTGAGAGTGGCAACCACGGCGGCTGGTGACGTGACAGAATGCATTAAAAACTGTTGATGTATAACATCGCCAGATGAATTCTCCCTGCTTTTCTTCTGAATCTGTAACAGCATATCTGCTGAAAAAGCATTGTCACTTTGTGTTTGGCATCCTTTCTATACTGCTGCATATGTATAGGGTTGTTTTTCCTCTCTCTCTCTCTCTCTTTCTTTTTTGCTCCCTGCCACTTCACACCAGATAAATAAATCTGATATTAATTAGTTGCATTAACGAGTCACCAGTTCGATACGATTACGCCCACGCTGAAGTCACCTCATTCTTGCCACGTGCTGAGGATTAGTCAAGGCCCAGAGAGTCTATACGCACTCTCTAATTTGGGGGGGGGTGGTGGTGGTGGAGGAAATCCTCATGGTTTGAATGGGTTTGCAGGCATTTTAACTGATGTTTTCCTAATTCGGTTGATTTCCGTGTTCCCACTTATGGTTGCCCTTGATCTGTTTAAAGAACACACGCACAGGCAGAGAATCTGAACATTCTTAATAGCATTGCCATCGGCGAATGAAAGAAAGAATAAATCATTCTGCCTTTACTTTGCTCCTGGCAGGCTACCCAACAACAACGCACCTGGCAGGGTGGGACACACACCTGGGCCCAGCAGCAGGGCTCCCTTGGGGGAAGTGGGGGGGGGGACCAAGGACAGGATGGTGCAACCAGTATAGCCTCAGCAACAGGGCAGCTTTGGCGGTCTTCCCTGGGAAGCTCAAAAGGCAGTGAGCAAGCCTGGATAAGGGAACAGTGGCTCTCTGGGCCCAGTAGTGTTGCCAGAGATAGCAGGTTGCATGGCCTGGTGACCAGTGGGAGATGAGGGAAGGCAGGTCGTTTCAGTGGGGGCTAGGTCTTCATCACCACATGATGACTCAGAAGCACCGACATTGCACTGGGGTTTATGGAGTTTCTGGGCAAGTGCTGGAGTGTCATTCAGGTGTGATGTCTGCGCTTGCAGGTCTCACCGGAAGTGATGTCATCATGTGGCAACAAAGACTGCTGCTCCCCCCCCCCCCATTTTTCCAGTCTACTGCTCTCCACTGACCAGATGAACACCAGTGGACATCAGCAACAATTACCAGGAGTTTGCCTGGTAAATCTAAGGGTTAGGTGGTTTAAGGCGGGGCTGGCTAAGGAGCAGGGAATATAGAAGAGGAAGGTAGAGCTTAGCTCAAGGACCGGGTATGGAGCTGGGGGCTATGAAAAGTGAAGGAAGGGGAAATGGGTGAGGGCCACAGAGCAGAAGGCAGAAACCGAGCCAGCCAAGAGAAGAAAGAGGAAGAAGGAGGCAGGTTACAGCATTGTGGGTCTTCTATCACCTGATACCCTGGGGTAAGTGAAGTTAAATCACATCTTCAGGTGTGTGAATTGCTTAATAAAACAGCCTGTGCGAAGAAGCTGTGACTGGGCTGGTGCTGTCAAGCCCTCGTGGGCCATTAGTGTGGTATTCCCCTCCCCCCAGAGGGTGCCGTATTTGCATTTTCAGTTGGCCTCCAAGGCAGCTTACCAACAAGGTGATCTAAATATACTGCAGTCATTAAGAATACTTAAAAAAAAGATGCCTCCAATTTGGATTACGAAAAATGCATCAAAGTATGTCCTTATCCTCTAAAACCCCCAATAAAGTTTTTAAACACTATTAGCCTGCCTTCCACAAGCCAACAATGATCTGTCCTTGAGAGAGAACTGAACAAAAGAAGTATCAGTACTGAAAAGACTCTGCTCTGTTTTTTTTACAAGAATTAAAATTTCAGGAGGCAGTCCAGTCTGTCACTTGGGAGAGAGCTTGTTGGGTGGGGTTTCCAATTCCAGGATGGGAAATTCCTGGGGACTGGGTGGGGGTGGATCCTGGAGGAGGGTGGGACCTCAGCAGGGGGCATAATGGCATGCAGTCCAGCCTCCAAAGCAGTTATGTTCTCCAGGGCAACTGGTCTCTGGAGTCTGCAGATAGGTTGTAATCTCAGGAGGTTTCCAGCCACCACCTGGAGGTTGGCAGCCCTACCGAAAGGTAATATTAAAGTAGCAATGATTATGCTGCTTTGCCATTGCAAAGATACATTTAAGTACTTTAAGCTTCAGTTTTCTTTATAGTGATTTGTTTGACTAAAACCATGATTGTATTTGGATGAAGTAAGACACCCTATACTAAAAAGGGGATAAATGTAGCAGACCTGAAATTACTGGACAAGAGGAAAAAGCCAGATGTCTGGTATTAATACTAAGCCTAGCCAATCCAGAGGCTTCATATTGCCTGCCAATCCCTGATGATGTTGCACACCTCTGTTTTCTACTGGGCCAGAAGAGGGCTCTGAAGCAGGAATGTTACTGATTTGTTTTATTTTTGTTGTTGTTGTTGCTGTTTTGAATACTCATATTCCCTTGTAAAGGTTAAATTTCTTTTTATGGTTTCTTCATACTTCATAAGGCTGCCATCCTTTACACCAACTGTATTTATGAAATCCAGTAAAGAGACTGCCATTCAGATTGACACCTGTTTTTTACATCAATTAGGCATTAATGACATATGGTGTAAAATGCTCTAAAAGAAACAAATGTAAACAGGAAAATAAATGGGGGGGGGGAGATATTTTGCCAAAGAAAATAAGTGGGATGGAAGAAGCTTTTTGCAACGATGCATGAAAACTGAAAGAAATGGGGGGGGGGGGATATTTGTTCATCACTACTCTGAAGGTTAACTAGACACAGGCCCCATTACACACGCACATCTTACTACAGATTTTCAGAGCAGTAAACCTTTAATCTTGATTTCGGATTATGTGCCCACCTTACACACCATTCTTTTCCCTCTGGTGTATGTATTCTGCAGCTACATTTAAAAAAAAATGTTTCTAAATTGGGGTGGAACATCACTTGTGACGTGTAGGGAATGGTGTCCAAAGATTTTTTTTTTTTAATACACAATTGTCCTATTGCAGCTGCACAGTAGTATTCAGCAAGCACTTTCCATTTAAATTCTTGTAGTTCAGGTTTTGTGCATACATTTTAGCATTGGTTCATTGAATGAAAGAGAAAAAAAAGAATACAGGCAAAGTAGGGAACACTGATGTTGAAACTGACAAGACTTTAAAAAAAAAAAACTGACAAGCAGTTGCGAAGTTCCATTTTCCATATTGTGGAGCACATGGGAATTCTCTGCTGTGTTATCAGCCACTGTGAAAAAATGGGAGTTACACGATCTTATAATATGGGGGAACATGTTGAGTGTACAGAATGCACAGTAGAACCCACTGACACTGGCATTGTAAGCTGTGATTGTTGGCAACATGTGTGTGTGTACGTGTGTGCGTGCCTGTGCAAAGTTGGCTGCAACTGCACCATGCTTTGCACAGGGCTGCAATTTATATGGGGGAGGAGTCCTCTGGTAGAAGCTCTGGAGAACTTTTTTAGTCTTGTGCCACTAAATTGGGGGGGGGGGTTGCCAGTGCCCTAGCACAGCTGCATAATAATGCCAACGTCCTGTCCTTCCTTCCAAATTTGTGTGATTTTCTCTTTGCGATTCTCTACTTTGATCCTGCACACTGGTCGTGATTTTGGCAGGGTTTTTTTTTTTTTTTAAGCCTGTCCTTTGCATATTCTGCTCTTCCTCCAGATGGATCAATCCCAAGTGATTCTTAAGTTCAGCAGTTCCCAGAAGGTCCATGAGGTCAGGTGTTATTTTACTGTTAGGCTTCCAGAGATTGCCAAAATGGTCCCCCGTTCACCAACTTTATTTATTAAAACATTAAAGGGGAAAATGTTTTCAAAGCTTTAGGCTTTCTATCCCAGTCTCTCTCTGTCTCTTTGCATCTCATGTAAAGAGACCCACTGCCTCGCCAACATAGGAATAAGGGGGGACTGCCTTACAATGGTTTTCCTCCTTTCTCCATGGTCAGAGACAGAGGGTGTCCCTTGGCGAGATGGTATCCCTAGACTGTGCAGTGCCACAGGGAGCAATCCTCTCACCAATGTTGTTCAACACCTACATGCACCCTTTCCCCAGTTGGCTCAGAGGTTTGGGCTGGGTTGTCACTAGTACACTGATGACACCCAGCTCTGTCTGCTGATGGATGGCCATCCAGGCTTCGCCCCAGATAATCTGGACCAGGTGCTGGAGGCTGTGGCTGGATGGTTACAACAGAGCCAACTGAAACATAATCCAGTGAAGATGTACCTGAGTCAGGGGTAGGTTTGGGAATCAGGCTCCCAGCCCTGGAGGGGATACTGCTGATGCTGGCACTGAGGGTGAGGTGTCTAGGGGTGATCCTGAATACCTCTCTTTCTATGGAGGCTCAGGTCACTGCTGTTGCTAGGTCTACTTTTTACCATCTATGGCAGATCAGACAACTGGTACCTAATCTCTCTTTCTGGAACTTGGATACAGTGACCCATGCAATGTTCACTTCCAGGTTAGATTACTGTAACTCGCTTTACACAGGCTTACCCTTGAATCTGATCTGGAAACTCCAGCTAGTGCAAAATGCAGTGGCACATCTGCTGACTGTGCTACACCAATTGCAGTGGCTACCAACTGACTACCTGTTTCAAGTGTCTGATCTGTTTCAAGGTAATGGTACTAACCCTTAAAGCCCAGTGTGGCCTGGGACCAACATATCTAAGGGACCATCTCTCCCCGTCTATCCCCTGGAGAGCCCTGTGCTTAGCTAATCAACATTTGTTGGTTGTCCCCAGCCCAAAGGACATCCGCTTAACCTTGACCAGGGCATTTTCTGCTCTGGCCCCTACCTGGTGGAACATGCTCCTTCTTAAGATCAGGGTCCTGCTGGACCTATTACAGTTCTGCAGGGCCTGTAAAATGGAACTGTTCTACCAGGCCTTTGGTTGAGGCAGCGGACACCCAATCATCTGGCCTCCCTTGATGAAACTGCCCTATTACATCTGCCCACCTAAGTGAGATGGTATTGTTGCTTCTGCTGGTACTCTTGCTGTCATCTATTCAATGCTGCTGGAACCGTATAGATTAGTATGTAACCTGCCATCTTTTAACAATGGATTTAAGTGAATTATTGTTTTAATGGTTTTAATAGTTTTTATGGTGTGTAAACTATTTGTTATTACGTGCCCTAAGCCCACTTGCAAGAAGGGTGGGATATAAATTGAACAAATAAAATAAATAAAATTCCTGCTGACAAGTCCTCCTTTATTTCATTTGCATGCAGCACTGAAATCCATTTTCTGTCTTTTTTCCTCCCCCCCCCTTTTTTTTTTTTGCATTGGGGACGCTTCCATGTGCCTCCTTTCTGATCCCCCTTTCAAGTCAATACCAGCAGGGAATTAAACCTCATGCAGCTCCTTTTAAACCTTCCCCCCCGGTCATGTAATTTTTTTTCCAGCAATCCAAGACTAGTGACGATCTCATATTGCTAGACTCATGCTGCTTGTCAAAATAAAATAAAATAAAATAAAATAAAATGAGGTGGAAATGGAGCTTGCACACTGATAAAGGGGGGAGGATGGTGGAGGTGCAAAGTGGCGGTACAACCTTGATGTGGGCAGGAGGGAAATCCAAGGGAATCTGTACACTTTTGAATTACCTTCAGCTTGGAAGCAAAACAAAGCGAAAATTGGCTCAAAAGCACTCTCAGAAAACTTGGGGAAACAGTAGGGTTGCCAAGTCTTCGGAACTCACCGGCGGGGGGGAGTCCTCCTCCGGCCGGGAGTTCCTCCTGGCATGCGAGCTTTGTGCGCGCGCCCAGCGACATCACCGGAAGTGACGTCAGCACGTTGGGGGCGTTGCCAGGGCGACGCTCTGGCAATCACCCCCAAACTCTATGGTATCATAGAGTTTTGGGGCGATTGCCAGAGCATTGCCCTGGCAACGCCCCCAACGTGCTGACGTCACTTCTGGTGACGTCATTACATCATCCTCGCTGGACGACTTCAGGGGTGGGGTTCCCCCCACCAGCCAAATGCTGGCCAGCAGATCGGGAACCCCTTTAGCGGGGGATCCCCCGCCCCCCGGGCTGACTTGGCAGCCCTAGGAAACAGTGACCAGAAAGCAAACTGAGCTCTGAAGGGAGGAAAATCAATGCAGAACGACAAACAAAACCCCATAGACATAGACAGTGAACCAAGGGAAAACGCCCGTGCATAATAGGCCATAGTCTCAGGTAGCTTGCAACCAGCGCTGCGATCCAGAATGACCCAGTTTAAGTCCCTGATTTCACCACCACACGTTATGAAATGAATATTTGTTTTGCTGTGTGAGCATCTGATTGTTTGATTTTTATGTAGAAGACTGGGAGTGCTGTCTTCCCCCTTCATAGATTTAGATATTTATACCCCACTTTCTGCCTTCACATTAATTTTAGTGATCAAATCTTCTTCCCTCCCCCTAGTATAATTTCTCTGTCTTTTTCCAAACCAGGAACAGGCTGGCTAGGTCTCCCAGTACAGCAGGAGACCTCCCACCATGGACCCCCTCTTCCATGCTGCCACTTAACAGTGTGGTGGTGGTGGGGAATAGATGGCAGGTTGTGAGCTGGCATCATGCTAATTCCATGGCGTCAATATTGGCACAAACCAGAAGTGATGTCATTGCACTGGCATGATACTTCTGGTTTTGAGATTCACCCAAAACTCTGTGGTTAAACCATAGAGGTTTTGATGAATCATACAATATAGCACCAATATATTGACACAATTTCCAGTTTGTACCAGAAGTGATGTTGTAGCATCAGCATGACACTAATCAGATAGGTCCCGATTTCCCACAGTCTCCCACTGAGTGCCTCTGCTGGGCTAGCAGCTTTAAGCCAGAAGGATCAATTTCAATTATAAAAATGTCACGCTTCCACTCACATAATCTCCCCATTTCCACTGTACTGTTGTGCATTTCCCCACTTCCCCCTGCCACTTTTTTTAAGCCAAAAGAGCCATATCTGCAAGTCTAATGACACCTGTCCAATGTAACATGCCATTGGACCCAGACTATCATATGTCATGTAAGGTGATCTGAGTTCAAATGCCTGGTCAACTGTGAAGTTAGCTGGGCAAGTCACTCTTTCCTAATGGAAACTATTTAAAGGATTTTTCTGAATATTAAAAATGGGATAATTCTCATGCATAGTACTCTGAGCTGCTACTATTACAGCAAATTATTTCAATCCCCCATCAGAGTACATTGGCTTGTATCCAAACATGTCATTCCAAAAGGTCGTTAAGGTTGTTGTTGTTGGGTTTTGTTTTTTTAAAAAGACAGAATAGTGATTTCCAGAGTCCTTCCGTTCTGTTGATATGCTACGCCTGAGGCTCTACTAGGCCCCAGGATCAAAATTAGAAACCTCAGTGGGCTGTAGTGGGAAGGGATAATCAAACATTCAAGGGCCCTTGAGTCTTTGGAACTGTGTGATTGGAAACAGGCCATTTATTAGTTTGACACCTTACGTGTAGACAAGGCAGAGTTCAGCGGTTCACAAGGACATTGACAAGATGGCTGTTCCTTCAAACACATTTTTTTTTTGCCCAGACAGCTTTCTTTCTCATGCAAATTATCTTTGCGGCTCACATCAAGACACACAGCAAAAAGTCGTACCTTCTGTGGAAACAGTCAAACATCAAGCCATTCATTGGCCAGCATCCCTCTCTTTCTCTCCTGTTGCGATTTCGAAGGTCAAAAGTGCCAATGAGTTACTTCAATAATAGTCATTCATTAAACAATCATTTGGCACCAAGGGAGGGGAGAAAAAAAAAGAAATGACGTTCTCATTAGCACAGCAAGAAGAACATAGCAGTGAAAGCTCTTGGACCTTGGCCAGTGCTGACAAAAAAGAAACATTTGCGTGACTTCATATACATGATAAAATCCTTCATTGCCTTTAATATAGGCCTGGGTGAGGCGAAGGTTGCTATGGTAACCTGAACTCTTAATTTCTTGACTTGAGTATCTGAAACAACAAAAGTGACATTTTCCAAACGTATTTCATGTGGCATCCGGTATCTTTTTTTTTTTTTTTTTAAGGGGAGGGGAGTGAGTTAATAAAAGGGGAAACTAGATAGTGCAATGAGTAAAGATTTTATCTTCTGACATAAATTCAGCAGAAGATTATTACATAGGAGCTTTAAGCCAAGTAGCAGAGATTGAAGCACTCCACTTAACAGTGCTCCATCTACACTGCAACTTGGTCTCATCTTGCTTCAGTCTGAGAGAGCAGTCACTTTAAGACAGCTGGCTAATGGCTTACGTGTGATTTGATGGGGTGGTCTGTGGCTGGCAGCCCTGCAGAGTTCATTTTAAGATGTTTAAATTAGTGTGTGTGTCCACCCCCCCTCCAGTAATAATGCAGCTCAGGGGTACCCAGTGAAGCTCATAGGCAATAAATTCAGAACTGCTGCACCTGGGGGATGGGAGACCACCAGGAGCAACATGAGGGGTAGTTGGAGGGCCTCTGTAGACTATATTGCCCCCCACCCTGTGCCTGCAGGTCTTTTTGACATTATCCAACTTTGTGTGCCTAGAGTTGTGTGAACAGAGCCCATCCCTCACCAAAAAAGAACCAAAAGTACAGGCTGGAGCCACACTCTGCAGACAAGAAAATCCGTGAGGCAAATGATTATGATAGTGCCATATGCAATATCTCCTTGACCACCTAAAAGCCAAATTGGATGGGAGCTATAGTAAAGAAGAAAACTGGATGAAATCAAGTGAAAAAGCTGGCAGGATTCAACCCAGTGAGACTGCATTTGTGATATATTTGGCCATAATCTCCTCTCCTTCGCTCACGTAACCTGCAGTTATCTTTGTTTTAGGTAAACTTTTCTCTCCCCCGCTTTCTCTTTTAGGTCATTCACACCATGAGGGCCATTGACAAAGATGATCCCAAGAATGGACACCACTTTGTTTATAACCTTCCACCTGAACTGTCAGGCAACTCAAATTTCACAATCCAGAAAAAAAAAGGTAAACCTACTAGGATGAAATGTTGTATAGAGTGCTTTATGTCTGTTTATCATGGTTGCCTTCTGTTTGCTGGGCTAGTGTTCATCTTATTTATTTTATTCGATTTGTACCCCGCCCTCCCTACCGAGGCAGGCTTAGGGTGGCTTACACAAAATGCATAAAAATACAATCTTCCCTTCACACATGAGAAAGGACATCTTTGTTTTTAGTTCTGCACTGTATCTCTTCAAAATATCTGGTATTCTCACTCAGGTTGCCAACACAAGGCCGACAGTTGGTTTGTGGGAGACTCACCAGTGGCGTCATTACATTGTTGGTGACATGATGACATCACTTCCAGTTGCACTGGCAGTGACATCAGCATATTCAGTTGCTGGCCATCACTTCCCCTTTTCACCCCTTCACCCACCTGATCAGCAGGAGTAGGAAGGGCCCAGTGTGGGCAGGACATTTCCCGCCTTCAGTGAGAAAATGGCCACCCTAATTGGCACTGTGTGTAAGGACTTGGGTTAACATGAATGAATACAATAAATGATTTACCAAATCATGCCAGGACTCAAGTGCAGGGAGGAGAGGAGAGAAACAGGGACATTGTCCTGGGGTCTGTGGCTGGACCTATAACCAGGATGAGATGAGTGAGCTCCTCTTCCCACCTGAAGCACAGTTTCAGCACACCTAACTCTTGCTCCAGAAAATATGCTCCTAATTTGTGCCATGTTAACGTTTTTCAGGTAAATTACTAGTTTGTTTTTTTAAAACCCATCATTTAGGAAATATTTCTTTCTATAATTACTTCATTTATAGCCCACATTTCTCCCAGAGATTCAAGGCAGATGACTGTAAACTTTGCAAAGTGCTTAAAGGAATAAGGAATGGAAAAAAAAAACCCCAAAAACATTGAAAACACCAATGAAGCCAAGGAATCAAGAAACAGAACAGTGGTACCATGGGAATAAATTTCATTTACTCTGTGTGCCCCAACGTGTTTCGCACATCACTTCCTCAGGGAGGTCTGCACCATTTTGAAATGTCAGTGTTTGGTGTAGTGGTTAGGAGCACAGACTCTAATCTGGGAAAACTGGGTTTGATTCCCCACTCCTCCACATACAACTGCTGATGTGACCTTCGGTCAGTCATAAGCAGTGCTCCCTCTAAACTGTGAAGTCTTATGAGCAAAAATTCTACTTTGTGAGCTACTGACGTTAAAGTTGCGAGCAAGCTGTTTGGCTACTGCATAAATTAGTTTGCTCTGGTGCCATCCTTCCTGAGCTAAGACAAAAATGTGTGAGCTGGAGGCTAAAAAAATGTGAGCTAGCTCAAATTAGCTCAGCTGAGAGGGAACACTGGTCATAAGTTCTTTCAGAGCTGTTCTCTCAAAGGCAGATCTCAGAGAACTCTCTCGGCCCCACCTACATTTCGGGGTGTCTGTTGTGGGGAGGGGAAGGGAAAGGGATTGTAAGATGCTCTGAGACTTCTTCGGGTAGTGAAAGGTAGGGTATAAACTCAATCTCTTCTTCTCTTGTCTCTTCTTCCCGTATAACAACACTGGGTACTTTCACACACACTACATAACACACTTTCAATCCACTTCCAATGCACTTTGCAACTAGATTTTACTGTGTAAAATGGCAAAATCCACTTGCAGATGGTTGTTGAAGTGTTTGAAAACTGCATTATTTCGCATGTGTGAAAGTGCTCACTGACACTTCAAAATGGGGCAGACCCCCCGTGGAAGCACTGAGGGAAACATGTTGGGCACATAGAGTGAATAAAATTTATTCCTATGGTACCACTGCTCTGTTTCTTGATTTCTTGGCTTCATTGGTGCAGTTCTTCTTCTTCTTCTTCCTCTTCTTCCTCTTCCTCCTTAAAGGAATAAAGAATAATTTAAAGAAACAATGACCAATTCCTTTAGTCTGAAGGCTGAAACCTCCCCACCTAAAGTGGTCATGGTCGGAATTCCCCAGATGTGATATCACCATCAGCCCTCTCTGAAAAAGTCGAAGCCCTACCTAGTGAGAAGGGCTGGCTACAGCCTTGCTTGGGAGAAGAGTTGCCAGCCTCCAGGTGGGACCGCAGGATACCCCAGAACTATAGTTCATCTCTAGATTACATAAATGAGCTTGGAGGGAGTACTCTATGGCACTTTACTGCCCTACCTTCAGCAGTGATGTTAGGAAGATCCAATAGAATTCAATATTCAGATAGACTCTGTAATTGTGGCAACAACAAAATTGTTTCTGATAATAGTATTTTTTTGACTGCACCAAATTTTCAGATTGAAGAGCTGAACTGATCTCCCCATTACTTAATCCGGACTTTCTCTCTTCAAAAGCAAAATCATCCAAGTTACTCAGAGATAAACACTCTGTGTGTGGTGAAATTTCTGGCAGCTGTTGTTAAAGTTACATGATAACTTTTTCCAGTAGTAACTTTTAGGCCACAGTCAGATGTCCCTTTAAATCTGACTCAGCTGTGAATATCTGATGGATCTAAACAGCATGATCAGACTGCAACATCTGGGAAAAGTCCCACAGCCATCAGCACCCTGTACTGCCCCACCACAAAAGAGGAGTTAAAAGGCACTGGGGAAAGTCCAGTTCTAATGCTTGCCGACAAGCTACAGATGAATTTTCTCCTGTCTAATCGCTCAACCACACTCTCATACTGTTGGGATGGTCTGTTCATTCCATCTCGACTTGGTGCCATTTTCCCTGTCACTTAGCAGTATGTGCATAATTGCATACTGCATGGGGCACCCTCAGTGTGATTCCTTGTTTATGTGCATGGGAAACAAAAGGGGAAAAATGTGCCCGATTGTGCCATCTGATCAGGCAGTGATGCCTGCAGCTACAAAGAATGTGTGATCGTGCGTTGCCATGTCAATTTCCACTGGGGGAAATAGGCTCACTTCCCCTCCGCACCAAATGGCATGTCTGACCACGACCTTAGGCTCTCTTTTTGTGGGATGAGGGCTTGCTATTTATGACTCTGGTTGTGAAAACAATAAGAAGTATGGCACCATACCCCACCAAGGTCCCTGTCCTTCCCAGGCTACATCCCCAGATCTCGAGGAGTTTCCCAACCTGGATGTCCCAGCAGTGGCTAGGGGAGACCAGTGGCAACCCTGATTGGTAGGTTGAGTAGGGCCTAGTCTAAGCTGCATATCAATAACCAGATCACATATGGACATAAACGGGGGGGTTATTTCATGATTCATGAAATTCTCTGTGTAGAATGTGATTGGGGAGAAGGGACTCTATGCCACAATTCCGAACCATAATGGAGAAATTATGCTTGAGCCCTGAGCTACGGTACCATTGATACATGACCTGTCTAACATTTCAGGAGAGATATAATTTTACACTACTCATTTTGAGGTATCATGATCTCTATTTTAAAATATTTCTTGTAAATATAGAAATGTTGACTTCATGTTTTAGCAACTTAGAACTTCTAACCAAAGGTTCCAGGAATGTCCAGCTAGAAGAATTGTGTCAGAAGCTAGTTTGGTGGGGGCGGGTTTTTTTGCTAGAGAATTACCATCAAGCATGCAATAAAAAGGATGAGAAGGATCAGAAAAGTTTGAAGGACAACTAAGTTTAGCTTTGCTGTTGAGAAGGGAAAGAGCGTACCGTCATCTGGTTGCACTCTAGAATTATCATTTCGTTCACACTGCTGGGAAAAAAGGAAGGCGACAAATCTGGATTTCTTTTACTGTCACTGAGCAATGACTTTTACTTGTACCCTCATTTCCTGGCATATAAATATACTTGAAGGTCAGGTGGTAAATGAACAGGAACAGTAAACAGACGGCAATGACTTTAAAGAATTTTTTTTTTCCTGAATGTGTGTATTGTCACATGAAAGACTGCTCTCTACTGGGTTGATAACCATAGTTTGCTGTATTGAAATCTCTCAAGCTGTACTTTGAATGCAGATCTTCAGCAGGGCTACCTCAGAATTGTCATTTCAGATTTTGATAAGTGATTAAAGAGATTGGGGGGGGGGTTGCTATTTAAATGGGCTTGGTCATTTATAAGACGAAGACACTAGATTCATACCCCATCCTTCACTACCCAAGGGAGTCTCAGAGTGACTTACAAACTCCTTTCCCTTCCCCTCCCCACAACAGACACCCGGTGAGGTAGGTGGGGTTGAGAGAGCTCTGACAGAAACTGCTCTTTTTCAAGAACAGCTCTGACAGAACTACAGTTTGTCCAGGGTCATCCAGCAGGTGCAAGTGGAGGAGTGGGGAATCAAACCCAGTTCTCCCAGCTTAGAATCTGAGCACTTAACAACTACAACAAACTGGCTCTCAGAAGATGACAGGGGGGAAATGGCTAGGTGATGTGCATGTAGGATCAATGCTCTAGCAGTTTACACCATTTACACATTGTTTTATACCATTGGTACATAACTGACTCCAATTCTGGCTTGGGGTCTTCCTGGAGAATTGGGGGTTGTGCCTGGAATGAGTAGAGCTTAGGAAGATGGCTCAGCAAGCATGTGATGTCATAGTATCCACCCTCTGATGCAGCCATTTCCTCCAGGGGATCAGTTCAGGAAGAAAGCCAGGCCCTACTTGGAGGTTAGTAACCTTAAAGTGGTAAAAAGACTGGTGTGTGCTGTAAAGAAGAATCATATTTCAGTAGTATGACCAGAAGGGATATAAAGATGACTAGGGTTTCATTCTGAGCAAGGAGGGTCCATGTAAAAACAACAACAACAGTGTGTTCAAAAAACTGGATAATATCACTAAATGCATTCAACTTGCTCATCCACCATCTGCATTTCTTTGGAGGTCAGTTCTGGTTAGGTTTGCCAGCCAAAGGTGGCAACTGGCAGGAGAGACTTTACCGGGAGGAGGCTCTCTGGCAAATGTCATCACATCACCGGTGATGTGGTACATCACTTCTAGTGTGACCCAGAAGTGATGACACTGCAAAGGGTGATGCTCTAATAATTGCCCAGAATTCTATGGTTAAATCATAGAGTTTGAGGCAAATGCTAGAGCATTGCTCCTACATGCACATCACCAGCCATTTCCCCCCTGCCGTTTTCTGAGAGCCAGTTTGGTGTAGTGGTTCACATTGTGGACTCTTAATCTGGAAGAACCAGGTTTGATTCCCCACTCCTTCACATGCAGCTGCTGGTGTGACCTTAGCTCGGTCGTAAGTCCTTTCAGACCTGTTCTCTCAAAGGCAGTTCTTAAGAGAGCTCTCTCAGCCCCACCTACAGGGTGTCTGTTGTGGGGAGGGGGAAATAAAGGGATTGTAAACCACTCTGAGACTGCTTTGGGTAGTGAAGGGTGGGGTATAAACCTAATCTCTATCTCCTCATCATTCTTCTCCTTCTCCCCTGTTTGTCCACCAAGGGCTGCCACTAATCTGGGAGTCCTGGCAGCCATAGTTCCTATCCTTGGAAGTGCTCACATCCAAGTAAATGCATCTAGAAACAACATGCCAGCGTGACCAAGTTCCTAAGCATGTTTACATACTGTCGAGAGCTGAGATCATCAGTCCACGCCACTCATTAACCTTCTCTCGCCAACCTGTTACCCTTTCAAGGCCTCCTTCTCTCCCCGTCTCCGAAGTCAGTAGCAGAATGGCAGACAGACTCAGACCCTTCTAATTGTTTGCATCCTCAACGAAATATGTGCAATGCTATTTCTGTGTGACTAATTGCAATGCATTAGTGAAGTAACCTTTTCCCTCTGAGAGCAATGCCAAAGTCTGCGCTTTTTTTTTAAAAAAAAAAGCATCATAATGTATCAAATAGATCTGCTCCATGCATACCTCCAACACTACGTCTACGATCAAACCAGCGTCCTGCTTCCTGAGTTACAGTTTCAAGTAGTTTGTAATTAATGCTGAATGAAGTTCATGTTATTTTGTTCCTCTGGGGGGGGGGGGGAGAGAAATATAAAAAAATGCAGAGGGTATAAAGAGCCATCATTACCCAGTGGCTGGTTCATACATGTCTGCGCATCACTTAATTGCTTATCACTTGAATGCTCAGCAAATGCCATTCTTCTGAAATACGACTCAGTCAGATTTCTCCCTGGATTTTGGAGTTCCAAACTACTTATACTTGTTTCTGAAGCAGAACAAAGGCATAGTTATCTGTTGTTTCCCTTAAAAAACAAACAAAACAAAAAACACCATGATGCTTTACGGAGAACTTTTATGCAGGGTTCATTTCTTTCAGTTCAGTCTTTTCCTCTTCTCTACTTTATGTACTTTAGTGCCATTAAGACACATCTTATGGCAGTCTCAGCAAGGGGCTTTCAAAGCAAGTAAGAAGCACAGGTTGTTTGCCTTGGCCTTCCTTTGCAGAGTCTTCCTTGGTGGTACCCCACCCAAATACCAACCCTGCTTTGCTTCCAAGATCAGATGAGATTGGGGTGTACTATGTCTTCTTCTCTACTTTTCAAGAAGGAGGAGGAGGAGGAGGAGATTGGATTTATACCCCGCCATTCATTCGGAACCTCAGAGTGACTTACAAACTTCCTTCCCTTCCCTTCCCCACAACAGACACCCTGTGAGGTAGGTAGGACTGAGAGAGCTCTGAGAGAACTGCTCTTTCAAAAACAGCTCTGAGCAAACCATGACTTGCCCAAGGCCACACCAGCAGCTGTGTGTGGAGGAATCAAACGTGGTTCTCCCAGATTAGAGTCCGCTCACTTAACCACTACACTAAACTGGCACACTGCACATATTAATGTTATTTTTTAATATACCCCCTCTTTTCTCTCCAGAGTGGCTTGCAACATCATTCTCTCTCTCTCCCGTTTCATTTTCACAATAACCACCCCTGTAAGGCAATTAGGCTAAGAATGACTGGCCCTCTGAGGTCACACAGGGAGCTTCCAGGGTAGAGGGACAATTCAGACTTGGGTCTCCCAGATCCCAGTCCAACACTCTAATCACCATGCTGGCTCTTTCTGGCATACTGGATATGTAAATGGATTTAAAATAAGAGTAAAATAAATGAATGACTCAGGAACCCCAGCAGAATGAAGAAACTCATAATGAGGGCATATTTGTACATCCCTAAAAGACATCATCCATCTAGATGGACTAAGGATCTAACTTACAGTTACAGGACCTTTTACAGTTCCGCAGGGCCTGTAAAATGGAGCTCTTCTGCCAGGCTTTTGGGTGAGACAGTGGAGATCAAATATCATCTGGCCCCTCCTGTTACCATCCTGTTTCCTCTTTGTTACGATCTGTACCATGGTCTTTAGTCTTTGAGGGCACAGATTGATAACCACCTTGGTTTACCCATGGTAGGGTACTTATAATCTGCAATCCCTTATGGGATCTAGCCCTTTCTGCCTTTAATTTTCTAACACCAGGGCACCATTGTAATAGTTGTGACGCAGTCTGATCGCCTTCGTTTAAGAGTTAAGTTTATAGTTTTAATCAGATTTTATTGTTTTATATTGCATGTTGTAACCTACCCTGAGCCTGCTTGCGGGAAGGGTGGGATAGAAATTGAATAAAATAAACAAATAGTTTATAGCAGGTTAAAATGTCCATATAGGTTTTTATTTCATCCACTGGGCAACCTCAATGGGTTGGATCCAACCAGCTATTCTACCATTGAAAAACAAAGGAATGGTCTCCTTTGGCCACCAAAAAAAAGGTTATGCTGTGGATCATGAGACATTCATGGGAAAAAGCCATAGGGGTTGGGGGGGCTGTATTAAAGAGAGAAAATGAGCAAGATTGCATGAAAAAGCTGGCAGGCTCCAACCCCAATATCTACAATATAAGTACTTGCAGGAGAGGGGTGGAAACCTTGAATATTCTAATTGGTAAGTTTTCTTCTGAATACTTTCATATTTGCACGGTCAGCATACCTCCTGCTCTAGTAGTCTGCTTTATGCTGAAACAACACACCTGACTGTTACTGAATACTATGCTTCATTTGCTGTTCTGGATCAGTCTGTCTTTCCATCATCATTTGACAGGTTCCTTCTGGGTCTTTGACAGGCTGTCCTTTCTTGGATACATAACTTTGAAAATTAACAGATGTTACTGCTGGCCAAAAGGCCTTCCTTTGCTCTGTCTCGCCAGCTTCGGAGTATAAATTACATTACCAAGGATGTCATTAAACCAATCTGTCCTTTTCTTTTGCCTGTAGAGGGTATGTCCAGAATTGCTGCAGGTGTGCTGTATGGAGGATTTTGAACTTATCTCACCTAGCTGCTTTGTTCCCCCAAAACCCTAGTTTGTTTTGTCACAGATTAACCTTTATTAGTATGTTCCATTCTGTTTTCTTGTATCAGATTATTCCTGTAAAATATACACATTTATCCACATTATTCATATAATTCAGCCAGTGTGGTATAGTGGTTAATTGATGTATTAGGACCAGGAAGACCCAGAAATGTTACTGGGTAACTTTGGGACAGTCATGTTCTGCAACCAGGTCTATAACTCACCGGACTGTTGTGACAAAACATTGGAAAAGAGGAGCACCATGTACGCCACGCTGGAGAGGTAGGATAAATTGTGATAGATTGATTATATGATATCAGAGGAGTGTTTAAACCATATAGTTTTGGGCAAATGCTAGAACATTGCCCCTGCACAATAACATCACTTGTGGGTCATGGCGGAAGCGGTGTCATGGTATTGCCCTGATGCTGAAAAGATAAGCTCCTGCTCCTGACCATTTCCTGTGATTTGCCGGTTATGGATTGTAAACCCTAGTTGTTTCACAAAACATCAGCAGGTTCTACAAAATGCTAGGAGGCTCCAAGGAGAGCCAGTTTGATGTAGTGGTTAATAGCAGAGGACTCTAATCTGGAGAATCAGGTTTGATTCCCTACTCTTCCACATGCAGCTGCTGGGTGACCTTGGGCAAGCCATAGTTCTGTCACAGCTGTTCTCTCAAGAGCAGTTCTCTCAGAGCTCTCTCAGCCTCACCTGCCTTCCAAGATGTCTATTGTGGGGAGAGGAAGGGAAGGAGATTGTAAGCCACTCTGAGACTCCAAGTGAAGGATGGGGTATAAATCCAATCACCTCCTCCTCCTCCTCCTCTTCTCTTCTTCTCCTTCCTCCTCCTCCCACATCCTCATATGTTGGGAGGCCACTGGTTTCAAATGGGTGTTCCTTGTAATTTCTTCTGAATTCTTCTGAAATACCCCCTACTATAATGAAGTGATGGAAAGTACAGGAGTGACTCTTAACTCTGGCAAAGAAATTTCCCCTATGAAATACACTGGTGAGCACCATGGCACCCCTGGGCACCACACTGGGGAATCCTTACATTATATTTATATTATACATAAAAGTGGCATATAATGGATATATAAATACCATATTGCGTGCCTGGGAGGTGAACTGGGAGGTCAGCAGTGATAGGGATGCCAGGCATGCAATGGCAGAAAATTCAGCAGAGGTGATAGTGAGGGAGAACCTCGCCATGTCCCCTGAGTCCTCCAACGCTGATCACCTGGAGTAATGGTCACACAAAGCTGTCATCTGGCCTGACCCCTCTTGCATGGTCATAAGTTTCCTCTTCTGCCCTCCCACCAGTGTCCAGAGACATTTTCAGCCCCCACCACTTGGTGTGAACAGAGAGACAGGGTGGAACTCTGAGTCCACCTAACACCCAAACCCCAGCAGGGGAGAGGTGTTTACAATCAGGAATAAATGAATGTTATCTGCTTTTAACAACTTTCCTGCCAACAGAGGAGAGGTTGTGAGCTGAAGGTATATACCACATTCTGATCCCATAGAGAAGAAAGGGAACTCTGTTACTGGCAGCCAGCAGTGCCTGTTTAAGGTCTGGAGGGGCCCTATTGTTGTTTCCAAGGCTGGAGAATTCTGACACACACACACAATTGCTGTTAAGACTGGTAAACATTTGTATTGAGCAGAGACAGTCTGTCTGGAAATGTAACCATTCACAAACCACTACAAACCGCTTAAAAGTTCTTGGAAAGTTTGTGCTGGTTGCCCTGCATAGAACATCACACTGCGAACCATGAACTGGCAAAATTCATCATGTTTTGTTCATGAGCTGGTTCATGCCCATCCCTACACAAGAGCACTATTGACTCTTGATGCCTCTCCTGCATATGGAACTTGAGGCGGCATACTTGAGGTTCCTAAGAGTGCTCCCATCCAGTCGTTGACAGATTTGTTTAGCTTCAACAATGTTGCCATATTACATGTCCCCCAGCCATACTCTAGAACAATTTCCTCATCTTTTTCTCCTGAAGGCTAGTATCCTGTTTACTCAGAATTAACGAAGGGATCCTTAAACCTGTCTCTGGCAATAAGATTATACTTAATTTGCAGCTGAGAAGATAACTGATGTGAGGCAAGGAAATAACACCTTCAAAGCTGTAAAATCTTGACAGAATACCTGCCTGGATGCTAGAAATAAACTTGCCTAGCTTCTTCCTAGCATCACACATTCTCATTCTCCGTCTTTCTTATTCTTCAAGTGCTCTCCTCCAGGAGTATGTCTATTCTGTAGCAAACAGCTGGCCACTCTTTCTAATATTCTTAGATAATACATTGGTAGGAATTGTTCATAGTTGTGTAGGACCTGCTTTAACCCCAGTGTCAGATAGCGCAATCAGTCCCACCAAATCCAAATTACTAATCTCCCCACACAAACACACACTTTCACCATATTGGTAATTCTGTCCATCTAAAACTTCACTCACTCCTCTCTATATCCAGGTTGCAGGGATCCACATTGACAGATCCCTTCTGTCTTCACCAATGTTTTCATCAGACTGGACAGGCCAACCCAATGAACCAAGCCTGCAAGAAAGGGGACAGATGGCAAACACTTAGTCCTCTTTTAGGCATCCATAGATTTATCTTCAGTAGTAGGGTTTTTTTTTCCCTTTCATTATTATAACTTCTCCATTATCCTACATGTGGACATGAGGGGAGAATACAACAAGTTCTACAGCTTTCAACAAGACCTATCGCCACTCAGGACCCTCGCAATAATGGAGCTACACTTAAGTCTAACACGTCCCACCTATAACCAAAGGATACTCTTGCTGAGCTGTTGCTTCAGTGCAAGGGGAGGTTCTTAGGAAGAAGCAAGGAATTAAAGTTCAGGCATGGTTTCTCCTTTTCTAATACTATACGGTGATGTTTAGGAAGGTCAAGTGGAACTTGAATCATGGAAATTAACTACAGTTAATTAAGCCTACCATTCTGTAACTAATGAATAACCAGCATCCATCCACTTCTGTGCTTACTACATCATTTAAGGTCCATGTTCACCTTCTCCTTGTTGCAGTGGTTTCTTCTGATCTTTCAAGCAGCTTTCTAGCCACTCATTCGGAACATATATGCATAAAAGATGTCTTGGTGGTGGAAAGTGCTATCAAGTTGCAGCCAACTTATGGTGACCCCATAGAGTTTTCAAGGCAAGAGATTAACAGAGATGGTTTCCCGTTGCCTGCCTCTCTGTAGCAACTGTGGACTACCTTGGTGATCTCCATCCAGGAACTAATCAGGGCCAAGGTTTAGCATACAAGATCTGATGAGATCAGGCTAGACTTCTTACTTTTACAGAAACATATTTTTTAGAAATATTGTTCCTACAGTTCATCTTTTGTAACTTCAGTTTCTTACACAGAACATTTCTGCAAAGTAGACTTAAACCAAACACACGTGAAATGAAGTATAGTGGGGGGAAATGTAATTTTCTCTACTTCAAAAATGATATTGTAGTGCTATAAATGTGTATTAGAAAGAGCAACCCAAATGATCATGAGTTTGGAGCACTTTCTCTGTCGGACAAATTCCAGTGGTTTGTCTGCTGCAGCCAAAAGAACAAAATCTTGTACTTCCTTAATGACAAAAAAGTATATTGTGACATAAGTTTTTGTGAGCCAGAACAACAGAAGGAGCTTTTCCCCCCCTATCTGATCCATTGTATCAGATGTTGTCTTCTAATTGTCATCTTCCAGGTGCTTAAAGCATGGCATCTACTACAGACCACTTTTCTATAATGGCTCTCACCTAGTGGACCTGCCTCCCTGAGCCAATGGGAGAGGAACATTTTTAGAAGTTTTTAGGAGGTGCTGTAAAGTGAGGGTTTTTGATAGGGAATAACCTGTCGGCACTTTTAAAAAGGGGGAATTAATGTGTTTTGTATGTTTTTCATCTTGGCATTGTAAGCTTCCTTGCAACAGAAATACAAGTTATACATATTGTAATGAATAATATTTCATTACTGCATGCATCTGATAGATTCTCTGAATTGTAATCAGCCATGAGTTAATTTACTATAAATGGGGGAGATAATGCAGGAAATGCAGGAAGTGGTGATTCCAACTATAAGAGGATTCAACCGAAAATAGAAAGATTTAAGTGCCGCCGTCAGCCCTGAGTCCTCTGACGGATGCGGATAAGAAATAGTTTGCAACTGTTCTCTTAAAATATATCCAGTCTTATCAAAACCTAATTTCAACTGATAGAGATCTTTCCATTATATGTGAGGGGGGAAATGAAGGGCAGTCAAGAAAATCTAGGCAGTAGATCTGCACACCTAATGGCCCAAGTGCCTAAGGATTATTTCTCATTCTTGCAGTTCCTCTACAAAAAACAAACAAACAAACCAAAAAACCAACCTTGTTTCAGTTTCAGTTCTTTTTCATGAGAACTGACCCCATGATTCCTTAGCTTAGTCCCATTTTCTGTTTTCCCACAACTTTCCCCCTCCCCTATAAAATACATTTTTCAATATTAGCTATGCATCAATATATCAATATTATGCATATGCTAGTGGGGATCCAGGGGCTGCAGGGGCTCAAGCAGTTAAGATGCTGAACTGCAGACCAGAAGGTTGATAGTTCAGCGGTTCGAGACCCAAGTGCTGCATGAAGGAGTGAGCTCCCATCTCTGGTCCCAGCTCCTGCCAACCTAGCAGTTCGAAAGCGAGAAATTGCAAGTAGATAAATAGGTACCAGTGGTGGAGAGAGGGGGCAGATGCTCCTGCTCCTCTTTGCCCTCCCTCCAGCCTGTCTCGTGTATTGCCTCTTCAATAGTGGAGGGAGAAGGTTTGGTGGTAGATTGGGGATGTTGAGGGGTATCAGTGACAAAAGCTCCTATCCCTCTTCACCCACCTGTTTCTAGTGCTCCATCACTGTGGTAGAGGGAGGGGGCAGTGGTGGTTTACATTTCACCTGTTTCCAGTTCCGTAGTATCAGTGGCAGGTGGGGGACTAGGAGGTTCTCTCTTTCTCCTTGTTCCCATAGTGATGTCCAGGTGACCATTGTCTGTGCACATAGCTGTTCTCTGCTCTGGGAGTTTTTGTAAAAAACAAACAAAACAAAACAAAACAAAACTTTAAAGTTTAGGATGGGGCCTTGTTGAGAATCAGATATGTTGATTAAACATAAATAATGAATTTTGTATTTATAAATACCATAAAAGTTGCATATTGAAACTGCAGAATAACTCTGCAAACAGCAAAACAACAGATGAAAAATCAATGAAAAAGTTAGAAAATAGGAAACAGTGTAAACTGGCTAAGATGGCACTGTAATAATCTACTTCAGGGGTATGGTTAGAGCCAATTTAATAAGGTTTCCCACCCAATCATTAGGTACCTCTTGGTGCAACGGTTTTCATGTTACTATCATCAAAGAGAAATTAATCCCATGTTATGTGTATTTATGTGTGTGTCTGAAAGCATCAATTGTCAATGCAGCAGAATTTAATGCATACCAACTAGTAATTTAATATTTTGTCCTGTGTTCCACCTAACTATATCGTCTCCTTTTTTTGCTAGTCATTGGGATCCACTAGATGATTATTAGATCAACTGATAGTCCTACAAACAGATTACATGTAAATAGGATCACTAGGTACCCCCTGGCAACTGGTGATGGACTTACTGGGCCCAAAGAGAATCCCAGGCCAGTGATGTCATTTCCAACAGTCATCAGAAGTGATGGCATTGTTTCACTAGCAACACAGGGACACTCTGGTATCGGGGCAAAGACTCTATGGTAGAAGTAATTTTTTACCATAGAGTTTTCACCCCAATATCAGAGCATCCCCATGTCACTGGCAATGTGATGATGTCACTTCTAGTGCATGCCAGAAGTGATATCTCCATGTTGCCAGCAATCCTGGCCTAGTCCTTCTTTTGCTTCCAGTAAGTCCCCTGCTGGTCAGCTGTTTGGCACTGGGAATAGGGGCTCTGGAGAAAGGCATCCCCCACCTCCAGTGGGTGCTTGGCAACACTGCATATAAAGGACTGTAAAACTAGTCAAGGCTCTTCTTCTAGAACTATTACCTGGTCTGAATAATGTGTCACTGCATTTAAATGCTGCCACTATCACTTGTACCTAATAAAATTATTTCTACGTAGTGAAAGTCTCTGACAAGCAATAGGATCACTTGTTGGTGGGTTTCTTGTTCTATGAAGGATGTGTGCTTGAGGCCCTGATGGAAGAATTGGCAAGGTAGTACTTACAGCGAACTTTGGAAAATTTCATCCAATGGAGAAATCAAAGTGAGAGCTTAAAGAAGACCAAATTCAGATTCTTCCCAACTGCTTCACATAATAGTCTTTCAGCTTGAGCATAATCTGTAGTAGGGATGTGCATTTGGTTCGTTCAAACTGAATGCACCCCTGAAAATGGCCCATTCGGCCTCCTTTCAGGCAGTCACAGGCCGATCTGATTCAGCCCGCTGCTGAATTGCTGCCGAATTGCTGCCGAAATTTGGTGGCAACTTTAAAAGCAACTGGAGGGGAGGGGGTTTGAGGGAGAGGCTCCAAACTTGCAGGGTAGCTGCTGGGACCTCTCCCTGAAATACCCACCATGTTTCAAGAAGATTGGAGTAGAGGGTCCAATTCTACAGGCCCCCAAACAGGTTGCCCCCATTCCCTCCATTGTTCTCTATGGTGGGGGGAAAGTTACTTTTTCCTCATGGTGCTGTTAGTGGCTGTGGAGGGGAAGGGGTTTGAGGGAGAGGCTCCAAATTTTCAGGATAGCTTCAGGAGCCTCTCCCCACATAAACCTCCATGTTTCAAACAGGTTGCCTCCATTCCCTCCGTGGAAAGCAGCAGGGAAAGGCAGCAAGAGGCTCCAAGAGGACTCTCACCTAAACTGGTCTTTTCCTTCCTCTTCTCTGGTTCCAGAGAGGTGGGGGAGGCAGTTTCAGGCAATAGATGCCATGCTTCTGCTGCATGGCCAGCCTGCAACACCATCTTCCTTGCTTGGGAGGGAGGAGGGAGACTCAGCTCTACCCAATAGGGGTGAATTGCATCCTCTTTGGGCCAATCAAAGGACAGTGTGATTTTTTGAGATTGTCCTGTGCTTGGCCCAAAGAGCATATAAGGGAATCCTGTCTAGTGGTTGGAGTTCATTGCTGCCTGAGAGAGACTGTTTTGCACTGGCCTTTGGCTTCAGCTGCTGGCTGTTCTCTCTGTGCTTCCCTGGACTGCTGGATGCCTCCTGGACACCAGAAGACATCAAAAGGTAAGAAAAATACCAGCTGCCATCGGCGGTCATCCAGCAGGGCCAGGACACGTTAGTTGAACTAGTGTCAATTGGCAGAGATTCTCTGATGTTATATAAGATCATAAGAGAAGCCTATGGTGGATCAGGCCAATGGTCCATCCAGTTCAACACTCTGTCACACAGTGGCCAGAAATACCATGTGTCATCAGGTGGTCTACCAGCGGGGTGAGGGTACTATTAGCCCTCCCACTGTTGCCCCCCCCCAGCACCAGAGCATCATTTGCCCTAGAGACCAAGAGTTCCTTCTTCTCTATAGCTAGCTGCTAGCCAGCCACCAGCCACTGATGGACCACTGCTCTGCTCCAGCCTCCATATGTTTGTCAAATTCCATCTGGAAGCTGTCCATGCCAGCCACCACCAGCACCACCTCCTGTGGCGGTGAATTCCATGTGTTAATCACTGTATGGTGAAGAAGTACTTCCTTTCTAACTTCTGTTCTAACTTCTAACCTAACTGCTCAGCAATTTCCTTGAGTGCCCATGAGTTCTTGTCTTGTGAGAAAGGGAGAAAAATACTTCTTTGTCTACCTACTCTATCCCATGCATAGTCTTGTAAACCTCTTATTGTCACCCCTCAGTCATTGTTTCTCAAAGCTAAGAGCCCCAAATGCCTTAACCTTTCTTCATAGGGAAAGTGTCCTCCTCTTATCATTGCAGTTGCCCTTTTCTGCACTTTTTCCAATGCTATAAATACCCTTTTTGAGGTGTGTGTGGTGTGAGTGCTCCAATGGGGGTCGCACCATCAATTTATACAGGGCAGGGCCTGTATTAAGGTTGTTCCTGTTGGTGTTTTTGGGTTTCTTTGTGGCACTGTGGCATGCTTGCACTGCCACAGTGCCCCTTGTTCTGGAGTGTGCCACTGGTTCTTCTGGCAAACAAACAATTCCCAAGACAGTTCACTTTCCCTGAGATTCTCTGGGAGAGTCTGACTGCTGGGTGCCGCCACTAACAGCACCATGGGGGAAAAGTAAATTTTCCCACCTGTTTGGGGCCCCGTAGAATTGGACCCCCTAGTCCAATCTTTTTGAAACTTGGTGGGTGTTTTAGGGAGAGGCTACAGCAGCTAACCTGTGAATTTGGAGCCTTTCCTTCAAACCCCCTCCCCTCCAGCCTTCAGAATATACCCTATGTTTTTGCCATTTATAGTGGTCTGTAGGGTATAATGGGGCCGAAATGGACATTCGGATGGCCGAATGACTTCCGAATTGGCTCGTACTGCCGAAATTGACATTCAGGAGTCTTTCTGCGGGCCAAAATTGATTATGCTCAATTCAGCCAAATCCGAATCTAGCCGATTTTTTTGGGGGGGGGGGGGGTACCCTCCTAGTGCAGAGTCATTTCCTCCCCTCATTGGCCTTCCACTTTCTGGCACTGGGGAAATTAAATCAGGCAGTGAAACACCATGGCGGGGCGGGGGGGGTGGGTTGAGATCAGACCAGAATCCCAAATGTCAGAAATGATTGCTTTTAGATTTGGAGAATTAACTATATTTATTAATGGACATGGTTTGGATTCAGCTTTAATTAGTAAATTTCCAAGTGCATATTCCTACCCCCCCCCCAATCAAGTTGCAGCTGACCTATGGTGATCCCATAGAGTGTACAAGGCAAGAGACATTCAGAGTCTGTAGTGTTGTGCACAGTCACCTCTCTTCCCCAGGGAATTAACACCTTGCCTTTATGGTTCCTTCAGCCATTCCTCAGATGTCTTACTGTACAAAAGAGAATGCACATGCATATAATATTCAAATGTAGAAATTCATATATTCTGATTCCTGAGGATCTTGATTAGCATTAAACACATTTTTAGGATTGCGGTTATAAAAGTAGGTTTCACAGTGTGTCTGTGCATGCAATACCTACTGGAAGTGCCAAGTAACAATACTTAACATTTATGTATCACTATACATATATTCTGATAGTAATCCCTGTAAAGGATGGTTTTGAATTTCACATCCCTGCTGTTTCAATCAAAAACCTATCAATGTTTATTTTGTCATTTTCCTTCTGCAGATCAAACTTCTGATTCCATTTCCTCACACTATGTTTTCCCATAAAACATACATATTTTTCAACATTATTGTTTGTGAATACATCAGCATTATATCAATTTAAATTAGGGTCTTTGTTTTAGATATAAATACCCTATGGATGTGTATAAAGAATGTACACATTGCATACACAATACAAATTAATCTACATGATTAATAGTAGAAAGTATTTGCACAGTTTGAAACAATCTACCCTCTTCTACGTTTAGATGCACAAGTACATTGATAAGATGCAAAAAAAAAATCATTAATAGGTGATGTTTTCTTTATGTGTAGTATAATTGTGTATTTTGATGAATACACCAAAAGCATTCTGATGGGATTGTACAAATGTGAGGTTGAAACAATGTTCTCTTTAAGTTCCAGTACTGTGAGCAGAAATTCTACCTCATGAGCAAAAAATATAGTACCATTAAAGTTGTGAGTGAGTATTTATTTTATTTATTTATTTTGTTCCATTTATACCCCGCCTAGCCAGCGGACCAGCTCAAGGCGGCTAACAAAACCCAGTACCATGAGGTTTACAATATAAAAGCGTAAAAACATTAAAATTCCCATAAAAATTCCCAAAGATGGCGACTTCCGAGTTTCCCGGTAAGCGAAGGGTGGCAGGGGTATGCATTTGGCTATTGCATAAATTAATTTTTAAAAAATTAATTCCATAACTTTTTAAAAATCTCAGAATAAATTACTTTAAATTATATTTAAACAATATTTTAAGAATAATTTAAACATTTTAAGAGAAAACGGAATCAAGTCAAATTTCACCCACCGCTTTCCACTATATTGGTAGACCTGTCCTCCAGAGAACAGGTCCACCCACCCTTTTCCTCTATATTGGTAGACCTGTCCTTGGGCTGTCGCCTTGTGCTGAGCCTTAGAAAACATACCAGCTCTTAGGGGAGGGGGGCATACTTGCAGTCTACTTTGTTGTTGTTGTTGTTGTTGTTGTTTTTAAGTGAAATATGACAACCAGCATTACAGGTCGAGTATAACAGAGGAGGAACAATCACTGACAGAACCCTGCCTAACCTAACAAACAGGAAGTTGCTTAAATGTTATCAACCTGCCCAATTGACTTATTTATTCAAATATTTATATCCCACTTTTCCCTGTAGTCAATAGGCCCCATAGGCTATAATGGAGAGAACCAATCTGGGGGTATCTGGGGTGTGGGAAGCTGTTTTTAAGGTAGAAGCACCAAATTTGCAGCATAACTGATAGTGTCTCTCCTCAAAAACTCCTCCAGGTTTCAAAAACATTGGACAAGGGGGTCAAAATCTATGGGCCCCCAAAAGAGGTGCCCCCATCCTCCATTGTTTCCTATGGAGGGGGGAAATTCTTCTGAGCAGAAGCTCACAACTCCTGAGCTGCCTGTTAAAATTGTGTGCACCAGCAGCCCCTAGCTTAGAGGAAATTTTGGTTTGAAAATTCTTTTGGATTTATGGAGTTTTACCAAAGGGCAGGAGTTAGGGTTGCCAGCTCTGGGTTAGAAACTACCTGGAGATTTGGGGGGTGGAGCTGGGACAGGGTGGGGTTTGGGGAGGGGTGGGATGTCAACAAGATATAATGCCATAGAGTCCATCCTCCAAAGCAGCTGTGTTATCCAAGGGAACTGATCTTAAATGTCTGGAGATCAACTGTAATAGCAGGAGATCACCAAGTACCACCTGGAGGCTGGCAACCTAGGAGGGGTGTATGTGTACAACAGTGAAATACTACATCAAAAATGGAGGATTGTGGGGGTTTTGCAGTCTTTTATCTATGGACATCTGTAGATTGGCAGCGTGAAAGGTAAAATAATATAGAAACTGAAAATTGCAGCATGGTTATACACGTTCCAATATCAGACTTAATATTAGAGTAGCAGCAGACCAAAGCTTGAGTCCAGTGGCACCTCTAAGACCAATATCAGACACGTTCCAATATCAGACTTAATATTAGAGTAGCAGCAGACCAAAGCTTGAGTCCAGTGGCACCTCTAAGACCAACAAAGTTTTATTCAAGGTATAAGCTTCCATGTGCAAGCACATTTCTTCAGATACAGTGAAACATAATTTTCTCAACCATTGTATACAGGAGAAGAGAGGGTATGGGTGTGGTTAGCCCTGGCAACTAACCCCCTCCCCTCTTCCTCTGTAACTAGTGGTTGAGGAAATTCTGTTTCACTGTATCTGAAAAAGTATGCTTGCACACAAAACCTTATACCTTGAATAAAACTGTTGGTTAGAACAGATAAAAGGAAGTACTTCTTCACCCAAAGAGTGATTAACATGTGGAATTAACCGCCACAGGAGGTGGTGGCAGCTCCAAGCATGGACGGCTTCAAGAAGGGATTGGATAAACATATGGAGCAGAGGTCGATCAGTAGCTATTAGCCACAAAGTACAGAAAGGAACTCTCAGTCTGGGGCAAGTGATGCTGTTTTCTTGGTGTTTGGGGGGGCAACAGTGGAAGGGCTTCCTGCCCCCACTGCTGGACCTTCTGAGGGCACCTGGTGTTTTGGCCACTGTGTAACAGAGTGTTGGACTGGATGGGCCATTGACCTGATCCAACATTGGCTTCTCTTATGTTCTTATGGTCTTAGAGGTGCCACTGGACTCTAGAATTAATATTAGTAATTCTCCAGAATAAACCAGAAATACACAGCACAATATCATTCTTTACTTTCCCCTCAAAAGCAAAATGGCAGCTACTGTCTTATATAGGTGAAAGTAAAGGGTTGCACTCTGAGATACAATTGAGAGAGCAGTTAATATTTTCTGATGACCTGAGCAGTTAAGAATTAAGGCTGTTCCTGTCTGCATAGCCTCATACCGTTCTGTTTCCTAGTCTCACTAGGGTGTGACAGATTTGGGAGAACAAGGTAGAAAGTTGGAAGAGACAGATATCTACTCTGACAACCTTCCTAAAGGAAGAATGTTCCCTCCAGCTTCTGAGAAGTTAGCAAACCGAGCGATCAAAACGGCAGAATTGCTTGTAGGCAAGAAGTGACCGTGTAAGATGTGTTTGATTACTACTGTCTCAGACTAAAGGTCAGAGAAAAGTTCCAGAATGCTTAAGAGACAATTATCTAAAGTTCAGACTTTTTCGGAAGGAAGAGAACTAGAAATTATGCAGACAATTATCTAAAGTTCATTTTTTAAAAAGGGGTTAGAAGGAGATGGAGGGAGAGATAGGTCCTTCACCTTGGCATTCAACTCTTTTCTGTGTGTCCAAATAAACAGTTTTAAATATTGGCAAGATTCTACTTTGTATTTCAGTGTTGGGAGAGGAGAGGGGAAGATTCACACAAATGTTCAAAGGCCCTTTCTCTGATGCATTCAGTATTAATCATGAAAAGGGGAGCCTGTTTTACGAGCCTGAAGATCTCCCAGAATTACAAGTGATCTCCATGAAGATAGATTCAGGTGGGGAGCCAGTGTTTTTTTCTGAAGCAACAGAACAAAGCTTGTGTCCAGTTGCACCTTTAATACCAACAAAGTTTAATTTGGGGTATAAGCTTTCACGTGCCTGCATACATCTTCAGATACATTGAAACAAGACTTCTTTGATCATTACATATAGGTAGAGAGAAGGTGGGGGTTAGTTGCCAGGAAGGGCTAATTAGTCAAGATGCATAAGTAACTGAGTGATAAGTATAACTAAGATTGGATTAAAGCAGTTGGCAAGAGCTGTGACTTAGCATACAGATAATAAAAGAGTTAACAAACAGATGTGAGAGCTAAGTTTGAGTCCAGTATCCTGAGTGTTGTCATAACTTGTAAGGTGAGGTTTGAGAAGGGATGGGCCCTCAGCAGGGTATAATGCCATAGAGTCCACCCTCCAAAACAGCCATGTTCTCCAAGAGAATTGATCTTAGTCAACTTAAGAATCTCCCATTCCAGTCTGTTTCTGGAATTCCTTTGCAATAACAGAGCTACTTTGAAGTCCCCCATTGAGTGCCCTGGGAGGCTGAAATGTTCTCATACAGGTTTGTCAATTTTGTGATTCTTGATGTCAGATTTGTGTCCATTTATCCTTTGGAGTAGGGTTTGACATGCTTGCCCTATGTAGAGAACTGAAGAGCATTGTTGGCATTTAATGGCAAATACAATTTTAGAAAATGAACAAGAGAGTGTGCCTGAGATGGTATAGTTGATGTTGTCAGGTCCGGTGATTGTGTGGTCTGGATGTATGTAGCATCAAAGTTAGCATCTGGGTTTATTGCCAGCTCTGGTACCAGTGTCCATGTTCAAAATTAGATGTTGTATTAATGTTGGGTGAGGAGTTGTTTAAGATTGGGGGGCTGTATGTGCACAAGAAAAAGCCCTCACAACATCAACTACACCATCTCAGGCACATTCTCTTGCTGGTCTTAAAGGTGCCACTGAACTCAAACTTTGAACTGATCTCCAGACCACAGATATGAGTTTGTCTGGAGGAAATGGCTGATTTGGAAGGTAGCATTATACCCCACTGAGGTCCTTCCCCTCTCCAAATTATGTCCTCCCTAGGCTCCTCCTCCAAATCTCCAGGAATTTGCCAATCCAGAGCTGGCAACTTGAGTGAGAATGTTGCCAGCTCAAGATGATTTGTGCATATAGGATATAGGCATTTGGCACTTAGGCACACTTAATTGCTTTGGGGGGGTTATAATGATCTCCAGACAACCAAGATCAGTTTCCCTAGAAAGAATGACAGCTTTGGAGGGTGGACTCTTGGACATTCTTTCCTGCTGAGACCCCTCCCCCTGCAAACCCCACCTTCTCCAGGCTCCACCACAAAAATCTCCAAGTATTTTCCAACCCAAAGCAAACAACCAGATCATGAGAGGGAGGGTAGGAAGGGTTGCATCAGTGCTTAGTTCTTGTGGGCCTTCTTACATGCCATGGGAAATGCTGGTCACCACTTTGGGGTCAGGAAACAATTTCTCTCCAGGCCAGTTTGGCTGGAGATCCTGGAGATTTTTTTGTCATGTTCTGGGTGTGGAACAGCGGGTATGGAGATGGAGGGATTTGTGAATTTCCTGCATTGTGCGGGGGTTGGACTAGATGACCCTGGAGGTCCCTTCCAACTCTGTGATTCTATTATTCTAACCCTAACAACAGATGCAGTAGTCAGGGGCCTGTGTTTACATTTTCACAGTCACAACTGTGCATTGATTGTACAATATTAGACTATTTTGATAGGTGAGCTATAGCTGTGTATAAGTATTTCTTTTTAATCCTAATCAATATCTAATATGAAATTTAATAACAGCCGTCACTTTGATTTTCCAGAACACACACTGCATTTTTTTCATAAAATGCAGGTCATTTTGAATTATCCATGAACACTTCTGCATGCATACCGCTTAGTTATCGTAAATCAGCCTCAAAATATCATAAAGCTGCATAATGTATTTACCAATTATTTTAATAAGCTTTCTGGCCGAACAGGACGTTTCTGTCTGTATTGCAAAGCTTTTGCAAAGAGATTTTATTGTAAAACATTCATTGTGCAAGATCCACATTACTTTGCTTTGTTGAACTTAAAGTACTCCCATTGAATGTGAGATCATTTCAGATCTGTTGGGTTGTCCCATCTTATTCCGTCTCCCTCTCTTGGCGGGAAATGATGCCTCACTCAGGTTGATGAAAAGTAGAAATTCACAGCCAGCTCTTTGCTTCAGTTCTATAGACATAAGAACATAATAGCAACCATGTGAGGTTAAGATTAGTAGTGCATCTAGCCCAGCACCATCCTTCACATAGTGACCAGTCATCTGGACTCAGTTCATCCATAAGCAAGACTTGGCAGCCCTGCTGTCCTTCAGCACCAGTATTCAGAAGGTTATGGACACACCATGGCTCAATGGCAGCATATAAGCTTAGCATGTAGAATGTTCATTACCTGGCATCTCCATTTTGAAAGAAACTGGTAGTAAGTGTTGTGAAAGACATAAGCCTGAGACGCTGGACTCTCGGCCAGTAAAAGTAGACAGTGCTGACCTTGATGGACCAACTGTCTGAGTCAATGTTGTTTGTTTGTTTCTATAGGCTGCCATTCTCACTGAGGCTTAAGGCAGCTTCATGTGTGTTTGTTTGTATACTCTCTTTAAACATGGGATTTACACTTAGTCACTATGTTCAAGAGCCATTGATGGACATATCCTCCACAATGGACCAGTCTTCCTTGAACATAGATGGCTACTTTAATGTGAACCCGTGGAGAAAGCCTCATCTAATCTGTCATTTATATTTAATGCTTCCCACACAGTTCAGACAAACATTAGCTATGCCTACTCACAATGAGAAAGAGTAGTTATGTGATCTAGTTACCCACACACACACCACAATTATTAAGTTAGTTAAATATTTATATCCCACCCTTCAACTTAAAAATTGGCTTCCTGAAATAATTTCTATCATGCTGTACACTTACGTAACTTATGCAGGTCTTTAAATTTACTTTGACATCATTAGTTTATTTATTTAAAATATTTCTATGCCACCTCTTCAGAGTCCTGCTTGAGGTGACTTACAGTATTAAAACCACTCAAAAAAAAAGTTTTTGGACATAAGCATTATATAAAATACTTATAAAACAGTTGTGTGAGAGTGAAACTCCCATTTAGTGATATATATAATTAATGTACAAAATGAACCAGGAAGTGGCCCATTCAAATCCCATCACAGTCATGAGGTGGAGGAATAGTGTACTTGTCACTTGTGCATATCGAAATCCCCTGACTGTAACCATTTTAATTTCATACCAGTTGCATTTTACCTTCTTTCTGAGAAACCTCACAAAATGTACTTCACCCCAGCACTTGAGGCTTCCAGCTGTAAAGTTCCCAATTAAAAATTATTTTTTTCCCTCCAAAGTAACATACCCACCACAGATAATTTCTAGTACAGTCTTTAATGTCATTAAGGATTTGATCTTACTTTTTAAAAAATGAAAAGAAAAGGAGGTGGGAGGTAACACAGCAGGGAAACCCACAGAACTCTGAATATTAAAGATAGTACCATGAATTAAAGAAATGTCAGGTACACATTAAAGGGACATTTCAAAGTAAACTTACTACTGGACTTTAAAAAAAAAGAAATTATAAGCCACACTTACGGCCAACTCCTAAAAGTGTTGTTGCAAATTTCTTTACCTGGGACATTGTCTTTGTCTCCAATGCTGCTTTCATGCTGATTTGGATATATATAAAGTCTTTCACGCATGTCATTCATTTTCTATGCTTTTTTGCACCAGTGATGGTCTTCTCAAAGGGCTGAGCACTGCTCAGTGACACACTAGGTAAGCACAGCATCAGGACATACCATGGCCGAGGACAGACTGGCAATCTGAAGCGGGGCAGGCACGCTTCGCAAACGGAGGAAAGGAGCCCGTTCAGACATGCGCATCTGCCCGTCGGCTCCCTTGCGTACTTACCCGTCTCCCAGCCGCTTTCCTTCCGCTTTACCCGGACACCGGTTTTTCCCGGTGTTCAGGGGCCTTCCTCCGCATGCCTCCCGCTTCCAAACAGTGTGAACTGGAAGAAGCGGGAGGCATCCGGAGGAAGTGTGAACGCACCGGCAAAAAGTTTTGCGCATATGCGCATGTGCGCATATGCGAATATGCACATATGCGCATGTGCGCATGTGCGCATATGCGAAAAACATCAAAGGAAAACAAAAAAAAGTGCAGCAGCATGCGCGAGCCGCGCGCGCTGGCTATGCGGCAGTCTGAACTCTCCGTGGCAGTCTGAATGCTCCGTATCGCCGCTGATCCGCATTGCTTTGGCCAGTGTGAACGGCCAGCTCCGTGAGTTTTTTCCCCCGCTCCAGTTCCCTCCGCTTTGCCTCCGCTTCAGATTGCCAGTCTGTCTTCAGCCCATGTGTGTGGAAGGGTTTACATCTGTCTGGGCCTTAGACTGAAATAGTAGCTATACACTGGAGTAACTCTGCCTAAGACTAAATTGGGATGCGGTCTGGTATAGTAGGGACCAATCTCATCAGCTCTCAGAAGCTAAGCAAGGTTGGTAGATGGGAGACCAACAAGGATGGCTCCGCAGATGAAGGCAATGGCAAACCACCTCTGTTTCACTTTCACCTTGAAAGCCCCTTGCTGGGTTGCCATAAGTTGGTTGTTGAAGGCACTTATGCACGTATGTGAGTTTACATTGTGAATGACCCAAAATCATGGAGTGAGTTTAATCAACCAGAAATTCTGATCTAGGGCTGTGGTCAGATGTGCATTTTAATCCACTGTTGCCCTGTCTCTAATTGATCCAGAGTATTTATAACAGAGAATACTGATCAGACTCACCCCTTTTAGCGCTCTTCAAAGCACTTTTATGCCATTCTTGAGTGATCAGACGCATGTCAGGCCTTACAGCCAAGAAGTGTTGCTGCCAGCCATTTTTAAAAATAATTTTCCCCTTGAACATGCCCACAAGCACTGCTATGCCTCCGGGGATATGCAGTTCATGGGGCCATCGGCCATTTTTGAAAAAAAAGTTTACTCTCTAGGCATGCACTCAAGCGTTCATCAGCCTGCTGGGATATGTAGTCTCCCTAGCTAAACTTTTCAATGTACCCCTTCCCCAAAGCACAGGAAAAAGCTGAAGTACAGGGGTGTTTTTATTTGAAAGTTTCTATGAAGAAACAATATTTAGAGCAGCCCCTGTGGGAGAGGGAGAGAGAGAGAGTGGTGCGAATAAGCAGTGGTGCACACTTTGCTAACTACTAAAAAAATGTTGGCTGAAAAACGAGAGACCTGTCAGAGCTCCCTGATGGATTGGGTGATCAGACTACAGGAAATCTGGTTTGAAACCAGCTCAGCCTCAAAAAGATCGGACTTTAACAGGTATCAAATAAACATGCAGTAAAGGGGGCAGGGGGCGGGACACAGATGACTGGGGCAGAACAGACAGATTTTGCTGTCTGATCGTGCACTTTAAATCTATAAGGGAACAGCAATGGCAATGGATCATACTGGATGTCTGATCACAGCCCATGTCTATCTAATCCATGTCCAGCACTCTGAGGATTCAGACTGACCAGAAAGCTGCTGTTGGCACCATGCTTACACTTAACTGGCTTGGATCATGTTCCTTAGTCATTATGGGCAGGCCATGTGTCATTGAAAACCAGCCACGTTCTGAGCATGAGCACATTGCTTATCTGCCTGCACAGCTGGCAGCCTTGATAACTTGACAGAATTCATCATACTGTTGCATGCTCAGAATTTACTACTCAGTTCCTAAGGGGCATGAGGGAGCAACCAAAGTATTTGCATTCCATTTTAGAACACAAGCACCATCAGTTTTGGTAGGCAGGCTGGTGAAATTAGTAGCAAGGCTTCAATACTAGAGGCTTGAGACAAACAAGAAAACACCCTTGTACATGTGAAGACAGTTGGGCTAACACAGGAGAGAGACAGGGACAACCACAGGATTTGTGCAGGTACAAACCATGTGCTGGAAGGGCGGGGAAAAGTTTAACAAGTAAACAAATAAATAAATTTAAGAGATTGAATAAGCTTCCCTATGTGAAAAGGCTAAAGAGTATGGGGCCTTTCGGTCTGGGGGGGGGGGGGAAGACTGGGTAGGCATGATTTTTTTTAAAAAAAAATGCACAGGCTGGAGAAAATTGATGAAACTCAGGACACACAATGAAGATTCAGGGCAATTGATTCAGGGTGGACAAAAGGGTGAATAAAAGGAATTTATTCAGTGAGTAATTACATTGTAGAATTGGCTGCTAGTGGGTGTTGTGAACATAGTGCTCTGGGAAAGGATCAATAGAAGTCAGTTAGATTCATGGAGGAGAAGTCCATCTATGGCTACTAGGCATGGTGACTAAAGGGAACCTCTTCTTCTCTTATGTTCTTAACTTCCACATCCAGAGGAAGTAAACCTCTGAATATCTTTGCTAAGAGGTGACATCATGAGGAGGACTTAGCCTCTGTGCCCTTTTGTTTGGCTCTTCAGGGCAACTGACTGACCCCTGCGTGAAACAAGATGGTGGGTTAGATGGGCCACTGGTCTCTGATCTATCAGGACTCTTATTATTTTCTTAGGATAATTTTGAGCACTGCATTTAAAAACATTTTTATGTGTTCTGGGACACTGTTCAAAGTTTACAGTCAAGCTGCAATTTGAAACGAGGAGTCTTTGCCCATCACCGAATCCTCAATTCTTGGCTCAGGTCAATTTTAATGTGGAACCATGTTAATAGGTGGTGCATTCTTACATGCACTGTGCTTTGTTTTGTTAACCAAGGGATGAGTAAATAAATAGCGTGAAGAACACTATAATGAGAGATCAGCAGGTTAATTAGGGAGATAAGTGGAGAGCAACCTAGCCGGCACCCTCTTGAGCACCTGCTTCTAAGCTAATTCATGCAGTAGCCTTGGTGTCTGCTCCTGCAGAAGACACCTGCTGTTTTCTTAGCATGTAAGTGCTATTTGTAAAGAGTGTCCACTGGGAAAGGACAAGTAAATCAGATCAACTGGATTTTATTACACATCAGTAGGGGTAATTTGTCTGCAAGAGTCAAGTTGCAGGAATTCAGTAATGGTGTCTGCAGCTGTACATAATGTCTTAAAGCCTCGGGTGAGTCAAGTACCAGCATATGGATTTAGAAAACTTAGGAGAGAAGGCGTTGGTGTGAAGATGGTATAAAAAGGAAATTATACAGCAATGTGACTTAACAACCCTCTCTCTTTTTGATGATCTGAGCTTCTTTTTAAAGATGTCATCTGATATCTTCTGGTTGAGAAACATGTTGGGGACACCTTGTAATGGTTACAAGGGCCAGCATGGTGTAGTAGTTAAGAGTGGTGGACTCTAATCTGGAGAACTGGGTTTGATGCCCCACTCTTCTGCATGAAGCCTGCCAGCTGACCTTGGGCGAGTCAGAGTTCTTTCAGAATTTTCTCAGCTCCACCAACCTCACAAGGTATCTGTTGTGAGGAGAGGAAGGGAAGGTGATTGTAAGCCACTTTGAGACTCCTTAGGATAGAGAAAAGGGGGGTATAAAAACCAACTCTTCTTCTTCCTCTGTCTTCAGAACAGAGGTGACCCATGGATTCTCCTCTGGCTTGGATTGTATATCTGAGACAGTGAAGAAGAATCTTATACTGTTGGAAGTTCTCAGCGGCTTCTAATATTGATTGATATATTATGCAAATATAGAACATTACTCTGGTGTCTAAAATGACATATCAAAGTAGAAGGACAGATCAATAAGATCAGATACTTTTATAGGGAAATTGACTTTTTTGTCATGTCACAGAATAAAAACATTAATGATGGTCTTTTTCATTTTGTAGGGTTTTTTTGAAACTTTATAATGATGTTCCTTTTGGTACTTTCTTTTTTGTCCTTTTTTCTCATTAAAATTTAAAAAGAAGAATACCTCTTTTTCTGTCTGCTTTCTCTTTCCGTCTTGCTGAATTTTTCTTTAACAATTACATTTACTTATGTGGCTGTTATTACTTCTGATGCAAGCTAACTGCAGTGGATAACTCATTGTGGAGTCTATAGCAACCACTAAATAGGTAGAAACTCTCTCGCCTCCCACCTCTCCCATTTCCCAGAACCTTGTATGCTGCTTTGGCAGCTTCAGAGATGGCCCACAATGCACCTGGGAAACATAGTCCTCAAAGTGCCTGAATACGTTTCCCATGGTGTACCAAACTTCCAATGAAGGGAGGAAGTTGGTGGGAGAGGGGTTGTAATCAGTGTTCCCTCTAAGCTGAGTGAGTGTGAGCCAGCTCACAGGTTTTTTAGCCTCCAGCTCACACATTTTTGTCTTAGCAAAGGAAGGAGGGCTCCCGAGCAAACTAATTCCTGCAGTAGCCAAATCGCTCACTCACAACTTTAATGCCAACAGCTCACAAAGTAGATTTTTTTTGTTTGCTCACAAGACTCCACAGCTTAGAGGGAGCGTTGGCTGTAATAGATTACAGCTCTTGATGGCAACTTTATCTGGAATTCTGTGGAGAAAAAAAAGATACTTGGAAAAGTTTTGAACAGAAAAAATGTATGTGGTGAGGGTTTAATATCTGTCCTCTCCACCACCTTGCTCCATATTTAGAATGTGTTAGTCTTCACTAGAGTTGTCAGTCTCCAGGGAGTGGCTGGAGATCTCCCCAAATTATAACTGGTCTCCAGGTTACAGATCAATTCCCCTGGAGAAAATGGCTGCTTTGGAAGGTGAACTCTAGGGCGTTATACTCCATTGAATGTTTAGGATTGCCAACCTCCAGAAGGGGCCTGGAGATCTCCCGCTTTTACAACTGATCTCCAGATTACAGAGATCAGTTCCCCTGGAGAAAATGGCTGCTTTGGAGGGTGGACTCTATGCCATTGTACCCTGCTGAGGTCCCTCCCCTTCCCAAACCCCACCCTCCTCAGGGTCTGCCCCCCAAACCTTCAGGTATTTCCCAACCCAGAGCTGGCAACCCTACTGAATTTCCTCAAAAATTAGAAATAAATAAAAACATGTTTCATGTTAGCCTTGCTGCAAGTTAAGGATGGGTTGTGGACCTGGAAAAAAATCAACTCCAGTTGACAACACAATTTATATATTCTGAGTTTAATTACTAAAAGCCATCTAAAGCACTCTGAAAATGTCTGCTCAGCCCCATCAACCCACCTGAAGGACAAAAATGCCTTGCATTTTCCAGCCTGAAGCATGCTTAGAAACACTGCCATCCCCATCCCAGTCCTGTGATGTGTGATCCAGGTTATTGGTTGAAAGCTACTTGCAAACATTTTATTTGAACAGAACTTTCTTAATGGGCGAGATGGCTGAGAGGTTCCATGCACAGCAGGTTAGGTGAGTTTGTGGTGGGAGGGCTTCATATTAGCCCCCTTGGGTGAATACTCCACTGCACAACAACAGTTATTGGCTGGCAACAAAACATGAAAGCTGAATTCTGTTTTTATTCCTATGATTAACTGTGCTGAATTCCATAAAGCATCTAATCTCTGCTTGATCCTAATCACCGTTCATATTTCCTATGCATTCTTTCTGGATCCTATATGGCTATTCTTCCATTGTTCTGTATGTTGGCCTTGGTTACTTTAGGAAAATTTTGATAGCACTGGTAAGTTTTTCACAAGGAGAACCCAAATGTATTTTGAAGTCCCCTCCTCCGAACAGAATTGATCACCACCTACTTGACCTAAAAGCCAAGCCTGTACTCCATGTGGAGTCACAGGAACATTTACAACTTTATTGTGCTGTGTTAGACCTTCTGCCCATCCAGTTTAGTGTGGTATATTCAGACTGGCAGCCCAAAGTTTCAGGCAGACTGTGGTTTTCCTTCACTACGATTGCCAGACCTCCAGTCAGGGTGGGATTTTCCCTGATTTGGGGGGCTCCTATTCACCTCTGGCCAGCTGTCCAGTGGGGGAAGCCCCACCCTGAACAGCCCCCTCCCATGTTGACATGGTCAACATGATGATATCACCCGGAAGTGGCTTCATTACGCTGGGCACATCAATGCTCTAGCATTTTGGCAAAAAACTCTATGGTAACCATAGAGTTCCAACCAAAATGCTAGAGTGTTGATGTGTTGATGTACTCAGCATGATGATGTAACTTCCAGGTGATGTCATTGTGCCAACCACATTGATTTGTGAGGGGGCTGTTTGGAGTGGGGCTTCCCCCGCCAGCCAGCTGGCCAGAGTTGGATTGGAGCCCCCAAAATCAGGGGAACCCCCACATTGACCAGGGATCTGACTTCAGGACAGACCCGGGAGCCCTGTCCACCACACTTGTTCTTGAGTTCCCTTAACCGGAATTGTCAAAGACAGGACCTTCTGCATGCAATCTGAACCATGGCCTCTCCCAAGGATTCACCCCTGCTTGTATCATTGCTGCCTGCATCAGTGTCACTGTATTCTTTCTTCACTCACTCTCTACCAATAGGCCTTGGTAAAATGGAAAGGCAGCATAGAATTTACAAAACAAAAGGCATTTGCCACAGTCCTATGAAGGCTGTATTTAGCTGCAGACCAATTGTGTCAGCAGCCAATCAGCATGCAAAACTGTTCAGGAAAAAAAAAAACCACAACAACAACAGAAGTTCTGCAATGGGAACCTTGATTTAAATGATTTCAATAATTACAATCAGCCTTCTTAAAAATTGCCCTTTGTCATTTAAATGGACTCAATTTAAATCAACCCACCTGGCACAGGGTAATTGCACTGCATTACTGCACTGCCACAATGAAGAACAGAAGGGGCCTGATGAATTCCCTCTCTCAATGTTCCATTCTTTTCGAGTCTCAGCCAATCTCTGAAGGGCTGAGAGGGAGCCCACCTGTAGGGACTTTTGTCACTAGAACCAAAGCACAAATAGGGGTGGGGAACTACAATACCTTTGCCTTGCTCCATTTGGGTTTTCTAGATCACAGCCATCCCCTCTCCTTGCCATTATTTATGTGCAGGAGTCGGGATACTTGAAGACATCCCTTCCATTTCTTTTGGGATTTAGTTTCTGAGGGTAGCTGTGTTGATCTGTGGTAGAAGAGTTAGATTCGTGTTCAGTACAACCTTAGAGACCCACAAGATTTTTGGGGTGTGAGCTTTTTGAGAGTTAAAGCACCCCATGAGAGCACACATCTTGTTGGTCTCTGACCTACTGGACTTCAAATCTAGCTGTTTTCAGATGTAGATGTTGTCATTGTGAACATTTTCATTTTGCTCATTTTTGCTTTTTTTTTTTTTGCTGTTTATTTTAGGGTTGCCAGGTATTTACTATCTGCCCGGGGGGGGGGGGGGCTCGATCCTGCTGCCTGGGATCTTCTGGGGTCTACAATAACTTCACCTAGAAGTGATGTCATAATGCTGGACATGTCATGCAGGGGATACTCTAGCATTTGGCCAAAAACTCTATGGTCACCATAGAGTTCGTAGCGAATTGCCAGAATATCCCCCACATGATGTGCCCTGTGCGATGACCTCCCCCCAAAATCGAGCAAAACCCTGCCTCCATTGGGGGGATGGCAACCCTAGTTTATTCCATGGCAGTGTGGGCCAATTTTTACACCTTTCAGAAATCCTCCACTATTTCAATGCCATTTGTACACACTTGGCTCATAACCAGGCATCAATTTCAAGAAGAGTGATTCTCTCAATTTTTGTCAGTATGGCTGGGGAAAAGACAAGTGAAGTTTCACCCAAGGGGGGAGGGGGGTCCAGAAACTTGGATTTCTGAATTGAATGACTGTGTGCATGAAATTTGGTAACATACCTAGCTTGGTGCCACTGGGTACATTCTCCACACACATTACTTCACGTGTCATCCCCGATTGTTCTAACCAAAATATTGAAGCATACATTACATGGAACAGGTAGGACAACAATGTCAACGGCCAGGCTGGGTTTTGAAGCCAGTAGAAAGAAATGAGCTGTTCTCCTATGTTGATTCGATGGCCCTTCATGAAGTGCAGTACTTTTTTTTAAGGTTTAACTGGTTCCCACAGCTGGGCGGAGTCAAACATACCCACCGTCCCTCCTGGCTTCCCATTTTTCCTAAAGGATTTAGAGTTCTAAATTATGTCTGAAGCAGAGCCAAGGTATTAAGAATACATCATGGTTTCACTGTCGTTGTTTTTTTCGTTCCCAAATTTTGTAGATGCGGCAGGTGTACACACTGCCACAGTCTTAAGTTCCTTCAGATCATCTGATGTGCCTGTTAATAAAGCACACTGAAAAGGCAGGCTGTAGTTGATTCTACATGCAGCTGGGTAAGGATTCATTTTGTGTGCTGCTCTACCAATGCTCAAGAGCGCATCTGTACACCACTAAAGCAATGCGCAAACAGGATTTTTGTACAATATTATCAAGGAAATATGCTTTTTGTAGAGTGTTTCTTCACCGTATGCATATAAAGAATTTCAGAGGGTGGCTGTGTTGGTCTGCGGTAAAACACCTCGTTTGGAGTCCAGCAGCACCTTAGAGGCCTGCAAGATGGGGGGGGGGGTTAATAAGCTACTTTGAGGTTTGACTCTAAAAAGTGTATACCCCAAAAATGTTGCTCTCTAAAGTGCTGCTGGACTTGAATCTAGCTGCATTTATATCGGGGGGGGGGGGGACCACACATGATCTCGAGGAATTTAAAGTTATACTAAAACATGTAGGCAGGGCCTGGAGTTCTTCCAGAATTCCAACTGTTCTCCAGACTATAGTGGTAATTTCCTCTTAAGGTTGTATTGTGTACTGGGTTCGATGCATGGAAACCCAGACTATGACATAGTGATAAGCATTGTTTTATTGCGTACACAACTAGCATGCAGTACCGGCCGAGATGGCCAACTATATACAATCCCTAGGACACACCCAAGAGTCCTATTGGCGAGTTTGAATTTCCCGCCAGAGTTCTTATTGGAGGGCTAGTGGTGGTCTAGGATCCCTGACTCCTATTGTCTCTAGGAGTCAAGCTCATGCTGTATGTTGCTGATGCCCCGTGGCGGTCAGTGGACATAACAGGTTGCCAGTCCTGGGTTGGGGGAATACCTGGAGATTTGGGGGTGGAGCCTGGGAAGGGCAGGATTTGGGGAGGAGAAGCACCTCAGTGGGGTGCAACACTATAGAAGCCACCCTCCAGAGCAGCCATTTTTCCCCAGGGGAACTGATCTTGGTCATCTGGAAATCAATGTAATAGTGGGGGATCTGCAGGTGTCACTTGGAAGTTGGCAACCCTGTTCCCCCTTGAGTAAATGGGTTGCCAACAGGCCTGGCGGAAAATGTCCTGTCACTTTATTATAGGCTTAATATAAGAAAATGGGCAGCTGAAGCTTTTCAAGGCAAGGAGATAAATAACATCAACTGGTAAATAGGTACAGGTAAAGGTTTCCCTGGCGCAAAAGCCAGTCGAATATGACTCTAGGGATGCGGTGCTCATCTCTGTTTCTAAGCCAAAGAGCCAGCGCTGTCCAAAGACGTTTCCATGGTCATGTGGCCGACATGACGATGCCGAGGCGCACAGAATACAGTTACCTCCCCACCAAAGTGGTACCTATTTATCTACTTGCAATTTCTTGCTTTCGAACTGCTAGGTTGGCAGACGCTGGGGCCAGAGATGGGAGCTCACTCCATCATGCAGCACTTGGGTCTTGAACTGCTGAACAACTGATCTTTCAGACTGCAGTTCATTAAGTCTCTATTAAAGGGAAAGGGATTTTTTTTTCTCCAGGCAGTTGGCAACCTTACCTACACATGATCCAATTCTGAAATTAATGTAAGAATTCTGCTAGGTGATCCTGAATTAAGGAGCAGTGGAAAGCCATGTAGAGAAAAATCTGGAACAGTAAAGGAATGGAATGGGGGAAATGTCATTCAATCCTACTTTTGATGTATATAAAGTGCCATCAAGTCTCAGCTGCCTTATGGTGACCCAGTAGGGTTTTCAAGGCAAGAGGCATTCAGAGGAAGTTTGCCATTGCCTGTCTCTGCATCACATTCCTGGTATTCCTTGGTAGTCTCCCATCCAATTACTGACCAGGCCTATCCAGGTCAAGGCCTACTTTTGATATCCAAAAGTATCTGTATTGGAATAGCAATACTTTGCAAAATTGGATCAGTTATGTATAAACTGCTTCAGAGCTGACTTCTAAAGAACCACTGTCTTGGACATCCATGGCAAATTAGAAACCAAAGGTTCTGAAATGCTGGCTCTTTCTTTCAGTCACAGGTGTGTGTATAATATAGTTATGTGCGTATAATATATTAATATCTATAACCAAGTATTATAATGTCATTGGACTTTCCCACAGTGTGCTGTTTTCTTTTCTTTTCTTTTTTTAATTGGGGAAGTCATGTTGTGCTCTGGGGCCTGGAAGAATATTATTACTATTAATTTGTTTTTATAGGAAGAAATAGATCAAATTAATTTGCATTGGCATAAACTCATGGATATCCAAGAGAGCATGACTCAGAATAGTCTTGCGAACAAAACAGTAAGGATGGCTGATGGATCGTTAAGTATGCAAATAAATTCAGTGCTATTACATTCTTGAAGTGTTTTTTTTTTTTTTTTAATCTGGCTTGCACAGAATTGCTAATGGTAAAGGATGCCGGCTGCCACCCATCTAGAGTTACCTAACATAAGGGGGGGCGGGGTTCATACATTTTATTGGAGTAAATTCAGTAATTATCTGTGGGATCCTCAGTTATCTGATTTACTGCTAATACACAGTGGGGACCATTAAATAAAGCCAACATTTACCTTGCGTCCCTGTTTGCAGCACTGCCTATATTTTAAATGGCAAACACGAGCCAGGCCCCTGTAAATTCAGGTTCTGCGCAGGTTAAATGATGATCAGGTTAATGATGTCAACATTGCCCAGGAGCTGCAGAAAAAAACGTAAAAGATTTACTATGCAAAGAGAGAGAGAAAGAGAAAGGGCTGTTAGCCATCAGATCTACATCCAATTTCAATTGAAGTTTGTTAGTTTTTAGGGGGGGGGGGTTCTTTCCCCCGAATCAGAGCACTATAAAGAGTCTTGAATGAGAAACCTGCCTCCCGCAAATGGCTGATCTTTTTATTTCCATTTCTAAGCAATCAATCTAATTTATTACAGCAAGAGCCAGTAAAACAGTACAGTTCTGATATAAGAGAGATTAAAACAGTAATAACATAGCAATAGTATAAAACATTAACATAATAAAATTAATATAATTAGTAAAATAAGAATAAGAGGATTATATATATTTTTCAGCTAAAATAAGTTTACATTTCCTAATAGCTGAGAAACAAAATTTCGCCACAGCATAAGTCACTGAACTCTGGACATCATCTGGGAGGAATTTGTGCAGGACTTCTGGCCTAAAATCAAAATTGCAGAGGGTTAAATCTTGACAGAAAGGGTAGTATAAGGTGATCTCGTTCCTCCTGATAGAATCTGCAGAACAGGAGGACATGAGTAGGCTCGGATCTCATGTTCAAATACTCATGTTCAGAAAATAGAGGCTTAGAGCCAATGCTATAGGGGGCTGTTGGGCCCGAGGGACAGTGTGGGAGCAAAGCAGAGGTCTGCATTAGGGAGGAGCAATTTATGAAAAACTATCTCATGCAGTTGGAAATACATTTTTTGTATGGAAAATGCAATTGGGATCTTTAGAACATATACTATTTTTTTATCATTTTACCATTTTCTTTCATTCTTCCTGCTTTTGGTTTTTATAAGTTCGAGAGGGTGTTTTTGTTTTTTAATGGTTCAATGATGCTGAAAGCTGTTAGAAATAATTTAATAGTGAGGGATATGTATATATATTTTCCCAGGAAAGTAAATAAATCTCAGGGTCTTAAAGTGTAACCCTAAATCTATTGAAGTCAGTGGGTTGTAACTCTCTTTTGGACTGCATGGACTAAGCTTTGCTATCCAGTGATGTACTGGACAGGATCAGGATTTGGGAAGCTGGCGGGGAAATGGAAGTTCATAACTGTGGGGCAGCCATTAAAAGCCCCTGCTGATGGGTCACAGTACACAGAGGTAGAACTGAATGATGTTTAGCCAATCTACATATTACAGAGAATGAGGAGATAACAATCCTGTTTTTACTATTTTGCTGAGGTTGTCATCTTGTTTAATGCTTGGGAACACAACAGAAGAATCACTTAAGTTGGAGGAACAGCTAGATAGTAGCACCTTAGAGACCAACAAGATTCTCAAGGTATAGGCTGTGATGAACTGACCTCCAAAATCAGGATGCTTCATGCATCAAATTCAGAAAGCTGGGAGATTAGGGTTAATGCCTCACTGTAAAGCACAGTTTGATTGACAGACTGCTGCTTGTGTGCACCAGCTGAGGAGTACTTTAAGACCAGCTGAGTGCTGAGGAAAAGAGTCAGTGATCATTTGGAATTTGGCTTGGCAATAGCCAGTCAAGAGGAGTGTGTGTGTGTCCATCTGAGGGAAACAGACAAGTCACTTGGGAAGTGAAGGGACACAGTCCCTTGCCCTTACTGTGTACCAACACATTAGAGGGAAAGTTCAGAAATCAGAACTCAAAAGTCTAAGTGTCAGCCCTAGCTGAATTCCATTTATTCACAGTCTTCAGAGCTGGGGTTTAGGTTTAACAGACGAGACTGGAAAAGAAAACTGCCAGTCTAGCCAAATGGGGAAAAAGATTATCACTCCTAGAAAGAGGAGCATATTCAAAGGGTTTAACTCAGAAAGGACTTTTGGTTTGTGTGAAAAGGGAAATGGTTTTAGACTCCTCAAGAGTAAAAAAAAAAGAAAAGAAAATTATAATCCCACAAGGGAAGTATTTGAATGTAGGGGGGGAAAGTATTAACTTCCAGGAAACTAAGGCAAAATCTACACCTCCCCTCTGAAGTAGTTTGACTGCTGTCTTTTCCTACACTCATTTCACACTGGTTTCAAATTTCACTTTGGTTTTTTCCCCAGGATCTGAAGAGCACTAAGCAACAGGATCTATTTAAAGCAGTGTAATGCTAGCTTGACCACAAGAGGGCAATTAATGAATGTAGACGGTGATTTTTAAACTAGAACAAGTATGGTTTGAAACTAGAAACAGGTATAGATGTTTTTTTTAAAAAAAAACTAGAATGATTCCAGCAGGAAAGTCAGATGTAGATTTGACCTAAGATAGTTTTATAAAACCTTATGAAGACACATTGTTGCTGAAAAAAACTCCAAGACAAACAAACCTCTCACAGTTAAGAACTAAGCCTCTAAGAATATAAGCTTCAACTATACTCTGTTTCCTGTTCAAAATATTATAATTTGTATAAAACAACCAAATTTACCTCAACTTCTCATCCTCTGCCCTATTCCTAACTCAGCTGTTCCTGTTCCATAAATCAGCCTTTCTGTTTGAACTTTACTTCATGTTGTGCTATTTCCAAAAGGATTTATAAGAGTGTTCCTGATGAATTACAAACAAACAACTCTGGCCTGGGGAAAAGCCAAATAACCTCTATCACAGGGTGGGACACACAGAAAGTTATTTCTATAATTAAAATACGCTACTAAGAGGCTGCTCAGTCAGAGTGGGAAACAGTGTTTTGGTGGGAAAATCTGCCTCACAGTGAAGAAGCAGGGGTCTGTCATATAGGCTTTCAAGAGTCAAAGCTCCCTCTGTCAGATTTGGCTGTTGGTCTCAAATCTAGCTGTTCCACAGCAGCCCAACATGGATACCCTTGAAATTAAGTTCGAGGACAGCTCCTTAGGTAAGCTTTAAACTTAGTTCCATATAGTGGTGGGATAGCAGGTAGGATCCACACCCCAGTAGAGCTACAATGCATATTCTGAGATTTTGATTCTGTTTGGTGCATTTCTTTTTTTGTCTGGCTGCTTTTGCTTCATGTCCTCACTGCCCTTGGCCTCATCTGCCAACATGGCCCTCTAATTTGATTTGCTATCACACTGGATGTGATTTTTATGAGTACCAGTGGCATCACTACATTAAAAATAGCAGTGCAGTATCACTGATATGTGGTCACGGTGTCCAATCGATGGAAACAGTATGAACTAATAAGATTACTGATATAAAGGAGAAAGTAACTGGGAACATCAAAACAGAGCAAAAGTGTTCAATTTGACTGCCCGTAATTGGCAAAAATGAGAACTACTTCCTATTCATGATGATAAATCAACACGGATCATCATGTTAGCTTGTTTGTAGCAGCAGAAAAGAGCACGTGTCCAGTAGCACCTTAAATACTAACAAAATTTGTGGCAGGGTATGAGCTTTCATGAGTCACTGCTCACTTCTTCAGATACTGTTCATGACAAGACATCCAAGCTAAGTAGCTTTGGTTCAAACCTAGAAAAAATAGTTTTGTTCAATACAGTCTTTATACAAAATATGTTTGTTGCTCTTCCAGATAACACCCTTGACATTTTGACCAAACGTGGTGGATTCAGCCGGCAGAAGCAAGAAATGTATCTTCTACCAATCATTATCAGTGACAGTGGAAATCCTCCAATGAGCAGCACCAGCACCCTCACCATTAAGGTCTGTGGTTGCAGCAGTGAGGGTATTGCCCAGTCTTGCAATGCTGAAGCTTATGTACTCCCTATCGGTCTCAGCATGGGAGCTTTAATAGCAATACTAGCCTGCATCATTTTGCTGCTAGGTATGTATTCATTTACCATTCAGATAGCATTCCAAACATTTGTGATACATAAATGACTGTAACTCAACAGTACAGATATATCTTTCTGAAAGAAAGTTTCTGTGGAAAACACATTTAAAAATATAAGCACTTTAAAAAATATGCACACATTTTCAAAAATGGGGAAATACATACTATTGTTGCCCATTCAACAAATGGGACTGGGTCCAAACCACATGTCACTGTATCATTCCCAATTCCCCTTTTTACTACAGCCCCCATCCAACATGGCTTTTTCCACGTGGGTCCCATTATCCCTATCATAGTCTTTATGGTGGTCAAACCGGACTCCATCCTGCTTTTTTCACAAATAGAAAAACTGGTTGGATCCAGTCCATGGTGTGTATGTCAGTGAGTGTGAGATCCTCAGTAGAAAGTTATGTACTTTTAGTTTCATCTCAAGGGTACTTGTCAGGGTATGTACAGGATTGTACATAAAAAATGAATGTGCTTATTTAAAATGTTTCTGTACCACTTTTCTGTCCATGCCTGTGAATTAGGACAAACCCAGGTTTGCCCTCACAAGTGCTGTTATGTCTTGTCCTATAGCATATACTACAGAACTGCAGGTTTTGCTGCCCAACAATATCAACACCCCCCCAGTTATGAGTAAAAAATACAAACAAGTCTTATTGATCAAGCTTTTTTAATATGGTATTATGGGACCTAGATTCTGTGCAACTGGGTTGGATTCAGTCTGTTTTTACACTTAATCTTGCCCAGTTCTATCCCTTACTACAGCCACATCCCCATGGTGGCCAGCCCTTGGGTGTATCAATGGGTTAAGACTACCAAGACATCACTTCTGAACGGGGAACAGAAAGTGATGTCACATTACTCTAGAAATTTTAAACTCTATATGGCAAAAACCATAGATATTTTGAAATTCCTAGAGCAACCTGACATCAATTCCATTTTCATAATATAGAGACCTAACATTCCTAGAGTATTATACCATCACTTTCCATTCTGAAACCAAAAGTGAAGTCCTGGGGTCAATTGACACCATCCCCCCCCATTTCTCCCCACCATTCCACTGATAGAGGGTAAGGGATGGGGAGTATTGGTGGGAGGCTGGCCACCAGAATTGGATGAGTGGCAACCCTACCTATCCCACATGGCCTTTGTCCATGCAGTCCGAAGTTCCCCAGCATAACATTTTTTTTGTTTGTCAAGGAGGGGAAAAAAATGATTGAATCCAATCCAGTGAGATATTCTACTTAACATATTATAAAATTGTATAAATAGAGGAGGGGTACTGAAAGTGCTCCTCACATGGGACATCATGTTGTCTATGGCTATTCTTGTTAGGGCTGCCAAGTCAGCCCGGGGGGCGGGGGATCCCCCGCTATAGGGGTTCCCGATCCGCCGGCCGAATGCCGGCCGGCGGGGGGGAACTCCGCCCCCGAAGTCATCCAGCCTGGACGACTTCCCCAGTGTAATGACGTCACCCGGAAGTGACATCACCACGTTGGGGGTGTTGCCAGAGCGTTGCCCTGGCAACGCCCCCAATGTGGTGACGTCACTTCCGGGTGACGCCAGGGAGGCTCCCAGGAGGCTCCCAGGCGAAAAAGGACTCCCCCCCACCAAGACGTGAGTACGACTTGGCAGCCCTAATTCTTGTGGATTACAGCACATAGAATTTCTATGCAAAATGTAGGGGGATAGATCCTACTCCTATTCTACCACTCCACTCCAGGGAGCAGAGTTTGACACCTTTCTCCAGCTTAAGAAGCCCTCCTCCAATTTCAGTGGCTGCCTAAGCAGCTTCATAAATCCATTGCTGTGATTCCATCCCTAGCTGTGGTGAGCAGGTTTGCTTAAAGGCTCCCACAAGTTAGTCCACACAACAAGCACCAGGCAATAAACTGAATTTGTCTCAATACATCTATAGGTTGGGTGTCCCTCTTCTTGGCTGAGTGATGATTTTGCATCATACATGAAAGCTGTTGTCAAGGACAGCAGGGCTTGCATATGATGAGCTGTTACTCAGCAAATGGGTTGTTAACTGATCTGATGGACTGCTTATTGCTTCAGAAGAAATGTGTTTGAATTCAGGTTTGTTAGAGACAGATTTTTTAAAGAAGGGAGCAGTTGCCAAATTGAAGCAATACTAATGGCAGCTATTTCACAGGCTTATTGGAAAATAGCTATGTGACACTCAGTGAATTTTATAGAAATGCATACTAATCTTGTGAAAGAGAAAGTAAAATTTACATGCTTTCAGTTTATATGCCTACAGTATACATACCTAAACTGGATTTTATTGCAATGGGTGGGGGGAGTCCAGAAGATTTTTGCCTTCAAGACTGAGCCTAATTATTGTGGTGAGTGGGGGGAAAAATAACAAGAAGACAAGTAGATATTAGGAACTCATTCAACTGGATCAAATGTGAATTGTATCATTTCTTCCAGCAGACACCCTAGCAATGCAAGCCCTAAACCGTACAACTAAGGATAATTTTAAATTTCTTATCCTTGTAATTTTAACCTAATAGTCCATATTCAATTTCATTTCTCTTTTGTGCAGCTCGATCCTGTGGTTTCCCCTCCCACTATTTTTCCTGAAGTCATTTTCCCCCATAACATTGCACATTTTTTTTTAACTTTTTGTGTCAATAAATCAGTGATGATAGATAGATAGATAGATAGATAGATAGATAGATAGATAGATAGATAGATAGATAGATAGATAGATAGACAGACAGACAGACAGACAGGCAGACAGGCAGGCAGACAGGCAGGCAGGCAGACAGACAGACAGATGGATAGACGGATAGATGGATGGATGATAGCACACATCCATGTGTGTACTCAATGCAAATAAATATATGCAGCAAAAAGCATAGCTGTTTCAATCTCTTGAAGTTGGGAGTATGAAATACCATGGCAGGGTCAGCACAGAATCTTGATCAGGTCTATGTTTCATGTCAGAGATTGGATGCATGAAGCACTTGCATCAAATACAGTTTTGGAGATGTTATCATAAGAAGAGCCCTGTTGGATCAGATCAGTGGTCCATCTAGTCCAGCATCCTATCTCAGACAGTGGCCAACCAGTTCCTCTGGAGATCCAACAACAGGACACAGAGGCCAAGGTCTTTCCTTGATTTTGCCTCCTGGCACTGGTCTTCAGAGGTCATCATGCAGGTACATGTGTGTCTGTTAACTGCCAAACTGCTCATTCTTGTTCCATGCACTGCTGTGTGTAAACTACAGACATGTAGCAACCAGAACCACCCCCACCCACCCCCGGGCCTGTCAAAGACAAAAAGATGTGGACTTTGCTGTTGAACTTGAGGACTCAGAAAGGGATTACAGAGATGGTGAACATTAAAAATAGGTTGAATAAAACATTAAATGTTAGAAGTAATGAAACGATAGTATACATTTGTAAATCAAAAAATATATACATATTGAACAGTTGCTGAACTCACAAAATTAAAAGGTGTTTCTTTGTGGCAACACAAAGTTGTCTATTATCCAGTTACATTAGATTTGAAAAAAAAATCACATAAAACACAGGTTTACTTCTCCTGTGCCTGACTATGGTGTTTCAAAATGAATTCCTTCATTGTATGGCTCACTGGAAATGCAAACGAATAAGCTACAATTGCCTAATATACTTCAGGTGACTATCTGGATTCCATAAAGCATCATATGCAGTGAATTGTATAAAAATGTGGGAATATATATATATTCTTTTATTAATGTCTTGTATCACAAAAAAATGATAATGGATAGAGACATTATTAGTATTAGTTATTTGTAGGGCAATTTATTAGCTTCCCAACAGTGATTTAAAATTTGGAACTGATCACTTGGTTCATCAGTTATAGCTCAGATTAGAAACAGTAGGGAAAATTGGTTTCAGCCACCTGATGACATCATAAAAAGTTTATGCTGCCAATCAGAATGGGTTATCACATTAAAGCATAAAATATAGACATCTACCTTTTAGGGGAAAAAACCAAAACATAGAGCAGTTTTTCTACCTTACCTGACAGCAGCATCTGTTCTGGCTCACAGACTTTAAAAAACCTCTTACTAAAAGTTAGCCAATACTAAAAACCAGAATGTTGGTTTAGATAGACTTTGGTTGGATCCAGCACAACATTTTTTTTAAAAAAAATCCTAAGTGTAATAAGTATGCCCTAGGATCATTTTTGCTTTTCCCTAAGGTTTTATCTAAAGGATGAGTGGCCATACCCTAATTTTACATACATTTAATTGTATTTTTGTCCACCATTTTGGAACTCTGCTTTCTTGCTGCTGCTATTGTAGATTTATTTGTACTGTATACAGATTTTATATGCAGTATTTATACATCTAATATAAAATGCATACATTTTACAGAGAAGATGTAGTGTGAGGAAACCAAAAATAGTGCATGTATAAAGTACCGTTGATTCAACTCGCACAAGGGGGAAGCTACTATGAATCAAGAATTCTTGGGTTCTAAACAACAGGAATGATGGAAAAATTAAAATTATCTCTAGTTTTGTAGGAATATTATTCTTTCACCCTCCTAGAATTTTTCTTCTAGTAGAAGTCGATTTCAAATTCTAACCAATTTGTGGTGTTTCATTTGCAGTCATTGTGGTGTTGTTTGTAACCCTGAGGAGACACAAGAATGAGCCCTTGATTATCAAAGACGATGAGGACGTGAGGGAAAACATAATCCGGTATGACGATGAAGGAGGTGGAGAAGAAGATACAGAAGCCTTTGACATTGCAACTCTGCAAAACCCAGATGGAATAAACGGATTTTTGCCCCGCAAGGATATTAAACCTGATCTTCAGTTTATGCCCAGACAGGGACTGGCCCCTGTCCCTAACGGTGTTGATGTTGATGAATTCATCAACGTCAGGCTTCACGAAGCTGACAATGACCCTACAGCACCTCCGTATGACTCAATCCAGATTTATGGGTATGAGGGGAGAGGCTCAGTTGCTGGTTCCCTAAGTTCCTTGGAGTCTTCAACCTCAGACTCAGATCAGAATTTTGACTACCTCAGTGAATGGGGACCCCGTTTTAAAAGACTTGGAGAACTTTACTCAGTTGGAGAAAGTGACAAAGAAACTTGACAGTGGATTACAAACTCTTTTTTTCACTCTTGACTTAAACACTCATGTAATATTCTAGGGCCACTGCTGTTAGTTTTGACTAATGTGGCTTTTGTTTTAGGGGCAAGTTTAGCACCGGTCATCTATAAAATCAACTACATTGTAATGTTGAACCAAAAAAAGTGCATAACTCAAAAGTATATGTTAGGAGGTCCGAGTCTTGTGGAGTGTGAAGTGAAGTACGTAGAGTGTCTAGAAGTCTTTGGATATTCTATATTCACATGACCACTCTTGAAGAAAGGGGTTTGGATCTTTGATAGTTTTCAGAGGAGTAAAGGGAAAAGATACTTTCGACAGAACAGGCTCGTGTGAATTTTCGCTGAAGAAGAGTACGTTCTGAAGGACTTTGAAGAGCTCAAGGTTTGTTTCTACGTTGCCAACGAAGATCCCACTTTAAAAAAATAATGTTAAAGCAATATCTGGTCTTCTGTGCAATGCTGAATTTAAAAAAAGAGAGAGAGCATTGGTAAAGTCCCTCTTGGCCTCAACTGTGCAGTGACCATAATTTGTACATAAAGTAATTGTGGGCCACAAAACTACAGACTGAATATCATCTTTAAATATTGTGTCAAGCCTTAAAATATTCACATGTTCTTAATCCATTCCAGTGATGGGATTCAAAATCCACAGTCGTGTCAAAGTTCACAAGTGGGGAAGAGCATTGAAAGTTCCCTCCTTTGAACAAAAAAAAAAAAGGATTGTTTTCTAGAAGAATCTCTCCTATCGCCTACTTCGTCTTCAATAAAGGGGGAAATCTGAAAGAGGATGGACTTGCATATATGATACAAAAGCTGATTTTATTGCTAAAGAACAAAATTTATTTGTTTAATCCTTGAAATAAATATTTTATTGATGTCCATTAACTGCTTTTATTTATTAAGATTGGTTATAGAGAAGAGCTTAAGGCGGCGGGGGGGGGGGGAGAAATCTAAATGATATCCATTAATTTGTTTTCTATATATAATGAATGTTTAATAAACTGTACAGTTTGGAAACAAGACTGGAGCAACAAGCTGTCCATTAGCATAGAGGTTATATTGGAACGCTGGCAGGGTGAAAGTGTTCCCCGAGGAAAAGAGCAACAATCCTGGACCATTTTATACGATGTTCATCAGCCTCGTGTCTGGTGTTCCGATACAAGCACAATCGGCTAGAAACAACTTGGTTCGTGTGAATATTTAAAAAGAAAACTCTAAATTTCAAAAAAAATGCCATCCATTTCACCCTCAATTCAAACCTGCTTCTAGATCACTGTATTAAAAGAAGAAGAAAAAACAATGTGTACATAATTTTCTTGCTTATGTTTTTAGCCTTTCTTTTCTAGAATCGTCATGGTTATGCCCTGGGATCGCCCTCACAGAAAGAGCAGCACTTAGAAGCTGTCGTCATCTTCAATTTGTAACTTGCCATTTAGGAGTAGCGATTGTAGAGTAAAAAAAAAAAACAACTATTGAGTATTACATGCAAATCATTTTTACTCCCTTCCCCATTGTTTGTTTTTGTTTTCATGCTCTTGTTTTATTTACTCCATGTATTGTATTCAGGAAGAACAAAAAAAAAATCCTGTATTGTTTCCTACTTTGTGGAAATATATTTTTATAAATACCTTCTTTGTGATCACAGCTTCTTTCCATTTCCACTGCACCTAACAGAGACACATTGCCACTCCTGGATCCCTGAATGTTCAGACAGCCACTGCTTCTCCCAAACCTCTGTACGAGCCGATGGATTCCTTGGCTGTTTGCCATCATGCAAAATCCCTGCTTAAGCCCAAGAGGTGAAGTCAGCAACAAAAAAAAAGCAAAGATACACACACACAAAGACACCCCCCCCATTCCACAAGATTGCTTGGGATTTTATGGTGCCCCTTCTGAATTCTGCTTAGCTAGGAGGATTCCTAAAATTAATTTTGTCAGGTGCCGTTTGTCACAGCAATCAGTTTCTTTGCTTCGTATTTCCTATCCTTGTCACCTGTGCAGGGGCTCATTGACAAAACACTGGTAGAAAAATCTTGGTGTAATAGCGGATTGCCTTAAGCTGGATGGTGCAGGCTAGCCCAGTTGCATCCGATCTTGGAAGCTAAGGCGGGTCGGTTCTGGTTAGCCCTTGGATGGGAGACCACCAAGGACATCCAGGATCACTATGCAATGGCAGGCAATGGCAAACCACCTCTGACCATCTCTTTCCTTGATACCCAGTGGAGTCATTATAGGTCGGCTGTGACTTGATGGCACTTCCTACTGCTAACAGTGTATTGGATGCAGATTCTTTTTGTGTGGTGTTTTATACCCATGCAAAGGAGCACATATGTGCATCTGCAAACATTCACACTGCACAAAAAATAACCTTGATGCTATTATTCACACAGGATTAGAATCAGTTGGGGAGGGATGCAGATAGAATTGGTGCAGTGGATCATCCCTGCTCCCCCCCATTGCCTTCTGCTTGACCTGAAAATCCTTTCTGAGAACCATGAACAAAATGCACCATGCCACGAGGAACAATAATCAAGTGAATAAAGTTGGACTCCAGTGGCATCAACAAAGTTTTATTCAAGGTCTAAGCTTGGTATTGGTCTTAAAGATGCCACTGGACTCAGACTTTGTTCATCTGCTTTAGACCAACATGGCTACCCACATGAATCAATAATCAAGAGAAATTGTCTACTCTTCTTCCCCAGTGGTGATTTGCAGTGGCAGGGGATGTGATTTTTCTGTCCTTGCTTCAGCTTGCTTTCCTGTGGTATACTGTTCATGAAGATCAGTATTTCTGAGAAAAGCAGTAGGTTGCCAGGGAGAGAGGGGAGATTGGGGAAAGTTCCCCACATCAACTCTGTTAAGTAGCTCTCCCCCCCCTCTCTGTTTTGCAAACAGAGAACTAAAACATCAAGGCAGGAGAGCCAGTGTGGCCAAATGGACTGACCATTGGGTTTGGGCCATTTGTTTATATACTTCCTTTATATACTGCCCTGACCTGGATAGCACAGGCTAGCTTGATCTCATCAGATCTTGGAAGCTAAGCATGGTCAGCCCTGGCTAGTATTTGAATGGGAGACCACCAAGGACCACCAGGATTTATGATGCAGAGGCAGACAATGGCAAACCACCTCTGAACATCTGTTGCTTTGAAAACCCTATGGGGTCAGCATAAGTCAACTGGGACTTGATGGCAATTTCTCCTTCCCCAAAGCAGGTTACTTTGTTTTCCTCTCCTCAATTTGATCTTCACACCAGTCTTTTTGAGGGTGACAGGGTGTGACTAGCCCAAAGTCAACCAAGACGCTTCTGCGGCAGATTGAGGATTTGAACCGGGATCTCCCAAGTCCTAATCTGACAGTCTAACCATTACCCCAAATTGGACAATGGAGACAGTAGCTCAAATCCCCAAGGAGTAGCTGATGACCCTGGGTCCATCATTATCTCTGTCTTTGGCTCATAGAAAGTAAGGTTAGAAGGTCACCCATCTAGGAACAAACAGGAACAAAGGTGTTCTTAAAATGGCATTTATGTTCATCCATGTCTTTTTAATGAACTCATTCTCCAGAGAACTCAAATGTGTAACATCCCTTCTGCACAACTGTAGAGGTTTTAATGAAATTAATGAAGTCTTGTGTTTATTGAAATGAGACTCTATTCACATGCTCTGTCTTTGAATAACTTTATTCAGTCCTGTGTTGCTAATAACAAACAGAACAGGGATTTGATTGAAAGAAAGGAAAGCTGCATTCACTAACTGTTGACAATGAAGCTGGGGGGTGGGGGGGATACATATCATTGCAAATTTCATGAATAATCAACCACGTTCTTGCAAAGGCTCACCGTCTCCAAATCACCAGCCGAAAATGAAAAGCCTGCATTTATTTCAGTTTTAAGCTGTCTTCTCCTTAGTGTCCTGGACTCTTGGCATGCCTTAAATAAAAAACCAGGTACAAAACAGAGCAAACTCATTGTTTCAGTAATGGATATAGGGTGAGACTGAATGACACCCACAAAGTGAGACACATTCCTCTGATTCAGAAAGCCTTTTCCCAAGAGAGGAAAAACTTAACAAAAGGGAAACAGTGAATCCAGCCTGTGAGCTTTTTTTTTTTTTTAAATCACCCCATACTAGATTTACCAATGGTGTGATAAGCCAGTGAAAACACAATAGACAGGCTCCTACCAGCTTTTCAGCTGGCAAAACAGGAAGACGAGGCCTTATTTGACCTCCAGAATGGTTATGCTGTGAATTATGTGATGTGTCTGGACAAGAAACACATTGGATGGAAGCTTTACTAGGAAATGTGGCAAGATGAAGCAGAAATGCTGGTAGGATGTAACCCATTGACCTTGTAGCTCTTTAGCCGTTGGCCTTGGCATATCACAGAAGGTAAGTTCATTCACTGCGAATTGATCATGGAGAACTTGGTAGATGCAAAACATCAAATGTTCAGTCTTCCAAAATATACAGTGCAATGCATTCCTGGCAGGAAGCCCAACTGAATAGACCTGAGCAGAATTCTGAGTAGACCTGCTTAGACCAGCTCTGATAATTGCCTGCAAAGTGGGAAATGCATATAGGACTCAGTCTTCTCATACTCTATGCAGAGACTGTGTTCAGTGCAAGACATTATGGGCCCAGAAGCAAAGGAGGATTGTGGGTCAATCCCTGCCATCTTCAGTTGCTAGCAGGTGTTGGAAAAGCCCTACACTGCTGGGGATTGTAGAGAGCCACTGCCAGTCAGAGTCAAGACCACTTAATTAGATGAAGCAGTTATTGGCTTCTGTATAAAGTAGACTTATATGTACCAGATAGGTATAATTAAGGGTTAATAGTTGATTGCACAAGCCTATTTCCCTAGCAAGCTGACAGTGTAATTTTATGTGGAGTCACGATTCCTATTAATTTAGACTGGAATAACTGAGCAGAGATCTGACCTGGAAGGCCCAGGCTAGCCCAATCTCATCAGGTCTCAGAAGCTAAGCAGGGTCAGCCCTTATTACTACATGGAAGGAAGACCACCAAAGGAAGGCCAGGGTTTGCTATGCAGAAGCAGGAAATGGCAAACCACCTCTGCTTGTCTCTTGCCTTGAAACCGCTATGGGGTCACCATAAGTCAGCTGTGACTAGATGGCATTTTCCACCACCAGCAAGCAGAGGACTGAACAGTTTGTAAGTAAAGCTTGATTGGAACCACTTTCATGATGGAACTGTGCGTTAAGTTACTGTGCATCATTAGTTACTGAAATTTCATTGTGCTATAACCATGTCTTGAATCCAGCCTGGTGTTTCACTCAAGCTCACCTAATATGTGTATAAGTGCTTTCAAGTCACAACCAATTTATGGCGACCCAAGAGAAGGGCTTTCAAGGCAAGTGAGAAGCAGAGGTGGTTTGCCATGTCCTTCCTCTGTAGAGTTTAGAGTTGCCAGCACTGGGTCAGCTCTGGAGATTCTGAGGGTGGAGCCTGAGGAGGGCAGGGTTTGGGGAGGGGGAGGGACTTCATTGGGGTAAATATCATACAGGCCACATTCAAAGCCAGTCATTTTCTCTAGGTGAACTGATATCTGTCACCTGGAGACCACTTGTAATAGCGGGAGATCTCCAGCCACCACTTGCAGGCTGGCAACCCTAGTAGAGTTGTCCTTGGTGGTCTCCTTTCCACAGTGGCTTAGCTTCCAAGATCTGATGAGATCAGGTTATACCAGGCGTGCCAAACTTGCTCAACATAAGAGCCACATAGAATAAATGTCAGATGTTTGAGAGCCACAAGACAGAAACAAACATTGCACATTATTTTTTTAAAAAAATGCAAATTTGCTTTTTATTAACATTAAATGAGACTGCCAAAAATAAAAATAAAGGGGGTAAAAACAGATATTGATAATGATATTTATTTGTTTGTTAATGATATTGATTTGTCTAATAGAGAAAGATGGAATAAAAGAGGTGGAAAGAAAGAGAGAGAGAGAGAGAAACAAAGACAACAAATAAATTGGTGGGAGGGAGGGCGGGAGAAAAAGTATGCCTCCCCTTTGCTTCCCCAGCTGCCCTGCCGGGATCTGCACAATATGTGTGAAAGAGCCGCTATGTGGCTCCTGAGCAACTGTTTGGCTACCCCTGAGCTATGCAATGCTTAATATGGACCCAATTCCCCATGACTTTTGTCCATGGAGGAATTATGATCTGCAGCGTAGACCTTTTGGTGATAAGTGGGGAACCGCTCGCTGCTGCTTCTTTTTCCCAGTGGAAAAGCTGATTGGACCCAACCTAATGATTCACAACTGGATTGTCTTGAGCACCCAACATGATCCAGTTGCAAATTATTGCAGTAGCAGTGCAGTAGCTTTAGCTTCTTTCCTCCTTAGAGCTGCTTTCCCTCTAGAAATGAAAATATTCCGAAATATAGCACTGCCAAATTTTTTCACTGTTCTAGTACAAAAAATGTTGAGTGGATCAGATTTTTGTTCATAGCCACCCAGGGATTTCAGCCAAATAGCTCCAATGCATCTTCTATTCCACCCTTGTTGTGCCTAACAGGTTCCTTTGTCAAGAAACTCACAAACACATGACCTTCTGATTGCTTTTTTGATTGAAAGTGCCATCAGAGACCACAGTAGTGCAGCCGGTAATAAGATTCCCCCCCCCCCACACACACACACACATACAAAATTCCATTGCCTGCCCTGTAGGAGAGCATGACAGAAATCACACTCATGTCAGTCAAAAAGATACTGATAACCCATATCAGCAGGTGTTGCTTTAAATTGGGCGTTTATATAGCTTTTAAACACAAATGCGAATGAGCAAGAGGTGGGGAAAGTGTGGCGTGTTTGTGGGGAGGGGGAAAAATAGTACAAAAGAGAAGCCTGTTCATCACAGAAAGTGCAGTTCTTTCTGTTTCCTCCTAGCAAGCAATGTTTAATGACAGACTGGTTGACACCCGAAAACATTCTGGGTGGGGGGAAGGATTTGAGATAGTGCTTCTGTTATATACATTTAGGGGTTTTAGAATGTATTTATAAGCTGTCTCTTCCAGAACTTGAAAGCATAAAGTCGGAGGGTTAAAAAAAATCCAAATTAAATCAGAATAAGGATGAGTTATTCTACTAATAAGTTCCGATCAGACATGCAATAAATGTAGGGGGGAATACTCTAACTAGTGTAGTCACTGAAATTAATTTGATGGTTCTTCCTTAGGCAAAACATATGGAGAAGCCAAAAGAGTTTCAACGAGACTTGTAAAATTTCTAGAGGGCCTTCTATATATCCTGAATTGTTGCTGGCTTTTGTATAACATAAAACATCTGATGAATTCCAAGGGAAGAGCAAAGGGTTTAAATAAAACTACCAGGATGGTATTGGGGTATTTGGTTAATATAACAGTTTGTCAAGTCACAGAAGCACAATACTGAGTGTGGTAAATAATTCTCCAAAGAAATATATTGCAAAATAGGCAAGTTTACATTTATTCAAGTAATCTACAGAGTACTTTCCCCATCACCACCTTATTCTAAATCTCTATATAAATTTTATTTTGCCCCTTCTCCAAGGAGCTCAGCACAGGTGAGTTCCCCATCCTCCATTTCCATCTCACAGTAACCATGAAAAAAAGTTAGACTGAAAAAGTGACTGGCCCAAAGAATCCAGTGGATTGCATATAGTAGCAGACTAGACAATTGTGTTTATGTTTCCACTGCCATTGGAAGAAAGTCCTTTGCATTGGAGAAAAGTGCTGCATTAGTAGAATGAATGTGTAGGACCAATCTAATATTTCCCAACATTAAACTTTACATTAAGGACCGACTATTGGGTTGAGCCATTTGAAGTCATTGGGCTTTAGAGTTCCAAACACTATCTCAGCAACTGCTGAGAGGTTTGAGGGGAGGTACCTGAGGAGGCAGAGTTAGGAGAGGACATTATGACACCTTCAGGTGACCTTCTAGGCTGCCTCCCCTGGCCTGTATGGTTCTTATCATAGTGATTAGGGGAAATTCCTAGAGTGTAACTACATGGAGGCCATTTTTCCTTCTCAGTTCCTTGGGGGCAGAAAATTGGGTCTGAGGGCAAGTAAATGGGAGGCCTACTGGTCTTAGAAGAGTCAAACTCTGCTTAGAATTGCCCTGCAAGTGACGTATATTCATGCCTGAACCACACCCTAGCCTCCTTCCATAAAAACAGTTTTCTAGAAGAAAAAGGACCCGTTCCCTTCCATTTGTTTTTGTATGTGGACTACTTGTAAGTGGACTACTTCCACTGTGAATATTACATGCATATATAAAATTGTAAAACCACCACGAAGGAAAAGAAATGAATAAATGAGGATGAGCAGATAGGCCCTCTTTAACATTCTCATTTTAGTATTGGCAGGACTGTAAAAAGAAATATCAAGGTGAGGTGGCATGAGTACACTGGGAGGGGTGGAACTGGCAGGTCCCTTTATTCCAAATGATAAAACTCTTCAGGGAGGCCCTGATGATGTCTTGGGTGAAGTAATGTCATAAGGTGGAAAGGGATGAGGTCATGCCAAATAGGAAAATTAACAGTAGTATTTCCACACACCACGAGTCACGATACCTATCACATTTTCAAAATAAACACAAAACTTCTGTTGGGAGAGGGGCTACAGTAATCATGCAGACCTGACAACTAAGTGTGGGGTGAATTTAGAGGGGGTATTTACATCAGCTGCACTTTTCAGGTGCAGGCATTTGCTGTGAGCTGCCCCACCTATTTTAAACAATGTGGGATTAGCTGGTCATTAGTGAGCTGTGCAGGAATTGTGGAGGCTCCCTTCAAAGTGACAGGGAAGGAGGTCTTTGTCTTTCACCAGCTCCACAGTGTTCATTGTTTTGGGATGGATTATAATTAAGCTTGATCTTTGACTTGTTGGGCCATAACTGGGGTTGGCAGTAAGAGTGTTGCCAGAACTTAGGTCTGAGATACCTTTGGATGACAAGCCATCTGCAAGCTAGCCTATAATTGTAGAGTAGCTGGGTGGGTTGGGAAGGGGACACCCTTTGTTTCTTGAATAGCTCATGGAGAGAGAGACAAGGGTTACTTACTTAACCCTTACTTACTTACTTACTTAAACCCACACTATGGTGCTATTGTTACATTTCATATACAGAATTTGTTGCTGACACCCATTCACCGTTTGCTTACTTACACTAAGTTTCAAGCACCATTTATGTACATAAGTGCTGAAAAGTTGCAACTGATTTATGGCAGCCCAAGCACGGAGCTTTTAAGGCAACTGAGAAGCTGAGGTGGCTTTCCATTGCCTTCCTCTGCAGAGCCTTCCTTGGTGGTCTCCAGGGGTCCTTTCGAGCAGGAGCTTGGGGGAGCACAGCTCTGGGAGTTGGTGCCAGCCCCCCCCCCGGTGGGGGAGTGCCTGATTGTGTCATGGCTGCAGCAAAATGACCCCGTCCCCTGGAAAAGTCCTGGTTCCTCCGACCAGCCTTCTGAAGGCTTCAGCCACCACTGAAGCTATCCTCCCAGAATAGTGGTATTTCTAAGGCTTGGATTAGTAGCTGTCCCCTCTCTGCCAGCTTCCTTTCTTTCTTTCTTTCTTTCTTTCTTTCTTTCTTTCTTTCTTTCTTTCTTTCTTTCTTTCTTTCTTTCTCTCTCTCTCTCTCTCTCTCTCTCCTTTCTTTCTTGCCTTCTGACATACTTCTGATGATGTCAGGGGGTGTGGCATATGCAAATAAGTTATGCTAATGAGTTATGCTAATGAGCTCATGCACCTCTTTTTCTATGAAATGACCCCTGGTGGTCTCCCTTTCAAGTACCAAACTTACTTAGCTTCCAATATCTGACAGAATCAGGCTAGCTTGGGCCATCCAAGTCAGGGTTATAATTCAAATGCCGTCATCATAGCCAGCTTATGTTGAACTGCAGCAAGGGGCTTTCAAAGCAAATGAGAAGCAGGGATGGTTAGTCATTGTCTTCCTCTACAGCATCTTCCTTGGTGGTTCCTCATCCAAGTACCAACCGTGCTTCACTTCTAAGATCTGACAAGATCGGGCTATACTAAGCTGCCTTCTCCTGCAAACATATTTACTCAGTAGCACTTATTTATTCAGGCTTTTGGTGGACAATAGCTTTTAATTGAAAAAATAATAAGCTTCTGTGGATTTTAACTGAACTGTAGCTTGCCCCTCTGACTTTTATGTTTAATGCTTTTACTTGTATCTTGCACATTTCCTGTCTTTATGGTTTTTTTGTTGCTAATTTTAAATGTCATTTTAAAAATTATTTTGGATACTGGACTTTTAACAAAACAAAACCAAAAAAAAACTGCCCGTCAGCCTTCTAAACTTAAAATTGTTGCCTTCATAACTCCTTGGTTTAGTAGCTAGGGTAGAAAAGCAAAGCAAAAACATGAATAATCATTCTCTTCAGAGCTTAAAATCTATTAACTGAAACTGATAGTGAGATATGTTAGCCAGTCACTAAAGCTATATGCCCTCATAGGTATTATACCAGCCGGGTGGAAAAAGCGGGACAGAACTTCTCCCCAATGTATTAATTTTCCATTTAGAAGAGCCTTCAGTAATGGCAAAATGCCCTAGAAAAAATTGAAGCTTTGTAGGAAGGAGAAAAAAAGAGCTTTCACTGTGTTCCAGCTCTGCTTTCATAATGTGCCAGGTGACATTAGCCTGGTGTAGATGAAACCAAGGGAAGAGTCTTCCCATAGTCCAGTTCAGATAAGCGAAACTGGTATTATTTCTCCATTTGTACACTATTTGTGCATGATAATATTCTGGCTTTGTGGAAGGTGGAAACCCATTTAGCTGGCTGCATAATTCACTGTGATGGGTTTTGTAATCACACCACAAAAATGAGCTGAGCTGCTCTATTATATGATACTGATAGAGGCTGGAATGCCGGAGAGCCAGGCTTACTCCAAATACCAGCGTAGGCTTTCTCAATGAGAAATTATTTTGAAGGGGAGAAAAAGCATCGACAGTTGCTTTTGTGGAACTGCAACTAAGACATCTTCCAAACAGCTTAATAAAAGCAAGCAAAGCCATTCAGCGTCTGGCAGAAACCGGGGGAATGTGCTCATTAACACTGCAGCACATTCACTCCTAAGGCCGCTTGTTGGAGTGAGGCTAAAAAAAAACCCCTCCTTTTTGTCTTCAGTGTATTTTCTTCTCTCTTTTTTGGTCTAACTTGGGGGATATAGCTAATGTGTCCCATAATGTAGAAAACAGCCATTTTTTTAAAAAAAGGGGAAAAGTTGGATGCTTGAACTGTGGCTATTTAATTTGAATGATTGTCAAGTGTGTGCTTTCCTGTTCCCGTGAATGCGCACAGTCTGAAAGGTATGGGGAAAAAAAACCAGCTTGAAGTCCTTCAACACATGAACACTAAGGCTGCGGTCACACACGCTAAATAATCCATTTCCAATCCACTTTCAGTGCACTTCCCAAGTGGATTTTTACTGTGTGAACTGGCAAAATCCAGTTGGAAAGTGGATTGAAAGTGGATTGTTTAGTGTGTGTGACCGCAGCCTAACACAGTGATTGCGGCAGAGCCTAGCCATAAACAGCACGATGAAGTAAGCTCTTATCTCAGCAAGTTTGTCCATCTTGGCTGTCAGCTCAAGAGCCCCTGAATATTTTCTGTGGAACCAATGGGTGTAAAGGGAATTCTGGGGTCCTCTCAACACATACAGGGGGTCTAGATAGGTATACTAAGCCTTGAGGTAACCTGGCATCCATTAAGAGTGTGCCCATGTGTCTAGAATGCACTCAACACTCCATATAGTACAAGAAGATCAAGACTGGTGAGGCATCTTTCTTCCAAGAAACCTTGTTTGATATTATTCTTCATGAAGAAGCCCCTGATAAGATTCTTTCCTTTATAATTGATGGTGACTATAAAAGTGACCCACATGCAGGCAAGGCTGGGATTTCTGCATGCTAAGGTGATTCCCTGGGTATGCAAAAATCCACAAACAAACTAGCTTCTATATTTAAATGAAGGGAAAGAAAAACCGGAACAATCTGATGAGGACTGAACATGTTCAATGCCTGCAGCCATTTGAGAGCAGTTGAGAATCAGCTAAAGAAACAGGTAGGGGGGAGGGAGACAGGGAGATTGGCCAGCTCCATCCATTAATATTTATAGTATACTAGGGAGCCCTGACCTGGATAGTTCAGGCTACCCCAGTTTCGTCAGATCTTGGAAGCTGAGCAGAGTTGGCTCCCCACCGGTACAGATTTAAATGGGGCTGCAGAAGCCAGCCCAAGGATCAGCTGTGCCGGTGGGGAATGAACTGCTCCCCAGTGGCACAGCTTTAGATGTGCAATTACCCCCCCCCCAGGTTTATTCTTGGGTCTATTGGACCCCCCCCCCCCAAAAAAATGGGATTTCTGAAAAATCTCAGCTCTGAAAACTGTACTAGTATTGGGATTTTTCAGGAACCCCAAAATTTTGGGGGGTCTAATTGACCCAAACTGAAAAATACCGGGGGGAGATACTTGCACACCCCTAATGCTAAGGCCTGGCACATATTTAAGACTATAGGGCCTAACTAAACAAGTTGCTGTTAAATCAGCAATTCATTTAAAGGCAACTTGTAGCTGTGTGGTACCCCCTTTTGGAACAGGGCCACGGTGTGGTTGAAGGGGGGGACTGACTCTATCTCTCACTGATCAAAGCTACCACCACTTTGGCTGCTATTTGCCTGGAAGGGGATAAAGACAGTCACCTTTTTTGCCAGTCTTCCCCTCCCCAATTTTTCAGTTCTAATAAAAAAATATACAACAGGGAGGATCCAACCATCTGCAACTATTACTGGGTTTACTGGGTTCAATCTTGTCAGGGTTTTCACTCCATCTCACTTGATTTCCCTCAGTTCCTATCATGTGTTTTTTGTTTAAAAAAATTGAGCCCCATAATCTCTGGTAAAGATTTTTTGTGTTGTGGTGGTTCAGAAAGGGACCACAGTGTCTCTTTTGCAAGTGGAAAAATCCAACTGACTCCATTGGCAGAATCCAACCCACTGGGGCATTCCAACTACAGATTTTTCAGTCTTTTTGTTTAGTTAGGCCCTTAGTGAAAGCTCAGCTACAGAACTATCCTTTTCCCCTATTTTATTTCTCATTGCTATATTGGAGCCTGACGTTGAAAGCAGAAAAGGGCAAGTCCTGCCTTTGGGGAAGCTGAATGTGACCAGACCTTTGTACTTCCATTGTTCCGCATGAATCACAGGAGAACTGGATCCTGGCTGCAGCTTTGACATGCAAAAGAATTCTTTCTCAAGAGAGACTGGAATTTCCCATGCAGTGTGATAAAGACTCCCATTATGCATCTTCAAATGTTAAACAGTTTTCACTTCCATTCAGAAATACCACATCTGCTGTTTTCTAGTGTGGGATAAGCCATCTCAAGAGAAGACGAGCCCAGATATTGTTTCTTCTCTACTGTAAAAATGGAAGCGCAAAAGTGCCCAACCCTTAAGGCCAAATAGATCATTGATATTAAACATCTACATTATGAATAAACTGTCCTTTCCTCGCATCATTCCTTCCCTCTTTCCTGCTGGGATGTAATGACTCATGAGATCTCCCTTCTAACTGATAACTGGTTAAGGAGTTTCGAGTCTGGAAAATTTATACTACAAACATCTTGTTGGTCTTTAAGATGCTCCTGGACTGAAATCTAGCTGCTCTCTTTTGTCTGAGGCCCAATCTGCATTTACTATGTAAAGCTGTTCTGTGCTGTTGTGGCACCAGCTTCCCATTTGGCTCAGCATAAAGCTCTCCTCTGTCTGCATCAGGACACATTTAGGGAGAGCACACAAAAGAAGGGGGAGGAGTGGCCTCCCCGGGGCACTGGCAGGGTACTGCGCTGTGGATAGGAAACAGCACTTGCGGAAAAAAAAACCCCAGAAATTAAAAGGGGGTGACCTGGCAGAGGGGGAGGCAGAGGAGGGCCAGAAAAGACGGAACAAGCTGGGTAAAAAACACAAAACACTGCCCCTTTTTTGGAGACTGCCCCTGGAAATAACTAATGGTTCAGTGGTGGGCATGCTTCCAGCCCCCCCCCCCTTCCCCCAGCAATATGATTGCAGAAAAATGTTCCCTGGCTGCTTTTAAATGCACACCACTGGATTTTCAGCTAACTGGTTTCCTTTGTGACAATTTGCATATCTCCTTAGAAAAGATGGGGGGGGGGAGAATTCAGCTCCAGTTGTCTGCTTTTTGCTCAGAGCAGCTCGACAGTGGGGAGGAGCAGTTGTACCACCTTAAAACTATATTCAGATAAGACGATGAGACGCTGTACTGACATTGGAGTCACTACTAAATGGCCATAAAATGATGCAGACAGCTGATGCTGAGATGAAACAATAGGAGAGTGGCTGCAGCATCAAATGTAGACAGAAATTTGTGAGAGGATGTGAGATTATTTGCACAACAGTGGGAAATACCAATGCAGATTGGACCTGAATCCCTTAAAGTACATTTTGTCAAGTTATTTTTATCTATGTGTATTCTCCACGGGTTCCCCCCCCCCCCCGTTGCTTCAAACAACTTAAAACTATTTTTTTTGTAATGTGACAAAAAAATGTCATGAGCCAGAATCAAGCAAATATATGAAAGAGGTGTGTGTTTTGAGAGAGAGAGGGGGGGGGGAAACCTAGCCAAATAAGATAAGAACTTTGTGTCTATAAACCTCTACACACTTGTGAGTGACTCCTGCTGAACTGGGTGGGACTTGCTTCCAAGCAGACCTTCATAACATTTGGCTGCATCTCCTTATTTCCTCTCATGCCTCCAAAGCCATAACATACCTGTCTTGTTTGGTCTATTTCATTTTATCGCAAGAACTCCCAAGATCAGGGTGCAAGAGAAGTAATTCTTAAACAAGGAGTGACAGAGAATAAAGCCAACACTGTGGTGGCAATGGCTGTCAAAACAATGTTATTTTAATCTGGACAACGAATCAGATCTCCAGAGGTCAGTCACAAGCCCTGGTGGGCAGGAGCCATACCTGGTCCCACTCATTTTCTAAAACCGCTTGATGCACTCCAGAACAGTCACTGGAGTCCAGAAGTACCATGTCAGGGACCCTTATTTTAGGCATTTAGTGTTGCTGGGACTAAGGGATCAAGTGTTAATAGAAGGGTCCATAAACTGTGACTCTTGAGAGGGGCCTTTTAGAGCAACTTTTTCCTATAAATCTACAGGGAATGGAGAGACGCACCAGTCTCATAATCCCACATGGGAGATATGAACGCATACCTCATTTACACCATATATTCCAGTTGCCATTCAGTCTCCTACAAAACTGGGCTTCTAATATTACAGGTATGACAAAAGGTAGTTCAAAGTGGCTGAAATAGGTGCCTCAAAGGTGCACCTATTTGTGAAGAAATGCTCCTGGGTTGTAAAAGGCGGTATGGCTCTGGATTTATGGCTCAGCATAGGGCGATGTTTCACAAATGGCACCACAGAGAATCTGGGGCTTCCCCTCTATAATAAAATGTGAAATTGCATGACATTAATAACATCTTAAAGAGCAGCCTAAGATGATGCTTGGGGGAAAAAAAAAGGGACAGACTTCTGCTGCAGCAAAAAGAGCATTCTTTTCAAGCCACCCAACAACAAACAAAAATATGACTTATGGGGGGGTGGGAAGAGATGGCACTTATTACAAATACTAGGACATATTTTCTTCTGCTATTTTCTTATTGCTTTTCAATCATAGGCAAACTGATACAGGAATGATACTTCTTACAATAGCGAGAAACATTAGTGATTTTGAAACTATTTCCCAGGGAATCCTGGATTCTTTCACAACTTATGGGCATGATCATACGCACCCATTTGCGACACAAGAAGGATGATTCCCCACCGGCTCAAAGTGGCGTGATCACACAAGCACATCTGGGAAGCATCCTGCAACCGGTGTCAAAGTGTCGCAAACCACTTTGAGCCAGTGGGGAATCGACTTATTTAGCTACCAGTGAAAAGGCAGTCTCAAATGGTTTGCGATGGCCCAGAACTGACCTTTCCTGGTGTGATCGCACCAGCGCAAACAAGTGGCGTTGGGGAGTGGGCTTTTTGTTTTTGTTTTCCCTCCCATCCCGGTATGCGCATCATTGGATGACACCAAGGGTGGAAAGGCAAGTCATCGATCCCTTGTAGAAGCAGATAAGCGCACTGAAAACAGCCAAAAAAAAAACAACAACTCGCCCCCGGCTGCGTGTGATCACGCAGTGGCGGTTCGCCCTCACAGGTCCATGGACCTGTGTGATCCTGCAAAAGCGGCACAAATTGCGCCAGCACAAATTTGAGTCACTTCCCATCCGGCTTATCTTGCTCGTGTGGACGGGGCCTATGAAGGTTTTCTTAGAATCATAAATAAGATACTGGAAGATCAATAAATAAGAGATCATTTTTAAAAAATAAAAATAAAATCTGCAGCAGTGGACAGTTCTGATATAAATAAGGGGGGTTAAGCAGCAGAAAATTTGTGACATTTCTTCCTCCTGTGCGTTTCCAGGGATCTTCTGTATATTAAAAAAGGATAGATGCATGACATCATTTTCATAAGTGGGTATAGATGAATGGTTCTGTTTTACAGGTAGCTTCCTCACTCTTTTATTCGGGAGTTTTTAGGTCTGTTTTTCAATTACAATTGTCTAAAGTCATTTTAAATTATGGAGAAGAGGGATTTTTTTATACTAGCTTTTTTTTCTACCTTCAGGGGTCTCAAAGTGGCTTACAATCTCCTTCCCTTCTTCTCCCCACAGCAAGCACCTTGGGAGGTTGTTGGGGCTGAGAGAGTTGTGAGAGAATTGTGATTGGCCCAAGGTCACCCAGAAGGCTTCATGTGGAGAAGTGGGTATCAAATCCGGTTCTTCAGAGTAAAGTCTGCCCCACTTAACCACTATACCAGGCTGACCTTCTTGAATAATATTTCTGGAAGTAAACTGCATGGAATGTTTAAGTCAGGGACATCCCTTATGATGTGGAATTAGGGTTGTGTAGGTATTAGCAGTACAAGAGTCACATAGTTAATCTTTTATTTCCAAGTAGAAATCTTTAACTCCGTAGACTCATTTTATGCAGTGACTGGAGCTTGTTCCAGCTTGTTTTCAGCACTAGCATGACTTTGAAAGAAAAAGGATATGACTAAAAATAAAACCTAATTCTTTGAAATAAGACGCTTTGTCTGCCAAATTCTCATCCCCTGTTAGGAACTGGTGCCGCATGTATGTGTATCTTTATCAACTCAACCAAAGACAATTGTGTTTTAAATTATAAAGGCTCTGAAAATAAATTAAAATGGAACACTCGCATCAATTAATGTCTGGAGCCTGTCTCGTCAACAAAGGAACATGTGAACCATTTTGCCCTTAAAGTGACTTGAGGTTACACAAAGGCTCTCTGGCATATTAAGGAAAGTAGTTACCTGGGCAGCCTAGAAAATTAAGTACAATGGTACACGGAGCTCTGTCTTAATAGGCAGAAAGTGAATAGGCTGTTTTTATATTTATACAGATCTGGAAGACACAGGATGTAAGATTGAACAGGAAAATGTTTCTTTTGGCTGGGTAGAAGAGAGGGTCCTGGATAGCCCAGGCTAGCCTGATCTTGGAAGCTAAGCAGAGTCAGCCCTGGTTAGTTGTTGGATGGGTAACCACCAAGAATACAGGGTCACAACTAGGGATGGGCACAAACCTCAACATGAACTTAATTTCATCATGAGTATAGCTGATTCATGGCTTTTGAGGCCTTGGTTCATGAGACTGTATCACCCACAAACTGCCCATGAGCCCCCGTGTTTTTGACCAAGGCTCATTAGGTTTGTGGTGGCAGTTTGTGAGCCAGACACACTGGCACTGATCAATTAATTGTCAAAACAATGGGGGATGGCCTTGGCATCACCAGCTGTTCTTGCTGTACCTGCCCATCGACTTGATTTTCCAACCTGCCACCCCCCTCCTGCACTAGACCCCCCTCCCTTTTGCATTTTGGACCCTAAGATCCCCGACTTCTGTGCCTCTGGGTACCCACCCACCAGGCTTGGCATCACCAGCTGCCCTTGCTGTACTTGCCCATCAACTTTGAAATGAACCAGTTCAGTAAATGGGAAGGTTCATGAAGGTTCATGGTTTGTGAGACACCATGAACCTGGAGGAACCTCAATTTTCCTGGTCTGTGCCCATCCCTAGTCACTAAACAAAAGCAGACAATGAAAAACCACCTCTGAATGTCTCTTGTCTTGTAAACGCTATGGGATCACCATAGGTCAGCTGCAACTTGATAGGGTGGGGAGAGTAGCAATATGCACTTGGAAAGCTACTAATTAAAGCTGAATCCATACCATGTCCATTAATATATATAGTAAATTCTCCAAATCTAAAAACAATTATTTCTGACATTTGGGATTCTGGTCTGATCTTTTCCCCCCATGGTGTTTCACTGCCTGATTTAATTTCCTCAGTGCCAGCAAGTGGAAGGCCAATGAGGAGAGAAAGTAACTCTGCACATATGTGCCTGATGGAGATATCATCCAACCAAAACAGTTGGTCCATCTCCCCACAGAACAGGATAATTCTGATTCGTGTTTATGTACCTAGGCTTTCTTTCTTCTCTCAGCTGGCCTTGAGGCCTCTGCAAGAGTGAATCTACCACTTCATTGTGGGAGGAAAGCTGGCAGAAGTGGCATTTGCATGAGTGTGAGAAAGTTAAGTTGCACTCCCTCCAACTGAAATGTAACATGGAATATGGTCCATGATTAGAGGTTATCAGGGTCCAGGGAGTAGAATATAACTTGCACCCAGCTCCTGCTGTGTTTCACATTGCTGTCAATGGGTCCAAACTTGCACATAACTTGTTTCAGAAATGATATACATATTTCTCTCTGCTACACAGATATTTTATGAGATACCAATGGAATTATCTCCAGATTGCAAAAGCTCTTAGATCATGCATCATTGTGGCTTTATCCTCTGTGTAATTAATACTCTCCCCATGGTTGCCACTGTGTCCATGTAAATGGGTCCTCCGTGGAAAGACCCTTCTTGTCCCCATCTATTTTGAGATCAACCTCTACATGAGCTTGGGGTAGGGTTGGCAAATCTTGTTTGGAAATTCCTAGAGATTGGAGGTGGTGCTGGGGAGGGCATATTTTGTGGAGCTGGAGTTCACAGAGATTGGTGGAGGCAGAGTTCAGCAGGTATGTGATGCCTTACAGCTCACCTTCCCAAGCTGCTATTTCCTCAAGAAGAACTAATCACTGTAACCTGGAGATCAGTTGTAATTTTGGGACAGCTTCAGGCTCTACTTTGAGGTTGGTATACCTAGTTTGAGGGAAAGCGAGACTTTTTGAAATATTCATTTCCATAGTTAAAAGAGAATGCAAGACTGTGTCTAATTATGTTCTTTTGACCCATCCTCACTCCTGCAGCTTTTTATGGTACCAGACTCTTTTGTTCCTTCACATACGCATTGTTCATTTACCTAAATACTCCATCTGCCTTCTTCTATGTGTTTTAGGAGATATCAAAGGCTATCAATCAAGTGGAACCCTGCTGATGTTTCCATGGCACTTTCGTAATCAGGTTTCTCCACCAGACGTTTAGATGGGCCAAATAAACACCTTTCGTGCAATGCTTTCAGACAGAATGCTACCCGGCATTGCCAGACTGTGTCTACAGTACAACTTGTCAAACCTTGGAAACTCATTCTCCACGGAATACATAATACCTTTCTTCTCTGTTCTTCTAGGGTTTGTATAGATGATTGGATGGAATGGTTTTGAACAATGGTGACACTACTGATTTTCTGGCACACCTTCTTTCCAAGAGCACATATTCCCATCATCCAAACTGATTCACAATATATTTCATCCTGGGATGAAAGATTTCACCATTCACCATACACTCTGCCTAATACGGCTTGATGCATAATATGTTTTTCCTACCATCTCATATACCTCTTGGATAATGCTAGTGACATCAGTGACAGTGCAATCCTAAAATTGATGTTGTTTGTTTTTGTGTTTTCACTGAATTATTTCATAATTGCAAATGTCTTTTTAATGTCCAATTATTATTTTTTGTTAAAGGCTATGAAGAATAGGTTTATCTACCACACTTTTCTCCATCCTAAGGAGTCTCAAAGTGGATTACAATTGACTTCCCTTCCTCTCCCCACAACAGTCACCTTGAGAGGTAGGTGGGGCTCAGAGAGCTCTGAGAGAACTGTGACTGGCCCAAGGTCACTCAGTAGGCTTCGTGTGAAGGAGTGAAGAATCAAACCCGGTTGTCCAGATTAGAGTCCACTGCCTTTAACCAATACACCCACGCTGGTTCTCAGGCAATGAGAGATTAATGTTGTTAGTCTTTAAAGGGCCACTGGACTCCTGTTTTGTTTGGCTACAATAAATTAACACGGTGACCCCTGTGGTCCTATGTAAATGGCTATGGGAGAAGTACCATCATGCATGCCCTGCCTACATGTCCTTTCTCATATGAGATATTTTATAAAAGGTACAGTGTGACATGGAGGGGCTGGAAGAGAGCAAGGCACCTTTAAGGGCCGCCCAGGGAAGCATAATGGATGGCCACAGGCCGATGGCTCAAGTATAGCCAAAAGGGAACCAGCTAGGGAAGAGGCTGCCTGTTAGGGACTGGGGCTGCTTAGTCTGGAGAGGGCGGGTGTCTGAGCTGGAGAAGCCAGGAAGCTCGGTGAAAGTGGAGGCTTCTCCCTGATTTGATTTGTTGGGTGTTGGGCCAAAGCTGGGGGAGGAGTCAAGGATGGTCACGGAGAGGAGTTGAGTGGCACAAGACATGAGTGGCACACATGCCTGGAAACAGGAAGGCAAGGATGAGTGTGCAGATGAGGAAAACAACATGAGGCGGCTAGGAAACTGAATGTGGTAAACTGCCCTGCCCCCCTGCTAACTGTTAAGTCCCAAATGAAGAGTTCTGTTGCTGCAATCTGTACTGCATCTTCATCTTCCTCCCTGTGGGAATGGAGAGTCAGCCAAGACCTAGCCCTAGCCTACTAAACCCACCCACCATGGCCCTGCAAATGGTATATGGGGGTATACAGTTTTAAGTGAAGGCCTCGCCGACAGTTCTCCTTGCCATCCTAAGACTTAAAACAACCAAGAAAACACCATGTTTCATCCCCAAACCACCTTTCTCCCACCCGAATATGCATTGGAGATATGAAGTCAACCTTCCCCCCATACACACATCAACAAAGTGGTGGCACAGTCACAAGTGCACCATCTCAGTCTGTTTCCTTAGGGGCAACCTACACCTGATGCTGGGCATTCATCCACATCACCCTAATTTCTTTGGAGGAAGGGAAGGATAAAAATGTTTTAGACAGAGTTTGAGAAATGTGCTCCCATTATTTTCTTAATTAAAAAAAGGAATGCAAGGTCCTAATTTGGATTGGGATCATGGCCTTCATGCCTTTTTTCCCCCCCTGAACCCAACAGAGCTATTTGCCCACTGGTATACACATAGTGATCCCTGGAGTACCATTCAGTCCCCTCATTTCATATAGTGGTAAGTACTGATTCTGCAGAATATATGCATAATCTCTAGGGGAAATCCACTGGGAGTGAACAGAAAATGAGGCTCAAAATTTTTAAGAAACAAGACAATGGAGGATTTGCAATATCTCAGTTCTGCTTCAGATATAAGACTTGGTAATTTGGAACTCTACATTCTGTGACAAATGCGGAGAATTCGGAGGATGTGAAGAATTCTGCTTGAAACATACACACAAACTAAGAATGATCACCTACAATTAGTGTGTGTGTGTGTGTGTGTGGGAAATTTGGAGAAAACATGCCATATACCAGGGATCCCCAACTTTATGGCGCTTGTAGGTATTTGGGGCATTTGGAGAATTTTTACTGGGCACCACCACAGAATCCGTGCCATAGAGCTACATCTAATCACAAAATGTTGGGAAATTCCAAATCAAGAGTGGTCATAAGATGGAGGCAACTGTTTATTGATGGGTGCTTCCGAAAGACAGAAAGGAAGTATCTCCTGGGCTTTTCTGAAGCCCCTTCTGCTCTAAATGGGGTGGAGGAAAGACAGGATTTACTCTGCTTTGGAAAAGAAACACTTTGGGAAGAAAGCACCAGGGAATACACTGGTGGGCACCTATTATGTATTGAACCTAAGCCCTTCCTCTAGCTGCAACTAGAACAGGCTGAGATTGCTTCTCTAAGACAATAGCTTGCCTGGATCCAGGAACTAATCTATAGATAAGCAGTATAATGTAAATAGCCTATAATTGGGTGTAAACTGGCTGAGCTTGTTCCAACCGAACAATAGATGGCCAGGATCCTGGAATGGACCTATAGTGTAGTAGCTGTAGTGTAAATAGCCAGTTGCTGGTGGTGGGGTGTGCTGGGGTGGGGTCTTTTGCATGCTTTATAAACAGGGCAGCAAGGCCAGGTTTCCAGTCTTGTAGTTTGCTGAAATCACTGAATAAACTAGAGCTGATCACTGCAAGGTGTCTAGAACCCAGTATTTAACAGCACCACAACACCCTTGGGTCTCAGTTTGGGGACCACTGCCATATACCTTGAAGCTAGGCCAGCTGTTAGCAATACAAGAACACAGCCCCAAAGTCTCTGTTTAGAATCCACTGCATCTAGGGAGAAACACCTACAACCCCTTCCCCCAACACACACACACACAAAACCTGTGAAATGGTAGTACTTGGTACTGAGAACCCACAACTCCTATAATAGCACCAGGTGGCTGACCCAAGCTATGCATGTCACTGGCTTTCAAAGGAGGAAATTGCTATGATGACCTGGAAATTGATTTTAATGTAATAGCTTTGCCATCAACCAAGGCACCTCTGTAGAGATTTGCAGTGATGCCAACAGAGGAAAGGCACCAGTGGAAATCAGCAACCTTGCAGAGAGGGGTCAGCCCCTTAAGAAATGGAGGAAGTAAGCGAAATTACACTCCTGACATTGCTAAAGGGATGATAGATGGATCGTCTCTATTTGTATGCAGCCAACTGACAAATCCCCAAGGTATTCTTCAAATCATCACTTTCATGCTTTACACCCTTTCTTTAGAATATAATGGGGCCATTTAAGGGCTCCACCCTCCAAAACAAGATTGTCAGTTTCTTTCTTTTCTCTCCCCCCTCCCCCTTTTAATACAAAGGAACTTGAACAATGTCTCTCTTTAGAGGCAGTCGCAAATATATAAAAAAGCAAAAAAACCCTGCAATGATTCAAGGGGGTAGCTGTGTTGGTCGGAAGCAGCAGAACAAAGTTTTGAGTCCAGTGGCACCTTTAAGATCAACAAAGTTTTATTCAAGGTATAAGTTTTTGTGTGCACACACACTTCTTCGGATACACTGAAATGGGAGTTACCATTCCATACATGTAGGTAGAGGGTGAGCAGCAAATTATCATACAACATAATGAATCTGTTTAACAGATTCAAGGATCAAACAGGAATAACAAGCTTAGAGAGGAGATGGATAGAGTACAATGGCAGGGTCTCAGTTAATTACTCTTAGCACCCCACAATTAAGAATTATAAATCTCCCCATCAATCTCCAGTTTTGATGTATGTATTCCTTTCACTGTGTTTCCCCCCAGAATTAAATCCAAACAATTGGTAGCAGTTCTCACCTGCAGAATTTGGGACCACAGCCAAATTAGAGCTAGTAACCATCGTGGACAATCTCATTTTGATAAATATTATTAAAAACATCAAGGTTTTCTGTATATATTTTTTGTTGGTTTTGTTGGTTTTTTGTTTGTTGTGGCCCCATACTGCTTTGGCTTATCCTCCAATTTCAGCATTCATTTTTGTGCCTTTCATTCTTTTTTCCCCTTTTTCTTTTTAAATTCCACAGTCCCCCAAACAGGTTGCCCCCATTCCCTCCATTGTTCTCTATGGTAGGAAAAAAGGCAACATTTTCCCCCACCATAGAGAACAATGGAGGGGATGGGACAACCTGTTTGGGGGCCCGTAGAATTGGACCCTGTGGTCCAATCTTCTTGAAACTTGGTGAGTATTTCAAGGAGAGGCCCCAGCAGCTACCCTGCAAGTTTGGAGCCTCTCCCTCAAATCCCTTTTCCTCCAGCCCCTCATATACCCTATGAGTTTTTGCCATTGATTTCAATGGCCCATAGGGTATAATGGGGCTGAAACTGACATTCCCTTTCTGACACACTTCTGGTGATGTCAGGGGACGTGGCATATGCTAATGAGGTATGCTAATGAGTTATGCTAATGAGCTCCTGCAGCTCTTTTTCTACGAAAGGACCCCTGGACGCTATTATTGTAACACTATATTGATCTCTCAATGCTTTTTTTTTTTTAATGAGGGTGCTGTGATGCCATCAATGACTACAGCATCCTTTTTGAAAATCCATGTTATTTAAGGCACATGCAGAAGAATATAAACTGATTCCACAACTGTAAAGAATGCACAAGGTGGGCAGAAGATCCCTGAATAAACCCATTCCAATGCTTGTAGAGTAATTGCCAAGAAAGTTTTGAGTAATTCAAGCATGGAGAAAAGGTCTTTATCTCAAATCAGTCACTGCACCAAGGCCTCTGTTCCTTCCCAGCCAAAAAATCTCTGCCTAAAAGAATAATATTCCAAATCTTGCATTTCTTTCAGCAAATTATTCAGTTTAATTGTATTAATGACTGAAAGGGAAGAAGAACCTGAAGTTATGGAGCAACTACTCTGCAATAAGAAGTGTGGCATTACAAGGTCTTCCAGCTGATCATAGAAGCCGTTGCTCGATGGAAGAGTTTGTTCCAAAGACCTGTACGACTTTAGCCCAGGAGAGCTTCGTGTGGTGGAGGCATTACTGCAAAGACATCTGTTGCTGGAAAAAGAGTAAACTCTTGTAGTGAAGTGCACACAAGCTGTCTGTCTAACTGAAGTCTAGAGAGCTACATGACTCTGCATGAAATCAGAGAAGCAGACTCTGCTGTAGTTATAAGATATCTCCTTGGGTTGCAATGGTTAACGTATGCCCCATAGCCAGAAATTTTTGGCTGGTGGGCCAGGGGCCAGGGCGCTGGAGCACAGGATTGGGGGGGGGGTAGCGAAGGAAAGAGGGATGCCATCTCTCTCTCTTTCTTTCCCCAGCCCCCCCCCTGCAGTGGCAGGGAGGCTAGAGAAGGAAAGGGAAGCTGCCCTGCTGCTTCTGGTCAGTTACACTCATAAGAACATAAGAGAAGCCAATGTTCGATCAGGCCAGTGGCCCATCCAGTCCAACTCTCTGTCACACAGTGGCCAAAAACACCTGGTGCCCTTAGGAGGTCCAGCAGTGGGGGCAGGACACTAGAAGCCTTCTCACTGTTGCCCCCCCCCCCATCAAGCACCAAGAATACAGAGCATAACTCGCCCCAGACTGAGAGTTCCTATCTATACTTTGTGGCTAATAGCCACTGATGGACCTCTGCTCCATATGTTTATCTTATTCCCTCTTGAAGCCATCCATGCTTGTAGCAGCCACCACCTCCTGTGGCAGTGAGTTCCATGTGTTAATCACTCTTTGGGTGAAGAAGTACTTCCCTTTTATCTGTTCTAACCCAACTGCTCAGCAATTTCATGGAGTGCCCACAAGTTCTTGTATTGTGAGAAAGGGAGAAAAGTACCTCTTTCTCGACCTGCTCTCTCCCATGCATAATCTTATAAACCTCGATCATGTCACCCCTCAGCCGTCGTTTCTCCAAGCTAAAGTGCCCCAAGCGCTTCAACTTTTCTTCATAGAGAAAGTGTCCCAACCCTTTTATCATTCTAGTTGCCCTTTTCTGCACTTTTTCCAATGCTATAATATCTTTTTTGAGGTGTGGTGACCAGAACTGTACACAGTACTCCAAATGAGGTCCCACCTCAGCTGTTAAAACAGCTAATCAGCTGGGAGTGAAGCTGACCAGAAGTGGCAGGGTGGCTTCCCTTCTCTTTCCTAGCCTCTGCTGCTAGGGGGAAAAGGCGCACCAGGGGTGAGGGGTTTCTGGCACTCTCCCAGGGTGGGGCAGGGCTCAGCAGGGGTGGGGCTCTGCCCCCAAATGACCCACCATGGCTGCGGGGCCTGATCAGAGTCCTAATAAAAGGTATTACATGGATTATGTTTCCTGCTGATAGTCCTTACAGAAAACAGCTACATCCCATAAACCCCCAAAAGACTCAGGCAAATGTTGGGAGCATGCTTTTCCTTTACCCCTTTTGTGACAGCTGGCTTATGCTCTTCCAGTCATAGGCTGTGAGCCACAGCTTTTGCCAAAGGCTTGCACCTTCAAAGAAGTACCTACAAATGGAATGGACACTGCAGCACCGTCTCATCTCCAGCTCCACTCAGGTGACTCCAGTCTAGAGCTGGCAGCCCAGTGCTGGCACCCACAGGGAGCTTTAGGGTGTGGAGACATGCAAACGAGCACCCATGTTGATGCCACAACACCACCTCCAGTGTGAACCTGGAAAGGACATCATCACAATGGTGCAACACTTTAGGATTCCCCTAAAAGTCTACGGTTTTATGACAGATTCATGGGGGAATCTTCGAGTGTCTCACTGATGCAGTGACATCTCTTCTGGGCCTGTACTGGAAGTAATGTTGCAGCTTCAGAACAATGCCTGTTTCCCCTCCATTTCCTGCTAGGAGATCTCCAACAAACCCGCTCAGGAGACCTGGCCTGACTACACCGATCTCCATTCTGTCTTGCCCTCTCAGTTACACAGAGTGGATGAGTCCCCCTCAATTTGTTTCCAAAATGTAAAAGGAAATAGGATTTGAATTTCCTCACTGCAGCAATAACTTGGTGGAGAAAATGAGCACAGGAGCCTATTCCCTCCATGACTGATTTTCATGCACGCAGCAGGCGAGTGGGCTTAACTTGTTACAGACACACATACCTAAGCAGGCAGACCAACGCCTGAATCTTTTCTTCTCTGTCTCTTTCTTTCAAATCGGAGAAGAGGGACACTCAACTGCTTTCCTCAAATGGTCACCCCATTCCCAATCACTCCAAACGCTAAAACTTTAAAAGTTTTAAAGGTCAACATTTGTATACCTCTCTCCCAAAATCGGGGACTCGCCACAAACCCTAGACCGTTTGAGGCAATCTTTAATGAATTCACTTCACTTTAAACCTCTCCCAGAGCAATCAATTCCTTCCTCTGAGAAGCTCAGTCACCTGCTGATTGAATGCATTAATGATTAGTCCAATAAGACTGAAGTTTTTTCATGTACCGTTCGGGAGCAGCACTCGGGCTTCATGAATAAGGCATGTGCGGAAACGGGTAAAAGACTGGCACAGAGTCGAGCTCATTAACAACAGCCTGATACCATTCCGGAGGCCGCCTCATCAATAAGAGCCTGGGACAGTTTTGTGAGGGCTGGCAAATTATGACAGAGTTTAGCATTTGGGGACTTTTTCGGACTCTTCACAGGCACAATAATTGCCAGTTTTTTGTAATGTGAATGTCAGACTTTAATCAGTCTGTTATTTATTGTTGCCTCACATCCCCGGTCTTCTTTTATTTCATAATTTAGGGCAGAGGTGTCAAACTCATTTGTTATGAGAGCTGGATTTGACATAAATGAGACCTTGTTGGGCCAGGCCATGTGTGCCATGAAATGTAATGTGAGGTACCAGAGATATAAACTTTATAAAGGACACAGGCAAACCCAGTTAACAATATTGGGGTTTTTAATCAAAATACAAACAAAAGCAATTGGTTCCTACCAGTGAAAGCAATTGATTTACTGGGAAATCTGCAAAAGACCCCATAAACGTATTTATCATATTCAAGACTAGGCTTTTCCCCAAGGGATACCATAAAATGTGTGTGTGGGGGGGGGGGGGGTACCTTACACTGTCATACAAATTAGTTATTTTTTGTATCTGTTGTACTTTTAGGAGATGAATCATCATTCTTGCAAATAAATAAGGTGGTTTTTCAGCACACACCGACATTCACCCAGCCTCAGCAGCTGAACATTGCTACATTCCATCTTTGTTTCCTCTCTTCCCCTCTTCCTACCTCTGAGGATCTCGAGGAGGCCCACCAGAGTCCCCTGACCACTGCCCCCCCAGCTCTGAGAGGTGACCCAGACTGAGCAAACAGCTCCAGGTGACCCAGGCAACGGGTCCTGACTCATGGGGGGGTGGTGGTCTGAACCTGGCTGAACCTGGCTCCTCAGTTCTCATCCCTCCTGCATTTACTCCAGGAATGGTGGGGCTGAGGGGAAGGTCTGATGAAGAAGCTGTTTCTGACATCTCCAGGGGTGTTTTCTGTCCTTCTGTGATCCCTGTAAGTTGGTGCACTTGATACCCCCCACCCCCAGGCTTCTACCTTTTGCTAGAGAAGCTGCTGAGGCCTCAGACTCAGGGCCAAGGGGTTGTTTCACATCCTCTGGCACCTGCTACTGTTCAGTTCAGTTCAATTTATTGCAATCACCCATTGACCATTAGAAAGCTGCTAAACTCTCAGTGGTAAAAATACAGATTATGAACAAGCTATAGGTTAATATCAAAATATACAGAAGTACCGAAAGTCAATAACAAAACATGACTGATTTAATACAGTAACCTAGATAATGCCCCTTCCCATTGTCACCCCTCAGAGCGGCACACAAGACAGCCTAGTTGCCTTCCAATCCATGCACCGGCCCTCCTCCTCCTCTCTTCCCTGAAGCCCCATCACTTTGTTGGCAAACCGCCGCTCTGCACACCTACTCTCACCATCCCAGCTGGTTGGTGCAGTGGTGGCAACGCTGGCTGCTCCCCCCCCCCCCAATATACTGGCTTTACCAGTCCTCACTGAGTTACAGTTGGAGAAGGCGGGAGGGGAAAAAACACCATGCCTCCTCTCTCTCCACCTTTGCTTTCATTCTCTCCGCACTATTTCACCTCAGCCTCTTAGCCCTGTCCCATAGCCATTACCTTTCTTTATCTTGAAAGCGTTGACTAGGCACACTCCTCACCACATGTGCCTGTTCTCTCACTCACCCCACCAAGCAGCCTCCTTTTCTCTCCCTCGCACCAGGTGCTTGCAGGCCAGGTAAGAGCCCTGGATGGGTCGTTTCCAGACCCTGGGTCATATGTTTGACAGCCCTGATTTAGGATACTTTTTTTTTCTTCTTCTGATGTTTTGTATTCTGGATTGTGGGTTGAGAATAACCAAATCTGGATTTACCCAGGTTTTTTTGAGCTACTCAGAGAGTAATCCTAAATAGGTATACTCAGAAAAGTCCCATATTGTTTAATGGGGCTTACTTCTAGGGAAGGGTCCTTAGCAATGCTCCCTCTAAGCTGTGGAGTCATGTGAGCAAAAAATCTGCTTCGTGAGCTGCTAGCATTAAAGTTGTGAGCAAGTGATTTGACTACTGCATAAGTTTGCTCTGGAGCCAACCTTTCTGGGATAAGATAAAAATGTCTGAGCTGGAGCTGTGAGCTAGCTCGCACTAACTCAGTTTAGAGGGAACACCAGTCCTCAGGACTGAAGCCTTGTGTAAGTTGCTCGACAGAAAGGCCTTAGCTGGGAAAATATTGTCTGATTTGTTGACTGTATATAGAATGAGGCGTGCAAACATATCACTTTGAGTCAGAGAAAATGGCCATTTTGCATTGCCATGGAGACTTCAGAATCCTCAGACTTGTTTTCTGCTTAAAGACTAAAATGGGGCAGCTATTTTCACCATCCAAAGAATATCACTCTGATTAGGATTGCGGCAGTTATTAAAATGGGACACCATCTCTCCACCCACAGCCTTTAATTTCCCGGAGGACAGATTTATAACTTCAACAGTGCTAACTTTGCTGTTTCTTCCTGGTATGTGCTATGTTTAGTATGAACTAATTGCCTCCAAGTTTTTTTTTAAATATATATATATTATTTTTATTTATTGAAACAAGTTTTACACAAGGCACTGCAAAGTCCAAATGAGCATCACTTTTCTTCCATGCTCTGGGCCATTTAACTATTGTCTGAATAACTTTGTTTTTGCAATGAGCATAGGCAACTGCTTTACTCTGATTATTGGCTCATCTTGCTCACTGTTGTGGACTCTGATAAACAGAGGCTTTCCAGAAGCTTCAGGAAACAAGCATCTTTCCCTTCTCTACACTAAATCCTTTTTAATTCTAAAAACCAATGACTGGACCCAGGGACTTCTTCATGCAAAAAAACACATGATGTACCATGGTTCCAACCTTTATCCTCTCTGTCTCTAGAAATAAATTTATTTATTTATTTATTTATTTTACCTTCCAGACCTATTTAAGGTGGTTCACACTGGGGTGCCAGATTGCCCTCTACTCTGAGCTATCACTGCTACTCAATGGAACAGCAGAAGCAAAATTAAGGGGAGAATCAGCATGGCAGAATGCCACAATATCAATTCTGGTTCCATACTGGAAGTGACATCACAACATAGACAGACGCTCTAGGAATTTCCCAAATCTCCATAGTAAAACCATAGTTTTTTTGAAATTCCTAGGGCATCACATGGTGCTGTGCCATCACTTCCTGGTATGAAACTGAAAGTGGCATCATGGCATTCTACAATACTGATTACTGTAGTCTCTCCCCACCCACACCCACCCCATCCTCACAACAAAACACAGCCAGACAAATAAAAAACAGATCATACTGATAAAAACATATCAATAAAACAATCCAAGTCAATTAAAACAGCCAATCAAAGCAAGCCAGGGCATAATAGCCCATAAAATGGAACAGTCAAAGATGGACCAGACAGACAAGACTACAACTCCTACAAGGCTGTGTGTGACTGTGCATACTCCAGCTTCTTGACACCAGATAGACCATTAGCCATTAGCATGGCTGTCAGACAAACTCAGAGAAACAGCACACAGTAAAGCACAATTTCTTCCCATATTTATTTCTATAACTTGTATTGGTTCTTAAAAAAAACAAAACAAAACAATTGGCGACACACTTCCTTTAAGTCTCTGAGGCTGGACACCTCAATGGTTCTCATAGGAACACTCATTTATTTCCCCCTACCTTTTCTGAAGTATAGAGAATGGACCATAATTTATGCTTTGGTGTATCAACAAATTCTGAGAAATGTTGAGTGAGCAGAAGTGCTTAATTTTTTGCACCACACAGGAAGAAAAGAGCCCAAGAATCCCCCAGGCTCATCCATACAACCACAGTTTGCCATTTTATCTGAACCATGCTAGTGGGGATAAACCATCCATTGTCTCTTGGCAATAAGAATCATGCTCCTGCACAGCTGGATGGAGTTCTCGTTTCTCTGAATCCTCTGTGGTTTGAGTTTACTGTAAGGCGGGAGAACAAAGTCCTTAACCAAGAAACGGGAGTTTCTTCCTACCTGACCTTTAAGGTCAATTGTCTCATTACCCATTAGTTTTCATAAGCGAGTGCAATTCATTGAGAAGAGACTAGGAAACTGTGACGCTAAACAGCAAATTAAATTGTCCCCATTCCCATTGTCATTGGATGGAAATTCTGCTGGGATGACAAGCTACTGTTCATTATGGGGGGAAGGGAGAGCTTCCAGTGGCGTTGATGCATTCTCCTGTTTTGCCAGTGCACCCTCATAGGCAACAAGCCCTGTTCTTATGATGATGGAAAACTCTTTGCTGTTGAGTTACGCAGCTGCAGGAGCAGACGGGAACATCCAGCAATCACAATACGCAAGCTTTGCTTCTAATGAATGCTCACAAGCATTCCCTTTATCTCCACTAATTGTTTCAATTGGATTTTAAAATGCCACAAATGGAGAAGTGGCCCTGTAGTGCACTTGCCTTCTCCATTAATAAGCCACTTTTATTAAATAAAAAAGCAATTCGGAGCATCTCAGAAAAGGTTTATTATTTTGTATACATTTTCTACTGCACAGCAAATTGTGAGTCATTCCAGTGATAACTGTAGCAACTCACTTGTTTCACGGAAATCAATAAGGCGGCTGAAAGGGCCGTGTGCAGGGTGCTCGTGCTCACATTGCACTGCTTTGGGTTTTTAGAAGCGACATGTTCAAGTCCAGAGGTTCCCTCTTGCTTTTGGCTGCATTTGGCTTGTCTCTGCGCTTGCTTGCTTTCACGTTTTGGATTTCAGCTCATGTGGCTACCCATATTCAGCAATAGAAACGTTCACAGAGAGTTGCATCAGAATTCTTTTGGGGTGGTGCTTTACTGATGTGCCAAGATGCTCCTGCACATTGGTAAAACAGCACACAAAAAGACTCTTGATGCAACTCTATGTATTATTGCATCAAGATTGGGTTTGTTTTTTTTGGCAGTGTCTTAATGCATGTCCATGTATATGTTGGTTACATGGGATGGGAAGACGAGAAAGAAATGGATGTGAGGGTAATCTGGGTGTGATATCTATCACTCCACTGATCACCAGGGTTGATTCTTGAAGGAGAAAGTAGTGCAAAACTATACAAATGCATTGCTCTGGTACACCAGATAGAGTAATAATCTTTCCAAGCCCATAGTAAAAGAAATATCAATGTTTAGATGATTGTGATTCCCCAAAACAATGGGTTTGGACTGCCTGTAATAATAATAATAATAAAAGTGTTAATGTTATGATTTCTTTCCAATTTATGAAACCTGTAATTGTTTCTTGTGTTTGAAAAATAACAATAAAAACAAATTTTTAATTTTAAAAAATGCAAAGTGAAATAAGGGAGGAGTCCTGATGTGTTGGATTGATTGTGGAAATCAGACCAGATCATACAGAAATCCTAAATCCAAAAAGGAGGAATGTTAGAAGGATCCCTGCTAGTTTTCCTTCCCTGCTCTACATCCAGGGTTCATCACGGCAGATGTCAGTTGCTTAGAGACTCTCTTGCTCTAAGCTGCTCTTGTATGTACCCTGACTTGGATAGCCCAGGACAGCCTGATCTCATCAAATCTCAGAAGCAAAGCAGGGTCAGCCCTGGCTAGTATTTGAATGGGGGACCTCCAAGGAATACCAGAGTCATGACATGGAGGCAGGTAATTGCAAACCACCTCCAAATGCCTCTTGCCTCAAAAACCCTATGGGGTCGCCATAAATCAGCCGTGATTTGATGGCACTTTCCCCCACCACAAATATGTAATGCCATATGGATGACTGGTGCTGAAGGGGGCTGAATCAAGTGACCAGAAGTATAATGCAAATAGATAATAGATGTCCATAATTTCTTAAAGGAACTGAAACCAGTGGCGTCCCCCCCAGTAGGTGATCAATGATAGCATATAACACAAAAGAACACAAAAAGGCACTCAAACCCTTCAAATAGTCAACTCTGCTTTCTGGGAGAAAAACAAAACAGAGGTGTTTTCTCGAATTCAGAACATCCCTGTTAAGATGCAGTATCTTCTCTCTTTTGAAAAAAAAAATCTATTTTTTTTCTTTCCCTAAAGTGCACTATCTTCTATTATGTCCAGTTGATACCTGGAGGTTTACTTATGAACCACAAGAAATCCATTACGTATCATGTGCTGCAACCTTTAATGTTGCTGAATATTGTCCATGTTTAGCTTAGTTTATTTTGAGCCAAATCAATAACGCCTGCTGGCTTCAGCACAGTTTCTCAGATGCTCGCTAGAATTATAGCTTGAGCGGGGAGTGCCCAATCACAGCAGAGCCCTCTGCATCTCCATTAACAGCCATTCAAGAGCAAAATCAGCTGATATACACTTTTCAGGTGGCGAGTGCATAATTATTTTATGAGTCTATTTCAGAAAGATTACTAGAATAATAACCCTTCAAACAGGGGTCGTTATATTTTCCAGCGCCGTAGCTTTTAACCTCACTCCTTTTCTTCTGGGAGTTCATCTCTGTGTCTCTCGCCTTTGAATTGCACTGGCAGACTCATCTCTGTGGTCTTTGAAATCCTCAAGGAGACCGCTTGCTGCTTTCTCTTTGAAAAGATATTCGGAGAACAAGTGTGTTATGAGGCCCCATATTTATCAACAATTGTACATTAAATGAGTTGATCTGGAAAGCACATGTGAAAGCAAAACGGGTCCCTAACCACTAACATGACAGACCTGTTTGCTGCCTTTAGAGCTGGACTGGTTCCTTGCCAGGCCAGGGATTGCCCTGATGGTGGTGGTGGTGGTGGTGATGTTGCTGTTGATGATGATGAGTGCTGCAGTCCAAATTGGTCCCCCATGAAACTTCAAACACCTGTTTGCTTTTCAGTCAAATTGCATAGATGTAACAGGGCCAGTGTTTTTGTGAGCAACATTGCTGATCATCAGTGAGAATTCATATTGTCCCAACTGCTTTGGCTGGGGAGGCATAATAAAGTCAGAGAAAAACAACTGTCACCCAGCACAAGAGGACTTGCTTTCAGGTTCTCAAGGCATGACACAATAGGAAGTTACAGATGGCCAAACTAAGTGTTATTGGGGGGAGGAGGGAACTGGGTTGGGATTTCCCAGACTCGGTCTTACTTTCTCCACATTTACACAGTTGTTGAGAAAGGTATTTTTTTTTAAGTCACCAGCACTCTAACCACAGTATCCTGGTGTATTTACACCTCCAGCCCATCTGAAGAAGTGAGTTTTGGCTTACAAAGGCTTGGTCTGGAATCTTTTTGTTAGTGTTTAAGATGGGTCTGGATGCCTCTTTTCTACTGGCCAGAAACAAGAGCCCTTTTCAGACATTCTTGGGAATGCTCAAGAAGGGACAGGATCTGCCCAGCTCCCACCTTACTTGAATGAGTGTGTAGAGCCTGCAGCTGTCTCTTTGTGATCAAGAAGCCATTTAGATCCACATTTGCTGCTACCATGCTTTCTCCCCCTCCATGTATGTTAGGGGTCCCATTCCCTGGGATCCCCCATCCCCATTCTCGTTGCTGGCTATTGCTCTGAATGGCAGAAGGGGGAAATTACAAGCAATTAAAAAACAAATCACGCAGTACTACATTGTGGCACCACATTGCTTCTGGTTCAAAAACAAAACAAAAACAGAAGTGATATAGGATAGCTCTGGAAACTCTATGGTTTAACATAGAGCTTCTGGAGATTTCTAGAGCTGCCTATGTAACTTCTTTTTTTTAAAGCAGAAGTGAAGTGGCAGTGTTGCACCCCACCCCCATATCCCCACCCACAGCCCTCCCACTGGTTGCCAGACACTGCCTGGCAGCCCTAATATATGTTCACCCCAGGTAATGTCTGAAGAAGAAGAAGAAGAAGAAGAAGAAGAAGAAGAAGAAGAAGAAGAAGAGATTGGATTTATACCCCGCCCTCCACTCCCCAAGGGAGTCTCAGAGCGGCTTACAAACTCCTTTTCCCTTCCCCTCCCCACAACAGACACCCTGTGAGGTAGGTGGGGCTGAGAGAGCTCTTTCCCAAGCTGTCCTTGAGGGAACAGCTGGTACAGAGCTATGGCTTGCCCAAGGTCATCCAGCCAGGTGCAAGTGGAGGAGTGGGGAATCAAACCCAGTTCTCCCAGATTAGAGTCCGCGCACTTAACCACTACACCAAACTGGCAACAGCCACAGTGTTCCAGGCAGGGCATTGATTGATTGATTGATTTTGAAAAAGAGGTGCCAGAACTCTCAAGAGGGAAATGAAATTTTCTGTCCATATACTGAAAACTCATGAACTTTTAAACATTTTTTTTAAAGAATGTTGTTGTGCATTCCCCCAGAAAAAAAAGTCCTGGTTCCAGGAATGGTCAAGATGAAAGAGGCTGAAGGTTCTATATGGATTTGAAATAACTAGCCTGGACTTTGATTGGTGTGGTAACCTGTTGAACTGCCATCTTCAGCACAATGCACATACACAAATGATCTTATTTACAGGCACAAGAAAGAATGAGACTCAGTTCTTACAACCTTCCTTTGGTTCTATGTTTTTTTTTTAAAAAAAATAGTTATCATCTTTTTACTAGTCTTGGCAAAGATTATTGTGTGATGAATTCAGAGTGGGGGGGAAATTCTGGAGTCAAAGAGAAACACCAGCAGCTCAGCTTGCATTCTAAATGTGGTCTTTCTCCCCTTTCTTTGTTGCCAAAACAAAGTAGTAAATATTCCCATCTGCCCCTGCTTCAGTTGATCCCGGTGTAATGGCAGAATTATCTATGCAAAAAGAAAAAAAAATCTACTTGGAATGAAGCAGAACATTAAAAAAAAGACTGGCATAAACATGGAAACCATGTTAGTTTCCCATCCCACCAACTCAAAAGGCTTCCCTAGGTTTGATTCATATACATCCCAATGTATGGATTAAGGAAACATACAAATTGCTACTCCAGTAATCTGATGCTTTGACAATGGTGACTGATAGGGAGGGGAGAGCAAGGATTGTACCCTGAGATGGCCATGAACATGATACCTCTCTGCTTAACCAAGACCTGTTCACTTACTATTGTAACTATTAAAATGTGAGAAAGCACTGGAAGAAACCTAAACTGTTGTTAATCTTAATTCCAGGCAACAAGAATCAATGTTAGAGTTACCAACCTCAAAATGGGTCCTGAAGTTATCCCAGAATTATGACTGATCACTAACCTACAGAGATCAGTATTCCTGGAGGAAATGGCAGCTTTGGTATACCATACAGCAGTGATGGTGAACCTTTTAGAGACCAAGTGCCCAAACTGCAACCCAAAACCCACTTATTTATCACAAAGTGCCAGCACGACAATTTAACCTGAATACTGAGGTTTTAGTTTAGAAGAAAGAACTCATTAACATCTTTTGTCTTAAAAAAAAAACACAATAACAGAGCTTTTAATTATACAAACAACTTTTTATTGGCATGCTTTTGAACAATTAATGTGATTTTTGCTGTTGTATGCATGCTGATAATTTGTCTAACCTTGGCTCATACTTAGTAAGTTTGAGAGCAGCCCAGCCTCGAGTCTGTGTCGTCTTTTTCCTTTTAGAGACTGAGTGCCCAAACTGCATGCATGCCCACAGAGAGGGCTCTGAGTGCCGCCTCCGGCACGCATGCCATAGGTTTGCCGCCACTGCCATACAGTCTTGGAGAAGCAGATGTCCTAGAGTGACATCATATCCTGGGTGAACCTTGTCCTCTGCCCAAAATCTACCCTTATGTTACCATACCCAAATCTCCAGGAATCTCCCAAACCAGAGCTGGCTTCTTTTGATAGAATCTGTACACTCTCTCCTCGTCTTGTTTGCATTTATTCCAGTTGTTTAAAACAGCAGTTTCCAACTTTTTTGTCATAGTGATCCACAAGTCCAAATTTGTTTAGTATGGTGACTCATCCAAGGCTGCCCCAACATTTTTTTTTTGGTGCCAAAGGCAAACTATAACCTTGGCACCCATATAATTCCATTTGCTACAGTGGCTAACCAGATGTTTTTGAGAAATCAACAAACCACAAAGGGGAACTGAAGCAGCTGTGCTGGTGTGGACCTGCTGACTTTTTACTCCTGGTCCTGTAAACAGCCTTGAAGTGCTGAATGGTGATACTTTTGCCTTGTTCTAAATAACAAGCTCAAGAAGACAAGTTGTAAGTTATGAGTTCTTATAAGAATGGGGGGGGGGGGGATGAATTCAGACCTGTCTTCAGTGGCCAAGAATGTAAAACAACATAAAACTGATGACTCTCTCTCTCTCTCTCCAAAGGACAATGGAACAAAGTTTGAGTCCAGTGGCACCTTTGAGACCAACAAAGTTTTATTCAAAGTGTAACCTTTCATGTGCAAAGCATACTTCTTCAGACAGCTCCCTGTCTTATAGCTATAGTCAGTTGTATGCTTTCTCTGGTCTGATTTCTTATGTCCCCTCCTGAGTGGAGTAACTTGCATGATGCTCAGAAATTTTGAGTGACTGGATCCTGATGTGGACTTCTAGTGCTGGATGTTATTACTGTAAATGTTTGATATTGGCCGAGGACAGATTGGCAGTCTCGGCCGTTCTGCCTCCGCTTCAGAAGCGGAGGCAGAGTGGCCGTTCAGACGGCCGCATCTGCCCCCAGGAGGCGTCCCGGACGCATCGCGTCCGGCGCTGCGCTCCTCCCGCACCAGCCGAGCACCACTTCAAAGTGGTGCTCGGCTGCTGCGCCGCGCGTGCACATTCCACCCGCCGGAGCGGGTGTGAACGCGCGCGGGCAGGGGCAGCCATGCAGCATCCGCCTGCCGCTGCAGGAAGTTGCCTGCAGTCTGAACGCTGCGGGCGGCTTCCTTCCGGCAGCGTGCAAACACCGCGCCGCAGGGGAAATTCCCCCCGCCCCAATCTGCCGCGCCGCGGAGGTGCGGCAGACTGGCAGTCTGTCTTCGGCCATTATTTTAACCAACCAAAATTGCCACTTTTCTACTTCTATTGTTTATCTTCTTAAATAATAATTTAAAATAAATAATTAAGAGACAAACCACAAAGGGCACAGCTGCCCCCACATTGAACCCCAAGCAAGTGACACTACAACATACACAGCCTTGGCATATGGAGGTTACTTTCCAGCTTTTGATCCCCCTCTCCTTCCCCATTCCTCCCTCTAATCCCATCCACAAGATTCTAAGAAACTCACTTCAGTAACTCCCAAGACAGATTTTACTTGATCAACATGTATATTCAGTGAAAAAGGAAAAAAAAAATTCAATTTATGTATAGCATATAAAATACTGTTTCCAGGGTCAGATCCTGGTTTCCAAAATACGAAAGACAGCAATGGAAAGGGCAGGGGTGGCCATCAGGGAGGGCTGGCCCATGACCCACTTTCAGAGCATTTGCGACCCACTGATCTACAGGTTGAGAAACCCTGGTTTAAAATATCTGCCCAAGAGCTAAAGCTCCATGACATTGTCTCTACGGAGCTAACGGTACACACACATCAGTATTTCCACAATTGGCTAAACTCAGCAAGTGCCCTCTGGTCTTCATTTCAAATTTATGAGGGCAAAGTCTTACCACTTTCAATCACTCCCCCCCCCCTTCTGCTATGCTGCCAGATTAATTTAAAGCAGGTCAAACTGGTAAAAATCATAGTTCAAGGGGTCATAGCAAAAAGAGAAAAGCAAAATCAATAGGTTGCAAATTCCAGAGCGGCTTGTCAAATATGTCCTTACAGTTTCAGCTTTCTTTCACTCTCCCGACTGGTAATGAGAATTACCTTTCCTTTTAATAAGAACAAATACAGGTAAACCTTCTTATTAGGTTAGGAGTGAGGCCACTGCTTTTTGGCCTCAAGGGCATTATGGATCTGGGGGGGATTGTCGTATTCATTAGTCTGAGGGAGTTTTCAGGGAGCTGAGATCTTAGGGAGGGGGCAGAATGAGAAAGGCTGGATTAGATATGGATCACTGAGGGTTACTGGATTTGATAGGTTGGATGGACATTTTTCTAAAGGGATAGGAACTGGAATATAGTGAAAGACCTGTATTAGATTTTGAGTACCGTGAACCTCATTGAAATCCAGTTGAGGCTGAAAAGTGTTAATTTCATTGGATTGTTTCATAGGCTCAGTTCAGATATCAAACAAAAATCTTAAAAAAAAAAAAAAAGTAACTGTTTTTACTTTGGAAAACCAGGATCTGGCTTTCAGATGATCTGTCAAATCTTGGTTTGCCTCAACAAATGATGAGCGCATTGCTTTTTCTCTGCAGCATAGGGGCCTTGTTGTGGACCACCAGGATTAATCCAAGATGTCTGGTGAAACTGTAGTTAAGACTAACTGCTATTAAGCAAACCGGTTTCAGAACCTGGCTTCTGATCCTAGCTTGACAGACCCTCACTAACTACAGTTAGCAAAGTGCCTAGAAAAGGAATTTCTGCCAGCCAATTTGAGATGAGCACCAGAAATTCTGGCTCAGCCCCCAAGTAAACAGCTAATCCCGCCTTTGGGGTTACCAGGTTTCCTTGTTGTGCTGGTGGGGGGATTTGGGGGACGTTCTGGGTAACATAATCTCATTGGGAACATTGTGTGGGGATGTTCCTGTTTGGGGGTGGGGTTTCCCCATTGGCCAGCTGGCCGGTGGTGGGCCAAAGCCTCAAAAATTGGGGGGAAACCCTCTGAGACCTGGGGACTGGCAGCTCTACCAACACTGCTTTGTACAATGGGTGGCTCAGATCAGGGACTGTAATGAGGGGTGGTGAGGGGGATGCTAGATGAGCCATTCGCCTGAGCCTCACATTCATGGAGGCCCTCAAATTTAGACTTCTGGTGTTATCTCCAAATGAGGTTATACATACAGTTGCATTGATATACTGACAGGACTGAAAGATGATATCTTTCATCATACAACTTTAAACTTGTGTTCCATAACCATGCCTTAAGACATTGAGGTGGACCCGGCCACTCTCAACCTGTAAGAGGCCTTGGGTTGCCAACCTGGGGAAATTCTTGGAGATTTGGGAAAAGATTAGAGCCAGGGTGGCACCACAGGGGCCATTCTTATAATATGCAGGCCATTTTAACCCACTCTAATTTTACCTATGTGATTTTAGGTTTTACTTCTTTATGGATTTTATTATACTATTTCACTGTTGTTTTTGAATGTTCTGTAACTTTGTTATGGCCTATGGCTAACACAATAAATTCTACTCGTACTTGGAGATTTGGGGATTGAAACTGGGGATAGTGGGGTTTGAGGAGGGGGGACACCTCAGCAGGGTGTAATGCCATAGATTCCACTTTCCAAAGCAGCCATTTCCTCCAGGGGAGCTGATAGGGTTGCCAACCTCCAGGTGGCATACATCGAAGAATCACTATGAAAAGATGCAGGGGGATGGATCTCTTCTGCCCAGAGATCAGTTGTAATAGCAGGAGATCCCCAGCCACCACCTGGAGGTTCTGGTTTAACAACAAAGATTCACAGCGTAGGAGTATACATCAAAGAATCGCTATAAAAACAGCTACAACTATGCAAAAAATATTTATATGAACAATATACCAAATTGTTGTTGCATATAATCCACAATATCACAATAAGAAGCATGAGCATCCAAAGCATAAACTAACCAAACGGAAGATCACAAGGGTCTCTAATTGTTGGTAACACTAATAAAAATTCCCAGCGTTATATATTTTTCTTTTTCCCCCCCTTTTGGTTAGCAGTGAATATATGTGGATGTGATATTGTGGATTATATGCAACAACAATTTGATATATTATTCTTATAAATATTTTTGCATAGTTGTAGCTGTTTTTATAGCAATTCTTTGATGTATACTCCTACGCTGTGAATCTTTGTTGTTAAACCAGAACCTCCAGGTGGTGGCTGGGGATCTCCTGCTATTACAACTGATCTCTGGGCAGAAGAGATCCATCCCCCTGGAGAAAATGGTCGCTTTGGAAGGTAGACACTATGCTATTATACCATATTGAAGTCCCTCCCTTTCCCAAGCCCCTCCCTCCTCAGGCTCTGCCCCTCAAATCTCCAGATATTTCCCAATCCAGAGCTGGTGGCAACCCTAGGAACTGATCTCTGTTGTCTGGAGATCATTAGTAATTCTGGGAGATTTCCAGGCCCCACCTGGAGGTCGGCAATCCTAGATGGAACAGATACCTGGAAAAGCTATAAACAACCTCACTAAGCCCCACACTGATTGGCCCTCAAATGACTAGGAACAGAGCTGGCCCAGACCTGGTGTCTTCATTGAAAACAGTGTAGTGACAGCAACCAACATTTCCCTGCTGAAGTGTGGGAACCATCTTTTTGCCCTTATCAAGACTGTGCTATACCAGCTCTCAAAATCTACATCAAGGGGTGGGGGGGTAGGGGGAGCAGACTCTGAGACATGGTACAGAATCAAATACTCGTTTCCATTTACACTTTTTTCTGGTAATCATTTCCACTGAGATGCCCAGGAGTCTGAACTATCTGGAGCAATGACAAAACTATTCTCTTCAGTCACTACCTCAGGCAAGAAAAAGGCTCTTCCGAGCTTGCCAGCTTCGTCCCGCAAGTTCTCTTCTGGTCGGCCTCCGAGGTTTGTGTTTCATCACGGACCTCAATCCAGCAGCTATTCATGACAGGAAACGCCTAAAGAGAATGTTTCAATATTTGCAGGCCTGGAAGCTGTAGAAACAAATGGTTGTATTTGTGGCAGTGGAGGGAAAACTCTCCCTAATACGACAGGGCCGTTTGCTTCTGGGAGCAACAGGAGAAGGAAGCTGGAGGCCAAGTCAATGACATCTGTGATAGAATACAGGAAGCGAACAGAGAAGGAACATGGGGATTTTTAAAAAGACTTTTGAAAAAAAATCTATAACAGTGACAGGAGTGACAGAATCCAGAACTGTCAGAGTTGATATCTGTTCCACTGATGAATATACAGGAGCGTCTGAACTAAACACGACAGAGTGTAAATAACCTTCATACTGGGGATGCCGTGCAAGAATTTGTCTGTAATTGAAATCCTAGAGATACTGAACATAGGATTTCCAAGTAACTTACCAGCAGGAGCGGGGGAGTCTCGTGCTCCGGGAGCCTCGCGCACGCACTTTGCGTGCATGCGGCATGATGACATCACCTGGAAGTGATGTCATCACCCTGGGCACATTGTGGAGGCAGCGCTCTGGCAATCACCCTAAAATTCTATGGTACCATAGAGGTTTTCAGGGTGATTGCTATAGCATCACCCCGGCAACGTGCCCAGCGTGATGACGTCACCTCTGGGTGATGTCATCACACTGGGCAGTCGGCCAGATTAGGCCACTTTGGGGGTGGGGTTCCCCCTGCTGGCCAAATCTGGACTGGTGGATTGGGGACCTCTTTAGCAGGGGATTCCCCGCCCCCCGGGGGGGACTTGGCAGCCCTAACTGAACATTTTACGATAGAACTTACCCTGTTATCAATAGAACTTAACGGACAGGTGCCCAACATCAGGTCTGTTTGTTTCACGTATCTGACGAAGGGAGCTTTGACTCTCGAAAGCTGATGCCCGGGAAAGCTTGTTGGTCTTTGAGGTCCTTTTGGACTAATGCTGTGCCAGTGCTTCTTAACAGCTGTAATCAATAAAGTGGGGTCCGACTTAATCCACGTATTTCCAAATCCATTGTGAGTGTGGTCATTTCACGTGAGGTCATAGGCATCCGACCAAACCTCTCCGTTCCACATGAGAACTGGAGCCACAAGCAAGAAGGGCCCAAAACGTGGCCCAACATTTGTGGGGCTGGGCAGGGAGGGAGAGGTGGCCGTAGGCTGGGCGGGGGTGGGGCTGGTGAGCAGTGAGAAAGTCAGGAGCTCCCCCCCTTCCCCCAGACTGATGGCAGAATGTCAGGGCAACCGGGGGAGGGGGCTGAAAGGAAGAAGCCGGCCGCTCACCTTCCCCACCCCAGCCTTTGTCTGGCTTTGGAGCTGCGTGCGCACCCATCCCACCCCTTCAGGTATGCCATCAGTTATTGATACTGTATAACAAGTTATCAAAGAGGGTTAAAGCGTTGTCTTTTCTGTAGAGTTTGGAATTGTTAATTTAGCAATATAGTTTGATTTTGTATGTGATTTCTTTTTATCACAACTGTTTGGGCAGTAACAGCATGGGGCCGGATCCATTTATGGAAATCAGCCCGCGTGCCATTACCGGATATGGGGACCACCTTAAGTGCCCTTGGCATGAGGGCTGATGGGAGTAAGCCTGCTCAGGGACTACCAGTGCTTGCCCTCATGACCAGATGGCAGGGGAGATCATGAAGGGGCAGTCATCCATGTGATCCCTGGTAACCTGCCATTCCACAATCTTCAACCATGCCAGCTGGCTGGGTGATGGGATACATCGGCTGGCGTGGGGTCAGTTGATGCACCGGATCCAGAGGACTCATGCTGTGCCAGTGCTTCTTACAGCTGTAATTAATAAAGTTGTGGCCAACTTAATCCACTTATCTCCAAATCTCTTGTGAGTGTGGTCATTTCATGTGAGGTCATAGGTATCTGACCAAACCTCTCCATCCCACATAAGAACTGGAGCTGCATGCTTATGTCCTGGAAAGCTTGTCGGTCTCAGAGGTCCTACTGGACTCAGAGTCCTGCTCTGGATCTATTTGGTTCACAATGAATGATTCAAACACCTGCTGAAAATGTTTGCATTGTTTTTTTCTCTCTCTTTCTCTCTAATACTTTGCATACCTGAAAATACTGCCGGTTCAAACAGATTGGCAGCTGTCAATATCACTAAGGGGCAGGCCTTCAATGACTAGCAAGCAACAGGAAGATTTTTTTGTTACCACAATGTTTATTTATGACTGACATACATGATTTGTGACTCTTTGAACTCATGAAGTAATGTCATGCCAACTGGCACTGTGCCAGTTTGGTGTAGTGGTTAAGTGCACGGACTCTAATCTGGGAGAACCGGGTTTGATTCTCCACTCCTCCACTTGCACCTGCTGGATGATCTTGGGCAGGCCATAGTTCTGGCACAGCTGTTCTTGAAAAAGAGCAGTTTCTGTCAGAGCTCTCTCAGCCCCACCTACCTCACAGGGTGTGGGGAGGGGAAGGGTAATGAGTGTGTAAGCTGCTCTGAGACTCCAAGTGAAGGGTGGGGTATAAATCCAATCTCTTCTTCTTCTTCTTCTTCTTCTTTAAACAACTCCAGTAATCAAGACAATTTTTTTTGTTAATTGTCTTTTTGTCTATATGGTTTGGAATGGTTCAGGGCACAGTATCCTAAAGTACCGCTATAGAACAGAAGATATACACAGTGCATCTGAAGCAACAGTTAGTAGCTTCTGGTTCCTAGTCTTTAGCCCCACCAGCCCAGCAGAAAAAAAATGCCCCACAAGCCACAAAATCCTGGCTATGGGGTGGGCATAGACCTAAAGAACTCCTATCCAACTTAACAAATGGGTTGTCTGGAGGAATGTATTGCCTTGCCAGAATGAAGCTGAGTAGGGGCAATTAACCAGCATTGGAATAGTTGGGTACAAGAGAGATGTTTAGGATCTAATTGGGCTTTCCTACTGCAGCACCAAGAACTTGGATTGCATTGTATGGCAGGAGAAATAATGTTGGCGGGAAAGATCTTCACCCTGCATAGCCACCACCTGGGGGTTGGCAACCCTACATACAGCACAGTGTGTGTGTGTGTGTGTGTCCCTCTCCATTTGCCTTTAGATGCCCTTTGAACACCTAGGCTTGCCAGAGGGGAAGCTGATGAACCTAACTGGACCTCCTCTGCACATCTTTAAGGTATGTAGCTGATGAGTGAGTGTCTTGATCCAAGACTTGAAACAGTGATGGATTTGCCCAAACAAGATGGGATCATATTTCCGAGGTCTAGCCATGGTAACAATAGTGCCCACACTGACATAAAAGGAAATCTGCCAATATTTGCAGAGCAGACAAATGGCTAACTAAATTCTGGCTTTTAGTTTAACCCAAATGCCATGGCTTATGTAGAGTGCAGGAATGCAGAACATTAAAATAAAAAATGGTAAATAATTCAAATAGTTTTTGACTCCTTCCTTCTTTGTCCTTGGAGGGCTATTCAAGGAGGGCAGAAGAATACCATATCTGGTTATTAAGTATACTGAAGTAACTATAACAATTTTGTGCTGTGGAAACAACAGCTACAATCGGAGTCACTTTTGCATTTATTCACAAAAATTGATCTGGAAGATAAAACATACAATCAAACAGCAATCCCTTAGAAAAGCTCTAGTGGATCAGACCAATAGTCCATCTAGTCTCACACAGTGGCTAACCAGTTCCTCTCAAGGTTCAGCAACAGAGGTGGAGACCTCCCCCTGATCTTGCCTCCTGGCTCTGGGATTCAGAAGTTTAGTGCCCCTAGATGTGGAAGCTCCTCTCAGTCATCACGACCAGTAGCCACTGACAGACCTAGCTATCTAATCCCCTTTGAAGGCTATTTATTCCACCGGCCATCACTACATCCTCTGGCAGCAAATTCTACATTTGAATCACTCTCTGTTATCCAGTTCCAGCTTTCATTTTAGGCTTTACTCAACTTGTGTCCTTGGGTTAAAAACAAAACAGGATCAGGAACTCAAAGCAAAGTGTCACTCAAAGAATTAGGGGGATTAGGTGAGTTTGAACAAAAAAGCTCGCTTGAGCCAACCATTATTAAAATATTTTTTTTCACAATTTAGTCGTATATGAGTATGCTTCTGTGCATGTGTTAACAGACCTTTGAAATGTAATATGAATGTCTTCCCTACTAACAGAAATATCCCCCCCCCCCCAATTATTTATCTGATGTCGTCTTGCAGCCTCTCCTTTCTCACAGGTCTCTCCAAAATGTTTCTCTCACCTGTCAATGAAATTCTCTCCCCCTGTCCTTTTGACAGTCCACTTACCATTCAGTCTCCTTTCTTCTGATATATTCCCTTTGCCATGGCCACCTGTTCTTTAGCTGTAGATTAAACATGGCAATTTTTCTCCTCAGGTCCAGTCTGCTCTGTTCCTGGGGTGGGGAGGTATTGTTTTGTCTTCTGGCTGTGAGCACTTGATGGACAATGAAAGGGTCTTGCACTCCCCCTCCCCCCCCCCTTTGCCCTCAGGGAAGCTTCGTGTGTTGGGATTCAGAGGGGAAAACACAAAGCATGAACAAAGATAGGTTTCCCTCTTTGTATTTCACTGAATGTTGGGAGCAATTGCAGTAGAGGAAAATTATTTTTTTAAAAAAATCCTTATTTTAATAGTTTTACACCATCTAAAATAAAATAATCCCAGCTCCAGTCTTTGAGAAAACATAGAAACAGAAAGTTAATTAGAATAGACGTATATTAAAGCTAGGGATGTGTGGACCACTTCAGAGAAACTTTGCTGGTCACAGCAAAAGGCTTTGCATCTCTTGAAATCCAACCAGTGTCTCTTTTTATCAATTGACATTTCGCAGACACAGTTGTTGCTGGGGAAGCCTTCACTACCTATTGTTAATGTTAAAGTCACCTTCTTATGTATCTCATAATTCTGTGTCTTCTGAATTGGGATGCCAGCCTCCAGGTGGGACCTGAGGATCCCCCAGAATTACAGCTCCTTTCCAGATGTCAGAGATCAGTTCTCCTTTGAGAAAATGGATGCTTTGCAGGGTGGTCTGTATGGCCTTACAGCCCACTGAAGTTCCTTCCCAGGCCCCACCCCCAAATCTCCAGGAGTTCCCCAACACAGAGCTGGCAACCCAAACCCACTACCTCCTGCCACTGGCAACCCTACTTCTAATGCATATGGGGCTTGACTCAGGAGGATTCCTATTCCCACGACTGAATCTGTTTGTCTGTCTGTCTGTCTGTCTGTCTGTCTGTCTTCCATCCATCCATCCATCCGTCCATCCGTCCGTCTGTCTGTCTATCTGTCTGTCTGTCTGTCCGTCTGTCTGTCTGTCTGTCTATCCAAATCAAATCTAATCTAATCTATCTATTTTATTTATATTCTGCCCTCCCAGCCAAGGCCAGCTCAGGGGGGCTTTCATAAAAAAGTAAAAACATATAAATAACAAATATAAACAGTCCTAAAACCTTATAAAACAATCCAGCATTATACATTAATAACATTGCTTAGCAATTAATAACATTGCTTAGCAATAATGGTCACAATTCCCTGATCTGTCCTAGTAATCAACTCATTGACCTTTTCCTTTGTGTGGCTGGCACAGACTGTTGTCGATGGCTCCAGGGGACAGAGTTCTCTGCCTTTCAAGTATTGGGGGCAGCTCCTTAGTTGAAGGCCTGGTGGAAGTAGGGTTGCCAAGTCCTACCGTAGCTGCAGCGGGGGGAATCCTGGCCATCTCTGGGAGTTCATTGGTGCGCGTGCGCAGTGTGCATGCTGCAATGACGTCACCAGGAAGTGACATCATTGTGTCAGGCATGTTGGTGGCGGGACCACTATCATTTGAGGGGGAAATAATAGAGTGTCCCCCCCCACAATGTGTCCAATGTGATGATGTAACCTCTGGGTGACATCATGCCGGGCACGTCTCTGCGATCCCAGCAATCTGGGGGTAGGGTTCCCCCTGGCGACCCAATCCAGGTCGGTGGGTAACAGACCCATTAAGTGGGGGTTTCCCCACCCCCGGGGGACCTGGCAACCTTAGGTGGAAGAGCTCCATCTTGCAGGCCCTGTGGAACTGCATAAAGTCCCACAGGGCCTGAAGAAGGAAGACGATGGACTGTTTTTTACTGGAGGACATCAGAAGATGGGGACTGGGGTGCTGGGGCTTCAGCACCATGCACAGACAGCTTGTGAATGGACAGTAGCATTTGTTGTTGTCAAGAGAGTGACCCATGCAAAGCTGGGTTCTGCTGTTCATTCAGGAGCTGCATGCCTGTTTTATGGCGGAGTGCCGGCTCCAGCATCTCCATCACCACTTCCTGGCACCTTCCAGTCAGGGCACCAAGTCTCCCTCTGTCTTCAGTGGTGCACAGAGGCAGGATCTTCCCTGGGCTGTCCACCATAAAAATCACTGCTGCTCAGGACCCTGGCTACAAATCCCCTGTCCTACAATTTGAGACTGATTTCAGGGCTTGAAAGAGAAGCTTCAACAACATTCCATTCTTCAGCATGAGATGAATGATTGCTTGCTTGGATTAAGTTGCAAGGTCTGCTGTCATGAACATTGAGGGAATGATACTAAGACTGCACTCTTTTCAACATACTTGAAAACGAGCCCTGGTTCTTCTTTATAAACATACATGTTTATATCTGATCCGTGATCTATTTATCTATCATTTGTTTATTTACACATGAAGCTGCTTTATCCTGAATCAGACCTTTGGTCCCACAGGGTCAGTACTGTCTACTCAGACTGGCAGTGCCTATCCAGGTTCTCAGGCACTGGCCCTTTGAACTGGAGATGCTGGGGATTGACTCTGGGATCTTCTGCATGCCAAGCAGATGTCCAACACTGAGCCACAGCCTCTCCAGTTTACTTCATCTACTTCTTTCTCCCCTGGGGACCCATCAAACATACAGCTGTCCTGAACCAGAGCTGGGGCCTTTTCAGCCCTGTCTCCAACCTGGTGGAACACTCTGCCTTGTGAGATCCAGGCCCTGCAAGATCTGATGCAGTTCCACAGGGCCTGCAAGACAGAGATGTTCCACCGAGCCAATGGTTGAGTGCAGCGATGGTTACCATTCTAGGAAGGAGGAGGAAGAGGAGATTGGATTTATACCCCACCCTTCACTTGGAGTCTCAAAGCGGTTTACTACAAACTTCTTTCCCTTCCCCTCCCCACAACAGACACCCTGTGAGATAGGTGGGGCTGAGAGAGCTCTGAGAGAACTGCTCCTTCAAGAACAGCTCTGACAGAACTATGGCTTGCCCAAGGTCATCCAGCAAGTGCAAGTGGAGGAGTGGGGAATCAAAACCGGTTCTCCCAGATTAGAGTCCACGCACTTAACCACTACACCAAACTGGCTCTCGCTTCCCCTCCCTTTTACTTTTTTCCTCCCCCCTCCTGTTTTACAGACTATTTACAGACTATTAATCATAGACTATTTATTCTCCCTCCCTGTAAGAGGTCCTCCCTTTTATATGCCATCTTTTGTAAGGATTGTTTTAATGTTTTGAAAATTATACATCTTTTTTATGTACATGCTGTCACCTGCTCTGAGCCCTGTCTGATCAGGGGAGAGCATGTTATGAATCCAATAAATGAATGAATGAATGAATGAATAAATAAATAAATAAATAAAATTCTCTTCTTCTCTAATTTATTCTCACAACAACCCTGTGAGTTGGTTAGGCTGAAAGTATGTGACTGGCCCAGGGTCACCTGGTAAGCTTTCGTGGCAGAGAGGGGATTCTACTCTGGTTGTCCCAAATCTGAGTCTGAAACTCTAACTGCTATAAAGCACTGGCTCTACATGGAAAGGACTGGGCTGTACAGTTTTTCAGAAGTTCCTTGTAATCAAAGTGCTTTAGAGTACTACAAATCCCTTTTTCAGTTTTGTGTCTCCTTTGCACTAGTAGATCCCATGATTCTTTATTTGTGCATCATTTCCCATTTCCTTGCACTTTATTTCCCCCATAAAATATCATTCATATTGTGTATATTGCAAGCATCAATCCTGTACATTATACATATAAATCTCTACAAAACTGCTACACAAGCACACAGTAAATAATAAATCTATATAATCAACAATGAAAACCTGCAGAACCAAACTACTGGTGAAAATATAAATGAATATAAAAATGTGCTCACCTCTACAGCATAACCACACTGGACTGTTTTACTTCAGCCTTCTGGGGAACAGCTGGCCTTCCCTGGGCAGAAGAGGAAGAAGAAGAGTAAGTTTGTATACCCTGTTTTTCTCTACCTTAATGAGTTTCAAAGTGGCTTACAATTTCCTCGGCCCATAACAGACACCCTTTGAGGTAGGAGGGGCTGAGAGAGTTCTGAGAGAACTGCTCTTGAGAGAACAGCTCTGAGAGAACTGTGACTGGCCCAAGGTCACCCAGCAGACTTCATGTGGGGGAGTGGGGAATCAAACCTGGTTCTCCAGATTAGAGGCTGTTGTCCTTAACTGCTACACCATGCTGGCTCTCCTACCACTCACTGCTCAATTTAAAAAGCAGTTGAAGAAAAACAATCAAAACCTCCCAGCTCATGGAGCTCATTTGACAGTCCTTTGGATTGTGGCCATCCCCCCCCCCCCCCCCCCCGCAAGTTCTGAGGAAGGAAGTCTCAGTTTAAGAAATCCAAATTACACTTAAAATCCAAGGGTAAAAGTTATGGCTAACTTGTCACTTTCATGATATGAATTATGTATCTTTGACCAACCAACCCCCCCCTGCCCCCTTCAACCTGATGAGAGCAGTGCAAATCTCCCTGTGGCATCTCCTGATGCTTAAGGGGTAGAAATTCATTACTAAAGCTGCATATTGTCAGAATCTTTCAGTGCTCCCTGAATCTATCATTAGTTGACATTTTCCTTGAAGTGGCTTGGATTATTGGGTCAAGTGCCACAGGGTTTCGAGCCCCATGTGCACCGGAGGTCCCAGTTGCAACTCTTTGTATGCCTGCATATGTAATCAGAGATTTAAAAAAACAAAAAACAAAAACATAAGGCATGGTAAACAGAGATAACTTGCTTCAAATAGCTTTATTGCAACTCCAAGCTTGTATTATCACCACCTAGGCTATATCGAAAGATAAACACACAGGTGAGAGGTGACAACCCACTCCTGTTTCCCATTTGTGGGACACAATTCTTATGGATTGTAGCCTCGCCCATGGATTTGCCCCAAGGACGGTCCCCCTCACTCCCAGCTAAGTTTCAGACAGAGGGGAGAAAATGTCCCGAAAATGTGGTCAGAGGAGGGAGTACAAAGATACATTTGAACTTCCCAATCCTGATGGACACAGCTACCCACTGGGCATGGGAACCTGTGTTTGGCATCACAAGAAAGTAGACAGCATCAGTGCATCCTAAGTAATCCTTTACCCTTACCCTTCTAAGAGTATTGTCCTCAGTGGACTTTGATGGATGCAATTCTGCTTAAGGATTGCCCTGTAATTCACAAGCAGCTTCACATGTGCAAAGAAATTGCAAGGCCATGTAGCCAATGTTCCCTCTAAGCTACAAAGTCTTGTGAGCAAAAATTCTACTTTGTGAGCTACTGGCATTAAAGTTGTGAGTGAGCAATTTGGCTACCACATCAATTAGTTTGCTCTAGAGCCATCCTTCCTGAGCTAAGACGAAAATCTGTGAGCTGGAGGCTAAAAAACTGTGAGCTAGCTCACACTAACTCAGCTTAGAGGGAACACTGCATGTAACTGGGTTACCAACTACAAGGTGGGACCTGGCAATCTCCGGGAATTAGAACTGATCTCCAGAATATAAAGATCAGTTACCCTGGAGAAAATGGCAGGCTTGGAGGGCGGATTCTGTGGCATCAAACCCTGTTGAGCTCCCCAAACTCCACCCTCCCCCGGCACTGCCCCCAAATCTCCATAAATTTCCCAAGCCAGAGTTGGCAATCCTGCAATGCAAACAGCATAAAGCTGGAAACGTACATTCCCTCAGAGGAAGTATTCAACACAAGTTGGAAAATGGTGCACTGCTTCCTGTTCCTATGAGCTATGAAAGGAGCTCCGTACCAGAGAAACCATACAACACAGAGGCACATACCCACACAGTTCTCTGTGGTGGCAATGCTAATAATGCCATGTTCTCATAGACCAATGTGCCTATATGTCACATCCATTATTTTCTCAATTTCTCCTCCTCACTGAATGGATGACTGATTTCATGTGATGATGATGGGACAGAAGGCTGTGCAGCATACAGCAGCTCATGGAAACAGGGCCATTGACCCTGCAGTCCCACTATGGGTGCAAAGTCAGTGTACCAATGCAATGCCCTCCTGGGCTACAGATCTCTGTTGTACTATGATGATGCATTTATTATTGGGATAGCCCAGCTGAAGTAAAATTTCCTAGTTTGTCCCTGAAACCCAGCAATCCATTTCTTCCCCTCTTTTCAGGGATTTGGATTCTGCTTTGAATCAGTTCCAATTCTGATCAAAAGAGAAGTTTGAACAGATGAGAGGCAGGAAGGGAGGGAGGGAGGAATTTCACTTTACGGATTCTCAGAGGCAGGCAACATCTGTTCAGAATATTGCTGCCTCTGTATATGGAGGTTCCCTTTACTCACTGTAGACAGTAGCTGTTGATGGACCTATCCTCCACAAATCTTTTAAAGCCACAAGATCAATGATGTGTTAATACAGGCAAAGTATGAAATGTTTGGTTCACTCTGTGTGTATGCATCTATGATTATGTATGTATATGTATACATGCACATTTCTCAGACCCAAGGTACACAATGCTGCATTTTTACTGCTGCTTAAATTACGTTCTGTTTATTTTTGACATTTCCCTCTCTGTTAAGGATGGCTGCATGTGCATTGATAAAACACTACAAAAAAAGCAGTTTTGAGGCCCTGACCTGGATAGCCTGATCCCGTCAGATTTCGGAGACTAAGCAGGGCTGACTGTCAAGTACTTGAAAGGGCGACCTCCAAGAAATACCAGAGGTGGGATGCAGAGGCAGGCTAATCAAGCCACCTCTCTGAAAAAATGTCCAAGCCCTCAGTAGGGGTCACCAGAAGTCAACCATGACTTCCAGGCAAGCACACAGAAAACACACACACAAACAGAAATATATAGATATAGATATATGTATGTGTGTATATCCTCCGGTTATATATAATTCTGTTTTCACCATAGACTCTCCTGAACATTCCACATGCTCCAAAATCAGTTGGCTCCCTGATGTGTCACTCAGAAGCTGTCCCTATCCACTGGCTGTGAGTACTCGCGTGCCATTGGCTGGGTGCTGGGTCTGCTCCTCTTCCCCACCCACTACTTCAGCCACTGTGCCCTGTCAAAATTTCTGGCAGACAGCTTTCTCTCTTGACAGAGATGCTTCTCCTGCTTGCCTCCTGTCTGGGACCAACTGTTCCCTCAGTGGCTGTTGGTAGGTGTAACAAAATGGCAGTTATCTGTGTTTCTAAGATGGCTGCTGTCTGTGGTTGTTTGTTTAAAATGTTCCCCCATAAGGTTCTATTGAGCTGAAGTTCCAGAGAGGGGACTGCATGGGTATCACTCACTGGGTTGAATGGGGCTTCCACATCTGCTGGCCTACAGTTCTCAGCTGCCCCAAGGCCAAAAAGTGCAGGAAAAGAGGGTGATGTGGCAGTCAGGGCTTCAGGGCACGGTAGAGGCTGCAGGTGGTGGGGGATGAAAAGCTGAAGAGTGAGGGGGAAATAAATGTAGGTTAATGCTTGGCTGGGAAGGAGAATGGGCTGCCAACTCCAGGTAGGGAATTCCTGGAGATTTGAGGGATGAAGCCTGGAGAGGGTGAGGTTTGAGGAGGGGTGGCGCCTCAGACAGGTACAATGTCATGGACTCTGCCCTCCAAACCAGCTATTCTCTCTTAGGGAACCACTGTTGCCAATCTCCAGGTGCGGGCTGGAGATCACTCAGAATTACAACTGCTCTTCAGGTAGCAGAGATCAGTTCCCCTGGAGAAAATGGTGGACTCTGTGTCATTATACCCTGCTGAGGTTGCCACAGCAAATTGACGCTGAGTCCCCAAGGCCTTGGCACTTTCCCAGAGCCTCTTTCTAGAGCCCGTTGTATTTATTTCCACAAAGGGCCTTATTCCTAGTGTTTGTGTGTGTGTATACACTATATATACTATATATATATTATATACTATATACACTCTCTCTCTCTCTCTCTCTCTCTCTCTCTCTCTATATATATATATATATATATATATATGCAGTATTGCTTATTTATATATATATATATATATATATATATATATAAATAAGCAATACTGCATGAATCACACTTAAATCCATCAGATACTGAGAGTAACCTTGAAGAAATCATACTCATGAGTACAATGATTTTGTCTTTTTGCAGTGTTTTATCAATGTACACACAGTGCATGTATAGGCTGCTACCGTAGTAGGCAAAAGGATGCAACTCAAATAAAGGGCAGAAAACTGAAGAAAACTGTGCATGTTCAAGCTCAAAGAAAAAACAAAATCCCAGAACAACTGGACTAAGGAAATTTGCTCAGGTTTCAGATCCTGGGTGATAGTTAATCCTTTGAGACATCAAACAAGAACTCTCAAGTGAAACACTATAGAGTAAAATATGTTTCCCCCTTTATTTTGGTTTGAAAATGCAACATGCAAACTATTAAGTTGACATTTCATTTCTTTAAGTCTCACTTCACTGCAAATGCATTTTCATGGGGGGAATAACTGGAGGGTTTTTTTAAAGAAGGGAACAGTTCATTGTTGATTATTTCTCTAAACAATTAAGAGCAGCTACTTGTTTATCAGGCACTAAGACGGAATGCATTTACAACATCGGAATCCGACAAAAGACAAACAACCGAAAACATCAATCACCATATTTAATCATTCAACTGCCACTCTATTAACGCTGGCTCAAAGCACCAAGCAGAGCAATCAGTGAACTTAATGACTCAGCCTTTAATGTTCTGAACATGTCACATTAAGTGCCGTAATAGCACTGTGTGTGCAAAATGTACTATTGTTTATTGTCCTGGGGGGACCAATAAAGGCATTTTTGCTTGACTTTTTGTACACATTTCAGTCAGTTCAGTGTTCAATCAACAGTCAGGTTTTTTTTTCCTTCTAGAGTTGTCATTTCTTATTATTGAATGTTTTGAACTGGCTCACAAGTGGTCTCTGTATATGAATTCTTGCATTGCCACTTAAAATGGGAAGCCATTGCCGCACCTAGGAAACTGTGGTACACTCTGTATCCTATAATTCTGAGAACATGCCACAAACAGCTGCCGCCTAGTGAAGATGAATGCCACTCATCACGTAAACTGCCAAAAGCGGCACATACACTTGAAACACAGCTTATGTTAAATGCTGGACACATCACAATGATGGGCGAACAACTACTGAGAAAGATTGATACACAGAGTGTGGTGGGTTAGATTTTTGAGCACATTATTTGCGAGGATTGCAGTTATCAGAAGTCACAGCTGCGCTTTAGGGCTTTCTTTCTTCATGAAGCTTCATTAAGAGACAGGCACTTCCACACATGCTAAATAGCGCAGTTTCAATCCACTTCAGTGACCATTTGCAAGTGGATTTTGCCATTTTGCAAAATCCAGTTGCAAAGTGCTTTGAAAGTGTGTTATTTAGTGGGGAAGAAGGAGGAGGAGGAGGAGATTGGATTTGTATCCTGCTCTTCACTTGGAGTCTCAGGCTGGCTTACAATCTCCTTTCCCTTCCCCTCCCCACAACAGACACCCTGTGGGGTAGGTGGGACTGAGAGAGTTCTTTTGAGGACTGCTCTTGAGAACAGCTCTGAGAGAACTTGTACTTACCCAAGGTCATGCCAGCAGCTGCATGTGGAAGAGTGAGGAATCCAACCTGGTTCTCCCAGATTAGAGTCCGTGCTCCTAACCACTACACCAAACTGAAGAGACAATAAGGTTTTCTGTTGAGGATACAATGGAAAAGGAGGTCTTCTTTGACCAACAAAAAAGCTATGCTGGGGATCACAGGGCCTTCATGGACATAAATCATGGGGTACAAGGGCTATAGTAGGGAGGGGAAGTTGGTGAGACTAAATGTAAACTGCAGGCTGGATCCAACCCATATTCTCCAGCAAGGAGATTTAAATGAGACTCCCATATCTCTGTTAAAAAACAAAACAAAAAAAAAAAAACCAGGAGCTGAATCGATTTAAGCAAACATTAAGCAACAACTGCTAAAAGAAGGGAAACAAAAAAAAATCACTGACATTGATTGATACTGTTCTTCATAACTGTGTTGTTGTTTTTTAAGATTGATATCAGGATTTTCCATGCTTAAATCAGAGCTGTGTGTACACCCCTCCTGGAGATTAGTAAGAATATACTAGCTAAATGGTCTCTGGCTGCTATGCCATCTCATGCTGTGTATCTTTTTTCCTTCAAGGCCATAAATGAATACCAACCAAGATTTGGTCAATGCCACTAAAACAATCATGCAACATGCAACTGTGTGAGGCCGCGGTCACACGGCCCCTTTAAATCCGGGAGGGCTCCCGGATTTAAAGGGGCCACATTTTTCAACCGCGGGTTGGGATGTCCATACATCCCAACCCCTGCAGCAGCACCAGCAGCAAAAGCAGCAGCCACGGCCGCTGAAGAGACAGCCGCGGCGGGAACGACTGCAGCGGCAGCTGTGGCTGTGGCAGAAGCGGCGGCGGCCACTGAAGAGGCGGCTGAAGCAGCGGCGGCCGCTGAAGAGGCGGCAGCCGTGGAGCGAACGGCGGCCGCGGTGGAGGCGGCCCCAGCAGCAGGAGAGGTGGCTGTGACGGCCAAGGACCGCCAGCCGCCTGGGTAAGTTGTGGGGTTTCCCCCCCCCCTTTTACACTTGGGCGCATAAGTAGCCATGTGCCCAAGTGTAAAAAGGGGGGAAAAATGGAGGGGGGAGGCCATCTGGACAGCCCTGCTCTCGCAATGCTTGCGAGAGAGGGCTGTCCAGATAACCTCCAATGCGGGTTCCTCCCGCGACTCCCAGGAAAACACTAGTTTTTCCCGGGGTCGGTAAAAGCGGGAGCAACCCGCATTGGAGCCCGCTTCGCTGCGGGACTCGCTGCGGGGCTATGTAGACGGCCCCTTTAAATGCGGGAGGAAGCAGCCCTTCCTCCCGCATTAAGGGGCCTTGTGACCGCGGCCTATATCTGTTGTGAGACCTTGCATGTACGTATGTATGTAAGTGATGTCAAGTCGCAACCAACTTATGGTGACTCCAGCAAGGGGGCTTTTAAGGTAGGGGAGAAGCAGAGGTGGCTCCCCATGGCTTTCCTCCATAGAGCCTTCCTTGATGGCCTCCCATCCAAATACAGACCCTACTTAGCTTCCGAGATTGGACTATACCATGCTGCCTTTTCTCCTAACCTTATTTATGTCATTTCCTAATAAAGGACGCACTGTCTGGACTGCAGAAACTTTATGGATTTTTTAATCAACATGTCAATTACCACTAATGTTAAGTGTATAATTTCGGTTATGGGATTGGGCTTTCTTATGCTGGCTCTTTGTTGAACTCTTACTCTTGGATTATAAAAGATTGCTGACCCCTGTCTTAAAATCAAAGCAAAGGAAGCTTGTGCCATTTCATTTTTTTAAATGATCTGTTTTAAAATCCAGGTTGCAATACAGAGAAATACCGGGGGTAACAGAATCATAAGGGGGGAAATGTTGCCTTTTGCAGCTTTCTAAAGGGAGTCATGGCCGTGTGTAGGCGAAGGAGTGGGCTTATGGCAGCAAGCTCCCTTTTCTGACCAAACACTCATTTCAAAAGTCTGCATAGAGAACATTAGTTTGCATAACAATGTATGTGCACAGGACTCTCTATACATGTTCAGTAACCCTGCAAAAAGCCGTTTGATGCCATTTATACCACATCAGTACACAGCTATTTAAAAAGGCATTCGTTTTTACAAAGGAAAAAAAAATGATGCGAGCAAACAGAAAATGTTTGAAACCAAAGACTCACAAGGGACAAGCAAATCGAAATAGGGATGTGTGTGTGTGTGTGTGTGTAAAGTGCTGTCCTGTCATAGCCAAATTATGGTGACCCCATAGGGTTTTCAGGGCAAGAGACATTCATAGGTGGTTTGCCATTGACTTCCTCTGCATAGCAACCCTGGAATTCTTTGGTGGTCTCCCATCTAAATACTAACCTGGGCCAACCCTGCTTAGCTTCTGAGATCTGACAAGATCAGGTTAGCCTGGGCTATCCAGGTCAGAACCATCCCTAAATATTACACACATAAAATAAAAAAAGTAAAAAGAAAATAAACTACTCTGAACTTTCTCCAAGGAGTTCAGGGTGACATTACATGATTATTCCTTTACCCATTTCACAACAATCCTATTAGACATAGTCTATGGGAGAAATTAAGGGGCTGCAGTAGCTCAAGTGGTTAAGACACTGAACTGCAGACAAAAAGTTTGGTAGTTTGGCAGTTTGAGACCCGAGTGCTGCATGACGGAGTGAGCTCCCATCTCTGGTCCCAGCTCCTGCCAACCTAGCAGTTCGAAAGCACGAAATTGCAAGTAGATAAATAGGTACCACTTTGGTGGGAAAGTACCAGAGTTCCATGTGCCTCAGCATCTAGTCATGCTGGCCACATGACCACGGAAACATCCTTAGACAGCGCTGGCTCTTCGGCTTGGAAACAGAGATGAGCACCACATCCCTAGAGTTGTATTTGACTGGCTTTCAAGCAAGGAAAACCTTTACCTTACCTTTACTATAGGATAAATTTAGAGTCTAGTGGCACCTTTAAGACCAACAAAGGTATGAGCTTTCATGTGCAAGGCACACTTTTTTCAAATACATTAGAAAAAGTGGGCCTTGCACACACAAGCTCATACCTTACACACAAGCTCTTACCTTGAATAAGCCTTTGTTGGTCTTAAAGGTGCCACTGGACTCATTTGTTCTGCTTCTTCAGACCAACATGGCAGACCATCTGGATCAGTCTATAGGAAAGAGATTGATTGCCCAGAGTCATTCAGTGAGCTTTACAACTGATTGGGGATCTGAACCCTGGTTTCTCAAGTTCAAGGATGACCCTCGGGCCATTCCAACGTGCTGTATATAATTTATAATGGCCATTGTAATATCTGTTGACCATAAAAGGTAAGTTCCATTCATGACTTTTCAGGCTACTAAACTTCAGGGCCTTCAGACAACTGCCTTGAGCCACACTGAAAGGCGAGATGTAAATATTTTAATCCCTAAATACATTTACTAAATCCCACACTGAAGAGGGTTACAAGGTCTCTGGGTATATGGACCAGCAAATGTAAGTTTCCTTTTTTTCCTAAAAGCCACAGTGACATTCCACATGTGTAGCTGGTGGGAAGGGGGAGGCCAGCGATAAAACAACTGCTTTGTAAAAGCTTTATGACATGTTTGCTGAGTGGTTTCCCATTTGCGCTCTATGCTCTGATTTTATGACTTCAGATAATGGGACAAATGTCTCGTGCACCGTGAAGGATGGGGAAATTGTCTTGGCATTCAGTCAAGGATGGAAAATTTCCCCTGGACAGCACGGCTTTACATGTTGTTCTAATTTGGCTGCTCAGGGTGTCTTCAACCAAACACCCCTATTTGGCTGTAAAAGCCGGCTGGCCGCTAGAAACACTGTTGGCAGCATCCTCCGCGATTTGCCCACTAGCGAGAATAGAAAATGCATATTGGGATGCCCTTGGACAGGGTGAAGGAGCAACTAGATAGCATTTCTTCCTCCTAAGAATAAGAATGCAGGCATCCCTTAAACACAATTATCCTTGGTCGTCCTACTGCCGGGACAGGATGGGGATATCTCTGCAGTCAATGCCTCATCTGTTAGCGAGCAATGTTATATTCCAGTGCTTGTTTCCATGCATTTTATTGTGACATTTTATAATACAATATCCCTTGCAATGAATTAACATGGCAGAACACAGTGCAATCTTAAGCAAAATTACATCCTGCTGAGACCATTAACTTCGATGGACTGAGAAGGGTGTGACTGTCCTTAGGATTGCACTGGAAGTACTGGGCTATGAGAAAGTTACATTTTTGGACTCTCAAGCATGGCTGTCTTTCTCTAGGGATATTGCCGGGTTATACCACTTGTTCACGCATATTAGTAATAGCTTTTTTTTTCTTTGACAGATTGCTCAATACGTTAAAAAACTTCTTCTCTAGGAAATATATTGCATTTAGAGTTGGTTGTTCTCATTGCTGCCCTTACACCAAGACTTAAGTATTCCCACTGAAAGTAAACCCATTGAAAGGATTTGTTGCATGTCCAAAGTTATGCTCCCTATTGGATATTGATAGCTTTATCTCATATTACATAAAAATCCATCTATATATCAAATAGCCAAGATAGCCCCTCTGTGTGGATATCTAAATCTGCAGACTGGGGCACATAGAGGGCAAAGAGATTTTTCTGCATAGTTGGGGCACCTTCAAGGTGTGCAGAAAAATCTGAAATGTTGAAAAGAAACTATATGGGGGATACTTAAATCCTTCCAGGAGTAAAAGAGCATTCCCTGCGCATGCACAGAGAACACACTGGGAACTGTGCCTCGCCACCATTGCCGGAGGGGGAGAGGGGGAGAAGGCCTGCTGGGCTCACCTGTGGCCTCTTCCTCCTCCTCCACCACCACTTGGAGCTCCTGCTTCTTCAGCAGGGGAGCCGTGTGGAATACCCTTATATCCCCCCCCCCAGTATTGTGAGTCCCCATTGCTTATTCTTTCTAAAAAACCCTTCCCATCAATGCTTGCTAATTTTTCGGGTTCTTAATACCAACTGCCATGCATTCAGCCATGCAGTTCTGAAGACCTAAAAGGGAAAGTTGTCAGAACATGGGTTAGCAATTTGGGGAGGGGCTGTGGGATGACAATGAGGCTGTGGCTCAGTGAAAGAGCTTCTGATTTGCATGCAGAAGATCCCAGGTTCAATCCCTGGCACCTCCACTTCTATCCAAGGTTCTGGAGAGCTGCTGCTGGTCTGAGTGGACCTTGATGGGCCAGTGGTCTGGTTCAATATAAGGCAGCTTCTTGTATGTCCATGTATGTAATTTCTCTGGTTTCCCCCCTCTGTATTGCATAGGGACACACTTTCAATGAAGACTTTCTGAACCCCAGAACAAAACCTCAGGGTATCAATAAGTTGCAGCAGTAGGAGGAGCTGGGAAATTCCTACTTTGCAAAGTCTGTGCATTACTGGATATATTCCATTACTTATCATTTATTATATTTGCACTCTACTTTCTGTGAGAGTTCTGCTCAAAGTAGTCAAGGATCAGATCCTGGTTGGTTAACCACAGTTCTTTATTACCTATTCCTACATTAGTACAGCATCTCGGATTATTGTCAGAGATGAGACAAATAATACAAGCGGGTCTATTATACCATTCCAAGGAGTTTGAATTACCCATAGATAGCCAATCCCCTTAAGGGAAAATTGGCGGGCTAGAAGGTGTTTTGACCGTTTGGTTCTCACAGGAAAAAAGTGAGGTGTTAAGCAGTAAATTTCCTCTCCCAAACCAGACCCCTCAGATGTTTCGAGTTCACATAACAATCAATGGCTCCAAGGTTCTTTTGCATTTGATAAGAGATGAGAAGCATCCTCCCCTTGAAGTTACTGCCGGAGCAGCTGGAATGCGGAGGCAGGGATGTGAGGCCTCCTTGTTCTCGCAAATCATGGTTGTCACCCTCCCGACCAAGATAGGAACAATGCATTATGGTTACATAGGTTCAAATATACTTTAGATACATAGGATAGTTAAAGACATGCATGCAAGAAGTTAACTCTATCTCAGGCTAATACATTGGCTGAATTTGCAGATTCTGACACCCTGCCCTCCTCATAATTCACTTCACCTAGCTTTATCAGGAAACATTTTATGAAACAGTTTGGTCAGTTTAGGAGCATGAACATGTTCTGAGCGAATCCACTCGTTGTGTTCCGGGCCGAAATCTAACCATCTAACTAAGTAATATAACCGGCCTCTTCGCATCTTGGAATCAAGGATTTCAGTTATCTCGAAGTGAGGGGCCCCCTCCTTCATCAGTGGAGGAGGAACTGGAGGAGCTGGATGCCAAGCATTCGGCCCAGGATCCTTCTTCAATAGGCTGAAATGAAACACAGGGTGCACAGAACTCAGTGATTTAGGCAGTTCCAGTTCAAAAGACACATCCGATATTTTGCGCAGTACTTTATAGGGTCCAACATATTTCCATCCTAGTTTTCTGCTGGGCTGCAACCCATGAATATTTTTGGTGGAGAGATAGACAGAGTCCCCGGGTTGGAGATCCCATCCTGGTGCTCGCCCTCGATCAGCATATTTTTTGTAATCCTCTTTGGCATGGTCCAATGCCTTGCCTATTAATGGCCATGAGTCCTGGAGACTGGACCACCAACTTTTAAAATCCGATGGGGAAGCTTTGGGGACATTCTCAATGGTAGGCAATGGTTTCCCCTCGAAACCCCCCACTGCCATGAAAGGGGAAACTCCCGTGGAAGAGTGCACTGCATTGTTGTAACTATATTCTGCAAACGGCAGCAATTCCACCCAGTTGTCTTGGTGATAATTAGTGTAACATCTCAGAAACTGCTCCAATATTTGATTAGTTCGTTCGGATTGGCCATCGGTCTCTGGGTGGTAACCCGAACTCAGGGCTGGTTCTATGTCCATCATTTTCAGGAGCTCCCGCCAGAAGCTGGCAACGAACTGACTACCCCGGTCGGATACCACTCTCTTCGGAAAAGCATGTAATTTAATCACGTGATTGAAAAAAGCTTTGGCCATCCCTTTAGCGGTGGGCAATTGCTTGAAAGGGGTGAAATGCGCTTGCTTCGAGAACGTGTCCACCACCACCCAAATAACCGTTTTTCCCTTAGAGGGGGGCAAATTGGTGATAAAGTCCATGGCTATGGCCTCCCAGGGTCTTGAGGGGGTGGGTAGGGGGTGCAACAATCCCAGAACTTTTCCCCCCCGCTTTTTGCACATTAAACAGGTCTGGCAAGCCGAGACGAAGTCGGAGACGTCTCGGCGCATGCGCGGCCACCAGAATTGACGCTGGATCAAATTAAGTGTTTTTAGGAAGCCAAAGTGCCCGGCTAGCTTAGATGAGTGGCAGGTTAACAATATTTCTTTACGTTTGACCTTCGGCACCACTAGTTTGTCTCCATGCAGCCAACATTGATCCTCTCTCTTAGAGCATTCCTCCAGAGCTTCCAATTCCTCTATCTCCTCAGGAGCATAATCCCCCCCCCCAATCACATTTCCCAATGTCCAACTGGGCCTTCTTAGCTTGGCTCCTGGTGACCACTGCCCCCCCTAACTGTTGGGGGGAGAACATGGAGTCAAACACCTCTTCCTTGGCACTTTCATGTTGGGGCAACCTGGACAGCGCGTCTGCCAAGGAGTTAGCTTTCCCAGGAAAATGCTTAAGCACAAAGTTAAACTTGGAGAAGAAATCGGCCCATCGCAGCTGCTTGGCGTTGAGGGACCTCTGAGTGCGCAGTGCCTCCAGATTTTTATGATCAGTCCATATTTCAAACGGAGTCTGCGCACCCTCCAACCAATGCCGCCACGTAGTGAGCGCTAACCTGATGGCTGCGGCTTCTTTGTCCCAGACCGACCAATTCCTTTCCGTTTCATTAAACTTTTTCGAAATATAAGCCAGTGGGTGCAATTTCCCTTCTGGGCCACTTTGTAATATGCCCCCCCCCCATGGCTACATCAGACGCGTCTACATGGATTATAAATTCTTTGGTTTCGTCAGGGTGCGCTAGAATGGGCTCCGAAGTAAAAAGAGTCTTTAAAGTCTCAAACGCCCTCTGACACTCCCCGTTCCAGGCTAATTTTTCTCCTGGCTTCCCGGCCTCGGGCCCTCTCCCCTTAGTTTTTAGTAAGTCCGTTAAGGGGAGAGTAACCTTAGCAAAGTCCTTGATGAAGGTTCGGTAAAAATTACAAAATCCTAAAAGGCTCTGCAATTGCTTTCTCGTTCGCGGAGCCTCCCATTGCACCACAGCCTCCACCTTCCCCGGGTCCATTTCCAAACCCTTCTGAGAGATGCGATAGCCCAGGAAGTCCACGGACTCACGGTGGAATTCACACTTGGATAGTTTCACATATAGCTGGTTTTTTAATAAGGTAGCAAGGACTTCCCTGACTAATTTCACATGTGCATTCTTATCAGTAGAATAGATCAAGATATCATCTATGTAACATAACACGCCCTTAAATAGGTGCTTGTGCAACACTTCGTTGATTAAACTCATAAAGACCCCGGGCGCGCCACTTAAGCCGAACGGCATCACTAGATATTCAAATTGCCCCAGGGGGGTATTAAAGGCAGTCTTGGATTCATCCCCTTCCCTGATGCGCACCCTGAAATAGGCATCTCGTAAATCCAGCTTGGTAAAAATCTTCCCCTTAGCAGCTTCCGCCAAGAGGTCTTTTATTAACGGGAGGGGGTAAGCGTTGGTAGTGGAGACCGCATTCAGTCCCCTATAGTCAGTGCATAGTCGCAAACCCCCATCCTTTTTTTTTCGGAACAGCACCGGCGCGGCAAAGGGGGATTTGGCTGGGCGGATGAAACCTCGCTCTAGATTTTTGTCCAAGAACTTTCGCAACTCTTCCCGCTCCAACGGGCTCATGGAGTACAACTTCCCTTTTGGGAGTTTCTCTCCTGGGAGTAGTTCTATGGCACAATCCGACAGTCGATGGGGGGGCAGCTTGTCCGCCTCAGTCTCGCTGAACACTTCCAGCAAATCTCTATACTCCTTGGGCACCATGGTGGGGGTGAGAGCGAGCGCGGGGACCGGGGGAGGAGGGGTCTGACAATCTGTGAGAGTTCTGCTCAAAGTAGTCAAGGATCAGATCCTGGTTGGTTAACCACAGTTCTTTATTACCTATTCCTACATTAGTACAGCATCTCGGATTATTGTCAGAGATGAGACAAATAATACAAGCGGGTCTATTATACCATTCCAAGGAGTTTGAATTACCCATAGATAGCCAATCCCCTTAAGGGAAAATTGGCGGGCTAGAAGGTGTTTTGACCGTTTGGTTCTCACAGGAAAAAAGTGAGGTGTTAAGCAGTAAATTTCCTCTCCCAAACCAGACCCCTCAGATGTTTCGAGTTCACATAACAATCAATGGTTCCAAGGTTCTTTTGCATTTGATAAGAGATGAGAAGCATCCTCCCCTTGAAGTTACTGCCGGAGCAGCTGGAATGCGGAGGCAGGGATGTGAGGCCTCCTTGTTCTCGCAAATCATGGTTGTCACCCTCCCGACCAAGACAGGAACAATGCATTATGGTTACATAGGTTCAAATATACTTTAGATACATAGGATAGTTAAAGACATGCATGCAAGAAGTTAACTCTATCTCAGGCTAATACATTGGCTGAATTTGCAGATTCTGACACTTTCCCACCCACAGTGGGCTTCCCAAATGGCTCACCAAAATCTAATGTGAATGGTAATTGGAATTAAATTCAAAATGCCCCTTGAGGGACAGCTTCTCAGTGAGATCCAGGCATGACAGAGGATGTCTTACCTGTCTCCCACCATTCTTCTATTGGAAGTTGAAGACAAATTCAGGCAGGCTGGAAGGGTGGCATTGCCTGCCAGCAGAAACAAACTGGAATATATTGGGAAGTTGTCACTCGCATTCAGTGCAGACAGTAGGATGGACTGAACTCCTCTGCACCAAGAAGCTGAAATTAAACACAAACAGGATGTAAAAACCTGAGGAGCTCTTTAAGCTGAGAACAGAGGGTACAAAAATATTTCAACTGAATAAACTGTGGCACAGAATGTCGGGGAGAGGGAAGAATCAAGCACACAAACACATAATCCAGGAAAAATTAATTGATTACCCTAAATGCCTGTTACTGTGCATAGTCCAGAAAATGTGTATGTATAAATTCAGTCCTTTGCCCAGTTGTAGCCCATTTCATTTTCACCTGCTTTCTAAGCCACCACGGCAATTGAGAGACCCATCTTCCGCCCATTTCTGTAATCCCTTTTCCAAAACTGTATCTGAGAGTTGTCATCACAACACCTAGCAATATCTTTTAGACTAGTTCCCCGTTCGTACTTGTTAGCTTGCCTTAATCTATCAATTTAGGGCTCATTAAGATAAGAAATGACAGGGATGACAATAAATTACTCTCTTTCCATTGCAATTACTTACACAATCGAGCGCGCAGCTGTTTAGTTGCTAGGTCGTTCTCTGAAAATGTCAGCTTAGCGGAAAACTGACAGAAGAAATACAAATCCCCACAAAAACACAAAATAGACAGTAGGCTGGTCTGCTGGTGACATAATAAAAAAAAAGATTCTCCACATACCTAATACACATTCCATTTGCTGCCTGATCTAGATATCACACTTTTCCCCCTCCAACAACCCTGTGAAGTAAATTAGGCCATGAAAAAGCACCCAGCCCTAGGTCACCCAATGAGTTTCACAGCATGGTCAACATGTCCACTACATCTTTCATTCATTCATTCATTCATTCATTCATTTCATTCAGTTGTAACCAATGTTTGACCCAAAAAGTGGTTTACAATGCCCTCACAACCTGTGAGGTAGGTTAGGCTGAGAGTGTGTGATAGGGTTTCCAACTCTGAGTTCACAAATTCATGGAGATTTGGTGGGGGGGGGCTGAGGAAGAGTTTGGAGAGGAGAGTGACCTTAGTGAGGTATAATGCTATAGAGTTCACTCTCCAAAGCAGCCATTTTCTCCAGGGGAACTGATCTCTGTAGTCAGGATATCAGTTGTAATTCTGGAAAATCTCCACCTGGAGGCTGGTGACTTTAGAATGTGACTGGCCCAGGGTCACCCAGCAAGCTTCCGTGGCCCACTGCTCTGTAGTCTGAAAAAAAAGCTTCTACCATAGCATACAGAGAGTGTAGAATGTGCCAAAATGCTCTCTATGACAGTGTTTTTCAACCTTTTTCGAGCTAAGGCACATTTCATTCATTGAAAAAATCCTGCGGCACACCTGACAGTATCTCGCGGCACACCAGTGTGCCACGGCACAGTGGTTGAAAAACACTGCTCTATGAGTCTAAAGAAAGGAAGTATCAAAGTCCACTGGGTCATCTCTTTTTGCTTTTGGGGGGGGGGGGGCTTTTCTTGAAGTTCTGGATTAGGAAGCTTACATCCCAACTCAAAACTTTGCTTTAGATAACTTTTGGCAGTGACTCCAGTTCCTAGTTGTTGTTGTTGTTGTTTTTACCCTGCAATGGGTCAGGCACTAAAGGTTTACTTCACCAGTCCCAAAAGTTTAAGAAGTAGGATGACGTTTCATGGGACACCCTAGTATTTGACTAATCATCAAATGACAACCAATGTAGGGAAATATGTCCACCCCAGTGTTGCTTGTTGTTGAGCTACTGGGAAGAGCAATGATTTGGATTAAGAACAGTATAAATGGTGGTGCAGCCCTCTAGTGTTTTTCAGCCTCTCATTTAGTCTGAATGTTTCCCTCAGCAGGGCAAAGGGCAGCTGGGAAGGGGCTTAAAGTTAAGAAAATGACCCATCCGAACTTGGATGGGAGACTGCCAAGGAAGTCCAAGGTTGCAGTGCAGAGGCAGGCAATGACAAACCACCTCTGTTCATCACTTGCCTTGAGAATCCTACGGGGTCACCATAAGTCAGCTGTGACTTGGCAACACTTTTCACCACGGTCTTGAAGGCATTTACTCAGAACTCTTAGAAATGTCACATGTCAGAACACAAGCACCTAGTGGGCATCTCCACTCCTTTAAACAGCTCAGCCTCAAGGGTCTCAGTTGTTCTCTAGGCCTCCACAGCAGGATGCTTATCTTTAAAATGTTTTTCTGCACTTGATACGCTGCATGAATACAATGCAGCATCCAATGGATTCTGACCAAAGTCCATGTTCAAAAGGCCAGAATATACAAATCTCACAGCATCAACATCATATTTAAATACATGCAACGCGAGGCCAAGTTCACCATACGAGCCTCCAACATAATGAGCCAATATTGCAAATGCAATGCCACTGTAGCTGCCAAATTCCTTTGGCCTGCCAGCACGACAAAGCAAATAATCTTCTTGAAGCCCGTGAGCTCAGGAATCCAGGCAGAGCTCTCTCTCTCTTTTTGTGTTGGAAGTGTTGCAGAAAGGGTAACATTGTTCGCTCGTGCCAAGGTTCCATGGTGATAACGAGTGGATTCGGTGACCCATAGTGTGTTTTCATGGACAAGCTTCCTTATACCTCAATACTGTGATATGACATATGCAAGATCAGTATCTTATATCTAGTGGTGAACTTGGCCTCTGGAGTGTGGATCAAAAAACCCACATGATGGGGTCAGGTACAGACAGTTGTTGCTACAAATCTGGAAGAACATCTAAGTTTTCAGAACCCCCCACGGCACAGGGGAATTGCTGCTGAAGCCACACTCCCAGACCTATACCACAGGAAAGCTACATCCACTCATATTTTCCTCAGTGGGGCTGGGACAGGGATCAAACAGGACTGGCTTGGGTGTTTCTCTTCCTTTGGAACGCTAGGCAATCACCTGGGGGGCTCCTAACAGGCAGCCTGTTGCCTATCCCTCCCCTTTATCTCACTGGTTTCTCCTTAAATCCTGTAAATCCTTCTTTTGGCCCTCACTTCAGAATTTTTGAAAAGATGGGTCTCTAGTAAGGTAGGGCCATAACCATCCTAAGGCCGAGGACAGACTGGCAATCTGGAGCGGGAGGAATCCAGAGGCAAAAGCTGCGGGGGGGCGGAATTCCCCGGGCCGGCCGTTCACACTGGCCAGTGTATTGCGCAAGGATGCTGTTACGGAGCGTTCAGACTGTTGCGGAGCGGCCCCGGGTGTGCAATGTGCGTATGTGCGCATGAGCGCTCATGCACAAATTGCCGAAATGGCACGTTCACACAGCCAGCTCTGCTTGAATCCCGCCTTCTTCCGGTTCACACTGCCTGAAAGCGGGAGGCATGCGGAAGACGGCCCCTGGACACTGGTTTCTCCCGGTGTCCTTCTACAGTGAGAGGAAACCGGCTTCAAAGCATGTAAGTGTGGAAGGGAGCCGAGGGACAGCTGCGGATGTCTGAACAGGCTCCCTTCCCCCGCTTCCCAAGGGGAGCTCTCCCGGGGCAGATTGCCAGTCTGTCCTTGGCCTAAGTAGCTGGATCCATTTTCAAATTGCTGTCACCATCAGGATAGTTGTTCTAAAGTTTAACAATAAAATAGAATAATAATCTTCTGTTTCTTAAACCCACTGGATCTAGTTGTGCCCTCTGGAGTGGCAGAGAACAAAGTTTTCCCCTCATCCAGGAGAAGGAGATTGGATTTATACTCCACCCTTTGCTTGGGGTCTCAGAGCAGTTTACAATCTCCTTTCCCTTCTCCTCCCCACAACAGACACCCTGTGAGGTAAGTGGAGCTGAGAGAGCTCTTTCGAGAACTGCTCTTGAGAGAACTACAAGAAGAAATACAAATAAAAGAAATCCACTTTGCCTTGCATGCCCTAGACTTGACAGTGGACTTTTTAGTAAATAAAAGAAGGGCGTGGGTTTTGTGGTGGTTGACAGGCTGAAGGACTGGTTATTGTGAAATGGTACAAATAAAATAAGAAGCAAAAGGACAGGATCAGGGGCAGTGGGTCCCCAGGAGGCAAGGCACCATCCCCACTGTCAAGCTGTCCTGCTCAGGGGTTGTGTCAGGGGACTGCATCCAAACCTGAAGAGATACAATATTAGTTGGTGGAACTGCTCTCTCAAACTCAAAACCCGTACATTTCCCCCCCCCCCTTTTATCCAAAACCAGTCTGTGGCCAGACTATGCCACACAGTGAAGGTAGGTAGATCCAGTTAACTTTGGCTTACCTATGCCTGATCTGTGCTCGTCTTTCATTATTGACAGATCACTTTAGTTTAAATTTTTAACCGTGGGAAAGGGCCAGTGTTCCGAAAGGAAACATAGTAATTGTCTGTTGTAATGGTTTATGTCTGCCTGAATAGACAAGCCATCCTAATGACTTCATTCTATTACATGCTTAGAATTAATTATTTACCAGTCGGATTTTCCCCTCTCTTGCATTGGAACAGTATGGGTGAGAAAGGAGGCCTCCCACTGCAGACCACAGAAGGCTGAGCAGTAGAAATGCTATTTGAAAATATCGTGCAGGTTGAATAGTCCAAGGTGTAGTTGAAATACGCGTATCAGGTGTCATGCAAATGCTGCCTGCCCTCTGGGTCTCCTCCCTCAGCCGTGGTGGATGCAAAGGGACTGCTGGGATCTCAGGAGGCAGGCGAGTGGCCACAGCCCGCAGGCAACAGGGGCTCTCAGGAGTCGCTCCCTCCCTCTTCCACTAATTCTCTGGCAGGTCCCAACTACTCCCTGTTCTCCTTCTTGATCCCAGCTGCCGTGTCTCCTTTTATGCCCCCTCTGCTCCGCCCAGCCCCCCACTTCCCATGCCCAGAGTGGTTCCCCCTCACGCCCATCCACCCATTTCCCATTCCCATTGGCCAGGACTGCTTGGTCCTTTGAGTCTCTTGTCCCACCTCTTTTCAGTTCAGCCCTGGGCAGGGTCGGCATCCACTGCCCACTCTCTCTAGCTGCTGCCATGCACTGCCCCAGGCAAGCCATCTCTCCCGTTTCCTCCCCCCACCCACAGTCGGGTCCTGTGACCCCATGGCCTGGTGCGGGCTGCTCTTGGGACTCTGGAGGCATGTGCTGGCAGTTCCTCTCTCTCTGGGGATTGGCCCCTTCTTCCTGCTGCTGTTTTGGAGGGCAGATATGAGAATCATACTCTAATAGAACAAGCAGATGTCCATCTGATAACATCGAAACCACTGAATATGATTACGGAGTGCCCTATATTCGATGAGTCGAGGGCTAATTTAGTCACCCCTTGACTTGAAGATACGGAATTGCTAAATGTGTGAGCCCAGGTGTCATGGCTACTGTTGGATATAAATTACAGATCACCCTCTCAGTGGCAAAATTCGTAGGCACAATAATCAAATATAAGAGAAACAATACTGAGTAAGGTCTTTTGAAAAAATGGTTCTAATTTCTGCTAAAGATGAGAGGCATATGAGCATATGAGTACTAGATAGATAGACCAGCCCCTTTCCCTGCTGCCCACTGTGGGAGCAGCTCTGCGGGTCCCCAGGAGGTGAGGCACCATCCCTACTGTTGAGCGATCCTGACCTGGAGCCAGCAGGTGTGGTAGCGGTCACTCCTGGGACACCCCGGGACAGTGTTGGCTCAGCTCCCCTGGCCACTCAGCCCCCAGACTTGTTCTCTGGACCAGCAAGTAAGTCTGGACCTAGACATCAGGCAAGTGGTTAAGTGTGTGGACTCTAATCTGGGAGAACCAGGTTTGATTCCCCACTCTTCCACATGCAGCTGCTGGTGTGACCTTGTGCCAGCCACAAGTTTTGTCAGAGCTGTTCTCTCAAGGACAGTTCTGTCAGAGCTCTCTCAGCCCCACCTACCTCACAGGGTGTCTGTTGTGGGGAGGGGAAGGGAAAGGAGTTTGTAAGCTGCTCTGAGACTCCTTCGGGTAGTGAAGGGCAAGGTATAAACCCGACTCCTTCGGGTAGTGAAGGGCAAGGTATAAATCCAATCTCCTCCTCCTCCTCCTCCTCCTCCTCCTCCTCTTCTTCTTCTTCTTCTTCTTCTTCTTCTTCCTGTCTTTGGATTTTGGAAGAATACACATTTGGGGGCATCCATTAAATGTAACATGAGGATAAAATGCTTATTAGTCTAAGGCTTTCTAAGTGTTGGATAGCATGGGGATGTCCTAAAAAATGACAAATACTAATCTGCAGGTAAGGTGATTTGGTTGTCTTCATTGCCAAGGCAGTAAAAATGATGTGCTTTCCTAAGAGGGGGGAAATGTGCACTGAAAATACGTTAGGGGTGAAACAAGTTCTAACGTTTGTCCTTCGTTGTGGCTGAGTTTGCCTTCTTCTCCTTGCAGGTACTTAAAGCCTTGGCGTGAGGATGAGCTGCTGGGCAACAGCCAAAGCGACCTCAGCTCTTCGCTCAGAAGGGCCGTAGCCTGAGATCTGGCAGCCTCATTGATTGTGACCAAGTTAGGATCTGTTCAGTTTGTTTAACTGTATTATATTTTTAACTGTATTATCAGTAACTTGTTTTTGGGTATCTTTCTGTGAGCCACTTTGGGTCTGTTCATGCAGAAAAGTGGCATTCAAATGCAGGAAGTAAATAAACTGTTCTGGTTTTTTTCCCCCAAACAGACCTGTCAACTGACTCATTTTCACATTCCATTTTCCAAAATCCTCTTTGGCTGTTTTCAACTTTTCTCTCTTCCTAGGTTTTTTTTTTTTAACGATCCTGCCAACTTCATTGCTTTTTCTACCACACACACACCAAAAAAAAGATACGAAGGAACAGCACAACTTAAAGGTGAAAGATTTGTGCGACCTGAAGAGAGACCAGAGTATGACAGCACAACTTGTGATTCCACAAACCTGGTGTCCCCTGATTTGTCTAAGCAACACCACCACCACCCAAAAAAAGTGATGTGTATTTAGCTCATGGTGGGCTGGTGTTCACAAGCTTTGCAGGTCTGAACTAATCATTGCTTTGATGGAAGCATTCCATTGCAACTGTTAACATTCTCAAATCCAGCATTTATTGGAATAAAGCTGTGTCTTTCTTTTTTCTCTTTTTTTAAGCAAATGGCAAAAAAAGATTCCTTGCCTTTGATGGAAGAATGATCTTATCTCATTATTTTAAATACGGCAGAAATTTAACGGAACAGATTGACTTTAAAGAGAGAAAGAGAGAACGAGAGATATTTCAAAGGCATTTGTGTTTTCACCAAATGAGAACATCTACAGTACATCGTATGATCTAATCCATTTGGGCTGTTAGAAGAAAACATGCTTTGGTATAATTGCCATTTAAGTAATTAAAGATCAGGATGCTAAGGGTTAGAATCATAAGAGTGAAATCATAGCAAAATAATCCCCCAAAGCTTTGGAGATTGCATAAACACACTAATTCATCTCCGTGGTATATGTGCAGGCACACATGGGACCACGCTTGTGCAGGCCTGCCATGGAGATCTCTTTTCTAAAGCTCTCTAGAAAGTTCAGAGAGCTCAGCCTCCTCCCCTCATGGGCTGGCTTCTTCCCACCCAGCCAACATGTGACAGAGAGGGGTGAGTGTTCCTCCCTCCCATCCTTTCTTTGCTACTGTGGAGATGCCTTTGCTCTCTTCTGATCCTCGCAGGTTTTTCTTAGTGATTTCCCCCCCCCCCCCCAATTCACTCTTCTTCCCTTTGTTTTTTCACTCTGCTTAATTCCTACAAAATAGGGATTGGAAGGAGGGCTTTATTATCAGGCTATGCATCTCTTCAAAAAGTGAGTTGAATGTGGCCTAAAAATGGCTCAGTCAAATGACCATGACCATGACCATTGTCTCCTATACCTGGGCGAAGCCCACAATGTCTTTGCCTACAAGCAGTTCACTCCAAAGGCTTGCTTGGGATGGGCTTCTAGACTGAAAGCCGCCCTTTTGGAGAAGGCTATAGTGGTTCAGACCCCATCTAAGGAATAGGAACCAGGCCCCCTATCAGCTCTGAAGAAGTTGTCAGTAGCACATAGTGCCCCAGAACTACCACCTTAAAAGAAGAAATCAAAGTCAAAGCATAAGACTTCTCATCCTTGCTCTTCCACCCAACTGGGAGTGGATCTGTCCCCTACCCAGTGACCCCAGTCCCCTTCACCGACTTGCAGATGGTTGCCATCACCTTCATCCAATAACAAAGCCATTAAGGTCACTCCCCTGGTCTTCCCCTAGAGCTGATGCTCCCTGGGCTAAACAGCACTGTAAATTTTGGGGGGACTCTTCAGCCCCACAACACTAGGGACCACCACCTCTTCAATGGTTCCAGGAAGCTCCACTGTCTATGTACTGGCCTATGCAGTGGGAACAGCAATTGTCACCTTCCATGGAACCAAGCTTGAGGCCATGCCACACTCCCTCATCAGCCCTATTTGTTATGGATCCCTCAGAATTGGTCGAGGAAAAGCCTCCATCCTTAGGTGCTTCTGGTGGCCCCTTGGAGCCATCACCTGATGACGGTATCATGGACCCATCACCTGTTTCTCTGACGAAGGACCTCCATCTCTACTCCGAACAACTGAGCCGAATGGCTAAGTCTCTTAATATCAAAGTCATCTGTTCAGAACCGACTACATCCAACTCTGTTTTGAAGGTCCTTTACCCACCCAACACAGGTTTAATTGCTTTCCCAATGAGACAGAGATTGCTGGATATGTTCAAATCTAACTGGACCAAGACAGCGTCAGTCTCCCCCATTGCCAAAAAAATTGACCATATGCACAAGGTTTTAGAAGATGATTGCAATTTCCTTTTGCCAGCCCCATCGTGACAGAGGTCATCCCATCCAAACAGTGCTCCAGGCCCCATTCCTCATCATTTGACCAAGAAGGATGTAAATTTGACAGCCTTGGCCACAAGATCTACATATTGTTGGCCCTAACTCTATGCATGGCAACCTTTAATACCATTATGGGGTGCTACCAAATGTTCCTGTGGAAAAGAATGGTTACATTCATTGATTCACTTCTGAAAGAACACAGAGCTGTGGCCAAGTACAGGTGGAGGGCTTCAAGCTGGGAAAGCAGCAGCTAAATGTTGTGACATACCACAGATTCATGCAGTAGATCCATTGCCTCTGCCATAGTCCTATGGCATTGCTCCTGGCTCTTGCACCACCTTTCCCAGTGATACTAAGGTGAGAATCGAGGACCTCCCTATTGAGGAAAGTAACCTGTTTAGCTCCTAGACAGATTATGTCCTAGACAACACTACAACAAAAGTCTACATAAACAAGCAGGGAGGTACTTGTTCCTCCTCCCTCTGTTCGGAAGCTTCTCTCCTTTTGCACTGGGACATCCAGCACACTGTCTCCTTGGAAGCTATCCATATGGCCGGGGTGGCAAATGGGACAGTGGACATTCTCAGCAGAAGCAACATGTCTACACATGAATGGTCTTTCAAATATGATTACCTGCTTCCTGGGTTCCACCAATGGAGGCAACCCCAGGTGGACCTGTTTGTCTCTTCCTCGAATGCCAAGTGCCCCCATTTGTACTCACTGGCAGGGGCAGATACCCATTCCCTAAGAGATGACTTTCAGCTGTGTTCTACACCTTTTCCCCAGTCACCCTGCTAGGGAGGGACCTTACCAAGTTTTGGGAGGACAAGTCCAGTTGCATTCTGTGTGCACTGTTCTGGCCCAAAAGGATATGGTTCCTAACACTGTAGTTTCTGTCCTGAGGCCACTATCGACCTCCTCCTGTGGTGTCAGACCTGCTCCATATACGACCTCTTCTGCACCATGATATCCAGTCCCTGCACCTAATGTCCTGGTTGATACACAGTCACTAGAGTGGTCTGATAAAGTGGTGCAGGTGTTACTCTCCTCGAGGCGCCACTCCTTCTCCTATTAGGTAGCCTTCCTTCTGGCAATCACCTCTGCCCAAATGGTAGGAGAACTCGGCTTTGTGGTCTTCCCCACCTTTTACCAGGTTTCACCCTGATGCGGTTGTTCTGCACCCTAGTCTGGAATTCTTCCTGAAGGTTTTGTCCACCTTCCATGTTTCTGAGGACATAGTTCTGCCAGTGTTTTTCCCTCCCTCACATTGAACAAGGAATAAACCCAACACACAATAAATGTTTGTGAATCACTACTTTTTGCAGAAGGACAACTTGTTGGTTTGCTTTGCTGGTCCCCACAAGGGCCAGGCAGCCTCCTCTCAAACCACATCACACTGGGTTGTCAAAACCATTCAACTGATGTACTCTGCCTTCAAGGTCGATTGTCCACTTGATCTCAGGGCTTGCTCGGCCAGGTCTCTATCCTCCTCTGCAGCCTTCCTCAGTAATGTGCCCTTGGACAGCATCTGCAAGGCAGCAAACTGGTCCTCCTCATCAATGTTCATCAAGCTCTATGTAGCTGATGTTGATTCCAGATGGGATGCAGCTGTGGGGAAAGTGGTTCTTCAGTCCTTATTTCACTGAGGATCCCACTCCCACATCCTACTGGTAAGTCAGCTTGCTATTGTCCCGTGTGGGACTACACAGAAACCACAAAGACGAAAACAAAATTGTACTTATCTGTAACTGTTGTTCATTGAGTGGTCTTTTGCGCAGGCACACATACCTCCCTCCTTTCCACTCTGTAGGATTCTCATGCTCTTGAGGTCCTTCCACAGTGGTAAGAAGGTCCTGGGAGAAGGAGTGTTCACCCCACCCCATCATGTGTTGGCTGGGCGGGAAGGAGCCAGCCCATGAGGGGAGGGGGCTGACTGCTCCAAAGTTTCTGGAGAGTTTTAGAAAAACAGGTCTCCATGGTAGGCCTGCCCAAGAGTGGTCCCATGTGTGCCTGCACAGAAGACCACTCAATGAACAATAGTTACAGGTAAGTGCAACCTTGTTTCCTGAAGCATGCTATAGGATTGAAATAACATGCTACTGACCAAGTGCCAATTGCTATCCCTTGCCCACTGAACAACATTAGATGAAAGAAACAAAAGTCAAGAGAAGGGATAAATCTTCCCTCACATCTGTTTCCCCTAGCACAAATGGAGAAAGGTTACAAGAGAAAAATACCAGGGCCTTTTCCACACGTTACTTCATCACTTATGTGCCCATTTTTCCTCCCTTTTCCACACATGGTTGCTCTCTTTAGAGGTCACTTTGAAATTTCTTTGCTATGTCACTGGTTTATTCCCAAATACATTAAAAGTGCATAAAACTGGAGATATAATGATGAAATATTGAAGCGACCACTAGAGGCAGCAAAACAGGTACAGAAAAGAGGGGGGAACACAGTGTAGTACAGGCACCCAATTGGTGCAGATAAGAAGTGCAGAAAAGCCCTTACGATGGGGGCCCTTTGATTTTGCTTCTCACAAAAAACTACCCAGTGTTTTGAAATGTCTTGTTTATATTTCTGTTTTGGTTCTCTGTTTTTCATTGTTAGCTTGTACTGACCACATTTTTTACATTTTTAAAAGAAATTTGCAATGTATGCATATCATACGTATATGTATGTATAATATATTTATGTATAATATGTATAATATATTTTACCTTAGATGCTTAAATATTATAGGTATAATCAAATATGCATAATATAATTGTGCTGATGATGCTGAAATAATGGTTAAAAAGGTGTGCATTTGTGTGGAAAATTCAGCAAGGAAATGAAAAATAGTACAAAACTATAAAAGCACAGGTGCAATTTTTAGAATGAAAAAAACTAATTAAAAATTGAACAGGGAGGGGGCAGAAAAAAAATAAGAGATCATTCCAACCAGTAATGTAGCTGTGATATTATAAATGAGGCCCCATTTGATTTTGTCATTTTACAAAAGCCCCCAGATTCTATGTTGAGGACTCCAGCAAAACTGATATTGATGTGGCTTCTAAATGGATTGCACAAAGTATGTAACTTTCCTTTGTCTAAATCCTGTTGTTGACACACATGAAGCTGGTGTCACAGATTCTCTCTGAGTTCCTGTTTTTAACCATGAACACAAGAACACAAAAAGCTGCCATATGCTAAGACAGACCCTTGGTCTACCAGGGTCAGTACTGTCTACTCAACTGACAGTGGATCTCCAGGGTCTCACATGGAGGTCTTTCACATTGCCTACTACCTGATTCCTTTAACTGGAGATGTTGGAGACTGAAGCTAGGGATGGACATGACCTGGATCATGAGCCAAAATCTGGGCCAAACCTGAGTCGGATTGGGGCCTGGAAACCGTTTTTTTGGGGAAGACACACTATCCAAACATTTACTGAACTTGGGCCAGTTCTGTCTGGCTGTTCGGGGCTGTTTGCTTTGTCACCACTGGCTCATCTGTCCAGGGCTCTCTCACACAGCCCCTTTAAAGGCTGTGCAAGGGAGTAGGAGACAGCTGGGCCAGCAGAAAGGAGGGATGAAATTCCCCCTGGGAGGCACTTCACCCCCGTATTTAACCCTCTGGTTTTGTTCCCTCCTTCAAAGCAGCGGAGAGCAAAATCAAAGGGTTAAATGGCTGGCAGCCATTTAAACCTAACAGCTGAGTAGTGGGGTCTGCAGTTTAGCTGTTAGGTTTAAATGACTGTGAGCCATTTAACCCTTTGGTCTTGCTCCCTTCCACTTCAAAGGGGGGGAGCAAAATCAGAGGGTTACATGAAGCCCCTTCTTGAGTTATCCCCTCCTTTCTCCTGGCCATGGCTTGCCACTGCTAAAAGAAAGGGGGAAGGGAATTCCCTTCCCTGATGATCCCCCCTCCTTTCTCCTGGCCATGGTGAGCTGCGACCGATTGAAAGGGGAAAACAAACTTGCAAGACCAGTTCAATCCGTGTGAGGCTGCTTCAGTTTGGGGTTCAGTCGTTGGGCCACCACAGACCCCAAACCACCTTTTCTTGGTCTGTGCTCATCCCTAATTGAAGCTGGAGCCTTCTGTACACCAAGCAGGAGCTCTGCTACCAAGCCATGCTCCCCTCCTATCAGCATGTAAATGCTGATGATGTCATACTGATCAAGATCCATTCTTGGTTTTTACTAACTGAAGGTGCTGCCCCAGCAGAACAGAACTTTCTTGCCTCTCCCATCCCTGCAGTGCAGCCTACTGATGTCCCTGAAATGCTGCTTCTGGAGGACAGGGGACTCTGAGGTAGGGCATGAGGGGGCAAGTAGGAGGACTGCAGAAGGAAGGAGGAATTGGCAAAAATCACACACACATACCCTTCTGTTACAGGAACATTATAGAGGTCCATCAGTGGCTATTAGCCACAAGATGCAGATATAGCCACATGATATAGATAGCCACAAGATGTTAGCCACAAGATATAGTCTAGGGCAAGTGATGCTCTGTATTCTTGGTGCTGGGGGGGCAACAGTGGGAGGGCTTCTAGTGCCTAGTCCCACTGTTGGACCTTTTGATAGCACCTGGTATTTTTGGCCACTGTGTGACAGAATGTTGGACTGGATGGGCCATTGGCCTGATCCAACATTGGCTTCTCTTATGTTCTTACCGTTTAGTCTGGATCCAACCCACCAAGTGCATGACCCTGGCCAGACTAGCTTTTTCTTTCAAGCCTGTGTTCTTGTAAAATGTGAATTGTTCATGTGGCCAAGGGTAAGTGTCCTTTCATTGTGTCTAAATAGTTCTTCCCTGTTAAGTGACAGGATGTGAAAGTATGTGAAGATTCAACTAAAATTGGAATTGTCCTATCGTTGGGTAATTTGCTTGCAGCCTTTTCTTTTATCCTCCATTATAAAGAAAGTCTGCTTTGTCAGTTTTGAAACCTTTTAAAGGTGTACAAATATTTCTCCCTCCCATAGGCTTGCCAACCTTCAGGCAGCACCTGGACATCTCCCGCTATTACAGTTGATCTCTAGACAACCAAGATCAAACCCCCTGGAGAAAATGGCTGCTTTGGAGGGTGGTCTCTATGCCATTACATCCTGCTGAGGTCCCCAGTGCTTCCCACCCACCTCCAAAATCTCCAGATATTTCCCAACCCAGAGCTGGCTGCCTAGCTTCCCCCCCCCCCAAAAAAAAGTTGTGTGTGTATGTGTTTGTGTGTGCTCTTGTTGAAAATCTTTTGCCATTTTCATCGGCAGCTTAGACGCAACTGACAAAATTGGTTAAAATGTGTCCATCAAGTAGGGAACAACTAGTGAGAGTATTTGTGTCATGAGTTCTTGTTTTGTTCTTAGTTAAAAGCTACTTCTAGCTGATATCTACATTTGCGAATTGCAGAAGGTAACAAGAAAAGGCCCGGATTCTTCTTGTGGTGTAATGTGGCTTTCTTAACACAGGAATACAAGGACAAAAACAACCAAGTTTGTGCAGGTGCAATTTCCCTGAGTTAAACAATCTGAAACAGGATATGATGTTTTGTCGACATGAGCAAAAGTGATTGCTGATTTAATTAGCACTCCAGATGTTGAAATCTGTACATACTAATCTGTGTATGGAACACTTTCACAGAATATGTATGGAACATTTGTCGCAATTATCGCTCCTGATGCACAATAGAAAAAAAAATAGGCCCTGATTCATGAAATTGGGGATGCAGTAGTTTCTGTGCTTGTGGACTTTTTCTCTCTTGTCTAATAGATGGTCGGGACTACTCAGGGGCAGATAGGGCATCAGTTCAGCAGTCAGCCTCAGCAAGACTGGACTCTTGGGATGAGAGAGAGCTTCTTGCAACTGTGACAAAACAAAGGCTGTTGTGAATGTGAGGTGAAGAAAATAAGATCCACAACAAAGCTGAAGTCTACAAATGGAGGTTGGCTCTAGCAAGCACCACCACAACAATAATCACAGCAAACAAAAAACTATGGTGGTCAAAAGTGCCATCAAGTTGCAGCTGAATAATGGCGACCCTGTAGTGTTATCAAGGTAAGAGGTGAACAGAGGAGGTTTGCCATTGCCTGCCTCTGCAAAGCAATCCCAGCCTTCCTATGTGGTCTCCCATCCACAAATACTAACCAAGGCCACCCCTGCTTAGTTTCCAAGATCTGACAACATTGGGCTAGAGTGGCCATCCAGGCCAGGACAACAAAAACGATAATCTCCATCACATTCTGTTATTTGTCCTTATCCATTTAGGGCTAGATAAGACATCCTTCTCATTGTTAAGGTTTGTTTTTGTGGGGGAGGGGGCTTGGGCATGAGATCCTCTGGAAGGACAAGAGGCTCCAGGAGCTAGCACTGGGCTTTTTGCTGTGACTGAAGCCCTGGAGGTACTCAGTGATACCAATCTTGCAACCCTCATCCCACCAGCACAGAACTGATCATACACCCTGGCTGCCCAACTACGAAAATACTCTTTAGGTGTTATGCATGAGATGATCATGATTTGTAGACCCACACATTTCTGGTAGTGAAAAATGGGACTGCCAGATATATGGGCCAACTGTTATCAGATTCCTCGGTTCTATGTTCCCTTTTTAATGCTACCTGTCTGTGAGCATTCCAATCACACTGTGTTATGGGAAACATTCAGAGAACCCTCCACACACCCCCTCTGAGGGTTCAAAAATATTGAATCTCCCCCCCTATTATCACCAATTATGTTAATAGGTAGGTGGAAGCAACATAATGGATTCATCTAGTATTAATGCACTAATGGATACTGTATGGCATAACTGTCATTCAAGACACAGCACTTTATCTTTAATGGGCTACGAGTGTGCATTATAGAGAAGTCTCCATCTTTTAGCTCTGCAGTCATGGAATATGCTATGTTACATTGGTTGGGGTCCGTGTGCATATTAAGCAAAAAGCTGTAATGGGAAGGATCTGGCCTTCCTCGTGTCTGGAGATTTGTTTTGATAATAGTCACAGTGGTGATATGTGATCTTTTGGTGATTTGCCCAAAGCTTGCCAATGGATTAGTTCAAAAGTAGCATATTAAAAACAAATGTGTGAAATAGATGTTGGATTGATCAAGAATTAACACTTCATGGAAGACTTTTTCTCACTGCATCTTATTATACATGCTGATATGTTAATAGCGTAGAGATGGAAACATAAGTTAAGCTTCCACTCAAAGCAGCTAAACACACTTGTTTTTTTGAAACTCTATTAGTCACAGTCTGATCATGAGCAGTATAATTCTCAACACAATATATATTGTATTGTCATTATCATTTTTGAAAAGATTCTTCTTTATTAAAATATTCAACTCTGTGGAACTGATATTTTTGGCAGAACTATAGGTTACTAGCCAGTTTGATGAAGTGGATAGGAGTGCTGACCAGTGTTCCCTCTAAGCTGAGTTAGTGTGAGCTAGCTCACAGTTTTTTAGCCTCCAGCTCACCCATTTTTGTCTTAGCTCAGGAAGGAGGGCTCCAGAGTAGACTAATTTATGCAGCAGCCAAATCGCTCACTCACAACTCTAAGGCCAGTAGCTCAGAAAGTAGAATTTTGCTCACAAGACTCCACAGCTTAGAGGGAGCATTGGTGCTGACTCTAATCTGGGAGAACCAGGTTTGATTTCCCAGTCCTCCACATGCAGCTCCTGGTGTGACCTTGGGTCAGTTATAAGTTCTTTCAGAGCTGTTCTCTCACGAACAGTTCTCTCAGAGCTCTCTCAGCCCCACCCACTTCACAGGGTGTCTGTTGTAGGGAGGATAAGGGAAAGGAGATTGTAAGCCACTCTGAGACTCCTTCAGGTAGTGAAGAGTGGGGTATAAATCCAGTCTCCTCCTCCTCCTTCTTGGCTGCTAATTTATTGCTGAAAAGTAGTAATGTAAAATAAATAAATAAATAACAAATACATGTTTCCTATGTTGACTCAATCTTTGATGGTGTGGGAGAGTTGTTTTAAGTCAGGGCCCCCCACCCTTCTTGAGACTATAGGCACATTTGGTATTCTGACACAGCACGGTGGGTGCAGCAACAAAATGGCTCCTGTAAAATGGCTGCTACAGGAGGTAGAGCCAGCCGCAAAATGATTGCCACAGTTCAACTTCAGTAACACTATGGATCTTTGTGCTGTTTCCAGCTGCTGCCAAAACAATATTTAAAAATATCTGCACAGCCAAAGTGCGCGGACTCTAATCTGGGAGAACCGGGTTTGATTCCCCACTCCTCCACTTGCAGCTGCTGGATGACCCTGGGCAAGCCATAGTTCTGTCAGAGCTGTTCCCTCAAGGACAGCTCTGAAAAAGCTCTCTCAGCCCCACCTACCTCACAGGGTGTCTGTTGTGGGGAGGGGAGGGGAAAGGAGTTTGTAAGCCGCTCTGAGACTCCAAGTGAAGGGTGGGGTATAAATCCAATCTCCTCCTCCTCCTTCTTCCTAGAATGGTAACCACCGCTGCCCTCAACCATTGGCTTGGTAGAACATCTCTGTCTTGGAGGCCCTGTGGAACTGCATCAAATCTTGCAGGGCCCGGATCTCACTAGGCAGAGTGTTCCACCAGGTCGGAGACAGGTCTGAAAAGGGCAGCCCCATGTAGAGAACGTTGCAGTAGTCTAACCTCGAGGTGACCATTGTGTGGATCACTGTCGCCAGGTCATTGCATTCGAGGAAGGGAATCAACTGCCTAATCAGCCATAGATGATAAAAGGCTGCCTTGGCAGTCGTTGCTACCTGGACCCTCAGTACTGGCACCAATGGTGCCCCCCCCAAGGCTGGTAATGGGATCCCCACACCCGGCCCACTCTGACTCAGGCACAGGACCTCTGTCTTTGTTGGATTCAATTTCACTTGGCTCAGCCTAAGCCAGCCTGCCACATCCTGAAGTGCCCGCTCCTGGTCATCTGGGGTGGCTTCGGACTGGCTGCCTAACAACAGATATAGCTGGGTGTCATCCGCATACTGGTAAAACCCCAGCCTGTGTTTCCGGGCGATGTGGGCAAGGGGGCACATATAGATGTTAAAAAGCATCAGCGATAGCACTGCCCCTTGTGGCACTCCACATGTCAATGGGTGCCTCTGGGACGTCTGCTCCCCCAGCGCCACCCTCTGTCCCCAACCCTGAAGGAAGGAGACAAGCAAAAAGATGAGCAAAAAGTCTTGCGGGGTAGAGGTCTTATTATTCATGGACCTGGCATTGCACAACACCAATGCTGAAAGGGGGTTAATCCCAGCCCCACTGTCTGCCACCCTTGGGATGGGACACAGACTGGAAGGGGGCCAAGCTTCTCTGTTTCTCTGCCCCCTTCCATATGTTACATGCCTGGTCCCACTGCTATACTTTCCCCTCCCCAGGAGCACTGGTATCCCTAGTCCTGTCTCCCCCATTTGTGATCCACACTGAGATCCAATGCCCCAGGCCAACCACATAGGTCAATGACATATCAGGTCAACACACTGCAGGAGAGCTAAGTTTTGCTATCTCACTTGGTGGGACATAATTGCGACCACTCACCTCCCACTGAGCCCACACTGGTGGGAAGGGGCAGATTTGCTCCCTCAGAAAGAGGGAGAGATGGGTGCAGGTGCTCAGAGAAGCACAGCACCAAGCATGGGCAGAGCCAGCCTATTTAGGCTTGGCTCCCAACCATCACCTCAGCAGTCCTCTGGTGCGCTCGGCTACCCACCCACCCTACTTCAGTGTGGGTTTTAACTGGTTGCCTTTCGGGGGCGGGGGGGGCAGGTAGGAATTTTTCGCCCTCTTTTCAATTTGGCATGGGAAGAGGGGGTGTTTTTGCCTACCTTGAACTGATGTCAGTGGTCTTGGGGAATGGCTTTGTGGGGGGGGGGGCATTTCTTGGTTTAATAGGTTGTTCATTTTGTGGTTAGGTAGGGTAGTGTGGTTAGATTGTTGAAAATGGTGAACACCTGGGCATTTTACAGGGGACTGAAGGGTCCTCCAGGAACAGCTTTGGGGCCTTTGTGGCTCAAAGCTGGGAATGGGGGATCTTCCTTAGAACAATCTGGCCCAGCTTATCCCAGCAGGCCTTGCAGTTTCTGGGGTGGTGGGCCAGGGGTTCTTTTAAATATGCTGGGCCACTGGTTGAGAGCTATGTTGGGTGGCTTGAGATCGGGGCAAGTGCATCACCTAGGAGGAGGTGAAGGTGGTCAAGAGTTGACACCTGCCACATTCCTTTATGCAGTTTAGCATCCCCTTGCCAGTTGTTTGATTATAAATAGTTAATAAGATGGCCCTTGCTGAATCCACATTGGGGTCCGTCTCTTCATTCTGACTGTGGGAGCAATGTCTTTGTCCTGTTGACACAAACAAAGCAACAAGAAGGGTTCAGAAAAGTCAACACAAGCTCACCTCAAATTTACCACCCCAAACAATCTCCCTTTCCCCTTTCCAAGATTGTCACTGGACTGCTGGCATCTTGAAGTGTATGACCATAGTACCCACAAAAAGCCTTTGTTGGCTTAAGAGTTGCAGGTGGACCATCAAAAGCCTACATCAACAACATGTGGATGTTCTTGTACATGTGAAACTTGCCCTTCCTTCAAGTAATGACATGTATCTAGCAATGGGGGGGGGGGGGCAACTGGGGCAGCAAGCTCCTTATTTGCCCCCCGGCCCCCTCTGGCACCACTCCTGCTTACAGATTTTATATTGGGTTGTGTATTGGATAAGAAATCCTAATTACCCTGCTATGACTCTGTAAAAGACATGCATCTTTTGGCAGATTGAATTGCTTCCATAAAATGTGTTTCTTTTGCAAGCATTCAAACATCAGCAGCTCTCATCTTTGTGTATATAATATCTAAATTGGTAACAGACAACACTGTGTCCAAGTAACTGTAAGGAAAGAATTGTGCACAAGGATTGACATTATCAAGTCGTCAGACAGACACTATAGCAAGCAGATACAGCTTTTTGAGTTGATGTCTGCCATATGAACCAAGAACATGATATGCTTCTTCTTCTTTGCCAATGAGTACTACTAAACAGGATGGTAATGCTTTTTTTTTTTTTTTAACAAAAAGGTTGATAAAATTAATGGTGATAGATCAATAGTATTACTGCTACAGATAAAATGCTCTTAGATCTACTGTGGAGGCCTTCTTGAAACTGAATGTCTTGAAAGACTTCTGGAACAGAAGACAGATTTGTATACCATCTATGCATACTTGATACTGTGCATACCTAATGGATGTATCCATGGGGGGGAAAAGAGCACAGATAATGTGAACCTGTCTTTGGGAGGTGTTTAAAGAAGAGAGGGGTGTCAGGTAATCCATCCCAAAAGTTTATACTCCAGTTTGTTCATCAATGGGAATGGACAATGTCTTAGTGGTAGTGCTTACAGTTTGCATGCAGAAGGGTTCAGGTTCAGTCCCAGGTGCCACCAGTTAAAAGAAGCAGGAAGCAGTAGATTTGAAATACCTCAACCTGAGACCCTGGACAGCTGCTGCCTGTCAGAGCAGACAGTCGTGACATCAACAGGCCAATGGCCGGATTCAGAAGGAAGCTTCACATGTCCAGTTTCAGAAGGTAAATTGATCTATAAAATTAATTTTGTTGTGCAATACGACACAAAAGGTTTAAAAAAAAAAAAAAAGACATTCAGTTTACTGTGCTAATGTGGATCAATGGAATGTGAATTTGAGTTGCCGCGCAAGACCCATTCACAGTGCATCCTGTCGGGTATGCTCTCCATGTAGGAGTAAACCTCAATTTGGTTTGCTCTGCAACATACCCTTTAAACTATTTTGCATGTCCATTGTTGTATTTTCTACCCATGTAATTTCTCCCACACCTTCTTACGTTTCTCAATATAAGAGGAATTCAATGAATTTATTTATTTCTGTTAATTTAATTTAATTATACCCTACCTTTCTCCCCATGGGGTCCCCATGGGGTCCAAAGCAGCTGATATTGTTCTCCCCTCCTCTATTTTATCCTCCCAACAACCATCCTGTGAGGTAGGTTAGGCTGAGAATGTACGACTGTCATTCAGCAAGCCTCCATGGCAAGAGTGGGGATTTAAACCCATTTCTCCCAGATTCTAGTCTGACACTCTTAACCGCTACACCACACGAGCTAAATGATAGTCTCAATAACTGATCTCACCTTTTCCCTGTAAAATCAATGTGATTTTTTGGCATGGAAGATGACACCTGCTCCAGTCCCCTGGAAAGATACCCTATTCAACCCTATTGCTTAGAGAGAAAGCCTAAGCCAATATACGAGGAAATAAATCTCATTTTATTCCATGAGGCTGGCCCCCAGGAAAGCAAAAGCAATCCTGAGAGCAGCAGTGTACTCAGTAGTAAGCCCCATGTTATTTAATGGAAGTTATTCCCCCGAAAGTCTCCTTAACTTTGCAGCTGAAAAGGAGAAACAATGAACCATGTACGCCTACCAGATTCTTTGGTTACTGTGAAGATTTACGAAGTAACGTAATCAACAATGTTGGGAGTAACATTTAGTGGTAATGGAAACATAGTATAGTATTACACGATGCTATCAAGTCATAACCCACTCATCACAACCTAGGACCGTGAGGTTTTCAAGGCAAGAGACAAGCAGAGGTGGTTTGCCATTGCCTTCCTCTGCACAGCAACCCAATCTTCCTTGGTGGTCTCCCATCCAAGTACTGATCATGGCTGGCCCTACTTTGCTTTCAGTCTTTAATAAAATCAGATTAGGCTGGGCTAGTGTTTTTGTTGATGTCATCGTCAAATCTCAGCTGATTTGTGACCACCCTGTAGGGTTTCTGAAAAGTATTAGAGTCGGGAGTCCATGGAATAGTGAAACAGCTAGATCTTTATTGCTGGTCCGGATGACGCATACAACCCAGGGCTCGAAGCCCTCCTTTTATGCTGGTCAGGGACAATCCCCTGACCTCACCCAACTGGCCTGATAGGCTATTATAAGTCTATTTACATCTCATAGGTTCCCTGGGAGAAACCTAGGTACATGATTGGTGGCCTGTTTGAATCCACCTGGCCTTTGTTCTACCTGGCTGAAGCTGAGGTAGTTTCTTGGCCATGTGCTCTGGCCACATGGCGGTCGCCATTACTGTAGCACATGGCGACCGCATGATCAATACATAACAGTTTTCATCCCAAGAGACATTCAGAGGCGGTTTGCCATTGCCTGCCTTCACGTAGTGACCCTGGTATTCCTTGGTGTCTCCCATCCAAATACTAACCAGCTAATCCTGTTTAGCTTCCAAGATCTGATGAGATCATGCTAGCCTGGGCTATCCAGGTCAGGGCTAGATGGTTATTATTATTACCACCGTCTGGTCTGGGAGGACCATGAACTCAGCTCTGAACGCTTCAATGATACCAGTTGCCAGTATCAAATCCTGCCATCTTTTGAGTTATACTGAAATTCATCGAACAGCTGTGGATCAGAAAGAGAAGGTTAATCTCTCTCTCTCTCTAGCTCTCTGCCTGCCTATCTTTCCTTTCATCTTGCACTGAAGAAACAAGCTATGAGGGTAAGTTGTCAGCACAAAGAATAAATAACATGAACAATTCACTTCCGCAGCAAGCCATTGAATCACAACGCACAGACAGATTTCAGAAACAGCTGGATAATTTCCAGCTCATTAACAATATTTGTGCCTCTTGAAGCTGTACGTTTCACAACAAATCTCACAATTCAGGGTGTAAAATAACGATGTCCTGTTCCAGCTTATTGATTTCTTTGCTGAGTACACAAAGCATTTCACAAATGGCTAGGTGCTTTACAAAAAGAGGGGAACTTTCAACTTCTGAGAGGAATTAAAAATAATTGTTCGTTATTATTTCGTAGTTAGTGCTGTGGACCTCTTCTCCATCACACCCTTGGGATGCATCTCTGATATTCATTCTCACAAGAACAAGCGGGTTTGTTATTCCGATTGTTGTGTGGCTGGAAGTGATGGATTACAGCGATCACGTTCTGGAAAATGTCCAAATTAGTGGGCTAATTGCTTTAAATTATCCCTCCCCCCCATCCACAGCTTTGTAAGGTAGTTTATTAATAGCCCCATTTTGGAGAACTAGGAATGACTCGCCCAGTGCCATTCCCTTAGTTAATGATAGCATTGCTATGAAAAATGCTCCTAATTCCTCTTCACCCAGTTTCTCCCTGAAACCCAACAGTCTATTTTTTCCCCTTCATCTTTTTTTTTAGGAATTTGGAGTCTGTTTCTGATATTATGTTTGGATCAAAGCAAAATTCAGAGAGAGGAGAGGAAGAAAGGGAGGTTCAGCAACAGGTCATAAATTTCTCTCTGTAGATGCTCAGAGGCAGATACTATCTTCCCAGCTTTCCCCCTGCATTGTGCCGCTGCAGAGTGGGAGGAGGAGATTACAGGGGGAGGTGTGGAGGCTAGTGCTGTAGTATTGTTCCTTTTGGGAAAATATAAATTGTAAAAGCGTTGCTGGACCCTCTGGTGGAGGCAGGGGTCCCCACCACCAGGCCCTGTTCTCCAGCCACTGATCAGCAAAGGGACTTGGTGAAAGAAGAAGGCCCAGGCCACATCGCTGGCATCACACAGTAAATGACATCATCATGCCAGCAACATTAGGGTGACACTCTAGTATTTGGGCAAAAACTCTATGATAGAAGCCACTTTTACCATAGAGTTTTTGCCTAAATAGCAGAACATCACAACATGATGACATCACTTCCTATGTGATGCTGGTGACATGTCCTGGGCCTTCTTTTTTCTCTTAGTAAGTCTCCCCCTATCCCTCGCTGGTTGCCAGGCAACCCTAAATTGTAAGGAGGCAACAAAGAATGAGGAGAAAACAATAGATGCCTCAATCAGTGCTCACCCCCCAAAAAATTAAGAGTTGGAGTAGATTTTTAAAACACAAAGTTTCCTGCCAACTACTTACCAAGCTTTTCAACTGACTTAGAAAACCCCTCCACCAATAGGGGAAGGCCTGTAAGAACCAGAGTCACTGGACTCTTCAAAAGGGCTACTGAAAAAGGTAAACAATCTAATTGTCCTTTTGAGGAAATTGGAAGGAACACAAAAATGAAACATTGATAACCTTTTGGGCTCTGGGTTCTCTCCACATTGATTAAAATCATCTTCGTGAATGGCAGTGGCATGCCAGTACATCATGTCCCAACAAATCCTCCGGCATTTGCTTGTGCAGCATTGTAGCTTAATATGTATCAAATGTCCCTGATGTAGGAAAACTGCTAGTGATCCTGACTACTGGCTATTCCACGGAAAATAAAACACTATGGTGTACGGAGGCAATATACTTCTCTCTGTGTTTGCATATACATCCCTTGAAAGCAGGGGTGTCAAACATGTGGCCCGAGGGCCAGGTTAGGCCCCCAGAAGGCTTCTATCAGGCCCTCAGTGGAAATGGCTGTCTCCTGCTTTTCCTTCCAGTTCTGCTCCTGCTGCTGACCCTCTCAATCACTCAGAAGAGATAAAGGCAAGCTTCTGTTCCCTGTACTGACTGAGGCTCATCCCCCTCCTAATCACACAGGGAACAAAGGCAAGCTTTTCTTCTCCTCTATTGGCTGAGGCTCCTCCCCGAAGGGAAGGAGGGAGAGCTTGCTTTGCTTGGCTGCCTCGATTACATGGTAGAAATACAGAGCATCTTTAAGACCTCCATCGTTAAGGTGGTATCCAGGAGCACCCGCAGACTCCTAACCTCCGGCGCTGGCACCAATGGTGCCCCATTGAAGTTCGGGAGCGGGATCCCTACCCCTAGACCACCGCGGCTCAGGCACAGGACCTCCGTTTTCGTCAGATTCAATTTCAGCCCACTCAGCCTAAGCCAACCAACTGCAGCTTGTAGCACCCAGTCTAGATCTTCCAGTTTGGAGTCAGACTGTCCGTCCAACAACAGATAGAGCTGGTGTCATCCACATACTGGTGACAACCCAGTCCATGCCTCTGGGCAATCTGGGCAAGAGGGCACATATAGATGTTAAAGAGCATCAGGTACAACTCTGCCCCTTGGGGCACTCCACATTCCAGTGGGTGCCTTCGGGACAGCTGATCCCCAGCACCACTCTTTGTCCCTGACCTTGGAGGGAGGAAGGTCATGGCAGATCAACAAGGCTTCATCCGCAAAATAGCTCACAAAAGCCTCACAGCCTATATCCAATTCCTTATAATTTAGTCTGTCTTGTGGCAGAGCCGTAATAGACCGAAGTGGTCTGAACGATTGGGCTGGGCATGAGCTTGTGGATGCAATCGTGGCCTCATAGTACTGTCTCTTTGCGGTGTTTACTGCCATCTCATAGGATCTCATAAACATCCTATGAGATGCTCTTGTAGCTTTGTCGCAAGCCCGCTGCCACTGCCTCTCTACCTATCTCAGCCCCCATTTCATTAGCTGCAGCTCCTGGGTAAACCATGGAGCAGGCCTGACCCGGGGACTCCGAGGGCACCGGGGAGCAATCTCGTTGGTGGTTGTTGAGAGTTGACAATGCCAATCCTCTACAAGCTCATCTAGCAAGATGCCAGGGGGCTTCAGATCCTGGAGAGCTGCCTGAAGCCACACAGGGTCCATTTGCCTCCACGGGTGAGCCCAAATCAGTTTGCTGCCCAAGCAGGGTTGAGGTGAGGTGGAACATTTAGCTGAGCTTTCAAGGCAAAGTGGTCCAACCATGGCACTGCCAAAGCAGTGATCCGGTCCACTGTAACTCCTGCTGTGAAGGCCAGATCGAGCATGTGCCCAGCCCAGTGAGTGGGGGCTGTTATAAGCTGGGAGAGTCCCAGGGCCTCCATGGATGACACTGCTGCCTGCATAGAGGTCACATCATCAGCATGGACATTGAAAGCACCCAGGACTAAGAGCCTAGGGTGTTCCAAGGCCCAGTTTGATACGGCCTCTAGCAGGGATGACAGACTATTGACCGGTGTGTTGGGCAGTTAGTATACCAGCCAAATCGCCACACTCTCCTCGGCTTCCAAACCAGGCCAACACACTCAGTGCCCATGATCCCTGAAGGTGGGAGCACCTTGAAGGAGTAAGCCTCTCAGATGAATAAAGCCACTCGTCCCCCCGCCCCTTGGTCCATGATTGGTGGAGGACCAAGAATCCAGATGGGGCTGTTTGGGAGAGAGACACCGGCTGAGGACAGACTGGCAATCTGAAGCGGAGGCAAAGCGGAGGGAACTGGAGCGGGGGAAAAAACCCACGGAGCTGGCCGTTCACACTGGCCAGAACAATGCGGATCAGCGGCGATACGGAGCGTTCAGACTGCCACGGAGCGTTCAGACTGCCGCATAGCCAGCGCGCACGGCTTGTGCGCGCCGCTGCACTTTTTTTTGTTTTCCTTTGATATTTTTCGCATGTGCGCACATGCGCATATGCGCAAAACTTTTTGCCGGTGCGTTCACACTTCCTCCGGATGCCTCCCGCTTCTTCCAGTTCACACTGTTTGGAAGCGGGAGGCATGCGGAGGAAGGCCCCTGAACACCGGGAAAAAACGGTGTCTGGGTAAAGCGGAAGGAAAGCGACTGGGAGACGGGTAAGTACGCAACGGAGCCGACGGGCAGATGCGCATGTCTGAACGTGCTCCTTTCCTCCGTTTGCGAAGCGTGCCTGCCCCGCTTTAGATTGCCAGTCTGTCCTCAGCCACCATGTCTCCCTCTCTCACCCAGGTCTCGGTCACGCACGCCAGGTCTACATTCTAGTCCGACAGGAAATCCTGAAAGACTGTGGTCTTATTATTTATAGACCTGGTGTTACACAATGCCAGTGTCGGAAAGGGGTCAACCATCCTAGTCCCACTGCTGACTACCTTTGGGATGGGACGTCGGATGAAAGGAGGCCGAGCTATTTAAGTATATGGACCTGAGCACATCGTTCCTTATCATAGCTCTAGATAGCCCATCTTTCTACCACCTGTTCTTGTGTTTTCCCCGTCCTTGCTCCTACTTTATGGAACAGACTTCCAGAAGGAATGCCCATGACAACTTCTCTTCTTTTCCATTAAGCCCACACAATTGTTTTATCTCAGGAGGCTTTTTGATGCATACCTTTTGATAAGTCTGAACTTTAAGCATTCAAACTTGAAAGTGGTCTCTTCTTATGTTGCCATCAGTTTGTATTGGCATGGGCATTATGCCTTGTTTCTGCTTCTTCTTCTTCTTGTCCATTGTGGAAGCAGTCTGCTGCTGCAGAGCACATTCCAGACTAGATACTTTTAGGCTCCTTCAAAGATCTTGGTCTTGTACATGTGGAAGTCCCTAGTGTCAGATGAAAGCATGATATGCAGTTAGGATTGTCTCCCTCCAGGTGGGGTCTGGAGATCTCCCAGAATTACAACTGATTTCCTGATTTCTCCTGGATTTACTGATTTCCCCTGGAAGGAGGAGGAGAGGAGGAGATTGGATTTATCATCCACCCTTCATTACCCAAAGGAGTCTCAGAGCTGCTTACAATCCCCTCCCCACAACAGATACCATGTGATGTAGGTGGGGCTGAGAGAGCTATTTTAAAAACTGATTGTGAGAGAACAGCTCTGAAAGAACTTGTAACTAACCCAAGGTCACACCAGCATTTGGAGGAGTGGGGAATCAAACCCGGTTCTCCCAGCTTAGAGTCCACACTCCTAGCCACTGTACCAAACTGGCTGTCTGCACCACCACACCAAACTGACAGCAGATGTTTTGCAGGTCAGACTCTATGGTATTATGACCTCCGTGGTATTATATCCTGCTGAGGTCCCTCCCCAAACCCATCCCTCCCCAGTCTCCACACCCAAGCATCCAGGAATTTCCTACTGTGGAGCTGGCTATCCTATCTGCAGCACAGGATCACCTCCACTACAGATTAAGAGGCACACAAGAAGAAACAAGATTATAAGATTTATTTGTTTTATTTAAGTTATTTTTATGCCACCTCATCAGAGTACAGCTTGGGGCAGCATATAATTAAAATAACGAGTTAACAACATAAAAGCAACAAGCAACTGAAGCAAGCCAATGATGTACTGTAGATTGGTTCAGTCTCTTTAATGATTGTCAGCCACATTGAGCTTTTGGGGAAAGGGGAGTAAAATATTACCATAAACTATTCAAACAAACTAGTAATTCTGCCCCTAGATAGATGGAGGGGCAAAATGGTATCAACCCTCTTAAAGCCTCAGCTTTGTGATTAGAACTCACCAAGTCCGTGCACTCTTCCACAGTATCAAGAAAATTGAATAAAGAGATGTATGTCTAAAAAATCACTCTCTTGAATTTGTTTCAAACAAACTCCACAGAACAAGAGTTAACATGCTAACACCCACATAAAGGAGCGAGGGAGGATTTTCTAACATCATCCCTTTTAATCTGCTTATAAATTGTGCATAAATATTGTTATAAGAAGAGAAAAACATGGGAATAGGTCAATTTTCTTCAGAGGGCAGACAGAGATGGCTTTTCTTCTCTGGGTGCCAACAGTTTCTGTTTGTTTTTCTATTTTGTGATAGTTGTAAAGCAAGAATTTTTTTTTTAAACCAATGCATCATCTTCTCTCACATTTAAGTATTTTTGCATTTTGGTAGGTGGCAAATGCCATCAAGCCACAGCCAACTTACGGTGACCCATAGGGTTTTCAAGGTGAGAGATGAACAGAAGTGATTTGCCATTGCTTGCCTCTGCATAGCAACCTTGGACTTCCTTGGTGGCCTCTTACCCAAATAGTAACCAGGGTCAACCCCACTTAGCTTCCAAAATCTGAAGAGCTCAGGCTAACCTGGGACAGATCCAGGTTGGGGGACTCCTGGGATTTAAGGATGGAGCCTGGGGAGGATAGGGGCCTCAGTGGGATACAGTGCCATAGACTCCACCCTCCAAAGCAGCCTTTTTTCTGATCTCTGAACTGATCTCTGTAGTCTGCAGATGAGCTGCAATTCCAGGGGATCCCCAGGTCCCACCTGAAGGCTGGCATCCCTGCTTAGTATGACCCCTGAATAGTGTGTCATATTTGAAAAAAGGTACAGCCTGTAGTGTTTGCTAGAATGAAGCAAAAACAAAACAATCCACATTTCCATGCAGGGATACCATTAATTTTGCAGTGAACACATTAGACAAGCAAAGTTACCATGCCGGACTGTTACAATCAAACCTGAATTGAGGACTAAGTCTGTTCAGTTTGGCACCACCTGACTCAAATACCTGGTGAACAGGTTTGCATCAGCTTTTTGCAAAACTGAGCATGTGTAAAACCACTGCCAACTGAAACAGACTAGAAGCTGTTGTTTAGTCACTTAAAACATTTAGGAGTTGCCTTTCTCCCTTGTGAAATTCAAGGTGGCTTACAATAATAATTAATAAATTAAAAATATAAATAAAAGATTATAAAAACACAATAAAAATAACTGTTATAAAATCCATTAAAAGTACAGTTTAAAAACTCCAAATAAGACTGCCAGTAATGAAAGTTAAATCAATCAAAACGCAGTCCTAAATAAAACTGTCTTCAACTGTCTTCTGAAGATCGACAATGAGAGGGCCAGGGGCACCTCCCTGGGGATATTGTTCCATAATTGTGGGGCTGCCACAGAAAAGGCCATCTCTCATGTGCCCACCAAATGAGCACCTTTAATTGGTGTAACAGTCAGGAAGGAATCTCCCCGCAATCTTAATTCCTGGGCAGGAACATATGGGAGAAGATGGCTCTTCAGGTACCCCAGTCCCATGCCATGTAGGGCTTTAAAGGACAAAACCTTGATGTAATTAAGGATGACAAATACTCTATGAAAAGTTCAACCCAGAGCAGAGAATGTATAATGTTTATATAGTCTGCAACTGATTTGATGGTCTGTTAGGGATCCTGTGGGTACAGATCACCTTGAATTGCCAAATATGCTACTGATTGGATCGACTAATGGGCGAGCCATTCACCAGAGCTCTCTAAGTGGCTGCACAACAGTACTTCCACATAGATGGGTTTCAGGTTGAAGGAGCCCATGTCCAAAACTGGGACTGACCCTTAGAACCTGTCAGCCACCTGATTTGAATTCTGCTTTGGGTTGGAAGGAGCAATCCAATTTGGAAGTAATGACAAAGTACAATTTGCCACAAATACGGAAGTAACTGACAAGGACAGGAGGGGGGACTCCTGTTTCCAAAGATCCCCCACACTCATCCATGTACATCTGACTCATGTTGTTCAGTTGCACAGTCGAGTCTGACTCTTCATGACCCCATGGACCACATCACGCCAGGCCCTCCTGTCTTCTGTTGTGTTCCGGAGTTTGCTTAATTTCATGTTTGTTGCATCGATGACACTGTCTAGCCATCTCATCCTTTGCCGTCCCCTTCTTCTTTGATCTTCAGTCCTTCCCAGCATCAGAGTCTTCTCCAGTGAGTGCTCCCTTCTCATTTGTTGGCAAAGTACCTGACTCATGGTGCTATGTCAAAAGGCTGACTGAAGTTGGTTTGGGGCTGCTTATGTGTGGTATCAAATTTCCTCCCCAAACACCATGACTATGCCAACAAAATAATTTTAAGAATGAGCTGAGCGTGAGAAATGAACCATTGATGCTGCTCATCACATAAACACGAGATGAAAAACAAGTGATTTCACCTTTGCAAAATGAGTTAAAATTTTGTAGCAGTTGACATACAATGATTCTACTGTAACACATTACTATTCAAGCATCTCAGACAGGTACTTGTGATCTGATTTGTTTTTAACAGCCTGACTTATTGACAGAAATAACTTCTCAGTTCCCCCCCCCCCCCCCAATAGAATTTGCAGTACCCAAGACAATTTAACACTGTCTTTGAAAATGTTCTTGCCCTTCCTTTGGGAAACAACGTAAGAATGATACAGATGTCGATCCCTACTAATACATGTATGCACAATAATATTAGATGTTTACCACTCTAGGGGACAATACGGCTTACCGTTTCATCATGGATGGTCTTAAGAGAGGGATCTTTCACAGAAGGACTGAGGACAGAAGGAAATATGGTCAATCAACTCCACTGGAACATGTTTACAGCATCTAGTAAATTTGTATTAGTGTGGAATTATAGAGTAAATTGATTCGTACAGCGACTTAATTAAAGAGGAAGAACTAAGCCCGTCCTATGGGATGGATATTTTTATACTATCTCACTCAGAATTCATGACTGTATATTTGCTGTTAAAAACCAACTTCTCCACATGGTGTTTTTTAAATATTGTTTGGAGGGGAGATATTTGGCAAACATGAAATCTTAATCCTTCAGGCCCTGGTGGCTGCAATCCAGCTACCTCATGGCAGAGATGGTAAAGGAAGAGACCATTTTCAAACCAGCTGCCCCCCCTTGAAAGAATCAGAGCAAGCCAAGGGATGAAGTCATATCTCACAGACATAGCATAGAAGAAGGAGGAGGCATGGGGTGGGGTGGGGGGAAGCTAGCCACTGAAAAGAAAACAACAGCAGCAGCCTCCAGCTCTAGGTAAGCACCCCCTATGGACTTTGAGAATGGGAAAAGGTTGCTGACAATTGGGCTCAATGGAGGGAAAGCTCATAGGCTCAGCAGCAAACAAATGGTTTCAAGAACAAAAGGCTGCACAGATCCAAATCAGCACTGGGTAGAAAGGCAGAGCTGTCCACAGTCCTACAGTGTGAAAGGCAAGTTGGCTGCGGAGGGCAGCAAGAAACATTCTTTGCAATGACTGAGCATGCTGTGTGCCCTGAAAACTTCTCTGGCACAAGCTGTAGGTGTCGAGAAGCCACCAAAATGGTTCAGTAAGTAATATCGTTCTGCTGAGCAACTGAACACTTCTTACTTTTCAGGAGAGTCGCAATAATGGATTGTCTCATGAAATTCTCCACCACTGCTTTCCCCCCCCCCCCTCTCTCTCCTGAATTTGAGCTGTCCGCTTAGCCTCACAGCATACTGGAATGGCCTCGTGGATACTTGTTTCACTACTCTGGTTTCAGTACTGTAAAATGATTGTTTAATATATATATTAAGTCTTTGGCTGGATGCAGTGTCAGAATTTGTGCAGCTGAATTCCCCCCAACCCCACGCTTCTTTTGAAATGCTTAATTGCAAGGAAATCCCAGCAGTAGTGCATGCCTTGGTCATGCTTATTCTGCCAAATTCTTATCCCTTCCTCCAAGGGGACTTTAGGCTTGCCTGATTTTGTCAATTCCTGGAAGCTATGCAGGGGTGGACCTGGTTAGTACTTGGGTGGGAGACCACCAAGGAAATCCAGGCTCACTATGCCGAGGCAGGCAATGGCAAACCACCTGTGAATGTCTCTTGCCTTGAAAGCCCTATGTGGTAGCCACAAGTCAGCTGCAACTTGACAGCACTTTCAAGTTTCCACCACAATATGGTTCCTTTCCCCCTCGCAAAGATCATATCAGATAAATTAGAAAGAGAGATATTTGACTCACCCGAGATTATTCAAGAGCTTCCTGGCAGATTTGAACTCAAGAACTCAGCCCCATGAGGAGGAACAGGAGGCTGGAGATGACAGAACTGAGCAGGATGAGCGGTCCAGTAATGAGGACAAGCGCCATCAGGAGAAGGAGAGTACTAGAAATGAGGCCAGAGGGTGGAGACAAGATTCTCATTAGCAGCAAAGATCCTTAGGATCGTGTCAGGGGCTTGACACCCAGTAGGGTCCAGAAACTGTGGCAAAGGTTTGGACTGCACCCATTGACACAGAGTTGTAGGAAGGAGAGGACACTACACTGGGCATTTATAACACTATAAAATAGAAGGTGGCTAAGAGGAGCCTGGGAGGGCAGCCCTTGCAAACTAAAGCAGAGGGTCCCAGGTCTGAGGCTACGGTTTGGTGCTGAACAGCATGATCCCACTGTTCCTGAATATCACCACGGTTTTTTTTCCCCCTTTATCATTCCATAAGTGATGGACTGAAAGGAGTGATAAAAAATGGATGGGTCCTGTTCAGTGTGTCACACTGGTGAATGGCAGGTCATGTTTGGTGGAGAAATTGGGCTGGATCCAACTCATTTTTCTGTTGGTGAAAAAATAAAAAAAATGGTTGGATTCATCTACAAGGTTCCTCCTAAGGTGCGCTAGCCCACCAATTTCCAGACCCCAGTGCACAGATTTTAATTGCAGTACAGGGGTCTGAGGAGTAGGTAGCCCTGCCCTCCCGCTTAGCTGCTGTCTGCACTATAAAGGGCCCCCGCTCCCAGCAGCCTTCCTCCAGCTGAGCAGTGTGAGCTAGAAGCTGCTGCTCTGCCTACTGAGGCACTGCTGCTCCTGTCACCGCCAAAGCCCAGCAGGAGCTGCCTTCCCGTTGACACTGCTGCTCCCAGCCATCCTGCAGCAGCCAATGAGTCACCCCATCTATGCCCTTTGGCCAGTGACACAACCTGGTACTCTTCCCTGGGCCTCCCATTGCCAGTGGGCCCCTCACTGGGAGGATGGAGGTCGGTGCCAGGGAGGTAGCAGAGCCAGGCTCTGAGTGCTGGAGGGTGGGTTTGTGCCTCATGGGGTGGTTTGGTGCCACTCCACCCTGCTCAAGGCTGTGCTCTGGAGCCATTGGGGGGGACACATTGTTCCAGCAGCAGAGAAGATACTGGGCTCACTTTCCCCTGCCCAGGCCATGCATTCACCCAGGGGCGTAGAGTTTAAAAACTCCCGGGGGCGGGGGCTCTTCTGTGCACATGCGCAAAGCGCGCCTGCCGGGACCATGTCCCCGCCTCTGCCTCCCCCCCACCTGACTGCTCCTGCTTCCATCCCTCCCTCCGTCCGTCCATGGGCCAGCTAGGCATTTGCCTAGTTCGCCCCTGGACGGATGGAGGGAGGGTCGGAGTGGCCAGGTGGGGGGGGAGAGAGAGAGGCGGCGGCCCTAGGAAGGGCTGAGGGAGGTGCAGCGGAGGGCGCACTGTTTCCCCGGGGGGGGGCTCAGTCCCCCCAGGACATTTGGGGGGGGGGCTTGAGCCCTCGAGCCCCCCCATAGTTGACGCCTATGCATTTACCTCCACCCTATGGCCTTCTTCTGGGAACATGGTCCGGGGCTCATTTGAGGGCCTCCCACCACCAGTGCTGTGGGGGGAGCTGCGAGGAGCCCCTTTCTTTCTTTCTTTCTTTCTTTCTTTCTTTCTTTCTTTCTTTCTTTCTTTCTTTCTTTCACTCCTCTCTCCCCATCTATTTTCTTTCCACCTCTCCCCTTCCTTCCTTCCTTCCTTCCTTCCTCCCTTCCTCCCTCCCTCCCTCCTAATGTAGGCTTGCTCCCAACTTTAATTCTAGTAGGTCTTTTGGCTCACAAAGTAGAAATGACTCCACAGCTTAGGGGGGACACTGTCCATCTGACCAGCAAATCTATTCTAGGAATTATGGGATGAAGTCTGCAGTAAAGAGGGCGACATTGAGAGAGAAAAAATCCAACCCAAGAGGTAGAAATATAACAAGCATGACAGAAGGTGAACAGGGAGATTAACTAACTGGACTTCCCAGTTCTAGAATCTGAATCCTTATCCTGGAAATGAATATTAATAAGTTCCAGGAGAACTTCTGCCAGTGAACAAGCAGGCATGGACTCATAGGCAGTGGGTCGGATCCAACCAGCTTTTCTGCTGATAAAACAGTAGTTGGATCCAACCCACTAACTGTGTAACCCTTGCTTCTGTGAACCTCATCCAAATTTTTCCAAGTATTATAGATTCATATTTTTTAAAAAAAACAAAAAACAAAAAACAAAAAACCAGAGAACAGAAAGTACAGGGAAAAATTCTCCCCAAAGATTGACAAAATTCTTTGTGAGTTGCAGAGAAAGTAACCTCCAAGGAATATTGAGAATGAAATATTTTCAAGTGGTTCAAAAACCTTAAAAACATGTTAGGAGAATCTGCCTGGAAACAGAAAAGTGGAAGCAAAATTACTCCCCTAAATGCTAATTAGCTTGTGGGTTCTAATCTAACTCTCCCCAAGTGAGACGCTCTGGAGTAGTTTGACGTGGTTTGATTCCAGTTTGCAAGCTTCACAGAGGCCCACAGAGGCCCACAATGGTCACTTAATTACATTTTCAGTCATTCTCAAATGCACCCAGACCACATAACAATCCCAAGGAAACTATTTGTTATCCAAAATTAATAAGCACACTGTGAATTAAATGGCAGCTGGAAGAAGAGAACATTTTAATGTAATCTTTCCCATTGCTTAAAGCATCTGTCTTTAATATTAAAGACACTAGAAGGTAAGCTTGAGTGTTCCTGGAAAGCGAGTATGTCGCCCTTGTTCCAGCGGCAGCAGACAGAGCCATTAGAGTTAACATTTTAAATAAGAAGGAGAATCAAGAAAGAAATGCAGATAGTGCTTTGATAACAATGCTAGTGCTCTCTCCATCAGTGTCGTTTTGCAATCCCATGTCTTATGGGACAAGGGTCAAGCTATAGTAAAACGTTAAACAGTCTGATCTGATGAGCAGCTGTAGCGGGAGTCCGGGAAGCCTTCACAGTTTTCCTAATTCAGACTTCTCGTTGAATGTGGAAGCTCTGAAATTTCTGGTCTGGTGGAACTAACACACTAGGAATGTTCTTTCTTTTTTTAAAAAAAATCCAGAATGCAGAGAAATGCAAAGAAGCAATACAAAGAAGCAATCAAGATTTGTTTGTGGTATTTTAGACATGTGCCTTGCTCCTATACTTCTGTAAAGCAACTCAAGAATTTTGACACAATCCTATGCCTGATCACTTCAAGATGGTAAAAGAGCTGTCTCTTAAAAAGAAGCTGACACCAATTGATTTGAACCCATTCTAAAACAGACATTTCAGATCTTCAGTTGACTAAAAGACTGCTGCCAGAGCTGAATGATAATCTGAATTATAATTCAGACGCTGAATTTTAGTCAGAACCATCATATGGTACCAGGAGTAAAACTGGCAATAATGGAAGGTAGCTCACAAGAATATAAAAATGGTACAAATGACAATTCTCTCTCTCTCTCTCTCTCTCTCTCTCTCTCTCTCTCTCTCTCTCTCTCTATATATATATATATATATATGGAGTGGAGCCTCAAGTTCTGCTGTTGAGGTCAGGCATGACTTCTCCCTTAGGACTGCCCCTTTCTGCTCTTCCAGACCCATTCCATCAGCAAAAGTATCCTGCCATTACAGTACAACTCCTGACATATCACTCTTCCTAGGATATCATGTGTTGCTCAACTAGTTGTAGGCTGTGATCACACACTCCTTTAGATCCAACATATGTGTATATGCCTGATGGATCTAAAGGGAGAGATTAGACAGCAGCATCTGGGAAGTGTCCTGCAGTCATCGGCAACCCATGCTGCTCCGCCATGGAAGCAGAGTTAAAAGACACCGGGGAAAGTCTGGTGTTATCCGGATAAGGTGGACCATGGGCGGACTTTACCCTGTCTGATCGCTCAAGCACACTGTCATACCGTTGGGATGGTCTGATCAGGCCATCCCTACTCCATGCCGTGTGTTTTCCCCCCTTCGCAGTATGCACATCATTGCATACTCCACAGGGGGCCCTCAGTGTAGAGTTGTGATTCCTCGCTTATGTGCAAAGGAAACAAATGGCAAAAAAACCCCAAAACGACTTACCTGCAGTTGCTTCTGATCACACAATGAGGGCTAAGCTCGATGCTTCAAAGGGCTGTGTGATCTCACAACTGCATGTCAAATTTCTCTGGAGGAAATAGCATCTCTTCAACTGGTGTGTGTAACCACAGCTGTTCTAACTTCTGAAGGGGATCCTTGGCTTCAGTCCTGACACTTTCCTGGGAGTAAACACTGTTGAATAAAATGAAGCTTCTCAACAGACCTGTTTAGGATTACTCCCTAAATCCCATTGACTTCAGTGGATCTTAGATACATCTTAACTTTTTCTGGTCTGAATATTCAGAAATTCAGGGGGGAAATGATATTTTACCATAATCCTCAAAGGTTTCTGTCTTGGCGGTAGCACAAGCCTCTGTCTTCATGGATGCTATGAAGTAAGGAATTATTCCCATTATGTAGTTTAATTTTGTTTTCCCCACATAAGTAGACTACTTCTCAATGTTTTTATCTGGAAGCAAACTAGGTTCATTTTTTTAAACTTAATTTATATGCAACACTGGGTTCTTTCAACAACTCCAAAATGCCAAATAAAGAGGGGTTCTTTTCACTTCAGTTTTAACTCCCTCTTCATGAGTCTCTGCTAAGCAAAGCTGCATGTTTGGATCTTCTATTGCTCATGTTACAGTTAAAAAGGCACACAAACCCTGCCAAGACACCAAAACCAAAGAGGTATGTGCCAGGGATCGTGGGATGATTAAAGAAACTATTTGACAGTCTGTCCAAGCAAATGAGGGCACTACACCCAATAAGGTTTTCTGGTATCCCTAGACACCCAGGAATGAGAATTCAAGTGACAGAGAGTTAAACTACTCCATAATGAACAGTGCAAGTATCTGACCAAGGGAACTTTGACTCTTAAAAGCTTATACCCTGAACATCTTGGTGGTGTCTAAGGTGCGACTTGACTTGAATCTAGCTGTGCTGGAATGGAGACTGTTAGCTCAATCTGACCTACTGAAGAAGGTTAGCAAATGCCTGTGCTCCTTCTCTTCCTTGTTTTCCCCATTATGCTCTGAGAACAATTCAAAATGTCTTTCCTCCTTCCCATCTGTCTCTTATAAGGCAGCACACCAAGCCACACCCACATCATGTTTATATGTACACATCGGAAGATCTTTGCTCAGGCCTGTCATTTCTCCAAGCAGCTGAGAGCTGCGTACATTGTTGTTTCCGCCTCCATTTTATCCACACAACCCTGTCAGGTAGGCTAGACTCAGAGAATAATTAGCCCAAGGTCTCCCAGAGGACTCTTCCCTGATAAATCAGAAATAGGTCCTATTAACAATGATATTTGGATGGCTTGGGAGTTGGGATTGTTTCTTCCTTGTCCTTCAGTCTGATCCACCCATGTTTTCTCTGAGATTTCATGAACAGCAGTCTCTCTTTCTCTCACACTTTACACTTCCCCCTTTTTACAATTTTTCTCCCTCTCTGTCCCATTTGACACTTTCCCTTTCACATCAGAGAGTTGTTTCTGCTAGCCAAAACACAGAGGTTTTTCACTATGAAGATGAGACCTGCCTCCAGTGCTCACTGTAAAGACACAGGGACATATATTAGATCACTTTAAGTTATGGACAGAAGAACTCCTGGGTAGGTCTCATCTCTCCTTGTAATACTTTCAGGGATTATGAGTGCTGGCATAGCTTGATTCTGAGTTCCACCCCAGCAAAGCTTGACTGCCTTTCTAGCTGAATCCTGAGCACACCCTCAGGAGTAAATCCCATTGAATACTGCCTAATTTTGAGTCAACAGACATAGGATTACATTACATTTCTCTTTAATTGCTTTGGGAGACTTCATTGAGACCCATTACATAGCAGCCCAATTCCAAGTATGTTTACTAAGAAAGCTTACTGTATTCCATGGGATTTATGCCCCCATAAGCATTGGCAGGATTGTAGCCATGCATCTCAGTCCTAAACATATTTAGTTAGGAGTTAATCCCACTAGTTAAATTGGATTTACTGTTCATGTAAATAAATTCACAGCATTCAATACAGCTAACATTCGTAACTTACCATATTTTGTAGTGAGCATGGATAAGATTACAATTTATAAATATATGAGGTCTCCTTTTATACAATTTTGGAATTTTGCTAATACATTGATTACGGTAAAGAAAGAGGCACAAGAATGCATTTAATTACATGTCATGGTCTTGCCCTTCTTTTCTTTTTTCTCCTCAGATAGTAATTCTATGCTGCTGTATTTGCTATGGTTGCATGCATATGTATGCACACAATGGATCCTTCCAGCCAGCAAACATTAAAACATTTCAATTTCAAGACATTAAAACAGCATTTAAAATATATGTGTATATAAAATAACAAAGCAATAATATATATGAACATGCATAACCACACAAACAGTGAGGAGGGCCAATAACAGTTAGTAGTGAATGCCAAACAAAACACAGACCAATTTCTCACAAGCACTGCTCCGGTGCTTCCCCGGCGTTGGGTCCTCCGTTTGCACCAATTGCAGCCTCAATTTCACACTATTTGCTGTGGGGCACATTTTGACCTGGGGCTTTGCGTGATTTCCTCCACGGCTTGGGTGATCCTCAAAAAACAGGATCACCGAAGCCGCAAAGGAAATTGTGTGAAGCCCCGGGTCAAAATGCACCCCACGGCAAATAGTGTGAAATTGAAGCTGAAATCGGGGGAAACAGAGGACCTGATGCCGGAGCAGCGCTGGGGCAGCGCTTGTGGGAAATTGGTCACAGTCTTCACCCGCTGGTAGAAGAAAGCATTAGAGGAAGACAGACTACTCTCTCTAAGGAAGGAGTTCCAAAGTTTTGGCACCACAAACAAGAAAGCCTTTTCAGGTAGCCATCCATCTAGCCTCAGTTGGCAAGGGTATCTGAGGAAAGCCCTCTGAAGATGACCAGAATGGATAGGTAGATTCATATGAGAGTAGATGGCCTTTCAGGTAAGCTGGCCCTAAGATGTGCAGGGCTTTAAAGGTGAAGACCAGCACACTGAATTGGGCCTAGAAACAAATTGTGAGCCAGTGTACGTGGAACAAAACTGGAGTGATATGGTCTCTATGCCCACTCCTATTCTGGCTGCAACATTCTGAGCCAACTGTAGATTCTGGACAGTCTTCAAGGGCAGTCCCACATGGAGCACATTGCAAGGCATACACCACATCAGCAAGATCTTTCCTAACCAGGAAAGGCTACAGATGGCTAACCAGCCAAAGCTGGTAAAAGTCATCCCTGGCTACCACTGTCATCTCTTTACACAACAGGAAGCCCAGGTTTAGGGAAAAGCAATCACATCCAGAAGAGGAGATACTGCAGTCCCTGCACTGAACTTTCTCCCCACCAGTAGCACTTGTGTTTTGTTGGAATTAAGTTTCAATTTGTTTGCCCTTATCCATCCTAAAACTGACTTCAGGTGCCACCTGTTCATGGTTTCCACAGTCTCCATGAGACTGGAAGCACAAGATAGAGATGAGCAATGTTTCCTCTAAGCTATGGAGTCTTTTGAGCAAAAATTCTACTTTGTAAACTCCTGGAATGAAAGTTGTGAGCGAGCGATTTGGCTAATGCATACATCAGTTTGCTCTGGAGCCATCCTTCCTGAGCAGAGACAAAAATCTGTGAGCCAGAGGCTAAAAAACTGTGAGCTAGCTCACACTAACTCAGCTTAGAGGGAACACTGGAGATGAGTGTCTTTCCCTCCATCCTATCTAGCCACCTGGTCACTACCATCTCTGGTCACTGTTATTGGGTGCTGCCCAAACTCCAGCTGATTTCTTTTCTTTTTTGCAATATTTGTGCATTCAGAGGTATCACAAAGGTATTGGGGAGAGGGTCCCTTCAAATTATTTGTTTATTTATTGGCAAACCTGGGTTGCCGTTTTGCTTTTCAGAATTAGGGTTCTGTCAGGCGACTGTCATTGCATGGATTTTCTGCACTGCATGGATTATCCTTTGCAATTCAATTATAGAGATTGTTACTCCACATCCCACAGATCCAATCCAAATGGAAAACTCTGGCAGTTAAACAGAAAACTGCTCTTAAGGAATGTTACTTTGTGAGCCCTCAAAAAACAAATGGAATAAAGTTTCTTTCCCCCTCCATCAAGCCATGTTGTAAAAATATAAATCCTAAATACATTTCTTGTTGAGTTTCATCTGTATCCTTTTTCATGCCAGATGCAGGAAGGAACTTTTTAAAAAAAAAAATACTGTAGGAGATTCCAGAGAACATGTTTGAAATTGTATTGCTGTTGTTGAAGAAGGTGGGGCTCTCATTTAAGGATTGCGAGCATTCTGATATCACTTCTGGGCTTCAGTGTCTCCCCTGCTTTCCTGCCTTTTTATTTAGCTACATTTAGTACAAAATGCTGTAGTTACACGGTTGATTTTTTTTTTCCTGGACTCATCAGTGGCTATTTTCCCCCCGATACATCTTGCGGAGGAATCTTTGAATGGTTAAATTCGAGTTTCTAATCATACGCTTCTGGCTACACGCTGCTTTCAACTACAGCTGGGAACAACTGAATTTCCCAGCATGCCATGATTAGCATTTTGGATCCTGACAAGAGCTTTGCTGTCTGCATACCAATGGCTTAGTGATTGTTACTGGGTGAGGCTCAAGCATCCAATGTACTTATAACCTAGTGGTCCACTCTGGGCTTTCGTAAAAACACTTGATACTCTTACATTTTGACTGTATTAGCTGTGATTTCTTCTGATTTAGACCCATACAAACGAGTGGTTATTACTTTTCTAAGAAGCTCAGGCAAGAAACTGCCGCTGCAAAATACTAGAAATCTGAAAGATCATTTAAGTGTCAGGAATCAGCGTCTCTCGCTAGCAGTGCATTTTGCGGCTCCCAGCCGCATGCAAACTGACAAGTATTTAACGTGTAACCAGATAGCATTTCTAATGGGAAGATTAACATAGCCGGAGAAAAATCCAATTATCCTTTCCTTGGTTGTTTGCCCTCATTATAGAGGGTGGTTTTTTTCCTCCCCTTTCAGGGATAACTTTTTTGCGAAGTGTAAAGTTGTTTGTAGAAGCAGTACACATATATTTCCAGGTAGCCAATTTGGTGTAGTGGTTAAAAGCAGTGAACTGGAGAACTGGGTTTGATTCCCCAGTCTTCCTCCACATGCAGCCATCTGGGTGACCTTGGTTCTGTCTCAGCTCTCTCAGAGCTCTCTCAGCCCCAGCTACCCCACAGGGTGTCTGTTGTGGGGAGAGGAAGGGAAGGAGATGGTAAGCTGCTCTGAGACTCCAAACAAAAATAAAGGTATAAATCCTCCTCCTCCTCCTCCTCCTCTTCTCCACTAACAAAGAGAAAATGGGCAGTGGTGATAGCTGATCATGATGCATGTTGAAAAAGAAATGCAAACAAGAAGGAGATGGTTCCCTGTTGGATTCACTTTTGTTTATTTCTCTCTAATGGGGACCGAAAGCAGCTTCCACTGTTGTACTCCCTGTCCCGATCGCGGGACTCACCCTGGGTGGGGAGGCAACAACGGTCGCCCGCAAAGCCCCTCGGCACCCCTTGACGCAGCACTCAGACTTACCAGCCCAGTGGAGACTGCAGTGGGGGAGCCGGGGCTTGGCACAGGCGATGCCAGCAGCAGGGGTCTTCAGGCTGAGGAAGCCTGGATGCAGGCAGCAGCAGAGGCGGAGAGGGGTGGCGGGGCTGCTGGGAGTGGCGCCACACCGACGACGCCTCAGCCCGGGGCCGCAGCAGGCCAAGAAAAGTTGGCAGGGGGGAGGGCACCCATCAGGGCCCCAGCAAAGCTCTGGGCAGCAGCAAGATCCCGGGAGCAGACTCCCGCCAGGGAAGCAGGTGGCTGCTGCGAAGAACAGAAAGGGGGAGGGATAGGCACACAGCAGCCCTGTGGCCCGGCGCGAGAGCCCGAAGTCAGCTGCAAGCTCCTCTCCTGGTGGTAGGGGTGGGAAAGCAGGGCGGACCCGGAAGCATCCTCTGGTCCACCGCGTCTGAAATTAAGAAGGGGGGTGGGGCTGGAGAGGGGTGAAACTGGGAAAGGGAGGTGTGGGGAGAGTGGGATAAAAGGACGGCAGCCAGCAGGGGCTGAGGAGGATAAGCCTGGGAGCGGATGAAGTCTGACAGTGAGAGAGAGTGAGGATGAGAAATGAGGAGGCCACGAGGAGTAGGAGTGTGACGTAACCCTCCCTTCCTGGGCCACATCTGAGACCCTGGCTGCCAAGGGCTGACAAGGGCAAGGTGGCGGCCTGAGGCGTAGCCAGCAAGTCCAGCGGGAGTGAGGCGGAGTCCAGCGACTCGTGTGACACTCCCCCTTCTCCATTTTATCCTCATAACAGCAGCGTGAGGTAGGCTGAGATAGTGAGGTAGGCTGAAGGAGTGTGACTGTGTCCTGGTGAGCTTCCATAGCATAGTGAGAATTTGAACCTGGAACTCCCAGATACTAATCTGACACCCTAACCAATACAAGGTAGCTGGCATTACACTACCCATCACAGAGTTCAAAATAGTATACACATGGGTTCATATGGGGGTCTCCCATCCAGCACTGACCCAACCTATATTAGCAAGGTGGCTGCAATCACACACCTTCTAGCGACACCGTGGGACCAATAATTGCTGTCACCCTTACAGTTATAACTGTGGTCAATTGATTGCATGTAACAATGAACAGCAATAGATGCTACTGTATATCCCCACTACTCATGAAAGGAAGGCTGGGAACATCTCTGCAGCTCAGTGTAATCTGGGCTGAGTGTTTCTTCTCTCTTTTGTTACAAGTTTTAAAGCTCTAAGCACCTGGCTCACAGCCTGCTGTGCTAAATGAGCTGGGCCAGTGGATGCAGACCAGCCCAGTACACTGGACTATTAGGAACATAAGAGGATCAGGGCAATGGACCATCCAGTCCAACACTTTGTGTCACACAGTGGCCAAAACCCAGGTGTCATTAGGAGGTCCCCCAGCTGGGCCAGAACTCCTGAAGCCCTCCCATTGTTGCCCCCCAAGCACCAAGAGTACAGAGCATCACTGCCCCAGATAGAGTGTTCCATCTATATACCTTGTGGCTAATAGCCACAGATGGACCTCTGATCCATCTGTTTATCCAGTCCCCTCTTGAAGCTGTCTATGCTTGTAGCTGCTACCAAGTCCTGTGGCAGTGAATTCCATGTGTTAATTACTCTCTGGGTCAGGGGTGGCCAACCTGTGGCTCGGGAGCCACATGCGGCTCTTTCACACATATTGTGCGGCTCCTGGCAGGGCGGCTGGGGAAGCAAAGGGGAGGCATGCTTTTTCTCTCTCTCTTCCTTCCTTCCTTCCTTCCTTCCTTCCTTCCTTCCCTCCTCCCTCCCATCTATTTGCTTTCCTAGTTTCTCTCTCTCTCTTTCTTATAACCGGTTTTCCTCGTTTGTTTTTATTTTTGGCAGTCCCATTTAACGTTAATAAAAAGCAAATTTGCATATTTTTAAAAATAAAAACATGTGTGTGATATTTGTTCCTGTCTTGCGGCTCTCAGACATCTCTATGTGGCTCTTACGTTTATTCTATGTGGCTCTTACGTTAAGCAAGGTTGGCCACCCCTGCTCTGGGTGAAGAAGTATTCAGGTGTTTCCTGTTAGTTTGAATTGCATTTTTGTGTCCATTTTGAGTCCCCTGTGCAGAGAAGAGCTGGGCAAAATAATTTCAATTAATTAGTTAATATTTCTTAAAACCCTTCCTTTGAATTTTCTCTCCAGGTATGGTTTTTCAAATGACCTAATTTTGCTGCCAAAGTGAAATAAATTAATTGGCATTCATCCATTATTTTGGCTTTTGTTTTAGGATTTAGTGTAGTGTAATATGCATGTGATCTTTCCTGTAGCATTCCTTGGGTTCATATGCCTTTTTAATACGTCTCTCCTCTTCCATCATACCAATAGGTATGTGCACATTAACAAAACACTCCAAAAAAGCAATCCTGATGTGACGGGTTGTACAGCTCAGTCAAGATTCCTTTTTGCTTTACCTGTGCTCTGAAATATATTCATGTGTCAGTAAACTGCTACAAAAAAGAAGAAGAAGAATCAATCACATATATAATTGAGCAAGGTTGCTTTTTTACAGTGTTTTACAAATTTGCACATGCACAGCCATAAAAGATGGGAAATAAGGTGCAAATGAACTGAGAAAACCGCTCATGCTGCAATGATGGAATTAAATTTAGAAATTCTCTTTGTTAGACCAGAATTTAGGAGGAGTGAAATGCTGTGCAGAGAGACTTAGAAACTGGGGATATCCACTCTCCCCAAATCCTCTTTCCCATCCAAAGATGCAACCCATCAATTCCAGAGGGGAAGGTGAACTTTGTAATGCAGTTGGTGATGTGTGCCTTCAGGTGTGCAGTTGTTTTTGCAAAGAAGGCTGCTTAAAATCAAACAATGAATGAGGGATCATCCATTGTTTCAAATTTTATTTTGGAATTTTGTCCAGTGCATTATGAATGGGAAATTTTCTCTCTTGTTGCAGAGTAAAAGCAAACTGCAATACTGTGATATATTTGAACAAAGCAACCTGGGGTTGCATGTTGTGTTGCATGTTCCCCCACCATTTCCTCTCCATTTTCCCCATCCCTTTCCCCTCCAACCCTGGTGCAAGGGATTTTTTCCCCTTTTTTACTGATCAACGATGGGTCAGTGTTGTGTCATGATGGCGTAACACAGCGAGGGGGGAGGCAAAAAACCCTGCTTTTCAGGGTGGGAAAGGGAGGGGAAAGCACACCTGTTTCCTGAAATGGGTGGTTGTGTTGTAACACAGCCACAGCCACGCCCCCAATCAAAAAAAAGGAGGGGGAAGAGAGGGAAGGGGATGCTAGATTCGGGGCAAGGTGACAAATGCGAAGTTCCCGCAACAGAATCGGGCCAATTAGACTCGGGGGGAACGGAGAGCAAACCATTGGTGCGAAATCAGCCCTATTCCAGGTCCGTCTCTACATGTTCCTTCCTTAACTCCCAGAGACACGATGTGAGAGGAAATTCCTTGACTGTTCACAGCCTTGAAACAAATGCGAATCTAAAGGCTGAGAGCCAGTTTGGTGTAGTTGTTAGGAGCACGGACTGTAATCTGGGAGAACCGGGTTGGATTTCTCACTCTTCCGCATGCAGCTGCTGGGTGTCCTTGGACAAGCCACAGTTCTCTCAGAGCTGTTTTTTCAAGAACAGTTCTCAGTCAGAGCTCTCTCAGCCCCACCTACCTCACAGGGTATCTGTTGTGGGGAGAGGAAAGCTCTGAGACTTCGAGTGAAGGATGGGGTACATATCCAATCTCCTCCTCCTCCTCCTCCTCTTCTTCTTCTTCTTTCGTGCATGAATCACATTGCTGTGTCCAGGTTGCTCTTCATTCACGTCTGGGCTGTTTGAGCACAGGCAGGCTGAAGGCAAGACGAGTAGGCAAGAGTCAAATTGAGGAGGAGTCCATGCAGGAAATAGGAGGCGTCCAAGCAGACAATATCAAGCTCTAGCAGCGCTGAGCCTCGACCCAGGCTCTCCATCTCCACAGGGTCCATGTAGGATCCCTAGTGAAGGGCAGGATTCACTGTTTGGCCTGTTCTGCAGCTCCTGTTCATGAGCCCTTTGGTTTTCTGGTCCCATGGTCTCAGCTGGTGGCTTATCTGAGTCCTGGGTGTCTGGGGGCCTGAGGGTCTCTGGACAGCAGAGTTTTCCAGGATCTCGACATGGCACATCAGCCACCACCAGCAATTCTACCTCGTTTCACAGTTTGAAACTCTGCAATTTATACATATGGAATATGTTACATATCAAATTACAGATACACAGTCCTTGCGAAAAACGTTTCACTGTGCAACCTTTTTGTAATTTCTCATGCATCCTGGTGCTGTATTAAATATACATTTATCATTTGAAATTCAGATTATTACAGTTACAAACCCGCTGATTTATAAAAATGAAAAATAGGAGAAAGGCCAGGGTCTTGACTCGCTTCATGATATACTGGGCTTTTATGATAATTTATATAAATTATTGAATTAACTGTACTCGGGAAGTACACTGGGACAAAATTTTCCACAGGATTAAGCAGCGACTGCTACACTCGGAGCATGCCCTACTTTGCAATACTTTGCATCTCACATCGAACAATCAGCTTTCATCTGACGGCAGCAAAGCTTTCTCAAACAATACATATTTAAAGATGTTCGGCACCACCCTTGTGTTAAGCATATCACTATGTTTCCTTTTTTTAACAGATCAAGGGCTTCAAGGATACAGGATGGCTGGCTGCGGCCAAAGGCTGGTCCGGTCAGACATGGAGCAAAGGCCAACGGTGACAGGAAAGGCTAACTACATAACCACCTTCAAATTACCTCACCAGAGCTATCACTAAAGGAGAAGCAGCTCCATGGAAGGAACTTATCCCTCCCTGCACCCATAGATTTCTTTTTCTGGCAACACTTAGGTGACTGTTGATGTACATCACCACTAGGGATGCCATGGGCTTCACTGTGGGTAGGTTCAACATGTATGCGCATGTACTTCAGCCCACCCATGGACTGAACCTTGCATCACTCCACCTCACCATGATCTGTTGCAAGAAACTTTGGAACAGTTAACTGTAGCAGTGATGGGAGAGGGGGAAGGTCCAAAGCATAGAGTGATTGCCAAGAGGCAGTGGGGGAAGCCAAGGGTGGACCACTATCAGCAGTGGTAATACTAATACAGTGGTAGGGACTGAAGTTGCAGGGGAGGTGTGGTGGTAATAGTGTCGTTACCAGAAGAGCTGGGAATGGTGTCGTTACCAGAAGAACAACTGCCTCCCCCTGCGCTCAAGGAATTTGCAGAAGGAGAATTGTAGGCTAAGGATTTCGCTCCAGGGCTTTCTCTTTGACTAGCCTGCTAGTGAAAAAGTTGGTCATTGCTGCAGCAGCTCAACTGTAAAAATGCAAGGGCATTCAATATTATTTTTTTTGTATCCTTATTTGATGGAATTGTAGCTTAGCTCTGCATTGTGATATGCAAAAAAAAAATAACAACACAGCACCAAAGATTTCTTTCTCTGACATTTTTTAATCTATTAGACTGGGGCTGGGGTGCAGTGGTAGAGTATCATCCTTGCATGCAGAGGGTCTGAGGTTCAGTCTCTAAAATCTGCAGTTAAAAAGAGCAGGTACTGGGTGATGTGAAAGACCTCAGCCTGAGATCCTGGAGAGCTGCTGTCTTCGATAAACCAATGGTCTGTCTCATTAGAAGGCAGCTCCATGTGTTTACCCCATTCTGCCTCGAAAGATCTCAAGGTGCCACACACCATTTTATCTTCACAATAGTACTGTGAAGTAGATTAAACTGACAGTGAATGATTGATCCTCCAATGAATTTGTGGCTGAATCCAGGTTTCCTCCATTATAGCCCAACCACTGCAACCCACTGGCTGTTCTGTATATGGGACTCAGCTTCAAACTATGGAATTCATATTTGAGATTGGGAGAATGTAAGATGCATTCTTTCTTGCTCTTTCAGTACAATTGCGAGGTGGAGTGTTCAGGAAGCTGACTGGCTGTAATGCCAGCACATCTCCATTATGTGCCACTGTTATTCAGAGTTGTACAGAGTAGCACACAGGAGGTGGTGGTGGCTACAAGCATGGACGGCTCCAAGAGGGAATTAGATAAACACAAGAAGTGGGGACCCGCAATACTCATGGGGGGGAGAAGGAGCTCTTTGTGGAGGAGGAAGCAGCCGCAGGTGAGCCTAGGGTTGCCAAGTCCTACCTTGGCCAGGAGCGGGGGGAGTCCGTCTGTTGCCAGGATACTTCTTGTGCGCACACGAAGTACGTGCACTGTGATTGCATCACCTGGAAGTTACATAATTGCATCAGGCATGCTGGGGACGGGACTTCCCAAATTCGAGGGAAAACCATAGAGTTTTCCCTCGAATTGTAGAGCGTCCCCCCGAAACGTGCCCGATGTGATTACATAACCTCCAGGTGACACAATCGTGCTGAGCACGTCCTCGGAGCTCGGCAATTTGGGGGTGGGGTTCCCCCTGGCAGCCCAATCCAGGCCAGCAGAAAACGGGGTGCTGGAGCGGGGGATTCCCCACCCCCCGGGGGGACTTGGGAACCCTAGGTGAGCCTTCTCCCCCCCCCTGGCACCGACGGCGAGGCCCATGCCCGCCAATCCTTCCCCCCCAGGCACCGACGGTGAGGCCTGCATGGCTCCCAGCTACCAGGCCCACCGAGCCTCCCCGCCAGGCACCAGCAGTGAGGCCTGAGTGGTTTCCAGCCGCTGGGCCCACTGATCCCCCCAGGCCACCAGCAGCAAGGCCTGAGCATCTTCCAGCTGCTGGGCCCGCCAATTTCCCCCCGGGTACTAGGGTTGCCAGCCTCCAGGTGGGGCCTGGGGATCTCCTGCTTTTACAGCTGATTGCCAGCTGACAGAGATCAGCTCCCCTGGAGAAAATGGCTGCTTTGAAGGTTGGACTCTAGGGGATTGTACCATGCTGAGGCCCCTCCCCTCCCCAAACCCCACCCTCTCCCAGATCCACCCCCAAAGTCTCCATGTATTTGCCAACCCAGACCTGGCAACCCTACCAGGCACTGATGGTGAGGCCTGCATGACTCCCAGCCACTGGGCCCACCGATCCCCCCCCCCAGGCACCACTGTAACCGTACCTTCTTTTCTAGATACAAGCAGTATACATAGCTGACCAGCAAAGCCCTATGCCACACGACTTGGCATCTGGTTGGTCCATGCATTGCACAGGGCTTCTGTTCACCTTAGGGAAGGCAGAAGTTCCAGCAGGAACCAATAGGTGCTCGCTGCGGTGCTAGTACACAGCCCTTGTGATTTGGGGCAGAGAAGTGGAGAAGTACTGTCTTTCCTCTCCTTTTCCGATACAAAGTTGGAGATTCCATTTCGGTCTTCAAGGACAGTAATAGCTTTTATATTAAGCAACTCATATGCATGTTTTCCTGCCCTGTATAACAATGGCTAGCCCAAATATTAATCATTGTAAAAGCGGAGGTTAAGGGTAATCTTTCTCCTTCTGTAGATAATAAATGTCAGCGGTTGGCAGGGAAGTGGGAAAAGGTGAGCAGAAGGGTTAGTAGTACATGTCTACGTGAAAAACAGCTGTCAGATTCTTAAAACGGTCTTTGCTTTTGCAAGTCATAATTTTTTACCTTTGGGTGGGGGGCAGCACAGTAAGCAAAACACTATAACCTTTTGTTTGAAACTCCTTTTGATCAAGAGCAAGGCAAGGCACTCATTTGCCATTCAGAGTTCTCCGCTAAACCACTTAGAGTCTCAAAATCTAAAAAAAAAAAATGCTAAATGCCTGTTGGTGTGCATTTTTTTTTTAAAAAAAATATATTGCCTCACTTCTTCATTCAACAAGTGGTTAAATTGTGGAATTCATTGACTCCGGATATAGTGATGGCCCCAAGCATTGTAGTAGAAAGTGCTATCAAATCCCAGCTGACTTATAGTGACCCCTGCAGCGGTTTCAAGGTAAGATACAAACAAAGGTGATTTATCATTGCCTGCCACTGCATAGCAACCCTGGACTTCCTTGGTGGTCTGCCATCCAAGTACAGACTAGAGCTGACCTTGCTTAGCTTCTGAGATCTGTCAAGATCAGGCCAGCCTGTGTCATCCCGGTCAGGAGAGGCCATTCATATAACTGTCTTTAAAAGAAAGTTAGACAGTTTCATGGAGGATTGGCCCATCAGTGCCTACTAGCCATGGTGACTAAAGGAAAGTTCTGAACACCAGGAACAAGGAAGCAACATTAGATGAAAGCACTGGCCTCTATGCCGGTTTTATTGACTTTCCAGGGCAAGTGACTGGCCAGTGCATGAAAGAACTGGTGCTGAACTAGACCACTGGTCTGATTCAGCAGGGCTTTTCTAATGTTCTTCAGAGGACATGTGGACTTATAATCTTCAACAGAATATGTCAGAATGTTGCAACGTAGAATGTATGCCAGTCCACATCTGCTTAAGGCTAATGGTCTGTTTTGTGCTTTTCTCATGAGTGCAAGCTACTTCAGTTCTATTTAGCTAGATTTTATCTATTGGATGAGGGAGAGGCTGTGATGGGGAAGGGAGAAGGTTTCAAAAACAAAACAAAACTGAGTGGTTCAGCCATACACACAATGAGTGAGACACAACTGTTTAGGATCACTCATATTTTGTAAAGCCCCACCTGGAAAGTGCACTCGGTGGTGGGTGTGCTTCTCTTTGCTTCACCTACTGTTGCTTGTCCTATCTACACCTTTCAAATAATTCCACAGTGGAATGACGCCCCCCCCCCGGGAGTTAATTGCAGCCTTGACTGGGGGGAGAACCACCAAGGCAGTAGAAAGGAAAGGTGTTGAGTGACCTCTCTTATACTAACATGTTCAACGCAGCTACCTGGAGCTACTTTTTTTTTAAAAAAAGAATCATGTCCTTTTTTGAGGGAGAGGGTTTTCCATTTTCTCCTTCTTCCCACCCAATGTCAACCACTATTCAGCTTTGTGTCTCCTAGGAGCCTCACATAAAACGAGGGAAAGGTTTTCTACCACCAAAATCATCTGTCCACCCGTGTCCTTCACTGCCTGGAGGAGCTGAATGGCAGAATCAGCAGCAGCAGCAACTTCTTCCAATTTAAGAGAATGTAGCAAGCCCTGTTTTTTCAGGGCTTCTTGCAAAAGCCCCCATTATGTTGCTGTGTTGCCCCATCCCTGAGCTACAGCTGTTGAGATGGAGGAACATCAAAAGCCTCCCTGTTTGCCATGAAGAGACTTCTTCTCCCACATGGAGCAGTCACTGGGGAAAGCATAAGTCCCCATCCTCAGAGACTCCTATCACAGATATCTCATTGTGTCTAGTTAGGTCCTTAGGAGGAGTCAAGACATTTTAGGAATTTTGTTTCAGTGGCCTAGAAGATGTGAAAAATAATGAAGCCTATCTAGGGTTGCCAGCCTCCAGGTGTGGCCTGGGGATCTCCTGCTTTTACAACTGATCCCTAGCTGACAGAGATCAGCTCCCCTGGAGAAAATGGCTGCTTTGGAGGTAGACTCTATGGCATTGTACCATGCTGAGGCCCCTCCCCTCCCCAAACCCCACCCTCTCCTGGCTCCACCCCCAAAGTCCCCAGGTATTTTCCAAGCAAGACTTGGCAACCCTAAGCCTATCCAAAGGAACAATGAAGCTTAGGGAGCCAGTTTGGTGTAGTGGTTAAGTGTGCGGACTCTAATCTGGGAGAACCAGGTTTGATTCTCCACTCCTCCACTTGCACCTGGCTGGATGACCTTGGGCAAGCCATAGCTCTGTCCCAGCTGTTCTCTCAAGGACAGCTTGGGAAAGAACTCTCTCAGCCCCACCTACCTCACAGGGTGTCTGTTGTGGGGAGGGGAAGGGAGAGGAGTTTGTAAGCCTCTCTGAGACTCCAAGTGAGTAAATCTAATCTCTTCTTCTTCTTCTTCTTCTTATTGGGTGACTTTGGGCCAATCATTGGGCAATTCTGCACTGGCTTTTCTTTCTGTTGTTTGACCAAACCCACCTTGGAACAGAAATTCCCCTCTCCACTGCATGCTGCTTTCACTTTCTTTGATCATCAGATTTTATGGTACACGCTACACTGCATGCCACTTTCACTTTCTTTGATCACCAGGTTTTATAGTGCCTTCTGCATATATTTATGGCCATTCGGGGTATCTGAATGTGGTTTCGAGTTGTAATGTGGTTTCGAGTTGTAACTTTTCCTCAGTGTTGAGAAAATGTGGAGTGAGTGCCAGATGCGGAATCACCCACTTTCTCTCAACCCAGCCTACCACACAGAGCTGCTGTTGTGAAGATAAAATGGAGAAGGGAAGAATGATGTTGTGAACCACTTTGGACCACCACTGGGGAGAAACGTAGGTCATAAATACCTAATTAAATCAACTCTCTTCTACACTGCAGGCCTGGTCTGATTAACCTTTGTCCACATGTATCCCATAATACCTAGCATAGTCTTTTGGTGGCCATCCACCCTCTTCCACCAGTTGAAAGGCTTGGAGGACTTTCGCTCATCTCTAGGCTCAGTGTAAAAGATCATCATGGCTTAGAGCTCATTTCATAGCAGGAGCTCCTCTGCATACTAGACCTCACACTCCCTGATGTAGCCAATCCTCCAAGAGCTTACAGTAGCCCCTGTAAGAAGAGCTCTGTAAGCTCTTGGAGGATTGGCTACATTAGGGGTGTGGCCTAATATGCAAAGGAGCTCCTGCTACAAAATGAGCCCTGGCTTATAGTTTTCTTTAGCAGAATGGTGGGGGTGGGGTGGAAAGCCAAAGTGGTTAGGACCCCTTGCACTTCATAGGGGAGGAAGCAACAGTCAAAAAAGCAAAGGAATTTGATAATATTTTATGCTGCTCACCTTGGGGGTGGAGGATTTCTGGTAACACAAATATAGGCTATGATCGCACAAGCAGTTAGGCCTGACACAGCCACTCCCCCCCCTCCCGGATCAAATGGATGCAGTCAGACAGCCACATCTGTCAGGTGTTCCCCAACCATACTTATCCTGTTATGGGACAACTTGGGGCTGGGTTAAAAAGCCACCACATCACAAGTGGTGTTTTCGGTTCCCCACACAGTCATTGTGCCTGGCCAGATATCTGAACATGGGGGAGCATGTGCAGAACAGATTTGGCAGATCCGTTCTTGATAAGTATTGGAGTCGGGAGTCCATGGAGTAGTGAAACAGCTAGATCTTTATTGCTGGTCTGGATGAAGCATACAACCCAGGGCTCCAAGCCCTCCTTTTATGCTGGTCAGGGACAATCCCCTGACCTCACCCAACTGGCCTGATAGGCTATTAGAAGTCTATTTACATTTCATAGGTTCCCTGGGAGAAACCTAGGTACAGGATTGGTGGCCGGTTTGAATCCACCTGGCCTTTGTTCTGCCTGGCTGAAGCTCAGGTAGTTTCTTGGCCATGTGCTCTGGCCATGCTCTGGCCATGTGCTCTGGCCATGCGGTCGCAATGAAGAGAGCACATGGCGACCGCATGGTCAATACATAACACCCCTCCCCCCATAGTCCAGAACCCCTCTGCACACATAGTCTTTGAGATAGTCCGGGCGTCTGCGCTCACGTCCAGAGCGCCGGGGGGTTGTAAGGCGGGGTGTGTTGCTAGTGTCGGCAGGTTGCGGTGTGGGTAGTTGTTCTGCTGGCGGGGCCTGTCTGCTCGGGGGTTGTTCAGGTGTGGATGGTGCGACTGCTTCGTCCGCGGGCAGGAGCGGCATCTCCGCAGTCTCCGGATCAGGGTCTGGCGCTGCTTCTGGAGTCGTGTCGATGTCACGGTCTGTTGGTGCAGGGAGTTCGGGGGCCTGGGTATCATCGTGGTTCTGGGTACGGCGTCGAATCTGGTCAATGTGCCGTTTCCAGACTACGCCATCTTCCGTAAGGACCTCATAGGAATAAGGCCCTGTGACTCGGACGATCCTCGCGGGGAGCCATGTTGGACCCCGCGCGAAGTTCTTTGCGTATACGGGGTCTTCGGGAGCAAATCCTCGGGCAGCTGGCCGGTCCTCCATTGTCGGGTTCCCCTCGATTGCTCGGTCGGGATGTAGGCGGTCCAAGACGGTTCCCAGTCGTCTTCCCATCAGAAGTTCGGCTGGCCGGCGCCCGGTCCCTGAGTGGGGTGTGTTCCGTTGGCAGAACAGGAACTTGTACAGCTGCTCTTCCCAGTCGCCATGCTCCATCTTCTTTAACGCGTCCTTCGTTGTCCTCACCATGCGCTCGGCCTGGCCATTGGTTGCGGGGTGGAACGGAGCGGAGCGGATGTGGCGCAGACCGCAGGCTTCCACAAACCGTTGAAACTCGCCGGAGGTGAAGGCGGTCCCGTTGTCGGTCACGAGAGTTTCTGGCATTCCGTGTGTCGCGAAGATCGGCCAGAGACTTCTTAAGGCAGCGTTGGTGGAGGTCGAAGCTACCGGCACTACCTCAAGCCACTTGCTGTAGCTGTCAACAACGATAAGAAACAACCGGCCCTGGACTGGTCCCGCGAAGTCTAGGTGCAGGCGGGACCAGGGCTTGTTAGTAGATTCCCAGGATCGGACAGGAGCGTGTGGCGGATCTGGCCGTGACTCCTGGCATTTGGTACACTTCTGGACCCGCCCCTCAATGTCTTTGTCCAGGCCTGGCCACCATACGTAACTCCGGGCCAGAGCTTTCATGCGCACAATTCCTGGGTGAGCCTCGTGGAGGGCCTCTAGCACTCGGGGCCGCAGGGGCCCGGGGATCACCACTCGAGATCCCCATAGCAGGCATCCCTTGTGGGCCGATAGTTCGTGCCTGCGTGCCGTGAAAGCGGCAAAATCTGGTCCCGGTTTTTCCGGCCACCCCCTTCCCACCCAGTCCGAGACACGGGAAAGGATGCGGTCCCGCCGCGTGCGACGGGCCACATCTGATACCTGTACGGGGCGCTCCGGTAGATCCTCTAGGAGCACGACGTGGAAAGCGGGAGCCGGATCAGGGTCGCAGGACGGGAGGGGAAGACGGCTGAGGGCGTCTGCATGACCCATCGCCTTCCCCGGGCGATGTACCAATTCGTAGGAGTAGCCTGACAAAAAAATTGACCACCGCAGGACCCGCGGGGACAGCATGTGAGGGGTCTGCCTGTGGGGGGCAAGGAGACCCAGCAGCGGCTTGTGATCTGTGGCCACGGTGAACGACCGTCCGTAGAGATAGTCGTGAAATTTCCTGACGCCAGCTACGATTGCTAGGGCCTCCTTGTCGATCTGGGCGTAGTTCCGTTCTGCCGACGACAGGGTCCTGGAGTAGTAGGCAACCGGTACCTCCTTTCCGTTGGGTAGCCGGTGTCCCAAGACCGCCCCAACGCCGTAGGGGGATGCGTCGCAGGCCAGGATGACAGGGAGCCTCTCATCGAAATGCGCTAAGACCGCATTTGAAATTAATAAGTCTTTGACGGCCCGGAAGGCTGCATCATGCTTGGGACCCCAGGCCCAAGCCGCTCCCTTGTCCAGGAGACGATGCAGGGGTTCTGCGACCGCCGCCTTGTGCGGAAGGAAGGCGTGGTAGAAGTTCACAAGTCCCAAGAACGCCTGGAGTTCCGCCTTTGAGGACGGGCGGGGTGCACCTGTAATTGCCACTACCTTCTCTTTTGTAGGGTGAATGCCGTCTGCGGTGACTTGGAACCCCAAGAAGGTCACCGAGGAGACTCCCAGGGTGCACTTGTCTTTTCGAACCTTGAGACCCGCGTCCTGGAACCTTTGCAGCACCATCCGGAGGCGAGCTGCGAACGTGTCGGCGTCCGGGGCGGCGATGAGGACGTCGTCGAAGAACGGCTTCACTCCTGGAACATCTTTTAGGAGAGAATCCATTAGATTTTGAAAGATTCCGGGTGCTACGCTGACCCCAAATTGGAGGCGTTTTACCTTGAACGCTCCCTTGTGAGTCACAATCGTTTGTGCCTCGGCCGTTGCTTCGTCTACGGGAAGCTGCTGATAGGCTTGGGCCAAGTCTAATTTTCCAAATATTTTGGCACCCGCGAGGGAGGCCAGAACATGGCTGACCACCGGTACCGGGTACGCGTGGTCCTGTAATGCCTTATTAATTGTACATTTGTAATCCGCGCAGATGCGGACTTCCCCGTTAGCTTTGAGGGGGGTCACAATGGGAGTCTCCCACTTGGCGTGGGAGACCGGCTCGAGCACCCCTTGTGCCACGAGCTTTTCCAACTCTGCCTCCACTTTGGGCTGGAAGGCGAGTGGTGGCCGGCGGACGGCCACGCGGATGGGCCGGACTGCCGGGTCCAGGTCGAAGGAAACCGGGGGTCCTTTGTAGCAGCCCAATGAGCCATCGAAAACGGCGGGAAATTCCTCGCAGATGGATGAGAAGTCAGTAGAGCCCATGCGGTGTATTCCGGTCCACTGCACTCCGAGCGGCTTGAACCAGGCGCGACCTAGGAGACTGGTTAGATTGCGCTCCACCACGAGAAGGTCCAGCAGGCCATTAAAGGCATGGTACTGGACCCGGACCCTGGCTAGCCCCTTAATAGCCACTGGGTTTTTCTGGAAGTCCCGGAGGACCAACCCAGCCGGCAGCCGCAGCCAGCGTGCCCCCTTCGGGCAGAGGCAGTGGAACGTAGCTGCGGACACAATTGAATATGCTGACCCTGAGTCCAGTTCCATGGAGCAAGGAACTCCCTCTATTCGGAGAGACACGGAAATTGCGCCCGGGATGGGCTGAGGCAAGTTCATTACCGTGGCCGTGGGAACGACACTACCCACTTCTTCGAAGTTCACTGCTGGGGCACGGTGGCTGTTCCTCAGGCGGCAGGCCCGGGCGAGATGTCCTGCTTTCCCGCAGGCGCGGCAGATGGCATCACGGAAGCGGCATGTCCGTCTGTCGTGGGGGTCCCCACAGCTGGCGCACGTTGGGGCCTGCCTGTTGAGGGAAGCAGGAGAGGGAACAGAGACAGATGCTGGGCGCCGGCCCCTGGGCCTGGGGACTCCGGGCTCACCCTTCGAGCGTGGTTGCATCCGGTGGACGTCCTCTTCTTCGCTTGAGTCGGGTTCGGGAGGAGCCGCCTGGTGGACTTTGGTGGCTGCCTTGTCCTTTTGCGTTGTCTCGAAGGCTGCCGCAGTTTCGAGCATCTTCTCCAAGGTTGGCTCCGGCATTGCAATGAGGCGCCGGCGGAGCTTGGCTTCCCGGACCCCTCCCATGAAGGCGGTCTCCACGTGGTCATCCATGTGGCGGAATTCGCAGCCCACGGCTAGTCGACGGAGTTCAGCCAGGAAAGTGGCGGCTGACTCCCCCGGCTGCTGCTGGCGCTGTATGAACTCCCAGCGCCTGGCCAGTTTTGATGGCTTCGGGGCGAAGTAATCGCCGAGGGTCTTGGTGAGCACGTCGTAAGACACCTCGGTGGGGTCTTGCGGGGCTAGTAGGTTCTGGGCCACCCGCATGACCTCCACCCCTCCGGAACTCAAGAGCCAGGCACTCTTCAGGTCCGCATCTGTGATTCCGCGGACCTTAAAGGCACAACCCAGCGTCTTGAGCCAGGACTCCCACGTCTCGGGGCGAGACGTATTGAAAGGGGTAATTGGTCCCGGAGCGTTTGCCATATTTACCAGAGCAGGAGCGGCGGCGGCTGTTTGAGCGATGTCCTCGTGTCTTGCGGCGGTGCCGGGGAGCGCTGAGGCTTGGCGCTGGCTAGTGCCGGAGGATTGGGCTCAGAGCGGCTTGCGGCGAGGCGTTGGAGCGCTGGAGCTCGGAGATGCCTGCGGCCGGCGGGACGGAACTCGCTGTGCTGCTGTGGTCTGCTGGAGAGTCGCTCATCGGGATCCCATCCTCGTCGCCACTGATAAGTATTGGAGTCGGGAGTCCATGGAGTAGTGAAACAGCTAGATCTTTATTGCTGGTCTGGATGAAGCATACAACCCAGGGCTCCAAGCCCTCCTTTTATGCTGGTCAGGGACAATCCCCTGACCTCACCCAACTGGCCTGATAGGCTATTAGAAGTCTATTTACATTTCATAGGTTCCCTGGGAGAAACCTAGGTACAGGATTGGTGGCCGGTTTGAATCCACCTGGCCTTTGTTCTGCCTGGCTGAAGCTCAGGTAGTTTCTTGGCCATGTGCTCTGGCCATGCTCTGGCCATGTGCTCTGGCCATGCGGTCGCAATGAAGAGAGCACATGGCGACCGCATGGTCAATACATAACAGTTCTGCTGCTAGGAAGGTTTTTTTTTTTTAAATTGCCTATATGTGCATGTGTTTTGGCAGCCTGTTCTGTGGCTGAGGTGCTGCAATAATGTGCATGCTTTACCACGGGATGGCTTCATGGGTAACCTGCAGCAGGGTGTGCTGTGTGGCTGATATGTGACAGCACTTTAAACCAGTTCAATTAGAGGCGGCAACATATCGCGCCAAGCTGCCAGCGTGACCACAGCGGTAGAATTTTAAACCTTAACATTTCCAGTTGTGAGGGTCCATGCACAACACTTAAAAAAAAAAGAATGCCTTATTGATATACAGAAGGGGCACTCACAATCTTTGTTGCAAAAACACATAATTATATCTTTAATCTGTAATGTTAGGTAGGAAGATGGGAGGTGGGGAAATAAGATCACAAGGGCTGAGCACTCACCTATGAAAATCAAACTGGAAAAAAAGAGGTAATTAGTTGCAAAGGAAATATAACCTTACAGTGGAGATAAGCATCTGTTACTGAAGGTTTTATTAAACTGGGTACCTCTTCAGCACTGCAATCAAGCCCATTTGCATTAATTTGATATCCCGACTTGTTCAGTCTGGTTGCTTGCTTATTAAAGAGTATAAACATTGCTTACAGGCTTCAAGGAAGGAAACTCTATTGTTATTGAGATAATCACAGATTAATTAGGCGGGGAAGCTGGTATCGCGTGCACTTGAAAACAAAGTCTCCAAGGCCTTTGATAGAATCGGCTCATACATATTTAATCTGGTGGACACGGGTTGTTTGAAGTGTGTATACTGTGATTTATTGAATTCCTCTGACTGGAAATGTAAATGAACATATGCACACTGAAGTCACAGTTGTCAAGTGTTTGGCTAAGCCCTGCTTTTCCTCAGAGGCCTTCAGCTGATTTATTTATTTGCTGGTTGGTTTTTTAACTCCCGCCTTTTTTCCCTCGTAAGAAACTCAAGGCAGTTTACAAGAAAGAAAGAAACTGGGAATCACAATTCATGAAATGAATCACAAACCACCACCGCCAATCCAATCCAAACCAGTCCCAGACAAAATGAAAGTTAGCCATCTGGCAGCTGATTGGTTAAATCAATTATAGTCAACATGGTGCCTGTGGATGTCATGATGCCTGCCTACCACTGTGATTCTTGATGCCCACTTGCATCTGTAGAATACCTGTTCCCCAAAGAACAGGTCAAAAAATCCTAGGAGACATTCCCTTTGAGTCTGCAGGGAGTTCCCATTCATAAAGAGCTACCTCCATCATTGGAAGATGCTTGGCTTGGAACCTCCCAACATCGTGTAATTGTCTTAACAACGTCAGCCCTTTTGTGATGGTGTCCACTACCATTTCTCAGAGTTCCAAAAGTGCCCACAGGCTCAATAAAGCTGAGGATCCCAGCACTAAATCAACTCCATGCCCTAGAAAGTTCCTTAAAATACTTGTGTTTTGCCCCATTTCCAAAAACCCCAAAGGCTGGTGCTTTCCTGATTTCAACATACTTTTTCGGGATGTGGGGGCAGCCCAAGTGACTGTGTGTGACTCAGCAGACAAAGCTTAACAATGCAATCCTATACAGAGGTCCTTTCCTCACTAAACCTTAAATCCTGGTTCAACCCTGTCCCCGAACTTACATTCTACACTACCCACGAGTTCACCCCTGTAATTATCTTGAGGTATTTTTACATTCTACCAGGGCTTTTTTTGTAGAAAAAGCCCAGCAGGAACTCATTAGCATATTAGGTCACACCCCTGACAGCACAGCTCATTAGCATATTAGGCAGGGGGACTGGGAAAGCACAGGGCAGGCATGGAAGCTTGCCTCTTCTCTGCCCCATTTCAGCATCACCTTTCTAGTCTCCTACCCCCACCCCCACTAGATCTGAAAGATCCCAGGAACTTTAGCTTCACCCCCCAGAAAGACCAGGAAGGGAAGCAGGCATGTTTGCATAGGCACCAAGGCGTGCAGGCTGGGGAGACCGAGGGTAGCCAGGCAAACATGCCCCATTCCTTCCCTGAATCTTTCTGCTTTTGTGAAGAGACTTGGGGAAGTGTGTGTGAGGGAATGGGTAAATGCCTTTCTCTCCCTCCCCCAGATTGGGGAGGGGAAAAAAGGCATTTTCAGTGTGTCTGGGTTCCCTGCCTGCCCTTTTCCAGCTGAGACATGTTAGCTAGAGAAGGGAAGGCAGAGAGAGTATTTTCCTTGTCAATTTCACTCTCAGCTGACTGAGGGGAAGTGAAATTGACAAGGAAATCCTGAGGAGCTCCCCAGAGGGAAAGAGGTCATTTTAACATGCCACCTTTCCCTCTTGTGTGTAGCGTGGGGAGGGCAGAATGCTCTGTAGCCACGCATGCCAGAGGTTTTGATTGTAGGCGTGGCCAACTCAGGAGCCAGCCGGAACTCCGTTCCTGTGCGTTCCTGCCCCAAAATAGCATTCTACACTACACTCGAGTTCACCCCTGTAATTATCTCAGGGTATTTTTTGTTTCCACATTACATTGAGGTCATCTCGGTTTCACCCCACACTTGTCCCGGGATAAATGGATGTTGTTATAACCAGGGATAAATGCAAGGTATTTGTGTTGCGAGTTGAACTCTGATAAAACTAGGGATGAGATCCAAGTGCGGAAAGGACCAGACTTATGCCTTTCTAAACCCAATGAGTTTAGAAGGGTGTTAACTTTGCATAGGTATGCACTGTAAATCACAATCTATACTAAGTTAATTAGGCAGTATGCTTAACACCTGATTTTCTAAAATTGAGTGGCTTAACTGGTAATCAAATTGCTAATTCAAGGTGTCGGCAGTGGAGGGGGGATTGTGTGTTTTATTGCACTTTTCTGGTAACTTCCTTGTGTTTTGTGATAACTTTTGCTCTGTGAGTCAGCAAGATATGCCGTGTTTTCAGGCAGTGGATGGGTGCAGCTTTCCTTGCACACAGGAGGAAGTAGTCCCCGAAATCAAGTGGTAATGAATTTTATCATGATTTTTCATATGGCCTGCCCACAGACTTCCCATTCCTCTCTTCTGCTGCTCAACTCTTTAGAATGGGAGGAGGTCAAGATATGTCAGGGCTGACATGCGGTGGGGCTGTTGCTCATGAAGATTATTTGGGGCTCTGTGTTGTTGTTTTATTATTATTATTATTATTATTATTATTATTTGGAGCATTTATATCCTGCATTTTCTCCCTAGTGGCAGCCTGGCTTGACCCAAGATCACTGGAGTTTAGCAAATATAGGAAGCTAAGCAATGTTGGCCACAGTTAGTACCTGCGTGAGAGACCACCAAGGAAAACTGGGGCTGATACACGGAGGGAAGCAATGGCAAACCAGCTCTGCTCCTCTCTTGCCTGACACATCCTGGGATTAGAGTCACCATGAGTCAGTTGTGACCCAATGGCACACGTTTCTTACTTTTTCTCCTCAGTGGGGATCCAAACTGACCGGAAAAAAATAAACAAACCAGACAAGAAAGGAAAGGAAGTTTCTGATGGCCAAGCAGGTTTTCTCTCTCTACTGGCTGGTCTTCTGCCCAGCTGTAGGCCTGATTCTCAAGTGAATATCCCTTTGGTTCTTGGCCTTCAGCAGGCACCTCTGGGCATACTCCAACCTTCTATACCTGGCTGCAGAGAGGAGAACAAACTCAGTGCTTTGTTAGTCACCTGCTGCTAACTAGCAGGAACTCCCCCAATTCCTCCCCTGTACTGTAGAGCTGTTGCTTGTTTACACAACACTTGGTATTGACCTTGACAGGCCATTAGTTTGATTCATTAAGGTACCTTTATGAGACATTTCGTCCTCACCACTGGGGCTGGATCCAACCAGCTTTCCTGCTCAATTTCACCTAACTCCATGGTTCACTGTAGCCCCCATATTTAGTAGCTTTTGTTCATTCTAGTCCCATGTTCCTCAGTGGTAGCTTTTTCAGCTGTCAAAAGGGGCTCCTAATCCCTTAACTGCCAATGGAAAACATGGGGGAAAAAATCCCTTCATGGGCCAATTAAGACATGCTGAGGCCCGTAGTATAATTTCAAGTTCAAGAGGCCCTATAGCAGGGTCCAGTCTTTTTGATCCCATGGGCACCTTTGGAATTCTGACACAAGGCACTGCGCCCAATCACAAAATAGTTGCTGCAGGAGGCATAAACTGTCAGGGAGTGAGGTTATGTGTCTATATATTTCCTTATATATAATTCAAAAGTCGGGGTCACATTCTGAGCATTCCACATGCTCCTAAATCAGTTGGCTCCATGATGTGTCACTCAGAAGCTGTCCCTATCCACTGGTTGTGTTGCCTGAGTCCCAGCCACAGTATGCTCCATCAGTCATTGGCCTGTCAGCCACCACTCAAGAGTACTCATGAGCCATTGGCCAGGTGCTGGGTCTGCTCCTCTTCCCCACCCACTCCAGCTACTGTTCCCTATCAGAATTACTGGCAGATGGCTCTCTCTCCTGATGAAGACATTTTGCCTCCTTGGCTCCTCTGTGGGACTAACATTTCCCTCAGGGGCTATGGGTAGGCAACCAAACTTGGTTCTGTCAGTAAAAAAGACAAAGGAATGAAACCCTTTCCACATTTTTGTGAGGAACTTTTTAATAGGATGCCTTTGAATTTGCACAGCCAATCAGAAGTCATATTGGGCAAAAGCCCCATGTAGCCCTGCCCAGTTTCTCAAAGCACTTAGCAGGTGCCAGGAAATATGTTGGGGGCACCATGGCACCGACAGGCATGCATTGGGGACCCTGCCTATAGCAAAAATGTGTATTGTTCTAACATAGCAATTTAGTGATTTAAAAAAGAAGTCAGGGCCCCTTATAATCTGATGCCCGAAGCTGTAGTTTATGAAGCCTGTGTGTAAATCTGGCTCTGAATTCTTTATTTGTATTAAATAGATTGATTTGCTTAGGTGTCTTGCAGAAACTTTGCCTGATATCCTTTCCCAACCAATTGCTCCATTCCCCCCCCCCCAAAAAATCTGTCTGTAATTAGTGAAGCTGCTACTATGAACTGCTGCAGTATCAAACATATTTAACTGAGAATTAATAAAGCAGTTGAAGGGAAATTAAATTCCAATTGATTGTTGGAAGAGCACCTATTGAGGTATAAGTATATAGAAGATAAATCTACTCGCCATGTAATTAATTCAAATCTGCAGAACCAATGAGTGTGTGACTCTCTTCCTATTATTGCATTGCGCTGGTGAGGAATGTTTAGCAATTTAATTACCATTTAGCCACACAACTAAAGGAAATTAGATATTAAGCATACTATCTAATTAACTTGGTATAGATTGCTTGCTAAACAAATATTACACATATCTAAACAATTTGTGCCAATTACAGGTCTCAACGTTCTTAAGGTTTAAAGCATTAATACCCAAATTAATTATGCATGTCTGTAATATGCATAGTTATATCGAACAGTGATCCCCCTCTTCTTGAAGATGTATGCAACCCATAGGCTTTAATTATCAAAACACCCCAGTATGTGGAACAGCAACAAAACTGCCAGTAGTAGCTGTTAAATTAGATTCAGCCTTCTGAAGCCATTATTATTTTGTAAAGCCTCAATCCATAATGGTTTCCCATATGCTAGGAACTCGATTTCTGCTGGCTTTGTAACACAAGCTGTGGATTCCATCAGTCGAATCCACAATGGTCTCACTTAATACATGCAAAGGGAAGATGTGACTGCACTCAATTGGTTCCCGTACATAAGCATGCAATCCTATATACCCTGAACTCCTTTTCATATGGCATAAATTCAACTGTTGCTTGTATTTCCGAACAAGCTGGGGGGCGGGTCATCAGGTTCTTGCACTTCCATGCCAGCTATTTAGAATCTTCTGCTTTTCACAGCATACCATAGTGAGCCTTTATATCCACAAGAACACAAGAAGCAGCTGCTACTGTGTCAGTAGAAGGTTGGCATTGCCTACTCTGGCTGCCAGCAGCTCTCCAGGGTCCTAGGTGGTCTGATATCACCAGCTATACTTCTTGTGTAACCAGAGATGCTATGAGCTGAACCTTGCTCTACTACCTCAGAGCCATGGTCCCTCCAAGCTGGGAAACTATGCAAATAAATGGACCCCACGGGGCTGAATAGGGACATGGGATTCTTATCTCATGACAGATGTTAATTTTCTGCCCCTAAGCTTTCTTGTCCTCCTTTAAATCCCTTTATTGGCACTGGGCATTGAAGGAGGGTGAGAGTCACAGCCCACCATTTTGTCCTAGGAGACTTCTGTCCTCTTTGTGTCCCATCAGCATGCTGATGCTTGCCCCCATAGATGCATAATCTAGCTAGAGGAAGTGGGCATGGAAGCAGGCTTGTTGAGCCTGTGAGCACATTTGGCATTTTGAGAACAGATCGTGGCCACCACCACAAAATGCCTGTCATTGGGGCTGGAACCAATCTTAAAATATTGGGAGATTCCAAGCCTAGCATCCTAGGAGGCAACTCTTTCCTGAACAGGTGCTCCCTGCAGACACAAAGGTGATGATGCTTCCTGAGGTCTTTTTGAAGCACCTCCTGCTCTGTGGAGGTAGAGGAAAACTGACAGAGGATTGAGCCTTTGCTTTGGGGAAGAGATGCCTTGTGAAAGAAGTGGGCATGAGAAAACCCAGTGATGGTGTCATGTTACCCACGGTGCAACACTGGGGATCACTGACCCTGTGGATAGGGAATTATGTGCACAGCTTAGTCTTGCTTACATGATTTCCTTACAACTCAGTATCTAGGTTCACTTGTACATCTGGAGCTTTAAAAATAATAATAAAAAGAAAACCAAGACTCTGGCAATCACAGAGTATCAAACTTAAGCTGCAGTCACACACACCAGTTGAAGGTGAAAGGAGACAACGCTATTTCCTCCAGAGGAATTTGACACACAGTTGCGAGATCACACATCCCTTTAAAGCTGCGGGCTCAGCCCATCACTGTGTAATCATATGCAACTGTGGGTGAGTCGGGTTTTTTTTTGCCATTTGTTTCCCTTGTACATAAATGAGGAACCACACCTCCCCACTGAGGGCCCCCTATGGAGTATGTGATGATGCACATACTGTGAAGGGAGGGGAAAACGGCACGGAGCTGGAATGGCATGATCAGACCATCCCAACAGCATGAGAGCGTGCTTGAATGATCAGAAAGGGGAAAGTCCATCTGTGGTCCGTTAGAGCTGGACTTTCCCCGGTATCTTTTAACTCCACTTCCATGGTGGAGCAGCACGGGTTACTGACGACTGTGGGACGTTTCCCAGATGTTGCTGTCTGATTGCTCCCTTTAGATCCATCAGGCATTTGCACCTATGTCAGTTCTAAAGGCATGTGTGATCACAGCCTTAGTCTGTTTCACACACAACCTTCCTCCACCAAACATCATTAAGATTTTTGTTTTTGAGAAAGCACTCTCTGGCCACAGAACAAGCTATCTCAGGTGCACTCTGCTGGATTAGAATGCTAAAATATTTTTAAACTATATCCACCTTAGCTTATAAGTGACCAGTTTTCATGTAGTATGTTGCGGGGGGGGCGAGGGGGAGTCTATTATCTTTGCTGTTTCCAACTTCTTTTTTGGCACTGGCCACATGCCTCCAAGACAGTTGTAGATGGTGTATGAATTTCCAGATGTCTGGGAAAGTGAACAGTAATGACTTAAATAGCATGTAGAAAGTCTTTACTAAAAAGTGCACTAATGTTGTGATCTTGTGCACAATTTCACAGGGTCAAATCTCACTAAATACAACAGGATTTACTTTGGAGTAGGCACATACATAAAATTCTACTGTGCGTAGGTCTGGGGGTACAAGTACAATCACAACAGCTGGTGCAGTGTAGTGACTATGAGCTGAGAAGACCCTGGTTCAAATATCACTCTGGACATTATAAGGCTCCTAAAGCTCAGAGGGGAAGATTCATGCAATATGGAGCATACTGTTTGGATCTGGGATCAGAGGCAAGTTGAGATTTCTCTTCAGTTCCCACGGGTGTGGTGCCTGGTTTAGATTGGGAGCATGGCACACATACTGAAAGGGATTCAACTTCCCTTCCCCACATTGTTGTGTGTTTTTACAGTGAGTCATGGGTTCTCCTCAATGCACACTTCAGACTGAGATCATGGCCTCCACTCCATGCTATTTTCCTGACCTGAAACAGCCCTGGGAGGGGTGTTTTTTGGTTCGTTGTGGAAACGTGTGACCCTTCTCACAAAAGCATGAAGCGTTTTTAAACTGGAAATGGCACTTGTGGTGGGAGTCTAAAGTTGCCAGGCCCAGGTTGGGAAATTACAGGAGACTTGGGGATTGACCCTTGGAAGTATATAGGGTTACCATGTACCTCCTCTTGTGGCAGGGTGGCTTACCCAGGGAGGTCCAGGCTACATCACCTACAATGTGGTGGTGACATCACTAGTGACCAACACTCCCTCTAGGCTGTGGAGTCTTGTGAGCAAAAATCCTACTTTGTGAGCTGCTGGCATTAAAGTTGTGAGCGAGTGATTTGGCTGCTGCATAAACCGGTTTGCTCTGGAGCCATCCTTCCTGAGCTATGACAAAAATATGTGAGCTGGAGGCTAAAAAACTGTGAGCTAGCTCACACTAACTCAGCTTAGAGGGAACACTGCTAGTGACACTGCAGTGTGTGCCAGAAGTGATGTCATCACACTGTGACTTTGCAGGGATGCTCTAGTATTAGGGCAAAAGCTCTATGGCAAAAATGGCTTCTAGCATAGTTTTTGTCCAAATACCAGAACATTGCCAAGACAATGATGATGTCACTTTGGGTATGATGTTGCCTTGTCACCTGTGATGTAGCCTGGGCCTCCCTCCTGCTCCTGGTAAGTCCTGCTGCTGGCCAGCTGATCCGTGGTAGTGGGTGGGACCTGTGGGTAGAGGATCCTCTACGGGCGCTGGCAACCCTAGGAGGGTAGGGTTTGCAAAGAGAAGGGGCTGCAGCAGGGTATAATGCCATCGAGTCCACTTTCTGCATGCCAGTGAGCTCTTCTTGTCCTGATATGAGAACTTCAGCTGCCAGACAATTCTTGGCTCTCCTGGCTATACAACACTCACTGTCATACAATAATTATTTATTAATTACCATTAATTCCTCCCCCCTAAATTTGCAGTCAGAAACATAAGGCTGCTGTGCTCAATCCAGGCATTAGGTGTCACAGTTTAAGTTTCACACTTGCCAACATACAGACTAAAGACATAGGCAAGGGTCAACTGAACAGCAGGCCATTCGAGGTTGCATCCCCCAACTGGTTGTTTTGCTCTCCTTCATAGAGGCCCTCCCAAAAACAAGTTGGTGACAAGAGGATCAAATGGTTGGTTTTCTTGGTCTTTTGCTTTGTGCATTTTGCCCTTAGATATCATTGTGGCACTAGCCCTAAACCTACATCCTTAGCCCTCTGTATGTACATCGACAGGAAACAAGATCTGCAAGTTTTTTTTTTTTTAATGGGCTGCACATTTATAGCTCTGTACCATCCCTCTGATGATTGTCTTTCTCTCCCATCCCCATTAAAAGCCATAAATCCATCTGTGAGACCCGGTAATTTCCCAGAAATCTTTGTAGTTTTGTGTCTGATTGGACCCTTACCGTTACACTTTATTTTAAGTTTCTGAACATCATCTCTTGAGATTTGTTTCCCATCTTTCTGCTTTCCCCCATCTGGTGTATTTCAAAGCATAAATCATCAAATCCTAACAAATTATCCCTGTGTGCAGAATGACCAGGAATCCACTGTAGAAATCTAAGTAGTCTTTGGAGACATGGATTCTCAAAGAACAGCTGAGTCCTTACCCACCTGAACAGACAAAACAGAATGAACAGGCTGACAGGAGATATATATATCTTGCACTGAATTATATATAAGGACATTTCTTCTCAGTATATCCCCACATAATGACAGAATGGATATATGTCATGTGCTGAAGGTCCAGAGACACAACATCCAAAATTCTCTATGATGTTTCAAGCATCTTCTCTAAGTCTCATGGGAGAATAAATGTTCCCCATGTAAAACCAGAAGTTCATCAGAGCCAGCCTCGAGTAGTAGTTCAAGTGCTGGACTAGGGAGCAGGGGACTCAAATCAAAGTTTATTTAGGTTTAATAGCCCATAGGCCATACACCATAACAAAATTAAGAGTTTAAAAGAACAGTAAAACAAAAATTTGCCGCTCAGTCCCACTGTGCCATAAAGCTTGCTGAGGGAACTTGGGCCTAGTGCTTTCTCTCGAGCTTAACCTTCCACACAGAATTATTGTGAGGATCCAATTGAGGAAGGAAGAATTTTGTTTGTTCCTCTGTGGAAGAAGGGTGGAGTTAGAAAAATAAACGTAATATAGATGAGCCCCAAATATCACACTACAATTTGGAGTATTCATTCTAATCCATTCATTCACGGAAGCAGAGTATGACTTCTTCCTCTGTGTGTGTGTGTGTGCCTGTGTGTGTGTGTGTGTTTTCCTTTCAGGAAACACATGTACATATACTCCAAAATAGTTTCTGAAGAAGAGTCCTTGTTTAGTGTCTTGTGAAAAGACTAATAACAGCACAAGATTGCCGGGGGGGTCTCCCTCTTCACTGTTTACTACTTGAAAAATTCCTGAAACACTTCAATAAGATTTTTTTTGTTGTTGTTAAAAAATACTACAGTGAGAATTTGTACAAAGACAACCCCTTTGAGCCTGGTGGGCCATAGTAATTAGACCATGTCACAAGAAACAGTTTCACATTCAGCTATTGTCTGTGTATTGATTTTTTTTCCTGTCTTTTTTTTTTAATTCCCTGTAACCCCCACCTTCCCCAAGAAGAAATCTGACAGGATGGAATGCTAACCTCTAGTGAACTGTTACTTCTTTAATAACTGCCAGTTCTCACAGCTAGAGGGTAGCTACCTTTTGAAGCTATTAATACAATCAGGAGAAAAATGCCAAGTCATGGAGCTGTTACATGCATGCATGTGTCTTATTTTTCTTTTAGGGGTATACAAATAGGTTTTGCTGTTGTTGATATAAGTGTAACACTGTTGGTTTGACCCACTATTAGAGTTGGGGGAGAAGGTATTTTATCCCTGAGGGGGAGCCGTAGGAGAGTTTGGGTGGGGGGAGGACAGTCTTGAGGGGGAAAGAGAATTCTGAGGAGAGAGAAAAGGAGACAGAAGCCATCTGGGTCCAAGGGCAGAGAACAGAGGGACCTGAGAAGGAGACCCTCAAGAAAGCTGCAGCCTCTGGAGATTTGCAGCAACACAAAAAGCCGGAACAACAGCAGCAGCAGCACCATGGCCAATAGTAAGTATTGCCATAGTAAGTAGAAAGTGGGGGAAAAAAACCCCTCTGGTTCCAACTTTAAGCTGTGTTATCTAAGTCTGAGTTTTCGCTGTGTGTCCTGCATTGATTCCCCATCCCTTTTTGTTGAATTAAGCCCTACTGCTATTTTACATTTGGTTATAGGAGACAGGAGGGTCTGGGAGCTGTGTTTGAATGCCCCCCTCTTTTGTCTGCTGGAGTGGTCATCCCTCCAGTTAGGAAGTCAAAGGCAGTTGACTGGAGGCACTGCTACTTCCTGGGGGGCACCCCCTCTCTGTTAACAAACGCAGTTCCCATAATTTCTTCCTTCTACTTGGGTTGGTTAGAGAGGGGTTACATGAGATCACTTTTCATATCTATACCCAAATATGAGGAGAATTTTCAGGCTGATTTTTTTTTTTTGGTTAGTTCCTGGCTTTGTCTTTTTACACTATTGCAATTATATTTCTAAAAAGGGGCTGCAATGGCTCAGTGGTTAAGATGCTGAACTGCAGACCGGAAGAGCAGTAGCTTGGCAGTTCGAGACCCTAGTGCTGCATGACGGAGTGAGCTCCCATCCCTGGCCTCAGCTCCTGCCAGCCCAGCAGTTCGAAAGCAAGAAATTGCAAGTAGATAAATAGGTATTGCTTTGGTGGGAAGGTAACAGTGTTCTATGTGCCTTGGCATTCAGTCATGCCAGCCACATGACCATGGAAAAAGTCTTTGGACAGTGCTGGCTCTTTGGCTTGGAAACAGAGATGAGCAACCCCTAGAGTTGGGTTTGATTGGCTTTTGAGCAAGGGAAGCCTTTACCTCTACCTTTAATGACATTTATACATTATGTACTACAAATCCATGTGATGGTCTCAAAGCCAGTATTTCAATCAAATGTTGTTAATATGGTTGTGGGTGGAAGCAGCTGCCATTTCATCCCAGTATGAAGAAACCATAAAAGAAGCTTTTGAACTTTCAAATCAAACCATGGGTAACATGAAATTATATAACTTCCCTAGGGATGATAATAGTCTTGCATTTCTATCCCTTCAATAGTTTGCTCACTGGTGTATCACCTCAAAAGGCCTCACATTTCATTGTTCGCAGACCTCCCAGTTCCTGGCAAACTGCTGTTGAAATTAAACCATGCTTTCCCTTTTTGGCTTAGTCCTGTCAACATCCAGGTGGGGCCTGGAAATCTCCCAAAATACAGAGATCACCCTCCTTTGAGAAAATAGCTGTTTTGGTGGGTCACGGGGGCTTTTCTTGAGTTTGCAGCATTTTTTTAAACTTCCATGGCCTCAAGATCCATATTTAAGTATCCACATATGAGGCCATATTTAGAGTTAACTGTATTGATGTGGTTATCAGGAATTATCCAGTGGATAATGATGAGAGGAAGCCGAAATACTTGTGCTCATCAAAATGATATCGGCTTAACTTTAAACTTTCTTTTACCCTGTTATTTTGCAGCTAAATCAGCCTCCCTTCCCTTCACAACTGTGTTCTTCTAGTTGCGTTCGCTCCTTCTCTGTTAACCCCTTTTTGCCCTTTCCTCTCTTGCCTCCTTTGTCCAACAGATATTTTCCCGTCTCCATCAGCTCTCTCCTTCCCTTTCTATTAGCTGCCTTCTTCCCTCCATACCCCAGTTACACACTGAGAGCCATTGTTATGCTCTCTGTTTCTTTGTGTTTCTAAAGCCCTCAAAAATACACATGGAACACAATGGAGTGAAGCCACAAAGAGAAACTGTCAGAGGGAAAAAAAAATATAGGGGTGAGGTGTACAGGTAGTATTTTGTGCTGTCCCTGCAAGAACCAGCAGAAATAAAAGCACCGAAATCTGGAAAAAAATACAAAACAGGAAAGCTGTACTAATATGGGTTAAGTGAACTGAAGGTCAGAGAAATACAATCTCAGTTTTGACTTCACTTTTCAAGGCATATGAATGGTATGCACAGAGAATGAGCTTAAGTGTTATTATGAATTGTCACAGTCAGATATTTGACTGGTAGATGGTGTTCTGCAGTTTGAGATCTAGCCAAGTTCTTGGAAATTGTAGATATATCTTCTCAGGATTTTTGCTGTTACAAGCAACATTGTCTTCTGGAGCTGAGCTAATGTTATTTGTCCAATGCCCAGAATGCCCAGATATTTCTTGAGACTTCTAGGCACTGCTCCAAGGGCTTTAATGACAACTGGCACAATGGGAACCTTCTTCTCCCAGAGACCCTCTAACTCTATTCATAGGTCTTGGTATTTGGGATCTTCTCCTGTTCTTTCTTTTCTATTATGCTGTCTCCAGGGTTTGCAGTGTATATGATCCAAACCCTATTTCTCATTGCCCCCCCTACAATTGTGATATCAGGGGGTGTTATGCTCCAGATGTTCATGTCTTTGCAATTCAAAGTCATGATGAATCTTTGTTTCATCATTCTCGATGATGATGGTTTGTACCCTGGGAGTTGTGCATTCTTGCTCCCTACACTGTGGGAAGGCAATGGGTACCCAGCAGAGCCTTCACAAAGCACAGTGATGGTGGGTCACTGGGATGTGTGTGAACACTGTTATGCCCTCCTGTTCACAACAAGTGCCAAAGCTCAGCTAGGCCACCCCACAGGGTCTACTGGTATCTTTATGGCATTTATACAGTGCATGTAATTTATATGCAATTGATACAAAATAACATTAAAATCACATACATATAACAAGACAATTTTGACCTGAGGAAACAGAAAATGGTGTGTGCACACACACAGAGAGACTTGAGTTTGATTCACACAAGGGAGAAGCAAAACAGATGTTTGAAGCTTTGAACTGAAACAATACTTGGGGCTAAACTTTGGTAACAACTACACAGGTGCCGGAAGGCCAAGATGCACAGACATCACAATGGAAACATTAGTGCAAGTTCTCTAATTCTCTAATGCATGAGACCCAGTAAGAACAGATCCGAAAGCAAGGACCTGGAAGGTGGTTTATCTTGTCTTTGAAGAGACGCGAGATTGCTGACCTCACAATTGCCTCTGACAGAGAAACCTGCTTTTGTTTGTTTTCACACCACACTTTCGACAAAACAAAGGAGGAAATCGACTTCCAATGAATTTAAGCACAAGCACATCCTTTTATGTAGGTCGGTGGAGCTACTGCATTTTTGTCAGGAGTATATAGATCTTAACCAAGGCAAAAAAAAAAGAAGACGAAGCAAAGGAGGGAAACATATAAAAGGAATCACCCGGAGGAGTTGTTGCCGAATACGAACCATTCCATCAGCACTGAATTCTTAGGAAAGTATTCTCTGCAGACTACAAGATGAATTATGAAGCGTACAAAAGGTAGCTCGAAGACGTCTCAAAAAAACAAATTAAAAATTAATGATGAACAAAATCAAATTTCTTTTGTGACTGATATTCCTTCACCTGCAGATAACTATAAAAAGCCATCAAAGGAAGAAAAGGCATTAGTTTCTAATTTAATGTGACTTACTGGAAGGAAATAATCACTAAAGCTCTAATGATTAGCTTTTTGACAGCTTCCTAATCCTTACAAGTTGTAGGTAAGAGTCATATCAACTCAGGTTGATTATCAGTCCCCAGCCCCCCCCCCCCAGAGTAATTCAGACTAACTCACAACTTGTGATCATGTACATGAAGTTGCAACTTTTAAAAGCATGTCTACAGAGTAAGCCTTAGAGCAATAGATAAAGAAAGAAATCATAGCTTCTGGCTTACTTCTGTCATCAACATCAGACACAAAAAAGCTGTAACTGAAATCTTCCCAAGGTATGGTAAAGGTATTTCGAATCTGATAACAGTACACCTCATTTTTACCAAACGTCCGGTCTCATCAGTTGATCTTGTTCAGGTGTGGCAATCAGTTAAATAAATTTGGTAAATATCCTGATGTCCCTTTAAAATAGTGAGATCTGAACTTTTGTAGCTTTTGGGACCGTGGCTCAGAGACGGAACATCTGCTTGGCACCCAGGTCAATCTCACATTCAGTTCCTGGCATCTTCAGTTAAAGGGAACAGTATGCGATGAGAAAGATATGCCCTAGACTCTAGAGAGCTTATGCTGTTTAACATCTACATAAAAGTATTTAGATAGTCGGAGCATGGTGTTATCAATATGCCAAAAACCTTTGGCTTTATCTTTCATTTCCTTGTGAAAATGCAAAAACAATGCCTAGGATCAATGACAGGCTGAATGAGGAGGAACAAACTGAAGCTTAAGCCAGACAAAATGAAGGTATTGTTTGCTGATGACATGGCTGTTCCTGAAATATGAAGATAAGAATATAAGAGCTCTTCTGGCTTCCAACAAAATTCTATTCAGCTGAGAATCCTGTTTCCCACATTGACCAGCCAGACATTTTGAAATTCCCATAAGTAGGCCCAATGGTAGTGTTCTTCCGGTGTCTAAGCCCTTAGCAACTGGTATTCAGAGGAACACAAGCTAAGAATCCAGAGTTTTCTTTAGCTCCTCTGGTAAATAACTAACAGGCTGGTAAATGCTTATCTTTCAAGATTTGATGAGATTGGGCCAGTTTGGACTATCCAGGTCAGGATTGTGTTTGTCTAATCCTTTTTTAAAGTAATTTAAATTGGTGTACATCACCATGAACTAATTATTCTTTGTCTGGTGTGTGTGTTTTTTTTAAACATTTCTATGCCACCTTTTTTCCTGAATAGGCTTCTCAATATGGTGAACATCAAACATTAAAACATTTTTAACATTAGGGGTGTGCACCAAGAAAAAAAAAATGTTATACTTTCATATTCAGAGTGTTTTTTTTGGGGGGGGGGATTTTTTCCCCCATAATGGCTTATCTTCATGTAGGACATTACCAGCTTGGGATTCAAATATGTGTGGATTTTCAAGTTTGGAGCTTTGGAACCATCACTTTCAACGGGAATTCTACTGGAGGGTCTGGGCAGCTGTTCATAAAGATAATGGCACCAAAATTGCTCAGAACGTACTTCTCTCTTGAACTCCAGAGATTCATTGCTGATTTGGGGATAAGGGGGCTTGCCTTGAAGGGGCTGACCTCCTTTCTCCAAGGTTGGGGACAGAGGGTGGCACTCAGGGGAGGGAATTATCTCAGTGACACCTACTAGAATGTGGTGTGCCACAGGGGTCAATTACCTCCCCAATGCTGTTTAATATCTACATGTGCCCCTTCATCCAGATTATCTGGATGTATGGGCTGGGTTGTTATCTATATGTGGATGACACCCAGCTCTGTCTACTGATGGATGGCCACCCAGACTCTGCCCCAGAAAATCTGGACAGGGCATTACAAGCCATGGCTGGCTGGTTACAACAGAGCAGACTGAAATTGAATTACTCAAAGATTTATTTATTTATTTATTCATTCATTCATTCATTCATACCCCGCCCTCCCTGCGAACGGGCTCAGATAAAGGTCCTGTACCTGGATTGTGAGGGATTGGGATCAGGGATTGGGCGTCCAACCTTTGAAAGGGCCCTATTGGTGCCAGCATCAAAGATGAAGAGCCTGGGAGTATTTCTGGATGCCTCACTAACTATGGAGGCCCAGAATGCTGCCACTGCCAGGTCTGCCTTTTTCCATCAGGCAGTTGGCTCCATATCTGGCTACAGTGCAATGGTCACTTCCAGATTAGAATACTGTAATTCTCTTTATGTAGGGCTGTTCTTTATTCTGCTCCAGAAACTGCAGCTGGTGCAGAACACAGTGGCACAGGTACTGATGTCGCTGGCTGTGTGGGCCCACATCCTCTCGGTGCTGCGTGAACTGCACTGGCTGTCTATTGAGTACCAGGTCCAAGATGTTGGTGCTTACCTTTAAAGCTCTATACAGCCAGGGGCCCACATATCTGTGAGACTGCCTCTCCCTCTATGAACCCTGAAGGGCTTTACGATCTGCCAATCAACATCTTCTGGTGGTCCCTGGCCCCAGGGACGTCTGTCTCACCTCAACTAGGGTCAGAACCTTTTTAAGCCCTGGCCCCTATCTGGTGTAATGAGCTCCCATATGAGATCAGGACCCTGTGGGACCTTTTACAGTTCTGCAGGGTCTGCAAGATGGAGCTTTTCCACCTGGGTTTTAACTAGGGCAATGGGCATCCTTCCATCTTTACTGGACCTCCCCTCAGTGGGTCAGAACTGTGTACTATAGATGGCATCCCTGAGGTCTTAATTTTAATGACAACTGCACTGGATGAAGGTTATTGTGATATTTTACTAGTGTTTTAATTGTGTTAATTTTTGTATACTGTATTATCATCAAATCTGATGTAACCATCTTAAATAAAAAGTTGTAAAAAAAATCTGATGTAACCTGCCCTGAGCCCGCCATGCTGGGAGGGCAGAATATAAGTCAAATAAATAAATAATTAAATAAAGTGACTGGGACCAAGGGATGTGATTTTACAGACCCCTAAGTAGATGCCTCTTGGCTAACACTCAGTTCTAGCCACTGATTCTTGGGGAGATGCTGGCCAGAAACACTGGGAGGGGGGGAGAGAATCCTGTCTGCTTTCATTTCCCTATCCTTACTGGGCATTTTTAAGAAATCTGTTGAAAAGTCTGTGGTTGCCATGCTTCCTTGTTGTGGTCTGTTTGTTTCACAAAGTGTGGAAAAAGGCAGGCAACTATCCCATTATTCCCTATGGGGCATTTTTTCAAGGGTGTTTGAGTGGCTGTTTTCAACCAAATGACACCAAAATTGCAGGATTATGAGTTCTGCCTATTCCCTTAAGAGCATCCAAGTGTCAAGCAAATTGGACCAAGGGTTCTAATCCTATGGGTCACCAAACAAGTGCCCCCCGATATCCTACCTGCAGTAGAGCAAAGGGCCCTGCTCTCACCAATGAGAGACAGAGAAGGAGAGTAGCAGCTCTCTGCAACTTGTCTCCCAAGGTGGTTGACTGGGGTGCTTTGTTCCCACCCCTTGCAAAGATTTGACTAGAAGGGAGAAATGTCATTGCTCAGGAAATCAGTGGAATGAAAGAAAAACATGAGTGTGTGCTACACTGCTGGTATGCATCCGAATTTGGGGTGGGGGATGAATTGTTTTGGGGAAGAAGGTTTCATTATACCAGCAACCCCAGATGTGTATTACCATTCTGGGAAATCAGTGTACTGACCTGAACCAGCAGTTTTTGTGCATATCTTCAGCCTATGAATTCATTTATTCATATCTCTATAAAAACATTTAAAATAAGACACATACACACACATACACACACGTAGTAGTAGTTGTAGTAGTAGTAGTAGTAGTGATGATGATGATGATGATGCATCATGACACCAACGCAGACATGATGCAGACATGACACCAAAGTCCTGGGAGAAGGCCAATAACAATTATTAGAGGCATGGCAAACAGAAAAAAAAACTTTACCCTCTAATTATGAGTTTCATAAAGAATTACATTCTTTTGATTTCAGTAAGAACATAAACATAGGTAGGTTGCAAGGATGAATGAGACAAAAAATCAAGAAATGCTGGCGGGGGGGGGATAACAATTCAGTTTGTTGTGTTTAGCTAGTCCCCATGTTTCTTTATACAGCTAATGCCCTTGAGAATATCACTTGCTATGCTTATAAAATCAGAGTAGACTTTGTGTCTGGACTTGGGCCAGTTGGATCAGCTATATTTTTTAATGGTTATGAACTTCTCGGCAAATGTCCATATCAGTTATAGAGCCTAAAAAAGATACAATGTACTATCAAATCTCTTGTGCAGTTGGTCCAAGGCAAGTGGCGATAAAATACTTTCTTAATCTGAACTTCACTTAGCAATGAGTCACCCCACAGAGGCATTAAGCAGAACAGAGCACAGTATATCAGTCTGAATATTGACTCCCTAGTCAGTAGGTGTGCTTTAAATGTATCCTAGAAATGTCTGCATTCCTTTCTCTTAAACATTTTGGCAACTTCATTGATCAGTTGAAAGCCTCACTATATTTTGGTGGATATAGAGAAGAAAGAAAGAGAATTACTTATCAAATTGGTATCTCAGTTAAAACAAACTTTTAAGACCTACTTAAAATGAATCAGCACTCCATTATAGTGACTAAGAATATATTTTATTTATGGACAGATTCGCTCAATGACATTTCAAACACAAGTTGTTGGACTCAAACACAACTTTAATTCTCCCTCGTCCAAGATTAGGAAGCTCTGCCCAGCCTGCAACCCATAAATCATCCCTCTAAAATTGGTGTGGCCAAGTGGGTATAATGTCAGGCTTGTTTTGAGCTTCTGGAAAGGTCCTAGTGAGAAACAGGTTCCTGGGTATCACCTGATGTCCTAATGCTCCCTATTTTACAAACAACAACCTTTTTTTTCATTTGTGATATGACAGCTTTCACATAAAGAACAGAAGATTTTTTGCCTTTTCTTTTTTAGTGTAGGGAACATTTTTTGCTTTAGAAAGTCCCTCTCGAATTACTAAGACTGTGAACATGGCAGGGTGCTGAAAGAGTTTCTTTAAAATGTTTTTTTTTTAATGAAGTTATTCAACAGGAGCTGGCTAAAGTTTAAGAAATCGGGGGGGGGGGGTGAAACCCTTCTTATTCAATTTACCCATCTGGGATAACATTTATGGAATTAAAATAAATGTAAAGATTTAGTTCTATCAGCAGGATTATAGAACTTCTTGAATTAGTTCTGAAGAAGTTACTGATTTTCCATTAATTTCTTTGAAGTCCCACTTGGAAATGTGGGGGTCCCACCTAGTAAAGAAGATACCTATGATCTAGTCTATGACCACTCACAAAGCTTACTGGGTCACCTTGGAAACAATACCAATGGATAGGGTAGCCAACCACCAAGTGTGAGATTTCCCAGAATTACAACTGATCTCCAGCCAACAAAGATCAGATCATCAGGAGACAATGGCTACTTTTGAGGGTGAACTCTATGGCATTATAACCTGACCTCCATTATAACCAGGCATTATAACCAGGCTCAACCCTACCCCCACCCTCCAATTTCCAGGCATTTCCCCAACCCAGAGGTGACAACCTTATCAGTGGAGGGTGGCATTATTTTAGTAGATTGCATTCCATATTTGGTGGTAGTGGAAATTGCTGTCAAGTTGCAGATTATTTATGGTAACCCTGTAGGGTTTTCAAGGCAAGAGGCATTCAGAGGTGGCTTGCCATTGCCTGCCTCTGCGTCATGACTCTAGTATTCCTTGGAGGTCTCCCATCCAAATACTAGTTAGGGCCAACCCTGCTTAGCTTCTGAAATCTGACATCAGGCTAGCCTTGGCTATCCAGGTCATGACACTCCATATTTACAAAGCTTGAAATTCCACACAAATGTATACTGACTTTGTTTTTAATTTACATTTCCCCTCCTGTAGGGTAAATGCTATATCTCTGCTCTCCCTCACTCCCTGATTTATGTATGTGAATTTGTGGTATTTATCATTCTTGTCGTTTTTTTCCCTTATATGTTGGAAACCATTTTACAACAGATAGGCTGCAGGGACTTCTGTGACTAAATTATAGATCACATGCTGCTGTTTTACTCCTCATTCAAAATATCAAAGGCATCAATTTAGAATGGCAGGGAGAATGTTAACAATTTGCATTAGCCATACTTGTCACAAGTGGTGATTTATCATTTATATTCACTTCAAGTGTTTAACCATATCATTCTGCTGTCAGCACTGTAAATACTCAAAATGTGTGAGACCCTTGGACGAGAGTGTGGCTCCGTGTCACATCTTTCATGTGATGAGCAGAAGGGCTTTGTTTTTATGGGACTCAGAAGGCTACCTCCCACAAACTGCCATTTGCAAGTGTTGACATTTTTAAAGGTCTGGCTGAACTTTTGCCTTTCCCAGCTGTCCCAGAGAAGAGGGGTCCCACTGTCTCTCTGGATTTTGATGCCACCTGGACAGATAGATGTGAATTTCATCTGCTCCAGATGCCCTCTTTAAAAGGCTGCATGTAGATCATGGGGCCCCAATCTTCTTGGGCCAGTGGGTGCTTTTGGAATTTGGAGATGATTGAGTAGACACTATGACAAAATGGCTACCATGGAGGTTTGGGCCAATAACAAAATATTGGGAAATTCCAGGCCAAGTGACGTCCCAGATGGCTGTTTCTGAATGGGTGCTCCCTGCAGACACAAAAGTGAAGCCTTCTGGGCTCTTCTGAAAAACCTGCAGACACAAAAGTGAAGCCTTCTGGGCTCTTCTGAAAAACCTTCTGCTCCAGTGAGATGGAGGAAAGCCAGGACTGCTGTGGTGAAGAGATGCTTTAGGAAAAAAGAAATTTGGGTCTGGAGCACAACAGTCAGCACCATGGTGCCCACAGGAACAGTGTTAGACCTCACTGACTTTGAGCTTCATGGGAGACAAAGAGAATCTGTGACAGAAAAGAGAAGCTGTGATATCTTATAGGCAAGAAGCAGAGCAGCAGTCTCCCAGTGATGATCTACCCACTATGAAGAAGTGAAGCCATTGAGGAAAAAGTGCCCCATGGTCCCATTGCAGCTAAATAGTCCAAAATAATTGGGTGGGCTGGCTAGAATCTGGAAAAGCCAAGGAACCCCAGTTATGTCTCTCGAAGGCCACGGTCAGAGGTGCCATTTGGTGTGGAGGGGAAATGAGCCTGTTTCACCCAGTGGAAATTGACACGGCATTCTGCGAACACACATCCTTTGTAGCTGTGGGCTCAGCCCGTCACTGCCCAATCAGATGGCACGTTTGGCCAAGTGGGGGTGGGTTTTTTTCCCTTTTGTTTCCCAGGCACGTAAATGAGGAATTGCACCTCTGCACTGAGGGTTCCCCATGGAGTATGCAGTTATGTGCATACTGCTAAGTTGGGGGGGATGGCACCGAGTCGAGATAGAATGAGCAGACCTTCCCAACAGCATGAGACTGTGCTTGAGTGATCAGACAGGGGAAAGTCTGTCCATAGCCTGTCGGCAAGCATTAGGATCAGACTTTCCCCAGTGTCTTTTAACTGCTTTTGTGGTGGGGCAGCATGAAGTGCTGACAGTTGTGGATGTTGCTTTCAGATGTTGCTTTCTGATCATGCCCTTTAGATCCATCAGGAATTCACAGCTGAGTTGGATTTAAAGGCATGTCTGACCATGGCCAGAGGTACCCACTAGGGCTGCCAAGTCCAACTTGGGAAATATCTGGGGACTTTGGGGGTGGAGCCAGGAGACTTTGGGGGTGGAGCCAGGAGAAAGGAAGTGACATCATTTTGTGATGTCACATCCTGTGATGTTGCTTCCACATGCTGACACATGAACTCATGAAGTTTCCTAATACTGAATCAGGCCATTGGTCCATCAAGGTCAGTATTGACTACTCAGACTGGTAGTGGCTCTCCAGGGTCTCAGGCTGAGATCTTTAATGTCACCTATTACCTGATCCTTTTTTAGCTGAAGAGGCTGATATCTCCTGCATGTCAAGCAGATGCTCTGTCACTGAGCAACGGCCCTACTGAATCCTTCCTCATCTCGGCAGAATATGAAGCACTAAGTGCTACACAAGTGCTAAATATGATTTTCATATCATAAGAACAGGAGAGAAGCCACAGTGGATCGGCCCATCCAGTACAGCCCATCCAGTACAACACTCTGTGTCACAACAGTGGCCAAAAATACCAGGTGCCCTCAGGAGGTCCAGCAGCGGGGCCAGAACTCCAGAAGCCCTCCCACTGTTGCCCCCCAAGCACCAAGAATTCAGAGCCTCACTGCCCCAGACAAAGGGTTCCATTTAGACCTTGTGGCTAATAATAGCCACTGATAGACCTCTGCTGGATGGGGACAGAGAGAGACAGACAGACAGACAGACAGAAAAAAGAAAGAAGGAGAGAGAGAGAAGGAAAAGAGCTGGCACAGGCACTTACTTCCATTTAGACCTTGTGGCTATAATAGCCACTGATAGACCTCTGCTGGATGGGGACAGAGAGAGAGAGAGACAGACAGACAGACAGACAGAAAAAAGAAAGAGGGAGAGAGAATGAAAAGAGCTGGAAGAGAAACTTACTTTGCCAGCCACATGCAAAAGCAGCTCCTTCAGTCCCTCCTTAATCTCTGGGCGGACCTCTCTTCCTGTGGAAGCTCTCTTGCTGACTTCTTAAAGGGGAAATGTCTGGCGAGGCTTTTTACTGCAGGGCAGGCTCTCTGCAGACATTTCCCTTTTAAGGCAGCCATTTTGTCCCCCCGGTGGGCAACTTTGGAAAAGCGGGAGGGAAGGACTAAAAATCAGTGTTTCCCCCGCCCTACCGGGGGACTTGGCAGCCCTAGTACCCACTGGCCCAAAATGTCAAGGTAAAATATAACAAGTTATCCAGACTAGACTGTCAATTTTCCCACTGTATTCCTCGGGGTCCCCTATGCCCCAGTAACAGCATTTGGGGAGATCAGTGAGTGCAGTGGGAGGCAGGGAAGCAAGAAATTTTCACCCTGACATTGGAAAAGTGAGTCTGGATCCAACCCAGTGTTTTGAAATTCAGACTGAAGAACTCAAGATTTAAACAATCAACATGGAGGGTGTACATGACTCAAATACAATCTTTTTAGCAGAAAAAAACAGACAAACAACAAATTTCAAACCAAAATAAGCATATTGGCCAACTCAGTTCTGCTGATAGGAGGCTGGCCAGGCCATGATGAGATGAGGAAAAATTGTGTGAGAGAGACTGTAAAGGAAATAAAGCCACAAGCACACTTATTTTTCTTTCAAAATGAATATGGATCTCAGTGCTAAAAAAGTATAAAACAAAACCCCTTGGAGGATGGCTTTATAGGCAGCTGGAGCATTACCACAGAGAACACCTGCTGAGGCAATCATTTGCCATATTTACTTAGACTGAGTAATGATCAGTGGCACGTACGGAATATGGAAATTAAAGCCCAACACCTTAAGTAAAGACAAATCTGGGAATGTCTCTGCACTGCCGGAAACCCTGCTTATCTCTTGTAAAATTTTAGTGGTGGTTGTGCATTATGTGGGCTACCCATCTTACTCCATATCTCTTGCCTGAGCAAATATCAGATCACATAGAAAACCTGTTCCTGGACTGTACCACTTCTGTCTGGGCAGCAGGGTGTAGGTGGGGGAAATCTGGAATTAATCCTAGTTAAATTGGACTGGAATTTAGGACAATAAAATTCTAGAGCCATAAAAGAATGGAACAGGATGCTCATCTATCATTCCCTATATAATTATAGAAAGGGTCTAGCAGAGGGCCAATTTATATGTTAACACCATGCAGGAGTCAAGTTTACCATAGTGTACCACAGCATTCGCAGTGGTGAACACCCTGAAGTGTGAAAACAGACACATATGTGTTTAAACAGGGTCTTAGAATAATATTTTATCAGTTGACAGTCTTTTTTGTTGGGTTGGATTCTTGCTTTACAATTTTTAATGTCATTACCTATATGTTTTCATATGCAATGGTGTGTATTCAAGCATCTGTGGATCTTCTAGAGAAGGACTTTCCCTCTTCTCCCTCCTGCTCTCACCTTCCCATAAATTTTGTTCCTGTGGGTCAGTAGACTCATCAGGAATAGCACAGGAGCAAAGTGGAGGTCTGTTATGTTATCAGCAGACATTGCCACTCCCACAAAGTGCAATATTGTTCAGTTGGAGGAACTGCATGGTTAGGTACATGTCAATATTCTCAGCACCAGCAAAGTTGGCCGTATTGCTATGTTGGCTCGAGCAGGTTTTATTTTCATTCACAGAGGTGATTTTTTAGCTTTGTACTCATCTATGAATAAGCACTGCGTGGAGATGTGAACCAGATGCAGTGTCCTTTGTTGCCAGGACTGCTAGCTGGAGAAGGAACTTTCAGGTAGCAGTGGCCAGCTATCAGAACCCTCCAGGCTCAGGAACCAGGTGATGATGGCTGAACCAAACACCGTTCACATCCACCTCCAAACATTTTAAGCTCTACTGTGGTTGTTCTGTCATCAGAGGAAGTCATTAGCCTCAGAATCATCAAAAAATATATCCCTATGTGCCTCCATTCAGCCAATTTCCTCTGTGTTATTCCAGTTTTATTAGTATAGTTGTTCCTATTAGTTACATTAGGTTTAACATGAACTTTCTCTTTGCACCTGTTTTGTTTCTGTAAGAAGCAATATAATTTGATTCCTTTTTTTTCACTCTGGGATGGTCTTAAGCATAACAAGTTATGGGTAGATCACCCCCAGCTGTGCCAGAGTTGATGTGAGTTAAATTTAAATTTAATCAGGATGAATGCGCAGCAAGACATCCATGCAGTAAAGTGTTTTGAAGAGAAGCCAAGGTGCATTACCCATCTGTATGTTGGTTATTGATGCTCTCATAATACAAGAATCATTTATAAGGTGGGAAAGAGAGGAAGATGAAAACACTCGACACAAAGCATGCCTAGTATAAGGAATGTTGCTTTTACCATAATAGAAATATTTCAGGCATTGACAATTGTTACACTCAGCTTATCATTTTCTTCTGCCCACAATAAACTCAACAATGATTTAAGCATTTTAGAACCCCTTCCAGTTCTGCTTCCGTTCCTCATATCTTGACAATGTGCTATATATGAACAGGAGTCAATGCATCCATCTTTGCTTTATGCAATGTGTTACATTCAAGGTTAAGATGATACCGGAAAAAAAATGAATGATTGGAAATAGAAGAGAGTCAAGTGAATACTGGTGGAGTACTAGGCAACACTAAGTAATATCAAGTGTTTTCTAATCAAGGGAAGAAGAAGAAGGAGGAGGAGGAGTTGGATTTATACCTCACCCTTTACTCAGAATGGCTTACAATCTCCTTCCCTTCATCTCCCCATAACAGACACCCTGTGAGGTAGGGTGAGGAGCTCTGAGAGAACTGCTCTTGAGAGAACAGCTCTGAGAGAACTGTGACTGACCCAAGGTCACCCAGAGGAGTGGGGAATCAAACACAGTTCTCCAGAGTAGAGTCCATCGCTCTTAAACACTGGCTCTCAAAAATACATAGGTTTGGATCCAGTGATGCACTAGAAGAAACATAAATTGATATAGCACAGTTTTGCTTGCAACATCGAGCTGTTTCTTTCCAATATCTTCTAATGTCCAGGAAGTCTCTTGAGTATCTGGGAAAATGGCTTGAATTAGGGATACTCGAGGTTTAACTTAGTGCAAGAGGCAAGTGGGCAAGTGTGAAGATTGGAGCATGCAGAAATCTTATGGTGAATCCAAGGCATAGACTTTTCTTAATGCTCATCCATGCTTATTTTGTACAAATAAAAGGTGCCAGTCCTCATATATGTAAGGTTGCACTAAAAAAAAAATGTATCAGTACCCCACTGATGTATTTCAATCTGAACTCCTTGGCAGGTTATGAGTGAAGGTCTAAGTGCATTCTGGGTTTTCCTCTGGTCCTCCTTGGGTCAATGTGATTAGATGTGTGGGCACCTGGAAATCCATGCAGGGAACTTCATTCCCAGGTACATCTGGACCCGATTTGGATTGGGGCCAAGACATGTGAACAGAAGGGGGTTCAGCTTTTTCCTGTTTCCTGTTGTCCCTAAGGGGACAAATTGGGAAAACATAGGTATAACCCCATCACTTGTAATGGAGCTCCCAATGAGACAAAAAGTATCCCCAGTCAACAGCCATTTTGGATTGCCTAGGCAACTTCAGACTGTTCTCTGAGGGCGTGCAGGCAATCTCGAGAGGTCTCAGCTTTTTAAAAGTTAGTTTTTAATAATTTCCTTTTACCTCCCCCCCCCCCCCCAGTTTCTGAAAACCTGAGGATACTCCCAGGTCAACAGAAACATCTCCCCTGTCTGTTCCTGGCCTCATTGTATAGAACTTTAGATTGTTTTGATCTGCCCCCTAAACACAGTTCAAAACTAGATATTTAGACACAGAAATGTCAGTGAAACACCATTTCACTGCTGGACTCCCCCCTTTTCTTTATACCTCCCCCCCCCCCCCCATGATTGAGCATCCAGTATTCAAAATGCTTTACACACATCCTCAAATCCCTCTAACACCTGTATAAGATCAGCCAATATTGGCATCTCCATATTGCAAAATCAAGGCTGAGAAAATGAGAGTGTTTGACCTATGGCCGTATAGCTGCATTTCGCTATTCTATACAAATGCATGTTTGCGCTCTCTCGCTTTCTCCCCCACACATTTTTTTTTTAAATTGTAAGAATAAAAGTTTTAAAAAATGTGTATGTAGCCATATCTGGTGCGAACATTTTAGTGTGTGTTCTCTGCCGTAACACAGCAGGCTGAACACATGATCTTTAAAGTCCATTTTTAGTCTTCCTGTCCTTTGGTTCTATTATAAGGCTCAAAGCTTGCTTTTTTTCCATTCCTCATTGCTTTGTATGGTCCAAAAGTTATTAAGCAATCTTTCGCCACTTTATCTGAAGATGCTGACATCAAATGTAATATAGACTCACTATCATGACCATATAATGCTGGTCTATGAAACAGTTTTCTTTTAGCTTCTCACTGCTAGCAATGGATACACGAAAGGTACCCCCACTAACAGTCACGCTGGAAAATCCAATTTCCTGCACCAAAGGATAGATATTGATAGATGCAATTCCACTTGATAGATCCATAAAAACCTAGCTCACTTATAAATAAGATACTGTATTCATATAACTAGACCAATATATTCTTCAGATTGAGCACAGAACCACAGTTGGGGGGCGGGGAGTGAAAGGGGTTGAGCTACATAAGACGCATTATAATCCAATTGCATGCACATAGGCGAAGTTTTGTTGCTGAAATAGTTGCTCGGGACTCACATCAAATGGCAATGTGGTTGAGGAGGATTCTGTGCGTAGAATAAGGCAATTCCTAAAATCAGGAACTGACTGTAAGAATAAAAGAATATGCCTTGCATAATGGGTACCCTTCCAGAATTGTTGTCCTTATGCACAAATACATGGAAGCAGTAGAACAATCCTTTCTCAATAAGTCTGCAGTCAAAGTCTAGATACGAGTAGGGTTGACAGCCTCCAGGTGGGGCCTGGAGATACTGAATTGCAACTGATCTTCAGTGGACAGAGATCAGTTCCTCTAGGGAGGAAAATGCTGTTTTGGAGGGTAGACATTTCATCCCCAATGAGTACTGCTTATCTGGGTCCACCCCTAAATCTCCAGGACTTTCCCAGTCTGGGGTTGTCAGCCCTAAATATAACCCAGGCAGTGAGCTGTATGTAGTGAAGGAGCATGTCCCCTTGCTTCCACCCAAACATCACAGCGCTCCATTGAACTCTCTGATGAATTCTCAGCCCAGAAGCAAGCCTTGCGTGTGCTGAAGTGAAACATGTCATTTGTACTTCTAATCAGGCAATCCAACTTCTATCCCTGGTTAGTTTCAGGGCAGTACCAGCAGACTTCACTACATTACCAGGATCCTCATGCATTAACTGCTGCTAGGCACTATTTATATTCAGTGCATACACACACATCACCATTCCCCAAATGGGTTCAAGGTAGCTTGTATCAAGAAAAGTTGTATTGCACTTTTCAAGATCTAAAAAAAAGTTACCTGTTTTTTGGAGAGCGCTGATGGATTCATTCTGTATGAAGAAGGTCCCAAGTCCAATTCCTGGCATTTCAGCTTAAAAGGATCAAGCCCTGGAGAGTCACCGCCAGCCTGAGTAGATGTGATTGGGCTTGACAGACTGATAAACTGGCTCAGAATGAGGCAAGGGTTTTCTTTTGGGGTATGTGTGTGTGTGTGTGTGTGAGAGAGAGAGAGAGAGAGAGAGAGAGAGAGAGAGAATTCAATTTTGGTAAAATGTGTATGTATTCAAGCAGTTGGACATGGAATGGTATTGTCCTGGCTGCTTGGGTCCCCCCAATCCTCATTTCCCTTCTGCAAATAAAAGTTGGGATTCCTCATTTTTATGCCAATTTTCTGTTTCTTTCAACCGTGTCCCCCCCCCCCCCCGGCAGTAAAAATCTGCATTTTTAAAAGCATTTGTACATCAAGTAACCGGTATTTTAAGTTAGGGATGGATCCAACTAGCTTTTCTGCTGGCGAAAAGGGGAGGACAAAGGTCCTCTTTAGCCACCAAAAAGTCTATGCTGGGGGGGGGGGGGGGGAGAGAAGTTATGGGACTTACATGGACAACAGCTGGGTGAAACAAGGGCCAGAAATAAAGCCTGGGAATTGGGCAAGAGTAAGTGAAAAAGCTCAAAATATGTCTAACAAATGTTGGAAGTGTAAAAAGAAAGAAGGGTCTTTTTATCATATGTGGTGGACTTGTGATAAAGCAAAGACTTATTGGTCAAAAATACATGCAGAAATGGAAAAAATCTTGAAATGTACATTTAAGAAGTTGCCTGAAATGTTATTGCTAGGACTTAAACTAGAAGAGATAAATGTAAAGAAAAGGACAATAATATGGTATATGATTACAACAGCAAGAATGGTGTATGCACAAAATTGGAAAAATGAAAAAATACCAGAGGTGTGGGAATGGTTGAAAAAACTGTTATATATGGCTGAAATGGATAAGTGGACTAGAAAATTGAATAATCTTTACTCAGAGACTTTTCTGGAAGACTGGAAAGATTTGAAAGAATATGTTGAAAAGTATTGGGATATGAAAAACTATATCTATACATGGTTATAATAGCATAAAGGAATAGAAATATATTATATGAATGTTTTAGTTAAAATTAGACAATGAAACTGTTTTTATTTAGAAATACATAAGAGTATAGAAAATAAGAATTGGTGTATAAGTATAAGTATTTTAAAGCTATATAACCGTCACCAGAAACGAAACATAGACATAAGTATTACTATTTTGAATAAAATGGAAAATGTGTTATGCTTCAGATGTGGTGGGAAACCACCAAAACAAGATAAAAATAGAATGTACAAATAGAACAAAATGTTATTTAATATGGAAAAAGGGATTTGTATAAGGTTAAATGTATTATTTTCGATGGGTTTTTTTTGAAAAATAAAAATTTCTTTACAAAAAAAAAAAGAGTAAGTGAAAAAGCTGTCTGTCTGTCTGTCTCTCTCTCTCTCTCTGTCCCCATCCAGCAGAGGTCTATCAGTGGCTATTATTAGCCAAAAGGTCTAAATGGAACCCTTTGTCTGGGGCAGTGATGCTCTGAATTCTTGGTGCTTGGGGGGCAACAGTGGGAGGGCTTCTGGAGTTCTGGCCCCGCTGCTGGACCTCCTGAGGGCACCTGGTATTTTTGGCCACTGTTGTGACACAGAGTGTTGTACTGGATGGGCCGATCCACTGTGGCTTCTCTCCTGTTCTTATGATATGAAAATCATATTTAGCACTTGTGTAGCACTTAGGGCTTCATATTCTGCCGAGATGAGGAAGGATTCAGTAGGGCCATTGCTCAGTGATAGAGCATCTGCTTGACATGCAGGAGGTATCAGCCTCTTCAGCTAAAAAAGGATCAGGTAATAGGTGACATTAAAGATCTCAGCCTGAGACCCTGGAGAGCCACTACCAGTCTGAGTAGTCAATACTGACCTTGATGGACCAATGGCCTGATTCAGTATCAGGAAACTTCATGAGTTCATGTGGAAGCATGTGGAAGCAACATCACAGGATGTGACATCACAAAATGATGTCACTTCCTTTCTCCTGGCTCCACCCCCAAAGTCTCCTGGCTCCACCCCCAAAGTCCCCAGATATTTCCCAAGTTGGACTTGGCAGCCCTATATGGTATAATCTGATCTCATCACAGGGTTGCCAGGTCTGGGTTGGAAAATACCTGGAGACTTTGGGGGTGGATCTGGGAGAGGGTGGGGTTTGGGGAGGGGAAGGGCCTCAGCATGGTACAGTGCCATAGAGTCCACCCTTCAAGGCAGCCATTGTCTCCAGGGGAACTGATCTCTGTCAGCTGGAGATCAGTTGTAAAAGCGGGAGATCTCCAGGCCCCACCTGGAGGCTGGCAGCCCTGTCTCATCAGATTTTGGAAGCTAAGCAGGGTTGGTACTTGGATAGGGAAGGAGGGGAGTACTAAGGAAGACTCTGCAGAGGAAGGCAATGACAAACAGCCTCTGCTTCTCACTTGCCTGGGAAGCCCCTGGTTGGGGTTGGGTAAGTCAGTTGTGATTTGATGACACATACATATTCAACCCATTAATCAATACAAATCAATTAAAAACTTTTAAAGGGTGGACAAGTCTACTTCAGACCTCTGAGAAATACACCACTGTAAGTGAATTGAGCTGCTTTGCAGAGTTTGGTAGAACAATATATATATATATATATAATTTAAATATATATATATTATTTAAAAAGGAAAATGAATATCCAACATTTCAGCCTCAGTTATGTGCAGCACAGAATTACTCGCCAATTTCCCCCCTGGAGGATGGGGATCTAAGGGATGCTTGTTTCAATTCCCCTGTGAATTTTCATTACTATAGTAGACCATGTAGACCAGTAGACCATGAGGCTGCCTTCAAAAATACTTCAGCCTAATAAGGAATATATATCTATATATATAGATATATATTATGATTATGTATTCGAATGTAAGTTTATTTGAGACTTTCATATTTGAAATGAAAAGAACCATTCATCCTGATTTTGCTAGCTCTCTGCAGACTGGATTTAATGGTGCAACTAGTAACTTCCCAAAAAGTTTGCTGAGATTTTTTTTTGAAGTTTTCCACCTTCTCCCTTGGATCGGGACTTCCTTGCCCCTCAACTGCTGTTCCCACTTTGCATAACTTACTGGAGATGACAAACACAGCTCTTTTAATGGCTGATTGCTTCATAAGCATCTTGAGCTCTGGAAGCTGGTGGAGGGTGTCAGAACTGGATCTATGCTCCTTCTCTTCTGAGATGTGGAAATCCTGTATTCATGCCAAGGGATTTCCCATTGCACATGTTGAGCATAGACAAGAATGAGAACCCCTTCCATGCACAGAGCTCCCAGCTGGAGTCCCTGGAATGCTGCCAATTTGTATGAAAGCTGTTCACGAGGCATCAGCTCTTTAATTCAACTCATTAGTTCTTGATATTATTTGGTACTTATGGAAGATGAATAAATCAATCACAGTGTTGCTTCGTAACAGTGGAGCCACACTCCTTGCAAAAGACACATCAATAGATCAGAAATGGTTAGTGAAGTATATACATGAAACCAGTATTTAGAGTTTCAGCGCAGGCAGTAATTAGAGTACCGCTTGTCAGTTCCCGTGCGTTGTGAAATATTATGGCATGTTGTGACTTTATTTTGCAGGATCTGTTACATACCTGTCACTTTAATTCAGCTCAAAGGTGTTCTTTATGACAATTCATATACTGTCATAAAGTTAGTCAGTTATGTTTATTACTGCAACCCTGTACTTCTCAATGCTGAGGCTAAATTGGAAAAGGCGGGGAGAAGCATGCACAGCTCAAGAAGATCAAACTAAATGTTGAAGGCAGCAGGAAGATACTGAAGGGAAATTTCCCCCCTTTTTATGTTTATCTCTTTCCCAGCATATACTGGTGTGTTTCCCAGGTCTCTTTGGGGCTTGATAAATGGAGGGAGTGGAGCAGTTCACATTGAGCCACATTGCAGGAAAACAGAGGAAAGGAAACAAGACAAAAGACAGTAGACAAACTTCACAAAGAGCACAGGGATAAGTAGAACATATTTACGGGCAGAAAGAAGTAGTTACAGAAGGAAATTTTTGTTAGTCTTCTTATCACAACTGGATATAATCCTTCCGATTCACCCGAGGGATGTGTTGAATGTACCATAAACATTTTGCTAGAGGAGGAGATTGGATTTATACCCGACCCTTTACTACCCAAAGGAGTCTCAGAGCGGTTTACAATCCCTTCCCCTTCCCCTCCCCACAATAGACTCCCTGTGAGGGAGGTGGGTCTGAGAGAGCTCTCTCGAGAACTGCCCTTGAGAGAATAGCTCTGAAAGTATTTATGACTGACCCAAGGTCACACCAACAGCTGCATGTGGAGGGGTGGGGAATCAAGCCCAGTTCTCCCAGATTAGAGTTCGTGCTCCTAACCACCACACCAAACTGGCTCTCCTTAGACTTTCCTCATAGTTTCTTGAAAGTTCCACTTACTGGAATATCCTGGATTTAAGATCAATTTTGTTTTTGTTCCATGTCTTCTTAATTTTGTCAATGGGTGGAGGATTTCTTCGCAAAACCTGGACTCTAAACAGGCCACCATCCTTCACGAATAAGAGTCATATGATACCCACAATCCACCAACTGAACAGCTTTAATAACATCCTACATTATTTCATTTTTCATTTGTCCCAGGTGGGATGTGCATGAGACATCTGGGGCTAGGGATGCTGTGAACCTCGCTGCAGGCATGCTCAGCATATGTGCATGCCTTATGTGACTGCAATGATAGCTCACAGGCTGAGCCCAGGATCTGGCTATAGTGCTACAGTCAGACTTGAGCAATTGCTGACCCAGGGGTTGTGGTGGCATGCTTGTGGGAGCAGGAGAGAGGCATGGGGGTTCTGTTGAGAGTCAACAAGTCTGTTAGGGGTGAGGAAGGATTGGTGAACAGAGTCAGGTTGTGCATGGGCAGCTGAACAATGCACCAAGGGGTTGGCTCCTAGCTCTCCACAAGCAGACAGTGTTTGAGCCAAGCCAGAAGGTATTTTTTTAAATTGCTGTCAAGTCACAGCTTACTTATAGCAATCCTGTGGGGTTTTCAAGGCAAGAGCCATTTAGAGGTGGCTTGCCATTGCCTGCCTCCACATTGTGACCCTGGTATTCCTTAGTGGTCTCCCATCCAAATACTAACCATGGTCGACCCAACTTAGCTTCCGAGATCTACCCAAAGATCTGGCTAGCCTGATCTGGCTAGCCTGGGCTTGAATATCCTTACATGAAACATTTTGCCAGTCTCATCAAATCTCTTGCTGTTTCCCTCACAATGCCTCACCCTAGGAGAGAAGCCAACATGCCACTTAATAACAGATGTTAGGAGGCTAATAGCCAAAGAAAAGCCTATTATCTGCTGGTGTGCTTCTTGGATGGATAAGGCTGACTGCTTTGGGTAGCAGGGTTGGGATGTTCGGAGATGTAAATATTGTGTGTATGTTTTATTTCTGTGATTAATGTGGGGTTTTACATGTATGTTGTAGTTTAAAAAGGCAGGCCTCTAGAGTAAGAAAGAAGGGGGCTGGATGGGTGTGTGAAGCAAGTTATGATTAAATGGTAGCTATATGCTAAGGATCAGAACTGACTGGTTTATGTGAGAGTTATTTTAGTGTGTGTCAGGAGTGGGTGAAGATTGAGCCCTGACCTGGATAGCCCAGGCAAGCCTGATCCTGTCAGATCTCGGAAGCTAAGCAAGGTCAGCCCTAGTCTGTACTTGGATGGGAGACCTCCAGGGAATACCAGGGCCGGGACACAGAGGCAGGTGATATCAAAGCCAACTCTCTGAAATGTTCTAGCCCCACTAGAGGTCACCAGAAGTCACCATGACTTCCAAGCTCTCAAGCACACAAACACAATATTCACCCTCCCCCTTCAAAGAGGAGTGGGTGAAGAGTGTGAAGCATGAGAAAAATCTGTGTTCTTTGTGGAAGTTATTAGCCCAAAAGGTAAGCTTGGAAATTAAATTTTGTGGATATAATTAGATTGTGGCAAGTGAGAAAATAAGCCTTTGTGCCTAGGTCTATTTGAGGAATTTTAGTAAAAGGTGAAAGATTTCTTTAGAAAAAGAACAAGAACTGTACCTATCTGAAACCATTACGCTTATGTGCTTTGCTTAAACTGTTACTCTATTATAGTAAACAGATGCTATGCTTAAGAAAAACTGTTTCTCTAGAGTAAAGGATCCTTTTTTTTAACCTCAGAGCCACCTCCACATGCTGGCTGTTCTGTCTTCTACCAAACATAACTAAACCATCCTGTTCTTAGGGTCCAAACAAGAATTCTAAGGCAAGAGCCTTTGGTGGCCATGGAAATAAGTACAAAATGTCAAGGATGGCAAGGAGGTGGCATAACATGTCACCTCAAAACACTACAGAGAGATGTTTACAAGTGTTACAAATAAGGGGTTGCAGCAAAGAGCCAACAAAAGTTACATGGTGACAGATCTTGGCTGATTCTACATCTAGCATTTGCTCCACATTTTCTCAACTGGGAGGAAAAAGTGCAGCTCAAAACCACATCTAAATACCTTAAGACAATGCTGTACTGACCACAAAGTCACCCCTGAATGGCCATAAAACAGCCATAAATCTATGCAGAAGGTTCAGTTAAATCTAACTATCAAAGAGCTCGAAAGTGGCATGGAGTGTGGAAGCTACCATAAAACCTGATAATCAAAGGAAGTGAAACGGGAGCATGCAATGCAGAGGGGGATTTCTCTTCCAATGTGGGTTTCCAATGGAACGAAAAACCAATGCAGAATCAGCCCCAGTTAGTCTATTGTTTCTTGTCTTAATTGTTAATTATTTCTTATATGGTTCTTGTTTCTTGGGAGTGTGGGAAGCAGCCATTAAGTAATTAAATTATTAAATTATCAATGTCCATCCCTTCCCAGCTACACAATGTTTATAAAAAAAACCAAAATCCACTGGTGCAGTTCTTATGTGAGCCTGTGAAGCCATGGACCTTCTGATCTGCTGTGTGCATGCTGAGGGTATGTTAGTGCCAATGTTGTGGTCTCTTCAGGGAGTCAGAACTCGACTGAAACAGCGTTCAGATGAGATCCCCATGGAAAGATGTTCTCTCCTTGCAACACACTTATCACAATCCTTTCCGAAGCTCTTCACAGTTTCTCTGCTTTGCTACCTCTATTCACAGCTCCTTAGCTTCCTTGACCAACTCCCCAGCCAGCTGTGTACTCCTCTTTCCCAGCATTGTCCTGGCTATTTCCAACACTTCAGCAAATGCTTACAGTGTAGGTTTGGAGGGAGTATGAAGGAAAAGTGATGTTTTTGAAATGCTTTCACAGGTTGTTACACAATCTATGTGAAACTTTTCATGGAATATATTTTCATGGAATATTAGGTGGATGCAGGATTTTCAGAGCATCTACTATACTTCTGCAGCTGGGGAGAGGGAAAGGGTGGTACAGAGAAAAGCCCGCATGAAGACATCTTGTCCTTGTTTGTTGGTCACGAGACTCTACTTGGATTATTTTTGGCTAAAAAACCAGTTTCACCTATATTTAAAATTCATGCAAGAGGCCATTTTTATAATGGAATCGTTTTGTAGTTTTAATGTTTGTGAAAAAAATAAGTATTTTTATTGCATTGTTTCCCCATTTTGTAATCCCATTCTGTTGCATTATTTGTTGCATATATTGTAATGAGGTTTTTGCAGCTCTTTTCCTGATTTTTGCATTATATTGTCTTTACTGCATTGCTTTTTAAGTTGTGTCACTTGCTGAGTCTCAGAGAGAAAGGTGACATATAAATGAAGCGAACAAACAAGTCCCTATTAACAGTGGTTAATAATCTATGGGTTCAGACAGACCATAACTTATCATGACACAAGTCACTGGTCTTCAGATCATCACACTAACCCTATTTTCATTAAATCATGGTTTTGCATTACTTCTAAGCTGAGACAAAATCAGCATATTGATCTGCCTCTAATTTTATCTGACAGTAGTTCACCATTAATTATATTACTGCCCATCAGTGCAACAGATGTGCATTTCATCCTGTACTCCTTGAAGCTTTCTATATATCCCAGTCTTAAAACTTGTTGCAAGAAATACTGTTGGAAGAAAACAGGTATCTTTTTTCTTTCCTCTAGAAGAAGTTCTGCAGTATTTTATGCTACTTGAAAAAGTGGCATGCTATAGATTAATTTGATGAGTCCTAAACAACATACACAGTATTTGAATTACCTGATATTATGCTACAATTGGAGCCTCTGGACCACCTTAGAGCTGTTAGAAAATGGTTATTTTCTCCATAAATGTATAGTAGGTATAATCAACGTATCTTCTACGATCGTGCTAGTGCTGCAATTTGTTTTTTATGAACATGGGAAGGGATTGTGGTAGTCTATGAACATGAAATATTGTTTATCCCTTGTAGATGAGATGCTGCTGGGTTTTGAATAAGGAAAAAAAAGAAGGTTTAGGAAAATAGAATAAAATTCTACCTCTATTTGTCACACATAAATCATTGCTGCATTGAGTGGCTGCTTTCAGATCAGCATATGGAATTTCACCAACATGTTATGTCTCTGCCCATTCAGTGCCCCCATACAAAAATTTGGCTAATTATTTTCAATATTTGAGCAATTTAAAATATTTCTGCCATGCATACTGGCTTATGCAATCCATCCAAAATCACAGGTTAGCAACAGAGTGAGGCGATAAATATTTATTTATTCACTTAACGTCATCCTTCATTTATACCCCACCTTTCTCCTAGTGGGCACCCGAACCATACAACCCTGTGATGTAGTCCAAACTGACAGTGAAAACTGTACCCTGATTTTCTCCCCAGTGCCTATCCAAAGCAGCTTACAACATCATTCTTGGGTTTTTTTCCCATTTTATTTTTACAAACACCCTATTAGGTAGGTTTCACTGAGAGAAAGTGGCTTGCCCAAGTTTACCCAATGAGCTTCCATGGAAGCGTGGTGATGTGAACATGGACCTTCTAATTTGGAATTCTAAGCAATAAACCAGAAAGTTCCCAATCTTCAGGGCCTTCCTTCCACTGCTACTTCAGTTGTCATTTCTTTTTTGTGCTGTGTTGGTCATGCACAACAATACCCTCCTTCCAGGAGTAGGCTGACAACCTTAAATTCAGCAGCTAAATGTTGCCATCCTGTTCCAGTGTGGGACTTCCTCAGCTGTGCAGGCACAATGGTCTTAGCAGTGATATTAGGAAGCTGAAAGGAAGTGATCTTCAGTTGAAGTTGTTTCCAAGGCTGAGGACAGACTGGCAATCTGCCCCGCCGAGAGCTCCTCTTGGGAAGCAGGGGAAGGGAGCCCGTTCAGACATCCGCATCCCTCCGCTCCCTTCTGCACTTACGTGCTTTGAAGCTGGTTTCCTCTCGCTTTAGAAGGACACCGGGAGAAACTGGTGTCCAGAGGCCATCTGCCACTTGCATCCCACTTTGGTACAGTGTGAACTGGAAGAAGGCGGGATTCGAGCGGAGGCAGCACCTGGGGTCGCTCCACAGCAGTCTGAATGCTCTGGTCCAGTATGCTAACGCAGGAATCTGGCCAGTGTGAATGGCCAGCTCCGCAGCACTTTCCCCCCACAGCTTTTGCCTCCGGATTCCTCCCGCTCCATATTGCCAGTCTGTTCTCAGCCCAACTATGATGTCGGAAATATTGAAGAATTCTACTCTCCACAGCTTAGGGTTGCCAACCAGTTGTTACCAACTGAAGGGGGGCTTACTGTTGGGTGATTGTGTGACATCAGTTCCAGGGAAAACCTGGAAGTGACATTATGTCTTTCTAGGAGTTGCCAGAAATTCTATGGTAAAACAAGAGTTTCTGGTGGTTCCTAGAGCAGACCGACTTGGCTTCCAGGTTTTCCCCAAAAGTGAAGTCAAGCCACCACCTGACAGCAATTATTTTCTTCCTGCCTGCTTCTGTGCAGCGATAGGACATGTCATACCAGTGCCTCCTTGGATGAGGAACAGACAGAGGAAGCCAGCCTCAGCCCTTCAATGCTGCAGGAAGACCAGCTGGAAAAGGGAGAGACTCCATCAGGCACAGAGATCCAAAGCTGAAGCACAAGCCCTGCAGCCACCAGTCTCACCCCCAGGGTCACGAGAGCCCTTGGAACTTTGGAGAAGCAGGACAGGAGGGGAGCAGGACCAGTGTCATAATGTGGTTGGCAGCCCAGCACCGGTCAAGCTCTGCCCGGGAGTCTCAATCACCACAGGATCAGGACTAACAACGACACAGGCTGTTCAGCCATTGATGAACTGCACCCACCCCTGCATGACTCAGCAGGGTTTTCCTGATGAAAGCAGCCAGGAAAGGGCAGGCTAGTGCAGGAGCAACTTGTCCACAACCCCTGCGTGGCTGCTGTTGTTCTGTGCCTGTTCTAGACCTCAGTGTGTTTGATCTTCTGGACTGGGACCTGGCTTGTGATCTTTGGAGTCACCCTTCTGGTTTGACTCTTGGGCTTCTAAAATACCTGTGCTTTGACCCCGGGTTGTGTTTGGACTACACTCGTTGCCTCTCACTTCTGGTACCGGCCTGAACCTGGACAGGAAACTGGAGCCAGCGGTGGAGCATTCACTGACCCCAGTGGGTACCTAGAAACCCTGCCACAGCATCCTCTGCTCTGTGTGAGAGCTGTCCCCTGTTTCCTCCTGCAGAGTGATTTCAAAGAGTACATGTGCAGTGGATAAAAAACTCCCAGTTTCTCACCTGGCCTTGACCCAGTGTCTCTCCCAAGCCTGGTGCCATTAGCTCTGTTAGATCTCTAATGTTCTGTTTCAGATCCCCTTTCTCCTCTGGGCCTTATGAGAGGTTTTTCTGTCAGTCAAAATGACCTGTCATTTCATTCACAGAAACGACGATGATGGTTAAAATTCCATGTGTGGGAGCAGAGAACCACTTACCTCTGATCCCACATGTAGAATTTTGATCATCAGTGTCACTTCTATGAGTGAAATGAAGTCATTTTGACTGATGCATAAGGGGGGGGGGGGCTCTCACAGGTAGTAGTGGTCTATTCTGTGCTTCAAAGCAGCAAATATCCACTTGTCACAAATCAGCCTATGCCATCCCGAACAATCCAAATAGGCCATAATACGAGACATGTATTTTATTTCTCACCATGCATTTACACAGCCTTAGCTCTGGAAAGAAAAGCATAGTAATTCAGCATTAAAAAACCCCAACATTATCTATGTATTTAGTAATCCACTATGTATGTTTAATTCTTTACACCGGAATTAAAGTAACTGGATTTTCCTTTATGAAAAATGGAAAAGCAGATTACTATCCTGTAGTGGGGGGAAGCGGGCTTAAATCATGACCTGAGAACAGATCCCATTTTGAGGACTGAAAAAAAAACTAGAGGCAATTTCCATGGTATCTTTCTGATATGGCACTAGACAACTGTCAAATAATCTTTTTTTTTTTTTTTAATTTCCAAGCTGATGGGATTAAAAACATCGTGATTGTTTAAATGGTACCAGAGCAGGGGAATATTTTGCACTGTAAAGCAGAGGACCTTGGAGCATTACAGTATAAAGAATGTATTTGGAAAGGCTTTATCAGAAACATTATGATAGCACACATTTCTGATAGAGGGGTAGCTATTAGGTCAGAAAGGTGAATGTTACTGAGCTCACTGAGATGAGATCTAAGATTAAAAGCTCAAAAAAAGGAGAACTATTTGAAGGGGTTTTTTGTGGCTTATACCATCCGCCTTAATATCTACAAACAATATTATCAACACAAACCTGTCTCCCAAATAACCTTCTTTTAAAGGTAATTGTGATTTATATCCTCCTCCAGAGGGTTTCTAACAAGGAAATCATGGTGTAGCCCAGAGGTGCCGCCTTACTCGGAGGTAGCTCTAAATAATGGGGCACCCCACTTCTAACCTGAACCAGAGACCCACAAACTCAGGTCAAGGAAGGCACTCCTGGCCTGAAACTGGTCAAAAGTTCTGAAAAGGGGGCTCAATTTCAGGGGACACAAGTGCAGCCTTCCAAGGCAACCTCCAACCTCTCCCCCACATATGAAACAATGGCCGTTCCACCAGGTAAAGTATCTACCTTTCTGAAGGCTATTCACAGAGGATACCTGGTGAATAGCCCTTCTGTCTCCAGAGTTTCACCTAGCCCTTTTGTGGGAAACCTACATCTATGTGAGAATCCTTTGTCTCCACAACAATCCTTCCTGCTCATTCCCTCAGGATAACAAGATAACCAATCATACATTCAAATGTTTAGTGATCCTTTCTGATGCAAATCAGGACCCCATCTCCCTCCTTTTGTCTAAACCTGGGAACCTATTCAACCTGCTCTGACAAAACCATCACTGGTCATCAAATCCATTCAGCTAGCTCCAATATAGTCATCCAACACCTGGCTAATCCCATCGTTGCTATTGTGAATCCAAACTCTGCCCCTCTGGAACCCCACTGGTCACACCTAGGTCTTACTCTTTCTGATGCCACACTCCCTGGGATCCCTGATTGGTCCAGGTAATCTTTTGTCTTCACCTGAGACAAGCCCCTCAAGGTCTCTCATTAGTCTGTATTGTTTTCCAATGTCTGTAACAGCCAAGACACATGGCCTCAGATTGTGTGTCTGCCCTGGATACCAACTGGCAGTTCACCCACAAACTATGATTGGGCCATAATCTCATCTCCATGGACCCCTACATGTCTGGACACATAATATCACCCTGTAACTGACTTCCCTATTCTCTATCAATCACCTCTGCTTTCTTAGTTCTGTGTTGCTTGCTCATCTTGAATACTTAGTGTGCTTGTAATTAGGGAAACTTCTCAATAAAAACTATTCAATTTACTCTTCAAATCTAGAGTCTTCCTACTGTGTCGGACCTTGGTATAAACTGGTTCGTGCTCCCTGATACCTCTCTGGACTCCCCTGCTAATTTCCCCAACATCGAGGCAGACCATTGGTGGTAACAATGGCACCGTATCCTTCTTAGCTATTCAGATAATGACCTAAGTGCCTGGTCACATGGGGAGATCTGGTATATGACTATCTCATCCCTTCATGAGTTAGGCCAATGTTGATTTATAAGAATTCATATTATAGATTCCTGCTCCATGACCTAGATCTTTTGACCTCGCCAGAGTAGAAAGGACACACATTGAACTCTATTTTCATACCATGAATGCCACTGTGGTGGTGCTGTCTAGTTGCTGACACAGAAATGGCACTGCTGGTCCATTCCTTATCAACATTCCACAGGGGAAAATAACAACATGCACCTCCCTGCAACTCAGATGACATAGCAAGCATGGCATAGTCCACTGTAAACCCAACAGCATCCACCAATCAGACAATGGCAGCTGATGGTGCCCCTGTGAGTGGCACACACAGGTGAAGCCACCCACCACTCACCAATCCATCCCCCCATCCCCCATGGAGAGCCAGAAGACAGGGAGGAAAGACCCAGTAAAGGTGCAAATCTAACAGACAGACATGGCTGAGTATCTACATTTCTAAAGGCTATTCAGAGGCCACCTGGTGAATAGGCCTTCTGTCTCCAAAACTTCACCTAGCCCTTTCGTGGGAAGCCTATGTCTATGTATTGTGGGCAGGAGGTTCACCCCTTCCCCAGCTACAGACAGGAGGCCACCCACCAGTCCATTCTCTATGTGCTGGCATTGCTCTGTGACATTGTCACACTAGTGGCCAGCTAGGGTGCAGCACCACTGGTGATCCGCTGCAACATCTCAGAGACATGCTGTCCTATCTTGGACAGATGCTGGTGGGGGCACATCCATGGCTCCCTGTGTGCTTCCACCTCCCCGTCTGGATCGCACTGTTAGGGGATGTCAAAAGGAGGTTATAAGAATGAAAAACAGAGGAATTATAAAAGGACATGGAATGCTAAAAGGTACCACGTGAATTATATGTAATAATAATGTTATAACTGCACCAAAGCATTTTGTTCTCAAAGCTAGCCTTGCTGAAATGAAAAAGATTAGAGAAGTGATAAGCATTCAGCAAGAGAAGAGATAACTTCTTGAAATTAAGGTCCATCAATTGAGATGCTTCCAGGCAAGCATCATAGCACAAAGGGATTCCTTAAGATCCATTAATATGGTTTCCTTGGGGGGGGGGGGCAGACTATAAATCTAATGACAAACTTTCAAGTGTAAGACTTCAATTTTTATGTATTTCAGATTTGCCAGGTGCACTGAATTAAGAAGAAAAAGAAGAAGAAAGAAATAACGGGCAGTCACATATTGTAAAGGGAATGTGAAATTAGAGTCATTTTTGCATAGATCTTACCTTCTGCTTTGAAAAAAAAAACACCACCCTCTCCATTTTTATTATGGAACTGTTGATGCATTGGGGGGAGGGGGTGATGTTGGATTAATATGCAACAGCTGCTACAACTTCATAATAGTTTCCTAAGTACATAGGTAGGATTGGGTTATTTCTTTTTAATTGTGCCATTCACACTGTAACTGCTAATACCTCCTCCATTCAAGATCACTTAGATATTGAATTGGCTTTCCTAATAGGCATGATGAGGGCCATGGAAATTTGGATACACCTGCTACCTAAAGCAAATTCCGAATGAGCATTCAGTACTAGAAACACTCATTACTGTTGTAGAAACATTAATCCAGAGGGTTTTTTAAAAAATGAAATACTGTATAATGCCAATCAAAATGTTCTAATACAATCTGGATACATTATTACCAACTGCCTTTCTTTTGTATTTCTGCCTCCTCCTGAGAGCCAGCATGGTTAAGAGCGGTGGACTCTAATCTGGAGAATGGAGTTTGATTTCCCCACTTCACCACATGATGCCTACTGGGTGACCTGGAGGCAGTCACCATTTTCTCAGAACTTTCTTAGCCCAACCTACCTCACAAGGTGCCTGTTGCAGGGAGAAGAAGGAAAGGCAATTGTAAGCTACTATGATATTCCTTATGGTAGAGAAGTGAGGTATAAAAGACTTCTCCTCCTCCTCCTCTACTACTTAGTGTGTGTGTGTGTGGGGCGGTGATGGCGGAGTGTCTGTTTTACATGAAGAAGTGCTTCCATGAATAAATAAAGAAGTGCTTCCATGAAGGTCCAAGCTTCAATCTCCAGCATCACCAGTTACAAGGATCAACTAGGAGTTAATGGGAAAGACCTTGACCTCTGACTCTGGAGGTCTGATACTGATCTTGATAGACAAATGGATCTGACTCAAAAGATGACTGCTCCTGGTCATTCTTGCTTTGTTGAGTTTTTAGTGCTTTAATGTTCACAAATTTCATTGATTTTATGTATTAAACTGTTTTTACTTCATTGTGTTTAGTTGTAACCTGCCATGAGTCTTGATGAGAAAGGCAGACTACAAATTAATTTAACAGAGGAGAATAAAATAACTGTGTTCTCTTATTGTTCTCTGTGTTGTTGTTATTATTTTAAATGACTGGTGGCACTGATCAGTTTTAATCTCATGCTTGTATTATGGTGGAAGAGTTAGGTAAATGTAAGTCCTGAATTTAATGATTTGTGGGGTTTCCCTGTAGATGATAATGTATACTTCAAAGGTGAAGTACAGAATGAACTTTCAGCAAGCCTGTTACACCTTACCCCACCATCTCCACAGAGAAACATGCAGTCTTCAAAGATTCTCTACAGATTTATTCATGGAAGCACTACTTCACTCAATAGGGCTTGCTAGCTACAGCCAACCTGCCTCCTCCATAGGCCACTCAGCCCATGGTCCAGGGCCCTTGTCTTTTGCTCCTGAAATCTAGTCCTCATGTCAGCATAATATAATACACCTTAGGAACCTGTCTTTTGGGCCAAGAGGGCAGGTTAAAAACTGAAAATAATTTTAAAAGATGGTGTTGTGAGTCTGTCCTGTGAGGCCCATTATATTGGTTATTGACTGTGACACCCTCTCCCCCCCCCCCCCAGCCCAGCAGTGCCTGATAAGAGTCAGGACTTTTCATAAAATAATGTCTTTACTGTTGATATTTTCTTAATAAGCTTTTCCCTTACAAGGAAGGGATCTCGGAAGAGTGCTTGGCAAAAAAAAAAAAAAATTGCATGAGAGGAATTGCAGGTTAACAATTCTGGGGCAATCAGATCTAAAAATCAAATTTCTCCTCCCAAGGAGACTCATCTGTCCCCTTCTATTGCCATTTTCCACTGGCAGGTGAAGACTTTTGTTTCCTTTGGCATTCCTTCTTCCTACTTGATGTTTTAATTGTTGTTTTTATGTTTTTGCATGTTCTATTTTTAATTGTTTTAATGATGTATTTTTGTTAGTTTTAATGGTTTTTAAGGTGTGATTTTATTATGTATGTTTTTAGTTTGTTCATTTTCTTGGTGGTCCTTAGGAGGGCAGAAAGGTGAGGTATACATTTTGCAAAATAATTAAAGAAACATACAAAATGATAAAAATGGCTGAAAGCAAAGTATTTGGGTGAGTCCCTGTCTTTGGGAGACTGTGCAGGGTCAGCAGATCCACTGCTTTATAGGAGTAACTCTTTACCTCTAATTAGGCTCTGCCTGTGCATTTGCAAATAAAACAGATTTAAAATGACACCATATGCATCCAATTGCTGCTTACCCAGACTAAACAACCCTAGTAATGCTGCCTCCAGGAACCTCTCAGGCACTTGAGGAAGTGGGGAGCAAGAAAGGATATAAATAACGACTGTGATTAGAGCTGTGCATATTATGTCATGTTCTTCACATTCCTGATCCATTAATTGAAACAATGAATTGTTATTGGCATAGTGGGGTGTGTCTCCAGGAACCCATGCTCTTCCATATTGTTTGGAGATTCAGGGTTGGGTATCATCAGCATCACAAGCTAGTCTGATGTAGAGGTCAGAATGTCAGCCTAGAATCTGGGAGACCCTAGTACAAAATTCCATTCTGCCATGAAAGTTTGCTGGATGACCTTTCAGCCTAACCAACTGCACAGAGCTGTTATGAGGATAAAATGGGACAATGTTCTACAGTGCTTTCTAAGGAAGAGCAATGTTCTAAGCTGCTTTGGGTCTTTTTGGAGATAAAAGCAGGGTATGCATAAATGTTGAAATAAATGTTAAAACAAAAGTATTTAATTTTAATTTAATTTGCTTTTCTTTCTTCCGCTTTTGTTCCAAGTAGAGAAAATGTGTCCAATTTGGTGTAGTGGTTAAGTGCACAGACTCTAATCTGGGAGAACCAGGTTTGATCCCCCACACCTCCACTTGCAGCTGTGGGATGACCTTGGGTCTGTCACAAGTTATTTCAGACCTGTTCTCTCAAGAGCAGTTCTGGGAAGAGCTCTCTCAACCCCACCTACCTCACAGGGTGTATGTTGTAGGGAGAAGAAGGGAAAGAAGTTTGTAAGCTGCTCTGAAACTTCGAGTGAAGGGTGGGGTATAAATCCAATTTCTTCGTCTCTTCTTCTTCTTTACTGTAGTAGACTTTTAATATTATTCTATTCTATTCTAACTACATTTACTGAATGTGCCCAGATTGCTTTGATTCACCTCTAATAAGCAACATACTTAATTATTTTGTCTTCCCCTTTCCCTGTGCTTGATTACTATATTGGAATATGCTGAAGATCTAATTAGATTTTGCACTTAATACATAAAGATTCTGTTGAACCTCGAGGTAGAATTGCCATTGGAGACCATCTTTCAATTATTATGGCAAACCTCCATTCATCACTGTTGGAACTACAACAAAACAATTTGTCTTCCAGTCATTTACAAACATGTTTTTCCCCTACTCTTTTAGCCTCTTCTAATTAATATGAGCACATAAAGAGCTATTATTACCAACTTAAAAGCATAACCCGTAGTTGACTTTTTGCCTTGCACTTTTTTATTTATAATTGTCTAAATCTATAATGGAAATGTTCTGTATTAAACTTCCTGACAAGTTTATTCTTCTTCAACTAATTATACTGCATAATTGCAAAGTAAAAAGTTATGTATTCCTCAATCACTGTGCCCAATCGCCTTCTCTTCCCTCTAGATATTATACTTTGTGTTGACTTGTTTGAAAGTTAAGCAACATTTTAAAGATATCTGTAGCAGAGATACATTTAAACTTCTCACCTCTTGTTGTTTTGACCTCCAGACCCAACTGTAGATTCTGCTTCTTCTTTGTGCAAATTGGATCAATAAACCTTTATTTTTTCAACATTTTCTATTTCAAAAGTTGATCATTGTACGCTCCAGTGCTGAAAGACCATTTTGATCAGCTTTCAAATGAGAACCTGCACCAAGCCATTGGAACAAGGACATATGAAACAGCCACATGTTTATATTCTACACTGATTGTCTTGTTGCTTTAAACAGATATGCTCAGATGAGTTATTCTGCTCACACACACCCATTCCACAGTCCCAGCACAACCACATTATTTTGTGTTACTAGGAACCTTGGCTGTTAGATTCAAATGGGATCATATCTTGTAATCCTCCTGACCACAAAATATGTCTGATGTGATTGATTGAAAAGGTTTAAAACAAACAAACAAACCATACTTGTAATCTTCCTTGGGTCCCATTAGAAAGACATAAACAAACAACAACAATAATAATCTTATTTATCTAGCTGTTTAGCCAATATTTTTATTCCTAGTGTGGACCCAAACCAACCAACAAAATCATTCTCCGGTCCTCACAATGGGAACCCATTAAGGTAGGCTAGGTGGAGAGAGTATGACGGGCCCAAGGTCACCCAACAAGCTTCCATGACAGAGCGGGGATTGGAACCTGGGCTTCCCAGACCCTCATTAGAACTGTTCTACATGTAAATTACACTTAATGAAACATTTTTTTAAAACAACAACAACAATAACAACAAGAGATTTGTTTTTCAGAAGCACATATATCTTTGGTAATCCTAAGGTGAGTTTTGTTTTGTGTTTTAGTAATCATACCATACAGTCTTGAGATGCTTTGTGTTTTTTTGGTGTTTTTTTTTTTTTGTTACATCAAATCTCAACTAAACAGCAGTCTTTCGAACCCTGCCTGAAATGTCTTGCCATGTTCAGTGAAAACAGAAAATAGTACCCCTATTTAATGTTAATTAGGGATGGACACAAACCACAAAAATTAATGCTAAACCACAAACCAAACCACAAACTGATATGCTGGTTTGTGAATCGAACCAGTTTGTATCAGTTTGGGAGCCATTGAAAGTTTAAACCCTGGCATTCTGCTCCACGTGGCTTTTCATGGGGAGCAAAAAGCAGGGGTTTAAATGACTCATAGAAACCCTTCTTTCTGCTTCCCGCAAAAAGCTGCAGGGAGTGGGAGCAAGGGACCATTGAAACCAAACAGATGAGTGGTGGAGAGCTCTCCACCACTCAGCTGTATGATTTAAATCAAGCCATTTAAACCCCTGAACTGCATAAAAATTTGTGAAAGTTCATGATGGTTCTTCAGTTCATGAACATTGCTTTGTAAACCATGAACTGACCAAAATTGGTGATGAATTTCAGTTCATCAGCCAGTTGGTGCCCATCCCTAATACTAACTAGGGATGGGCACAAACCTGGAAAATGTGGTTTGGTTTGTGGTTTGTGACCAAACCACAAACTGAACCAGGAAGCTTGATCACAAATGAAACTGGTTTGTGGCCCTGCAAACCCCACTGAAAGGGACTACAGTGTCAGGAGTGCCTCTAAAGACTTGCCTCCTGCAGTGGAGGATCAGTCCCCAGCTCCAAAGGAGCCTCCACCTGAACCAGAGGAGGCTCAAGCAAGCACCTCTCAGGGCATTACCCCAGCATCAGCAGCAGCTGAGCCACAGCCAAGCTCAAGCCCACCTGATTCACCTCCTCGGGTGGAATGGCTAAGATCACGATCCAGGCAAGACTTAGCTGCTAGGAGAAAAGAGGTGCATATGCGTAGTTGCAGATCACTCAGCCCTGAGTTTTAGAGGGAGCCAGGACCTCATTGCCAGCTGCTAACAAGCACAGGAAGTGGCTGGGTATTTAGGCACAGCACAAAGACCAACAACTTGTGCTAGCAACAAGTCATTCTGGCTAAGCTCTGCACCCACTCAGCTCACATCAGCTAAACCTGATTCTGGACCTTCTGGCTTGTGACTCCAGCTCTGCCTGACTTTGGCTTAATTCTGGACCCTCTGGCTCATGACTTCGGCTCTGTTTGACTTCGGCTTTTGGTTGACTCCTTGGACTGGTATGTTCATGAGTTTCCCTCTCTGACCTCGGCTTAGACTGACTCTGCTTTCGACTTGTGTTTTGGACTTGGAAATTCATTCCTGATTTGGTTTGATTGTCTTGGACTTCGACTCAGCTCCTGACCTATTGGCACCCAGCCCGTGACACACAGTCCCTTTCAATGGGGTTTGCAGAAAACCAACCCCCCCCCCCCCAGCTGAGTGGCAGAGAGCAACTTGCTCCCCACCATGCAGCTGTTTTTTAGGCTGCCTTCCGAAGTACTTTAAAGTTTAAAAAGTTTGCACAAGACAGCCTGAAACAGCTGAGTGCTAGGGAGTGCCTCTCTGCCGCTCAGCTGTTTTTGCAGTATTTACAGGGAGCAGAAAGCAGGTTTAAATAGACTCATTGTCCCTTTCAGCCTCTGCTTTCTGCTCCATCCATGAACCACCACGAACTGCAACAAAGTGCTTCTATTCACGAACATGAACAGGGGGGAAATTGTGATGAATTTTGCTTTGTGGTTCAGTTTGTGTCCATCCCTAATGCTAATTATCCACTTGTACACATTAGTTCTCATGTGTAAACTTATGAAAAAATAAGCAGATTTTTTTCTTAGCTCCCATTAACATTTTCCCCCTCCAGTCTTCTGAAGCTTCTGTCCTCCAATAAGCTTATTCAAGACAAAACAGTTTTCAAGCCTGTGAGAGTCTAAGGAAATGAATGTTCAGACTAGGGAAGATTTTGTAGGAATTTGATAATACATGAAAAGAAATGAACAGGGGGTAGAGATGGCTTGATCTAACACATAAGCTTATTCCCCTCAATGAGAACTAGGCCAAAATTTTGGAGAACCTGGATTTCTTACCTTAAATCTCCTAATTTGTTTGACCTAAATAGAGTTTAGACAATTGGTCAACCAATCAGGAACTTCATCGTGTGAGGGTGGGACATTTGAACAAGGAACAGGGAGCCAGTTTGGTGTAGTGTTTAAGTGTGCGGACTCTAATCTGGGAGAACCAGGTTTGATTCCCCACTCCTCCACTTGCACCTGCTGAATGACCTTGGGCAAGCCATAGCTCTGTACCAGCTGTTCTCTCAAGGACAATTGTCTCAGAACTCTCTCAACCCCACCTACCTCACAGGGTGTCTGTTGTGGGGAGGGGAAGGGAAAAAAGTTTGTAAGCCACTCTGAGACTACAAGTGAAGGGTGGAGTATAAATCCCACCACCACCACCTCCTCCTCCACCACCTCCTCCTCCCCCTCCCATCCCTTCACCTGCCTCCATGAAATAATTGACCAGGACTTTTAATTTATTTATAGACCATGGTGTGCCCCTCCCTTTTCCTTCAACAGTGGCAAAAAATTGCCTTACATACACACACGCACACACACACAAATAAATAAGAAAGTCCCCTTAGTGTAAAACCAATGCCCAGGCCAAACCCCTGGACCTAGAAACATGAAATTTGGGGAGAGTACTTCTATCATGACATAGATGCTGACTAAGAAGGGATTAAAAAAAAAAAAACTCCTCCTAAGGGGGTCAAAAGAGGTAAAATGTGTTTCTCCTATTTCTTCCTATGTGGCTGCCAGGCTGCTGCCTCCTTGCACCCCCCAGTCTCTAGTCAGCTGCAGAGCTCAGTGCCCTGAGGTTAAAAGAAAATAAAACACCAGTTACAGGAGACTGCAGAGAGCTAATGACAGCTGAGAAAATCAAAAATGGCCAACCACCTGTGAGGTGCAGCAATACTACTGGCCCAGGCTCCCTGATGGCTTCAAACATGTTCCCCTCACCTCCTACACCTGACAGGTGGCTGTCTGTCAGGTGCAGCAGTGGGTGCAGGGTGCTTAAAGCCATCAGGGAGCCCAACCCAGCAGTAATGCCTTAGCAATCCAACCAGCCCAGCCTCCACTTTGGCTTGCAATACCCCATCTCCTGCCTATCAGGTGTAGGAGAGGGGCTGGGATGCTTACAGCTGTTGGGGAGGCTTGCTCAGCAGTCTTGCCTTAGTACTGCTGCTGGCCCAGCCTCCCCGATTCCTTTAAACATACTTCCCTCAACACAAGACAGGGGGGTATCTGTCAGGAGTAGGAGCAGGGCCAGGGTACTTTACTCCATCAAGGCAGCTTTCTGAGTAGAAACACCTTAGCAATGTTGCTGGGCCAGCCTCCCCAACAGGTTTAGTCTAGACACACTCCCACCCCTCCTCCACCTGACAGGTGTTTGCCTGTCAGGTACAGGAGGAGGAGCAGAACATTGAAAGCCATGAGGGAGGCTGCCCAAGCAGCATCACCTTAGTAGTCTTGCTGGGCCAGCCTCCTCGATGCCTTCAGAAACACTACCCCTCTTACACCTTATAGACAACTGCCTGTCAAGGGTTGGAATGGGCACAGAGTCCTTAAAGCTGTCAGGAAGACTTGCTTAGCAGGATTGCCTTAGCACTGCTGCTGGCCCTTTAAACACAATTCCTCCCCTTACACCAGACAGGCAGGTTTTTGTCAGGTGTAGGAGCAGGGCCAGGGTACTTAAATCCATCAGGGAGACTGCCCCAGCTGGATCACCTTAGCAATGCTGCTGGCCTAGCCTCTGCAATGGCTTTACCCACTCTCCCACATACTATGGAAATATACCTCAAATTTGTAGAAAAGTAGCTTCCTGTATTAGGTTATTTAATTTCTCACAATGTGGGTTCTGGAAAATTGGTTCATATGAACTTGCTTAGTATCTGATTGCTCAGATGTTGTTTTGAATATATAGTTATGTCCCACTTCTTAAATGTAACATAAATGTAAAGCATTATTGTAAAGCAGGGCATCCCCCCTCCCCCAAATTCAATGCCCAGGCCAAACCTCAAGAAACCCAAAATAACGGGAGTGCCATGACATCAACCTCCACTATGGAGAGATTTCTGCAAAGTACAACCCCTCAGGGGGTAAAAAAGGGGGCAAAATGTGCTCCCCCAATTGTTTTCCATGTGCCTGGAAGGTTGCTGTCTCCTTGCCCCCCCCCCCCCCCGGTCAACTGTGTAGCTCAGAGTTCTGAGGTTATACCTGCCTGCTTGCACCCACATCCCTCTGATAGCTCAGTTGTGGATCTCAATGTTCTGAGGTAAAAACACAGTTAAAAAAGACTGTGGACAGTTGAGGACAGTTACAGAAATCAGTGATTCAAGAATCCTGAATAGACATTTCTATAACAGCCAGTATGGCAATCACAGAGAGGTCCTTCAGTAGAAAGAAAAAAAAAAAACCCAGTGTTTGTCTCGCTTCATTGTTTATACTACAATCTTCTCCATCAGAATCCCTACAACAAATGTTACATTTCAAAATTTACATAATCAGTATTATAACTAGATTTACCAAACTTAAATACCATAGTGAAGCATGGGTATCAGGGTAGTTAAATAAAATTGACTCACTGCTTTTATCTTTCTCTAGCCTCGATGGGCTATTTAGATTTAGACCCAGTGACAAACATTTTCTTAGGCACACTTCCATGTTGACATGTGCCGTGATAATGAATTTCTATTTTCTAAAGCCACTGCAATGATGTTCAGCCATTACCTTTCATAAGGGACAGGCCAATGTTAAAAATATTGTCTGCAGAGGCAAAATGCCAATCCATTCTGTGCTCCCCTGAGCTGAAGTTCGAGGTTCTTATTTAGAAGATGCCAAGGCAGGGAGAGAGATTCCTTTGGGAGAGTATGTTTTGTGGAGGGTTGTGTGTGTATGTATGTGTGTGCATGAAGGGAGGGAGTAAACCTGTGTATTAGTCAGCCAAAGTAAAACAAATTAAAATTGCCATCCCAGCCATAATCAAGGTGTGGGGGTAAGACAGCTGTTCTTCTCTCTCTCATTAACTACCGTGATTTATGGTTAGGAGTAAACACATATATGTTAATTTTAATTTAATGGGGCATTTAATTTCTATTTAGAACTGCTGACTAGTCAAAACAATGGGCCTGGTCATTGTGATTGATGGAGGAAATGACCATGCCTCCTTTGTGACATTAGAGAACCACAAAAGGTACTGAATACTAGAGGCCATGCAAAACGGGGGTGGGGGTGATATACTTAATTGTGCACAAACCAAATAATAATATAGTAATAATTGGTTTATACACAGTTAAATATATCAGCCTTCCCTCCCCCCCCCTTCGCATGGCCTCTGGTATTCAGTACCTTTCGTGGCTTCTACAGAGGTCTCTCCCCTCTTTTTTGCTGTGGCTCAGTAGCATAGCATAGAGAGAGCAAGATCCAGGGCTTGCAAAAAGCCAGTCAGGGGAATTTATTCCAAGAGGAGTTTCTCATCCTTTAGGCAAATGAAGACTGATATGGGCCATAGTCTGGGAATGGTATGGGCTGCAGCGGCTCAAGTGGTTAAGACGCTGAACTGCAGACTGGAAGGTCAGTAGATCAGCAGTTTGAGACCTGGGTGCTGTGTGACGGAGTGAGCGCCCATCTCTGGTCCCAGCTCCAGCCAACCTAGCAGTTCAAAAGCAAGAAATTGAAAGTAGATAAATAGGTACCACTTTGGTGGGAAGGTAACAGAACTCCATGTACCTTGGTGTCTAGTCATGCCGGCCTCATGATCACGGAAACATCTTTGGACAGCGCTGGCTCTTCGGCTTGGAAACTGATATGACCACCACATCCCTAGAGTTGGATTCAACTGGCTTTCAAGCAAGGTAAAACTTTACCTTTACCTGGGAAGCCTGAGTCAAGTTGGTGGTTCAGGAAACTTGAAATGACTTTGTTTTTATAAGCTACATGCACACACACTCACACATGCAAAGTTTTGTAAAACGTGTTTCTATTGAAGCCAGGGTTGCCAGCTCTAGGCTGGAAAATTCCTGAGCATTTGTGGGTAGAGTCTGTGGAGGACTCAGTTCGGGGAGGGAAGGGACCTCGGCGGGGTTTGGTGCCATACAGTAGGCCCTCCAAAGCAGCTGTTTCCTCCAGGGGAACTGATCTCTATCATCTGGAGGTCAGTTGTTGTTCTGCGAGATTTTCAGACCCCACCTGGAGGCTGGCAACCTCAATGTCAGGCCACTTGTTGTTGTTTGCAATGATTAAATCATAGTACCTTTCTTTTACATGATATATGAACTTTGGGGGGGGGGGGGACCCTGTAATTCAGTTAGTGTGACGTGGCCCTCTAGTTTCAAATTTACAGCACACAAACTCCCTCGGAGATATTTGCAATTGCTTAAAGAGTAGTCATCTGAGAAAAAGCAGCAAAGTTCTCATAACTGTCAGATTTGCAAACACATCCCACACTTCTCACCACTGATTTGTGAGATGCATTCTTTGTAAAAGGGAAAAAAAATAAAAAGGAGCACAGGAATCACACTGTTTAAATTAAAGTCAGATACAAAGGAGAAATGTAAACACATATTTGGAGATGTTCATTTTTAAAAAATGAAAAGCAGAATGAAGGACATCTTTCATTTGTTTGATGCTCATTTGGTACTATTACATAATGACATTTATTGTTTCCCAGACTCTCAGTTTATAACACAGGGAGTTGCCAGGAAGTTTTAATTCTACAACAGCAATATGGTCTCTGAAACAAGATCAGTTTATTCAAATAAAACATGAATCAGTTAATCAAGTTTGTAGCACATCTGTGTTACCCATTTTTCTGCAGATTTGGGGCACTCCCCTGGTGTGCAGAAATTTTTTACATGTTTTTTAAAAAGTATATGGGGACATTTAAATCCCCCCAAAAGTAAAAGATCTTTCCCTCTGCAAGCACAAAGAATGCAACTGACCAAGGTTGTTCAGCCTTGAACTTCCCCAAGCCAGCAAGGATGGGAACAAAAAGGCCGTGGCTCCCCACACCAACACCACAAGGGATGCCGCTGGAGCTGTGGGGGAAGCTGCTGTGGCAGAAACCTTCCCTGGAGCCCTGGGGAAAGCCACCACAACAGGAGCCCTCCCCGGAGCTGTGGGGGAAGCCACCGCAGCAGAAGCCATCCACATCAAGGCCGCCAGCAGAAGACAGGTTGACAGTAATGCCACTTCCCAAGCTGCCAACGGGGGGATTTATCGGGCTGCAGAAGAACTGGGAGAAGCCAAGCCTAACGGGGAGGAGCCAAGCCACAACACATTATGCAATGTTTTGTTGTGGGTCCTCTCTTGTCCAATCTAAAATACAGATACAAGTACAATACAAAGTGCTCAGGGAAATAGTGAGGTCTGAACACAATGGAAAGGTGTGTACCTGGATCCATCCTCTTACTCGTAGCCTTAGGGATGGTAGCTGGTACATGGACAAAGCAGGCTCTCAGATGGATCCAAGATGATGGGAAGGTACCTTATTGCTTCCCTTTTTTGTATGGCTTCAGGAGATCCCAGGTGGCAACTGGGAAGAAGGGGCCTTTAGCTGCAGCTGGAAGTAGGCATGCCAGACATGTTCAAAGGGTGAGTGAGCTCCAGTCCCACACTACACTGTTTGACTCATGAACAGCCAAACCCATCAAAGAAAAATCAGCTCCCTGCTTACAATTTGTGAGGTGGAATGTGAGCCAAACTGGCAGGTGTTCAACCATTCCTAGTCCTCATGAATCATTTTCAAAAAAGGCAAATAAAAGGCAGAGATCTATGGATTACACCCCAGCCGTGGGAGGGGATTCAAAGTTACCCTTCATCTCAGGGAAATAGTGCTACTCACAGAAGGTATCGTTTTGCTTAAGGAAGGGGTCTTCTGTCCGTAAAAAGGATCCAACATTCAGTTTAATTTGATCTTGGTTTAATAGGTTGAATTCAGTGTTCCCTCTAAGCTGAGTTAGCATGAGCTATCACACAGTTTTTTAGCCTCCAGCTCGCACATTTTTCTCTTAGCTCAGGAAGGATGGCTCCAGAGCAAACTCATTGATGCAGTAGCCAAATTGCTCGGTCACAACTTTAATGCCAGTTGCCCACAAAGTAGAATTTTTCCTCACAAGACTCCACAGCTTAGAGGGAGCATTGGTTGCATTACATCTATCTAGTGCATGTTCCCCGGCTTTCCTTGCAGACTCTGTAAGGTGCTCCTGTCCATGTGGAATCTTCAGAACAATCCAGTGAGGCAGGGTAAGCTGAGAGCAGGCAGCCAGTCCCAAGTAACCCATCAAACTTCATGCTGGAGCTGGAATTTGACCCCATGTCCTTTATGTTTGGGCCATTGCACCACACTGGCCCTCCCCAAACTGCTAACTTGATATGTATGAACTGTATGTGCCCCAGATCATGCTTTTTAAACAACAACAACAGCAACAACATTGCCACACTGCTCTTCATTGCTTCTTGTGCAGTGTTGAACAGCCAGCCACACAAAAGTGAGCTTTCCGAGTCTATCAAGTAGATAAATAATATGAATAGTTATTATTACTAATTGGTATGAAGTCACTGGATCCAGTGGGATGGAGGGGAGTTATGGGTTCAAATGACTATTTTCCATTTCTGTTGATAACTTCTTTCATTCCAGTAATCAATGGCACTCCTCCCCAAGAGCCAGAACAGACTGCTGTGCTATACCACAGTACAAACACCTTCTGTTGCACAGGAAGACCAAAGCTGTTCATATGGACTTAAGGTAAAGGTTTCCCTTGCTCGAAAGCCGGTCAGATCTGACCCTAGGGAGCAGTGCTCATCTCTGTTTCGAAGCCAAAGAGTCTGCACTGTCCGAAGACTTATCCATGGTCATGTGGCCAGCATGACTAGATGCTGAGGCTCATGGAATGCTGTTCCCTTCCCACCAAGTGGTACCTATTTATGTACTTGCAATGTCTTGCTTTCGAATTGCTAGGTTGGCAGGAGCTGGGACCAGAAATGGGAGCTCGGTCCGTCACCCGGCACTTGGGTCTCGAACTGCCGAACTACCAACCTTCCAGTCTGCAGTTCAGCATCTTAACCACTTGAGCCACTGTGGCCTCTAATCAAATGGACTTACTCCCAAGTAATTGTGCAACGTAAACATTAAGATCACGGAGAAAAACATCACTAAGAAAGATTATCACAAGCCAGTAAACCAGTTGGAAGAAGTTTCATAATAGCCATTTTATAATAACTACCATTTCCCTTTATAAGCACCTTGAAAAAGAGACTAGCCATTTCAGATGGCTTTGAATTATGTTTTGGTTCTATAATATAGGAGGAAACTGCCACTCCATGGAAATGTATTTTTTAAGCTATTATTGAAATTTTGCCAGTACCACTATCAAAGAATATTTTTGAAAGAGATATGCTAAGATCCTTATCAGTCGAAACCTTCAGCTTCAACTACCCGGGTTTGTAGATGTCTTAGTGCCTTTATGTTAACGAGATGAGATGATAAAAAAGATTGCTGAAGTATATAAATGAGAAGATGAATGAATAAAATTCAATATTATCTCAAAAGAAAAAAAGATTGTCTTAGTTTACAAATCCTTGATATAAAGGTAACACAGAGAGAGAGGGAGAGAGAGAGAGAGAGAGAGACCCAGAGCTGGGAACCTCCTCGCAAGAACTTGAGCAAAGCCCTGTTGGATCAGGCCAGTGATCCATCTAATTCAGCATCCTGTATCATGCAGCGCCCAATCAGTTGCCCTGGAGGGCAACAGGATATGCAGGCCAAGGCTGGATATTGCTTCTTAGCACTGGTATTTAGAGGTTTTCTGCCTCTAAAGGTGTAGGGTCCCTTTAGTCATTAAGGCAAGTAGCCACTGATGGACTTGTCATCTATGAGTCTGTCAACCTCCCATTTTTTTTTTAATTTATGTATTTGAAAATTAAAAGTAATTTACAATACAAGAATCAGTTCACCATAACTTGAACAATACAGTACATGATATATAGTACAGAAATTTTTGTCAGCTATAAGTTTTGTACAGTTTTTATGTAGTATCATAGTGTCTTCTATCAAATATTTTCGTAGTCTTTTTCTCCTTTATTTTATTTTTCTTTGTCTTGCTTTAGTTTAATGAAACAGTACAAGGGCTGATTGATCTACACGACTAGTTTGCTTAACATTGTTTAATATATCATTTTGTGTTTCTATAAATCGAGTCCACCTGAACATTGCACTCTTGTAGTTGTAGTTTCATTTCAGATTGTCCATTCTGTAATTTTAACGGAGAATAAATATTCCCATATTTTTCTATACCATTGTTCCATTGTAGGTGTGGTGTTGTCCTTCCATTGCATTGCAATTATGTTTTTTGCAGCTGTGATTAGGATTGAGATTAATTCTCTATCCCTGTTCTTGATTTGAGACCTGGGCCATAGGTTTAACAGAATTAATTCAGGGTCCTTTGGAATAGAATACCCTGTAACCTTTTTTAATTTCTTGGATAACTTCCGACCAGAATTTACTAATATGTGGGCACAGCCACTAGCAGTGAAAGAAGGATCTGTGATTGTCACATAATTTCCAACAATTAGGAGATTGGTAGCATGTGGGCCAATTTGTTTGGTGTTAAGTACCATCTAAGTAAAACTTTGCCTGCTTGTGCTTGGATAGGAATAAACCTTGAACTGTAGACTGTGGAACCCCAGATTTGTTTCCCATGTTTTTCTGTGTTCTGTTCAAGCCTTTATTCCATGCTATTTGGGATGATGTGGGTTTAAACTGTGGCTCTGCTAGCAGGGATTTGTATACTTGTGATACTGTACCTTTCTTATTAAACAATTTAGTAATCAAAAGTCTTTCAAAATAGTTTAACCATATATCAAATTTTATTTTATTTTTTTTTGCGATTGAAACAGATGTGCTATTTGTAGATATTCAAACCATGGCAGGCTTGTATGGCTAGATCAGGGGTGGCCAACCTTGCTTAATGTAAGAGCCACATAGAATAAACGTCAGATGTCTGAGAGCTGCAAGACAGGAACAAATATCACACACACGTTTTTATTTTTAAAAATATGCAAATTTGCTTTTTATTAACGTTAAATGGGACTGCCAAAAATAAAAACAAACGAGGAAAACCGGTTATTGATAATGATATTACTTGTTTGCTAATGATATTGAGAGAGATGGAAAGAAAGAATTAAAGAAGTGGAAAGAAAGAGAGAGAGAGAAACTAGGAAAGCAAATAGATGGGAGGGAGGAGGGAAGGAAGGAAGGAAGGAAGGGAGAAAGAGAGAAAAAGCATGCCTCCCCTTTGCTTCCCCAGCCGCCCTGCCAGGAGCCGCACAATATATGTGAAAGAGCCGCATGTGGCTCCCGAGCCACAGGTTGGCCACCCCTGGGCTAGATTGTTCCAATGTTGCTTTTTCTTATTTTTGTCCATGTTTAGTTATGTCACTAAATCTTGTTAAATTTGTGTTTCTCCATTTTTTGAAGGTTTCTGGGTTACAGCCTGGTTTAAGCCATTGTTGACTTAAATATGTGATTACTGGAGTACCTTTAGGTGTCAGAGTCTATTTTAAAAATAGTGTTCAAGAATGGGTGGGTGTTGTGTTTATTTAGTCTAAAATTGGCTGGTCTCCAAAAGGCTTCTGCCGTGTTTGTAAATATGTGTCCTCTATAATCTTCCAGTCTGCTTTATACGATTGGTGGTAATGTTTAAGTAAATTGGTAAGATTAGTAGCTGTGTAGTAAAGGCTGAGGTCTGGAACAGCTAATCCCCCTTGTGTCTTATTTTTATTTATTGTTTGAAAGTTTACTCTAGGTTTATGTGATTGCCAGATGATGTTGTTGAGATTTCTCTGCCATAATTTGAGGTGGTGTGGGGTGATATTTAAGGGTAGAGTGCGAAAGTGATATAGAAATTTTGGCAGAATAAAAGATTTAACTATATGATTCTGTCAAACCATGTTAGGCTTTTTGTTTCTCATGTTTTGAGTAACTTGTTGATTTGGTCATTGACTTCCATGTGGTTATACTTTATAATATCTTTTAGGTCTAGTGAGATTTTAACACCTAATCATTGCCAGTATCGCCCAGCCCATTGAAATGTATAATGTTGCTTTAAGTATGAGGAGGTTTCTGGGGTAAGTTTAACTGGATATATCACTGTTTTGATTTGATTTCTATAGAGTCCTGACACCAGGCCAAAATCATTAAGAGTTTTGAATAGAGCTGGTATGGTTTTTGCTGGATTAGTCATATAGTTTTGAAATGGTGGTCCTTTACTCAACGGTTATTATTTTCTCCCTTGCCCATGTTTCATTGGTTTGTAGATCTCGTATATTTTCTTGGTTTGCCAGGCTGTTCTCCATTACTGTCTCTACAGTTTGTGTCACTTGGTTAAGAGCTTTTTGCATGTTTTCTAGCTGTTCGGTTACTGGTTTAATTATTTCTCTCATTGTTTCTAAGATATCTGTTTTGAAGTTTTCCATTAGCTCCCATCAACCTCCCATTTAAAGCCACCTATGTTTGTGATCATCACTACATCCATGGGCAGTGAATCCCACAGTTTAATGGTTCAGTGAGTAATGAAGTACTTCATTTAGTCCATCCTTCCTCTATTACCCATCAACTGCACTGGGCACCCATGTTCTAGTATGATAGAGGGAGGAAAAGGCAGCTTTGGGGAGGGGTGAACTCTATGGCATCACATCACTTCTGAGTTTCCTCCCTTCCCCAAAGTATGCCCTCCCCAGGCACTACCTCCAGATCTCCAAGGATTCCCTAAGTGAGAATTGGCACCCCTATGAGGCAAGTGTCCCTCCATGCCTCTTTATACCACCCAAATGCTATTCAAACATCAGCTATAAATTGGCCAAATGACCTGATCATTTTCATGACACCCCCCTTCCCCCGGAGATCACAGCCCATGGAGCAAGGTTGCCAACTGGAGGGGGGGATGTCATATCCCTTTAATAGTCTGATGAGTGGAAATTGGCAGTTGAAGATTTTTATGGCATAAATTTAATTACTGTCCCCTGAAAATGCTTGTAGATCAAACTGATATGAAAGGGCCAGCTAGAAGGACTGGTTTAAAAGGGGTCAACCCTATTGACAGACTCCCTGGGAATTATGTCTCTCACTTAGGGACATGTGTGCCACCTTGTGCTCCTTCGAGGAAGGGTGTGCGATATTTTGGAGCCCACATAGTACACAAATGAGGAATGGTTTAATTATATTAATATAAACTGCAACTAAACCATCTTTTACAACATTCTCTAAACCTTATTGTAGAACCAACAAAAGTCATGGGATTTTAGGGCAAGCTCACAGATTACTAGTTTCATAACTCTGCAAAATACACACACACCCCTCTAAATTGTAAATTCAATCTCTGCCAATGAGGTAAAAGCCCCCAAAGGAAATTAATCACAAAAGTTAAGCAGTTATGGCACCCTTAGTTCAGAACAGTATTATAAAGTAGCATTTTATATCCAGAAGTGTATTTTACATATAGTTTTACAAGCTTCTTTTCTTCATGTTACCCATCTTGATCACTGAAGTCTTGAACAGACCTTCTGTTCCACTCTTGTCTAATCCCTGCTTTGCTTTCTTCAGTTCAAATTCAGCATAGCTGCTGCCTGGTTTCAAAGAGAATTGGGCCTAGCTATTAATTAATACCAGTTTGATTGAAATCAATGACTCGCTCATGCTTAATTTATTGAGACAAGGCTCGGGCCGTCTAAACCTTCTGGCTATTGTTTTCAACAAAACAACTCTGTTTTAATTTGCATGCATTAATTTGGTAAGATGGCTGCAGAAACCGGGGCTGCCTCCCTGCATTCTTTCACTCCTCTTTGTGTCATTGTCTCCTTGCCAAATATAGATATATAGAGATATATATTAAAAATTCTCTTGCAGCCCCACATCACTCTGACTTCTATCTCTCCTTGGCAGCCTTCTCCAGCAGCTGTGTTGGCAATTGTATCACATAGGAGGGCTGTTGATAGGCTTTTTAGACTTGCCTCATTATAACTGCAGCCTATTTGCTTTGTTATTCGCAAGGCCTGAGAACTTTATGAATGAAATTCCCACCCAAATCCCTCCAGAGATCTCTAGGAGAGAAGATACCTACTTTTTTTTTTTTGTCATGCAAATGTTCGCAACAAGGGAGGGATGCAGCTGTTGAATATCCATTTTAAACACAGGCACCTTTCGGAAAGTAAATTAGAGGGTTACCCGCTCATACTACCTCCTCAGTGGAAAAGAAATGCTTTTTTTGGGGGGGGGGGTCTGTTCTTACAATATTTAAATAGCAAGGAGGTACTGGGAGATTGCCGCTACCCACATTGCTGCAAACCCAAAAGCTCTTGGGAGAGTCTACCATTTGGGGGTGGTTCTCAGTTAGGACATCCTTGTTGTTGCAACCCCAAATTTCCTGTTTTCTGTTTAGCTGCTCCCTTGTGCAAGTCATACAACCTAGTTCCTGCCCTAAATAGAAACGGGGAATTAAAAGACAAGGCTGCCCATATTAAACCCTTAGAGCACACAGAAGAGATTGTCTGTACCAGAACAGTATTTTTTTAAAAAATTGTGTATGTGGCTCCAGTTCAGCCTCTTTTATCTAAGGTACAACCATTTTGTTTCCATGTGTTTTATTCATCCTGGTCTAAATTTCCATGAATGCTAATTGGCTTGCTGCAGATTTATACTGCCTTAAAGGAGGGAAAATGTGACTCATGCTTTTAAAGTGCAAATCTGAATACTGATCATACATCTGTGTACATTAAGTTGGAATAAAAGGAAACATTTCAAGCCAGCCCCCCCCCCCCCCCCGGCCCCATCAGATAGAAAAATATCTCCATGGTTTCCGTAGCTTAGCCAGATTGATAGAAGTCATGCTTACTCTTGGGTTACTGTTGCCATGAACTGTGTTGCTATTGGACCTTTGGTGGTGGCTTTGTGGACAAGTGACTCATGTGGGGGGAGCTGGGCACAAGTGACATGGCATCATCACAGCAGCACATAAGCATCTAATACAAGACAGTTGCTTGGCGAGAAAGAGAGAGTGAATATTTGGGGATTACAGAGAAGAGGAAGAAAAGACTAACCAATGTAAGGAAAATGTGCTTAAAGGACCAACACAGGAAGACTGGGGCCCAGGAGAACTCATCCTGAGGGCCCCAGTTTTGACTGTAGAACCCCTTGTGGATTTCTTGACTGGTATTCAGTGTGAACAAAAACAACACCAGAGATTACTGGGCCAATATTCTACCACCCTGGGGCCGGGGGGAGAGGGACTCAAGTGCTTAAAAACTTTAGCCTGGCCATGACAGTATCCTCTGGCATCCAGTGGAACTCACACAGCTGCTCTGTAGGTGGAAAGTGGCAAGGCAAGTAGTATCACCTCCTCTTGAATGACCTGCAGAGCAGAAGGTATGTCCTCTTTCATTTCATATTCTTTTTGTTGCTGTTTCCTTTTCTTTTATCTCTGTTGTAAGCCTTTTTTGTTCATTTTTGTTACCATTGTTCCCAACGTGTTGGCTTCCTTTGTACAATTTATGTGGCATTCTTATGCCATTTAAATGTTACACACCATTTGAGATATGTTACACAGCATTTGTAAGTCCAACTATCACACACAAAAAAGTTAAGGTTGAAACTGTACTTATTCTGAGGAGAAAAAAAATGACTCAAGGAAACAAAATGATGCAAAAAAAGGGTTTAATTATCACGAGGTCACATCCCTAGACATTGTGAAATTTGGTCACATCCCTAGAACAAACATTCCACACCACATTCGTCTCTGGCTTCTCCACTTAAAATAATCTCCGCTCACAAGGAAACTGGCCTAAGACTTTGCCATACTGCGATGAATCACACAAGGCAATGTTGGATTTGATCAGGTTGCCAACAACCTGAGAAGAAAATATGCCCCCTTTCCTTACTAGAGACTTGATATGTGGAAATGGGCAGGTGAACCATTCCATGGCATGGAGGTAAATAATGTCACCTAGTAAATAACATCCCATTAAGCCTCCATTAAGGCAACAGAACACCCCCCCCCCCCGCCAGGTTGTTAGCAAACAGAGGGTGTGTTCAGACGCACAGCTAATCCTGTTATTGGCCTGGCTATAATTTGATCTAGACCTTTTTTATCCAGCGTTGCATGACCAGACAGATCCCCTGTGAATCACTTTACCATGTGTGACTCCGCAGTGGATTGTCTAGATGGCATCCACCTTAAGGAGCCATGCAGTCAACTTTAAGTTGGTTAAGGAGCCAGTTTGGTGTAGTGGTTAAGTGCATGGACTCTAATCTGGGAGAACCGGGTTTGATTCCCCACTCCTCCACTTGCCCCTGGCTGGATGACCTTGGGCAAGCCATAGCTCTGTACCAGCTGTTCCCTCAAGGACAGCTTGGGAAAGAGCTCTCTCAGCTCCACCTACCTCACAGGGTGTCTGTTGTGGGGAGGGGAAGGGAAAGGAGTTTGTAAGCCGCTCTGAGACTCCCTTGGGGAGTGAAGGACGGGGTATAAATGCAATCTTTTCTTCTTCTTCTTTTAAAAAAATCCTGTTTGCACATGCACATATATGCCTCACCATCTACTTGTTTTTCCGTGCATGCACAGACTTAAATGGTAAAAGCACTGCCAGTGGTACCTTCCTCTAGGTACCATTGCAGTTAACAAAGGGCATAAGTATCATGGGATCTCCAGAAATTGACCTGATCATTTGAGTGGATCTCTGCAGACATCACATGTTTAAGCGGTTATGCACTTATCACTAAGATTTTTTTAAAAAAATGGCAGCTTTTTAGGATGGTCTGGAGACCATTCCTACGGGCTGATTGCGCACTGGTGGAACAAACTGATGGGGGAAAGTCCACCATTGGCCCATTGACCAGCTTAGGACTGGACTTTAACCACTATCTTTTAAGTACGATTCCCTGGTGGGGATCGACGGGCTGATCGTGGAAGTGACACGATTCCCAGATATTGCAGTCTGGATGCGCCCTTTAAATCCACCAGGCACTTGTGCCTGGCGCAGCTCAAAAGAGCCATATGACCGCAACCTTAGTGTGGTGTTTTTGACAACTCTGTTCTTTTAATAGGGGCCACTGTTTTAGACTGCCATAGTCCACTCCAGGACCTGGTATGAGCAGGAACATGGAGAAAGAAAGTTGTCATTCCAGCTCCACACAGAGAAAGAACCTGAGTTATTAAACTGTGCTGCTGTTTAAAACTATGCTGCCTCCTTATTCTGACTCATCTCATTAAGGGTTCATTCTGCATCTGGCATTCACTCCACATTTTCTTAGCACTAGACCTGGTTCCCCCCTGCCTCAGAATATCTGTTTTCATTGCATTGCCTCAGATCCTGGTTTCTGCATTGGCTAGTGTCAGCTCGCCATCTATTTTGTTTTCAGCACTCACACCAGCATTGGTATGCAGATTTTCCTGTGTCAGTATTTGCTTCGGAGGTCATTAGCCACACGAGCCAAGCAATTCATGGTGAGGTGATAAATATAGAAGGGGAAATAGGGGCAGGGGAACTGACGGAGGAAAATGAAGTCATGTCAATTTGTCTGCTTATTGTTCCTTTCAAATGGGAAGCAGAGATAGGAAAAGGTGCCGCTCAAAACCACATTCAGATACTCCAGGCCACAGGTAAAGAATGTGGGAGTAGGATTGCAAGATCCAGGCTGGGAAATGCCTGGATATTTGGGGATGGAGCCTGGGCAGGTCAGGGACCTCAGTGAGGTACAATACCATAGAGTCTACCCCAAAGTCTTCATTTTCTCCAGGGGAACTAATCTCTGTAGTCTGTAATTCCGGGGGATCTCCAGGTCCCACCTGGAGGCTGACATCCCTAATTAACATTATTTATTTATTTATTTATTTATTTCATGAGACTTATATCCTGCCCTCCCCGCCAACAGCGGGCTCAGGGCGGCTAACAACACAAAATTAATACATACAGTGTCAATTAAAACAATTAAACTTATACTACAAGATCATCAGCTTACAAGTTATCTTCATAGGTGTATCGGAACAGCACTCAGATGTACTCCCTGTGTGCATTCACACAGGCTGGCAGATGGAATTGCCGGCAGATGGAATTGGGCCAGGGCCAAGATGTATACATTAGGCGGCCCCTACTTAAAGGCCTGGTGGAAGAGCTCTGTTTTGCAGGCCCTGCGGAACTGTAACAAATCCCGCAGGGCCTGATGTTCTCCGGGAGCTCGTTCCACCAGTGCGGGGCCGCCACCGAAAACGTCCTGGCCCTTGTAATTGCCAGCCGCGCCTCCTTCGGCCCTGGCAGGACCAGTCGGTTTTGAGATCCAGACCGTAGTGCTCGCTGGGGAACATATGGAGAGAGGCGGTCCTTCAGGTAAGTAGGTCCCAGGCCATATAGGGCTTTATAGGTAAGAACCAGCACCTTGAACCTTATCCGGTACGCTATAGGCAGTGCTTTTAAGTGCTTTTATAGGCAGTGCTTTTAAGTGCTATAGGCAGTGCTTTTAAGGCGGGCTGGATATGTTCCTGCATGGGAAGACCTAACAACAGCCGCGCCGCAGCATTCTGCACCAGCTGCAGCTTCCAGATTTGGCATCTTCATAAGTAGATATAGCCTTGTTTTGGCATTGGGCTCAATGGTTTGCCTGCCGTAGGTTGGATAGATCAATAGATCAGGTAGTTTCATATGCTTACTAATGTTCTCCCTCCTTATCTTCTCTTACTCATGAGGCGGTGGCAGTGTTGCACCCCACTTTGCAAGGGTAGCTTCCACAAGTGTTATATCATGTACAGTAAGTAAGAATCAAGGAACAGCCCAGGGTGTATACAAGCTAGAGATGAATCAGATTATCATAGGAATTTGAAAATATGGGGTATATATATGTCAGATGGAACTCCCTCTCCTTCCTGGCTTTGCAAGATTGCTTTTTTCTCCCACGTCTGCATATTGAAACTTTACCATTCAGCCCACTAATTTCAATCTGTTTGACTCTCTGGGGGTGTGGGGAAAAATCACTAAAATGCCCACTCTCTCCAGGGAACCTTATGGACCTCAGCATTCTCATTCTGTCAGAAAGCCCAAATATGTTCAAAATGTCCTGAAACTTGTTGTTATGCCACTGCTAATTTAATTCAGCCTTCTGGGGAACAAGCACACAAAAACGCCAAGAGCGTGGTGAAGACGATGTAGAATTTAGGAGAATGTATAATCTCATTTATGCTTATTGATTAATTCTGACAGATATGGAAGTTGCTTAGGAATAGGTAGTTCTGTGCAAGTGGAAAGGTGTTCTAAGTTGCTGGAAGAATAACCCAAATCCTCACCTTTCAATCAAAATGTTATGCTATAATAGGGTTGCCATCCTCAGGTTTGGGGCCTGGAGATCTCCCAGAATTACAACCAGGGGTCATTTCGTAGAAAAAATAAGTGCAGGAGTTCATTAGCATAACTTATTAGCATGACTTATTTGCATATGCTGCACCCCCTGACATCACCAGAAGTGTGTCAGAAGGCAACACCCACCGCTCAGGCTCCATCCCAAAAATCTCCAGGAATGAGCCCGTTCGCGGGGAGGGCGGGGTATAAATCGAAAAAATAAATAAATAAATTTCCCAACTCAGAGCTGGCGAGCCAGCTTTACACTTTGACTTAAGACACTTTAGGTTTCCTTTGCTCTTGCAGGGAAGCTACCCTACAACAAGCATGAAAATACAGATCAAGTTAGTATGCTTTTGCTTTTTTCCACAGCACATCACCATATGTGCCCACTCCCGGAACGGCGTTCCTGTGTGTTCCTGCTCGAAATAACCCCTGATTACAACTGATCTCCAGACTACAGAGACCTGTTCCCCTGGAGAAAACAGATCTGGGGGAGGATCACACTGAGGTCCGTCCCCTCTTCAGCGGGGGGCGGGGGAATAGCCATGGAGGAGGAGAGTTGGATTTATACCCTACCGTTCACTTGGAGTCTCAGAGCAGCTTACAATCTCCTTCCCTTCCTCTCCCCACAACAGATTCCCTGTAAGGAAGTTGGGGATGAGAGAGCTCTCAGAGAACTGCTCTTGAGGAAACAGCTTTGAGATAGCTGTGGCTGACCCAAGGTCACCCAGCTGGCTGCATGTGGAGGAGTGGGACCCACCTCTGGCTTGTCTTGGCCCTGACCCCCAGGAAGGAAAGGCAGCATTCCTGCCCTGTCACAGCCTCACCTCCCTGGAGAAGAAGGAGAGGGAGGGAGGAAGAAGCAGCATTCCTGTTAAGCTTGGAACGACCTCCCCCATGGAGCCTTTTTACCACTGGACCACCTGGCCTGGTCTAGGTTGGGGGTGGGAAGCCATCAACACCCTGGGAGGAATTCAGTAGTAGACATAATGGCCAGTCTGCCCCAGGCATGATCTGCTCGTGATGACTCTGGGACAAACATCATCTGCGCAGGCTGGAAAATAGTGAGCCTGTGCCAAAGGAACAGAAAAGAATGTACTAGACGAATGCTCTGATTCCCCCTAGCAAAGCCTGAACAGCTAAACGCGTTGGGACTTTGTACGATAATAAATCAGTCAACTATCACCTGGCATTTTTATCCTTTTTGTTCTGATGGCATATTGCTGGGTGCAGCTCATTTTCCCCCAGGCCTGTACCAAGAACATCTATAGGGCCTGGTATAATGTTGAATGCCATGAACTGCAGACACAAAACAACTCAAAATACTGCTCATTTTACATTGCAACCAATTTATCAGTGGGTTGCTCAGTCTGGGAAGGCATGGACACTGCAAACAAGATAAGTTCAATTTCCAAATGTCTGTTTCAAAAACAGAATCATCTCGGCACAGCAAAACCATGGAACAAATGGGAAACAGAACAAATGCCATTCATCAAACCTTAGTCTTTCCTTGAAGTGAACAATTGAGAATAGGGAAGAAAGGAAGTACGAAATGAAGTTGGCTATGATAAGAATGGGTAATGATACTTGCTGCACAAATCACTGCTTGGGGTAAGAACGCTGGTTTTAAAATGCACATTCATCTTTACATATGCAATATTACACGGGCGCTCCTTTAATTCTTTCAAGTCCTTGGATTTTTTTTTCCTTCACCAGTTTGCAGACCCAGCACCAATGGGGAGGGGGAATGGCAAGGCTAACCCCCAGGACAAACGAGATGCAACAGAGACCTATTGGAGCTGAGATGGCTACAGCTTTCCTGGTTACAGCTGATAGAACCTTGAGGCTGTGTATGGCAATGAATTGTGGCATTGGTTGACGCGTCTGCTGGCCAATGGGCAGACACAACCCTGGCCCACCTGTTGGGGGATACCATGGGCTGCAGGATTCCTCATGGGTGCAAGCCACTGCATCGTTACCCCTGCCACTGAACAGTGGGGGTGCCTTGACATCCCCTGAGCTGGGCATGTCCCCTGCAAGCCCTCACCCCCAAATCCATTAAGAAGATCCCCAAAAATGGGGAAAATATACACATGCCAAGTTTTTCCCTCAAATGGATACAGCCTAATGCTGATACTGCTAGAATGCAATTGCGAGAAAGAAGACAATGGATTAATGTGACAATGCGCCATATAAAGTTAACAAACTGACATAAAAAGGAACCCCTAAGGAATGCAGAGATAGAGAGGCTGGGTGGGAAGTTTATGAGTCTATGAGCTGCAGTATGGTAGGGCCTCGTTTAGCCAGGCTGGGCGGACCAGAGAGAAGACTCCCTCTCTGTAGTCTACCTGCTAAGTCCTACCTCTGGCTATGCCAGGCTAGTGCCTAAACAGCCAAGCCAGGGGAGGCTTACAAAAAGGGTCCCAGGTAAGTGTAGGACCCTTGCTAGTGTTGCCAGGGCTCCCCTGGCCAAACAATGGGGGCAGAGGGGGTAGGGTTGCCCTCTCCAGACAGGGAAATTCCTGGAGATCTGGGGGTGGAGCTTGGGCAGGACAGGGGCCTCAAAAGGGTACAATGCCACAGAGTCCACCCTCCAAAGCATCCATTTCCTCCAGGGGAACTGATCTCTGCAGTCGGGAGATGAGCTGTAATTCCAGGGGATCCCTAGGACCCACCGGGAGCCTGGCAGCCCCAGCCCTTGCTTTCCTATCAAACTGCCATGTCCCAAGAAAATCATTTTTTTCAAATGTTTGATTCTGAACAAGTAATCGCATTCCATGGGACCACGTGCCACCTGCAGCCCTCCTGATATACAGGGCTGCCATTTGTATGTGAATTGGAGAGTATATGCCTTTTTCCAGCTTTGGTATACATTGAGGGTATACATTCACAGCCATTGAAGCAATCTGCACATGGAAAAATCTATGTTGCTTAAGTCACACAAAATGGCGACTTAGGTGGATCGCAGGTAGCCTGTGTGCCTGTTATGGGTAGCTGCACCAGAATCAAACATCTCAAAAAAAGAAGAAGAAGAAGATTACATTCTCACAACAATTATTCCCCCTTTTCCCTATCCAATTTGCCAAGGGTGAATGGTTCAGATTGCGTGAGAAAGGGCTTTCTTTCTATGAGTGGCCATCTTAAACTTCCAAGAGGATAGTAGAACAGTTATCATAGTGTGCCACAACTGACTCATGCAATTACGTCAATTCCCAGGCTGATTTTTCTTTCTTTCAGCCCCTTAGCTCCTATTTGTGGGTTTCACGTGCAAAAGAGAGAAAAAAAAAGTGTTTGTATTTATATAACTATAGGTTTCCCTCTGAATATTTTCCCAGGGCATAAATCATCCCAATCCCATCAAACCCAAAGTCTGGACTCAGTTCTAATGAAGAAAGGAGGGGGAGAGGGATGGAATCCACGCTTTGCCTTGTGGAACGGGATGTGTCTGCAGGAAATGTGTCTGCAGGAAACCTCTACAAAAACACAGCATGATTATCTAACTTGGCATTTAGCTACAGCACCTGAATGAATATAGCCACCCTGGCAGAGTTTGTTCCTTGTGGATTCTCGAACAGGAGATATTTTTAAAATGATTGCAGTATATATATACACACCTGGACTGACCCTCTGGGACATAATATAAAAGCACACAGAGTTTTGACAGGGGCACATGCAACATATCCAAAGCCATATTGAGTGCAAAGAATGCTGAGAGAGATCATCTGGAGTCCGAGAAAGCTAAAGGACATCCAGCCCATAGCTCAGCGTGAGATTTGGAGTTGCCTTGAATGTGACAGATGAGTGTAATTTGGTGATCTGCCAAGCCGAGGAGTTCAATATTTTTATGCCTGCCAAACTGGACACTGACTGGCCCCTTAATCACCCCCAGTCTCTAAATATCCTATCCTGAAGTTGTACGTAGAGAGACACCTTGGTAATCTCTATGTGGGGAAGGCATTAGGCATTTCTCAAAGGACCGGGGGGGGGGGGGGGTAGTGATTTTCTGCTCTCCACCTCTGAAGGAATTTGCATTGGCTGTCAGAGACATTGTTGTGTCACACTCCCTGTCTCATGTTGTATCAGCAAAAACTGCTTGTTGTATGTAGAAGAAGAAGAAGAGACTGGATTCATACCCCGCCCTTCACTCACTTGGAGTCTCAGAGCAGCTTACAAACTCCTTTTCCCTTCCCCTCCCCACAACAGACACCCTGTGAGGTAGGTAGGTGGGGCTGAGAGAGCTCTTTCCCAAGCTGTCCTTGAGGGAACAGCTGGTACAGAGCTATGGCTTGCCCAAGGTCATCCAGCCAGGTGCAAGTGGAGGAGTGGGGAATCAAACCCGGGTCTCCCAGATTAGAGTCCGCGCACTTAACCACTACACCAAACTGGCTCTCAAGTACACAAATACAAGCCCATTATTGTCCAAATCACTGTTCCCTCTAAGCTGGATTTGCGTGTTTAGCCTCCAGTTCACACATTTTTGTCTTAGCTCAGGAAGGATGGCACTAGGGCAAACTAATTTATGCAGTAGCCAAATCTCTTGCTCACAACTTTAATGCCAGTAGCTCACAAAGTAGAATTTTTGCTCACAAGACTCCACAGCTTGGAGGGAGCATTGGTCCAAATGCTTGGTCTCTCTGCTTAGACCACAGACCAACACCGAAGCAGACCGTGGGTGAAAATAAATGATAAACTGGTTTTCCTGCGTAATCAGACAGATCTTCTTGTTTTCAGCAATTGGAAGGCAAGGAACTGAAAGTTAGAATATGCCTTTTACCAAACAAGGATGTTGGTCCTTCTATCTTGGCATAGTCTGTGTGGGAGTGCCCCCTGCCTCCAACTGTCCTTTCTTTGCTCACTGCTAAGGTTGCCAGCTCTAGTTTGGGAAATGCCTGGATATTTGGGGGTGGAGCCTGGGGAGGTCAGGGTTTGGGGAGGGATCTCATTGGGGTACAATGCCATACAGTCCTCCCTCCAAAGCAGCCATTTTCTCCATGGAAACTGATTTCTGTAGTCTGGAGAGTAATCATAATTCCAACCTGGGGGTTGGCAACTATACTCATTGCTGTGAGATGGAGGCTCAGGCAGAGAGGTGAGGGGATCAGACAATCAGCTGGGCAGTAGGAAGCTCTGCATGCCAGACAGAGAGAGGCAGTGGTGGCAAGTGGCTATGACAATGGCTATATAAGCCTAGCACAGCAGGGTGGGTCCAGTGGGTGATAAGACCAGATCATACTCAGCCTGCTTGGCTGCTTCAAACAGAGAAGCCACTTCAAGTGATGGAAGAGTAAGAGGGGGAGGGAGCAGGAAAGGCGAAGCTGAAAGGGGGAGAGACCAGACCAAATTTATTTGCCCCTTACTCTGCTTTTTCTCTCTCAGCTGCCATCCTCTTCAGATTGAACTTGCTGCCTAGGGTTGCTAGCTTTGAGTTGAGAAATACCTGGAGATTTGAGGGGTGGAGCTTGAGGGAGGTGGGGTTTGGGAGGAGAGGGGTGTAATGACATAGATTCCACCTTACAAAGTGGTCATTTTTCTCCATGTGAACTGATATCTGTCACCTGGAGCTTAATTGTAAAAGCAGGAGATCTTCAGATACCACCTGGAGGTTGGCTATACTATCGCTGCCCTTTCTTGGTTGGGGAAAAAGCCACAGAGGCAGTTTTGTGACAGGCAGCAGTGCAGAATGACCTTGTCAGAGCCTCCCTCTCTCAAAAACCAGTTCCCCATCTCTTCTCTCACATCACCTGCCTGGGTCCTCTTTTGGGTCCTCTTCTCTTTTCCTACTTGTCCAGTCAGAGAGAGAAGCAACCACACTGAGTAACTGGCTTGACAGTTGGACCTGCCATCACATTTATTCTAATGCTTGCCTGAAATTCACCCTCCTGCCTCTTAAGACCATGAAATCTAGTCTTGCCCTCCAGAGCAGCAGATAACATGTTTTTGCCCTCTTCCATCTGAAGAACCTTTCAGGTATTTGTAGAGTAGGATAATGACACTGATTCCTTGTGGATTAGGTTTGCTGACAGGTTTACACAAGGAAGAAATCTTGTTCTTATTATCCCTAAACTTGTTGGAGTTAGAAAGTTCAATCAACTCGGGTCATGAAAGAGTTAACTGTTTGTATACATATGCTAATTGTTACTTAGCATACAGCACATCAGCCTTGTTGCATGCACCCACCAAAGAAGAGGATGTCCTATTCCAAATTAGATGTGTTGTAGAATGATTATTGGTTGATCAATGTATTGGTGAGTAGTGGCTTCTTTTCCTGCCTTTGTTCTCTGCACCTCTTTATGTTAATCTGCTTAAGCGTCCCAACAAAACTGTTCTGGCTTCAGCTTTACTGGAGCAGAGTTTGACAAAGGAGGGCTTCTTGGAAGCTACTATGATAGCAACAAGCATACTGAAGGGAAGCATGGTTGAGTCTAATCAGCATATGGATATCAGATCTCTCTGGAACCTCATGTGCCTTGAGTTCCATGGAGGAAAAGCACAACATAAATGTAACTACTACTAGTAGTAGCAGTACTCCTGTTGTCACTATTGTTACACTACTACTACTAGAAGAACAGTAGATTATTATACCCCACTTTTCTCTACTCAAAAGAGTCTCAAATCAGTTTACAGTAGTCTTCCCTTCCCCTCCCCACAACAGGCACCTTGTGAGTTAGGTGGGGCTGAGAGACTTCTGAGAGAATGGTGACCAGCTCCAGGTCACCCAGCAGGCTTCATGTGGAGAAGGAGTGGGGGAAGTCAAACCCGGCTCTCCAGATTAGAATCTGCAGCTCTTAACCACTACACCATGCTGGTTCCTATGGGTACTCCCATGTCTCCCATACCCCTGCTGTCACTATTGTTATTGATGCTATTGTTGTTGTTACTGCTATTATTTTCATCATTATTATTGCATACCTGGAATCATATATGTGCCCATATGTGGCATATGGGGTATGTTGACATCATCAGAAATACATTTGGGGAAAATCATTGGAGGGGTGCAAACTGCCAGTCCTGGAAGGAACATCATTCACATAGTACGATCTGTGGACTGTTTTTATGGTGGAAAAAAACAGCACTTTGTTCTTGCTGGGGAAATACTTAAGAACTAAGCAGGTGGTTATCTTGGAAACACAATTTTCTACCAGCATCTCTAACAGGAGGTGTAACTACAAGATGCTAGAATGGTTTATGTACTTAAAGCTCACATGAAGCTAAGTGATTTGGGGTACTCTAAATACACTAGCCCCCATGTGGTGTTAGTTAAAAAGTAGGTACGGGACTGAAACACATTGAATTCCTTTTCCGAGTTCTAAATTACCTATTCTGCTCTCTGAAGTACAACTGATGCATTGGGAATGCTCTATGGGTCATTTTTTAAAAAAAATCAAACTATGGTATATAGTATTGAATACATGCACGCTTCCTAGAGCTCCCATTTCTTTGCATTCATTCATATCTTATCCACCATGCTATATGCTATTGATGTGATTATGTGCATTGCCCACCCTCTCGAAAGACTTGGAAAAATACAATCCTGACATGATGCACAAATACTTTTCTATATGATTTTTTTCAACTAATGCACCAGCACATAGATGCACATGGATAAGCCGAGGCACAAAAAGAACAACAAATGTCAGAGCCAGTTTTTCAAAGATCCTATGTTAAGTATATGAAAGTGAGTGAAAAGTGAGAGAAAAGAAATCAGCATTAAACTAGTCAAAGTGTCTATGAGGTCTCTTGCATGAATGCCTGGAGAATGGGGTGGGAGGGTTGCTTCAAGCAAAAATTGCTCCTTGAAGCACATCTGGCCATCCTGTAGCTTCAGTTAGCATCCTGAATTCTGAGGGCTGAGGAAATAAGTGCTTTATATGCTGTTAACTGGCTTGTCTGCTGTTGCTTTGTTGTGTACATCTAACCTGGTGTGTGTGTGTGTGTGGTTAGTCTTGCTCTGACTTGCTTTCTGAAAGAACCTGCAATGCAATGACCACTTCAGCAGAGGAAAGTGCAAGAGGAACATCCTGCTTGTCCATCTTCTCCATCAGTGTCCACCTGGGAGACTGACAAGGCAAGGAGGATTTGCTGCTCCAACTCCCAGGCTGGGTGTAGCACCTTCAGGTGGCCCTATGAACTGAGTCATCAATGCAGCTGTACCCGAACACAGCCTGTTAAGAGGATAAAATGAATGACAGGAAAACCAAAAATCAGGAGGGTTTTTTTTTTGAAGGGAAGGTGGCTGGGGAGAGCAGAGTTGAGAACATGATGTCACTTTAAGGTGACATCCACAAGGCTGGTTCCCCTAAGCCTCTATGGTCTGTACCATAGGAAAAGGGGAAAATTCCTAGAATGTCATTATATGAACACATGAACACATGAAGTTGCCTTATACTGGATCAGATCCTTGGTCCATCAAAGTCAGTGTTGTCTACTCAACCAGCAGTGGCTCTCCAAAGTCTCAGGCTGAGGTCTTTCTACCCAATCCTTTCAACTGGAGATGTTGGGGATTGAAACTGGGACCTTCTGCATGCCAAGCAGATGCTCTGTCACTAAGCCATGACCCCTCCCCTCATTATGTGGAGGTCACTTTTTTCTCCTACTCCATAATTTTTCAGAGGTTGGAAACTGGGGCAGGTAAATCCCTACCCTGGGCAGGTAAATGGGAGACCTGAGCATGTCTGCTGCCTTGGGTTCCTTGGAGGAATGGTGAGATAAAAAGAAAGAATGAATATTGAACTAGATGAATCAATAAATATCATAGGTCCATATGAACCTCTACTTCAAATTAAGCCTTATAGAATTCAAAGATACTTACTTTTGAATAAAGATACATAGGACCAGGTTGCACAGAAACTGTCCCCCTAAAAACAGTTGGTTTTCTTGGGTTGCCTAGATTCAGGATATGGTGGTGAGAGTCCATTTGTCAATGGTATTAATGGCTAGCTTATATGGATGCCCTTTATATTTGTATCCTAAACTGCTTCCGAGTAACTACTCATTTCTAGATATTTCCAAGTGGTACGGTTAGGATTCAAGGGGTAAATTGGTTTTCTCCGAGTCATTGCCAAGCTAATGTAATGGTCTCATGTTGTATGCTTTATTATTATCTGAAAATTTGGATTTTATTGAAACTCGTAATGTCTGGCTGCCTCGACTAATTAGCAATTCCTGACACTTGGCAAGAAATTAAATCTTACATGTAAAAGTTAGCAAACTACAATTGTCAAGCCTCTGCCAATTTAATAAGAACACTTTAACAAAGACATACACTTCAAACAAGACACACACAATTACTTTTCACAGTTTAGGGAACACGATCATCACTGGAAATTAGTTTTAAGATTATGGTCATGTTGTCTGTATTCACTCTATGCACCTTTGATCTCACTGGTTTCCAGGCCTTGAAAATGGACTTTCTTGATTTTGACAGACCTGACAGCACATGCCAGACCCCTCCAACTGCCAACTTGTTCCTCTATGAGAATACAGCTGCAATTCTAAGGGCACTTTCCTCAGCGCAAGCCCCATTGAATAATATGGAACATATGTCCTGTGCAGGATTGCTCCCAATCTCACTTTTCCTTAACAAGACAAAGAAATAACAGAGAACTGCAATGATCTTTGGGGAAGGAAGTTCAGCTAGGTGGACTTGCCCAAGACCAAAAGGAATCACAATGGAAACCCAAACAGATTGGCTGGTGTGTGTGTGTGTCTATGTTTTAAGGGTTACGAGAATAAATAGAGTACCTAATTTTCCTAGGGCTGTCTTGGGGTTGGTTTGTTACCATGTGTGGTCAGGAAGATATGCTCATCCTACGGTGCAATCCTAAAGAGAGTAACATACTTCAAAGTCCATTGAAGTCAATGAGCTTGGAAAGATTTAATTTTGCTTAGAATTGTGTGGCTAGACACATGTCCATGCAAACGAAGCACACTTTTCAACCTGGTCTGAATTCACTCCAGAGAACCTGAAGTCTAAGAGAGAGAGAAAGTTCTCCCTTACTCAGCCTCTCACTTTTTATGGCAAACGAGCTGGTGGGTTAGGTTCTACATTGGTTCTACACTTCATTTCATTTGTTTCATTTATTGTTCTTATTACTACAGTCTTGAGCAGTTCAAGAAGGAGGAGACTGGATTTATACCCCATCCTTCACTACCCGAAGGAGTCTCAGAGTGGCTTACAATCCCTTTCCCTTCCCCTCCTCACAACAGACACCCTGTGAGGTTGATGAGGCTGAGAGCGCTCTCTCAAGAACTGCCCTTGAGACCAACTCTGAAAGAACGTATGTCCAACCCAAGATCACACCAGCAGCTTCATGTGGAGGAATGGGGAATCAAACCCAGTTCTCCCAGACTGGAGTTCATGCTCTTAACTACTACACCAAACTGGGTCTCAAAGCAGCAATAACAACAATGACAACAATAATCATAGTGACAATATTAATATTATTAATAATAAATTCAATAAATACACCATAAATGACTATATACAGCAGATACACCTATAGCAGCTAAAGCATCAAATATCCAGGTCTAATGATCTGTTAGATTTGATTACACAAGAGAAAAACTTAGCAGCGGCCAGGGTAATATCTCGGTCACTTCCAGCCAGAAGAACCTGTAACTTAACAGAGGGCTGGAAGACTAGCCACGTCCTTTAAAATGATTCTGATTCTGTACCTCTGAAATTTTGGACAGTCCAATAAACAATGAAGTAAGGTATTAAGACTCCCTTTGTCACAGCTACAAAGTCTCTCAGCTAATGTGATCTTCCCAAAATGTCCAAATTGTTCTGCCAATGAGATTGAATTAAACCAAGCTTCATCAATATTTAGGAACCGTCAGATAATCAAAATGAGCTGGGTTGAATTTTGTGTAAACCAGTCCCAGATAGAGGTGAGAACAAACTCTATGGGCCCGAAATTTAATGCTGGATTAATCCAAAGCATAAAGACATTGCAAAATCAAATTTCTAATAGAGGCCAAACTAAGACAATCAATATCATTAGGAGAAATCCTTAGGCAGCCCAGGTGGGAGGTTATCAGTTTCTGCCAAGATGTTTTAAAGGTGTCCTTCCTCAATAGATGGAGTTTGCTCATTCCCAGAGAGGGAAAAGTTAGCTTGAGCCAAAATCTAAAGGTAGATGTCCAGTCCCTTGCCTCAAGGGAACACACACCTGATTCAGCTCTCAATACAGTTCCTGCCACACAATGGGGAGCTCCTGTAATTTTATGAAAAAAAATCTAGCCAAAAAAAAATATCAAGGCAATCATGACAACCAGAGATTCAGACTGGGGCACTGTATAGCAACTGGGCTCCTGCCTTAAATTTATACACTGTGAGTGTCACAGTTATATATTGACCTCCCTTAGAAAAGAAATAATGGCTTAGTCATTTGGGCAGCTAAGTCATTTGGCCTTCTCTATATGTTGTTTCCATGACAGGTTATACCGAAATAGTATTCACAAATATTGAAATAGTTTAATGTGCTCTAGCTTTTGCCCATTGATTTCCCAGTTATAGATTGCAGGTTGATGTTGCTTAGTAAAAAAGCATAACCTTAAACTTACTGTTATTGATTTCCAGTTTCCCCCAATACAATAGTGAGAAAAGGTTTTCAACAGACACCAAAGGCCAATAGGAGTACAGGAAAGAAGAAGAGTATCCTCAGCATACAACAGTGCAGGTATTGCAACATTAGCTAAAAAAGGAGAGTGGTGATCAGGTGATTTCAACTTTGCAGACAAGTCATTCAAATATAAATTGAACAATAGTGGAGCCAAAACACACCTCTGGCAGACTGCTCTCCACAAAGGGAAGAATTCTGACCTGTGGCCAAGATTGCTACAATGAACACACACATCGGAGGGCTTGTCTTGTCTTGTATAGTCTTTCAGTTAACCACAACAGTCTGTGATCGATAGAAGTAGTTCTCAGCTTAGAACATAGTTGGTTTCTTGGTTCAGAATCAAAAGTTGCCTGTAGATCAATGAAAGGGGCATCCAGGGAGCCACTTGAAGTCGTATATTTTTCTACCAAGTGATAGAAAGTTGCACACTGATCCAACACAGAGCGGTGATGCTTGAATCCGGTTTGCTCAAACCCAAATTAAATGTTCTGGCTGAATCCAGTATGCAAGTTTCTGATATGAGTATAGTGCATACACTTTCCCCAGCACAGTCACGAAGCTAATCAGTCAATAGCTAGCTGAATTCAGTTTGTTTCCCTTTTTTGTGGATTGGTACAAAAATGGCTTGATGCTAGGATTCTGGCACTTCACCTGAGGGGCTCTACACTTCAAAAAAATTCATTCTAATTTCATTTCATAACTTTAGAAAGGGTGTGATTGTTTTCACAAAATTCAGAGAGAATGGATTTTATTTTGGGAATTTGTTTAGGAAAGATGTGGCCGGGACTTTCGCTGTCACTGCTTTTGTGGCCCTGGGGCTCAGGGGGAAACTGGCAAGGTGGCCATGCGGCTGCCGGTTGAGTGGCCGCATGAACAGGTTTGAGGGACGAGGGGCCAGAAGTCCTAGCAGTATGCTGACGTCAGGTAAGCCAGGAGAGAGTGAGTGTCCTGGGTGCTTACCTGCCCTGCCCTCCTATATTTAGCCAGGTGGCCATGTGCCCTTTCCCTCTCTGTTCACTGTGGCTTGCCCACCCACCATCCCTGTGAGCTGGTTGTTATGGGTATGTGTGTGCTGTTTATGAATGCCACAACTTCAGGCAGTTTGCACATAAGATGGATCCCATTAGTTAGGGAGGCACTGCCTGTGTGCCCACATCCCGCAGTTCTGGGGACAGCCCTAAGGGGTCTTGGGGTAGAGCCAATTCTGCAGCATGCCCAGCTTGGGGTTGTTGGGGCTCTCACCACCAGGTGGCAAGGGAACTACACAGTGGCTGGCACACACATGGATCCTGGGGGATTGCCATTCCTTTGTAGCACCCCAGCAGGCAACCTGGGGATGCAGGGTTCATTGGCTGGCAGGTGGGTCACCTGATTCAGGATTTGTGGCACAAATGCTCATATGATGTCACCAATAAAAGCTGTGGCCTCTTTAATCTCCAAAATCAAGGTGGTCTATGTCAATTCCTTGCCTGCAGACCTTCTATGCCTATGGGGCCCACAGTTCTGTTACTTGATTCTTAACAAGGGTCCCTTCATGGTAGCTGAACTTTGAGCTGACCACTCATTGAAGGCTCCATTCTTCCATCTCAGCAAATGGTCTTTCAGGCTGAAGACACTGGAAAAGCTGGATCAGTCTGACTATGGAATAAGCCACATTTCACTATAACATTGACTCATGGCTTAGAAGTTAATGAAACCATTTGAGTTCAGTACTTTAATCTCTCAAATTGGTTTATCTCAGCCTAGTGGCCGCTTCTTATTTCATAATATGCCTAACACAAAATATCTGCGAAGGCTTACAAAATTAAACTAAGGCAAGAGTGTACAATTTTGAGCTCATTAGGAGCCATTCATATGTTCATCTGTCTCATTAGACATGATTTCATGAACTGGGAAAGTGCTTTGGAGTCTGTGATTTTTACTTTCCCTGCCAACTAGTATAAGGGTTTTTTTTTTTGGAGTGCTTCTTTTTTTTCATTTATTGTAACATGTTAAAGGCTAAAAAGCAGGGGAATCACAAATACAGAGACTGCAGAGAAACAAAGCAGATTGACAAGAAAATTGTATAATGAGCACGATCAGGGGTCATTTCGTAGAAAAAGAGGTGTAGGAGCTCATTAGCATAACTCATTTGCATATGCCACACCCCCTAACATACCGGAAGTGTGTCAAAAGGCAACACCCACCCCTCAGGCTCCACTCCACAGGTGAGTGAAACTGACCTGCTCTTCTTCCATTCCCTTCCCCATCCAATACTTTGTGCAATAAAAATAAGCGTAAAGAACACACCCTCATTCTCTTCCAGATTTCAAATAGACTTGAGATACCCAGGACATGTGCACCACCCATCCCTTTCCCTTCCCCTCCCCACAACAAGACACCCTGTAAGGTAGGTGGGGCTGAGAGAGGTCTTTTGAGAACTGCTCATGAGACAACAGCTCTGAGAGAACTTGTGGCCCAAGGTCACACCAGCAGCTGCATGTGGAGGAGTGGGGAATCAAACCCGGTTCTCCCAGATTAGAATACAACTCCTGACCACTACACCAAACTGATGGGGTGGAAGTTGCTGAAGGGTTGGTGAAATTTCTCCAGTACTTATGTGCCATGTGCCCAGATAAAAAATGGTATACTTAGAAAATTTATATGCCACCTTGAGCAAGTCTCTGGAAAAGCAGCACACAGTCATAAAAGGAACAATGATAAAATTATCAATATTAAAACAAAACATTAAAAACAATAAAGACCATAGCAGGGCCTTCCCCAGGGCGCTGCACCTCTGCACTGCTCGGGGAAGCCAAGGAGGGGGCAGGGCTTGATCATGTGCCCGCCCCGAGCTCCTCACTCCCGGAGCTGCGCTCCTGTGCGCTCCTGCTTCAATGGACCCCTGAGCACAATGATTTATTTTAGGTGGTCTGGAACTTGACCCCAGAAAGTTCAACTAGGGTTGAAAGGATTCCTCCAAGTTCTGGAAGGACTCCTTCTTGTTATTGTGCTGGGCTCCCTTTATGTATTGGATTCTATTCCAGTTGTTTTAGCTAATAATGAATTCAAAGCATGTAACTCCCCCCAACCCCCAAACTGACCACTTTCCCAAAACAGATTATTCATTCATTAAGGATTTTTTTAGTGATGGGATTCTTCTGGAGCATACTAGAAATCCCACAGAGTAAAAATAAAATCAGAAACAGAATGGCCAATTGTGTTTTCCCACCAAATGGGGAATGCTGTTTTGAGCATTTCTTTTTAAATATTGATAACTTGCAGGAATTCACCTCCATTTATTCCTAGCTGAACCTTCTGGGACAAGTCAAAGATCGATCGATGGATAGATGGATGGATAGATAGATAGATGGATAAATGGATAAATGGATAGATGGATGGATGGATGGATGGATGGATGGATGGATGGATAGATAGATAGATAGATAGATAGATAGATAGATAGAGGGATGTCATCTTAAGTTGGCAATTGGTGGGAGACTTACCTGGGGGGAGAAGCCTTGCTAGAGATGTTACTTCCAGCATGACCCAGAAGTGACATCATCACATCACTGGCAAGGCTTTAGCATGATGATGTCACTTCTGGGTTGCGACAGAAGAGACATCATGAGGAAATGCTGACAGGACCCCCCTCCAATTTCCCGAACCATTTCCCCCCCATCAGAGGCAGTGCCAGCATGGACAGGAGGTCTCTTGCTGAAATGGCATCCTTGGCATCCCTATTGGATCCAATGCCCATGGTCTGAATTGAACCCATTTTAAGAATTAAATTGCCCATTCACTAACATCTGCTCTTGGGGTCCAGCCACATATGCCCCAGCCTTCTGAAATAAACCTTATGAGCACTAGGAACAAGATCTTTTGCACTGTGACTTCTTCTTTGTTAAGCATTCACAACATATTGGCTCATCTTTTGAATGTGGGTGTCAGCCAAAAATTGCCTTTAGGCTTTGTTTTTGCATTCCCTCCCCCTAATACTTCCTTTTTAAAACTTTCTGTGTAACCTAATCTATATAACCTAATCTGTTTTGTTGGACTGAGTTGTTTAAAAACTTTTTAAGCATGTATCTTTTTCCCCCCCCTTTAATGCCAACCTGATGTGGTTGGGTGTTCAGCACTTATGCTGATACCCCAGTAGTTTGTTTGCTGTCTGGGAATTACCTGAGAGCATTGTGCTGACTCAGTGCAATTTTTTTTTCTTTAAGTTTATATTTCTATTGCAATTACATTAGCTTGAATAATCTGCAGATTTATTCTCAAGAATGTCACTCTTTTTGTCAATAACCATATTGTGAAAGTGTCAGAGTTGGAATATAGATACCATATCTAATACTGGTTGCTAATGGATTACGCTGCATTATATGCTTCATTAAATGCTGATATGTCTCCTTCCAAGACTGCAGGATCAAAAACTTGCATTTGCATTTTTTAAAAACTTTCTGTGTATTCATCAACTTTAGCTGGAGATTTCCTAAGCCCTATTTAAAAACAGAAGGGGGTGTATGTGGAAAGTATGTGTGCAAAAAAGCAACTGTAACATCTGGACCAAAGATCACAAATGTCCCCTACCTCAGCCCTGAAATAGACTGTCCTATGCCATCCTGATACATGTGGTAGGTTGCTGAACATCTTAATGTAGGGTTGCCATCCTCCCAATGGGAGCCAGGGTTCCCCTGCTTTCGGGGGCTCCAATCTGCCACCAGCCAACTGGCCAGCAGGGGGAGCCCTGCCCCCAAAGAGCCCATTGTGCCTGACATGCCTGATGCAATGACATCACCCAAAGGTGTCATCATGCCTGGCATATCACACAGGGGGCACTCTAGCATTTGGCTAAAAACTCTATGGTGATGATAGCGTTTTTGGCCAAATGCTAGAGCATTCTCTGCACAACATACCCGGCACAATGACGTCACTTCTGGGCGATGCCATTGCACTGTGCATGCATAGCATGCATACCAGAAGGTCCAGAAACCCAGGCTGGAGCCCTCCGCTGGCAGCTAGGTAAGACCTGGAAATCCTGTTTTGATGCAGTCAGCCACTTCCTTCAACTCTCCCTAAATGGTGTTGTGAAATAAGGGTTAAAGGTAAAAGTTTCCCTTGTTCGAAAGCCAGTTGAATCCAAATATAGGGGGCAGTGCTCATCTCCGTTTCCAAGCCAAAGAGCCAGCGCTGTCTGAAGACTTCTCCATGGTCATGTGGCCAGCATGACTAAACACCAGGATGCACGAAACGATGTTGCCTTCCCACCAAAGTGGTACTTATTTATCTACTTGCAATTTCTTGCTTTCGAACTGGGACATTAGTATAAAAAGCAGAAACAACTGGAGCCAATGGGCCTGGTAAAAGGGTAACAAAGATGTCCAAGAGGTGTGGGGCAAGAACTGGTGCACAACACTTTGGAGGCTAAAGAATTTATTTATTTATTTATTTGTTCAATTTATACCCCGCCTAGCCAGCGGACCGGCTCTAGGCGGCTAACAGAAACCCATTACCATGAAGGTTTACAATATAAAACCGTTAAAAACATTACAATAAATTACAATAAAAATTCCAAGATGGCGACTTCAGAGTTATCCGATAAGCGGAGGCAGCAGGGGTACCTTCCCCAGGACCAGGGCGATGTTAATAGCCAGGGGTACCTTCCCCAGGACCAGGGCGATGTTAATAACCAGTTCTCTACCCGATGGCGGCTCCTATTTGAAAGCCTGGCGGAAGAGCTCTGTCTTACAGGCCCTGCGGAATTGCAATAAGTCCCGCAGGGCCCTGATGTCATCCGGGAGCTCGTTCCACCAGTAAGGAGCCGCCACCGAGAAAGCCCTGGCCCTGGTACAGGTCAAATGGGCTTCTTTTGGACCGGGGCAAGTCAGGCGATTCTGAGTGCCTGACCTCAGTAACCTCTGGGGCTGATATGGGGAAAGGCGGTCCCTCAAGTAGGCAGGGAAGTGAAGTGAAGAAAGGTGGGGGGGAGAGGCCAGAGACACTGTGATGTTATCAACCCTACAAAGGATGGGGTCAGAGACAGGCCAGGCAGAGTTTTACTTTCTGTCATCAGTGGAGCTCTCCTTCTTGAGTAGTCTGTGCACTTCCCATCTTTACTGGAAATTTCTAGCTGGAGCAATGAACTTGTGCAACCATTAGGTGTGGCCAACTTGAACTTTCAAGTGAGTATGTATGTTAATAGGGCTAGTCTAGGATGCACAAACAGCTTGAATAAAAGTTTATTTGATTTTAAAGGATTGTTGCCTGTGGCTCTCTCTTTGCTGCTGGATCTGAACTCACTGGCCCCAGGCTCTGGCTTAGGGTCTGATCAGCCCAGAGGTAGATGTGTGTGTGTGGGGGGGGGGCACGGATGCTATTTGCATCTAACAAAAGGAAGGCCTGCTAATCTTTCCACCTATACCATCTCTCTCCCAGCCACCTTTCTTCCATTGACCCTGGTTCATACATGTATGGGAAAAGGTGATAGAACTGCCCTCTACTGAGGCAGATCATTGGCCCACCAAGGTTAGCATTGTCTCCGGCATCTCAGGTAAAAGTCTTTCACCTCTTAGGGATGCCAGCCTCCAAGTGGGACTTGAGGATCCCCCAGAATGACAGCTTTTCTCCAGACAACAGAGATCAGTTCCCCTGGAGAATATGGATGCTTTTGGAGGGAGACCTCTCTGGCATCGTACCACATCTCTGTCCTCCCCAGCTCTATCTCCAAATCTCCAGGAGTTTCCCAACCTGGATCTGGAACCCTTTACCACCCCCCATTCCCTGCTGGGGGCCATTTGGGGATCTGGCAACCTTACACCTCACCTGATCTCCTTGGTAGACGTTGGGGGCTGAAACAGTGGAAGGAGGAACTGGATTCAGTTTGGCAGGAGAAAGCTGTTGGATGCAGCCCAACAACTGGAAAGTTGTCCCTGGCATACTATCTGGAAAGAACTTTTCTATATATATATTTTCTTTAGTTGATAGTGAGCTGGGGTGTTTGAGTCCCTTTTGCAAAATGAAAAATCTTCTTCCAGAAGAAACTGTCTTGTTCCATGGGAAAAAAAGACTTCTTACTCCATTGCAAAACTCCTAGGTTGCAGCCACACGAGCGAGATAATCCGGATGGGAATCGACACAAATTTGCGCTGGCACAATTTGCACCGCATTTGCATGATCACCCAGGTCCAAGGACCTGTGAGGGCAGACCACCGCTGCGTGATCACATGCAATTGTGGGCGAGTTGTTTTGTTTTTCCCCAGCTGTTTTCGATTCGCTTATTCGCTTAAACAAGGGATTGATGAATTGCCTCTCCACCCTGGGGGTCGTCCGATGATGTGAATACTGGGATGGCAGGAGAAAGCCTGATGCCTGATGCCACACATTTGCGCTGGCACGATCACACAAGGAAAGTCCGGCTCTGGGCCATCGCAAACCATTCGCTACTGCCTTTTCACTGGTAGCTTTTTACGCCGATTCCCTGCTGGCTCAAAGTGGCTTGCGACAGTTTGACAACACTTGTGGGACGCTTCCCAGATGTGCTGGTGTGATCGCACCACTTGGAGTCAGTGGGGAATCGTCCCTCTCGCGTTGCAAATGGGTGCGTATGATTGTGCCCCTAGTTTAGCAAAAGAGGTTCATAGGATCCAAAACAGCATGCATGTTTTCATTTATTGTAAGGAAAGCTTAAACTGTTTCAGTTACTAAACAGAACTCTAGCCATTTATATTAACCTGTCTTTCAGGGTTTTTTTTGGGGGGGGGACACCCTCTCTGTTTTTTTTGTCCCCAAGGAAAGCAAATGCATTTCAATTTTCCATTCTGGAATTTTATTTCGGCTTGCAATTGAGCTTGCTGCATGTGCAACCAGCTATGAACACTGCTAGCTCAATGGCTTGAAAATAGCATTGGGAGACCAAATCTTTCACCCAGGAAGGGAAGAAAAAATGTATTTAAGCCATATCAGCAGCGAGAAAGATTGTGCAAAAAAAATTATTATGCTCACTGGCCATCTTTTATGGAGCTTCAAATGCAAAATTAGCACTGAAGGAAATAAAATATATTCCAATTTATTTAGTTGTTATGGTCCAGTATGAATTCTCTCCTCCTGTCTCTCTCTCTCTTCTGTTTTAGGACAATGCATAGAAATTTTTCTAGCTGAAAAGTTGTTAATAGACTCACTTATCTAAAGAGATGAGCACACATTCAGAAAAACATATGCAACAGTGTTTTTTTTTTTAAAAAAAATGGTGAATCATTAAAAAAAATATATGGGTTGTATCCATCCAGCAATTTACTCAATCTCACCCTATTTCCTGGATTTATATCAGCCTTCATTCCACAGGGCATGTTCACACACGGATCCCATGATTCTCAAGCATAAGTTCTATGGTGGTCTGAGGACACTACCTCCTCTGTTTTTCACCAGTGAAAATGCTGGTTGGATTCAGCCTGACCATTCTGTACTGTGGTGTCTTGTACTGTCTGTTGCTATATAACTACTATATAACTATAATGTAATGGGTCACATTAATGCTTATTCTTTGTTTCAGCTCTGTTATATTTTTGTTTGTTTCCCCCCAGATTTTTGCAATCCAGATTTCTGTTCTATTGTTTGTTGGATATCCCATTCCCATTGATTTAAATTGTGTCATGCTGTGTAGTCCACCTTGGGTGTCAGTGAGAAATGCAGACCATAAAGAAAATGCATAAACACTATTGTGAAGTATTTATTGTGTAAATTATGTTTCCCCTGCTAATGTTTGTGTACCTTGGTTTAGTCTCATGGGGTGGAGTCCTGGTCAGTTACTGATGTCTGCCCCATCCTCCTCATGTGTGTAATAGTGTTTTTTTATGGTGGTACTACAACTGGCCATTAACTGGCTGCCATATATTAAAAAGTGATGTGCTCAAAAACAAAGGAAGGATAAGCTTGATATATGTGTAGTATACTTCTATCCTGTCCTTCCTAAAAGGAGCTCAGTGCAGAGTACATCATTCTACCTACCCGTATTTTACTCTCACAACAACCCTGTGGTGCAGGTTACTCCAGGAGAGAGTGACTGTCCCAAGTTCACTCAGATATCCTCATGGTTTTGGTGGACCTATGAACCTCCTAGTTCATAATCCGACACACTAACCACTACCCTGTACACGTTCTCTAACAGATTTATCTAACAAATAATAAATATTTATATAGTCATTTATACCTCACTTTACTCTGCAATGGGGACCCAAAGCGGCTTACATCATTATTCTCCCCTCCTTCATTTTATCCTCACAGCCACAAGATTGTGAGGTAGCTGGGTTTAAGAAAGAGTGACTGTCCCTAGGTGAGCTTCCATGACAGAGACAGGATTCAAACCCAGGTTTCACAGATCCTAGTCTGGCAGCCTAGCCACTACAATATACCAGTGAAATACACTTTTAGCCTGTTCTGGGGGACTCCCATGACATCAATATCCTCAGCTGTATAACAAGTCATCTGTCTTGTATATTTCTTCACATGGCATGTCTTGATTTTGTATTACTATGTATTCTCATATTTAGTATTACCATGTTTGGGGGATCTGTCATTTTATATAGTCTATGTAATCAACTGCCTAAGGTGTTATTTCAACATCTACTGTTTGGAAGCTAGAGGAAAGTTTATGAGGCGGAGGGGCAAGGAATATTTCTCTTTGTAACATATATTCTGTTTGCTTTATCAGGGCGTGCAGTGGAGGATAGATTAAAATGCCTGCTACCCTGTGATTTTTGTAAAATATACCTTGGCAAATATAAATCTGTCAAATATTGCAACTAAGTTTGGTATTATACACCAGGAAAATAGCAATAGAGCGTTACTCTTCAATATAACTGAACTTCAGAAAACATTGGGGGGGGGAACACTGAGAACCAGAGTTCAAATAAAATCTAACTGTCTTTGATATGAAGAAGTTTATGATGGCATAAAATCTGAGATTGGTATTTCTCTCTTTATTAATTCTTGTCGATCCCCCTCAATATTACTCTTTTTGCTTCAGTTTATCATTTCAGCTTTCACTGTACTTTCCATAGCCTTATGGGGATTTTTTTTCTCATTTTCATTTGAAGATTCACTAGATGTACTTTATTTTGAAAGATAAGCTTTTTCCCCTTTATATTGTCCCTAGCTTTCCAGCCACATTTCTAGTAACAAAAGCATGAACTCTTCTAACATTTGCATGTTTACAACAATCATATTGGTTTAACACATTTTCCCACTGCAAACCTGGTTTCCTGGAGGGACCCTGTTCAGCCACCATTCCCAGAAATCAGGACTCCCTCTAAGAGCACACAGGAAATTGCATTATACCGAGCCACACCATTGGTCTAAAAAGGTCAACAGGTTGATTATGACATCATCAGTCTACAAATCTAGTTGGACTTTGTCCATGGTGTGCCTCATTATATGTTAAGTGCATCACCAACCTGCTTTGCATTTGGGTTACCTGGACTCTCCACTGTATAGGGTTAGATCAGGGGGCCCAAAACTTTTTGAGCATACAGGCACCTTTGGAATTCTGATACAGTGTGGTTAAGACAGCCACAGATTGGCTGCCACAAAAACAGCTGCTGCAGAAGGCAGAGCCAGCCACAAAATGGCTTTCACAGCATACTTTAAGTCACACAGTGAACATCCTTGTCCTGTCATGGCACTTGTTGCCAAAGCAACGAAGAAGAAGAAGGAGAAGAAGAAGAAGATGAGGAGAAGGAGGAGATTGGATTTGTACCCCGCCCTTCACTTGGAGTCTCAGAGTGGCTTACAAACTCCTTTCCCTTCCCCTCCCCACAACAGACACCCTGTGAGGTAGGTGGGGCTGAGAGAGCTCTCTCATGAGCTGCCTTCAAGAGAACAGCTGGTACAGAGCTATGGTTTGCCCAAGGTCATCTAGCAGCTGCAAGTGGAGGAGTGGGGAATCAAAACTGGTCCTCCCAGATTAGAGTCCACACACTTAACCGCTACACCAAATCTATAGAACCAATCAAATCTTCAGTGGTCTATCAGAAGCCTTGCTGGGCAAAAGCCCTACCTGGTCCCATCCACTTTCTTAAAAAAAGCTAGATGGGCATCAGAAAAAGGTGTCAACAGGTGCCACGGTACCACAGGCACCATGTTGGCAACCCCTTGGGTTAGATCCCACCTGCTTTTCCGCTGATGAACAAGGGAGGAGAAGTCATCAAAAAAAAAAAAAGCTATATGAGGGATGGTGGAACCTCATGGGCAAAAACCGCACAGGACAGCAGTGGGGAGGAGAACTGAGCAATGCTGAGTGGAAATGCTGGTTGCATCTGACCTGCTGCAATGTGCAAAATGATACTTTGCTGCAATGGTGATACCTATAACCTCATTTCACAAAAGGCCCAGGCATTTTTGACAAATGCTATTTTTCTCCTCATGTTCCGCGGTTCTATCAATAGAAGATTAAGAAGAAGGATTTGCAATGAAAATATCAGAGCTATAAATAAATACTGTCAGTGGAGCAAAACTGTGTTTGAAGGAGATCCGGGCTCTGAACCTTGGAAGAATTAGATCTGGAGAAACAATGTCAAGTGCTTGTGAAATGCAAGCGATCAATTCCACTGGGGCATCCGGCTGCATTCTTGTGCTGACACTTTACATAGGTCATGACTGATGCAATACAAAATTCCAAATAGAATAAAGCAAGGTTATAGACAGTCAACAGTGTCAAAAGCGAACAAAAGATAGAGCATTTGCTGTCTTAGCAGGTACATGAAAGTCAAAAAATAGAAACGGGGGTGGGGGGTGGGGGGGACAGGCGCAGGCAGAAAATATCTCCGGGCCCCAAACTAGAATATCTTGTCCACCAGATGCAGCTATTTATAACCACACATTTAATGAATGAGAATAATAACCAGAACACAGAAGGACTTTTTTAAAAAAAGAAAATGTACAACCAGACAAAAAATCGAGCAGTTTCTTTTGGGGGGATATGTGGCTCCAGTTTGGTGTAGTGGTTAAGTGTGCAGACTCTAATCTAGGAGAACCGGGTTTGATTCCCCACTCCTCCACTTGCACCTGCTGGATGACCTTGGGCAAGCCATAGCTCTGTACCAGCTGTTCTCTCAAGGACAGTTGTCTCAGAGCTCTCTCAGCCTCACCTACCTTACAGGGTGTCTGTTGCGGGGAGGGGAAGGGAAAGGAGTTTGTAAACTGCTCTCAGACTCCTTTGGGTAGTGAAGGGCGGGGTATAAATCTAATCTCCTCCTCTTCTTCTTTATTTATTTATTTATTAGATTTATATCCCACCCTCCCTGCCTCTTGGCAGGCTCAAGGCGGCTAACAACCTGTACCATAAACAATAAAACCATAAGCATATATCATCCAGAACAGTGTGCAATATCCTTCCTACTAAATGGTGCCACTTCACCACCCATCACAACAGCATCAACAGGTGCCGATGGCCTGAGCGGCGATGTTCGTTGTTTGGGCCAAGGCTATAAAAACATGGCGGCAGCCCCTACTTATACGCCTGGTGGAAGAGCTCCGTCTTGCAAGTCATGTAACATCTTCAGTTAGAACTGTTCCTCCCTTTCCTCCTTCTGGTTCCTTATAAATGCTTGAGCATTGCCAGAGGTGCAAACCCTGAAGGACAAGAGCTGAAGATGCCTTTGTTATCTGGCTCTTATCTGATAGCTCGCTGCCTGTGTCTTCAGACAAGACAGCTAGTGAGTCCAGTCCTAGGTTGATATGCATTTGCTTGCATTGTTTTCTTGGTTGCACACTTGTTCATTTATGTAGGTTATTTCTGCTGTTGTTGTTCCAAGCCACTTCAGATTCCTTTGGGAGAAAAGTGGGACATAAATAGTAAATGAATGAAAGATGCCTTCCTTGCTCTTTGGCTGCAACCCTAACTTGAGTTCTGGGGCCCTGCACTGTACATATAGAGAAATTAGCAGGTATTTTTTTTTAAAAAAAAACATAGGCTTGTCAGCTCTGAGTTCTAAAATTCCTAGATATTTGAAGGTGGGGAGGGTGAGGTTTGGGGAGTGGAGGGATCTCAGTAGGGTACAATGCTACTGAGTCCACCCTCCAAAGCAGCCATTTTCTCCAGAGGGACTGATTTATGTAGTCTGTCAATCAGTTGCAATTCTGGGAGATCCCAGGGCTGCACCTGGAAGTTGGCAACCTTTCATAGCTCCTGTTTCACCCCCCATTTTATTGTAATGGCTCAGGATTAATTTGGTGTGACAATTTCTCATGGAGAAGGAGCACTCCTTACTCTGTGAACTTGGCTTGCCTCATTATCATATTGAGTATAGAGTAGCGCTTGTGAAACATATTTTATAGGTATTGATTAATGTATTCCATTTTGCTTTTCCTGGGTTGTTTTCTTCAGGTCCCTCTGAGCTAACAAAATATTGTGGTTGTTAGGCTGGATGTTTACTCAATTAATTAGACTGTAAATTGCAAGAGATACCTAGTGTGGGCAACATGTGGAGTCAGTTGCAGGAATGCTGAGATGTTATTTCAGGAAGCGTACATAGTGCCACCAGAAAGCACAATTTATTCTCTGGCAACCATTCTGAAAACCAAACACCTGATTTCTTATGTAGTATCCATTAAAAAAAAACAGTATGTTTTTAGGAGAGGGGAATCATTGTAATCTGAGCTCTGATGAACTCTGAATGGAACTGCATTCTAATAATTTGAATTCAGTCGTCGGCGTCTAATTTGCATTTAGACTTCCAATTTGATATTTTGAGCTGAAAGTGAACTTTCACACTGTTGTATGATCTGGAGGGTTCTGGATCAGTTTCTTTCTTTCTTTCTTTCTTTCTTTCTTTCTTTCTTTCTTTCTTTCTTTAATTAGCCAACTGTATTCCTCAGTACATATGAAGCAATGCTGGAAATATCAGCAATCAAACTAAGACCATCTGAGTACATCTACTCTTAGGAGACCTCCAAAGTGTAGGTGATAAAGAAGATCTTTCTCTGTCTGTTCTCCCATTCTGTTCAGACTAACAGTTAAGATCGTTTTCTCAAGCCCTGCGCTCTATACCTCTACTTAGTGAGGTGAGATAGGTGGTGGCGAGAGACAGGGCTTTTTCAGCAGTGGCTCTTTTATCTGTGGAATGCTCTCCCCTTTGAGACATCCCAGGGGGGCAGTTAGGCACCAGACTTTTTATATAGGGTTGTTTTTTTTGTTTTTTTTTAACTGAAGGATTACACCTTCTTTTAGTTTTTATTTATGGTACACTTCTAGCCTGAGGACTGTTTTTTTTTTTTTTTTTTAAATTGTTTAAGGCTGCAAATGCTATTACGTGCTGTTTTTAATGCCCTGGTTTATTTTAAAGGCTTATTTTTGTGCTACTGGTTTTGCCATATTGTTTTTGTTTGTATTCTACTTTACTGTATTCATTTAGATTTTCATTCATTCAGTTAATACCCTGCCATTAAAATAAACCAGTGAAGATTTAGTTATTTTATATACTGAGGTTCTACTTTAATACTTTCAGTTGCAATATTAAATTTCCCTGCAATTTAAAACGAGAATTGCATCACCTAACACTAGATATAGTAGATATCTTGGAAACATGGTGGAATGGGGAAAATCTATGGGATACAGTCATTTCTGGGTATAAGCTCTATTGACAGGACAGAGAGGGATAGGTTGTTGGTGGTGCCACAGGCTCTGGCAAAAGATATGGGAGTCAATAATTAGGCATGCAAAAAGAGATTTTGAGGAGCAGGGTGCTAAGAGCATCAAGAAAAACAATAAACATACACACACATACACACACATATATATCCAGAGCAGGAAACCAGCCAGAGAAGGAGTGGGGCCTTTGTATGACAAAGGAATAAAGGGATTGCTAAAGGAAGATGGAGAGAAGGCTCAATTACTTTTTTGCTCCTGTGTTCACTGTGGAAAGAGTAGGGCATGTACACATGCCATAGCCCCTATTGTCAGGAAGGGTGTCTGAAGAACTGAGCCAAACTGAGGTGTCCAGAGATGAAGTTCTAGACCTACTGGGGCCATTAAAAACTGATGTCTGCAGGTCCTGATGGCATACACACAGTTCTTAAGGAACTTGGATATGACATTATGATCTACTAACCCGTATATGTTATCTATCACTAAATTCAGCTGCTGTACCAGAGAATTAGAGTAGCAAAAAAGTGATCCAAAGGGGAACCTACAGGCCAGTTAGCCTAATGTCTGCCCCAGGCAAATTGGTAGAAACTGTAATCAAAGATAGAATTGTTAGGCACATAGAGGGACTAAGCCTGTTGCCAAGATACCCAGACTTGGTTTCCTCTCAGACTATTAAGCAGCGCTCCAACTCATGGATCCCGGGGTTTAGATGCACACAAGGAAACCAAAGACTCTTTTAGAATTGCATATAGGTTTATTAGATGAAGACAATAGAAATAATACGACAGTCTATGACCTTTCCCCCCCCCCTCTTCTATTCTGCTGGCCTTGGGAAGAGTTGTCCCTGCAGGATTGGTACCTGGGAGTAGTGTTCCCTCTAAGCTTAGTTTGTGTGAGCTAGCTCACAGGTTTTTTAGCCTCCAGCTCACAGATTTTTGTCTTAGCTCAGGAAGGATGGTCTTTTGTCTTAGCTCAAGAAGCTCTAGAGCAAACTAATTTATGCAGTAGCCAAATTGCTTGCTCACAGCTTTAATGCCATTAGCTCACAAAGTAGATTTTTTTTTTGCTTACAAGACTCCACAGCTTAGAGGGAGTATTCCCTAAGAGGCTTTGTTGGACAGTCCAGTTTCAACTGGGCATCCCAGCAGAGCCCCAGCAGAGCCTGTGGGGGGGTGTTCTCCCCAAAGGATTGGCTCCTTAGCTGGCTCTGTTGGGCAATCTGGCTTCAGCCAGGCAGCCCAGCAGAGCTACAGCAGAGCCTGTGGGGAGAGTTCTCCCCACAGGATTGCCTCCTGGGAGGGCTGACAGGCAGATCCATTGGGCTGTCAGGTTTCAGTGGCTGCCAGCCATTTCACAGCTCTGGACTGCTCAAGAGAGCTCTCCTAGGAGCTGATCTGAGATCTTCCCTCCCTCCTTTCTGCTGGCGGCAGCTCTCAGAGGCCAGCAGAATAGAGGGGGGGATCTGAGATCTTCACTCCCTCCTTTCTGCTGATAGTGGGGAGCAAAACTGGCCTGTGAAATAGCTGTTAGCCATTTAAACCTGACAGTCAAATGGGTCTGTCTGTCAGCTGTTAGGTTTAAATGGCTGGCAGCCATTTTAGCCTAACAGCCACTATTATGTATTACTGATTAGACCCGAATAAAAACCAAATAATGTTGGCTTGTATTCAGGATCAGTATATTCATAGCTCAATCAGATTCTCAAATCTAATTCAGTTTAGGAAATACCCAAATAATACCAATAAGGTATTATTCGCATATGTATTCAGCTCAGTTTATGCTGAATGCAAACCCCTATTGCAAACATCTGCAGGCTGAAATGAACGCACAGTTATTCATGTTAACCCTAGGTGAAACCAGATAGATTTGCTTCACACCTGCTGAGGGAAATCAGCATGGCTTCTGCAAAGGCAAGTCCTGCCTCACCAGCCTTTTAGAGTTCGTTGCAAAAGTGAAAAAGCATGTGGACGACAGTGATCCAGTAGACATTATATACCTGGGCTTTCAAAAGGCTTTCAACAAAGTACATCACCAAAGACTCCAGAGTAAACTTAGCAGTCATGGGGTAAGAGGACGGGTTCTCATATGCATTAAAAACTGGTTAAATGACAGGAAGCAAAGAGTAGAAATATGGGACTTTTCAGTTTAGAAAAGAGAAGACTAAGGTGGGCATGACAGATGTTTATAAAATTAGGCATGGGGTGGAGAAAGTTGACAAAGAAAGCTTTTTCTCCCTCTCCTCAAGTACTAGAACTCGAGGGCATCCTGTGAAGCCAATGGGCAGTAGGTTAAGGACGGACAAAAGGAAATGCTACTGTACACAGAGAGTGATTAAAATGTGGAATTCGCTGCCAGAGAATGTAATGATGACCACAGGCATAAATAGCTTTAAAAGGGGATTAGATAGATTCATGGAGGATAAGTATCAATGGCTACTAGACATGGTAACTGAGGGGGACCTCCACATTCAAAGGCATTAATCTTCTGAATCTCAGGGAAGGCCTCAGCCTCTATGCCCTGTTGTTGACCATCCAGAGGAAACGGTTGGCCACTGTGTGAGACAGGATGCTGAACTAGATGGACTATTGGTCTGATTCAGCAGGGTTCTTCTTATGTTCTTATGTTATTAGATCCTTGTCACTGGATCCCCTTGAGAACCGATGGTTACTGAGCTGTTTAAAGAAGAACAAGGTAAAAAAGAATTAAGTTAAACTGTACCACAGTTCTTTAGTTTTATTAACACCAGCATTCAGTTTGGATAGTATAATGTCTCTTTTGAAATATCTACAAAAAAGAACTTAAGCTATTCACACTAAATTGCTTTCACAACCAACAGTTTTAGCAGTTGCCACATTCAATACTTGTTATATCTGTGTGCACCCCAATCATGTGAATGATTCCAAACATGGCTGAATCATGGTACAGCCAAGTCTGTTCAGAGGTCACAAACAAACTACAGTGATGAGCACAAAGTTGGTCTACCATTGTGCTTTCTACCTCCCATCCTCTTCAGGACAGACTGGGAGGCCAAAATGGCCCTGGGGAGAACCCACCTCCTCGATGGGAGGAGGATTGGGCCATGTGAGTGGTGATATCACTCACCTGGGCTAGAGCTCGACCAGGTGTCACTGGGCCAGGGGGCAGAGTGGCAGGATAGGTCAGGGAAGGCAGCCCCCCCCCCAGATATTTCTGGGTGGTCATAATGACCAATTTGCCTCAGTCCTCCTTCCATGATGTGCAAAGCTGCATTCAAAGATTTTTTAGTTTAGGACAGTCTAATTCCAGTGTTCCATATCCAAATTAGGGCTCATTGACAAACTGGGAATTCTGTCTTACCCAGGAAGCATAATTCCAAACCAAGATTAGAGTATCTTCTGTGAATAGCCATGATCACCTAAAAAAAAATAGACTTGCTTTGTCCTAGCAACAATTATGTTGTTATGCATCTCATTCTATTTGGTGATGGGACATTATCACTAAGGGAAAACTGAGCTAGTGTTGAGTTAGGGCCATGCTTATTATGGGAGAGCTGCAGTCTCTCTATATTACTTTCATTTGCTCCAAGGCTTGCCTGATGACGAGACCCTAGTATTCCTCAGTGGTCTCCCATCTAAATACTGACCAGGACCAATCCTGCTTAGCTTCCAAGATCTGATGAGACTTGGAAGCTAAGCAGGGTTGGTCCTGGTCAGTATTTAGATGGAAGATCACCATGGAATACTAGGGTCACTATGTAGAGGCAGGCAATGGCAAACCACTTCTAAGTGTCTCTTTCCTTGAAAACCCTGTGTGGTTGCCATAAATTAGCTGTGACTTGACAGCAAAAAAAAAAAAAAAGTCATCACAGAACCAAATCTGATTGGCTGCCTGAGGTTGTCACTGTTAAAGGAAAGAAGGGCTAGTTGTTAATGAAATAAACAGTGCCAAAACTGTGGCTAATTGGGGCAGAAAATGTAGGCTTTGGGGGTATTTGAGAAAACTTTTTACATACCCCTCCCCCCAAATCTCCTCTCCGTGCCACACACACAAAAAAAGTTCTCTGGAGAACACACAGGCAGCTTTAAATTTCAGCACTTGAATGAATCAGTTGCTCACTTGGAAGATTTAGAAAAGAAAGATTTCCTGGAGGGGGCAAATCGAACAGGTAGCAGGAGGTGAGAATGAGCTCAGCTTGCACTAAAATGCATCCACAGTCACATTAATATAAACAAGATAATCGAGATTTTTCTCTGCAGGCTTCACTATGTGTCTGCAATGCCCCTCTAGAGGATTGAGGTGGCACAATTAAAAATCCTTTATAGACAGAGAAAAAAAAGCGGTCCAGTTCATTGTTGCCACTCATTACCGTCTTTTCAGCAGCATCTCCTTTAACAAACAATTGTTGTGCAGATACTGTTACACTTTGTAGAAGGGCCTTCTTGTACTGTGTGATGCCTTTAATGACTTCAAGGACATAAGGGAAGCCATGCTGGATCAGGCCAATCTCCCATCCAGTCCAACAGTCTGTGCCACACAGTGGCCAATACCCAGGTGTCATCACGGGGTCCACCAGTGGGGCCAGACTCTGCAGCAAAGTATGTATTACCCTGACCTGGTTGGCCCAGGTTAGCCCAATTTCATCAGATCTCAGAAGCTAAGCAAAGTCAGCCTTGGTTAGTATTTAGATGGGAGACCACCAAGAAAGTCCAGGGTCACTATGAAGGAGCAGACAATGGCAATTCCCCGCCCCCCCCCCCCCCCGGGAACGTATCTTGCCTTGAAAACCCTATGGGCTCACCATAAGTCGGCTGTGACCTGAGGACATTTTCTACCACCACCAAAGTATGTGTTGCATGATTTAAAAGGAAAGAAGGTATTTGATCTATTAGGCTACATCCTCATATTTAGCTGGATATAGGTTTGACAGGCTGAATCTAGGCTTGCTGCAGCAGGCAACCTGCCACCCCTGGTGGCTCACCCCTGACTCTGTCTGCTCTCACAGGGGAAGGACCCAGTGGGGGGATGACATCACAGACAAGGCAACCACCCTCCCAGTCCACAGCACCTCAGGAATTCCCCCAGGCTCAATGGCCTTTATGCAGGGTTGCCACTTCCAGTGCAACTTGGTGACATTCCTTCCAGGTCTTCATTCTTCGTGATCTTCTAAGTTTAATGAAGTCAATGAGCTTAGAAGCATGTGATTCCACTTGGGATTGCTCTGCTAAAAGATAGAAAAGTAGAATTATTCTGCAATGTGAAGACAAACCTCATTAGCTGCCATATGTTATCGAGCAGGCTTACTGCTGTATGATGCCTTAAGTTCATTATACATTTACATGGGAACATACTAAAGATAGTTTCACTATATGCCCCTTTATACTCCTAATATATAAACCCAGCAAGGGGATTTCAAGGCAAATGAGAAGCAGAGGTTGTTTGGCATTGCTTTTCTCTGCCTAGCATTATTGTCTTTTCCAGTGACTCTTGTACTATAATGGTATCCCTCACAGGGGCGTCATCAGCTGCTGTTGCCTAATTGGTGGATGTTGCTGGGATTGGTATGGATTCTGGCATGCATGTACCTTATAGATGGGAGTTTGTTGTGATTTCCCCCTGTGGAATGACCACAGGGAAGAGACAAGTGGAACTGTTTTTGTCTTGGCTGCTAGCCACCCCCACAGCCCTCAGGATTATGCTGTTAGTCAAATACATACAATTCCTTCCCACTGTTAGATGTGCTGATCCTATGAGGCCTGAACAAATGTCTTTATGTAAATCAAAGTTTATAAAGAACCAGCGTGGGACTGATATTGGGTCTTCTGTTTCAAATGAGTTGACTCAATTGATGGAGATGGATGAAGCTGGGAAATCCCCCAGCATTGTGGCATATTTGTTAATAGGTTTCATCTCTTCTTTATGAGGTGCTAAAGATGAATTAGGGTCCTTCCCTGGGAATAATGGACAATTTTGTTGAAATTATGATAGCACTTTCCTAATTATCAATTGCTTTTTAATACGGTTTGCCTAAGGCAGCAAACCAAGAAGGCCCCTTAGTACATCAGAGTGGAGTTTCCCCCAGTATTTCCTGTACCACATTGATAAGTAAGAATTTAATTTTCCAGTGCAAATAAGTGTGAAATTAACTATATACAAAACACCTTTTTTTTAAAAAAAAGGAGGAGGAGGAACAAACCTTTACTGGCTGTTGTCATTTAAAGTTTACTGAGCAATCCGCTTTTAAATACTGGTTTGGTATTTGATGTCAGTCACATTGAAGAAATTGTCCCCATAACGTTAGGCAGATTTCGAAGAAGCAACATGGGGCGGGGGGGACCCTGATTATTCTGTGACTTGGTCCCAACAAGGTGATACACTTGGCAGGACTGAATCACTGGATTAAAAAGTGCTGTTTAATATTAGTGCTTTTAAAATAACCCCCAGCCTTTCTCCTGCCTCCCTCTACCCCCACCACCCCTGCCCGGCATTATAAGAAATCGATGCCCAAGGACTAGACTACAGAAACTCTAAAAGGGCGTTTAGAAACTTAAAAAGAGAAGAATACGCACTTTCACATTAAAAAAAAGGAATTGTATGAAGGTAAACTCATTTTGCAACAAGGTGGCTTCAGTTAATGAGATTATTGGATATGAAATCCTTCTGTTACAGATTATTTTTCTTTTGGGTTATGTTCAGCTTGCTCATTATGGACACATAGAAAATGTTTTAATTGGAGCCAGAATCTGTATAGCTAGACACAGCAAAATGAATAGATCCCCATCTGTTAAGGAATGGGTACAAACAAATCTTCTTTGTTATGGAGATGAACAAGCTTATGAGATATAAATGGTTCTACCAAGCTTTGCAATTCAAAGATTTCCTGATGTCTGGAGTCCTTTTTTGTATTTTATTGGCTTACTGAATGTCCATATTCCATTACAGAGCATGGCCTGGACTGTGTTTTCAAACTGCAGAAAACTAGGCTATGTTCATTTTAAAAAACAGGGTTTTAAAAAAAAAAATCTACTTATTAATGGGCAGCATCTAATAATAATAATAATTGGAGGTTATTTTTTGTTTGTTTTTGTATCACCAATGAATTTTACAATTAATGAAGCTCCTATCCATCCCAGAGGGTCTATTTGGACATGCTGACACAATCTTGAAGTAGGGCTGCCAAGTCCAACTTGGGAAATATCTGGGGTCTTTGGGGGTGGAGCCAGGAGACTTTGGGGGTGGAGCCAGGAGAAAGGAAGTGACATCATTTTGTGATGTCACATCCTGTGATGTTGCTTCCACATGCTGACACATGAACTCATGAAGTTTCCTAATACTGAATCAGGCCATTGGTCCATCAAGGTCAGTATTGACTACTCAGACTGGTAGTGGCTCTCCAGGGTCTCAGGCTGAGATCTTTAATGTCACCTATTACCTGATCCTTTTTTAGCTGAAGAGGCTGATACCTCCTGCATGTCAAGCAGATGCTCTATCACTGAGCAACGGCCCTACTGAATCCTTCCTCATCTCGGCAGAATATGAAGCCCTAAGTGCTACACAAGTGCTAAATATGATTTTCATATCATAAGAACAGGAGAGAAGCCACAGTGGATCGGCCCATCCAGTACAGCCCATCCAGTACAACACTCTGTGTCACAACAGTGGCCAAAAATACCAGGTGCCCTCAGGAGGTCCAGCAGCGGGGCCAGAACTCCAGAAGCCCTCCCACTGTTGCCCCCCCAAGCACCAAGAATGCAGAGCATCACTGCCCCAGACAAAGGGTTCCATTTAGACCTTGTGGCTAATAATAGCCACTGATAGACCTCTGCTGGATGGGGACAAAGAGAGAGAGAGACAGACAGACAGAAAAAAGAAAGAAAGAGGGAGAGAGAGAGAAGGGAAAAAAACTGGCAGAGGCACTTACTTCCATTTAGACCTTGTGGCTATAATAGCCACTGATAGACCTCTGCTGGATGGGGATAGAGAGAGAGACAGACAGACAGACAGACAGAAAAAAGAAAGAGGGAGAGAGAATGAAAAGAGCTGGAAGAGACACTCACCTTGCCAGCCACATGCAAAAGCAGCTCCTTCAGTCCCTCCTTAATCTCTGGGCGGGCCTCTCTTGCTGTGGAAGCTCTCTTGCTGACTTCTTAAAGGGGAAATGTCTGGTGAGGCTTTTTACTGCAGGGCAGGCTCGCTGCAGACATTTCCCTTTTAAGGCAGCCATTTTGTCCCCCCGGTGGCCATCTTTGGAAAAACGGGAGGTAAGCACTAAAAATCGGTGTTTCCCCCGCCCTACCGGGGGACTTGGCAGCCCTATCTTGAAGCCATACTTGGCCAAAACAACAAACTTCTTAAAGGACACCATAGACTTCCTCAACAAACTTTGTTAAACAACTTCCACAGATAATTTTGGATTAAGAATCATTCTATACAAACCTCTCACATGATGGAAAAATCAGCCATCATGAAACAGCAATCCAGGATGGGGTCACGGCTCAGTGGAAGAGCATCTTTTCTCATGCAGAAGGTCCCATTCTCACTTCCCAACATGTCCAGTTGAAAGGACCAAGTAGTAGGTGATTGGAGAGACATCTGCCTGAGAGCTGGAGAAATGCTGCCAGTCAGAGTAGACAATGATTGACTAATGGTCTTATTCAATATAATAGAAGGCAACTTCATGTATTAGAGATACAGCCATTATCACAGCAGAAATCTGCATGTTTTATGCTTACTCCATGTTTAGAGATACCGAATATTTTGACATACTCCTCAGGGCAATATTGTGGGCATACTTCTAAGGCACTGCAGTATGCTGAACTTCCTCTGGACAGCTACCATTTCACTCAGTTGATATATGTCAGGTGTACCGATGACATGTTTGTCACTTGTACCCACACTGCATGAAGACCATCTTACATAGCAAAGTCAGCTAACCATCTCTCCCATGCAATCATTGTTTATTTTCAGAACATTACATTGCTCAATAGGCATCAAAGTGATGAGATACTGTTAACTAGGGATGGGCATGAACTGAATTACAAACCAAATTCATCATGAACCAGGCTTGGTTCATGCCATCCTGCTCTTATGAGCCCCTCATAAACCTACCACAAACTGTGAACCATGGTCTCTTTAAATGCCTTCTCTAATCTGCTTGCCAAAACAAACAAACAAAACAAAACAAAGGGACTCAGCAAGTGAACTCAGAAGACATTTAAATGGCTTCCCAGTTGGAAGCAATTTCAGCAAACCTTTTCACTCCCCTCCAGTTAGAAGTGAGGTGTGTGTGTAGGGATAGCTGAAATGCAAGCCATTTCAGCGATCCCTTTTGCTCCCCCCGCCAACTTGGAAGCTGTCCCTTTTGCTCCTCCCTGCTTCTGCTAGTGAATCATTCTCTAGTACAGGGGTGGCCAACCTGTGGCTCGGGAGCCACACGCGGCTCTTTCACACATATTGTGCGGCTCCTGGCAGGGCGGCTGGGGAAGCAAAGGGGAGGCATGCTTTTTCTCTCTTTCCCCTTCCTTCCTTTCTTCCTTCCTTCCCTCCTCCCTCCCATCTATTTGCTTTCCTAGTTTCTCTCTCTCTCTTTCTTTCCACTTCTTTAATTCTTTCTTTCCATCTCTCTCTTTCTCTCTCTCTCTCTCAATATCATTAGCAAACAAGTAATATCATTATCAATAACCGGTTTTCCTTGTTTGTTTTTATTTTTGGCAGTCCCATTTAACGTTAATAAAAAGCAAATTTGCATATTTTTAAAAATAAAAACGTGTGTGTGATATTTGTTCCTGTCTTGCGGCTCTCAGACATCTGACGTTTATTCTATGTGGCTCTTACCTTAAGCAAGGTTGGCCACCCCTGCTCTAGTATCTAAGATATAGACATTGTTCACTAAATTTATCTGAAACAACAAAAAGTCCAGGATACAATTTTAAATAATGCAACACCTCTCGCAAGAAGAAGTAATTCAAGAAGAAATAATGCAACAACTCTGTCAAGAAGCGGAAGAAGGGCCCTACACACAAACACAATTCCAGGCAAGGTCTTCATTCTTACGATGGCTAAGTGTCCTAAACAGAAAATTTAATAGTTACTCTAGTTTTTTTTTTTTCTATTCAGGTGAGTAGCTGTGTTGGTCTGAAGCAGCAGAACAAAGTTTGAGTCCCGTGGCACCTTTAAGACCAACAAAGTTTTATTCAGTATAAGCTTTTGTGTGCAAGCGTGCTTCATCAGATACTGTATCTGTTTCACTGTATCTTCAGAAGGTGCCCCTAGACTCAAGCTTTGTCCTAGTTTTTTTCTAGTTACTCTACTGATATCCAACCCTGGACAATAATGCTGTGCTTCTAAGTTGGTAGACATTTCCTATTGGATCAGAACGGTTGAAATTAAAACTATTTGGAAAATATAAAAGAGCAAGAGTCCAGTAGCACCTTAAAAACTAACAAAATATGTGGCAGAGTATGAGTGACTCACAAAAGCCCATACCCTACCATATATTTTGTTAAGTCTTTAAGGTCCTACTGGACTCATGTTCTTTTCTACTGCTACAGACAGACTAACACAGCTACCCATCTTGATCTATTTTGGAAATAGAATGGCTGGATATCAACACACTTTTTTCAGGCTGGACAGGGAGAGAGAAATGAATTTGTCTCCCTAGGCAGCTGAAACCAGGAACTAGAAACCTAGTTAAGAGCTTATTGGTATCTACCAAGTGATTCTGGTGCCTTATTGGGGAAAAAAGATACACTTCCAAGGCCAATAGATTAGGTTCACAACCCTACTTATTATGTTAATGAACAAAATAACAGCAATTAAACAGACTTGGGGTGGGAAAAGAAATACTCAAGAAAACTTTATTAAGACTTGACAGCTGTTTGTTATGTATTGGAATTCAATTAAGCTGGAGGAGAGTACTAAAGAGGAAACTCTGAAGTGTATATGAACATGCCATTGATTGTGTCATTTTGGATAAATGTAAATTTATTCGGTTTTACAGGTTTATAGTGTAGTGGTAAGTATGCATTTGGTGCTGTGACTCCATTTGGCTTTTATTTTGTGGGTCTGATGATAGATTCTATATGGTAAAAAGTAAATATATATGATTTGGCAACCCTATATACCCATATAAATAAAGGTAAATAAAAATAAAGATAAAGTTAAAAAGAAGCTTCAAAAGACTGCTTGAAGAAGAAGAAGAAGAAGAAGAAGAAGAAGAAGAAGAAGAGATTGGATTTATACCCTGCCCTTCACTACCCAAAGGAGTCTCAAAGTGGCTTACAATCTCCTTTCCCTTCCCATAACAGACACCCTGTGAGGTAGGTGGGGCTGAGAGAGTTCTCTTGAGAACTGCCCTTGAGAGAACAGCTCTGAAAGAACTTATGACTGACCCAAGGTCACTCCAGCAGCTGCATGTGGAGGAGTGGGGAATCAAACCCGGTTCTTCCAGATTAGAGTCCACACTCCTATCCACTATACCAAACTGGTCAAAACTCATTATCTTTAAATATTTGGGCCACAGTGGAGAGCAATCATTGCATTTTGATGTTGAAACTTGCATATAAAACATATATGGAATAGAAACGGTTTGTGTGAGAGAAAGTTTTCTTTTCTGAAACACCTAACAGTTGTAGCAGGGCTCATTTCATAGCAGGAGCCCCTTTGCATATTAGGCCACACACCCCTAATGTAGCCAATCCTCCGAGAGCTTACAGAGCTCTTCTAACAGGTGCTACTGTAAGCTCTTGGAGGATTGGCTACATCAGGGGTGTGCGGCCTAATATGCAAAGGAGCTCCTGCTATGAAATGAGCCCTGAGTTGTAGCAAATTGCTATAGCCTTTGTCATTGAATTGCCTGGTGGGGAAAAGATGTCTCAGTCTTGCAATATGTGCACACAGAGCAGCATGTATCCCACCACTGTGTGAAACACTGAGTTGTGTAACATAGTAGGGAGGGGTGGTGGCTCATTGCTGGAGCACATGGCTTTACCTGTAGAAAGTTCCAGGTTCAATCTCTAGCACTTCCTGTTAAAGGATCTCATATGTGCACCGAGAAATGACCTTTCTCCATCTGAGACCCTGTGGAGTTGCTGTGAGTCAGATCAGAAAATACTGGGCTAGACAGACCAGTACTCTGTATCAGTACAGATTTTGTCAGTCCAATAGATTTTACAGCATTTTTGATGAAGTCCCTTTTTTAAAATATAACAATTTATATGGTAATTGCTAACTTAACCAGTTTCTCAAGGTCTTGGGTGAATTAAAAAATAACACACCCCTCTTTCTTTGTATCAGTTATTCCCACTATGTAACTATTGGGGACACATTCTCACCCTTTAATTACTTGTATAATCATAGATTCCCCTATGGCTTGTTTCTTTTGAGTTACAAATATAGCACTGTGACCTCTTTTGCAAAGCTCCAACCTCTAGGTCAGAAGATCAACTGCTGCATAACCAAGACTTGCATGGCTTAGTGGTGCTTTTCCATTATGTAGAAATGTGGGGAAACGGTTCAAGGAATACACATGCACACCCCTTTTATATTTGATTATGAATCTGCTTAGGGAATTGGATCCAACAAGCCAATATGGTGTTGAAAAATGAGGGAAGTGTACCTGTACTTTTTGACCACCAAAAAAGCTATGCTTGTGATCATGGGGCTGGCATGGGCACAAGCCATCTGGGTTAAGGACTGGGGAACAAAAATGAGAATCGGGCAAGCCTGTAGTCATGGGGGCATTTGGAGGCAATGCCTTCCACAGATGAATGCTGCCCCCTCAGACAAAGTTTTTTAAGAGTGTAGATTTTTTAAATTTTTTTAAAGAAAACGTAAGAAGTGTGTGGGTGTTCCAGAATGACCCCAGGCACAGTCAGGGAAGCTTCACTCTCTCTCTTTTTCTTTTTTCCAGGCTGAAATATAAATAGTTTTCTTTTAGAGCCAGTCTGGTGTAATGGTTAAGTGCGCGGACTCTAATCTGGGAGAACCGGGTTTGATTCCCCACTCCTCCACTTGCACCTGGCTGGATGACCTTGGGCAAGCCATAGCTCTGCACCAGCTGTTCCCTCAAGGACAGCTTGGGAAAGAATTCTCTCAGCCCCACCTAACTCACAGGGTGTCTGTTGTGGGGAGGGGAAGGGAAAGGAGTTTGTAAGCCGCTCTGAGACTCTTAAGTGAGTGAAGGGCGGGATATAAATCCAATCTGTTCTTCTTCTTCTTCTTTAAAAAATGCAAATTTTTTTTTGCAAAAAATAAAATAAAATTGCAAAATGCAAAATAGAGTCAGAGATCCCCACCCCCCCGGCTTACACAGAAGAGCAGCCTGGAATCATGTATCTCCAGTTGAGAGGACTAGAGGTCACAGTGGAGCCAGAGCTGCTGCTTTTGCTGCTGTAAGAGGAGCAGCAGGTGTGGCCATGGTGCCCTCCCAGATTTCTCCATGCCCCACCAACCCAAACTTTCTGGCTACGCCCCTGGAATTGGGCCACATTGAGTGAAAAGGGTGGGTGAATCCAAACCAAAGAGAACATCCACAGAAATCCCTTTGCATGACTAGAAATGCCTTCTAGGGCTGCCAAGTCCCCAGTGGGAGCAGGGGATCCCCTGCCCCAGGTCATGCTGCCCACTGCAAATTCTATGGCAAAACCTTAGAAATTCTATGTTTTTTTAAAACAACAACAACAACAACAACAACATAGAGTTTTCGGTGATTCCTAGAGCTACCCTTAGTCATTTCTGGTAAGTAATTTTGGTAAGTAAACAATGAGACTGGATCCCCCTTGACACTGCATTCTCCCCAACCCTTCCACTGGTTGCCAGGCATTGCCTGACAACCCTTAGGCCTTCTGCTTACACAAGGAGGCTGGTTTGGATCCAGCCCTATTTTTTTTTCCCGGAGACTCTGCTACTTAGAGTGTACTGTTAATGATCACAATTAATGTAAATTACTTACACTGTTTTTTTTGGGGGGGGGGGGAATATTGCTTTCAGACTTGTCTCTTTAAAACTAGAAACTCCAGCATTACCTGCTCCCACCTGTAAACCATCTCCTGTGGGAAAAATCCATCAGATTCACTATGGCTCATTTCTTTGCCTTTATTCTAAGGGCCTTTTTAAAAAAAAAAAAAAGTTGGGAATTTTGGCTTTCTACTCTATTAATAAGAAATGTTCCATCCGTTATAAAATATACCAAGAGCAATCTTGCATTCACCAGGCTATAATTTTTCTGTCAGGAACATAAAGCAAACGCATGGACTTTTTGAACACCATTGTCAAGACAGTCATAAAAATAAAGAATCTCCGGTTTGCTTGCTAAAACCAGTCATAGGTATATTTTTTTTCAAAAATGCCAAGATATCAATAGGCCGCAGTGAACTTCAGTGCTTTGAATGCCACCCCTTAAATTATTTTTTTAAAAATAAGGTTTTAAAATATGTGTAGGGGGAGTGGCAGAGGGAGAATGCACACTACAATAAAATATACTTAAGCATTCTTTATTAGTGGATTGGGAAGAGGCTGTGGCTCAGCGATAGAGCATCTGCCAAGTAGAACACCACCCAATGTTTGATCTCCAGCATCTTCATTTAAAAGGACTAGGCAGCAGTAGGTAGATCTGTACCTGAAACCTTCGAAAACTATGGCTTGACCTGACCTTGACAGGCCAATAGTCTAATTTAGTGTAAAGTAGTTTCATGTATGTTCCTATGCAAATAAACCCCATGACTCTCCATTCAGTTACTAACTACATGAAAAGACAGGTGGATTATATTACACTGTAGCATAGCTGTTCAGTCCTAAACAGAGCTGTACTCATTTTGTGTCCTGAAACTAAGCCAACACCCGTCATTGTTCATGAAGAACAGAATGTGCAGGTCATCACTGACAGAGAATGGAAGGTTACTATATGCCATGGCTTGGGTCAGTGGCTCTAGCTGCCCTGAGGTTATGATCATCCCTGTATATGTATTGTATTTATGACTGTACACTTGAAAGAATTCATCATGTTTGCACATGCTCAGAACTTACAGGACTGTACCACACTCAAGGGGCGGTATTGGAATGGGTAAAGCATGTGTGATCCAATTTAGAACCTTCCATGAATACAAACACAGCTTTGGGAGTCAAGCAGGCAAGTTTTGAAGACTGGAGAGTCAAACTATGCAGTTCCTCTCCCATGATTTCTCTGGAGGGGATGGGGGAAGTTTTGGGAAAGAATATGAGAAAGTGCACACACATAGCATTTGAAGAAGAATTTAGAACAATTTCAAGTTGTTGTGTCATTTTTGTAGATGGGGCTTCCAATTTGCAATCAGTTTGTGCTTTTAGCGACAGAGTAATCACTCATTTTTAATATCAAGGGAATAACAAATTGAGTTCCATCTTTGCAGACAAATGGCTGAGTGATCTTTATAAATAGGAAGATTGTCTATAGGCTTCTCCCATTGGCAAGAACACTTCAGATAGTTTAAGAAAGGATTGCTTTCCACGGTAGACTAGCTATTCAGTCATACAGTACTGCAGATTCAAGGTACCCTCGTTTTCATCAGATTGGCCTTTTTTGCAGTTAACTACAAATACAGTCAGGGAAGTAATGTAACATCTATATAATATACATGACAATCAGGTAGGAAGGATAAGTAACCTTGAGGGTTCAAGGTAACAGAGGAAATTTTCTCAGGAGGAGTCAGATGCATGCCATTGTATTTTCTTAAATTGGTGTTTAACATGGTCACCATAGAGTTGACTTGCTATGTTGTCCTTGTTTTAGTCTGCAGCTTCCAATCATACTAATGGGGCACGTAGATATACCCAATTAGAGCTGTTTATTAGCCTGTCCTTCCTCTGACTGACAGATTCATGAACTTTCTGCTTTTCTCCTTCACCTCTATCCATGCTAGAAGGTGATTTGCATATCTAATCTAATTGCTTTCTTGCATGTTTAGACCAGATCTTATTTTTACTTGTATAAAGAGTATGGTGGGTCAGACTAAAATCTGGGCGATGAGGTTTGAATCACTTTGATCCTGTGGGTCTTCACTGGGTGACACTGGGATAGTTATCCTCTCACAGCTTAACCTGCTACACAGGGTTGATGTTCTGAGGAGAAAAAGGAGGAGGATAAACACTGTTGCAAGCCCTTTTGGGTCCTTATTGGGAAGAAAAGCAGGGCACAATATATGAATCTATATATCTAATTCTCAGCATGCCCCCATGTGCAGATACTTATTTTCACAGATAGGGGGTACATGGAGGGTAAAAAAGATGTTTCTGCAGACTTGGGGCATTCCCCGAGTGTGCAGAAAAATCTGACATGCTTTAAAAACTATACAAGGGATACTTAAATTGCCTCCGAAGTAAAACAGCCTTTTCTGTGCATGTGCACAGAAGCAGGGAACGTGTGGCAGGAGAGGCCTTTGCTTTCAGCCCCCTTCACCCTTTTCTGTCAACACTTGGGCGGACTTCCTTTCCCTTCTCTCCTTCATAACATGGTGTTAAAAGTTGTCGCCAGTTTAAAATGGCTGCTGCCAGTTTAATTCAGTCTAGATCACAGCTGCTGCATCACACACTGAGGCAAAGTTGGAATCTGTTAGGAGAAGGGGTATAAAGTATTGGGTCTAGAGACGCGTTGCAGTGAAATCAGCTCATAAGTTTATTGATGGTACAAAACATGACTCCTGAACGGGGCTCGAGGGTCTGCTTAAATACACGTCTAAACCACACCCCCGGCTTCGCCCAAACTCCCTGATAGCGTTAATTATGCCTGACCTTACACCATAGACCCCGTGTCGGATCCTGGGTGGCCGATTGGTCTAATTTACGATCCAGCCGGGCTACTGTCTCCCAAAGCAAAGCTCCGGTAGCCAGCCTGGCCATGTGCATTTCCTGACTGCATGCATAGTCAGCATTAGGACACAACAGGGGGAGAGGAGACAAAGAGAGAGGAAGTGTCACCCTCCCCCCACCTCCCTCATCCAGGTCAGGGACTGCTGCCACACTGCTTTGGCTGGGAGGCTCTCGTTCCTGGGCTGCCACCACTGCAACTGGCCATTCTCCTCTGCCAGCAAGTGCTGGCATTGGCAGAGCAAAGGAAGGCAGATGAGGCCTGGAAGGATGTCCAAGTGCAGGAGGGGGGAAAGGCCACATTGCCATGGCAACGGGAGGAGGCTACTGTTTGGGGCATTTATTGGGAATCTTCCTCCTCCCCCCCCCCCCAAGCAGTGAGGCTCCCTCCCCCCGAATATTAACTGGAGTACCTTTTCTATGGAGAAAGGAAGGGGAAGAAGCATGAAAAGCTCCTCTGGATCAGGCCATCTAGTCTAGCAGCTAGCACCAGAGGCCAATTTCTTAGATGCCTTCAGAAGGAAGGACTTCTTCGAACTTCTTTAAGAACTTGCTTATATCCTACCTTGGTCCCCCAAGCCACAGCAGATTATGTAACATTTAGTTGTGAGTCCCCAGTTGTAAATATACATAAATATTAGAGGTGTTCCTGCTTTCATTCTCGATACTTTATCTTCTTTCAAGCTGGAAGCAGAAGGAGGAATATCTTCTTGGCAACATTTCTTTTTTTGCTGAGAACTAGTCTTTCCTTTCGTGTTCCAGATACCCAAAGAACTTTGGCATAGCCAGAGTTTTATGCCATGAAGGAAGAGTCAAAGGACTCTTGGCCCTTTAGCTGTGAGCCCATGACTCACTGCTTGTCTTCCAACAGGGCAGCCAATGAGTCCTTCTGCGACATCTTGGGTAGGCTGTGTTTCTTTGCTTGTCTACTTTTTCCAGATAGTTATACACTCCATTGGGTCCCTTCAGGGAGAAAAGCATGGCATAAATATTTAAATAAAAAAATAAGTTCATAACAGAAGACCCCCATCCCAACCTTTACTGAAATCAAGATTTCTTAGTCTTATGTCCTGAGTTTTCTGATGAGACTGGGCTAGCCTGGGCCATCCATTTCAGGACTGTCACATCTTACTTGCATCATTTGTAATAATGCAGTATTATAGTGAAATGTCAGAAAAATATAGAGTTATATCCTGCTGGTAAGCGCAGCATAAATAAGTCTGATAAAAATCAGATGAAAACCCTAAGGTGCCCCCCCCCACACACACACTCACACAAATCTGTGTAGGCCTCTTCTCCACTGAAGAAGTGATTTTTCTGGCTCCTCAGAGAGACTTTACATTTCTCAGAATTTACAGCCTTAATTCACCATGCATAGAAGGTGAGCTGTCTGAAACTCTGGAGACCTGTTACCAGGTTCCTACATGACAGGAAACACACTACAGTATCGAAACATCTCTGGAGATTGTAAATTATTACCATCTAGTGAGGTATGGCACCTGAATTCAGAGGAAGAATGAATTCTATAGCACACACCTTTAAACTCCATCTGTCCCCTAAACTCCAAAGGAAAAGAGCGAGGAGCAGTTAGAAAGAAGGGTGCTTTCAAATGTTTCACCCACCTTTTTTTTTACTTTAAACTGAGAAAAAAAGTCCCATTTCAATTTTGCTTCTCCTTTTTGTGACTCCAACCCAGGTTTAATTTTTCTGGTTCTGTTTTTCTTGTACTACATTTCCCCAATAATATGTACATTTTTTCAGTGTTATATGTCCAGCAATATATCCAGGTTATCCATTATGCACATGATTTACATTACATATATAAATGCCATTTCAAAATCATAAATATTTGTATGCAATAAAATCCCATCTACAAAACCAACAGTGAAAAGTGGAAGGGGGAAACCATGGAGGAGTAAGGAAAATGAATGTAAAAGGAAACGAAGGAGGGAAAACCTCATCGCTAATAAGAGATGGCGGTTTCTATTAGTACCTTTAGAAGGAATGGACTCGTTTATCAGGAATGCATCCCTCTCTGGATCTATCAGTATGTATGATTGCTGCAGTTTGAAAAAGATAAGATGGAGTTAATAGGTGTGTGCTAGTATAGAATGCATACATTCTCTTGAGCAGGGATTTTTTTTGTAGAAAAAGCCCAGCAGGAACTCATTAGCATAACAGGCCACACCCAACAGCAGAAATGCACTAGCATATTAGGCCACACCTCTGACAGCACAGTTCTTCCCAGGATCAGCTTCTTCAAGTGACCCGCAGCTGCGGGGCGCCTGGGGAACCCAAGGAGGGGAGGCAGTTAAACTGCCTTCCCTCCCCGGATTGGCTTGGCTTCCCCAGCTGCCCTGCAGCTTGTGAAGTGCCTGGGGAACCCGATGGGGGGGGGGCTGTAAGTGTGGCCAACTTGGAAGCCAGCCGGAACTTCATTCCTGTGCGTTCCTGCCCAAAAATAGCCCTGCTCTTGAGCATAGTTTTCATGAAACTAGTTTCACAGTTCTTTGAATTCCAGCACGTCTGCAATGTGAACGTGAACCAATTTCAGTTATAATTACTGTTATGGCTACTAACCAAGGGCTGGTAAATACGACCGGGGCCCAAGCAAGAGGGAGAATGGGTATCCTTTACGAGCACCCTGCCCTGTCTTGTAAAACTATTTTATTTGCCAGAACTTTTAATACAGTATAAGTTTCAGGTTGGTGGTGAATTGGGGTTTAATTATTGCTTGGATGTTTGTAAACTATCTTGAACCACGGGGGAAACTGATGTATAAATCAAAGCGACTCAACCACCAATAGCATTTTTTTTTCAATCTCTTGCCAGCCTTAAGTTGGGAGCATGAAAGAACATCAGAGTTTTAGGCTGAGATGAGATGTTTTTTTCTGTCCCCTGGTCTATCTTCTCTTAAACTGAACTGGCTGGGGATTGAACCTGTGACCTTCTGAAATCAAAGCAAAGCCATCTTTTTATTTATTTATTTATTTATTTATTTATTTGCTTCAGAATGGATAGAACCGAGGCAGTAGTGGCATGGAACAGTTTTGTTTTTTTTCTCCTCCATCAGAATTTTGTCTGGGTAGAATTGCCAGAAATACATTACTTTAATTCTTTTGTTCCGGAGTCGGTTGAAAATATTGCTGAGGGGGAATGTTTCCCCCCTAAAGGTAGATGTTTGTAGATTGTTTCTGAAATTAGCAGTCTTTAACCTCCCTATGTGGAGAAGAAGCCGTGCCTCTTTGAATGCTAAGTGACAGCTACTCAATGTTTTAAAACCTTGGAAAATACAAGCACATGAATGTGACATTATTAAAAACCATCCTGACTATAATATGATAAAATGTACAAATGGGTGTAAGATCTCAGGCTTTAAAAATATTGTATAATCAGATTGGCGCTAATGTAGTCTTTCAGATGTGTGAATGAAAAATATACATAAAAAATGAAATTACCTCCATGTGTTTTTTCTCTATTTCTAAATGCCTAACAATTTTTTCTTTGAAAAAAATATAGAAAACGCTATCTGTGGAAAACAAAGACAAACAAGCATCACAGCTAACTGCTACCTTCAATCTTTTCTTCTTCTTCTTCTTAAAGTGTTGTAGAATAACTGTTCAATATTAAAGCAGGCACTTAACACATTTAGGATTGACTGGAAATGTTTGGGAAGGATAAAAGCTTAGCAAACTAATTCAGGAAAAATCATATTTATCGCATCCAATTTCTATGGCTTGACATTTTATGATTTACTTCTAAGCTGCTCAGAAGAGCTTAGGAAACATCTTTCCTCATGGTTTGTCTGATTTTCCTCATGCACTGGTTAATCCCTCCTAGGAAAGAAAAAAAAAGAACATTTTTAACAATTAACATTGAAGCAAACACCGTGTGTTTTATGATGCCCAAGATTAGAAACAATGATGAACTCCTCATTAAGCTGAAGGGGAACACCATAATAATCAGCCATGGTAGCTTAGACATTGAGGGAGGGAGGGAGGGAGGGAGGGAGGGTCTGCATGAAATATATGCATAACAGTACTCTTCTTAGAAATGTGACCCAGTGTGGTGTAGTGGTTAGAGTGTTGGTCTGGGACCTGGGAGACCCAGGTTTGAATCCCCACTCTCCCTTTGAAGCTTCCGGGATGGCATTTGGGCAGTCATGCACTCTCAGCCTGACCTACATCACAGGGTTGTTGTGAGGATAGAATGAACAACAGGAGAATGTCATAAGCTACTGTGGGTCTTCATTGGAGAGAAAAGCAGGGTTTAAATGAAGTAAATAAATTGAAATCTCATATATGACAAATAGGATTATTTTTTAAAAAAATATGATGGATATAAATGAATCTTACTGGAAAATGCCGATATCTTTTCTTGGGTACTCCAGTGTTCCCTCTAAGCTGAGTTAGTATGAGCTAGCTCACAGTTTTTTTAGCCTCCGGCTCACACATTTTTGTCTTAGCTCAGGAAGGATGGCTCCAGAACAAACTGATTTATGCAGTAGCCAAATTGCTTGCTCACAACTTTAATGCCAGAAGCTCACAAAGTAGAAATGTTTGCACACAGGACTCCACAGCTTAGAGGGAGCATCGGTACTGACTGTGCCAGGAGAAAGGTGGGGTATTCAAATATCTTAAGTAAAGTCGCAACGGATTCATGGCACGCCCATGAAGTTCTACTTCATGGGGTTTTCAAGGCAAGGCAAGAGATGAGCAGAGGCAGTTGGCTTTTGCCTTCCCCTGCATAGTAGTCCCTGTCTTTCTTGGTGGCCTCTCATCCAAGAACTAACCATGGTCAAACCTGTTTAACTTCTGAGCTCTGATGAGGTCAAGCTAGTTTGGGCTATTAGGACTGTCACTTTAATGTCCAAATTTGGTGTTAACTGAGCTCAGTACTGCCTGGTCTCACTGAAAGCCACCTTCCAAAGTCTCAGGTGGCAAAAAGCCCCCCCCCCCCCCAAAATCTGTTGCATTTAATTGGAGATGGTACTATTCCTCTCCCTTCTGTTGCTTAAAGCAACCATGAGGACATTTTCAATCAGGAAAAATAGCATTGGGAGGGCAGACTGGATAATCCACATAACTTTTGAAGAAGACTGAAGTACTTCACATTTCTAACAAGCATTGTTTGATATATCTTTAAGAATTTGTCACCCTCTGAAGGACTGCATGGGGAAAATACAACCTTTCCATATCTCCCAAGGATGTTCTTGTATTTCAGATAATATGACATATTGAAATAGAGCTCTTCAGTGCATTCAAATCTCACAAACAAATATGGAGAAAATATTTTATTTTGGGTAAGGACAAACCACAAATATTCCCCGAACTAATGATATCAGAAAAAAAAACTTTGAGTAGTTAGTCTTAAAAGGTGCCACTGGACTCAAACTTTGTTCATGTGTAGTTAAAAAAAGTCACACACACACACACACACACACACACACACATGATTGTCCCCTCCTCCATTTTGTCCTCAAAACAACTCTGTTAATGTATGAACTTGTGACTGGCCCCAGATCACCTCAGCAGCTTCATAGCTGAAGGGAATTTGAACCTATGTTCCCCCAGTCCTGACTTGATGCTCCAGCCATGACACCAGACTGAAATCAGTACATCTGTTTTCAGATGTGAATGGTGCCACCAAACAAACAATGGTTTGTATGGAAGAAATGCATTAAAGGTTCACACACACACACAAATCCAGAAAATAACAATTCTTAGGCTCCCCCAGCACTTTTATTTTTATTTTGGACAGTGAATATAATTGCATTGTAAATTTGAGAGAACACTTTCTACAGTTAGCACTTTTGAAATACACCAAAGCTTCTATTTTTTTTTTCAATTTCAACAGTTTAAAGACTCCCCTCCCCAGTCTAGTCTTAAAGTTGAGAAGCAAAGTTATTCTTATTTTACTCTAGAGCAAATTTAGGGATAAATGCAAACTACCCATTTCAATGTGACACGGCTCTAATATATATATATTGAATTTTTTGAATTGGAGTAATTACTAACTTCAAATTAGTGGTTTTGCCTTCCAAATGTATCTGCTTCATGACACTTTATCATATTCTACTGATCTACTGTGCTTCTCACCAGCAAATAATCACTGAATACTAGATATTTTTTTTTAAAAGAGGGAACAGACCTTTGTTTCAAGCTTGGGGACTCTCAAGATGCTCAAATTCCAACCAATCGACCAACCAATGAACCAATTAATCAATCATCTTTATATATAATAGTGAAGCTTGTGGGTATCTAAATCTGTGGGTCAGGGGCACACTGACACAAAACAGATTTTCCTGTAAACTCTGGGGACCCCCAAGGTTTGCCAAAAAAAATCCATTGTGGGATTCAAAATTCCCCCCAAAATAAAAAAAATTCTCCTGTTAACACTTCCTCCATGTATAGTTGGTGATTGCGGGATGGCCAGGAGCTGTAGTGGCCTAGGAGACGGCAGTGATGATGTGGGGGGATAGAAGCTGGTGGCGAGGCCAGGAGGGCACCCAGCCCAGCTGCATTGGAAACAGTGGGGAAACACCCGTGAGCTGTGGTGGTCCCAATGACAGCAGCAGAGGTGGTGGGGGGAGAAGTTGCAGTGGGCCTGTAGGTAAGGATGGGAGGCTTTCCTGGCTCAGTTGCATTGTTGGTGATTGTGGTGGGGTTACTGGGCAATGTCAGCATTGATTTTGGGGTGGCGGGGAGATGCTGCAGCCTAGCAGCATTGTCTTTGGTCGGGGACATGAGCCATGGTGATCCCAGCAGGATTGCTGTCGTGTGTGGGTGGGTGGCCATAGTGAGCCCAGCAGCATTACTGTTGGGGAGGAAGGAGAAGCTGTGGCAGTCTTAGCAATGTTGCCATTGGTCAGGGAGAGAAAGCCAAAATGGGATGAATATTCCCTCACAAGTATTGTGGGTTCCCACCTGTATCAGTAAAAATACACAAGTATTTTTTTCAGGTATTTTACATGTATCACGTTGTTACAACACTTGCAATAATTCTCTCTGGTGGTTTGGTATTATCCTCCTGTATTGAAGGTGAGGACTGGAATGCTATATATTTTCTACCAGCTGCCATTTTGTGACTGGCTCCACCCAGTGGGTTGCCATTTTGTGACCGCTGTTTCCCAAGAATCTTGGGGGAGGGGGAGGAAATTAAATAGTTCCTAGAAATATGAAGTCTTGTGTCCCCTGTTGCAGTCATTACTGTTGCAACTCTAAAGGGACTACCTTCAGCTGAGACAGAGTAACATCCAAGTTAAAAATAGGTCAAAAATCAGCCATAGCTCACAACACTCACAGTGTAGTCCTAAGCAGAATTATATTCTTCTAAATCAATTGAGGGCCACAGTGGCTCAGAGGTTAAGATGCTGAGCTGCAGACTGGAAGGTCAGTAGTTTGGCAGTTCAAGACCCTAGTGTCATGTGACGGAGTGAGCTCCCGTCCCTGGTTCCAGCTCCTGCCAACCTAGCAGTTCAAAAGCAAGAAACCATAAGTAGATAAATAGTTACTGCTGCAGTGGGAAGGTAAGAGCATCCCATGTACTTTAGCATTAAGTCATGCCAGCCACATGACCATGGAAATGTCTTTGGATAGCATTGGATCTTCGGCTTGGAAACAGAGATGAGCACCGCCCCCTAGAGTCGGATTTAACTGGCTTTCAAGCAAGGGAAACCTTTACCTGTACTAAATCCATTGAAGTTAATGAGCTTAAAAGCAGGGCCCTTTTTCAGCAGGAATGCACCGGAATGCTGTTCCGGCTGGCATCCAAGCCTGCCCTGCCCCCTCCCTGCCGGGCCTGAGCTGTTTACACTTAAAGGAAAAGTTCCTGCAGAAAGCTGGCAGGGAAAAGCCCCACCCGGCGCTTTCCCTTTAAGTACAGAGAGCCAGCAGGAGAAAGCCCTGTCCAGAGATTAAGCATGGGGCTAGGCTCTTTGCACTGAAAGGCCTGGCTCTCACCAACATCGTGTTGCTCTCCCTGCTCCGGTAAGTGCCTCCCCCATCTCTTTTCCTTCTCTCTCTCTCTGTCCCCACCTTTCTTTTGTTCTTTCTCTCTCTCCCTCCCCCTTCCTTCCTTTCTCTCTCCTCCACCTTCCTACCTTCCTTTCTCTCATCTATCTATCTATCTATCTATCTATCTATCTATCTATCTATCTCTTTCCTTCCTTCCTTCCTTCCTTCTTTCCTTTTCTCTCTCTCTCCCCTACATTTCTTTCTTTCTTTCTTTCTTCTCTTTCTTCTCTTTCTCTCTCTCTCTCTCTCTCTCTCTCTCCCACCTCTCTCTCTTTCTCTCTTTCTTTCTGTTTCACTTTGTTTTTTGTGTTTTTATTTAAAAATATTGAAAAGGGGGGAATGTAAAAAAAGCAGAGAGCCCAGGAAATGCTGCTTTTGACAATATCTTTAATTTTTGAGCATCTCTTTCGTTTTCTCATGGCATCTTCTGCTTAAGAAAAGTACGTTTGAAGCCTGAGTTCATTGTGGTGTGTTGTTGGGAATGGCTTGCAAAAATATGTGTGTCTAAAGTCTGTATTAAAGTGGTTTGGTGCTTACTGCCATGCAAGAGAAAACATCTGAAAAAGTAGCTTCATTGTTGTGTGTGTTGGCAGAACACTTGACTGTGCATGGGGGACTTTGGGGGACATCTGCAGAGAAACAGAGATGTAACTAAAAATGAGCATGGTCAGCAGCACTTTGGAGATTGCCTGTTTTATGAAATTTACTAAGTGGGCAGACTTTCTGATGAAGATGATTGTCCCTCTTCTCCTGCCACTGGGCTGACATCTGCCTTTAATGGGCCAGCAAAGTTGATGTTCTTAAACCGCCTAATAAGAGATATTTCTGCTTCTGAGGAGTTGACTTCCAATGGTTGGTGATCTTGTGATGGTAGTGATACTTTGATGTGGTAAAGCCCACCTGTTCACAGGATAATTTTACCTGTGGGACAGACTCTGCATGGTAACCACTCCACTGGTACATAATTGCTTGTAAAAAAGTATTATAGTGTAATGATTCAGGTGGGTAGCCGTGTTGGTCTGAAGCAGCAGAACAAAGTTGGAGTCCAAAGTTTTATCCAAGGTATAAGCTTTTGTGTGCATGCACACTTCTTCCATCTGAAGAAGTGTGGGTGGCACATTAAATCTTATACCTTGAATAAAATTTTGTACCTTGAATAAAATAGTCCACAAACTACTCCCGTCCAGTACATCCACAAACCTAGAAGAAGAGATTGGATTTATACCCCACCCTTCACTACCCAAGGGAGTCTCAGAGTGTCTTCAAGACTCCTTTCCCTTCCCCTTCCCACAACAGACACCCTGTGAGGTAGGTGGGGCTGAGAGAGCTCTGAGACAACAGCTGGTACAGAGCTATGGCTTGCCCAAGGTCATCCAGCAGGTGCAAGTGGGTGGAGTGAGGAATCAAACCTGGTTCTCCCAGATTAGAGTCCACACACTTAACCACTACACCAAACTGGCTCCTAGCGTTGTTCTGCCAGTGAACTAGGGTTGCCAACTCCAGGTTGAGGAAATCCCTGGAGATTTGGGAGTGGAGGGTGGGGTTTAGGGGAAGAAAAGACCTAAGCAAGGCATAATGCCATGGACTCCACTTTCCAAAGCAGCCATTGACCTGATCTCTGTAGTTTGGAGCTCAGTTGTAATTCCAGGAGATCTCCAGACCCCATCTGTAGGTTGGCAACCCTAAAAAAACATATTCAGCATACTAGTTCTGCAGGAAGGCAAGCTGATTTCCATGGGAACCTAACCTTTAGGAATTGATTCCAATCCAGTGTGGGAATAATTGTTGGACATGAGATATTGGTTCAGGCAAGATTTTGTATAGATGGGACAGAAAATAATGTTTTTATTGGTTTTGTCAAAACTATTTTGACAACAAGGTAAACAGAATAAGAAGCAAAAGATGGATGTGGCTGGATGACCACACTTCTGGTAACATTGGGTGTGACCTAATATGTTAATGAGTTGTGCTGTCAGGGGTGTGGCCTAATATGCTAATGAGTTCCTGCTGGGCTTTTTCTACAAAAAGAGCCCTGCTTAGAAGTATGGGATTCTGCTTAGGGCTGTACTGCTGATGACCTGATACCACCTGTACACACTGTGTTGCATCATGGAAAGCTGTAGCTGTTATTGCTGTAGTTGTTATACCTGTTGTTTGTAGTTGTTATTCTTGGCAATATGTAACACATATGTGCAGTTGGTATGCTCTACCATACCCACCAAATACTCCTTATCAGTCACTCCTTCTTTTGAGAAGATGGACTGGCAGATCTACCCTGGAGAGACCACAAAAAATTCAGAGGCCTTTTGGTGATGACAAGAGGCAGCAGCATTATGGCTCCATGCAAGCACCATAAGAACCTATGAAATGCACCATACATCAATGATATATTAAGCATAAAGGATGGCCAAGAAACCACTGGGGGACTTCTCCTTGTCCAAAAACCCATGGACATTATGCCATGGCATTGGATAATGGAACTGGAATTGGGAATCAGTTCCCTCCAATTTGTACTATATGTTTATGAACTCCCAAACAACATAATAATTTCTCTCTGAAATGTTCTCTTAACAATGTTCCCCTTGCTGTGTTCTTTGTATGCCTCTTAGTGATAGCGCTATTAACCTTTATGCTTAATTTCACCATTTGAGCCTTTAGAAGGTTATCAAAGAGAAGCCATAAAAAAGGGGGGGAAATGGCCACAGCAAATAAACCTCTTGGCACAGTTAATATGCAGGCAAGGATAAACAAACTTGGTGAGACTGCTGGCCAAGTCTGGAGCCAGGAAAGTCTTGTTCGAAATGATGGCATCCACTGGAATGCCTCAGATAAAACCTGCACATCAAATCTGAGTTCCAGTTCAATGATGCAGATCAGTCATTTTAAATCAAATATTGTTTTAACCCAAATATTGTTTTCTCATGGAGCTTGCTAGCAAAAACGCAGGCAGATAAAAATGGCACAAAAAAGACCGGTTAGATGACAGAGGAAACTCTATAGAGACTCAGCATTCAGTAAAGAAGGTGCCATCACTGAAAAGGCTCTGGCTGTGATGCACTGTGAGCTCGTTACTACTGAGCATGAGGGATAGGTAGTTTATTGTACATTTGCTTCCCCACTGTGACATCAGGATGGTTCACAGGAGCCATGGATTAGTAACATCATGGGAAATAATTAATTGATTTGATTTGATTTGTATCCCACCCTATCTCACAAGCAGGCTCAGGACAGCTTGCAGCACATGATAAAACAATAAAAATTCGTTAAAAAAACATCAAATCATTTCCTCTGATCAAATATTTCAGTACTTAAGTTGGTACCTGGTGGCAGCTTAATAATATCTGTCTGCAGTACATGCTGCAACAATGCCGGGGGGGGGGGGTGGTATTTCTCTGGCGACAAGGTATCCTCTGCCTCATCCAAAAGCCTGGTGGAACAGCTCCATTTTGCAGGCCCTGTGAAACTGTAATATATCCCACAGGGCCCTGATCTCAACCAGGAGCTTGTTCCACCAGAAAGGGGCCAGGGCTCAGAAGACCCTGCCCTGGTTGAGGCAAGGCAGATGTCCTTTGGGCTGGGGACTACCAAGCGGTGCTGCTCAGAAGAGCAAGATCACTAAAAAGAGACTTTTCAGAATGTTCCAAGGATTCGTTCTCTGGTTCTGATATACACCTGTGCCATGAGCAAGCTCCCGTCCCATATATGCAATCTCATAAGGGATGGACACACATGTATTTTATTTCTAAAATGGCCTGCATGGGCTGCAGCACAGTAATGGGCTCACAGTGCAGTTACATTGTCCATGGAACTTCTATATCTTGTCTGTTTGACTGGTACCAACACTGATGAACTTTTAGGCTGCAGGGAAGGGAAATGAAGGAAATCGTAATATAAGCAGTAGCTGGGACAGCAATCACAACGATATCCAGGGTCTGAGCTATGCCACTTCACACTCGTAATCATTCTCCATGTAAAAACTCCCTGCAAATTCATCATTAGCAAATCAGGGAGAAAGATTCTAACTGAGCCTGTTGTGCTCATTCTCCACTCAGAGGGAATTATTAATGGGAGGGAACTTGGAGCATTGAGTCTAGTTTAGCCAGACACACTTAAAACCACACCTGGGCCCCCTCCACACGAGCAAGATAAGCCGGACGGGAAGTGACACAAATTTGTGCCTGCGCAATTTGCGCCGCTTTTGCAGGATCACACAGGTCCATAGACCTGTGAGGGCGAACCGCCACTGTGTGATCACACACAGATGCAGGCGAGTTGGTTTTTTTTTTTTCTGGCCGTTTTCAGTGCGCTTATCTATTTCTACAAGGGATCGATGACTTGCCTATCCACCCTCAGGGTCATCTGATGATGTGCATACCGGGATGGGAGGGGAAAAAAAACCCAAAAAGCCCACTCCCCAATGCCACTTGTTTGCGCTGGCGTGATCACACCAGGTAAGGTCAGTTCTGGGCCGTTGCAAATCATTTGAGAATGCCTTTTCACTGGTAGCTAAATAAGCCGATTCCCCACTGGCTCAAAGTGGTTTGCGACACTTTGACACCGGCTGCAGGACGCTTCCCAGTTGTGCTTGTGTGATCACGCCACATTGAGCCGGCGGAGAATCGTCCTTCTTGTGTCGCAAATGGGTGCGTATGATCACGCCCCTGTAGTCTCTAAGGCATTGTGAGACTACTTATAAATATGCTAGTCATCTTCGTTTTCCATTCTTTTATTTTTTGTTGGCGTGTTCAGTTATCTTTGCTGGCTTGTTTTAACTGTGTCAGAAACCTGCTTGAAAGTTGTAACTGAAAGGAGAGTGAGTTAGATCTTTTAAATGCTCAAAACAATTAACATCCTAATATAAGTTTGGCCTGCGAATCTTTCCCATGTGAGGTCTTGTACCTGTTATAGGGCATATTAAAAGAAAGTTCACTATTTGGCTACCCATGTAACAGCAGAAAGCTTGTCATGTACAGCTTTCAGCACCATAATTTAGGAACAAGCACACTCGGGTGATAAAGTTTTGAATAAGAACATTTACTCTGACAGAGGAAGAGAGAACGAAACAAAGACACTGCCCCTTGTGTCCTGTATAATGAGTCACTATTCTCATTTTTCACTTGAAATCAATCGTTATGGTGCCACGGCAAACACTGCCCCATCTATACATATATATCATTTTTCTAAAGGATGCTCTAGAGAGGACATAGATCAATAGGAATTCATTTTTCCTAGTAATGGAAAATATTTGAAGTGTTCAGTTATCAGAAATCATGCCGAACTTCAGGGGACGGAGCGCTCATGCTTCTCACCAAAGTCCAGGGCATATGTAAACTTCTGGCATTGTGTCTGTAGTTGACTAGCTCAATAAACCACAGTCAATTCACAGTACGGATGAAGGTTTGTTGGGGATATTGATGCAGAGGCCAAATTTGGCAGTGGCTTTGCTTCTCTTCCTCAGGGGGACAGCGTCACAGGGAACCTGCCAGAATCTATTCCGTTGTTGAGCTGGGAAGCTTCAGGGATAGTTGTCGACTGCTCGGTGAATATGTGTGATCAGCCTTCAGAGACATGGTATGTTGATATGTGATGAGAAGTTAAGGCTGCTGGCCGTCTTCCTCCTGCTGCTGTCACCGATACGGCTTTAATTTTACATGCCATGATGGCGACAGTCATGTAACTTCCCAGCTATTCCTTAAGTCTTAAAGGGGGGAAAGGAGGAGAGGAACAAATCATGGTTTGTGTTGCTAAGCAGCCACGCGTGTCCTTACTGCTTCCTGTCAATCTGGAAGCTCCTCCAATTTCTCCCTAGCGTGCTTTCTAACTCTATACACAGGTCAGTCGTGGCAAAAAAAAGCATATGTTCGCTACCATTTTAAAATGAGGATGGCATCATTAATGGAACTTTTAAAATGGAGCATGGAACCCTATGGTTTTGTGTCATTATAATTTTGCTCATAGTGTGCACTGGTTCTATGTATTCCTCTCATGTGTGTGTGTGTGTGTGAGAGAGAGAGAGAGAGAGAAAGAGAGAGAGAATCCTCAGAACTGGGAATGTGACAGCACTCATGCAGAAGAGGGTTACGTTCAAGCTTTAATGCAAGAGCCTTTATGAATTCCAGCAGCACTTTATTTGGTCTAACCAGTCAGAAAGGGGCTGACATGATGAACACTTTGCAGAATATCAGTGCATTCAGCAAGGCATATTTTTGGCAGAGGGAGGATAAATGGATATACTTGGTTGACATCTGGGGTTCCAGAGAAGCCTGTTTACTGAATCAGACCCTTGGTCCATCAAGGTCAGTATTGTCAACTCAGACTGGCAGCAGCTCTCCAGGGTCTCAGGTAGAGCACATTTCTTGCTACTTGATCTTTCCAACTGTAGTTGCTGGCGATTGAACCTGAGACCTTTTACATGCCAAGCAGATGCTCTACCACCAAGCCAGGGCACAGTGTTTGCATGATTTCAGCTCTGTAAATCTGCACATTTTTCTTGAGGAACTGCACACTTTTTCTTCTGCAATTGTCTGGTTTTATATCTGATTGCACTGTTTAAAGCAACAACAACAACAAAAAACAACCCATTGGAACCATAGCCAGATAGCCTTGTCTTAAGATCCAAACGATCGGCAGGTGGTGATCTTCCTGAGGGTTGTCAGTGGGTCATGCAGACTAGCTCTTAACATTCTTTTGCAGCACCTTTCTTTCAGTCTACATCAATAAAACTATGGATACTTTTCCCATGCTACTTTTTATGTATGGTCCAGCTTCACTGTCTTCTTTTGAATCAGCATCAAATTAAACAGTTGGGTGGGGGGACTGTAGAGCCATAAAACAGTAGTGAACCCAATCCTCCCCCCATGTTATTTGCTGTGAGTTAACTCACTGGTATCCCATTTTGGGATATTCATCTACTTTCTATCTTTTCTTGTCAAAGTAAGATCAATAGTACTACCTATTTATCTTTGATTGTATAACTTGTGTGCATTGTCATGTCAGTGCCCACGGCTGATGCCAAATGCATAGGATTGGATCCTGCCTACTTTCTTCTCTCAAGTTAGTGCAATCCCCCTCCTTACAGCAGCCCTTATCCCACATGACTCTTTGCCTTTGCAGGTGCTTTTGGGATGGTCATGCAGGATCCCTGTTTTCATTTGCAGAAAAACCAGTTACATTCAACCCATATTATTATAATTTATTAGATGCATTGTAAATGTGTATGATATACTATTAAGGGAAACATTATGGAAGTTGAGAACTTTATCAAAGTGTGTGTGTGTGTGAGAGAGAGAGAGAGAGCTCCTTATTTTCAGGGGAAGCAATTGTAATGAATATCCAAACTGAATTTCATTTCTAATTGTAATAACCCAGCAGTCATGAACTTCCCTTACTGCAAATTACAAATTTATTATGTGTGATTGAAAAAAAAATCTATTTCACACACCTGTATTCTCCTCTTTTATAGCACCACTTAAAATATAAAGATATGTTTATGAAATGACAATATATCAGATTCAAATCAGTGAAGTTGAAAATTGACTTGGATGTACCTCAGTTGGGATGCCTCATGGCAGAGGAGGCTACTTATCAAAGCCTAAACTCTATTAACAACTTTAATACTGGATGGAAATGTGATCTCTGAAACAGGCAGCCCCGCTGAAGGAACTGATTTCAGCTTCATTTGGAGAATGTTGCATCTGTGTTGACAGCAACTGAGGAGAGTGGTGTCGGTGGATTATAATGAAAAGAAGGGGGTGAGTGTCAACTTGAGCCACTTGGATTAGTTCTGCTCACAACAGACAGAGGCAGACAGAAAGTGGCAAGTCTCTTCTTGCCCCATGTAGATCCAACAGCAAGGGACTTAAGGGTGGGTATCCAGTAATTGTTAGAGTGCTAGACGGGAACAGGGAAGCCCTAGGTTCGATTCCCTGCTCATTCCTGATGTTCAGTTTAGATCAAAGCCCTTTATGTCGAACCAAATACAGAGAGTTCTTGTGAATATAAAGGAAGGAGGGGAGAGATGAGCTTCTTGGAAGGAGGGTGGGATAAAAATGATGAGATGGATCAACCCCAAAAGCCTCAATATTGGTTCTCTGTAACAAATCTAGTCCTGAACTGTGTGGCCCAGGCTAGCTGGATGTTGTCAGATCTCAAAAACTAAGCAGGGTCAGCCCTGGTTCATGCTTGGATAGGAGACCACCGAGGAAGATGAGGGTTGTTACACAGAGACATGCAATGGCAAACCACCTCTGTTTGTCACATGGTAGCATGTTCATACATGCAGGGGGGGTTTTTTTGGGGGGGGAGTGCATACCTGTTCAGTAAGCTATGTCAAACAGAACTGACTCATCAGTCATCACAGTCAAACACATCACAGTTGAACAAGTCAGACTGTCAAATATGTTCAATGAGAACTTTATGGCATCTCTACCATGATAAAACATTAGAATGGGATATTTTGTATCTGGGTGCCAACAGCATATGCTTAGCAAGAATCAGTACACATAAATTGCCACATTTCTAGGAGCAAAATAGCAAAGCAATAATCAAAAAAGGATTGGTTCCCCATTTCTTTGCCAAGACAAACAGCAATTTCTATGCATGTTCTCTGTAGGCAAAAGGCACATGAGTTTTATGTTTGAGTATCCATATCGAAGTACAAAATGTCAAGAGAGAAGCATCAAGTATTCCATGATAATGATTCCTCAGTTTCCATGATAACTGGGCACTGAAGGAAAACAACTCTGGTTGTTCATGAAACTCTCTGTGTGCAAATAATTCCCTGTATCATCTTTTGAACAAAATGATTTATCATAATTATGGCATGACATTCACTGGTTTCATTCTCTCTCAAACTATAAATTCTCATTTGAAAATGACCCCGTGATTGGAAATGGGAAGGCAGGACAAGAGAGAGAGAGAGAGAGGAGAGGGGGAGATTTATATTACACCCTCCGCACAAGTGGGCACAGGGCAGGTCATAACATTTAAAATACAAACATAGTAATGAATGCAAATACAAGTACAAATTCATACAAAGTTAAAATTCCTAAAAACAGCAACAAATGGCAGAAAATGTCAATCTCCAGTATCCACGGACACCTTGGATGCTGGACATACGTTAACAAAGATAAGAACCCACTCAGCAGATGCCATGGCAATCTCTAGAAAGGGCAGTTCACCTGGGCAGTATAGGCAGGGGAGGGCAAGGTATTTAGATGTCTGCTGCCTAAACCAAAGGCCTGGTGGAAGAGCTCTGTTTTACAGGCCCTGTGGAATGGCATTAAATCTCAGAGTGCCCTGATCTCCACTGGGAGCATGTTCCACCAGGCCAGAGCCAGGGCAGATAATGCCTTGTCCCTGGTCGAGGCTAAGTGGACATCTTTCAGGCTGGGAACTACCAGCAGATGTTGCTCACAGATTCCCACAGATGTTGCTTCCAGAGAATCCCGCAGAATCATTTTTTCGTCTTGTGCAGCTGTAGTTCTCCTTCTGTTCAGAGGGGGAAAGTAATCTGCTTCACAAGGACATTCTGCAGCTCCTACTGTAAAGAATGTTGCACATTAGAGAAGTGCTACATAAAAGATTGATATTAATGAGGCACCCTTCAAGGCAAATAGGAATTCATTTGTGAACTCCAAGTTGCTAAGTGCAAAACATCCCCGAGCTAATTTACAAAAGTACTTCAGAGCTAATTTATAAAAGTGTAAACTAACGTAGGGAATTATTTCACTCTACCTAACTTTTAGAATGATAGAAAGAGAATGGGGGTAAGGAATACAATACCTGAAGCAAAGAAGAAGGGGGACCCTCATCTCCCATCACCTAAATGCTCCCTTTTGGTATGAATGGACACCCCTGTAACCATTTTCTACATGGCAAAATAAACTTGGCTCCCTCTGCCACAGAGTTCAGCTCTCAGAATTCCTGTACATCCCTGTAAGTGATAAATAGTGTTCACAGTAGGTTGCTAAATTACATTTTTAAAACTTTTTTAGTACTAGAAGAACAATTTTCAATAGATATTGCCAAGGTATGTTAGGAAGGTATTAGTTTATTAAGAGACGCCTCAGTTATGCATCCTTTTCAATATGATGCTATCCACTGTTGCAAAGTTAAGCCTTGGATTCCCAACACAACTCTTGTACAAACATCTATTGAAATGGACATCAGTACAGTTTAACACTATTCCAATAGGAATATAAGGTTCAATGGGCCTCAGAGATTCAGTTCTGTATTTGTTCCATGTTTTGGTGCACTGGCATTCTTTTGATGATTCACTGTGGTATTCTGTGCCTTGAAACCCACTGCATATTTTCACAGTTAAAAGAAGGAACTTCCATCACTGGAGTGGGATTTCATTGTCACCCTCCCATACACTACAGGCCACAGTGTTCACAGAAATTATATTCTTGATCCCTGGAATTGCATAAGGAGGAGTTGGAAGTCTACACTGAAGGGTGCATAGACAAAAAGCACCATTCCCTACCATTCATGGTTATTGTCTATGAAATCCAAGTCTGTATGTGCAGATATGATGCAAGTGTTTCAATTGTCATCCTTCTGATCAGCCATTGTGAATTTCTATGGATTTATGTATGTGAGGACTTATACACAATGTACTTTACTATGCAAAATCGGAAGAAACCCAATAGACACACTCAGCTCCATTACATGACAGGAACTACTTGGATCAGAACAGTGTATTCTCTGTAGGAACTGGGAAGTAACCCTAACCAAGACGTTGGCTGTGGTCAGATGTCAGACTGAGGCTGAGGACAGACTGGCAATGTAAAGTGGGACAGCCCCGCATTGGAAGTGGAAGAAGGGAGCACGTTCAGACATGTGCATCTGTCCGTCGGCTCCGTTTCGCACTTACCCATCTCCCACTCGCTTTCCATCCGCTTTAACAGGACACCGGGAGAAACCGGTGTTCAGGGGCCGTCTTGCGCTTGCCTCCCACTTCCAGGCAGTGTGAACCAGAAGAAGGCGGGAGGCAAGCGGAGGCGGCAGTGTGAATGCGGCATTTTGCCAGTTTGCGCATGTGCTGAAACAGCTCTATCACGAGCTGCGGAGGCCGGCCCATGTGGGGCCACTCCGCAGCAGTCTGAACACTCCGTATCGGCACCATTGCACAATACACTGGCCGGTGTGAACGGCCAGCCCTGGGGAGTTTTTCCCCCGCAGCAGTTTCCTCCACATTCATCTCGCTCCAGATTGCCAGTCTGTCCTCAGTCTTAGTGTGGTCTAGCTCCACTTCTAATTTATCTGAGTTTCTTTGTGACAGAGAGTTTTGATCAGACATTCCAAGCTTAACCTGCCTCACTGCACATTCACCCCATAGTTGATCAACAAGATGCCTGCATCTTTTAAAAAACTCATCTTTTGTGCATGTGCATAGCCACATACGTGCATCATGGAAGGAGCTGTAAGTCTTGGCAGACGACTCCCAGGGAAAGGAGAACCTGCTCATAAACATGCCACACACCTGTCTCAGCACAGCAGCAACTCTGCATGCTCTGATCTGCTTCTGGTGTGTAGCAACCACTCCTTGTTCCTGACTCCTGCAACCCTGGACTGATTTCCCTGGCTATCCAACCTTTGACTTTGTTGTTTAACCTGATTCCAGACTGTGTTTCCAGCATCCAGTGTGTAGATAACCTAGTGAGCTAGTACGGAGATGGTGCTGCTTAGATTAACTGTTTGCTGAATATCCCACACAAATATGCAAAAGGAGACTTCAATACAGTGAACAATGTATCTAATGTGAAATAACACTATTCATAATCCATCATGGGAGAATACAGAAGTCAACAAAATCCATAAAGAGCAAATACAGACTCCAAAAGTATAAATATACAGAATAAATATCCAACACTTTTCCCAGGTAGTATTCAGTGTTTCATTCTTCTGGTCCTTCTTCAGGGAAAAAAAAAACTGTGGAAATGCAGAAATGCTTTTAACAGTATTTCAACATGATATAAAAATGTTCTATCAAATTCATTATATAATATTATACACACTGTTACATAGAGTCTCATTAAATCTTACCAACTATAGGAAGTCTCATTCCATTTCCTGATAGGCTATTATTATTCTGTTTCTCTGTAAAAGAGAATTCCTCCTTAGAATTTTATTATAAGCAACAGCACAGTATAAAATGTGGACCACATTGGCAGCTTGAGAGCGCAATGGGTTGATCAGACTTCCAGAAATGTGGGGTGAAACCACAGACATCCGTAAGGACCAAATGTTCCGTGGTGTCAAATAACTCTGATTCAAAGACAGGTGAGAATGGAGTGCTGACAACTGGAGAACAGGAGATGGATGTTGCTGTCTGGATGCTCATTTTAAGTCCAGAAGGGAACAGCAATGACACCAAACAGCTCGCCTGATCGCAGCCATAAATAAGTCTTTGGGCAGATGATGATTTGTAGAAATGTATGGAAATGCTTGTAAATTGGCAATATACACTGTATGACTTTTCATCTCAATTTCCTCAGCTGAAATCCAGCTCCTCTGGGCAGTTGTGAAAATTGTCTTCCGGTGGGTCTCTGACTGCCTAAAGGACATGAATTGATGTCACACTCTATTTTTTAGTGGATTAAAGCCCCTGTCCTTAAGCCTCTATCAACATTCAGAAAGAAGTTATCTACTCGAGAGGCCAAGAACCTGGCATTAAATGTCACATGCTTTTTAACCTCCAGAAAGGTGTTTGAAGTGTTCTCTGTTCTGATTTTCTTGTGCTACAGACGCAATTCTAAGCAGAATGCTTCTATTTTCTATTTTTAGTCTGTCAGCTATTGTGGCACTCTCTTTCTTTTTCTGCTACTCCCTGTGAGACTATTTCAAGGTTTCTTTTGTTGTGCAAGGCCCTGTACTATAAAATAGAAGCACTGTCTCAAGGAGGTTCTCCAACATTTTTTTGCAGTTAAAAAAATACAGGTTAAGGTGTATTGATCACTTTTTAAACAAAGCAAGTAAGAAAACACTTTTGTCTTCCAATCCAGAGCTACTTTTTGGAATTGTGTCACACACTTTGAAAGGTGCATGCACAAAGGGCTTCCACAACCACTTCAGTTGAGAGACTGCCCTGTGTACGATTATGCAACAGAGTGGCAAGACATCTGCACAAAACTTTGGAAGTCACAGTGAGAGATTTTAGAAAATACTGATGAACAGTGCTCCCTCTAAACTGTGGAGTCTTGTGAGCAAAAATTCTACTTTGTAAATGACTGGCATTGAAGTTGTGAGCAAGCAGTTTGGCTGCTGCATAAATTAGTTTGCTTTGGAGCCATCCTTCCTGAGAGAAGACAAAAATGTGTGAGCTGGAGGCTAAAAAAAACTGTGAGCTGGCTCACACTAACAGCTTAGAGGGAACACTGCTGAAAACACCCCATGACTACCTATTTTTCCTTACCACTCTCTTCCTTTCACTCTACTGAGATTCTTTAATGGGTATCTGGAAACACTGATGGAATAGACCAGGTCTGCTAAGGTGAAACTGTAAGCTGCCTTGTATTCTACAAGGAATGCTGCCTTGTATATAGTAAGCCTCCTTAAGTTTCACAAGGGAGAAAGGCAGCTAATAAATCTGTTTAACAACAACAGTATACAGATATTGATGATGGGCAGGAAACTTGATCTAGTATTTTCATTTTGTTGATGGAGTCATACAGCTGTCTTTGAAGTGGCTTTTAGTTTGGGAATGTCCCTGGACCACCTTTCCCACTTAATGTTTTTTTTTTAGAGGTTTAACTTAAAGTTGACTTATACCGAATCAGATCCTTGGTCCATCAAAGTCAGTATTGTCTGCTCAGACTGACAGCAGCTCTCCAGGGTCACAGGTAAGGGGTCATTCATATCATCTACTATTTGTTCCTTTTAACTGGAGAATGCAGGGTATTGAAACTGCGACTTTCTTCATGCCGAGCATATGCCTACCATTGAACCACAACCTCTCCCAATTCGGTTGGGATGTTCTAGCGTACTTATACCAGCTGTTTCTGATGTACTGATGGAGACCTTTTTTTTTTTTTTTCCTTTGGTAGAAAGAGAACCTAGTTAACATGACACATGGTATCACCTTGGCAATCTGTGTACAGGACTGATGGCATGTGGTGTATGTGATGCTGTCTTTGAAAATGTGTTTGGGAACTGCAGTTTGTCCCAAATGCAGTTGAACAGCCCTGGATGTGGATTGCTCAGAGAGCCAATATTGCATTCGTTTTGAAACACTGCCTGCCTGTCTTCAGGCACAACAAGATTTTTTTTTTTTTAGAAGATGGCTGGACCAATCCTGATGCCAGCTGCCCTCTAGAGTCCACCTTCACGTCTCTCCTGGGCAAGTCCTCAGGGAGAAAGAAAGGCTCTTAGGATTTGTATATTTGTGGTGTCAGAAGCTTCCCTCACTTTGGCACTCTAGGGAGATGAACCTGATGACTCGTTACTAAGCTTCCAAGTACTGCAAAAATTTTCCTTCGTCAGAATGCGTTTGGATTGTAAAGTTCTGCAAAAGTGTGACACCTTTATGTTTTAATTTACCCACACAAACGCACAAATGCAAACACATGGGAGATCTGCTTGACATTTGTACGTAGGTGGATGCCATGACTTTTAAAAGATTATTATAACATGGTTTTATGGTGTATTTTTATGCTGCTGTGGGACTCTTCCTTGGACTAAGCATTATACTGAAAAATGAATACAGATACACAAGGGGGAAGACCAGTTGCTTACTGTAATATGGAAATCTAACAAAAAGCCAATATGTGCCATTCGCCCCCTGCCGCCGCCACTGCCTCCTTTGACTGACTTTTAAACCAGTTTAATGATTTTTTATGGAATATGATTTGTTCTCTCGCAATCAGGGAGAAGTACTCCCCCACTCCCTATTCTGTATGCGCCCCAAACCTCTGACAATTTCAGTAGTTATAGGATCTGATTCCTGAGCCCTGCTCAAAAAGGTAGCAGGTGTTCAATCAAAATTGTTAATGTATTTGCAGTGGATCTCATATACTTTAAAAGCAGGTAATTAGAATTATCCACAGATACTTTGAAGCCATGAATAATTCATTTCCGGCACATCAATAAAATAATTATTGCATATTATCATTCTTAGCTTTGTACTTCAATAAAAATCACTCTTGTCACGTTACTGTCAAAGTAATGTGCCCCTTTATTTTTTTTTGATATTAATAAAAATCACTAACAGAATGAAGGTAAGAGTAATAAGATTTCACTTTACCCCTATTTAAGCATTTCTGCTGCATTCTTTAAGAGAAGCTAGGATTTAGAATTCTGATTAAACCTCTGTGTTTTGGATATTCTTGCTGCTTCTCACCAAAGATCTTCAGCTTACAACCATTTTTGAACATTTAGATGGCTTTCACACACATTGGATAACATACTTTCAGTGTACTTTAGCAGTCGTTTGCAAGCGGGTTTTCCTGTTTCACATAGGACGATCCAGTTGTAATGGTTGCTAAAGTGCACTGGAAGTACATTATCCAACTGTGTGACAAATGCCTTATTATTTTTTTTAAAGTGCCTATTCTTTTTAAAAGTAACTTAAAAAAAAAAAGAGAGTCTCTCCCTGCAGAAACTACCCTGATGCTAAATCAGTAATCTTGTAAGTGCCACAGCCATTTTAATAACTAGAGGAGAGAAGATGAAAACAGCGATACACATTGTGTTGGAGAATGATAAGCCAGGGCGAGACCACAGCACAGGGGTGGAATATTTACTTGGACATGAGTTCAGTCCCTGACATCTCCAGTTAAATCTCCACAGGTTCAGTCCCTGACATCGGCATTTAAAAAGATCAGGTAGGATGTGATGTGAGTAAACAAGACTGATTTTATGGTCCGGTGGTTTGATTCAGTGTAGGGCAGCTTCATGTGTTCACGTATTCAGTGGGCAAAAAGTGTGCAGCTAGTCCCACCACTAACACTGTTGTATCCTTACCAAGCAATAGCTGTCACCTCTTGATTTTATAGCTCCTGGGCTGCAGCAGCATGAAACCTGGCTCTTCTTTGCCTCTCAGGAAATCTACCGTAAGCTGGCATGAGAAGGCCTTCACATCATGACTGAACAATCTGCTTAAAATCTGCTTCTCCCCCCCCCCCCCCCGCCCCAGTTATTTTGCAGCACATTGTCATGTGTCATTGACTCGGTCTAAGGCTGCCAAACCCCTGGTAGGAGCAAGGGATCGCTCACTCACAGGTCCTGTTGCCTGCTACCACTAGAAGCTGTGGTGGGAGAAATAGAAAAAACATAAGGCCTCATCTACTTATTTATTTTATTTTTTATTTATATTTACATTTATATCCTGCCTTCCCTGCCATTGGCAGGCTCAGGGCGGCTAACAACATGTGCAAATATGCATTAAAACTCCAATTAAAACAATCAAAGTCAGTGTAAAACCGTGCTATACAACATAACTTATACCCAAGATGGCAATCTTCTTGTCAACTGAGTGGTGCCTCCTGGCTCCTGCCTAGCTGTCATGCCACAGTCGGTGGTGCTGTTGGTGCTGATGGTAATTGGGCCAGGGCCATAATATTGAGGCGGCACCCTACTTAAAAGCCTAATGGAAGAGTTTCATTTTGCAGGCCCTGTGAAACTGCAAAAGGTCCCACAGGGCCCTGATTTCCTCCAGAAGCTCATTCCACCAGTGAGGGGCCACCACAGACAGTTCTTACCACAGAGTTCCTAGTGATTCCTAGACCTACCTGGAAGTCGAAAAAGGTAACTCTAGGAATTGCCACAAACTCTGTGGTAAGAACACCCAGTCAATAGATGAGGCCTTATTTGTCTTTTTTCAATTTTTCTCCTGGGACCATGCCCCTCCCCCAGTCCTCCTGCCAGTTGCCAGCCATTGCTGGCAACCATAGTTTTGTTCAAATAAAAGTATTACATAGATAGGGTTTTGGGCTTTTACTTTTAAAACAACACAACCATAAATACCCTGACACAATGTTCTGCCATAAAGAATGGATGCTGAAAAGTACAGCAATATAGCTGGTTGAACAAGAGGGTCATACCGTATCATAAGTCCTGAGTACATCTGGGAGATTATAGATATTCTCTTTTCTTGTTCTAAAGGCTGGAAGAATGCCTTTCTTTGAAAAACCATGTGAACGTTCACCTGTTTAATTTGTTTTGGGGCTTAGTCATCAAAATGCTGTGCAAATAGCTCAGGAGTAATTGAAATCACTGATCGTACAGGCACACACTGGACTCAGGATCAAACTCTTAATTTAAAAAAAAATACACTAATCATACACAACTCCAAATCTTGTTCTTGGGTGGAAACTCAGTTCTGAGTGAAACCAATCAGATGGTGCAGTGATTTTCAGAGATGGACCATGCTGTGTTTTTAAGATGAATGAGAAGTACTCTTGTTCTGTTTTAACTATATATTTTTCCCAATTAAGAATTCAACTTTTTTTTTTGCTCACAATCATATGCTTCCCCCTAGGCATGTACACATATGTATTTTAAGATTTACATTTAATTTTCTTGCAAGACCATTTTTTATCTTGCCTTTTTCATGGGCAAATTTTCCATCTTCATTTGTGGTATTTTTACACTATTTATCATGCTATGTCAGTTTTATGCCATTGGTATGCAACTGATGCAAAAACGCACATCAGTTTTACAGCACTGTTTCTTTCAAATGTTAATGTGGTCAGGAAAAAAAATACAGATGGATGTCAATTTGTGCTGACTGTAGGGAAGTATGCGCAGTACAGGGAAATTATTTTGAAAAACCTTTTTAAATCAAACTTGAGTTGTTATAAAATTTGATCATATCCTGTTTCTATTACTTCTAGGGACACACTAGTGAAATTTCATTTTATAGCTCTGTTTCCTGATCCTGAGCATTGGATTTATGTCTCTGCATCATGGATTTCCAACCTTGTTGAGCCTGTGGGCACATTTGGAATTCTGACACAGAATGACAAGCACAGACACAAAATGGCTGCCACAGCTTACCTTCAGTCATTGCCTTACCTTTCCCGTTTATTAAATCAGGACTACAGAAGAACATTTACCCTAATGTACTGGGATATACTCCCATCTGCAGTCCTAAAAACAGGGCTCGATTTCAACAGGAACGCACAGGAACGCCGTTCCGGCTGGTGTCCAAGCCTGCCCCGCCCCCTCCCTGCCGGGCCTGAGCTGTTTACACTTAAAGGGAAAGTTCCTGCGGAGAGCCGGCAGGAAAAAGCTCCACCGGGTGCTTTCCCTTTAAGAGCAAACAGCCAGCAGGAGAAAGCCCCACCCAGAGATTAAGCACAGGGGCTAGACTTTCTGCATTTGGCTTGCCTACGTTGCGTGGCCTTCCCTGCTCCAGTAAGTGCCTGTCATTCTCTCTTCCCTCTCTCTCTCTCTCCCCCCCACCTTTCTTTCTGTTTTTCTCTCTCTCTGCCCCCACCTTTCTTTCTTCCTTTCTCTTTCTCTCTCTCCCTCCCCCCTTCCTTTCTCTCTCTCTCTCCTCCACCTACCTACCTACCTATGTTCCTTCCTTCCTTCCTTCCTCTGTCTGTCTACCTTCCTTCCTTCTTCCTTCCTTCCTTTTCCTTCCTTCCTTCCTTCCTTTCTCTCTCTCTCTCTCTCTCTCCCCCACCTACCTCTTCCTTCCTTCCTTCCTTCCTTTCCTTCCTTCCTTTCTTCCGTTCTTTCTGTTTTTATAAAAAAATTATTGAAAAGGGGGGAGATGTAAAAAATCAGAGAGCCCAGGAAATGCTGGTTTTGATGATATCTTTAATTTTTGAGAATCTCTTTAGTTTTCTCATGGCATCCTCTGCTTAAGATAAGTAAGTTTGAAGCCTGAGTTCATTGTTGTGTCTTGTTGGGAATGGCTTGCAAATATATGTGTGTCTAAAGTCTGTATTAAAGTGGTTTGGTGCTTACTGCCATGTAAGAGAAAACATCTGAAAAAGTAGCTTCATTGTTGTGTGTGTTGGCAGAACACTTGACTGTTGCATGGGGCACTTTGGGGGACATCTGCAGAGAAACAGAGTTGTAACTAAAAATGAGCATGGTCAGGTGCACTTTGTTTTGTGAAATTTAAAAAAGTGGGCAGACTTTCTGAAGAAGATGATTGTCCCTCTTCTCCTGCCACTGGACTGACATCTGCCTTTAATGGGCCAGCAAAGTTGATGTTCTTAAATCTCCTAATAAGACAGATTTCCGCTTCTGAGGAGTTCCAACGATTGGTGATCTTGTGATGGTAGTGATACTTTGATGTGGTAAAGCCCACCTGTTCACAGGATAATTTTACCTGTGGGACAGACTCTGCATGGTAACCACTCCACTGGTACATAATTGCTTGTAAAAAGTATTATAGTATAATTATTATAGTATATAATATAGTATATAGTATTATAGTATAATAATTCAGGTGGGTAGCCGTGTTGGTCTGAAGCAGCAGAACAAAGTTGGAGTCCAAAGTTTCATCCAAGGTATAAGCTTTTGTGTGCATGCACACATCTTCCATCTGAAGAAGTGTGGGTGACACATGAAATCTTATACCTTGAATAAAATTTTGTACCTTGAATAAAATAGTCCACAAACTACTCCCATCCAGTGCATCCACAAACCTAGAAGAAGAGATTGGATTTATACTCCGCCCTTCACTCCCCAAGAGTCTCAGAGCGTCTATCAAACTCCTTTCTCTTCCCCTCCCCACAACAGACACCCTGTGAGGTAGGTGGGGCTGAGAGAGCTCTGAGACAACACCTGGTACAGAGCTATGGCTTGCCCAAGGTCATCCAGCAGGTGCAAGGGGGGAGTGGGGAATCAAACCCGGTTCTCCCAGAGAGTCCGCATACTTAACCACTACACCAACTGGCTCCTAGCGTTGTTCTGCCAGTGAACTAGGGTTGCCAACTCCAGGTTGAGGAAATCCCTGAAGATTTGGGAGTGGAGGGTGAGGTTTAGGTGAAGGAGGGACCTAAGCAAGGCATAATGCCATGGACTCTATTCAAGGTACAAAATTTTATTCAAGGCATAAGATTTCATGGGCCACCTTCTCTCATGGAAGCACTGACCCTGCTTATTTTCCAAGATCTGATGAGATCAGGATATACCATGCCACCTTCCCTCCCAAATTGCAGTGCCCATAATCTTTTGGTAGAACATAGTCCTTTGGCAGAACTATACCAACAAAGCTGGTATAGTATGTAGAGTGCATTCCTATTGAGTTTAACTAGAAAGAGAAGCTGTAGATAGAATAAAACTGTCACATTGATTTGGTGAATGGACTAGCCCCAAATCTCCAGAGGTATCACACTGTAACTCTCTGTTGCCAAATCACAGGCTCCTTGTGCTCTATTACATTTTGAAGGTGAGGTGGGAAAAGCTCTTTGGACTAATTTAGAGAGATTGGTATAAGGTGTCCAGATTCATTGCTTCACCAGACAAGTTTCAACATGCCTTTTTTATTTCTTGGAGGGGAAAAAGAATATTTGGAATGAGGTTCAAAGCCAAGTGCACGTCATTCCCCATTAAACTGTCTCATACTGCAAGACCTCAGGGATGTTCACGGGGGAAATGATAAATGTAAAAAATGCTTGGAAAGAAAGAAGAAGAAGAAACCTTCACTGGCAAACACATAATTTCTCCCCAGAATTCTTTCTCTAGTAGTGGCAATTATTTTGTGTGGCTGTGGTTCTCAGTTTTTCGCCCCTAGACCAAGGGTAGAAAAAACCACCTGCGTTTCTCTAGTTTTGAGGTTTTGGATTTAATCACATGGTTATAAAGTAATATTGGTGTTTAAAGTAGAAACAATCTACTGGAAGTGCCCCCACACTGTAAACAAAAGTATTTGAACAAACTCAGGAAATATCCCGTTTATACCAAGTTTTTGAGGTCTTGGAATGTACATTGCAGGATCCCTATTAAATGTCCAAGCACCATGTTGTGGAGCCCTTGCTTTAAATGTCACGTTTCAAACTATTTTTCAAGTTACCTCTCAAACACACACACTTGAAAATGGGTTTAGGTGTTTTATATATATATATATATATATATATATATATATATATATATATATATATAGACGCACACACACACACACACACACACACACATAAAATGCCCAGTTCCCCAACCACTTACATCTTGGAACATATAGTAGACCTCAATATTCTAAAAATTTCCAAGACTGTAATCACTTTCTCGCATTTAGCTGCAGAAATACATATAGGGAAAATCTTAGAAAAGCAAACTTTGGTGGCAGTGGAAAGTGCCATTGAGTCACAGATGACTTTTGGCAACCTTGTTGGGTTTTCAAGGCAAGAGACATTCAGAGGTGGTTCGCCATTGTCTGGCTCTGTGTAACAAATCTGGACTTCCTTGGTGGTCTCCCATCCAAGTGCTAACCAGTTTCAGCCCTGCTTAGCTTCTGAGATCTGATGAGATCAGTCTAGCTTAGTCTATCCAGGTCAAGGCAAGCAATTTTTAATGGGCTTTAAATGCTTGGTATGTTGTTGTACGGGGAATTTTAATTAGGGATACCACAGATTTTCTGGAGAACCGTTTGGCAACGGGACATACATATATCCTTTCCCTATATTATAACATCCTATTACATTTTACCAGGGGTCATTGTGGTCTGGGATGAGGGAAACAGGCTGCCTTTTGGAGTGCCATTGAGGGATACTCAGCACTGACCTTGCAGCTGTGTGTGAGGGATCATCAAAGCAGGTTCCAAGACTGGGCTGCCTAGGGTTCGAGCCACTTATAGCGGGCTACGGCCCGGGGGCCAGGTGCATTGCCCATACTAGGGTAAGGGTGGGGTTAATGGTAACCCCAAACCTTGGCCATGCCGCTTGTTAGGTTAAGCCCTTGCCATGTTTTTGTTAATAAATAAAGTGGCGTCAATCCCATGTTTGTTGTCTGACTCTTTTTTCCGTCTATGGGGGCAAGTAATTGTTACTCAGTGTTGGATATCTTTCTTCTACCCTGTTGAAAACAGGAGTGGAAGTCAAGCTGCTATGTCAACTTCAAAGAAAGAATTATGCTGTAAATGTACTTGGTTGTAGATACAAAATATGACTGAAATACCAATGGTCATGAAAAACACCAGGGTACAGTATGGTGAATAGATCTCATCATCCACTTTTAAAAGTAGGGTTGCCGACATCTAGGAGGGGCCTGGCGATCTCTCAGAATTAAAACTGATTTGCAGGCTAAAGAGATCAGTTCCTCTGGAGAATATGGCTGTTTTGGTAGGAGGACTCTATGAAATTATATGTTGCTGAGGTCCCTCCTCTCTCCAAACCCCACTATCCCCAGGCTTGACCCTCAAATCTCCAGGGGTTTCCCAGGCCAGAGTTGGTTACCTTGTTGAAAAGGGAGGAGGGTATAGTTGGATGTTCAAGCTGCATTTGCATGGTGAATTTCACTCCTGCATCTCAGAAGCAGATCCGAAGCACCCACTCCCAGACATCTCTGCATTGTTACCAGTTGGCATCTTCGGGTAGGCAAACCAAGGCCTTCAGTAAATAAAACTTACTTGTTTCCTGGGACTGTGATCCAATGCCGAGTTCAGCATGTGTAAGAGAAATCAATAAGCTTAAGCATCCTGAACTTGATGGTTGGATTGTGGCCATAGTTCGTAGTAAATCTTAATCAAGGTAATTTTGAAGGTGATGTATTAAAAGTGTTGGAAATATTCCCTTATCTGAACAACATGGGAACATAAGTGTGCTGCTGATATGGATAATTGTAGCCTGAAGTTACTGTTTCATTCAAAGAGTCTTATCTCCTCCTCTCCTCTTTCTATCCTGAGCTGATATCCTTGTACTTATTTTTTTTCAAAACACTACATTTAAAAAAAAAATGTGCAGGGGTTGAATAACCAGAATCTAATATAGATTATTTTAAATATCCCCCCCCCCCCAACTTGAAAGGTAACTGGTCCTTTTGGAAAAGAATCTTTGTTCTCAAACTACAGGTTCTAGATGCAAGAGGCCATAACTCAACACATCTCCTTCTATTTGTTACCCTGTTGTTTCACCAGAAGAGGGTGCTATCAACCTGTTGTCCTTTGGTAGCACCAGGGCTGATGGACAAAGGGCAGTAATGCAGCTACCAACTCAGCCTGGGTCAGGTAACAGTAGGGATCACTTTTGAAAGTAACGTATTAATATGTTATCAACACTTTCTTAGTTGGACAAGGTAGGAACATAAGTGTGCACAGATACAAATATAACTTTTTGTACTGCTTTCAGCCATACAGTTTACAATCAGCATTTCAAATTGACTGTAAAAGCGACACATATCCAAGATAGATTTTGGAGCACAGGTCTAATAGACCCCACTTGACACACCCACCCCATTAGGAGATGAGCTCCCACAATTACACCAGCTGAAGATTCCAAATTAGTTTCAAAGGCAGCTTCATTTGGAGTGCATTGTACTCATTAACCCTGCTTTAAAAAGTTTCAATGAATCCATTATTTTTGCATAAGAAATGTAAATTGACAAAAGAACAAGGACACTTTCTGTCACATCCACCCGAAACCAGGGGAGGAGGATCTCTTAGATGATTGGTACAATTCAAGAGACTTTTAATACCTCTTTGAGAAGAGAGAGTTGGGGAGGGGGGGGATAAAAGTTGTTTTCTCGTGGACACAACTTATGGTGGATTCCCTAATGCAATTAGATTTTAATTCAGATATTAAGGACTCCCATTTAAAAAAAAAATGTCATATGACCCATTTCTGAATCTGTCCTTTGTTTTGTTATGCACCCCTAAATGAAAATGTGGGAGGGAAAGTGATATGGTATAGCCCACTCTTGTCAGATCTCAGAAGTGAAGCAGGGTTAGACCACCAAGGAAGACTCTGCAGAGGAAGGCAATGGCTAACCACCTTTGCTTCTCACTTGCCTTGAAAGCCCCTTGTTGGGGTCTCTGTAAGTTGGTTGTAACTTGACAGCGCATAAGTATGTATATACAGAAAATGTCTCCAAATCCTGAATACTCAAGATCACGGTATCTCAACAAGGTTTCCTGGCCTTTTCCATCTCTAGAGTCCCTGACATGTGATCAGGCTATCTCATGTGACCTGAAATTTCCAGTGCTACTGGAACAGCACAGGAAGGAGTGGGGGCACTCCAACCATTCTTGTGCCACTTAGACAAGGATGGAAGAGGCCCTCTGGAATATCCTTTTTTATTATTATTATTATTTATAATTTTTTACCTGTAACTTCCATTTGTTTCCAGGGGTGAGTATCCAATGGCTTTTTCCCTACTGTTCTTAAGTGAAAAACTCCAGGGTACTTGGATATTTTGAAAGTTAAGAGGAAGCCTATTTAGTCTAATTTGCCTTCCGCTAGAAGAATTTATATATTTTGCTTTCTGTACATTGTGCTCCAAATTGGGGGGGGGGGGGGGGGGAGAGAGATCTTCATACAGCTCATGACGGTTTGAATAATATCTAATTTAAACCTATGTGGTTGAATTTTGACACATATCTCTGATGCAGTCTCTTCTGAAGCATAGAAACTGATTAAAAGACTGATGTTAATTCGAAAGGGGAAAAAATGGGGAGGGGGAGAGAGAGAATAAACTGCACCTGCGCAAGGCTAGGATTTGGAAAACCACCTGGAGATGTTCCAACTGTGCATTTTCATAATAATTAGCGTACCCTACACCTAGTTAGCATCTCATAAATAACCATCAAGCAATCATTCCATAAATTGCCTTACACTACACTGTTAGAGGTTACATGGAAAGCAAAATGTGATATTTATTTTAAGGATATGATGCAATTGTACCTTTTGGTCCAGTGTGTGTGTGTGTGTGTGTGTGTGAGAGAGAGAGAGAGAGAGAGAGAGAGCAGGATACTCCCATGTGTAGACAAATACATTTATTTTATGTAGATGCTATACTTAGCTAATGAACTATTTAGAATGACAAGCCCATTTATTTATGTATAACTTAACTTGATCACACAAGTTGAAATCTGGAAGTCATACTTGGAGAGAAGGTGTGCATAAAGAAGGGGAGCAAGATCTCACCCATTGGTCCCATCTGTGCCTTTTCATCTGTTCAGCATAACATGTTAACACAGTGCATGGATAGTTCAGATCTCCACTCTGCCATGGAAGCTTGGTGTATGACCTTCTCTCAGCCTACCCTCCTTTACAAGGTTGTTTTGGGGATAGAATGATGTAAGCCGCTTTGGGTCCCCACTGGGGAGAAAAGTAGGGTATGTGTCAATAAAACTTAGAAGTCAGTACAAGTCAATAAAATGGATATGTATCCAGTCATCCACTTCATGGAGCAAAACTTTCCCACTTCCCATCCTGCTGCGGCCCCCTGAGATTTTGTTCAATAGTTGCTCAGGAACAGCGTAGGTGGTGAAGAGGGTGTCTGCAGTGGGGAAGTGGCAGAAATCATGGCCACTTCCCCCACATAAGTAGTAATATAATTCCAGCAGAAGAATTCCATGGTTGGATACATGCCACTCATTTTGCCCAGTGACCTAAATTGTGCATGTGCTTCTTTTCTCCATCAGCTACCATATCAGAAGGTCATTAAGTTTTTGCAATGCTCATGGAGCTTCAATGCAGTCCCTACTCATTAGGGTTATACACACAGGTGAGGATTTCAAAGTTCTCACCCTCAGGTGTATTGCATACCTTTAAATGTTCCAAAGCACTAGAAGTAACTGTAGAACCTGAACTGCCCACCCTGGTCCTCCATCTTGCCCACCCTTCTTCATCCTGCTAGGGCTTCCATCTTTATTGAATGGCCCTACCTCTCAGTTTTGAGTGGAGATTAAGCAGGTGCCCCTCTGCCTTTCAGGTTACATGTGTAATCCTGGGGATGAGATTTATATCTGGGCCATTTTAGCTCCTGTCTGTGATGGATCAAAATTGTAGTCATGTTGCTGCTGGACCCAGCATACATGGAAAGAGGGTAGGCATTATGACCAGTAGAATACCAGAATACTATGCGCAATGGGTTGGATCCAGACAGCTTTTTAACTCAGTCTCATCCAATCCCCCTCCTTAAAACAACTCCACATGTGGACTTTGCCCATGCACATCCATAATCTCCAACACAGGGGTTTTTTTCTTTTTTTTTGGAGGGGGTTTTTTGTCATCCAAACAGGCCATTCCCTCCTCTTTCATCAGCCAAAACCCCATCATCCAACTCCATGACAACAGTCTCAGTCATTGCACCATGGAATATTCAGAAGAGCCTTAGGGTGTACTGGAAACCTAAAAAGGTTTCCTAAAAACAACTAAACATCTGTGCCTCACAAATAAAGATTTTAATGGGTGAAATCACACTCCCTTTTCAAGTGTTGAATGGTTAGAAAGGTTGTGTTAAAACTCTCACATTGCACTTAAGTAAATCTGAAGTTGCAGATGTATAATTGACTTCTGTTTAGAACCAACAGGTAAAGGGACATCTACAGACTTGTCAACCCATTCAACTTCCACTATAGACAGACATTCAAATCCCCAAGTGACACCATCTGCTTCTTTCTCCTTCTCCTGACTAATGATCAAAGGATTCAGTATCTTGCTGTTGGACATGTTTGGATATCCCCCCCCCCCCCCAATTAATCAATCTTTGATATAATGTAACAGGAAATGCAGACAGGTCTGATGAACCACATGGCAGTTTGTGTGTTAGTACCAGCACAAAGTAATGAGTTGTTTACAGCATATCAGGCATCCAAGTGCCCTTTCAGACAAGAACACTGATCTTTTATTGGTGCACGAAGCCCAGGGGAAACTGACCGTGATGGGACCACGCCATAAACTGTGTAACCTGCTTTGTTCTACACACTTAACCTCCTCCCCCATGACAGGCTTTGTAATGTGCAATTCTGACTTTATATGTAAGCCAGGGACTTGCAAGGACTTGTGTGGGAGCATCTCATTATCTCTACTTGTCCATTTCCTTGTTCACTTCACTGAAAGCCCCAATAGCCTCTTCATTATCCTTCTCCCTTCTCTCCTTCCCACCCACCAGCCAACCTACCTTTATGTATTCGGTTTTACAGCCTTCCCTCCCTCTGGCAGCCTCTCCTGGGGAAAACCCAATGAGGAACCTGCAAGGGACACCCCACTTTCCCCTCTATCTTCCTCCCACACTACTTCATGTTGCCCTCCTCCTGGCAACCCCCATACCCTCACCTTCCCTGCTTCATTCTCTCCTTCCCACCCACCAACAAACTTCCTTTTATGTGCCCCCCATCTTCAACCATATTTATTATCTACTTCCTTTGTAATCTATCTTTCTCCACAATGGGAACTCAAGGCTTACATGATTCTTATCTCCTCGGTGTTCTCCCCCAAACAGCCCTGTGAGGTAGCTTAGGCTGAAACTGTGTGTCCAAGGTCACCCAATGAGCTTCCTTAGCAGAGTGGGGATTCAAACCTGGGTGTCCCAGATCCTAGTCTGAAACTCTAACCACTATACCACACTGCCTTTTGGGGGTGGCTGCAGTTGAACAGTGGGGAGTAGCTGGGCCTGGGTGAGTCATGGAAATCACTTGGTAGTAAGTCGTTTGGTGGCTACTGTCTGGCCTGGACTCAGTGAATATTCTCTCAAAGGGTAAAGCAGCCCTAGAAAGGGTCCTGCTCCTTCCTCCTGCCCATTATTGACAAAACAAAAACTTGAGGGATATCCATACAATTATGGTTGCTGAGCAACAGTCACTGAAGGCATTTGTTTCTTAAAGCCACAGATGTGGTTCTTCTATTACAATGGCTTTTAACCCACCCCAAGCATTTTTGGTAGATTTCAGATTTTTCTGTAAACCTGCAGCTTTTTTTCAGGATTTTAGAAAGAGCTGTCTTGTCTTTTCATGGCTCCAGTCTCCAGATTTAAATATCTACAGATGGGACCATGTTGAAAATTAGATATATTGACAAATGAGAGAACCCACAAGGACTTGGGAGAGGGTTCTCTTCAGTTTCCCTTGTATTCCCTTCCCTACTCTATTTCCTCTCTCTTTGCTGTCGGCAGACCCAATAGTGTGGTTAAGTGTGTGGACTCTAATCTGGTAGAACTGGGTTTGATTCCCCACTTCTCCACTTGCACCGGCTGGATGACCTTGGGCAAGCCATAGTTCTGCCACAGGTGTTCCTGAAAAACAGTTTCTGTCAGAGCTCTCTCAGCCTCATCTACCTCACAGGGTGTCTGTTGTGGGGAGGGGGAGGGGGAGGGAGTTTGTAAGCCTCTCTGAGACTCCTTTGGGTAGTGAAGGGTGGGGTATAAATCCAATGTCGTCATCTTCTTCTTTTTCTTCCTTTTCCTCCTTTCCCCTTTCTCTGTTCCCATCTCTCCTTCTCGATAATCAATGAATGATAAACAAAAGGTTTTTTTCCCCTTTGAGATTAGTTATTAAATTATTAATTAAATATGCTTGTGCCTTGCAGCAATTATTTCTGAAAATGTTGTAGAGTGCATTGTACTAACAAAAGTTTTTTAAAAAGTCATTAATACACCCAAAATCAATGTTTTAAAATTTCTATGGTTATGAACCTGAAATCATTGCCGCAAGTCAAAAAGATCTGTAAAAAGCAGATACTATTCAAGCAGCATCAAAAATAAGGCTTAGTTATTTAAATTTAAAAAATGTCCAATATGGATGATCAAATGAGTCATTGACTGTATTTGATCTTAAGCACAGGGGAACCATCTGTTCTCCTAAAAGTTTAAAAGTTGCCATAAATAAGACTGTTGTGTATAGTTGTAGTGGTCTACTGCAATGCACAATTTAGGTAGCAATTTCTGTTATGTGAAAAATAACTGTTTTGTGAAAAATACCTGTTTACGGACTCAAGAGAAAGGTAAAGAAAAAAATGGAGACAGTACCTTAAGTAAACCAAGAGGATACCTTTATTAAATGCAAGGTGTTGGAGCCTACCTTCATCTTCTGCTAAGCAAGAAGTCTTGGGGCTTTTTCCCACTCACATTGTGCCGGCGTTCTGCCTCCGTTTGTCCCGGCGCTGGGTGTCAATTTCACACCCTTTGCTGTGGCGCGTGTGTTAATACGGGGCTTCGCGCCATTTTCTCCGCACCTTCGGTAAACCTAAAAAACAAGGTCCACAGCCTGAAGTCCACAGCCTGGCAAAAGATCCACTTGCAACTTGTAAACACCGGATCATTTCCCCCCCCCCCCCCCGCCATTAGCTGCCTGGAGGCAATGAAGGAAGCAGGGGTGAGAATTTTCCAGACACTCCTCCCACTTGGCCAAAGAACTCCTGCAATATGCTGCAATCATTTTGTCTTCCTGTGAAATCCTCTAGAAGTAATGAGGCTCAAATGAATCATCTCCCAGATGTCAATAATCTGAAAACCAGTTATGGCGGAGCAGGGGGAAGTGAAACTTTTGCCTCCAGGAATGCCTTATAGGCCCTTTAGAGGCATATAGCCAGTTGTGAGAGGCACTTTCACGCACATTTTGTGACAGTTACCTACTTACGCACACACACACACACTGCACTTTCAATCCACTTTGCAAATGGATTTTACTCCCCTTGAAAACACTTCTTAAAGTGTAGTGAAAGTAGATTGAAAGTGAATTATTCAGCCTGTGTGACATGTTGTACTAGGGAGACCACGGTCTGACCCCGCATAGCTACTTTTACATACAGTTGCCAACACTGGGTTGAGAAATTACTTGAGATTTGGGGGTGGATGCTAGGGAGGGGAGGGATTAGGGCTGCCAAGTCCAAATTGGGAAATATCTGGGGACTTTGGGGGTGGAGCCAGGAGACTTTGGGGGTGGAGCCAGGAGAAAGGAAGTGACATCATTTTGTGATGTCATCCTGTGATGTTGCTTCCACATGCTTCCACATGAACTCATGAAGTTTCCTAATACTGAATCAGGCCATTGGTCCATCAAGGTCAGTATTGACTACTCAGACTGGTAGTGGCTCTCCAGGGTCTCAGGCTGAGATCTTTAATGTCACCTATTACCTGATCCTTTTTTAGCTGAAGAAGCTGATACCTCCTGCATGTCAAGCAGATGCTCTATCACTGAGCAATGGCCCTACTGAATCCTTCCTCATCTCGGCAGAATATGAAGCCCTAAGTGCTACACAAGTGCTAAATATGATTTTCATATCATAAGAACAGGAGAGAAGCCACAGTGGATCGGCCCATCCAGTACAGCCCATCCAGTACAACACTCTGTGTCACAACAGTGGCCAAAAATACCAGGTGCCCTCAGGAGGTCCAGCAGCGGGGCCAGAACTCCAGAAGCCCTCCCACTGTTGCCCCCCAAGCACCAAGAATGCAGAGCATCACTGCCCCAGACAAAGGGCTCCATTTAGACCTTGTGGCTAATAATAGCCACTGATAGACCTCTGCTGGATGGGGACAGAGAGAGAGAGAGACAGACAGACAGACAGACAGACAGACAGCTTTTTCACTTACTCTTGCCCAATTCCCACACTTTATTTCTGGCCCTTGTTTCACCCAGCTGTTGTCCATGTAAGTCCCATAACTTCTCCCCCCCCCCAGCATAGGCTTTTTGGTGGCTAAAGAGGACCTTTGTCCTCCCCTTTTCGCCAGCAGAAAAGCTAGTTGGATCCATCCCTAACTTAAAATACCGGTTACTTGATGTACAAATGCTTTTAAAAATGCAGATTTTTACTGCCGGAGGGGGGGGGGGGGGACAAGGTTGAAAGAAACAGAAAATTGGCATAAAAATGAGGAATCCCAACTTTTATTTGCAGAAGGGAAATGAGGATTGGGGGGACCCAAACAGCCACAAGACATTTTAAACAATCCCACTCCCAGACCTTCTACAGGCAACCTCTCCTTGTGATGTTTACCTCTTTGGAAGTGACAGTTTATTCCTTTGACAAAACCACAGTGGACAGACAGACAGAAAAAAGAAAGAGGGGGAGGGGGAGAGACAGAGAAGGAAAAGAGCTCGCAGACCCCAGCAGCTTACCCCAGCAGTTTACTCAGCAGCAACCTTGCACGCAAGTCCTTCAGTAGAAAGAGCTTAGTCCCTCCTTAATCTCTGGGTGGGGCTCTCTTGCTTGCTCAGCTCTTAAAGGGGAAATTTCCCTTTTAAGACATTCAAGAGGCCAGGGCAGGCTCCGAGGTTCCCCTGCTGGCAGCCATTTTGTCCCCCCGGTGGCCAATTTTGGAAAAGCGGGGGAAAGCTTTAAAAATCAGTGTTTCCCCCGCTCTGCCGGGGGACTTGGCAGCCCTAGGAGGGATCTCAGTAGGGTAGAATTCCATACAGTCCACCCTCCAAAGCTGCTATTTTCTTCTGGGGAACTGATCCTTGTAGTTCAATCATAATTCCAGGAGATTTCTAGGCTACACCTGGATGTTGCCAATCTTATTACGTTCATTCTCTTATACAGTGTAGATCAGCCACTAAAGCTCTGTGGTAGTTCTTACACAGAAGGGAGACAAGAAGTACTAAAGCACATATCTATTTATTTCTATACTTGTAGGTATGGATGGGCACAAATTGTAGGGACCACAGTTTCTTTATATGGGGTTTGCAGAAAGCCCAAAAAATAGCTGAGCAATGGGGAACAGCTTGCTCCCTGCTGATCAGGTCTTTGGGGCTGTCTTGTACAGTCTCTTTAAATTTTAAACAGCTGCTTTTTTGGACTGTCTTGTGCAGTCTTTAGTTTAAAGGGACTGCACAAGATAGCCTAAACAGCTGAGCAGCAGGAAGCGCCTCTCCCTTGCTCAGCTGTTTTCCAGGCCACGTTCTGCAGTTTCTTTAAAGTTCTGTTTGTGAACTACAAAGAGGACAAAATTAGTGATGAAATTTGCTTCATGGTTTGATTTGTACCCATCCCTATTTATAGCCAGTTTGGTGTGAGAGCCAGTTTGGGGTAGTGGTTAGGAGCACAGACTCTAATCTGGGAGAACTGGGTTTGATTCCCCACTTTTCCACATGCAGCTGTTGGTGTGACCTTGGGTCAATCAAAAGTTTGTCAGAGCTGTTCTCTCTTCTTGAGAGAGCTCTCTCAGTCCCACTTACCTCACAGGGTGTCTGTTCTGGGGAGTGGGAGGGAAAGGAATTGTAAGCCTCTATGAGACTCCTACATGTAGCGAAGGGCACAGTATAAATCCAATCTCCTCCTCCTCCTCTCTCGTCCTCCTCCTTCTTCTTTTCCACTTATAGTTTACATCATTTTCCCCTCCACCATTTTAACTCACAATAGTCACCTTGTGAGGTCAGTTAGACAGCTTCAAGAGGCAATTAGATAAACACAAGTGGGGACCTGCAAGAAACTTGCAGGAATGGCTATCCCATTCCCCTTACCTCTGCTTCTTCCCCCTTCCCCTTACTACTCTCACACTCTTTCTCCTTCCTGCCACCCCATTTCTTACTCTTTCTATATCTCCCCTCCATGCCTGTCACTTTCTTTCTGCCCCCACCCATCACTCTTTCTGCCCTTGTCACTCTCCTGGCTTCCCACCTACTTCCTCCCCCGCCCCCCTCCCCTGGCAGCAGTGGCAACAGCCACTCTTCAGGAATCATAATGGATTGCCCAAATACAGAGATTCGTTCCTTTTAGGGTTGCCGGGAAATTCCCGGGGGGTGGAGCTTTAGGAGAATGAGGTTTGAGCTTGAAAGTGACCTCAGCAGGGTATAATAACTTAAACTCCACCCTTCAAAGCAGCTGTTTTCTCCAGGAGAACTGATCTCTGTCATCTGGAGATCAGTTGTAATTCCAGGAGATCTCCAGCCCCCACCTGGATGTTGGCAACATTAGTTCACCTGGAGGAAATGACTGCCTTGGAGGGTGGAGTCTATGTCATTATATCTGCCTGAAGTCCCTCCCTGCCTCAATCCCCACCATCCCCAGGCTCCACACTAGGGATGTGCATTTGGTACTGACCATTATACTACACTGCTTTTGAACAGTAGCAAGCAGCCAGGCCTAGTTGAGTCATGCAGGTCAGGTGGTCTCAAGTCACCCAGAGGGTGCTGCTGGGCCTAGGTTTGCCAGCCTCCAGGTGGGACCTAGGGTTGCCAGCCTCCAGGTGGGGTCTGGGGATCTCCCGCTTTTACAACTGATCTCCAGTTGACAGAGATAAGCTCCCCTGGATAAAATGGCTGCTTTGGAGGGTGGACTCTATGGGATTTTACCATGATGAGGCCCCTTCCCTCCCCAAACCCCACCTTCTCCTCCACGCTCCACGCCCAAAGTCTCCAGGTATTTTCCCACCCACACCTGGCAACTCTAGGTGGGACCTGAAGATCCCCCAGAATTACAACTGAACTCCAGACAACAGAGATCTGTCCCCCTGGAGAAAATGGGTGGACTCTGTGGCATTATATCCAGCTGGGGCCTCTCCCCTCACCAAACCCTGCATTCCTCAGACTTCATTACAAATCTCCAGGAATTTCCCAACCTGGAGCAGGCAACCCTAGTCCCAGACCTGGCTCCAAACCTCCTGCTATGTAGCCATTCATACTGCAGGAGGAATCCTTCTCAATCCAAGCACTCCAGTCCTGCTTTTGCTTACTCTCCCCCCCCCCCCCCAGCTATCTTTCCCTGTTGATGTGGCAGGGCCTGGAGTAGGTCCCTACGAAGGCCATTTCAAAAGATATGGGGTGGGATTCAATCATCCCATAGGGTTTTTAAAAAAACTTTTTGTTTTTTTCTGCAGCCCCAGGGAGCCCCTGACTCTGTAGAAAGACCTGTTGGGGAAGAGTGTGCCCTTATCTGTGGAAATAAGTATCCGCATGCAGAGGGGACTGTTGAGAATTAGATATATAGGCATGGAGCAGAGGTCCATCAGTGATTATTAGCCACAAGGTATAGATGGAATACTATGTCTGGGGTAGTGATGCTCTGTATTCTTGGTGCTTGGGGGGCAACAGTGGGAGGGCTTCTGGAGTTCTGGGCCCACTGGTGGACCTCCTGAGGGCACCTGGTTTTTGACCACTGTGTGACACAGAGAGTTGGGCTGATTGGCCTGATTGAACATGGCTTCTCTTATGTTCTTAGAGTGACTGTCCTAAGGTCATCCAGTGAGCTTCATAGCACAGTAGGACTTTCATCCTGGGTCTCCCAGATCCTGGTTTGACATTACCCAACATTGGCTCTCATGCTTTTCCATATCCAGAGTCTCTCCCTTTCTGTGTGTCTCTGTGTTTGGTACAATGCTTTACAACATAATTCTCAGATGGTGAACACTGATTTACATAAACTATCAAACAAAAATTAAGACCCTTGTTCTTATCGATTTGGAAAGTAAATCTACCATATCATGTTGCTCGCAATTATTTTGTTTTGTCTTTTTTTGTCATTTGAAGGACTAGTAGTATATAGTTCTTTTCTAAAGTCCTCTTTCTGCTGCCTAATTACAGTCTTTCAGTGTTTGCTCTGTCACCGAATGGTTTTCACAGTGTGGCACCACATCAGTTCTTTCCTTGATTTTCTCAGCTTCAATTATTGCTAATAAAAGTTGATTTTGTTCATGGACTACAGACCATGGGAAGCACACAATTAAAACCTCCAGGGATCCTTCTTTAATTCAAAACGGAGTCCTACGGTAGCCACACATGCACATACAAAATCTCAGTATTCAAGAGATTGAATCAAAATGTCAACTATTAGGGCAAGTTCAAGTCTGAGAATGTGAGTACTCCTAACTGGGAGGGCATTCAAACGTTATCTGAGGGCCAGCTGGTTTCTTGGGTTGTTTTATTTTGCATTTTATTTCACAGTCAAATTGCTGTGAGATTCAGTGCCAGGAGACAATCGTTCAACCATTTCCATTGTATTTTATCTTGACATACAAAATACACAAAGAACACAAGGATAATGTGCTTTTATATGCCATGTGTAATAAAAAAGTCTTATGGGTAAATGTTGTTTGATGGTGTCATGATACAAAATAAAACACTGCATTTCCATAAAATGGGTGAGAAATCAACACACACACTCAGCTGTGCCCCCTCCCCCATCACAAGGAAACAAGATTTGCTCCCTGGGGTGGCATTTAAGGACAATTTAGAGCAGTTAAAATATCCATTGGAAGATTTAGGCCTTTGATTTATTCCCTGTTTGCACACACCACAAAAAAGCATGGATGTAAGGTGACTTCTTCAGTTGGTGGTACATCAGAAGTGGTTAAGAGGGTCAGAGTAGGTGCCGGGAGACCCGGGTTTGAATCCCCACTTGTGCCGTGGAAGCTTGCTGAATGACCCTGGGCCATTCACATACTTTCAACCTAACCTAGCTCACAGGGTTGTTGTGAGGATAAATGGAAGAGAGGAGTCTCACTGTTAGCCAAATTGCTTTAATTTAAGATTGGCAATTGGCAAATAACTGGGTTCTTAGCCAACTATACCAAGGTCCCGCCCCTTCCAGGAGTTTCAAGAAAATAGGCATTGAGGCGGAGTGGTCCATTTGAATGATGTTTACTTGCAAAATGTTCTCAAGCATACAAAAACAGAATCACACACACTAACACACAAGTCCTAAGAAACTTAGACAGAGGAATAGCACTTTTGCATGAGCAGGAGATTCGTTGGTTGGGAGATACGTTACCTGTCCTGGAAATGGGTGGTCCTTTTCCAAAAGAAGATTGAGGGGTAGAAAGGAAAAATGGGGGATGTGATCTGAACCGGCAGATACACGCTTTGACTCTGGTCGCGAATCAGAGATCAAAGATGGAGGCAGGGTGTTGGGATAGCAAGCTGGACGTAAGGGGGAGTGAAAGCAGATAGGGGTCATAGAGGCTCAAGAGAGCGATTGCATGGCGTGCAAGATCTTTTATAAGTTGGTATTGGGGCGGGCTGCACTAACCACATCCCACTAACACATCTACCAGGTAGTCCATCCCTACAAACCCTACCATTGGTCAAGGTAAAAAGAGGAGGGAATGTGGAGGGGTGGTCAATATTGCAACACTAAAGTCTAAACAGGAACTGACACCTGGGCAAGCTTGTGATGAGTCATTGAGCCATTCCATTGTCTCTTAATGGCTCTGGCCTGGCCACTTGATGGACGAACGATTAGTTGCTAGGTAACTTCACTTAGCATAATCCTTGCAGGAATGTTGGAGGGGGATGGGTGTTGCCTTAGCGTGAGGAGACAGAAGAACCCTTTTGTAATGGAGTCCTTGTCTCTTTGTATGAACTATGTCGGGTGCCTGCTTCCTGGAATGGACTGGAGCCTCTTACAGCAATAAAGAGTGAATTTAGTCCTTTAGAGCATAACATCCCAAAGTTCAAACTTATGAACATTAATAAGTCCATAAGAGCACATGATGTGCCTTGCTAGGCAACATCACCTTTGTCCCAGCAACAACCAAAAAAAGTAGTACAATATGGTGGGTGGACCAGTTGTGGTTGGTGGGAAACACTGTAAAGCTGGTAGTGTAAAGGCACTGCCATGCACTATTGATGCTACCTGTCATCTCCAGACCAGTGGTATACCAGAAGTTCACCATCTCAGATAGCAGAGGTGGGGAAAGACAAGGGGTGCTAGCATCTGGTGGGGGAGATGTTTGGAGGGCACATGGACTTAAGGTGTCATTCCAAAGCTGCAGTATCACATCTGGCATGGTCCTGGAATTGGCATAATCACATCCATGTTATGCTTTAGGATTCCATCAGAATTCTATGGGGAGTTCTAGAGTGTCTCCCCAAATGATGGAATCATGTCTGGGTTTCACATATGTGATGTTGCAGCACTGGATGTAGCACAGTGCTTAAGAGTGTCGGACTAGTATCTGGAAGACCCTGGTTTCAATCCCCACTTGTGCCACGGAAATTCACTGGATGACCTTGGGCCAGTCACACACTTTCAGCCTAACCTACCTCACATAATTGTTGTGAGGACAGAATGGAGGAGAGGAGAATCCCGTAAGCCGCTTTGGGTCCCCACTGGAGAGACATCCCCCCCTTTCCATTTTGACCCACTGTTCTATAAAGTAGCCACAGGCAACTGGGACTACTGGTGGGAGGTCAGCAGGGAAGTCCTAGGAAATATATTTCTTTGTCTGAGACTCTGTGGAGCTATTACCAGTCAGAGCAGCCAGTACTGAGATAGAAGGACCAATGGTCTGATTCAGAGCACGTACAACACAGGTCAAATCAGCACAACACAAACCAACAGTGGTCTGATTCCAGAGTTCAAGTGACAAATATTTCATTTGAGCAGACTTTCATATGGTGAGAGCAGGCATTGACCTGTGAATTAGATGGTTCCCTGGGATTTCTTTCATCGGCAAGCACCAGTTTTCTCAAGAGTGTGAATTCATACAATTGATTTGCCTCTGCGGGAAAACAGGATGCCGGACTGGAGAGACCTTTGTTTTGATTCCAGCAGGGTTCTTCTTAGGTTCTTACTTCACTCCTATTTATTGAAATAGCAATATGCATGTGGGGGGGGGGGGGATGTGGAAAAAGAATCTTTATTTCTAGCAATAAGGAATCAGTTTGACATGAGGATGAGGCAGCATTTGTTCTGCATGTTCTCTTGTTCTTAATACAACATATGCATCATTTGTCAAGGCATGATGATGATGATGATGATAATAATAATAATAATATGCACAAATTGACTAAATTCATGGGAGCACAAACCAGAAAAGATCATGGAGAACGATGAAACGAAGATTCTTTGGGACTTCCAACTGCAAACAGAGAAACATGTGGAGCTATGGCAGAATAGAAGGTAAACTGGATCTAATTCCCTCACTCTGCTCTGTCCCCCCATTTTTTGGGGGGGATGTAAGAAAAAAAAATTAGATCTATTCCCCACAAGCAGCTGTGCTGCCCTTGCTCTTCCATTTCCCCCAGTTGTACGGGTCAATTTCACACTCTTTGCTGCACAGCTGCACTTCGACCCGCATCTCCCTCCAATTTTCCCCACATCTTCTTCATCTCAAAAAACAAGGATCGAGAAGACAATGGGGGGAACAGAGCAGAGTGAGGGAATTAGACCCAGTTAACCTTCTATTCTGCCATAGCTGCTGCTTGACCATCTGGGATAAGTTCTTAGATGGTCATCATTTAGCCCTCAGCCTTCATACCATTCAGCACTGTTACCTCAACGAAGGAAAGAATGGGCAAACTTTTCATCAGAGATCTGCTCTGATGGGAGATCCAGTAATTTCTGATCAGAATTTCTGATCTGAGAACCAGTGTGGTGTCGTGGTTAGTATCAAAACCTGGGAGACGCAGGTTTGATTCCCCACTCTGCCATGGAAGCTTGCTGGGTGACCTTGGGTCAGTCACAGACTCCCAAGCTAACTTACTCTACAGGGTTATTGTGAGGATAAAATGGAGGCAGGAAGAATGATGTAAGCCATTTTGGGTTCTTATTGAGGAGAAAGGCTGGGTATAAACTCATCTCTCCCATTTTGGAGCTCCATTCTTTAAAATGATTGCATAGTTTTGCCCTCAGGTCATCCACTGAGGTCTCAGTCATCGAGGGAGGACAGGTGTATGTGAACCATCCCCGTGAGTGACAATATGACTCTGGTTGCTGGTAGCCTGTCCAACACTTGCTTGTCCTGCTTTCTCAAACAAACAGTTTTATACAGAGGAAATATCTCCCAGAAGGGCTGTTTAATTAAGAATAACTTGCTCAGCTTTGGAAACATTAATTATCCCAAGGTTTTTGCAACTTGATTATTTTCTGGGGGAGAGCTTCCCAGTCCGACCTATTCAAATCAGGCCTCCTTTGTTTTGTTTTCGAGAGCCAGAAAAAAGATTTCCCGGGGGATATACACAGAAGACTCTAAGAAAGCAAAGCAGAAATGCCTGGAGTAAGAGTGACAGTTTGAAATGGAGGATTTGCAGCATGAAAAATACTTGATTTCTCCCTCCCCCCCAAGTGAGTAACTGTGTAAGTGCTAGGAGAGAAAGTAGAACATTTCTAAACCGGAGAATTCAATGGTGTCAAAGAAAATAAGAATCTTTGCCGTTACATTTTCAAATGAAATGGTTACTCTTAACAGAAAATAATAGGCCATCACTGTTGCTGTTGTTTCTATTGAAACTAGGAAATAGGCTTCTTGGGTCCAATCCAGCTAATATTAAGCACCTTTAAGTTCTGTTACCATAGTTATTTGAAAGAAAGACAGCTCCGCATATAAGGTGAACCCCCCCCCCCCCGGAAGCCAACACATAAAAACAGATGACCCTGAATTTAAGCCAATCCCCCCAAAAAACAAAAACAACAAGACCCCCAGTTGAGCCAGCCAGAATGAGGGATGTTCCACTCAACTCCCCTCCCAAATAAAAGTCCACTGGCACCTTAAAGACTAAGGTGAAGGGAGGGAGCTCAGCTGGGTCTAATGACATAGAGTCCACCCTCCAAAGCAGAGTTGCCAACTATGGGTTGGGAAGTACCTGAGAATTTGAGGGTGGAGACAAGGAAGCTAGTGTTTGGAGAGGCAGGAACCATGGTAGGGTATAATGCCATCCAGTCCCTCTTCCAAAGCCACCATTTTCTCCAGGAATAGGATACATGTTTTAGATATATACAGGGCTATTTTTGGGCAGGAACGCACAGGAACGGAGTTCCGGCTGGCTCCTGAATTGGTCACGCCTACAACCCAAACCTCTGGCATTTGTGGCTATGGAGCACACTGCCCTCCCTACATTATACACAAGAGGGAAAGGCAGCATGTTAAAATGCCCTCCTTCCCTCTGGGGAGCCCCTTGGGATTTCCTTGTCAATTTCACTCCCACCAGTCAGCTGAGAGTGAAATTGACAAGAAAAAGCCTCTCTCTGATTTCCCTTCTCTAGCTGACATGTAACAGCTGGAAAAGGACAGGCAGGGAACTCAGGCACATTGAAAATGCCTTTCTTTCCCTCCCTGAGGAATCTTTCAGAGGAATCTTTCAGACCCCAGGCACTTCAGCAGCGCCTTTCCCTGGCTGTCTGGTTTGGAGGAGGGGTAGACTAGAAAGGCGATGCTGAAGTGGGGAGGAAAAGCTCAGGGGGGGGGGGAAGAGGCAAGCTTCTATGCCTGCCCTGTGCTTTCCCAGCCTCCCATCTAATATGCTAATGAGCTGTGATGTCAGGGGTGTGGCCTAATATGCTAATGAGTTTCTGTTGGGTGTGGCTTGTTATGCTAATGAGTTCCTGCTGGGCTTTTTCTACAGAAAAAGCCCTGGATATATAACTAAATAATAAGCAAGCAATCTATGCAGTCTGGAAATCAGTTGTCATTCTAGGAGAGCTTGAGGTCCCCCCTGGAAGTTGGCAACCCTAGTCACAATGAAGTAATCTTTAAAGTGCCTCAGGTAATCATTAAACGGCTAATGGGGATTTTTTTTTTTAATTTTGCTGGACCATAGACAAACGGAACTACCCTTTTTTTAGTCCTCTTCCCACCAGCCTCTGTCTTCCCCCTTCATCCAGCTCCCTCCGAACCTGCCCCAGCCACCATCTCCTTGTCCTCTCACCTCTCGCAATTCACAGTGCAACACTTGAGAAATATACAGCTTTTCAGCTCCAACTCAGGGAATTCCTGGAGATTTGAGACCGAACCGGTGGATAAGGTTGCTAGGTCCTCCCAAGTCCCCAGCAGGGGACAGGCCAGCTCCAGGTTCGGACACTTCTGGAGATTTGGGGGTGAAGCCTGGGGAGGACAGGGATCTCAGCAGGGCTGCAATGCATAGAGTCCACCCGCCAAAGAATCCATTTTCTCCATTTTCTCTGTAGTCTGGAGATTAGCTGTCATTTTATGGAAACAGAATACACCCCTCCCTTTGAAAACATATAACACTTTAAAAGTCATCTCATTTCCAAGTAAATATGGTAATTTATGGAAGATAACAAAGTGTGTGCTGCTGCTGACAACAATCTGTGGATCGTACCTTTGAACACTACTGAGACAATATCACAGCAACAGTGGTGGCACTTTCAGACACCCACCTGCTCCCCCCCCCACAGCAGCAGTGGCAGTGGTGGCTCTCCAGGAATCACAATGGATCTCCCAAATGCAGAGATTGGTTCCCCTTCAGGTTGCCAGCTCCAGGTTGGGAAATTCCTGGAGATTTTGGAGATTTTCCCCTCCTAACACAGAGGTTATGGACAATTTAGGACTTCATAGCAGGGTCTGCTGTTTGAGCCCTATTGCAAGGAATCAAGAAGGTGTGTTTTCCCTAGCATGAAAGAAGAGGAGGAAGAGAAGCAGAAGAAGAAGAGGAGCTGGATTTATACTCCACCCTCCACCACCCAAAGGAGTCTCAGAGCAGCTTACAATCTCCTTTCCTTCCTCTCCCCACAAGAGACATTCTATGAGGTAGGTGAAGCTGAGAGAACTGTGACTGACCTGACTCTGCGCCTTGCCCCCCCCCCCTCACAGTATGCACATCACTGCAAACTCCATTGGGAGCCCTCATTGCAGAGGTATGATTCATCGATGGAAAACAAACAGCACACACACACACAAAAAAGACTCACCCACAGTTGCATCTGATCACACAATGACAGACTGCACCCACAACTTCAAAGGGAGGTGTGATTGTGCAACTGTGGAGGAAATATCCCTGCCCTCCCCCCGCAACCTGTGATTTGTTTCAAATTTTAATAAAAAATAATGAAGAAACATGTAGGTTTGGATCCTTCTGGTCTGCCAAAGAGTCTCCATAAGTCAGCTGTGACTTGATGGCACTTTTGCACACGCACATACCTTTTGAGCACTCAAGGTCATTGTTGCCCCAGAGGCAACACCAAGACCTCCCTCAAAATCTGGTGGACAGAAGGCAGGAGCTGGTTCCAGAGCATACCATGTCATGGTACTGACAAATGTATACTCAATGATAAAATTCTGCAAAAACAGCATTTATTGCATATCGTACATGATGATTGCATCAAGATACCTTTTGTGCCTTGTTCTGGTGTGTCCATTGGTAAAGCATTACACACAAAAAAGTGTCTTATTGAGGAATGCATCAAGGTTCCTCTTTTTTAGTGTTTTATCAACACATGGGCATCAGTTATGTACAGGGCAGGAAAAGGCACACGGGACTGAGAACTATGGCAAACTCTGTATCTACAGTGTTACATACAAACTTTGGAAATTGAAAAAAAAAAGAATCAATGGCACAGTTTTAGCACTGCCACTCTGGCAACAAAATGAGCTATTTTGGAACTCCAACATCTGGAGGGAAGGTCAGATGGAGAGACTTTAGGAAGCACCCCCAAATTACTGGAAGTGGGAAACCTTTCCCTTGGCTTTGTCACATGTAACCTTTACATCTTTCTTTGCCGTCAACGAAGATTGCATGAGGGTTTTGACGGAAATAAAATTAAGCCGATGCAATGTACTCAAGTTCCCATAACTCGCTGGAGGGACGCGGGTGGGGGCGGACTGATTCAGTGGAATGAAATTTTCTATTCCAGTTACATTTTATTAGACGGATGAGTCACTGGACCTATACTATATAAGAGGGTTAGTGGAAAAAAGCCAGATACTATATTTTGGTGCTCCTGGTGTTTGTAATTTGATGGCTTATATTTCCCACAACTCTCTCTGACCATTTATTGGACTATAAATGGATTAAAGGCTATGTGAATCCAGTCTAATGGGCAAAGTATTTTTTTTTAAAAAAATATCTATATCCTATCATCTAAAAACTCCCCCTCCCCCCAAAGGTCAAAGCTACTGGGTGATGTCAATACGAAAAGAAGCAATCTGAAGCCAGCATCTTCTTACAGGTCTCCTTTTTTCTTTCATTAGTTCTTTGATATTATTTCGCTAAATCAATTGTCACTTCTTCTTCTCCAGTTACTGCTATAGAGACAACAATTCTGAGATAGAGGTAATCACTATTCGCTCTTGTCCGTATCGCAATTGGTTATTCAGTTCCAGTGACAAGGCAAGCCAATTGCTTCTGTCCACATTCATTACAGACAATTGGAGTGTTCAAGAGAAAGTGAAAGGATGTTTGCAGACAATAACCATTGTTGGGCGCTGCTAACTGAAGGCTGGATTACGTCTGCAGAACTCCGCATGGGAACAAAAGAACCCCACAGTCTGAGTTTACTGTCTTGGGCAAAGTTTTGAGGCTCACATGGAGAAAATCCATGTCAACACCTCAATGGTACTGGTGGAAACAAAAGGAAATGAAAAGCATTTGTAAGCATTGATCAAGAAATACTTTGTATGGGAATATTTCCTGTTTAGATGAAAGTATGGACTGGTATGTGACACAATCTTCTTTTGAGGTCCCCAGTCTTATTGGCATGGCTGCTGTGGAGTGCTGGAGCAAGATTAAAAAAAATGCTGGTCAGTTGCAAGCCAAGCATCCTCCCATGATGGAGTCACCTGTCTCTCAATGGGTGCTGCCTGCAGACACAAAGATGATGCCTTCTTGGGTTCGTCTGAAGCACTTCCTTCTCCAATGAAACAGAGGAAAGCCAAGATCTTTGCTTTGAGAAAGAGATACTTTGTTATAGAAACAAATGGGTGTCAAGAAACCTACTGGAAGCCATCCTGACATCCATAGGTATATTATATTGGCGATCATTTATCTACTGGAATGTTCTCCTGAGCATGTACCATTGGTATAGCTGCTCAAGTACTTTGAATGGTTCTTTCACTGTAGTTTTGGCTTAAAGCAGGGGTCCTGAACCCTCCTCAGTCTGTGGCACTTTGGAAATTCTGAGAAAGGTAGTGGGTGCCATTATGACATGGCTACCATGGGGACAGGACCAATCACAGGTGTTAGAAGGTTCCGAGAAAAGCTTTCTGTGGTGAAATCAGCTGCTTCCTAGTGGGCATTCCCTGAAGATGAAGAATACCACTCGAGCTCTTCTGAAGCACTTCCTTCCCTGTGGAGGTGGACTGGCCTTCTTCTTTTTTTTTTTTTTTGCTTTGACAAAAGTGACTGGTCACTGAGCAAGCTCTCCATGAAAGACCAGGGATTCAGACCTGGATCTGCTAGATCCTAGTCTTACATTTTAACCACTAATGTCATGCTGGCTCTTAGTTCTGTGCTAAACATAGTTTGCAAGAGGAATCATGGGAAGAAGAATAACACTTCTGGGCTAGGACCACCAGTGAGAGATCATGGGGTGGTGGGTGGTGATATACCTTTTTGGCATCACACCAAGGCCATGATGTCACTACCAACTTGACTTGGAAATGATGTCATTGCACTAGGGCAACACTCCAGCTTTGCCCAAAAATCTATGGTTTACCATAGAGTTTATGGTGAAAACTAGAGCATGACAGCAGAAATGACATCATGGGGTCTGCACAACACCAATCACTTCCCCTAATTTTCCCAGCATCCCCCCCCCACCTCCCAGCTAAGCAGTGGCAGGCATAGGGGCCAGAGGTCAGGAAGCATCATGCCGAAGTGGAAGACCCGGTCTCATTATGTTGGGCTGATGTTACATTTGTCTACGGCTGCTGTCATCACTGCAAGCTAAACATAACAAGTTTCAGTAGGTATTATTCAAGAAGCATAGTTCAAGTGCAAATCTGTCCTTATTATATAATTTCATTTTCGTCTGGCAACATTCTATGCTTGCCAAAATCAGTTGGCTGCCTGATGTGTCACTCCAGCTGTTTCTATCCACTGGCTGCATTGCCTGAGTTTCACCACCAAAATTCTAAGCAGTTTGCTGTTCCACTCCCTCCAATGGCCAGTTGGAACACAGAGGTCATTTGCATATGCAGTCTGATTGCCTTTTGCCTCTAATATTCTGATCAGTTTGCTGTTGCTGTTGGGTCATTGAATGTGGTCCTGAGATAAAATACATCTTCCAGTCTTCGCTTAAACCATCACCAGAGTTGCTAAAATACATCTCTCAATCTTCCCTTATACAATCACTGGTGTGGCCAGTCTTCCTGTGGGGCCTGGAGATCTCCCAGAAAACACCAGGTTCCACAGCCACAGCACATCCCTGCTGAGGTCCCTCTGCACCCCACACCCTGCCCTCCCCAGGCTCTGCCCCTCAGATCTACAGGTCTGGCCCTCCCCTTAGTATTGCCAGCCTCCAGGCAGCACCTGGAGATCTCCAAGATCAGTTCTCCTGGAGAGAATGGCTGCTTTGGGCAATGGACTCTATGGAATTATACCCTGCTGAGGTCTCTCTGCACCCCACACCCTGCCCTCCCCAGGCTCTACACCTCAAATCTACAGGTATGGCTCTCCTCAAGATCAGTTCTCCTGGTGAGAATGGCTGCTGGAGAGCCAGTTTGGTGTAGTGGTTAAGTGTGTGGACTCTAATCTGGGAGAACCGGGTTTGATTCCCCACTCCTCCACTTGCAGCTGCTGGATGACCTTGGGCAAGCCATAGTTCTGGCACAGCTGTTTTTGAAAAAGAGCAGTTTCTGTCAGAGCTCTCTCAGCCCCACCTGAGCCTCACAGGGTGTCTGTTGTGGGGAGGGGAAGGGGAAGGAGATTGTAAGCTGCTCTGAGACTCCTTTGGGTAGTGAAGAGGAGGTATAAATCCAATCTCTTCTTTTCTTCTTCTATCAGGGACATTCATGTATAGCACAAACATAAGTTAAATGCTCTGCCAGATGGCATGCCTCTCTGGGACATATCTGCTGAAAATAAGAAATAAAAGGCACAATGTGAACAAGTGAAAATATGGGGTGGATGCAAAATGTGAGGGATAAAGAAAGTGAAGGGTGGGGTATAAATTCAATCTATTCTCTTCTTCTTCTGCTTTGGGCAATGGACTCTATGGAATTATATCCTGCTGAGGTCCCTCCCCATCCCTTCCCTCCCCATGCTCCACCCCTCAAACCTACTGGTATTTCCCCACCCAGTTGGCAACCCTGTAACTGGCTATGTAACCGCATTCCAGACGGTTGGAACCCAGAAGACATTGCATAGGAAGAGGTGGTTTTCTGCCTTAACTGCCACTGCCTAACCCCAAATCAACATAAGTTAAGGGTGGAGGGAACCATACCTTTTATCATGAAGCTGTCCTCCCATACTACCCACTTGGGGCAGGAAAATGACTTGAGACAGCCCAGGCTTATAGCTAAGCAGAAGGAAATAAACATGGCTTACCTCCCTCTATTTTCCCCTTCCCTCTGCCACCCCACCAGCCACAGCCGGGACACTCACCTGGAGCTTCCTTCTAGAGCCCGTTGTATTTCTTCCCACAACGGGCCTTACTCCTAGTAAATAAATAAAAGCAAAAAAAAAAAAATCACAGAAGTGTCTGTTTAGTCAAGCTTATTAAGTAGTTCTCCAGCTTTTTTTTTTTTTTTTAAAGCTGTATTTAATGACAGGAAAAATCTGAGATGCAGTAATTTCCACCACATCCAGCATCACATTTTAGGCAAATTAAGTATGCTTCAAAGTCCACCCCTGTCAACTTAAGAACGTCTTTAAGCATTGTACGGCTTTTAGCTTCTACCGTGTCATTTCCCTTCTGTTCCTTGCTCAGTATTTTGTGAAATTACTCTTGTTCCAACAGAAGAGACATATAGGAGGGCAAGAGAAAATATCTTCTAGAAAATTACATGCCTAGGCTGCAAGCCTTCTATATCAGTTCCTGCACAAACAGCCACTCTAAACTCTTCGACATAATTGGGCATAGTAGTAAACAGTGACCTTGAGGTAAACTTGCTTTTCAGCTTTGAAGTTCCTATATGGCTGTTTCTCTGAGATTCGGTAAAATGCTTCTTAAAACCGAAGTTTCAGCCATTACCCAGAAGCTCCAAAAAAGAGACAAAATCCCTGTGGGGACATTCTTGGGATGTGCAGAATCCCCCTGAGAAATGTTAGCAGACTTCTCAAAACTCTTTTTTTTCCAAACTCCCCTCAGAATCCCTCTGACATTTCACTCAAGAAGGAATTTTCACATTGGACAAAACTTGGTGATACTTCTAGGGGATGTGCAAGTTTCCTGTTTGGTTGTCAGCAGAAATGGGTAAAGAGAATCATTTCTGTATACTAATTGTGGCACCATTCTATGGGGTGGAAATCTCTCTCATTCCAGGCTGTGAACCTCTCACCCAGGAGGTACATTTGAGAAGATCTTTTGAGACCAGACTTATTGTTCTGGTGGACCTTTATTAGGTTTTTACTGTTCTTTATTGCTTTTAGAATTATTTTATTGCTGCTTTCTTATAGTTGTAAATTGATTTGTATTGTCTTTAATTGTTTTTGTCTTAGATATAATCTGCTTTATTAGAGATTGATATTTAGTATGTATGCCTTTTTTTATTTTTGTAAGCCCCTGTGGGTATGTTTTTTAAACAGAAAGGTAGGGTGTACATCTTTCAAAATGCAATAAAACAAATGATCACACGGAACGCTATCACTGTCTTTTAGGACTGTGTGCCTCCTCTTTGTTTGAAAGCAGGAGACTTAGACCTGGGCTGAAGTGCCTGTTTTTGCAGGGGAGGAATGGACATCTTTCTTGTATTCTTCTACCATATCCATAGTATAATGTGGGACACAATGCTCCACATGAATGTTTATGTGTACTGAGGCTTGAATTATACAATAGTTCCCTCTAAGAGACAGGAGGTGGTGTTGGTGGTGGTGGTGGAGAGAGTGTGAGGACTGAGACTGCCCACATTACACATTAAGGCATGAACTTGGTGAAAGGGGTATATGCTTGCTAGACACCAGCCTAAGGATTGCCAGCCCAAGTGTTACCAGCCCAAGTGGGGCAACCGGTGGGAGACTAATTATAGGGTAAACCTCACTAGCAATGTAATGATATTATATCCAGCATGACCAGAAGTGATCTCAGTCATCATGTAGGGATGACAGTCTAATATTTGCCTCAAACTCTATGGTTTAACCATAGAAGTGTGGGTGAATTGTAGAGTATTGCCCATCACAATGATGTCACTTCTGGGTCCTGCTGGAAGTGACAACATAGTATTGGAATGAAACTGGTCACTCCCCATTATTTTTCCCAGCATTCTGCCCCATAACATATCTGAGAGGTGGTGGGCAGAGCCAGTAAAGGGCAAGAGATCTTCCACTGAAGCAGGAGATCTAGCCTCCTTAATGTTTTCCCACTCCTCTACCATGGTAATTATTTCTTTATTTGAAATTTTGCTTTTCTCCCCAATGGGGGCCCAATTTGGCTTACAACATTACTCTTCCCTTCTCCATTTTACCCTCACAATAACTACCCTGTAAGGTAAGCTGGGCTGTGTGAGAGAGAGTGACTGGCCAAAGATCACCCAGCAAGCTTCCATGGCAGAGCAGGGATTCAAACCTGTGCCTCTCAGATCTCAGTCTGATACTCTAACCACTACACAATGCTGGCTCTCCCTTATTTGTATTCCACTCTTTCGCCTGGGGCTCAGGTCAGCATGTGTGCCAATTCCCTCATTGTATCCTCACGAAAATCTTGTGAAGTTAGTTAGGCTGGTCTAGGATCACCAAGGGAGGATTCAAAGCCAGTCTTCATCCAGATCTGTAGCCCTTGCTCCACACTGGCTTGGGTAGGATAAATGTCTAAACAGAGCCACACGTTATAGCAGCAAAATTACAATCTGTGTATAAAATGTTGCATTTTTCTATTAGCACCCAGAATGAAGACACCTGGTGCTGTGTTAAACTAGGCTCTACTAATTAGGCTCTACTAATAGCTGATTGTCACCAATAAAGACAATCATGTTAGAAAAAGTTGAAGGCAGAAGGACAAGTGGAAGACCCAACATGAGATGGATTGAGTCAATCAAGGAAGCCACGAACCTCAGACCTAAGCAAAGGTGGTAAAGATAGGATGTTTTGGAGGACATTAATTCATAGGGTCATCATAAATCAAAAGCCACTTGACAGCACTTAACACACACACGCTACACTAATAAAATCCTTACTTGGACTTTTGAGAGCGGGTTGCTGTGATGACTACCAGTGTTTTAGGCAAACCCACTCTGGCTTCAAACTTGGCTAGCACTCCTGCTGGCTTTGATTATCCTAGACTGTATCTCCAGCAGTGCTGAGAGGTATTAAAAACCTTGTCTCCATCCCCCACACACTTCTCCAGCAACTAGGGATTTGGTTGATACTTCCCAACCCACTTGGTCACTCGAGTCAATGGTGGTTGGGTAAAACTGTCCCTAGCAAAATGCTAAACAGGCTTCAAAACCATTAAGCAGGCTACTTCATTGCCAATCTGAAATATACTGGGTTCAGACACATAGAGTGATCAGCTTAAATGAGTTAATCCAGAACAAGACAACACTAGCAGGGCCAAAGCCCTGCTTATATGCATGCAAAGCACTCCACACACACACTCCCTGTGATAGGCTATTTATATATTACTACTTGATTGGTTTACTCCAGAGTCCTGGTTGGCTACTGTTCTTGTGCTCCAAGCTCAGCCAGTCTCTAGGGTGATTCAATCAGGGATGATTCAATCAGGGTGATTCAACCAGAGATGATTCAATCCCAATATATAACACAATCCAAAGGAAGCCCTCCCCCCAATCCTGCTTGGCCCCTTCTCTGTAACCTTCTAGTTGTGCTGGAAAGTGCCATCAAGCCACAGCTGCCTTGTGGCAACCCTGTAGGGTTTTAAAGGCAAGAGATGTTTAAAAAATGGTTTGCTATGGCCTGCCTCTCTGAGTAACAACCATGGACTTCCTTAGAGGTCTCCCACCCAAGTACTAACCAGGGCTGACCCTGTTTAGCTTGCAAGATCTCATCCAGGTCATGACATTTGTAAGCACCCAATTCTACATCATTCCTGCCAGCAGGAGTTTGCAACAGCCTGGGGGGGGGGGGGCAGCAAATCAGCTTCAACAGCTGTGCCACTGCTGAAGCCCAAGGTGTAACAGCATAAATAGCTCCCCCAACAGGAGTCTCAGGCCACAAAACAAACATATTTGCTGTGGTCACATGCACCAGTTGAAGCAGAGGGGAAGAGAGGCTTTTTCCTCCAGAGGAATTTGACACACAGTTGCGAGATCACACAGTCCTTTGAAGCTGTGGGCTTAGCCTGTCATTGTGTGATCAGATGTAACTGTGGGTGAGTTGGGTTTTTTTTATCATTTGTTTCTCTTGCGCATAAGCGAGAAATCACACCTCCACTATGAGGGCCCCCTATGGAGTATGTGATGATGTGCATACTGCAAGGGGGGTACAGCATGGAGTTGGGATGACCTGATCAGGCCATCCTGACAGTATGAGAGCGTGCTTGAGTGATCAGACAGGGGAAAGTCCACCCATGGCCCGCCTCATCCAGATAACACTGGGCTTTCCCCAGTGTCTTTTAACTCCATTTCTGTGGAGCAGCACAGGTTGCCGACAACTGCAGGACACTTCCCAGATGTTGCTATCTGATTACTCCCTTTAGATCTGTCAGGTATTCACAGCTGAGTCAGATCTAAAGGAGTGTGTGATTGCAGCCATTATGTATTAATTGGCTTCTGGCCTTCCCCAAGTCTTTCCTGTAAGGAGGAAAATGGTCTTTGTGAAGTCCAATAATTTTCTTACTTTGGATACCTATCTGGTTTTAACCATTACTTTAAATCTGCACCAGGAAGTTTCTCTGATCCATTTGTTCCATGTGTCAGAGGAAAATGGACTGTGAGGCTTCTCAAATGGCATCCCCATTTTGCTTCTCTTCTGAGCACATCTATCAAGGTCCAGAACATTTCCACTGTGGGGAAAAAAGTATGTAGAAGCAAAACAAAACTTTGTAATTACCTGGTTGTGGTTTAGCCTTAAATGATTAGCATTGCTTTAGAAAATAAATTTCACCCTTGTCTTTAATTTCTCCTCTCTGAACCATGAAGTAATCTGAAATAGAGCTATAGAAATAATTTAATATAATAATCCAGGAAATGAATGTTTCATTTCACTGAAAATCCAATGGATGTCACCTTATTAACATCAAGCCAGTTCATCAAGATTAATGATAGTACAATAAATGCTACAGGAAAAACTAATAACCGGTGGGCTGTTATTTGTTCTTGTGATGTGTGCTGGACTGTCATTGAACAGTGAATTTGTTTGGCCATTAAAAGTATATATTGTTTGACTACTATGGAATTATATTTGAAATGCCAAGTATATCACCTCTTCTCACAAGACTATATGTCCATATTTCTATTCCTTTTTCATCCATGAACACAAATGTTTGTGAAGTGTCACTCATTCTAAAACAACCTTCTTTTGAATTCATTTATCGATGTTTCAGTGATATGCTTAAACATCCACCACTAGGGAGTTCTTCCTTTTTATTTCCTTCATTTTAAACAGATATTTGGAACCTCCATGAAATTTCACAAAATCTGTCTCAACCTCAGCAACAGCGGAGACATAAAAGGCACCACCTTAATATTCTCTTTGTTTATTTTTTAAAAATAAAATTATTGCTTTTTAAAAATCAGCTTCCTTCATATGCTACAATAATCAAATACACCTCTTTCTAATCACAACATTCATAACCATGTAAATGCATCTCCCTTATCTTGTAATTTCAGTACATCAGATAAAAAAAATCTAGTTGGCTAGGAATTGACTGCCACCACACAATCTGTCTTCCTTTTCTAATCCTTATTGTAATGAGCTTGAGGCATCTGCAGGGAATTTGTGAATGGTTCAGTCCTACAGGCTTAGCCTTTGATCACTGTGAATCGATCTATTATACATGACAAAAAGAATGGTGAGGCTTGGTATTGCTTCAAGAAGAGCTCAGAATGGCTGTAACCAAGAGACTATCAGAACTGGAGGGAAATGATCCCTGCTTGCTGAAGGGAGGAAGCATGGGAAGACATGAACGCATGATGCCGCCGTATATTGAATCAGACCATTGGTCTATCAAGGTCAGTATTTTGGGCCCTGACTTGCAAAAAAAAATTCTGGTGTCTTGGACAGAGGTCTTCCACATCACTGACTATATGAGCCTGTTAAATGGAAATGACAGTGACCGAACCCAAGACTTACTGAATGTAAAGTAGATGCTTTACCACTGAGCTTTGGCTCCGCCCCTAAATGTGGGTTGGTCTGCATGAAGAAGATGCAACATTTAGACTGGAACAATCAGAGGACCTTAAAGGACTTGTGGGGAGCATACCATTTCCCCTCCCCATTATTTTATCTTTTGCTTTCCTGAAAGCCCCTATAACTTTTCCCCTTTTCCTGATTCTTTCTCTCTTTTACATCTACCAGCTAACCTGTCTTTATCTGTGCCCCCCCATCTTCAGCTTTCTCTCCTTCCCTTCCCCAACAGCATCTGCCTGGGAAAATGGTGGCCCAGTTGCATAGTGCCAGCCTCCAGGCCAGGACCAGTTTCATAGTGGGGAATCTGCAAGGACTTGCATGGGGCGCGTCACTTTCCCCTGCATCCCCTCCCCGTACTAGTTCTTTCTTCCCGCCTCCTGGTAACCCCCATATCCACACCTTTTCCTGCTTCCTTCTCTCCTTCCCATCCATTTGCCAATCTAACTGCGGGCCAGTATCCAGCAATGATGTGTCCATCGTTCTGAATTTGTGAATTAACTCATGTTCAGCAGTCTTGCTTTGAAATCTCTCCTTGGAGCTTCTCTGCTTGGGGACTGCCACTTTTAGATCAGCAATGGAATGTCTTGGAAGATTAAAAAATTATCCCAATTTTTTTTAAAGTCTTGTGATTTTACCAATGTAGCAGCCCTCAAGACTGGGTTGTCCAATAATCATACTGATTCCTTTTATAGAAGAAGAGTTGGTTCTTATACCTTGCTTTTCTCTATGCTAAGGAGTCTCAGAGCAGCTTTCTTCCCTTCCTCTCCCCACAACATTTACCTTGTGAGGTAGGTGGGGCTGAGAGAGGTCTGAGAGAACTGTGACTGACCCAAGGTCACCCAGCAGGCTTCATGTGGAGGAGTGGGGAATCAAACCCGGTTCTCCATATTAGAGTCTGAGGCTGATAACCACTACACCATGCTGGCTTTTATAAAATATGGGATAAACTGTGGCTTTGTAGATTTATTATATTTGTATGGTTATATATGCAATTTATACTCTGATGGATAGAATATCCACCATTTATCCATTAAATGGATAATGCTGATTTATGGATGCACAGATAATGCTGAAAAAGTGTACACATTTTATCACACAAGTGACTGTGAGGACACAGAAAATGGCCCAAAATCACAGGGTTGATTCACAGAAAGAAGAAGTGAAATTGAAACAGGGAATTTCAGACCAAAACTGCAGGGATGATATCTGGCATCATCCCTACATAACATCTGGAACTACTCAATAAAATACTTCCTGCCAGTACTATTCCTTTCCTTTTTAGTGGGAGATGGACAGAAAGCATTAGCAGAAGGTTACTGATGTTTCGACAATCTATTTACTGTCAAATTGGTTAACAGAGTTCCTAATGACATTTTGTCCAAGGCAACACTCGACATGAATCCCTGAGGTGGTTACTGAAGCTCACCTTGAGTGAATTTTCAAGCTAATTTAAGATTGCATTTCAGGGACAGCATTTGAATAATTTTGAGCAGCCAGAAGTTAGGCTTTATCCAAACACAACTGTCTATTTCAGCTTTGCTGTTCTATAGCAATCATTGATGACTGGATTCTACTGTATAGACATAAAAATTCAGGTGTAAACCATTGCTATAGCACAATAATAGCACGATAACCAATAGCAGAGGGATGCAATCTTGTTTTAATAGATTTTATTGATTTTATGCAGATTACAAATAACCATATTATCAACTGTGTTTCAGTATTGAGAAGCACTCTAGAGTAAAGTAGCCAAATGGGCTCAACTTTATAGTAATGCAAAATTATACAAATATGAACAGATACCTAAATAATATACAAATTTTGGTCTTCCAACAATTAGCAGTTAACAATAACTAGCCAACTAAATTTCCCATGTTTCCCCATCTACCCAACTGTACACTTTGGCCCAAACTATCTTAAATGAATCATTGTCTTTACCCTTTAGCATTCTGGTTAACCTATCCATTTCCATAGCTTGGAAAAAATTTTGTAAGAAATCCTGAGAATTTGGGGTGTTCTTAGTTTAGTTAAACCATCACCAGAGTTGCTAAAATACATCTCTCAATCTTCCCTTATACAATCACTGGTGTGGCCAGTCTTCCTGTGGGGCCTGGAGATCTCCCAGAAAACACCAGGTTCCACAGCCACAGCACATCCCTGCAATCTTAAGAAGAAAGCATGGAGCTTGAAAGGTCCAAAATGTTTCACAAGATCACATTCACCATTTTCGCAATGCCACTACTTGCTTGCAAGATCCCTGTAGCAGTGGTGATGGTGCTTCGCTCTGCTAACATTTTTTGCTACCTACAAGACACCAGCGCAAAGGCTGAGAACAGACTGGCAAAATGAAGTGCAAGGGAAGCGGGGCGAAAAGACCCGGGCCGAGTTGTCACAGGGCTTTCTGTTCGCACTGTGTAGACTGATGCGGGTTCATACCGGGGAAGAGGAGGAACAGAGCATTCACACTGTGGGGTGGTCCCTGGCTGCGGCACCGCGGTGGTGTGCAGCTTTGGTCTGTTTTGCCAACCTGCACATGGGTGCATAGGCACATGGGCACAGCATCCAGATCAGTGGGTTCACATTACAGACACCGCTTGATGCGTGGCTTATTTGTGTCCACACTGCCAGGAAATGGAATGAATGCACACCCAGACGGCTTGACACCGGTTTCACCAGGTACCTTTTTAAAGCAGGATGTAAGCGCTTCAGGATGGGGTGAGTGAGGCACGGCAATGCCAGGCAGCTGTGGCTGTGTGAACGGGCTCTCCTAATCCTCTCACAAAGCAGGCCTATGTCGGGCCAAACTGCCAGTCTGAACTCAGCCGAAGGAAGGCAGGACTGCCAAAATATTAAATGACCCCTGAGCTTTAAGGTTCAGAAACAAATCTGGTAGCCCTGAACTTGGTGGCCCTGGCTAGCCTGACCTTGTCTGATCTTGGAAGCCAAGATGAGTTGGTCCTGGTAAGTACCGAGACGGGAGACCACCAAGGGTCACTATGCAGAGGCAGGCAATGGAAAAGCACTTCTGCTCATCTCTTGTCTTGAAAATCCTCTAGGGCTGTCGTAAGTCAGCTGTGACTTGATGGCGCTTTCCACCACCAACATTAGACTGGACATTTTGACTCAGAATTACCCAAAGAATTCTGGTGAGGTGAGTGGAGTTTCTTAGTGACTTTCACACATCCTGAGAAACAGCTTTTGACATCCAAAAGGAACTTCCTTTGGAGCACTGCCTCTAGCTCTTGGCAGGCAGCGTTCTCTCTTCCCCTCTTGCATTATTATATGCAGAATGTGATTTGAGATTGCCTCCTTGCCAGATGTCCAAGACTCAGAAGAAATTTAAAAGCAATAATGCCTATGCTATGTGCAAACAAAGAGAAATGTCACGCTTGAAGAAATGTTTTTTTTTTTCCCAGCAGTCAACAGGAAAGAAAGGTGAGCATTAATTCACATCTGAGGCATCGGAGAAACTGAATAGTTAGAAATGAAGCAGCAGAGAAAAAGAAACAAATGGATTTGACTTATAAATTTTCTGCATCAGACGTCTAGTAATGGGAAAATAGTGGGCTAGACAGAAAACTTTAGAAGACTGTCCAGTCTTTTGATTATCTGTAATGCAGGATGTTTCTGCAATAGCCTGCTTCAGTCAAAATAAATGTCCACTTTCTTCAGGTGTTTTGTATATCTGCAGCAATGGCCTGGTTTGGATTTTCCTGGAAACTCAGGCTAGCCACTGCAGGAAATAGGGTGCTGGACGAAATGAACCCTTGCTCTGATCTAGGGGTGATTTGATGGCCCTCCTCCTCCTCCTCAGCTTACTCTGAGACACTGGATGTGGCATTATGGTATATTATAGTCAACACATATTGTACTGATCTCCTTTTTGGAAAACTACATGGCAGACCCTGAAATACATTCAGATCTGTGTGCCACACATAGATAATGAAAGGTCCATGTCCCGACTTTGCCAACAGATGGCCCCTGGCCCATTTCCAACTCTGTTTTTGCATGACTTCCCAATGGATTTTGATGCAGGAATCGACATCTCAGGCTTCCAGTTTGTCTCTGGGACCAATTCAAGGTGCTGGTGTTGACCTTGAAAGCCCTATGCAGTTTGAATCAGCATACCTAAAGGACCATCTACTCCCTTAAGACCCTACCTGGCTGCTAAATTCATCTTTTGATGTCCTGCTTTGGGTGCCCCACCATCTGAGATTAGGTGGATGGCAACCCAAGTGAGGGTCTTCTTGGCTGTGGCAGCAAAACTACGGAACTTTCTGCCCAGGGATATCTGTCTGTCTTTTTCTGTCACTGTCTTCCACTAGGACTTTGTTTCATCTCTCAGTGATCCCTCTTTCCTGTCTAGACTTTTAATTGCTGTTGAATGGGTTCTTAATAAATATTTTAGTTTTGGTTCTGTTTGTATGAATTGTTTTTATAATGTGTTGTAACCAGTAAGCACCTTGGTGAACCTGACTGGGCAGAAAGGCAGCGTGCATTTCTTCTTCATCTTCTTCGTTGTCGTCTTCTTCTCCTCCTTCTCCTCCTGCATCATAATCATCATCATCACAACCAGCACCACCACCTGGAAGAAAGAGTTGTAGGGAAATCAGGGCAGTTCAATAATATATATTTTTCCATATAAAACAATGTAACCATTGCCTTATAAAGGGAGTTGTTAAAATCATATTATATGTAGTTGTTGGGCAAAGGAAAAACAATTTTCTGTCAAGGAGGAAGAGAGCAATAGAGGCAGTGTTTTAGTATGGTTGAATCTGTTTTGTTTTGTTTTGTTTTTTTAAAAAACCCTGTAGAGTTGGATCAGCATGAATTAATTCATTATCTATACATGGCTAGTTCACGTTACTGGCTGGCCAAATTAATGAGTCACCTGTGTAGGAGTAATGAATGCTTCAAGGTAGTCATTAGTGTGTCTGTGTGTATGTTGGAGCACCTGGAGCTTTTTGTACAGATGCTTTTTTTCTTGCCCATTAAAGCTTTAACTGCAATTCTGCACAGTAAACGAGGAGTCCCCATCAATTTGTGTAACTGTGAGCGAGTTTGGAGGCCAAATGAATGAAAGTGCTCTGGTGCTCCCTGAGCTCTGTTTGGCCCAAAACATGTTGGCTAGTAAACCTCTTGAAGAGAAGCTATAAAAACAGGATCAGCAATCTCAGCTGCACCCTTTGAGTTCATGAGACTATGCTGAGCTGAGATGGGATTTAGAAAACCTTCAACAACAGGACCTAGATTATATGTAGTGCAGAACATTGTTCAAAGCATGCTTAAGCATATGGAGCAAAAAGCATTCAAAGTGTAGATTTGTGGACAGGGACAGACTTGAGGAAGAACAAACTCATCTATCACAGGGGCTGTGATCATACTGGTGGCTTGGTAAGATATGGTGCCACCTCTAATTGAACCAGTGTTGCGGGATGTATCAGCCACACAGCACACCCTGCTGTGGGTAACCCACAGAGACATACCATGGTAAAGCATCCACATTATTGCAGCACCTCAGCCATGGAGTGCATTGCAAAAATCTCCAAATTCATGCACGTGCATAAGTCTGCATGTGCATGCATGCGCACATAGACAATTGATTTTTTTTTTAAAAAAAACCACCTTTCTAGTGGCAGAATGGATCTTCAAGTACAGACTACCAAATCCACTCTGTGCATGCTCCCCCGTGTTCAGACATCTGGCTATGCACAGTGACTGTGCAGGGAACCGAAAACACCACTTGTGATGTGGTGTCTTTTTAACCCAGCTTCAAGTCGTCCTATGATGGGATAAGTGTGGCTGGGGAATGCCTGACAGATGCAGCTGTCTGACTATTCCCATTTGATCTGGAGGGGAGGAGTGGCTGTGTCAGGCCAAACTGCCCGTGTGATCACAGCCTTGGTTCCAGAAAAGTGCTCTTTCCATTCACATGGGAATTGGCGTGTGATATCCTGAATGACTTCATTGGCCCAGAAGTCATGCATCAGCAAAGATGAATGCACATTTTCCCTCACACTAAAATGAATAACACTTTCTTACAAAGTACACAGTTGTGTGTGCACTGGAGCTGTGTTTCATGCACTAGCAGCATCTAAATGTCATTTGGGCTGAGTTGGTTTCTCCTCCACTTAAAGGTTCATAGCATTGGTGTAGCCAAAGGTGCTAGCCAAAGAGCCCTTGGCTCTGAACCCATGACTTGTAGACTGAGACCTACACTAGCTAGGCTGGTAAATCTGGACCCACTCAGGATATGTTTGCTCTCTTTCTCCGATTTGCTTGTCTAAATTGGTTGTTGTTCTTGTATTCTGGAACTTTCTGTAAGCTGTTTTGGGTCCCTTTGAGGAGAAAAGCACCTTAGAATGCCCAGCTTAATAAATAACTCAAGGCCATTAAATGGTGGGAAATTTAATGTAATTTGATTGCCCTGTAAATGGCTTTCTTCACAATCCCCAAGCATTTCCATGCTTTTCTATAGATAAACACTTCTCTTTGGCACTACCACATATAACACTTATCAGGCCTGTACCATGTCTTCCCCCCTAAATTTCAGCCCTCCTTGATATTCATGATCCTAGACAATTGGGGATCAGGCACTGAACACAGTGATGTCACAGCATCTTGTAGCCAATGGGATTTGGAGACATGACAATGTCAATAAAGGGTGTGTGTGGTTGTTTAGCCACATAGATAATTGCACCTAATAAGGGACAATGCTATGAATGGGATAACACTGCAATACTCTACGTAGCCAATCAGATTTTACTACATAACACAATAACATTGAGTGGGCCAAGCCAATTTAGAATTAATTCAATCCATTATGTGTTTATGTATTCAGTTCATTTGTACCCCACCTTTCTCCCCAATGGGGTCTCAAAGCAGTTTACAATATTCTCCTCTCCTCCATATTATCACCACAAGAACCCTGTAATCTAGATTAGACTAAGAAAGTGTGACTGACCCATAGCATGAGCAGGGCTTCAAACTTGGGTCTCCCGGATGCTAGTCTGACAGTCTTAACCACTACACTACACTGGCTTTCAGTGTTACAGCATGAAGCACCCCAACGTACTGTCACACCATGTTCATGAAAGGCACAGGTGTTTGAACAAAGCCCACCGCAACTCTGCATCCCAGGACTAATTCCCCTCCACCTCTAAGCGCCTGCATCTAAAGATGTGCTGTCGGCAGTTTCACAATGAAATATTCCAAAGTGTCCCCATTTGTTCGAAATGATTGTAATGAATTTTAGCAACATTTTTTAAAAAAGTGCTCAAGTGATGTCACTTGAAGAGTACTTTGAGAGATACTGGCAGTGATATGAACAGTTTCTTTGGAGATTCTCATTTGATCAGTGCTCCGTTGTTCTAAATCAGCCTGCGATCGGCATGATCAGTCCGATTCCCATTAATTTTTCAGGCCTTTCTTTAAAATCTTTATAATTTATTTAGCACTTTCTTTTGTACAAAGAAGGAAAGATACTTCAGTGTTTTCCAACTTGTTTGAGTGTGTCAGTTTATTTATTCTCTCATTGTTTAGCAATAATGCTCCAAGTGTACTGAAGTTCCAGCCCTTTAATTCCCTGGGTATCTGCCATACCCAGGGGGGTGGGAGTTATTCTGGATTCAACCCATTGGGAAACTTTGCTCTGCCCTACTCCTCCTCCTCTATGATATCCTAAGAGTTTAGGGACCATATCTTTCCTGCTTCCCTGTAACTCGCATGTTCAACTGTCATTAGCCTGTGCCAGCTAGAACATGCTTAGTCCTCATGGGCTGCTGCTTTTTAAAGCGGTATGTGTGTACATGTGTGTGAGAGAGGATGCATACATGGATTCATTGAGTATACTGAAAACCCTATTTTGTCTATGGTGGTGGAAAGTGCTGTCAGGTCATAGCCGACTTATGGTGACCCCATAGGGGCTTCAAGGCAAGAGTTGGTCTGCTGTTACGTGCCTCTGTGTAGCAACCTTGGAATTTTGTGGTGGTCTCCCATCCAAATACTAACCAGGACTGACCCTGTGTAGTTTCTGAAGTCTCACTACATCAGCCTAGCCTGAGTCATCCAGGTTCATAGGAGCCACATTTTATTGCCCGACAAACAATTGTTTGCTGTTAGAAGGAGAAGTTCATATCTGACAGTTTTAATATGGCTGGGTTGTGGTCTCCAGTTTTGTTTTGTTTTTCCTTTTACATTGTTCCACAGAGTGACCAAGGCCGTATCAGGTAGTAATTTTTAAGGCAAGCACTGCAGCACAGCTGTTTTTTTTGCTAGACACTGGAAGAAAAGTACAAGCTTCCAGGAAAGTGAATCGGTTGGAAAGCATCAGAGAACTGTATATTCTACTTCTTGGTGCTTTGCTAAAGGTTCAAGGAGTAACACAATTGGACATTTATTGGTAGTAGGTTAAAGTAGCAATACTAGTGAATGTTGTCAGTAGTTTGATTAACATAGTTTGTAAATTGAGTATGTTTTGTATTTTCAGATTACTTTATTGATTGTGTATTTATATAGTATTTAGTTTTATATACAAACAATAACATAAGTGTTAAAAGAAATGATTCATCATCATGGCTCAATCATCTGTTTCAAATGCTAGTTATAGTGAGAGCTAAAACCAATTTATAGCAGAAATTATTAATAGATCATCCAATTAATCAGTAAATTACACCAATGTAGCAGAGTGGGTGAATTATAAAGCTTGCTGCTGCCATGAGTTTAAATTTGAACTTGGGTCTCTTCAGTCTAACCCTCTAACCTCCACACACAGTGGCCTTCTAGGTTCGGAGCCAGTCAGGAACAGATCTGAGTTTGTTGGATAGATGGAATGTTGTGGAGCAAAACATAAACACTTTCCCTATGAAGAAAGGTTAAAGCGCTTGGGGCTCCTTAGCTTGGAGAAACAATGACTGAGGAGTGACAAGATCAAGGTTTACAAGATTAATGCATGGGATAGAGCAGGTACAGAAAGAAGTCCTTTTCTCCCTTTCTCACAATACAAGAACTTGTGGGCACTCAATGCAATTGCTGAGCAGTCAGGTTAGAACAGATAAAGGGAAGTACTTCTTCACTCAAAGAGTGGGATTCATTGCCACAGAAAATGGCAGCAGCTACGAGCATAGACAGCTTCAAGAGGGGATTAGATAAACATATGGAGCAGAAGTCCATCAGTGGCTATTAGCCTCAAGGTATAGATAGGAACTCTCAGTCTGGGGCAAGTGATGTTCTGTATTCTTGGTGCTTCCGGGGGGGGGGCAACAATGGGAGGGCTTCTAGTGGACCATACGGGTGGACCTCCTGAGGGCACCTAGTATTTCTGGCCACTGTGTGATGGAGTGTTGGACTGGAAGGGCCATTGGCCTGATCCAACATTGGCTTTAAGTGTTACCTGGTCCTTAAAATCAGAGTTGCCAGGACTTGAACCTGGGACCTTTTGAATATCAAGCAGATGCTCTACCACTGAGCCACCATTCCGGTCCAAACCCATTGTCTTCCCCTAACGACTGACATGTGACAATAGATCAGATGTTAAAAATGTGGGATAAATGGGGAAATATTATACAGCCATTACACTGTCATGTTTTGAAGAGTTAAAGCTATTATTCTGAAAGATCATAGGATCTGGCAGAGTGAGAAGTTGAGGAGATACTCTGCTAGGATTTAAAATAAAATTGTTATTTTACACTGGACAATGCTGTCCTGCTAATGTCACACCTAGCTGATCAGACTCTCCTTTGTGCTTTCAGAATAGGGAATGATATAATTTATTTAGTTGTGCATGAGAAGATCAGTTTTGTCCAGTTCAAATCTGTTTCTAAAGGCCAGAATGAGAAAACAGGGAAATAGGCATTAAGATTTGTGGGCCTTGATCACTTCTGCAGCTGTTGTAAATATCACATAATAATTTGGATTTAAGCAAAGAGGAATTAAGGAGCTGACTACAACTAATGAATAATAATGAACCCAATAAACATGATCAATGTGAAGTACATATTATGGTATGAATGCCCTTAGAATCCATTAATCATCAAGTTACCTTGAAGAAATAAGAAAGCAACAACAACAACAAAACCAGAGAGTCATATGGGTAACAAAAGTTCAGATTCTGCATTCACAAATAGATTAATTTGTGGATGACCAAAGGGACAACAGAGAAAGGCATTGGGTCCAAGGTAACTCAATGGGTGCATGTATTGTGCTGACTGGGTCATACCTCACAACAGTGCTGTAGATGGTATCAGGATGGTATAGAGTGGATTCAGGAGAAGAAGACTGTCTTTGTTTGACTTTACAAAATTCTGTATAAGATGCAGATTTTTTTTTAAAAAAATCTGTCTTTGAAGAACAGCTTGACCTGGATAACTCAGGCTAGCCTGATGTCATCAGATCTCCAAAGCTAAGCAAGGTTGGTTTTGGTCCCAGTTAGTATTTGTATGGGAGACCACCAAGAAATACCAGGGTCACAATGCAGAGGCAGGCAATGGGAAACCACCTCTGAATGTTTTTTGCCTTTAAAACCACGCAGGATTGTCATAAGTCATCTGTGATTTGATGACAATTTTTTTTTTTTTGTGAAGAGCGGTGCTAAGGTTTCAAGCTTCTCAGGCAGATTCAGCTAAGATAATTATTGCAATCCCCACCACTAGTATCCGACACATCAGCTCCTCCTTGTCACCAGTTTGTTTGTTTATACCCCACCGTCCCCACCAAAGCAGGCTCAGGGCAGCTTATGTAAAAGTTTTAAAACAGATAAAACACAGCAAATATAAATATAAAGCATAAAGTGCTAGTATGCTATTTGTGTAATGGTGGCATGGCAATAGTAGCAGCCATTAAAATGCGGATACAGTCAGTTAAAAAGGATCCCACTCCAGATTATTTTTACCCCACCTTTCTACCCTTATATTGCCACCAAGGCAGCCAACAAATAAAAGCCATTAAAACCAACATAAATGCATTGTTAAAACAATTTAAATCCAGAGCTTAAAATAAGTACAAGAGATAAAAAGTTAAAACATCAGGGAGGCAGGAGGGAATGCCATGCAAAACAAAAAAAGTCTTCACTGCTGGCAGAAGACAGGGGTACACGATGTGGAACAAGAGCATGTTAGGGTTGCCAGCCCCCACAATGAAGACGTGGATTCCCCACCACCAGGCCCAGCTCCCTGCTGCCAATAAGCTGACTGGAGGGGGCACTTACAAGGAGAAAGAGGTGATATCACTTCTGGCATGCACAGGAAGCAACATCATCATGCCAGCAATGCCTTGGTGACACTCTAGTATTTGGGTAAAAACTCAGCGGTAGAAGCCATTTTTAGCAGAGTTTTTTCTCAAATACCAGAGTGTCACCATGACATCATAGCATGATGATGTCACTTCCAGTGTGTGCCAGAAGTGATGTTGTCACATCACTAATGAAGTTGCCTGGGCCACCTTCTTTCTTCTGGTAAGTCCCCCATCCTCTGCCCATCCTCCCCATCCTCCGCCAGTTGCCAGGAAAGACCTGGCAACCTTACAGTAGGTGGACACTACACAGTTTAGCATCTGTACAGAGCAAGTTGTTTTACTGTCAAGATAGACTGCACTTTTAAAAGCTTAGAAGTGCTGTACAAACAGGTAAAGAACAGTGAAGGGTTAATTCTTCATAGAAACAGAGAGCCTTGAGTGACAGACTGCTCCAAACAATCTGATTGGTTAGCATCAGCAGAGCAGAGAGATACTTTAGAGATAAATGCTGAGGAGGAGAATTCAGTCTGATTTCAGCCCTATCTGAAAAGAGTTGAGTACTGACAGTTTCGGAATTCAGCCCTGACTGAGAGCAGTTTAGCACAGACAGGAGTCCTAGGGAAAGTTGGCAAGGAAGTTTGGGAAGTAGGCAAAAGGGGTCATATCTTCTAGAGAGAGAAGAAAATTCCATACCCAGTCAGAAAGTTAGCTCTGAAAAGTGAAGAGATCCCTGGTCTGGTGTAGTTAGAAACTGCCTTTAGAGACCTTAAGAGTCAGTTAAAAACTCAAGATGAGTACTGGTGTTTCAAGAGAAGAAGGTTTAGATACTAGTAAGAGTGTACCAGCCTTCTGGAAACCTAAAGAGTCAGATAATACTCAAAGAAAGTGTACTGAGGTGTTTATGGGAAACAATGGAACAAAAGCCTCTCAGCATAAAGATTTAAGTAACTGTGAACAGCTTAAGAAACTCTAATTAGCCTGAAACATAAGAATTAAAGTCTCTGCATGTACTGGTTTTACCCCAGAGTTATCTATAATGAGTTACTTCAGAAATCCCAACCGCTGATTTCACCTGACCTTTCTTCTCTCTGATGAATGAAATATTTAGTTAATTTTGAATTTTAAAATGTCTCAAGGGCTATTTTCAGTGGTTTAAGTTAAAGGGTGATCCCGACTGTTCCCTCAGGTTCCTGGGCTGAGACAGCAGTAAAATATCATACTGACACAAGGCAGAACAGCCAAAATTCTTCAGGAAAGAAAATAGACCACTAGGGCTGTTCAGTCAGAAAAGGGAAGAAAAACAGAGGGGAAATCTTGCCTTTGAGGGGGGAGGTGGATGGAGCCATCATAACTGTTTTTTTTTTTCAGGGTAATGTCAGCTAAAATATTGCCACAAGAACATAATAAGAGCCCTGCTGGATCAGACCAGTGGTCTATCTGGTCCAGCATATAGTTCCTCTGGGAACTGGTGTGGTAGCAGCTCTCACCTTGTTTGTAGATTTACTGTCTCCCTACTGTGAAGGTCTGGACTACCTCCTTTTTACATCAGAGGTAATCTTCACAGGAGAGGGACGGAAAGCCTACAAATGAGGTGAGGGGTGCCACCATGGTGTCTGTGACACTGGGAAAACCACTCCTGCAAAAACAGCAAAATAAAGATGATGACACAGACATCAGTTAGGCTTCCCAGTTTAGAGAAAATGAGGGTAGAGAAAACTCTCCAGGACTCTGCCTCATTGGCCTTCAGATCTTTGCTCTGACAGGAAGGAACCATAATCCTGGGCCATGTCAGTAAAACAGTTCCTTATAGAAACTAAAACAAAACTGGCTGTAAGAAAGAGACAGACCCAATACATGTTTGTAATATTTACTTGAAACTGCTAATATTGTATCAAATAAGCCAGACATCATTCTTCAGAGGATACTAGCTGACCTGACGTATTTTATTCAACCTGTCCAGCCACACAACAATCCACGAAACCTCAGACTTATCAAACCAACAGCCAAGCTCTATTCTGTCGGTATCAGTATTTAGTTCCTCGCATAATTCTCAGCCTCACTGATCTTCCCAGGAAGTCCATATCTACGTTCAGAAGCTTCTCTCTGCGGGATTCTCTCGATGCTGAACTCCTGGAGAATATTCTTTAAAGAACTTCACTTTTCAGATTTTTCTTTTTTTCTTCAAATCACCCTGTTCTCATTTAAACTTTCCATAGTCTAATATCTTGCAATGATGTGAAAGAGCATTTGCGTTTGCATACTCAGATGATCAAACACAGCTGCATTTCAATCATTTTCCTAGGCGTGAATTCAAATTACGAGGGCAGATTAGGGTAGGTGCCAGAAAAAAATCTCTCTCAGAGACACTCTCTGGTTTTTTCATTGAAAGGGAAAAAGAAAACTATGTGAACAAAGATGGGAACAGTTTTGCACAGATAATTTCCCTTTCATACCACTGTGCTATAGTTTCATTGAAACCCTGCTTCCGTAATACAGAAAGCTGATTTCAATAGCTCCAATGCCATTTTTTCAAGAAACCACAGAATTTTAGGCAGGGACTAGATGTGCTCACTGTTTATGTGAAACAATTGGCTCTATATTGTGATGGATATCTGTAAATCTGGCAATCTTTGACTAACTTCTGACTCAGATAGCATTTCCATGATGGGTGGGATCCAGCCAGCTTTCAATCTTACTAAGTTTCCTCCTTACTACAACTTTTGTCCCACATGGATTTTGAACATTCAAGGCCCATGATCCCCAACATCCTTTTTCTTTTAACTGAATTTCATGTTGTGCAGCAAGCCTTGAGTATCTTATTGTTATGAGATGGGAAAATGAGATGACGATCTTTAGGAAACACTGCATATAAATAGAGATTGGAACAGTGCAAGAAGAAGAAAAGTGTGGAGAAGAATGAGCTACAAGAGAACATTGGCTGTGGTCAGAATTCCCTCTAAGCTGTGCTAGAGGGTGCTGGTGCATAAAGTTTTAGCTGCTAGCTCAGGAACTTTAAGCTTCTGCTCACACTAATGCATTTCCCCCTCCAACGGAAACAATGGAGGATGGAAGCATCTCCTTCTGGGGCCCATAGAATTGGACCCCCAGTCCAATCTTTTTGAAATTTAGGATTTTTTTTTTTTGCGGAGATGCACAAGCAGCTATGCTGCAAATTTGATGCCTCTACCTCAAAAAATAGCCCCCAGCGTCCCAGATAACCCCAGATTGATTCTGCATTATACCCTATGGGCCCATTGACTATAATGGTTCCCATAGGCTATAATGGAGAAGGAAAATAGATTTTTTTAAATTTTATTTTTTTGCACACCCCTATTATGCTTTTCAGTATGATTTGTAAGCTGCCTTGATTCACAGGAAAAGTGGGATATAAATATCTGAATAAATAGTTTGGGCAGGTTAAAACATTTAAGCAACTGACAGGTTTCTGACAGTGATTGTTCCACCTCTGTTATACTTGACCTGTAATTTGTCATCTTTCACTTAAAACAAACAAACAAAGTAGACTGCAAGAGTCCCCCCTCCCCAAGTGCTGGTATATTTTCCAAGGCTCAGAGCAGGGTGACAGTCTGAGGCCAGGTCTACCAACATAGTGGACTGGGGCAGGTAAACCTGTTCTCTGAAGGCCAGATCTACCAATATAGTAGAAAGGGATGGGTAGACCTGTTCTCCAGAGGCCAGGTCTACTTATATAGTGCAAAGGGGTGGGTAGATCTGTTCGGAGGCCTAGTCTACCTCCATAGAGGACAACATTTTCTGTCATTAAATTTGACTTGATTCTGTTTTCTCTTATAGTGTTTAAATTATTCTTAAAATATAGTTTAAAATAATTCATTCTGAGATTTTTTACAAGGTTATGGAAATGATCTAAAAAACTAATTTATGCAGTAGTCAAATGCAGACTCACAACTTTAATGCTACTTGCTTTTTTTTCATTCATGAGGTAGAATTTTTACTCACAACACTGTGAAGCTTAGTAGGAACATTTGCTGTGGTGCTTCATACATATAGTTATTTGATTAGTTGCCATCAAGTCACTGCCAATTTATGGTGACACTATAGGGTTTTCAGGAGAAGCGGTGGTGGATTGCCATTACCTACCTCTGTGTAGCAACCTTGAACTTTCTTGTTGGTCTCCCATCCAAGTACTTACCAGGGCTGACCCTATTTAGTTTACAAGATCTGATGAGATCAGACTAACCTGGACTATCAAGATCAGGGCTGTAGGTACATGTACTTCTACATTTCAATATAGTGTTTTGTTTTGTTTTTAATCTCTTTCTTGAACCCAGTCATTTTAAATGTCAGAACATTCAGTCAGGAAATCCTCCCCTTTATGCATTAGGATTTGAGCAGGAAGAGTCCAGATGAATGAGCTTTTTCAAAAGCACTCTTACTTCTTGGACTTGAGTAATACTTATGTATTTATTAAGAAAGTATTTGTGCTGCTTCTCCAGAGAACCTATTCAAGGTGGCTTACAAATGTAAAACATAATAAAAACATAAAACACCATAAACATTAACAATCAATAAACTATTAAAAACTCAGCCACATGAAAAAGCAGCTTAAAATAAGTTGCCTTAAAAACATCCTCAGGCTAGAAACAGAGTATAAAATGATGTTAAAAATTGTCCCCTTAGTGTATTTATTTATTTTATTCAATTTAGATTCCGCCCTCCTCACAAGCGGGCTCAGGGCGGGTCACAGTAAGATTCTAAAAAAACATAAATAGAATGTTACGACATAATTAAAAACAATTTAAAATAGCATGGATTTTTAAAAGAGCACATGAACAAGCTGCACTATTTCACTATATACATTATTTTCAAGCTGGCACCATTGGGTCTCTGAGGTCTTATTGATCCGGGCCACACTGAGGTGGTAGGTTTCAATTTCAGCAGGAGAGGCCAAGTTTCTTATTGGACACCCACCACCTCAGCCAAAGGCCTGGTGGAACAGCTCCGCTTTACAGGCCCCGAGGAAGTTTAAAGTTGAGTATAGCTTTATACCCTGCTGAGGTCCTTCCCTTCCACAAACCCCACCCTCTGCAGGCTCCACCCCCAAATCTTCAGGAATTTCCACACTCAGAGTTGGCATCCCCTCCTGCCTCTGAGTGTCTGAAGAATGAAAATCTGAAATTTTGTAGAACTGCCCATACTGACCCACATGTCTTCAAATTTGTCTTTTGATCAAATTCCTAGAAAGAGGGAGAGAAATGGGTTGTTGGAGACATTTGGTAAAAATCAATCAAGAGTATTCTTTTTTAACAGTCCCAGTAAAAACATTGATTTGGAATCCAATCAGCTTTTTTTGCTGGTGAGAAAGGGAGCAAGAGGGTCCACTTTGACCACTAAAAAATGTTATGCTGAAGATCTTTAGAACTGCAAGTATGAAGGCTACAAGGAACAGGGCCTATATTAAAGAGGGGCAATAGCTTAAGTTGACTGCAAAGGATGGCTGGATTCAACCCAGTAAATTTTTCATAATGGCAGAATATTGAAAAAAAGTGTAGCCACTGTCTCAGTAGTATTAACACCTGACCCAAATAAAGCCAAATTGATACATATGATACTTCCTCATGAAAAAAACCCTGGACACAAGTATGGGGGCAGCAGCACATGTTTGGAGGTGCTCCATTGTATCTAAACTGGCTCCAAGTTCAATCACATACAGTCTCCCACCCCCCTTAACTGCCTTGCTTAACTCTGTTAGATAAATTATCAACAGTCATGTATTTACTGAAGCGAAACCAGACTGCGTACCCTCTGACATAATAAAACTTGGCACAAACAGAACCAAAAAAAAAAAAGGAAACATCTCTTTCATTGCATCTTTCCTTGGACACAAGTTAGTCTACTTGCTTCTTGTCATTTGTGTCTCCTAGTGTTAAATGTGTAATTAATTGGTAATTAAATATTAATTGAATCAAACATTGGGCCCCGCAGGGTGGCATATAATTAACAATTAATTAATAAGGAAACATTTAATATGCAACATCTGATCATGATAAAAATTATGCAAGCATATCTGTATGCAAAATCATATTCTCATAGTGGTTACTATTTCTTTACTGGCTATTAAGATTCCTGATGCCCTTCTTGATAAGTCTACTAAAATACCAAACTCAGAATGTGCTAATAAAAATGATTCAGTTGTCAGTTTAGGAATGGCAGAACCACACTGTTCGGTTCCTTTAAACTCTTCAGGTACTTTACTTCAGTGTTAAACTATACTTGATGGCAACAGACCTGTATCCTCAAATGTAGGGACCAAACTAGTCATTACGGTAGCCACAGGTCCTATCCTTATCTGCTGACTAATGCTCCCTCTAAGCTGTGGAGTCTTTTAAGCAAAAATTCTGCTTGGTGAGCTACTGGCATTAAACTTGTGAGCGAGCGATTTGGCTGCCGCATACATTAGTTTGCTCTAGTGCCATCCTTCCTGAGCTAAGGCAAAAATGTGTGAGTCAGAGGTGAAAAAACTTTAAGCTAGCTCACACTAACTCAACTTAGAGGGAACACTGTGCTGACCCCATTTTAGAATTAGCCATTAAAAATACCTTAAGGGCCCCAGGAGGCCTGCAGGTACACCCGGCCACCATAACATTTAGTTTGGCATAAGCTATCCCAGTCGTTTGTAATCAGGACTGGGAGGAGCAATGAAAAGCATAAAAGGCTACATGAACATTGCAATCACTACTTCCTTCACCAGAAGCATCTAAGGTGGTACACCAGACGTGAATTGGTGGTTCACCAGAAAGCACCTTAGAAGGTGGCAGTGCCTATGCTGCTACTTATGAGAGATGGTTTTGAAGTTCAGGGCAGGGTTTGAAAGCAGAATATTAGAAGGAGAACAGATAGAGAAATACTAGAGTTATACATGCTGCTTGTTCTTAATTTGATATGTAAAATATATCAGTCCCTGCCTGCTGGGTAGGTCTGTGTCTGTGCTCTCCCCACCATGGATTAATTCACTTCTAATACTGGAGTCCACCTGGGGAAACTTCTGAGTGCAACACTTTGACATACACCATTGACAAGCTAAGAAGGTGCAGAACTTCCATAAATTAGTTATGCAAGTGTATCAGATGGGGTGCATTCCAATTTCTTCAGATATTTTGGTTGACGAGCAACCCACTTTGAGTTTTGCTTCAGAAGAAAATGACAGCTACACCTCTGTTTTTTTCACTCAGCATATAAGAAGCATTGAGTGTGGCCTTTGATAAGCGGGAGACTTAAGTTCACGGATGAATTAACAAGTGTCTCTTGGACAAGTATCACTGGATAAGTTTAGTTTGGGGAGATGATATTGGTGGGGGTGTAGATATCAATGGCATGGTACCCCTGTTGATGGCTATGCCAAGAAAAAAGGGCAAGGATTCATTCTCTCTTTTCAAATGAAACACTGTCTGTACTGCTGAAGTTTTATTTATTGATGAGAATAAGGTCCCTCCCCATACAGGTGATGCACAAACAAGATGTGTCCATAAACAATGGCTTCTCTCCATTTCAATTATCCAAAAAGGGATTTTTAAAAGCAGTGTAAGTAATACGGTGTAGTGCAATGGACAGCTCAATGATTAATATAGATTTGAAATTTTCATAAGTTCCAAGGCAAACGACCACAATTAATAAGGGAATATTAGAACAGTTCCAGCCCTCTTTTTAATTCGTTTTGATTTATGAAACTTCAAGGTGAATATGATGAATGTTACAGCCTTTGCAAGATCATAATGGGATATCTATTCTTAACTGGATAGGGGACCAAATGATGTTCATTATTCTCGAAGCCTCTGTATCCCAGTGTGCAAATGTCAGTGTTGACATTTGGACATGTAACACATTTGATTATTACAGGAGCTTGAGAAGTATTATTAGAAGGGTCTCCTTGTAAAATGCTGCTGCTAACTTGTGAATGGCAAAACCTGATTAGAACGTTTAAGTCTTAAAAAAGAAAAGGACAATTTCCTTAGCAATGAAGTTACAAAGGAAAAGCTGGCCATCATATCTTCAAATATATCTTTTGAAAAATTGAGGGCTAAAAGATTAGTTACATTTGGTGGTGGATAGATCAAGATGGGTAACTGTGTTAGTCTGTCTGCAGCAGCAGAAAAGAGTTAAGAGTCCAGTAGCACCTTAAAGAGTAACATAATTTGTGGTGTTGTATGAGCTTTCGTGGGTCACTGCTCACTTCTTCAGAGGGTGGTGGAAAGTCCCATCAAGTCACAACCCATTTATGGCAACCCTTTAGGGTTTTCAAGGCAAGAGACTAACAGAAATGGTTTCAATTGCCTTCCCCTGGACTTCTTTGATGGTCTCACATCCAAGTATTAATCAAGGCTGATGTTTCTCAGCTTCCAAGATCTGACAAGACAGGGCTAGCCTGGGCAAGATCCTTTTTAGAGGGTTTAAAAAAAAATGATGATGTTCAAAAACTCCTGGTGCTGAAGAGCCTTCCTACATTTATCAGTCATGTTGGTCTTTAATTTCCCCTGTTGCTAATTTTGTCCTTATTGCTTAAATTAGGAAACAAAAGCAAAAACAAAACAAATCTGCTTCCTGCGTAATTTGTTGAGGTGGATAGATGGATTACTCTGTAGTAGTAGAACAAAATTCAAGGCCAGTAATTTGTGCTGATTTTCCCTGGCGTAATCCCCAATGAAGCAACAGGAGTTGAATTCTGAGTAGACCTTCTTAGGATTGTTCTCGCAGCCATTCTGTTTATAACTATGTAAAAAGCAACAAAAGATTATCATCGAGTAGCTAAACAAATCTAAAGAAAGTAAGTATTCATGCTGAAGGCACAAATTCCAGTTCCCAAACAGAAGGACGATTGTTTTATTTGAGTGGTTAATATTGTGTTGTGTACTAGTCACAAAATGGCGACCACCATGCGGTCAGAGCACATGGCCTGATTCTACCTGAGCTTCAGCTAGGTAGAACAATAGACAGTCGGATCCAAAACGACCACCAATAGCCAGCCTAGGTCTTCCGTGGGGGACCTATGAACTACAACTTAAGACTTAAGGCCCTATCAGAACTATGCGCATATGCTAAGCCCCTATCAGGTATTTTGGGTGCGGCCAGAGGTGTGGCTCCGGCCGGCATATAAGCAGGGCCCTGGAGCCCTGGCTGCATGCTTGATCTGACCATCTCCTGAGCATGCTGATTCACTTAATAAAGTCTTTGCTATGATCATCCTACAACTCGCCTCCCGACTCCAGTACTTTCCATATTGTATTGTTGCTTTGCTTAAAAAAAATAGTTACCAGTCTTTAAGTGTGCCCTTTTCCCCTTGCAGGTTGACCTTGCATATGATCAAAACCAAGCTTTTAAACATTTCTTAGCCCAGAGGTGTCAAATGTGTGGCCCATGGACCAAATGCAGCCCACACAGGGCTCAAAACTAACCCTCAGACAACTTCTTTCTCCTGCTTCCTTTTCCAGAGCTGCTGCTGCAGCTGCACTCTAGCTCACTTTTTTCCCAGTAAACTTTAGTCAGGAAGTCACTGACAGAAAAGGCTGCTTGAACAGTAAATGGTTTAGGGGTCTGACCAATCACACAAGAAAGGAGTGGAGCAAGGCAAAGTGTTGATGAAACTGCTTCAGACCCAGAAAAGTCAGGTTTCAAGGAAGTCACAAGACTCAAGACTGTACTGTAACTTTTGCAAGCTCCCTAGTTTGTGCCAAGATGTTTGTTTGTTTGTTTGTTTAACTGGATTTACATCCCACCCTCCCCACAAGTGGGCTCAGGGTGGGTCACAACAGTTAAACTACAAACTGCAATAAATCCAGATACAAATACAAATGCATACAAAGTTAAAATTCCTTAAAATAGCAACAATTTTCAGAAATTTTGATTTTCAGTATCCACGGACACCTCCAGTGCTGGGCATATGCTGACAAAGATAAGAACCCATTCAACAGATGCCATGGCGATCTCTAAATGGCAGGTCACCTGGGCAGTATAGTGGGAGGGTAAAACTGTGGGAGTGGGAGGGTAAAACTGTGTTGTATCAATGAAGACTAGAAACAGGGTTGCCTGGAGAGGAAATGCCCTATCCCTGTAATACAGGCTTAATGGGGTGTTATTTTCCAAGTGGGTTTTTTTTAACCTTTTTTTTAAACCTTCAGCTGCTCATTTCTATTCCTTAAGCTTTGGTTAAAAGGAGAGGACGTTTATCAAGGCCTGTTGGCAACCTTAGCCATTTGGAGTGACTCTCTTCTCCCTGCTTTATCTTCACAAGAACCCTGTGGGAGTAGATTAGTTTGAGGGAATGCGCCTGTCAGGAGGAAAGGCCACCCAAAGAGCAGGAATCGGAACCACCATTTTCTATATTCTGGCCCAGCACTCTGACTGATATACCACACTGTCTGCACTCTATGTTCTACTGTACTCAACAAGACTTCCAGCAAAACAAATCACACTAGTAGACAGGTAGAAATGTAGCTTTGTACTTAAAATTGGTATGGATGCCCCAGTGCCCTTTTAGGCCCCATTCAAATGATTGGATGCATTTTTTATTATTCAGTGGATATCTATATTACCAAAAGAGACTATTACCTCATTACATGGGACTCAGGAGAATTCTGAATTTCTCATCCCTGCTGTTTCAACCTCAAACCATGTTTTTCTTTGCTTTCTGTCTAGTGCAAACTGAACCTGTGATTATTTATTTTCATACGATTTTCTGCTTCCATGCACTGAGTTTTCCCCATAAACATTTTTTCAACAATCAGCACAAAACATTATGTACATATTATGTTGCAAAAGACTTGTATCTATAAACACTGCAAGGATGGCAAAGAAAAAATGTGTAACAGGTATACACAATACAAGCAGATCTACGGAAACAATGGTGAGTACTGGAAAACTGAAACCTTTGATGAGAATATCAATTAAGATGGGGGAAAAATAAACAGGGAACATGTGCTCATTTGGAGTATGGATAGAGTAGGATAGGTTCCCAGGGAGTCAGAACTGAAGCTCAAAGACTGTTTTCTCAAAATGGAACTTGTACTTAACTGGGTTTGTCAGCAAGAGGCTGGCAAACAGTAGGACTATCACTGTTGAAGGGGTCCCTTGTCACCAGTAATGTACCAATGTTGCTGGACATGATGATGTCACTTCCAGCCATGGATGTCATCATGTCTCTGCTCTAGCATATAGCCCCAAAACTTTATGGTTACATTAAGTTTTGGCCAAGTGCTAGAGAATCACTGGCAATGACATCAATTCCAGTTGGGGTGGAAGTGATGTAATCGCATCACCATTGCCCACCATTTTTTTTCCTGCTGTCTGGAACATCCCTGTGTACAACCCTACACAGGACATCCCTACAAATAGCAGTCTTTCTTCTTACATCAATCCTATTTTTTTAATGCTCTGTTGATGGATGAGGGAGGCCTCTAAACTGTGACTTAGAATGCAGTTCTCTGAGACCCTTTGACCAGATCTGAATGCAAATCTCTCTAATCCTCTTTAAAAACTATCTGTGCTGGTGGCCTTCACCATGTCCACTGGCAGTGTATTCCAGAAATTATAAATGTATATAGTGATATATGCTAGAGGTCATCACTACATCCGCTGGCAGTGAACTCCACAAATTAAATTGTGGAATCCACTCACCATGGATGCAGTCATGGCCATTAGCACTGAATGATTTTAAAAGGGGTTAGACTGATTCATGGAGGAAAGGTGCATGTGTGGCTGTTAGCCATGATGACTAAACTTCCAAATTCCGAGGAAGTAAACATCTGAATACCACTACTAGGGGGAAACTGTAAAGTACTGAGTTCTCGGCAGCATTGACGAGGATGAGGCTGGCGTAGTGATTAGCTCAGGTTTATTTAGAGAGAACAAGCATGCTTAACCGACCACAAGGCCAACATATATAACACCCAGGACACACCCCAGGCCCCGCCTATGATCCTATTGTGGGGGTTGAATTTCCCACCTATATTTTGTTGGAGGATTCGCAGGACTCCTGGATCCTTGGCTCCTATTGTACCAGGAGCCAAGCTCTGGGCTCTTTTGTGCTGGCGCCTAGTGGCAGTCAGCGGATACAACAGAAACATAAGGGGAAGGCCTCAGCCTCGGTGCCTTGTTTGCAGACTCTCCAGAGTATTGAACAGGTTGCTGGACCAGATGGGTCACTAACCTGGTCCACCATGGATCTTCTTACATTCTGGAAAAAACAACAACAACAAATAACCACCTTTTGTAAAACAAAACATGCTTTGAACCACAGTGGCTTCCAGCTTGCAGCATACTTTGCATTGCATTGTAACCAGAATGTTTTAAACAAAGCATATTATCAAATTGCTAGTTGCATTTTTATTTTACTTTCCACCTAGATACTTTTTAAAATATGCCATTTTGCATTTTTTCACAGTGATTAACCATTCCATACTCTGCAGAATTATTCCAATCTGAATCAATTGGAATCGGTGGGTTTATACTTGAGTAATTCTGCAAAGCACTGCACCATCAGTCACTCAGAAGATAACAGTATGATCCTTCTAAGCCCATTGCCCATTTAGGATTGCACTGTTAATGGCAGAGTTGCCAAGCCAACTCTGGGTTGCAAAATTCCTGGAGATTCAGGGGTAGAACATGACTGGGATGGGGCTTGGAGTAGGGACCTCAGTAGGGTATAATGTCATAGGGCTCACCCTCAGATCTGCCGTTTTCTCATGGGGAATTGAACTCTATGGTTTAGACACTAGTAATTCTGGGAGATTTCCAGGCCTCACCTGGAGGCTGGAAATCCTAGTAGGTGTTATAATTTCAATGGTATGGAACCTCTACAAAGTTAGCTGAAGACGCTGGTAGTTTTTCTTTGAAACCAACACTATCTGCCAGTAAATAATAAGAGATGCCCCTTGCTTTCTTTCCCTCCTTGCTTATGTATTCTCATATTTTCAGTGGAAAGATTGCAGGTAAATTCATTTTCTCCCTTTCCTCGTCTTTTGCTGCAACTACTAAAATGTCTGAATTCATACCTGCCACCCAGAATTCCAAAATGGTACCAGGAAGAACCCTTTACTCTAGTGAAATAGTTGTATGCTGTTTCCTAGTCTGTTTTCCCTGCTATCAGGGCTACATTCCCTTATCAATCGTCTGCAGTTGGATAATTTAGGCTGAATGTTGGAAGCCATTTGCGGTACACTTTGTAAAAGGGCAGGCACCTTAAGCAGTTTTGAAGTTTACATTAATGATTTTTATTTCCTCTTTCTTTTTTCTGTGAAGAAAGAATCTGAAGCCCCATTCCTTTGGGAGTAATAGTTTTCTTGAGAAAATCAAAGAGGGAACCGATCTTTATCAGGGTTTTGATTATTTGCCCATTAAGTGCCCACCAAAAGCCGAAACAGTAATTGTTGTTGTTGTGTTAATATTTAATCTGTTTTTTTAAAGAAATTTAAATAGCCTTCATGTCTTCAGCACAGTCAGCATTATTGAAAAAATGCTTACATTGATTAGTAATTTATTTTTGAAACTACAATGCCGTTGTCTATCGAAAAGTAATAGAAACCCTGCTAATAGGTACCAAAAGGTTAAAGTATTAATGAAGATGATCCAGACACTGCTGATGTAAACAAGTTACATAACTCTGTCAGCACTGTATTGAATTGCTGTTTGTTCTAAAACTAAAGTGAAAACATTTAATTATAAAGAATTCTCTACGGATATTCATAAAACATGAGTAGTAAAGGTAGCATGGAATTCCTAACGACTGTAGAGATGGATATAATACCAGATGATTGGAGAAATGAAAAGAAGGTAAAATGAGAATTAGGGTGAGCGGATTGATTCATGTATTTACCCAATTTCTTCTGAGGGAGGCAATGGCAAACCACTGTTCCTCCATGCTTGCCTTGAAAACTCCATGAGTTGGAACTGTATGAGGATTGCCATGAGTTGGTTACAACTCAGAAGCACACACACACACACACATATAATTAACCAATTTCTAGACTGGATACCCAGTCAAAAGACTCCATCTTTGTCCCATACTCCCCCCCCCTTTGCAATTCATTTACATATTTTTGGTCAGTGGATTACTGCTTTTCTCAGTTGCTTTTGTAGATTTGTCTGTGTTGTGTACGCATATTGTATCTTTTCCCCCCTATGGCATCAATGTGGTATTATTGCATACAGGGGTCATTTCGTAGAAAAAGAGGTGCAGGAGCTCATTAGCATAACTTATTTGCATATGCTACACCACCTGATATCACTGGATGTATGTCAGGTGGCAAGAAAAAAAGGAGAGAGAGAGAGAAAGAGCTGGCAGAGAGGGGACAGCTACTAATCCAAGCCTCAGAAATACCGCTATTCTGGGAGGATAGCTTCAGTGGTGGCTGAAGCCTTCAGAAGGCTGGTCAGAAGAACAAGGACCTTTCCAGGGGATGGGGTCATTTTGCTGCAGCCATGACCCAAGCAGGCATTCCTCCGCTGGGGGGGGGGGGCTGGCACTAACTCCCGGAGCTGAGCTCCCCCGAGCTCCTGCTTGAAATTACCCCTGATTGCATATAATTACATGCCTTTTATCTGTATGCACTCTATGATGCCAAATCCCCACCCCACTTACTCTTTTCAAAATCAAAGAGACAGGGCATTTTTCTCCAGCTAGTTGGTAACCCTAGTGACATCCAGTGTTCCCTCTAAGCTGAGATAGTGTGAGTTAGCTCACAGTTTTCTTAGCCTCCAACTCATAGATTTTTGTCTTAGCTCAGAAAGGATGGCTCTAGAGCAAACTAATTTATGCAGTAGCCAAATCGCTCACTCACAATTTGAGTGCCAATAGCTCACAAAGTATGATTTTTGCTCACAAGACTCCACAGCTTGGAGGGAGCATTGGTGACATCCCATCTCAATGATGTGGGATTACCCAGTCTACTACATGAGCCACAAGAATCACACTTATCTGAAATCCATAATGACAAATATAAATCAGAGATTGTAATGAACTAGAAATCAACTGATAAGAAGTGGTGACACCATGTTAGTTGAAAAGAAGAACCACTATACTCGGGTTGTCCTCCTTTTTTTTCAACTGCAGTGATTCAAAATGATGCTTTTTAAAACATTTCAGGGGGGGGGGGATGTGAATTCCTGCCTGTTGAAATACAACTGCACTGTCAAAAAGGTCAGAAATTGAAAAGCACACTGCAATATATCAGACATAAAGGCTTACAGGACATCCGCCAGACTCCAGTCAAAATTCTCAGCACCTCCCTTTCAAGGTCAGTTTCATTTGACTCACGACCACAACCTTAAAGGGTGGAGTGTGGAAGGGAAGTTCAGTTCTCAGCCCTTCTAGGAGTGACGTGCAGAGGGGCAGAACAGGGGTTTACCAGCCACCATTAAGCAAATGGCAATCATACTTGATACAAATATTGGAGATGCTCCATTGGATACAGTCATCCTCAGCTAAAAATGAGAGTTATTTCTGCTGACTGATATTAACCTGACCCTGAAAATCCCAAATTGGCTGCAGTTGAGATCTGCATCTCCACTTTTGAACACCGGGGTGTTCCTGAACCCTAATTAACAACTGAGAGCCCTCATTGCACCCTACACTGTTCTTGAGAAACCCCCCAACCTTCAAGCAGCATTTTGGGTAATGCAGTGAAAGAAAGGGAGAAGATTCATTCCAGCCCCCCTTGCATTCTTTAGATAAAATCTTCTCTCTTTTTTTCCCCCCACTTACTAGAAGGAAGACAAATGAATGTATATTGTCCTAGGGAATTCTGGAAAGACAAACTTGTGATCAAAGGTCTGTTGTTTTATATATCTATTGAAATGGCTCATACAAAACTGTTGATCAGAATATAAATACTTGACAGGTTAGAGTTCCTTAGATAAATCTGAAGCCTACCTCATTTGCGGATGACACCACCATATTTATTTCAGCGATCTGTTGCCTGTGATGTTATCTCCATTGCTAAAATGGTTGGCACATCTGGCAAGTGTCTTTGTGCTGGGGTACAATTGACTTTTGACCAGTTTGTCAGTTTTCAAAACACCAATTGAAAGCACAATTTTACCACAGTTGCTACGACAATGAATGGTTATATGCGACACTGTTTGTTTTTCACCTGCTGTTGCTTTATAGCACTTCCATTTTTCAGTTCATTTAAACAGCTGTTGCAAAAGAAAATAGACTATTCCCACTATAGAAAATTGTCTGTGAATTTAGCTCATCTAAACAATCAAAATCCAAATATGAAGTGTTTTCTTATTTTATGAGCTTTCAAACTAGGGCTGAGAAGAAATGAGTGCCTCCGTTTTGGCAGCAGATTCCCAAGCTTTGAAACGAGGGATCCTGTCATCAGCTTTCACTGCCTCCTAGTAAAAAGTTTCACAGACTTTAAGGAGAAGAAGAGTTGGTTTTTATACCCCATTTTTATCTACTCAAAGCAGTCTCAAAGAAGCTTACAGTAACCTGCCCTTCCTTTCCCCTCAACAGTCAACTTGTGAGGTAGGTGGGACTGAGTGAGTTCTGAAAGAACTATGACTGGTCCAAGGTCACCCGGCAGGCTTCATGTGGAGGAGTGTGGAATCAAACCCGGTTCTCCAGGGCTGCAGTCACACTGGAGACTTGGCACAATATGGTGGCACCTCAAAGTGCTCCAATGTACATTGTTGTGGAGAAGTTCAAGCAGACAGCACACCCAGCTGTGGCTCTCCCGCACACTCGCTCCACGGTTGAGCATCCACATTACTGTGATGCCTCAACCATGGAGTGTGTTGTTTCTTTTAAAAGTATGGCTGGGCATGTACATAGGCGCTTAGGTGCTTAGGTGGACATAGCCAAGAACTTGGGGGAACCACTCGGAAACAGATCTGACCATTCCCATTCCCCATCTGGCTTGCGTGTGGAACAGGGATGTTCAGACATGGAAAAAGTGGAGTGGAAGTGCGGGCCATCTGGAAACCACTGGATATCTTTTGGGGCTATTTATTCCATATTCAACTCATTGCACAATGGGGTGAGTATGACTGGGGAATGGCCGCCATATGAGGCTGTGTGACTTAGCCCATTTAATCTGTATGGGAAATGCAACTATATTGGGCCAAACTGCCCTTCTGATCAAAGCCCAGTTTAGAGTTTGCCACTCTTAAACCACTACACCACATTGGTTCCTTGATATTTTTTTTTTGGTGGTGTGTGTGTGTTCAGGGGTGTATAAAATGAATAATGTGCAAGCTAGAGACACCAAACTCACAGGGGATCTCTGGCTGACTCTCTTCTACCTGCCCTCCAAGTCCGGTGAGGATTGTGCTTACCTGTCATTTTCCCAGAAACCACTTTCCTGGGGTCACCTCCTTTGGGGGGACATAACTAAGACCCCATAAACCCAATCCCCACCAAACTTGGAGGGCAGGTAGAGGAGGGTCAGCTGAAGATCCTCGGTGAGTTTTCTGTTTCTACCATGCTGTCTGGAACATTCTACTGCCTCACAAAGCTCACAAACTGAACCAGTTTGTAAGGCAGCTAAAAAATTGTGATGGTCCATGGTTCACAAATGGGGCATGTCACGAACCATGAGCCGAACCACATTTTCCTGGTTCGTACCTATCTCTAGATATTATCAGGAGGAAAGACAGACCCAAAATATCAAATCAGGGTTTGAGCCTGCAAAGAACTATTGGGGGGGAGGGGAGGTATAAATTAACACCCAAGTTGGAGTTCTTTCAGGGGAGTTCTCTGCCCAAATGTTAAGTTTACTTGGGGGGGGGGGAATCAAGACTATTATTTTGGTTTGGCTCTGGTAGTCATTCAGTAGCTACACACCTATTATAAGCATGTCTACTTGGATGTAATAGCTAGGGTTGTCAGGTCCCTCCTGGCCACCGGTCAGGGGTGGGAGTCAGGTTGTCAGCTCCAGGTTTGGAAACTCCTGGAGATTTGGGTACAGAGACTGAGGAGGGCATGGACTTCAGTGGGTACTATGCTATACAGTCCACCCTCTAAAGCATCCATTTTCTGCAAGGGAACTGATGTCTGTAGCCTGGAGATGAGCTACAATTCCAAGGGTTCCCCAGATCCTACCTGAAGGCCGGCATCCCTAGTAAGAGCATGATTTTTAATCAGAGTGTTTAGAATTGCCATTGATGAGCTGAATCCAGCACAAAGTTTTTGCTTGAGCCACAGCTCTGGTACAGGGGAAAACACAAGACAATAAGCAATGGTAGTCCCTTGTGCTACCTTTTTGTGCTACCGTTATGGTATGCTGCAGGTATATATTTCGACCAGATAGATCTCAGCACACATTCATAATTGTAGATTTGACTACCAGACTGTTTCAACCCTTTTTAATTTCTAACACCAGATTTCAGGAGTGTGAAGTATCCAGGTGGAGCTGTGTATCTGTTCCTCTTTAGGCTTGCCCTGGCATTCGCTCAATGGAAGCCTCTTGAAGAAAGAGCATGGTGAAAAACATATGATGTTTTTCTCCTAGAAATGCCCCCAACAAATAATTTCCCAGGATTGTAGATAATTCCTGCATGCATCTGTTCTCTCTAGGGCAGTGGTTCTCAACCTTCCTAATGCCACGACCCTTTAATACAGTTCCTCATGTTGTGGTGACCCCCAACCATAAAATTATTTTTCCTCCTCAGCTGTCTCCACCCAAAATTGTCAGGGCTCCTATAAGGTTATGAAAGCCCTTTTTCATCTGTGCAGTTTTTATAAAGCCCCTTCTCTCCTCCCCCCCTCCCCCCGGGAAAACATTCCAGAAAGGCAAAAGGAAGGAAGAATGAGATCCCCATCATGGCCAAGATATCCACGATCTCCTGTTTTAAAACCAGAACATGACATCTTAAGCATGTGAGATACTCCACACCACCATGCTAAAACCAGAGCCTGAAAACCAGCCCGTTGAAGTTCTGCTGGTGAGAGGACTCCCCCCAAATCCATCCCACTACTTGGATGGGGGGAGGAGGAGGAACATCCACATCATCTTCAACCCGATCCGAGGACCGATTGCTCAGAAAAGACTGGCCTGAATGGGATCTGCTCCCGAGCCCAGAACAGCATCCTTCTTCGGCATCCGCCTCCCACTATGGAGGCATCCCTACCCAAAGGGAAGGTGACACCCACGTGCCAATCCTTATTTTACACTCGCCTCCCAAGAGGCTGGGGAAAGATCAGGCCAAAAGAAAAAGGAAAAACCCATCACCATCAGATGGGGGGCCTCTCCCTCCCACGCCCCCTCGCCACATCCCACCTTCCCTCTCATCATCCAAACACATGGGGCTCCTCCCCTCATGCTGCCCACGGGGCTCCTCCTTGGCCCTTCCCCCCTCCCTTCCCACCTGGGCTTGCCTCCCCTCCCCTCCCTCTCACCGGTCATTGAGTTGGTCCCCAGTGCCCGGGAGCAGGTGCACCACAAAGTGGATCGATGTCATGTTTCATTCCCCCTCCCCAGAGGGAGGCGGGCAGAGGCTGGGCATGCAAGGAGGAAATGGATTAGTGGGGAGGAAGGATGGACAAGGGGGAATTTGGGTCGCTCCTTCCACAGAGTCTTGCTCACACTTTGGGACCCTCCACTCCATGCGGAGGAGGAGTTAAGGCAGGGCAGCATGAGCCGCAGGGCTGGGGAAAGAGGGGGGCAGCTCGCGACAATGGGGAAGGGTTTGGTCAGCGCCCCACTCTCACACATGCCACCATCTTAACTTCTAGTGGCCCCCTCTCTCTTCCCTCCCTCCTTCCTTGTGGCTTCTCTGTTGCGACAGTGAATGGCGCATAAGGACTGAAGAGGAAGACAGTGGTGCCGATGTAAGGCCGGCGCGGATTGGCCAAGGGAGAGGAGACTCGGCACTTTTGCATCAGACGTGAAATTTTAAGTGGAGACCGGGCAGGGGGGAAATAGGAGAATTAGGCAACCCCTGTGAAAGGGTTGTTTGACCCCCAAAGGGGTCGCGACCCACAGGTTGAGAACCACTGTTCTAGGGGAATCCATTTCACCATCTTAAGGTGACATGAAGGGGCCATGCAAAGCCCATATAAAGTTATCTGTGAATTGAATCTTGGGGAGAGCTCAATTTGCATCAATTGTTAGTGTTAATTTATTATCACACTTTATTAAATTCTTCTTGCTTTCCGACAGGACTGTAAATTAACTCTGTGATTTAAGGATGCTCCAAAGTTAATGCCACACAGCACCCTATTAAACCATCAGAGCATCTCCTAGCCAGTGTGGGCACTTTACGATGTCCTGGAAGTGTTAGCAGAATAGCACTATCTTTCCCCCCTTCCATCACAACTGTGAAGCAGGATCCTTCACTACAAAAGCAAATCCAGGTGCTAATTGGATATTTTCAGTTTAATTATCAGCTCCCCTTTGATTATATTGTTAGAAATGAACCCTCAAGAATGCTTAATGGAAGCAATTCTTATCTCAGCAAAGTATTTTGCAAAGTTACTTACTGTGCCAACAGGAACAAGCCAGGCAGTAAATGTGGGCAATTAAACAGAGTCATGCTAAAACAGCTCTTGCCATTCCAAGTACATGTGAAAGGGCTATGAAATTTCTTGTTATGTATTGACCATGCGGTCGCCATGGCTCCCATAATTGCAGCCACATGGCCAGAGCATGGCCAGAGCACATGGCCAAGAAACTACCTGAGCTTCAGCCAGGTAGAACAAAGGCCAGGTGGATTCAAACCGGCCACCAATCCTGTACCTAGGTTTCTCCCAGGGAACCTATGAAATGTAAATAGATTTCTAATAGCCTATCAGGCCAGTTGGGTGAGGTCAGGGGATTGTCCCTGACCAGCATAAAAGGAGGGCTTCAAGCCCTGCTTCATCCGGACCAGCAATAAAGATCTAGCTGTTTCACTATTCCATGGACTCCCGACTCCAATACTTATCATTTCTGGTCATTCTTCAGTCTCCATTCCGAAATTCTGTTGAACTTTGTCAGTGTATGGGATAGGCTTGAAGTGATTACGACTGGTGGTAGTGGAAAGTGCTGTCAAATTACAGATGATTTAGGGTGACCCCGCAGGTTTTCAAGGCAAGAAACATTCAGAGGTGCCTCGCCATTGCTTGCCTCCGCATCATGACCCTGGTATTCCTTGGAAGTCTCCCATTTAAATGCTAGCCAGGGCTGACAAGGGATGTGCACAAACTGGTTCATGAACTAAAGTTTGTGACATCATCATCATCAGCCCCCTACTACTTCAGGAGGAGCCACTGCTCAGTGGAAGAACATCTACAAGGTGTGCAGAATGTCCCCAGTTCTATCCCTGGTGTCTCCAGTTAAAGGAATCAGGCAGTAGCTGATGTGAAAGACCTCTTCCTGAGACCCTGGAGACCCGTGGCCAGTCTACCAAGGCAATACTGACCCTGATGGAACAACACTCTGATTCAGCATAAGGCACATTCGTGTGTCCATAAGTACATAAAAGTCTGCATCACAGTGTAACTCAGCAGTGAAGAAGATTTTTGTAATGGATAGTAAATAACGGGTTTAAGTTCTTTTATATTTTACATCAATTACAGCAAACGACTAACTCCTACAGGTCAGGCTAATAATTGTGCGAACATATTCACACAAACTTTGACTTCATTAAAGTCAGTTGATCTAATTGTTTAATGATCCCAAGCTATATGTTAATTTGTTAAATTGCCCATCAACCTCAGCCCGTTCTGTTAAAATTTATTCATCCAATCGTATGACATGCCCTCCATAATGAAACAGTAGCAAGCCAATAAGAAGAGACAAAATTCACTCATTATTTAATACTTATCAGCAACTAAAAGAAATCTTTTTAGGCTGAAGCATGAACTGAGAAATGATGTTGAACAGATTAACAAATTAGTTGAGTATCCTGTAGGGAACGACTTGATTAATAATCACTGAGTAAATTATTTGAAGGGGGGGGGGCTGGATTCTCTTTGTAGCACCTTGGGACTGAGCAACAAACCTGAGGTAGTAGCAAACATTTATATGTCAAGCATCATATTCTTTTAAACAATGAGATCTGCACTGAATTTGTTCTCAGGGTGTGAAGTGATGTGCTATTGGCGTCTTAGAAGTTACTTGGAAGCACAGATGTGTGAAAATGCAAAAGTTTGGTAAATAAATATAGTCACCATCAATGCTCCCTCAAAGCTGTGGAGTCTTGTGAACAAGAATTCTACTTTGTGAGCTACTGGCATTAAAGTTGTGAGCGCGCAATTTGGCTACTGCATAAATTAGTTTGCTCTGGAGCCACCCGTCCTGAGCTAAGACAAAAATTTGTGAGCCAGAGGCTAAATAACTGTGAGCTGGTTCACACTAACTCAGCTTACAGGGAACACTGGTTACAATCAATAAACAAAACAAAGTCATACTGTATCTCATCTTATTTACCAAACTTTCAATATATATCAATATGTAACTTGATATTGTAAAATATTGAGATTTTCAGCGGCCACATCTTGTAATCTGTTGGTCTTTGTTGTTCTTTTATGTATATTTGCTCTTGAAAACTTTAAATAAAATGTTTATTTAACAAAGATGTGCAAAACTTAAAGAGACAAAAGATCATTTATGAAGAAGAGTGTCTGACAGCTTCTCCAGCTGTCACTCTACATCATCACTGCTACTGGTCTTCCAGACAAGAGTCTCAAAATTTGGTCACAGGTCTCATCCTCCTTATTTTCCCACTGTATGGTTTCTTCATGAATCCTAGATGCCAAAGTAAAAAAAAATGGTGTTCTTGAAAGGCAGATGATATCTACTGTGATGCTGCATTAATATGGCCTGTTGGGTTGAGGTATGTGCAGAGGATTCTTACACACACACACACACACACACAATCTTATCAGCTCTGTGGAGGTGTTTAGGTTGACAGAGGGTCATGTGGACCTGGACTGAAATATCAATTATGCCATGAAGCTCTCTAGGTGAGCTCACTAGTCTGGTGATTTGACCTCACCTGCCACAAGGGTTTTTGTGGGGATAACAAGTTGATGTCACCCTGAAGTTTTTGGAAGAAGGGCAACTTAAAAATGCACTAGATACAAAGACAGATTTATAAAAACAAAACAAAAAAACCCCTCAGTTAGCTTCCTTCAGAATCCATTGGATGCTTCACCTAAGCAAGAATCCCCACATTCATCTTGAAATTTCACTGTAAGCAAAAATTCAGTAGTGACTCAAGATGACCCACTGCCACCAGCAGAAGCAGTTTGCACCAAGGTCACCAAGAAAGACCAAACTACACTTCCCAAGCCCAAACCTTCTTCACTTTCTTCTGAAGAGGAAGAAGAAGAAAGACTGGATTTATACCCTGCCCTCAGAGTGGCTTACAATCTCCTTTTCCTTCTTCTTCCCACAACAGACATCCTGTGAGGTAGGTGGAGCTGAGAGAGCTCTTTTGAAAACTGCCCTTGAGAGAACAGCTCTGAGAGAACTGTGACTGACCCAAGGTCACCCAGCAGGCTTCATGTGGAGGAGTGAGGAATCAAACCCAGGTCTTCAGATTATAGTGTGCTGCTCTTAACCATTACACCAAACTGGCTCTCACTAGTTGATTCTGGCTTTAAGCAATACCACCTACCAACCTCCTCAAAAGTTTTTTTTTAAGGGACAGCCTCAAATCCCTAAATATCACCCCACCACTAGCTAAATCGATTCTTTGATAGGGTATATGCCCCAGATATGGGGTTTTCCCACGTTCTAATTTCCCTCACTTATGTGTTCCTGTTGCTTTGGGGGTTTTTTTTCCCCTGTTCCTCATGTGTTTTGCTTCCTCTAGTGGTCAATGTGACATTACATCACTTTATATCCAGCACATCTCCCTGCAGATTGAAACTACATGTTTTTATGCCAGACATAATGTGATGTAATATCGAATGAACCACTAGAGGGAGCAAAACATATGCAGAACACCCTGAAGTAACAGGAACTCACAAGTAAGGAAAATGAGAATGTGAAAAAAACCATGTTTCCATAGGCAATCATCCTTTCTTTCCTAAAGGCTTGGTTTAGGCACTGGCCCTTCCATGCATTAAGTTGTATGGAAATAAACAGAGCATGTAGCAACAGATCTATATAGAATGCACCCATATAGGGCTGCCAAGTCAGCCCGGGGGGCGGGGGATCCCCCGCTACAGGGGTTCCCGATCTGCCGGCCAGCATTCGGCCAGTGGGGGAAACCCCACCCCTGAAGTCGTCCAGCCTGGATGACTTCCCCCGCGCCGGGGAAGCTCCAGGGCACCAGAGGACTCCCCCCCGCCGGTAAGACTTGGCAACCCTACACCCATACCACTAAGATCCATGTTGAAGTTCTTATACCAGAATTTACAAAGGATTTACTGTGAAAATATATACAAAGGGGTACATGTATTATATAAAATCATTTTAATGTAAAATTTAGTTTGCATACCAAAAAAAGTTGATAATGGCTACTGGTTCCCTCGCTCACTTCAGCCACTGAGCATACTAAGTTGCATGCATACCACAGCATGCATACCACACCCGTCCCCCCCGCCCCGGCTCTCTTCTGCTGTCATCTTCTCTTGGCTGCTCCAGCCATGGGAGAAAATGGGACTTTTATCATTGAGATTGGGGGGATTCTTTGAGTGGCAAGGGGGGCAGTGGCAGTGATGTTGCCATGTCAGTGATGCCCCTTTCCATTCTTCTCCCCCCCAAAACTCCTAGTAGTCAGTAATATTTTTATCCCTACATATTGAAAACGACAGAGCAGTTCAGCAGTTATGAAAGTATGCTTTGCAATAATAATGATGACGATGATGAAGATGAAGATGAAGACGACTCCCCAAAACTTACCTATCATTTTGAATCAGACCAGAGAATGGTTTGAAGCCACATAGAGAAAGAGCATAGCTTCTCACAGTGTTCTAGGCTGGCAGGGATTTTTTTTAAAAACAAGATTTACAGTGAAATCCTATGCAGAGCTGTATCCGTCTTTGGATGTTGAAATCAATGAGGAGGCTGGGATAACTATATATAGGATTCTAGTGTTAAATCCTCAGCGCAATAGCTCTGAATTGCTGCCATTCATAAAAGACTGATCACACTCGAAAGAGAATAACCTGGAGCTATGTCCTCGGTTTGATAATAAGGCAGCATCTCACTTAGTGAATGGACTGGATGACCTTCAAATATCCGAACAACTAGATGTATACATAAGCGAGAGTGCTATTTGCACTGAAATATGCTCCCAACTGATCAATTCTGTTAAATGAAGCGCTGCTTTAAGAGTACAAAATCCAACACAGCTTCCTATAGCTGAGGAATACCTCCATTAAACATACCAGCCCACAGGCAGCTCGCCTTTCCAAGAGAGGCTTCAGTGAAACACTTGGGAAACCAGTGATTTCTCCATAAGAAATTGAAACGTTCTCGTGGAGGGATGGGAGGTTGTGGCTTACTGGTCAAGCATCTGCTTTGCATGCAGAAGGCCCTGGGTTCAGTCCCAGGTACCCCCATTGAAAAGGACCAGGTAGAAGGTGGTGTGAAAGACCTTAGCCTGAGATCCTGGAAAGCCACTGCAGAGAGCACTGACACTGATGGCACAATGGTCTGATTCGTTATGAGACAGCTTCATGCATTTGTGTGAAATCAGGATATTTTAATAGGACCAGACAGCTTTCAAAGTCCCTAGAGCTCATCGTACACCAGTTCATCTCACAGTCGATTTGGCCCTTGTAAACAGGGAGCTGATTTTTTTGTCAAACACTTTGGCTGTTCGCAAATAGTTCAGCCCTGCTTGCCAGGTTGCTTTTCACGTGTTCAAACACTGCAGTGCAGGGCAATGCAATCCACAGTGTTTTGTGCAGGTGCTTTCTGATACAGCCTGACTGAAGTCCTACTTCCCTCTCTTCCACAGACCTGCTGCCACTGCTTTCTGTTCAGGACTCACAGAAAAATCATCAGTGAGTGCATCAGTCACTCACCAACATTATAAATGAACTTTGTAGTTTTTGGGGTGTTTTTTTAAGTACTGTCTGGTGTTTGAATCTACATTATCAGTGTTATTTGGTGCATGCACATTTTTGCACAGCTTTACGGAAAGTGTAGTTAAGGCCCGGGGGGGGGGGGGGGGAGAGCTGTCATTCTGTTGCAATATAAAGATAAATGATCCCCTGACTTATTAGAGATTAATTTTCAGTGATGATGCTACAAGCAATCCTGTGCGGGTAAACTCAGAATCCTAACCAGGTCAACTGAGTGGGGTTTACTGCCAGGAAAATGTTCTTACGCTGTAAACTAGCTAGTCTACATTGTGCCACAGAACTTTCTGTGTCTTTCTATTGAATGATTTGTTAAGGAGGGAGTCATTCCATGGCTTATGGCAGTGAAATTAATATTCATAAGTACATAGCCTCAGGACTGGGAAGTTACACCGTTCCATGATATTGTTCCCAATGATCATTCCAAGCCTTTTGCAATAGCAGCCTTCTTGGTGAAAGAGGGAGATCAAGGATTCTTGAAATCATCATCATCATCATCATCATCATCATCATCATCACAATAACAACAACAACAATAACAACAACAACAACAATAACAACAATAATAGTTGTCATTGTTGTTGTTATTGTTTTATTTGGCAAGAAGGATATCTACAGACTGATCCTCCCACCGAAACAAATTGTGTTCCATATTTGGGTCAGTTTTTGGTTCTTGCCCATAGAATTGTTAGAAGTTTGAAGCTAAGTATTATCAGAAACATGTTGTGTTGTAAAACTATCCATTTAATTCAAATAATTCTGTGTGTGCATTTTGAAGACAATGGAACTTCTAAGAAGAAGATAAGAAGAGCCCTGCTGGATCAGACCAATGGCCCATGTCCTCTAGCTTCCTTGTCTCCTACAGTGGCCAACCAGATGGTCTAGGAAGTCCTACAAATAGGAAGTTTGCCTTGGCTGCTAGGAAAATTAGAGCAAACGTGGTTTCTGAGAAAATACTTATAAAATTGAATTGTAATTTTTGGGTTTGACTGAGAATTGAAAATTTTAAAAGATGCCTGTAATTTTAGAATTTTAAAATCTTTTGGGTGTAAATACGTTTTAACTTGTAAAAACAAACCACCATATACAATAAAAATATTACTACTACTACTACTACTATTATAAATAGGAAGCACATATCTGTTCTAGGAAGTTCCAGGCCTCCTTCTTTTAGGCTGCGGTCACACTGGAGGTTTGGCATGATCTAGTGGCACCTCTATTTGCAGCAGTTTAAATCGTCATAGGAAGGGGTGACCAGGCAGGACACACTGAAGCCACTCCTCCATGCACCAGTCCCATGCTGAAGCATCCACATTACTGGCACCTTAACCACAGAGCACAGCCCTTGCTGGAAATGGGGGTCACTTATGCTTATATGCACTCAGGGGTCATTTGGGGCCGGAGCGAGCCAAAGCAGTGGTCTGGCAGCCCACAAGCAGGCAAATGTGGTGGCAGCAAGCCCCACTCCCAGCAGACTGGTGAGGGAAACAAAAAGAGAAAGGTATTTAAAGTTTAAACCCTTTCTCTCTAGAATCGTGCTGCTGCAAGTGGCACAATCTCCCATAGTATCCTATGGCCCCATATTGCATCCAATCATGACAGGGGGGTTCAGACGTCAGGAAAAGCAGAGTGGAAGCACTGGCATATGTAAAGACTGGGCTTTCCCGGTGTCGGCAAACTCCATTTCTAGGATGGGATAGACCCGGATGTCGACAACTGGGGCATGGATTGTTGTCTGAGTATGCTCTTTAAATCCACAAAGGTAACACAACTGTATAGGTGCAAACTGCTTGTGTGACCATACCCTTAGTGCTGCAAGTCAGCACTAGTATTCAGAGATTATACATCGGCTCTGAGCGTACAGTCCGTGTTTGGCTACCGTGGCTCATTAATATTGATGGGACACTGATGGACCTGTTCTCCATGAATTCTTTTAATTCTCTTTTTAAAGGAATCTACGTGAGTGTTCAGTCCTGCATTTCAGCATTGGTTGCAGGTTTGCTTCATTTATAAAGTCCACTGAGTCTGAAGGGGATTACCCATGAGACAAATGTATTTATAATCAGCAATATATGCCCTATTAACATGGCAGCTTCCTGAAAGGAGAAAACAATTGTTTATTAATTGTACTTATTTGGAGCCCAGTCTGATGGCTCATGGTTCTGCAGCCTTCTTGTGCAACTCGTAGTACTGCCAACTCCAGATTGCAACATTCCTGGTGATTTTGAGGCAATGCTCGGGCGGGGGAGAGTTTGGGGAGGGAGCTCTGCAGAAATATAATGGCAGGGAGTATACAGAGATCAGTTGCAATTTTTGAGTGAACTCCAGATCTTGCCTGGACGTTGGCAACCTTACCTTCTGTGATACCTGAATGGAAATATCTCCTGGGGATCCCAAGCTTCCTTGAGCTTCTTGAAGGACAGTTGAGATAGCCCTGTAATCAATAAATGCATATTTTCCATTCTTAATGTCAGTATGGTTTACAACTGAGACTTGGTTACTTCAGCAGTGTGAATGATGTGGTGTTTCTTTGGAGCATTCTCTGACCTGAGATCCATTTCACAAAGTAACTGGGAGACTGCTGCTTCAATTCTCATCACAAATTCCCTAGATCCCCAGTGCGGCAGCTGCCAGTGTGTTCCCTGGTGCCCACTAACTTCTTCTTCAAAGCAAAAAAGCCAGTCCTATCTTATCCACCTCAATGAGGAAGAGAATGTGTACCTATACAGAAGACCACTTGATAAACAACAATTACAGAAAAATGACCCTGTTTTCTCTTACCTCTATATAATTATGTGAAGGCAGTAGGTCAAGAGGAAGAAGAAGAAGAGGAGGAGGAGGAGGAGGAGGTTGGATTTATACCCCATTCTTCACTATCCAAAGAAGTCTCAGAGTGGTTTACAATCCCTTTCCATTCCCCTCTTCACAACAAACACCTCATTAGGTAGGTGGGGCTGAGAGCTCTTTCAAGAACTGCTCATGAGAGAACAGCTGTGAATAAACGTGTAACTGACCCAAGGTCACACCAGCAGCTGCATGTGGAGGAGTGGGGAATCAAACCCGCTTCTCACAGATTAGAGTCTGCACTCTTAACCACTACACCCAACTGTCTCACATTAGGAAGTCCTAACATGAGACAGATCGACTCAATAAAGAAAGTCATGGCCTTCAGTCTGCAAGACTTGAGCAAGGCTGCTAAATGATAGGGCATTTTGGAGGTCATCGATTCATAGGTTTGCCATAAGTCAAAAGCAACTTGACGGCACGTAACACAGCTGTGGGAATCGACTTAGAACTGTGTCAAAACACACCTTTTCACTCAGGGTTTTAATTAGGAGATTTCATCTTAGCATCTTTTTATGTTTGGCTTCTGTTGTCTGGATAGTTTTTAATGCTCTTTATGCCCGGTGACTTGTTTTTAATTTCTTGTTTTTATATTGTTACATTGTTTTATTTATAAGCCCCTTGGAGGAGGGCTTTAAAGAGGTGGCATAGAAATATCCTAAATAAATAAACGAACTAAATAATTCTAGCTTTTAAATAGTGCATCTCATCTGTCCAATCGTCGCTTCTTACGGCAGCTGATCTCTTTGGTTCTGGTGCAAATCCTTTCGTTCTAATCCCCTTCCTCCCCACCACCACAACCTAGTCTGTTGAACGTTGCTTCTGAATTTGCACATGAAAGTGACAAGCTTGGCTTGTTTCTAACAAGAAGTGATGGCAGCAGAGGCAAAAAGAGGGATAAATTGCTATTGGCATCCTTCTTAAAAGTTATAATCTCACTCTCTGTGTTTCCGACATAGTCACAGACAGATGCATAAAACATCTGCTCTCGTAATCATTCACTGACAGAAAACATGGCCACTCAAACCAGCAAAACATCTTAAAATGAGGCTAAACTGGGGGAAAGAAATCCATTCCACTAATTGAGAAGGGAATTGCCAGCAACCACTCTGAAAATAAATAGTCTCACGGGCTTTAGTCGTTGAAATAAGAAATGCTGAGCAGGCAGCTTCTGCTTTATATCATGCAGAAGAGTCACCCCACAGACTCGAGCACCTCCATCTTGTACAAGGCAAGCGACTTGTTTCAGTCGAAAGAGTCAGACAACGGGTTGGATCCAGCCAGCTTATTCTCACCTACTTCCTTTCATTATTTCAGGCCTGATGAGAGAGAACACTTCAGTATGGTTGGGCTGGAACCAGGGACATCTGAATTCAAATCCCTATTGAGCTCCGGGAAATACCTACGGTATCTTACAGGAGAGGAGAACAATGGATGCTACTCTGAGGTCCTCAGAAGAAGAATGGGATAAAAATGACATAGGATGGTAGAGAAAACAAAGTGTGAGGCAGTATTTTAATTACACAGGGAAGGCAGAACCAGCATTCCATTTTACAGAATGGGGGTACTATTTGCTAAAAATGTGCAAATTTAAGAAATATCTTTATTTTGCTTTACATGAAAAATCCCTCAAAGGCCTCACAAAAAGACATCAAACGTTGCTTCAAATGACACATCTTTGCCCCCACTGTCTTTCCTTTTGTTCTGGGCATGTACTCAGCATCACATTAAGTTGCCAGTTCTGGCCTCGAGTGATTCGTTTAGCAGTAAGGAACGAACGGCACAGTCTTTCCCCTTTGCTCACGAAAGTCAGTTGTTGCCTGCAGATCAATTCTACTCGAGTTAATTTGGGGCCTGCAGCATGTCTTTAGTAAACACTGCATTATAAAAAATGCAAAATATGCCAGACCATCCATTTAAAAGATATCATTTAAGATGAGCGGAATCCACTATATTAATCTTTTATTGGTACACAGCTCTGAAATGAAGTATTAATGGAAAACAGAGTACAAACAAAAATTGTCAAGTCTTTCTAACACAAGGCAAGTTCTGTGGAGATTACTTAGTGCAAGTGGAGAGTAGCATGGTTAAACAAGCTGTTCAGAGGTTTGTTTTTGTACAGGCCTTCACTCACACACACACACACACATTGCTTCAGTGGACTGGTACCTAAATGCATGTGCCAACCCATGAACTTTTGGTGCTACAGGTTCTGTTTTCCTCTTCCAGAGATCACTGGGAATTCCACTGCATCTGAAAAGCATTTGCACATTTTAAGTAACAGAGGCAGAAATATTCTCATTGTGCACTGGAGACAAGTGTTTTGTCATAGCTGATAGCACTTACATTGCATTTTAGAGTAATTCAATTATCTTCCCAAACAGTAAGCTGCCTGTTGGGGAGAGGTGGCCCTATTAAAAGCTTCCAGCGGAAGACTTCTCAATGGATTGCTTTTTCCTAAAGCTTTAAAAATACAGATGATGATTTGGTGGGTTGCCCTCCATCCTGCACAGTACCATATCTTGGAGGACTAAACCACAGTCAGTGGTGTTTATCTTTTTACAACCCTAGTGGGGCCACTTCTCCCTTTTAGTTCCATTTGCAATTCAGTCTAATTGAGAAGTCAAGCGAAAGAAGTGGCACAGAGCATTATTAGATAGGATGCATGCAATGTGCTGTAAAAGAATGCATTCAGACATGCAATATGACTTCCAGGGAGGAAGTACAGTACATTTGTAGCCACCTCCTCGAGTATGCAATCAAAGACAGGTTTATATGGAAGCCACCATTTTATGGTGTTTCACGATCATCTCCCTTTTCACATTGCTTAATTTTCTTTTGTCTGTCCATTTGAGGCAATGGTGGTAGTGGAGGTGGTGTTTCAGATACGTGCTAGCTGAAAGGGAACATATCTTAAGAGAGCCAGTTTGGTGTAGTGGTTAGGAGCACAGACTCTAACCTGGGAGAACCAGGTTTGATTCCCCACTCTTCCACTTGCAGCTGCTGGATGACCTTGGGCAAGCCATAGTTCTGTCACCCTATCCAACACAATCTTTGCAAGACTTCTTTGTTGTATCCATGACATACAGAATTAATTTTTTTAAAAACACACACACCTTGATGCCCACTGATTTCCCAAGATGGGCAAAATGTGTGTGAATACAGTCGGCAAATTGTCCCTTGGTATCTTGATGAGATCTTAGCAGCTAGTCTAGTGTAATGGTTAGGAGCATGGACTCTAATCTGGGAGAACTGGGTTTGATTCCCCATTCCTCCATATGCAACTACTGGTGTGACCTTGGGTCAGTCACAAGTTCTCTCAGAGCTGTTGTCTCATGGGCAGTCCTCAAAAGAGCTCCATCAGCCCTACCTACCTCACAGGCCCTGTTCCCTCTAAGCTGAGTTAATGTGAGCTAGCTCACAGTTTTTTAGCCTCTGGCTCACACATTTTTTGTCTTAGCTCAGGAAGGAAGGCTCCAGAGCAAACTAATTTCTGCAGCAGCCAAATCGCTTGCCCACAACTTTAATGCCAGTATCTCACAAAGTAGAATTTTTACTCACAAGACTCCACAGCTTAGAGGGAACATTGCTCACAGGGTGTCTGTTGTGTGGAGGGGAAGGAGACTGTAAGCTGCTCTGAGACTCCTTTGGATACTGAAGGGCAGGGTATAAATCCAATCTCTCTTCTTCATAATCCATCTCCATAAAGTATGAAAGCTGATGTTCTCTCTTATTGTGGTGTGAAGTTTTCAACATGAGAAAAGAATTATCTCACAGAAGGGATGGGCTCAACATCTGCCCCACCTCACCCACTGCTGACACCAGAACTGGTCTGGATTCCAGTTGATGAAGGGGAAAATACAGCTGTTGTTTTCATGTCCTGTTGGAAGGATTGCTGAAGGCATCTGAATGGCTTCAACAGTAAGCACCTGCTACAGCTTCTCAGAGCCTTTGTGGAGGATTCTGGAGATATGGTATGACATGCGTTCTGTTCCTGTGGCACATAAGCCAGGCCTGTTCTCACCAGCATCCCATGTGAATGGAGCGTGTGCCTCCAGTGGCACCCGATACTCCCTTGCACATTGCACATTTCATGGAAGATCAATAATACTAGCTGAAGTTTTCATTAGGGGACGCATGTCTGCCTTGACTGATCATCAGATTGAGAAACCCTAACAAGCTTCTTAGGAACCACAAAGTTCTTTTTAGGAAACCATTTGCATAATTAATTGGTGCTTCTACGTTTCAAAACCAAGAAAGAAATTCCTTATGAGATATTGGAGCAGGGTTAAAAACAAAGGCAAATTCCATCTTATTTTGATTGATAGTAGTAATAAAATCCCCATTGGAAAAGAGGGATTGGTTGCTGGACTTCCTTGCCAAACAATGAATTGGATCACACCAGCTTTACTGCTGCTTAAAAACAAAACAAAAACAAACAAACAAAAACCCCCAGAAGGGATGGTCTCCTTAGATCACCAAAAAGGTGATGTTGGAGATCATAGGACTGAATGGACAGAAGCTGTGTGAGTTCAGGTCTGTGGTAAAGCTGGGAACGGGATGGGACGGAATGAAAAAAAAAGTAAGCTGGACCTTCCGTGTCAATCAATAGCTTGAGGAAAGCATCACCTTTTCCCATGTAAGCAAAAAGCAGTGTCTGCTTAAGATGCATCAATGACTGGAATAGATAAAAAGCCCAGAGTTGTCATTTCCTTTGCTATAAGGCAGCTCCTAGACTTCAAATTTAAACAACGTGTTTCAAAATCCAGTTTTAATCAGAGGCAGCACATGAGTGCTAAGGATAGCCTTGGGCTTTTGTCCCTTAGCAAATCCATTTCCCTTTTGATGCTAAACTACTTTGTCTTGAGTCTGGAAAGGCATTCCACTAGCACTTTTGTAATATTTCTCGGTTTAGCTGCACCCAGCCTTGTCCAGTTACTTATAGTGACTGGGAATATTTGTAGTAGGTTGGTATTTTACTTCCTTTTTTGTGTATATATATTTATTGGTGTCAATTTTTTTTGTTTTTTTTAATTGTTGTATCACTATGCCATTAAAAGGTCCTTCCTTCCTTCCTTCCTTCCTTCCTTCCTTCCTTCCTTCCTTCCTTCCTTCCTTCCTTCCTTCCTTCCTTCCTTCCTTCCTTCTCTTTCCTAGCAACTGAGTATGCATTTCTTGATGAGATAGTAGTTGAATATATGTATGGATGGGGGGGGGGGGTCCTTTCTCAGCTAAATAGATGGATGTCACATGTGAGTACATCAATGCTCACATGGATAACATGACAATATTTGCTCCACCGCTCCTTTTAATGGAAATACTGTTCTATCAGACTTAGTCTTCAGCTGAGATCTCCCCTCTTCCCTGCTATCAGGGGAAGAAGAGGCAATAGCCAGGTACCCTTCCAATATTCATGGACTCAGCTCCATCTGAGACCTTCCTTCCTCCCAATTACCAGCTACTGTGAGGCCAGAAGGAGGAGATGCAGCACCCAGGGCTTTTCCCACTATACCTGGAACAACCTTCAGCTGATATCTCTCCTCTGTAAAGGAGCACACCATGAAACACAGTTTTGGTCACCTAAGTTCATCACATAAAACTGGCCTTTCTTAAAAAGGGGGAGGGGTTCTGTTCTTTAAACCTCCCTCCCTGCTACTGGGCTAGAGAAGCAATAGTCAGATAGCCTTCCTCTGTTCCTGAATTCAGCTCCAGCTTGACAGGTCCTCTTCTTGTAGCTACCAACTTTCATCAATGATCTCAAAGGCCAGGAGAAGCAGCAGCAGCCTGTCCGCTGTGAAGCAGCACAGTCCACTGTGCCTGGATCCAGCTCTATCTGAGACCTCCTCTTCTCTTAGCTGGCATCTTACATCAATGAGACTAGAAAGAAGATAGCATAAAGGAATAGAATTAGAGTATATGAATGTACTAAGGATAATTAGATAATGAAGTTGTTTTTTTAGAATTATATAAGAATATAGAAAGTAAGAATTGGTATATAAGTATTTTAAAGATATATAACCGTTACCAGAAATGTAAACATAGATATAAGTATTACTATTTTGGATAAAGTAGAAAATGTGTTATGCTTCAGATGTGGTGGGAAACCGCTAATACAAGATAAAAATAAGACTATACAAATAGAACAAAATGTTATATAATATGGAAAAAAGGATTTGTATAAGATAAATGTATTAATCTTAATGTTTTGAAAAAATAAAAAAAATTCTTTACCAAAAAAAAAAAAATGAGACTAGAAAGAAGGGAGGCACCAACCAGCCATCTTTCCTCATGCCTGGATCCAGCTCCACCTGAGAGCTTCTCTCCTCTTAGCTGGCATCTTTCATCAATGAGACTAGAAAGAAAGGGAACAGTAGCCAGACATCTTTCCTCATGCCTGGATTCAGCTCCAACCAAAAGCTAAAGTAAAAAAAAAAAAAAAAAAGGCAAATGAGCAGCCCCCAGGTATCCAGTGTTTTTTTTTTTTTTTAAGGTGTGAGGGTTGAAAATTGTGGTAAAAATCCAGTATACGGATAACACAAATACATTTGAATAAACCAGACTAAAATGATCAGGGATCCCTTTGTGAAAAGTTCTACTTTTTTCTTCAAAAGAGCTCATGCTAGTTAAAAGTGTTTTTCTGAATTTCAGGCAAGCATACCAATAATTCAATTTCCCAGCATGCAGTGAGGTGTGCAGATATATCAGAAACAGTTCTCAAGATGGAGAGCTTCTCCCACCTGCCTTAGGCCTTCCTCCCTGGCCAATGTAATACAAACAGCCACATCAACAGACTCAGCTTGCAGAGCATATCTAGAATACATGAACCAGTCAACAATATCCTCTTGCGCTGCCTTGGCTAGCCCAGGCAAACCTGATATCATCAGATCTCAGAAAGTAAGCAGGGTTGACTCTGACAAGTACTTGGATGGCATACCATGGGCAGGAGGCATACCTTGGCATACCATGGGCAGGAGGTGGGGGCAGGCTTTATTCAGCCACCTCTCTGAATATCCTCCAGGCCTTCAGGAGGGGCCAGTCACCAGAGGTCGCTGTGACTTCCAGGTGCACACATAGTCAAACACCAGAGCTCACTATGACAGGCCATCATAGCTTCCATGTGCACACACACTCACACGTTCCCTCTCTCACTCTCTCTCTCTCTCACACACATGAAAGAGACCAAAAAACAAACAATGTCCTTTTGAGTGACACAGCTAGTGAATAAAAGGTTAACATACACGCACAATGAAGAAGAGAAGAGATTGAATTTATACCCTGCCCTTCACTCAAAGTCTCAGAGTGGCTTGCAAACTCCTTTCCCCTCCCCTCCCCACAACAGACACCCTGTGAAGTAGGTGGGGCTGAGAGAGCTCTGACAGAAACTGCCCTTGAGCTCTGCCCTTGAACAGAGCTCTGACAGAAACTGCCCTTGAACAGCTCTGACAGAACTATGGCTTGCCCAAGGTCATGCAGCAGCTGCAAGTGGAGGAGTGGGGAATCAAACCCGGTTCTCCCTCATTAGAGTTCATGCTCTTAACCACTACACTAAACTGGCTCCCTCTCACAACAAAGTCCAGCCTCCCACAACAAAGTTTTTTCAGATAAGTCATTTCTCTAAGAAGCCATTATCTGCACATAATTTCATGCCAAGGAGAGTACTGGAAAGAAAAATCTGAAATGGAGTGAGATCCTAGCATAGCATTCATTTAGTGAAGTAGCTTGATTCTTGGTGGCACCTCTCCTCCCTTGTTAACTGGAAATGCACAGTATGATTTGCAAATCAGAGTGAATTATGTGTGTAATCAATCTAATATGAAAAGCAAAATATATTTGAAAAAGCTCCCCGATATGTCTCTGGTCATTTGGACAGGGAGACACTCTGCCAAATACAAACCCATTGCCTAGTAATGAGACTCTAATTTTCCTTTTCTCTCATCAATCTGTTGGCTTTTCAGCTCCCTTGGCTATCTATCAATTGATTTTTTTTCCCAACATGGGCAGATTTTGTTCTCATTCAGGCTTGTCACAGCCAACTTTCAAGTTCTTCTCTTTTGGAAAACATTTGCACTCTCCACCCCAGAGTGTCCCCGATGCATTGTGAAGACCGAGGTAGCAGCTGGCATCCCTTGGCAGCTACCCGGATATAACAATAAGAAAACCACCAGGCCCACTTCAGTAACATCCAAAACCTGATAATCCACCTGCGCTAAGGTCTCCAAAACCAAGACTATGTTGAACATAAAGGTGCTGGAATGAAAGATGATCTTGCATCCATTCCAAACCACATTCTGTTCCACAAAGGTGATTCTCATTTTAGAATGGAGGAGTGCATCAGGTCTCTTAATCCCTGACCCTCCCCTGCTTTGACACCAATGAGAATACTGATGCTGATTTCACTTTATAGTCTCAGGTTCACATGCCAGTACCTTCCACTGCACATTTATACATGTTTCAGTCCAGGAGAGATCAGTGGAAACTAATCTGTGCTGAAGTGAGCCATTTATGTGTGGGTGAAAGAGAACAGCTTGTACGAATGGAAAATGTTTGGACAGTAAGGGATGAAAGAATTTTGTTTTTAAAAGCTGCAAAAAGAAGACAGAGTTTTGACTGAGTAAACTTCCAGTACTTTCCATTTGTCATTGTAATTTGCAACCAGGAGAGAGGAAAAAAAGGGGGTTATCTTTTCTCTAGGGTCCCTCCCTCTACCTCACCAAGATCATAGCAAGAAGTTAGCTGTAAAGATGTGCAGCCCATACTGGTTCTTGTGATCAGTGTAAAGGGATGTACAACTGACACAGGCTGATGAATCTAGAATGTCTGGAATGGGGAGAATAAAAAAGATGGGAGGTAGAATGGACAGGGTATTAGACTGGGATATGGAGGACCCAGGATCAAATCCTCACTCTGCATTGGAAGCAGGCTAGGTACACTTGGGCCAGTCATACACTCAGCCTAACCTACCTCACAGGGCTGTTGTGAGGATAAAGTGGAGGAGAGCACAATGTTGTATGCTACTTTGGACCCGCTTTGGAGAGAAAAGTGCAATATAAATGAAGCAAATGAATAAAATAAATAAAATTTCTGAAATAAGAATTTTTAGTCTTCTAAATTATAGTTGTCTGCAGTAGAACTCTTCTATGCACCACGCATCTCTATCATCCCTTGGATGGTTTATGTATACCACGCTGGCAGCAACTTGTTTGGATTGTTATCCAAGCAAACCTATGAGATTATTATTACTCTTCTTGTTGTTGTTGTTATGAATTGTTACAGTCAGATATTTGACTTGTAGATGGTGTTCTGCAATTTGAGATCTAGCCAAGCTCAAGGATTTTTGCTGTTCCGAACAACCTTGTCTTCTGGAGCTGAGCTGGTGTCATTTGTCTAATGCCCAGAATGTCCAGATGTTTCTTGAGACTTCTAGGCACTGCTCCAAGGGCTCCAATGACAACTGGCATGATGGTAATCTTCTTTTCCCATAGGTGCTCTAACTCTATTCGTAGGTTTTTGTATTTTGTGGCCTTGTCCTGTTCTTTCTTTTCTTCTACTCTGCTGTCTGCTGAGACTGCAATGTCAATCATTCAAACCCTATTTATCATTTTTTTCTACAATGGTGATCTCAGGGGTTTCATGCTGCAGGTGTTTGTTTATTTGTAATCAGAATCCCCAAATAATCTTTGTTTCATCATTCTCTTGCCTGGTTTGGGCTCCCATGAATTTCTGGCGGATGGTAAGCCATACTTCTTGCAAAGATTCCTGTGCAACATAGCTGTAACTCTATTGTGACATTATTTATAACCAGTCTGAGCAATTTTACTACATTTACTGACATGTGATCATCATAATCTCCTCCTCCTCCTCCTTCATCACAGTAATATATTTAACTGGTAAATGGTGTTCTGCAATTCAAAATTTAGCCAAGTTTTTTTTGGGGAATTGCAGATGTATAATCACAAGACTTTTCTTCTTCAAGGTGTAAAAAAATACAAGGACAGAGCTTTTTTCACTCAGTCTTATGCCATTCCTCTCTTCACTACAGCCTCTGCCTTACATGGCTTTTGCAGGTCCTGTGATCCCCAACACAGCCCTTTTCGATGGTCAGATGGGACCCTTTCCTTCTTCGTCATCCCTAGCAGAAAGACTGGCTGGATTCAGCTTGTAAAGTTGCCCTACAAGCTTATTGCAGTACAGGCAAGCCAGCTCATGCATCACATTTTGCATCTGATCTCACATTCACACCTGATAATGTGGAGATGTATAGGAAATGTTAATGACCTGAATTGGTTCTTCATGTATATTAATCTGAATACTCAATGAATTGTTAAATACTTCACTGTTAAATGAATACTCAAGTCTGAAGGGACAGTCTTCCAGAACTTGTTGAGTGATTTGTCACCAAAACTTTCCTCCCTCAATTTGCATTGGCAGCTATGAGTTTCTGGCATGGCATTTCACAGTATTAAGTTTCATTGTGTCTGTATCATAAATAAGGACTCTGATTGATTCAGCAAACTCATTTTTCGCTGTCCTGGCACATGGAATTCAATGAGCTTAGGTAAGATGTTTGTAGATACAGCAAGAAAACAATTGGCATATGAATGCTATTAAAAACAAACAAATATTAGCAGCTGCCCATCAAAAGAAATTCCCATTGAGGAACTTCATGAGTCTTATCAAAAGTATTTTGGATTTTCTCAAAATCTATATTTGCTTGAGAACGGAACTCCCAATTCACACCATATATTACCTGAGGCATGCTCCAATTGCCTTGTTCCTCCCCTTAAATTTCTACTTTTACGAATTCTTTTGATTTGAAATTCCATAGTTGGTTGCCTAAGGAGGAACCCCAAGCTTGCTTTGGATTTTACTAAAGGCAGACATTGGTTGTCATATGTAAACTCCATATAGTTTACATGTTGACTGAATCACCTCATGAAGAAAAAAGTATATTTCAATGGATATAATACCTAAATTCATCCAAGAGGCACTGAAGGAAGATGTCTCACTACGTTTACAGGGTTGGTGGCCTTGCTTGACAAAAGCACATATTTTCTTGATCCTCTCCCTTCTAACACATACATAACATTAAATGTGAATTGGCTTTTTATATAAATGTTCAATTCATGCTGTCTCTCCATTAACTATGGGATAGATCCAACGTAACCTGGAGAGCCCAGCCCTGACCCAGATAGCCCAGGTTAGCCTGATCTCATCACATCTCAGAACCTAAGTAGGGTCAGCCCTGGTTAGTACTTGGATGGGAGACCACAAAGGAAGTTCTAGATTGTTATGCTAAGGCAGGCAATGGCAAACTGCCTCTGTTCATCTTTCCTTGAAAACTCTACGGGGTCACCATAAATCAGCTGTGACTTGATAGCAAAAAGCAAAACAAAAAAATGCATTATCCAACCAGCTTGTCTGCCAGTGAAAAAGGAAGGATGTGTGCCCTTGCACCACCAAAAATGCTATGCTAAGAATCATATGTGGACAAAAGCCAGGTAGGTTAGTGTCTATAGGAAGGTGGAGAACTGGGTCCAGCCTAAATGTTATTTTCATTGTGGAGGGGAAGGAGACAAGACCACTCCACCACCACAAGAGGATGGTGCGATGTGTAGAAACTGGTGCATCAAAATATCAGGTAGGAGTATCCTTTATTCTATTCCATGTGTTTTTCTTCTGCCATGAACTCAAGGTATCGATCCCACGAAGTCTCCCATTCAGAGACTGATCCAATCCAGACACACTTAACTTCAACAAGGTTGCTGTGTCATGTGACTCCCATACCTTGCTTTATGCATGTTACATCAGCCACGAGACTGAAATTTCCCCACATGCATCCCATTTACCCCATGGATGCCTTAAGCTCTGTGTGATATTCTGTGGTGGTACTTAACACATGAGTAAGCTTGTTAAGACTGGGAAGCAAATCCTTAAAAGCTGAAGGAAAGTTTCCGCCTCATCAGTACAATGTAATAAATGAGTCAAACAGGGATGCTATTTATGAAAGTCAAAGATGTTTCTCTCATTAAACTCCATGTTTCTGACAGAGCAGGAAAGCTGTTCAGTGACCTGGAAATGTCCCAAGACAGCCAGTCAGCGACGGACTAAGAAATGTGAATTGACAACCCACTGTACATTTCCACTGGTCAGCTTCCTGACCATCTCTTTTCACCATTTTACATGCAGTAAAAAAAAAAAAGAAAGAATCTCAAACATATTACGGAACAACAATTTGTGTAAAATGCTGAGTTCAATTTACATTGAATAGATTTTTTTTTCTTTTCTAAAAAGTGGAGGAAGCTAGTAACTTACTTATATTCCAGTGGTGTGACTATTTCAAGGTACAGCTCACTAAAGGTAGGGCTATTATTTTTTCTGTCTTTATAAATAAGATTAGCAGAAGTGTTAATATATACATGCATCTCCATACCCTGGCTTTTGATGTTCTGATGGCCAAGTGCCCAAGTCTACCTTAGTAGAAAGAGGCTTACCTTATTAAGAACATAAGAACATAAGAGAAGCCAATGCTGGATAGGGCCAATGGCCCATCCAGTCCAAAACTCTGTCACAGTGGCCAAAAATACCAGGTGCCATCAGGGGCTGAGGACAGACTGGCAATCTGAAGCGGAGGCAAAGTGGAGGGAACTGGAGCGGGGGAAAAAACCCATGGAGCTGGCCGTTCACACTGGCCAGAGCAATGCGGATCAGCGGTGATATGGAGCGTTCAGACTGCCATGGAGCGTTCAGACTGCCGCATAGCCAGCGCGCACAGCTCGCGCGCGCCGCTGCACTTTTTTTTGGTTTTCCTTTGATGTTTTTTGCATGTGCGCACATGCGCACATGCGCACATGCACAAAACTTTTTGCCGGTGCGTTCACACTTCCTCCGGATGCCTCCCGCTTCTTCCAGTTCACACTGTTTGGAAGCAGGAGGCATGCGGAGGAAGGCCCCTGAACACCGGGAAAAACCGGTGTCCGGGTAAAGCGGAAGGAAAGCGACTGGGAGACGGGTAAGTACGCAACGGAGCCGACGGACAGATGCACATGTCTGAAAGTGCTCCTTTCCTCCATTTGCGAAGCGTGCCTGCCCCGCTTTAGGTTGCCAGTCTGTCCTCAGCCAGGAGGTCCACCAGTGGGGCCAGGGCACTAGAAGCCCTCCCACTGTTGCTACCCTCCCCAAGCACCAAGAATACCAAGCATCACTTGTCCTAGACTGAGAGTTCCTATCTATACCTTGTGGCTAATAGCCACTGATGGATCTCTACTCCATACGTTTATCTAATTCTCTCTTGAAGCCGCCCATGCTTGTAGCCACTGCCACCTCCTGTGGCAGTGAATTCCATGTGTTAATCACTCTTTGGGTGAAGAAGTACTTCCTTTTTTCCATTCTAACCTGACTGCACAGCAATTTCACAGAGTGCCCACAAGTTCTTGTATTGTGAGAAAGGGAGAAAAGTACTTCTTTCTCTACCTGCTCTACCCATGCATGATCTTATAAACCTCAGTCTTATAAACCTTATTACCTGCCATGTCATCAAAGTCCAAATACTGATACTGGTCCTTATAGTCTGGGGACTTTCCAAAACAGAGAAGGGAGATCTGCTTCCCATGTTTCTGAACATGGAACTGCCCCCAGGAACTGCCTTGGAGATTAAGAGAATCTGATTGGACTCTCCCTGAATGTCTTACCTTTTAACTCTCTGGTACAGTTGTGTCCCCACCAGCTGTAGAGCCCGCCTTCTGCCAACCACTCAGTTCTTTGGCTAGAGGCCAGATGCCCCAAAGTGGGGAATGTAAGCCATTATATCCCTCCCAGGTCACCTTTCATTTTCCTGCTGATGACATCACTTCAAGCTATTGTCAGTTAACCAGCTACATCCAGGTGGCTGCTACAGGATATAAGGAAAGCATCCACTTCTATGTCAAATAGCATCATGGAGGATAAGTCTATCAATGGCTACTAGCCATGGTGACTGAGATGAACTTCCACATTCAGAGGCACTAAGCCTCTGAACCTGAATGCCAGGAGGCAACATCAGGAGAAGGCTTCGGTCTCCATGCCCTGTTGTTGGCCCTTCCAGAGGAACTGGTTGGCCACTGTGTGAGGAAGGATGCTGGCCTAAATGGACCACTGCTCTGATCCAGCAGAGCTTTTCTTGTGGTCTTATGTCCTTATCATCTCTGATCAAACTCTTCATCCACATTTACACTCTTGGGAAGATTAGAGTCTCTTGAATTCCTCACCCCTGCTGTGTCAACTAAAAACAACAACACATATTTTAAATATCGATTCTACTTGAGCACAGGACCGTCATCAACAGACCCTGATGTAGGGCAGCTGCCAGGGCCTGGGGGTGCTGATGGGCCCCACTGTCACTTGATTCCCACCAGACTCCTCCCCAAACACCTGCCTGCATGCTCTTTCATATCTGTTTCCTTGAACTGTTTGACCAGCTGCCCAGAATCACTGGAGAAAGGCATGTAGGTCGTGCACATTGGCAGTGCTCCTAGTGGACTTGGCAGCAGCACTCCCAGCTGCATGCATCAGCTGTTGGGGAAAGTGTGTGCGGGAGGTTCAGGAGGCGTGAATGATGAGAAGGCTTGCAAGCAGGAGGATGAACAAACAGATGGGGGGCATGCAGATGGGGTACAAGAGGAGGCACAAAGGGGACCTGATGGTGGGCAGATGGGGCCCCTGGACCTGTCTGATCAGGCCCCTCCAAGACCTTGAACTAGCTCTGCTTGACTGAATCAATCCCACGAATCCTTCTTTTCCTACCACTTCTCGTTTCGTCACACTCAGTTTCCCTCATGAAATGAATGCATTATGCAATACGTGACTTGCACTGTATAAACTGCCTTGAGACCCAGTGAGAAAGGCAAACTATCAATAAATTAAAAATGCCATAAAAGAAACAAGCATATCAAGAACCTTAGCAATGAAAATGAGCAGAATAATAAAAAAAAAAACCTCAGAAAGCCAGCATTAAAAAGAAGTGGGAAATTTGGGCTCCCAGTCTCCTGCCAAAGGCAATGGAGACTGGGGACTGTTTTGCCGCCCCGGAGGAGAACGGGATGACAACAGTGTCATGATGCAAGGCACTGTGATGTGGGCAGGGTGCAGCCGACCTTGTATAGGCAGGGCTCCACTCCCACCCAAATAAGTTGCAGCCTCGTGCTTGGTCCACCCACCCACCCTGTTCTTAGTGTAGGCTTAGGCCGGTTGCCCACTTGGGGGCCAGGTAGGAATTTTTCGCCTTCACCCAAGATTGGCTTATGGGGGCACTGAAAAGGCTTGTGTGGGTGTTGGCTGTTAAATAGGTTTTGCAGAATAAGGCAGGGATAGGAAGAGGAAAACGATGAGCACCTTAAGCCATTCCCTGTTTTTGGGAACAAGGGGGTCATCAGGAATGACCTATGGGTTTTACAGCCCAGGGTGGTGAATTATGTTCACCTCTGAGAACCTCTTGGGTAAGCTCCTCTTTGCAAGCTGTATGGCTTTCGGAGTAGGTGCTCCTAGAATTTAAAATGGGTGTCATGGAGGTCATATCCCATGGAACAGCTTGAAGAAGCAGTTGAAAGGTCTGGTGTTTTGTTGCTTTCCCCATGAATCTTGCTTCTTGTCTTCAAACATTTTTTTTAAATAAACTTCTTTCTGATGGTTGGGGGAAGACTCTTACCAACAAAATAAAATCTACCACAATGCAAGGGGTAAAAGAGTTTTGGTGTAACAGTTATCTCTCTTGTTTCCACCTCCCCAAGGGGCAAGCTGACTTCCCCCCCCCCCCCAAAAAAAATCATTTTTGCTTTTCTGGCTGGCAGAGCATAAATGGAATGCACCAAGTTACAAGGGACTGCAAAACCATGGTGGACTAGCAGCGATAACAATATTTTATACTTCCCTTCATTTCCATTAAAAAAGATGTGTCCATGAGTTGGGCTGGTATTCAGACTTAAAATGTACAATTGTGATTTCAAGATGAGCACCCAACTGTCTTCTAACCTGGCGTTAAACTTGCAAATACACAGGCCAATGGAATTCAAAATGAGTTTCCCCAATGATAACTCAAATGAGTCTTTGGGAGGTCTATGAAAGGTGTTGTGGAGCAGAAGATTTTTTTGCCGGAGCAGAGGAATACTATTTCACGAGTGAGGAGGCAGTTTTGGAATCAAGCATGGTTTGGATTAAACCCCTTGTCTATTGCAACAAGAGATGATCTGGATTAGCCATCTATCATAATTCAATTCAATTTAATTTAATTCAATTTAATTTAATTATGCTATTACACTCCACTTTTCTCCCCAACAAGGTCCCAAAGTAATGTTTCAGTCCCTTCCCCTCCATTTTATCCTTCGAACAGCCCTGTGAAGTAGGTTATAATGAGAATGACTGGCCCAAGATCATCCAGCAAGCTTCCATGGCAGAGTGGGGATTCCAACTTGGGACTCCCAGATCCTAGTGCACCACTCTGACAAGTACACCATGCTGGATTTAAATGGTTGTATTGCTCAGAGGTTAAGATGCTAAGCTGCAGACTGGAATGTTGGTAGCTCGGCAGTTCAAGACCCGAGTGCTGCGTGACGGAGTGAGCTCCCATCTCTGGCCCCAGCTCCTGCCAACCTAACAGTTCGAAAGCAAGATATTGCAAGTAGATAAATAGGCACCACTTCACTGGTAAGGTAACAGTGTTCCGTGCACCTCAGTGTTTAGTCATGCTGGCCACATGACCACATGACCACGGAAACACATTTTGACAGCACTTGGAAACAGAGATGAGCACTGCCCCCTAGAGTCAGATTTGACTGGCTTTCGAGCAAAGGAAACCTTTATTGAACCAAAAGCCTCTTTTAGCTTGCCAAATATATGCATTGTCATTAGACGCAGGGTGATACAGATTTAATCTGAAAAAGACTAACTGCTTTGTTCATCCTTTTTTATGCCTCTAAAATACATTTCAGAGACCAATTTTTGAATCAGGAGGGAAAATAGAGCCAGGAAAATGCTGATTCCATTTGATAAATGTGTCCCATGGCTTCCTTTCTTCTGTTTGCAGGGTGGTGGTGCTTTGAAAATTCTATGCAATTGGAGAATTGATTGAGACTTTTTAGGTGAGCTCAGAGGAACAAATGAGAATGTGGCGGTCAATATTTTAGCTTTAATAGGAAATTGTGTATTCTAAAGGTTGCTTTGTTTCCTTTTAATGAGCTTTTTTTTACCTTCACTATGGCCAAAACTAATGCAGTCTAATTCTTTCAAATAAATATTTCTTCCTATGTTCCCCTTGTGCAGCACTCCGGCAATTGAGGCAAAGTCTTTGCATTTAATCAGTCCAATTAATTTTAATTGTAAATATCCATTTTCAGTGGGGAAAAAAAAAACATTATTGGAAGGCCTTAATACCTTGTGAGTTTTTCAGAAGGTGGGCAATGAATCTTGGTCTCCATTGTAGTTGTTAGAGGGGGGGAGCCCCAAAAAGTCCTGTAATTGCTGATTTAGGCTACATTAAAGTTGAATAAACTGTTAATGAGTAAAAAATAAACCAAAGTGATTAACTCATTAATCTTTCTCTAGATAACTAACAGTAAGACTCAGAATGTGTTGGCTTTGGATACAAGCACTGAGGAAACATTTTGTGCTGTCTTCCATCTGAGAAGATTTGAGGAACCTGACTGATGAGAAAGGGAATAAAGCCTCTTCATTACAACTGTGTTGGACTGATCACTGTTTTTAGGAGTCATGTAAAATGATGCTGGTTTTATACACAGTCAGACCCATTCCCTAGCTGGGCTGGTAGATTGAAGAGGCCTCACGAGGCCCCCTTCATGTAGCTGCCATGGAAGCACTGCTGGCAGAGGTGCCTGAGGTAGGTGCTGGCTGGCACTGGGCAGGGGTCCACCGCTCAGGCTGCCCTTCCTCCAGATGTTGTGACTCGTCAGCAGAGGGAGAAGCAGCTCTCTTTTGTGCTGAATTTGGCAAGTGAGAATCTTTGGGCTCTCAAGGTCACCCAAGGAATCAAGAGGCTGCTGCAGGAACTGGAGGAGCGACTTGGAACTGTTTGAAGAAGCACTACCAGGCATGGTTTCTTCAGGAGGACAGAGAAGCTGGTGGGGTGGCTTTGTGACTGCCAGCCAAGAGAGGTAAGTTCCTCCCCCTCTGGTGCTCTGTGTTTGAGGTCTCCTGTAGGAAAGAGACACTAAGTATGTCTGACGGAGATGTTTGGCGTGGCTGACACCAGGGTGCCAAGGAGTGGGCAGAAGCAGGCAGGGAAGAAGGTCATTCAGTTCACTGGCAAGATAAGCACTCTAGACATGCAGGCTTTTTCTATTTTTCCACAGGCTGCTCCAAGATGCATATCCCTGGTACACGATTCCTGCTTCTGCCATGCTGAGTAGGACCATGGTGCTCTCCTTGTTTTGGGCTACCGGAGCCCATTGTGAAAAAAAAAAACACAGTTGTCCTGTGCTTATGGGAGATCTGTACACTTTTCATTGGATATATGTGTACTTCTTGTTAACGGTGCACTGGTACCAACCTGAGGATATTCTAGGTGGGGTGGGTCAACCAGCACTAGTCAGGGTGAGTGGGGGCACCAGGTCAGATGTTGCCAGGCTTCCTTCCAGGCAGAGGTACTGGATGAGTCTTACACAGCAGCCAACATTGTTACTGCTATTGAGAAGTAGTTATTGGAATGGGTGGGCAGGGATGATGTCTCCATGTGCTACAGAGGTCAACACTGTGCAGGGGGACAGACAACAACTATGAGGAGGGAGCTCTGTAAGCCCTTTAAGGAGCCCACCAACGTGCTCTTGTCTAAATTTGGCAATCCTGGATTTCACCATTCCCTTGATCTGAATTATTCAGAGTAAAATCGCTGCCTTTCCAGACCCAGGCACAGGATGGGCAAACATGGTTCCAGCAATGCATGTGCTAGCGCAGAGGCTGCAAGAGGGCCTCTTAGCATGCCTGGATCTTTCCACCAATCAAAAAGTCTACATATTTCCAACCACGTGTGACCTGTTTGGCAAGGATAGCCTTACCAAGTAGCCTTGACAAGACTGTCCATCATGAAGATACAGTTATTGCTCAGTTACAAGCATGAGTCGAACTGCTATTACTCACTGACTAAAAGCCAATGGTAGGACCTGCCTCCAGGTGCCATGAGAAGTTAAATACCAGCCATGCTCTTAGGTTTGTGAGAACCCATTCACATGTACAAGTAAACACTCTGCACTATATTGAGAGAATATATGAACCATTCCTCACAGAAATCTAACCTGCACTGATTACATATAAGGTGTCACCAATGGCTTGTCTCTTTTCTCCAAGGTTGGGGACAGAGAGTGGCACTTAGGGAGAGGATTTCACTGTGTTACCCTTTGGTATGCAATGTCCCTCAGCAGGTGATCCTCTCCCCTATGTTTTTCAACATCTGCATTTGCCCCCTCGCCCAGCTGACCTGGATTTTTGGGCTGAGTTTTCATCAGTATGCTGATGACACCCAGCTATATCTGTTGATGGACAGCTGTCCAGATACCACCCCAAAGGTTCTGGCTAGGGCATTGGAGGCCATGGCTGATTGGCTGAAGCAGAGTTGACTGAAATTAAATCCATCTAAGATGGAGCTCCTGTGCCTGAGCTGGAGTTGGGGATCTGGCTCCCCACCCATCCAGCACTGACGATGAGGAGTCTGGGTGACCTTGGATGCCTCACTTTCAATGGAAGCCCAGGTCACGACCATTGCCAGATTATCCTTTTACCATCTCGGACAGGTCAGGCAATTAGTCCCCTATCTCTCCCACTGCAGCTTAGCCACAGTGATCCATGCAATGTTCCCTGCAAAAGCTGCAAAAAAAACAGCTGAGTGGCAGGGACACACTTCCTCCTGCTCAGCTGTTTCAGACTATCTTGTGCAGTCCCTTTAAACTTTAAATGGACTGCACAAGACAGCTCAAAAAAACAGCTATGTGGCACCATGGGGAGGTGCTCCCCACTGCTCAGCTGTTTCGGGTTGTCTTCTGCAGTACTTTTAAAGACTAAAGAAGACAGCTCAAAAAACATTGCTCCCTGCTGCTCAGCTATTTTGGGCTGTCTTCTGCAGTCCCTTTAAACTTTAAAGGGCCTGAACAAGACAGCCTGAAACAGCTGAGCAGTGGGAAGCAAGTTGCTCCCCATCGCTCAACTGTATTTGGAGGGGACTTTCTCCAAATCCAATTTAAAGGAACTGCAGTTCGTACATTTTTCCGGTTTGTGGCGATCCCTAAATTTGAATTTTCTGTTGGATATTGTAACTCTGCATGCAAGAAGACTGGGGAGGGAAAGACTTAAGAGAATTCTCTCACTCAGGTACACTTGGCAGTTGGCTCCACCCTCTCATCAGTTAGATGTTGAGCCTCTTTGGCTGTTGTTTGCCTTCTGTTTCATCTTATATAGGGCCTCTCTTCTTCTCCCTCTCTCTCTCTCATCTGGGCTTGGAGCTGTAGCAAGTTACCCTTTTTTTGAAATTAATCCATTTGCAATAAGTTAAATGTACCTACATGAATATTTTATGTAAGACGTCCTTCTATTTTTGTAAGTAAAATTTATTTCTCTTGTTACCATTGGTGTCACAGTATCTTTGTAATTGGTTTGAACAGCATTTTCCCTTTAGCCGGGAAACATGGGGAACCAGGGATACTGCAAAAAAAGCTTCTGTGCTTCCAAGGCAAGTGATATTATATCCCAGTACTTTCAAAAGGCAGACAGACTTGCTAAGGATTATAGGGCAGGATGCAGTCAAGATGTGGTTGTCCTTATATTAGCAATACTGGAGATTCATTTCAGATGATGTGTTTGATATCATATGAAGCTCCCTTCTACTGAGTCATATCCTTGGTTTATCCAGGTTAGGACTGTCTACTGTGGCTGACAGTGGCTTTCTACCTGTTCCATTTTACTGGAGGTGCTGGGGATTGAACCAGGAACATTGTGCATGCAAAACAGATGCTTTGCTACTGAGTTGTGGTCCCTCACAGGAGTTAGTAGAAACTCCAGTAGCCTTCTATTACCTCATGTGTGGACTGATCCAATGAGAAGAAGGGACTGTACCTCAGCTCTTGCAGAACAAAATCCAAATCCAGCCATCATCCCATTGCATACTATTGTCAAAACATTTAGCTCTCTTTCTTACAGCCTTCTTGGATATTATGGCATATTGAGATGGACCCATATGGTAGCTCTGATAGATATATATGTAATCGGAAAAACACACACACCATCAATCAATACCTATGCTTTTCTTATAACCTTTGCTCCCTCTCTCTGTATCATTCAGCTTGTCCTTGGAGAGTACATAAAAGCCTTCTGAGGTCATCATTCAATGTTCTTCATATATGCAGGCACACACACAGTGGAAAGAGAGGACTTTTTTCATCTAATAAAGTTCTAGAGCCCTTTCTTTTCTCCGATCAAGTGTATGAACAGAAATGTCATTAGATGCGCACCATGCTGTTTGATTTCTTTATGAGTCTTCTGAGGGTTTCACCTTGCTACTGACCTAATCGCTTGTCTGTTGTGCCTCACCTTTCTTCTTTTACAAAATCTTTAGTGTGTTCGCTTTGAAAGGGAATATATATATATATATATACACACACAGAGAGAGGAAGAGGGGTAAAGGGAGGGAGAAGAAGAGTGGGAAAGTGTTTGAACTGTCAGGTAACGGCCCACATTTGCATAAAGCCAACTAGCTCTCCAGCAGGGAAACACATTTTTTTGGTTGCTCAATAATGCCTTCAGAGATGACAGAATGGATGGTGGGCTAGAAACCTCCCAAGTACATGTACCTTTTTCAACTAAGCTGCCATTTCCAAATCCTCTTGAGTTTTGATTTCCAAATACTGTAAGTCAACTCAGCAAAAGTGTTGGTCATTTCCTGACCCCTTTCTCTCCCTTGATTAATAACTATGACTGTATGCTCAAATATCAAAGCTTTAAAAAGATATATAAATATGATAGTTCAAAATATAACAAAACTGAACTATTCTTGGTTGACACAGAATTGTTTTGACCCTTGGTGTGACCCTTATAGTTGAGTAGAAATGAAATAGAAATTTATTTGTATTTAGCCATAGGCCATTATAGGACAATCAAAACAAGGACAAATAGACTAAAAAACAGTTTTTACTCGAGAGCTATTATTGCCCTGAATGCTGCATGAGACTGAAATCTGGAGGAAACAGTGGTTTGGTTGCTATGTAAAAGGGAGAAGCAGTTGTGAATGTCTGTGTGAGTGCGCATGTGTATATGTTGCGAGTCACTGAATGATGGCACTTTTTAATTTCATTGTACTATGTACAATGACAATAAAGTATATTCTATTCTATTACAAACCAAGGATAAGAACAGAGGATGCTACAAATATGAATATTGGTATGAAATGGAGTAAAATTTTAAATATAATAAAACCATAAAATCAGAATAAAATTAACCAAAGATATAGGCAATTAAATTAATCAAAAGGTGTCCGCTAAGTTCCCATAAGAACAGCACTGGCCCATATTTTCTTTGCAGCTAAGGTATATAAAGCCATTCTATAGCTGGCATTGGAATCAGCTAGCAAGTATACAGTCTTCTCAGACTCTGAGTAGAAACATAAGATGTCACCCTTATTGGGTTAAAGTTTTTCCATGAAAGGAAGGAGTCTAGGTCTGGAGCAAAAGACTTTTGTTTGAATCAAAGAATATTCTTCCATGAGTATAGAGATAGTTTTGGAATGAAAAAAAAAAATGAACCCAGCCCATTGCCTATAGCAACAAGGAATGATCTGAATCAGCCATCCCATTAAACTTTGATTTAATTTAGGTCTTTACACTCAGTTTTTGCCCCAAAGTGGCTTACAACATCATTGTCTTCTCCTCCGTTTTATCCACATAATGACCCTGTGAAGTAGGCTAGGATGAGACAGTGACTGGTCCATGGGTGCCATGGAAGAAGAGGGATAAGATCCTGGCCCAACACTCTAAACACTACACCACCCAAGGTCACTGAACATAAGAAGAATCCTTCTGGATCAGACTAATGGTCCATCTAGTCCAGCATCCTGTCTCACACAGTAGCCAAACAGTTCCTCTGGACAGCCAGCAACAGGGTATAGAGGCCGAGGCCTTCCCCTGATGCTGCCTCCTGGCACTAGGATTCAGAGACTTAGTGCCTCTAAATGTGGAGGTTCCTCTCAGTCACAGTGGCCAGTAGTCACTGATAGACTTATCCTCCATGAATCTATCTAATCCCCCTTTAAAACTGTTTATTCCTATGGCTATCACTACATCCCCTGGCAGTGACTCTCACATTCTAATTGTTCTCTGTGTAAAGTAGCATTTCATTTTGTCTATCCTGAACCTCCTGCTTATCAGTTTCATTGGGTGCCCTCAAGTTCTAGTATTTTGGGAGAGTGAGAAAACTTTTTTCTTTTCAGCTCTCTTCATGCCATGCATATTTTGATATGAGTTGATGTCAACCCAAGTAATCTACTTTTGAGCTGGGACTACTCTTTATGAATTTGTCTGAAAGGCATAGAGATAAGCTCTCATGTGAGGTGATATCAAATAATGGACATGGATGTGTGAATCATCCTTTAGTGTTTAAAAACAAATATCCAGGACTCTTGTTCACTGTTACCTTTTCTATATAAAACCAACGATAATCTCCTATCATCATTCATAGCCTATGTGGGCACTATGGAGGCCCTGAAAGAGCTTCCAAAATAAACTACAAAGGCTAGACTGATAGAAGTGAAGTTCTCTTGGTGGAACATTGATGCACTAGAGTATGATGTTATTGTTCCCCATGGATGGGATTTATTTTCAAAAGAACAAAATAGGCCTGCTATCTGAAATGCAGGAGGGACCATCTGCCTTGTACAGATGGCTATTATTCTGCTAGGCCATTTCCCCTCTGCCTTCTGGGAGAAAGAATGCACATATGTCTCACCAACTTTACATGAAATACCTTTTGTTCTTTGATAACATTTCACAAAAAAAAATTGCTTCAGACAAAAGTATTCCTCCATGCTCTATCCCATTAATTGATATTTGCTCCAGATTTTGTCCAAACACCATAGCTAAAGTAAAGAGAGAAAGACAATAAGTAGGTCCAGTTATTTTCTGCTGCAGAGTTTCTTTGTGCCATTTAACAAATTTGCTTACAAGACACAAACTTTTTTTAAAAAAAGGGGGATGGGTCAGTACAGTCACAGGGTATGCACAACATTGGTTCTGAGAGACTACACAAAATCTTTTATTTTATTTCCAGGCATATACAAATTTCTAGAAGACAACAAAGAAGAAAAGATTGGATTTATACCCCACCCTTCACTCAGAGTGGCTTACAATCTTCTTTCCCTTCCCCTCCCCACAACAGACACCCCGTGAAGTAGGTGGGGCTGAGAGAGTTCTATCAAGGACTGCTCTTGAGAGAACAGTTCCAAGAAAACTTATGACTGACCCAAGGTCAAACCAGCAGCTGCATGTGGAGGAGTGGGGAATCAAACCCAGTTCTCCCAGATTAGAGCCCATGCTCTTTAACCACTACACCAAACTGGCTCTCTAATTTCTCATTCTATTTAAATTCTAATTATATGTATACTAGGAATAAGGCCTGTTGTAGAAGCAACACAACAGGCTCTAGAAGATGTGATATGCAAGACCCGGGAGGGTGCAGGGAAGCATTTAAATGCCTCCTCAAAGCTTCACTGGCCTGGCTGCTAAAGCGGGCGATCTGGAGAAGCCCAGCAGAGGCCCCCCAACCCACCCTTCATGGCTTGGCTGCCAAGGTGTGCGAGCCAGGAAATAGCCAGGAGGGTGCAGAGAAGCATTTAAATGCTTTCCTGAGGCTTCCCTGGCCCGGCGGCTGAAGCAGGTGAGCCGGAGAAGCCCAGCAGAGCCCCCCCTCCACGTTCCTGGCTTGGCTGCTGAGCACCGTGGCTCCCCGCCTCCCTCCCTCCCACCCACCCACCAGGTGCTTGTCCCCAATAGGCCACTTGGTGGCAACAGCTACCTGGAGCAGCAGCGGGCTGAGGCTAGGCCAGGCAACAGCAGAGCAAAGTGGCAGGGAGTCTCCATCTTCTGAGGGGACTGGGCGAAGCATCAGGGCTGGAATCTCTATCTTCTGAGGGAGCTGGTGCAGTCTGAGATAAATTCTGGCAGGGGCTGTTTCTGTGTGTGGGATGCAGGCAATGCAGACAATGCATAGGGACACCTTCTCATTGGCAGATCAGGCAGCCAACTGATTTGGGAGTGCATAGAACGTTGCCACCCCAAAAAACCAATTATATATAAGGAGATATATTTTAATTCTTATACAGTTAAAAAGACCATGTCCATTCTGCTTGCTTTCTCTGGCACATTTCCTATTTCTTATTTATTTCTTTTATGGAATTTTAATGCTATTTCCATGTCATGTTGTGCTATCTCTACATTAAATGCCATTTACATGCAATGGAAAGAGGCATCAATTTTAATAGTGCTATCGATACAGAATTTGGTTAATATGGTTGAAGAAACAGAAAGGCTGTTATTGCATCCCAATAAAGGAGAAACAATAAAGAAAACTGAACACTTGAATCAAGGTATAGTTATCAAGAAACCAAGTATTGTCTCTATATATTTTAAGCCAGTGAAATTTACACAGTGCCTCCAGATACATCCACATACAAATAAAAATATGCAGTGAGATAGTTAGTAATTGTGATCTGATCCAAATGCAGTAAATTCTCCAAATTTCCAGTATTCAGGAACAGGCAGGTGGTTTCAGATCTGATAGCTGTTCAGGTACCTTGATGTCTATTTTCATTTTCCTGGGAAACATGAAGGCTGGTACAGGAAACAGTGACTCAACAGAAGTGTAAGCGACATAGACATATCCAAACAGCACCATTAACCCAAATTCCCACCATAATTATGATGTTCCTGATTGCCATTTCTGTGCATATTTATTTCTTTGTTTGCTTACTTGCTCACTTTCTGCCAATTGTTGTACTGTCTTGCTGGCTTTGTGAGATCTTCCGAATTCTGTATAAATATGGGCTTTGTTGGCCTGAGCTATGGGCCTTTACATATGCTAGGCAGGCAAGGGAAAGACTTTGCTAGTGACCTCTGGAAGCAGCCTTGGAGAGGGGTGCACACTGAAGAAGAAATTATGACATCTTCTTCCATAAAAGAGGAAATGGGGACCTGATTGCAGATTGGGGAGGGGTAGAAAAAGATCCCTTCTCTGTAATAGATAGGCAGAACCTGCCAGCTAGCCAGCTAGCACTCAAGGAAGCAGAGGGAAATAATTTGCTTTCACTTGCCATCAAACAGGCAGAGAAAATGGGGGCGGTGATAAGCAGTGATAGAAGTTTTGTGCATAAATACATACCTGATAGGTGGCCAATGCCAGCCATCTCATGCCCTGTGGAGTATGGAAGGTGACTTCCATATTCTGTACTACTACTTTTACTAGCTGGCAAAGAGGGTTGCATAGATGGTGGGAGGATGGCAGATATCCAGGTATTCCCCCCCTGCTGCTAAGAAGCCACCTGCCCTGCAGGTAGACAGAGAGGTAGAGGTGGACATCAAGGCTCCCGAGCCAAATGAGATGAAAGCAATCAGTGATAAGGAAGGCTCATAACAATCTCTTATTCTCTGAGAAAACTTCTGATGCAAGCTCTGATGACCCTCAGCGTTTAGTTCATGTATTATCACTAAGCTGCTGCATCTTGTCCCTAACGCAAATTGCCACTATCAGCCCAGGATACAAAACATACTTACAGATGGAATAGCAGATGAGATGAATCAGTCATGGCATCCTTGGGTATGCATGTCTCTCCTTCCCCATCTGCCTCTCTTCACGCACAGCTTGATAAGAAGTGCTGCTGTGGTAGCTAACCATAGTCTTTTGAAATGATGTCCAAATGTCAATCTATTTTTTTTAAAAAAAATCTCCCCTACAAACCCAAATCCCAAACATTGGGTTAATCCTGGTTTAGTATCCTAATGTTGGGGGGAAGAACACATTGCATAATTTAGGACTGGGGTGAGACAGCAGGTTATGGTTTGCTACCAGATTAGCAATAGTGATGGCCAGTGTTCCCTTGAAGCTAAGTTTGTGGGAGCTAGCTCACAGTTTTTTAGCCTCCAACTTACACATTTTTGTCTTAACTCAGGAAGAATGGCTCCAGAACAAACTAATTTATGCAGTAGCCAAACTGCTCGCTCACAGCTTTAATGCCAGTAGCTCACAAAGTAGAATTTTTGCTCACAGGACTCCCCAGTTTAGAGGGAGCACTGGATGGCTATTAGCATAGGCATCTATGGAAATTAGAGAAATACATGAAGGATTGACCATTATGACTAAATGTCACCTCAGATGGAGGGGGGGGGGCTTTTGCTGCTTTGCTGAACCTTCCAGTGAACCATGACTACTGTGGATATTAGGATGCTGGAGTAAAGATGCCACAAACTTCACACTGATCATGTTTGTCAGTCAAACAGATCATGTTCAGCAGCTGTGATCAATCATGAGCCAAGCCTCGGATATACTTTATTCATTTACAGAATGGATATCCCTCCTTTCTGCCCTCATCAGGGCCAACAATGTGGCTAACAGATTTTAAACATAAATAATAAAAAAATATGTCTTAAAAACCATTAAAACCAAACAAAGGCACATCATTAAAATAATTAAAACCAAGCTAAAATACACATACAAAACCAGGAATTAAAACACTGGCCAGGATGGAGGGATCACTGGTGGAATGCCAGATAAAATGAAACGACCTTCACCTTCTGGTGGAAGATGTCATCAGACAGGGACAGGAGAGCTTATCTGGGTACAGAGTTCCACAGTTTTGGTGCCACGACTGAGAAGGCCCTCTCCCGGGTCGACACCTGTGTAATCTCAAAAGATCCTGGCACCCAAAGCCAGGCTTCAGAAAATGACTGTAGCAGCCAGGCTCTCATCTGAGTCAAACATCTTTGCAGGTACACAGTAATTGTGAGAGTGGAGTTTCATTACTTTGCCTTTGGGGTTCTTTTGCATCTGAACAGTAAGTGAGATGATTCTATCCAAGATCATGGAAAGCTGGAACAGATAATGGCATGAGGGGAACTCCCCTATGCCTTCCATAGGCTGTGCAAAAATATGTCTTCATTAAACAGTCTTAAATGCACACCAAATGGGAATACTCCCCCCCCCCCCCCCAATCACTGGCTGACATAGATTAGCTCACTATTTATTTATATTATTAGCTGCTGAGTGGCATACAGTGATAACAGGTCTATAGGGGAAGAAGGAAACTAGAACTCTCATTAAGTGCATGCATGAAATACTGCTGATTGCAGCATACTGCACCGTACTGTAGTGTTTGAATATGCAATAAATAACTGGATGAACAAGCTTCTAGCGGCTGAACTGATTAATGAAAAATTGGCTACTGTTACCCAAACTGGATCCAGAGAAGGGGAAATTAGCTTTTAAAAGGGTTCCAGAAAGGAATAACACGGGACCTTGTAAGTTTGTGCATACCAGGGTGGATCTCAGTAGCGATACGCCAAAATTAAAACTAAGAATAAAGAGAGTATGAGAGAGAGATCATTTTTCCACGATTAAACTACCCACATTCCTCCAACCATGAAACTGTTACCCAAAATAAAATTAGGAAGAACAGGAGAGAGAGAACAATTGTAAACACAGACAGTTTTATTGTATACAAAAGAAAAATGTGAAGAACCTACACTGTGAGAACCAGTTCCCTAAGCAATCATGCACTTGTGTGCCCACACACACAAATATACACAAACCAGCAAGAGGGTGCACTTATAAAAAGGCAAAGGGAGGAAAGTGGGAAGTTTTAGGGATGGCACATACAACCTAAAATCCTGGGATTGAGGTCTGGAGAGATCCAAGGAGCAGAGCAAGGGGGGCTGGGCACTGCTATACAGTTACAGGGGTGGTCAGATAGTGGGCAAACCTGGCACACATTCCACTCACGTGGGTGGTCTTTTTACGGGAAAGGGTCCCATAGCTGGACATGGGAACCCACTTTCCCAGACACATGATTGGTTCAAGTTAAAAAGTTTGACTCTCATCAGCTGGTTTAAAGTTAACTGCTGTCGAACTTTATTGAGGAAAATACCTTGATTAGGTTACTGTGAGCAAAATCTGCAGAGGCGCAAAGAGCCTGGGTGAGGCAACATGATTAACATACTCTAACTAGGCCGAAGTGAGCAAGATCTGCATTGACACAAAACTTTGGGTGAGTCACAATAGCTCCTGAAACAGGATGGGGCATAACTTAATGACTTGAGTGCCCTTCGTGACTGAGTAAAAAAAAAATCAAAACTTAAACCAAGTATTGGTTAATGAAATAGCAACTTCTTTGGGCTGGGCAGACACTTTGGGATATGCCAGGATATTCCACTGTTGAAAGGTCTTCTGTTACTGAGAATGAATCCAAGTCTTATTGTTGAGAAGCCTGGGCTGGGGGAGATTGCACTTAATCAGTTTGTAATGCCGGCACACCTGAACTCTTTCCTGGGCCTTCATGGCTGTATCCAGGTGCCTTTATGAGACTTACTAGGTTTCAGGTCCCCTGGTACTTAGGCTCTAAAAGGGGGTGCCTATTAAAACAACTAAGTCCAAAAATAAGGGGGGGCACTGACCAAGGAGGTCTCAGCTGGAGGAGGAGTAGGACCTTTACACTCCCTGCTTGTGACTGGCAAACAGAAGGTGAACTGAACTGGTGGCTGTTCAAGAATCCCAGTGCTGGAGAGTAGAGGCCAATGGTCTGATCCAGGAAGTTCCTGCTTAAGTTCTTTCATCTTAATGATCAGATCACAAATGCAGGAATAGTGACAGGGGGCGACTAGCACATGCCTCATGGAAACCAGGCTTGTTCACATAATACCATGTTTTGTTCTTACATATGAAACATGCCCCATTTCCTCTTGCAACTACATCTGTCTTCACCTCATGCCTTCCTGGAGCGAAAACCATTTTCTGCCTAGATTGCTTTCCCTCTAAGTGCTGACCATTGAGCCTTCTTATATCTATCCAGAGGTGGTTGGGTGGAAAGTAGTAAATAGCATCACTTACCCCCATGGAGGTAAAGAATTCATCATCACAGAAGGCTTCCTGGGGGCACTGTTTTTGAAATCTTTGTTTTAATTTCCTTGCATGATGTCTACCATCTCATAATATGCCAGCTCATATACCTTTTTTCCTTAGGCATATATACCGATCTCTGTAAGGGGGGGGGGGGGGGAGCATCTGCACATGACCTTTGGAACTGACGTGGAGTCTGAGTATCCTTGGGGAATGCTCAAGAACAACAATCTACCCTAATCCTGCCAAAACTAATTATGGCCTAATTAATCTAAGCCTTTTTCCTCCCCAGACATTGGCAGGTGAAAAAATGACACTCTCCATTGCCAATCAGGGGAACTTCCAAAATTCCTGCTTGGCTAGTCCTCTGTGTGTGTGTGTGTGAGAGAGAGAGAGAGAGAGAGAGAGAGAGAGAGAAATCTTGAGAGACAGATGGAAAGGAAAAGACAGAAAGAGAAGCATTCAGTTTTATCAGAGCACTTTAAAATACATTCTTCCTAAAAAAACAAAAAACAAAAAAACAACCAACCCCCCCAAGTACCTCTATTTGATTCATACCCCTCTCAGATATCACCTGCTAATAATGTTTTTCAGACATACATTCAAAGCAATTTACTCTCCAGAGAGATTCACTGTATTCAGTATATCCCATAATATTTTCCATCTTTTCACTTGAATTAGGAATGTGCAGAGCTCCTTGGGGAAGTTCTCTTCATTTTACAACTCTTTTTGTTTCCTTCAACATTCTTCTTGTCTTTTCTCAAACAAATCCCACCGATTTCTCCTCCAGTTTTCAAGAGAAATTGAAGACAAGAAACTGACTTATACTGAGTCAGGCTATTGGTTTATCAAGGTCAGTACAGTCTCCTCTGACTGGCAGCAGCTCTCCAAGATCTCATGTAGCAGTCTTTCATATCTCCTGTTACTTGGGCCCTTTTAAATGGAGATGCTGGAGTGTAACATGGGACCTTTACATGCTCTATCACTGAGATGCTGTATCACTGAGCCACAGACAAAGACAAAGAAGAAAAAGAAGAAGAAGAAGAAGAAGAAGAAATCGGGTTTATACCCCACCCTTCACTCAGAGTCTCAGAGCAGCTTACAATCTCCTTCCCCTCCACACAACAGACACCCTGTGAGATAGGTGGGGCTGAGAGAGCTCTTTCAAGGCCTGCCCTTGAGAGTACAGCTCTTAAAGAACTCGTGACTGACCCAAGGTCATGCCAGCAGCTGCATGTGGAGGAGCAGGGAATCAAACCCGGTTCTCCCCGATTAGAGTCTGCACTTTTAACCGTTACATCAAACTGGGTCTCTGTAACTACTTTAGTCATAAAGTGTGCCCATTTTGGCCACTGAATGGAGAGATTCTTTACCTGTCTCAACAGGACATCCAGTGGCAGTGAGAGGCAGATGATATCTACAAGCGGCACCGTTATTTCCCATGGGGAGATAGGGACAAAAAACATGCAAAACCTCTCCTCCCATCAAAGAATTTCTTTTGTTGAAATTATTGTGTGCATGTGTGTGTGTTTGCCCTCTCCACAATTCCATGAAACCAGCTGGAATTTCTAAATTTGACAAAGAACTCAACTTGAGCCAGAATTCGGCAGCAACCCTAAAAATGAATCAATGCAAAACTTTGCTGTTTCCCCCCAATAAATCCCATTATGCAGCAAATCATTTTTTTTTCTTGGTTGTGCAAACAAACCTACAGGCTGAGTCAGCTACAAACGTAATTGCCTTGCAGCCAGGGTGTGTGTAAAAATCTCCCACCCAGCACCCTCCTAATCCACAGTGCTCGCTATTAAAGACTCAAATGCATCTGAATGCAGGAGGCCTCCCTGCATTTTCAGAATGGTTGCCCTTCTCTGACTTTCCCTTGCATGCCATTTACCTCTGGCATAGCTAAGAGCAGTATGATCCCTGCGAGAAATGTCTGTGCTGAATAAAAATGTGCTACGTTCCAACAGAAATTATGCTTCCACTTGGAGATTTTGCTCCACAGAGAGAAAGAGAGAGAGATGATCACCTGAGTTTAGAAACACAGCTCTGTTGATTACAGTTATGTCATGGAAGGACAGAAGACGTGCGGAAGCAGATACATCTGATTTACATCTGCTGTGGGAGCAGGAAAGGATGCTATTTTAAAAGGGGGGATTTACCCCTCTCCATTTCTAACTATTTGTGACTATTCCATTTTATTTGTCTTTCCTTTTTTATAGGATTCAGCCAAAATTAGCATCCAAAGTGACTCATGTGTAGTGAAACCAGAAAATGCAGGCCTTGTCCTATTTACAGAAAATAGTGACTGCATATATCAGGATAATTCTTGAGTAATAGGGTCATTCCTAATTCTCTCTTAATGCAAGGCTGGAGCACCAAAACAGTAACAATTGAACAGGCTTTATGTGAAGTGGGTAACTCATACGCTGAATTAGCTCAAGTGGTAGAGTCCTTGCTTAGCATGCAAAAGGTAGTAGGATCCATGCCTGTATTCTTCAGTGCTTGGGGGAGGGGATGCGGTTAAGTGGTCAAACATCTGCTTGGCATGCAAAAGGTCCCAGGTTCAATCCCCTGCATCTACAGTTTGAAGAGGATCAGGTAGAAGGTGATGAAAAATATCTCAGCCTGAGACTCTTCTGGGCCAATGAGGATGGACAGTACTGACCTTGATAGACCAAGAGTCTGGCTTGATATAAGGCAGTGTCATGTGTTCAGCTGATATAACTGATACACAACATATGGAGTAGGACTGGACTCAGGTGCAATGTGTAAAACATCTCGATCTTCCTGAGAGGAAGGATGTACATAATTACTGCCTCCCCATGGTATTTCAGTACAAGGGTGGGGAAAGTATGTTTTTTTAAAAAAAAAAAACCCTATCCACGCGTATTTGGAAGAGCAAGATTTTTCACTAGTCGCAAAGCATAAGTAATCAGGTTATTAGAATTATTATTCAATATTGTGGGAGAGTGGAAGCCCATTCTGATTATTCATAGATCTATTAATCAAGTAACAGTTTATGGCTATGACAATGCCATTGAGCTCTCACTAGGACTATATATTTTTTTCCAATGTCCACTTCAATTATTCTTCTTTTCATATTGATGGTGTGTAGTTTCATCACCCACATTGCATTACATTCTTCCTGTCTGTTGATTAGATGATTGAATTTGACAATCAGAAGTGTAAATATGATTTGATTGTTTAAGTATTCTATGGAAAGCTGAGGGTGGGTGTCGAGATTTCCCCTGCAGTTTGATAGGAACCCTTTTTGGGGGAGTAGCTTTGTTTAGGCATACTGCAAAAAATGCATGCAAGATGCATGCAAGATTTGGAGTGGAGCATTTAGACATATTATACCTAAATGACTTGACCCAGAGGTTAGCATGTGGGCTGAAAAGACATGTCCAGTTCTCTAGTCCGCAAAGAGGATTTTTTTATTTATTCTATTGTTATTGTGCCCTTTGTGTGAGGAGCTCAGGGCAGTGGGCATGGTCTTCTTTTCCATTGTTCCCTCACAGTGATTCTGTGAGATAGGCTAGGCTGAGAGAGGTGTCTGATCCAATGTCACCAGTGAGCTTCACAGATGAGTGGGAATTCCACACATGTAATCTAACCCCTAGCAGCCCTAATAAATCAGACAAGCCTGATCTTGTCAGAGCTCAGAAGCTATGCAGGGTCAGTATTGAATGGGAAACCACCAAGGAAGACTTGGGCTGGTATACAGAGGAAGGCAATGGCAAACTATCTTGGCTCATCCCTTGCCTTGAAAACCCCCTGAGGTGGAGTTTCATGGGGTCAACCAGGAGTCAGTTGTGACTCAATGGCACACTTTACCTTTAATCTAATTGCTACACTGAGGGGTGTGGATCAAGCAGGGGTTGCAGCAAGATTATCAGCTGATCAACAAGCAAAGCTTCAGATCACTCTCTCACAAGTGTGAGTGGGGTCAGAACCAGGAATTCACCTCCTCATATTGATCCGAGGGAGCAAATGCCTCATTCCTGTAATGCTTTGGGTCCAGTTGAACCCAATAATCCTCTTTTACAGGCTACCTCTCTCAGGCCCACCTTCTACCTGCTGAGTGGTGGACCCCAAAGCCAAAAAAAAAAAAAAGCCATAGCTTGCAGCCTTGACTTTCCAACAACTCCTGCTGGATGCATTGTCTCCACTGGCAAGGAGGACCTATAAATGGACAGGTCTAGAATGACATGGAATGTAAGGTAGCATGGTACAGCCCAATCTCATCAGATCTTTTACAATCAGGATCAGTACTTGGAAGGAAGACCTCCAAGGAAGACTCTGCCGAGGAAAGTAATGGCAAACCACCTTTGCTTCTCACTTGCCTTGAAAACTCTGCCTGGAGTCACCATAAGTCAGCTGCGACTTCTCAGCATTTTATACACACACATAGAACATCAAAGGTGCTAGCTTCCTAGGCTATGTGTGTTTAGTCCAAGAGATATCAGTTCCAAGGATGGGATTCAATAGTTCTTGGCTCTAGGGTCTCCCTACTGAGCATTTTAAATCTGACAGTTGGCTTAAAGGCTTGGCCTACTACAAGTAGTATTATTGCCTCCTTCCTCTTCATGTATGTTTAGTAAGGAGATCGTGGCAATGAGTTGGATCCTACCATATTTTCCACTGGCAAAAGACAAAAAGGAAAGCCCCTTTCGACCACTGTACTGGGGATAATGGAACAAAAAATAATTATGTGAGATGAGAGCTACAGTGAGGAGGGGTGTTGGGTGAGATAAAGTGGGGAAACAGGCTGAATCCAACCCAGTAAACTGGTGTTTCCTCTCACTATTGCCCTGACTTGCATGGCCCAGGTCTCATTAGAACTTGGAAGCTAAGAAGGGCCATCCCTGGTTAGTACTTGGATGGGAGACCATCAAGGAAGTCTAGGATTGCTACATGGAAGGCAGTGGCAAACCGCCTCTGAATGTCTCTTGCCTTGAAAACCCTGTGGCGTTGCCATAAGTCGGCTGTGATTTGGTGGCATTTTCCACCAACACTTCTCATTGTATATTTGTAGGACCTGGCCACCGCCCTTTCTTATTCCTCGTTTCTTTTCCAGCCCAGTTACTTCCCTCTGTCCCACCATACCACCAGTGCAGATTGGTTTATATGAGAAAGTTGAATAAACTACAAAGGCAACCATCACCACTGCCTCCCAGTAATTACTAAAAATGAGAGGATTCTCCCAGATCTCCCTCTGTCTCTCTTCACACACATAAAACAAACATACATGCATATGTTGCAGTGATTTAATAGTTAGCTTTAGTTTGAGTAGTGTAGCTGACCCCAGTCTCACCATACCTTTCCAAGGGTGTTGATGCATGAGAATACTTTGCAGTTGTCATGGTCTATGCCATAAATGATAGATCCCTGAGAGGGAGCAAAAGCTCCCGTCATAACAAATAAATATTTTAATTATATAAGAAACAAACACAAAGCAAGCATTCATAAGGCACCAGCTCTAGCATTAATTAGGATAAACATGGAACACTTGACAATAATGTAATGAGAAAGAAAACAACAAGCCAAAAGGTATTGTGTACTAAAATGCCAAGACATGATACTTCACAGGACGACAGTTGTCACAACAATACAGTCATGTGTGCTTAATGCATTGCAGCTATAATTACATTGTGTTAAAGGGGCACATATGTTTAACACATTCAAATTGTGCCACATTTTGGTGATGAGGCAGCTAGTAATAGAGAGTGACAAAACAGAGGCCTCCTAAAGACAACTGTCTGACACAGGGACAAAAAGAATGCAAGTGGAATCTTTGTGCTCACAGCCAGAATGAAGATATGAGACACCAAAAGCATGGGTTGAACTAGGGTTTTATTTATAGCTCATCTGAATTACAAAACAAACGTTCTCCTGTGTATTTTAGTGTGGGGTTGCTACTAACAAGCAGTTGTCATGGCTGCCATCATTGTGGGTGACTCCACTCTGGTTCCAGACTTGGCCAGAGTTACCAATAGCATAGTTCATCCTAACATGCACATAGAATAGTGAGAGATGATAAGCCCAGGGGTCCGTTGGGGCCGGAGTGAGGCGGAGCAAAGCTCCGACAGCTCAGGAGTGGCCACTAGGGCAGCCATGGGCCGAATCAGATTCTCTGATCTGATTCAGCCTGCTGCCAAATTGCCACTGAAAATTCGGTGGCAACTTTAAAAGCGACTGGAGGGGAGGGGGTTTGCGGGAGAGGCTCCAAACTTGCAGGGTAGCTGCTGGGACCTCTCCCCCAAATACCCATCAAGTTTCAAGAAGATTGGACCAGGGGGTCCAATTCTACGGCCCCCCAAACAGGTTGCCCCCATTCCCTCCATTGTTCTCTATGGTAGAAAAAAAGGTAACATTTTTTCCCACCATAGAGAACAATGGAGGGGATGGGACAACCTGTTTGGGGGCCCATAGAATTGGACCCCGTGGTCCAATCTTCTTGAAACTTGGTGGGTATTTGGGGGAGAGGCCCCAGCAGCTACCCTGCAAGTTTGGAGCCTCTCCCTCAAATCCCCTTTCCTCCAGCCCCTCATATACCCTATGAGTTTTTGCCATTGATTTCAATGGCCCATAGGGTATAATGGGGCTGAAACTGACATTCCCTTTCTGACACACTTCCAGTGATGTCAAGGGACGTGGCATATGCTAATGAGTTATGCTAATGAGTTATGCCAATGAGCTCCTGCAGCTCTTTTTCTACGAAAGGACCCCTGGATAAGCCTCATCCTCCCCCCATGTGTCACTGAAGCCAGTATGTTGATGCAGCTCTGCACTAAGGACATCTCTATCCAGTTGACCCAGACACACATCCCAGAGCCTTGGGAATAGCCCTTAATTCTTGAATCCCTCAGGGTGTCCAACTGTTAGCCATACCAGTGCTTAATGACTCATGCTGTTCCTGCCACCCTAGTTATATAGCCTTATCAATCCCAGAGTATCATGACTTTGTAAGCCACAAACCCCTTGAATAATGTGGATCAGGCAAAAGTGACCCCTTCCCAAAACAATTTGAAAGGTCCCCCAAATATCCTTGCTCAGACTTTTGCAACAGGAACAGCTAATGTCACTAGGGATGGGCACAAATTGGCTCATGAGCCAAATTCGGCATGAACTTGGGCAGGTTCAGAGCTCAGGAACTGATGTTTGGGAAAGCCACCTTCCCTGAACATTTATTGGACTTTTGGCCTGTTTGGCTTGGCTGTTCGGGGCCAGCCATTTAAACCTAACAGCCGGGGAAGGGTCCACCACTCAGCTGTTAGGTTTAAATGGCTGTGATACATTTAACTCTTCAGTTTCATTCTGGCCTTCAAAGGGGGGGCAAAACTGAAAGGTTAAATGGCTGCCAGCCAGGGTCTGCCACTCAGCCAGCTATTTAACCCTTCCCAGGCGATCCCTGTCTCCTTTTTCCTGGTCACGGTGAGCCAAGGCCAGGAGAAATGTGGAAAGAAAGTCCTGTCCCAGGCAATCCCCCCCCCCTTTTCCCTGGCCCCAGGGAGTCACTGTGAGGAGAAAGTTGGAAGGGAAGTCCCTTCCAGGGTGGTCCCTGCCCCCTTTCTCCCAGCCGCTGCTTGCTGTGGCCAGGAGAAAGGGGGGGCCTGAACTTAGTAGACTGGTTTCAGGTGGGGCCCATTTGGGTTGGTACAGTTTAAAGTTCGGTTCATGGGCTACCCCAAACCCCAAACCAAACCACCTTTTTTAGGTCCATGTTGATCCCTAAATGTCACATTATTAAACTGGGAGGGTGAGTAGGCCAGCTAGGAGATCTGGAAAGGTAGAACCAGCTTAAATAACTGTTTGAACTCCTTTCTTTCAATTGGCTGGACAACATGAGTGAATTTGCCATTGAGCGTTTGACAGGACAGACCAAAGGAAATATTACTTTACACAAAGAGTGATTAAAATGTGTAATTTGCTGCCAGAGGATGTAGTGATGGCCACAGGAATACACAACTTTAAAAGAGTGCTACATAGATTCCTGGAGGATAAGTCTATCAGTGGCTACAAGCTGTGGTGACTGAGAGGAACTTCCACATCTAGAGGCACTAATCCTCTGGGTCCCAGTGCCAGGAGGCAATATCGGGGAAAACCTTGGCCTCTATGCCTGATGTTGACCATCCAGAGGAACTGATTGCCACTGTGTGAGACAGGATGCTGGACTAGATGGACTATTGGTCTTATCCAGCAAGGATTTTCTTATGTTCTTATGTGAAGCCACAAGTTGCTCTCAACACATTTGCAAACATTTGCTTGTCACAAAAAATGGTAAGTAGTAGGTTTTTGAGGCAAGGGATGAATAGAGGTGGTTTGCCATTGCCTTCCTCTGTGTAGCAAACCTGGACTTCCTCAGTGGTTTCCCTGCTTAGCCTCCAAGATCTAACAAAATCAGACTGTCCTGGGCCATGCAGGTGGAGGGAAATAATAAGTATATACCTAAAAAACATACTAAATGAACAGGTCCAAAGGGTTTACCACATGTGAGTGAATTCTAGTTTTCATTTGCACTGAATGTCAGCATTCACTTAATAGATTCTTAAGGCATGCAGTAAGTTTCTTGTAGCAAAAAAGAGAAATGACACTCAAAAGATTATCTTTAGCCTTGGAAGAGTCATAAATACTAAGAAGATGATGATCATGGAAAAGGCAAGAAGGCCACAGTCAACTGTGCAACTCCAAAGAGGGCTGGGAATAATTTGAGGGAAAGGGGAGGGGAATCCTTGCTGAATGGTCACAAGGAAACCATACTCCGGAAAGACAGAAGAAAAAGGATTAGTTTTTGCAATCTCTTTTTTCCCCCATTGGTCTCACTTGTAAGTACCCTATTAGTCAAGGTGATGAAGATATCATCAATTAGATTACAGAAACAGTATAAATATTTGATCCAGTCCATTTTCCCTAAACTCTATCACACTGAAGTACCTTACAGGTTGCCCATTTATTACAATGCAATCAAACCAAAATCAATGGGTCTTAAGCACACTTAAGTTAACCGTCAGTTTGCAGCTATTTTTTTCCCCAAGGAAAAGAAATATTATTTATTAGAGCTACAATGAAAATTCTCCAGGTTTATTTTGGGTCTGTTCAGGGGCATGTTATGATTAGCTGGTGCCTCGTCGATTGTTCTCTATTGTCTCTACTATTTTTAAAATGTCCTTATGAGAATTTTTAATTTTAATATTTAGTTACTGTATTTACTGTTTTTTTACTGTTTTATATTTCCTGCAAACTGCCCAGAGAGCTTTGGCGGTATAAAAATGAAATTGATGATGATGATGACAATGATGACAATACATGTCTTCAATATTTATTGTAATCCATACTTAACAACTTCCTTTAGGATAACAGTGGTGGAAGTAAGCCAGTACAGGCTGCTACGGAGTACCGGTAAGAAAGAGATCGAAGCCATAGTTCCCATTTGAAGGCCTCCACCAGAGACTGTACCAGAAAGAGGTGTAAGTTACTTTGATTTCTGTTAATAAGTATCCAAAGACAGATCCAACACAATCCCCCCTCAAATGTGTGCATGTGTGTCTAAAGTCACATCAAGCTAACAACTCTTTATGGGGTTTTCAAGGCAAGAGGCAAACATGGATTATCATTGCCTCCCTCTTCATAACAACCCAAGACCTCCTTGGTGATACCCCATCCAAGTACTAACCAGCTCCAACCTTGCTTACCTTCCAAGATCTGACTAGATCAACCTAGCCTGGGCCACCCAGTTCAGGGCTCCTTGTAGAGTTCGCAAATTGAGAAAGGGCAAAAGAGAATACACACGTGGCTCTGTTTTGTGGCATTAATAAAAGTAAATGTTTCCCTTGCTCAAAAGCCAATCTAATCCGACTCTAGAGGGTGGTGCTCATCTTCATTTCCAAGCCAAAGAGCCAACACTGTCCAAAGACCTTTCCATGGTCATGTGGCCATCATGACTAGATGTCAAGGTGCATGGAATGCTGTTACCTTCCCACTGAAGTGGTACCTATGTATCTACTTGCAATTTCTTGCTTTCGAACTGCTAGGTTGGCAGGAGCTGGGGCCAGAGACAGGAGTTCACTCCATCAGACGGCACTAGGGTCTCGAACTGCCGAGCCTCAGACCTTCTGGTCTGCAGCTTAGTATATGAACCTCTAAGCCACCATGGCTCTACTTACAAGAATATAATTCGGGGAAGGGGAGAGGTCAGGGACACACTTGTTCAATCCACTGGGCTCTCATGTTTTGAAAACCTTATGATAGCTTTTTTCAGTAAATGGAGAGGCATTGGCTGTGACATTTTCACCTTTTGAATGCCTAGTGTTGCTGTGCCTTAAAAGCCATTCTTCTTCCTTGAAAAAGTAGAAAATGAACTACATAGGATAACAATTGGGAGAGGGTTGTGGTGACAGCATGGGAGGCAGAAATTTAAGAGTTGTGGCCTTGCACCTATCTTGGAGATATAGCACTGAAAGAAGAAGCCACATTTATTGAATTTTGGCCAGGTATTCAATCTTTTGAAGACATAGGATTTTTTTCTTGTTACAGTTCACCTTGAGACACTTGGACAACATTCTGAAAATACTGAACGTTTGGGTGTAGCAATGGTATTGTGGTTCCATCCCCATATGTACTGGAAAACACGTGGAAGTTCCTATGAGGAGGCAAGCTGGCATATTTAGAGATCTCTTTCCATGATTGGGACCTCTGCATACAAAGGCACCTGCAGATGTCTAGTCTGCACACAGGGCCTCTGCATGCTTTTCAGGAAGGTTACCAGGTCCCCACCATGCCAAATCCTAGTGAAATCCATAAGAAACAAACTGGTGACATAATGTTAAACAACAGAACTGATGGAAACAAATACTTTTACCATACCTGAAAGGTTGCACAATATGGGTATTGTGCATGTGCACGGTCATGTTCTGAAGTTCATTGAGCAACCTTGGGCTGGTCACTACATCTCAGCCTAGTTTGTGAGGAGGTGCTTCACATCCCTAGCCTACATGTGAAGTAGTTATCACCCATAGGCATACACAGAAACCATCTTAAAACATATATATCTTGAAGTATGTGGACTAGCTGGTAGTCCTGAGACTTCAGCCTGTAGCAATGAGAATGAGCCCTACAACAAAAGTCAAAGCCTTAGCAAACTACTTAGCAAACTTACAGCTACCACCACCACTATCACCACCACCACAAGCTCTTCTTTTCCTCCTCCTCCTCCTCCTCCTCCTCCTCCTCCTCCTTTATCTCTTTCTCTTCTGCCCAGTACTTCTAGTACAATGTCTATCTTCTGTCTCTTTGGCCAACCATGTCAACTGAATAAGAACTGAAGTGTTGTTTTACATTCTGCCATTTGGTTAGCATTCCTTGGCATTCCTTGGTAAGCATTCTGTCTTAAGACAGAAAAATAAAAGAAATGTCCCAAATGCTCGCATTTTAATATGATCAATCAGCAAAACAAATTAAACTCGTAGGCTAAATTCTGCTTTTTTAAGAGTAAAAATCCTCAGCTCTCTGTCTTCCTCCTTCCTACACTTGCCAATTACCTAAGTACCTTTTGAAAACACTAGAATTCTTCCAAACAGCCAATGGGAAAGCAGGCGGATCCACTCAGAATAAGCACTCTTTTTTGGAGGTAGAGGACATGATTATCTCAAAGTACCGCAAGTCTTTAACCCTGCCAATTTTATTTGAGTTTTTACAGTGATTCTCATATTCTTCCAACTCTCTGGTCTCACACATGAAAAATTCCATGAATTGTAATCAGTACTTGGAAGCCTGTGTGGAATGAATTTGTTAGGCTGGGATGCAGAGTGTGGGTTCATCCATATGGAACGGACTCCATGAAGTGCATTGGGGCTTGAAGTGATAGTGGAAGCAACATCTGTAGGAGGGACTGGCTCATTCACACATGCAAATTGTCAGTTGATGCTGCATCCACTGTGTTGGTCATATATGAACATGTGAAGCAGCCCTCAGAGAATGCCTGAGAATTTGATTGACGGTATGGCTTGAATCCAGACTAGGCATTTCTGCAGTTGCAAGGATTTCCAGTCATGGTGTGCAATAGTCCCCCTCCCATGACAGCTCAAAATGTCCCAAAATGTCCTGTTCTTGGAAGAGAGGGGAGCCTAAGGAAATGATTGGGGAGGGGGTTACACTGCCACGGGAGAGGGAAGGCAAGAAAACCACACTCTGTGAGGGAAAATCCTTCTTTCTGTGGACACATTTGTCTAGATCCACCCTATGCTCCTCTGCTTTTTAGTGGTTAAAATATATGTCTTAAGCATTCTGTCTTCCACAGCAGGTTTCAGGGAGAGGATTCTTGATGAAGCCAGGCAGCTTAATAGTTAGAAGGAGAAGGAGCTCTCAGCTAGAGCGGGACTTTATCATGATGGAAGGATAGCTGGCTGCTACATCTCATCTGGGATGTGGAATAGTATGGTATAGCCTGAACTTATCACATCTTGGAAGCTAAGAAGGGATGGGGGAACCACCAAGGAATACCCTGCAGAGGAAGCCAATGCAAACAGCCTTTGTTTCTCACTTGCCTTAACAGCCCCTTGCTGGGGTCACTTGTAAGCAGGGCTATTTGGGGGCAGGAACACACAGGAACAGAGTTCTGGCTGGCTTCCAAGTTGGCCACACCTACACCCCCCCCCCTCGGGTTTCCCAGGCACCTCACAAGCCATGGGACACCTGGGGAAGCCAAGCCGATCCAGGAAGGGAAGGCGGTTTAAATTGCCTCCCCCCCCTCGGGTTCCCCGAGGAGCTGCGGGGCACCTGGGGAAGCAGATCCTGGGAGGGAGCTGCACTGTTGGGTGTGTGGCCTAATATGCTAATGAGTTTCTGTTGTTGGGTGTGGCCTATTATGCTAATGAGTTCATGCTGGGCTTTTTCTACAAGAAAAGCCCTGCTTGTAAGTCAGTTGCAACTTGATGGAATATACAGACGTACCTACATAAATCTCATCCTTCTGGCCTCCTTGATGGATGGATGTGACTTAAAGGGGAATCTTGGAAGCTAAGCAGGGTCAGCCCTGGCTAGTTTTTGGATGGGAGACCTCCGATAGCAGGAATACTAAGGCTGCGCCATGGAGGCAGGCAATGACAAACCACCTCCGAATGTCTCTTCCCTTAAAAACCGACAAGGTCACCATAAGCCAGCTGTGACTTGGGAGCAAAAACAACAACTCTCAGCTGAGCCTGGATCCAGACTTTATTTATTTATTTATTTAGATTTACTAGGCCACCCTTCCCTACGAGTAGGGCTCAGGGAGGCTTACAACAGGTAACGTACAATCTCATGCAAACAACGTTAAAACAATCCAATGAATAACAGTAAGTAAAAACAGTGTATATACAATGTTTGAGATGGCTGAAAATCCTAGCTCCCTGGCCTCCCTGGAGGAGGGGTTATGAGGAATGGGGAATGATATGAGAGTGCCAGAAGAAGTTTCATCACTGTCCTCAGCCAAAAGCCTGGTGGAACATCTCTGCCTTACATGCCCTGCGGATGGTAGCTGCTCCCTCAGGGCACAGATGTCTTCCAGCAGAGCATTCCACCTGGCAGGGGCCAGGGCTGAAAAAGCCCTAGCTCTGGTCGAGGACAGCTGGACTTCTCTCGGGCCAGGGACCACCAGCAAGTTCTTATTTCCTGAGTGTAATGCTCTTCCAGAGGCATATTAGGAGATGCAGTCAAGAGGGATGGCTGAGTGCTGAGTCTTCTTCCGACCTCACTGAAGTTGGTAGCTGACCGGAGGCCCACTCAATTGCAGATGGACCTTGGTGTGTTTGAAAATGGCTGGCTGCCTGCCTCTATTCCCTCCAGCCTCAGTGACTATATTGAGAAGGGTCTGGTTTCACTTACATGCTCCAGCTATCTTGGTCCATAGGAATCAAAGAGGCTTCACATTTCATTGTTAAGTAATTGCCTAGTATTTTAGGCAACACCGTTTTTTTTTTCAACGTTAGTTCTTGAAAGCATCTTTCTTTTGAATCCTCTATACTGTCCAAGTCAGCTAAGACCAAAATCATTCTTTCAAGGAAAAAAAGAAACTTCCCTGAATGATCTTTTGAAAAATGCTGGCAGGGAAATGCTCATTTTTTATTGTAGGTACAGAAGGTGGGGGAGGGAATATTTGCTTCTTCGCTGAAGTGACCCCATGATTATCTATCAAATGCCTCCCCAAAGCCCGAGATCTTTTTTGTGCAATTGTGTTTTTACAAAAGCTTTGCCTTCCCGCACTATGGCTTTTACAGGATTCAGTGCGAAGTCTTAAAGTGCAGTGTGGCAGACAAGGACAAAATGGTTCAAACAAAGCTGGGCAGGGGAGAAAAAGAAGACGACTTTTTAGGACACTGTAACTGGTCTTTTTAAAACAATTAGGCTTGGAGGAGAGATCTTGAGTGATGAGGCCCTATTATAGCTTAAATCTTAACAGCAATGGCAATATAGACATTTGGATTTTCAACAGATAATAATATCAGATTCAAAATAGTAAAATTCTAGATGGTTTAATCAAACAACAGATGGATGATTCCCACCCCATAAGGTAAAGGTAAATGTGATGCCCCAGTCAGCAGAACAGTAATGGTTTCTCTTGCTCGAAAGCCAGTCAAATTCAACTCTAGGGGACAGTGCTCATCTCCGTTTCCAAGCCAAAAAGCCAGCGCTGTCCGAAGATGTTTTCATGATCATGTGGCCCGCATGACTAGACGCCAAGGTACACGGAACACTGTTACCTTCCCACCGAAGTGGTAGCTATAGAAAGGCAATATAAAAGTGTCTGCATAGCACATGGGGGAGGGGGTTCCAGCAATATGCTCTAACATGTTTTCAGATACTTTTTGTCTGAGTTTTGTCCCAAATTCTGGAATTTGGACTTACCTGGTCTTGTTTCCAAAACAGAACCAATGTGGCTTTAATTCTCTTTTCCCTCCTTTATTTCCAATTTTTGCACAAAGCTGCCGATATGCAATTTGTTGCAACTCGAATTCCTTTGGTCTGTTTCCATCACCCTCTCCTTCATACCCACAACGTATGTGCCTTGGAATAGCTGCATTGAAAGCAGTTTGGATATGACTGCACTTAAGGCTGAAAACATACTCAGGTCCACCATGGGAATATTGATCTGTCACTAGAGCCAGGCAATATCCAAGGGCAGTCATATCCACATTTAGACATGGAGAGCTCTAGATACCTGAGATCAGTTGATTGATCTAGCAGCTGGAGTGCAGCAAACAGAAGACGTTACTCCATTGAGTGGGCAATTTATTTCTATGAGACCTTACTAATTGCCAGGGTCACACACACCCTTATTCACTTGTGTGCAGAAGACACCTGAGGTCCATGGTGGATCCTTAGACTAAAGTATCAGCTTCAGACCCTGGCATTCTCGATCTAAACTCCAGCAATCCCAGCAACATTTAATTATAAGCAACTTGTTTCTAAGAAGCTACTGCATGATTTCCCCTAGTTTAAGCCGCCCTTTCCAGAAAATCATGAACAGGGTTCTGTTGGGTCCAAGTCAAAGCCTGTCTCCACCCGCATCCTGTTTCCAGTTGTGTGCAGGCATGTGACTGAAGAAAGGTCACAAGCAGAGCTAGAATGCATTGTTATTAGGTTATTGTCTGAGCCCAGCATCTGGCTATTAAGACAGATGCTGCCTATTAAGATGGAGGTTCCAATTAACCAAAAAGGTACTAGCCATTGAAAGGCCATTATTATTATTTTTTCTAATCCTTTTCATAGCCATCTCTAGATCTTGGGGCAATGGATCCTGTAAGTGATGTGCAATGGGTGAATAAATATTTATTTTATTGTCTGGAATGATTTACTGGTATTCTATTTTTTTTGGGGGGGGGGGGGATCCTGAGATAAAAGAGAAATTGCTGGGAACATCTGCTAACTCTACTGATTGGAAGGTACCCCTGATAGATTATCTGCTGGGTCACTGTCTATTGTCACCTCTTTCCCCACTGCCTTCACCTCATGCAACTGTAAAAAAACAAACAAACAAACAAAAAACCAGACAGTGAGATCCCAAAACATGTCCACAGATTACTGGTTTTGTAATTCTGAACAATTCATTCATTCATTCATTTCTCAATGCACATCCCTCTGGGGGAAAAAAAAAAAAGCTTGGCTCTGATCTTCTAAGAAGTCTGTGAATTTTTGCAGAAAGGGAATTCTTTCTCACCATGCATTCCTGAGTGACTCTTCAAAAGTCTGCATTAAGCCCATTTTATAAACTAATTTTTAATCTGCATTTTATAGGATTGGGTAATATGTTAATAAAGAGCAACTTTCTTCAAACACTTTCAGCTGACAAAATCTTTACTGAATTACTTAAGATTATTGAAGACTCCAAAGGTTGCTCAGGACAACTACTGTTCCAGTGTGGTGGAGTGGTGGTGGACTCTAATCTGGAGAGATGGGTTTGAATCCCCACTCCTCCGACATGAAGCCTGCTGGGTGACCTTGGGTCCATCATAGTTCTGTCAAAATTTCTTTCAGCCCCACCCCTGGTGCCTCCTGTGGGGAAGGGAAGGGCATTGTAAGCCTATCTGAGACTTCTTAAGGAAGAGAATAACAAGGTATAGCAACTTTCTTTTCTTCTTTCTGGACACAAATTGTTGGAGGAGTGTGAGAAATAAGGAAGCAAATAAAAGTAGCCAACTGAAAGGGAAAATCAGCTTTCTCCCCAGCATTTGTTTGATGGGTGAATATCATATATGTCTGTGGAATCAGTGAGGCAGAGGAGGCAGAGTGAAAAGTCCCAGAGGGAAGTTATTGTCATGCTTTCATGCTGAACCAAGTTGTACAAGTACATTTGGAGAGCTTTTTGATGTTATAAGTGGAAAGAGAAGTTGAGGGGGGGGGGAGTAAAGGAGCTTTATGTTTTATATATATATACAGTATATCCCAGATGAAAGAAAGAGAGGCAAAAATACATAATCAATAAAGCAAAAACATCCAATTGCTCAGTAAAGTGTGGTAAAAGGCAGCAAATGAAGGCAGGAAGTAATCATGTTTAATACTATTTATTATTTACATTGGACTTACAAATGAGAGTTGTGCAAAAAAAAAATCAATAAAAAGAGCCAGGCTTTTAAAAAAACCAAGAAGTCTGAAGTGATAAAGTGCAGTGTAGGCACAAGAAATGGGAAAGGGAGAGGAGGAGAGTCACATTTTAAGGCCCGAGAGACCAGATTCATCTTCAGGTGATATTTGAGAAACCAAGGCGAAGGGGACTTCATAAACACTAAACAGAAGAGTATCCTAAGAATATAAGAGAAGCCAATGTTGGATCAGGCCAATGGCCCATCCAGTCCAACACTCTGGGGCATTTCACACAGCACCCCGTAGCGCTTCAGGACTGGTACAAGAACTGAAGAGCGCTTGGGAGGAGGTTTCAAGGTAAACCGGCTCAAGAACACTTCCCCAACGGGAGAGGCACGTTTCTGTGTGAAAGGGCCAATATGTTCTGTTAGGGAACTGGTACTAATACGGTTCTGTGTGAAATGTCTGACAGAAACTGTTACTGAAGAGTTCCTGAAACAGAACATATTGACTGTGTGAAATTCCCTATAGCCACACAGTGGCCAAAAATACCAGGTGCCATCAGGAGGTCCACCAGTGGGGCCAGGACACTAGAAGCCCTCCCACTGTTGCCGCTCCCAAGCACCACAAATACAGTGCATCACTTGCCCCAGACTTAGGGATCCTATTGGCTAATAGAGATCCTTGTGGCTAATAGCCGCTGATGGACCACTGCTCCATATGTTTATCTAATTCCCTCTTGAAGCCGTCCATGCTTGTAGCCGCCACCACCTCCTGTGGCAGTGAATTACATGTGTTAATAAGAACATAAGAGAACATAAGAACATAAGAGAAGCCAATGTTGGATCAGGCCAGTGGCCCATCCAGTCCAACCCTCTGTAACACTCTATGGGTGAAGAACTACTTCCTTTTATCCATTTTAACCCTCAGCAATTTCATTGAGTTCTTGTATTGTGAGAAAGGGAGAAAAGTCCTTCTTTCTCTACCTGCTCTGTCCCATGCATAATCTTATAAACCTCGATCATGTCACCCCTCAGCCATCATTTCTCCAAGCTAAAGAGCCCCAAGTGCTTTAACCTTTCTTCACAGGGAAAGTGTTCCAACCCTTTTATCATTCTAGTTGCCTCTATCTAAATGAGACAAAAGAGGGGAATGAGGGGAAAGGGTGGAGGTGAATAACCAAAGGTGATGTTATCTTTTATTTAAGCTATGTAAAATACCATGGCCCTGCCCTGGATGCCCCAAGCTAGCCTGATCTCATCAGATCTCAGAAACTAAGCAGGGTAGCACCTGACTAGTACTTGGACAGGAGACACCAAAGAATACTGGGGTCACTATGCAGAGGCAGGCAATGACAAGCCACTTCTGAACATCTCGCCTTGAAAACCCTACAGGTTCATCATAAGTTGGGTGTGACTTGATGGCACTTTCCACCATCAAAATACTACTGGATAGGAGAGATCAACAGTACAATTCCATACAGAGTTACATCCTTCTAAATCCACTGGCTCAAGAGGCTTGCAAGGGTGCAAGTCTGCTTACAATTTAATTGTGAGAAGAGTAAGGGAGATGGAGAAAAGAAGGGAGATCAAGCAAAGTGTTTGTTCCCACAAGAACAATTCACTCTCAGTTTTGTTTTGTTATTTTTTTATTTGCTGCATTTATACCTCTCCCTTCTCCCAAGTGGAGACCCAAAGAGGCTTACATTGTTCTCCTCTCCTCCATTTTATCTTCACAACAACCCTGGGAAGAAGCTTAGACTGAGAGTGTGTGACTGGCCCAAAATCACCCAGCAAGCTTCTATGGCAGAGTGGGGATTCAAACCTGGGTCTCCCAGGTCCCAGTCCACTACACCACACTGAGTCTAACTACAGCTATGTTACTGATCTAGGGTTGCCAGCCTCCAGGTGGGGCCTGGGGATCTCCCACTTTTACAACTAATCTCTAGCTGACGGAGATCAGCTCCCCTGGAGAAAATGGCTGCTTTGAAGGGTGGACTCTATGGCATTGTACTATGCTGAGGCCCCTCCCCTCCCTAAACCCCACCCTCTCCTGGATCCACCCCCAAAGTCTCCAGGTATTTTTCAACCCAGACCTGGCAACCCTATACTGATCATGGATCCCAAGTAAGGTTTTAGAAGTTCCTAACTGTAGGATAATCTGTCCCAGATCATCTACACAACTGGTAGAACAGAAGGCAGAGCAACTCTGGGATGAAGCTACAGTGGGGCATCTTGTGGCCTGGCCCCCTGACTTCCCATCCAGCCCAGGTACTCTCTTGGGGGGTAAGCAGGGGTGTGGGGGTGCCCCCTATTTAAAGCCCCCCCTTTTAAAAAATCCTGGCTATGGGCCTGTGAATAACCTAGGAATGTGCTCAAGTTCTTTAAACACAGAACCAGAAAGTTAAAGACTAGTTATCCATTCTGTTTCTTAGAAATCTCAGACCTAGCGACTTGTTCATTCCAGAAATTCCCAGAATTTCATAGCAAACATGTTCAATAGTTTAATTTACAGTGCTCAGTGCACAATCAGATGTGGGCTGATCATCAGGACTGTTTGGTTCAGCACCAAAGGACATGAATGTCCACAGAACGAGCCTGCGCATTTGTTGTAGTTAGCAAAACCATGCATGTGCAAAAAAACACTGGCAATGTAAACAGATCAGCCACCAATTAATATAGCTGAGGACAAATCAGATGAAAAACCCCTTGAAGAGTATTCCAGGGCTGCAGCTAGTGCAGAATGCTGCTGCTAGACTACTTGTTGGGGCCAGTTACTGGGATCATATGACCCCAGTTCTACAGCAGAGAAGCTCAGCTGCAAACACTCTGACAGCTTTGTTCACTGAACCATGGGAATACTTGTGAACATTCTATACATCACACCAGCTCAGCCAGTGATCATCAGAGGCTTCACTGTCCTAAACACAATGCAGTGTAGATTAACTAGTGAGCAATATTCCAATGAATAAAGCATTGGGAAGTGTTCATGGGGTAATGCGTACTAGATTGAAATTTTTCAAATGTTCTTTGTATTAAAAAGATACATCCAGAACAAGGAAAATGCAGGAAATTATGTGCTGTACATGATTTTGTTTGTTTCAAAGAACTTATTATTTAAACTTATTTCACGGCAGTAGTCAAAACAGTAGCACATATTTTTGGGGGTGTGCGAGATTATGAATTTCTTTGGGGTGTGCGAGATTATGTAATTTCTTTGAAGTATCAAAACAAAATGCAACAAAATGAATTCTCAATTATCCCGTGTGATAATAGCAATGTAGGGAAGTTGCTGCCAAGATTTTAAAAAAAAATCTAAAGGAATAAGATAAATGGAATGTTGCTCGTAAAAAAAGAAAATCTTTGTGAAATTAAACAGAATTTGAACTCTCAGATTTGACCTAAAGTGTCAATTATAATTGGTTATTTACACTGGAAAATGTGCACAGAAGCCCTTGCAGCAATAAGTTAGTGATTATGTTCTTTCAAAAAAACACGCACTCTGCATTTTTAAAAAGAAATTCCTAATTAAATCCTAATTAGGATGTGCAGCAGAGTGTTAATTCCTGCTCGTTATTCCACCAGGGCATTTCTGACAATTTCAGGAACATAAGCTTACTCAGATATGTAAGAGATAATTATCAATAGGACCACCAAATAACAGGCTCAGTGAAGTGCTTGTTATGTAGGTAAGGTAAGGAATTTGGCAGCAAGTGGCTGTTTCATAAGGGGCATTTTATGTACTGTTATTTGCAAGTGGATCTTTTTAGGGGGACAGTTGACCCTGGACCTCACCCAGAAAGGGGGTCACATCAACACTGGCAAGCATTAATATGTTTCAGTGTTTTAAAAGATCAGATCTTTCCCCCCTTCCCAGACCTTCACACTGCTCAGTGCAAATGTAATCCCATAATTAATGTTGGTACGCAGGGCTTACTTCACACTCCATTTATTAGACCATTGAATTTAGTGGACGGGGTCTGTTTTTTCTTATCGCAATTTACCAGCAAATTTAATCAGTACATAGCCCTTTCCATAATATCCCCAGATGGATGAATAATTTGGATGAAAGTCTGGCTGGAAGGTGGGATGGTGATGGAAGTATAATCTCAGCCGATATTAGTGAAGAATACTCGCTGGTTCAGCTCAAGTTCCTGCTGATGGGACAACTTTACTTTTCAGAATCCCACTAACTTGACATCCAAACTCCAAGCATCCCACTTGCAGAAGGCGTGTACACTTAGTTAGTGAATCCAGTCATTTTTTCACCCTGGAAACATGTCTGTGTAAAATGCCATGGAGTCATAGTTAATTCATGGTGATCCCATAGGGCTTTCAAGGGAAGTGATTAAACAGAGGTGGTTTGCCATTCTCTTTCTCTGCAGGATCTTCCTTGATGGTCTCCCTTCCCAGGATTGACCCTGCTTAGCTTCCAAAATATGACAAGATTGGGATGTATCATGCTTCCTTCCTTGTCTCTGGAAATACAGCCATGTCTTAAATCGTGATGTCAAAATTACCGTATTTTTCGCTCCATAAGACGCACCTGACAATAAGATGCGCCTAGTTTTATAGGAGGAAAACAGGGGAAAAAATATTCTGAACCAAATAGTAGGTAGTTGGGGGGGGGGGAGAGAGAAGAAAGAAAGAAAAAAAGAAAAGAAAAGAAAGAAAAGAAAGAAAGAAAGAAGGTAAGTAGGTAGGTAGGTAGGTAAGTAGGAAGGTAGGTAGGGGTGAGAGAGAGAGAAGGAAAGAAGGAAGGAAGAGAAAGAAAGAAAGGAAGGAAGGAAGGAACAGGAAGGGAGGGAGGAGAGAGAGAAAAGGAAGGAAGAAAGACAGAAAGACAGACAGACAGACAGACAGACAGACAGACAGACAGACAGAAAGAAAGAAAGAAAGAAAGAAAGAAAGAAAGAAAGAAAGAAAGAAAGAAAGACAGACAAGGTGTTTCCCTCCCCCCCTTGCTTGGGCCCCAGGGGCTTAACTCCACTCAGGCCCAGCTCTTCCCTCCCTACTTCCCCCCCTGCAGCCCGGGAAAAGTGAGCGGGGGAGGGAGGGGGGTAAGTAGGGATGAGAGAGAGAGAAGGAAGGTAGGTAGGTAGGTAGGTAGGGGGGAGAGAGAGGGAAGGAAGGAAGGAAGACAGAAAGGAAGGAAGGAAGAAACAGGAAGGTAGATAGGTAGGTGGGGGGGAGAGAGAGAGAGAAGGAAGGAAGGAGGGAAGGAAGGAAGGAAGGAAGGAAGGAAGGAAGGGGAGGAAGGAAGGGGAGGAAGGAAGGGGGGAGGGAGGGGGCTGTGCTGGGGAGGGAGGAAAGGGGGCTTCCTCCCAGGGCCAGCAGCGCTTGTCGCGGCCCAGGGAGCTTGAGCGGAGGGTGGGGGATTCACTCCATAAGACGCATGCACTTTCCCCCCCACTTTTTTGGGGAGAAAAAATGTGTCTTATGATGCGAAAAATACGGTAAATTATTTTTAAAAACACACACATGCACACCTATGGTTTGGATCTAACTACCTGTTTTGCTGGTGTAAAAGGAAGGAATGGTCCTCTTTGGTCACCCTAAAAGGTATGCTGTGGGTCACGGGATATGTGTGGACAAAGACCATGTCAGATGGGATTGTACTAAGGAGAAACAGATGAGAATTAATTCAAAAACTGGCTAAATACAACATATATAAATATAACACTATTTCCCCAACAGACAATAATATTGACACAGAGTACTTTGAGTAGGGAGGGGTCCTCAGATGTATATTCTCTTGAAAATAGCCTCTTTTTTCACAGAATGGCTTTGTGGCTCCAGCTCCCTTTCGGTTAGTTTCTGCAACTGCCACCATGCCGATTTCAACTGGTGAATTATGGAAGATCTGCACTGTTCTGTATCTCATTAATATTTAGTTGCGGCTTGCTTGACAATTGTAAAGAAACTGGAAATGAGTTGTTACAGTTCAAATATAATGGTGGTGTAAGGTTAGAGTATTTATATCTAGACACCAATTTAAGGTTATATAGGAAAGACATCCAGGAAATAAATGACTGTAAATGAAGGTCTCAGGCTGCCATTCAGCCAAAGTTACATGCTTTTAAGTCATGTTCATTACAATGGCAGTGGGGTATGGAGGTGTTTTTGGTCTTCGTTTTAAATTAGTGAGATGGAACCCTGTGTACCTGGCCTTAGGGACACCATTTCAGGGAGGCTTGTGAGGAAATTCAGGGAAAGTAGGTATGCCTTGTACTTGTCTTAACACAGAGAGTGCAACATCAAAAGAGAGATGCTTGTGCATTCCCCCCATCTCTCAGGGAGACAAAAGAGTTCTACCTTTCCATGTACTGCTGCAAGCAACCATGCATCCATAGAGGAGGAGGAGGAGATCGGATTTATACCCCGCTCTTCACTCAGAGTCTCAGAGCAGCCTACAAACTCCTTTCCCTTCCCCTCCCCATAACAGACACCCTGCGAAGTAGGTGGGGCTGAGAGAGCTCTGAGAGAACTGTCCTTGAGAGAACAGCTCTGACAGAACTATGACTTGCCCAAGGTCATCCAGCAGCTGCAAGTGGGGGAGTGGGGAATCAAACCCAGTTCTCCTAGATTAGAGTCCACACACTTAATCACTACACCAAACTGGCTCTCAAGAGTCTCTAGGAATGTTATAGTGCAATCATGGAGATTTGGAGGATTCCTAGAGCATTACCCAAGCCCAATGTCACTTTCAGAGTCAGATGCCATTCCCTGCCCCCTTTTCCTCACCTTGACCATCAGTAGCAGTGAGCAGGTAAGTATGGCCTCAGGCAAACACCCACCATTGATGGGCAGTTGGCACACCTAGAAGAGAGAAATGCCAGTCTTTAATGGTTCAAAAATCCTTTCTAAGAATCCATAATCACTGAATCATTGCTTAACTAGAAAATATAGCAAGTGACTCTTGATGTAGAAGAGCACTGACAATGATTGCAAGGCAAACAAATGAGAGACTGATTCCCAGAAAGACTTCTAGATGTTTTTGAATCCATGCATTGGGCAAGACTATGATAGCAAAATAAGGCAGGTGGTTTTGTTGAGCCCCAAAGAGCAGCCTGCGCCAAGGGAATTTTGTACCCCTGGTCTCCTTCTCTTGGCAACCATGAGTGGATCACAGAAGTGGGGGGGGGGGAAGCATAACTCTGTCATTCTCTTTACCTTTGAGCATGTGGTTTTGCCTAGGATTGTGGTTTCCATCACCAACACTAACGCCATGGCTCCTGCAGTTTACTACAACGGCTACCAACTGACAGGCTTATAGCCAGCACTTGAGCCTTGTGTCTGATGAGCCAGCAGATGTTCTGAGGTTCGGACTCCATTGTACTCTAAGGATGTGGTTTAAAGTAGATCCTCTACAGCAAATCTTCTATTTGGGACAGAGTGGGCTATAAATCTGTTATTTTTTAAAGTGAAAAGTAGTATGATTCTTACACTTTAAGCATAAAGAACATTAAAATTTAAATTTATTGTTACTTCTAAAGCACAGAATATGCACGAATGCCAGAATAACACAATGTTAAAGGCAGAAACAGTTGATTTATTAGACTTAAAAAAAAAAAAAAAACCTAAGAAGAAATTTGTTTCTTTCCATTTGCTCTCTCTGACCTCCTGTTCTTATAGTGGAGATGCTGTCACCTTCCGTGATAGTTTACAGTTCATTAAATTCTTCTCCTTGATGCCAAAAGGAGCTCATCTCTCTGTGTGTGTGTGTGTCTCCCTCTCTCTCTTTTTTTTTACCTCCGAAGTGTTGTATTTAGAAAGCACCTATCAAATCTTCAAAACTTTGTGCCCATTCCCAATATGTAATTAACCCAAGAGTCCTTTGAATGAGCGGTTTCTGCTGCTGAACAATGTAAAATCAATTGCCATTGATAGTAATTAACCTCAGCTACAGTTAAAGGTTCTTATTGCTGGGGCAGGGGGAGGAAGATGATTATGTTGTAGCTTTTTTTTTAAAAAAAAATCAAATTTACAGTGATAAACATATCTTCCTCGGAGACCCACTATCTGGTGACAAGTGTGATGAACTGTTATAGACCTGACAATTGCTAGACAACGTGGAGATATTTTTCAGCTTCATTCCCACAATGTAGCATACTCAAAATGTATATGCTCTGATAATGCCCTAGTGGAATGTGTTTTATGAAAAAGGTCACTGAACAACTGTACTTTGCCCTGAGCATTAATATCGATCCTATCCTATCTTTTTTTGTGTCTTGAACACCTCAATTTATGACACCTAAAACAAAACAAAACAAAAAAACTCTCCCAAGGCTGTTTGCAAAACTTATGCACTCAGTATTTGGTGTGGTATGTTCCATGCAACTTGACTGATTTTAGTTATTTTGCATTCTCCCTTTAAGAGTCAACAGCCTCTAGGTGGTCCCTGTAGTTCTTCTTGAATTACAATTTATCTCCAGGTGAAATACTTTCGTTACCCTGGAAGAAATGGCAGGTTTGGTGCATAGACTCTTTGAAACTGACTCCCCACTGAGTTCCCTCCCTCCCCAAACTCTGCCTTCCCTGCACACTGTCTCCTAGGGCTGCCAGGTCCCCTAGGGGGGCAGAGGGTTCCCTACCAAAATGGCCTGGATCAGGCCAGCAGGGGGGAACCCCACCCCAAAGTGCCCGGTTTGAGCTGACGTGCCCGGGGCAATGACATCACCTGGAGGTGACATCATCACGCCAGGCACGTCATCGGCCGATGCTCTAGCAATCAGCATGAAAACACTATGGTACCATAAAGTTTCCAGGCTGATTGCTAGAGTGTCGGCAGGCGACGTGCCCAATGTGACGACGTCACTTCTGGGTGACATCATCATGCCGTGTGTGCAGAACACATGCGCAAATGTCCCGGGTCAGGACCAACTCTCCCCCGCTGCACCAAGTAAGTGACTCAGCAAACCTACTGTCTCCAAAAGTCCAGGAATTTCCTAATCCAGAGTTGGTAACTCTATTAGCAGTCCATCTTTGACTAAAGATGGGCTCTCACTGCCATATAAATGTGTTTAGTGTCACAGAAATACCTGGTAATCCCTTAGATCAGGGGTGGGCAATTGTTTTGGCTCGGGGGCCACTTTGTGGGAGCGGAGGTTAGCGGAGGGCCGCACCTTTTAAAATGACTGCATTCATTAGCTAACTTTGCATTTCAGAAAAAGTATACATTGTATCATAAAAATCAATAAATATAAATTAAATAAAATAGTGGTAAAATAGTGGTAGACAGAGAGAGACACACGGGGAACATAGGGAGAGAGAGAGAGAGGAAGACACACACAGAGGGACAGAGACAGACAGACAGACAAACAGAGACAGACTCAGAGGGACAGAGAGAGACACACGGGAACATAGGCTTGGTAATGTGCCCGCCTCCTGGACACTTTACTCCTGGAGCGCCACTTCTCTGTGCTTCGGGCCCAACAGAGGCCTGACTGAAACCACGTGGCCGACTGTCTTGGTGGGCCGCAAAAAACTCTGTGGCGGGCTGCATGTGGCCTCCGGGCCGCAATTTGCCCACCCCTGCCTTAGATTGTTTTCTATTTACCTTTGAAAATCAATGCCCTAATTATAGACAGGCTGACAAGACAGAGGGGATCCCAAGTTCCACCAGAAGAGACAACCTTGACCTGGATTGCCCAGGCAGATCCCGGAAGCTAAGCAGGGTCAACTCTGGCTAGTACTTGGATGGGAGACCACCTTGGAATACCAACAGTCAGGAGGTGGGGGCAGGCTTTATTCAGCCACCTCTCTGAATATGTCCCATGCCCCCAGTAAGAGTCAAACATCAGAGACTGCCTTGACTTTCACATGCACACACACTCACACGTGCACACACACACACATATCAAAAATACAAAGAAGAAGAAGAGGAGGCAACTTTCACTTTAAATACCAAGCTTAAACTATTATGTTCCTAATGGAATGTTCATCTTCTTTTTTTTCCCTGAGAGAAATGGGGGGGTCAACTGTAGACATGAGGCCATTTATCCAGGGTTACTCATATTCTCTCCCCCTTGGGGAGAGGGTGTAAAAACCATTTGCTATGACCATTGACGAGACAATGTCAATATGCTCTTCTTTTTAACCCAGAACACACACAAAAAAATGATTTCTCCTTCATCTCTGAATTAAGATGTAAGGCACACGTTTGGGTTAACTGGGTTTTATTAAAGCCCTATCTGCAGGATCTAGTGAACTATACTTATTCTTTTTCACACACCACTGTATACCGTATTTTTCGCTCCATAAGACGCACCTGACCATAAGACGCGCCTAGCTCTGCTCGGTGCCATGGCTTGGGAAAGGTGAGGGGGGTTTAAGATGCACACACTTTCCCCCCCACTTTTTTGGGGAGAAAAAGTGAGTCTTCTGGAGCAAAAAATGCGGTAGGTCTTTGTTCGTGGATGGCCTCTACAGCCTGCCTGCATATGCATAACCCCAATTTAGCTCCAACTCACTTCAGCCAATGTGACCTCCACACAATCTCAAGCTACATGGCCAAGCCCCACCTGCTTCCCCTTTTGCTGCCCACCCCTCCCCTCTTCAGGCCATCAGAGCCAATTGGCTGGATTCAGTGAGCCCCCATTATCTGGATGCTTGCCAATTGTTCCCTATCTCCCTATAAGGAATGGACACTCAGCTGCCACCTAGTGAAGTCACAGCTGACTTATGGTGAACTCATGGCATTCCCAAGGCAAGAGAGGAACAGAGGTGGTTTGCCATTGTCTGCCTCTACATAGCAACCCTAGACTTCCTTGGTGGTCTCCTGTCCAAGTACTAAGCAGAGCTGACTCTTCTTAGCTTCCAACATCTGACAAGACAGGCTAGCTTGGGCCATCCAGGTCAGGGCAGGAAGAGCTTAAGCAGTCCTATTTCATTAAACAGCCATTTCATATATAGGTGGTGTGAATCAAGTGAAAATAAAGAATCCCAGCAGAGCCAATAAGGTAGATCCCCCCCCCAAAAAATTCCTGCTTCACCCCGAATCAGTGGACTAACCCTGTACTGCCAGTCTCTTGGACAAGTGGGCAGGCGGATGCCAATCAAAAGCCTGCATCAGAAGGGAAGAGCTGCCATAAGCTTCAGCACCAATAATCTTTCATGTTAAATAGTGGGTTTAACACGGCAGAGGCGAAGGCATAGTGTTTTCAGCAAGCAGCAGTTTATTGCATCTCAACAGGAATGCTTTACATGGGGCAACTGCCCTCACTATAGACACCTAAGCCACTCCCATTTCAATTTGTGAGTTCAAGTGGCCTCCAGGCTGCAAATTGGCTGGCTGTCCTCAGGGGATCCAGGATCTGGCCTGCCTTTGTTCTGGGGCTTCAAGCGCCAACTAGGTGGACTGCCTGGACCAGCCCAGACTCTCCATGCTCGCTCTAGGTGCCCTGCCAGACAAGTCCAGGCATGCCTCCAGCAGCAGTTAAGCTAGAGTGGAAGATTTCTCATGCTCTAGACATAACACTCTCACCACTGACCAGCTGCAGAAAACCTCCCTTTCTCTTCATCCTGTATAAAGTGTGTGGCTATATTCCAATCCTTACTCCCATCTGGGATGGGAACTGTACCTCTTTTCAATAGAAGAGGTACGTCTATTCCTTTTTCACCACACATCTTGGGTTCCTGGCAGGTTTGTGTGTGTGTGTTTGTGTGTGTGTGTGTTTTATAACATGTGATGAAACCACAAAGTAAAAGAAAACTTTTGTGTGAATGATGGTTGCTCGCTGTCCCTCACGTTCATCAACACCAAACGATGTCACGGTCAAGCCGGTTATTTGATTTGCAGATGTTGCAGCGAATGAGAGCATTTCAGAAGCTGATGAGGAACGGAGCTCTTTATAACCAGTACTTCTAGTGATCCCATCCTGACAGTATAGCAGAGATTATGCAGAGACAAACAATTTTCTGACGTTACCCGCTTTTTTTAAAAAAAAAAAACAACTTTCCCTCCCTTCCCTCATTTAATGAAAGTGACCTTCTTGACTAGCCTAGCGTGAATATACTATTTGCACCCAGCCTGCCTACAGTAATGGAGTTTTGGGTCCTTGTGCTGCAGCTCTAATGTCATTCATTCCATTTCTCCAATCAATGGGCAACACTCTGAGAGGCTATGATATAGGATGCCATTTAATATTTCATAAGGGGAAATTCACTTGATCTCCAAGGTTAAGAGAACTTACTAATGAATGCCAAGGTTAAGAGACTCCAGAGATAGTGCTGTGGGATTCTTTTCTAGAACGCTTTGCATCTAGCAGAGCTGGCTATGGGGCCTACCTGACAATTTTTTCAATTCTCTCTAGCCTTTTATTTTTGATCATTGAGAGGGAATGGGCAAGAATGGAGCTGTAAATATTATGTTGTGGTAGTTACAAGTTGTGGCTCTATTTATGTGTTCTCTCAAGAGCAGTTCTCGAAGGAGCTCTCTCATCCCCACTTACCTCACAGGGTGTCTGTTGTGGGGAGGGGAGGGGAAAGGAGACTGTAAGCCACTCTGAGAATCCTTCAGGTAGTGAAGGAAGGGGTATAAATCCAATCTCCTCCTCCTCCTGCTCCTCCTCCTCCTCCTCCTCCTCCTTCTTGGAGTTTCAAATGCTGCCTCTCCTGAGTCCTGTTCAAGACAGCTTAAAAGTAAAAAACAACACCATAAAATCATATATAGCATCAAAATCATTAACATAAAAACAAAGGAAACTATTAAAAACATGGAGGAATCAAAGAACAGGATAGTGCAATGGATCAAGATGGCTGATCTCTGGGCTAAATGAGTAGCCTCCAGCCTACCTAGCCCTGGGCATCCTCTGTATAGCATTATGATGGCTGCCTAATTCCAGATTAGAAGAGCATAAAGCAACTCATCTAGTTTGGAGATTATTAGTCTTACCCTGTTGCACTGAAAGAATGGAAATCTCCCAGTTCTTTATACAGTTTGCAATTCCTCATTGGTCCTTATATTCTAAGAATTACAATAATATAATTGCCCTTACTGATGGCCTCCGGAGACATCTGGATTGGGGCGGTGTGGTGTTGTTGCTGTTGTTAGACCTGTCGGCTGCATTCAACATGGTTGACCATCAGCTGCTGACCCGCTGCCTTGCCAACATGGGGATAAAGGGGCTGGCCTTGCAGTGGCTTGCTTCCTTTCTCCAAGGTCGGGGACAAAGGGTGGTACTAGGGTGTCCCGTCCCGCAGGTCTGGGACCTGCTGCCAACCCCGGGGCCCGTGCTTACCCCACCAGCGTCACCGAGGGAGCCAGGGAGGCCTGCCCCGACTCCCAGCCCCGAGGCAGCAGCCACAGCCTCTGGCACGCCAGAAACACCCCCATGGAGGGGGAAGGGAGACCGCGGCACAGCAGCGAGCTCTGGAGACCGCGGCACAGCAACGAGCTCCACACCCGCCCGGGCCAGGGAAAGTCACTGGGGTCCACGCCGGCCAGGGGCCAGCAGCAGTCGGTACGAGCACCTGGACGCTGGCACGGCACACGGCCGCGTCAACGGAACGACGACAAGCCCGAGGGCATGCTGGGGAGGCGGCGCCAGCAAAGAGGAGCTGACAGCTGAGCCGGCGGCAACAGAGCGTCGCCCGAGTGCGAGGCCTGGAGCGGAGGTGGAGCTTCCGGAGAGGGCGTCAGCTGGCGTCTTTGGTTATAAGGGGGGGGGCGGGACCTTGGGAGGGGTGAGAGGGGAAGTGGGCGAGGGGAGCTCTGGGAGAGGGGAGACGGAATAAAAGAAGGAGGAGAATGACAGGCTGGGGAGGACGAGCCAGGATAGCCGAAGTCCAGCAGCGTCAGAGAGAAAGCAGAGGGCAGCAAGCAGACTTGGCACCTGGAGGCAGGAGGGTGGCTAAGGTGACTTTGAAACCTCACCCCTTGCCATATCTGAGGCCTCGTTCCTCCCAGTTTCCAACCTCCCAATCTCCTGGAGGCTTCCCCCGCCCAGCGGGGTCACGGTGACAGGGGGCGTGGACCCGGGGCAGGAGGCGGAGCCTGACATAGGGGAGCAGCAGTCCCGGAGGCACCCGCTTGAATGTGGAGTGCCTCAGGGGGCTGTTTTATCCCCGATGCTTTTTAACATCTTTATGCATCCCCTTGCCCAGATTGTCTGGAGGGCGGGGCTGGGATGTCACCAGTATGCTGATGACACCCAGCTCTATTTGATGTTGGGCGGCCGGTCGGATGCCGGACCAGATAATTTGGACCGGGCATTGCACGCTGTGGCTGGATCAAAATCAAGTTTGCCATTAGATGAAATAATTTATTTCAGAATAAATGAAACCTTACAAAATAAAGAGAGACAGATAGAGAGAGAGAGATCCATCTCAAGGAGCATACAAATTAAAAAAAATGACTATTGTGAAACAATGGAGGGAAGGGGGAATATTTGCAACTGCAACTGCAGGCAATTAGGCTTTGTTTCAGAATGTTATATAATGATGAGAACCAAATGAATTTGGTTCAAACAGTTGGTAATTATCTGCTGTTGGGAAATATAATAAAGAAAATTCAGTAGAAATTATTGATAAAATGAGAATATGAGGACTTTGGCCACACGGCCCTTTAATGCGGGAGGAAGGGCTGTTTCCTCCCGCATTTCTACAATGGCCACGGCTAGTCCCGTGCCAAAGAGGGCTCAAATGCAAGTTCCTCCCGCATTTTCCGACCCCGGGAAAATCTACTGTTTTCCCGGGAGTTGCACGAGGGACCCACATTTGAGCCATCTGGACAGCCCTCTCTCACAATCATTGTGAGAGCAGGGCTGTCCAGATGGTCCCATCCGCCATTTTTTTCCCCTTTTACACTTTGGCGCTCAGGTGCTTGGGCACTCAAGCGTCCAAGTGTAAAAGGAGAAAAAAAAAACCCAAAAACTTACCAGGCGGCCAGCGGGGCTCGGGAAGGGTTCCTCCCCCAGCCTCCTCCTCCTCCTCCTCTGCTGACCACCTCCTCTTCTGCCACAGCTGCCACTGCCCACTTTCTCCGCCACCGCAGCTTCCGCCAAGAGCCTCTGCCAGCCTCCTTCTCAGCTGCCGCCCGCTGCTGCCTACTGCCGCCCGCCTCCTTCTCCGATGCTGCGGCTGCCCACCGCAGCCGCCTGCCATGGCTGCCGCCGGGGGTTGGGATGTATAAACATCCCAACCCAAACTTAAGAGAAGTGGCTCCTTTAAATCAGGGAGGAGTCCCGGATTTAAAGGGCCATGTGACCACGGCCATAGATTTATATATTACTTTTTAAAAACTCTGCTCTTCTTCCAAGGAGCCTAGGGTACCATACATGCATGTGTGTTTTGCCCCCAAGATTTCCTGTCTATCCCACAATGAAGTTGTCTGATTTGTGGTCACATGAGATCTCAGCAGAAACAGGTGCATACACTGTGCTAATTTGGAAGCTGTAGAAACAATATCTTTGTCCCAGAACTGATTTTTTTTCTTAATGTCCAGAGGCTAAAAATGCAAGCAACGAGGGTGAATTTGATTGTCTGTCATGCATACATATGAGGGAAACTGCTTCCTCTCTGCAATATCTTGTTTCCGCTCGGTGACTACTAGTTCTGCTCCACTCATTGTATTTTCTGGTCTCTGGCCAGGAAGATTTCCTACTTGGATAGGATGACTTAGACACACATAGTTGAACAAGACCTCCGGGAGAAAGCAACCTCAAATATTTCTTGATGGTTTTTACTTTAGTTTCTCTCTTTACTGCTTTGTTGCCTACTATTTCTCTTTTATTGCCTCTAGTTATACATGAGCATCCCAGTTATTTTTAATTATACTTTCCCTTTTGTTGCTTACCTCAAGGATTTTTTCCCCGTCCAAGCACTCCCTTGGATCTCCTTCTTTTGCTTCATCATTTGCATTTAGGACATAGATTTCATTGATGATTCTCTAATATCCTCTACTGGGCATCTTTAAAGATGATCATGTCATGTATCTCAATGCACACAGTGGGGTCATTTTAGGTCCCAGATCTGTAAAATTGCTGCAATAAACAAGTATCCTGTGCTCCTGCAACATTACTGCATCACAGGATAAGTTCCGCATTTTATTTTTTTATTTTTATTTTTTTTAATCATTATTTCAAAAACCAAAGGGGGGATTACAAGAGCATATGTCTTTCTACTTGAACATTTCCATAATGAAAGCCTGACTAAGAAATAAAATGAGCCCATTTTTTCTACTAAACAAACAGAAACAAATCTACCATTTCTTCTGTGAACTAGAGCTACCATGGCATCCATCTTTAGAGCCTTTAAAAGCCATTCCATAATTATAGAGACAATAGCAAGTTTCTAGTAATGGACCTAGTCAGAGGCTGTGGTGCCTCAGAGGTTACGATGCTGAGCCGCGGACCAGAAGGTCGGTAGCTCAGCGGTTCGAGACCCAAGTGCCGTGTGACAGAGTGAGCTGCTGTCTCTGGCCCCAGCTCCTGCCAGCCTAGCAGTCCGAAAGCAAGACATTGCAAGTAGATAAATAGGTACCACTTCGGTGAGAAGGTAACAGCATTCTATGCACCTCGGTGTTTGGTCATGCCAGCCACATGACCATGGAAAAGTCTTCGGACAGCGCTGGCTCTTTGGCTTGGAAACAGAGATGGCCACCACCCCCAGAGTAAGATTCAACTGGCTTTCAAGCAAGGGAAACCTTTAGTAATGGACCTAAATAATATTTTTGCTGCCATCAACAAATTCTGTAGTCAGTTTTCCATTCCCAGAACCATTGGGTTGGAATCAACAACTTCCTTCCATTAAGGACAGAATCTTATAAAGACTACTTCTTTCAAAGTCCTTCCATTGGGAGGTCCTTCCAGTAAAACCAGCATTGACAGTAATAAAACAGAGCAGCAGCAAGGATGATAATCAATAAAACCAACTGCAAATTAAGATTGGCTGTGTTAGGCCTTCCATTTCCCCACCCAGGGAGGAGAATTATCCACCCCCAGCCCCAATGCCTGACCCCCCCCCCCCCCAGGAACTGAACAGTAGGGGATGGCTATATCAAAACCCTAGGAATTACAAGCAAAGGGAGGAAGCTTGGAGTATGAAGCAGAAATGACATCCTCCCCAGACTCCACCCTCCCCAGGTACCCCTCACAAAAACTCCTGGCATTTGCGGAGGGAGAATTGGGAGTACAAGCAACACTATAGGCTAAAAAAGAGAGAGAAGAAGTTGGTAGTAGAACCCTGAGAACAAGCAAAAACCCACCTCTTCAAGTCTTTATTGAGGCCTTAGGAGAAAAAAAAGAACAATGGGACTAGTCAAATGGCTACAGGGCGAACTTTATAATCACAGCACCACAGCCTTAAGTCCTTTCTCTGGAAGAAATTTACAGGAAAATCCCAGCATCAGTGACACTAAAGAAGTGTCCCAGTTCTCTGTGGTTTTAACTCATTCCTAGAGCATCGTGCAACATAGGCTCCCCCCCTCCCCCCCGTATTTGTTCCCACTGTTCCATCAATCAGCAGTAGGAGCCTGGAGTACGGGGGATGTCCGTGTAAACTGTGTCCACTTTAACTACATGTATCAGCTTTTAACCTTGTTTCATTGTATACTGATTTTAATGTGCTGGACGTCACTGATGTCTGTATCCGGGCTGGGGTTTTTTTAACCTTTAGTTTGTGGAGATAAGGTTGGGTATAAATATTTTGAATAATTAAATAAAAATGGTTTCCCTTTGGAAAATTAAGGCTTGGGAAGGTGGGGAAGGGTTAGACTTCTGGGAGTGTGTGTCTGCATGTACATATCTGTTGAGCTCTCCTTCAGACAGGTTTGAGTGATTGACAGTGACGCTTGGGGGAAAAGTGGTCATCAAGAAATATAGCAGGGTTCTAATAATAGTAAAGACAGCTGTGTGTCCCTGGGTACTCCACACCTTCTACAGTCCTTTCTGCATTTGCCTGTCACTCTAGGCAATTGGCTTAGTGTTCGAGTCCAGACAATTTAAGTCCACAGCAAAACAGCATCCAAATAACCTGGGGCAGCAGCAAGCTGAAACTGGGCTAACTGCTAAAGGGAGGCAATGAAATGCAGAATGGGGGGGGGGGGGACCCGAAATAAAAAAGAAGGTTGAACTCAATTTTAGTGCAGAATGAGGTGGGGGGGGGACTGGATTAAAAAGAAGGTTGAATTCGATTTTAGTGCAGAATTGCTTGGAGCACTGTGCGGCAAATGTGGATTAAAACGAGAGCACAGAAAGGGCCTATGAGTGTGTAGGAATCATGTCCCATAGTCACCGGGTTGGATCCTTTTAGTTTTTCTGCTTTATCCAGTCCAGTTCTCTTCACTGCAGCCCACATCCCACATGGGTTTTGTGCATATGGGTCTCACAGTTCCCAGCATAGCCTTTTTGGAGGTCAAAAGGAGCTTTTCTTCCTTATCTTTCTGCATGGGTGTGCTGTCAAGTTGCAACCACCTTACAGTGACCCCAGCAAGGGGGCTTTCAAGTCAAGTGAGAAGCAAAGGTGGTTTGTCGTTGCCTTCCTCTGCGGAGTCTTCCTTGGTGCTTCCCCATCTCACTATTGACCTTTCTTAGCTTCCATGGTCTGAAGAATCCGGGCTACACCGTACCATTCTGCACACCTCTCCTTATTTAGCCATCAGAAAAGATGGAGGGACCCAGCCCAGAATCTTCAGCCTCATCAGAAGACTTCTCAGTCAGAGAGAATGAAACACAACTCAGAGCTCTCCTCTTCCATGTCCCTTGTTTCCATCTTCTTCTTTTATGTTCTCCCTCTGTCTCTTCTTCCCCCTCACTCTAAACTTCTTCACAGATGCCGAGTTGCTAAACTCAGTAAATATTAACTTTGCATTGAATATGCAGTTCAGCCCCTGTGTGGACTGTGTGAATCTCTTCCCTCTCCCCCCCTCCCCATTCATTACCAGCCCTGAGAATCCTATCTCTAATGGTGGCAACAGATTTTCTGTTTGAATTCTAGTCTTTAAGCTATGGGACTTAAAGTAAAACAAAACTCCAAATGGCAAGACAAGCCTTGTTCAAACACTATGAAGAGAAGGTCAACATGTTGGAAGGAGTGAAGGATGCTATCGCTCCACAGAGTAAACCTAACAAGGAGGAAACTAAACACATTGCCCACCCCACTGCTACAAGAAGAAAGAGACCAGCATATTAATCTTTGCCAATCACACTTGAAATACAGCCTAGCAAACATTTCCCTTCAATTCACAAAGCACATTAAAGGAACCCCCTCAACACCAAAGCCAAATAAGAAAAATACAAATTGAAGATAACATGAAACATGACCAGCAAGCTTAAAAAGCAAAAACAAAAGCTAGAATCTTCTATTTATGCATAAGCGGATTAGACAAATTCATGGGAAATTGTCTATCAGAGATTAGTAGCCAATATCACTAAACAGAATCTCCATTTCAAGAGGACAACTCCCTATGAGTACCAGTTTTCAGTGGTAAGAAGATGGAGATGGTTTCGGCTTGGTGCCCTACTTTGATCTCTGGGGGGAAAGGATGCTAGACTAGATGAGACATTGATCTGATCCAGAAATCTATATGCTTGTTGACCCAGTGAGTACTTTTAGAGTCTTGAGGAAGTGTTGTGGCACCAATACAAAATAGCTGCTGTGGGGCCACCACCATAAACCTTCTCCCATATATGCAGGGGTTCGTTGGGGCCGGAGCGAGGCGGAGCGAAGCTCCACCAGCTCAGGACTGGCCAGTAGGGCAGCCACGGGCTGAATCAGATTCTCTAATCTGATTCAGTTCGCAGCTGAATTGCTGCTGAAATTCGGCTGCAATTTTAAAAGCCACTGGAGGGGAGGGGTTTGAGGGAGAGGCTCCAAACTTGCAGGGTAGCTGCTGGGGCCTCTCCTCGAAATACCCACTAAGTTTCAAGAAGATTGGACCACGGGGTCCAATTCTATGGGCCCCCAAACAGATTGTCCCATCCCCTCGATTGTTCTCTATGGAGGGAAAAAATGTTAACTTTTTCCCTACCATAGATAACAATGGAGGGAATGGGGGCAACCTGTTTGGGGGCCTGTAGAATTGGACCCCCTGGTCCAATCTTCTTGAAACTTGGTGGGCATTTCGAGGAGAGGCCCCAGCAGCTACCCTGCAAGTTTGGAGCCTCTCCCTCAAACCCCCTTATTAGCATGCACAATACCAGCATGCACAATACCGTCAGATGTATGTTATTAACAGCACAGAGCACTTTAAGAATTGTAATTGTATTGTTTAATTAATGATTAATTTTAACTGTTTTAATGGTTTTATTGTGAATGTGTTCACCTATGTAAGCCGCTCTGAGCCTACTGTGTGGGGAGAGCGGCCTAAAAATCAAAATAAATAAATAAATAAATAAATAAATAATAAACCCCCTTTCCTCCAGCCCCTCATATACCCTATGAGTTTTTGCCATTGATTTCAATGGCCCATAGGATATAATGGGGCTGAAACTGACATTCCCTTTCTGACACACTTCCGGTGATGTCCGGAGACGTGGCATATGCGAATGAGTTATGGTAATGAGTTATGCTAATGAGCTCCTGCACCTCTTTTTCTACGAAAGGACCCCTGCATATATGTTTTATTCATTGACATTAGTGGCTTTTAGATTGTAGATCTATAATTTTAGCCATTCTTTCATTGTGAGAACTGCTCTGGTTGTGGATAACTTGCCTCCCAAGACTGGTCTCTTCCACCTCCCCACTTAAACAGAATAAACAAATAAACCTTTTTTCCTTCTCTCCACCAAAGGTGGGTGTCAGAACCCCTTCAGCCATGTTGGTCTGCAGAAGCAGACAAGGCTTGAGCCCAGCAGCCCATTGAAGACCAACAAGGTTTCCAGAGTAAACGTTTCTGAGAGTCAAAGCTCCCTTCCTCATAGTCCAGGTGCTACTGGACTCAAACCTTGCTCCCCATTGGAGGGACAGCAGGAGTACCTGGGAGCTGACGTCTTCTCCACTGAAAACCTGGAGGTTGAGGAGGACCTTAATTCTACCAGACTCCACTTCCTCCAGATCCTGATGTCCTAGACTCAGAGGTCTCAGTGGAGCAAACTACCACAAGAGAAATCCCACAGTATGTTTGGGTGATCTTCCAGCCCTAGGGTCAGCCATCCTGAGATCACATATGGCCAGGCCACAAATCAGAAACCTCTTGGGCTCTTCTCCAAATTGATAAGAATGTTGGGGACAACAGGATGATGAAGATGTAGTCTTTCACAAGAAAATTTCTAGTCGCATTTATAATTCCTCACAGGATCATGGCCAAACTAAGTCCTTGCAGGATGCAGTTCCAGAAATATCCTCAGTAATGAATAGGGCTGCTTCTTTCTGGGACTACTTAAAACTCAATCCTGGCTGAGAGATGTGCTGGTTTGACCATAATGCATTGGCCTGTCCATAACTACATAATGTTAACCAGCCTTCTGAACTAGCAAGCACAGCCAAGATCCCAGTGCTGCCCTGGGGAGACATTCTTTTAACAAACTCTAGTTAGGAGGTAGTTCAGGTACTCCTTACTCCTAAACAGTTCTTCTCCAGCATCCTGACAACAGATGACAGGTGAGTTAGGTGGTGGTGGAGGAAGAAGAGGAGGAGGAGGAAAGTGCTATCAAGTCACTGCTAATGCATGGTGACTCCATTGGGTTTTTAAGGCAAGAGACATTCAGAGATTGTTTGTCATTGCCTGCCTCTGCATCACACCCCTGGTATTATTCTTTCCAATTACTGGTCAGGGCTGACCTTGCTTAGCTTCTGAGATTTGATGAGATCAGGCTAGCCTAGGCTATCCAGGTCAGGGTCAGGTGGATTAAGGAGAGGGAAATTGGGGACATCTGAATCCTCTGCATCAATCCCTCAAAATACCCTCTGTATTCTCTAGGATGTTTAGAAAAAGCATTTGTACACTCTAATGATCAGATAGGCATCAGAAATAGCTTTGTCAAGAAGCATATACACAATAAGAATATCCCTAATGAGCTACTGAACTATTATGGACATGACAGGGGTCATGCTGTATATGGTGTAGTGGTTAAGTGCACGGACTCTAGTCTGGGAGAATCAGGTTTCATTCCCCACTCCTCCACTTGTACCTGCTGGGTGACCTTGAGCAAGCCATAGTTCAGGCACAGCTGTTCTTGAAAAAGAGCAGTTTCTGTCAGAGCTCTCTCAGCTCCACCTACCTCACAGGGTGTCTGTTGTGGGGAGGGGAGGGGAGGGGAGTTTGTAAGCTGCTCTGAGGCTCCCTTTGGTAATAAAGGGCGGGGTATAAATCCAATCTCTTCTCTTCTTCTTCTATCAGGGACATTCATGTATAGCACAAACATAAGTTAAATGCTCTGCCAGATGGCATGCGTCTCTGGGACATATCTGCTGAAAATAAGGAATCACAGGCACAGTGGGAACAAGTGAAAATATGGGGTGGATGCAAAATGTGAGGGATAAAGAAATCAAAATATGCTGTATTGTTGGATATGAGTATGGCCCTTTTCAGTCATGAGGCAGGCCCAGATGAATGATTCACAGAGCTCTCCAAGTTTAAGCAATAAGAATGAAATGTACTTCCAGGGGAAAAAGAAGTGTGCCTCAGGCACTATCAGAAATTTGGGAAAGAGCAGCCTAAGTGAGTCTTTGAGAATCTTTCAAGAAGAGGCACCATCAGTCATACACAACATGGTCACTGGGAATTATAGCTGGAACTGAAGTTTGGACCTTTGGCATAGAGTGAAATCTAAAGCCATTGTACTTAAGGTATATCCATCTTTGCTGTCTAATTCAATTACACATAAATATATGCAGTCTTTGACAATCTGAGTTGTGGTGAATCAATTCACTATTAGCTTTTATGCATCATTTTACTGACTGTCATATTTCACCTTTTGGTGTTAGTGATTGGGTGAAAGTACCTCTTCCTCTCATTTGTTTACATATTTATACCTTGCTGACTTCCCTAATGGGTACTTCTAATAGCTTGCACCAGTGTTCTCTTCTCCTTGGTTTATCTTCACAGTCATAACCCTGCAAGGTAGTTCAAGATGAAACAGAGACAGGCCTAGGGTTGTCAGGTGGGGCCTGGAGATCTCACAGTATTACAACTGATCTCCAGACTACAGAGATGAGTTCCACTGGAGAAAACGGATGCTTGGGAGGGTGGACTCTATGGTATCATACCCCACTGAGATCCCAGGATCTATCTATCCTCCAGATCTCCAGGAGCTGACAACCTTAGATGGGCCTAACTTGGGGCATTTTTTCCCCAGGGAGATCCTGATGGATACTCTCTTTCACACCTGTTCCTCAATTGATTTCTTGCTTCTCCATTGTCCACGATGCACCTTAAAACCTTCTTTGTATATTACTACATGCTACTTTTTTTTTTTTTTGCCTAGTGAGGTTTGGATTTCCCAGACACAACTGGCTTTCCTCTCAGTCACATAGAGGCTATGGTTAAACATATTTTTAAAGTATGCAGGGACCCAATCAGGCTTGGGCTAGTTGCTCAGAGGAAGGAGGGTCTTCTGTCTCCTTGCTTTCCTAAGCCTAAACAGCCAGAGGGCTGTCATTTTGGCTCAGGAAAACGGCATGGTGGGCATGAAGCCTTCCTCCCTCTCACCCTGTACCATCATCCCAAGATAGGGTTGTCAACCCCCCCCCCGGAGGGGTTTGCCCACTTTACCCCCCCCCCCAATCTGCTGGCTGGATCCCCCAGGTTGGGGGAACCCCACCCTAAAGTGCCTGGATTGGGTCAATGTGCCCAGTGCAATGGTGTCACCCGGAGGTGATGTCATCACACTGGGCACATCGCCGGGGGGGGGGGGGAAGAGAGACACTCTAGCATTTGGTCTGAAAACTCTATAGTATCAGAGTTTCTAGCCAAATGCTAGAGCACCCCCTTGGCAACGTGCTTAGAGCAATGATGTCACTTTTGAGTGAGGTCATTGTGGCACATGTGCTACACACATTCACCAGAAGATCCTGGGAAAGGAACTTCTCACCCCCGCTGGCAAAAGGTAGGGACCTGGCAACCCTATCCCAAGCTTAGCTGGGCTTCTGGGGACTTTAAAATGCTTTTTTTCCCCTGCAGTTGCTGTGTGATTGCTGGAGAAGCAAGTTGGGGAACCCAGACCCACCTCATAAATAATGTTGTGTGTAGCTTGGCCCTAAATCAATCTGCAACACTCCCTGTACACCAGTTGAAGACTTACAAATTGTGAGATTTGGGCTTTTCCCCATATGCCCTGAAACATCCCCCCTAACTCCCCAAGGAAGAAGTTGGGAGGCACCAAAAGTTTGCTCACTGCTTCAAAACATTTTTTCTGCTGGTCCCAAGAAAAAAAAAAACACAATCCACTAATATGGCTTTCGGTTCTATAGAGCAAAACACCTACCTGCAATCTTTGATGACATGTGAAAAGATATGTACTATTCAATAAGAAGAAGAAAAAAAGGATTGTCATAAACAAATTTCGGCTAGGCTGCAGTTTTAAAGCGTTCCTATTAAACATTTATAAAGAACAAGTAAACAAAACTCCATAGAATATTCAAATAGCATAAAATAAGTAGTGTTTGGTCTGCCCTTTTATGGAGATATGTAGTTCTGGATGTTCACATATTAAATCTTTTCTGGAACTGTATCAATCACACTGTCTTTATTGGACAGCAGGAAAAATGCATTACTATATACTCTATAATGGTGTCATACCCTTGAACATTTCAGTGATGAAATTAAGGACACTCTCACATATCTGGAAGGATAGATGGTTGCAAAATTTTCTGCTGTTGTGTTTCAGCATTGGATTTGATCTGTACATTCACTGGTCGAGCACTTTATTTATTGATTACATTAGTGGTAGACAGCACCATCAAGTCACAGCTGACTTATAGCAGCCAAGGGATATCAGGTCTCCCCTGGCAGGGGATGGGGGTAGGGTTGCCAGATCCAGGTTGGGAAACTCCTGGAGATCTGGGGGTGGAGCCTGGGGAGGACAGGGACCTCAGTGGGTTATAAAGCCATGGAGTCCACCCTCCAAAGCATCCATTTTCTCCAGGGGAACTATCTCTGTCATCTGGAGATGACCTGCAATTTGGGGTAACCTGGAGGCTGGCATCCCTATTTAAGCAATCATGTAGGGTTTTCAAGGCAGAGAGATGAACAGAGATGGTTTGCCATTGCATAGCAACCCTGGACTTCCCTTGGTGGTCTCCCATCAAAATAGTAACATGGCTGACCCTGCAAATCTCCCATGATCTGAAAAGATCAGGCTAGCCAGGGCCATCCAAGTCATAATATTAATTACATGAAATTATTTAAACAGAAAAGGAGACTTGCCTGCAGTAATAACAAAAACAAAAAAAGCTGTGGAATGAGACACTAAATCAATAATATAATTTTAAAAATTCAAATATATGTTATAAAGCAAATTCAAAAGGTAAGCCAGTACAATGCAAACAATCACTGGCTAGGAATATATGATGGGCAGTCTGATAGGAATTGGACAATTAGGAGTTGGACAATAACGAAGGTCCCAGGTATGCACTCCATTTCAAATATCTTCTCAGAAAGAAAGATATGTATATGCACATATGTAGCATTCGGTGTCTATGAGATTATATGTCTTCATAAAAAAAATTGTGTTCAGTCTTCTCTATGAGAATTTCACAATTCATTCATATAATGCCATTTGCAGACGGGCAACCAGTCACAGTTTTAAGCACAGAATTCTTTAACATTACAAAGCTGAATGAATTGTTGTGAAATTCTCATAGAGAAGACTGAACATAAGAATTTCCATAAAGACTTCCATATAGTCCCATAGACACCGAACGCTACAAATGTGCATGCATATATCTTTCTTTCTGAAGAAGATATTCGAAATGGAGTGCATACCCAAGATCTTCGTTATTGTACAATTCCTAATTGTACAACTTCTATCAGACTGCACATTGCATATCCCTTGCCAGTGATTGTTTGCATTGCACTGTCATACCTTTTGAATTTGTTCTGCAAAATATATTTGAATTTCCTTAAGTATACTGATTATATTATTGGTTAACCATTTCATTCCACAGCTTTTTTGTTCTTGGAAACATGGGAACAGGTTGTTTTGCACTTTTGGTTGTGTTCCATTCCTTTTATTGCCTTCTAAATGATTGTTTAGCATCTATTTAGTGACATAATTATATAACCAAATTTGGTTTAATAACTCAGTGCCAAAATGTGCAGAAACCCATAGGCTGTGCGAGACCAGCTGATGTCAAAGGCCAGACCTATATAGCCTCAGGAAATAATGCCTATCTACTTTATCCACCTATATATCACATGATATATCGAATAGCAAAATAAAATGCCACGTGAAACACCCTTCCCAAAACAAAGTTATTCTAAAGAGAGGTATTACTGTTGTTTCATTTTCATAATTTGTTATTCTTTCACATTGGTTTAATGGAAGCCACACACCCCTTTATTTTAGGGATATGATCATTATAAGTAGGGAAAGTGTCTGAGCTTTAAAACGGCTGTTTTAAATGTTGCATATTCATAATACTAATAAGTGGGGTGCAACATTTCCATTTCCATGCCATTAAGCAGGGCTATTTTGGGGCAGGAACGCACAGGAACGGAGTTCCAGCTGGCTACTGGGTTGGCCACACCCAGCAGGAACTCATTAGCATAATAGGCCACATCCAACAGCAGAAATTAATTAGGATTGGCTACATTAGGGGTATGTGGCATAACATGCAAATTAATTCCTGCTACAAAAAAAGCCCTGGGGTTTGACAACAAACAAGGTAAACAGAATCAGAAGCAAAAGGTGGGTGTGGCTGGATGACCACTCTTTTGGTAACAGGGGTGTGGCCTAATATGCTAATAAACTGGGCTGTCAGTGGTATGGCCTAATATGCTAATGAGTTTCTGCTGTTGGGTGTGGCCCATTATGCTAATGAGTTCCTGCTGGGCTTTTTCTACAAAAAAAAAGCCCTGCCATTAAGTAACTGAATTGAAAATGAGTGATTACAGCTAACAGAATCTTTGTAACTTCAAAGAAAAGAGGTGTGTTTTAGTGTCAATGAATTGTTACAGATTCCTGATGGGTAGCCTTCTGTTGCAGTGGGGGGAAAGTGGAGTTCTGGGACACCTTAAAGTCTCGTTGATTCCTTGTGGTGGAAATGTTCATGAATGATTCGCATCATAAACATGCAAGATTAAAGAGAGCAGTTTTAAAGTACACAATGGCTTCCTTCATTTATCCCTTACTCTTTTAAAGCATCCTGCCATTCTTACAATCACAGTAGCTAAAAGAAGACATTTTTGAGATGAAGAAAAGAAGAGATTGGATTTATGCCCCGCCCTTCACTACCCAAAGAACTCTCAGAGCAGTTTACAATCTCCTTTCCCTTCCCTTCCCCACAACAGACATCCTGTGAGGTAGGTGGGGGCTGAGAGAGCTCTCTTGAGGACTGCTCTTGAGAGAGCAGCTCTGAGAGAACTTGAAAGTGACCCAAGGTCACACCAGCAGCTGCATGTGGAAGAGTGGGGAATCTAACCCGGTTCTCCCAGATTAGAGTCCACGCTCCTAACCACTACACCAAACTGACTCCCTTTAGCATCAGGATCACTTTAGCATCATAAAGGATAGCAGTCTTGAAAATCTGTCCTCAGCAAATCGGAATCTTGGGTGGGCAGAACTGGACAAGGCAAGCAGTTAGAGTTGAGATTATTACAGCTTTGGAGGACAACAATCACCTCTTTTTTTAAAAAAAAACCCTTCCTATTCTAAAAACAATCTCTCATTCTTTGAATGTAAGCTGTCGCCATAAATGCACAAACCATACCAAGACTCATTCCTTGAGTGGTGTGACTTAATGCTCCAGGATGGATGGCATGCCCACTGGTCCCACTCTAACTGAGTGAGATAAAGGAAGACAGTGTAGCAGCATCAAGAGCAGCCCCTGATAATGCTCAACAATTACAAACACAGCGAATGTCAGACCGACTAGCGAATTGGAAATGCCATTATCTTACAGTTCATAAACAATGCCCAACACTATTATAAGCCTTAGTAATCTATTTATCTTAGCAGCATCTTGGGGTTTCAGAGGTTAATTATGGGTCACTTTAAAAATAGGTTTTAAATTTGCTTCCTTTCAGCCATATTGAGTTTTCTCTTGCTCTATTAATTCGGGCCAGACTAAACAGGGGCTCCCAGTTGTCTTTAACCGGATCATTCATTTTATACTTCTATCAATAGACCAGGCTGCCATATAAGGAATTCATTACCATCCAGCAGCATCAACAACATTACAAAGACAAAAAGACCATGGGAAATTCAGGTAAGAAAATAGACATGGCTGTATATGTGCATGGGTAGTAAAATAATGGAGGCTTCACCCAGAATCTTGGCTTTGTCTTTCTTCCTGTGGTTTCAATATGTAGAAACATATGTTTGATTTAGTCCACTGATCAGTCTTTTAAATATCTACCTCCATTTAGCTATAAATTACATTTTTAAACCTTGTTCTTCATCCATGATCACAGTCCTAGGAGATACTCCAAAAGCATGCACAGTTCTGCCTAAATCAAGGGTCACCAGTCTAGGTGAGACTGTGAGCACTATTAGAATTTTGAGAACAGAGCAGTAGCACAAAATGGCTCTACTGCTGGCTCTACTGCTGGCTGGAACCAATCACAAAATGTTTGTCATGGGTGCTGGGACCAATCACAAGCACAATTTTATGGTGGAGGTAGGTGTTTCCAAATAGGTGATCCCTGCAGACACAAGGGCTGAGTTCAGACTGGCAGTCTGGCCCGATATAGGCACGTTTCTCAAGCGGATTAAGTGGGCTGGTTCACACAGCCACAGCTGTCTGGCGTTCCCATGCCATACTCACCCTGTCCTGAAGTGTTTTGATCCCTTTTTTAAAAGTACCAGGTAAAAGTCACTGCAAGCTGTTTGGGCGCGCATTGATCCTGCTTCCTGGAAGTGTGGACACAAATAAGCTGTAATCAAGCGGCACCGGTAATGTGAACCCGCTGATCCAGTAAGGATGTGCATGACCGCCCATGCGTGCTGTGCGTTTGAACACACAACCACCCGTGGGGATGCTTCCAGCTTGCAGAGTTAAAGCTCCCAGCCATGGGATCCTACCCCAATTGCTGCTGCACCTATGTGCCCATGTGAAACAGACCAAAGCCACACACAACCACGGCACCACCGCCAGGGGCCACCCCACAGTGCAAATGCTCCATTCTGCCGCCTCCCTGGTATGGTCCTGCATCAGTCCATGCAGTGCGACCTGAAAGCCCTGTGACGACTTGGCCCGGGTCTTTTTGCCCCACTTCCCTTGCATTTCATTCTGCCAGTCTGTCCTCCACCACGGTTATTCCTCCTAGTGTCTTCTGAAGCACCTCCTGCTCTGATGAGGTAGAAGAATGCCACAATTGGCTTTTTGCTTTGGGAAAGAAACAAATGTTTGGAAACCCACTAATGAGTACCATAGTATCCATGAGTACCATGCTGAGGATCTCAGCACAAATCAATTTTATCCTCTCAACAATCCTGTGATACAGTATGACACCAAAGTGTGACAGCAGGCTTCATAGCTATGTAAAGACTTGAACACTGAATGCCTGTATACTACAACATAATAACGCTCATATCCTGCTGGTCTCATCATGTTCCCCAAATGGTAGGAAATTCCTGGACATAGATAGAAATCCCTGCTCTAGCCATGCAGCAGAATAAGAGTATGCAATGAGATACCAGAAATCTGGACTGTGCCAAACCAACTCAGCTTGTATGGTAGATTGGAGAGGGGACACCTTGGTGCTGAGTGGCATAGTTGCTTGAGCAGAATATGGGAGGAGGGAGATGAGGCTCGGCATGATTTTGGATGTGTAGGCTGTAATAAACATTGCCAGTGATAATCCCGACCAAGTATTGAGCCAGGATGGATTTGCCCACAGTGCTAGAACCCATTCATGGCTATCTGTTTGCAGTATCCCACACTACGAAAGGAGGCTGCTCTATTGATGCTTTAGTACTGTTGATGGGTCATCTCATCAGATCTCAGCAGCTAAGCAGCATTAGCCCTGGTTAGTACTTGGAGGGGAGACCTCGAAGGAAGACCAAGGTTGCTATGCAACGGGAGAGAACAATCTTTGTTCTCTTGCCTTGAAAATGCTACAGGGTGGTTATAAATCAGCTGCAACTTGACAGCACTTTCCACCACTCCTGTTGAGCAGCTACAGATGAAACCTAGTGCAATCCATATGTTATTTCCTGTTTCTTCATCTGGTGTGCAGGTGCTCACCTCCTCACATTTTACAGCTGTAACAATGCATTTCCCAGCTTAGTGGCATTTGAATTGTGTTCTATATAAAAGTGGTATTGGTTAGAATAGGTTTCTTTCTGCAAGGCAACCTCAGTCAGTTGTGTTGGCTTCTCCCGTGTTCTTCTTGTTCTTCTTGGCTGCCACCCAGGATCTTATTTTGAAAATGGCTTTGGATAGCAGCAGTGGGGGAAATAGCAGGTCTCCAAGTGTGTGTGGGGAAATCTTGTTGCCAGTACATTTCCAGGAGAAATGACTAAAACGGTTTTCACTTTGATTTTCCAGAAGAAACAATGGCAGAATTGTCTTGAGATTAGAACCTTAATGCGGACAGAACCGATAGCTGGCCAACGATTCTGGAAAGCAAGAAGGCACTTCATATACCGGCCAGGAAGCTGCTCGGTGTGGATTTCAACACTATTTCTGATTCCAATTGGACCAGCCGTCTGTGCTCTGGTTAGATTCCAGAAATCTGCAGGTACAAAAGTAGTATCTCTGAACTACTGAATAATTTGAAGTAAACTGCTGTTCTCTCTCTCATAATATATGATATGCATTATATGTGTACAATAACATAATATTGGGAGCTCTGACTCTTGAAATCTTATGCCCTGAAATTTTGCTGGTCTCTAAGGTGCTGTTGGACTCAAATCTAGCTGTTCTACAACAGACCGATACAACTACCCTCTGAAACTACCCTACAACCCTGTAATTTAGGCCTCCTGATATATATAGTGAATCAGCTTTCAAAATGGCTTTTTCCAGATAGGGAGGACAAGAATCCTTCATGCACAGGAGCTGCCTAGAAAGCAGTGACACCTTAGACACTCTGTCTTTCCCGACACCCAGTAATAAGACCTGCCCAAATCTTGCAATCACAAAATTTCAATCTAGGGAATGAATGGTTGCAAACATGGACGCAATCAGTTCCACCTGATATCCCTAACCTGATAAACACCAACAAGAGGCCTGCGGGATTTGACTTGCCACATAAAGTATGAAAGACAGCTAATAGAATATGAACCAGCTTCAAAAAATTGTGCAGACCTGTGGTTTAAACCGGGTGAAATACCAGGACCTGAATGTGATTGTGGCGCAGTCCGCCCAACTATTTTCCATCTGTCACAGGAATGTGAACATTGTGCTTTCCAGAAAGATGTGATGGAGTTCTTTGAACGCTCCCAAGCTGCAGTTGAGTGGATTGAAAATTTAGTAAAGGTTTCCCTTGCTTGAAAGTGAGTCATATTTGACTCTTGGGGGCGGTGGTCATCTCCGTTTCCAAGCCGAAGAGCCAGCAGTGTCCGAAGACTTTTATGTGGTCCTGACTAAACGCCGAGGCACACAGAATACTGTTACCTTCCCACTGAAGCGGTACCTGTTTATCTACTTGCAATTTCTTGCTTTTGAACTGCTAGGTTGGCAGGATAAAGGTTTGTTTGTTTGTTTATTTGTTTTGACTTGTATCCCACCTAGCCAGCACAGGTTTCCCTTGCTCAAAAGCCAGTCGAATTTGACTCTAGTGGGTGGTGCTCATCTCCTTGCTCCAGGCAGGGCTCTGCAGAGTGAGGCTGACCCTCCAGTCTTAGTATAGCCCAGCTCCATAACAGATTTTGCATCCAACTAGATTTTATTCTATTTTATTTTAGTTTGGGTGGGATATGAATGACTTCACCCCACTGAAGAGAAGAAACCTTCAGGTAAGTTCCAATGTTTCATTCTCCTGGGGGGGGGGGGGTCATCCAAACAGGTTATATGCCCAAGCTACAACCTGGGTGGGATCCTTGTTCTTATTTTTATTCTGTTCTACCACTGTGCTGCACCCCTTTCTACCAGATGAAGCTTCTGCTGATTTTAACTGGTCCCACCTATAGTGTCTCACGCAGGTATAAAAAGTGGGCCAGGATGTAATTCTAACAATTTCTACCAATAGAACACTGGTGGAAAAGGTCACGATATTGCTGCAGATCTGGTGTAGTGGGCTGTAACCAGTTTTGAAGTTCCTCAGCCTTGCACTTCATATGTTTCTCAGATATGTGGCTTGAGACCTTTTTACCTAAAGGCCGAACTGTGAGACACAGACAGAAGATCCTACTCTGCATCGTCCTATCAAGGAGGCGCATGGAGCTCTGAGCACATCTAGTTTGTGCCAGGCTCTCTCTTTAGGGTAACATTACATTATTACATTACAAATAAAATACATTAGTATTTTGGGGGGAATGCCCAATCGGTCTGCGTACCTATTATTTCAATTTGGTCATGCATATTATTATATGCTTCCTGTGTGTAACTCTGCCATATGATATAAATCTGTCAGAGCTGATGGCACTCTGACATGCTACCTGGCGGCTCTGCCTAGAAGCCATGTTGAACTTTTGACCAGCCTTCATTTCTGTTCTGTCTGACTCACACCACAAGTTTAGAAATGTTGGTGTCTATGCACAGGAAGGAGTCAAAGGGAAAGAAACCAGATCTTGGGCAGATTTATGCTGGTACCGATGTGGCAATAAGCAGTGTTCTTGGATTTTGTGATCAAACGCACCATTGTAAACACTGAAAAGAGAGACACAGTGGTGAAAGTCCCATATTCAGTTTCAAATATGAATCTTGGATTTTAGATACAATCAAGTATGCAGCTTTGTGCTGGCTTGGCCCCAGGAGAATATTCAAATCTCCTGCTTTCACTAATCTTGAGGTCCATTTGATCTTGTGGCTGGAAAGTTCACTTGTCTGCACAGCATTTTATTACCACCCCATCATTTCCTTCTCCTCTGTTTCAGGCTCCCTTTGTGCTATCAGCTACCTTTCAGAAGTCTGAAGAGCCTCCAGCTATGTTTCCCCTGCAAGAAATGCATTTTCCTTTAAAGTGCTTCTGGGGAGAAAAAATGCTTTGCCTTCCAAGGGAACATTATCTGACAATATGTTAAATGAAAATACCACGTGATCAGCTTTTTCCATTTGCGTGGACCTCAGCTCAGCGGGACCAAATTAAAAGCACAATATGGTGAAGGCAAGCTGGGAACGGCAAAGACTCACTTGTGAGGATGGGATAAATGATTGGCAAAAATAAAAAAGAGAGAAAAGAAGCACAAAAACCTTCCCCCTGAACCAAATCTCTCTTTATCGGGATAAAATGAGCTCTTAGGGGCCCAAGTAGATCAATTTCCCCTCCTTTTTCTGTTTTCTTTTCTTCGTAACTTTAATTGACAGTTGCCTTCAGCATTCTGTATCTCCTAGAATATGCTCAGTTCTCACCAGGACAATTGTGTGTGTGTGGGGGGGCATTTTTTGTTACTATTTTCCTGCATACTGTCAGTGTCCTGAGCATACAGACATTCTTGCCCTTTCTGGTGGATACCTTTCACTGATTTTATGGTAGGTACTCAGCCATGATGTTTAATAACAGAAAGAATAAACTGGGGGGCTGTAAAATATCACGGGAGATTAAAAATGAGCTCGATAGTCACCCATTCCTATACTACCCACTCAAAGATTCTATAATCTGTGAGGGGCTTTAGCAGGTCTCCTAGCTCCTTTCCCCCCTTTTTAGGGCTTGTAGTGTCCTGGCTCCACTGGTGGACCGCCTGTGGCACCTGATACTTTTGGCCACTGTGTGACAGTGTTGGACTGGATGGACCACTGGCCTGATCCAACACTGGCTTCTCTTATGTTCTTATGATTGACTTTCAACCACTCCCAACAGGTCCGGTCATCTGCATCAGAATATTTTCATATCTGTTTTATTTGAGTTAATTTACAGAGTCATTTCCCCCCTCCCCCTGCATACTAGGGGAATCTAGAAACTCCTGCATTGTTGCTGGTTGGCTAGGGCTGCTAGGCCTCACACTACAGTGGAAGGCTTCCCACCAGCAGATCTGGTTGCCCAGTTTTAAAAAGTGGCAGAACCTGCAGCACTGCATAACCTGGAAGTGATGTAGGGTAGCTCTAGGAATCACTGGAAACATTATGGTTTTCCCCAGAAGTGATGTAGGAACACAGGCTACATCATGCCCCCCCCCCATGTCTCAGCCTTCAGTCCTCTCATTGCTTGCCAGGCTTGGCCTGGTAGCTCTAAGGTGCTTTGGTGCTTTGTTTTGGTGCTTTGCTATTAGATATAGGATGGGAGGAGGGGCACATGGAGTTAAAAACAATTTGAAATTGCCTTCCACCACAGTGTCTTCCCCTCCAGGATTCTGTTGGCCCTCTGGGGCATCAGCAGGCTAATTTCTCCACTCTCTTACCCTTTAACTAACACTCGAGGGCTCTTAAAATTCTGGCCTCTCTGGAATGCATTCAGTTCCTATCAAGCCAAGGGTTTGAGGGAAGTGGAGTGGAACCTTTAATTGTTGTCATTGTTGTTCAGTTTACAAAGCTTTCTGCATGTCTGGACAGCCCCTGGAGTCTAGTGGGGGGAAACAATATTGTGTGTGCGTAGCCCTGTTGTGCTGCTTTCATGATTGGCACAGGGGTCAGCCACTTTACTTTAACAAATAGCAGTCAGAGGGAACAATTCTAAAACCCATCTTTAATTGGTTATTTTGAAAGGCTTCGTAACACTGACTATCGTTGACATTGTTTGTAAAGAAATATTATGTTCCCTGATGGAAGGAATCATGCAACTTGAATGATAAACCACTAATTGTCCTTATCTATCATCTGCTATACCTTTTCTCCATCTTAAAAGGGGAAGAGGGATAACCAAACTCACTAATAGCAGCACTTTCTGTCACTTCAGCTGTCTCTAAATCCTGTTTCTATTTTTCCCTTCAAATCCCACAAATCACAAAGGACCACCTGAGGTTTTATAATCTCCTAAAACGGCAGACTAGGAGACAACTCCACTTATCTCTCCAAATATTTCTTCCTACTAAAATGATTCGTTGTGGCATTTGACTGAAGTTGCCTCTATAGAGATTTTCAGTGGGCCATATCATCTTTACCTAGATTTATTTTTAAATCCCAATATACTTTTTTTTTAAAAAAAGTTTGCTCGCTTTTAGGAGAGAACAAAATTATCTTCTAAAATTTATACACACATGCAGGTTGAGTTACATGCTGAGTTTCAATAATTCCAAAAATATGATTGTGATGTCCTTCTTATTGGGGAGACTGTTTTTCCTTTAAAACACACTGTGTTCACATAAATTCGGTAGATTATTGCTGCCACCAGGAATTAAAAATTCCAATTTTTTCTATTATGGTAGAATGACCCTGTGTCTGGGCACTTCAGAGGACTATGTGGCCCTGAGGAAGGACTGTTCTGACTGCTGGAATAAATTTAAATAAATAATGAATTATTTATAAAGGAATAAAATAAGTTTCTAGGTATTTTGAACTGTTGTTGAAGAAAGGAACTTATAAATATAACGGTTAAAGCTGGGTGTCACACACTGTCTCTAAAACACCAAAACTCCACTCTGACAGCCTTAACCACTTAGGCTAAACTCTGCTTCTCTTAGCCACACAGGCTAAATGGTTTGTCTTAGCCACACAGGATAGACTCCAACTGCTTCTTCTGCCATTCAGAACTCCTCTTTCCTCATCTCTCGAAAACACACAATCTCCTCCGAGACACCCCTGCTCCCACATTCTCTCTCATCAACCAATCACATCATCATTCATCTCCCTCTTATCACTCTCCTTACATCACTGCAGCCAAACTAAACATTTAAAGAAACACACACACCAAAACATGAAATCATTACAGTGATCAGTGTGTAAAATCCTGCATCGGCTCCCATTTTCAGGTGTACAACATGATGTGGGGAAAACATGGTCTATTTTGTCTGATGGTACAAGCTGATTAAAGGGCAACATAGGCCTTGGTCATACATCCACGTGCCTCACCTCTCATCACCTGGGTCCAGGTCACTCATTTGTATTGATTACTTGTTGTTTTCTCTATAGTCATTACACTTGATGTATGGCATCTAAGGGCTTGATCAGATGCATGACGATAATGTGTCGTGTTCAGAAAATACAAATAGTCATCTTAGTCTGCCTCAGTTTGCCTCAGGGTAGTGTGGGTAAAGGGGTTTAATCTTTCAGTATCCACCAGTGTTTGCAGTTCCAAATCAGCTCCTTCCAGTGTTGGGTTAGTATTCTAAAAGACAAAAGACGTCCTTTCAAAGCCACATTTGTCTTCACTTCAAAATGTCAACAACAAAGTAGGAAACTCCACTTTGGATAGTGAAATGGAGTAGATGTTCGTGAGCCTGAAGCAAACTGAAGCTACATGGTACAATTTGTGTTTTATGGATGGAGAAAGATGAATATGTATGAATGCATGAAACTGCCTTCTCTGAGTCATATGTTGATATATCAACGTGAGTATTGTCTATTCTGACTAGCAGTCACTTTCTAGAGTCTCCAGGCCTATGTTTGCTTGTTTCTTTCTTTCATTCATTTTCTATCCCACTTTTCTGTTCAAAAAGAACACCCACGGTGGCTAATAGATATAAAATGTGACAAAGACATCAAATTATTAACCATTCATTAACAAAACAGGACCAGGTTTCAAGTACTTTTTACAGGCAGGCGGCTAAGGGGCAGGGCTGAACAGACAGAAAAACTCAGCCCTGGATGGTAAATTCACCCCAGGATAAAGGCAGCACTAGATTGTGGCTCCTTTTCAGGGCTTGAGAAATTAGGGAGCAGGACTGAGCAAGTGGAAGAACTCAGCCCAGGATGGTTCTTATCTCATGCAATCATTTTAGGCAGGGGTCATTTTGAGCAGGAATGTACAGTAATGCCGTCCTGGGAGTAACAAGCCCAGCAGTGGGCACATATGGTGATGCACTGTGGTCAAAAGCAAAAGCATACTAACTTGATCTGTATTTTCATGCTTGTTGTAGGGTAGCTTCCCTGCAAGAGCAAAGGAAACCTAAAGTGTATGTAGTCAAAGTGTAAAGCTGGCTCACCAGCTGTGAGTTGGGAAATACCTGGAGATTTTGGGAGTGGAGCCTGAGTGGTGGGTGTTGCCTTCTGACACACTTCCGGTGATGTCAGGGGGTGTGGCATATGCAAATAAGCTATGCTAATGAGTTATGCTCATGAGCTCCTGCACCTCTTTTTTATGAAATGACCCCTGATTTTAGGTAACTTTTAGGTCCTTGCTTGGCTCAGATGTCAGCTGATTTAACTAGGTAGAATTCTTTAGTTTTGAACTTAGAAGGTAGATTCCTGCTTCATGAATATTATACCAAGATTACATATATATTTGAAGAGGACTTTCAGCTCCTATTTCTCAAAACAGATCTTTTAGCAAATAGAATCTATCTTTAGAAAGTCCCTGTGTTGCCTCGTGCTAGACTAAGGATAGGGATTGGAATCGCAACTGGATGACGTAGGATTGGATTAACCCTTCTAATATATATTATCTACCATAAGGTACAGATGATAGATGGAGATAGATAGAGATAGGAGCATGCCTTGAGAGTTACCCCACCTGAACAGTCCATTGACTTTCCAGCCTACAGGAAAACCATGACTCTATGTTATATGACCGGGACTCAAACCAACAGCCTCATTGTCATTGAATGCTCCTTTATATGCTTCCCTATGAAGGAGCTATTTCTCTGCTGCTCCCTCTGAGAGATAATCAGACAATAAAGAAGGAAGGGATATGGCTGAAGAAGGCATTCACAAGCAGTGTTCTCTTTAAGCTGAGTTAGTGTGAGCTAGCACAAGGTTTTTTAGTCTCCGGCTCACATTTTTGTCTTAACTCAGGAAGGATGGCTCCAGAGCAAGCTAATTTATGTGGTAGCCAAATCGCTCACTCAAAACTTTAATGCCAGTAGCTCACAAAGCCGGATTTTTGCTCACAAGACTCCACAGCTTAGAGGGGGTATTGTTCACAAGACCTCCTGTTATGCAGACTAGTGAACTACCTGTGTGAATGGCTGGACTTGTATTCTGCCCATGCAGAAAAAGACCTTGCCTTGTATTTGCATCTCTCCCCCCCCCCCCCCCAGTCAATACAATTTTACTAACAGGAAAGAGTGTGCCAAGATTTCTTATGGCTAACACCAGAGTCACCAATTTGAATTGTATGGGATGCATGCAAGGCATTCATAATTTTTGTATGCTAGCCACAGAAAGCATTCTTAGTACATAATGGTCAGAATTAAAAGGAAGACTGTGACATATTGCACTTAATAAAAAATTTAAAAGTGAACATAAATGGGCCAGTCTCTGGAGGGTATATAAACAATTACAAGCAGTAAGAGAGAAAAATAGATATCTCTGTGTAAGTTCAAGTGCAAATTAAACAATAAGGGAAATAAGGCTACTGAGCTGCTAGCTTGGAAGATGGCAAAAATAATAAGACAAATTATACATATGATGCATAAGAGACAAATATAATTATTTATATGCTGAGAAGAATAGCATTTTAAGACTTTTTAGCCATATCTGTATGTGTCTTACAGTGCAATGAATACTCAGAAATAAATTCAATTTAGTTCGGTGAGACTCCCTTGTAAGTTTGCTTAGGATTCCAGCCTAACTCACATAACTCTGACACCTTCTTGTAATGTTTAAAAATACACCAAGCATGACTGAGATCAGCAGAATAAAGGGACAGAGAATTATATGAGGCTACAAAAAAGGATTCAAATTTAATAAGTGCCCAGATATGGACAGGCTCCTGGGGATTTTTTTTTTAAATCTCTATACCAAACTTTGCAATGTGTAGCACATATGCACTTTAAAAAGACACTATTTCAGACTCATGGAATGAACACCGGGGGGGGGGGGGGAGCACTCATTATGTACATGCAAGATAAAGATTCAGAATACCTTGATTTTTTTTTCCAGATCATTATCCTTTCTAAACATGGGGTTGGATCCAACCAGCTTTTCTGCTGCTGAAAAGGAAAGAAATCATTCCATTGACCACCCCAAATGTAAGGACCCTGCCCTCCCTCCAGCTGTGCCCCCCTTGGTTAGTGAAGTCCCCATCATATTTTGGACTTAGTTGTTTTAAGAGACACCCCCTTTTAGAGCCTAAGAACCAGGGGACCTGAAACCTGGAGAGTCTCATAAAGGCACCTGAGTACAGCCATGAATGTCCAGGAAAAAGGTAGGGTATGCTGGCATTACAAACTGATTAAGTGCAATCTCCCCAGGGCCCCAGCTCAGGGTTCTTAATAACAATAACAGAATAAAGCAAATAAATAAATAGCAGAGGGGTACCTCAATGACATAGTGTCGAGATTGACAGGCCCAGAGTTTATTCCACCTTAACTTGGCCAACAGAAAATATCTATTCTTCTGTATGCTGATGATGTGGTTCTACTGTCTATCACACAAGTTGACCGAATGAGGATGCTGCAGAGGCTTAGCAACTTCTGCAAAGAAGAATCTCTGTATCAGTCATTCTAAGACCAAGGCGATGGTTTTGGGAAAGAAGCCCCATAAGTTCCAGTGGCACATAGACAACATCCCCATAGATCAGTGCTGCAGTTTTAAATATCTTGGGGTAACATTTTTCTGAAAATCTCTCCTTGAAGACTCATATGGCGATAACAAAGTTCTCTGTCACAAGATCGACTACGGCTATTGTTAAGTTCAGTCACTCAAAAGGTGGCTTCCTGATAGACTCCGCCTTGAAATTGTTCCAGAATAAAGTAATTACCCAACTCTTGTATGGGGTCGAGATCTAGGTTTGAGACAACAATGCAATATCTAGCCTAGAGATAACACAAAACTCCTTTTCTAAAGAGAATTTTGATCCTGCCTCATGGCACTCCAGCTGCCCTGCTGTGAGCTGAATCTGGCTTGCCTTCCATTAGGGCCGGTGCCCACGCTGCCCTCACTAATTACTAGAGAAAGTTGGAGAACTCTCCTTCTGGTCATTTTTCTAAGCAGTGCTTTATCCAGCTCCAGAAAGGCACCTCTTGGATTGCCAGATATCACAGGCTTTTCTGCCATTTCCCAATACCTGTTGACCCCCAGGGCTCTCCTCAGGATGGGTTCAAAACTTGGGATTGGATATTCAGTACAGATGCCGCCTTAGATAGGGAAACTATTTGTCCAGCATCACCTTTCACAAACTTAGAGAAGGCTTTACAGCCCTCAGATTTCAAATGACAACCACCATCTTAGTTGCTTAGCGAGTATGTATCTGTGGAGCCCTGGATTTGGAGGATCTCCCTCATTATGTCTTGTTTTGTGACCTTTACTCAGTTCCCAGGGCCAAGTTTCTTGCAGCCATTTTAGTCAGGTTAACCTCTTATTCAGTGGCAGGCAAAACCATCTACCTCTTATCAGATGATGATCATTATGTCACTAACTGTATGCACTGGCTGCCAAGAAGATTTGTACAAAACTTCCACCCTGATGTTCAACATGCTGTATTCTCTGCTATACCCTGGTCCTGACCATTTTAACATTGTTTTTAACCTTGTTGTGTTTTTACTGTAATATTTATTACTGCTTGGGTGGCTACCATTATATTGTTATGGCCTTTGGCCCCATGCACTAAAATCCTACCTACCTATCAATAACAGTAAGACTTCACTTCATTCTCAGTAACAAAATACTTTTCAACACTGGAATATCCTGGCTTACTCCAGAGGTGTCTGTCCAGCCCAAGGAAGTTGCTATTTCATTAACCAATGTTTAATTCATCTTTTCCTCCCCCACCCCCGCTCCGGTCTCTTTTACTCAACCAAGAAGGGCACTCAAGTCATTAATTTATACTCCATCCTCTTTCAAGGGCTATCTTGACTCAACCAAACTTTTGTATCAATGCAGATCTGGCCCACTTCAACTTAATTAAAGTATGTTGATCCTGTTGCTTCACCCAGGCTGTTTGTGCCCATGCAGATTTGGCTCACAAAAACCTAATCAAGGCATTTCCCCCCTTCAAAGATTGACAGCAGTTAACTGTAAACTAGCCAGTGAGAGTCAAACTTTACATCTTGGACCAATCATGTTCTGGGAAAAGTGGGTTCCCATGTCTAGCTATGGGACCATTCCCCCTAAAAAAGACCATCCCAACTCAGTGGAAAGAGTGCCAGGTTTCTCGTTACCTAAACACTCCTGCAGCAACATTGCAGGATTTTTCTTCTTAATTAGCCAGCTTCTTGTTTTGCTTCTTGGACCTCTCCAGACCTCAAGCCTAAGATTTCAGGTCGAATGTCCCTTCCCTAAAAACTTCCCAGTTTCATCTCTCTTACTTTTAGATGTGTGCCCTCTTGTTGGTGTGTGTGCATGGTTTCTTAGGGAATTAGTTCATAGGTGCTCAGTGTGGGTTCTCTACATTTTTACTTATTTTATTTTGTATACAATAAAATACTCTGTGTTTACATTCATTCTCTCACTCTCTTCCTAATTTTACTTTGGGGTATTATCCCCACCAAGATCCACCCTGGTATACACAAACCTACAAGTAGGGATGGGCACAAACTGGCTCACAAACTAAAATTCGTGATGAATTTTGGCTGGTTCGTGGTTCACGAACTGAAGTCCATAGTGAGTCAACCGGCATGAACCTTCATGAATTTTCAAGTGGTTTTTGGCAGTTTGTGAATGGATGCATTTCCAGACAGACTGTCTCTACTCAATCAAAATGTTTACCAAACTTCAAAGCAACATGGGGGTGGTATTCTTCACCTTCTGAAAAACCAATAGGGGTCCTCCAAAGCTTAGCAGGCACTGCTGACTGCCGAAGCAGAGTTCCCATTCTACTCTATGGGATCAGAATGCTATATGTATCCACAGCTCAGCTCTGCACCCTCTCTTCTGTTCAGTGTGGGCAGTTAGACAGAGACTGCGGTCACACACGCTAAATAATCCACTTTGAATCCACTTTCGATGCACTTTTCAACTGGATTTTGCCAGTTCAAAAAGTAAAATCCAGTTGGAAAGTGCACTGAAAGTGGATTCAAAGTGGATTCCATGTGCGTGACCACAGCCAGAGTGACAGGGAACTTGTTAAAAGCAGAGAACATTAATTTATTCCTGATTGTGATCACTTCTTCCCTGATGGTGCTTGGGTTTTAGGTGGACTCAGGGCTCTGAGCCACCCTGTCTGTCTGCTCAAAGTGAGCAGAGGGGCTTAGCTACTGGGTGTCTTGGCAGAGGACCCACATTTTATAACCGCTCGCCCTTCCTGATTGTGAACACCTCTCCCCTGGTGGAGTTCAGGTGTTAGGCGGGCTCAGGACGCTGAGCCACCCCGTCTCTCTGCTCGCACCAAAGAGAGGGGCTTAGCTACTGGGTGTCTCAGCTGATGACCCACATTGGGGGAGGGATAAAACATTTTGGAATACTGAGAACTGTGACACAAATATGATCACTGCCTTGATCAAACTCATCATGGTATTAATGATTTTAAAAAGGGATTTTATGATGCATGTTTTAGTTTGCTAGCCACCTTGGTGGCCCTTGTAAGGGCAGAAAGGCTGGTTATAAATTTTGTAAAATATTTAAAAAAATCAAAATAAAACACAGAGATCCCTTGCTGGATTGCCTCACTCTTTTTGCCTGGATAACCTCATTACAGTGTCATGGTTGGGCTGTGGCTTGATAAATAACCTACACATATTAGGCAAGGTCAGATAATTAAAAATACCTAGTTGTTGACCCGAATAGTCCAGGATAGCCCAACCTTGTCAGATTTTGAAAGCTAAGTGGGATCAGCCCTGGTTAGTATTTGGATGGGACACCACAAAGGAATATCAAAGTCACTAGGCTGAGGCAGACAATGAGGGGCAAACCATCTCTGAACTTCTCTTGCCTTGAAAACCCTGTGAAGCCTCTAAAAGTCAGTTGCAACTTGATGGGGGGGGGACTTGTTAAGCACAGAATCATTCACAGTTCACTTTGGACTTGCATCCTTTAAATTTATATATTTATTTAGTTTGGGACTTATATCCCACCCTCCCCACCTCTCCCGCCCTCCCTGCCTCTCAGCAGGCTCAGGGCGGCTAACAATGACCAACAATGGATGGCTGCACAAATGTATACCCCACCACACATACAATAGGCATTAAATATAAATGAAAACTATGTGTGTGTGTGTGAGGGGGAAGTGTAAGATGTGTATCCAAGTCAATGGCATCTCCAAAACCAACAGTGAAGAGCCCAGTGCTGGCAAAATTATAATAAATATAAAAAGAAACAAAACAGGAAAATCCACTCATCCCCTTTAGGTAAAGGTAAAGGTTTCCCTTGCTTGAAAACCTGTCTAATCCGACTCTAGGGATGTGGTGCTCATCTCCGTTTCCAAGCTGAAGAGCCAGTGCTGTCCAAAGATGTTTCCATGGTCATGTGGCCAGCATGACTAGACGCCAAGGTGCATTAAACACTGTCACCTTCCCACCAAAGTGGTACCTATTTATCTACTTGCTATTTCCTGCTTCCGAACTGCTAGGCTGGCAGGAGCTGGGACCAGAGGCAGGAGCTCACTCCATCACGTGGCACTCGGGTCTCAAACTGCCGAGCTACTGACCTTCCAGTCTGCAGCTCAGCATCTTAACCACTTGAGCCACCGCAGCCCCATTCATCCCCTTTAGCACAGGCCAATAATATGTGGCAGCCCGTCAGATAATAACTAACCCGAGAAGCAACCTGCAACTCTTTCGAGAGTCCCGACCAAAGGTCTTGAAACCTCTATCCATTAAAAAAATGCTGTTAGCAATATAGGTGTTTTATTTTTTTGCTTGGCTCAGCAGCACTATTCTCCCTCCCCAGATCATTATATTAAGTATGGCAAAGGACAGCTGTAGACATGCTTTTGAATGTGGCCCTTTGATTTTAATGGGGCGGCAGGTCATGACAACCAGGTGGCTTCCTTTGTACTTTCTGGGGAAAAGATGCTACCTGCAAAGCAGCCAAATTAAGGGCCTCCTCTTTGTGTTAAATCTCCTGTTTTTAACCTTTATGAACAACAAACAAGTTTCTCATTAGGCTCTGCCGGTTGTCAAAGCCTGTTTGGAAAAGGAACCGCAACAGCACCACTTAAAGGAATGAAAGAACCGGCAGGGGGCCTCGGACCATGAATGATATCCCTTGGAATCCACTCTAGACATTGAAAACATAGGCTTCTTTGCATTAGCCCTGAGCGGTATCTTTCGAGAGCCTAGCAGCTGAAATGCACATAATGATAAGGGCCAGACTATGGGGAAACACACACACACACACACACACAAAAGATTTATAAATATCTTCCCCCAGTGTGCTATTTTAAATGGTAGGAGATAATACAAGTCCTTTGTTGTTTAAAGATTTTTTTAAAAAAAAGAGTGGCAAACAAGACACAAGGAAAAGAAGAGAACCAGAACAACAGATATTCCACCTGCTCAAAGACCGCCACCCCCCGCTCTCCAAAAGATTATAATAAAGTACACTGAATACAGTTTGGGCTTAAAAGACAGCCAGGAAGAAGTTTTCCCCAAGTCAAGTCTGGTCCTTCATGCTGCTTAAATAAATGCAGGATTCTTTTTTTCTTGTCCACGGACATTTGTGTGGTGTATATAAATCGAGGGCAAGTTTAGAGGCTTGTTTTATCTATCATTTATCTCTGAGGAGCTCAACATACACTGTTCTCCTCTACGCCTCACAACGATAGTTCTGTGAGGTAAGCAGGGTTTCCTCTAAACTGAGTTAGTGTAAGCTAGCTCACAAGTTTTTAGCCTCCAGCTCACACATTTTTTGTCTTAGTTCAAGAGGGATAGCTCCAGAGCAAACCAGTTTATGCAGTAGCCAAATCGCTCAATCACAATTTTAATGCCAGTAGCTCACAATGCTAGCTACTACACCACATTGGTGTATTATTATAATCTTCTTTTTCCTCTTCCTCCTCCTCCTCTTTTGGATGGCTTCTATGATTATTCATGTTTGAGCTCATCCCCAGTCTGCTGGACCAGGCCACAGAACCACCTTAAGAAACAGAACCACCTTAAGAAAGAGAAATCTCTCTTCTTGGGTAACTGGAACAGCAGAAGCAGAAGCTGTGTCTAGTCTAATGAAACTGATGTGATAATTGATTGTGGTCCTGTCCACATGTTAGAATGAATACAGATACATCCAGGGGTCATTTCGTAGAAAAAGAGGTGCAGGAGCTCATTAGCATAACTCATTAGCATAACTCATTTGCATATGCCACACACTCTAACATACCAGAAGTATGTCAGAAGGCAACACCCACCCCTCAGGCTCCACTCCAGAGGTGAGCGAAACTGACCTGCTCTTCCTCCGTCCCCTTCCCCATCCAATACTTTGTGCAATAAAAATAAGCGTAAAGAACACACCCTCATTCTCTTCCTGCTCCCTTGAAACCACCAGGTTTCAAGTAGACTTGAGATACCCAGGACATGTGCACCACCCATCCCTTTCCCTTCCCCTCCCCACAACAAGACACCCTGTGAGGTAGGTGGGGCTGAAAGAGGTCTTTTGAGAACTGCTCATGAGAGAACAGCTCTGAGAGAACTTGTGAATGGCCCAAGGTCACACCAGCAGCTGCATGCTGGGGGAATCAAACCCGGTTCTCCCATATTAGAGTCCAACTCCTGACCACTACACCAAACTGATGGGGTGGAAGCTGCTGAAGGCTTGGTGAAATTTCTCCAGTACTTATGCGCCATGTGCCCAGATAAAAAACGGTATACTTAGAAAATTTATATGCCACCTTGAGCAAGTCTCTGGAAAAGCAGCACACAGTCATAAAAGGAACAATGATAAAATTATCAATATTAAAACAAAACATTAAAAACAATAAAGACCCTAGCAGGCTTTCCCCGGGGCGCTATGCCTCTGCACTGCTCGGGGAAGCCGAGGAGGGGGCGGGGCTTGGTCATGTGCCCGCCCCCCCGGGCTCCTCACTCCCAGAGCTGCACTCCTGTGTGCTCCTGCTCCAACGGACCCCTGCATACATCTGTTTGTACAGAAGGACCCAGTGTGTATTCACTTTACAAATGAAACCAGGGACCATAACCTGAATAAATGTGAGGCTTCAGTCACCTGTTCAGCTCTACATGTGTTGAATACAACATGGGATTTATTCAAAGCACATATAAAGAAAAAAAATCAGATGTACAATGTACCTGGGTAACACGAGAATTTATTGTAATTTGTGTATAGCGCTGATGTCTTTGTGACATGTGAAAATTGTTCCATGAACAAACAGATCAAGGTTCCAAAGCCATAATGCACAGGAGTGGTACATCACAACAGACTGTTACAATATTCCCACTATGTTCCATGACATCCTAAATGGAATATTCCCAGATTAGGATGTAGTTCATGAAACACAAGTGGGGAGCTGCAATATTCACCCGGGGGGGGGGGGGGTTGAATCCCTCCACCCATTGCTACAGATTCCCCACTTTCCCCTCGGTACAGCTCAGGGGGAGACTCGCTGAGGGAATCCCAAACCCCCCTTATTGCCAAGCCTGGTGCAGCTCAAAGCTCTCCCCCCCCCCATTATCAAACTGGATGCCTCCTCTTCTGTGGCCAGGCTCAGTGGTGCAGCCGGCCTCTTCTGCCACTACAGCTGGGTCCGGGGTGGCTATTGGCCTCCTCCAGTGTTGTAGCCGGGCTCAGCATGGCTGTTGGCCTCCTCCACCACGATTTCTGACCTTTGCCACCAGGCCAGGCTGAAGCAGCTCCTTCTGAGCTCAGCTGGGTTCAGCAGACTCCTGGGCTCATGGCCGATACCACTGGGCCCAGCGAGGCTTCCCTGGCTGCTTTGCTGCTGAACCCATTCCGGCTCCTCTGTCCTGCTGCCAACCTGTTAGCCTGACTGCTTTATTATATTATCAATACTGGGGGAATATTGGCTCTTAACAATCAGCAGCAGGCATTGCGGATCATCACCTGTATATACAGAGGCTGGGCTTCTCACAGACTTCCAAGGAATTGGCACAGAGACTCATGTCAAAGTTAAAAAGGGTTCTTGTTTACTTTGCAAGAATAAAATGTTTCATTCAAGTACTACACAGTCATACACACAATTATACAAATCTGGAAAGTTAGGTAGAGTTAAAGAGACGGTTGCATTAGCAGGAATATCGATGGTATCCATCGGGGTGATATTTACCTATACAAGAATCTGGCAAGGTCCTGCTGGAAAAACAGGAGGATATTTCGGGACAAAAGGGAGAGAGGAGCGTGTATTCTGAACCTGCAGAAAACACGTCAGGTCCCAATGGTGCACCCAAGGACTCGGGAGGAAGGAAGGAGGAGGGAAGGCCAGAGAGCATCTAACTCTTGGGAGGCTATATTTATTCAGGGGTGTTACCAGGGGCTGGCGAGGTCTGAGACCTCCCCTGGGAACGCCTATGGATGGTCAGTTCTGTGTCACTAGCCACTAAGAAGGTCCTATGGGAGTGGTCAATGTTCAAATCTACCTGATGGTCAGGACAGGATGTCGACGTCATCTGCTGCAGGCATTATCTTCTAGATGAAAGCAGACCCCGGGCAGCACAACCAGTTCCTCAGGAGATGTCCCTCTGGTTTCACACCCCTGTGTGATGTTCTTTGATGTGCCAAATGGGGGAAGCTGGGAGGAGGGGGGATGAGCCTGTGAATGTGTATGGAATTTATACCCTCATAAAGTCAGTGGGCACATGTCTCTAGCCATAAATGATACCATGGCTCTTCTTGCATGTGAGAGTCTTTGTGTGTTGTGACAACCTCCTGGCCTGGAGATGGTAACCACAGAAAATGGCACTTTAAACCTCTGCTGGAAGTGTTTGCAGTCATTTCCCCCCTGGTTTACCCCATCCAGCAGTCCATCTCACACATTCAGCAACATAGTCCACTTATTTACTCTTATAGATCCCTGTAAGACTGCAAAAAAGCACCTTGCCAGCTTACAAACCGCCTGTAACCGCCGTTCATATTCTGTGCTTGCGCAGAGAATGCTACTTTACTTTTTCTGGGGATTTAACCCCCCACTGCATTTTTAAAAAACTTTCAGATTTTTCTGCAAATCTGGGGAGTGCCCCATATTTGCTGAAAAATCTGTTTAGCCTCCATGTGCCCCGGATCTATAGATTTAACACACGTGCCTAATATTATATAGATTTCTTTCCAATAAGATTGGTTAGTTCATGTTGTTAAGGAAAGAAGTATCAGCAAGGAGATTCTTCTCATGGCTCATAAGTTTCTTATGCTAACAAGTTCATCCACCATCTTTCAGGATATCATGAAAGTCAAGGATACTTACATTTCCCCCTTCGCCTGGCCAATGGACCAAATCTTTGGACGACTCACCAACTAACTATATTCTAACTATGGATCCCAGTGAACTGCTTTGCTGGCTAAAGCACTTTCTTTAAGTGGAAGGAGCCTTCCCTTGCCACAAAGATACCTTGTTTCAGAGAATGCTCCTTCCACAAGAGTAACAAGCCTCCATCCAGTGGAATGAATCCACGGGGACCAACAAGTTCTAATGAGTATCTGCCAACTTTCTTAATACTTTAAGTTCATCAGCACAGCTCAGTTCTTCTTGTATAATGGCTTGCCATTCTCCCTTCCCCTTTGCTCTTCACTGGCAACACCTGTAGAATCTTATGGCACTACTTCATTGTTGGAGTTCAGAGTTTGTCCCTCACAGTGCAGAGGACATGTGAAGCCATCCCTTTTATCTGGGCAGGGGATATATTCCAAGTCATCAAAGAAAGGCTGTTGTTTTCAGGGCAATTAAGTACAAAAAAAATGAAAAGGCGATGTTCTGAACTGGTAATTGCCTATTGTTCTGCACTTAAAAGCATCATCCATTTTCTATTTGATGACCCACTTTATTGTTCGTATTTGCATTTGGCAATGGCAAAATCAGAAGGGCTCAGTGTTCGGGCGAGCTGTAACTCTTTGTGGTGAAGAGCTGCAAATAAAGATACAGTTAAGAAAGAGCTGAAATTTGGACAGTTTCAGAAGGTAGCCAAGTTGGTCTGCAGTAGACTAGTTAGATTTGAGTCCAGCGGTACCTTTAGAGACCAACAAGATTTTCAAAGTATATCTTGGGGAGAGGCCATCTGCCTCCTGGTGGTACTTGGGAAGCAGCAGCAGCTGTGTTGTGATGGTTAAGGTGGCTGCTATAGTGGTTGCAGTTAGTGCCTCTAGGGCCAAGGTGTACACACACATACTGGGGCTGAGGACAGAATGGGAATCTGATGCGGAATGGCAGTGGGGCAAAAAGCCCCGGGACAAAGTGGCTTGGGGCTGGCTGTTCACACTGGCCAGACTCCTGCGGGAGCATTCTGGGGAGGAGGCGCAATGATGCATACACACTGCTGCGGAGCAGCCCCTGGCAGGCTGGCCTCTGCAGCTCGTGGCGGGGCCGTTTTGGCAACCGGCACATGGGCACAGCAGCAATTTGGCCACGATCCAGTGGCACACAGAGCGCATATGCACATCTCTCTGCGGCGGCGCATTCACATCGCCGCCTCCATTTCAATCTCGCTTCTTCCCGTCCACACAACCAGGAAGCGGGATTCAAGCAGAGGAAGTCCCCTGGACATCACTTTCTGCCAGTGTCTGACTGAGGTGCCATGAAAGTGCTTCAGAAATGGGTGAGTACGGAAGGAAGACAGAGGACAGCTGCAGCTGTCTGAACTGCCTCCCTTCCCCCACTTCTAAAGTAGGCCTATTGAAAGCCAGCATGATGCTTTCTGAACTTTTATAGGATCTATGAGAGAAAATAAGTGGACTATGTTGCTGACTGTGTGGGATGGACTATTGCACGGGGTAACCAGAGGGAAAATGACTCCAAACGCTTCCAGCAGAGGTTTAAAGTACCATTTTCTGGGGTTGCCACCTCCAGGCCAGGAGGTTTCTGCCAACACAAAGAGACTTACACAGGAAATAGCCATCTTGGCATTTTAACCAGAGACTTGTCTTCACAAGACACCATTACAGTATGTGCTCTCTACACGTTGGCCAACCCCCCACCCCACAACATCCTCCCATTTGGTATAACAAAGGATTTTCTCACAGGGATGTGAGGACAGCAGGACATTTCCTGGAAGAACCTATTTTGGCTGCACAAGGTCCTGCCTTCATCTAAAAGACAATGCTCCTAGCCGATGATGTCAGCTTCCGGCCCTGGGTATCTCTCTGACCATCAGGTAGAATCAAATGCTGACCACTCCTCCTAGCCTCTCTTCCACTGGACAAGAGCTAGTAGGTGGACTGTCTAAGGGGTGGTCTCAGGACAGGCATCTGGCTAAGCCTGCCCCCAGAGACCACCTCCCAAATAAAGGAAAGTTCCTAGCACCATCTCTCTCTCTTTACATTGCCTTGTCTCTTAGCCCCACCTCACAGGGTGTCTGTTGTGGGGAGGGGAAGGGAAAAGGAGTTTGTAAGCCGCTCTGAGACTCCCTTGGGGAGTGGAGGGCGGGGTATAAATCCAATCTCTTCTTCTCTTCTTCTTCTTCTTCTCTCTTTCTTGAATCACTCTCTTTGCATCACCCCGCCTCTCTTTTCCTCACCACGCTCTGACCATGGCTCCTGATCCACAACACCCCCCCCCAATTCCCTATAAACTCACCTTGTTTCTCCAGCAAGAACACACCAGCTCTCTCTGCACATGTAAATATAAAATACCAATGATTTCTTAATAATGCAACTGTCCCTTTAATTCTATCTGACTTCCTAGAACTGTATGAATGTGTGAATGTTTCTGAAATACTTGAATAAGCTACCTTTTATTCTTTAAGTAAAAGAAAACCTTTTTATACTGATAACAGTCTCCTTGTCAATTCTTTGGTTAGTCTGGAGGAGGCAGCAACTTCTGTATATACAGGTGCTGATCCTTAATGCCTACTGCTGATTATTAAGAGCTAATATTTCCCCAGTATTGATAACATTATAGAGCAGTCAGGCTAACACTATCCCGGGCCACACTGCCAGTCTGTCCTCAGCCATACATGAAGCTGCCTTCTACTGAATGAGATCATCAGTCCACCAGGGTTTACTCAGACTGGCAGCAGCTCTCCAGGGTCTCAGGCAGAGGTTTTTCATGGCATCTACCACCTGATCCTTTTAGCTGCAGATGCCAGGGACTGAACCTGGGACCTTCTGCATGCCAAGCAGATGCTCTGCTGCCGAGCTGAGCCACGGCCTTTCCCCTAAGCAAAACCTGCTTAGTTCCTTGAGAAGTGGCTGGGATTGTTTCTTCATGAAACCCAGAAGGATCTTCCTAAATTCTGGAAGTTCTGGGGTGGATGGAAGCCTACCTGTTACCATGCAGCTCTCTTCCCATACTACCCATACTACCCACTTGGGGCACCAAAATAATTTAAGTCTGACTCCCTCTAACAGCTCGCCTCCCTCTATTTTCCTCTTCCTTCTACCGCTGCACCAGCCACAGCCAGAACACTCACCTGAAGCCTCCTTCTAGAGCCCATTGTGTTTTTTAATATGTTTATCTCTACATCGTCCAACCACATGACCTTGATTAGAAAATAGATTCAGTTGACTAGCCATGTTGGCTTAAAGCAACAGAACAAAGTTTGAGTCCAAACTTAATTCTGGGCATAAGCTTTTGTATGCATGCACACTTCATCAGATACTGATGAAGTGATACTGGTATCTGATGAAGTATGCATGCACATGAAAGCTTATACCTAGAATTAAACTTTGCTGGTCTTAAAAATGCCTCTGGGCTTAAACTTTGTTCTCTTGGTTAGGAAAGTAATTGCAGAGAACATTGCATATAGGAGGGGAAAAAGATCTTGTTCTAATGGGCCACAGTTTAAGCCACACACATCTCTAACTCTGGATTCCTCCAAGTGAATCTTACGAATGCCATCCTGAGGCTATTAAATAATTCTTCCAAACAAGCACATAATTTAATTATAAGTTTGTTCCAAATGTGTGAACACACAGATACAAGGAGCCTCACTAATTAGGTGCGCCACAAGTCCTTGCAGTGTAGATGCTCTCCCTCCACTACGCCACCTGTCATAACAACAGACATTTTGCTAGTGTAATTTAATTAATAATGTTACTGAATTTTTTATTTACCTAGCTATGAATTTCTCTCTTTTGCAATGCTTTGGGCTGTATCATGGATGAAGTAGCAATTGATTGTGAAGCTCATTTCCTGCTCAGAAAGTATGCTAAGTTTCCAAGCAGCTGCTAGTTAACAGCACTGGGTTATATCAGACGCCCGAACACTCAGCAGGCACAGGTGTTTTGGGGCCTAAATACATGTTGCAATTTTTCTATCTGGTTATCAGCCAAGGTCAGAGAGTTTCATGCTCAGAGATCAGTTTCAGATTGACCCAATTCAGATTGGGACAACAGTGGGGTCTCTTGTGTTGAGTTCCAGGGACGTGGTCAGAAAGCACTTCAGAAGCTGGTCTCTTAACGGAGTAGGGTTCAGTTCAGAGCAGTCATAGCCAAAAACATAGTCCAACAGTCCAAAGTCAAACACAAAGCAACAGGAAGTATCCAAGGGCATTGTCAAGAGCCAGTCCAAAGGTCACAAGTACAGAGCAAAGCCAAGAGTTATGGTTACTAGGTCAAGGATAATGCCACATTGCTTCCACACTGAGCAGCCAGGAGGCCTTATCGCTGGCCGGCTGCTTAGAATCAGTCCTGCAATCACTTATCATCCTCAAACAACTGGCAATAGGCCAGGAAGTGTGTGCTTGCTCTAAGCTTTTGCCTCCTACGTTCACAGGGTGTAGATGACCCAAGAGGGCTGATATTAACTACCTGGCTTGTGTCTGTTGAGACAAGGCTGGAATGTGCTGGTGAGTCAGTGTAAGCTGTTTGCAATGAGCTCAGACCAGCCTTCAGCTCATCACCTTGTGTGCTGGTTTCTGCTGACTCAATGCTGCTTTCCTGAAGTTCCTTTTTACCTGAGCAATCCCTTTCTCTTAAAGAGTCCTTGTCATTTCTCTTTTCCAACTGAAGTTCAGGCTGCCCCATAACAACAGTGCATGAAGAAAGGAGGTTAAGCCCCCACTCCCCCTCCATCTTCTCCAGGTAACCTCGCTGGAGAAAATTAATGTATAATGATAGGCTGTAGGCATGATTTCCCAGCAGGTTAAACAGCAGCCCTATGGGGCTCTTCTGGGTCAGGAAAGTAATACCAGGTAGAATAGTTATGTCTCCTCACCCCTTGTGCCAGAATTCTAGACTGAGCCATGTCCTGAGTACTCTTGAGAATTGAGACCTCATTGGATGATCAGACCATGAAACAGACCTGGGGAAAAATATATATAATAAGTAGTTATAGCCTGGAAACTTTGTTTCCTGAGACATCATTGTACCTGGGATATTTTTATCAACATGTAGGGAGATCTTCTGCTCTCTCTGTTTGTTGGTCTCTGGCCTGCTGAAGGGTGGTTGGAGTTTTTTTTGTTTTTTTTAATGGCACCACACTGGCAGCTTGATGCCATTCCTGGTGAATAGCTAGGATCTGAGTATTGTGTTGATGTTATGCTGATGATATGATATCACTTCCAGTATTCATTGCTGTGTAAGCCTGTGGCTACAGTGGGGCCTCTCGGGGCCTGGCCCCCCAACTTACTGCCAAGGCCCCGTGACTTCCATTTTTAAAAAAAAAAAAATTATTTATGGTTCACGCTTGGGTGTGTGCATGCAAGGTGCCCCCTGACTTATTTAACCCCCCCCCCCCCAATTTAAAAAGCCTGGCTATGGGCCTGTTGGTGTGGCACCATTTCCTCCATCCCTGTCTCCATTCCTGCTGGTTGTCAGCCATTGGCATTGCCAGCTAACCCCAGCAGCATGACAACTGCAAGAAGCCTGGGGACATGGAGTTTCAAGGGTGTGGACAATTCAGACTGTGGACAGGTGTCTTGGAACCTGTAGGGTTACTATTTCAGCATCTGCAAAGCCTTGGAAGAAAGGAAGCCTTACAGGGAGGTTTCCCAGTCCCCATAGCCTCTGATGTCTCTGCTGACAGATGTGTTTTGAGTGAAAGGAAGGAAGGGGTGAGGGATGACCCAGGAGCTAACGAGTGGGAGAGCTGCAGGATATTTGAGAAGATGGGGGAAAACAACAGGAGTTTCAGACTGGAAAACCAAACAATCTGCTTGTAGATTTTTACCAAAAAAAACTCACACTGCTCACTTTTGAAAGAGATATGGGGAGTTTGCTCATCACTAAATATAATGGGTTGGATTCAGCCAGCATTCTTCCTCAGTGTCACCGAATTCTCTTCTTTACTATAAATCTTGTCCCTTATGACTTGGTCCATGCAGGTCCCACAATCCCCAGCATAGCCTTTTTGGTGGTTGGAGGAGGTTTGGTGGTCAGAGGAGGTTTTTACCCAGTGGGAAAGTTTGTTGGATCCAATCCACTATCAATATACCTGCTGTATCATAAGGAGTATATCTAAAAAACTACAGGCATATGGAGCTTTTCTATGTATTATGAATCTAGAGTACAGCCATTTGTTCCAAGATGAGAAAAGATCATTGCTGAAAAATGCATGCCACAGTCGTGACATTTGCTTTTCAAGCATGCAGACAGCCGAATTGGTCAACCAGCCCTACACATTCAGTATTAGATGCTGTTCATTAACAAATGCCAGCACTGTATTTAGCTTGCTTCCTAGTGAGAGTCTGTCCATTATTAACATCAGCTGAATCAAAAGGTGTAAGTAACACGATGGGGAAAGCTCTGAGTTATACAAACTTAACTAATTGTAATGGCTGCTGGTGGGGATTCAATTTCTTGAAAATATGCAGCAAGTGGGAAAGCCGAGCTTCTCTGCTGTGTCTGATTAATATTTCCAGCCACTTATTTTTGGATGCTTTCTTCCTATTCTCTTTCTTCTCCCTCTCTCTTTCCCCCAATCTAAATATTTTAACTTTTTTTCTGAAGGCAGTATGAGGTCCACAGGAGGAAGTCTAGAGCTTTCATCTTGATTTATAGAGATGATGATAAAAGTTTAGTTTCACAGCTTGCTGTCCATTTCTGTGCTAGATTGCCGCCTACAGCATATGTTCAAAGACAGGTTACCCAGAGCTGAATGCAGCTTTATTTCTGTAAACAGAGCCCTCCATAGCAAGAGAGTAGATTTGGGCTCAGGCTTGTGACTCAAATGGAGAAGGAGGGAACTTGAGGGCATTGTTAACTAACGCTACAATCTCAAGACACATGGGATCTACTAACCCCCACTGAATACAATGGGATTTACTTCTGAGCAGATCTGCTTAGAATTGGTGCTTATATGTTAGAGAATTAGGGAACTTCCATGTCAGGTTAACAGGAAGAAGAGTTCACCAACACATCATCTTAGAAGATAACCATGATGTCTCATTGGGACACTAATCTGTGTAAGGCAGTGTCATCCCAAGCAAGTCAACTCAGAATCTTACCCAAGCCTACTCAATGGTGCTTACTCCTAGGAAATGCTTGGACTCTTAAGTCATTCTGAAAGTTTCTATTGTGATACACAACCAGCCTTATTAGATTGTTCTCTACCTTACTTTCCCACAAAATCTGCTTGTCCCTGGCAAACAGTGGTTTTAGAATTTAAAATTTAGAGGCATTCCCTTATATTTAACTTGTGGATGCACCCTAAGATCACATGACCTTAATGTCAAGTTGAGCCTAGGTTGAACAGTAGCTCATGAAGCTTAATGACTGTAGAAAAGCTGAGAAGTAGAACTGCTTGCACATTTCACATCACTGCTGTTTCAAGCCCAGAATTCTTGCTATTTTGTGTTCTTTTTATGAAAATCAAAACCATGACTCTTTATTGTCAACCCATTTCTGTTTCCTTACATTGCTTCCCCCCACCCACCCCAGTCTGATGTAGGCATTTTCATTTTCTTTTGGGGGGCACAAGTAATGAACATTTTACATTACAAGTTTGGTGGGCATAAGAAAGTGAGGTGGGATGATATGGAAATCCCCACCCAATCTCCCTCTGAATTCTATGACTTCACAGGGGCTTGAGCAAACCTCCCCCAATCCCCCCCACCTTGAGTGACTCTCACTTGCTCTCAACACTTTACATCTCCTGAAGCACATTCAGCCTTCTTCATGTTATAGGGTGTGCTTTCTTTTTCTCTGGATCAATTTACAAAAGTGTTTCTGTTTCTGTCTCTCCTCCTACTTAGTTAGAAAGTAATAGTGCAATTCTAACCAGAGGTCTGACTTCTAAACCCACTAGATGGGATCGCGACTAGATTTTCTGCTGATGGAAGTGGAATCCCTGCCAATTTCTTCTTCCTGCTGCAGACGCCTGATTTGTCCATCATGCCGTTCCTAAATATCCATCCATCATGCCGTTCCTAAATATCCTCTATCCCCCAGGGGCATCAGTTGGGGAAGATCAGTGGGCTGCAGCAAGGGAAGGAATGTTCTGCCAACCGTATTTAGTCTGGAGGTAAAATGGACTAACTCTGTTTAGGACTCAATTCAGGTGGGTAGTCATGTTGGTCTGAAGCAGCAGAACAAAGTTTGAGTCCAGTGGCATCTTTAAGACCAACAAAGTTTTATTCTGGGCATAAGCTTTTGTGAGCATGCATGGAGAAGTGTGTATGCACATGAAAGGTTATATCTAGAATAAAACTTTCTTGGCCTTAAAGGGACCACTGGATTTAACATTTGTTCTGTGCTTAGGACTGTATTGGAACTTGCCTGGTACTTGGCTCTTTCTTCATATTGTTTTCTTCTCTCTGGGCTGTGTCACTCTTTTGTACGCTTTGGATACCCCTAGCCACCTACCGTGACCACCCCTGACAATGCAGAAACATTCTGTGTGCTAATGACCCAATGCATATGGCAGTCTCCCACTGCATAAGAATTGGGGGGTGGGCAACTGGTACGTTTGATGCCTAGAAGGTATTGCTTTCCTGCAAGGAAACACTGTTCTGTCTCGCCTGAATGTTGGGAGTAAGTGATGCTCCAGTTGCAGATGAAGCTTCTATTTTTGGTGTCTAATTTTTAAATTAGTGCTTTCCATCGAAGCATGTTTACCGCTGTCACAGAAGAACAGGCTGGGATGTGCATAGGCACATTGAGTGACATATAATTAGAGAAATCTGAGGATGTGCAGTTATGCTTGCTAAATGAGATGATGGCAGCTCCCCCCGCCCTCGACTCCAAATAAGCTGATGATCTCCCTTGTCGTATATGGCTTACTTGACATATTCCTTAATGGTGAGAAACTTGGCCTTCTTTTCATCACTGACTAATCCTCAATCAAAGATAAGACTCCAAATCTACCTTTGTGGGGTTTTTTATTTAAATATAAACCATTATCTTTCTGTGTAGCTACTTGGAGGCCTTGCCCCAACACAAATTAATGACTGTGCTTTTTCATCCACATGATAATTTCCACCACAACCTGTTCTTATGTTTGTGTGCAAGAAATCAGAAAAAAACTGGTTTGACCATTCTGTGTCTGGTGGAGCATGTTTTACCGAGGGACTGCAACATTTAGTCAATCAATCAGTTAGATTAGTCAATTAAAAGCCTTTGGGTCAATTAAAAATGTGCCCCCAATTAATTGGGCAGCATATTTTCTCAGTGTTCATTATTTTTGATACAAAGATTGCAGGACAGGTAGAGAGAGATGGAATGGACAAGTGTCAAGGTGAGTTGCACAACTGGAAGTGGTCATGGCTGAAGCAGAAATGATGCACGAAGCTCAGCCCTTTCTTTCTATCTCTGGGGTCAGGAAAGTCAGGGAAATCTAAGGTGACTCAGAGAGTTGAGGAAGCTAGTTACAGATACTCTTGTCTATTTAGAATTTGATACTGTATCAACATTCCAAAAGGCAAAAGTCATGTTACAGTGTTAGCCAAATTGCTTTAATTTACATTTAGCTATCAGCAAAATACACGGGTTCTTGCCAACTATACCAGGGTCCCACCCCTCCCGGGAGTTCTCAAGGAAAGAGGCACATGAGGCAGATATCCAATTAAATGTTGTTTACTTAATAATGTGTCTCAAGCATACCAAAAACGTAATCACTCACACACTCACACAGACCTAAGGAAAAAAAAGACAGAAAGTAGCATGTTTGCACGAGCAGGTATTTGTTGGTGGGGAAGCAGTGCCTTACCTTAGATGCATTGTCCGAACGATGGCAGAATTGGATGGGGAGAAAATTAGAAAGGCTATGGGGACACGAGGCTCGAACCTGCAAGACCACATGGTTCTCCTGGATCACGAGTCCAGAGAGAGAGGATTAAAGATGGAGGCAAGGGTTGGGTACAGCAAGCTGGACTGAAGAGGTATTAAAAGCAGACAGGGGATGACAGCTCAAGAGAGCGAGTGCCTCTGGGTTTGGTATTTTATTAGGGGGTCTTGGGGTGGGCTGAACAGGCCGCATCCCACTAACACACCTACTAGGTGGTCCGTCCCTCTTGGACCCTTCCATAGGTTAAAGGTGGACAAAGGGAGGAGGACCAGGGGATGGACCATGTTGCAAGACTATGATCTCACCAGGAAGTGGACTTTGGACAGGGGTCCGATGACTCACCTGGCCACATCTATTGTTAGTCAATGACTTTGGCCAACTGGGTGATGGCCCGAACATTAGCTGCTAAGCACTTGCGTTAGCATAACTATGCAGGTATGTTGGAGGGGGCAGGGGTTGACCAGCACACTGAGACAGAGAGAGAGAAAGCTCATGGCAAGAGGAGTCCTTTGTCTCTGTTCCAGGTGAACTGTCTAGGGTGTCAGCCTCCTGGCATGGGCTGGAGCTGGCTCCTATCATGAAGAAAGCACATGGCCCTTCCATTACAGGCAGCCCAAAGTTCAGGCTTATGGATATCAAAATTCATAAGAGCAATAGCAGTGACTTGGTGGCCAACAACAGGGTTATCTGTAACAGAAGGCCATTGTGCCAGCAGAGTCCTGAAGTCTCCTGGGAAACAGAACCAAAGATTCAACTATACTTTACTAGATAAATTAAAATAACATAGGCTTAACAGAGGACTGATGCTCAATCCAGGCCCTATTTCCACAATGACAAGGTATAAATCCAACTCTTCTTCTTCTTCCACCTCCACCTCCTCCTTCTTCTCTTCCTCTTCCTTCTCCTCTTCCTCTTTCTCCTCCTCCTCCTCTTCCATCATTTCATGCTAGAGGATTTAAGGTTTATGCAGATTGAGTGAAGCTTCCTGGAGAGACTGTGTCAGGAACAGAACAGCCAATGGCCATGCTGTAGCCACATGTACTGCAGAACCTACCCCATAGGCATGGCCATTTGAAGTAACATGGAAAGTCCATCAGACTTTGCTCTGCAAAGCAAGGAGACAGCAGGATATGTTGATTGATTCTCCTGACAGCTGACACAGCTGGATAGCATAGCAGGAGGAGCTAATGATGAAGTCAGGTAAGCCATCTGATGGCAACTGGGGCTGTGAGGGTATCCAGTAGGCCTAAAAATGGGACTATGCTCTCTGAGAAACCTCAGTCCAGTCAATCACAACAAGTACTTACATGCCCAATTGGCAGATGCATTCTTAGTTGAAAATAGTCACTCTTTTATCAGACACAGGAGCCTCTTCCAAGACGCTGCTATTAGTAGTAAAGCCATTAATTTTGCCACAGATATGTCCAACAGTAAAAACTACCATGTTTGTCTGTGATGATCAGATGTGAAGAAGTCAGCTGGTCCTCTTGGTTTATCCCGAACCATTTGGATGCCTGCTGATCCATCTTTTCCTTTCTTTTCTTTTTTTGATGACTGAATTATGTAAATAATTATTATAATTTTTTTTTTAAAATCTAGAAACAAAGAAGGCTATTCCTGGCTGCGGGCACACATACTAAATAATCCACTTCCAATTCACTTTCAATGTGCCTCCCAACTGGGCCAGTTCACACAGTAAAAACTGAGTTGGAAAGTGCACTGAAAGTGCATTGAAAGTGGATAATTTAGTGTGTGTGACCGCACCCCATGTGTAAATGTATGTAGTTGGTCAATCAATTAAAACTCCTGATTTACCAATTTGCCTTAGACTCTGCAAAATGGCCGGGTTCCAAAGAGCTGGGACATTGCTTTGGTGAATGTAAGGATGAAATTCTGTGCCTAGTTACTTGGCAGTTAATTGGCATCACTGATGGAACTTATTGGCAAGTAAACATGCCTCGGAAAGGGCTGTACTGGTCTTTCATCTCTCTTTCTCAAACAGCATCTCTTCATACCATGTAAGAAACTGTGTTTGAAACCAAGAGAAGTTTGAAAAAGCATTTTACTACATAGCATGGGTGTCACACTCAAATAAATGAAGCCAAAGTTTACACTGAGCTAGCAGAAATCCCTTCCATGTGCATAAATAAGTTTTTGGAGCTCAGCCAGTGTTGTTCTTTCCAAGCCATTTTTTCAGGTAGTTAAATTTCAACATTTTTGTAGTGATAAGATTATAAAAATTATAAATAACATTGTGGAAAAAAATTTCAACATTTTTTTTTTTAAAATGTAATAATGAAAAACTTTAATAGAGATGAGGCAGGCTTTTAGTTTGAGTGTGTCTCTCTGTGTGTATTCATGTTTGTGCAATGTACAGTGTGCTTGCCCTTCCCTCAAGGAGATGTCTGCACATCTGCACAAGGAGATGTCTAACTAGATATCAGGTTGAATCCCGTGGAATTTTCCATTGGTGGAACTGTCGAGCAATTTTTGCTGATTCCTCTTCTTGTTGCAGACCTCCAACTCCCACAGACCTCTAGTTCCCTCTTATGGTTTTTCTGGTGGTTTTGCCCAGGAACAGCTTTTTGGAGGGTATAGGGAGGAGGAAGGCAGGGAAGTCCTAATCTTTGACAGAAATCCTGTCTTTCAGCAGGTATTTTACACAGTATTCAACCCATCATTTATTGTATGATTATCCATCTATCTGTCCATCTGTCCATCCATTCATCCCCCTGTCTGTCTGTCTGTCTGTCTGTCTATCTATCAACTGGTGTAGTGGGCAAGAGTGGTGAACTCTAATCTGGACCTGGGAAAACAGATTTGATTCCCCATTCCTCTACATGAAGCCTGCTGAATGTCCCTGGACCAGCCACAGTTCTCTCTGGTTAACGTTATTTTTCTCATTTTTTTAAAAAAGAACTTTCTCAGCCCCACCTACCTCACAAAATGCCTATTGTGGGGAGAGAAAGGGCAGGCAATTGTAAGCTGCTCTGAGACTCCCCAGGGTAGAGAAAAGCAAGGTATAAATCCTATTCCTCCCCCTCCTCTTCCTTCTTGTCTGTTTCTTTACAGACATATTATTTTTCATGTACATTTATTTTTCACACTAAATGGAACCAGTTTTTAGATAATCTTTTTATTCTTCATCCCATCTACATTGTACTTTAGCACAAAAAAAATGCATAAACGAACTGATTTATTTTCCCTGAAGAAAGACCAATACACTTTGGAACGGACCCATGTCACTACTTAAGATTTATTTTGACCTGTTTGCTCAATTCCACAGGGAGCCTTTTAAATCCTGACACCTTCATGTTTATGTAATGTGTTTGCCAAGGATATTGTTTGGTTATAAAGGCTATGGGGATTGGGGGGGGGGGGGGTGAAATCAGGACCCTGGACATCTCCCATAAATCTGTCCTCTAGTACAGACGTGTTGCAACCTGATTTTCCATTTCTCTCACCAATCAATTCAAAGAGAAGTGTTAATGCATATGAATACAAGTTGTTTCAAAGCAACCCCCCCCCCCCAGGAAAGCAGGGGGTGTTTACTGTCTGAGAGCGTAAAGAAGTAAAACAAAGAGAAATCTTTGAGAATTATGTTTTTGTCCTGCCTATTTCTGAGAAAGGTAGCAAGTTATTAAAAGATCCTGGTTACAAAGAGCTTTCAAACAATACATCTTTAATCAAAACCTTTCAGCAAGTAAACACAAGAGCGTATGAACACTAAGCAAACAGATGCAGAGGAATAATTGCCAAAATGAGCCCTGTCACTGGGAGTGAAAAATATCCTATATTAACTAGTTTGAATAGAATCAGTACAATTAAGTTTGCATTTGCATGTCCCTAAATGCCTCTATCACTAAGTAGTCAGTTGGAACTAACTGCAGTTTTCTCCTAAACCTTAACTGCTGTTTTCTGGACAGGGTGTATCAATGGGCAAATAACTACAAATATGGCTACTCCTACTAGCAGTGGCTCAGAGGTTAAGATGCTGAGCTGCAAACTGGAAGATCGGTAGCTCAGCGGTTCGAGACCCTGGTGCCGTGTGACGGAGGGAGCTCCCGTCTCTGGCCCTAGCTCCTGCCAACCTAGCAGTTTGAAAGCAAGAAATTGCCAGTAGATAAATAGGTACCACTTCGGTGGGAAGGTAACAGCATTCCGTGTGACTTGGTATTTATTCATGCTGGCCATATGACCATGGAGAAGTCTCCGGACAGCACTGGCTCTTCGGTGTGGAAATGGAGATGAACACTGCCCCCCTAGAGTTGGATTCAACTGGCTTTCAAGCAAGCGAAACCTTTACCTTTACATTACTAGCAGCCATTTCAGAATGTCTTGCCAGAGGTTCTACATGGGACAAAAAGCCTCTGCCTTTGGAAACTGCTCAGTTTTAGGGCTAACTTTCTATCCTGCTATTTGTTTGAAACATGGTCCAACTGAAGAACCAGATTAGCCTCTGGGCCATTGATCTACCTTCTTTGATCACTTTGGGCTATTGAGACTAGTTTTTAGTAGGGACATGCAGCTAAAATTTCTTTCCTGAACAACATACATATGTAAGTGCTGTTAAGTTCACAACTAGCTTATAGCTGCACCAGGAAAGGTCTTTCAAGGCAAGTGAGACACTTGGTCAGTGCCTTCCTCTGCAGAGTCTTCCTTGGTGGTCTCTCAGCCAAGTACCAACCCTGCTTAGTTTCCACAATCTGAGGAGATCAGACTATACCATGGTGCTTTCCCTCCACTTCCTGAACAACACCATTCATAAATACTGGAAATTGTCCAAAGCTGAAGAAAAGCATGCCTTACATTTCAAAATAGTCAGAATGTTAACTGTCTGGTGGTTTATTCTATCCAGTTTCAGTTTTGCCGGCATCCCCAACATTCAGTTCATGCATTCCTTTCCCCACCTCCTTTACATAATCAATTTGCAGATGGACAATGATAAAGCATAGGTTTGCCAATAACCGGAGGGGAAAATGCCCTGCCCCCTTAATAGAGGATTAATGGAACGTTATTTATTATGGGATGCTATTTGCCTCCATACTGTGAAGAGCTTCATCTGCCTATTTTTTTTTCACATTAAGCCTATATTATAGGGCCAGGGCATTTCTTTCTCTAGGTTGTTTTATTAAAACATTACCCCAAAAGCAATCCTGATACATTTGTATGGATGATTCTACTGGGATAATTTTTGTGAAGTGTTTTACCAAAGCACAGTAACATTCACTGAAACTCTTGTGAAGAATTTCAGATATTCTTGCCTTTAAGAATCAAAGGCATAAACCAGTTGTGCATTTGAATGCACATCCAACTGCTTATTCCATCTGCCTTCATCAATGTTTTTACTAGGAATCCACAGTCAACTGCATCTAAACAGAGAACTTCTCTTTCTATTCCATTGTTTTCTGTGGGATACATATTGGAAAGTATATTCCAATGTACATACCATATTAAATTTCAATATACATTGAGCCATAATCCACCCCCTCCAATTGTCTGAGTGGTGTATGCATTTAGATTCTCCCCCCCCCCCCCCTTTCCTTGATGTAAAGCAAATAATTGAACTGGGCATAAAGAGGATTCAGGGTTGTGGTTCACCCAAGCAGAGTTACAATATCCAGGCTGGCAGTGGCTGTGTGGCTACAAGAGCATGGAGGAACTAGTATAGGTAATGATGCCATGCCATCTCCTGCTAAGTTTTATACATGAGCACAGAAGCACTTTTTCCCCAAAAAGTTCACCCCATATGCATCACCATGAGCAAGTGGTATAGTCCCAACTACTTAGGCATTGCTTCTTCCATGCATCGGAGGTCACATCTTTCGCAGTGTGGATTTTAGCACTTTAGCACTGGATCTCTAACTTATTGGCACGATCTTCTCATCATCATTTCATCACCTTGAAACCAGAGAGTCCTCTGCATCATTAGCACTAGGAGACATTCAGCTTTTCAACCACCTATGGTAAAGAGCTATCACACACATCACATTTAATTAGAAAGTATTTTTATATGTATTTGGAGAGACACCTAATTTAAATCAGTTTTGTCAGTTTCATTTTTGGGTTTGCTCATTTCCACTTTTGTGGCAATGGTGAAGGTATCTGTCTAATTCAATCCAGTTTCTCCTGGGAAAGGAATTAGCTCCCGGAGTAAAATACTGGGATGTATGCTGACAATTGCAAGCAATCATTCTAGAAGAAGCAGTAATGGCTGCAGAAGGCTCCGGAACTGTATGAATTCCTAACGTTCAGAAGGATCACACAGCTACTTTCCCCCAGTGTACCTCTTCACCATTAGCTTTTCCCTCCCCTCTACAGTAATCCGATTAGATATATTTCCACAAACAGCATTAATGGGGCAGATGTTGTTATATGATATAAAGCTCTCTTTTTGTCAACCAAATTAGTTTTCATTTGCAAGCTTTCACTACAATGGTGCAGTAATTAACGAAAACCACGTCATTGAAGAGGACCAGTCTTTTCTCATGCTAACACCCATTTCTTCTGTTCATATGTAGTGAGCTTACTTCTAATGCAGATGAGAATCAAAATTAATTGCTAGTAATACCAATTTTATGTAAGTCTTACAAAATGCCACCAACCCCCTCCCTCTTACACATATAATAATGGATCCCTATTTTGTGGACTATTACCTTAGTTGGTCTTTTGTGTGTGTTTGTGTGCGTGTGTTTGTGTGTGTAAAGTGACAAACAAGGGGTATGTTATTCATATGAAATTCCAGAATATCAGCCTGTCTGACTGCTGTTTTGTTGCAGATCTATTGCTATCCCTCCAGTCATGGAATTCAATCAGGAACATTGATTGAATAACAGACTCAATTTGGTGGTAGCTGGAAGCATCTGGAATTTTTTGGTGGGCGATTCTACAGCAAAGCACTCTCATCATCTGCTCAACACGTAGAGAACTGTCAAAAACGGACAAAGATTTGTTTTATAAAACTTATAGGGCGTGATCATACGCACCCATTTGCGACAAAAGAAGGACGATTCCCTGCCGGCTCAAAGTGGCATGATCACACAAGCACATCTGGGAAGCATCCTGCAACCGGTGTCAAAGTGTCGCAAACCACTTTGAGCTGGTGGGGAATCGACTTATTTAGCTACCAGTGAAAAGGCAGTCTCAAATGGTTTGCGACGGCCCAGAACTGACCTTTCCTGGTGTGATCGCACCAGCGCAAACAAGTGGCGTTGGGGAGCGGGCTTTTTGGGTTTTTTTGCCCTCCCATCCCAGTATGCGCATCATCGGATGATCTTAAGGGTGGACAGGTAAGTCATCGATCCCTTGTAGAAGCAGATAAGCGCACTGAAAATGGCCAAAAAAAAAAAACCAACTCGCCCATGGCTGCGTGTGATCACGCAGCGGCGGTTCGCCCTCACAGGGGCGGTTCGCCCTCACAGGTCCATGGACTTGTGTGATCCTGCAAAAGCGGCGCAAATTGCGCCGGCACAAATTTTAGTCACTTCCCGTCCGGCTTATCTTGCTCGTGTGGACGGGGCCTTACTCAGACTTTCTGCCCTCATCAGGGCCACCAAGGCAGCCAATGAATGGAAAAAAAAAACAGACACAATAAAGTCACATCTTAAAAACGATTAAAAGCAACAAAAAGGCATCATTTAAATGATTAAAACCAGAGCTAAAAGACACACACACAAAGAAACAATGAAAACATTGGGCAGGAAGGAGGGACGGCAGGGGGAATGCCAGATGAAACAAAAAGATTCTTTACTGACCAGCGGAAGATGGGAACCAAAGGGGACAGATGACTCTCCCTAGGGAGATAATACCAGGGTTTTGATGCCACAACTGAGACAGCCCTTTCCTGGGTTGCCACCTGCTTTATCTCAGAAAGCAGGAATACCCAAAGCAGGGCCCCAGAAGATGACTGCAGGGGTCAGGTAGGTTCATATGGGAGTAGGCCTTCAGTTATGCTGGTCCCAAACCAGAGCAACCACTGGTCTACACTGCAAAAAATATCCAATGGCCGTCACCCAGCAGTTTCAGGAACAATTGCATTGTACCCTGTCACCAGCTGTTTCAAATCACTGCCATTCTAAAATCTGAATGGGGCTTTGGCAGTCTATAGCAAGGGAGAATGCATGGCCTAAATATGTACCAAAGAACTGAGTCCTACATATGCATGAACACAATGGCCAAACATAGAATGCAGGGTATTTCATTGTTCTCGATCCTCTTTACTTGGTCCCTTTGGGGGGGGGGGGGGCATTCTCTTAGGCTTCAGCTATAGAGTTCTCTGATTTTTCCATTGTTTTTTAAACCTACTTTGCTGGGTGTGAATTAAGAGGCTGTGTGAATTAAGAGGGTGTGAATTACTCATTTCCAAACACAAAACCACCCTCCTCGTGCTGCTCTTTCCTCTATGGGCAGGAAGATGCAGAAAAAGTGATTTTGAGCAGATAGACCCAACATGTGTTCACTTTACAAATGAAACCAGGGAACAGTACCTTGGATAAATGTGATGTTTAAATGATGTGTTCCTCTGTCCATGTATTGACCGTAAATCTAATTGTGCAAACAAGGCGTCAGTACAATAATGTCAGTAGCAGCTCACAAAAATCAGTAGCTTCAAGTTCCCCTTGTGAATGTTTTACATGGTAATCTGTGAGTAGAAACTTTCTAGGAGACTTTGTTCCCTTGAAGCTACTGATTTTTGTGAGCTGCTACTTTGCAGTCCTTCTAGTTCCTGGGAAAAGGTGACACATGAAACAAAGGCTGTGTCTAGATTCTTCGTTGGAACTGGATTTTGGAACTTCATGTTATTGTGATTTGAGAGCTTCATTGTCAGGACTATTGTAGTTTATTACACTTGTTGTAAAGTCATTACCAAGTTGTATATCATTGCTGTGTTGAGATTATACTGACATTATTGCACTGATGCCTTGTTTGCACAGTTACATTTACTTTTGTTGTATTTTTCTCTGAGAATTCTGCGTTGTCTTTCATGTATTGACTGTAACATGGGATTACTTAGCACACATGCAGAGAACAATCAAGCATACTCTGGGCACAGATTGGATATAAATTCCCATTAACTTGTGAAAACATGGCTACTGTTTGATTGCCAGTTAGCCCAGGATAGTCTGGTCTTGTCAGATCATGGAAGCTAAGCAGGGTTGGCCATGGCTGGTATTTGGATGAGAGACCTCCAAGGAATACCAAGGTCATCATGACCCGGAGGAAGGCAATAGCAAACTACCTCTGAATGTCTCTGGCCTTGAAAACCGTACAGGGTTGCCACAAGTCAGCTGTGACTTGACAGCCCTTTCCACCACCACCTGACTGCCAACCCTGCTTTGTCTTGAAAAGAAAACCGCAGATGAATGGATCACAGAACTCGGCATCGTGCTGAGACGGGGGCCTTCGTCTTCGACATCTGCAAAGACAATTGTGGGATTTGTTTTCTCTTCTCTAAGCTGGAGCTTTCCACAATCCATACTGGTGACAAGGATTAATAGAAAGTGGCATTTTCGACTCTACAGAACAGAGGGGGTGGTGGAAAATGTCTGTTTGGGAAAAATTAGTCATATGCAGAGGGACCTATTAAAAGTGTCTCGCTAGTCGAGCCTTTGTTCTGAGCATGTGTGACTTGAAATGCAGTGCAGGCCTGTCAGCATTTGTTTAGCTAATGATTCTAACTTGTTAAAATTTTAACCATGGCTCCTTTTGTTGTGCTTCAAAGGGTTCATCATCATGCTCTTTTTATTAATTTGTCTCCTACTTTCAAAAAAGAGAGAGAAAGAGAGAGATGAGTCATTTATTTAGCTAGGTTATTTGGACAGTGATTTGACAATACCCTGGCAGATGCTCTTTATATTTGCCCCTCCCCCCCAGACAAATGCATGGTTTTTAAATTCAATTTCCCCACCAAACTTGCTTTTCTATGCAAATATGCCCATAGCTGCAATGATTTTTTTTTAAGTCTTTGGGTTGGATCCTGCTTTACCCTAAGTGAGGGGCCTTGCTCAGGAGGAATGAGATTCAGTTAGCAGAAGGGAATAATCGGGTGGAGTCATTTATTGTACTTTAAGAGCCAGTTTGGTGTAGTGGTTAAGTGCGCGGACTCTAATCTGGGAGAACCAGGTTTGATTCCCCACTCCTCCACTTGCACCTGGCTGGATGACCTTGGGCAAGCCATAGCTCTGTACCAGCTGTTCCCTCAAGGACAGCTTGGGAAAGAGCTCTCTTAGCCCCACCTACCTCACAGGGTGCCTGTTGTGGGGAGGGGAAGGGAAAAGGAGTTTGTAAGCCGCTCTGAGACTCCCTTGGGGAGTGGAGGGTGGGGTATAAATCCAATCTCTTCTTCTTCTTCTTCTCTTATACAAGAAGCTGAATCAAGAAATAAACATTTGCCTGGACAGTATCGCTTCTGATGGGAGGTGGGCATTACGAACATAAGAACATAAGAGAAGCCAGTGTTGGATCAGGCCAATGGCCCATCCAGTCCAACACTCTGTCACACAGTGGCCAAAAATCCCAGGTGCCATCAGGAGGTCCACCAGTGGGGCCAGGACACTAGAAGCCCTCCCACTGTTGCACTCCCCCAGCCCCAAGAATACAGAGCATCACTTGCCCCGTAGTTCCTATCGATACCTTGTGGCTAATAGATGGATCTCTGCTAGATACTCTACCTGGACTTTGTTGGCTTTAGGCTGTGGGTTAAAACTGCAGTTGGCAATTGTGTTTTACTTAGAGACAAACTTCTTTTTTAATTAAATTTTATTGTCGAATTTTTGAAACAAACAAACAATAGAAGTACATAAAAAGGAAAAAGAAAAGCAAAAAAAAGTTGACAATATGAATGAAACTTTCATATTTCTTGATGACAAAGACAGATACTATTACAGACTTGATTCTTTGTCTAATATTATGGTTACTTATTCTTAAATTATAACAAGATTAAAACAAGATTATCTAAAATTCTCCTTAATCATAAAATCCACATCTCATAAATTCATTTGTTCCCTTTCATGCAAAAAGTCAACAAGAGGTTTCCAGTTAACTAGAAATGTAACTATAGTCTTTTTTCTAATCAAAGAAGAGACTTAGAGACAAACTTCAATGAAACTTCAGTTAAAAAACCAAAACCCAGATATCAGTGTTGATGGTGGATGATGAAAGTTTTGGGATGAAGCAGCATTTTTTCTGACCTGTATTCCTGCTGTCTGAAGAGTCTTTTATTTGGCTCATGACTCAAAATTGTTGTTCCGATGTATATTCCATGGTTTTAAATTAAAAACAAATAAACAACCATCATAAAAATAAATCAAAAGGGATTAATTCCTCAATTTTGATATGCTGGATTAAAGGTAGGTCTTTCCCAGTCAGTTTGGAAAGTTCACCTTTTTTTCAAAGTAGTGAAACAGCTGATACAGCTCAGGAGAAATTGCAATCATTTGGAAAGCATTAAATACAAAAATGAAACAAGAACAAAACAGGCATAAAAGAGCTAACTAAAAATCAGTGGAACATCTACACTCAGTTGGGGGATGTGTGAAAAGAATACACTGGATGTCCCACAGTTTTTGCAAAATGATATTTTGCTGTGGTGGGGAACACAAACATTAATGCAGGTAGAGAAAGAAGTTATTTTCTCCCTTTCTCACAATATAAGAACTCGTGGGCACTCAATGAAATTGCTGAGCAGTTGGGTTAGAACAGATAAAAGGAAGTACTTCTTCACCCAAAGAGTGATTAACACGTGGAATTCTCTGCCATAGGAGGTGGTGGCGGCTACAAGCATGGATGGCTTCAAGAGGGAATTGGATAAACATATGGAGCAGAGATCCATCAGTGGCTATTAGCCACAAGGTATAGATAGGAACTCTCAGTCTGGGGCAAGTGATGCTCTGTATTCTTGGTGCTTTGCTTTGTTCTTAACTATTTATCTCAGTGTGGGCAGAACTGCAGATACCTAAATCTGTGGATCAGGCCCACGCTGAAAGGAGATTTTTCTCCAAACTTGGGGTACTCCCCAGGTTTGTAGAAAAATCTTAACTTGGAAAAATACATGGGGGGGGGGGGTTAAATCCCCCTCAGAAAAGTTGTGTTGTCTGCACGTATGCATACAACACACTTATGTCTGTCGGTGATGAGGGCAGTGATGAGGGGACAGGAGCCATGACAGGACTAGTGGGGGGGCTGGGAGCTACAACAGGCTTTCTGGCGAAAGCTGCAACAGTTGAGGGGGTTCAGGAGCTGCAACAAGCCTGGCACTGGAGTCCAGGACCTTTGCTGGGCTCACTAGCATTGATTTTTTTGGGGGGGGGGCAGAAGCACCTGTAGCAGCTGCAAGGGTGAGGGGTTTGGGGAGACTCAGCAGGCCAGGCCGCAAAGGCCAGGAGTCATGCATGGCTAGCCAGCATTTAGGTTGGGGTGGGGAGGATGGCAGGCCTTGCAACAGAGGCCAGGAACTGGCAGCTGTAACTGGGGGGGGGGAGCAGAAGCCATGATACCCGAGGGGGATCCCTTCCCCCCTCAGCTTTCATTCACATTTAAATTAAAGTGGGAGTGATGGGCTGCTGCCAATGATGAAAGCTAAAGCTAAAAGGGGAAGAGATCCTTCCCATGAGTATCACTGCCCCCCCCTTAAATCCTCTCCAAAGGCAAGGTCACTTGGGGGGGGAGGCCAGAAAGTTGATGATGCCATTGGTGTGTATTGATGAGGAGCAGGGGTAATTTCGTAGAAAAAGATGTGCAGGAGCTCATTAGCATAACTCATTAACATAACTTATTTGCATATGCTACACCACCTGACATCACCGGAAGGAAGGAAGGAAGGAAGGAAGGAAGGAAGGAAGAAAGGAAGAAAGAAAGAAAGAAAAAGAAAGAAAGAAAGAAAGAAAGAAAGAAAGAAAGAGACAGAGAGAGAGAGAGAAAGAAAGAGCTGGCAGAGAGGGGACAGCTACTAATCCAAGCCTCAGAAATACCATTATACTGGGAGGATAGCTTCAGTGGTGGCTGAAGCCTTCAGAAGGCTGGTCAGAGGAGCAAGGACCTTTCCAGGGGATGGGGTCATTTTGCTGTAGCCATGACACAGGCAGCCATTCCCCCTCAGGGGGGGGGGCTGGCATCAACTCCCGGAGCTGCGCTCCCCTGAGCTCCTGCTTGAAATGACCCCTGATGAGGAGGCTGACAGGCAGGCAGTGACCAGGAGAGTCGACAGTGAAAGTGGGCCTGGCCCCAGTGGCTGGCATCACACAACTGGGCCACAGTGTTCCTAAGTAGAGGCACCTGTCCTGTGGGGGTAGAGGGAAAGCTGAAGACAGGGGCAGACAAATGTAGGTTGGTTGCTGGATGGGAAAGAGAGAAGAAAACAGGAAAAGCTATGGATGCTTTCAGGAAAGGGAAATAGTGGTGAAGGGGGGAAATGAGATCCCTCCGGCAAGTACTTGTGGGTTCCTACTTCTAGATATAAATTCTAGCACACCAGCCGGTGTGCCCTCTGAAATTCTTCTACTCAAGGTTTTTAAAACATAATGCATAAATGACTTTGAAAAGATGGGTGTAAGGAAGCCGGAAGGTAAGATGGGTATAAGGAAGCTGGAAATAGGGCCATAATGAAGACTCAAACAAGGAGTTGCTGATTCAACAGCTGGAATGAGAAATTCAAAATCATCTGTAGTACTGGTAAGCAAGCACTCTTTCTGCATCCCAAAGCTGCAGGAGTGATTTGTTGTTGTGTGGCAGTGAGACCCAGTACAAACTCTCCCAGGAATCTTCTGCAGGGAAATAGACTCATTATTTTGGGCAATGTCTATTAGCAGACAAACCATTGGGATGGATCCAGACTATGGAATAGGATACAAAAGCACCTTTCCTTTTATGGAATAAGCCATTCAGTTCATGAAATGTATACTTCTGATGATGTAAGCAGTCTCCTGCTCACAGAAGGACACCTTTGGACCCAATCCAATGTAAGATGTATTCCTTGAAAAAATTGTGCAAGTTGTACCAATGGAGCAAGGATCTTTAAAACCCCTCTCACAGCTTTAGACTATACATTGTGTTTCAGACAACACCAAAGGGATTCCAAAGTCTCCAACCAGATTGGAAATTCATACTCAGGTGTGTGTGCAGCCCAGGATTCCCGTATGCTTCTGCCTATTTTTGAAGCTCTCTTTGATTAATACCATGCTTCACTGCTTCCATCTGTCTGTGTGCTAAACATGAGTTTCCAAAGACGCTATTATGCGATGTACATTGGTAATGAAGGCCAAGTTTGAGTTATCTCCTTCTTATCAGGATCCTAGAAAATGCCTTGTGAAAATGATAGAAGACACTAATTTAACTGCAAAGGAAATGGCCACAAGGCAATAGATTCTTTTTCTTAGTCTAACCTACTGAAATTATTCTCCCCTCTGAAGAACATTGCCAACTCTTCCCATTTCAAGTGCTCTGGGAAATGTAATTTGCCTCATTATTCTGTGTTGGGTTTTTCTTGATGACAGGAACAATGGTTCATTGACTAATGAAACTGTTTTATCCGACTTGGTATATCTGTGGATCACGGAATTATCACATAGTATAGTTTGTTATTCATTTGGTAAGATACCCAAGATTTTCATGGGCACTGTACTATCCAGCTATTTATTCTTCTGCATACTATTGTAATGGCTGTTTTTCAAACAATCTGAATTGTGAGGCATGTGACCCTAGGAGGAGGCTGGAGCTTAGAAGATTAATCATTGTCCTCTACTCAGAGTTGTGAAGAAGATTCACTCTTCATTGTTTTACACAAGCAAGTGGCATACAAACATCAAAAGAGTTGCTTTCTGGAACATTCTACAGATAGGAAAGTAGTAGTGCAATCCTAAATCTGTGGGTTTAAAATGATGTACCTCTATATAGTATCACACTGTTTATGTCACTAGCATTGAGTCCAGTGGCACCTTTAAGATCAACACAAAAGCTTATACCCAGAATTAAACTTTGTTGGTCTTAAAGGTGCCACTGGACTCAAACTTTGTTCTGTTGCTTCAGACCAACACAGCTACCCATCTGAATCTACGTCACTAGCATGTAAGAGAAAATGTTTCTTTCCTAATGTTCTTCATTGTCTGCTAGTTTTCAATGCCCAGGTATTTGTTTGATGCAATATAAAGCATCGAAATATTGGTTCTCCAAGTCCCAGCCTAAAGAAGCCCATGCCATCATCACAGCTAACTTATGGCAACCCCATAGGGTTCTCAAGGCAAGAGACCAACAGCAGTGGTTTGCTGTGGTGTACCTAGAATATTTGACATTTGGAGTGGGGGGGGGGTGCACACACAGTCGGGGCTTACTTGAGAGTAAACATGCAAAGGATCAAGGCCACTAGAAAGGAGGGCCCATCTGTCAAAGGAGGAAGGGAGGAGAGAAAGCTTTGATTGGCATTTAAAAAAAACAAAACAAAAGGCAGTGGATGTGTTTGAGATTTGGTATTGGAGACTTATTGAGCACACAGCACAGAGAGGTGGCTCAGGGTGTCTCCCAAACCCCATCCAACCCCCAGAGCAACCCTAAAGAAGGGTGGGCTTAAAAAAAATATCAGTGAGAGGGAAAACCAGATTGAAAGAGGGGGGACTGTTTGTGTTTTTTTAGATGGGCACATCCCTGGTGTCAAGAGTACCTTGCTGACGTCTCACTGGGGAAAAGGAGTGATTTTGAGGCCATCAACCCCCCCCCCCACTCCCTTATTCTAAAGTAGGCATCCATTTATTGTCTACACAGAGTAGACAGCACCTACTTACCTACCCTTGGTACCTCACTGGTGGTTTGTCATTTCCTTCCTCTGCATAGCAACTCTGGACTTCCTTGGTGGTCTCTCATCCAAATATTAACCAGGGCTAGGCCTGCTTATCTTTCACAATCTGATGTTCTAATTTGGGCCATCCAAGTCAGGGCAAAGAGGTCTAGACCAGTGCTACAGTATGTGATTTATCTGAATGTGTGCCTTGATTCTTGGGATTCTTCAGAATAAGTGAAATCATGAAGTAAAACGTGCATCAATTTTATTTCTATAACTGTTCTTCAAAGACACAATGTTGTTGCCCTGCCAGTTAGGGAAGCTGTTTCATAGTTGCTGTAACTAAAAGATCGGTTCTCTTTGGGAGTTTAGAGCAATTCACCTCATTTATACAGAGGCAGAAGATTCCAAACAGATAAGAAGTTGGTGGACAGTCAATCCATTATTCAGGGTCTATACCTAAAAATAATAAGCTGGGGGCAAAAGATATGGTCAGTCATTGGACAGTGCCTTCAAAGAGCAGTCCTGATCTGGGAAACACCACTAGCCTCAGAAGTAATGTTTTATTCTTCAGTATCAAGGACAGCCAAGGGACAGCATAACTAGAAAGAAGTCTTCAGAACAAAGCAAGAGTCTGCAGTGTTCACTTGAGGAAATGAGCTATGAATTTCTAAACCAGCTTCATCATCCTGCAGAAGGTCCTAGGTTTCTACATCTCCAGTTAAAATGATCAAGTACAAGGTGATGTGAAAGAGCTCTGCCTGAGACCCAGGGAAAGCCACTGCCTGGAGCAATCGACTTTTTTGCTCAGATGTCATCATCTCTGCTGCTAATCACAAATATAGAAGCAAGGGAAAGGGAAGCTCATTAGCAAGTTTGACTCAAATTTAAAGAGCATTTGGCTCAAGCCACAAGAAAATCATTCCTTTTACACTCAAAGGGATGGGGCTTATTTTCAAAATCTCTCTAAAGCTCATCCGCGTCACTGATAGGGATGCTTAACTGCCCTGGCAAGAAGGAGACTTGTGTGAATTGAATGTAGGATATAGATGGGCACAAACCAGGAAAACGGTGGTTCATTGGGGTTCATGTAACCATGAACTTACACAAACTTTTCTGTTTCCCAAACCAGTTTGTGGTTCATTGGGATCCTGAGTTCATAGAATGGCCCTACCCAGAAGTGAGCCCCAAAGGCATTTAAATGCCATTGGAGCCCACCACCGGCTGGGAGTTTTACCTGAGTGAGCTCTGAAGGCATTTAATTTCCTTCAGAGCCCACCTCTGGGTTGGGCCGGTCTGAGTAAGCTCTGAGAGTGAGCTCCAACGGCCTTTATAGGCTTTTGGAGCTCACTCTGGGAGCTCAGTCAAGTCAGGCCTCCCTATGAAGGCCTATTAAAGCTTTTGGAACTCACTCTCTGAGCTTACTCAGGCCTGCTGGACCAGGAGGTGGGATCGAAGGCATTTGGATGCCTTCAGAGCTCCTTTAGGTGGAGCCATCGGCTGGTGGTGGGATCCGATGGCATTTAAATGCCTTCAGAGCCCAAGAACATGTCTCCCATAAACCTCATGAACCTCACAAACTTCCATGAAAAATGTGGGAGACATGTTCTCCTGAGCCTGTGGTTCACAAAGCACGTACCAGCCTGGTTCATGCTTGAACCGGGGCTTATTTGGGGGTTTGTGCCCATTCCTAATGCAGGAGACTCTCCTGAATCCTCTGCTATATGCAGAGATTCTTTAGCAGACTGATCTGTGCAGAAACAATTCTTTCAAGGCAGAAAATGAGGAAATGCCTGTCTGACTATTGCAAGACTGGTTGTCAGTCATATGTGGAAATAAAAGTTCATTCAGCTTGAATTGCTTCTTCAGTCTGAAGCTGCACTCATACGAACTCTTTTATTCCCAACATGATATGTTTTCGAGTTGCCATCCACTTGGCATCAAGTGTTACTGTCTCCAGGAATCTAGCAGAAGTTTCCACAGCTGAAGGTTCTTGGACACATTACAATGTGAATGCTTCTCCAAGGGGTCCCACTGGGCATTGGGTCCCTTCAGAGAAATTAAGGATGACATTGCATTTTGTGACTGCTCTGGTTCCAATCAAAAGCCAGTGCTTCTGATAAAGATCCTTGACATTTGGGATGAAAGTACAGTCATCTTTCCCCCCTACCCAAACCACAAAATTCTATGGTATGAAATGGTGTTTACCCTGAAAATGCTATATAGTAAAATTGTATACAGTGTCATTAAACATTGTGAAAATGCTGTAAAATGAACAAACAAAGCAGGAAAACAAGAAAAGAAAACATTCACATTGAATAAATGCTCAGCACAAATGTGTACAAAAGTAAAATTAATGGCATTGTGGCAAGATGGGCTCCACAGATTATTCTCATCTGGCCTAGGTCTCAAGCCACTAGACCACAATGAGGAGTTCACCCATCAAGCTTAATTCTACCTCCCCCCCCCCCCACACTTCTTTTCAGTGCCACCAACATGCTGAGGGAGAAAAGCAAGGTGCAAATGTTTAAATTATATATATAGGTAAATGTAAAGGTTTCCCTTGCTCGAAAGCCAGTCAAATCTGACTCTAAGGGGCGGTGCTCATCTCCATTTTCAAGACAAAGAGCTAGCGCTGTCCGAAGACTTTTCCGTGGCCATGTGGCTGGCATGACTAAATGCCAAGGTGCATGGAACGCTGTTACCTTCCCACTGAAGCAGTACCTATTTATCTGCTTGCAATTTCTTGCTTTTAAACTGCTAAGTTGGCAGGAGCTGGGGCCAGAGACAGGGACTCACTCCATCATGTGGCACTCGGGTCTCGAACTGCCGAGCTCCTGATCTTCCAGTCTGCAGCTCAGCATCTTTACCTGGGGTGAAGTGTCATTTTGACTACAGGCACACTAGACACTCCTAAAATAAGCTAACTCCACTAGACTCTTGACCCATGGTGAATGAAAACTCTCTGTGTTAGGGTCAAACTAAATGTCACACAAACACAGATATGTAAGGAACTTCTAATATCTCTGTGTGAGAGAGAGAGTGTAAATGAAAGGCAACTTCAAGAGGGTAAGATCTTCCGATAAGGATTGATGTGTCTCCGTGTTTGCAGAACCCTTTCCCCTAGCCCCTCCCCTTTTTGCTTCATTAATTGCCCCTCAACTGATTTCCCATTACACGCTTCCAAAAGTGTGTTTAAAAAAAGAAAAGAAAAGAAATTCTCTCTCTGTGCGTGTAGGTGTGTGCATATGGATATATGTATGTGTGATGTGAATTAAGAAAACTGTCTATAAAGAATGGGTTAAGTGACAACCATTCCTCCATTCAAAGTTACACCCTCCCCAAGTTGTTGTTTCATTTAGTTAAACAAACAAGCAAATACCCTTATGAATCGGCCACCTTACCCAAATGGGTATAATATTTAGTTTGCATCTGAGACAGAAAACTTTCTTACAGTGAAGTCCAAAGCAGAGTTAGACCTTTCTGAGCCTACAGAGGTCAAAAGGGGACAGAACAGTGTAATTCTTATTACGATTGCACTGTTAGGCTTTCCAGTGATGGACAAGAAGGAAAATGGATATTTTTTTCTGACATATCATAAACAGATATGGAGGAAAATGTTGGTTCTACAGGCCTGTAATCCTGAGCTGCATCCTCAGCCCACGCTGGCTGTACTGAGACAAAAGCACTGATGAAGTTTAACATATGGAAAGAGAAAAGAGTTTAGCTTGGACCATCAGTCTCTTTAACAAGAACTGGTTTGCCTGACATCAGGCTGAGAACAGCAACCAATTAAACTTAAAGGCACCGGACAGAACAGGACGGCAAAGCTGTTGCCTCTAATCAGAGTAAATAGTTCTATTTCACTATCCTTAGTCCAAGTTTGTAATGGTGGGGAAATACTTTGACCGTATCACAGCTCTAGAATTTCCACGGAGAGGTTAAAAAAATCTATTTACAGCTTTAAAAGGTTGGAGAAAGCAGGGAATTTATAAGCTCAGGCTTCACTGCACTTGTCTTTCATGCTTCCAAATGTGTCCTTTTAAGATATTATACCGTTTCACACTTGATTGACTAAAGAATTTAAGAAGATATCTCTCCCCACAGTTATATCTATTCTTAAGTCTCTTATCATTTCCTTAATGGTGGAATGTATACATTTCAATATCCATCATGTGGTGTGCAAAAACATTTTGCAAAAAAACTGGTCATGGGTAATTTCCCCCCCTCAAAGAAATATAAAAAGGAAAGGTGGAGAGAGTTCCCTTTATTCGCATGGATAGGTTTTATATTTTTTGTCATTTCAGGTTGCTCCCCCCCCCCCCGTTAATATCTGCCAGTCATATCACAATATACAGCTGAGCCAACATGACCATAGTCTATAGGGAAATTAATAATAATAATAATAATAATAATAATAATAATAATAATAATAATAATAATAATAATAATAATAATAATAGCAGGAGTCCAGTAGCACCTTAAGGACTAACAAAATATGTGGCAGGGTATGAGCTTTTGTGAGTCACTGCTCACTTCTTCAGATACAGCAAGAATAGGAGTCCATCGGTCCTATTTATTGGAATATGGAGTGATTTTAGATGCCCAATGACATTAGCAGGCAATGATATTATTATTATTTCAGATGCCCAATGACATTATTTTTATTGTTATTTTGTTGTCAAGTCACAACTGGGTCTTCTTGATCCTTGTTTTTTTTTTTTTTTTTTTAGATTGAGAAGAAGCAGTGGAAATCGGAGGGAGATGTGGGTAGGGCTGCTAAGTCCCCCGGGAGGGCGGGGGAAACACCGATTTTTAATGCTTACCCCCGCTTTTTCAAAATTGGCCACCGGGGGAGGCAATGGCTGCCAGCAGGAACGCAGGGAAACGTCGAAGCCTGCCCTGCTCTCTCCCTGCCAGGCCTGAACTCTTAAAAGGGAAATGTCTGCAGAGAGCCTGCCCTGCAGTAAAAAGCCTCACCAGACATTTCCCCTTTAAGAGCAGAGCCAATAAGAGAAACCCCCGCCCAGAGATTAAGGAGGGACTAGGCTCTTTGTACTGAAGGGTGTGCTTTTGCATGTGGCTTGCAAGGTTGCTCCTGGGGTAAGTGCCTGTGCCAGCTCTTTTCCTTCTCTCTCTATCTCCCCCTCCCCCTTTCTTTCTTTCTTTTTTCTGTCTGTCTGTCTGTCTGTCTGTCTCTCTCTGTCCCCATCCAGCAGAGGTCTATCAGTGGCTATTATTAGCCACAAGGTCTAAATGGAACCCTTTGTCTGGGGCAGTGATGCTCTGCATTCTTGGTGCTTGGGGGGCAACAGTGGGAGGGCTTCTGGAGTTCTGGCCCCGCTGCTGGACCTCCTGAGGGCACCTGGTATTTTTGGCCACTGTTGTGACACAGAGTGTTGTACTGGATGGGCTGTACTGGATGGGCCGATCCACTGTGGCTTCTCTCCTGTTCTTATGATATGAAAATCATATTTAGCACTTGTGTAGCACTTAGGGCTTCATGTTCTGCCGAGATGAGGAAGGATTCAGTGGGGCTGTTGCTCAGTGATAGAGCATCTGCTTGACATGCAGGAGGTATCAGCCTCTTCAGCTAAAAAAGGATCAGGTAATAGGTGACATTAAAGATCTCAGCCTGAGACCCTGGAGAGCCACTACCAGTCTGAGTAGTCAATACTGACCTTGATGAACCAATGGCCTGATTCAGTATTAGGAAACTTCATGAGTTCATGTGTCAGCATGTGGAAGCAACATCACAGGATGTGACATCACAAAATGATGTCACTTCCTTTCTCCTGGCTCCACCCCCAAAGTCTCCTGGCTCCACCCCCAAAGTCCTCAGATATTTCCCAAGTTGGACTTGGCAGCCCTAGATGAGGGTCAAAATGTGGCCGCGGAGCAAAGAGTGTGAAATTGACCAATGCAGCCTGGGCAAACAGAAGAGCGAAGGTGGCACAGCTCCTTGTGGGAAATCAGTCACACAAGCTGAATAAGTCCCAAATAAACTTTCCACATTTAAATCACAACGAAACCCTTATTTGCTTTGTGTTCTTTGGGGCAAATGACTTAAAGGAAGTCTCTGTGCAGCAGTAATTGCACCATGATGAGATAATGTTGACTGAAATGTCAATCATAATTTGCCTGAAGTGGATAGAACAGGCTGTCCTCTTTTTTTAATGGATATTTGTGTGTTCATGTGTGTATATGTTTGCATGCCTGGAAGTCATGGCAACTTCAGGTAACCCCTACTGAGGGCTTGGAGGGTTTTTTTTTTTAGAGAGTTGGCTTAATAGATTGCCTCTGCATCCCGAGCCCTGGTATTCTTTGGAGGTCTTCCTTCCAATTATTTGCCAGGGTTGGCCCTGCTTAGCTTCCAAGATCTGATGAGATTGGACTTGCCTGAGCTATCCAGGTCAAGGCAGAACAGGGCTGTCTGGACCAATACTCCCTCTCTAAGGTGTGGAGTCTTGTGAGCAAAAATTCTACTTTGTGAGCTACTGGCATTAAAGTATTGAGCAAGCAATTTGGCTACTGCATACATTAGTTTGCCCTAGAGCCATCCTTCCTGAGCTAAGACAAAAATGTGCAAGCTGGATGCTAAAAAAAACTGTGAGCTAGCTCACTGACTCAGCTTAGAGGGAACATTGGCCTGGACACAATTTGATGTTCAACCAGAAAAGGGCCATAGCAGTTCCCATAATATGGTAATGGAAGTTTGCAGAGCAGATTGTGCCCAATACGTCAGCTTGTTCTGTCTTCTGCATTACCATTTGAGACAAAAGAAAAGAAAAGAAAGAACTCTTTGGTTTGGTATCTGGTTCAAAGATAAGTATAACATCTCAGAAATTACAACTGCACATGTTTTATTTCAAGTGAAATGTCATATTTCTCAGAAACGTTCCTGTAATTGGATCAAGGGTGAATGGAAACATTTGGGTGTCAGTCTGTGTTAGCATTAAGGTTATTTTCAAGTTTGACAGCCATTGTGGTGGAGTGGTTAGAGGGTCAGACTAGGATCTGGGAGAGCTAGGCTGGACTCCCCAACTCTGCCCAGAGAACTTGCTGGGTGACCTTGGGCCTGTAGCTTTCATGCACACCGAATAATAATCTTTTAGCTCACTTTGCAGCTGGATTTTGCTGTATGAAACAGCAAACAATTGCCAAAGTGCATTGAAAGCGGATCGGAAATGCATTATTCAGTGCGTGTGAAAGCGTCATAGCCTACTTAACAATGTGGGTGGTTGTTGTGAGTGTAAAATGGAGGACGGGTAATGTTGTTTGTAAGCTACTTTGAGTCCCCAGTGGAAAAAGTGCACTCCTAAGCAGGTTTATGCAAGGTCCTACCTAAGCCTGCTCAATGGGACTTACTCTCAGGGAACTGTCCTTAGGATGGCATGATCTGATCTGATCTGTCCAGGACCATGACCTGGGGGGCGGGGGGAGAATTATATGCAGATCCCAAAGTAGTTTAGGAGGCAGAAGGAGATGAAACTGAAATGCCACCTTGATGGCACAACCTCAGCAATCTGGCAGTTTCTTAAATCAGATGGCAGCCAGACGAGGGGCGCTGAGGATCAGCTTGTGAGTGATGGTGGCTATCAAACGTGGTCTGTTCATCTGCCAAACCTGCTTGCTGCAAAGGCTGAAGCATCCCTAAGCATGTCCCAGAGGACTGAAAGGTAGTTTTGTCAAATGATTTTGGAAATGTTCACTCTGCAGGCAGATGTAAAAAGATCTCACTATTGCTTGTTAACAGCAGCAAAGACTGTCCAGGTGAATACGTGGTGTGCTAATCAGGGCTATTTTGGGGCAGAAACGCACAGGAACGGAGTTCCGGCTGGCTTCTGAGTAGGCCATGCCTACAGCCTCCCCCACTTTGGGTTCCCCAGGTGGGGCGCCTTGGGAAGCCAAGCTGATCCAGGGAGGGAAGGCAGTTTAAACTGCCTCCCCTCCTCAGGTTCCCCAGGCACCCCACAGCCATGGGGTACCTGGGGAAGCTGATCCTGGAAGGGAGCTGCACTGTCAGGGGTGTGGCCTAATATGCTAATGAGTTTCTGCTGTTGGGTGTAGCCTAATATGCTAATGAGTTCCATCTGGGCTTTTTCAACAAAAAAAGCCCAGGTGCTAATCATGCCTTAGGTTCACGTTTAGGTGAATGCAAGCTAAAGGCATTGAGGAGGATTTGGTTCAAGTCTGTAGGGAGTGTACAAACCAGACCCTCCCACTGCAAAGCCATCAAAAAAAAACTCTTGTTCCATGATTATTGACCACTGACCATTTTAAAATATTGCTTTCGTTTGAGGATGCCTCTTTCCATTTTCCTCCACACCAAAACCTGAGAGCTAAAGGTTCTCCCCCCCTTTGCTGCTGTTTTTAGTACAATAGTATCTGTTACTCATATTAATGATTAAATATTTATTAATGGCTGCTGTGCTTTCTTTTGATCTGCTGTTTTAAAATGACGATCAATAAAGACTGGGGGGAACTAATGACATTCCAGAGAGGCTGCCTGTGGTGGCAACTTCTAAACATGCTATAAATATTTGTGATTCCCCATTTCTGGGGCTTAGATCCTTTGGTGTTTTTCCATAGGTGGAAGGATTTGTATTCATGGAGCACAGCTTGTTTTGCCTTTCATTTCCTCCGGCAGCCTGAAATCACCCCAGAAATCTGGTTCCTGAGAGGTAGGGACCCCAAGGAACAGAATTTGGGGGGTGGCATTTCAGGCTGCAGGTGCCAGTTCTGGCTTGGGAAATTCCTGGTGCTTTGAGAGTGGAGCCTGGGGGAAAGTAGAGTTAGGGGAGGCAAGGGAGCTCAGCAGGGGTGTGACTCCATAGCATCTATCCCCCCCCCCCCCCGAAAGTATCATTTCCACGAGGGGAACTGATTAGTCTGGAAATCAGCTGTAATTCCAGGAGAACTCCAGGTTCCACCTGAAGGTTGGCAACACTGTTTAGGAGACAGAAGAATAGCAAATCACACTTTTTGAGCGCAAATTCCTCCACACACAGGAAACCTCCGTGGGATCTTAGCCTATATGATTGTATTGTTTGATTTGAAAATAAACAGGGAGAAATGAAGAACTGGGAAGAGAAAGGCCAGTAAGGCATCAATTCAAAAGTGTTGGCTATTTACCCCAGTTGCCCACAGCACATTTCTGATACGTAACAATGGGTGCTTTCTCACCGGCTGAATAATGCCATTTCAGTCCACCTTGGCAACCATTTGCTTCAGCTGCCATTTCACACAGTAAAATCCAGTTGCAAAGTTCATTGAAAGTGGATTGAAAGTGCATTATTTAGCATGTGTGTGAAAGTGCCTAAGGATTCAGATCTGCATTACATTGGCTAATTTCACACCCACTGGATGATACACTTTCAGTGCACTTTAGCAATTGTTTGCAAGTAGATTTTCCAGTTTTGCACAGGAAAACCAAGCTGCAAAGGATTGCTAGAGCACACTGAAAGTGCATTATCCAACAGGTGTGAAGGGATAGAAACAGGGACAAACAATAAATGGGAGTAATATGCAGCAACATTTTTGGATCTGCTTTGCTGGACTATAGTGTAGAAGTGTAGTTCTGTAGTGCAGATATATATATATTCATTCTGCTGGTACCAATTCCCTTTGCATATACAAAGGGCATTTATTTCCTTTGATGCCGGTCCTATTATCTTCTACAACAATGCTACAGATCAAGGTATCTTTAAAGAGAGAAAAAGGGATAGTGGGAGGGAGGAAATGATGAAAAGGGGTGTGGGAACCAGAGAGATAGAGCAATGAATTTACTTTGAATTAAGATTTGATATTACCAAAAAAAAAATCTATCACAGGTAATCGGGGCAGCATTGCCTTCACATCTTCTGTGACAATTTTTCTGTCACTGAAATTAAAGGAATTTAGGACACGTTCAAACAAAGCTGTATCTAATTCCCTCAAAAGTGCATGTCAGCCTGGAGGGACCTTCAGAAATGTCTAGTTGTGATCTTCTGCTTCAAGCTGAAAGTTCTGAGACGTGCCACGACATTAGTGACTATTGAGGGAAATGGCATCTCTTAATAATGCAATATTTCCCTGGCTTTTTTTTTTCTTTTTAAGAAGTTAGCATAACAAAACAAGGTTGTGTTCTGGGACATCTCTTTATGACAAATCCCTCTACCTTCTAGCTTTGCTTTCTTACCTTCTAGGAAAGTTTTTTGAATACCACTCAGTTTTCTGGGCTAGTTCTGTAGAGCACTAATCACACATTTTAGACCAGAAAGACCAGTTTACAAATGACTGCCTAAGCTGGTATACTCCGTACCCAGGAGAATGTGACACCTAAGTTTTCATATGGCAAATCATTCATTTGTATGGCCAAGCAGCTATGCCAGCTTTCTCTGCAAATAGTGAGTGATAGTCAGAGCAGCATAAACACACTCCTAAGACCTGTGATATTAATGCATTTGTGACTCCTAATTATGTTAATAGGACTTGTTTTATGGAACATATCATATTTTCATGGGTTCAAGATGCTGGTTTTGGATTTTAAACCCTCTATGCTTGGCACGGGGGTGCCAGGATATCTTAATACACCAGTTTGGTGTCATGGTTAAGTGCACGGACTCTAATCTGAGAGAACCGGGTTTGATTCCCCACGCCTCCACTTGCAGCTGCTGGATGACCTTGGGCAAGCCATAGCTCTGGCACAGCTGTTATTGAAAAAGGGCAGTGTCTGTCAGAGCTCTCTCAGCCCCACCTACCTCACAGGGTGTTTGTTGTGGGGGGGAGGAAAGGAGTTTGTAAACTGCTCTGAGACTCCTTTGGGTAGTGAAGGGCGGGGTATAAATCCAATCTCTTCTCTTCTTAAGGACTGTAAACTCTAGAATGAACTTCTATAGTTATCCAGATCCACAACATTATAATCATCATAATTGGTTACAGGTCAATTAAGTCATTCCCTGTTTACTTGCAAGCATGTAGTTTAACTCTATAATGACTGGGAAATGTTGTTAAGTTGAAAACTCCAACAATTACTGGTTGGTTGGCCTATCCATATGTTGAGGCAGAGAGAACACTGATGGTTTGGCCTGTGCAGATGTTGAGACAGGGAGAACCTTGGCATGTTTAATGGTTGGCCCATCCAACTCTTGAGTTTTTGACTGAGCTGGAGACCTTCTTATGTTTTTTTTTTTTAATAAACGTTTTTATAGAAAGATTGTTTAAAATTACAATATTCATAACAGAACAAATAAAATACTTTGCATAATAATAAACAAGCATAAGATCTATGCCCTTCTCATGGTTCACAGATCTTGTTGTTAATACTTCCATTCATTTTTTTTAAACACCCTCAGTTTTATTGCGTCCCCAAAGACACTCAAAGCAGGAAACAACTTAAAACTTAGTTTTCAAAACATCTTAAAATTTTATATCCTGTTTTCAAAAGTCAATAACTTTTGAAAATTCGGATTAGCAGAATGCTGCAGAAGCCGTGACTCATTTTGAATTTAAACACATTTCACTAAGTTTTTTTTTTTTTAAATTAGCATCTATTAAATCTTTTACACAGCAAAGGGCACCATCTGAAAGGGTTGGCAAATATTAGTATTTTGCTTGTTCACTGAATCTAAGCTCTGGGAGTTAGCATAATGTAACGTATCCTGACATTTCGATTTCAGCACCTGATGTGTAGGCTTTGGGTTTAAAAAAAGTTGCATCCTATTGAGATATAGGATGCAGGTTGTCACTTCTCATCTGACTAATTCCTAGACCTCTCCTTCCTGGAAATCTTTGCAATGATACAGTCAATATGGAATTCGTTTGAATCCAGCTGCCTCAGAACATAAAGGGGTCAGTCCACTGAGCAAAGATTAATGTGTCAGAAATGTCATTTGAAGGGCTACATGAGCAAAGGGATTACTAAACAGGCAGAGGAAAATATGGTCCAATGCCTTCTTTAAGTCAAGGATCATAATTTGGTTTCTGGATTGCCGTCACTGGATTAGTCTCCAAGACAGAACGGAAGTCAAAAGATTAGGCCTGCTATTTCAAATTGATCTGCTAAATTAATTTCTCTGCAACACAATCATCTTCATTCCCCCCCTTAAATCTGGAGGTTAAACATATTTCACTAAGTTTTAAAACGACTGCTTATGAACACTTTGCACTGAAGAAAGGGCTGGAGTGTCAGTGTGGTGTGATATTTGGACTACGATGGAGGAAAACCAAGTTCAAATTACTCTTTTGCAGCAGTTAATGCTCTTCAGATAGCCTTCTTCTTGTGTTACTCTCTCTTAGGATCAGGGGTCATTTTGAGCAAGAATGAGCAGGGACACTGTTTCAGGAGTAACAAGCCCAGGAGCGAGTACATATGGTGATGTGCTGTGGAAAAAAGCAAAAGCATTCTAACTTGATCTGTATTTTCATGCTTGTTATAGGGTAGCTTCCCTGTAAGAGCAAAGGAAACTTAAAGTGTCTTTAGTCAAAGTATAAAGTTGGCTCGCCAGCTCTGAGTTGGGAAATACCTGGAGATTTTTGGGGCGGAGCCTGAGCGGTGGGTGTTGCCTTCTGACCCACTTCCGGTGATGTCAGGGGGTCTGGCATATGCAAATAACTACTTGTGCCCCCCCCCCCCACACTGCTAACCAATTATCAAAAACAGATTAATTCTAGGGAAAATTAAAAGTACAAAACTTGACCCTGCTATTTATTTTTTTTTAATTGTGTGGGCTTGGGCAGGCAGGGTGCAAGGCAAAACTGAAGGGAGCTGCTGCAGTTGCCGTGACTTTCTGGTGGAGGAAAAAGCATGGGAGAGCCGGGGCTGGTGAGTGAGTGTGAGAGTCTGTGGCCGGTTGGAGGGGCGCTGATTGTCCATTTCTGCCCTCCTCTGAGGTCTGTGCCCTAGGTGGTTGCCTAACTTGGTCTAATGGTAGCACCGGCCCTGGTAGAGGGCTGTGGGTGGGAATATGAGGGAGGGGGGGGGTTACACCAGCTGTGACATCATGTCATTTCCAGTAAACAAACAAACCAACAAACATAAGTGGCATAGGTGTTGGCAGAGTGTAGATATGCAGCAAAGCGGAGCACAAGCTGTTTAAAGAATAAAGTTGGTTTATTATGAAGAGAACAAAGTTTGTAAGAAAGAGGAGAAAGAAAAAGAAGTCTAACTGTCTAACTAACTAACAGATCTCAGCAGGAGCAGGGAAAAACTCAGAGCCAATCAGGAGACTTGAAGAACCCTGTTTGAAAAGAGTAGGAAGCCCCTAATCTCACTGTGCTAACTAGTTATCCCCTCTGCTGCCCCCTGTAGGATGTTCTTGTCATTTTCTTTATCTATGCCAGATAGATTTTGTGTATTTTTAATCCATGCATATGTTTTCAAATCTTTGTTTTTAATATCTTTTGGGGGGTTTTTTAAATTGCTTTTAACTTGAATTTTTGGTTTTGTCTTGTTGTTGGACTTGCTTTTTTGTGTCCTTGCAACTTATTATTGCATTGTTAGCCAGGTGGAGTCTAAGGAAAGAAGGTGTGACGTAAATGGTTTCAATAAATTATTTCCCCATTCAGTTATGAAGCTTATTGAATGATAGGGTTGCCAACTCTGGATTGGGAAACTCCTGGAAACTTTGGGATTGAGAGTAGGAGTTTGGGACAGGGAAGGGAGCTCAGCAGGGGTGTGATGCCATAGAATTCATCCACTGAATCTGAACTGATCTTTGTAGCTTGAAGATCAATTGCAATTCCAGGAGAACCCCAGGCCCTGCCTGGATGTCAGCAGCCTTATTGGATGCTTTGGTCAGCCCCCTTGAAGCCTAATTTACATCATTTTTGCCTCCTAATTCACCCTAATCAGAGCTTGCAGACACAATTATTTGTGAAAAAAAAAGTTAAATAAACCAAATACAGTATGTGCTTGGAATTTTAAAGTTGCCACTTCTTGTATGATAGGAGACCTCCTTCTGGCAACCAGTGTTCCCTCTAAGTTGAGTTAGTGTGACGTAGCTAACAGTTTTTTAGCCTCCTGCTCACACATTTTTGTCTCAGCTCAGGATGGATGGCTCCAGAGCAAACTCCTCTATGCAGTAGCCAAATTGCTCGCTCACAACTTTAATGCCAGCAGCTCACAAAGTAAAGATTTTGCTCACAAGAGTCCACAGCATAGAGGGAGCATTATTGGCAACCCCTACTTCCTGCCACTCTTCTGTCAGCTGGTGGGAGAAAAAAATAAGGTAAAAATGCCACTGGTACAATGGCATGATGTCACTTCCAGGTTTTCCATGGAAGTGATGTCACACCATTATACCAACAGCACCTCCCATGTCCTTACCCTTATCTTTCACTGGGTGCCAGCGACTGGATGACAACTCTAGGTAAAGGTTTCCCTTGCTCAAAAGCCAGTCAAATCCGACTCTAGGCTTGTGGTGATCCTCTGTTTCCAAGCTGAAGAGCCAGCACTGTTCGAAGATGTTTCCATGTTTATGTGGCCAGCATGACTGGATGCCAAGGTGCACGGAATGCTGTTACCTACCCACCAAAGTGGTACCTATTTATCTACTTGCAGTTTCTTGCTTTCGAACTGGTAGGTTGGCAGGAGCTGGGACCATAGATGGGAGCTCACTCCGCCATGCAGCACTTGGGTCCCGAACTGCTGAACCTTCTAGTCTGCAGTTCAGTGTCTTAACCACTTGAGCCACCATGGCCTTCATGGTTCCAAGCTTGGTTCAAATCTAAAAAGGTGATTTTCCCCAGCTGCATTGGCTCCTTTGGAGACCCTTTTTGTATTATAAAGTTAGCTGTTTAACTGCACCCAAGACAGCGACTTGTTCTGAACACGCCCTCCCCTGCTAGAGTACAAATCAATCCTGTGTCAATACAAAGCTGCAACCAGCACTTCCCTCCATAAATAGCTGATTCTTTTAAACAATGTTGGATAACAGAAAACTACGTCGTCTTTCCCCCATTTTTTATAAACTTATTGCTTGTGAGAAAACAAGAGCAAGTGGTACTGTGTTTTAGTTTGCCACATCCCTCTGGAAAGTAGCAGATTCTGAACCTGAAAAGCTCTTTATTTGTGCATTCATATAACAAATTGGCTTGCACAGTCAGCTTAATAACATGACTCTCTGTCATCGTTCCCTGGGAGTGCTTCTTCAGAACTATTTATTGGAGATATTCAAATATCTTAGGGGAAAAAAACAGGAAACCATAGTCAATACGGTTCCTGGTTCATGAAAGATTAGAACAAGCAGCGCCATAACTATCATTTCTTTATTTGCTGGGAGGGACTGCTGGTTTTCCAAGCGAGGCTTCAAAGCAATAAGCAAAAAAACCCCCAATGCTTTTTGGTTAGAAAGTTCTAGAACCTCATCACCAAGCCAATAAGAATATGTAGTGTTTGTGAACTGTTAGCATCACAAATGTGTTGACTTTAACTTTAAAGTTAAATTAAAATTTAAAGTTAAATTTATTTGTTTAGCACATTTTTATCCTGCTCTTCCTCTTCATGAAGAAGAATAAGAAGAGATTGGATTTATACTCCGCCCTTCACTCACTTGGAGTCTCAGAGCGGCTTACAAACTCCTTTCCCTTCCCCTCCCCACAACAGACACCCTGTGAGGTAGGTGGGACTGAGAGAGCTCTTTCCCAAGCTGTCTTTGAGGGAACAGCTGGTACAGAGCTATGGCTTGCCCAAGGTCATCCAGCCAGGTGCAAGGGGAGGGGTGGGGAATCAAACCCGGTTCTCCCAGATTAGAGTCTGCGCACTTAATCACTTCACCAAACTGGCTCTTGACCCAGATCAAGTAGATCTCAGAGGCCTAGTGACACTAGCTCTGGAGATTGTGGGTACAAACAAATAGTGCAATCTGTTTTAAATTATTGTTCTTAACTGTTTTAATCTGAGCATTAATGCATTTATATATTGTATTAACATATTTATATATTGTGAAGCTGAGTGGCTCTGTAATCTGCCCTGACCCCACTTGTGGGGAGGGTGAAATAGAAATCCAAATATGGTAGGTAGGTAGGTAGGTAGGTAGGTAGGTAGGTAGGTAGATAGATAGATAGACAGACAGACAGACAGACAGACAGACAGACAGACATATTTCTGGAGCTGCTGTATATTGCTCACCCTCTTATCTTTACTACAGGCCTGCGAGGTAGGGGTTGGGATGAGAGAAAGTGATTGGTCAAAGCAAATTTCATGGGAACTTAGGGATTTGGGTCTCCCAGATCTTAGCCTGATTCTCTAACCATCACCCCAGATTGGTTCTCAGTTATAAATGAAAGCTATTAAAAAAAATCAGAGCACTTACCTATAGTAAGAAAATCTTTTTTTTACATAAATAACAATACCCTTAAATTAGTCCTTTGCGGGGGGGGGGGGGACCTGTTTAAATCTTCCTGCCAAGCTCAGTCATAGAAACTGAAGCAGAACATTCATGATTGATGGTTTTAGGGTAAGACATCAATGGTTTGGAATTCAAATGTGTGGGGTTTGGGGGGAGGTCTGAAATTTTGGGACCATTATTTTCAAGGGGGAACCAATTTGAGGGTCTGAGGCAGCTGTTTTAAAGATAACGCCTCCAGATTTGCACAGAACATAGTCCACCCTCTAATCTAAAGAGCCCTTAGGTTTCAAGCAGGATAGAGAAGGGGGCTTTGATTTTACAGACTCCAAAATCAAATGCTTTTCATCATAGGCACATTTTCCCCTACTAATTCTGATGAACAGAAGCATCTGCCTTATACTGAATCAGACCCTTGGTCCATCAAGGTCGGTACCGTCTACTCAAAGTGACAGCAACTCTCCTCCAGGGTCTCAGGTAGAGGCCTTTTACATCGCCTGCTGCCCAGTCCTTTTAACTGGAGATGCTGGAGATTGAACCTGGGACCTTCTGCATGCCAGCAGAGGCTCTTCCACTGAGCCACAACTCCCCAAAAAAGGAGGAAAATGGCACCAGTCACTGGCATTTAAAACAAAACAAAAAATCCTGTCTGCATCCTTTTTTTAAAAAACCAAAAAAACCCAAACATAATCTTACAATGATGGACCGATAATAAAATGTTTCATCTTTTTTGCTGAAAAGTCAGCATTTGCCTTCTTTGTTGTGGCTGTTGTTTCCTTTCACAATGCAAAGAAGCCTTTGTTTGGTGTAGTGGTTAATTGTGCAGACTCTAATCTGGGAGAACCGGGTTTGATTCCCCACTCCTCCACTTGCAGCTGCTCGATGGCCTTGGACAAGCCATAGTTCTGTCAGAGCTGTTCTTGAAACAGCAGTTCTCGAAAGAGCTCTTTCAGCCTCGCCTACCTCACAGGGTGTCTGTTGTGGGGAGAGGAAGTAGTTTGTAAACCGTTCTGAGACTCCAAATGAAGGGCAATAAATAAATTCAATCTCCTTCTCCTCCTCCTCTTCTTCTTTGTTCGAAGACACCCCCCACACATCAGTCCAATGTTTGAAAATAGTTCAATTTATCTGAAAAAACCAACCCCCCCAGTGTGTACATGTGTGTGTGTGTGTGTGTGAGTGACTGCACATGATGAATCAATCACCCAATTACTATGAGGCATGCCTTCAGGCACAATTTCTTTTGGGGGGGTGGTTTTTATAAAACTTAAGAGTGCCAGATTTGTGTTGCAGTAATGGAAAAATCACAGAAACAGCCATTTTTGTGTATATCGTTGGCTCAGGAATTTCAGAATGCCCACGCCTAATAGGAATTACTCAAGGCATATACAGAGAACAAATCGAGTGTACTCAGGGCATGGGTTGTAGAGGTGATCCCTGTAACTTGTGATCAGGGCTCATGTCAGTCTATCCTGTGTTGTGCCAAGCCCCGACCATCTCCGTGCTATCCAGCCTCAATGAGATTTCAGTAAATGTGTGTATCCCCCCCCATCTCAACTTTCTTTGCACATTGTGAAACTTCAAAAGTCCTTGACAAATCTTGGAAGCCTGCAAGTTTCCTCCACATTCCTAGGTAGTGTTGTTCCATTACACAGCTGTTCTTACATATTGGAATGTGAACTGACGTGCCTGCAACTGAAAACATACCTTTTTTATCCCACCTTCAATAACAACAGCTAAACAGTTGTCCTTAATATACGAGATGCTTGTATTTACCCCAGCAAGAGCTTTGTTCCACTTCAGCATGTGGTTCTCTGCAGAGTCACTGTCTTGAGGAAATTCAAGATATAACAAAGAACTAGTTTTGCATATAAATGGCAGGGGCTACATTAGGAAACATATGAGCCTTGTAAATCCTTAAGCAATGTTTAAACAGAGTTTGTGCAGAGAACAGGTGCTGCTCACCAAAGGGTGCTGTCTCCCTAAATATAATTTCATGTGGTAAAAAAGGGGGGGGGGGGGATTAAATTACGTGAATAAGATTGTGTTCAAGGAAGGGCACTTTTTTTGGGGGGGGGACTAATCTTCTGTTTAAGACTCTGGGAGTTCTGTGTTCAATCTCTTCTCAGCAAAAAGCTCTGAGCAATCAACTCCATAAAATAAGGTTCCATAAATACACACAACTCTCTAACACATGTGCGCACACACATACTGGAGCTGGCTGAAGAACAAACACTTTGAAAGTTCCTTTTCAGTAGCTGATTCCACCATGTAATGCAGAGACATTATCTACAATACCAAACCGAGTGCCTCAGGGTACCATTGGCGATAAGTGTTAGTGGTGGATGCAGATGCTTGTGTTATAACTTTTTTTAAAGGGGGGGGGGAAGAAAGAGACAAGAGCCCACTCCATTTCAGTATTTAGCTTGACAGGTTCATCTTGTTCAGACGGGATAAGGAAAAAGGGTGCTCTAACCTGATATCGAGTTCACCCAACTGGTGACTTATTCAGCCAAATGCAAATCACTACCAAAGTAATGGCATTCCCAGGCAGTCTTCCGTATACCTCTTTATTTTGCAGGCCCAGCCATGCAACAGCAACAACAAAAACAGGATGTCTTTGAAGTACTATTGGATTGCCTTTCACTCCTCTTGGAAAGTAAGGAATGGGTCTCATCTACCTCTTACTGTCCCATTCCATTGTTATCACTGGAATGGCGAAGAAGAAGAAGAGGAAGGGGAGGAGGAGGAAGAAGAGGAGGAGTAAAAGGAGAAGAAGAGGAGGAGGAGGAGAAAAAGAAAAAAGGAGGAGAAGGAGAAGAGTGGGTTTTTATACCCCAACCTTCACTTGGAATCTCAGAGTGGCTTACATTCACCTTTCCTTCCTCTCCGCACAAGAGACACCTGTAAGGTAGGTGGGGTTGAGAGCTCTGAGAGAACTGCTCTTGAGAGAATAGCTCTGCAAGAACTGTGACTGACCCAAGGTCACCCAGCTGGTGTCATATGAAGGAGTGGGGGATCAAATTTGTTTCTCCAGATTAGAGTCCACCACTCTTAACCACTACACCAAAAGTGAAGTTTTGCATGGTCTTTGAGCACAGCCCACCCAGATGACATAAAGTGCTCTATGCTTGAAGAATTCGTTAAGCTTCATAAGCTTCAGCTGCTGCAGAATGCTGATCCTCATCATCTGGGGAGAAGTGAACGTATTTAGCCTGTGTTATAGTAGCTACACTGACAGCCATTCAGTCTCTTGCCCGGTACAATAAGTGCTGGTTTGGGAAACCACACCACCACACTGGAAAGAAAAACTGGTACCAGTGAGTTATAAATAATTTATTTTATTTGTTATGGTTTTATTTTATGAAATTAATACCCAGCCTTTCTTTCTTCATCAGGGCCACCAAAGTGTTTAACAATTTAAAACATACATCATAAGAAACATTTCTTAAAGGTGATTAAAATCAAACAGAAACACAATCTTAAAACAAAGTACACATACAAAAACTTAAAAAAACCAATTAAACAAACATAGGGCAAGAAGGAGGGTTCACTGAGGGAACACCTGGCAAAATAAACAAGTTTTTACTCACTGGCAGAAGATGGCAACAGAAGGAGACAGGCAGGACTCTCTGGGGGAGAAAGTTCCAGAATTTTGGGGCCACAGCTGAGAAGGCCCTCTCCTGGGTTATCACCTGCCTAATCTCAGGAAGCAGGGACATCCACACCAGGGCTTCAGAAGATGATCATAGTGGCTCATAAGGCATATAGATGGTCCTTCAGATATGCTGTTCCCAAGACACACAAGGCTTTAAAGGTCAACCTCAGTATCTTGAATTGTGCCAAAAAAAAAAAACAGATTGGGAGCTAGTGTAGAAGAGCCAAGACTAGAGTCAACATCCTGGCTGCAGCATTCAGCACCAACTGAAGTTTTCAAACATTTTTTTTTCCAATGGCACCCCACGTGTAGCACATAGTAGTGCTCTAACCTAGATGTAACTAAGGGATGTACTACAGGGGCCAGAGTTTCTGCTCAGAAAATGTTGCAGCTGGTAAAAGAAGAAGAGTTGGTTTTTATACCCTACTTTTCATTACCCAAAGGAGTCTCGGAGCAGCTTACAATCACCTTATCTTCTTCTCCCCACAACAGACACTCTGTGAAGTAGGTGGGCTGAGAGAGCTCTGAAAGAACTGTGATTGACTAAAAGTCACCCAGTTGGCTGCATGTGGAGGAGTGGGGAATCAAACCCAATTCTCCAGATTAGAGACCACCACCACCACTACACCAAACTGACCCTCCCGGCCACAGCTGCTTATCCAACAGTAGGCCTGGGCCCAAGAGCACCCCCAAATGGCAGACCTGGCCCTTCAAAGAGAGTGCAACAACATCAAGAACAGGTCACAAGACAGACCTTCTACTTTTCAGATGCACTTGTCAGGATTAAGTTTCAGTTTTTTGGCCTATATCCATTACAAAACCTCCTCCAGACACCAGTTCAGGGTCTCTACAGCTCCCCTGGAATTGGCCAGAAGTGCAAGAGAGAGTTGAGTGTCATCTACATATTGGTGCCTAAATAATATGAAATGGATGCACCAAGCTGAAACAACTAGCAATGCATGTAATAAAAACTGAGATATGGAGAACAATCCTAAGAAGGTTTACTTGGACATAAGTCCAATTTAATTCAATGTGATTGCCGGCTAAATCATCACTAGGAAGAAGCTATGGGATTAAATAGTTGACTTGCATAGAAATCATCATTAGGTGGTGCGATATGTTGTGCCAGGGCATCAAGAGTCCTTAACTGGTGCCAGGGAGAAATTGGCAGCTGGGTCAGTGACTCAACTAAGAGGAGAAATCACACTGAAAGAGGAATTCTTCCTCTCAACAGGCTGTTTCTGCAAAAGAAATGCATCTGAATTTGGGGATTTTGCTGATCTATTCTTTCTAACACAGAGGGCCTTGTATGGGTCCTTTCAATCCACTGCAGCTGCTGACTCCTTTGTTCCTTTGTTATGGTGATGACTCAGAATGGTTGGCTGATGTTTCCTCAATGGGTCTTAATTGTTAGGAGATAATCCCTGGGCTAGCTTTGTTAAGCAGGGGAGCTTAGAGAAGGTGCCTCCTCCCAGCTGAAGAGAGGCAGCAGGCACAAACTGCTGTGGTTTGCCCTCAACTTGTCCATCTGTAAAGAAAGCCAAAATTACAGAGACACCATGTAAATCCAGCAAAAAAAAACTTCCCCCGCTTTCCAACTCGAAGGCACAGACACAAAAAATTTGTGAATAGGAGTTGATCCTCTAACAGCTGAGATGACTCAGAGGTCTGAATGATAAAAACACCTTTGATTAGTAAGATAAATTATATAACAATTCTTGGGCAAAGGGGAACATACACATTATTAGTCACTGACAGGGCTTTTTTTTTTTTTCCTGAGGGAACCTGCCAGAATGGCGGTCTAGAACCTCTTCAACAAAATTTATCTTTAAAATGTTCAAAAGTTCATGAGTTTTCAGGATATAGCCGGAAACTTCATTTCCCCCTTGAGAGTTTTGGCACCTGGTCACTGAAATTTTAATTCATCACTAAGAAATTAAACAGTTATAAAACAAATGTAAATCATAAAATAAACAACTATCCTTGGACATTCTTAAAGAAACAAGGGCTGCATACTAACATTGTCGGATATTGTACTACTGCTGCCCTGCAGGAATTGCTGATAGCTATACTGGTGTTCGCACAAAGACAAATCCGTTTGTTAATCATGGCCATCACACGGTAATGTCTGGTGTGCTGCCCCTGGGTATGCTGGTGCTCACTGAAACATTTCCAGGTGCCTCCATCATTCTTCCCCAAAGTAAAGAGCCCAGATCTACTAGAGAAAGGAAAAAGTTCCCACCTTCCCATCCACCACATTTTTCAGAGCCAAAATGGCCTCAGTGGAGAGTTATTTATATAGCTTTAACACTGCATGTGGAGTGTTCCAAGCATGTGTAGCTCCAAAGTTCTGCAAAGAACTTCCTGCTGGCACGAGACTTCCGGCAAGACTTGCGAGCATGGCGGACGTGCTCCTCCGCATCTGCGGGGAGCGCGATCCGTACCCGGTGGGAAGAAGGGGCTCTGGACTTGTGCCGAGCCCCAAGAGACCCCAGTGAGGGGGCTCTGCCTGGGGTGGCCCGAAGGGGATCTCTCTCTACGGTGGCGACCGAGGGATAGAGATCCCTTTTCATCACCCCCATAGGTTCCCCCGCCGTGAGAGCCGTATGGCTGAAAGCGCAAATCCAAGAAGCAGCAGAGAGTGTGAAGCAATGAGGCTGGAACTGACAGTTACGCATGGAGAAAACGTGAGTCTGAAGTAAGAAAAGCAGAACACAGCGGGAAGACGGCGGGAGGAGTGAAACCCACCCACCCCTCTCCGGGACTAGCGTACTTACGAGACTCTTTATGTGGTGTTACTGCAGGAATAAAAGCCCATCCGCTTTGCTAGATGGCAGCATCGCTCACTTGGAGATATAAACTTTAGAAGGACATAAGCGCTGTTTGAAAATTTGCTCCTTTCGTTCATCTTATCTATCTATAAACAAAGAGCGTAGTCTCAACAATGACGGGGAAACCAAAACCTTCCCCCAAACTAGGAAGTACAGCTCCGAGTTCAAAGGTTGATACCATGGAGATGAGTGCGGTGTTCTCCTCGTTATTGCGACCTCTAGTGGACCAAATGACAGCTCTCAACGTTAAAATGGACAAAATGCAGCTAGAACTAAAAGAGTCGAATAAATCCACAGAGAAGCTGCAGCGAGAACTTCTGGAAGTAAAAACTTCAGTAAAAAACCAAGACGCAAGACTACAAAAGGCAGAGAAGAAAAAGGCCTTCCACCACGATCAGCTTTTGAAATTACAAATGGATAGATCGAATTTTTTCCTAAGACTTCAGAATGTGCCAGAAAACACAGGAGAAGACCTTAAAAATTTGCTAAGTGAAACACTTGAACCAGTGACAGGCATGAAAGCAGCGGATATAAAAAGTGATATGGATATGGTTTACAGAACCTATCCAGATTACACTAAAAAGAAAAGCCTGCCTGGTGAAATTATGATAAGGTTCTCCAAAAAATCTACAAGAGACGTGGTGCTTAGGACCACAAACAAAGCAGCTCTGAAGATCCTGGGAGAAGAAGTAAAAGTGATGAAGGATATCCCATTTGAAATAAGGAAAAGAAGGAAAGCCTATGGAAAATTGACATCTTGGCTCCAGTCTGAGTCTATCATCTATCGTTGGAATACTCCAGAAGGACTATGCTTCAGCATCAAAGATAAGAAATATAAGATTGACTCTGTTCAACAAGCGAAAAAATTTCTGGAAAAAAGCAAAGAGCAGAAAACTGGGAGAGACTCAGATGGTTCACTGGCCTCGCAAGAAAGCATGTATGGATTTGATAGCTCAAAGAGTGAAGAAGAAGTGTCTGACTCGGAAAAGGGAGCTGCAGCTCCAAAAATAGTTGAGACTGTTAAGACAAGAAGAGGACGAAAGAAGAAATAGTGATTAAACTGTTTTATTAAGCATTGCACTTATGTATTATAAATGGTTTAATTAACCGTATTTCTCTAGGTGGGCGTGCCTGCCAAATAGTTTTGATAACTTCTATAGTAGCAGTAACAAGTAATTGAAATCTATCCAAGGTTCTAAATGCTTCATAATTATATTATGTAACAAGGTAGTATTAAGCAAATGATAAAGTACTCTCTGTATAAGGTATATGTAGCTTAGATTGTAGTGTTATAGTTGTAGTTATAGAGGGAAAAAAAAAGAACTTCCTGCTGGCACCACTGGGGACTAGGAAAATCAGTCTGGAGGGAAAAGCCAGGAGAGGCTCATTGCCACAGTTCCAAGCAATACTGGGCTGTAGAAATGGCTTTTCCTGCTGCTGTCTTCAAGGAAAGCATGTTGGACTTGAGGAACCCCAGCCCAACTCACCAAAAGCAAGCAAACAAACAAACAAATTAATAAACAACAATTGTGATCTTGCTCCCCCCCCCCCCCAAAAAACCCCACTGTAGTGGAATCCACTTACCATTAGAAGGGGAACCCTATGTATGCATATGCCATCAAGTTGCAATTGACTGATGGGGACCCGAGCTAGGGGCTTTCAAGGCAAGTGAGAAGCAGAGGGGGTTTGCAATTGCTTTCCTCTGCAGAGCCTTCTCCCTTGGTGGTCTCTCATCCAAGTACCACCCCTGCTTAGCTTCCAAGGACAGAGTAAACCATGCCACCATCCCTCCCAACATGTAATTTAGCCCTTACAAAAAGAGAAGAACAAGCAAAGTCCAAAGTGAAGAGGTATATCACTTGAGGACTAAGTCCCTGGAGAAGCAGAGCTCACTTGCAGGGAACTGTCCTAATCAGGTCTACTCAGAATCCTACTAGGACTGCACTGTTAGCCTGTTCTTGTATCCTACCACCTGGATCCTGCCACCAGATATCAGGCGAGCAGTCTCATAAAGAGATAAGTTCTGCTGATTCCTTCATCACTGCTGACCTCTGTTTTACCCTTTATGTTGTTCATGAAGGCCCAGAGCCAGGATTTCCAAATATCATGTTCTTGCTGTGACAGAAAATCTGAAGTGAATATGCCCAGATCTTGCAGTTGTAAAAGGCACAGGAGCATCTCCCAGAAAAAAAAAAAAAGTTGGCATTCTTAAAATGCCCTGAGGCAGCCATATCTGATTATAAGAAAATACCAAGTGTTTTTAAAAAATCTGATGGGAAAATACAAAATTATAGTCCTTTGACCTCATAAATAAAGATCTGAGTTTCCTTTAAAGCCCTGTTTTAAATAAATGGAATCTTTATAAATAGTTTATTAGTAATTAGTTGAATATTAAAATCAATTGTTTTTCATTATTAAGAAGTCTGCTGAACAAACATTAATAAATTAGCATGCACTGTAATGCATTGCTATAATATGTAACATCCTATATTTAGTAGTCAATCATTATTTATGGATATTTCTCTGAGATACCATACAGTCTCGGTTTGAACTAGTTTTGATTTTAAGAGCAGTGTTTATTTGTTTTCAGTGTGATGATTTAATTGAGAGCCCATGTAATATTTTGATTTTTGATTGAAGCTACAATCCTGTTTGTGAATTCATCAATGCAAGATATCGCAGTTCCAAATTTCCAGATTAAAAAAGGCCCCATTCAGACTGAACTGAATTGATAGTGGTGTAAATTTTCTAGTTATGTTGTACCTACATAGCTGGAATGTTCAGCTTTTCCAATCAAATATATAGACAGACAGACAGACAGACAGATAGATAGATGATAGATAGGTAGGGAGTAACGCTGAGCTTTGACAGCATTTGTACCTTGCTCTATACCTGTGGCCCCATGAGGAAATTATATACGCATAGATATGCAAATATTCAAATAGGAGGGTTCCACTAGATAAGAAAAAGGAGCTGTGTGATCATATTATCTGTAATTTTGAAATGATAAACAGCAGGGCAGGTGCTTTGCATCAGGGCTATGTAAGAGGGAAGACAGTAGCAAGGATGGGCACAAATCAGCTCATGAACTAAATTTCATGATGGATTTTGGCCAGTTCATGGTTAGAGTGAAGTTCATGGCAGGTCAACCGGCATGAACTTTCCACTAACTTTCCTGCTGTTCATGGTTGTTCGTGAACAGATATATTTCCAGACAGACAGATTTCCATTCAATCTAAATGTTTATAAAACTTCAAAGCAACAGGGGGAGCGAAATTTGGAGGGCATGTAGAGGAGTATCCGGGAAAGGTTCTTTACAGCTTTGATGTCTCTAGCTTGCATAGGATCTGTTCTATACAGTTCTGACCCTCCTGAACTTGTGCCTGTCAAAATAACCACCTGCATTTCCCCAGAAAGCCCTTTTCTGTGGGCATCTTCTTCGGTGGGGGCATAACTCAAACCCCATAAATTCAATCCTCACCAAACTTGGGGGGCAGATAAAGAGTAGTTAACCAGAGATTCCCTGCAAGTTTGGGACCTGTAGCACAATTGGAGGGGGCATGTTCTATCACATAATGAACCTCACACATCTTGCCAGTTCGTTTGACAACTAAAAGTTCACGACAGTGCATGGTTTGCAAACCAGGCACACCACAAACTGATCCACATTTTCACAGTTCATGCCCATCCCTAGACAGTAGTCCTTGTTTTCTCTGCAGTAAGGTAGAGGACTGAGGATGAGTGTAAATCAGGGGTGGCCCAGCTTGCTTAACATAAGAGCCACATAGAATAAATGTCAGATGTTTGAGAACCACAAGACATGAACAATTATTATACATTTTTAATTGGAAAATATGCAAATTTGCTTTTTATTAACATTAAATGAGGCTGCCAAAAATAAAAACAAAGAGTGGTAAAAACATATATTGATAATATTTATTTATCCAATGATATTTATTTGTTTGCTAATGATATTTATTTATCTAAGATAGTAAGAGAGAGAGAGGTGGAAAGAAAGAATGAAAGAGGTGGGGAGGGAGGAAGGAAGGAAGGAAATAGATGGGGAAGGATGGGAGGGGGGAGAGAGAGAGAAACAAATGGGGAGGGAGGGTGGATGGATGGATGGATGGATGGATGGAAGAGAGGAAGAGAAAGGTGGAAAGAATGAAAGAGGTGGAAAGGTAGAAGGAGAGAGAGAAAAACAAAGAAAGAAGGCAAATAGATGGGGATGGAGGGAGGGGATGGAGGTAGGGGGAGGAAGGAAGTTAGGAAGTAAGGAAGGAAGGAAGGAAGGAAGAGAGAGAGAGAGAGAAAGGTAGAAAGAAAGCAAATAGATGGGGATGGGGAGGGAGAGAGGGAGGGGTGGAAAGAAAGCAACTTTAAATACTATTTGCAAGTGGCACACCTCCTTGAATCTCACAAACAGAACCTAAACTTTAAAAGAAAACTTAACTTCTTCGAACGATTATTAATATCCAAAGCCTTTACTAAAAAGGGTCTGATTTCAACATTCTACAGCTATTTTATACAAGATTCTTCATGTCAAACCACAGGGCTTCAAACCAGTTGGCACACCGACATCGAATATGCTTTATCGAATGACCAATGGGAAGCGATTTGGAACTCAAATATATAAAAAACCAAGTCCACCCCAATACAACTTCAAGCCTTAAAAACTTTATTTAGATGGCACATAACACCTGCAAAGCTATCACACATATACTCAGCACACTCACCAACGTGCTGGAAATGCCAAATCTCTACTGGGACCTTCTACCATGCTTGGTGGTCCTGTCCTCTCATAGTTATATTCTGGAAAAAGATTCTCTCAGAAATTGAACAGATGCTTGAAGTCTCTATTCCTTACGACCCAGCTCTGATTCTACTCATTTTATGGCCTAAGACAAAGATTCCCAGAGAAACAAGAGAATTAGTAGAAGTCCTTTTAACAGCAGCTAAATTAGTAGAAGTCCTTTTAACAGCAGCTAAACACACATTAGCTGTCAACTGGAACAGCAGCCCACCAATTTCCACATGGCTAGCCAAGGTATGGGACTATTTTATATTAGATAAAATAACTGAAAGAACAGAAAATCTTTATGGAAACGACACCCGCAAAAACCCAATGCTCAAATGGTACCCTATCATCAACAAATACTCTGAAAGTAAAGCTGCGACACTCCCAAAATCTTGGGCAAACAACTCCTCCATATACCTCTTTTTATAAAAAGTAAACCCACCTTTTCTCAGTTTAGTTCCAAGATTGGTCACTGATATCTGATATAAACAGTAGTAACTCTAGAGTTAACCTTAGTTTAATGTAACGGGAATGTTTAAGAATTGCTGTAATACAAGCTAAGTCTTTAACTTTGTATTCCAATATATTATTAAGAATCTCCAATATGTAACACACTCTTTACTGCTTGTACCCTTTGAATCCCTTCAATAAAGAAAAAAATTAAAAAAAAAGAAAAAAAAAAGAAAGCAACTTTAACTTTAAATGCATACTCCAAGCTTTAAGAGTGCATTTAAAGTTAAAGTTGTTTTCTTTCTTTGCTGCCCCCCCCCCACATCAAGCCTACTCAGGGAGGGGAACACTGGCTAGGGAAGGAAAGCCCAATCAGGGAAACATGCCTCCCCTTCGCTTTCCCAGCCGCCCTACCGGGAGCAGTGCAATATGTGTGAAAGAGCCACATGTGGCTCCTGAGCCACAGTTTGTGGCCTGCCCTGGTGTAAATGCTGTCTGGATCCAACCCAGTGCAAATAACAAAATAAACAGTGGTTCAGAATCATGTTCTGCAAATCATTGGGTATGCGTGAATGAAAACCTGTTCTAGCATTCTTGGGTGGGTTGTATCCTGGAAATCTGGATAATGGTGGGCTCCTGGGTAGTTGTATGTAATGTAGAATAGAGCATCACATTTTTTAGTAGTGGTTGGACAACTGAATTGCATCCAGAACACTGCTATCACACCTGTCTGAAATTGAAAATTTTCAGAACAGACAAAAGGAAATACATCTTTACTCAACAAATAATTAAACTGTGGAATTCACAGTCAGCAGATGTAGTGATCATCACTTGCATAGATGGGTTTAAAAGGAGACTAGACAGATTCATGGGTGAAAGGGTATTGGCCATGATGACCAAAAAGAAGAAGAAAATCCATATTCAGAGACAAGAAAACTCTGAGTACCAGAACTGGGGGGAGGCAATATCAGAAGACCTTGACCCATATGCCCTGTGCATTGACCCTTCAGGTTCATTATGGCCTCCGTAGGAAACAGTATATACTGAACTAGATAAACCTTTGATTTGATCCAGCAGGGCTCTTATGTAAAAAGAAGAACAGAAAAGAAGCCTCTATGAAAGCCCATGGAGGATTGAATCCATGTGCTCTGAGTCTCAGGCACATAAGGTCTCTGCACCCGCAGCTGGAGGAGGATCCTCCTATGTTCTCCAGAGTGTGATTGGGTGATGCATGACACAGCCACTTTGCTGAATATAAGCAGGTTTAGAACTGTTCAATGCCTGGCTGAGGCTCTTCCTGGGATGGGACTCTTCTCATTGTATGCCAGCCTGATTTTTGTGATGGAAGAAAAGAGGGATATAAATATAATGATTATTACTGAAGCAGTTATCCCTACCTGACCAACTTAGGGCTGCCAAGTCCCCCGGTAGAGCGGGGGAAACACCGATTTTTAAAGCTTTCCCCCGCTTTTCCAAGATTGGCCACCGGGGGGACAAAATGGCTGCCAGCAGGGGAACCTCGGAGCCTGCCCTGGCCAGCCTCTTGAACTTCTTAAAAGGGAAATTTCCCCTTTAAGAGCTGAGCCAGCAAGAGAGCCCCGCCCAGAGATTAAGGCGGGACTAAACTCTTTCTACTGCGTGCAAGGTTGCTGCTGAGTAAACTGCTTGGGTAAGCTGGGGTCTGCGAGCTCTTTTCCTTCTCTGTCTCTCCCCCTCCCCCTCTTTCTTTTTGCTGTCTGTCTGTCCACTGTGGTTTTGTCAAAGGAATAAACTGTCACTTCCAAAGAGGTAAACATCACAAGGAGAGGTTGCCTGTAGAAGGTCTGGGAGTGGGATTGTTTAAAATGTCTTGTCGTCGCTGTTTGGGTCCCCCCAATCCTCATTTCCCTTCTGCAAATAAAAGTTGGGATTCCTCATTTTTATGCCAATTTTCTGTTTCTTTCAACCGTGTCCCCCCCTCCGGCAGTAAAAATCTGCATTTTTAAAAGCATTTGTGCATCAAGTAACCGGTATTTTAAATTAGGGATGGATCCAACTAGCTTTTCTGCTGGCGAAAAGGGGAGGACAAAGGTCCTCTTTAGCCACCAAAAAGCCTATGCTGGGGGGGGGGGGGAGTAGTTATGGGACTTACATGGACAACAGCTGGGTGAAACAAGGGCCAGAAATAAAGCCTGGGAATTGGGCAAGAGTAAGTGAAAAAGCTGTCTGTCTGTCTGTCTGTCTCTCTCTCTCTGTCCCCATCCAGCAGAGGTCTATCAGTGGCTATTATTAGGCACAAGGTCTAAATGGAACCCTTTGTCTGGGGCAGTGATGCTCTGCATTCTTGGTGCTTGGGGGGCAACAGTGGGAGGGCTTCTGGAGTTCTGGCCCCGCTGCTGGACCTCCTGAGGGCACCTGGTATTTTTGGCCACTGTTGTGACACAGAGTGTTGTACTGGATGGGCTGTACTGGATGGGCCGATCCACTGTGGCTTCTCTCCTGTTCTTATGATATGAAAATCATATTTAGCACTTGTGTAGCACTTAGTGCTTCATATTCTGCCGAGATGAGGAAGGATTCAGTAGGGCCGTTGCTCAGTGATAGAGCATCTGCTTGACATGCAGGAGGTATCAGCCTCTTCAGCTAAAAAAGGATCAGGTAATAGGTGACATTAAAGATCTCAGCCTGAGACCCTGGAGAGCCACTACCAGTCTGAGTAGTCAATACTGACCTTGATGGACCAATGGCCTGATTCAGTATTAGGAAACTTCATGAGTTCATGTGGAAGCATGTGGAAGCAACATCACAGGATGTGACATCACAAAATGATGTCACTTCCTTTCTCCTGGCTCCACCCCCAAAGTCTCCTGGCTCCACCCCCAAAGTCCCCAGATATTTCCCAAGTTGGACTTGGCAGCCCTAGACCAACTCCCTACACAACATCCTCCATGGAAACAACCCACATTACAGAAGGAAGAACAACAGTATAAAAACAGGGTATGTAACTGAACATATTGTTCCGTTTTCTTGGGAAATGATACAGAAAATAAATAATAGGATTACAAAACAATATGTTCTGAGACACTGCACATTTTACTAAGCCACTGTCATTTATTTGACTTTTCAGATCGGCAAGATTCTCTCTCTCTCTCTCTCTCTCTCTCATATCCATATCTATACCTGATTGTAATCTGATGGATTTATTGTACTTAACTTGCTAAAATTTATTTAGCATGAAAAAGGCAGCAAGCAAGCTGTCTCCAACATAAAAGCCACCTAAATGCATTAGTGGTGAGTGGCTAGCAAAATAGAGCACCATCAGTGTGGTTTTTACAGGAATTAGGGCTTTCCATCCCAAGAATTTCTAAGAGGGCAAATCAGTCATTTTCCTTATTTAGTACATAATCATACTCAGACCTTGTGTCATTCATCTGACATAATGCTGGGCTGTCACTTAACTATCATTAGTGACCATCCTTTCTGTCCCAAATTCTAGCCTGGCAATGCTAAATTGGGGGGGAATAATATAAAGGCTCATTTCTGGCTGGGAGCCTTTAGTCCTAATGAGGGGAACAGGGGAAAGCATATGACCATCATTAGTTACTGGATGGTCAGTGATCAGGGAAATGTACTCTGCACTTGCTCAAATTTATTCCAATGTATAGTTGGGCTTCCTACCTTCATGTTTGGGATACTGCTTTTAAGATTTAATTTCAGCCAGGTTTCCAAGGACTCAAGTATGGAACATTTGCTGCATTATGAGAAGGATGCTTGTCCTGGTTGGCCCAGGCTAACCCAACCTCATCAGATCTTAGAACCTAAGCAGGGTCAGGCCAGAGCACTTGGATGGGAGACCGCCAAGGAAGACCGGGGCTGCTATGCACACAGGCAAGCAGTGGCACATCATCTCTGAATGTCTATTTCCTTGAAAACTATACGGGATTGCCATAAGTATGCAATTTGTCAGCAAAAAAAAGAGAGTGATTTTTAACCTCTCATGCAGACTCTTTCAACCACCCACACATCCACTTTTTTCTTCTTCTTTGTGCCACTCAAACTAATCAGTCTTTATTTTGGTTCATTTTCCGTTTCCTTGGACTGCATTTTCTCCCTAAAATATTCAAAATGTCAACTTTATGTTTGCATTAATAAATCAGCACTATGTATATAAATGACATACAGTGCACATATAAATTGCCCATAAAGAGCCATAAAATATCCATAGGTAGCACAAATGAATCTATAAAACTAGGAGTAAAACTGGACAGTTGGATATGTTAATAGAAACATAAATCAATAGAAATAGAAATAAAGCAGACAACACACACTCAGGTGGAAGAATCAGATAGGCTTGGGATACAAATCACAGTGCAATCCTAAACAGAGTTATACGCCTTTAACCTTATTGAATTCTATGGGTTTAGAAGAGTGTAACTCTGCTCAAGCCTGAACTATCCCTATAAAATTATAGACAGAGGCTGAGCAGCAAATTAACATGTAACATGATGATGTTTTAAGATATGCAAAGACAAAACTAAATAACAAGCTAAATTTATAAGGTCAACAGTTGTTTTGATTTAATTAAGGGGGAAAGGACAGTAAAGTAATAAACATGTCAAAATAGGGGATACATGTGTAAATGTATTTATATATCTAATTCCGAAGTGGCCCCCTCCATGCGGATATCTAAATCCATGTGTGGGGGGTACTTGGGGGCAGGGGGATTTTCCTACACATGTGGAGGAGTCTCCATGTGTGCAGAAAAATCCTGAAAGTTTAAAAAACTTTCAGGGGATATTTAAATCTTCCCAAAAGTATCAGAGCATCCCCTGCACATGCGCAGGGAATGCTCTGGCCATTGTGGGGGAGGCTCAAAGGGCCCGGTGACTTTGAGCCACTCAAGGCTTGCTGTTGCCGGTGGGGGAAAGAGAGAAGGCTTAGTGGGCCGCCACAGCTTGCCCTGGGGAGGGGGTGACAGGAGGAGCAGCGGGGCTCGCCGTCGCTTGCTCTGGGGAGGGGAGTGGCAGGAGAAGCAGCAGGGCTCCCCACCGCTTGCCCTGGGGAGGGGGGGGTGGCAAAAGGACTGGGATACTCCCCCCCATCAGTATTGCGGGTACCCCATCTTGTCTTTTCTAATTGTGGCAAGTAAACTGAGACTGGCAACTTTGCTGCCACACACACTAAGACAACACAATCCCTGGAAATAACATCAACTACACCATCAGAAGCTCATTCACTTGCTCATCTTTTATTTGAAAAAAAGTGTGCATATCTAATTGGATTTGCAGTTCCAGCACCCATAGAAAGGGAGGGGGCTGTGAACGGGAGGACCTCTTTACTACACATGGATAATACAATCACACACAGCATTTGGAATAAAATGTGGTATAAAATGGCCACAACTTTTATTGACTACAGCTGTAAGAAGCCTTGGCACAGCATGGGTCCACTGGTTCCTGGCACTGACTGCCCCACCTGTCAGTCTATGTACCCCGTCCCACCCAGCACACTTGCTGGTGTGGGAAGAACCATGGGATGGCAGGTTGCTGGATTCCACAAGGACGATCACCACTGAATGGCCTCCCCTGCCACCTAAGCATGAGGTTAACCCATTAGCAGCCCTCAATCTGGGGATGCCCCTTGAAAGTTCTCACCCCTAGATCCTTTAAGGGGATCCCCATATTCTGGGAAAATAGCATGCAGATCAATTTCCTAAAATGTATACAGCCCCATGCCGATACCGCCACAAGAGCCAGGTGTTCCTCCCCCACCCAGCTCCCGCCAATACTCCTACTGCTGTGTCCTGACATATGAAGTGAGCCACAGAAGTTTAGCAGAGTTTTCCTCATCATATTCTTTCTATGCCAAGCGGAGCTTTATCTGCTGAATTACTCCTTGTTAGACTGCAATTAAAGGCACAGACCTGGCAACCCTATTGTGCTCTCCAAAGTCACATTGCTTCAGTGGGGTTTACACTAGAAGAATTTTCAGTGGACAGTGCCATTTTCAAAACCTATAAAAATAAGTTTTCATAAACATCTTCATATGGATTGCCATGGTAAGGGGTCTGGTTCCAGCTTCATGATATCCCATGTCAGGATTTTAATTACTGAATGATTCCAAAGGACCATATAAATTTCCTGTCAGTGAAGCAATTTTTACCCCCAGCAGAAGTAAAATTGCATAGGATACTTTTGCATTCCCTTAATCTATATACTAATTCCCAGATGGCTTTCTTTCTGTGTGGATACTTATATCTGCCAAAAGAGAGCTCCCTCTCCCCCAACAGCTTTTCCTACATAGTCAGGGGCCTTTCTTGGTTTGCAGAAAAATGCAAAAAGTTAAAAAAAAAAAAAAACTTCAGGGACCATTGGATTTTCCATGAAACCTTTTGAAATGGCATCAACTCCAGGCATCAACTGTGAGATTAGAATGTTCAGGGGAGGGGGGAGGCTTCTAATGATTTCTGTCAGTAAAAGGCAGGGTTTTTACTGGCAGCAGTCTTGGGTTGCCAATTACCCTCCCCTGGCCACTGGCAGCAGATCCAGATCCAGGTTGGGAAACTCCTGGAGATTTGGGGGTGGAGCCTGGGGAGGACAGGGACCTCAGTGAGATACAATGACATAAACTCCACCCTCCAAAGCATCCATTTTCTCTATGGAAAGTTATCTCTGTACTCTGGAGATGAGCAATAATTCCAGGGGATCTCCAGTTCCCACCTGGAGGCTGGAATCCCTAGACAGCACCCTCTGTGTGACTTGATACAACCTGATTTACATGACTTAATTAGGCCCAGCTGCTTTGCTACTGTTCATCAGCAGCCACCCTATGAAAGCCATTGTGATGTAACAGTTAGAGTTTCAGATTGGGATCTTCGAGACCCAGGTTCAGATCCCCATCTCGTGGTGCAAGCTGACTGGGAGATTTTGGACCAGTCACATACTTTCAGCCCAACCAACCTCATAGGGTTGTTGTGCAGATAACAAGGAGGAAATAATAATGTAAGCTGCTTTAGTCCCCAGTGTGGAGAAAGACTGTAATTTTCCTTGGTAGATGCTGCGGGGGAGGGGGGTGAAGATGGAAAGCTGACAACAGATAAAGGTAGGTTGGCTCTTGGGTGGAAAGGAAATAAGGTTGCCAACCCCAGGTTGGGAAATTTCTGAACATTTGAGAGGTGGAGCCTGGGGAGGGTGGGATTTGAGGAGGTACTACAGACCAATATAGTGCCATAGACTCCACCCTCCAAACCAGCCATTTCCTTCACTTAAACTACCATTGCCAGCCTCCAGATCCCAGAGCACTGCCACTGCTGCTGTGGGGGAAGAGGAAGCAGGCAGGAGGCTGGGAGAGTGATGGGGGCAGAAAGAAAGAGTGATGGAGTGAGGGGCAGAAAGAGTGATGGAGTGGGGGGCAGAAAAAGAGAAAAAGAGTGAGGAGGTGAGGAGGCAGAAAAACAAAGAGAATGATGACAGGTCAGAAAGAGAGAGGAAGTAACATACATGGAGGAGAGAGAGAGAGAGTAAGAAAGGGAGACAGAAGGGAGAAAGGGTGTGAGAGAAGTAAGGGGAGAAGGGAGGAAGCAAAGGTGTGAGGAATGGGATAACCATCCCGCAAGTTTCTTGTGGGTCTCCACTTGTAAAAGACTAAAATGAAAATAGCTCATTCAAGTAAGGTGAGATTTCCCACGAATTCTATAGACACATACAGAACCAATTGTAGCCTTTTTTGTGAGAAATGTAGAAATGGACAACATAAATTTTATCCTTAAAAAACAAAAAAAAAACTTAACAAAGTGTACGTATGACACTCAACATATGACCCCAAATGTAATAATTCATATTTCTTGCATCTGGAAATTATTTGTAGTTCAAGAAAATATACTGTGACAGATTTTTTCAGTCTTTGGCCTTCTTGTCAGTTTGATTTAAGTAGTTCTGCAAAGAACATGGGTTCCTGTCTTAAAATAAAACATTTATGTCTTCTGAGAGTGGCCCACACTGGCAAAATGATTTTTGCCCTAGTCTTTTGTATATGTCTTAAATAGAATGCAAAGGTAAAAAATCTTTCTTTAGAAATGGAATCAGCAAACACCTGTGTGGCAGGATAAGGGCAGAGTCAAATGCTAGGGTTGAAGAAGACCTTGTTCTGGACATGAATGTGACCTGAATGCTGCAAAAAATGTGAACCAACTTAAATTTCTCATTTTCAGTACTCATTCATGTCAAGCCAAACCCTCATTTGATCACCTTAGTGAATTGTTCACAATTTAAAACACAGCATATTTCATAAGAACAAGAGAAGCCAATGTTGGATCAGGCCAGTGGCCCATCCAGTCCAACACTCTGTCACACAGTGGCCAAAAATACCAGGTTCCATCAGGAAGCCCATCAGTGGGGCCAGGAAACTAGAAGCTCTCCCACTGTTGCCCCCCCAAGCACCAAAAATACAGAGCATATTTCAAGTAGTTTTGCATCCCTGCACTGGCAGTATTCAGCATGCAGTATGGTGCCTTGGCTGGACAATTGCTGTTGGTGCATGCTCAAAATATAATAGATGTAGGGCTCTTTTTCAGCAGGAACACACCAGAACACCATTCTGGCTGGCGTCCGAGCCTGCCCCACCCCCTCCCTGCCAGGCCTGAGCTGTTTACACTTAAAGGAAAAGTTCCTGCAGAGACCCAGCAGGAAAAAGCCCCACCCGGCGCTTTCCCTTTAAGTACAAAGAGCCAGCAGGAGAAAGCCCCGCCCAGAGATTAAGCATGGGGCTAGGCTCTTTGCACTGAAAGGCCTGGCTCTGCATTTGGCTTGCTGAACTGGCGTCACTCTCCCTGCTCCGGTAAGTGTCTCCCCCATCTCTTTTCCTTCTCTCTCGCCCCCCCACCTACCTTTCTTTCTTTCTTTCTTTCTTTCTGTTTCATTTTGTTCTTTGTGTTTTTATTTAAAAAATATTGAAAGGGGGGGGATGTAAAAAAAGCAGAGAGCCCAGGAAATGCTGCTTTTGACAATATCTTTATTTTTTGAGCATCTCTTTCATTTTCTCATGGCATTGTCTGCTTAAGAAAAGTACGTTTGAAGCCTGAGTTCATCGTTGTGTCTTGTTGGGAATGGCTTGCAAATATATGTGTGTCTAAAGTCTGTATTAAAGTGGTTTGGTGCTTACTGCCATGCAAGAGAAAACATCTGAAAAAGTAGCTTCATTGTTGTGTGTGTTTTTAGAACACTTGACTGTTGCATGGGGGCTTATTAGGAGGTTTAAGAACATCAACTTTGTTGGCCCATTAAAGGCAGATGTCAGCCCAGTGGCAGGAGAAGAGGGACAATCATCTTCATCAGAAACTCTGCCCACTTTTTAAATTTCACAAAACAGGCAATCTCCAAAGTGCTGCTGACCATGCTCATTTTAGTTACATCTCTGTTTCTCTGCAGATGTTTGGAGGATGCATCTCTGCAGATGTTTGGCCCCAGGACTTTAATTGGGGTTGTTGGTATAGGCAACCCAGTATTTGGCCCTCCAGTGCATGAAGCATCAGAGGGAGGAAATGGGGGAGGGCACTGGAGGGCACGCCAGTGTTGCACCTGCAAACTGACATAACTTCCTTTGAGAACAGGAAGTGATGTTGTAGGATTCTGTAAACCATCCCATGATGTCACATCTGCTTTTCACCAGAAGTGATGTCAGTACACCAGAGTGACGCCAGCACCCCAACCCCCTTCCCCTTAAAATGCCCCAGAGGTTGCCAGCAGCAGCCTGGCAGCCCTAGTCTCAACAGCAGGGTATAGACGTGCTTGTATTATTATATTTTGATTCCTCGTTTCAGCCCAAACTGGTTCCCAAATGGGGATTTTTTAAAAAAAGGCATGATAATGCAAATAATATTAAAATTCAGTACAAATGTTCCCCGCAGAGAAGATTCTCAGCTGCAATAAAGCTAGGTAGTTCCCATTCTCACTTTGACATGAACCTCGGGGGCGGGGGGGCACTTTGGACTAGTGTTTCAGTGGTCCAGACAGTTTCAGCCTAACATTCCTCATAGGATTGCTTTTATGTGGCAATAAAATGGAGGAGGGGAGAACCATGAATTTCACTCTGATACCTCCCTTTCCCTTTATTCATGCCTCCTCCTTCCTGTCAGTGTAATGTCTTTCCCCTTGAACCTTACCTGGTGACTACTGTACTAATATTTAGGCTAGCATTTTTATTTAGCCACTTCAAACCCATCACTAGCCTGGTTTGTTGCTGGCTGAGGCATTTATGGCCTATTTTTATGCCTATGGTCCTTTCTACTGCTAATATTACCAATCAACTCCTGATTTTAGCATTTACCTTGGATGGTTTTATTACTGTTTGAAAATAGGTTTGTCAATTCAGACTGAACAATTCCTGTATATTTGGAGGCAGAGCTTGAGGATGGGGGGGGGGGGGGGACAGGGGGAACTGCAGGTATGTGATGTCACTCTAGGACTTCCTTTCCTTTCATACAGACAGAGGTCTATGTTGCATAGATCTTGAGCAGTGAACTCAAGGACTTCTATTATTCCTACATTCTATGGTATACCATAGTCTGCCCTCTGAAGCTGCCATTTAATCTGGAGGAACTGTGAAGTCTCTGTACTCTGGAAATGAGCTGTAATTCTAGGAGAGCCCCTAATCCTACCTGGAGGTCAGTATCCCTATCTGAAATCCATTTTGTGGGATCCATTATCATGGCAACTGTTTGGAATCCATTTTGAGGGAAATAATCTCATATATTGTCTTCTCTCCTCCCAGTTAACTCAGCTTGTGTGCCTTTCCTTTAAAAAAGAACATACATTCTACTATTTAATTATGAACTGAAATCTATTCCCCACTGTTCCCCCCTCACTCATAGCAAACAATAATTATCTCTTTATTGTATTGCTCCATGTAAACCAGAAATCCATGTTCGATCACTTGTGTTATGTATATATTATTCAGTGCTAAGCAAGGCACAGCCAAGATAACCATTCTTACCTCCACGATTTTTTATTCATGTTTATCCACAGTGGGTACAAGCAGCATGCAAAATAAATGAAGAGTGATGCCACACATTTCTTTAGAGAAGTATTAGAAGAGAGTCAGCAGAGAGGAGTTTATGAAAGTTGCATGAGGTGTATATTATATATGCATATGCTTCAAGAGCTAGAACATTAAGTATCGCTCAGTTCCATGGTAGCCACAGATATAACACTGGGCATATAATGAAGGCTTGACTTTGGAAACAAAAATGTTTTTATTCAACAAGATGCTTACCAAAATAACTCTCTGATCTCTGCTTAATTACCCTTTGAGGCACACCTGAAGGTCACTGATAATTTGATGGTAATTATGGTACCCACTCCATCAAATCCTTGCAAATATCAGGAAGAACTAGTTTCAAATAATTGTGCATCACAGCCAAAGCAGACTCCTCAGCTGTGGTTAATGCTCTTTTTTGAAATGGAAATCATGGATCCCCTTCTGGGAATCTGAAAGCAGCGGATCAACATAAAAAGGTCCCAATGCAAGTTAAAAAGCATGAATGTTATTAACCACCATCTTTAAGAAAATGGCCTGTGATCGGGAATCATCAGTATTAGTCAGATGATAAAGATGGTAAAGAGGACCCCCCCCCCCCATTACTCAATGAACTCTTCCCTTTGTCTTCAGTGCAAAACAGGCTTTCAGCATCATTTGACAGACAAATTGTTCAATACACCTGCACTGTTGCACAGGAACTAGGCAAATTTGTTCTTAAAAGGCCCTTTCAAAAAGGACAATATACATGGGTTTAACACCACTGGAGGTCTTCACCACACCATGAGTAAAACCCTTTATTTATTTAATGGTTCATCTCCCTAACTCCCCCAAGACCAATGCTCCATCTAAGTTGTGGAGTTTTGTGAGTAGAGTTTCCATTCTCCAGGTGGGATCTGGGGATCTCCCGCTTTTACAACTGATCTCCAGCTGACAGAGATCAGCTCCCCTGGAGAAAATGGCTGCTTTGAAGAGTGGACTCTATGGCATTGTACCATGCTGAGGCCCCTCCCCTCCCCAAACCCCACCTTCTCCTGGCTCCACCCCCAAAGTCCCTAGGTATTTTCCAACGTGGACTTGGCAACCCTACTTGTGAGCAAAAATTCTACTGTTTGAGCTACTGGCATTAAAGTTGTGAGCAAGTGATTTGGCTACTGCATAAATTAGTTTGCTCTGGAGGCATCCTTCCTGAGCTAAGACAAAAAATCTGTAAGCCTGAAGCTAAAAAAACCTGTGAGTTAGCTCACACTAACTCAGCTTCAAGGGAACACTGCCCAAGAACCTTATATGATAGCATCAGTCTTAAATATCTAATAGAAAAAGTGAAGTCAAGTTGTCCAGTAGTCATCTGGGTAAAAAAAAAAGAAGGGGAAAAAACCTTCTGTCACATAGTAGGCAAGCAGGAGGTAGCATTTGTTTGTGCCTGATGGCAGAATCTTGGTTGGGAAAATGGAGAGATAAAGGCACAGTATTTACAGCTTCCCCCGCAACAGGCAGCAGTGCCACAAAGTCCGCTTACCTGCAGGACACAGCAGGAAAGTCTCTTGCAGGCAGGAAGAGCTGTGGGGGATTGAGATGGATAGAAGAAGAAAAAAAACCTTTGTCCCTTCTCCAGCAATAGGCAGTTTGCTTGCCTTACAAACTATATTTCACTTATTTATGTAATTATACACTATACTCTGAACAAAGTTCTTGAGATATATACAGTAGTGTTCCCAAAACTGCTGGGAGATTGGGGGAGCATGATTCCTGGGAAGGGTAGAGTATGAGGAGGAAGAGATGTCATTTCTGGGTGACACTGAAGGCTGCCTTCCCGATCTCTATGGTTTTTGTAACACAGAGCAGAGATCCCCAACTTTTTTTAGCCTGTGGACCCCTTTGGAATTTTGATACAGCATGGTGGGTACAAGCACAAAATGGCTGCCACAGAATGGCTGCCACAGGAGGTGGAGCTAGCTACAGAATGACTGCCCCAGATTATATCCAGTCTCTAAAATCCTAGTGCTGTGGTGGCAGCTGCTGTTTAAGCAAGCATTTAAAAATCTGCACAGCCAATCAAATTTTTGATGGTTAGAATTCCCAGCCCCCAGGTCCCAGCGGGGTTTCCCCCACTTTGGGGGGCTCTGATCCGCTGCCAGCCAGTGGGAGAAACCTCACCCCAAAACAGGGATGTTGCCATGTGACATCCCCAACATTGCCAACATTGGGGGGTGACACTCTAGTTTTTGGGCAAACACTATGGTTTTGAAGGCAAAAAACCATAGAGCTCTGCCCAAAAACTAGTGCATCATCACCTGAGGTCAGTAATGTGATGATGTCACTTCCAGGTGATGTCATTGTGGCACGTGTGCTAAGTCAACATGACACAGGATCTCAGGAAGGACCTAGGAGCCCCTTGCCAACTGCCAGGTAGAACCTGGCAACCCTACCAATGGCCAATCAGAACCCTTGCTAGGCAAAAGCCCCATCTGGGGGCATGCAAACTTTCTAAAAACATTTGGCTGAGTCCATGGTCACCACATTGGGGGAAAATAGAAAATAGGGGAGACTTAGAAAATAGGGGAAACAAGCATGGATGGCTTCAAAAGGGAATTAGATAAACACAAGAAGCGAGGACCCGCAATACTCATGGGGGAGGGGGGGAGAAGGAGCTCCACACTGAGGAAGAGGAAGCACCTGCAGGTGAGCCTTCCCCCCCCCCCCCCGGCACTGATGATGAGGTCTGGGCCTGCCAATCCTTCTCCCCCCACCACAGGCACCGGCAGTGAGGCCTGGGCCTGCTGATCTCTCCCCACCCATGGGCACCAGCAGAGAGGCCTCAGCACCTCTCAGCCACCGGGCCCATTGATCTCCCAGCTGCCGGCCCACCGCAGTCCCCAGAGCGTTCTCTGCACATGCATAGGAAACACTCTTTTACTTTTGGGAGCATTTAAATATCCCCTGAAAGTTTTTAAAACTTTTTAGATTTTTCTGCACACCTGGGGAGTCCCCCAAGTATGCAGGAAAATCTCTCTGCCCCCAAGTGCCCCTGATGTGTGGATTTAGATATCCACATGGAGGGGGCAACTTGGATATTAGTATGTAGATTCCAAGAGCATCCAAGAGCAGTGTGGAGCTCCTCCCCCCCCCCCATGAGTATTGCGGGACCTCGCTTCTTGTGTTTATCTAAGGCCATTTTTTTTCTCCATCTCCTGTTCCTAGGGGTAGGAATTCTCTGCCCTGAGTGGATAAATGTGAAAGCTAGGTTACAGTCTGAAGCTTCACCCTCATCACTTCAAACAATAACTTGCAAATTCATCTAACCTAATTTGGTATGTGCATATATAAGTTTGTGAGAGCAGTGAAAGTGTAAGCCAGGCAGACCCCCTCTCTGGTGGTAGGCCATATGGAGGAGAACACCTTCATTTTACAGCATCCCAGGAGTATGTATACCAATTAGATTTGACCCAAATAGAAAACAAGATGGATCCCAGACAGGCAGGCCTTATAATTATGCCTAGGCAAAGACCCTGGTAAGTGTGACATCTTGGTCTGACCCAGCTGCAGCCTCTCCCTCTGCCCTGACATCTGCATATGCCGAACAATGGACCTGCCTTGCTCTAGAGCTAATACCATTGCGCCTGGATCACTAATTCCATCAGCCTCCCCTCACATTATCATACCCACATTTCCTTCATAATTAACAGCTCCCCTCTTTTCCACCTAAAACCACAGAAGGATTACCAAGTAGCATTGTTTTTTTTGTATTAGTTTAATTAGCAATTCATTCGCCCTCTGAATCACCGAAAGAAGCAAGCAGAGTTCCAGTCCTATTTATTTATTTATTTATTTATTTATTTATTTATTTATTTATTTATTTATTTCACATTTATATCCAAAACTCCTCTCAAGAATATCTCCTGTTTTTCTTTGTCCATTCCTGGGAACCCTACTCTGCATTCTCAAACCAATTATTTTAGCTTTTAGGTAATCTCATCAATTCTTTGTTTCATGGGACAGTCTCATTAGCATGCCCCCAGGCCCCATTTTTTCTTTAACTAGGCAGCCTCAGGTCCATTGCTGTGTGTCGTATCTTGTGCGACTACAGACTTGTGCCCCCAAACTTTTGGTCACTTTCCGTCTTCACAGCCTCTGCTACATGGATTTCTGCTCCCCAGGACAGGTAGCTATACTTCCCCCCAGGGCTCATTTCATAGCAGGAGCTCCTTTGCATATTAGGCCACACACCCTTGATGTAGCCAATCCTCCAAGAGCTTACAGTAGCCCCTGTAAGAGGAGCTCTGTAAGCTCTTGGAGGATTGGCTACATTAGGGGTGTGTGGACTAATATGCAAAGGAACTCCTGCTACGAAATGAGCCCTGCTTCCCTCCAAACCCCTTTCATTCCTGTTCACCTCTGTACTTCCAGTACTTGTGTGTATGTTTTAATGTGTGTTTTATTTCTGTATGTGTGCATGTTATCAGGATTTTCTTCTTTTACGGAAAAAACCCCCAACCCTTTTGATTAATCAACAGATGGGTTATTTCAGAGTTCTCTAAGGGAAAGATCACCATAAATGCTGGTAGTATCATCTCACTAGATTACTTCTCTCTCGCCAGCTCTCCCTGTCTCCTTGCTAATTCCCCAACAAAAACAGGAGAGAGCCCCTTTTAGGCAATAGCATTTGAGGTAACAAAAGTATATTGAATCTTAGTAGGCATGGCATACTTGTATGAATTAATGTCTTCTACAGATATTCATCTCCTTGGTGAGAGTGGAATAGTATCTAATCATGCTAGGTCTGAAGATTATTGTATTAATCTGGTGAGCTGCAGAATGGGGAAAGAGGGAAGACTTTGTTGGACCCCTTCTAAATCTCCAGGGGATTCTGGTCATTCCAAGGAGACTACAAATCCTTTGTTCAGATCCTAGAACTTTACTGTAGCTGTTCTCACAACTCTGGAGCCACCATATGAAAACATGAAGAAAAATTCAGATGGGGAGAATTCAGAAGTATCCTTACTTGTCTCAGTAGGATTTCCTCAAATTGTACTTAACCTGAATGCATTTAACCTTACGGACTTCAGACATGGTTAGACATTTTCTTCAGCACCTTTGTTGATTCCCATAATTTCCTGTTGCAGAATGAATGGCAGATATCCAATACCTACTCATCGAAGAAGCAGGTCGGAGGTCATCAAGCAAAGCCAAAAGCTAAGCAGAATTTGGCAGGGAAGTGAAAAAGATAAATTTACTCATCTGCTATCAGACATTTGACACATGCATAGTTCATATTTTCAATTCATCAAAAAAGCTGCATGTGTGGAAAGAGGCCTATTTTTTCTCTCTCAGCCAACTCTCACCCCCCTCCCTTCCTGGCATTCGGTTTGATTAATGTTTACATTAAGCACAATTTATTGGTCACTTGCTCAGCAGAAGCTTCTCAGAGGGAAAAAAAATAAGCAGGCATTTTTTTTATCACTTACATCCTCATAAAACATATAGAGATTACAAACTGAACAATACAAGGCTAATTAACTCAAATCAGCAGATGTGCACTCAGAGGTGGTCCCACAAGATTTACAGCGGTGTTCAGTCAAGAGTCTCCTATGGAGAGCAGCATTAGTAACTAGCCATTGAAGTCAATGGGCTTAGAAAGGTGTAACTCTGTTTAGAATTGCACTTAAAGCCTATTAGAGCATGGGCCGCTAAAACAAATACTGCCTTTAACTTATGCTTCAGCGGCATAAGGTTGGCAGCACCAACACATACATACATACATATATACATTCATACATACATTATGCAAATTAATGTGGAAGTGCCTCCTAGGTTAATTTTGAGGGAAGTTAAAATGCCTGTCCATAGACATGAGTGAATTTGTTTGTTTAAAGAATTTGTATGCTCTATCATGTCTCCATGTCCCCAACCTGGTGCCCATGGCCATAGCTCCCGCCAGCACATTTTCTGGTGTTTTTATGAAGTGGGTGGGGCTGAGTTGGGCTTTTGCCCAGCAAGGTGGCTTTGGGTTGGCTATTGGAGATCTGAATGGCCATGCTTTTTTTTTTTTTTTAATGTTGCTCTGGCAGCAGCTGCCACCATAGCACAAGGATCTTCACTGTGTGACTGAAGATAAGCTGCAGGAATCATTTTGTGGTTGGCTCTGCCGCCTGTGGCCACCATTTTGTGGCTGTCATTCTGTTGTCCCACCACACCATGCCAGAATTCCAAAGGTGCCCACAAGCTCAAAAAGTCAGGAACCCCTGCTCCAGCATACAGTCAAGGTGGCTCACAAAGGAAAGAATGAAAAACTAAGCAAACCAATTAAAACAATCTTTTACTTAGCTTAGGTAAGGAGAATTGTTTTGTCTTAGCATCTAAATGAATATGAGTTAGGTGAGCCTCAAGGGCATTCCAAAGGCAAGGTGCTACCTCTGGTGTCCTGCTTATAGTTATCACCTACCTCACCTCTGAAGGCAGAGACACAGAGGCCAGGGCGTGAAAAACAGATCTTAACTGGTAGATTGGACAATATAGGAGGAGTTACTCCTTCATGTACCCTGGTCACAAGCCATTTAGGATTTTAATTACTTTGAATTATGCCCAGAAAAAAGCTGGGTTGCAAGTGTGGATATTTCTGAAGTAGTATGGTTCCTGTAACCAACACCCCACAATAGCTTGGCTGCCACATATTGGACTAACTGGTGTTTTTGAACCACTGTCAAAGCCATATAGAGCGCATTACAGTAATCTAACCTGGATGTGATCAGAGCATGGATCACTATGGCCACATCACACTATTCAAGGAATGGCTGCAGCGGGACATCAACTGGAGCTGATGGAAGGTGTTACTTGCCATAGAAGAGGTGTTACTTGCCATAGAAGATATGAGCCTTCAGCCATAGGCCAGGATCCAGCAGAACCTACAAGCTATGTTCCTGCTTTTGTTTCCTTTTATATTTGCCTCGGGCATGCAACTAATGAAGACATGAGACAGCAGCACTGGGTTTAATGAGTTTATTCAAATAATTAATTAAGCAGATCTACACCATACTATTAAATATGCTAACATATTTAAATGGACAGACTGTACTAGGTAGCCCAGCAGTGGCTGCCTTTGTTGGGCAGACTGACCCAGACTCCAAACTCAGCCTGTGTCTTCTCCTGGCCTCATTCATCATCACCTATGCTAAGAAGTGCCCAGCCCCAGGTCCTTCCCTAGATGCACCACACGGCCACTACCAAGTCAAAAAATGATGCTGCTCAGCACCAAGGGCACTCCTTCCCAATGGCACCCCACCACACAGCTAATGATGAATTGCCCTCCACCACTGCCTGTGCCATAGGGTGCTTGCCAACTACCTCTACCTACTGTGATCAGCCTGCCTATCCTTGCCAAACTAGGTATGGCTTACACAGCCCAAAGATCAGGGCTAGTTAATCAGCCTCCACCATGACATCACAAAGCTGATAAAGAAAAAAAAAAGGCTCCTCCTCTAGCCAATCTGGGGAAAACCTCAAAATCCCCACTTGACTCCAAAGGCAACTGGCTAATGAATCCCATGATGTCTAATGGGAGGGTGGGTGGATTAGCAGCCAGCAGCAAAAGCCTGTTCTGGACATGCACAGCCAGAATATATGCTGTGAAGCTGTACCTCCCAATTGACTGCTTCAAATGTTTGCAGGTCAAAAAGGCCTCCTGCCTTCTTTGCTTTCAACAGGCCCGGGGCAAAACAATCCCCAGCTTTGATGCTGCAAATTCCACTACTTTATGGCCACACGCGCAAGATAAAGTGTGGGGGGGGGGGGAGCGAGGCTATTTGCGCCAGAGCAATTTGACCTGCAGTTGTGTGAGCACACAGTTCTGCGAAGCTGCGGGCGCAACTCGCCACTGCGTGATCAGACGCAACCACGGGCAAGTTGGGCTTTTTTTTGGTCATTTGTTACTGATTCGCTTAAACGGTGGATCCATGAATCACATCTCCACAATGAGAGCTTCCAATGGCAGTATGCGATGATGCGCATACTGAGAAGGGGGAAAAAAACAATGGTATGGTGTCAGGATAGCCTGATCAGACTATCTTCGATGCCACAAGTTCGCGCTGGAGCGATCACACGAGGAAACTCTGTCTGTAGCCCACAGCAACCCTTTTGATACTGGAGTTTTCCCAGTGTTTTTATTTTTTTACTCCACTTCTCCAGCAGAGCAAAATGGCTTGCCGACAGGTACAGGACGCTTCACAGATGTGCTCGTGTGATTGCACCCTTAAAATCCAGCTGGGAGTCATGCCTATCACATGGCAAATTCTCTGTGTGATTGGGGCCTACATTTGTTTATATTTGTTAACATTTTGTCTTTTTTTTTTTGGTTCGCTAGTTTTAATGCTGTAGATTTATTTGTGGTGTGTATCTATATTGCATGGCTTTATTTGTAATTTATACGGTATTTAACTACATAGAATATGATCACCCGTACCTATATTTACAGTGCTGGTGGGGGGGACATTCATTGCATGGGGAAATTTCTGTATGAGGAAAAAGAAAATGGCACAAAAATCATGGATTTTATTTGCACAAAGGTGAAGCAAAGTCAGTCTTTGGGGGTTTTGTAGTCATAATAACCCGGATAAGAAGTTTAAAATCACAAGACTTGGAAAATTCCTCAGGAGAGTTTTTCACCCATCCTCTACTTTAATGGCTGACAACTGAACAAGTGAGCCTGATAAAAGTATAAAGAGGAAAACTTGGCTGCCAAAATAATCAGGGCTAAAACTGCAGTTTCAGAAAGCTAACTTTTTTATGACTTACTGGGTCTTTTACTTTACAATTTTACTATTTATAACTGGTCTGTATTTATCTGTGCAAAAACTCCTTTTATAACTAATCTTTTATTTTACAATTTTACTGTTTATAATTGGTCCATATTTGTCTGTGTGAAAACTCTTTTAATTGTTGTTTTACTTATGTACGATTAGAATTATCCTCCTTTTATCACCCAAATTCTGTATTGTGACGGCCTTTGGCTATATATACAATAAAACTCTGAAATTGTATATTTGAAATGTAGAGCTGAAAAAGATTAGTCTTTTCCCCAAGAGATTGATCCCATGTTCTCTGCCTTAAAGTCCCATTGAATTCAATGGGGCTGTCAGACGAGTAAACATGCAAAGAGTTGCCTAAGTGTACGCACACCGTAGCCAAGTTCGTAAAGCACATCCACAAATTAGAACCTTCTAGATAAATAAAAAGATCCAAAAGATGGGGGTGGCGGGGAGATCAAAACAATAAAACAATTAGAGCATTTTCAGTTGGTTGGCTTCATTGTCTGACATAAAAGGAAAACCATGTGGAAAACGAAAGACATGAAACATTAAAGCTTTTAAGCTTTGCTTTACTTGGGAACATTTGCACACAAACGAGCCATATGCTAGTCTGGAAGCAGGACTAAAGCAGATGTGAAGTTTTATGACAAAAACACACAGAATGGATGAATTAGCATGGCGAAACCGTCTGTTCTTGCTTGCAGTCCATAATCAGAGAAGAATGTGTCATTTCTATTTACTCACAGGTAATGCTGGAAAACGAATGGCATTAAACATTCAGCGACTTTATTCCTTTTCCAGTGTGTCTGCATACATTTTTTAACAGTTGTGGTGTCCAAAATAATTTGTATACATTCTCCAGCATAGTAGTGTATTCATTCATAGTGAGCTATAACCCACACAATCTGCAAAAAAAATCCTTAGTATTCTATTTGAGGTTTGCATTTCGCTATGTTTTATTCAGTTTGAAATTAAGCATTTTTTAGTGTTCTCAGGTTGCCTTGTTCCCTGGGCTAAAACATTTTGGACAGCCTGAACTCAACTCTGATTTTCTGGACCTCCTTCAGCCAAGAATATCCATAATCCTCTACTTCCAAAATGAAAATGACATTATCTGTAGTGAGGGATAAGCACATTTCCCCCCCCCCCCCATTTAATTTCTTCTTGTATCTGTTTATATCTTTGTTGAGGGTTTTGATTCTCTACTTTTCACTGTTAGTTTTACAGCCTTAGTTTGAATGTGTATGGGATGGGGTTCTGCATAATTTATACTGTGTATGTACAATTTGCATCATTTGTGTACATAATCAGATATCTAATAGCTAAATATGTAGATCAAAAGAATTCCTTAAAGGAGAGGTTCTCCCAAAATGACAGTGCATGCTCCTCCACATCTGGGACAATCCCTAGGTTGGCAGAAAAATCTTAGAAGTTAAAACAAGGGATTAAATAAAATAGAAAAAAAAAACACCAACACAAAACACCAAGGTATTACAACATTACCTTGACAGATCTGTCTCTTTTCTGTGTTTGCTAGGTTATTCAAAAACATCAGTGCTTGAGGAGATTATCTTGCTTGGACATTTCAAAGTAGCCAACCCCCAGGTGGGGTCCAGAGATCTCTCAGAATTACAGCTGATCACCAGACTACAAAGACCAGTTCCTCTGAAGAAAATGGCCACTTTGGAGGGTGGACTCTATGGCATTATAATCCACTGAGGTTCATCCCCAAGTTCCACTTTCCCAAGTCTCCACCCCCAGATCTCCAGGAATTTACCAACTAGGAGTTGGCAGCTCTATTTCAGAACCAGAGAAAGGTGGTGGTGAGGTTTAGCAACTGTTACAGGAGGTAAACAGAAAGGGGATGCATTGGAGGAGGAGATACCACTGAGAATGGAATTGTGAAGAGCAAACAAGAAAAGGGGAAAGGCAGCTGATGAAATGGGGAAGGGGAGCAGGTGGGGAATGGAGGAAGTGATGGGTGAGGAAGCGGGGGGGGGGGGGTGACGAGAAACAGAATGGCTGCATGGGAAGGGGGCAGGGGACAACAAGGGTGGAGGTGTGATTAATGGAAGCTGGAAAGGCAGAGGGAACTCCTAGATAAAATAAACATGTTTGTTGTTACTTGAAAACAGTGGAAGGAGCATGTTGATCAAGAGGAATTCTGCATGTTCTGGGTAGGGAGGGGGCTTTGTAGCAGCAATTGCTAGGTTCCAGGTTGAAGACATGAACCCATGGCCATTCCAGCTAGGCTCCATTCCACTCCCCCTCTGATCCAAGCCAGGGTATGCACCTCTCCTGCCTCAGTTGGTGTCAGTTAGCACTGCCATAGGTGTGGGTATGATCAATGTATTGCTGAGTTACATGTATCAATACTGGCTCTTTTACCCTCAGGTTATGTTCTCATAACATTGCTTTCTGTTCCAAGGTTTCTTTCAACCCCTTTAGGTCCTGCCTGGGAGATAGCATCAGTATCCCGACTCCCACCTTTGGAATGCGAGTCTTGCTTGTCTGCTTCGCTTTGTGCATGCTCATTACTCATTTGCTTTCCTTCCCTTCTTATCTCTAGCTGGCTATTCCTTGGCTAACAACTTTGAACAGGAGAGCCTTCTGTTATGTGTTACATGAATCACAGGTGTTATGTATTTCTTTTGCTTCATTTCCTCTGGGAACATTTCCCCCCAAAATCCTCAACAGTATTTTCCCCTGAGAACCTATTTTGCCGCGCTTTCCTTGGGAACATTGAGCCAGTGTATTTGGGCGCCAATAATTATCTCTATTGATTGGTAGATGGCAGGCCATATTTCATATCAAGTATAATTGTAATGGCATTGTTAGGCTTGGGCATTACTAACAGGAAAAGTGTTTGACCAACATGATCTTTTTCTACAAATAAAGGACTTTCTACTTAAGGAGACCTGTTGTGGACTATATCTCTTGGCCCATTCTCACAGTTGGCTGGAGTTGCCCAGTTCCTTGAGCTGCATTTGCCTTGTCAGAACATGCATAAAACACATGCAACTGAGTTCCCTAGCCAGTGTGCCAGTTTAACCTCTGCCTGTGTGGATCTTCTGGGGCTAAATCGGGAAGCGAGCTTGCAAGATAAATTAAATGGTGTCTTCTCCCATACACAGCAATGCTACAAAATATTATGTAGCTAACACATATTATAACAGTGGCCAGACATTTGCAGCAGGTAGTCTCTCAGAGTTCAATTGAATAACATATTCTTGCCTGCAAAAAACTGTGGTGAGTTCAGTCTAACTTCTCCTCAAATCCACTAAGGTGCTAGATTCTTTTCATTCATTCCCCTTTCAAGAGGGAGTCTGTTCCAACTAGGGTTGCCAGGTCCCTTTGTCACACTGGCAGGGAGATTTGGGGAGCATTCCAGGAGTGAGTGGAAGTGATGTAAGTGCAGTGGCAATGTCAGAGGCAATGCTCTGCTTTTTGGGTAAAAATAAAAGTTTCCCTTGCTGAGAAAGCCAGTTGAATCTGACTCTAGGGGGTGGTGCTCATCTCTGTTTCCAAGCCAAAGAGACAGCACTGTCCAAAGACTTTTCCATGGTCATATGGCTGGCATGACTAGATGCTGAAGTGCACAGAACACTGTTACCTTCCCACCAAAGCAGTACTTATTTATCTACCTGCAATTTCTTGCTTTTGAACTGGTAGGTTGTCAGGAGTTGGGGCCAGAGACAGGAGCTCACTCTGTCACGTGGCACTAGTGTCATGAACTACAAAGCTACCGACCTTCTGGTCTGTAGCTCAGCATCTTAACCTCTGAGCCACCGCGGCCCCATTTTTTGGTAAACCCTATGGTAGGGTAAACCCTATGGTAGGGTAAAGCCTATGGTAAGAATGGCCTCAAATCACAAGGTCTCCGTGTTTTACCACCTCGCCTGGCCTGGAAGTGATTCTTAACATATTCTTCAGTCCCTCTTATATTCCCTGTTCTTCTTTCTCCTCTAACTTTCCTCCTCCATTCCATCCTGCTTCCCTATTTCAGTATAGATGGCCCTAGTCTGCCCAGCACCAGACTAGGTTCTCCCTAATGGGACAAACTTCTAAACATGAACAATAAAATGACCTATAAAACAGTTATCAAAACACAGCAAGGTACAGTTGGAGGATCAGGACTTCTGGCCACTGCCAGAAAAAAAGATCTCTGATCATTCCAAGGCTTTTCATGAGACAGAATGCAACATGTCTAAAATAAACTGTATCCCACTCCTTAGATTAGAGGGAGCACCAACCAACAAAATAACTATCTTTTCTGGATTAACTGGAGTCAGCTTGTTTTACACCAAAAAAACAAAACAAAAAAAACACATTGTTCTGGGGTGGAAATATAATATAAAGTTTTGATTACCATTTTGAACACTGCCCTCCAGTACTGAGAAATCCATAAAGAGGGGGGGGGGGAAACAGCAAAAGAAGTCCTTAAAGACCCAACTCATGACCTTACACCTGCAATAATTACATCAACTCCAGTCACAAAACCAACAAAATGTTTTCAAAAGCAAAATTATAGAGGGTGTGGAGCTCCAGGCTTTGGGCCATGAGGAAGATCATTGTTCAGATGCCCAGGGGATTTGAGAGGAAGGGAGGAAGGGCAATTTGGCCGAGGTTTCAGTGCCCCACCCAGTACAGGTCCCACTGGCCTTTGCTTCATTTGCAGAATGCCAGGCCATTGGAAAAATGAGTGTCCTTATAATGTGCAAACAGTATCTGACCATTCCCATTAGCCCAATCCAACCAGATCCTTACCAACCTCAGATGCAAGCAAAAATGCCTCCCCAACCCCAATCCCTTTCATCCACCTTTGAATCTATTGCAATGGCAATGCCAAGAGGATCAGAGTTGTTGTAGACCTTCTTTCACTGCTTCTGTTACTGCTGAATTTTCTGTATGTGTAAATGAACAATCTTTGCCATTTCTTATTGATACAGGTTCTTCTCATCTACTGTTAAACAGACTGATAGTCAGGAGGGTGACATGCAGCTCTGAAATTGTCTCTGTCATAAGTATGGGAGGACAAGCTATTCCACACCTTTTGTCTAGCCTGCTCTGGTTCATGGCCTTCAAACACTGATAAAACAGGATTCCATAACCCCAGGCTCTCTACTTACATTGAGATTCTATTAGAGGAAACAAGATTAGCAGTAGTACTATAATAAGTAGAATGCACAGAACGGAATTCAGTAATGGATATAGCTATATTCTAGTTTTCATTCATTCTTAAATCCAAGTAGGGCAATCTACTTTCTTAATACGGTTGTACTTGCACTGAGCAAAATTCCTCTGCTACCTAGTCCCAAATATAAAACTATCTTTCTTAAAGCAGCTAGGGAAATCTGTGAGGAACCAGGAGCCTAAAAAGTACATCAGGGTATCAAATTTACTATATATTTTTTTTTAAAAAGTAAAGACTTTGTTAAGAAATACTGGGAGTGCAAAACCTTGTTTTTATGCACTGAGTTTTCTTTAGTATGAAACCACCTCTTTAAATATTTACTGCTATTCACAGTAGGGCTTTAAATATTTCCCAGTATTCCATATTGGTGTATAGAAGGGAAAATTAACCTTTGGAGCTGAAGAGAATATTTTCTTTCCCATTTCTTTGATGTTTAATTGAAAGTAAAATGGCTGCCAACTTTGGGGAATGTAACTGGGAAACCATAACTTCAGGAGACTGCTGCTTTTTCGTGGAGTTTTCTCTGTTCTGAGGGAACATTTGTAATGTGAATTGATACATAGGTTCATTTTTTCCCTTGTGTTTTGTTAGCATGGCAATCCACAAGCCAACACCTAAGAGTAAGATATCCAAAAATCACATACTTTCAGGTGAAGCTAAAATTATATGGCAAGAAAACTTCCAGAATTCTATACCTATACTATGAAGTACCACAGTCCATTCTGTCAAACCAGCATTGCACCATCTTATTCTGTTTTGTGTGAAGACATTGCACAGTGGAAAACAGTTGTTCTGACATCCTAAATAATGGGCCTGGCAACCAGTGGGAGACCGGGGGGGGGGAGAAACAGAACAACTGTTCGAGATGGCACAATGTTACTTCCAGGAAAACCAAGAAGTGACATCACACCTCTCTAGGAAACTCTATGGTAAAACCATTAAGTTTTTGGCAATTCCTAGAGAAATGACATTACTTCTGGATTTTACCTGGAAAATCAAAGGGCAGGGGACTGACAATCCCAGTCTGAGGCTGGAGTGAGGCAGGGAATTGGGTGAGACTGAGTGAAAATGCTGCCTGGACCTGTCCCATAATCTGCTGCTTGTGTAGACAAAGTTAGTGAATCTTGGTTAAAAAAAAATAAAACAACACTTTTTGTAGCTGCCTACCCTAACTTACATGGTTTTGTTACATCTTGTAATACAATGTGTAAGTTAGCACTCCTCAAGGAACAGATAGTCTTCCAATTTATTAGCTGAAGTATGCTACATCTTTCAGTGTTAGGGGAAAAAAACCCTTATATTGACAGATCTGGAGTTTTTATTGAAGTTATATTAGGGCTATCTATCAGAAATATGCTAGGAAATCTATAACCTCCACCCAAATGTGGCCCATGTGAGCAATCCAGTTTATGAAGTGCAATCTTCCCAGGCTGGCTTGGTGCCCCTTGGTTCATTTTTCAAGCAATGTGATGTTTAATGATTTTGTCAAAATAAAAACTAATACACGGTTTCATGTCTATCATCAAATTATGCCTTTCAATTGATGGCCTGAAAGATGAAAAAAGACACTCACTTGAAGGACTGCAAATAGAAAACATTACAGGTCCCAGCTATTTCATTTCCTGTTTTGACACTTCTTACTAGCCAAAGGCATCATTTATTTGGGTTACAATTACACTGGGAGTTTGTCAAGAGAAAATAATGACACTGTTTCATTATGGGGAGCATGTAGATATTTGTCTGTGGCAGAGTGTCATGGCATTCAATATATTGTGGGGTGGATAAATAAATAAAAAAGGAAAGAGGTAGAAAGGTCTTGATGCCCTTCTTTATAGCAAGCTCTGATCCCATTTGCTACTCTACTAAACAGAGATCCCCCAACTTATTCATATTTGCCCACCATTGCATCATGAGACAGTGTTGCTTAGTATCTCCCATGTACTCAGGGTTGAGCTTGGTTTGCCTTGGGGGTACTGCTGGACTCTAGCTTCATTCTTCATCGTTAACTTGCATTTATGTGCTAATTTGCTGAGCTTAGCAGCTACCTGATCCAATTTGAGCCTGCTTCGGTGAGGAGGGTGGGGTAGCTGTTAAATAAATAAATAAATAAATTGCAGCTCTGCATATGCAGCTTGGCTCTGAGTGGCCCCTCCTAATGGCTGCCTCCCACCCTCCTTTTTCTTTAAGTAACCCTTGAGGAGATTATATTCCATTTGTCTGATGAAGTGTGCTTTGCACATGAAAACTTAGACTTTGAATAAAACTTTGTTTGTCTTAAAGGTGCCATTGGACTCAAACTTTGTTCAGTATCTAACAGTTCAATCCTAAATGGAGTTGCACGATTCTAAGTCCATCAACACCCGGACCTGGATGGCCCTGGCTAACCCGATCTCATCAGATCTCAGAATCTAAGCAGGGTTGGTCCTAGTTAGTAGCTGGTAGGACCAGCAAGGAATTCCAGGGTTGCTACACAGAGGCAGGCAATAGCAAACCACTTCTGGATGTCTATTGCTTTGAAAATGCTACCAAGTCACCTTAAGTTGGCTGTGACTTGGTGACATTTTCCATCACCACCACCATTAATGCCAAAGGGCTTTGAAGGATGTATGTGCCCAGTAAGGTATGAGCTGTGATCTATGAGGTCAGTGATTCAAATGTTGTTAGCCATGAAAATCTTAGGAGTTGGTATCTGGTGCACAGCTCCCTAAAAAAATAATATTGATTGTGCATAGGAGCTCCCAGTGTGGGGGAGGTTCAGATCTGCTGCCAATCATAATTTACATCACATTCATTATTATCCTCTAAGAGACAAACTTTGCAATGCATATGTGTAAGCAACATTTTACCACTTCAGAGTCAAAAAAGCAACCTGAGCTCATATAAGCTCCTAATTGATCCAGGAAATGGAATCTAGCAATATCCATCTTTTAACCCCCATCCAACTGGCCACCAACTCCCAATCTCTATTGGCAGGATCCAATGGCTTCCTTCTACTAAGAAAAGAGGCTTCCTCCACTGGCAAGATTCTTCCTCCAGTCAGAGGAAGGCTCCTTACTTACTGGATGATTCACTGGCCATCACTTGTATTCTTCCCATGCATAACATGATAATGTCACTCCTATCTAGGACTGTCAGTTCTGCTGCGCAAAATTCCTGGAGATTTGGTGGTAGAGCCCAGGGAAGGCAGACTTGGAGAGGGGAGGAAGCTCAGCAGGGGAAAAAAAACAACATAGAGACTACACTCCAAAACTGTCCAGGCGAACTGATCTTGCCCTGGAGATCAGCTGTAATTCCAAGAGATCTCCAGCCACCACCCAGAGTCTGGCAAATGCATCTTGCTTCTGTGCAAAGGCCATAAAAAACATACTGTGTATTCCTAAACACAGTTACACTCTAATGAGTAGGGATGGACATGATCTGGCTCAAAAACTAAAGTCTGTGATGTATTTTGCCTGATTCGTGGTTTGTGAACCCAAGTTTATGCCAGGTCAACTGGCACAAACTTCCCAAGAACTTTCAAGCAGTTCGGTGGTTCATGATTGGCTACATTTCCAGACAGACTGTCCCGTTCAGTCTAAATGTTTACCAAACTTCAAAGCAACAGGCAGGTAGAACTTGGAGAGCATGTACAGGAGTATCCAGGGGAAGTCCCCTTTGACTTTGATGTCTCTATCTTGTGCAGGATATGTTCTGTACATTCCTAAACCTCCTGAACCTGTGCCTATCATTTCCCAAGAAAGCACTTTCCTGGGGCACCTTCTTTAGGCATCCATAACTTGGACCCTATGAATCCAATCCTCACCAAACTTGGAGGGCAGGTAGAGGAGAGTCAGCCAGAGATCCTCTGTGAGTTTAGTTTCTCTGGTACAAAGGGGGCATTCTATCACATCATGAACCCCACAAACCTGTTTGTTCGGAGACTAAACGTTTGTGATGGTTCATGGTTCGTGAACCAAGCACACCACAAACCAAACCTCATTTTCCCGGTTCATGCCCATCCCTACTAATGGGTCTAGAAGGGTGTAACTATGTTTATATATACATATGTATACACACACACACACACACACATCAGGACTTGTGGAGCAGCGGTGCGGAGAGCGGGATCCTCGGGAGCCTGGAGTGCCAGCAATGCAGGGTGCTTGGGCCAAGCGGTGCCAGAGGCTGACAGATCTGGGCTCGATGCAGTGCTGGAGTCGGCCGGAAAGTCGCTCATCGGGATCCCACCTTCATCACCACTGAAAATTACTGGAATCAGGAGGCCAGTGGTAGTGATTTCAGCATAGCAAGTTTATTTCAGGTCCAGATGAAGCATAAGAAAATGGAGGTCAGGGGGGCCTGCTTATATACACAGGTAAGCCACACCCCTAACCTCACCCAAACAAGGCAGTTGGATAAGGTAAGTGAATAAGTTCCAAGGTAATTGAATAAGTTCCAAGGTAACTGAATAAGCTCCAAGGTAACTGAATAAGTTCCAAGGGAATTGGATGAGTTTTAAGGTAATTGGATAATGACAGATTTAATCACAGAACATAACACACACATATTTCTAGCATTCTCAGTTGGTGACATCTAGGTGCCTGATGAATAAGAAATAAAAATTCATTGAAGGAACATTCATTAGCACTGTCATTTAATACAGATCTGATTGGATTGTTTAGATAGGATTGAAAGCCTGAAGCAGTGCAAATAAAGAAGCCATTCTCTTTGGACAGGCATATTTTCCTGCTAGGAATATCAGCAAACTAATTAGATAAGGATGGTATTCCCTTTTCACACTTCTTTGCATCTTATCAAATGACCTTACAATCAAGAAAGTTTACTGGGATGTTAACAATGAAGTAGCATTTGATACTGGGCTGTAAAATATATTCTAGAAGTATTGGTCTTGAGCGGTGAATGTTTCATTTGTACAGCATTACAATTGTCTTAATCTGTCTGTTCTTATGCACCATGGAAAATAAGTTTGGACTGCTTAAATAGTTGAGAAAAATTCGGAGTTTCCTGCTTAGACAAAACATCAGAAGAGTTTAAAGGGAACTTCTCGTTGTTGTTGTTGTTGTTGTTGTTAAGACTAAGGCTGAGGACAGACTGGCAATCTGAAGCGGAGTCAAAGCGGAGGGAACTGGATCGGGGGGAAAAACCCACGGAGCTGGCCGTTCACACTGGCCAGAGCAATGCGGATCAGCGGCGATACGGAGCATTCAGACTGCCACGGAGAGTTCAGACTGCCGCATAGCCAGCGCGCGAGGCTCGCGCGTGCCGCTGCACTTTTTTTTTGTTTTCCTTTGATGTTTTTCGCATATGCGCACATGCGCATATGCGCATATGCGCAAAACTTTTTGCCGGTGCGTTCACACTTCCTCCGGATTCCTCCCGCTTCTTCCAGTTCACACTGTTTGGAAGCGGGAGGCATGCGGAGGAAGGCCCCTGAACACCGGGAAAAACCGGTGTCCGGGTAAAGCGGAAGGAAAGCGACTGGGAGACGGGTAAGTACGCAACGGAGCCGACGGACAGATGCGCATGTCTGAACATGCTCCTTTCCTCCGTTTGCGAAGCGTGCCTGCCCCGCTTTAGATTGCCAGTCTGTCCTCAGCCTAGTAATATTCTTCCATGGAGGAGTTCATGCATTCTTAGGTTCCCATGGAATCCCACCTCAAGCAATATTCATGGTGATGTATTGATTATTTTTGTAAAGCATTTACAGTTACTCAAACAGTGTGATAAAAATCCGGACCACTGCCAGGACAACAGTTTTACTATTCATTAAGTGGAATATGCAAAATAAATAGAATAGGGAGGGAAAGGAACACAGGGGAAAATAGAGGAAGGAGCTCAGTCTTAGAGTTCTTAAGAGAGATCTGCTAATCTAGTATCCCCCATCCAATAAAAGTACTAATTTACTGGTATACTTCAGCAAAACATTTAATACCATACCATACCTTTCCTTTATTATTAAGTTCACATGACCAAAGATCTTAAGCATAAAACCAATATATCCCTGCAGAGCAAGACAGACAAAGCCAACAAAACATAACAGAATACAACCGAACAGACAAGAAGGTAAAATACCAACGCAATAAAATACATATATCTCATTAAAAAGTCTAAAAATTAGGTTTTTTAAAAAATATATAAATGTATAAAATTAATTTAAAAATATAAAACACAGAGAAATGTAAAATATAACAGTGGATCTATACAATTACTCATTAGGTCAGAAAGATAAATAAAAATAAATAAAATAAATAAAAAAGATAATATTCATTTCAGCAGTTTAAGGAGATCACTTTTGTCCAGTGTTTTGCAACAGATCCAGTTATTTTTGAATCAAGATCTGTTAGCAATAGAGGTACCGCCCAAGACTCAGCTGGAACATCTGGACCAATTTCCCACAAGGTGCTGCCCCAGCGTCCTTCTTCCCTTTTCCCCGATTGCATGCTTGAATTTCCCACTATTTGCCACGGGGCACATTTTGACCTGCAGCTCTGCCCAATTTTCCCTGAGGCTTCAGTGATCCTCAAAAAACAGGACCACTGAAGCCGCGGAAGAAATTGTGTGAGGCCGCAGGTCAAAATGTGCCCCATGGCAAATAGTGAGAATTTGATGCACACAATTGGGGAAAACTGAGGAATGATGCTGGAGCAGTGCCTTATGGGAAATCGGCCCTAGACAAAATAGGGGTAATCCAAAGAGCACTGGGAACAGTCCATTGATCACAAAACAGCAAAAGATGGTCTACCATCTCTAATGCACCAGACACACAATCACACACCAAAAAAAATGCTCTGGAAATGGAATTTTAGCATAGTCTCCTCTCAGTTCTTCAGTCAGCAGGACATTCAGACTGGCAAGCATAAAAGATTACCTATGGCTAGGGATTGTAAGAAGTCTGAAATATGAGGGGAGGGTCAGAGATGGAGGAATCCCGAGTACAGAAATAAAGCATACATGCCTTGCCTGGGCTTGACCTGACCATCCTTGATGCATCCTGATAATCCATTTTCCTGCCCATACAGAGAGAAAGGCCAATAAACTCATGCCTATTAACTACATACATCTCCTAAGCACTTTTAAAATTATCTTCCTTCAAAAAATGCAAAAGCTCCCCCCGGGCATTGGGCACTGAAAAAAAGAACTTTCAATCTTAGATTAAAGGCAGCAATTCAAGCCCTGGACTCCAATGAGCTCTGTGTAAACTCTACTGTAAGCGCAGTTCCTGCAACACAGCTAGGTTCTCCTGCCATCTGGAGAAGGAACTGAAGAAATGTATAATCTAGAGGCTTAGAAATACCTTTTATCCAAATGCCTGCCCCCAAACAAGACCTAAGAGATTATTTTAGTATTAAAAGTCTCAGTGGCTGCAGGTACATACTGACCTCCTTTTAAATAGAAAAACCTTAACAGAGCATTTGTATTGGTCCTAGCAATTTCAGTAGCAGAGTGAGCATGGGGTTTCCAAGGGAGATTATAGCTAAACATAACTGCCAGATATTTAAAATGAGCCACCTGCTCTATTTCCTCCCTCCTTGACAGGCTGTGGCTTGGTGGTAGAGCATCTTCTTGGCATGCAGAAGATCCCAGGTTCAGTCCCCGACACCTCCAGTTAGAGGATCTGCCAGTAGGTGATGTGAAAGTCTTCTGTCTAAAGAAGAAAGAGAATAAGAGATTGGATTTATACCTCACCCTTCACTACCCAAAGTAGTCTCAGAGCGGCTTACAAACTCCTTTCCCTTCCTCTCCCCACAACAGGCACCCTGTGAGGTAGGTGGGGCTGAGAGAGCTCTAAGACAATTGTCGTTGAGAGAACAGCTGGTACAGAGCTATGGCTTGCCCAAGGTCATCCAGCCAGGTGCAAGTGGAGGAGTGGGGAATCAAACCTGGTTCTCCCAGATTAGGGTCCACACACTTAACCACTACACCAAACTGGCTTTTTGGAAAAGATCATTGTTTTAGATACAATAATCAATAAATGCATTTAATACCTTACAAAGTCTGGCTTCTGACCTAGATAATAGGCTGTGTGATCTGCATGAATAAACAGGAATTTCATGCCCAGCCAATATAGGTGCATGAAGTGCTAATTTTTGAAGGTAAGAAGAAGAAGAAGAAGAAGAAGAGATTGGATTTATACCCTGCCCTTCACTCACTTGGAGTCTCAGAGCAGCTTACAAACTCCTTTCCCTTCCCCTCCCCACAACAGACACCCTGGCCGAGGACAGACTGGCAATGTAAAGCGGGGGCAAAGTGGAGGGAACTGGTGCGGGGGGGAAACTCCACGGAGCTGGCCGTTCATACTGGCCAGAGCAATGTGCAGTGGTGCCGATACGGAGCATTCAGACTGCCACGGAGCCGGCTCGCGCAGCTTGCATGCGCTGTTGCGCTTTTTTTGTTTTCCCTTTGTTTTCCCTTTGATGTTTTCCCTTTGATGCCTCCTGCTTCTTCCAGTTCACACTATTTAGAAGCGGGAGGCATGCGGAGGATGGCCCCTGAACACCGGTTTTACCCGGTGTCCTGTTAAAGCGGATGGAAAGCGACTGGGAGACGGGTAAGTGCAAAATGGAGCCGAGGGACAGATGTGCATGTCTGAACAGGCTCTTTTCTTCCACTTCCGACGCGGGGCTGCCCCGCTTTACATTGCCAGTCTGTCCTCGGCCCCTGTGAGGTAGGTGGGGCTGAGAGAGCTCTTTCCCAAGTTGTCCTTGAGGGAACAGCTGGCACAGAGCTATGGCTTGCCCAAGGTCATCCAGCCAGGTGCAAGTGGAGGAGTGGGGAATCAAACCCGGTTCTCCCAGATTAGAGTCTGCGCACTTAACCACTACACCAAACTGGCATCATGTCATTTACATAAAGATTAAAAAGCAGAGGGGCTAAGAGACAGCCTTGTTTGATGTGATGGCTCAGAGGTTAAGATGCTGAGCTGCGGACCAGAAGTTTGGTAGCTCAGCAGTTCGAGACCTGAGTGCTGCGTGATGGAGTGAGCTCCTATCTCTGGCCCCCGCTCCTGCCAACCTAGCAAGAAGGCAGGAAACTGCAAGTAGATAAATAGTTACCACTTTGTTGGGAAGGTAACAGTATTCTGTGTGCCTTGGTATTTGATCATGTCGGCCACATGACCACAGAAAAGTCATTCTCAATAACAAAAGACTTTTCAACACTGGAATATCCTGGTATACTACAGAGGTGTCTGCTCATCCTAAGAAAGTTATTATTATATTAATCAATGCCTGGTTCCTCTTTTTCTTTTTCATTCCATCTAGAAGGACACTCAAGTCATTAATTTACACTGTTTCAGGAGCTATCTTGACTCACCCAAACACTTGTGTCAGTGCAGATCTGGCTCACTTCAACCTAATTAAAGTATGATTCAGGTGGGTAGCTGTGTTGGTCTGAAGCAGCAGAACAAAGTTCAAGTCCAGTGGCACCTTTGGGACCAACAAAGTTCTATAAAAGATAAAAGGAAGTACTTCTTCACCCAAAGAGTGATTAACACATGGAATTCACTGCCACAGGAGGTGGTGGCAGCTACAAGCATGGACGGCTTCAAGAGGGAATTAGAGCAGATATAGAGCTATAGAGATATAGAGATATAGAGAAACATATAGAGCAGAAGTCCATCATGGCTACTAGCCACAAAGTATAGATAGGAACTCTCAGTCTGGGGCAAGTGACTTCCTGCCCCCCCTGCTGGACCTTTTGAGGGCACCTGGTGTTTTTGGCCACTGTGTGACAATGTTGGACTGGATGGGCCACTGGCCTGATCCAACATTGGCTTCTCTTATGTTCTTATTCAAAGTATAAGCTTTTGTGGGCGTGCAAACTTCTTCAGACGTTTATACCCTGAATAAAACTTTGTTGGACTTAAACTTTATTCTAATTAAAGTATGTTCATCATCTTGCCTCACCCAGGTTCTTTGTCGCCATGCAGATTTGGCTCACAATAGCCTAATCAAGGTATTACCCCCACCCAGGGCTTTTTTTGTAGAAAAAGCCCAGCAGGAACTCATTAGCATAATAGGCCCCACCCAACAGCAAAACCTCATTAGCATATTAGGCCACACCCTGACCGTGCAGCTCCCTCCCAGGATCGGCTTCCCCAGGTGCCCCGTGGCTTGCTGGGGTGCCTGGGGAACCTGAGGGGGGCAGTTTAAACTGCCTTCCCTCCCTGAATTGGCTTGGTTCCTCCAGGCACCCTTCAGCTTGTGAGGTGCCTGGGGAACCTGGGGAGGGGGGGATGCTGTAGGCGTGGCCAAGTTGGAAGCCAGCCAGAACTCCGTTCCTGTGCATTCCTGCCCCAAAAAAGCCCTGCCCCCACCAAAGTTTGACAACAGTTAGCTTTAAACCAGCCAGTGAGATTCAAGCTTTCTATCTTGGACAAATCATGTTCTTGGGAAAGTGGGTTCTGATGCCTAGCTATCAGACCCTTCCCCATAAAGAGACCATCCCAACTTAGTGGAAAGTGTGCCAGGTTTTCCCACTACCAGAATACCTCTGCAACTGTGTTGCAAACTCCTTTTGACAATGCACCTCACAAAAGTCCCGCATAACCATTGTCTCAAACCAGCCTGTAGAGGGAGACAGCCATAGAGAAAAAATTGCTTAGACAAAACTGCTCGCCATATTTTTGTTCTCTAGAACAAAACATGGAGGGAACTTTTGAACATTACATGGCAGACTCCCTCCCCCTCTCCCTCAGAGCCCTAGGTCTTCAAATTTCTACATATTGTCCTGTGGGTGCTATGCTATTGTGGAGAAGCAATTCTTAAACATCTGGGGTGCCACCTGAGCTTACATGGGAGAGGGACATTTTCATTTGTTCATAGTTTCCTCTTCCCTAGAGCCATGATGTATTTGGCTTTTTAGCAATCCTGTTATATTTCTAACTTTCTAAATAAAAAGAAGCAGTTAAAGCTGTAACAATAAGTCCTCTACACAACTCTCTGTTCACACAATCCTCTAAACTGTCATTGGAAGCATTGTGAACATACTCTCTTTTCCCTGTCTGACCTCCCCTTCTTACCCTGACTTTTACATCATTTTATCCCATTTTATTTCCTTTATGCCATTTAGGTACCAATCTTATACCACTAATGAAAAAAACAAAACAAATAAGATTTGTGCAAATTTAAAGGATAAAGTTTGTCACAAGGAAACTGGTGCAAAAACAAAAATTCACAGGTTCAGTTCGCCTGAGGAAGAAGCACAAATGAAACATTTTTGTTGTTGAAATAAATAGGTTGTAAAATTTAATATCAACCTTAGTTACCAGGTTGGAGGGAAGAAATGGAATGGAATCTTGGGAGCCATCCCACTATGACTGTTCCACTGTTAAACAAACCTGAAGCAAACATTGTGGGATTGTATCCAGGGATTATTTTGTGAGCAAAAATATGAACAGATTTTTTTTAAAAAAAAAACACCTGAGTTTTGTCAAAGCATAATTTATGAAAGAGAAAATATCAATAAGATGAGCAAGAATCTCTGCAATGATGTTCTGAACATCCAAGATTGTGTTTAAAAGGTTCTTCCTTAAACATCTGAGAAATTCTGATAGAAGTAAAGATACTCCCTCATATTCTCTGTTTAATTTCTTATTTTGAGCAGGGTAGCTGAATATGAAACTTAACCTAAAACATTACAATTTCAACAAGTTAAAAAAGAGGGGTGGAAAAACAAGGATTGGATGCTATCTCCTTTTCTGCTGGACCTTACCCCATTCTTGTTCTGTCTGCAGTCCCCATCCCCCTGGGCGCAAGTCTTGCCTTCAGCTCCGGTCTACATCCTCAAGTCTCACAGCCCAGACGTGAGTGCACTGCTTCTGAGGAGACCTGAACAGGCTTGCCTGCAGAGCGCAGGACAGTTTCAATGAGTTCAGTGTGGTTAGCAAAATTCCCTAAGGGATTTGACACACATTCAAGATGGCTGCCAGTCTCAGGAAAACTGAGGGTTGCCACTTAGCATGGTATTTTAGAATCATTGTGTAAGTGAGAAGAACTGTCATCTGAGGGAATTGACTTAATATGTTTGGTAGCAGATTAAAAGAACCTCTTCACTGTCCGAGGGTAACGCGGCAAGGATTGTTGCAACCATCTTGGCGCAAAGTAAATATAAGATCCGAAAGAACCTGTCAGTCCCCTGTGCGGCCTCTCAAGCATTAACGTGGAAATTCTACAGCCGTCGAGTTCATTTACTCTTGATAACAACCAAAGTCTCACTTGGCATTCTAACGCCCTATTTTTCGGCTTAGTTGGAAGCTGTCATGTGTGTGTTACCTTGAGCAGGGTAGCTGAATATGAAACTTGACTTCCCTACCTAAAATATTAAAATTTCAACAAGTTAAAAAAGAAGGATGGAAAAGCAAGGAGAAAGGAAAGACAATCACAACCATCCAAGAGGTCGCGTTATGTATTCCTTCTTTGCTGTAAACCCGAGGCTGCGCTCATCGTATCATTTATCTCTCACAACAGCTTAATTTGGCCTCCCTCCAAATTAAGAGGGAGATAAAGTCATTGTTTTGCTGTTTTCAAAAGAGATGCTGAATCTCATATGGATAAGGCAGTGGTGCAATGCACGAATACTAAATAAGAAAGAATGACTCTTCTCTCCCCCCCCCCCCCCAGCAACTGTGATGTAAGTGGAACAAAATTCAGAAGATATGTTATTTTCACCACCAAGGAAAATGCATTCTTTTTCTTCTTTCAAAATGATTTTCTTCTTTAATAGTGGTGTTGCATCCAGTATTGATTCCAGCTGTATGTATGTCTCCTACATCAAGCTGCTTTGATGCTTATATTGTATATGCCTCTGTAATAGTCTGCTGATGGCTTTTGTGTGTGATAAAACACATTCCTGTGAGCTTGTGTTGCTTTTGTTGCATTCTGCATGAGGGCGAAGAAAGAGAAAATAAATGGCCATAGGAAAAAAAGAGCATATTTATATTTGCCTGTGAAGTCTTAAAAACACAAATCCGGTGTCCATTCTATTGCTCTTTCCCTCTGAACCTTTGGTTCAAAATTCCTTGACAGTGGGTATGAGGGATAGCATAGCTTATTCCTGATGTGCATATGATCTATTTCTAATGTATTACTATTTATGCATGAGAATGGAAAGTAGTGGATTAAGAGGCTAAAGAATAAATTATAAAATAGCAAAAGGACAGACAATGACAACATTTGGTGAATATTTTTCTTTTTTCTTTTTCTTTTTTTAAAAAGAAAGATCTACTTGGAGGAATAAAAAATGTCATATATGACCTAAAGTTTGTCAAGCTTGGAACCCAGTGGATTGTGGCAGGAAGGAAATTAGAAAATTGAGGTACCACCACTAAGAAGGTCTTGTCACTGGTCACCATCCACCTTCCATCTGAAGGTGGGGGCATGCATAGCAGGTTCTCTGTAGAAGAGCTTGATTGATGGGAAGTTCATATGGGATCACACAGCTCTGTGTAGACCTCACTTCAAATCCTAATGAGGGCTGAAGCAAACAGGATTAACTCCAAAGTTGGAACACCCTCACCGAAGAGTTTCAACATTTTTCAGGTGTGATAGAAAAAAGAAAAGTGACATGATCAGGAACCTAGACCTAACACCTAGACCTAACCCATTAAAAAGCTACCCCAGTAGCTTCTTTTGTAAAAGGAAAAAAAATAATGATTATGAAACTACATGGATGTAATGTATGGTTGCACCCTTAATAGCGTAGAAAGCTGGAAGCCTAGTTGAAATGGATCAGTATGAGATGTCTCGTGAAGATGTACATGAAAATATGATGTCACCAAATAGTCGATAACCACCCTTCAATAAGGCTAAGTTAAAGACTTCAGTAAGGGGAAGCTGAAAACAGGTCTGACATTAGCCCATGTATCAATGTTCATTGACATTTCAGATAAGGACCCTATAACTATTCACACAAGAATCCCACTCATACCCTTGCCTGAGCCCAGTACCTTTCCCTGAGCCCAGTTACAATGCAGGGATTTGAAAAGGATGGAGTACAGTGAACCAAAGAGATCTGAGGGACAGAAACCAGAAAGTGAGTTTTGTGTGACTGGGAATTTGAGAGAGTTAAGAAGCAATGGGGTAGTGTTTGGGAGATGGAGGATAAAGTGAGCCAAGAGTAAGGCAGAGAGGAATGGAAACCATCATAAATTGGGAAGGGGAAAGGAAGGGAAGAGCAAAGGGTTCCCCCCTGCCCTTCTTTCCTCTCTTTCCTTCCCTTCTCAAATACCAACAACTTCCCAAAGCTATTTCTTCCATTGTGGCTGTTTTACAAACACAGCCAACCTCTTGTAATTTAGGGGTTTGTTTTCCCCCTCCCCTTTAATGTCATGGCCACAGAGGATTTGTTGTCACCTGCCAAGCTCATCTGTCTGCTGATTAGTATATTTCTCTACTTTCACATATGCAGGGAATCAAGACCTCATTCAAGACCATGACTTTGATCTAATCTGGCGTTTTGGAAGCCTAGACAGGATGCCACCTTCATTTCAAAACTATTTTGTCAAATCCCTAACTATAATTCATTTCCTTGTGCCAAGTCTTTGAAAATACAGAACACAATGCCAAGCGCTAAAAGTGTGCTTACATTTGGATGGATGCTTTTTAAAATGTATCCAATAATAAATTCGATTTTTTAAAAAAAAATAAAAGATCCTGGCAAGCTTTGAATATATTATTTGATCAACATCATTGAACCAGACTTTGAGATGCATACAATGGCTGCAAAATGAACAGAGAAATGAGTTGGAAGAGTTGTGAAACACTAGTTGGAAGCATTAGTTTGCTGAATGTCTCTAATCAGGCAAGACTTCAACCACAAAGGCATCTAATTTATTAAGCACCAATGTGTCACTCATTCATGAGTTTACCCTGTAATCATTTCTGCCAGTGTGGATGGGAATAATTAAATGCAATTCACAAATAATTATGCATCTCTACAAAAAAAAAAGTGTTATGTGACAGATTGTCGCACACCGTAGTAAACAATATGGGAAGAAAGACAGAGTGATGTGACACATGTCTGAAAGGAACAGGTTTTATTGGCACCCACTCTAAGGGTGCCCAATGTAAGAACGAAGCTGAAGTATGAATGAAGAGATGCAAAAGCCAGGTGAGAAATCCCATTAGTCTCAATGAAGATCTTTTGGTTTTCCTCAAATGTCCTAAAATGTTGACGAAGGCATCTCCACAATTTGTCCCGCATGTTTGTTAGATGAAATCTAGAATCTGGGCTTCCCTTGACATTCTTCCCATGGTTTGCCTATGGAAGAGCCTCTTGATTTGCTTCAGATTTCACTGTTGGTGACTTTTTGGGGACAACTCTTAAGATTAAACATCAAAGTATTTTTTAGCAAATGATGTCTATTGAGAAGCCTGTGGCTGGTGAGTTATTTGAGACCTCTGATTATCTACAAACAGGATGTTGTCTCCCTTACATAAAGGTTTGTTCAAAGATGAGATCATGACCCTGACAGGCAAGCTTTGCAGAGTGGACATTGCCCAAAGCAGCCTTTGCTTGGTGGCTGTTCCACAACACAGCTTGCTCCTAAATTTGGCATCAGTACTGGAATTCAGATGCCAAATGGGAGAGCTCCATTTTGGGGGGCCCATTTTAGCTTCTACATTCCAAAAGTTTCTGAACGATGTCACTGGAATCATGCCATATCCTAAAGGCTCCTGAACATGTCACAGCCTTCCACTGCACACGTTGCCCCTCAGATGACTTCCAGAATTCCCAAGTTCCCTGGTCATATCAGACCATTCAAGGCTTCTTGATACCCCAGATAACAAGTTTGTAATAGCATGTAAAGTGACTCTTAGGTTATAATTTCTCAAGTAAGTCAGTGTGGTGTAAGGGGTAGAATTTCTGAGACATGGATACAAATTCCCATTCAGCTATGAACCTCACTGAGTGATCTTGAGCAGTCCCTGTCTCTGAGCCCAATCTATCTCATGATGACAAAGGGAAAACAAAATATCAAGGTTGTGGGGAAACATACTGATATGAATTCCTCGGAGGAAGGTAAAGGATATTCAGAATGTAGTGATATGACACTGCATTTTCACTGAGTCAGCCATCAATTTAAATTTGACACACGTTTTCTACCCATCTAGGACACCACAAGCACACATTACATTTTACAATTAAGGTATTCATTATTATTGATGTTGCTGTGGTCATTGTCATCAGAGAAAGGAACCATATCTCATGGGTATAATGACATTTTGCATGGAGTTCTGCCTTCTCTATCCAAGTTCAATTTTGTCTATCTCCAGGTAAGGCTGTCAAGTAGCACTTAGTTGATACCAGATACTGTTTTTCTTCCTGATGCCCTGGAGAACTGCTGGCAGTCAGGGTAGGCAATGCTGGGCTAGGTGGACAATGATGTGTCCATGCACATTCTTGTTATTAGAATTTATATACTTTTAGCTAAGGGTCCTCTCCACATGCAGATACTTATTTCTGCAGATCAGGGGCATATGGAGGGTAAACAGATCTTTCAGCAAACTTGGGGCACTCCCCAGGTTTGCAGAAAAATCTGGTATGTTTAAAAATATATATACAGGGATGCTTAAATCCCCCCAAAGTAAAAGAGTGTTCCCTGTGCATGTGCAGAGAATGCACTTACCACTGGGAACTGTGGCGGGGGTAGGAAATGGCAGCTGCAAGGTAGGTTGGAGGCTGGGAGCCACACAGGGTTCACTGCAGCTGTTGGGGGGGAGAAGTCTCGGTGAGCCCAGCGTCTGGGAGCCACACAGGACTCACCACCGTGGCTGCTGTCAGGGTGGGGGGCTTCAGAGGGCCAGATGGCTGGGAGCCACACAGAGCTCACTGCCATTGCCACTGTGGGGGGGGGAGCCTTGGTGGGCCCAGCAGCTGGGAACCAGACTGGGCTAACTGCCATTGCTGCTGTTGCAGGCTGGAGAGATGCAGGCTGGACCCCTCTGGTGCCCCTCCCCTCCGCTCACCTGCTGGCACCCCAGGCAAAGTGGTGTCCAGCAGGGGCCAGCAGCATGGCAGCTGGCACCATGTGCCCTACCTGTTCGGCACTAGTGGCAGCTCTGCAGGGGGAAATGAGGAAGAGAGAGCAGCATCAGAAGGGGCCCCTGCCTGCCCATCTGCTGGGCTCACCTGTGGCCACCTCCTCTTCCACGTGGAACTCCTGCTGCTTCGGCGGGCTGGGAAGCTGGGATCCGGAGGGAATACCCTTCTTGTCTATTCTAATAACAATACAGCAAAGTTTGAAGCATAATACACTTTCCTACAACTTGGTGGCTTTTCTGCTAGAGGAAGACCCACTTAAATTGGATGAAAGTTTACTAGGCTGGAATAAAGTTTCAAAATTTGCGGAACAGAATGGCTGGAGACCTCCAATGATGATGATGATTCCTATATACATACTATTTTGAAGAATGCCATAAAGAAAGGTGTGTGCTTGTCTCAAAGAGCTTACAATAATCATTTAAATATAGTGTCGGGAGGAAGAGTGGAATTAAAATGGGAAGGACAGGTACCAACAAAGCATGAATGAAAGCAAAGTCAGTTGTATTTACTTTGACCGCAATCATACTCATTCACTTCTTGGATTTTCACCAGGAGGTGAATTATGATAATAGTTAAGTACTAATTCTTACCTTAGTTTCAGCTGGAAATAAGGGCCAAGCTTGTGAGCCAATGTTTTATCATAGAATAATAAAAACCTTTGCAGTCCAATTAAAGCCCAAGGTTGTGCTAGACCCACAATCACAAACACATACTTCAAGTTCTCATTTAATGGAGCCATGATATTTTGCATACGCAGGAGCAGCAATTGTGAAATGGTATTGTGACTTGGCAATGGCTCACTTGGGGAAACATGCCTTACCCATCAATATATTACGTGGGTTTCCCCTGCGCTACCTTTTTTAGGCAGCTTCGGAACATTACCACTTTCCGCATACCAAGACTGCAAACCTTCCAGAATCCTCAACATTCTTCCAGCTAGGTTTGAGAACACAATGTGCTACTCTAAAAAAACTCCATGAAATTTTCCAGAAATGCCACTTCAGCTTCTGTAGATCCACTAATTATAGAGGGAGACTAATTTGCCTGAATGCAAGAATCTTCTCTGTCATAATATTGCACCTCATTCACAGACATTGCAGCAAGAGAAACTCATGTTTTTCTCCCTTGGTACTGTGGGGGGGGGGGGGGAATTACCTTGGGAAACACACTTATCTAGGTGGCCTATCTGGGTGTAGCTGCCTGTGTTTCATTTCACTTCTACCAGTGGTTTATCCTTCTTTTTATTATTTCTATTCATGCTTGTGCCTCAAGAAACTGAGCTAGAATCCCCTTGCTAAAGAGAAAAAAGAGAGAGTGTTGCTTGGAAATTGTCAATAAAAAGCCTGTTCTAGACAAAGGTCCTGTTTAAAAAAAATAAATAAAAATCTTAGCATTTTAAATTAATGGCAGAGGCCTAGTCCTATGCTTGACACAACACTGCTTACATTGTTGTACATGTCCTTATAAAACACTTGAAAACGCTTGACAGGCTTTTGAGAGTACATGTCGGGAACTGCTGACAAATGTTCACAGGTGTACGTATAACCTCAAACTGTACAAGTTCCATAGGGCAAAATTTAAATAAAAAAAAAAAAAAAACAGAACTTGCATGATGACATGAGTTAGATTTCTTGAAGTCAAGACCCCCCAGCATAGAGGACAATGCACGATGTAACAGATACACACTGATGTAACAAAGAACAAAAGCGTGCAGCAGATGGTCTCTTCGAATGCAGTAAAGCAATTGGCTGTTGTTTGATACAACTTGGTGGTGAGCAAAGTCCAGCTTTTCTGGTCCACCAAGTGCCAAAGTCTTTCAGTGCAGTCCTCTTGGAACAAAGGGCAAACTGGGCATCGGAGAAACCAGGCTTCAGGCCTCAGCTTGAGAAATATAGACCTGCAAGTATACAATTCCAGTAATAATACCAGTCATATCAAATTTTCTCCCCCCTCCTTTCCAATTAACATTTCACATATACAAATTTCAGTTTTCTTATATATTGGGTTGCCAGATCTGGGTTTGATAACGCCTGGAGATTTGAAAATGGAGCCTGAGAGACCAGGGTTTAGGAAGGAGAGGGAACTTGGGAAGGTATAATGCCATGCAATCCACCTTCCATAACAGCCATTTGCTCCAGAAGAATTGAAATGAATGTTTTAAATAAATAAATGAGTTATGTAGCATAGAGGTTAGTTGTAATTCCAAGAGATCTCCAGCCCACATCTGGAGGGTGACAGCCTTAACCTTATAGAAGGTGATAAGAGCCCAGAATTGTATACAGCTCCCCAACAAACAGACTCTCTCTATGCTGCTAGACTCCATTCACAGTCTCCAGGCCTAGTGGGCTAAACAATATAGTTCCTGGGGGTTACATATGCACTCATACATTTACAGGTGCTTCCCTTTCCTCACTGACGCCTTCTTTTGAAACCACAAAAGTTACAATGTATTAAGTGTGGGAGGAATTACCAGCCTAAGAAGGACAGCTCTTTCATGGTTGCAGCTTACTCTTCCCAACTTTCCCAGCATGACTTTCTACTAGGGTTGATGAAAACTGCAATTTTAATGGGCTCCCAAATGGAATCAGAAGCCCGCAGCAACTGCAATTACTGTGTGTAATGTCTCCAACCATTCTGTTCACAAACCTTGGCAGGATGGCACAGCTGTTCAGAAGCTATCCTGTGTTCAGAGCCACCCCCATAGCCATTTACTTGTCTCATGTTGGGTTTGTGGCCTGGGGGAAGGAAGAAGAAGCCATGACTCAATGACAGAGCATCTGTTTTGCAAGGAGAAGGTCCAAAGTTCACCAAGGTTCCCAGCATATCCAGTTAAAGAGATCAGGGAGTAGGTGAAGTGGCTGAAGGCCCAGGTGAGCTGTTGACAATCAGAGTAGACAGTACTGACTTTGATAGACCTGTGGTTGGACTCAGTATAAGGGAATTCTGTATGTTCATCTGCTGGGCAACCCAATGGGTAGCAGAACCTTTGTAGCTATTGTGAATCAGATCTGAAGGGGGCCTAGCTCAACCAAGGGTTTCCCCACACATGTTCTTTCCATTGGTTGTGTGCCCGAATTGCGGTTTCTCCCCCTTTTCTGCATATGTTTTGCCCTCTCTACTGGTTGGTTGCTTCCTTGCTGTGTTTATTTATTTATTTAAAAAAGAAAGAGAAACATCTATGGAAGCTGGCAGCGACCACTAGAGAGAGCAAAACACATGAGGAAAAAAAATACAGTACAGGCACACAACCAACAGAAAGAACTCATGCAGAAAAACTGTAAGATTCCATGAACAGGGAGTTATATTTTTTTTTGAAGCTTTCCTACTAAGATTTTATTATCACTACTTTAAATCATGCAGGTCGTATTGAGTGAGATATTCACTTCCTTGTGAAGCAAAGGGAAAGACTGGTATTCATGGTAGGGGCCAGGAAATGCCTTCTTAGAAATTAGAACTGTCTTCAAGGGTTGCAGAGAGTGTCCTCATATTTCAAAAGAAAAAGAAATAACAGGAAATAATTTTTATAATGGTGAAGTATTCAAGTAGTACAGATAGATGGGGAAGTGCTGTCAACTCAGGACAAGATTCAAGCAAATACTTGCAGCTATCTAGGTTCGAATGGGAGGATTAAGCACATACTTAAGGATTCCCTATATACTCTTGCATTTCCATCAAATGGATTTGTAAGTGTCACTTTACACGTTTCCCAAATGCTGTGGTAAGTGTCCCATGTGTATCATTTCCCTGAAGATCTGTCTGGTGTGGGTTCTCATTTAGGAAGTATTGTCCTCTCTTCTTTGAGGATTATATTCAAAGCTCCCTCTAAACTGTGGAGTTGTGAGCAAAAATTCTACTTTGTGAGCTACTGGCATTAAAGTTGTGAGCAAGCAATTTGGCTACTGCATAAATTAGTTTGCTACGGAGCCATCCTTCCTTAGCTAAGACAAAAATGTGAGAGCCGGAGGCTAAAAAAGGGTGGCCTAGCTCATACTAACTCAGCTTAGAGGGAACACTGATTATATTGCATTGTTCCCTCCTTTCTTTTTGACAGTCATAGCCAATTCCCACTTTTTCTTTCAGAATTTCAAAATTTCCCTTGATTGACATGGTTTACTTTCTTTTCTATTTAAGGAAGCTAAGATCTGCGTAGGGGACATTCACATATGCACATTCCTCAGCAGGTAAGTACAGTATGAATGGCACTTGTGAATGCACGGTGACAAATTCTGCAGATGTACAATGTTTTTCAATGGATTTGGTCCAAGTATTCATCTGTGAGTGAATCTGGGCAGCCAAACCATGAGGAATCAAGTGATGAAGATCAATACACGAACCACCACTGGATCAGACCCAAAGTTCATCTAGTCCAGCATTCTGATTCCCTCAGCAATCACTCCCCACAGATATCTAGACACAGAGACCAAAGCCTTCCCTTGCCTTTTCAGCCTAGCAAGTAGTGCTCAGGGCTATGCTTTCTCTGAGAGCCAGTTTGGTGTAGTGGTTAGGAGCGCGGACTCTAATCTGGGAGAACCGGGTTTGGTTCCCCACTCTTCCACTCACATCTGCTGGATGATCTTGAGCAAGCCAGAGTGGTTCTCAAAAGAGCTCTCTCAGCCCCACCTGTCTCACAGGGTGTCCATTGTGGGGAGGAGAAGGGAAAGAAGTTTGTAAGCCGCTTTGAGACTCCTTTGGGTAGCGAAGGGTGGAGTATAAATCCAACATCTTCTTCTTCTCTTCTTCTCTGTACATAGAGGTTCCACTGAGCCATCATGACCAGTAGCTATGGATGGCCATTGACGAACCAGTCCTCAAAACAAACATTCTTCTTAAACTACATGCTGCAAAAATGTTAGACTATTCCAGCAATCAAAGCATACTGGATAATTTTAGCTGTAGTATAGTATGTACAGGCTGATACATCAGGAATGCAAAATGTTCATCCCCCCCGCCCTAAATTTGGCTTGTTTGCACCAGCAATTCACCCATGTGCTCAAGAACAGGATTCCTGTCCTTTTTTTTGGCAGAAACAGCCTCTCTCCTTGAGAGGGAATGGAAGACTCTGCCAGACTCCTTGCAACTATTGTACTGAGTATTTGCTTTCAGCAATAAATATTTACTTTGGATCTATTTTTCCAACAAATAAAAACAAACCTTCATTAGAAATGAACATCAGTAATTCCATAATTCTTGACAGTGGTCCAAGAGTTCTCTTAAATGGCCAATTCATCTCTGGACTTGGTATAAACCTAATTATATGTTTTTATTCACAAGACATATTGATGGCAAATGTTTTGAAATTTCATGGGGGGGGGGGGATCACCTTTGGTCCCGGTCACACAAGCGAGATAATCCGGGGGAGGCAGTGAGGCTTTTTGTGCCAGAGCAAAATGAAGTGTGGTATCATGATCACACAGAGTTTTGTAGATGTGGGTACAGCCTGCCATTGTGTGATCAGATGCAACTGCGGGTGAGTCAGGGGCTTTTTATACCATTTTTTCCTGATTCACTTAAATAGAATCACATCTCCACACTGAGGGCTTCCTGTGGCAGGAGAAAAAACAACAACAATGGCATGGCATCGGGATAGCCTGATCAGATTATCCTGACACCATGAGTGCACACTGGAGCGATCACACAGGGGAAAGTCTGTGTGTGGCTCGTAGCAACCCGTTTCCTACTGGACTTTCTCTAGTGTTGTTGTTTTTTTTACTCTGCATCTTTGGCAGGGTGATAACAGGTTGCCGACGGGTGTGGGACAGTTTCCAGATGTTTTTGTGTGATTGTGCCCTTAAAATCTGGCTGGCATTTGTGCCTATGATGCGGCTAATTCTGCGAGTGATCAGGACCTTTGATTATTATCTCCCACTCATCTTGTTGAAATATGTGTGTCCCTTAGTTTCTGGTCAGAGATTGGCAACAGAGAGATTGTGGTGGCAAACAATAAGAATAAAGACCTAGATAAATCCAGCAGTAAATGTCATTCCAAAAACAAGGAAACACACACGTATCATTTCCATTATAAGAATATAGCAGCTAATTCAGGAATATAACACACACACACACATAGACATACACATACACAAAGGAATAACCTAACAAGTAATTTTTTAAAAAAAAATTGTTCACATAAAGCTGCTTTATTCTGAGTCAAACAACTGATATGTCTAGTTCAGTACTGTCTATCCTACAATAGCTTTCTGGAGACACAGGGAGAAGAAAGATCTTCTCAACCCATTCTATCTGACATCTTCCAAATGGAGATGCTAGGCTGGGCCACGGAGAGGAGAGGACCAGGGGGACAAAGTTCAGTGAGCCTATGTGTATCCGGTTTTTTGAATTCCCAGTTTTCATTTTAAAATGTAAACTCTAGTCCTTTCCATCAAGGAAATATGTCTTTCCCTTTATATCTCAGCAAGGGGGTTTACTAAAAAAAAAAAAAAGTGGGGGATTCAGAGATCCAGGCACCCACATTTGTTATAGCATTGTATAACAATATTCTATTGCCAATTTAAATAATATTCTGTGGCAGGGGGAGGAAATGGCTGCAGGAAGGACAATCTCAGGGAAAAGCTGGTGGATTTGTCCGACATGACTCTTTTCCATGGAGGAGGAGGAAGAAGAGTTGGATTTATACTCCGCCCTTCACTCAGCGTCTCAGAGCGCCTTACAAACTCCTTTCCCTTCCCCTCCCCACAACAGACAGCCTGTGACCCGTTTTTCACATCTCCAGTTTTCTTTCCCCGATAAGTATTTTTTGCATTGTCATAAGTTTGCTTTTTTATTTTGGATGAGTACAAATATTTTAAAGTATGTTTTCATTTGAGTACTTTTTGAAAGAGACTGCTGGCATTCCATTCAATGTGTCTTATTCCCAAGTATCTAGTGTCTCATTTGTATTTAATTTAAATTTTGCAATCTGCACATTTTACAATCAGAATTAAAATGCATTTGTGTACCTAATTCTCAATAGTTCCCTCTGTGTGAGGATACTTATTTCCTCAGATAAGGGGCACACTCTCCCCCAAGGTTTTTCTATGGACTCAGGGGGCTCCGTGGTTCTGCAGAAAAATCCAAAACATTTTAAAAACAACAACAACAACCAGGGAAGGTTGAATTCCCCCACAATATTTTGAAGTGGCCGCTGCAGGAATCTACTCCAGGCCCTGCGGCATCAACAATGAGAGATGGGGGGGGGGGGGGAGAGAGTAAGCAAAAGAAGGACTGGAGTGCTCAGATTGGGAAGGATTCCACCTGCAGTATGAATGGCTAAATAGCAGGAGGTTTGGAGCCAGGCCTGGGACTAGGATTGCCCGCTCCAGGTTTGGAAATTCTTGGAGATTTTGCAGTGAAATCTGGGGAGTGCAGAGTTGGGGAGAGGAGAGACCTCAGTTGGATGTAATGCCACAGAGTCCACCCATTTTCTCCAGGGGGACAGATCTCTATTTTCTGGAGTTGTTGTAATACTGGGGGATCTCTAGATCCCACCTGGAGGCTGGAAAATCTAGGCCTAGCAGCACCCTCTGGGTGACTTGAGACCACCTGACTTGCATGATTCAAATAGGCCTGGCTGCTTGCTACTGTTCAACAGCAGCCACATTATGAAAGTCAGTGTAATATAATGGTCAGCGCTTCAGAGTAGGGTTTGTGAGACCAAAGTTTAGATCCCCATCTTGCTGTGGAGGCTCACTGGGTGATTTTGGACCAGTCACATACTTTCAGCCTAACCTACCTCACAGGGTTGTTATGTGGATAAAAAAGAAGGAGACAATAATGTAAACTGCAATAATGTAAGACCATAGTTTTCCTCAGTAGAAGTTGTGGGGGAAAGGAGACGGATAGCTGAAAACCGAGGGGCAGATAAAGGTAGGTTGGCTGTTGAGATAGGGATGCCATTCAGACAGATATAATGGCCTAGACTCCACCCTCCAAAGCAGTCATTTCCTCCTGGGGAACTAATGTTGCCAACCTCAAGGTGAGGGCTGGATATTTCCTGGAATTACAACTGATCTGCAGATGACAGAGATCACTTTCTCTGGATAAAATGGCTGCTTTGAAGGCTGGAGTTTGTGTTATTATACCCTGCTGAGGTCACTTCCAAGCTCAAACCTCATCCTCCCAAGGCTCCACTTCCAAATCTCCTGCAAATTCCCAACATGGAGCTGGCAACCCTGAGAGGAACTGATCTCTGTATTTGGGCAATCCGTTGTGATTCCTGGAGAGTGGCTGCTGCCACTGCTGCTGTGGGGGGAGGAAGTAGGTGGGAGGCCAGGAGAGTGATAGGGACAGAAAGAGTGATGGGTGGGGGCAGAAAGGAAGTGACAGGCATGGAAGGGAGAGAGAGAGTAAGAAAGTAGCAGGAAAGAGAAAGGGTGAGAGAGAAGAAGGGGGAGAGGTAAAGAAGCAGAGGTGGGGAGAATGGGATAGCCATTCCCACAAGTTTCTTATGGGTCCCCACTTCTTCTTTAATAATCCTGTCCCTTTTCCCTTACTGTTTCTTACCTAATGGCAATTATTCTATTCATGATATCAGGAAGTTGAGTGTTTTCTTTTGTTATGAGGACATTTGGTTTGAATCAGGGTCATATGGGGCAGCCTGGATATAATCTTTGTCCAGGCTCTTGTCACCCTGGTGCCAGGAATTGAACCAGGGCCAACTTCCACGCAAGACATGGGGATTTGCTCATCAGCCCCTGCCTTCATTAACATCACATCTGGAAAGATATTCCACTGTGAAGGTACCACCACAGAGAATGCTATGCTTCTAGTGTGGACAAGTTTACCTTCCAATGATAAGAGTGAAAACAATACCCTATTAGATACGTATAGGCATTTCATTTGATGATTTACACGAGAGGATCATTTTTTTTTTTTTTAAAAAAGGGATCCATGAATATGCAACTTTTGCTTGTAGGTTGCTGTTGTGAGCATTTTGTTCATTGGTTATTGTTGCTGTGGCTCTATTTGTTTTGTTTCTTTTATAGCATTTTTTTCATCATTTGTATGGCATTTCAGTGCCCTCTCACTTCTTATGGCTCATCACCTTTCATTCAACTACAACCACCGGGTTAGCTTGAGCAGCCCTCCTTCCAACCACCAGTTACTCTGGGTCCCCTTAGCTGCTCAAGTATTAAGCCTCAACAGCCACTTCAGCCAATTTTCCTGGACAGAAACAGAAGTTGGACTGGGACAGCCAAGCTAGCACTGGCAACTGGTGGGAAGCCTCCTGGACAGGGACATGCCAACTGACATCATTCCAATGTCATAAGTCACTTCTGGTGTGTTCCCGGAAGTGATGTCATCATGTCAGTGTGACACTCTATGATTTCCCCTGAACTCTATGGTTTACATGTATTTTCCCCCATTTCCCCTCCTCTGCCCTATTCCACTTTTCTTTCCTGTGGGGGACTCAACACAGCTTACAACGTCATTCTCTTCTCTCCTCCTCCATTTTATTCTCACAACAGCAAGGCTGTGAGGAAGTAGGTCTGAAAGAGAATGACTGGCCTGTGTTCACCCAGTGCGTTGCCACGACCAAACTGGAACCTGAACATGGGCATCCCAGATCCAAGTCCAGTATTCCAACCCATTTGCCACATTGGAACTTCGGGCTTAGTTCTATTCAAATCAGACTTTGCAGGAAATGATTAGAGACTAGGCAATCCAGAGCAGTGACCCAGCAGACACAGCCTATCAATGAAAATTCACCGCCAAGAAATGAATGAATCATTGCCTGACTGAAGGGCGGCATCTCCTCTCTGTAGGGATGTATGAATTTATGCACGCAGAATCCTGAAGAAAAGGAAATGGCTCAGCGAAATCAGCACCTGTGGTCTTTGGCCTAATATTTATAATGGGAAGGCTGGCCTCTGATTGACCACCTAGTGTATAATCATTCTGTAAATAACCGTGGCCTGCTATGCAGTGGCGCAAAGCCAGTTGGCAAAATGTTATCCGAGGCCTCGTACCTGGCTTCCCATTATTAGGCCACTGTGGCCTCTTAAGCATAACATTTAAAATGAGTGGCCTCCGCACAGCATAGAGTTTAATTTGTATTTATGCAATCAGCCAGAGGACCGGAGCTGTTTGCAGGTGGGATGCTTACTGCTTCCGTAATTCATTATCTTCTGAGGCTCAGTCTTTTAAAGATCCAGCTGTTTTAAAACTAGGTTTGATGGCACATCAAGGGGCATCCTTAAAACAGCTCCCAGAAGAGGTAAACCTCTCCAAGTCCACCGAGGCCTCCTATGCACATATTTTGTGTGTGTGTGTGTGTGCAGTTCAGCTCCACGGCAGGCCTTTGAAAAACGTATCCCCAGGTACCTCATTTTCTCCACTCTTCTTGTTTGGCAGTATGTCTCATTTGCATTTACACCTGCCCAATTACAAGGGAACAACTCTGCCCACCGCTTCTGAGGCTTTCCACTGCCCGCTCACTGAAGCAAATGCAAGGGGTGGTTTTTGTGCTGGGATCTGAAACCAAGGGGTCTGTCCTTTGCACAGGGGTGTGGGGAATGCAAGTGCACCTCCAGCAAGAAGAACTGGGGCATAAAATTCATCGCTGAAAAATAATTGAACTTCAGCATCATTTTTTTTTAAAATCCCTCAAAATTTAAGGATTCTCTGAATGGTAGAGTCCAGGTGGGTGGAACCAAGCTGGGACAGGGAGGCCGCTGGGAAGGTGAGCAGTTTGTTCCATTTTCAGCAAATCCTAGAATGAGGAGATGGAGCTTGGGCTGCTGCTAGGGGAGGGGAGAGACGGAGAAGGAGGGGAGGGGAGCTAAATGAACCAGGGGACTTCTCTAGTGTAACAGCACACACCAAGTACTGAGTACGGACAAGTAACAAGGATTTTACAGGCCATACAGAGAAGTGTCTGAATTATATGTACATAAAAAGACTATTGTAATAATGAGGGAAACTGAAGAAGGGCTAAAGTATGCAAATAAAAAAGCAAAGGGGAAAAAAATGATGCATTTTACCATGGCACATTCCCACGATCACTTTCTCTCTCTTTTATTCCACATGCCTTAAATCTTCGAAGTGTGTAGCCTCATTTAGGTTCCTCAGAGCTGCATTCCATCAAGAGAAATTACATTGTATCTCTGAAATAGTGACAAATATTGCAGTCTAACAGGCATCTTGCAAGGCAGTAACACATCCGGCTTTAATTCACATGGGGGGGGGGGTTCTTGTTGTTTTCTCCTGCTCACATCCCAGAGCCCTGTTTATCTTACTTGGAAGCAGGCAAATGCCGGGAGAGAAAGGAAGTGGTGGGAGTGGAAGAGAGCAGACCAGTCCTACATATGGCTACTCAGAGATGTAGCCTACCTTGCTCAATGAGGTATACCCCCAAGTAAGTATATATAGGACTCCAGCCTTATATCCAGAATATATAGGACTCCAGCCAGTTTGCACCTGATGGATGACCTTGGACAAGCTGTAGTTCTGGCACAGCTGTTCTTGAAAAAGAGCAGTTTCTGTCAGAGCTCTCTCAGCCCCACCTACCTCACAGGGTGTTTGTTGTGGGGAGGGGAAGGGAAAGGAGTTTGTAAGCCGCTCTGAGACTATTTTGTACAAACAGGACAACACAAACATTTTCTAATTTTCATACTTACAGAGTGGCCTTTTGAGGGTATGTACGCTGAGCTGCAGACCAGAAGACCTGTAGTTTGGCAGTTTGAGACCTGAATGCTGCATGACTGAGTGAGCTCCTGTCTCTGGCCTCAGCTCCTGCCAACCTAGCAGTTCTAAAACAAGAAATTGGAAGTAGATAAACAGGTACCACTTCGGTGGGAAGGTAACAGTGTTCGTGCGCCTCGGAGTTTAGTCATGCCGGCCACATAACCACAGAAATGTCTTCAGACAGCCCTGGCTCTTTGTCTTGGAAACTGAAATGAGCACCGCCTTTTAGAGTCAGATTCGACTAGCTTTCAAGCAAGGGAAACCATTACCGCAGAGGCGTCAACTTTTAAAATCCCGGGGGGGGGGGGGCTCTTGTGTGCGCACGCTGGGACCATGTCCCCGCCGCCCCCCCTGGGACTGGCCTAGCCTGGCCAATCCTGCTTCCATGGGGCCAGCTGGGCAACTGCCCAGCCAGCCAGGTCAGTCCCGGGGGGGGGAGGCGGCGGCGGCAGCCGCCGGCGGGCGGGCAAATGAGGCGGCAGCCCGCGCCTGCCCTGCCGCCTCCCCCCCGCCTGCTCCTGCCTCTGTTCCTCCGTCCAGCATGCTGGGCATTTGCCCAGCTGGTTCCTGGATGGAGGGAGGGAGGAACAGAGCAGGGGGAGAGGCGGTGGTGGTGGCAGCCGGCCAGCCAGCCGGCCTGGGCGCTCCATTTTTCCGGGGGTGGCTGAGGCCCCCCCCCCAGGAAATTTCGGGGGTGGCTCGAGCCCTTGAGCCCCCCCCCCCCCCGTAGTTTACGCCTATGCTTTACCGTTACCTGTACTTGAGTGAATTGAAGCTGTCTAGCTATGGGAAAAAAATGTGTTTTTTTTCCTAAATGTTGACCACACATATGACTTTGAAACATGACAAAACATGACAGATCATCCTGAATTCATTTTTATCTGAGCTGCCTGTGCAGTTGCCAACATCCAGGTGGGACCTAGAGTTCTCCCAGAATTACAACTGCTGTACAGACCTCAGAGACCAGTTCCTTTGGAGAAAAAGGTGACTTTGTGACATTGTATTCTGACATTATACTCTGCTGACATTATACTCTGCTAAAATCTCCCAAGAATTTCCCAACCTGGAGTTGGCAAATCTATATGTGTGAGATAGCTTGGCAAAGATGTCATGGCCATTAGCCCCATCCTTTTCTTAGGCTCAGTACAAAGTAGTATTTTATCATGCCAGTTTGGGACAAGATCATTTCCCCTTTTCTGTCTTAACTTTAATTCAATCAGACATACATCAGTTTCACTTGATTTACTAAGGAGCATAGTTATGCCAAATCTAAATAAACCTTCTATAAATTACTAGCCCTGACTTGTATAGCCCAGGCTAGCCTGATCTTGTCAGATCATAAAAGCTAAGTACAATCGGCCCTGGCTAATATTTGGATGGGAGCAGGGGTCATTTCATAGAAAAAGAAGTGCAGGAGATTATTAGCATAACTTATTTGCATATGCCACACCCCCTGACATCACTGGAAGTGTGTCAGAAGGCAACACCCACCACTTAGGCTTCACCCCCAAAATTTCCAGGTATTCCCCAACTCAGAGCTGGCGAGCCAGCTTTACACGTTGACTAAGGACACTTTAGGTTTCCTCTGCTCTTGCAGGGAAGCTACCCCACAAGAAGCATGGAAATACAGATCAAGTTAGTATGCTTTTGCTTTTTTCCACAGCACATCACCATATGTGCCCACTCCTGGGCTTGTTACTCCCAGAACAGTGTTCCGGCACATTCCTACTCAAAATGACCCCTGGATGGGAGACCTCCAAGGAATACCATGGTCACAAGATAGAGGCAGGCAATGACAAACTACCTCTGAATGTCTCTTGCCTCAAAAGCCCTTGTTCTGAAAGAAATCATATTCTGGTCTGTTAACTTGAAAAAATCCTCAGTATATTCCTGGGTGAAAAACCCAGCAGTGTGGTCACCTCAAGTTTAAGCAGAAAGCTAGTTGTACTTGTTGTCCTGTCCTGACTTGGATAGCCCAGACTAGCCAGATCTCATCAGATTTCAGAAGCTAAGCAGGGTTGGCTCTGGCTAGTATTTGGATGGGAGATCCAGGGAATACCAGGGTTATGATATGGAGGCAGGCAACAGCAAACCATCTCTAAACATCTCTGCCTTGAAAACTCCTAGTTCACTATAACTCAGCTGTGATTTGACAGAAAAAAATATATAATTGTAAGGTAGTATGTTTTGTGTAACAACCGGCCTGCCATGTGCTCCCAGGTAATGGCGCCCGCTGCACGGCCAGAGCACATGGTCAGGCAGAGAGGGGAGCTTGAATCTGGAGGAACAATAGACATCCAGATTCAAAGCCTCCACCAATGTGGGACCTAGGTTCTCCCTGGGGAGCCAATGCGGCCAAAGGCTCCTCCAGGGATCCTATGACAAACATGTGCATATGTTAAGCCCCTATCAGGTCTTTTGGGTGCAGCCGGAGGTGTGGCTCCGGCCAGCATATAATGAGGGCCATGGAGCCCTGGAAGCATGCTTGTTCTGACCATCTACTGGGCATGCTGAATCACTCAATAAAGGCTTCATGATTTCACTGTTCCTGGTCTCCCGAGTCCAGTACTCTTCAATAATAAATATAAATTACTGGAAAGGCTTCTGCAGAAACACTCGGACTGGACAGGGGTTTAAACTAATTTAGGCTGCCATTTGTGACTGACTTGGTTGAGAGTAATCCCAATGAACTCTATAGGATTTATGTAACCATGAATAGGATCACAATTTCAGAGGGCAGCCATTTTGCAGTGCAGTCCCAAGGAGAGTTTCTCCAGTCTAAGCCCATCAAAATGAATGGGCTTAAATTGGAGTAACTCTCCTTAGGATTGCACTGTTGGTCTGCAGTGGAGCAGCTAGATTGGAGTCCAGTAGCCCCTTAGAGATCAACAAGATTTTTGAGGTAAAAGTTTTCAAGAGTCAAAGCTCCCAACATCAGATACCATCCGATGAAGGGAGCTTTGTGTACTGATGCAGCCCTCCCAGGAGACAAGAGCTGGGGTTCAGCAGGCCAAATCATGGGCAAGGTTGCAAAGAGTAACCATGATCCAGTCCAAAAGTCAGGGGTTCCAGAGAGCAGGTATGCCAAGTCCATTCTAGGGTCAAGGGATCCAGGCAGCAAGTCCAAATCCAGTCCAAGGTCAGGGGTTCCAGAAAAGCCAATAGTCAGGTCCAGTCCAAGGGTCAAGATTCCAGTGGTCTGGTAACAGCAAGATCAGTGGTTCAGTAGCAATGTGTACTTTTTGCATCCATGAAACTGCTGCTTCTCCTGTCTGATTTGATAGCTAAGTCTTAATGAGCTATACTCCCAGTCCATTCCTTGGCACTTATCCTGAAACTACTTATCCATCTTGTCAGTTGACAGCTGACAATGGGCCATGAGTCTTGCATCCCTTCTCCTTTCCTGCAATTCTGCATGCCTCTGACAGCATCGGTGATGCAGGGGTATGGGTGAGCTAGGTGGTCCAGGAGCGGCCTCTGAAGACTTGTTTACTGCTTCAGAGCTACAAGGCAATGGCTCAGTTTCAACTGTAGGCTGTGACTTCTGATCAGCTGGTAACCTCATCTCTTATTGCTTTCCTCCTGGCTCAGAACCAGCTGCAGCCAATTGTTTGCTTACTGGCTGAGGGATGGCTGCAAGCAGCTCTTTGTCAAAGGAATCTGTACATCAATAAATGTTGGCAGTTAGAGTCCTGTTCACATTTTAGAGTGAACATGTACACAATCTGGTATGTATGTGCATACAACTGTTTGTAAAAAAGAGCTAGTATGGTCTCACTTTACAAACAAAACTGGGGACTGGCGCCTGGACAAATGTGCAGTTTCAACCACACATTCAGCTGTATGTGCATTGGATGTAATATGAGAATTAGTAAATGCACATAAAAGGGGGGAAAATCAAGTATACAGTATACACAGATTGTATATGCATTTACTATAACTTGTGAATAGGGCTCAACTGCCTCAGGGAGGCCTTCAAAGCAGGTCACCCACACTTGCCCCCCCCCATCTAGTATATGGGGTAGAATGCTTCAGAACATAAAGGTTCCATTTGATAGACATGCCCTTCATGAACAATCACCTTTTGAAGCCATCAAAGTTGGACTCCATCCCAACACGTTATGGCAGCAAATTCCATAAAACATATGTTTTGTGAAGTGGTGCTTTCTTTAGTATTTACCGGTAGCTGCATGCTAAGTGCTCGAAAGAACAGACTGACAGTGGGATTTCTGGGAACAAAAAATAAGAATAGCAACTGTCCAACTGCCTCTTAAGCCACAAAACATATTTTACTACCATTCGCTGCTGTTTGCTTCCCTTTAATGTGGTTTGAATTGGGACACTGCAATGAATCTGGAGGATGAAGACAAGACTGCAATCTTTACAAGAATTCCACCCTTCTAAGTCCTTTAAAATCAATTGGCTTAGAAGGAGTGGGCTGTGTTTAGGATTGCAGTGGGGCCCCCAAATTAGTCCAGTAGGAAAGAAACCAAGGGAAAGCAAGGATCCTGTGAACCTGTCCTTCGAAGAACAGTCTGCTATGCTGCAGGGCTCCTACCAACCTACATCAGCTTTTCTTTTAGCCCGTCATTTAGCTTTCTCTGTATTCATTGCTCTAGGATGGTCTTTATAACTAGCTCAGCTTCTCCAGGCAGCCAGTGGCTCTTGGTTTAATCTGAGAATGTAGCCTTCCTAGTTCTGCCAAAGGCTCCACAAGTATATTTTTCTACTTCACTCCGGGAATGTTACAGCACTGTTCTATCTTGGCCTCTTTGACCAATGGAGGAGGGAGATCCTGTAACTTTTCCCTTTCATGTGTACCATTTTCCTCTGAACATGTTCACCTCTGCCTAGTTGAATCTGAAACAAAGTCCTTCCAGGCTACAGATTTTTTAAAATCAATCTGACAAACAAAGAGTTTGAAAGGCAGTTAATTTGGGGCCGAATGCCGGCAAGTCAAAAAAAAAAAGATGTAAGCGCTGGATATCCTCAGATCCTGTCAAGAGAGACCACCAAAGGGAATCAAGGAGTATAAAAGACAATGACCCCAAAGGCAGCTACAGAAATAGCACTTTAGGACTAGAAGATATCTTCAGGGAGTATGAAGAAGCTAAAGAGAGCAGAGCAAAGCCCAAGTACTGCCCAGGGTGACACCTTGAGAAAATGCTCAGAGAGCTGAGCAGTAGGCAGAATTACAAGGCCTGTCATCTCCAATCTGATGTTGGTCTGTAAGGACTATGAAGGAAATTAATACACATCCCTGCTGACAGATAGGCAATACTCATAACTAAAAAGGAAAGAATCTATAGTTAGATTTTGTGCATTACGTCCTTTTTTGAGATGGCAATCTGGTTTTCTATATTTGTTGATGAAAATAGTGTTGTTTAACTATATTTAGGGATAGGAGCATGTGGGTTCAGGAAGAGAGGGTTTCTGCTATTTCAAGAACCAGGACAATTTGATAGACAGCTGAAGATCCAGGTTTTTTTGGTATTGACAGGGACCAGGAGTGGCCAAGCTTGCTTAATGTCAGAGCCACATAGAATAAACATCAGATGCTTGCAAGCCACAAGACATGAACAAATATAACATGTTTTTTATTGGAAAATATGCAAGTTTGATTTTTATTAACATGAAATGAGACTAATAACAAAAAGGGTAAAAGCAGATATTGATAATGATTGCCAAAGCAAGAAGCAAAAAGGTCCAGAGAGAATATTTTGCAGGTTAAAAATCATAATTAAAACATGGAGCTCAACATCTCAGGAAGTACTTCTTCACCCAAAGAGTGATTAACATGTGGAATTCACTGCCACAGGAGGTGGTGGCGGCTACAAGCATGGATGGCTTCAAGAGGGAATTAGATAAACATATGGAGCAGAAGTCCATCAGTGACTATTAGCCACAAAGTATAGATAGGAACTCTCAGTCTGGGGCAAGTGATGCTCTGTGTTTTTGGTGTTTGGGGGGAGCAACAGTGGGAGGGCTTCCTGCCCCCACTGCTGGACCTTCTGAGGGTACCTGGTGTTTTTGGCCACTGTGTGACAGAGTGTTGGACTGGATGGGCCACTGTCCTGATCCAACATTGGCTTCTCTTATGTTCTTAAGTTCTTATCTGATGTCTGCATCAGTCACCATCTTGGATCTACTCACTGATAATGATATTTATTTGTCCAGTGATATTTGTTTGCTAATGATATTTAGTTTCCCCAGCCACCCTGCCAGGAGCTACATAATATGTGTGAAAGAGCCGCATGCGGCTCCCAAACCACAGTTTGGCCACTCCTGACAGGGACAATTTTGAATTTCTCATCCATAGCATCTCACCATCCAAATTAAAGTGTTTGTTTCAGTTCTCCATGTGTGAATTAATTTTTTTTCTTCGTTTTTGTACTATTTCCTGTTTCCAAATCCCTCCAGCGAAATGCATTGTTCATTGTTATTTGTGCATCAACAAGTATAGCCTGCATCATATGGATGTTATACAACTGATATAAGGACTGGATCCAGACGAAATTGGCCATTTCCACCGATTCCCACCAATTTCCCTTTCTGCTGCAGACCTCCTCCCCTCCATGTCATACATACAAATTGTGTTTTATAACCATAAACAAGTATTCAGAATCCAAGCAAATGCACAGAACAACCAAGAGTGAAAGCAGAGAGCCCAAACAACTGACAAAAAAAGCACAAAGAAATATTTAAAAGGGGAAAATAGGGAACATCCGTTCATTCCTATTAATCGATCAAGCACTGAAATTTTCTAGGGCAGACCTAAAACTTGCTGGGTGACCTTATTGCTCAGTGTGGCCTATCGTGCAAAGCTGTTATTAGGACAAAACAGGATACACCCTTTATGAGTCTCTGGGTCTTGGTTCTTTACAGAAAAGGAGCTATGTGTAAAATGTAAAAATTACTATTTCACAAAAGGGCAACTGAATTGATTGATTTGATTTTTTAAAAAAAAAATTATCCCGCCCTCCCAGCTGAGGCTGGCTCAGGGTGGCTTACAAGCAAGGTTAAAATCCAATAATAACACATATAAAACATGACAGTAGTTAAAATAGATACAGTGTTAAAACCAAACAGTCATAAAGTGCTAGGATAAAATCTTCACTTTGGGCATCAGCTCAATTGGTCTGCATATTTTGGGGGTTTGACTCGGGCAATAATTAAGGGACTAGCGGATCAGGGCACTTCCACCAAAGATGTCAGTTTTTGTTAGTGATGGTACTAATAATCGTGGTGGTAGTGGTAGTGGTAGCAGCCCCAAAAGCCTGGCAGAAGAGGTTTGTTTTACAGGTCCTGTGGAACTGTAAGAGGTCCCCGCAGGGCCCTGATCTCCTCTGGGAAGCTCATTCCACCAGAAGGGGGCCACTGCCAAAAAAGCCCTGTTCCTAGTTACCACCAGCCTGGCCTTCTTAATGGGAGGACCAGATGATTCTGAGTCCCTAATCGCAGTGCTCTCTGGGGTACATATGGGGAAAGGCAGTCTCACAGGTAGGTAGGACCCAGGGCTTTAAAGGTCAAAATCAGCATCTTGAAACGGATCCGGTCTGCTATAGGCAGCCAGTGCAGTGCCTTTAGCAGAGGCTGGATATGCTCACAAATAGGGAGCCCCATCAACAGCCTGGCCATGGCATTGTCACAGGTTTGCACTTTTTCTCTCTCCAAAAGGTGGATTTTGTTTTTAAAAGGAACAGTCCATCTGCAAGGAGAGAATGAAAGTGGGCTGTGTGGGAGGAGGTGTTGGTCACCAATCTTGAAGCCACTCTGCCAGAGGAAAGCTAATGCTTTTTTAAAAAGGCCTTCACATTCAGAAAACTTCTCTATCATGCAAAGTTAGTAAAGTTTCCATGTTTTTTGCATGGTGTTTTAAAACTGAGATCCCTGTTACAGCTGCATTGTAAGAAGGGCTTCCAGGTGAGGCTGACAAGTGGGCAGGGGACACACTAGGAGGCTCCAGGAGAGGGGAAGAAGGCTCTGGGAGAGGAAACTCCGAAGCAAGTTCTGGGTGAGCTGTTGTCACATTTAAAGGGACCACATTCCTTTTAAATGCTTTCCCTCCATTGGAAATAATGGAAGATGGGGCACCTTCTTTTGAGGCTCATGGAATTGGACCCCCTGGACCAATCTTTTTGAAACTCATGGGCTTTTTTTAAAGAAAGGCATCAGCAGCTATGCTGAAAATTTGGTGCCTCTAACTCAAAAAAACAGCTCTCCCAAGCCCCAGATAACCCCAGGCAGATTCTCCATTATACCCTATGGAGACCAGTCTCCATAGGGTATAATGGAACACCCAGCAGCTATTCTCTCCCCCCCCCCCCCCGCTCTCTGATAGCCCTGAAGCTGGGGAAGGGGCTCCAATCCACTGCCCCCAACTGGGGATTGACAACCCTTATTGTAACACAAAACACTCAAGCCAGTTGAACAATATCATATTATAGGCAGTCACCCACTGCTATGTTTAAGGCTGGGGAGGTGGGTTTATTTTGACAATTGTGTAGTCAAGACTGGCCTGGGAAGTATGTGAAAGTGGGTCAAAGGATGCTGCAGCTTGATTGATTTACACCTAGTGTTTTGTTTCTTAGGTGGTCACTTTCCAAGTAAATTTTGACTTATCGGTCACCAATAGGGCTGTAAACCTTCAGGTGGCGGCTGGGATTATTTTTGTGGGATTAGAATTGATCTCCAGGTGACAGATCCATTTCCCTGAAGAAAATGGCTGTTTTAGAAGGTGGACTCTATGGCATTATATCCCACATAAATCCCATCCCTCTCCAAACTCCACACCTCCCAATGCACCCACAAAATCTCCAGGAACTTCCCAACCTGGAACTGGTAACCATAGTCATCAAAGAGCCATTTTGGTGTAGTGGTTAAGTGTGCAGACTCTAATCTGGGAGAACTGGGTTTGATTCCCCACTCCTCCACTTGCACCTGCTGGATGACCTTGGGCAAGCCATAGTTCTGCCACAGCTGTTCTTGAAAGAACAGTTCCCGAAAGAGCTCTGTCAGCCCCACCTACCTCACAGGGTATCTGTTGTGCGGAGGGGAAGGAGTTTGTAAACCACTCTGAGACTCTGAGTGAAGGGCGGGGCATAAATCCAGTTTTGTCTCTTCTTCAAAAAAGCTGGGAACCATGGGTTTAGATTACAGATTGGTGCTTTCCAAACATTCTGATTGCTGTCATAACTTTTTTTTTTATGTTTGAGGCAAAAGGTTTCCTCTGAAAACATCTCCTCTTAAAGTATGAAACCAGAAAGACCGCGAGGAATGTGACCAAATTTTGCAGCTCCATTCTTTGGATTCCAGAATTCCCTAGTTCATTTTTGTTCTCCTCTGTTCTTAATCAAATCCAGGAGACTTTATTTTTGTGCCATTTTCTGTTTCCTCATGCCAGTCCCCCCCCCCCCCCCAATTCAAGTAACACAGCCTTTAAGGTGATTTCTGCATTAGGTGAGCATTGATGGTGCATACAATGCATATGAAAAACATGGAGAAAACCAAAAACAAAATCAGGTGGGGTGATAAGGCTCACAGTGACAACATGGTAATTTAGGCCAGCATTTGAGCAATATATGCTGTATGCATGAGATGTTATTGGCAATCCTGGACTATCACATATGCTCAGGGGTCCTTTGGGGCCGGAGTGAGGCGGAGCAAAGCTCCGCCAGCTCAGGAGCAGCCACTAGGGCAGCCACGGGCTGAATCAGATTCTCTAATCTGATTCGGCCTGCTGCCGAATTGCCGCCGAAATTCGGCCACAACTTTAAAAGCGACTGGAGGGGAGGTGGTTTGAGGGAGAGGCTCCAAACTTGCAGGGTAGCTGCTGGGGCCTCTCCTCGAAATACCCACCAAGTTTCAAGAAGATTGGACCAGGGGGTCCAATTCTACGGGCCCCCAAACAGATTGCCCCCATTCCCTCCACTGTTCTCTATGTAGGAAAAAAGTAACACTTTTTCCCACCATAAAGAACAATGGAGGGGATGGGACAACCTGTTTGGGGGCCCATAGAATTGGACCCCATGGTCCAATCTTCTTGAAACTTGGTGGGTATTTCGAGGAGAGGCCCCAGCAGCTACCCTGCAAGTTTGGAGCCTCTCCCTCAAACCCCCTTTCCTCCAGCCCCTCATATACCCTATGAGTTTTTGCCATTGATTTCAATGGCCCATAGGGTATAATGGGGCTGAAACTGACATTCCCTTTCTGACACACTTCCAGTGATGTCAGGGGATATGGCATATGCTAATGAGTTATGCTAATGAGCTCCTGCACCTCTTTTTCTACAAAAGGACCCCTGCGATATGCTCATGGATCTCTCTGCACATCTCATACTGAAAGCATGTGCCATTAAGAATCAGAATTGTGCAGCAGGCTGCAAGCCTTTGCCATCAGACTGCACCAGACCTAGTCTTTTCAGAGAGACTGTAGCACCCAGATGTTCAGCTGCTGGAAACCATTTCCTTGCTGTGGCATCTGGCACCATATTGATTCAGCAATTGTGTCTAAGTCGGTTATGTGGTTAAAGGGATAATGGATGGCCTGGTTTCCCTGAATGCTGATTTTCTTTGACTTGCTTTTCAAAATAATCTCTGCATCCTTAGCAGAAAGGACTTGACTGGGGGAGACTTCGCAACAGCCCTCATGGTTCCATCTCCTCATACAGAGAGAATCTTTAAAGCCATTCTGCATAGTGCTTGAAAGCGACTCTTTAACAGCTGGTGAATAACAATGCAGGGGGCTAACCAGCCGTTCTCAAGGGACCGTGGAAGGAAATCCATTTGCTGCTGCTGTTAGATGTCTGTCTCTCCAGCCTGATTTCCAAGGCACTCTACAAACTGAGGTCCAATTCCACACATAACTTCGAGACTAACCTGAATTTCTCTAAGGGGGTAATCCGCACCGTGGGGCCCTTGTATGACATTGTGCCTGGCAATGTGCTTCCTGCCCACTTCTTATCCAGAACAAAGAGTCACTCCTGGCTTTTTTCCATCTTCTGTGAGCCGGAAATGCTTCCGGAGACTCCAGGAGGAATCACCATTCAGAAACAGCTGTTGCCATCAGAGAATAATCCTTGCCTTGCCATTTGAGATTGCTCCCCATGTCAGCCATTTTGTGGAGGGGGTGCCCACTACCCACTACCTCCCCAAATGAAGATACTCATGTTTTACTTATTTAGTTAAATGGCTTTTCATTGCATGGTGCTTCAGGGTGCATGCCAATTGACCCTATTTATATTGAGCCATTTGTCCTATGCCTGTGTGGCAGCAGGATGTTGTAACTGACTTCTATAAACAGCAGAGACTCACCAGACACAATGGTGTGCCTTCATTGCCTCCTTATTAGATGCAGCAAAGTCCACACGGGCTTCCTCACAAGTGCAATTCCCTTCACCTGCCCATTTCTGCCTCTTCAAACCTCAGGGGGCTGAGCTGTGCCTCTGCCTTGGGGGTAGTTCCACCAGGCCTGTCTTGGTTCAGTTGCCTTATCTTACCCAAGGTCCTAGTTCCTCCTTTAGGTTCCACTTCCACCCTTCTTTGTAACCTTGCTCAGACAGCTTGTATTCCTCACCTCCCTTGTCTCTTCTGACATTGCCATTTTTACCCATGGGGCTCTGCCCATGCTGGCCAACCCCAGCAGCACCCCTCCCTTCTCAGAGACTTGTTGCTCTCTTAACCTCTCCCTTGCATTCCCCACTCCAGCTGGGTTTGCATAGGGCTGCTACCAAGTGTCCTGCCCCATCCTGGAGCAGCTGCTGCCTTTTGCCCAGTAAGTGGTGCCTCCTCTGGCCTCTGCTGCCACATTTTGCCATTCCTAGTTACAGCCTAAGCAGTCTGAGGACCATGCTTTTTGTCCCACCTACTAGAAGCAAAATTTTGGGAACCTCAAAACTCCTCCTCCTCCTCCTCCTCCTTCTTTGTTAATCACCCTATCTGGGCAATGTACATGGGGGTATAATGCCAAAAAACATATAAAACATTAAAATTCTACAGAACAATTTAATAAAACTAAAGCCCCAGTTAGAGTCTATGATGATGGTGTCCTGGAAACGTCTATGCCAACTCGGGACTACTGGGCAAGTTTCTGGAAGGGGGGGGGGGGAGGGGAACTCATAACAGCAATTCAGAGGGGGAGGAGGGAAGGGAGGGTGCCAGCCAAGAAAAAACGATTGCTGCCCTCAACCAAAAGCCTGGCAGCAACCAAATTGCTGCCTTACAGGCCCTGCAGAATTGCATAAAATCCTGCAGGGTCCTGATGTCATTTGGCAGACAGTGCCACTAGGTTGGGGCTAGGACTGAGAAGGCCCTGGCCCTGGTTGAGGACAGCCAGATATCCCTAGGGCTGGGGATCACCAGCAGATTGCTATCAGTAGAGTGCAAGGCTCTTCCGGGGATATACTGGAGGTGACGGTCCCATAGATATGTTGGTCTCAGACCGCTCAAGGCCTTAAAGGTCAATACCAACACCTTGAATTTGACTTGGTACTCCACTAGAAGCCAGTGTAGCTGGCGCAGCACAGGTCAAATATGTGCCATTCGTGACATTCCCTTCAGGACTTGCATCACCATGCTCTGGATCAGCTGGAGTTTCCAAGTCAGTCTCAGGGGCAGGCCAGCATAGAGTAAGTCACAGTAGTCTAGCCTGGAGGTGACCATCACATGGATTACCATGGCTAGGTCAGGGCACGACAAGAAAGGAGGGAGTTGCTGAGCTTGGTGAAGATGGGAAAATGCCAGCTTGGTGATATGCATGACATAGGCCTCCATCAATAAGGAGGCATCCAAAGTCATACCCAAGCTCTTGATGTATGACCCCAGTATCAATGGGATCCCATCCAGAGCTGGAAGCCTGAGTTCCAATTCTGAGCCCTCCCCCCCAGCTACAGAATCTCCATCTTCACTGGATTCTGTCTTTGTTGGATTCAGCTTGGGCCCAAATGAAATAGCAATCATACCTGTTTAGTTTTGGTTGTCTTTGTTCCCCTTTTTGTACTGAAAAGCCAATTGGCCCAGTTCCTGCAAATCTAGTCCTGGCTGCAAAGGCTTTTGAACGTGCAGAGTTCCTCCATATACCATTTCTATTTAAAAAATATTTTCAATACTACTTTTCAAATACGAGTAATGGCTATTGTTTGATGTGTAGCTTTAGCAAGGTTGCCTGCATCGCTCTGCCCTGTAAGACTTTTGTTCATGAACTCAGCCTTCAACCATTTAGTACAAATCTTAACACAGATGAATCAAGCTTTGCAGCAGTAAGTAAAACAGAACATTAAATAAAAACACCATCTTAAAAATCTTTTAGTGGCAAGCTCTAGCGATGGGGAAGCAACTCATGGCACACTTGTGAACAATGAGAAACATTTGTGTCCAGAAGACTTAGATCGGTATGATTTTTTCTTTCTTCTTCCCCACCAAAGTGGAGAGGGGGGTTATGTTATTATGAATACCACAGGTTTGGCAAGCAGTGAGCAAGTGTTTCTCCAGCGCCGCATGAAGCCAATCTTCTCAGGAAAAAAAATGTTTGAATGGAGGAAATAGAGGGTAAATGTAAATATAAATGGAGGGTAAAACTTATGCCATAGCTGAGAAGCCCCAAAGTAGGTAAACAGATCTTCTGAGTTGCTTGGGGGGCAACAGTGGGAGGGCTCCTAATGTCCTGGCCCCACTGGTGGACCTCCTGAGGGCACATGCTGTTTTTTGGCCACTGCATGACAGAGTGTTGGACTGGATAGGCCATTGGCCTGATCCAACATTGGCTTCTCTTATGTTCTTATGATTTTCAAAATTTTTGTAGGGCAAAATCTACAACAGGGATTTCAAATGCAAATGAATTGGAAAACCAAGTGCATTGGTCTGTAGCCAACCAACCTACTGACCCCCCAAATCGAATTGCTCTAGTTTTAAGCTTAGCAATTGGCAAATAACCGGGTTACAGCCAACTATACCAAGGTCCTGCCCCTTCCAGGAGTTCCCAGAAAATAGGCACTGAGGCGGAGGTCCATTTAAATGATATTTACTATAAAATGTTCTCAAGCATACAAAAACAGAATCACACAGAATCACACTATAAAATGTTCTCAAGCATACAAAAACAGAATCACAAATACACAGCTCCTAAGAAAGTTCAGGTAGAAAAATAGCACTTTTGCATGAGCAGGAGAAATGTTGGTTGGGAGATACTTTACCTGTCCTGGAGATGGGTTGTCCGTTCCAAAAGAAGAATGGAGGGATTGAAAAGAAAATGGGGGATGTGGTCTGAACCGGCAGAGGCACACTTGACTTTGGTCTGGAATCCAGAGATCAAAGATGGAGGAAGGGTATTGGGATAGCAAGCAGGACTCAGGAGGGGTAAAAGCAGATAGGGGTCATGGAAGCTCAAGACACCGATTGCATGGAATGCAATCTCTTTTATTAGGTGATACTGGGGGCGGGCAGCGCTGACCACATCCCACTAACACACCTTCCAGGTAGTCCATCCCTACAAACCCTATCATTGGTTAAAGGAAAAGAGGAGGGGGTGTGGAGGGGTGGTCAATATTGCAACACTAGAGGCTTGACAGGAACTGACACCTGGGCAACCATCCGATGAGTCACCAAGCCATTCCATTGTTCCTTGATGGCCCTAACCTGGCCAGTTGATGGGCAGAAGATTAGTTGCCAGGTAACTTCATTTAGCATAATCCGTGTAGGTATGTTGGAGGGGGTTGGGGTTGCCTAGCGCGAGGTGACAGGAGAACCCTTGTGCAGTGGGGTCCTTGTCTCTTGTCTTTGTGTGAACCATGTCAGGTGCCTGCTTCCTGGAATGGACTGGAGCCTCTTACAGCAACAAAAAGTGCATGTAGTCCTTTAAAGCATAACAACCCAAAGTTCAAACTTATGAACATTAAAAAGTCCATAAGAGCACACGCTGTGCCTTGCTAGGCAACAATTGGGGTCAGTGAGCCCCCAGAAACAGCATATGGACAAAGTAGGTATATGGAGTGGAAAAAAGAAGCTGACAAAATCTGTTGCCCCCTCATCTGAAACCTGAAATGCCCTTAAGGTTTTGGAATGATACAGACTACCATCCTGGGTGGTGTTACCCATAACTTCACCAAAATATCAATTCCATCTCTGTTCAACAAATATTGGCTCCCCTTACAGCCTCTTCTCAAGGCAACGCTGCCACCAGCTGCCCCACCAGAAGATTACTGTAGTGTAGGGGTTACAACACTGGACTAGAATTTTGAGGACCTGGGTTTAAATCCTCACTGTGAAGCACACTGGTTGACCTTGGGCCAGTCATTCATTCTGAGCTTAATCTATCTCACAGGATTATTGTGATGATCAAGTGAAAAGCAAGAACCAAAAACCTGAGCTTCTCAAAAGAAGGACTTTTTTTTAAAAAAGTGTGCTAGATAGGTTGAGTACTACCTGGGTATATAACTCAGGATGCAGTGAACTAGAAGAAGGTAGTAAAAGACATTTACACCATGCAATTGTGTCCTTCTGAAAGCAGTAAGCTTTCTGCTGTCTTACTTTGCTGCAAGACTGCGGTAAAGCACCAGCTCTTCTGTAAAGCAGACTGCTGAAAAAAATACAATACATTCTTTATATGATATTAACTGCTTTCCAGTGGAAATCTCTATATTGCCTGTGAAGGTTTAAGTTTGAAGCAAATTTTGATGTTTCTGATGAACTATCCAAGAAAATACGTGGTAGAGCAAGGGGTTCCTGTAAACTTGTGGCAACTGATACTGAGAGCTAGGTTATTGTGTCTCAGAACAATTACACAGTGCCAATGCAAGATGCAAATGTACATGTATGATTGGAATTTTTTCACAGGTATGCTTGGGATTTGCTGAAGATTAACTGCAGGTTATGGTGCAAGCCACATCCATGAGTACCAATTGCCCCTCATGTACTTTGCAAATGTTATCACCATTAATTAAAAATAAAATTCTATATTTTTCATTTGTATTACTCTGGAAAAGGCTTTTCAAAAATACTTTCATTTTCCAGTTGCAAGGAATGTTTCACTTCCGGAAATGTACATACAGAAATTCAATTGAGCAAGTCTGCATTTTACAAGTTACTGTAATTTACAAGAGGTCAAAAAGTGCATTGCCCTAATGGTAACATTGCCAAAAGAAGAGGCTTATGAAATACATTTTTCTGCTTACTTGGATGTTAGGTGCCTGCGTTCTAAAGCAACAGACAAAGCATCTTGCACATTGCAATAAACAGCATATATTTACCCAGTGTTATGCTAACACAATCCTACTTTTCTGTCTATTAGTACTTCCTTAAGTATCCTGAGATTGAATTTAATGTGACAGTCATATGAAACCATTTGTAATACAATTCTATAGTAATGTTCCAAATGCCCTCTTTCTTATTCACTAAAACAAAAAGTGCTAGGAATATTGCTTCCTTCAATTACTGATGGCTCAGCAACCACTGCTGACAGGGAGCACAGTGGAGCCACAGTCACTGCTACTGCAATGCCACATAGGTACACAGTTTCTGAATAGCTATCAATGACTGCATGGTAGCTTCCCAGGCAACCCTGCCACCTTTGTAAAAGCACAGGATCCCCTGTCCCCTTCCATGGTTCTTGCCAAGCCAACAATGACAGATGAAATTATTGCTGCCTTAGCAACAGTAGATGAATGAATATCATCCATCCATCCACCCATCCATCCACTGGATTATCTCTATTTCCATTGGGTTGGACAATATGTAATGATGAACACAATGTATAATGGGCTGATTAAATTTTAACTTAGTTTGAAAACAAACAAATACCCCTAGTATATGCCAGAATTGAGAGGCACATCTTGGAGCACCACTGAATATTAAATCAAAACCATCCTATACCTATTAATGATGTACAAAGTCCAGGCAAATTTTCTCCACTGGTGGACCTCCTAATGACAGCTGGTATTTTTGGCCACTGTGTGACAGACTGTTGGACTGGATGGGCCATTGGGCATATCCAACATGGGCTTCTCTTATGTCCTTATGTACCCCTTCATACTTCTGCCACTGTTCAGTCCCTTCCTTTTTCTCTTCCTTCCATTGAAGTCTACCAAGTCACTGGCACTTCCTTTTCCATCTCCCTCAACTTATGGACACCTGACTCCCACTACATTGTTGAATGGAGCAATGAAAGATGCACTCTTTCATTGGGCAACATAGAGGTCCCTGGAAAGTTACCACAATCCTCCTTTAAACTCAGCCACTCCCCTTTATCACCTCCATCTTTGACTTTAAAATTCATGGTAAAGCTAAGAGCCGCACTACTTCCTACACACAGAAAAAATGTCTCAGTTTCTCTTATTAAGATGTAATAAAAGATCACAGTATGCCTGTGCTAGCAACAACATACCATGTATAGTTCAATGTAATGTATCTTGGTTTAATCTAAAAGTGTATGTCTACCACCAAAAAGCCATTTCCAATGGCAGAGGAAAGGACATTCATTTTCATTGTTTCCCTTTCCCCAGTGCAGATCCTCATGTTGTTCTCAAAGATCCCTTCACTTGAGGAGTAGAATTTTGTGGAGCTAAGTGGAATCAAGCCGGACAGAGAGATGAGAGGTCCTGGTACACCAGCTTCACTGCATTGGTGGTGCTTTGAGTCCAACCCACTATCTTTGATAGTTCCTTTCAAAAAGAACCCAATTTGCATGAAAGTACATGATTCCTGTACTAAGTATTAAAATCAGCTTCCTTTTACATCCACAAAACATTGTGGATTCCTTGTTCTCAGAAGAATGCCCTTGGTGGGCTTCTTGTGCTGGTGTGTTGCATAAACTAAGAATTGCCTGCTGTGCTCAGAATTACATGCCATGATCCTCAACATGGAAACTCTACAATCAGAATTTTCATAACCAGGATCACGGGCCTGAAGTTCCTTTGCCAGCAATTGTTTTGCATGAATAACTCCCCAAGGATAAACAGCAAAACAGTATTTTAAAATGAATAAATAAATAAATTAGTAAACGAGTGCCAGTCAAAATGGAACAACAAACATTTTTGCAGCACTTTTAGTGAACTCTGCAAAAGATTCAAAAGCCTTTGACTTCTTGTTGATGCAGTTGAAGTCTTGATAAAACTCTGCAGTGAACTTTTCTAATTATACCATAGTTGAATTACAATTAATATGCAAATGGAGACATAAAGTCAGGCTTATCACATATAGCTATCACTACCAGCAATCAGGCTACACTAATCTATCCCCTTTGAACGTCTCCTGAGATACTGCCTCTGTCTCTCGGTCTTTTTTTCCTACCGCTTCATTTTAGTTTTCTAAGCTGCCAAAAAGACTCCAGGCAGCCAGTTATGAATTGGGCAACACACAGAGTTTCTATGCGGGTACAGCTACACATAATGTGGACCTAGGGTTACCAACACTAGGCTGAGAAATACCTGGAGATTTGTGGGATGGAGCCTGGGAAGGCCATGGTTTGGGGACCATATCATGGAGCTCACCCTCCAAAGTAGCCATTTTTCTCCAACAAAACTGATCCCTGTTGCCTAGAGATCAATTCTAACTCCAGGAGCTCTCCAGGCCCCACCTGGTGGTTGGCAACCTTACATGGACAAGAACTTTGATCCCCTTTCCACAGCTCTTCTTCACATGAATGAATGAAAGAAGAAGAGATTGGATTTATACCCCGCCCTTCACTCAGAGTCTCAGAGCAGTCTACAAACTCCTTTCCCTCCCCCTCCCCACAACTGACACCCTGTGAGGTAGGTGGGGCTGAGAGAGCTCTCTCCAGAACTGCTCTTCTAAGAACAGCTCTGACAGAACTATGGCTTGCCCAAGGTCATGCAGGAGCTGCAAGTGGAGGAGCTGCAAGTTCTCCCAGATTAGAGTCTGTGCACTTAACCACTACACCAAACTGGCTCTTTATCAGCATGGAATATCCATGTGTTGGCCAGTTCAAGCATGATAGCAACCATGCTTATTGGACACACTATGAGGACCACATGCAGCTGGAGGGTTCCCAATTTGCATAAAAGTACCATGTTTGCATTACTCAGTGTGTTCCTGTCTCTTACTGCAAAGTTTTCTATCCTCCAGTACCATCATTCAGACCTGCACCATCATTCAGAAATATTCAGTCAATTCCTCAAAAGTTTTATATTTGGAAATGCTCTATTAGAATGCAGTTCACTTCCAGAAATAGAATCCTAGCCAATGCCATTTTGCAACAGTGCTCCAGTATCCCATTCATTGCATTTGAAAACTAATAATCTCTTTGACAAAAAAAAGAACTGCTGAGGATGCAGACATTAGTACTCACGGCATGTATCGAGTTTCAAGTGTCCATGGCACAGGCAAAGTAATTAAAAGCATAGAAACTACCAATTTTAAGAGATAATTATGCCCACTGACTAATGTGAGGGTATTTATTTGTCCTTCTGTGATATGTATAAATGGAACTCCCCCTTCAGCTTATCAGAGAGGCTTCAATTAATTGAAGGGAGATATGCTAAACAGAACAAAATTAGGCACATTCTTTCAGTGAATTGTACTGTTTGCTGTATGGACACCATCGCTCCAACATGGCAATGCTTTCTAGAACTCACTAGAACACAAATAGTCTATTTCAAAGAAATTGAAGCATTCTAAATGAATGAATGAATGAATGAATGGGGCTTCCTAGTAGGTTGACCTTGGATTTCTCTAAAATTTTAGCTTTGTTTGGACATAATGCCAAAGCATGATCTGGCACCATGTCAATGAAACTACAAGGAGCTTCAGGCTCGTTAGTATTCTCCATCCTCCAAACCCGCATGGGGAGCTTAGTATTTACCTGTGATTCACACCAAAAATTGATTCATGACATATTTCCAGCTGCCATCTACTGACTGTTCCTCCACTTAACGTAGCCTGCCTGGCATCAGACAAAGCCCTGTGTCTTCTCCGCTGTAGCTCCCACTTCATGGAATGGGCTCCCTGAGGAGGTGGGGGTTGCTGTCATTAGCATCTGGAGATGCTACAAGGCCATTCGAGTTGCTAGGGCTGTTTATGATTGCAGGCATTGTTCGGGGATGGGTATCTAGGGTATTCTTTTGTATGTTTTAAACTGTGATTTGTAAGTTGCCTTGAATGATAAAGAAATGTGGGGAATAAATAAACAATGGCTTGCACAAGTTGTACAGACCAGCAGTGCAACCATATATAACAGGATGAACGTACATGGTCATATTTTGAATTATCCTTAAACAACATATGACAAGCCTTGCTGGATCAGACCGAAGGTCCATCCTGATCTTCATCCTGATCTCTACAACCAGAGGGCCACAGGAGACCTATAATCAGAGGCAGGGGCCCAGGTTAGCCCTATCTCATCAGACTTTGGAAGCCAAGCAGGGTTGGCCCTGGTTAGTATTTGGATGGGAGTCCACCAAGGAAGTCCAGGGTCGCAACACAGAGGTAGACAATGGCAAATCACCACTGAACATCTCTTGCCTTCAACATCCTATGGAGTCACCATAAATGAGACTTGACAGCACTTTTCACCACCACCACCAGGGGCCCGAATGTCCTTATTGTTACACCCCCCCCCCCCGGCAACTGGAATTCAGTGGTACAGTGCCCCTGTACAGCTGCCATACCTAATAGGTCCATCCCCCTTTAAGGTCATATACTAGTACACATAGCTATGTCTTCTGGTGGCAGATTCCACCAGCTGATTTTGCATTCTGTCATGAAGAATTATTTTGATTGTCCTAAAAAAGGTTATCAACCATGATATCCCCACCACTACCACCACCACCACACACACACACACCCTTCTTTATTTCTATGAAAGCACCTTGATCTGCTAAAATAAAGTTACTGGGGTGGGTCAACATGATTGCAACTACCATCCAATACAATGAAACAGACATATAAAATCATGTGTTAATATGCTAAAAACCAAAGGGGGGCAGTATTTATCAATTCAAAATGGTGGTAGTACAGGGCAGTTGAGGTCACAGGCACTGACCAGTAGGCATCTATGACCCAAGCGCAAATATGAGCCCTATAATACTAACCATCTTAAAGGCTGCAGAGCAGGAGATGAGGATTGTATTTTCTTGCCATCTGCAGGCCCAACCAGATTCAGTGCCAAGAGTTCTGTGCATGGAGCACCCAGCATTTTATCTTAATTCAGCTATCAGGCACCTGGGGGCCTTATTCTGACTAAGACAGCTGTGGCACAAGAGGAGGGGATGTAAGAAGAAAAAGGGTAGGCCTTTATACCCTACTCTTCTCTACCTTAAGAAGTCTCAACGTAGCTTATAATCACATTCCTTTCCTCTCCCCACAACAGGCACCTTGTGAGGTAAGTGGGGCTGAGACAGTTTTGAGAGAACTCCAACTGGGCCAAGGTCACCCAGTGGGCTTCATGTGGAGGAGTGGGGAATCAAACTCCATTTTCCAGATTAGAGTCTGTCACTGTTAACCACTTCACCACCCTGGCTCTTCCATACACACCCAAAATATGCAGGCACAGACCTCCAAGTATCTCTTCTGGTTTGGCTTTCCAGCTTACAAACTGAGCACATTAACATACAGTTTCTGTGGTGAGGATTTTCTAACTAGAAATTTTGTTACATCCTCATGATAACTGGTTAATAACTGTTTATTCCATTCCAAAGTCCCTTTTGAAAAAAAACACAAGGCCTTTCAGGTCCATGTCCAGCAGCCTTTTTTACCACTAGTGTTATTAGTGGTCGACAAACTAGTGATTTCCAAGACCAGACAATGTCACATTAATTGGACACCAGTGGCTTCAAGGGCTCTCAGATCTGATCTCTTTCTCCAGCTATACATCTGAGCCAGTTCTACACATTTTAAACTCCACTAAAACCTATTAACTTAAACAGATCTCAAAGGAGATGCCTGATATAGCTGGAGGAGTCAAGAAGCTTGAATTCAAGAAGCCCAAAGCAATTATGCAAGCAGATTTCTTTGTGCAACATCTCTTGAACATCATGCACAGGCAATTGGACTGTATGGCTTGAGTCTACTATGCCAAGCAAATCTAAAGTGCTTTCACAATAGGGCTAAATTAAAACTACTTACCGATGTGGGGGTTGAATATTGCTAAGTGCAAAACTCAAAGTCTGTTTTTGACCTTTCCCCCCCTCTCTTTCTTTTTTACAGTCTAGATATTATTTCATTTATATTAGTTTGAAAATAGCATGGTTTAACAACTAATAGTAAATTGAGGTTCATATTACTGAGGTCATCAACAGAAAAGATAGGACTGGGGTTGGGGGCAATGAGAGCACCTGGTTTGCATGCAGAAAGTCTCAGGTTCAATCCCCAACCTCTACAGTTAAAAGGATAGGGTTGCCAGGTCCCCTGGCTGTGCCAGAGGGGGGATATGGGTGGGTGTTCTGGGAGGTCCCCAGCATGACATCACCCGGAAGTGACATCATTGTGTCAGTGACTCATGTGGCAACATTCTGGTTTGAGGGCAAAATTCTACAGTTTTAAGCCAAATTTACCATAGAGTTTTGCCCTCAAACCAGAGTGTCCCATGCAATGTCCCTGATGTTATGATATCACTTCTGGGTGATATCATCATTGCAAGGACATCACATGGGGATGTGGCTGCCTGGGGGTGGGGTTTCCACTGCTGGCCAGCTGGCTGGCAGAGGGACAAAGCCCCCCAAACCAGGGGAATCCCCACCAGGATGTGGGGAATGGCAACCCTGTAAAAGGACCAGGTTGTGGATGATGTGAAAGACCTTCACGTGGGACCCTGGAGAGCTAGTGCCAGTCAGAATAGACCATACTAACCTTGACATCAAATGGTCTGACTCAGTAGATGGCAGCTTTGTACCTTCATGTGAGTCTATAAATCAGAAGTCCACAATTTTTTTTTTGGGGGGGGGGCTGTTGGCAGCTTTGGAATTTTGACCCAGTGTGGTGGGCAAAACCACAGAATAGCTGCCACAGAAGAGGAACCAATTGTAAAATGGCTGGCACAAAAGGTGGGGCCAACCAAAAGTATCAGAGCGTGTGGTTACGCAACCATTCTAATACTATCTCTTTAAAATTTCAGGCAGAAAATCTGCTTAACAGAGTTAACGAACGTATTGCCTGAAAATATTTTCTTGCATACGCACAGCTTACCTTTAATCACACAGTGAAGAGCCTTGTGCTGTGATGGCAGCTGCCGCCAAAGCAATTGTATTTTAATCTGCACAGCTAAATCAGGTCTCCAGTGTCCTATCAGAAGCTCACGTGACACAGGCCACTTTCTAAAAACTCCTGGTGGGCTCCAGGAAAGGTGTCAGTTGGATTCCCCCACTATAAATAGTGAGATACTCCCCAGATATTCAGAAAAAAATATGACTGCGTAAATTAATCAAAGGGAAGGGAAACTGCCTCTAGTGAACTGGATATAACCCAGAAGGCTTGGAATATTGACAGCAGTTAAAGGTCAGACCTGGCCTACACATGCAACAGAATGAAGTAGTAATGAGTTGGTAGTAGAATAGACTGTAGTATTTCAGACTAAAGGTGAGGGATTACTCTCTTTTTTTTCCCCCAGAGGTCTCTCACATTAACAATCCCCTGCAAACGGAAGATGACCACAGAATACCAAGCACTATGCTCGACCTTTCTCCGCCATGTGCTCCCCCTGGTCAATGTTCAGGGAGTTTTTACATGACATTAAATATATGACCTTCTCCTTCAATCTGAACTATTGTTTCACTTATTTAAAAACATTTATACCTCACTTTTCTCCAGGGTCTCAAGGCAGCCTACAAATGCTACATGAGGTTGCCATAAAGGTAAAACAAGAATAGAAAACACCACTATAAGCAACACAGTCCAGTAGTAGACAGACTGCTATATCCCTCAATATCTAACGATAATACACTTCCAAAATAAGCCCTTTGGAATGACAGCTCTGCAAGTCCTATGAAAGACAGAAAGTGAAGATACTCACCACACCTCTTCAAGCAGAACTTTTTATCATCATCATCCCCCCGTAGTTGACGCCCATGCAAGAAGCTATGACTGGACCATGGCATGAGCTGTAGATTTAATCTCCAGATCAGAGCATCTACAACTAAGATTGCCCTTGTTTAGGCTGACACTGAGTGAACTAACTGAACAGAGGCTGAACAGAGACTAATTGAACAGAGGTTACGGCAAGGAGGGTCTCAGCGCTATTAGTCTAGGCTAGCCTGATCTCATCAGAGCTAGGAAACTCAGCAAGGTTAATACTTGGATGGGAGACCATCAAGGAAGCCTGGGGTTTTCAATCAGAAGAAGGCAATAGAAAACCATCTCTGCTATGTCTTGCCTTGAAAACCCAATGAGGTGAAATTTCATGGGGTCACCATGAGTCGTTTGTGACCTGAGAACACACTGACAATGTGTGACAATGAGGAGGTCATCTGAAGAGTGTGGTTGGTTCGGGGGGCTATATCACAAGATGTGGTCTAATTAGGTACTAGGTCTCAGGCCCATGAAGAACTTTAAATACTAAAACTAGAGATGCTGCCAATTTCACTGCATACATTTTTGATCGTTCAATGTACTCTTTTTTTTTTACAGCTGTGGTGACCTGTGAGTCAAATATCTGAACTGTTGACTTATCTGTCAACCACCTTGAATGGCTATATGGTAGCTTGGTGGCTGGACAGTATTTGTGGTGGTGGGGTTTCATTTCCTTGTCTTGTGGAGACTTGCATCTGTTCAGTAGGTGAGACTGATTCAACCTGAGGTCCTGTAAATTCAGGTCAGGGCATTAAATGACATGGGGTCATTAAATGTCAAGGACTTTTGCTTCACATAAGTCTGTGTGAAAATGTGCATGCACAAAACACCAGTAACAATACTTAAATGAACACCAAATGGTAAGACTTATTTTAACGACCTTTTAAGAGGGTAGCAGTGCTGGTCTGCAGTAGATCAGTCCGACAAAGGGACTGATTCTCAAAAGATCACACCCTGAAACACCTGTTGGTTTCTGTGGTGCTACTGGACTCAAATCTGTTTTAAAATGACAGTTACCAAGAAGCTGTCTTAAGACCAACAAAGTTTTATTCACAATGTAAGGTTTTGGTGTGAAAGCACTGACAAAGTGTGCTTGCACACAAAAGATTATACCGTGAATAAAACTTTATTGGTCTTAAAGGTGCCACTGGACTAAAACTTTGTTCTGCTGCTTCAGACCAACATGGCTACCCCACCTGAATCTAAGGGTCATTTTACACCTCCCCTCTAAAGCAGTTTGACTGCTGTCTTTTCCTGTGCTGATTTCACGGTGGTGTGAAATTTCACTCCAGGGGGTCTAAGTGCTCTAATCAACAGCAATTGTTTAAAGCAGAATCAAGCCAGTTGAATACTAGCTTGACCACAGGAGCGCAATTAGTAGATGTGGACATTTCAGTAGCAGCACGGTTTCACACCGCACAGAGGTGTGGGCAGATTGTTTTGGAACTAGAATGATTCCAGCGGGAAAGTCAGATGTAAAAACAGCCTAAAGAAGCTCTTGTTACCCAAATCAGTAGTCTCCTAATTAACTGGGGGAATTAGCATAATTGGAGATGAGTGAGAGGGGGTAACTAGGGGATCTCCACCAACATTTACAGGGATTATTCCTTGAGAAATCTCCAATAAACCAGGCTGAAGTACAACAGGAAAGGTGTTATATTATAAAAGGAGAAAGAGCAAAACAGACACACAAAGCACACAGGGAACACACAAACTAAGAGGAAAAATTAAAGGGAGTACCAGGGAAAGTGTTCAGGGAAGGCAATATTTACCAAATGAGAGAAATGGCCAGAGTTTCCCAGAGAGAAGGAGAAAGCCCACGATTGAACAGGGGTGTGATGTTTGGTGCTGAGAGAGCACACACACTGCACGGGGCAGAGTGTGTCCAGTTATAGGAAAAATTAGCCCTGGGGCAGTCTGACGTGTTTGCCTCTAAAATAATACCTTGACTGGATTTCCCAGGGTAGGCAGCTGGGAAAACACGACAATTAGCATGAGTAGGGCAAGTATCTTTGATGAGATTGCATGATATAAACTAAAGATGTTAAAGTTCCTTGATGACCCTTGAATTCAGGATGGGAGAGGCTATCGGGATAGATGAATAGCCCATTAATTAGGGTGAGTGGGTGAGGGGAAGCATGACCATGTGAGGACAGGGCTCACCCAGGTAGGGTGTTGTCTTACTGAGAAACCCATTGTTGAGATGAAGTATCTCTTTTAGGGTGGGGAGAAAAGCTATTAGCAAGTCAGCTGTCCTGGTTCAAAGTATTTCAAAGGTTTGTCTCTAGCCAGCATCCATTTTGTTTATACCAGCTCTATTTTGGTTCCACTTCTAGGTCAGGCTATACAGTCCACACATGATTTTGTGGGTGAAATTAAAGAGGGGTATCTGGTCCCAGACTGCTCTTCCACAGGAGGGGTCTGACTGTTAACATTTTGGGGTTGCCAGGTCACCCTTGGCCACCAGTGGGGAATGGGGGGTAGGTTTGGCAGATATAGGTTGCAAAACTCTTAGAGGTTTGGTGGAGCCTGGAGAGGACACAGACCTCAGTGAGATACAGTGCCACATATTCCACCCTCCATTTTCTCCAGGGGAATGGATCTCTGTGTGTGGAGATGACCTGTAATTCTAGGGGATCCCCAGGTCCCTCCTGGAAGCTGGTATTCCTGAAGCTCTCCCTGACCTGGATGGCCCAGACTACCCCGATCTCATCAGATCTCAGAAGCTGAGCAGAGTCAGCCCTGGTTAGTACTTGTACGGGAAATTACGAAGGAAGTCTAGGGTTGCTACCTTAAGGTAGGCAATGGCAAACTACTTCTGAAAGATTCTTGCCTTGAAAACCCCACAACAGTCATGTGTCAGCTGCAGCTCAATGCTCACTGTGTATTTATGCCATCGATTTCTGAGTGGTTCATGGGGGAGGGGAGGAGGAAATAGGGAAGAAGGACTGCCACTGAGCTTTATGAGAATATGCAATTGTGAAACACTGCCTATCGTTCTGTACTGTACTGTACCTGTCTGAATACTTGAAAAGTAACCCAATAAACAGGCTCAAAGAGCAAAGTGATAGACAGACAATAGTCCCCTGATCACAAATGGCAAATGGACAGTGAGCCAAACCTGCAGGTGACAGTCTGACTATGGCATTGGCTTTAAATCTAATCTTCTAACCATATCACCAAACAATTGCTCAGAATCTGCTGTCTCAGAATTCTGCTACATCATGCTTCTGCTTGTGCAGGGATGGTGGGAAGGATTATCAGCCTACTCACACCCATAAAATAGGGTTGCCAACCTCCAGGGGGTGGCTGGAGATCATCCAGAATTACAACTAGTCTCCAGACAACAGAGATCAGTCCCTTGGAGAAAACAACGGTTTTGGAGGTTGGTCCATATGGCTTTATAGCCTTCAGAAGCCCCAACCCTCCCCAAACCCCAGCCTCCCAAGTCTCCACCCCCCCAAATATCCAGGAATTCCCCAACCCAGAGCTGACAACCTATCCATAAAGGATCATAGAATTCTTGAGAGAGAGAGAGACAGAGATATTTTAGAAGTGTTACATTTCCAGTTTTTCCCGTGAATCCTTGAGAGCTCCTGGATTGTACCCTCCAATGCTATAATGTATGAACCCTTACAGATAATTAAAGCAGTGCACAGGCATGTGGAGGGAGGAGGTTTCTGTATAGCAGGACTGACACCCAGGTATGCAGAAAAAATATATTATTTTCCCAGTACACTCCACAAAGGGAAGGCAAAATACCCCCAAGAAGACCAACTGAATACTGTGTGTAAACTATGCCATTTTCACTTTAACATATTATTTTATTTCTTTGAAAGGTTTAGAGTTTATGTCCTGGGGAGGAAAAGGCCCCAGAGCATGGGCAGTTCCAAATACAGAGTCCCACCCCCTCAGTCACTGTAGGGTTGCCAACCCCCAGGTGGGGTCTGGGAATTTCCTGGAATTGCAACTGATCCCCAGATGACAGAGATCAGTTTTCCTGAAGAAAATGACTGCTCTAAAGGCTAGACTGTGTGGTATTATACCCTACTGAGCATCCTCCCCAGGTTCCACCCACAGAATCTCCACCAATCTCTCAACTCTGAATTGGCAACTGTAGTAAAATGGATAGTAAAGAGTTAACATGAACCTGATTATGAGTCAGAGGGGATCCCCCCCCACACACACATTGCTTTCGTTTTCATAGTCAGTCTGAAATTGGTTGCAATAAAGCAGTGTTACATTCGGCCACCCATGTGAGTGCGGCAATTTATTTCATAATCATAGTGAGATCACAAAATTGGCGATGAGGGTACAAAGCATGGCCTCGTATGGCAAAATTGGGGGATTTAATCCGGAAGAGGAGGATTGGCAGCAATATATTGAAAGACTGGGCCACTATTTTCTGGCTAATGAGATCATTAGCTAAACAGAAGGTGATATTTCTCAGTGTCTGTGACAGCAAAACCTATGCACTCTTGAGAGACCTATTGCATCCTGAGAAGCCCGGAGACAAAAGTTTACCAGATTTGCAAAAGGGTTTTGACTGAACATTGCACTCCTAAACCTAATGTCATTGAAGAATGTTTTAAATTCCATAATGGATTGAGGAAGGAAGGAGAATCTGTATTAGACTACTACATAACAGAGCTCAAAAAACTTACAGAACGCTGCTTCTTTGGAAATGTGTTGGAGGATATGTTAAGAGATAGGTTTGTGTGTGGAGTGCAGGATGAGAAAATTCTAAGGCAGTTATTGTCAGAAGGGAACCTGAGATGGGCCAGAATTGTAAAACTAGGGACAGCCATGGAGGTGGCAAGGAAAAATGTTAAGGATTTACACCTAGACAATAAGGACATTCAGGTGAACCCCTTACATAAAGTCAGAAGCAAACCCCTCCAGCCCTAGAGTGATGTTTCAGGTGTGGAGGAAACCACTTGGCTTTAGTTTGTAGACGTAAAAGGATCTCAGTGCCATAAATGTTTAACAGTTGGACATCTAGCCAGAAAATGTAGGGGCAGTTCTCAGAGAGTGCAACACAGTCCAGAGAGAGACACATATCCTCCTAAAGACAAAAGAAAGACGCTAGAAGTTTGCTATTTGGGGGAAGAGAGGGAAGAAGGCCTTGTCCACAAAATATATTCTATAAAGGCAAAAGAGTGGAACCCTATACAATCACTGTGGAACTGAACAACGAACCTGTACTCATGGAGATAAATACTTCAGTGATTATGATTAATGAAAAGACTTATCAAAAATGCAAATTAGGCCTCAAGGCCCTGGAAAATGTGAATGTAAAATTGCAGACATACACTGGGGAAAATATTCATGTAGTAGGGCCAGTGTGGATCCTTGTGAATTATAAAGGGCAACAGTGAGATTTGAAGGGTGAGAGATCCAATTTGCTAGGCAGGAACTGGTTGAAAAGACTGAGATTAGACTGGGAAGAAATATGTAAACTGGACCTGAAGGGAATGCCAGCAGTACAAAAACTCCTGTGTGGTTATCTTGTAGTGTTCCAAGAAGGAAGGGGACCATTAAAGGAAAACATCATCTCTTCTGTGCAGGTTTCAGAATGGGCAACTCCCATAATTCCTGTAGCCGAACCCGATAAAACCATCCACATTTGTGGGGACTATGAAGTTATGGTAAATCAAATGAAGGCCTATGGCCATATACAATAAATTTTCTACCTATCTACCTACCATATTAAACAATTACCATATTCCACATACAGAGGACCTACTGGCTGTCCTGAAAGGAAGTCAACACTTTAGCAAGTTGGACATGTCCCAAGCCTACCAATAGATGAAACTGGAACAAAATTGCAAGAAATTTACCACAATAAATACTCATAAAGGCTTGTACCAATACAACCAACTACCCTATGGCATTTCTTCAGGACTTCTTCAAAATACAACAGAACTCCGGTTTCCATTTCGTCTCTCGTTTGCCTTCTGTCACTCCCGGGTGAGCTCCGGAGGAACTACCAAACCTCTAGGTCCTAGTGGGAAGATCCAGGGCTCCAGTCTCCCATACAGTCTCTCGGAGATTGTGATCCCTCCACAAGAGACACAGCAGGTTCTACAGGAACTGCATGAAGTCCATCCTGGAATCTCTCTCATGAAGGCTTTAGCTCACAGCTATATCTGGTTGCCACATTTGGATGAAGATTTAGAACAGGCATGCAAGCAATATTTCCAGTGTCATCAACACCAACAGGCACCATCCATGGGAGTGGCCCAGAAAACCTTGATTACTGATACATCTAGATTTTACAGAACCTTTTTTTGGGGAAGATGTTCTTGATTGTTGTAGATGTCTACTCCAAGTAGATGGAATTCCACCCAATGAAGTCCACAACCTCAGCTCTAACATGTGAGAAACTTTGGTAGACCTTTGCTTGTCATGGACTTCCAGTGGTACTGGTCACAGATAATGGACCAAGTTTCACCAGCCAGGAATTTAAGGAGTTTCTGCAGAAGAATGGAATTAAACACATTCAAATATCTCCAACAGAGCCTTCAAAGAAGGAATGAAAAAAAAGATGACATATGGGACTTTGGAGACCAGGTTGGCTCAATTTCTCTTGAAATATAGAATCACCCCCCAGACCACCACAGGAGTGAGTCCCGCCTAGTTGTTGATGGGAAGGAGGTTATTGACCCACTTGTATTTAATGTGTCCCAAAATAGAAAAGGAAGTGCAAAGGAAACACACTCTTCAAAAATGTAACCATGTTTACCATGCTAAAGATACAGACTTGGAAGTACGGGATCATATCTACACCAAGAGTTTTAGTACTTTCCAATCTATCTGGATCTCAGGTAGGATTCAAACACAGACAGGGCCTCTATCTTTTGAAATTGGTCTACCTGATGGCCGAGTCATCAGACATCATCAAGACCACATCTGCAGGAGAACTGATGTGCAAGAATCTGTGCAAGTGGGAGAGGAACAGGAATGCTCAGAAAACCAGAGTTCCTGTGACATTTCAGAGGCAGATGCCCACTGTAGTTTGATGCCTGCCTTTCAGGTCACCAGTTAAGGAAGATTCCAAAGAAACCGACCTTTCCAGACCCAGGGATAATGAGGCAGCAGAAGTCCACCACTATCCAGTGAGAGCAAGAAGACCTCCTGGTTATTTGAAAGACTATATTTGGGTGATTACCCAAGAAAGGGGGGATAGATGTAGTAAAATGTATAGTAAGAGTTAACTGGAGCTTGATTTTGGGTTGGAGGGAAATTCCACCCCCCACCCCCCGGACTGTTCTTTTTTTCTTAGTTTCAGTTTCTGTGTTAGTCTGAAGTTGGTCACAATAAAGCAGTTGTGTTACATTCAGTCACTCATGTGAGTACAGCAATTTATTTCATAATCACTGTGAGATCACAAAAGCAACCGTATGAGTCTTAGGGGTGCCATCCTCCAGGTTGATCTGGAGATCTACAGGAATCACAACTGATCCCCAGATGGCAAAAATCAGACTAGAGATCTCCAGACTACAGGGGTCAGTTCCCCTGGAGAAAATGGCTGTTTTGAAGGGTGGACTGTCCTCCTCAAATCCCAACTCTCTAGGCTCTACTCCCAAATCTCCCAGAATTTCCCTGTCCCAAGTTGGACTGTGTCAGGAGAAAGAAGACCTATAGCTTGTCTGAAGGACCTGCTAATTACTTTGTAAGTATGTGCTGGACCCAGCCAAGGAGAAATCGCATATTAGAATTTCTCCTTTAGGGGATACTATAAAGAAAGGGTTGGTCAAGCTGTTATGAGTTGCAGTTAAGATATTCTTATTTCCCCCCACCTCTAGGTCAGTCTGGCCTACACCAGGAGAAAGAAAGCCTAGAACTGGTCTGAGGTAACTGCTAATTTCTTTTCAGGCCCAGGTCAGAGAAGTAAAGCATCAAGAGCAGCATCAGAACAGTTAGATTTGAGTCCAGGCACACCTTAGGGTCCAACAAGATTTGCTGAGATTTGTGAGGCAGCAGCAGGAGCCCTTAAACAGCACGCAGGGGAAGAAGCAGCCCTGCGTTTCTTTATGTTAGCATTTTGTATTTTCCTTTTTGTGTGTGTGCTCCTGGGCACTATTTGTTAGGCCTTGCCTGGGTTTTTGGAGGGCACTGAAGACTCTGCAAATGTTCATATGTTAGAGCCAGCAGGGTTCAGTTTGACTTGTAGTGGTAAAGTTGTTGAGTGTATGATAAATGCTTGTTACCTGGAAACTCTTAACACCTTGACCCTTTTCCTTTTGAAGCAATTTCACAATTGTTTGCCAAGCCACAAGGGTGCCATCACTTGTTGACTGGAATCCTCCCTTCAACGCTTCAAAAGGACAAGACAATTTAGGCAAGGGAGCTGTGTTGCCTGGATAGCTCAGGCTAGTGGAATCTCATAGGATCTCGGAAGGTAAGCAGGTTCAGCCCTGGTTATTATTTGGATGGAAGACCACCAAGGAAGTCCAGGGTTGTTACGGAAAGGCAGGCAAAGGCAAATCACCTCTGTTCACCTCTTGCCTCAAAAACCCTATGGGGTCTCCGTAAATCAGCTGTAACTTGACAGCACTTTCTACCACCATCTATATTTCCAGGGTTCTGCTGGGTTACATCTGCGTACCCAAGCTGCACCCTTCTCATTCATAGTTCATTGGTGTGGGGAGGATTTTGTTGTTGTTGTAAAATTGAAACATGGAAGAATTCAGTACAGTGATAAATTAGAAATCCAGATTTTTGAGTATATTTTTAAAGTAAACCTAATGTCCCTGTCACCCCCTCTCTGTATTCTTAATTTCATTATTTACTAATGCATGCTCCCCATTCCTTAAGAACATTCCATTGTGGCAGCTTCGCTTTACAATAGAATTCCAACTATGCAATTAGCTCTAAATTAATTTAATAGAAGCCTATTAGTGACCCGCAAGAATTTACTGACTTGCTGTAAAGAAGTCCATTTGTTAACTTTCAGCCTGCTCAATGGGAGATGCTTTATCATGGACAATGGCCAGATCTCCAGGAGTCACACTTTCTGAGTCCAATCAGGAATTACACATTAATGAGACATCATTGTCTTTAGTGATCGCAGATTAATAGCCCACATTTTGTACAACTGCCCTCAATATAACCTCACACAACTGCATGACAAAGCACAGGGGGAAATATATAGACAGACATACACAGTTTGTTACATGGAGGAGGCAAATGTTTGCCTTGACTCTCAGAATGCCATCTGGGAGATGAGTGTTTCATTTTGTAACAGACTGCATAATTTTCATGTAAAATCTGGAGGAAGGCTTTAAATGCTTTAACAGAGAGCTGATTTAGCTCCTTTTAATCTCTGCTTTCTGTTGTCTTAAAGACTGTGCATATGTTTTGGATGACACAAATAGTTGTTAACTTATTAACGCCCTCATATCTTTGCACAGTTTGCCTCCCTTAAAGAAAAAAAAAACACACGATTGTGCATGCAATATTTCACCTCATCAAACGCAAGTGTTCATGGCTTGTAATTAATCTTAGTAAAAGCCAGGATTCTACTGCATACATATGCTGTTTGATTGATTAGATTAGAAATCTGATGTTACACTTCATACTTTTCCAATATCTCAATATAACATGTACAAGAGACAGTGCTATCAATAATATGAAGGTTTCAAGAATGCGTGATGTAGCCTCCAAAATATAAGGCGGAGCTTGCTTAAGACATAACACCTCTTTTCTGAAAAAAAACCCCTTCTATTTCATCAAGCTAAGGATGAGCAACTGTTCCTTATTTAATCTCTTTTTCATATTTATTTATATTTATCCCTTTTCCATTATTATCATATGCATGAGGAGAACAGGAGCAAAGTATAGCCTGACCTCGTAAAATCTCAGAAGCTAAGCAGGGTTGGTGTTTGGATGGGAGACCACTAAGGACAACTCTGCAGACAGAGGAAGGCCATGGCAAACCACCTCTGATTCTCGCTTGCCTTGAAAGCTGGTGTTGCAATAAGTTAACAGCACTTGCGTATGCATGGAGAGAACGTGCTACGTGCAGTCTTGTGAGCAAAAATTCTACTTTATGAGCTACTGGCATTAAAGTGGTGAGTGAGCATTGCCACCCCAGCCAGAATAACGAGACAGACAACAGTTTGGAATTAAACAAGGGCCACTTTATTAACTATTTAAACAGGACATTGCAGCAACGGGCAAAACTAAGCAAGCTCTGGAACAGGCAAGGCAGGAGTCACTCTCTGACACGGCCTCCTTGCCCTTGATAAGGGCGGGACACCTAGCCCCGGTCTGAAGCCTGATACTTCTGGCTCGTAACCGGTAGCCCAGCATGCTGGCACTCCCCCCTCAGGAGCGCCTACCCCTGCGGCTGCACAGACCAACAGGGAGGAGCCTAGCCTGAGAGGTTCCCAGAGGCGATCCCCATTCACCACCCCAGACCGCAAGGCCCTAGGGCAGATCCTGAAGATCACCTGTCCCCAAAAGGGATATGTTGTGAGGCGCTCACCGGTTCCATTTTCTTGCTTGCACAACCTGCCAAGTGACCAGACTAATTAATAACCCGACCACCAACTAAGCCCCTAAACCACAGAGCACAGTGTAAGGTAGGCAAAAAACACCCCAACCAAACTTGCCAAATAGGTGGGATGCAAAAATTCCTACCCGGCCCCAAATGGCAACCAGCCAAAGCCTACACTGCAAACAGGGCGGGCGGGTGGGCGAGCATGCGGAGTAACGGCCAAGGCGGGAGCGGGGCGCAGGCTCTTATAGAGCAAGCCCCGCCCCCGCCTGCTCCGAGACGCGCGGCGGCGCGTCAATTGCTGCCTCGCATCTGGCGAGGCGGCAAAGCAGCCCCCAGGAGCCATGGCTTTGCCAGGCGCCCCGGAGCTCAGATTTGGCTACTGTATAAATTAGTTTGCTCTGGAGCTCTCCTTCCTGAGCTAAGACAAAAATGTGTGAGCCAGAGGCTAAAAAACTCTAACTCACACTAACTCAGCTTAGAGGGAATACCGCCTGTGAGGTAGGTGGGGCTGAGAGAGCTCTCTCAAGAATTGTCCTTAAGAGAACAGCTCTGAAAAAACTTGTAACTGACCGAAGGTCACACCAGCAGCTGCAAGTGGAGGAATGGGGAATCAAACACGGTTCTCCCAGATTAGGGTCTGTGCTCCTAACCACTACACTAAACTGATGGAGAAGCAGAGTTTGGGACATATCTCAACCACAATTTTAAAAATAAATTACACACTGGAAAGTCTTTGCATATGTTCCTTAACAGGTGGAAATGAATAGATCTACCAGTTATGCTGAATGTAACAATTCTCCCCCCCCCCCTTAGAGAGAAAGAGAGAGGGAGATCTAGATACCTCGAGTTACTTTTTCAAGTTGTGGCAAAAGAATGAAACAAAGGCCCAGCCAATGCAGCAATCTTAGTGGTGTTGTCAGGGTCTGACATTTCCCTCTCAGGAGGTGGGATGCAGCTATCTGACTATGTACTTTCTCCTCCCTCCTGCGGAATGTGCTCCTTTCCCTTGGTTACATCTCTGCCTCTTTCTTATCTTTGGCTATATCTTCTCACAGGCTATGTTGCTAATTGGGAATTTTCCTACAGGTGCAAACCACTTTTCTTTCCTGCTTCCTGCCCTGGGAATAAACAGACAGGGGGTTTGGGCACCTTTTTACATTGTATTGTGATTGGTAGATGTTTTCTTACACTGTAGTTTGAATACACTATAACCCTACCAGAACTCACCTCACCCCTCCATTACTGACTCAACAAGTGTGTACCAGTGGATCCACCAACAAATAAAAGTTCTTGTTTAAGACCCTTTGTTTTTGATTTGAAATCTATTGGACTCTCACAGGTGTCAGGGTTGAAATTTGGGAATGGCACTCATTGTCTTAGCACAGGGCCATAGCTAGCAAGACCACTACTGAGAACAGTGGGATTTACTTCTGAGTAAATATGGAGAGAATTGGGTTACAGCAAAAGTGTTTTTTTGACAGAGATGGTGGGATGGGATGAGACAAGCTTGTTGATGGCTTCATTCTGTGCTTCACACCTAAAATGGGGGTAGGAGAGGGTAAGACTATTAAGTCCAGAGTGTAAAGTTACCTAACTGCACTGAAAACACCCATCACCCCTACAAAGAAAAAAAAAAGGATGGAGGAAAGATCTGTGCTTATGGCACTGAGAATTGGCAAACAGGTGAGCCAAATCGGCTGCTGGCCAGAGACTTAACACAAATGTAACAATTAAAAGAAAAGTATGTATTGTGGCTGTTTAAATAGGCAGAGAAAATGAGAAGTAGCAGTTCTAAAATGTTTCAAAAACTGAAACAGTCCCAATAAAGGTTTGATACCCCTATTGGTGGGTTGTTTTTGTTTTGAAAAAAAAAATAGAAACTCCATTTAAACAGTTAGCTTCTTTAGTAATGGTTGCTAGTCCTTTCCCCACCTTGTCTTTAGTGTATTTTTTCTCCACAGCATCATAATAGCAATGCTGTGGATCTGCATGCATAACTTCTGGGGGAATTTGTGCCTGTAAGGAAGTCCATCTTCTGGACCAGGCTTGTGACAGTGACATTCCATGCCAATAATCCAATGAGCCCAACATATTATTCAAAAACCGACAGCAAACCAGAGGACAGTTGAAGACGTACCTACCTAGAATGACTTGAGTAGATGAAAAAGGTATCCTCCTGGGAAGTGATTTTGGTTTTGTGTAGATTATTTAAAAATAGTATTCCTATAGTATCCTTAAACTGAAAGATTTTGGCAAGTTCTCTTACATTCCATTTGGGAAATTAATGATGACGATGACGACAATAACACTCTAAAGTGTTCTTAAGCTTTTGTAACAAACGTGATAAAGGCTTTGCTGATTTCCCATCTGGCTTGGCCTCACTTAATTTCACTTATATAGATTTATTCCACGTGTAATAATGAATGGACTCCCAGCTTCCTTCCTTCCAGTGCCATAAAAACAAGCACTTGTCATAGATGTAATGGAAAGGAAAATAAAACATTGTTATGATGGAAATGATCATCTTGTTTTTTTCCTGAAAATTAGTAAGAACTGAGAGATTTCCTTGGGTCCCCACCATAATAAAGGCCAATATTTTAATATGTATGAGTGAGAATATGTATGAGAGAGATGATGAAAGAGAGATTATAGACTGGGCTAATGTTTATTTACGCAGGATATTTCTGTGCCACCTCAAGGCAGCTTACAATTAAAACCGTATCACAATATTAAAAATAAGCCATTCTAAACAATCATTGATGTGCTATAGCAGTCATTCTAAACTGGATTTCCCTTGTGTGGACAAGACAATCCAGACATGAATGATTGCTACAGTACAATGACAGACCAGTCTTCAACAAGGTGTGGCGGCAACCAGGGTTTTTCTTTTCTTTTCTTTAAAGAGGTGCCAGAACTCTCAAGAGGGAAATGAAGTTTTCAATCTGTATACTAAAAACTCATGAACTTTACAACATTTTAAAAAAGAATTTTGTTGAAGAGGTTCTGGAATTCTGTTCCAGCGTATTCCCCCAGAAAAAAAGCCCTGGTTGCAACCCATGTGTAAAAGAGGAGAAGGCAGATTTACAGTGAAATCACTGGATAGCTGAGCACCAATGCTCCCTCTAAGCTGTGGAGTCTTGTGAACAAAAATTCTACTTTATGAGCTACTGGCATTACAGTTGTGAGTGAGCCATTTGGCTATTGCATACATTAGTTTGCTCTGGGGCCATCCTTCCTGAGGTAAGACAAAAATGCCTGCTGTCACTCATGGTATCTGCTGTCACTCATGGTAGATATAAAGGGATTTCATATTCAGCAAGACTCTGCGTGTAATCTAAATCAAGCTGATTCAGTTCTCCATATTCTCCTATACTGTCCCCAATATGATGATACACATTTTACTCTTTTAGACCCGATTTTATCCAACATGATAGGTTGTCCATGATAGGTTGTCCAGATGCTCTAAAGGTGCACCATCTCCTGAATGATCTGTCACCTGAAACAACTGAAAAAGTTGCCTTATTTCTAAGTTTGGAAATTAAGGATCGATTGTGCAATGCATAGATGCATATGAATAATTCATTTCTCCTTGTTACCTCTTCATCTGTTTATGTTTCTTTTTGTAACCTGACTTATGCCAATAAAGGTCTGTGTATGTGACAAAAATGTGTGAGCCAGAGGCTAAAAACCTGTGAGCTAGCTCACACTAACTCAGCTAACAACATTGCAAAGTACTGTATATGTTCACTTCAACATCTTGGTTTGAACAAGGATGTCCCACACCAGTTCCCAGAGTTAGAAAGAGATGCTGCTAAGCAAAGCAAGCTGACCTTGTTCATCTTAGATAATACACACCTATGCAGAGGAGTTGAGTGCCTAGCACCAACTTCCAATTAACACATTCCAACCAATTGAGGTCTGTGGGTTTCACTTGTGGGAAAGGGGCTGAGACAATCTGCAGTAAGTTTTGATGCCTTTTAGCCTGGTTAAGTCACCCTATAGGTCATATGGCCAGCAACAAGTAGTTATATCATCGTTAAGAGTTGCTGTTGGTCCTTCAGGCCTGGGAATCACATTGGATCCTTATCCATAAAAAGGTTTCAACTTAGTGTGTGCTTGATGGTGACTGTGTGCTACCACACCATGCAGTTGCTTTTATGCTCCTGGTAGCCATTTTGATTGCTTGCTCAAGAGGACCAAACAGTTTGCTGGCCCTGGCTGATTCTGAAGAGAGACTAGCTTTGATGTTGAGAGCCTTCAGCCTGATATGGAATAACTTCTGGTAACTTGGAGCCATTGTATTACTGTGTGTGTTAGCATTTTAATTTATAGATTTCTTATCCCTCCCCGTCTTGTTCTTTTTTAAAAAAAAACAACAACAACAACCCTGCACCTTAAATAGAAATAATTAGATTTTACTTTCTTGGCTTTCTTTCTTACTTTTTGCCTTCACCTGACCTTAATGTAATTCCAGTGTTTTAGACTCAGCGACCACCTACCAGATAACTTGCCTTTTATCTGGGAACTTGTTCTGCAGGTCTACCCTGTAGGGTTGACTTTTTGGTTAAATCCCAGAAAGGCCAGGAGTTTGCCCTTTTGCTTCTAAGCTGTTGGGATAGTTTAAAAGGGCTGGCAGTAGCCTGCCAGACTAATGTGTGGTTAGCCACACACTAAGATTTTGTAATTGTGCTGCAACCCTCCCACCCAAAGGTACTTAACCTGGGTTGGACTGGGGACCTTTGACACAGAGTGTTAAACTGGATGGGCCATTGGCCTGAGCCAGTATGGTTTCTCTTATGCTATTGTGTTCAGCACTGGATCTGTGCTCTGATTGTTTCACATAAGGAAAGGGCAGCTGGCTATAAAAGACCTGCTCACTGAGTCTATTCAAAGTGATCGCCACAGCATTTGAGATGATAGAATGGAGGCAGAGGGTTCCATTAAAGAACACTAAGCCTGAACGATCAGGGTTACTCTGTCCAGTTATGTCTATGTAGCTCCTATTGCTACATGCACTTCTTTGGCATGAATGGTTATTGTTTGAAGTATTAGAAGTGTAAAATAGGTTGATTGGCCCAGATGGGGAAAGGGCAAATGGTTTCAAAAACCTTTCCGCTGATTGAAACTCTGTTTTGACTTTGGTGATTCAGAACAGCTCTCTGTAACCAAACAGGGAAAGTGACTGTGGACGACACCACTGTGTACAAGACATATCATTTGTGTGCTGTACAGATTATCCTGTTGTTGCTGTATTATTTTCTACTGATGCAATTCCATTTTTTCGACATTGCATCTGTACACTGTATCACATCTAGCACTTATTCAAATTTCTGTAGTCCTAGTACATTGCTTTTTAGATGTTTCATCATATTGATGGTATCAGTTTACAGGATGTAATTCACTCTAAATCTCAGTGTGAAAGCCATACTATAATGATAATAAATAAATATTTTTGATGTTTCACTAATGGAGCAAACTGAAGCATGCAAAAGAGATACGCTCCCATTTCTCTCCATGCCATCATCACCAAATTAACAAGCCATGATGTGCTGGCATAGCTGGGGAAACACTGTCAGTATATGCTAAGCGCCTTCTGTTATCAGGAAGAAAAGTGACATTTAAGGCATGTCACTTTTCCTCCTTATACACTTTGACAGGATATTTCCAGGAAGAAAATAAATGAGTTAGAAACTGCTTAAGCATAACACCTTGAAATCAACACTGAAATGTGCTTGACCTTAAGAAAGTGCTAGATCTTCTGAAGCATACAGTTTTGTTGTCTGTGCCACTTACAATGCAGGAGTTCTGTCTTCCTTTGCTGGTTTGCTTTTAGAAAAGTTATAAATTGTTTCTTTGGGGGTTGAAAAATGCAATCATTTCGCAACTAAAGCAAGTTGTTCAGCATGTAACCAGGAATCAAAATTGGGTTTGTCCTCCATTTACCCTCACAATAACCCATGAAGTAGGTTAGAGTCAAAATGTGTGACTGACCCAAGGTTACGCAGTGAGTTTGCACAACAGAATGGAGATTTAAACGTGGTTCTCCCAGATCCTAATCTGAAACTCTAACCACTACATCACTCTGGCTTGCATGCAGTGGCAACTGTTGAACTATAGTGAACAGCCAGGCCTGCCAGTGGTTGTTACTGAGCATGGCTCCACTGAATCCTTCAGAGGCCAATACAGCTCTGGAAAGGACCCCACCCTTTCCTAATTCCTTTTACTGAAAGAAACCAAGGCTTGGAGGCTGGCAATATTATTGTGTTTGCCTAATAACCCCCACTGCAAAGGTCATTTCCCCCCCTTAAAAGTACTAGTGCTGTGGAGGGGCATCTCATTTTCCTCTACCCTACTCTTTCTCTTGCTAGAAAGTCCCCAGAGCCTCCCCTTTTTTCCGGCTTCTTTCACTCCTCCCCCCCACCAGCCAGCCAATTTATCATTACCTGCCCATTCATTTTCAGTTTTCCCGCCTTCACTCCCCAACAGCTTCTCCCTGGGCAAATACTGTGTAGTTCTGGCCACCTGACTAGTCTGTGCCCATTGCACAGTGGGGAAGCTTCAAGGACTTGTGGGGGGGTGTCACTTCATTTCCCCCTATATCCCCCTCCTCAGGCATTTTCTCTTTTCCTTCATTTTGTTCCCTTTTGCCTTAAGACTATATTGGAAGAACCCAGTACTTGGGTGGATTGGAGAAGCTGGACTTGGCTTATCAGAGAGTTTTTGCAAGCAAGAACTAACTCCTTAAATGCACTCATACAAAGTATGTGTTGCCCATTTCGGTCCACTGCTATACTTATGTATTCTGCTACATAATGTTGTTATATTGTTCTGTATGTTGGAGGGTTTTGAGTTAAAGAAATGCTGTTTAACTTAAACTGTCTTGCATGTTCTAAACTCACACAGGCAGAGGTTATAAATGCACTCCAACAGAGGGAGAAGATCTGCAAAATGCTTTTAGTGATACATAGAAACTCAGGAGAATTATTGAAGACTATCAAGGTTTTCACAGTTTGTGACTGGAGTTCCGGGGGGGGGGGGGGGGGAGTAAATGAGCAAACTTACCCTAGAGTCTTCGGTGAAACACAAGATTCCTATCCGATCCAAACAGTAATCAAAGCTTTCTTTTTATGGTTCAGTTTTAATGTAGAAGAATCCATATGAGAGTTTGATATAGAAAAAACATGTTGGTAAAACATGTCTGTCTACAGATTGGTGACAATTGTGCCTGGCATATACTATGATAACTGCTAGGCAAATGGTGGCTCTCAGATTTCAGTAAGATGCTATTACAATGTTACCTCTATCCTGTGCTTCTTTCTTTATTCCAATCCTGCAACTAAAAGTGGGCAAAACATCTGTCATTCCCCCCTTTCTGATAGAAGCTAAATTTTCCATATGTCTGCTTGGATTTGAAATTGCAGATGAATTACACACTCTCAATGACTGTGCTATGGAGCAGATGGTCACGGAATCTACCAGGGGAAAGGCAGTCCTGGATTTGGTCCTAAGTAACACCCAAGACCTGGTGAGAGATGTTAAAATGATTGCACTGCTTGGGAACAGTGACCATAATGTTATTGAGTTCAACATTCGTATAAATAGAGAGTTGCCCCAAAAGACTGACACAACCACTTTTAACTTTAAAAGGGGTAACTTCTCTGATATGAGGGGAAATGTGAGGAGAAAACTGAAAGGAAAAGTAGATAGGGTCAAAACCATTGGGGAAGTTTGGAGACTATTTAAAATTACAATCCTAGAGGCTCAGAGAAAATATATACTGCAGGTTAGGAAAGGCACAAATAGGTATAGAAAAAAGCCTGCATGGTTAACAAACAAAGTAATGGAAGCTGTAAAAGGTAAGAAGGATTCATTTAAGCAGTGGAAAGCTAGTCTTAGTGAGGCTGATGAAAGGGAACACAGGCTGTGGCGAATAAAATGCAAGTCTGTGATCAGGCAGGCAAAAAGGGAATATGAGGAGCATATCACACACACACACAAAAAACCCATAAAGACCAACAATACAAATACATTAGAAGTAGGAAACCAGCCAGGGAAGCAGTGGGGCCCTTGGATGACAAGGGGTAAAAAGGTGTACTGAAGAATGATAGGGAAATGGCTGAGAAGCTGAATGCATTTTTTGCCTCTGTCTTCACTGTGGAAGATGAGAAGTGCTTGCCCACTCCAGAACCACTGTTTTCGGGAGGGGTGTTGAAAGACCTGAGTCAGGTTGAGGTGATGAGAGAAGAGGTCCTACAACTGATAGACAACTTAAAAACAAATAAATCACTGGGCCCAGATGGCATACATCCAAGAGTTCTGAAAGAACTCAAAGGGGAACTTGTGGATCTCTTGACAAAAATATGTAATCTTTAGCGAATGTCATTCCCATCTTTAAGAAGGGTTCCAGAGGAGAGCCAGGAAATTACAGGCCAGTCAGTCTGATGTTGATATCAGGTAAGTTGGTGGAAACTGTTATTAAGGGAAAAAAATAGTAGGCACATTGATGAACAGAATCTACTGAGGAAGACTCAGCATGGGTTCTGTAAGGGAAGATCTTGTCTCACTAACCTGTTAGTGTTATTTGAGGGAGTAAACAAACATGTGGACAAGGGGGACCCAATATATATTGTTTACCTTGACTTCCAGAAAGCTTCTGATAAAGTTCCTCATCAAAGGATCCTAAGTAAGCTCAATAGTCATGGGATAAAAGGACATGTCCTTTTTGTGGATCATGAACTGGCTATTTAAAAGGAAATAGAGAGTGGGTATAAATGGGCAATTTTCTCAGTGGAGGGAGGTAAGCAGTGGGGTACCGCAGGGATCAGTACTCGGGCCGATGCTTTCTAACTTCTTTATTAATGATTTGGAGTTGGGAGTAAGCAGTGAAGTGGCTAAATTTGCAGATGACACAAAGTTGTTCGGGGTGGTGAAAACCAGGGAGGATTGTGAGGCACTTCAAAGGGATCTGTCGAGGATGGGTGAGTGGGCATCAATGTGGCAAATGGGGTTCAGTGTGGCCAAGTGCAAAGTGATGCACATTGGAGCCAAAAATCCTAACTATAAATACATGTTGATGGGGTCCAAACTGACGGAGACTGACCAAGAGAGAGATCTTGGAATCGTAGTAGATAACTCACTGAAAATGTCGAGACAGTGTGCGACTGCAATGAAAAAGGCCAACACTATGCTGGGGGTTATTAGGAAGGGAATTGAAAACAAATCAGCCAGTATCATAATGCCCCTGTATAAATTGATGGTGCGACCTCATTTGGAGTACTGTGTACAGTTCCGGTTGCCACACCTCAAAAAAGATACTGTAGCACTGGAAAAAGTGCAGAAAAAGGCAACTAGAATGATATAAAGGTTGGAACACTTTCCCTATGAAGAAAGGTTGAAGCGCTTGGGGCTCTTTAGCTTGGAAAACTGACAGCTGAGGGGTGACATGATCAAGGTTTATAAGATTATGCATGGGATAGAGCAGGTAGAGAAACAAGTACTTTTCTCCCTTTCTCACAATACAAGAACTTGTGGGCACTCAATGAAATTGCTGAGCAGTTGGGTTAGAACAGATAAAAGCAAGTACTTCTTCACCCAAAGAGTGATTAACATGTGGAATTCACTGCCACAGGAGGTGGTGGTGGCTACAAGCATGAGCAGCTTCAAGAGAGAACTGAATAAACAAATGGAGCAGGGGTCCATCAGTGGCTATTAGCCACAAAGTATAGATAGGAACTCTCAGTCTGGGGCAAGTGATGCTCTGTATTCTTGGTGTTTTTTTGGGGGGGGGGGCAACAGTGGGAGGGCTTCTAGTGTCCTCACCCCACTGTTGGAACTTGTGAGGGCACCTGGTGTTTTTGGCCACTGTGTGACAGGGTTGTTGGACTGGATGGGCCACTGGCCTGAACCAACATTGACTTCTCTTATGTTCTTATGAAGGCACCCAGAAACATTCAATGATTTGTTAAGATCCAAAGAAGTCTTAAAGGTCTTGAACACGCATTACCAAATTCAAATCTCATTTCTTCTTCATAGCTTCTGGTTCAGGGTGATCTGATCCCCTCCCCCCGGAGATTTGTTCATACTACATTCCAAAACATTCCTAGAGGCATTCTACATTTAATTCCTTTTCCTACAGTTGACATCACTCAACTTGCAACTTAAGTTCTCAATTAATGGTATTTTTCTGAAATGAACCTCATTTACAGGTAGTTTGTGGGCATGTGAATAAAAATTAACCATCTATAATAAATATGAGCAAGGAAGGGTGTATTTAAATTATCTTTAAGTCATTCTTGAGGTTGAAATTGAAGTCAGCATTTTAAGAAATAAACAGAAGTTCCTTCAAGCCATGTTAAAGCGAAATGATTAGGTATGAAACTCCATTTACAAAAAAAAGTTCTACTCTTCTGAGATGTTAGCTTTACATTATGACATCTGCTCAGATTTTAGAACTCTTCTGGCTATTGTGTTTGGAAGGAAATCAAAGTAAATGACTGCTAATTTACATATTCTTTCTCTTTCCCTTTCTCATATGCTGTCAAACACACCAAAAAACCCACTCTTGTTTCAGAACAATTCTTTAAAAAAAGTAAAGAAAATTTAACCCCTCTTGATATTCTGTTAAATTTCAGGTGGCTTATACTTTTTTTAAAAAGAAAAGAAAAGCAGATAATTAATTAATTATTAACTGTAATTAGTTAAAACAGCCATGCCTTCAGGGCTATTTTTGGGCAGGAACGCACAGGAACAGAGCTCCTGAGTTGGCCACACCCAGCCGGAACTCATTAGCATAATAGGCCACACCCAACAGCAGAAACTCATTAGGATTGGTTACATTAGGGGTATGTGGCCTAACATGCAAATTAATTCCTGCTACAAAAAAAGCCCTGGGTTTTGATAACAAACAAGGTAAACAGAATAAGAAGCAAAAGGTGGGTGTGGCTGGATGACCACTCTTCTGGGGGTGTGGCCTAATATGCTAATAAGGTGTGCTGTCAGTGGTGTGGCCTAATGTGCTAATGAGTTTCTGCTGGGCTTTTTCTACAAAAAAAGCCCTGCATGTCTTCAAAAAAAGGTGAGCAGCTTCCGGTAGGCAGCTGTGTTAGTTTGTAGCAGTAGAACAAAATCTGAGTCTGGTAGCACCTTAAAAACTAACAAAAAAATTCCCAGGGTATAAACTCTTATGGGTTAGAGCTCACTTCATCAGATAATGTTCTATTAATCCATTCTGAATAAGGGACCCATTGAACGACCCAAAAAACTCTGCTGGGGATCATGTGAGTTGCATGAATAAAAACCACATGGGTTAGGGAAGAGTGAGCATATTTGGGTGGGATTGAGAGGAAAAGTTGACCCGATCCAACTCAATGCATACCCCACCAAATCCAGAACGCTAAAGGAAAAATTGTTGGAAATCATTTTCAATAATACACATATACCCATGAATTGCAGCAGCAGATATAGAAATATATGGGTTTTCTGGTTAGTTCAAGGACTTGAGGGCTGGTGATACAGGAGGAAACTTGCTGGGAGGGTGAGGGTGTAAAGTTGATGAATGTTTTTTAATAGAAGGTTATATTGGAATTTATTACTGTAGTTATAGACACCATTTGTTTTTCTGATATTGTTTTTCAGAGTCACTGTTGTCTGGTTGCCTTCTGCTAGATGCTTAGTGGTGTCCGGTGTGGACCGATAACAGCTAGCAGAGGAAGCCATGCTAGGGCCAGGGATTCCAGTAATAGCGACAGTGGGTCAAGGTGGTGTAGGGGAAGGAAATGGAGATGACGAAATGCTTGGTCTCCTTCCTACCTTTGTCCCATCCCAAGAGATGCCAGTTGTGAGGCTAGGAGGATACACCCTTCTCCAACATTAGTACTGTACAGTGCCAGGTCTATTAATAACAAGAGCTCTGTCCTCTAGAACTATCTGCTGGAACAAAACGTAGACTGGAATGCATGACCAAGACCTGGGTGAGAGAGGGCATTACTGTTGCCCTGAATGAACTTACTTCCCCAGGCTTCTCGGTCCTTCACCAGTCCCAGACTAATGGGTGGCCAGGGGGGAGGGGCGTAGCACTGCTTATTCTGGAGTTTTTCTCCTTCCCATGACAAAAACTGTCAGCATTGAATGTGTTGGCTTAGTGTGGGAAGCCAAGGACAGTTTGGCTATCTGGTTGGTGTAGTGATCACATAATGGACTAGCAGATACTCTGCATGGTCTACTGGAGGCTTTTAGTCCTGGGGGTCTTCAATGTCCATGCCGATGATTTGGCTTCCTCCCAGACAAAGACCTAGTGTCATCCATGGTGCTGTTGGGGCTCTCCCAGTTTGTATCAGCTCCCACACATCAAGGAGGCCGTACACTGGACCTTATTTTTGCCATGGGAATTGGGGTGGATCTGGAACCTGCTGAGGCAGTACCATGGTCAGATCATGGCCCATCTGAGAGCCAGTTTGGTGTAGTAGTTAGGAGCGCAGACTCTAATCTGGGAGAACCAAATTTGATTCTCCACTCCTCCACATGCAGTTGCTGGGTGACCTTGGGTCAGTTACAAGGGAAAGGAGATTGTAAGTCACACTGAGACTCCTTTGAGTAGTAAAGGATGGGGTATAAATTCAATCTTCTTCTTCTTCTAGCCTAAATCCTCCCTGTTTAGGCAGCGAGTGGATTTATGCTTGCTCGCAAAGCTGAGATGACAAGAGCAAGTGTGGTGGCAAGCTCGTGATGAAGCTTCAAGAACATCTTCTGGATACTTATGAAAGCCTATAAGATGGCAGTGAAGAATGCTAAGAAAACTTTCTATGTGACCTCCACTGCACCTGCTAGCTCTCGCCCAGCCCAATTGTTCAGAACAACTCGATCCTTAACTTCTTTGCCTCAAGGCAAACCAAACAAAAAAGAATTGGCTATAGGCTGTAAGGCATTTTTGAGCTTTTTTGTAGATAAAGTTTTGTCACTCTACCAGGACCTCATGGCTACAACTGACACAATGATGGAACTGTAAGCCCCTTGTCCATCTTCAGAACCAGTTTTGGACCATTTCAGTCAGCTCTTCCAGGAAGCAGTTGACAAGATACTGGCAGCTGTGAAGCCTACCACTTGCCTCCTTGATCCATGCCCTTCCTGGCTGTTTAAGGCCTGCCAGGAGAGCATTCGGACCACCCTGGGAGATATTATCAACCTATCCTTATCATTAGGGACTTTCCTGGCTGGTCGAAAGGAGGCAGTGGTGTGCCTGCTCTTGAAGAAGCCATCACTGGACCCTACACTCCTTACCATCCCCTGGTTTTGAACTTACAATTCCTGGGCAAAGTGGCTGAGACAGCAGTAGTGAAGCAACTTCAGGGTTTCTTGAATGATGCTGCTAACCTGGACCCATTCCAATTTGGCTTTCATCCTGGCCACGGGACAGATACCATGCTGGCCACCCTCACAGATGACCTCCAGAGGCATCTGGATCAAGGTGGGCTGGCACTGCTGTTGGTTCTTGATCTAATGGCTGTGTTTGACATGGTCAAATGTTGGAATATGGGGTACTGCCTTGCAATGGCTTTCCTCCTTCCAATATGGTTGGAGACAGAGGGTGGCACTTGGGGAGGAGCTGTCTCAGCAGCACCCACTTGAATGTGGTGTGCCACAGGGGGCTATCCTCTTCCTGATGTTGTTTAACATCTGTATGTCCCATCTTGCCCAGTTGATCTGAGGGTATGGGCTGGGTTGCCATCAGTACACTGATGATACCCAGCTCTATCTGTTGATGGATGGCCAGCCAGACTTTGCCCCAGAGGTGTTAGCCAGGGTGCTACAAGCCATGTTGGATTGGCTTAAACAGAGTTGACTGAAACTCAGTCCAATGAAGATGGAGGTCCTGTACCTGTGATAGAGATTTGGGATTGGGAATCTGGCTCCTTTGTTGCTGGAACCAAGAGTGAAGAGCCTAGGAGTTATTTTGGATTCCTCCTTTTCTATGGAGACCCAAGTTACCACCATTGCTTGATCAGCCTTCTATCATCTTTGGCTGGTCAAGCAATTGGTTTCCTATCTCACTTCCCAGGACCTAGGTACAGTGATCCATGTAATGGTCACTTCCAGGCTTGATTATTGTAACTTGCGCTATGTGGGGCTGCCCCTGAAGTTGACCCCGCAACTGCAGCTACTGCAGCGTGCAGTGGCATGTGTGCTGACAGCAATGCCTATGCAGGCACACATTCAGCTGGTTGGTGCTCCATCAACTACACTGGATGCGTATAGAGTACTGGATCCAATTCACGGTTCTAGTGCTGACTTTTAAATCCCTATGAGGCCAGGGACCTGCATATTTCAGGGACTCTCTCCCTCCCATGTGTGCCCCGCAGAGCCTTGTTTGGTGTAGTGGTTAAGTGTGCGGACTCTAATCTGGGAGAACCGGGTTTGATTCCCCACTCCTCCACTTGCCCCTGCCTGGATGACCTTGGGCAAGCCATAGCTCTGTACCAGCTGTTCCCTCAAGGACAGCTTGGGAAAGAGCTCTCTTAGCCCCACCTATCTCACAGGGTGTCTGTTGTGGGAAGGGGAAGGGAAAAGGAGTTTGTAAGCCGCTCTGAGACTCCCTTGGGGAGTGGAGGGCGGGATATAAATCCAATCTCCTCCTCCTCCTCCTCCTCCTCCTCCCTCCTCTTGTGCTCAACTGATCAACATCTTCTGATTGTCCCTGGTCCAAAGGGTGTCCAGCTAGCCTACAGCTAGCCAAGCCTTCTCCCATCTGAGATCAGGTCCCTGTGGTATCTGTTACCATTCCTCAGGGCCTACGAAATGAAGCTGTTCCACCAGGCTTTTAGTTGAGACAGTGGGCATCCAAATTCCCATTCTTGGCCTTCCCTGCCGACAGCCCTAGTCTGATGGTTAGTGGCTTGATACCTCACAACACCACCCAGAAGATTTACATCTGAGCATCACTACCTAGTCAACTTTTACTCTGGGATTTTTTAAATATGTGAAACTGTAAACTTTTAAAATCTTAAATCTCAAATTTTAAAATTTAATTGTTGGATTTTATGTGTTGTTTTACTGTCAAAATATTCTGTGTGATCTTGTAAGTCATCCTGAGCCCACTCACAGGGAGGGTGGGATACAAATCAAATAAATAAATAAAGTCCTAACATGAGAAGTTGCAGAGCTGCCACTAAATTTCACATAAAATGAAGTGAATTTGGAAGGTCACAACTGAAGTATTTTGGGAACTTTGAGAAAATTAAAATTCAAATCTGATAAATAATGTTAGGGTCCTTTGGGGGGGGGGGGGGAGAGTTTTGAACCCAGCTGTTATTTTCGAAACAATGATTTTGAAAATCTGTTTCTATTAATGACTTTGAAAATCACCCCCGGAATATAAACCCATGAATCGCTAGACTCATGATGAAGTAGAAAGCCATTCATCAAAATGTTTTTATGCTAATTTTGTCCGAAGGACATCCGTCACCATACCTGCTATACTCACAGTAAGAAGTTAAATGGGAGGATTGTGAACCACTCCCTTCACCTCTTTATATTTTAAATCCATCATGAGAAGTAATTAATTTTAAGCAATCAGCCAAAAATTACAAATGAACAGTGCAAATATTTGCCTCAGACTAAGCCCAGTTGAATTGACCTGAATAGGATTATTCATAGTGCAGCATAGGATTACTCTCTTAGTTATTCACTAACTACTGTACGTTTTGTACATATACTCCCCTCTGTACACTGCAAAAATATAAAGTGTGGATGTGGGAGATGTGTTTGCAAATGCATGAACCAGAGGTGTCTGTGATTGATCCCAGTTTGGCATAGTGATTAAGAGCAGCAGACTCTAATCTGGAGAACTGGGTTTGATTTCCCACTCCTCCACATGCAGCCAGCTGGGTGACCCTGGGTCAGTCACAGTTCTCTCAGAGCTGTTCTCTCAAGAGCTGTACTCAAAAGAGTTCTCTCAGCCCCATCTACCTCACAGGGTGTCTGTTGTGGGGAGGGGAAGAGAAAGGAGATTGTAAGCCGCTCTGAAACTCCAAATAAAGGGCAGGGTATAAATCCAATCTCCTCCTCCTCCTCCTCCATGTCCACTGCTAGCAAACCCAGGGTTTTCTCTGTGCAACGTATAATGCTGTTCTTTCAGCAATACTTCAAGTAGGTTGGAAGTAAATTGATAAGGGAAGAAAGAACACTTTTCATACTGCTATCATTCAACCCCATCTTAGTAAATCTACCCTCTTTTCATTAGGAATAAACTGACGACCTACATATTTTTTAAAAAAATCGACATTTATATTGTCATAATAAAATGTTGCTTTCTTGTTCCTCAGCATCCTTGACTCCAGCAGGCAAATGAAATCAAACTCCAAGTCATTTTCTTGTGCTTATATGACCCATTCATGGAAAATCAAATGGTTTACAATGTCAACATAAGAGTAACTACGTTTTATGGCTTGAGTAAGATGCGCACTGGGGTCTTATAAACTTTTATCATCTCCCCCCCCCCCCCCCAACTCGGAGGAATAAAAGTACTCGATAAGTGGAGGCAGATAGAAAACCACAAAGCGGCTCAACCTCAGGGAGTCATCAGCTTATCTGACAGCTATGGCAGTTGGTTTAAATGACACATTTGTCCTATGACAACGGTGCAAACATCCCATTACGTGCAGGTTTTTCTAATGTATTATAAAGACTTTTAGTAGTTAAGGAGACTGTTACATGGCTGGTCTGTGCACCATCTTGAGATGCCAACATCCTGAAAGCTATTGTTTGGCACGCTGTTTCCTGTATATTATTGCATTGACATAATCTTTGCAGACTTTAAATCAATTTAGATTTTTTTTTATCATATCAGCTTAGATTTTTTTTGAATCTGCAGGGCCTGTAAAATGGAGATGGTCTGCCAGGCCTATGGTTGTGGCAATGGCAATTCATCTATATTGGCCTCCCCTGCTCTGCCCTGCTCCATTCCATCATGCCTGATATTTACACCCACCCATTTGCTCTGTACCATCCCATCAACCTTGATGGCCTGCATGATGCTTGTTAAGATGTACTGGCTTTCTTTGTGTGGAATACATCTATGAAGTGATATCCTGTTTGCTGATGTATTGAATGCTTTTGTGCAGTACAACTTCCCCTTTTGGTTTTGTATGGTTCATTTTTGGATGAAGATTGCTGAATCGAAGTGAAGCACCAGTCCAGAGAATCTCGTCAATTTCCGTCTATGATTGGATCTCTCACGATTTTTGTATACTAATAGTTTATTGTATAGGTTTCCATTCTATGTATATTGTTTCATAAAGTTTTTTTAAGCATTTGCACACAGCTTTCTGTTGTCTTGTTCACTGTGATATTTATACCCACCCATGTGATCTGTACCATTCCGTTTACGGCTACCCCAATCAGAATCCCTTGGGACTTTTAATCATGCAGCAGATGCCACTGAATGCTTTAGCGATGTTTTTGTACTGCTTGCAAACTTATTAATTAATAATTTTGTAGATTTTAAGGTTGTACCGTATTTTAATTATGTTGTATATTTTAATCATATTGTGACCCTGCTGTACAGGGGTGGGAGGGCTAAAAACCAAATCAAGAAATAAATTATATAGCACCCTCCTAAGCAGAGTTACATCCAAAGGCCCTTGAAGTCCATGGGTTTAGAAAGGTGTAATTCTGCTTAGGATGGTACGAATAGGGTTGAAAGGGGCCTTATATGCAGTTCCTGCTAGACTAATATCCACCTTCTGCTGGAGAATACCCAGAGAGGGAGAGGTTCCCCAGTAATTGGTTTGAGTGTCAAACTGCTCTCACCACTAGGGAAGATTCCCCTAAAGTTCAAACATGGTGAAAAGTCCAAGCACCCAAAGCCGAGGGTGCCCTGCTAATAGCTTGGTTTTTAATAGCTTCTTTTTATACTGTGGTTTTTGATGGTGAGCTGCCTCAAGCAGGACTTTGAAGGGGTGGCATGGGCTGCAGTCACACACATAAAATAACCCACTTTCAATCCACTTTCAGTGCACTTTCCAACTGGATTTTACAGTGTGAATGGGCAAAATCCAGTTGGAAAGTGCATTGAAAGTGGATTATTTAGTGGGTGTGACTGCGGCCATAGATATGTAATCCATCCATCAGTCAGGGTGCCTAAAAATCAAGCCTGGTGATTCAGCCACTGAACAGGACAAGAAATAGGTTCCTTTCCCTCCCATGTGGGCTGAAGTATGTGGGACATGGTCATTCCTTCCCTTACTTCCCCCACCCCCCTTTTTTTCCCTGGCTCCTCCTTCCTGTAAGATTTCTGAATTCACAGGTAAAACTACCAGAATGAGGAATGCCTTGAAACAACTTTAATAGGTAGGCCAACTAAAACATCTTGAACAGGAGTCCCCAATCCTTGTTCTAGTACAAACTAAGGTCTTAGGGCGAGTCATCTAACTACCATTTCTTTAAGCCCTTTAAACAGAAAGGCATGTTTCTGTATGAACTTTTAAGTTCTTGCATTATAGTTCCTTCAGCCAACTATAATGGCCTCGGGTCCCATGAGACCGTACAAAAACATAGGTGCACAAATTATTCCAGAGCCAGATGGTCCACATCTATAAATAATGGATATTGTACATAGTCAGGTGATATAAATTCTCTATCAAACCCACATATGACATGGGTACACAATACAAAGAATTCTCCAGCATTAAAAGCAGAAAAGTAAAAATGGCCAAGAAAAGAGAAAGAAAGAACCTAAAATGAAACATTTTCTCATTTCTAACTACAAGCACATTAACATTTGGACTGTATGGGCAGTGAGTGAGCCTGGTCCAAAATGCAGAAGGCATGAGTCAGTCATGGCTGTTACAGACACTGATGGATAGGCAGGAGAAGTTCATTTCAGACACCTCCCAAATATGGATTCTGTCAGACTGCAGCCCAATCAATGTGAGTCTCATAATGGATCTGACTAACTTTGAACTAGGTGCTTAATCAGAATAATGTAGCTCATGCCCAAACATCTTCCTGAGTACAAACCAAAGGCACATTAACAGGAAACCAACAATGAAAAAAAGGATACAGATCAGAAAACAATAGAATTGCTGAGTTCAAGGTTTCAGCAGTAATTAAAAGGTGGAGCAAAACACACACCAGCAGGCAGAAAAGAACTCCAGAGGACATTTGACAGCATAAGAAATCCCTCTAAAGATTTTTGTAATGAACCTTTGTTTCACTAATTGCTTGATGTCATTACTTTGTGGGGAATTGCAGGAATGCCAGAGACCATTTGAAGACCACCCTCTGACTGAATGATCACGCTCTTATTTATGTGCAAAATGGAATCTCAAATTATTTACCCCAATCACATAAAACATTTTGGCAGTATACCTAGGGACCATCTGCTTGGCATACAGAAAATCCCAGGTTCAATTTCTGGCATTTCCAGTGGGATCAGGTGGTAGGTGATGTGAAAGATCTCCACCTGAGACCCTGGAGAGCTGCTACCAGACTGAGTAGAAAGTACTGTCCTTGATGGACCATAAGGTCCGAAGAAGAGGAGGAAGAGGAACAGGAGGAATAGGAAGTCTTATTATTTCAACTTCTATCCCACACATTCCCCGCAAGCAGGACTCAGGGTGGTGTACAACATATAATATTTCAATACCTAATAAATACAATAATAATAATAAAATACATACAGTACAGTTAAACTTCAGCATTATCAGATGGCATCAAACATCTATCCCACAGATAGCTGGGTGGCTAGCATAAAATCACGTTCCAACCATGTGAGGCTCTTAACCAGAAGACAGTGGTGAATAAAGGAGGGTGGAAGGAAAATCCAGGAGGCTCTCTAGCCATCGCTGTCTTCAACCATATGCCCAGTGGAACATCTCAGACTTTATAGGCCCTGCGGAACTGAGTCAAGTCCTGGATCTCACTAGGAAGAGAGTTCCACCAGGCTCCGGCCAGGGCCAAAAAGGCCTTTGTTAAGGACAGCCAGACCATTTTGGGACCACGGCCTACTAGCAAGTTGGTACTGGTTGACCATAGTGTTCTCTGAGGGGTATACAGGGAGAACTCCACAGTCATGCAACATAGTTGCAACAGTCATGCAACTTAATTATGGCCATAAACATTTATGGTTTTAAGATAAAATTAGACAGTTCCATAGATGATAGATCAATCAGGATAGATCAATCAGTGGCTTCTAAAGTTTCTCTAAAGGTCCTGTATTCAATGGCAGAAACCTGTGAATATCAGCTCCAGGAGGCAACATCGGGGGAAGTCATGTCTTTTATGCCCTGTTGTTGGTTCCCCAACAGTAAACAGTTGGCCACTGTGCGATACAAGATGGTGGACTAGATGAACACTTTGGTCTGATTCAGCAGGGCTCTTATGTTCTTAACAAATCTCCACACTATCCCTACAGCTCAGGACTCAGGTCCACAATCTAGGGACTGGAGATCATTCCAAGAGCAATGCCCTGGGCAATTCAATCCAAAGTATGGTTTCCAAGAGTCCTTATGGAATGATAACCCAGGAACTTCAGACAGTTGAAACAGTTCAAGTAGAGCTTTTTTATGTTTTAATGAGCTTTGAGATCAAATTGGGCCTTCCTGGGCTTGGTAGAGGACATCCTTTACCTTCAGGTGTTTCTGGAAGTGGGTCAGACACAGCTCTAGGGACTAAGTCAGGATGGGGAGCCAGACAAAACTAACTTGCAGACCTAAACTAACAGGTTAACCTCCATTCTACTCTCTCTCTCTCTCTCACACACACACACACACACACATACACACACACATTGATATCCAATGCAAAGTTTGCCTAGATTTCCCAAGAATTGTGCTAAATACTCACAACATTTTGCTAAATACCCATCTTAACCACTAAGGTATCTGGTCTCCACTAGAGTTTACAGGTACTGAGGAGTTACATTACTTTATACTGTGCTCTTAACCTGGTTTTAACTGTATTGTATTTTATACTGTTGGAACCCCCCCCCCCCCTCCCCTCCCCGAGCCCACTTCTGAAGAGGGCAAGATATAAATAAAACAACCCATTGGGGCAACCGACTGACAAGCAAAATGAGATGCTGAGGTTCAGAAGAAACTGGGGCAGAAAAGTTCATCTGATAGACTTGACCCTGAAAGGAACAATCAGGACAGACTGTATAGATACCATACACACCACAAAGGTAATGAAGCTACTGTAATAGTTATGTATTAAACAATTCCTCCACACATAATGTGTGCATCAAGTGGCTAGCAGTGCAATCCTAAGAACACTTTCCTGGGAGTAAGCCCCATTTAATAGACTTGAGTAGGGGTGAGAGTAGACCTAAGGAGTCAAATGAAGGATGACAGAAAATACCCAGTTTAGTCTGCTTTCAGGTGTCTGAGGAAAGGAGCTTGTTTTGTTTTCCCTTGAATGAATCACAGACGTCTTATCAGTGATGGTTGCAGCTCTGGTTATTCCAGCAGGAGGATCATTCCATGTGTCTTTCAGGCAACACAGCAGATGCAGTAGTATGAGTGCTCGTTTAGAGCTCATTGGCTAAATGAGATTCAGTGGAATGCAGAGGCCACAAAAGTCAACAGCAATAAACACTCAGCTACTACAAAGGAACAAAAAGTACAAACCTGTGTTCATGGGAGAAAGCTATGGCTTAGAACATTTAAAGGCTGTTGTAGGTGGGTGATGTTGCTGTTTTTAACTGTAGTACTTACACTGAACTGAGGGATCCTTCCAGGCCCATAGCCAGAAAATTTTTATCAAGGGGGGAAATGAGTACATTGGTGGTCAGCCCATCATTATTTGTGTTATTATTTATACTTTATTAGTTATTTACCAATTTTCTACCTGAGACTCAAAGTGGATTATATGGTATAGAATGTTGTTATCAAACAGCATGAGAGATCGAATAAAACTGCAACAGGACTAGCCATACAAAAATTACAAAAATGTAAAAAAAAAAGTATCAATTATGCTATGTCAAGTAATGCAGAAAATGGAATTACATAAAAAATGAAAATAATGCTATAAGAGCATGATAGGACATATGAATCAGTAATATATAGCATGCACTGTGGCATAGAATACAGTCCTGTTCTGTATAATCTTTATAAAAAGGCCCTCCCAAGCAACTGTTTTACATAGTTTGTAGAATTAAAGAAGTGTGAGAGCCTTCTTCCAGTTTCTGAAACCTGAAACTGTAAATTCAACCTTCTTTTCTCTGTTAATCACTAACTCAAGGTGTCTTAACAATGCCATTCAACACCCCTGCAAGCTTTTAAAATCAGGACTCTTCAGCCCTGCTAACTGCTAATTCTGTTCTAGCCAATTGCATAAAATTCACCAATCTGTAATTCACCAGTCTGTAGATTCCACACCAATCTGTAATGCTGATTGGAGGGGGCATGACAAATGATGGGGCACCACCCCCTTTTCCACCACTGTGGCTGTGGGCCTGGATCCTTCCAAATCTGAACCCTATCTCCTTCCCATTCCAAGGCTGGCAGGAAGGCTGGCCCAAACCCATCCAGTTTGTCAGACGGTGGGCAAGCCAGCACAGCAAAGTGGAACACTCACATGCAGGAAAAGGGCTGTCTCCCCAACAAATCTGCACTGTTTTGTACCACCTAATATATATTCAAAGGCTTTTAATTTGTTCCATGTTAGCTTCTGTAATTGAATAGAAGCTTGCATTTAGAATGGGAGCATTTCTAATTTAAAAATGAAATCCTTGAACTAATATCTATGAGCCTAACACGATGCAAGGCGAGGATGACAATCTTAAAACAGGAATAGAACAAAGTTTGAATCCAGAGGCACCTTTGAGACCAACAAAATTTAATCTTGGGTATAAGCCTTCATGTGCATGCATTGTTCTGCCACTTCAGACCAACATGGCTACTCACCTGAAATTAAAACAGGAATGAGAGGCTATAACACAGGGGTGGAACATCTGCCTGGCATACAGAGTGTCCCAGGTTTAATGGTCAGTATTTCCTGTTAAGAGCTGGAGGCAGCAAGTTCTGCAAAAGACCTCTGCCTGAGATCCTGGAGAGATTCTTCCAAGTCTAAGTAAACAATATTGGCCTTGATCTTACTCAGGACCGCCTTTCCTCATATGTGCCCCAGAGAGCACTACAATCAGGATTGCAAAATTGCCTGGCCCTTCCCGGTCCAAAGGATGTTAGGTTGACATCGACTAGGACCAGGGCATTTTCTGCAGTGGCTCCAGCCTACTGGAATGAGCTCCCTGGTGAGATCAGGGCCCTGCGGGACCTCTCACAGCTCTTCAGGGCCGTGAAAATGGAGCTTTTCTGGCAGGCTTTTCAATAGGAGCCTCATCTTACTAGCCATGCCCTGGGCTGACCTAGAGCCAGGAGTCATCTAGGGCTGACATAGAGCCGGGAGTCATCTAGAGTGGCAGTTAAACCGACCATGTCGAAATGCACTTTACTCAGTGCACCATCACTGATATAAGCTGTTCACTATGTACTGAAATGTATTTTTAAATTGAGATATATACTGTTTTTCTTGTTTTACTTTTTTATGTAAGCCACCCTGAGCCTACTTCAGTGGGGAGGGTGGGGTAGAAGTAATAAAATAAAAATAAAATAAAGCTTTAGGTGAATGAAAAACTACTTAAAACTCATGATCCTCTCTGATCATGATGAAAACTCACATGCAAATGAGTTGGGTTCAGATTGGCAGATTCTAATTTGGAGAACTGGGTTTGATCCCCCACTCATCCACATGAAGCTTGCTCAGCTACATTGGGTGAGCCAGAGTTCTCTCAGCCCCACCGTTCTTACAAAGTCCCTGTTGTAGGGAGAGGAAGGGAAAGGCTAGTGTAAGCTGCTTTGAGACTCCTTAAAGTAGAGAAAAGTGGAGTATGAAAACCAATTCTTCTTCTTCCGCCAGGAAATGCTGTCATCTCAGCTAGTGAGGAAGGCTACCTCTCATATCTCACACTTAAAAAAAAATGTTCCACTACATCTCTGGTAGGGGAAACTTTCTATCTCATCCCTGAAAGCTTCATCTCGCTATTTCTCCGCTACTCTGTTTTTCCAGATTACCCATGTTACTCTCAAGAAAATGACCTTCTCTCATAGCACACCCTACAGCTTCTACTTATAGTAGGGCTGCCAAGTTCCCCCAGTGGGGCAGGGATTCCCCCACTAAATTGGTCCCCAATCCACTGGTCCGGATCCGGCTGGTGGGGGGAACCCCACCCCCAAAGTGGCCCGATCAGGCCAACGTGCCCGGCATGATGATGTCACCCAGAAGTGATATCATCATGCTGGGCATGTTGCCAAGGTGACGCTCTAGCAATATCCCTGGAAACTCTATGGCACCATAGAGTTTTGTGGCGATTACCAGAGAGTCGCCCCGGCAATGTGCCCAACATGATGACATCACTTCCAGGTAACATCATCGCGGTGCACGGGACTTTCGAAGATGGACCGGGACTCCCCCGCTTTTTAAAAGGTAAGACTTGGTAACCCTAACTTATAGTTATATACCACTCAGAACATTAACAGTAGATAACCCCCATACCTGTTTTCTGTCTTTGGTCATTATTCTAGGTAAAGTGTTTTGCTTTGATTGTTCGTTAATGCTAACATTTGTGCTGTGAAGTTAGGTTGTTAGCCGAATTGCTTTAATTTATGTTTAGCAATCAGCAAAATACACGGGTTCTTGCCAACTATACCAGGGTCCCACCCCTCCCGGGAGTTCTCAAGGAAAGAGGCACGTGAGGCAGATTCCAAGTTCAATGATGTTTACTGGATAATGTTGTCAAGCATACCAAAAACGTAATCACACACACAATCAAACAGGCCTAATTAAATAAAGGGAGAAAATAGCACATTCGCATGAGCAAGATATCGTTGATGGGGAAAGCACAGTACCTTAGATGCGTTGTCCAATGTCAGGATGAGTTGGATGGGAAGAGAACTAGAAAGACTATGGGGACACGAGGCTTGAACCTGCAAGACCACGTGGTTCTCCTGGATAGCAACTCCAGAGAGAGAAAATGGGGTTCAAAGATGGAGGCAAGGGTTGGGTACAGAAAGCTGGACTGAAGGGTCAATAGAATGGATAGAGGGCGATGGCTCAAGAGGCCAAGGGTCTCTGGGTTTGGACTTTTATTGGGGGTCTTGGGGCAGGCTTTGCAGACCACATCCCACTAACACACCTACTAGGCAGTCCGTCCCTCTTGGACCTTTCCATAGGTTAAAGGTGAACAAAGGGAGGAGGTCCAGGGGTTGGGCAGTGTTGCAAGAGCATGATCTCATCAGGAAGTGGACACTGAGCCTGGGGTCCGATGACTCACCTGGCCAAGTCCATTGTTAATCAATGACTTTGGCCTGTTGGTTAATGTCTGGCACATTAGTTGCTAGGCAGCGTAGTTAGCATAACTATCCAGATGTGTAGGAGAGGGGGCAGGGGTTTGGCCAGCGATTGCTGAAACAGAAAGAAACCTCATGGCAAGAGGAGTCCTTTGTCTCTGGTGAACTTATCTAGGGTGTCAGCCTCCTGGCGTGGGCTGGAGCTGGCTCCTATTATGAAGAAAGCACATGGCCCTTCCATTTAAGGCAGCCCAAAGTTCAGGATTTATGAATATCACAATTCATAAGAGCACTAGCAGTGCCTTGCTGGTCAACAAGGTGAGGTTGTTTCTGTCTGTGAATGTGGTTTTGTGCTGAACAGCACCAGCAGAGGTTGAAGACTTCTACAGATGAGATGACACTATGTACAGTGTATGTACATTTATTTACAAGTGACTTGGTTAACTCCACCAACAGAGTGTTTTGCCAGGCACTCATACAGAAGAAAAAGCTTTTTACTACACATTATACATTAGCTAGATACAGTTTTAGCAGTCCCACTAACCAATCAGGTTGGTGCTGAGTCATTGTGCAGTCATGGCTTACAGAGCAGGTCTGGACTTGTTCCTGCCTGTTCTACCTTGTTCAGTCACCTGACTCACTGTGAAGCTGTCATCTGCGATCTACCTGACAGCATAGCATATGCTCACTATTTATGAGTCTCTAATACTGACAGTTTCTGGGTTTATCACATTTGGGCTCCATTAAAGGCTCCATTAAAACTCCCCCCAGAAGAACAGTGACATAGTAGCCCCACATTGCCCTCAGCAGTGCCATTCTATCTCATGATGAGCCTCAGAAGAAAACTGAAAGAGTATCAACTCTCTCTCTCTACACGAATCCCTCATAGATTTCAATTATGCATAATTCATATTGAATTCAGTGGATACAGAACAGAAGAAAGGTTATTATCAGTAAACGACCATCATCCAGTGGCTGGAGCTCTTTAGAAAGTTTATTACATAGAAGGAAAGAGAATGCATGTTTGTCTACCCTTTCCTTCTATGCAACAAATTTCAGCCACCAGCTGATGGTCTTTTACTGATAATAATCCTCCTTGTGTGTGCATATAAATGGGGGAGCTGCAAGGACTTGCAGAGGGCATCTCATTTCCCTCTTCCTCACTATTTCCCTTCCCTGAAAGCCCCCATAGCTTCTCCCTTTTTCCTGCTTCATTCTTTCTTCCCATCCACCAGTCAACCTACCTTTGCCTGCCTTGCCCCCATCTTCAGCTTCTCTCTCCCTGTCAGCCTCTCTGTGGGAAAACTACAGCCCAGTTGCACTGAGCCGGTTGTTGGGCTGCACCCAGTTCTATGGTGGGGAACCTGCAAGGACTTGCAGGGGCTCCTTACACCACATATTCCCTTCCCTACTTCCTTACGCCACATATTTCATTTCCTACTTTCCCTGTTTCCTTCTCTCCTTCCCACTTACTAAGCAACCTACCTTTTATCTGTAGTGATCTCTTCAGCTATGCTTATTTCATTTATCAGTTTTCTCTCAAAGCCCCCCTCCCCAAAAAAGCTCTGGAAAGGGCCCTGCCCTTCTCCTACTGCTTTTTACTGACAGAAACAAGGCTTGAAGTCTGGCCTAGCAACAACAGCTGAGATTATGTATTTCTTAAAGCTACAGACACTCCTTTTCTTATTTTGGGGGATTTTAACTACCCCATGATTAAAAAAAAATCAGATTTTTCTGAAAACCTGGTGCTGTTCTAAGTTTTGTAGAAAGATCTGTAGATGGGCCACATTGAGAATTATGTATATTAATATATACTGTATTCCCACAAAGTTACCTGGTTGATTTTGTGAGGTGTTTGGCAAAGGCAAGTAGAAAGACTAGAATGACAAACAGGCCTAGAAAACAATGACTCACAATGACAAGGAAGGTTCTCTGTCATTTGTAAATAAAATGTTTTTTCACAGGCTTTTAACAAATCATTTTCCAAATTGGGGGGGGGGGGGGCTATTCTGTAGGGAAGCCTCCTATTTGATGCCTCATTGGTGGAAGCAATTTCCTTTCACTTGAAGGCTTTAAAAGTGCTTTTTCTTAGAATTCCCAAATCATGTATTTATTGCAAACTGTCCTATGGCAACAAATGAAGCACTTACTATACATATCCCCACCCACTTTCCTTTCAACATAAATTTAATTTCCACATGGTGGTGGTGGTGGAAAGTGCCATCAAGTCACAGCTGACTTATGGTGACCCCGTAGGGTTTTCAAGGCAAGAGATGTGCAGAAGAGGTTTGCCATTGCCTGCCTCCATGCCATGACCCTGTTATTCCTTGGAGGTCCCCCATCCAAAAAGTAGCCAGGGCCAACCCTCCTTAGCTTCCAAGATTTGATGAGACTGGGCTAGCCTGGGCCATTCAGGTCAAGACAATTTTCACATAGATTTGTTTTAAACAACTCTCCGTTACTCATCCAGAAAATGGATTTATGAAGAGTTTAGCCCAATGTGTATTCAAGCTGGTTGAAATGGCTGTTTGAGAGAACTGGATTTATGAAGAGTTTAGCCCAATGTATTCAAGATGGTTGAAAGGGCTGCTAGGGAGTACTGTGCTAAAACAGAATTACCCCCTATAGTCAACTACTGCATCTCCATAGAATTTCTCCTTCTTGCAACAGGGATACATTTAAAAAAGTGAGAGAAAATGCAAAGAAAACACATTCATTAACAAGAGAAAAATGTAAACATGGCACTAATATTTCAGAGATGTTTTAGTAGTTTGCTTTTCACCATATCTGTACATGTATATATTTACAAGTGAAGAGAGAATACCCCATACGTATTTGTGATATATCGTTTTGTACTACAAGCTATTAAAAAAACCTTTCTCTCAAAATGCAAATTGTATACAGGTTTTAAAAGTTAAATCAAATTAAAGTTTGAGGAAATAATATTCGTCATGGAAAGTCTCCTTGGGAAATAAATATGGCTGGGGTTGATAATGCAAAAAAAGAAGACGAAGAAGAAGCTAAATGGGAACTTCCTCCAGCTAAACCATCTTTTCCACTCCTGGGATGGCCAGGTACACTGATTAGCTAAGAAATGCAGGAATTCTGGGGCTTGTTTTGATCTCTGTAGCTTAAATTTTTTTGCCGTACTTATGATTTTGTTATTTGTGTTATTTGTCAATAGGGATGCCAGCTTCCAGGTAGATCTTAGAATCTCCCGGAATAATAGCTTAATACAGTAATTAGTTCCCCTGGAGAAAGTTGATGTTTTGGAGGGTAGATTCCACGGCATTGCACACTGCTGAGGTCCCTGTCCTCCCCAGACTCCATTCCCACATCTCCAGGAGTTTTCCAACCTGGATCTAGCAACTTTACCCTCCCTTCCCCATTGGTGGCCAGGGGGGACCTGGCAAACCTACAAGTTGTGAACAGTCAGATAAATATGGCTGGTGATACATTTTATGAGATTTGTAGAGTGGGCATTGTTGATTAATCTAAGTACCCTGACCTGGATGGCCCAGGCCAGCCCAATCTCATCAGATCTAAGTAGATTTGGCCCTTATTAGTGCTTGGTTGGGAGACCACCAAGGAAGACCAGGGTTTCTATGCAGAGGTAGGCAATGGAAAAATCATGGCTATTCAGCTCCAGGCTTGAAAACTCTACAGAGTAGCCATGTCAGTTGCAATTTGACAGCACTTTCCACCACCATAATTTGATTGTTTTGTATATTTATTTTTAAAATGCATATCCCACCTTTGTTACTTTAAGGTCTGTCCTAACTTAGTCTCCTGATAGAAGGCTCCAGTAGGTTCTGTCTGTAGCCATATCTCTAATGAGTCAGCTCCAATCATCAGACCAGGGATTATTAGCAGTTCACCCTGGTAATTAAGAGCTATTGTTGCTCATACTTTCTTGGTGCCCAGACCAGTGCTAAGGAACCAGCTTTCATAGAACATGAGCACATGTATGAAAGAAGCTGCATTCTCCTGAGTGAGACCACTGGCTTATCAATGTCACGGAGTAAGATAAAGAAGGCCCCAACCTTGCCCACATTTTGGAGGGCCTGTAACCCAGATCTTTTCCAATATGCTTTTGGTGGTCCAGTATTTGCAGCTGGGCCTTGCTTCCTTTAATTTTTATTTCTATTGATGTGGGGGCAAATTGGTTTTAATGCAAGACAGTGTTGAGTTGGACAAAATGGGATATACGTATTTTAAATAAATACATAGATGTTATCCCTGTCTATTTTGGTTGGCTTTGCAATCTGCCAGGTAGAGGAAGCTCTTTCCCAGCTCTTGCTCTTGAGATTCTTTGAGATTACTAGTAGAACCAGGCACCATCAGGCAGGGCAGGTGATCTGTGAACCTCAGTCCAACCATTTTGCCTGTTCTTGCCTGTTGTGCTTTCTTCTTCCAGCAGCTATGATTATAGGTTCCATCCATGGCCAGAGGGAGGAGCATAAATCTAACTAACATAAGAGGAAGCAAATAAAAACAATTGTACTTGTACTGAAATTCATTGTGGGTCATTGCATGTTGGGAAAGGGTTTCGACTAAATAATATGTTGAAATGTTTTAACCATCACATTCTCAGCAAGCACCCAGCTGAAGCAAATGTTTAATTGCACAGCTGGTCTTTTCAAATAAATGCATGGGGATGTGACTGGCTTTTTCCATCACTTGCTGTCAAAAGACTCAAAATCCATTTTGATTTCTCAGTTTAGCTTCCTTTCTCAGCTTGAAAGCACACCACCACTGCCAAACAAACAAACAAACTTGAAAACTATTTCAGCACACCTCATCAGTGTGTGTGTGTGTGTGTGTTTTTCAAGTGCCGTCAAATCATAACTAATGGCAACTCCAGCATGGGGCTTTCAAGGCAAGTGAGAGGTGGTTTGTCATTGCCTTCCTCTGCAGAGTCTTCCTTGGCTGTCTCCCTTCCAAGTAGTGACCCTGCTTAGCTTCTGAGATTGGACGAGATTGGGCTACACCATGCCACCTTCCTTCCCACCATCACTCTCTACAGTGACCAAAACCAGAAACCAGGAATGTGATGTTCCTTACTGAGTAGGGTCCCCAGGGGGAGGATGGAAGAGGTATCTTACCCAATGGTTTGTGACTTTCTTTACATTCTCTGTAGTCATGACAGTTGTCCTTTATGCTTGTGGGCTCAGCTCCAAAAGGGTCAGGAAGATGGTGAGGCAGACACACCAAATGTGCATGAAAACAGATTAGATTAGCTGGGACAAAAAACTGGCCACACTTTTGATTGGTTACAGCTGAGAGTGCCTTGGTGCAGCATGGGGCAAACAAATTCAAGCATTAGCTAACCCGTCTGCCAGTTGATGTACAGACCATCCCCAGCCCATCTCCTGGGGGATGCTGGGGGATGGCAGTCTGCAGGATTCCACATGGGTGCAGGCCACTGTGTGGTTTCCCTTTTCCGCTTGAAAGTGAGAGCATCTTGACAGCAGCTGAGCTGGGCATATCCCCTCTAAGCCTTCACCCCAAATTGATCCGGCCCCATGCTGACACCACCACACAGTTGTGACAATGAAAGCAAAGAAGAACAAAAGGACAGCCATAACAATGTGATAATGGGAGGGCTAGGTGGGTGAAGCGACAAGGCTGAGTGGGTGGGCAGTGCAACAAGGGCCCCTTTACCCTCAGCAGGTGAGGCTGAGGGAAAACTCACTCTGTGAGGTCCACCAGCCAGGGCTCACCCCCCAGCCATGCCAGGCTGTGCCTGATTGTCCAGGAAAGGGGGAAGAGGAAGAGGGAAGGCTGTGTAGCCAGAGCATCCTCCCCAGCCATTGCTCACTGCTCTGCCAACCAAAGGGCTAGTGAAAACTGTGTCCTCCCACTTCCTGCCCCCCTGTGGTCCCACAAATGTGACCCCAGATAGGTCTGGGGTACATACTTCTAGGGGAAAAAATAAAAAGCTCTATGTGGGGACAAGCCTGACCACTACTCTTGGCTATGAGTGGACTATCCACCTCTTTGTAGTGATGATCTTCAAGTATGAAAGCATAAAAATGGACTTCCCTGTTCTTGAAAAGTTTACACCGTTTTAGTCAGGCAGAGATCCAGCTCATGATTCATAAAGTGCCTGCTTGACCACTCACAGTAACCAAACCCAAAAACCTTCCCTTGTGGCTGTTCAAAACTGGCACCAGTTGCTGGTAAAATCAAATTTAACATTTAAAATATTATAAAATAGTAAATACAATGATTCCTAAAATCCTAAAAACAAATTATCTCCCCAAAACTTTCCCAGTATCATTTATTTATTAAAACACTATATCCTACCTTTTCTCTTGGTTCAAGTTGGTTTACAGTAATAGTTAAAACATCCTGCCCTGACCTGGATAGCCCAGGCAAGCCCAATCTTGTCAGATCTTGTAAACTAATCAGGGCTGACCCTGGCAAGTAGAGATTAAAGAAGAGAAAGAGTTGGATTTATACCTTGTCCTTCACTCAGAGTCTCAGAGCAGTTTACAATCTCCTTCCCTTCCTCTCCCCACAACAGACACCCTGTGAGGTAGATGGGGCTGAGAGAGCCCGGAGAGAACTGCTGGAGAGAACAGCTCTGCAAGAGCTGTGGATGACCCAAGGTCAACCAGCAGCTGCATGTGGAGCTGAAACCTGAAATGCTCTTAAGGTTTTGGAATGATACAGACTACCATCCAGGATGGTGTTACCCATAACTTCCCCAAAATATCAATTCCACCTCTGTTCAACAAATACTGGCTCGCCTTACAGCCTATTCCCAAGGCAATGCTGACACCCACCAGTTTACCCACCAGAAGGTCACTGTAGTTTAGGGGTTACAGCACTGGACTAGAATTTGGAGGACCTGGGTTTAAAGCCTCACTGTGCTTGTGAAGCACACTGGTTGACCTTGGGCCAGTCATTCATTCTGAGCTTAATCTATCTCACAGGATTATTGGGATGATCAAATGAAAAGCAAGAACTAAGAACCTGAGAAGATGATGAAGAAGAAGATGAAGATGAAGAAGAAAAGGAGGAGGAGAAGATTGGATTTATACCCCACCCTTCACTCAGAGTCTCAGAGCGGCTTACAATCTCCTTTCCCTTCCCCTCCTCACAACAGACACCCTGTGAGGTAGGTGGGGCTGAGAGAGCTCTGACAGAAACTGCTCTTTCAAGGACAGCTCTGGCAGAACTATGGTTTGCCCAAGGACACACCAGCAGCTGCAAGTGGAAAAGTGGAGAATCAAACCCGGTTCTCCCAAATTATAGTCCACACACTTAACCGCTACACAAAACTGGCTCTCAATTACTTGGATGGAATGCCTCCAATGAATACCAGTGCTCAGATTGCAGAGGCAGGCAATAGTAAGCCACCTCTCTGAAACATCCCAGCCCCGTTAGGAATCACCAGAACCATGACTTTCAGACACTCTCTCTCACACACACAAAATACTCACCGAAAGCAAAACAAACAAAAATAATAGTTAAAACAACCCCAGCTAAAACCAAAGATAAAATAACAGATGGCTGCCTGATGACCGTAGATGGAGCACATTCATGGAGATGGAGACAGTCCTTCAGATATGTGGGTGCTAGATCTTGAAGGGCTTTAAAGGTCATTATCAGCACCTTGAATTGAACTTGGAAACACTCAGGCACCAACTACTTCCTGACATGGCTGGCTGGAACTGTAATTTTTCTGGGAGCAAGTGATGCTGTAAATGTCCAAGTCCTGTTCACAAGTTACAGTAAACACATGTGCAGTCCATCCATATACAGTGTACATTTGATTGTTCTTTGTATGTGCCTCAAATAATTCTCATGTTGTTGGTTGCTTTATATTAAGAAAAAAAAGTTAATAAAATATTGAAAAAAAAAATAATTCTCATGTTACAGTCAATGCATGTACAGGTCAGCAAAGGATACATTCCCCACATTTATCCAGATCCTGGTCCCTGGTTTCATTTGTAAAGTGAATGGATGTTGCCTGTTACTTACCAACAGATGTACTCATGTACAGACAGTATGCACATGCATTCACTGTAACATGTGAACAAAGTTTAAAAAGAGTGCTGTTCAGGACCTGTAAGCCCTGGTTGGGTTTATTCCTTGCTTAATATTTCTGATCTGTAGCCACTTACCACCACCCCCCTTTAGAAATGAAGGGGTTAGAGTTAGATGCAGACGCCTGTGTGTGTTTGTACAAGCGTTGTTATTTTTCAGGCATCACTGCCAAACATATAGATAACTGACTGAGTTTTTCCAGGTCTTTGTTGAGAATGCTCACAAACACGCAACTGATTTTAGAGCTAGCCCAGAGATGCTTCACCCATTTCTGTCTTGGAAATAAAGAAAACAATAGGTTTGTGATGCTTCTATCCCCTCCTCAAAGAGAATGTGGGTTTGGCAGGATTCTTACATTGCTCATCTTGAATGGCCAATTCAAGAAGTAGGGTACTCAGCTCAAGAGAAACAGACATTGGTTTGGATCCAGTGATCTATAAGTGAAAACATAAATCGACTTTATGCACTTCTGCTTGTGCAAGACCTTATGTAAGCACTTTCCTCTCTATACATTATCATGCCCAGAAATTGGTTGCGCACCATCTTGTGCAAAGCAGAAATACAACTGGGGATACAGTAATGTTGACTTGGCCCAAGTGGCTTCCATGGATTTCCTCTTGTATTTTCATTTGTGCAAGAACTCTAGCATTAGATCCAAAATATTATGAGTGGGGTGATAAGTTTGATTGTGTTATTTCTATGGATTGCACCACCAGTAATTCTGCCACAGTCTAGCATGACCAACCAACAGAAGTTTTGTTACAGAACCCAAGACAGGGCTATAAAGAGAAGTCATAGCTTGGTTCTCAGTGATTCCCATTGAGGTCTCTGGTCATTTGTATTGTTCTTATAATGGATTCAATAACAACAGACACAGAAAGGAGAGAAGGAGTGGGGGATTCTCCATCGTTTCCATCAAATGTGATGCTTTAGCTAGTTGTTGCTGCCATCAAGCATAAAACATTTTTTTTGTAATATTTGTGATATATATCCGTATTTTCATATCTAGCCACTGAAAGAGATATAAAACAACCCCTTGCTGTTAAGGTTGATTATTGGCAATAAAAGGTGTTCTTTATTGCTTGAATGAATGGGATGTCTTACAGGAGGCACAGGGGTGAAATATCTTTAATGTGAAAGAACCTGCCATTCTGTTTTCAGTATTCACTGAGAGAGCAGGTAGACATGTCATTTTGCATTTCTAATTTCATAAGAAGCTGATGAATAAGTTTGTCTGAACAAAGCTTATGAATAACTGAACACATCTGAAAACTGACTTAATGATCACATGGACAGCACCCAAAGTTTTGATTAATGAGTCATGTAGGCAGCTTTGTTTAGGGTTTTGGTACTTCAATACGTAATTTTATTAAATCTATCTATCTAGTAGATTTCAAAAATTAATTCTATGTGTGTCTGTGTGTGTGTGTACACATATATGTATGTATATTTTACTTGTTTAACAAAATTGCATATATATATATATATATATATATATATATATATATATATATATATATAAATATATGCAATTTTGTTAAACAAGTAAAATATACATACATATATGTGTGCACACACACACAGACACACATAGTATAGAATTAATTTTTGAAATCTACTGTAGTGTAGAATATTCTAGTGTAGAATAAATTTTGAAGTGTAATGCATTAGATAAAACAAATTTGCAAGGGTTATGTTTCTCTTTGAAATGAAAGACTCTTGGAAGAGTGATCAGGCTTTCCATAGTAGGAATGTCGGTGGACAAGCTTCTCTGAAAATTTCAGGAAGGAAAGGTTTATTAATGGCTGTTAGCCACTGGCTGCGGTCACAAGAGCAGTTTGCAGTGATATAGGTGGAGGACAGACTGGCAGAATGAAGTGCAAGGGAAGCGGGGCTAAAAGACCCAGGACAAGTTGTTGCAGGGCTTTCTGGTCACACTGCATGGACTGATGCAGGACCATACTGTGGAGGAGGCAGAATGGAGCATTCACACTGCAGGGCAGTTCCTGGCAGTGGTGCCCTGGTTGCACGTGGCTTTGGTCCATTTCGCCAACTTGCACGTAGAAGCATGGATGCATGGGTGCATAAGTGCAGCAGCAATTGGGGCAAGATCCCATGGCTGGGAGCTTTAACTCCCTGAGCTGGAAGCATACCCGTGGGCGGTTGTGCGCTCAAGCGCACAGCACACTTGGGTGGCTATGCCAGATCAGCGGGTTCACATTACCAGTTCTGCTTGATTGTGCCTTATTTGTATCCACACTTCCAGGAAGCAGGATCAATGCGCACCCAAACAGCTTGCCACAGCTTTCACCTGGCACTTTTAAAAAGCGGGATCAAAACGCTTCAGGATGGGGTGAGTATGGCATGGGAATGCCAGACAGCTGTGGCATCACTTAATCCGCTTAATCCACTTAATCTGCTTGAGAAACGTGTCTATATTGGGCCAAACTGCCAATCTGAATGCAGCCATAGTAGTGTTACTTTTGTGGTTTTAAAGAGCACAATCAGACAGCAAAATATGTCTTCCATGCCCCAGTTGTCGGAACCCAATATTGCCCCGTTTTGGAAGCGGAGTAATCAGGCCAGCGCGTCCACTCCACTTTCCCAGATGTCTGAACTCTCTTGCCATGAAAGGAACCCAGAAGGGAAGTCTGAACTCACAGGTCTGTTTCTGCCACTGTTTTTTTTTTTTTTTTTTTTTGGAGTTGCTGCACCCACCTGCATTAAAACAAAAACGACCAGGCAGCTTGCTCCATGGCTGAAGCGCTGCAGTAATGTGAATGCCTGACCACCAGACGAGCACATGGGGAAATTGTCCCAGGGTGTGCTGTTTAGTCTGTCCCGCAACACTTTAAACTGGTGCAATTAGAGGCATGCCCAGATCATGGCAAGCCTCCAGTGTGACCACAGCCACTGAAACTCCATGTTCAGAAGCAGAATACAATGGGATACTAGCTGGATCCAAAAGCTAACCCTTGACTTAGATGATGTACTGTAAGTGCATCTTGCCCTTCTGTCTCAGCCCTCACAGCCCAGCCCATCAACCAACTGTACCCCGACTCCAACAAAATTTACTGGATGGTTCAAATAGGAAGTAGCACAAAAACCAATTCAGATAGTCATATGGAGAACTATGTTAATTCTGTAGTGAAATATCTTGGCTCCAGGTATCTTTTCCAGTCATCTAATTCCCCGCCTCCCCTGCCCCACATTGTTTTTATCCATGAGGGTCCTGAGATAGCCTTTCTGATGGACAAAACAAATCGCAGATCTTTCATTAAAGCCCTCTGTGGCATTGTTATGTTCAAACACATTTGCACAGTTTTCATGTGGATTTAAATGGCTAACGTTTGATAATAGCAGCATTGGAAAAGAGGCTTCCCCTTGCTTTAGAATTAAATTCTTATAATTCTAGATTCTAGGAAGGTCTGTGTAGAGATTTTGAACAACGGGCTTAGTTTTTGGATGGTTGCCATGAAGACAAGGGGTCATAAACAGTGACTTAACACTCACTTGTTTTGATAGGGTTTTGCCGGCAGACTGATGTTGGAGACCAGTTTTCTGACAGAACGCTCTCTACTTTCTCCTCAGAGAGGATAGCTGCTTTAGAAATTTCCTTCTGAGCTGTGAATTAAGCATTCCACACTCTCGCCACGTTAGTCAGCAAAAGCAACGGGTCTGCCCAAGATAAATTATTATCTCTTAAAATGGTTTATGTTCCCTTTGGTTATTATTTGGAACTCAGTGATTGAAAGTCAAGTAGAGGACACGGGCTACCGAACAGTCTCTGGGGACTTGTCCAGGTCTCCACTGTTAATCATTTCCACAAGCCTCAAAGCTGCAACCAATTCAAGGATTATATGTTCAAACCATTTCTAAGCTTAGCAATTCTTACCATGTACCCAATTAGAATTGTTTCTTTACGTCTATTTAAAGGATGGTTGGAACGCTAACAACTATTCCTTTGTGGGAAAATTGGCAGGGGAGGATAGAAAGGGACGCAGCTCATGAGAATCACAATACTAAATTGCCCTGAAGCAGGATGGGTAATTGACATTATTATTGGGATATTTATACCCCACTTTTGGGGAACCCAAAGCAGTTTACAACATCATTTCACCCTTCCTCCATTTTATTGTCAGAACACACTTGTGAGGTAGGGTAAGGCCGACAGACTGACTGGCCCAAGGTCTGGCAATGAACTTCCATGACTGTGTGTAAATCTGAACCAGAATCCCCCATATCCTGGTATGACACTCTGCACGACACCATGCTAGAAGCATGTGGGAGTATGCTTTAGTGTAGCACAAAGGCAGACATACCTTCCCACATTTGACAGATGAAAATAGGGATGTACAAGAAACAGGTGCAGATAAGTCTTTTCCCCCCTCCCCCGGGCACCAGCAGTGGGGCCTGAGCAGCTCCCAGCTGCCAGCCCACCACTGAGTTCCCAGAGCATTCTCTGCACATGCACTCTTTTACTTTGGGGGGGATTTAAATATCTCCTGTATAGTTTTTAAAAGCTTTCAGATTTTTCTGCACACCTGGGGAGTGTCCCAAGTGTGCAGGAAAATCTCTCTGCCCCCAAAGTACCCCCGGTGTGCAGATTTAGATATCCGCACACACAGGAGACACTTGGCTATTAGTATATAGATTTGCAACTGTTCTCACACCAAGAACAACCTTACCCCTTCCATTGTCACATGTTTTCAGTGTCGCCAACTCCAGTACATAACTGATTTTAGGGACAAGAAGATTACTATAATTTTGCATAAAGAAATACTTGCAAACAAAGTAAGAGTGCTCTGAGAGTGAATGGAGAGTCTCAAATTTATTTTGACATTTATTGCTTTACAACTGTTGACCTTATAACCTTGGCTTGTTATTTAATTCTGTTTTTGCATATCTTAAAACATTATCAAGTTACATGTTTATTTGCTGTTCAGCCCATCTATAAGTTTAAATCTTACATCCCATTCCACTGTATTTGAAAAAGTGTGCTTTGCACATGGAAGCTCATACCCTGAATGAACCTTTGTTGGTCTTAAAGGTGCCACTGGACTCTAAATTTGTTCTATTGCTTCAGACTAACACAACTGACTACTTGGATCTGTCCTGGAGTTTATTATCAACATTTCAATTGCAATGGACCAATTGGCAGGCTGTGCATCACGTGATGATGCAGTATTCAGGCACAATAATTTATCCAAATATATTCTCACAGTATTAATGCAGGGGGCAGAGCTTTCTCTTCTAGACACCTTGGTTAGCAAGCAGTGATGGACTGGCCCATTGAACTCAATGGGAAATTTCCCAGTAGGCTACTGGCAGCCAGGAACATGCAGGGTCACGCCTCTGAACCCATCTGTTTCCTCACAATTTCCCCATAACCACTTCAGGAGGTTAATCCCCTTCTACCCTACATGCTGCTTTCACTTTCTTTATTCATCAGGTTTTATGGTACCTTCTGCGTAGATTTATGGCCATTCAGGGGTGACTTCACAGTCAGTACAACATTGCCCCAGGGTATCTGAATGTGGTTTTGAGCGGCACCTTTTCCTTCCTCTGCTTCTGATTCAAAGGGAACAATAACCAGACCACTTGACATGGCTTCATTGATCTCTGTCAGTTCCCCTACCCCTATTTTTCCCCTCTGTATTTATCACCTTGTCATGAATTACTTGGCTCAGGTGGCTGGTGACTGCTGAGGCAAGTACTAACAAAGGAAAATCTGCATGCTAGATTGAATGAAAACAGATATTCCGAGGCAAGGGAGAGCCAGGTCAAGTGCTGAGAAAATCTGGAGTGAATACCAGATGCAGAATGGACCACTGTTAGTATCTTGGGGGCCACTTGGCTTGGATCTCTCAGTCAAAGAAAGGAGAAGTCTCGGAAGAGGAACAACAAAGACAAGCAAACAAAAATCATGACCAGAAATATACACAATTTATACAAAATCATGAAGTGCCCAAGATATTTTTGATATCTATAACAATGTAAATGTCAAACAATTTGAGACACACTGAACTGGTTGAGTGAAGTTGTTGGTGCAGATTTGCATTCCTGCACTTGAGTGCATTAGCTGCTACACATGACCAGTATGGGGTACTGATCTGTGAGAGGAAGAAGCAGCTCAGAGACCTGGGTTCAAAGCTTTGCTCAGCCTTGGAGCTCACTGGGCAACACTGTGCTACTCACTCTCTTTCAGACTATAAGCTGGTTGTGACTAACAGCATCTCCCACTGCCACTCATTACTACACTGATATCCTGCCTTTCTTCCACCAGGGAAATCAAGGAGGCCTACATGGAGTACCCAGATGTCCCATCCAGGTTCTGCCCAGACCTATACTTGTTACATCCTGTGCCATGATTTGTACAAAAGGAAGTAGAATTAAGCCTGCCCACCTCCCTAACACAATGCTGTCACCTGCTTCCCATTAAACAACAGATAAAAGAAGACCAAGTTTACAGTTCACTATTGCTCTCTTGTCCATTGGATTTCACTGAGGACACATTTCCTCAGAAGAGGGAATTAGATAGGGCTTCTAGTGTCCTGGCCCCACTGGTGGACCTCCTGATGGCACCTGGTATTTTTGGCCACTGTGCGACAGAGTGTTGGACTGGATGGGCCATTGGCCTGATCCAACACTGGCTTCTCTTATGTTCTTAATGTTCATTGATTCTTTTATTAGCATATTTATACCCTGTCTCTATGGTGATTCACAACAAACAAAACATTCTGTTTTTATGATATCACATGTCCCATGGGATAAAATCATAACATGGTACTAGCTGGGGGAGGTAGCAACATAGATTTGTCAGCCTTTGCTAGTCAAACAGTTTACTTTTCAATAGCCTGCAGTAGCCAGTTCTGAAACCAAAAAAGTTGATTTCTCTCTGCATCCAAGACGCAGAAGAGAAACAGAATTGGCTTATAATAGTTGTCCTGTGTTGTTCAGTGGCTCCAAATAAAGCTCACTGTAGCACACACAACAGCACAGAGGACCTTAGTGTCCATGTGTGTGCACTTATGTGTCCACATTCTTCCATCTTTCAGCCTCTCCTACTGGCAGCCCTGGCCTTGTGTCCAGTGGCCAATGTCAATGGCACCACTCAGAAGAAATACATCATAGCATCATTACCAAGGCAATGCCTCATACTGGTTTTATTACTGTTCTTTTTAACTTTTAAATTTCTAACTTTGTAATATATGATATTCTACTCTTTTATTGTCACATCCCATGTGACCTGTAACCAGCCCTGAGTTTGCTCATGGGGAGGGTGGGATATAAATGGAACATAATAAATAATAACAACAACATATGCACTAGAGCAAGAAAAAAGCCACCCTCCAAGGTTTACAACACGATACAAAGCAAAGTTGTTCCCTTTTATAAGCCCAATCTCTGTCACCTGGAGACCAGCTGTAATTCTGGGAGCCCTCCAGGTCCCAACTTGCAGTTGGTGACTCTAATGAAGAATGACAGTTCTGACAGTTCACATGAAGGGGATGCACAAGCTACTCTTGCAGCGGCTGAGGAGCTACCTGTTGGAGACCCCTGTTGGAGTTTCCTGGTGGAGACCCCTGTGACAGAAGACAGAGCCTGTCCCAGGTGAATAGGAACAGGGGTAGCATTTGTGCTTCCGCTCCAATTCATTTAATGGGAAATGGTTTCTTAGAGGGTTTCCAATCATACTCTATTTTGGGTTTATTTAATAAGTCCATTCCATTCTCTCCATCACTGAACACAATAGAGAGAACATACAAAAAGACCTTATTCAGTCTGAGGATAGCTTAAGATGTAACAAAATGGATGGCAGGCTCAGAATCTCTTTGTTTCTGAAGGAGGGGGATGGGCAAAGAGCTGTGAATTTCAATAGCATTTCCTTTAAATGCCCTGGAACCCCTATCATCTTTTTTTTTTCCCTGACTGCACAGTAAAAAAAAAAAAAAACCTCTTCTATACAATGATTGATTCCATTTGAAGGAGGATCTCATTATCTGACGATGATTTTGTTCACCACGCAAATGACCAAAGGCACCTGTGGTATTTGTGAAATACTGGAAGTTCAGGCTGTGAAAACCTTCCAGTCGTTTCCATTATCATTTGAGAACACTCAAGGACAATGGCACCTATGAGAAAGGCACAGTAAAAGCATATCTGAAATGTCTGTGATTGCTAACTCAATATGTAGATCTTGCTGTATCCATTTCTGCCAGCTCTGGCATTCACAAAGCAAGCAGCTGCCAAATGGACAGGCAGTCAAGCTAGGAGTCACGTCAGGTCATCAAGGGAGCATGTGACGTGATGTCAGACTACAGTTGAATTGGAGGTCTGTCTGATGAACGTGTGAAACTACCTCTGTACATGACACCTCTGCACGGTGACTGGACATGCAGAGAGGGAGAGTGGGCACAAATATGCCGGCCCTGCCACCATTTTCATGTGATCGTCAGCTCAGTAATACAGTGCCTATTTGTGGAGGCAGGGTCCACATTTACATTCCCTCCCTGTGATCACCAATGCTTGGAATGGCAGCACCCATAACTGTGGGGAGAGAATGTACATGAGGACACTGCCTCTGTGCATAAGTACTGTGCTCTCAAGTAAAAAAAAATCACATGCAGGAGTTCTTTCTCTCTTCACATGTTCAGTCAGTGCTCGGATGAGTCATGGGTAGAAGGCTACTGAGTCAGAGCACTGGGTTAGAGCACTGAGTCAGAGCACAGAGAAAGCTCAGTACTATCAAATCTGACCATCAACAATGCTCACCCCCTTCTTGATCCTTTTAACTGGAGTTGCCAGGGATTGAACCTGGGACCTTCTGCATGTAAAGCAGATGCTCTACCGCTGAGTCATGGCCCCTTGAACTGCTCCATGGCTGTTCTTATGGCAGCTCATATTTCCACAGCTAACAGTTCATAAGTACAAAAATACAACTGGATACTTGGGAATGCCGTTATCAGTAATAATGTTGTTACGATTACAATCCCATTGGTTATCAGGAAACTACAGAGCTTCCAGTCATTTGTGTGAAGCCCCATATGGAAATGTGTTAGCTCTGCAAAACAAAGTTGGGTGGCTATGGCCTTGGATCATAAATCATACTTTTCATTCCTGCTGTAACCATACATGACAATAAGATCTGTCACAATGGGCATGTTTCCTTCCTTATGTAGGGCATGGCTAGTGGGATGTTTGGATGGAAGTGTATTTCCTTGTACACAAAAGCTTAGTTTTACCAAGAGCAGGTGTGGTGTAGTGGTTAGAGCATCAGACTAGGAGCTAGGAGGCTGGAATCCCCATTGTGCCATGGAAGCTTGCTGGGTGACTTTGGGTCAGTCACACTCTCTTAGCCTAACCTACCCCACAAGGTTGTTGTGAGGATAAAATGGAGGAGAGGAGAATGGTGTAAACCACTTTGGGTTTCCACTGGGGAGAAGGGTGGGGTGTAAAGGAAAAATATTATATAAATCCATCTGCTCTTTTCCACTGCACATACATACAAAAGTCCAATGGGGAGGGCACTTGAGAGTCCTTGAATCACATAGAAGTCATTTAGAAGCAGTAGAAGGAACATTAGGGGCCACGGTAGCTTAGAGGTTAAGACACTGAGTGGCAGACCGGAAGGTCAGTAGCTCGGCAGTTCGAGACCCAAGTGCTGCATGATGGAGTGAGCTCCCATCTCTGGCCCCAGCTCCTGCCAATGTAGCAGTTCAAAAGCAAGAAATTGCAAGTAGATAAATACATACTGCTTTAGTGGGAAGGTAACAGCATTCCGTGTGCCTTGGCATCTAGTCATGCTGGCCACGTGACCACAGAGACATCTTTGGACAGCACTGGCTCTTCGGCTTTGGGAACGGAGATGAGCACCACCTCCTAGAGTCAGATTTGACTGGCTTTTGAGCAAGGGAAACCTTTACCTTTACCTTTACCTTTTGAAGGAACATTATGGCCTAGATAATCAGTCACACTCCCTGGTCCCCATATATCCAATCTTACTGAGTGAACATTGCCTTAAACTCTGTACATACAACTTGTTTGTCAGAGAGAAAAGGAAGATAATTGAACCCCTGCCTTGGTAATGGAAAGCCAGCCAACAGTCCATCCCTCTCGTAGATATGGAGACTCAAATTCCTTCAGTCAATATAATGATTCTCTTTTCTAAGAAGACACTCTAGTGGAGACTTGAGAATTCTCAGACCCAAGATGATGTTCCTAAGTATAACAAATTCCTAGTTGTCTTTCCCTGTCCTCAAGAGAGAGATTTGACTCATGATTGTTACAGAATGAAAAATTTAAGAAAGCCCCAAGAGAAGGATTTTCTTATTTTATTCAAATGAAGCTTCCATCTGAAGGCACATATGCTACCATATGGGATCCATTTCAAGCATTCATTAGCAGAAGAATAATTAGCCCAGCATCATACAAAGTAGAAAAGAACAGGCCCAGAGGATAATTGTTTTAGAAACAGAAAGAAAAGACCTTGAAACCAAATTTGCTAGGGAGAAAGTTGTAAAAAATCTAAAAAGACGTGTTAAGTTGATTTTTTTTAGTTCAGCTGTTTGCTTATAAAAGATGCAAAAGATGTTATGACTTTTTTACAATCAGACAAAAGACTTCCTGTTTTACTGATTTAGTTCACTAAACAACTGCATTTTCAAGACAGAAGAAATTAATAACTTTCCTGAATTTAGACTAATTTTCACCCCATTTTGTATGCGTGGATAAATCTGATACCAGTTGTGGCCAATTTAAGGGTGAATTGCTTCAGTTGCTGCTTCTGAGCACGTCCCATTGTTAAGTGAGCATGCTCAGTTGCATTTAGCTGTTTAAATTTCATAAGTGCTTGATTTTGTCGCTGTTAGCAGCTCTGCAAGTGAGACTTTTGATGGCCTTTAAACTGGGCAGCCTTCCTTCTCTGTGTCTGCTATTTGGCAGGGCAAGTGCCTGAGTAAGGACTGAAACCTCTGAGGAATTGATGTTGATTGGATCAAAACAAAAGTTAGAGCTGTAAATGTGCTTGTGCCAGGGATGGTTTCTCCTCTCTGCCTAAATCTGAGAGGAAGGTTCCCTGTGGTGAAAGCTATGGTCCCCGAGAGTTTCATTTCCATGGGGTGGAGAAGGGAAAGTGATGGATGGAATGAGTTAATCATTGAGATCAGTGCTAATATCACTGAGGCAGAATAACCAATCAAAACATGCAACATGAAGATATCAAAGAGCCCATTTAAAAAAAATGGGCAAAAGAAGGTAAAATCAAATGACATTTCTGTATGCATCCTTAACAGACAGTAGGATAGATGAACACAGCAAAGTTATCTGGCATTATTCTTTAAAGTTATAGTGAGATCTCCCTAGCCTTCAGTGACTTACCTGCAGTATAAACAAGATAATTACCCGGTTCACCTGCTCTAGCAGGAAGATCAATTATAGAAACTAATTAGATACCTGTTTAAAGCAGATAGGAGCTCCCAAGTTTTTCATTCTGGGTGCCACTTGTCTTAAGACACCACAGGAAATGGGGGGAAATAACTCCGAACGACCGTGCTTAGCCTTATTTCATTTTTGTTGCTTCTTCCAACTCAGAAGAAGAGCACAGAAAAGTCAAATTTTACTGTAGCTGGTTATCAAGGGCAAGTTTGCTTTCCTGCTTTCTTGCCTATCAGGAGAGTAAATATCAACTGAGGGAAGAACGATGAACATCTACCTACCTTATAGATGGAAGCGTGTAAACATGGCACTCTGAGAAACTCTGTTCCAGGAATTCTCTCTGCGGCTTGTAGACACATGTCTGGGCCTCACTTAATGAATGCAACAAGGCATGGTAACTTGCTTGCCCAGAAGAGCAATCAAAGATCACAGCTCATTCTCATAGCCACTGTGGTATATGGGCTCTGAATCAAACATTATTCGAGTGCAATACCAGCATATCTGTTCATAATACTCTTTTTTCTTCTGTCAGGCACCCTTTTCCTGAAAGTAATAGCCACCATATATATTTAGCCGATGTCTTGCTTTTTTACTGGATGCTACTGTTGGTGCATGTTCAGAATTTGATTGGTTTGACTCTTGATGAGAAACTGCCCTTCCTTCATGTTTGCAGAAATTGGCTAGAGGGTTGGGCGAGTAGTTTACAGAACAGTGACACAACTCCATCTGCAGCCCAGCAATCATTATGGCACAGCTGCTCAGACAATGTGCTGATTCTTGCCGGTTCCACACTACTGCAAGAAAGTGAGGAAGAACATCCAGGTGCCAGAAGAATTATGAACCGGTCTAGAATTCTGGAAAATACCAATTAGTCACAATTTGCATGTGCCAAAGCAATTTCAAGCCAGTCTAGAACTTGAAAACAATGACTGGTAAGAATGTATATTTACCAAAACAATTACAAAAGTATAGAAATGAAAATAGTAATTAGAATGTGCATCAGTCAGAACGTTTTCAAGTAAGTTTAGGACTCTTGCAAACAGTGTTTTGTTTTGTTTTTGTTTTTTAAGAATCCTTGGAGGAAGAAACTTGTCAAGTCATAGCCCACTTATGGAGACCCTGTAGAGTTTTCAAGGCAAGATACATTCAGTGGTGGTTTTCCATTCATTGCCTGCCTCTGTGGATCAACTCTAGAATTCGGTAGTCTCCCATCCAACCACTAACCAGGACTGACCTTGCTTACCAAGATCTGCAATTCAAGCAGACCAAAGTCCACTCAACGCTTCCCACCCATCAATGGATATCACATAAACACAGCTGCTTTTGACTGAATCAGACCATTGATCCATCAAAGTCAATACTGCCTATTCATATTGGAAGAAGCTGCTCAGGGAGAGGTCTTTCGCATCTCCTATGACCTGATCTTTAACTGGGGATGTTGGAGATTGAAACTGGGACCTTCTGCATGCCAAGCAGATGTCCTGCAACTGAACAACAACACCCCCCCCCAAGACACAATGGGCCTTAAGGTGTGTAGATAAACATTGGATTTCAGTGGAACTAACATACCTCTTTTTGTGCATTGTTTTCATAATTGATCAGATTACATTACATAATGTTATCCAGAAAGCCCACAGATTCTATACAATGTCCATGTAACTATCTTAAGGATGAAGTATTATCCTGTCCTATATTCTGTGCGTGCTGCCAAGTGCCTCGGAACCCAAGGTGTTTTGACATCTTGATAAGTAACCAGGGAAGTAGATCCAATTAACGGTAACATTATTTAAATGTTTCAAGGGACAGGCAGAGGCTTCTGAATGAGAGCAATTGTGTTTACTTTGTCATCAGATGAAATATGGATAGAGACCCATTTAACTTGTCTAAACACTTGGGATCATCAGCAAGTAACCTATCTATATACACATGAAGCTGCCTTATACTGAATCATACCATTGCTCTATCAAGGTCAGTGTAGTCAACTCAGACTGGCAGTAGCTCTCTGTAATCTCAAGAAGAGATCTTTTATGTACCAGGTACTGAACTAGGAACTTTTGAATGGCATGCAGATACTCTTTATCTACCAATGAGTCACAGCCCCAAATATCCATCTGCCTGCCTGCCTGCCTGTCTATCATCATCATCATCATCATCATCATTTCTCTGTCTATCTATCCATCTTGCTGTCAAATCACACCCAACATATAGTGACCCCCTAGAGTTTTCAAGGCAAGAGATAAATAGAGGTGACTGACCATTCCCCTGTCTCTGCATAGCAACCCTGGACTTCCTTGGTGGTCCCCCATCCAAGTACAAACCAGAGGTGACCTTGCTTAACTTTTGAGACCTGACAAGACAGGGCTAGCCTGGGCCATCCAGGTCAGGGTAAATAAATATTTAGTGGTGGTAGAAAGCACTGTCAAATTGCAGCTGATTCATGGCAACCCTGCAGGATTTTCAGGGCAAGAGACATTCAGAGGTGCTTTGCCATTATCTGCTGCTGCATTGCAACCCTTACCTTCCTTGGTGGTCTACCATCCAAGTACTAACCAGGGCCAGCCTTGCTAAGCTCCTGAGAATGGGCTGGACTGGACTGTCCAGCACAGGTCATAGATAAAGATATAGGGAAAAATATCTCCTCCCAGCTATATCCTAGTGATCAGAATCACTGAAGCATTCAAGCAGAAACAAAATGTCACAACCATTGATAAAGGACTGTGGGACCTTTCCTGACATGGACATATGATTCCATTTCTTACTGATCTTGAATAATTAAACTAGTCTGCATTGTAAATGTAATGGGGAACAAAACAACTTAATACTGCTAACACCAAAATGATCAATCAACATGAAAGCTGGCACGGGAATACTTTTTAAAAGATTCTTTGAATATTTTAAGCACTTTGGGGGTGGGTTGCATTTAAACTTTTATTAGCATATGATCATGTGAAGTTAAAGTTATAGTGTCAGTTTTCTTACTAATGGTGATGGACTTGTGTCAGAAAAAAAAAAACAGTCTGTGACTTAGAGCCAAATTACCTGTGACCATGTATCTGATATCTTACCCTTAAGAAACTGAAAGTTTCTGTCTGCCCCAATATAGACCACGGTCATGGTGCAGAAGGGTGGTGCTTAACTTGTCCTTCCCCTATGTTATTTCCCCAGTAAAGACACTTCCCTTTTGCCTGTCTTTTAAATGTAGAGAACGTATATGCCACCTCTGTGCAGATCTGCTCAGTGCAACTCACAAAAGTAAAAGCAACCATAAAAAACAGTAGCCATAAGATTATCATGATTAAAACAAAGTATAAAAGCAAGCCTATATGGCCCTATATGGCCAGGGTCCAACATACCTGAGGGACTGCCTTTCCCTATATATACCCCAGAGAGCACTGCAGTCGGGGTCACAGAACCGGTTGACCCTTTTGGGCCCCAAGGATGCCAGGCTCGCCATGATGAAGGCTAGGGCCTTTGTGGTGGCGGCTCCTCACTGGTGGAATGAGTTCCCAGAGGAGATCAGGCCCTGTGGGACCTTTTGCAGTTCCACAGGGCCTGCAAGATGGAGCTTTTCCACCAGGCTTTCAACTAGGAGCCGCTCCATGATTACCATCAACGAGCCTGGCCCTCAGTGCTAACATTTGGCTCAGTATATCGAGTGACTCAGGACAATACCAAGCTGGACTGCAGCAGCTATAGATACGCTAAGTATGCCATCACAAGTAATGTATGTTATACTGATAGCACCTATGATTTTATGATTTTAGAAACTATTGTATTTATTGCTTCATAATGTTTTAAATGTTATATTTGTTTTATTGGCAATTGGTGCCAAAGCTGTAAGCCACCCTGAGCCTGATCGCGGGGATGGCGGGGTATAAATGTAACATATAAATAAATAAAGCCACTGAAACAACATTAAGCAGCCTAAAATGATATCCGTAAAACAGCTCTCAACCTTGAAGCAGATGATAACATTTTAAAATATGGAACCCTAAGTTAAATATGTGTAAAGAGAAATGATAGTAAAGACACCATCAGGTGATCCTCCAAATCTGAAAATGATGTGATCCTGAGACATTTAGTAGCATCCCATTTGGGTCTTGTGGCTCAGCCAGGGCTCAGTGATAATGAGGATTCCTCAGGAGAAGAGGAGCCCTGTGTAACAGCCCTGAGTCAACAGAAGCTGACCGGCAAGAGAATGAGCTGCAAGGTTGTCAGGATTCACAGCTGTTGCAGAACCATCACCACCCTCCAGGCCCAGCTCAGGAGGTGAAAGTTAATTGGCCATTCCCAGCTCTCTGGTATCACCTACACCTTTAGAACGCTGTAGATGGAGGTTGAGAATGGAGCTACAGGTGAGATGGCAAAGTGCACGTCTCCTGGCCTGGACGCCAGCTGCTTACTGATAATGGGGATGAGTTGTTACAGGACTGAACCTGAGTAGCTGGCTGAAGGCTTGACAATTAGGCATGCAGCTATAAAGCCATCCAAGGAAGGCTGCTGGGCATGGATGCAATGCATATGCTATATTCTCACCTGCTGTCACTGCCTTGGCTAATCTCTGATACGCTGACCTGGACTGAACAACTTTGCTTTGCTGAATCTCTGGCCCTCTGACCTCGAACTGAATGATACTGCTTGATCTCTGGAGTTTTGACCCTGGACTGAACAACACTGGACTTCAGAACTCACTTCTGGCCATATTTCCTTTGGCTAACAGACCAAGACATGGCCATCAGGTATTTGGAGTCCACATTGATATTTACACCAGGATGGTTTACTGGTTAAGAGTGGTGGACTCTGATCTGAAGAACCAGGTTTGATTCCACACTCCTCCACATGAAGCCTGGTGAGTGACCTTGGGCCAGTCAGAGTTCTCTGTCAGCCACACCTACCTCACAAGATGACTGTGGTGGGGAGAGGAGGGGAAGCATCTGTATGCCACGTTGAGACTCCTTAGGACAGAGAAAAGTAGGGTATAAAAGCCAACTCTTCTTCTTCTTTATTGTATCCTACCATTCCTCATGCATCCTGATGGCTTACAATACATAGTTTAAAATATCAAATAACAAGAAATGACACAGAGAGGTTTCACTGATTGGATCTACAATGTGATGTGATCCCCAGTGTGCCCTCTCAAAAAAACTTGTGGCTTCACTTCCTGATTCAATTTTTTCCACCAAGGGGTGAATCACTGGAACAGTTAGAGCTTGTTATTTTGTTTTTCCCTTGGCAATTTCCATGTGGATATCAACAAGATCTTACCTTCCAGTTTAAGACAGAAATAAGCTTTGGAACAATTTTTTGTTGGAATTCTAATCAGCTCCCCAACCATATAGTTAGCGAATACACATAACAGACAATCTGCACCTAAAGAAACCTGGGGCTGATCAGTCCATAGCTGGTTGTATCCTTTGCAGAACAAATGCAGAATGATTTGTGAATTCGCCATGATTCAACATTTGATTTTGTTTTAGGTGGAAGAAATAAATCAGTTGTTCCTCACTTAATAAGGCAGGCTAGAATTTGACTCTGTTTATTTTGCATTAGTGTTTTTTTTATAAAGTTGGTTTCCAGCGTGTATATATTTGTTTTGAGTGAACATAAAAGCCTGTTTTTCTTGCCTGCTGAGCGTTCATTAAATCTGATTTCAAATCTTTGCAGCCATTAGAGCACTCTCAAGGCTCAGCTCTATTGATTAAATTGTATAAGCATCCTTTCTTCAAATAATAATGTAGAAATATAATGGAAAGGTACACACTGTAGCCTTTTCATCCAAAGGCCAAAAACACTTGAAAGCTTTACAAATGTCCCTTGAAAAGGAAACATTTTGCCTTGTGCTTAAATTCTGTTATTAGCAGTTGGCTAGATGAATCAACTATCACACCACTTTCAGCTAGTGGAGATCTACAACCTGACTATAGAGTACAGCTCATCAGAACATAAGAAAAACCATACTGGATCTGACCAGTGGTTCATGTAATCCACCAGTGATCTGTCTAATGGCCATCCTGTGCCACACAATTTATTTATTTATTTATTTATTTATTTATTTATTTATTTATTGTATTTATACCTCGCTCTCCCCGCAAGCGGGCTCAGAGCAGCTAACAAGGGCTAAAAAGCCATACATATCATAACAATTTTAAAACAAGTTAAAAACAGTAACAACAATAAAACTACATTGTACAACAACATAACTACATTCCTAAACTATCGTCCCAATTTAAAGTGCTTCTGATCTCATCAAGATGGCATCCTTTCAAGTAGGGGAACTTCCAGCCAGCGGTATCGGTCTGGACTGCCTTCGGGCCAGTTTCCATGCAAATGATCTTCCAGTGTTACAGTGACAGCGGCGGCTCCTAACCAAAGGCCTGGTGGAAGAGCTCCGTCTTGCAGGCCCTGCGGAACTGCATTAGGTCCCGCAGGGCCCTGGTCTCCTCCGGGAGCTCATTCCACCAGGTTGGAGCCGCCACTGAAAATGCTCTGGCCCTGGTCCTAGTGAGCCTGGCTTCCTTGGGGCCCGGGACTCGAAGTCGATGACATGACCTGGACCGCAGTGCTCGCTGGGGTATATGCGGAGAAAGGCGGTCCCTCAGATACGTTGGACCCTGGCCATATAGGGCTTTAAAGGTAAGAACCAGCACCTTGAAGCGAACTCAGTATGCAATAGACAGCCAGTGCAGCTCCGCTAACACAGGTTGGATATGGTCCCATCTTGAGAGACCCATCACCAACCTGGCCACAGCATTCTGCACTAGCTGCAGCCTCCGAGTTTGCACGAAGGGCAGCCCCATGTAGAGGGTGTTGCAGTAGTCCAGTCTCGAGGTGACCGTGGCATGGATCACTGTGGCTAGGTCAGCGCGGTCAAGGTAGGGGACCAACTGCCGTGCCAGCCGAAGATGGTAAAAGGCCGACTTGGCAGTGGCTGCTACCTGGGCCTCCATCGACAAGGAGGGATCCAGGAGCACTCCCAAACTCCTTACCCGTGACACAGGCACCAACGGTGCCCCGTCGAAGCTCGGGAGTGGGAGCCCCCGCCCTGGTCCACCCTGTCCCAGACACAGGACCTCCGTCTTCGCCGGGTTCAATTTCAGCCTGCTCAGTCTGAGCCACCCAGCCACAGCGTGCAATGCCCGGTTAAGATCTTCAAGGTCCGGATCCGGCTGGCCACCCAACATCAGATAGAGCTGGGTGTCATCAGCATACTGATGACATCCCAGCCCATACCTCCGGGCAATCTGGGCAAGGGGGCGCATATAGATGTTGAATAGCATCGGGGAGAGCACTGCCCCTTGAGGCACACCACATTCAAGTGGGTGTCTCCTGGACTGCTGCTCCCCTACAACCACCCTTTGTCCCCGACCTTGGAGAAAGGAGATGAGCCACTGCAAGGCCCGCCTCTGTATCCCCACATCGGCAAGACGGCGAGTCAGCAGCTGGTGATTGACCATGTCAAACGCTGCCGACAGGTCAAGCAGCAGCAAAACAATGGCCAGCCAGTTGCCCTGGAGAGTCAAGAAACTGAAGCCAAGGCCTTCTCCCAATGTTGCCTCCTACCACTGGTGTTCTGAGATTTACTGCCTCTGAATGTGGAGGTTCCTTTCACTCACTATGGCTCATAGTCATTGATGGGTGTCTACTCTGCAAATCCATCTAATCCCCTCTCAAAGTCATTTATGGTCACTGGTATTGTGTCCAGAATCCCACCATTCAGTTATTCATTAAGTTATTCAGTTATTATCTGTCTTGAATCTCTGGACTGGATGAAATATTCAAGATATAATGCTTCCATTTGGAATGTCTCAAGAATAACAAAGCAGTGTAGTAATGTGCTGAGCAGCTTGTCCATCCTGGACCAATTTGACTTTCATAGATTTAAAAAGATGCAACTCTGATTAGGCCAGCACTGTAAATCTTGTGCACTGTGACTGTTGCTGGCTACAGATCAGAGAGCCACCAACACATGGACCACTTTGATAGGCAACAGTTATAGTAAAGATTAAGAGATAATTAAAATGGTGAAGAATCTATCTGTTCACAGCTATTAGGCAAACAGTGCCTTCAGTTTTATGGACCGTTTGTCTTTGAATACCAGTTGTTGATGACCAAAATGCAAGTCTTCCCTGAAGAAACTAGCAAATCACAATGGGGAGATTGCTGGGTTATGTAGGCCTTTGATGTAGTTCTGGAGGGCTGTTGTGGTCTTAAAGAATCACCAAAAAATGTGGTCACTCACAGTAAAATGCATATCGTATAATGATATTCACAATAGCATCTATCTGTTTACCACCCATTGTTAAACTAGCCGCATTCTATTAAACTGTAGCACCACCATGAGTGAGTCTTTCTATTAAAGCTTTCCTGTTACCCTCCATTTGCAATTGAATCTCTCAAGTGCTTCTTGTTGGCCTTGTATTAGGGATTCCGTATAAAAGCACTATTTATTTTACTGCTTTATATAAAAAAAGGATTCCTGTTATCCTGATATATCTGTATCCTATAAGTGTCTCTCAGAATATCTTGGAACAATTGGCTGGGCATTTATTACGACATGGGCTGGGAGGGGAGAGAGGTTTTGTTTTTATAATGCTCCATTTATCTGGTGACTATTAAGACTAAAAAAGACTAGTCCTAAACAGAATGAGAGTGAGTTCCTTTTAGAATGATTGTCATTGTGTATGGTCCATGGAGATGACATGTTAAGGGGAAGGAGACTAGTTTTGAGGAACCTCTTTCTAATGGCAGATTTCTACTTTACTTATTGCTTAGACTCACCGTGCAATCCTCAATAGAGGCTGAGGACGGACTGGCAATCTGGAGTGGGATAAATCCAGAGGCAAAAGCTGTGGGGGAAAAATCCCCCGAGGCTGGCTGTCCACATTGGCAGGGTATTACGCAAGGATGCCGTTACGGAGCGTTCAGACTGCTGCAGAGTGGCCCCAGATGGGCCGACCTTTGCAGCTTGTGATAGGGCTGTTTCGGCAATTTACGCGTGTGCGCATGCATGCATGTGCACATGAGCGCTCATGTGCAAACTGGCAAAACACCGCGTTCGCACTGCCACCTCCACTTGCCTCCCGCCTTCTTCCGGTTCACACTGCCTGGAAGCGGGAGGCAAGCGCAAGACGGCCTCCGGACACCGGTTTCTCCCGGTGTCCTTCTAAAGCACAAGAAAACCGGCTTCAAAGCGGGTAAGTACGGAAGGGAGCCGAGGGACAGCTGTGCATGTCTGAACAGGCTCCCTTCCCCGCTTCCCATGCAGACCTATCCCAGGGCAGATTGCCAGTCTGTCCTCAGCCAGAGTTACATCATTTAAGCTCACTGCATGCAACAGAGTTGTAACTCTGTTTAGGACTGCACTGCCAGAGCTGTGACGGTTTATGAGCTGATAACCTAAGGAAACATAGCCTGAAATTTAAGTTATGTGCCACCGGCTTAGGATCCAGTGATCCATCAGTGTGTAAGAAGAAAGGTAAAGCCATAGTGCAAGAACAGCAGCAATATACAGCACATCAACAGGGAAATACCAGTGTGCATATGGAACAACAGAATGTACAACAGAGTGCTGCTATGATGTTAATTTGTATTTGCTCTCTGAAATTGTACCAGAAGAAATATTTTGTACACACATGAAGGTACCTTATTCTGAGTCAAACTACTGGTTTATCAAGATCAGTCTTGTCTTCTCTGATTGGCAATGGCTCTTCAGGCTCTTGGGTGGAGTTCTTTCACATCACCTACTATCTCATCCTTTTAACTGAAGATAGTAGAAAAGAGCAAGAGTCCAGTAGCACCTTAAAGACTATCAACATTTGTGGCAGAGTATGAGCCTTTGTGAGTCACTGCTCACTTCTTCAGATACTTTATCAACTGAGCCACAGCCCTTCCCTGATATACTAAGGATGCAATCAATTCCACTTGGTACAGACAGCAAGGAGTAATTTTAGCACTTTGGCTTACGCAAGATCTTTTGCACACATGAGGCTAGAACCTACCAATTTTTCTACTGGCAACACAGGGAAGGAAAGTTGCTTTTGACTGCCCCAAAGGGCTATTCTGGGGACCATGAAGAAAAGTCATGTGAGCTAGGGGCCACAGTGAAGAGGGACGTTGGGTCACAGTGAATAGAAATGTTGGCTGGATGAACTACATGTAAAACTTTCAGATTTTGGTGAACTACAAGGCATTCAGCCACTCCAGTCCAAAATGCCTCCTTACATCAATAAGCCAGAGAGAATCTAGAATTATATTTCCATCCTGACCTCAGTGAAAGCATCTTGGCAATTGCTTGATGATTGGAGCACCCAGAAGATCTGCTCTTGAAAATTAAAGACCATTGTTTCTTTGCTTCCCATCCACCTCCCTGACCCCTCCCAAGCTTCATAAAGAGCTGGACCTCACAAACCTGTCTACCCCCCCCCCCCAAAAAAAATATAGTACAATACATTTGTGGTGCCATTCATTATGAATATTGGAGAACTACTTTATTGGCTGAGTTTCGGTGGTGGAAACTGCTGTCAAGTTACAGCCAATTTATGGTGACCCTTAATGGGGGTTTCAAGGCAAGAGACTAACAGAGGTGGTCAGAAGTGAGAAGCAACTCACAAAAACTCATACCCTACCACAGATTGTATTAGTCTTTAAGGTGCTACTGGACTCTTTTATACTGCTATTAGGAATATTGCCTAATAAATTCCCAAATGTTTTGGAAGAGATATTTGAATATATGGTGACAGCAGCCAGAATCATCTGTGCAGCAAAATGGAAATTAGACGTCTATCTAAGCCTAGAAGAATAGGAAAATAAACTTGCTGATTTTGCAGTAATGGCAAAATTAACTGCTTATTTGAGAAACCAATCAATGTTGAAATTTGAGGAGAGACAGAGTGTTTATTATGTAAGCAGGATACAAACTTAGAATGTGAAAAGGTTTAAAATTTAGAATGAGGAAAAGTTTTAAAATTGTATATAAATGTATTGCAGTGCAGAAATAGAATGAGAATAAGTTTTAAATATAAATGTATAAGGAAGTGGATTTTGAACAAAACATGTTTTATTTTCTATTGGGAGATATATAATAAATTTTCCCTTAAACTTTAGTATATTAAAAGCTGTAGCTCATAGATAGAAATGATGAAAAATGTAACAAATTATGAAATTAATGACATAGGTATGAAATTTGAAATTTAAAAATTTTAAACTAAGGATTGTTGTATTTTATAGGAAATATCTTTAAAATTATAATGAAGGGGATGTTGAGAAGAAACACTATCTGTTTTATGTACCTTGTATTGTATAATAACCTTTGATAAGTATAATTTGTTACATAATCCTACTTTTCCATCCTTTTATATCACTATCTTGTTTTCTAATATATATATTTGCCACCCCAGCATGAAATAACGAGACAGACAACAGAATTGGAATCAAACAAGGGCCACTTTATTAACTATTTAAACAGAACATGCAGCAACGGGTAAACTAAGCAAGCACAGGAACAGGCAAGGCAGGCGTCATTCCCAGACACAGCCTCCTTGCCCTTGTAATGGGCAGGTAACCTAGCCCCAGTCTTGACCCAGTGAGATTCTGGCTCGTAACCGGCGGCCCAGCATACTGGCATCCCCTCCCAGGGGCGCCTACCCCTGAGGCTGCACAGACCTTCAGGGAGGAGCCTAGTCTGAGAGGTTCCCAGAGGCGATCACCATTCACCTCCCTAGACCGCAAGGCCCTAAGGTGGTTCCTGATGACCTCCTGTTCCCAACAGGGATATGCCGTGAGGCACCCACCAGTTCCATTTTCTTGCTTGCATAAACCTACTAAGTGACCATACTAATTAATACCCGACCACCATCTATACCCTTAACCACTAGCAACAGTGTAAGGTAGGCGAAAAAACACCACATCCAAGCGCCAAACAGGAAGGGGTGTAAAAAATTCCTACCCGGCCCCCAAAGGCGACCAGCCTCAGCCTACACTGCAACCAGGGCGGGTGGGTGGGCAAGCGCGCAAACGGACAGCCAAGGCGGGAGCGGGGCAACGGCTCTAATTGAGCTAGCCCCGCCCCCTGCCTGGCCAATGAGCGCCGACGCGCTCTGTTGCTGCCTCGTACACAGCGAGGCAGCAAACTTGCTCCCCTGCGCCACGGCGATGCCGGGTGGCGGGGAGCCTTATATATATATATATATATATATATAATATTATATTATATTATATTATATTATATTATATTATATTATATTATATTATATTATAAACTTTACTATGCCAAATTTGGAGTTCCAGAAGGGAGTCCTACCACCCAATGAAGCATTCTGGGGGGGGGGAGAGCTTTATAGGACTGGGTAGGAGCCCATTGGCTGTGCGTATCATCTGACTCCTGTTAGAGGTTCCAGTCTTATTGGTGTTATGAAAACACGAAGAGCAAGCCAACAGCATTATCCTTTAGTGTTGGTGCAGAAAGGGAGGTGTATGGCTGCCAGAGACCATGACTGAAGACCTCCGACCTAGGGTATTCATTATCAAACTGGGATAGCAGCTTTTGCATCTTACTGTATACATTTATTTGCTGTAAGACTGGCATAGGCATCTGGCAAGCATTTTGAATGAACTGTAAGAATTCCTCATAAGAGCGAGTCCTTCATCTATGAAAGCTGTTACTGGTTAATTAATTGATGGGGGGGGGTTATAGACTTTCTCTCCAGGGATACTTGGTGTGGGGTGGAGGGCTGTCGCTTGCTGCAGGGGCCAGACAGCCATCTTTCAAGTAAGCTCTTCTTTTCTTTCAAGTAAGCTCTTCTTTTCTTGCACCTGGCTGGATGACCTTGGGCAAGCCATAGCTCTGTACCAGCTGTTCTCTCAAGGACAGCTTGGGAAAGAGCTCTCTCTGCCCCACCTACCTCACAGGGTGCCTGTTGTGGCGAGGGAAAAGGAAAGGAGTTTGTAAGCTGCTCTGAGACTCCAAGTGAGTGAAGGGCGAGGTATAAATCCAATCTCTTCTCTTCTTCTTCTCTAAGCTCTAACTTTGAACTTTCCCCACCGAACATGAGACTGACTATATGACCTCTTCCAGAACCTTTGATTCTTTGTAAATATGTGATTTGTACTGAACATTTTTGACAGTCAAACATTCATCTTCCAAACAGGCTTGCATTGGCTTTTACAAAACTGTGCATGAATGAAAATCTAGCTTTCTCATTGGTGAAAAGGACAGGAGGGAGTCTCCTTTGACCAACAAATAATTATGTTGGGGATCATGGCAGTGTTCCCTCTAAGCTGAATTAGTGTGAGCTAGCTCAGTTTTTTATCCTGTGGCTGTCAGCTAATGCTGCCATCCCCTGGTCCGGGAGGTGGGGTTGCCTAGCCTGAGACATCAGTACTGTGGAATGTCTTGTTCTCTGTTCTCATGGCACACTTATCACTTTGCCTGCTACTTTGACCTTGGGGGGGATCTTAGTACCACTTGTTGTATCTTTTGCTGTCTGGCTCCATACCTTCCTGCCTATACTCTGGGAACAAAAGCCAGTATTTTGAGCACCCTTTCCCTTCTCTCCCTGATTGGTCCCTCCCATTGTAACAGCGGGCTTCTTTTTGATTTCTGTATAATTATCCTGGACCTACAGCTGCCTGCCATTACTAACACAAGAAGTGCAGATGACCATTACAGACCTTTCTCAATAAAGCTTTCCTATTTAAGGACACTTGTTCTTGACTGACTCTGTGGACTCTCACAGTAGTTCACACATATTTGTCTTAGCTCAGGAAGGATGGCTCCAGAGCAAATTAGTTTATGCAGTAGCTACATAGCTCGCTCACAACTTTAATGCCAGTAGCTCACAAATTAGAATTTTTGCTCACAAAACTCCACAGCTTAGAGGGAGCATCATGGGACTTACCTGGATAAAAGTCATATGAGATGAAGTCTGTATCTAACAAGGGAATCTGAATAAAACTGAATGAAAAGCTGACTGGGCCCAATTCATGGGGTTTATTTATGATTGCTTTGTATAATTTTTGACTCTTTTAACTGTTGCCTGCCAAGCGGAGCAGCAATGGTGGTAGACGTAAGACTCTTCCAGGCTGCGTGGAAATATGCAAGCACGGAAGCTGATTGTGCTGTGCTGCACCATATTGTTAGTAAGAAATAGTTAACACAACATGCCAAAAGGTTGGCAAACAGACAATCTGTTGAAGAATCGGTTCCCTTTTTACCACTGACAAAGAGGATGTAAGCCAAATCAGCGGGGGTTTGAGCATCCCTAATTCTATGTACATTTCTTTGGTAGTATGAAAGGAGGCCTTGATATGATATAGATTTTGCTTATTTGTATTGTTGGAGATGTATCATAAGCTGCTGATTACCTTCTGCTGGAAATGCAAGGTTAAGAAACTGCACATTCTCCTCTCCTCCTATGATGAGCTAAGCTAACACAATGCTTTCTTTTGTATTCTGCACATCGACTGTTATCTTGTCCTTCTCTGCTCAGTTGGGTTTCCTTAGTTAAAGAAAGGAAAAAAGAAAACAGCTTAATAGATAATTTTACAGATGAACAATATTTGACCTTGGAAATGTTCACTGAAATCAATGAGGCAAGTTTGAGAGGTTTTTTTTTTTTTTTTAAAGCATCTATGTACTAAAAAGGCACTCAGGGTAATTCCAGACATGAAATAGCATAGCAATGGAAAACAACAGCTATGCATATGAAGAAAAGAAGTCTGCCTGTGAATACAGAAGCATTGTTCCTCCCTGTGGTACTCTTCATGAAACAGAATTGCCATGGAGAAATGCTCATAAGAAGAGCACGTCACTGATTAATTTTGTCCAAAGGAGCATTTCTGGCTGAATTTAGAAGTTCTTTCTTTTACAAAATAGCTGATGCATTTTGAAAGGAACAAAGGAAGCTTTGGTATGGCTAGTTAAATTCATCAGAGGTTAAATTTATCAGGGGTTTTCGGGATATCTATCTTAGATCACAGAGAACAGATAGTCAAGGTGTGCTGTGGGCTTCACGTCCCCCTCTTCTGTTTCCATGGAATGGGCAAAGTTAATGTTATGAGGTACACACGTGGCTTGGGCTTTAGTGGACTGCTTCCACATGAGAGGACCTTTCTGCAGGTGATCTGGCAGATGCAGTGTAGGAGGTCTTGGTGTGCCCCACCTTCTGATGGTGCGGGCCTTGATGTTAGGGTTGCCAGATTTGGGTTGAGAAATATCTGGAGATTTTGGGGGTGGAACTTCAAGATGGAGGTTTTGGGTAGGGGCAGGGCCCAGTGGGTTATAATGCCAGAGTCCACCCTCCAAAGCAGCCATTATCTCCCAGAGAACTGATCTATGTTGTTTGGAAATCAGTTGTAATTCTGGAAGATCTCCAGACCCCGCCTGGGGGTTATCAACCCTACTTGGTGTGAATAAGACAGTGAAAGGATGTAGCATTACATAACACAGCATCATGAATGGTCCATCCTTCCTGGCATGGCCCAGTACTGCTTCTGCCACCCAGCAGGATTTAGGGTTGCCAGCTTCCAGATGGGGCCTGGGGATCTCCCGCTTTTACAACTGACTCCAGCTGAGAGAAATCAGCTCCCCTGGAGAAAATGGCTGCTTTGGAGGGTGGACTCTATGGCATTGTACCATGCAGAGGCCCTTCCCCTCCTCAAACCCCACCCTCTCCTGGATCCACCCCCAAAATCTCCAGGTATTTTCCAACCCAGACCTGGCAACCCCAGCAGGATCAGGCAGGTGCTGATAGTTGCTACTGTGCTGCTGCAGCTCATGGGGCAGCAGTGGGCCCTCCTGGAGACCTTGAGCCATTCTGGTGCTCATTTATGTTGATCCCTCACCCTGGTCTTTGTACTCTGTGGCATCACATGCAGGGGTGGATTGGGAGGGAGAAACTGTCCCAGAAAGGGTCCCACCCACAGCCCACCATGGCCCTGCTCCAAAAGAAGGGCAGGAGAAGCTGTTCATCCACACCCAAGAAGGAAGTATCTGGCCAAACTGTATGGCCAGATGGGCCTGTCCCTTGCCAGGACAGTAATGATGAGGCTGAGTGGGCTCCTCCCTCACCATGGCAAGGTGAGGCTGGGCAGCAGGGCCATACCTGGCCAGACAGGTACTTCCCTTGGCAAGGGCAGGCCAGTTAGGCACTTTCGTCCAGATGGCAAGGCTGGGATGTTGAAGAGACTGGGCTGGTGCTTCCCTTTCTGCAGTGAGGCCAGGACAGTGCATCCCTCACTACAGTAAGCCTGGGTCAGGCATAATGATGAATGGGCTAGGCATGTCTGCTGCTGAAATATATTGGGTTCAGATGCATAGAATGATCAGCTCATAGTTAATTAGTCATTACAGCAAGGAGAAAGAAGACTGGCTATTCCTGGACAAAGCCCGGTATTTATGCCTGAAAAGGATTACACCCCAAATGCACCCCACTCCCAACAATAGACTATTTACACTCTATTGTTTCCCGATTGGTTTCCTCTAGGATCCCTGTCTCCCTACTCCCATTCTAAGATCCTAGTGATCTAGTGTTATGCATCCCAAGCTAAGTCCTTTTGCAAGTAAGTTCAGGCTCAATACATAACAGCAGCACTGGGCAGGATGAGGCTGGGTGCCTCCTCCCTTGTATCTCTGGCTCGCAGCAGTAATGGATTGGGCCAACCCTCTTTCTTTGGGCTGGGGTGGCCCTGGTGGGTGGGTGTGGGAGCCCCAGGGCTGGTTGGCCCAGAGTGGACAGCAGCTCAGGCCAGACTTTTCCCAATGGCCTTATGGCCAATCTGCCCCAATCACATGTGCGATACCTGTATTTTTTTTTCCCCTACAGGTTTCTACCGCTGTCTCGACTTCCGTGGAAGTAAACAGATCCTTGCAAGGGCAGCTTTGTACCACCTCGGAACTGGTAAGGCTGAGTGAAACAAGAATCGACAATACTGAATGAGAGCATGAAAGCTCCAGTGCTGCTGAGAGGTGCAGGAGAATCATGGAAGGCCTTTCCCAGTGCCTTTTATGCACGAGTGGCTACTGATTGGCGTTCTGATACTCTGATAGATTGGACTGCAAAAATCAATGTTTGTAATCACACCGAGCAAGAAGCAAGCCTCCTGTTGTGGATTGCTAAGAGGGATCCTGGTGAGTTTGTTCTGAATGTATTCCATGGCACTTCTGATCTGTTGCCTGCACATCTTTTGCCACAAAATATGTAAGTGTCAGAATTATTCATGGCAGAGTTGTATCCCATCCTTCAGCTTTAAATGTGGAGATGACATAATTACATTCATCCCCACAAATCTTCCTGGGAGCCCCAAATCATCACAAGTTAATGAAGCATACTTGGGGGGGGAGGGAATATGTTGCTGGTTGTCCTTGAGAAAAGTTAATAGGATGGCAGAGAGGATGGCTTATAAAGTGCCTAGGCAAAATACTAAAACTGAAAGGTTTAACAGCCCAGTCCTGTGAATCAACTTCAGCTAACTCTACATTTTAGACTCGTAAATAGTCGAGGCTTGCAATAGTTCCACTCTGTTTCACGCTAGTGAGAATTTATAGGCAGTGCCGGCAGTGCCATCCTAAGCAAAGTTACACCCTACCAAGTACATCAATGTCAATATGCTCAGAAGGGTGAAAATTTGTTTAGGATTGCACTGTGTGTCTAGTTCTGGGATGTAGACAAATTGGGACAGATTCATAGGACAGGAACAGACATAACCAGGGACCTGGAAAAAAAAGTTTGATGAGGAAAAGTTGAAGGAACTATGGATGTTTAGCTTGAAGAACTGACTACTGATGAGGGACTTAATTTAATGCCTCAGCTATCTGAAGGATTGCCTGCCCAAAAGACAAGACTAAAGGCCTTGACTAAACGATAAACTTACCACCTTCCTGGGTGGTGACACTGTGTCAAGCATGAGTACTGGCCACAGCTGTTAATCACTGAAACTGATGAGTTAGGGTTGCCAGTGATGCTGTGACATCACTTATGGCACAAACCAGAAATGACGAGGAATTTCACATAGCCAATATGTTCCGTTTCAGGAACTCTTCAGTAACGGTTTCTGTCAGGCATTTCACACAGAACCGTATTAGTACCGGTTCCCTAACGGAACATATTGGCCCTTTCACACAGAAATGTGCCTCTCCCATTGGTGAAGCATTCCTGAGCCAGTTTACTTGGAAACCTCCTCCCAAGTGTTCTTCAGTTCTTGTACTGGTCCTGAAGCGCTACAGGGTGCTGTGTGAAATGCCCCCGAAGCGCTTCCTCTAATGATAAGTGTTTTTGCGCTTCATTTTTCCCTTGCGGACGATCTCTGTCATTTTTTTAAAAAAGAGCCGATTTAGAGCGCTATAACACTATAGTGTTATAGCAACCCCATTGGAATACCTGGGCTCCAGTTGGCTCTCAGTGGAGCCCAGGCATTCCAATGGTCACTATAATGCTATAGCATTATAGCACTCTGAATTGGCTCTTTTAAAAAAATGATGGAGATTGCCCATGAGGGCGAAAAGAGGCGGGAAAAGAATGTGGCAGTCTGAAATGGCAAAGCACTTCGAAGATGGCTCCAAAATGGTAGGGGAAGGGCTGTCTGAAACGGCCGTCACTGTACCAGTTTATTCCAAGCTGGTTCAGTAACATTTTTAAAGGCGTAGTATGAAATTCCCTGACATCATCACACCACTGGTGATATGGGGAACTTTGGTATTTGGGCAAAAACTCTAAGGTAGAAGTCATTTTTATCATAGAGTTTTAGCACAAATACCACAGGGTCCCTGCATCACCAGCAACACAATGATGTCACTTCCGCTGAGCTCCAGAAGTGACATCACAGTGTGGCCAAGAAATGCAGGCCTAGGCCTTCTTTTGCTGCCAGTAAGTCTCTTTGCTGACAAAATAGAAAACCAAGTATGTAATCTTATTACATGTGCCAACAGCTAATAAAGATGAATTAATAACCAAATATACAATGTGTGTTTATTAGTAAGTAGAATAGGATAACTCTGACGGCTCCACATCAGCAATATTTTCAAAAACAGTCCATAGAAACCAGCTCAACTATCAGCAGTGTTTTCAAAAGCAGTCTGTAGAAAATGTTCCCCTGCATTAGTAAATCCCAAGGCTGTGCAGTGGATGAAAACAGAGATAATTCTTGAATCCAAAACAATGGCATTCTTAGTCACAGGCACACACCACTTCAAACTTCCCAATAAGATTCTTTAGTTTGTAAATAAGATTCTTTTAGTTGCGCAGTGCAGTCCTGACTTGATGGGCATGCTAGCTAAACTAGCCATGTTTCCGCAAAGCTTCTTCAAAAGGCAGAACGGCTTCTCTCAGTCCAGCAGCACTCCACAGCAACCAGCCACAATTCTGAAATGAGTATACTGACTTTCAGATACAACTCACAATCTCAGACCAACAGCATAACACTCTTCAAAATGACTGTTGTATCCTATGAAACAAACAAAGAGGTGCCATTCCTTCCTCCACTAAACTGCCCTCATCATTTTGGCTCTTCTCTGATGATGGTCACTGGCTTAGAGGACTTCAGATGGGGCAAGTCAAAATCACAGAACATAAATGTGTCGGTACATATTAAGCATGATAACTCAATGGAACCTTCCTGTTCAGAGACAATAAATGAATAACTAACAGTTACTGCCGGGGGGGAGGGCGGAGGCAAAAACGGATTTTTTTTGTCACTGTGACCTGCTTGTAGCACTTCTGGGAAACAACTGGTTGGTTACTGTGTGAAACAGGATGCTGGACTACATGGACAGGTGATCTGATCCAGCATGGCAATTCTTATGGAAAACATGCAGTGTGCATGTGGGATTAGGTCTCCATGAGGGTATAAATGATATTCACAGACTTTGTATACCAGCTCCTTTAAGCTGCCATCTGAGTGTGGCAGGGTTATGTCATAACAATAATCCTACATTTAATATTTAAAATAAAAATATATATTTTAAAAAAAACTTCCAACCACCAGGCAACCCATTCAGCTGTGATTTGTCTGTCAAGGAACCTCTCCATGGAAATTCAGTACATTTCAGAGAATCCTGAGGCATACATTTTTTTTCTGGGAAGGATTGATGATTATTATAGGACAGCTTGTCCAGTACTGATCATCTTTGTTTAGACCCCCTGACAAGTTTCTGAAGAAACCCCAGGGTTTTCCAGGGCACAATTGACTGTAGCACTAAGAGGACAATATTTTTATTTTACTTTCTGTTTCTAGTTGGCATCTTTTTTGCCTCAAGAAAGGTATAGACTGTATTTTGCTGCTTCCATCCATGTCCTTTGGTATGCTGTACACATTCACAGGTACAAAGTCCACAAACCATATAATTATCTTCAGTGCTGGCATCAATGATGCTCCCATTATTGGTTTACAAAGGTCATTTCTTCACATGACAGTAAGGAAGTCAATTTATCCATCCTGATGTTTCCTAAGAATGTTTCGGGGATGGGGGGGCAATGTGAATGGCCTGGGTAAAAAAGCTAGCTGCCCTTTCATTATGAGGTATAAGATACATAATGGGGGGGGGGGTTGCCCCTTTTATTTTAACAAAAAAATGGGAAAAATACAAGATTTTTTTTTTTTTGGTATTTTATGTTTCTTTTAAAAAACCAAACAAAAGAAACAAAGGTCTTGGATTAGTCAGGATGGGGGAGGGAGAAGATTTCAGCAAGGGAGCTGTTTAAAATCATTAGAGCTTGTGACTTTATTTTTCAGATGTTGAAGTTTATTATGGTGAACAATTATCCAAGAAATTACAGAAATTACAAATTAATTTGTGCTGAAAGTTACCCGCTGAATCTATTGCTGAGCAAACAACCCATCGGAGACTATAAGCCAATTTATTGTTATTGTATTTCATACCTGCAAATGTATTCACTGTCAAATTTTATATATATATACCCTCATATGTAACACAGCAGGACATCGCTATTCTTTGAAATGAAAATTAGGAGTGGGAGGTACCTTTTGTGCCATAAAAATCCAATAACTGAAATAATATGGAGGCTTGGAAGCTTGTCGGAGTGAAAATAACAACTTCATCACAAAAGCAAACTGCTTTCTTTATCTGTAACTTCCAAGCATCTGATTTGTGTCTTTTGTTAATAAGAAGTTCATGAAATGTAGGAAATGCTTGAATTCTCAAACATAGTGCAGCTTATTTTATTTCATGTATTTTTTTTCACTGTTACAAAAAATATACCCCACCTTTCTGTCTTCATAACAGTCACCAAAGCAGCTAATGAATTAAAACATACATAATAAAATCACATTTTAAACAACAAAAACAATAGCAAAATCCTAACCAGAAACACACAATTAAAACAATTGAAACCAGAGTCAAAATACAAGCATAAATATCAAAAGAACAGTAAAAACACTGGGCAGGAAGGAGGGATCACTGTGACCTTGGAATCCCCAAATACGAACATAGGATTGAAAGGAGGGATGTTTGAGAATTCCAAGTGATCCTTAATGCTGAGAAGTGGTTTTAATTATTGGTGTTCCTGGGATGATATTGTATTTAGATGTTTCACTTCCAGGTGAAAGGTCACAGATTCACCAAACCCAACAATAACTTTTTACATTCTACTAAAATTTATGCTTATCCTTTTTCCTTGCACATGCCAGTTAAGCCATTTAGGAAGAAGAGTTGGACAGACTTGTACATATAGGGTGTTATCAAAAAAAGTTTTTCTAATTGTTTTTTTTTATTACCAGGGAAAGTTTTTTTTAAAAAATACAGTTGTGCAGGGAGGAATATGTGAGCATTGATTACACCTGTCCTTATATAGTGTAGTGGTTAAGTGCATGGGCTCTAATCTGGGAGAACCAGGTTTGATTCCTCACTCCTCCACTTGCAGCTGCTGGATGACCTTGGGCAAGCCATAGTTCTGGCAGAGCTGTTCCTTCAAGGACAGTTCTTGGGAGAGCTCTCTCAGCCCCACCTCCCTCACAGGGTGTTCTAGTGAAGGACAACCATGAGTTTCTTAAATTTATTTGTTCAAAGGGATTAATATTGCCAGTTAATGGAGATTTAGATGTTCAGAGAAAGTCAGCAAGAGCAATTTACGAGGAGAGTATAAAAATATACATATTCATGTTTCTGTAAAGCAATCAAGCTGCTGATGTTCATATCAAGGCAAGAGCTTTAATTGTATTTCATCACGTGAAAAGCAGTTAGGAAACAAATTATTTCAGGGAAGCGTAGCTTACACACACAGTTTTGCCCTGAAGCCAAGCCAAAAGTAAAATAAAACTTCCTGAATTTTAATGCAAGAGATAAATATATCCACCTCTGGAACTGTTTGAAAGAGCTGCAAATGGATGTGGAGCATAAATAGGGAACAAATGGCCTCTTGATTCTGTGCTAAGCGCCGCAAGTGTGGAAGAAAAGAGAGAACAAAAGAAAGAGGCAAAACATTCCCAATTTTTAATATTAATTTGTAGTCTTTTGATACCCCAAATGTTAATTAGGGCAGAGCTGAACTGCCATAGTACTCCCTGTTTTCCCCGTAATTTCAGGATGTAAACATTGGCAATACCAGAAAATAAATGTAAAATACCAACCGCAGCAGAATAGGACCTTTGAGTTCACTCCATTACATACACACACACACACACACACACACACACACACACACACAGAATGTACTAAGTATAATATTGATTTATGTATTGCACAAATTAGTGCATATATTTTTATGAGAAAAAAATGGTGTGAGGAAATAGCCAAATGGGGTGAATCATGGGTTCCGTTTGCTTAAATAGTTGTAAATCAAACTGAGATTTTTCTGGTCAAAGCATTAGCAATGAGAAATTCAACATAAAAAAAAGGAAATGATCCTCTCAGAAATAGGGGTACTAAAATTGTCAGGGAAAAGGACCCTAAGCTATGAACGTGAAAATCTCAAATATATTCTATTGTGTGTTATAGAAAAATTCTAATACACAAGAATAAATAAATATATGAAATAGATATATAACCCAACATTAAAGTGTTAAACTATTAAAATATGTGGCCTGCACTATACCATTAACAAAAACAATCCAAACATGTGGAGTACACGGCAAAGGCCAACCTAAACAATTTGGCCTTGCATGCCCAGTGGAAAGTCTGGCAGAACACAGGTGTCATCAGAGAGTACATTCCACAGGGTAGGAGACACAACTGAGAAGGCCTTTCCCCTGGTGACAGCTAACCAAGCTATCCTGGGGCCTGACACCTGCAACCTCTTTGGATAACCAAAGGGAGCATGTTGTAGTTATGAGGGTTCCAGGCCATTAAGGGCTTTAAAGATTAACACCAACATGTTAAATTGGAGCTGGAGATTAATTGGTGGCCATGGTATCTGCTGCAGAACTGGTGTAATATGAGCTGACCATGATGTTCTGGTCAGTAGTCTGGCAACTGCATTCTGGACCACCTGCAGTCTCCAAGGGGTTGTCAAGGGTAATCCTATGCAGAGCAAATTACAGTAACCCAGTCTGGGGGTGAACTTTGCCCAGTCCAGACAAATAAGGAGCCAGCTGGTGGGCCTGGTGTAGATGAAAAAACACCAACCATGTTACCATGGACACATATTTATCCAATGATAGCACAGAAGCCAACCACATCCCGAGGCTCTTTACAGAGTCTACAGTTGTCAGTAGACACCATCGGGTCTTAGGGGTGACCCTCCAGCTAGTATTTCAGACTTTCCCAGCCACATTTAACTCTCCCCCCACCTAATGTATGTCAAAATAATATTATGAGTTCTCTGGTTTTCAAGTATTGTTGCCAACTCTGAGTTGAGAAATACCTGGAAATTTTTGGGGTGAAGCCTGGGGAGGGGAGGGACATCAACAGGATATAATTCCATAGGGGTCACCTTCCATAGAAGCCATTTTCTTCAGGGCAACTGATCTCTGTTGCCTGGAGATCACTTGTAATTCCAGGAGATGTCCAGGCCTCACCTGGAGGCTGGCAACCCTATTTTCAAGATCAGCCTTCAAGCTTATTCTCCCAAACTCCTAGGGGGTTTTTTTAAGCAGCAAAAAACACTCAAGGTCTTTGGGATTTCCACTTTCATTTCTTAGGGTTTTGTTGGCTATCTTGGTATATACATTCAAAATCATCCCATGTATATAATTTGCACACACATGCACCAAGTCATGTACGATGTGACATTCAAGAAGAAAGTGTAATTGTTCAATCACAAATATATCAGTCTCAGAATAATTCCATTAGATGTCTATTATATCAGTAGAAGAATGTAATTTGAATAATGAGGATTTTTCAGATAACTGAAAGTTTGAATAATAGGGCCATAATCTATATAAATTCCCATACAATACTGTAATATAACTACATCTTATTCATTTTAATTTAGAGCGCTTTCTACTTTTTTCCCCCCTGCAGAAACTGTTGGAAAAATTGCAGATAAATTCCAAAGTAGAACAAAGAACACTTATAAAGTGCCAGATCTCAATTAGGTGCTCCTCTTATCTTTAATTAAATTAAATATTCTTCGTGGTTTAACTAAAAGTGTAAGAAAAAAAAGGTGACTACTCAAGAAGCATTCATCATTGTTTAATTACATATATCACCATGTTCCTTTCTTTCATTGTATCTATCAATAGGGTGTATTCTCAAACTGAAAACAAAAAGTTCCGTTCCCTTTCAGGCTACTTAACTAGTCATTTATTTTAGTTATAATGGATGGATTGTGTCATTCCATTTTTCATTCAAAAAGCTGAAATCCATAACCAGAACAATACCATAATTTCTTCCCAAAGGAATAAGATGCTACGAAAGGGAGAATTTATCTAATAATCTAAGTGTTGAAGGTGTAAGCGCTAATTAGAGGTTAACATAGGCTGAGGACAGACTGGCAAAATGAAGTGCAAGGGAAGCGGGGCAAAAAGACCCAGGCCGAGTTGTCGTGGGGCTTTTCATTCACACTGCATAGACTGATGCGGGACCATACTGGGGAGGAGGCGGAACGTAGTGTTCACACTGTGGGGTGGCCCCTGGTGGCACCGTGGTGGTGGTGGTGCGTGGCTTTGGTTCATTTTGCCAACCTGCGCATAGGTGCATGGGTGCAGCAGCCGGATCAGTGGTTTCACATTACTGGTGCTGCTTGATGTGTGGCTTATTTGCATCCATGATGCCAGGAAGTGGGATGAACGTGCACCCAGACAGCTTTCACCAGGTACCATTTTAACGCAGGATGAAAGCGCTTCAGGATGGGGTGAGTGCGGCACGGCAATGCCAGACAGCTGTGGCTGTGTGAACGGGCTCTCTTAATCCGCTTGCAAAGCGGGCCTATATCAGGCCAAACTGCCAGTCTGAACTCGGCCATAGTTTAGTGCAACCCTAAACAGAGGTACACCTGTCTATGTCCATTCAGGTCAATGGGCTCCAAAGGATGTAACTCTGTTCAGGACCGCTTTATTAAATTTCTTAATGATACTGCCTGTCTCGGGGGCTAGAAGGAGAAGATGTACTAATACTCTGTATAAGCTTACCTTCACCTCTGGAACTAGTTACTAACATATAAGCACTATATGATTGTAAGATTATTGACCAAAGCAAAGCCTTTGGTTTAAGTGCCATGTTTGGTTTTCTGTTGATTGTTTCTGCATTTTGGGACACTTTTAAATATGGAGATATCAGAATAAAATGTGATATGTACATTCAGGACAAAATTTCACAGTTCTCTTCCAAAGGAGGAAGAAAATGTACCAAACTTGGGCATGGACATATCTGTTTTCAGAGTGGCTAAAAGAATGAATTGGGAGGCCCCTGATTCAAATCCCACCTCTGTCCCAGACTCCCTGTGTCACCTTGAGTAACCCTCTGAGAGCCTCAGTTCCCCCAGATGCAGTAAAGAAGTCACATTTCCTACCCAGATGGGATTGAGGAATAGTTTTGCTGCCACCCCTGTGAGGAAGACAGTACAACACAGAACAAGTGGCCTAGCCAATGGGATTTGTAGAACAGCTGTTGAAACCTGTTCTACCTCCTTGCCACAGATTGCTCACTCAACAGCTTTCTGGCCAATCAGCCATATCCTGAAGCAATGTGAAATTAGCTGGTTACCACTGGGGTCAAGCAGGGTCTGGGGGGTGGGGTTTCCTTCAGCTGGCTTGGAACATGTGCAGGCTTTCAACTTTCCCAGAACTCATCACACTGAACATTCAGGGTGGGGGGAGGGAGCAAGTAGGAGGAAAGAGAAAGACTGAAACTTGTAGAGGACAGAATGCAGGCTATGTCAAAGACTTTGGTAGTGCTAGTTGCTAAAGAGGTATTTAGTTGCACCAAGTACAGATAGCACGAATAAGCAATACACTTGCAGTCTCCAAACAGAACAGCTAGAAGTTAATCAAATGCCTCTCTGACAGAATAAATCAGTCCCATGCAAAGCAAAAATCAGAACACAAGAAATGTGGTAGTCCTTATACCAAGAAAGCTGAAGATAATGTTACATGATGCACTAGATAGCGAGTCAATAGAAACCAAATATATTTTGTGTGTTTTATTGAATGGCTTAATTGTTTCATATACACTTTATTTTAAATGATGTTTTATTGTTGAAATGTTTTCATGGGGGACTCTATTTGGGTGGAAAGGCAGCATCGGAATGTTAAAATAAAAAGATACATATTGTCTAGGAGCTGAGAAGTTAAGTCTTATTTGAAGGTTATCTTCCTCCACTTGAAGAATCCCTCTTACGTATAGTCAGACTGGCCTACCAAAAAAAATTCCCAGTATGAAAATTGTGTAATCACTTGTTATTAGACTCAACCAAAAAATCTAGGCAAAATAAACAGCTGTTTGTATTAAACTATGAAAAAATAGAATAGTAGGAATGATAATAAAGTGGGAAGGATGAGAACATGATGGGATATCATCATGCTAAGTCATACGGTGTCCCTCAGAGTCCAGTGGTCTCCACAGTGGTCTCCACAGATCTCCTTAATAGCTTTTCTCTCAATTATGTTACTCTCCCAAGATCTGTTTATAACATAAAAGTAGAAATCATGTTCTCATCTGTTCTCATCATCTTTTCCATTATCCTTCTGATAAAAGTACAAGGCAGAAGGTCAAGTGGCTGTCAACCCAGTTGCCTACTTGATATCAGATCATCGACAGCCTCAATCACTATCAAATCACTTTCCTAACCAATTTCTGCCTTTGCAGAACATTTTTTTAGAAATATACCAGCTCTGTAATTTCCTCATTTCTTGGTCCAGTCTTTAGCAGTGTAATCCCAAGCACAGTTACACCCTTCTAAGGCCTCTGAAGACAGTGAAGTTTGAAAGGTATAGCTCTATTTAGGATCACATTTTATCACATCCTCTAAATGTTGATGAACTTTATATAAAAAACTACAGAGCAAGAAACTTTTCTTTAGGACTTAAGTTCATGTGTATCTGACAAATGGTATCTGATGAACGAAGCTCTGACTCTCAAAATCTTATACCCCAAAAATCTTGCTGGTATCTAAAGTGCAAATCTAAGTTTTGTGTGTGTAAAGTGCCCCTAAGGCTTTCAGCACAAGTGAGAAGCAAAGATGGTTTGCCATTGTCTTCCTCTGCAGAGTCTTCATTGGCCCTGCTTAGCTTCAGAGATCTGACAAAAGAGGAGGAGGAGGAAAAGAAGAAGAAGAAGAAGAGAGATTGAATTTATACTGGCTTACAATCCCTTCCCCTTCCCCTCCCCACAACAGATACCCTGTGAGGTAGGTGGGGCTGAGAGAGCTCTCTTGAGAACTGCCCTTGAGAGAACAGCTCTGAGAGAACTTATGACTGACCCAAGGTCACACCAGCAGCTGCATATGGGTAAGTGGAGAATCAAACCGGGTTCTCCCAGATTAGAGTCCATGCTCCTAACCACTACACCAAACTGGCTCTCTGTACTGTGCCATGCTGTCTTCCCTCCCCTTCTCAACTTCACAGCAGATCTTAAAACATCAAGCCTATCTGGGTTTCAGTCTCGAACTGCCATCACCAAGCTTAGGACAAAACTGGGCATTGCAAGATAACAAGTCAGCACAGCAGAGAAGCTCTTGGGTGGCAATTGGGTAGAGTATATCATGTGGTAAGAAATGACTCCTAAAAATTCATTCAAGGCAGACTGATTTAAGCTTCAAATACATGTAAGGCAGGGGTGGCCAACCTGTGGCTCGGGAGCCACATGCGGCTCTTTCACACATATTGTGCGGCTCCTGGCAGGGCAGCTGGGGAAGCAAAGGGGAGGCATGCTTTTTCTCTCTTTCTCCCTTCCTTCCCTCCTCCCTCCCATCTATTTGCTTTCCTAGTTTCTCTCTCTCTCTTTCTTTCCACTTCTTTAATTCTTTCTTTCCATCTCTCTCTTTTTCTCTCTCTCTCTCAATATCATTAGCAAACAAGTAATATCATTATCAATAACCAGTTTTCCTCGTTTGTTTTTATTTTTGGCAGTCCCATTTAACATTAATAAAAAGCAAATTTGCATATTTTTAAAAATAAAAATGTGTGTGTGATATTTGTTCCTGTCTTGCGGCTCTCAGACATCTGACATTTATTCTATGTGGCTCTCACATTAAGCAAGGTTGGCCACCCCTGATGTAAGGGGTTTTTTTTCCCCCTTTGCTTTGCTGCATAATTATCTTGCTCCTCCTTTGCTTTGTTCTACTTCTGCCCTATCGCTACTTATTTTTCAAAATCTATCAACTCTGTATATTCAAGGCAAATCTGAAGGATTTTTACTTGGGTGAAGTATGTGAGAAACTGTGAGGGAGGCAAACAAAAATAAATCCATTAAGACCAACAGTATCTTCCTCTCTCTTGCTTTCTCTCTTTCTTATAGGCCTTTTTCTTTTCCTTTTTTTTTGGGGGGGGGGGGGGAAGAGGTGCCGGAACTCTCAAGAGGGAAATGAAGTTTTCACTCTGTATACTGAAAACTCATGAACTTTTAAACGTTTTAAAAGAATTTTGTCAAAGAGGTTCTGGAACTCTATTCTGGTGTGTTCCCCTAGAGAAAAAAAGCCGTGTTCCTAAACCAAAATGAAAAGCTGAAGTAAACATGAAAGTACTTGCCCTCATGTGAGCCATCCAAACAATTTTGAAGAAACCTACATGGAAGTAACAAAATATCTCATTTTCACCACATCACCACTACACCTAACATTGTTCCAGAACCTTGTATCTTGATGTAAAAGGAATCACATATTAGAACTTTTATTTATGAGACTTAAGCTATAGTCCTAAGAAAGTTCCTGGGGCTTACTTCTGATTATACTTCACTGGGATTGTGGTCTAACAATACCTTTTTAAGGAAGCATTCAGATTTAGAACAAAATCCTGCTGAGGTCAATAGAGTTTACTCCCTAGTAAGTGTGTTCAGCCTTACAACAAAATGCCTATTAACATCTACATAAAGCCACTGGGAGAGGGTCATCTGGAGATTTGGGCTGAGTTGCCACCAATATGCAGATAGCCATCATTGCTATTTTGTGTTTTCAGCAGATCTCAGGGATACAGTGGAAATGATGAACTAGCTGGGGGCAGTTTTAAGATGGAAGAGGGCTAACAAACTGAAATATAACCATAACAAAATGGAGGTCCTGCTGGTGGCAGGAAGTTCTGACCTGAGAAAAGGGATATCTCTTGTTCTAGAGGAGGCAGAAAAGATCTTGTTGTGTTGGTAACATCTAGATTAGATTACTGGTTATGCCAATAACTGTTGTTGTTGTTGTTGTTGTTGCTGTTCAGTTGCACAGTTGAGTCCGACTCTTCGTGACCCCATGGACCACATCACGCCAGGCCCTCCTGTCTCCTGTCATGCTCCGGAGTTTGCTTAATTTCATGTTTGCTGCATCAATGATACTGTCTAACCAATATGCCAATAAAGGTAGTTGGAAATTGGATTAGATTATTGTGATGCATTCTATGTGAGACAGTCCTTGAAGATTGTCCCGAAGCTAAAGTTGACACAGAATGCTACAACCAAAATGTTGACTGGAGGAGGTTTGTGAAGCCCCCAGGGCCAGGTCTCATGTCACTCTGGAGAAGGGGCATCTCTTCACATTGTCAAAGATGAGGCAACACACCAGAACTGTGAACTCTTTGCTTTAGTGGCTTGGTTCATTTTCATTGCCAACTTCAGAAGTCAACCATCACACTCTGACCCAGCCAGCTCACTATTCCTCACTAACATCTGTTTACACCTTGCTGCTAGGGTCGACTTCCCTCACTTGGGTCCTCCTCCAAGGTCCTTCTGCTCTGGCTTCTGCACTCTTCCCACAAGGTTAAGTCAGGGTTAGCCCATCTGCCAGTGTCAGTCATGCAAAGTTTATCCCAGCTGCCTTTGGGGCCACGACTGCCAGCTTTTGAGGCTTCAGGAGGTATGGTACCTTTCTTTCTACAGAGACTCCAAGACTGCTTGCATTCAGTCAGCTGAACCCTTTCTGCTTCAGCTGGGGCCTTTTATCCTCCTTCACCTGGCCATTCCTATTTCCCTGCTCCCAAACTTGAGCAAGCCCATTATTTCAAGGAGACCTTTACCCAGAAGAGGCTTTGCTCCACCTGATGCTAATATTGTTGGGCCTTCCTTTTGACTCCCTTGTTGTCGCCACCCCACCTGTCTCTCCTCCCAGCTCAGCCACAGAACTGCTGTCCTCCTTAGGGCTGTGCCCCTGCTCGACCCCTTCTCCCCCAGTGGCAGGAAGCCCTGGGGTGTGAATTTAAGTACCTTGAATTGACCTTGAAAACAGTATATTGTTTGGGACCCACTAGGATGGCCAGGTCATGCCATTCTGCAGGCCAGGGATGGGAGGGAGCTTTTTGGGAGGGGCGTGAGGTCACCAGCACGATCACACAGATGCTGGGGATGTTGCATGGCAATGCTCTGGTATTTGGGGCAAAATTCTATCTGCCCAAAATACCACAGTGTCACTGTGTGACATCCCCAGCATGATGGCATCACTTCCATGTGACATCATTGTACTGGTGACATCATTGTGCTGGTGAATCACTGCATGGCATGGCTGTTTGGGGGTGAGGCTTCCCTGCCAACCAGTGGCAGACTGGATCCCTGAAAATCATGAAACTTCACCTACTCAGTATGAACCTACCTATCCAATTCTTTCATTTTCAGAGTCCATGGTCTGACTCTCCCTGCCAGGGTTAGAAGGCCCTTCTTGGTTATGGTACCAACATTTTGGAACTCCCTCCACAGGAAGATTCATCTATCTCCCTCTATTGTGGCCTTTGACCAGCACACCAAGACTTTTAAAATTGTGTTTGGTATGCCCCCAGTAACTCTTACTGATCATCCTGCCTGGCTTTTTTTTTAATGTGTGGTTGTGTGTTTATGTTTTATTTAATTCTTTAAATATTTTTATATGTATTTATATTTTAAGTGCTGTTTTAATGAATGGGTGTGTTAATGTTAAAATATTTTACTGTTTTGATGTTCATCACCCATTCAAGTGGTGGCAAGGCAGCACAGAACCACTGTAAATAAATAAATAAATGAATTAAACCCATGTAAATCCTTTAACTTCCTTGGGTTTATAAGGGTGTGACTCTGCTTAGATGGACACTGTTTGATTGCAATCCTAAGCACCACTTAATATGGAATAAACTCATTTGGATTCAGAAGGGACTTAATTTGGAGTAAACACACATAGGACTGGACTGTCTATTTAGCAGACTTTTACTGTTGTCCCAGAACTAATCCTTAAGCAGATGCTTATAGAAAAAGAAAACATTGCATAGCTGGAATGTATATGTGCTTCTAGGACTCCTGCTATTAATTCTTGCAAGCCAGACAACCACTCTCGATACCACTGCTGTTTTATTGATATGATCTTTCCCTTGTCTACAGCTTGTAATTGAATCTCCCCACTGTTTAATTGAGGTGGGAATGGCTAAATAAATGTATCTGAAAATCCTTAAAAGCTGTTGGGATCATCTTTCCTCTTTCTTCTTTTGAAAGTGTATCAATAACATATGTTATATAGGTATTAGCAATGTGGCTAATACTGCCGACGGAAGCTGAATATCCCTAGTTTGGAAAAAAAATGTTAAGTTGCTATATCCTTTAAAAACATTCCTAAGAAAAAGAGATGTTTGCAATAAGGTGATCTTAGTGTGTGATGAAATGTCTGCAAAATTACTGTGTAATCCTCTTCCTTTGTATATGGTGAATCAACCATCTCCCAATAAGACAGGAAAGTGATTATCTTCATCATAAGGATGTCAAGAGGTGTTTTCTATAAGCTGATCTTTCCAAGTAAGAGGCTATCCTTAAACAACAGCCATTAAATGGAATCTGTCAGGATCTATTGGGATCTGAACTGGAAGCCCCTGGAATGTTGCTAGAGAGTGTCTTATTGTATTTTCACTCCACTGTTCCTCTAAGGAAGAAGAAGAAGAGATTGGATTTATATCCCGCCCTTCACTACCCAAGGGAGTCTCAGAGCGGTTTACAAACTCCTTTCCCTTCCCCTCCCCACAACAGAAACCCTGTGAGGTAGGTGGGGCTGAGAAAGCTCTGAGACAATTGTCCTTGAGAGAACAGCTGGTACAGAGCTATGGCTTGCCCAAGGCCATCCAGCAGGTGCAAGTGGAGGAGTGGGGAATCAAACCCAGTTCTCCCAGATTAGAATCCATGCACTTAACCACTACACCAAACTGGCTCAAAGGAGCTTAGCACAGCATACATAATAACCGGTTCTTCCTTTTTATCATCACAGTGGTCCTCTGAGTAGTTTAAGGTGAGAGGGGGGAAAGTGACTGACCCAAAGTCATTTCAAGCTGAGCTTTAAAATGCTTTCTGGTGAGAACTGAGTCTCCTTTTCTGAGCTACAGCCCACTTGCTTTTATACTCTGTGTTGTTTTGGTCTTCCTCTTGGATGGATTCTCTGGCTCCTGACCTTGGCTATTCCTTACTCTGGTTCTAGTTCTACTTTACACTGTTTATGGTGGGTGGATGGTATCTGGCTGCCACCTCATCCATTCATCGTGACCTTGATTTCAATTGATGATGATGCCTTTTAGACTAGAGAGGATCAACAGTGCCACCCAAAGCAGAGTTACACCCTTCTAAACCCATTGAATTAGAAGTGTATAACTCTGCTTTGGAGGCCACTGCAAATGAAGTAAAACAAAATTTACAAGGGATTGGTCATGTTTGCCTGCAGCAGGATGAGAAGAGCAAATAAAAGGATGAAGAGGGCAATGTTGAAAACCACTATCAAGTTGTAGCAGACTTATGGCAGCCCTGTAGGTTTTTCAAGGCAAGAGACAAACAGGTAGTTTGCAATTGCCTGCCTCTGTGAAGCAACCCTTGACTTCATTTGTAGGCTTCTACCCAAGCCCTAATCAGGGCTGGCCTTGCTTAGCTTCCAAGATCTGATGAGATCAGGCTAGCCTAGGGCATCCAAGTCAGGGCATGAGGGCAGTAGAGAGACAACATGGAAGGAGTTGTTTGGGTAGTGTTGTGTTTGTTTATGAAGCAGTAATAGCTTCATATGAAGCGGTATGAAGCAGTTTGTTTATGAAGCAGTAATAGCTTGAAAAGGGCTCTGGTATCCTAAAGTTCCAATTCCTCCTGGCTGATTAATAAAGACTCCCATTGGTCCTGAAGCCAGTCTAGATACCCAATCACTGAACCCTGCTTGGGTCCAATAGTATTGCTTGTATATAGTTACATTGTTGAAAGTTATGTGTTGGAACAGTATATATGAAAGTGCTGCTCTCATAGAGCTGTCTTTTGAGCTGAACAGTGTCACTGAATAAAAGCCTGTTTGTTTGAATTAATCACCTCCTGCTCAATACTTAAAAGGTAGTAAGGGAGTCAGGTCAGTAGAAAGCAGTACTGCACGCAGGAGGATGATGGCAATGAATTAGAGAGGGAAATATTAATAGGAAGTCTTGTCTTGCCATACATAGTGCTTTGTCAGAAACTTGAATAAGCTATTTGCCCAAACTCTGAGGAACTAAAAGATCTCTCTAGCAAAAGACAGGAAGCCAGGGCCCAGACTTACCTGGGTACTGTTTGTGGCCCCCACAGGGAGGGCAAAGAAGGTGATGGCACCCACAGCAGCTCTCTTCAGGGGAGTGGTAGCAGCCAGGTCACTTCAAGCATGGGAAACTTGGTCCTTCCCTGGCCTATCCCAGAGTCTGGAGAGGGCAGGGGGGCAGGAGCAGCCAATAGGGCCATTTAAGGTGCCACGCCACCCCAGGTCACCCTCTTTGCTCTGTGGGCTTTTTACTTCTGCTGTTTGCTTGGTCCTGTTGCTTGATCTCCAGGTAAGCACCCGACCCCTGGGCCATGGGGGGGGGGGGTTTGCCTTCAGACTATTAAGGATATCTGGCAGTATTGGGAGAAGCATTGGTGGGAGATGGGTATTGTCATGGGGGGAGAGGAGCTATGTAGGGATCCATGGGACACAGTGATTGCAGAGCAGGCCCCTCCCCCCACTGCGGTGCTCTTGATTTCCTGCCATGGTACCCTCAATCTCCTTCAGGCCTCGGCAGTTTGGCAAGGGGTGGGGGGCCTTCAGCAGGAGACATGCCTAGCATTGTGGCATGATCACTCCCCAGGCGCCACATGGAGGGGTGCTTGAACCACCGCCGCATGGGCCTATGGGAGAGAGGGCTCCTTCGAACCTCAATGCTTCATCAGGGGGTGGGGGGGGGTCACCCTTCAGCCTCTCCCCCAAGCCCTCCCCTTGGCACTGAGGCCGCAAACACTGCTGGGTGTAGGAATTTCTGTTAGTTTGGAAGTAGCTTTCATATGCTTCGGGGAGGAACAAACTCCCAATAAAAACTTGAGTTGCAATAGTTGAACGATAGAGCAATTCTATATATGTTAACTTTGATGTTGTTGTGCCTACATTTAGTAGCCTCTGTGTCCTAATAAGTGTGATTGGGATTGCAGCTGAATCTCTTCATGGAAGGAATCCACTCCCCTGAAGAGCTGTGCCATCATTCTCTTCTCTTTTATTACCCCAAGGATTGGCATAGTCTTCTGCACTGAAGTTCATCCTTTTCAGATTTGTTTTTATAGACTCAGCCTCTGGTTCTCTGCTACCTCCATCTTCGTCTTTCCATAGACATGTTCCATTGTTCTCTCTGCCACAGTTCATCACACTGCAAGAAGTTGTATTAATTAACAGAGACATTTACCAGATCTTGAGACCTTGGTGTCATACAGAACTATTTTTATTTTATTTGAAGTATTTCTAGCCCTCCCTCCCCACGCAGCAGGCTCAGGGTGGCTTACATTACTTGGCCCAATGTGCCAAGATTCATAAAACATATATATATATATATGTTCACTATATATATATATATATGGCTCAATCACATTTCGGCCCGGCCTCCACCACAGATATCAATAGTGGCTGGTGGTGGTGGGCAGCTCCTAGTTGAAAGCTTGGTGGAAGAGCTCCATCTTGCAGGCCCTGTGGAACTGCATGAGATCCCACAGGGCCCTGATCTTCTCTGGGAGCTCATTCTACCAGTAAGGAGCCGCCACTGAAAGGGCCCTAGTTTTGGTTGCAGCAAGCCTGGCTTCCCTGGGGCCTGGAATAACTAGCCAGTGTTGTGCCCCTGACCATAGTACTCTCTGGGGTCTGTATAGGGAAATGCGGTCCCTCAGGTATGTCAGACCCTGGCCATATAGGGCTTTAAAGGTAAGTACCAGCACCTTGAAGCGAATTCGGTATGCTATTGGCAACCAGTGCAGTGCCTTCAGCACCGGCTGGATGTGCTCCTGTCTAGGTAGACACATCAACAGCCTGGCCGTTGCATTCTGCACCAGCTGCAGCCTCCAGATTTGCGACAAGAGCAGCCCCATGTAGAGAGCATTGCAATAGTCTAGCCTCGAGGTGACCATCACATGGATCACTGTGGCCAGGTCCCCACGATCTAAGAAGGGGGCCAACTGCCGAACGAGCCAACTATGAGAGCCCATTGGGAAGTCCATTGCCAAAGATTCACAAAATCCTGAAACTCAGCATATTTATTCAAATGAAACTGGCCCATCTGGATTCAATGATAACATTTAACAGTTGGTGCTGTTCATGCCATAGTATTACCCATTACTAGGTATGGGTGTGCAGATAGAAAGAAAGTAGATTCCTTTGAAATACAGTGCTGGATGAGAGTTTTATGGATACTGTGGACAACCAAAATGACAACTAAGTGGGTTCTAGATCAAATCAAGGCTGAATACTCCATAGAAGCTAAAATGACTAAACTGAGGGTATCGTACTTTTGGCATATTATGAGAAGACAAGAGTAACTAGAAAAGACAACAATGCTAGGAAAAGTTGAAGGCAGCAGGAAAAGAGGAAGACCCAACACGAGATGGATTGACTTAATTAAGAAAGCTACGGCCCTTAGTTTGCAAGACCTGAGCAAGGCCATTAATGATAGGACATTTTGGAGGACTTTAGTCCATAGGGTTACTATAAATTGGAAGCGCTTAACACACACACACACAATAAACTTCAAGGCTGAATATTTCATTATGACGCAGTGTAAGACAGGCTAATCATATCTGCTTCCCAAGTTTTTTGATGATACCAGCTGTTCAAAAAGGATCCTAATGGAGCTTCTTATCTGTCCAGTATTACTTTTTTCTACACTTAGACTTGCCTTTACAGCAATTCAGTTTCAAACCATGCTAACAGCTATGACTCCGGATTTATGCTTTTTTGTGAAGCTCCAGAATAAGAGAATCTTGTACATAATGTTTTGTATTGTCTTCTTTATTCTGAATCTATTCTAGACCCACATTTCTTGTGATTATCTTGGCTCATTTAAATTTGAGCACAGATACTGGAGAAAATTACATATTATCTGATATAGACCCTTATGGAACTTACCTTGTTTCTCTCTATGCATTGGTGACTAAGAGCAAGCCAAAATGATGTTGTCTGATCAGGTAATACATCACACTAATTTATAGTTATTTAAAATCTGAAAGAAATCTGAATGTTAATATCCTTTTATTATGAATTGTTATTCTGGATTGTATTTCTATGGTCTTCCCATTTCTTTTATAACCTTTACCTTTTATGCAATGATTGCAATGGTGTTTTGCTATTAGCAATAAATAAATAAATGATGATGATGAACTTGCCCAGATTCCTGTATAACGTGCAAATAGATCAGGATTTTTAAAATTCATTGTAGTGCAGTTAAGGGGAATCTGAAAAAAATAACAGAACACTCAATTGACCACAAGAATGTTGCTAAGGTTAGAAGAAGACTCTAAAATGTCCCTGAAAATTAGAACATTAATTTAAAAACACCATTAACCTGGTATCATAAAAAATATAAAGGTAGCTTGAAGATCCATATACTGCTTCATTAGGAACAGCATTAACAAAAAAAGAATCCCAAAAATACTTAGGAGAACTGGTTGCCTGGACAACATGATATCCAAGAAAGACTCCACTACTGGCTAATTGGGAAAGATCTCCAGGGGCCATTAAACAGCAAATACAAAAATGGAATGGAGCCACTGTTCCAGATGTTTCCAATGGAAAAGTGTGTACAAGCCAGAAAGTAGCATCTGTCTCTCACCAAGCATAACTTAGAATATGGCCACATCTGTTCACTTAATTAAGCAAGGATGCCAAATGGGACAGAATGAATGTCTGTGGTTAAAGAATATATTAGCCAGTACACATGTGCAAATAACAGATAACACTTTTGTTACCCGAGGATACATAAGCAGGTGATGAAAGCAAATAGATTTCTGTTGACACTACAAACACCTTATTTTTAGAAATCTAAATGTTTCTAGACTTCTCCTTCCCACACACGCACAAAAACCCAATTAAAGTCATAAGCTCAGTGGCTAGAAAATTCTGAATGTTTTGATGGCAGTGAGAAGTGATTATAGAGTCATTCAGCTTCTGACCTTGGAGTCAGCTAAATACTGATCATGGCACATGTCTCTTGGGCTCTACACTGCGTTGAAGTTTTTTTTCTTGGAAGTAACATTACAAAAGGAAGATAATGAATGCATTGCAAATTCAAATCAGGCTTTGCAGTTGAAAAGAATACTGAAGGAGCTCGTGTTGGATTATTTCTCAATTCATACTTCTCCGGTGTCGTGTTACATAACTTCGTTAAACAATGGCCAGTAAGAGATAGTCTCCCTGAACTACTAGTGGTCATATTCCCACAGCCCCATCCCATTTGGGAAGGTGATCTCTCTCCTGTAGATTCATACCAAAACCTTCAAGTAACTTAAAGACAATGGTCCTTCCTCCTTCATCAAACTTTCCTACTTTATCAGCATCCACAGATACCACAGATACTGGGGGAAAGTTAAGGCTTTTTAGCACACACTTAGACTAATTCCACAAAAGCAGTTGTTCCACCCTCAGTCTCCCATTTCCCCCAATTGTACTGCTCAGTTTCGCCCTCATCTTCTTCTAAAAAATAAGGATCAAGAAGACGCGGGGGAATCGGGGGGAGATGTGGGTCAAAATAGCCCTGCCCAGCAAATAGTGGGAAATTGAACAGTACAATCAGGAGAAATGGGAGACTGAGGGTGGAACAACTGCTTTTGCAGAATCGGTTTTATGCAATCTCATAATAAAAGGATTATCGGAGGGGGAACGTGCAAAGGGTTTGGATAAAGTTCCCTGGTGTCTGCTTAGCACAGATACTAGAGAAAGTCAGTGGGCTTGTATACTTTTAGACTGGGTTGCTTCCAAAAAGCAGTTGGCGAAAGAAGAACTTGCATTGGATCATAACATTCAGTCCCTGGTACTTCTGTTAAGCAGTCTGATAGGAACAATTGTATGATTGTTCAGCATAAGTATCAAGGGTTTTAGTAAGGCTCTCAGGTATCCTCTAGACATGGATATTGGGCAATTTTTAAAAATTCCTCAGTTCTGCATTTGAAAATCAATGTGTATGCCACATTGATAATTTTGTTGTGAAATTTTGGATACATATTATTACTTCTCGGTCTTTTGGCTGGGAAAGCATTCTCTATAAAGTCATTTGTTCTTATTAGTTCAATATCTGATACATTTTCTATTTGAGGGCTATATGTTAAATATATTAAAATTGATACATCTTGATTCGCTCAATGGAAGGGACGCTTTGTTTATTTCTGTCTGCAAACTAGAATAAATTGTTTCTTTCACTTGGACATAACATTGGTAATCTCTTTCTACTGAGCCTGGACACTCTTTCTACTGAACCTGGACACTTCTTAGGTCTGCTAACTGAACTTCTTTTTGGTCCCGTCCCCCTGCCCCACCACCATCTCCCATCTTTTAAAAAGCTGCTAAGGATAGGTTAACCTCTCCATCCATCATTTAAAGGGTTTTCTGATCCATCAAAAAGTATTCTTTCTCCATTTCTTTGTAGGAGCCAACAAATCTTTCTTTTGTTGAAGCTCTTTCCCCACTAATCTTCCCAAGACATCCTGTTATTGCAAGAGTGGTAGCTAGGGATTACAGAAAATCCACACAAGATTTTTCTTTCCTCCCTCCCCACTCAGTCTCTTAACCTTCCCAAGCTTATTGCTGGGTCACTCTCATCACCTCCTTTGAAAAGAATGTATTATTTCCAAAAAGCTCTCAGAAGCTTTGAAAAGAGCCACCAGAAAAGACCAGAGAAGAACTAGCTTCTCTCTCCTTCTAGAATGAGGAAGCCAAAATATATTAAGGGACTGGTGTTAGCAGTTTATAATTATTATTATTATAATTATTGTGTAGGGTGTGTATGATGGGGGTACCAATTGGACAAGCCCACCCTACATATCAAAACTCCAGGGTTCTATAGATTCTTGGGAATTTGAGCAGGATTTGCTGTCTCTCCTACCCACCCCTTTAAACAACTCGTCTCAACTACTCTCAACATTCATGTCTTCTGGAGCATATTTAGTCCTTATCAACCTATGGGATCCCCCCACTGTTTTCTGTTGGATAATTTACAAAGTCCTCTTTTGTTGCATAGCCAGAGAGTTTCCTCAGAGCTGTACAGAACCCTACTTTGTTGCATGTTTTTTGCTGTTTTTGCGAGTGTGACAATCACAGCCACTTTAATTGCGGATAGAGAGATGTTATTGTGGTTTTTTAGTGTGTGTATGCTGTAAATGTGTTTCTTTTTAAATTTTCGAATGCAGATTTCTGAAACTGGTGTGTAATTTATCTGATAGTACCCTGGTTACTCTGAGTTATTACCCAAGCAATCTGTGGACTTAGGACATTCATAAGTGAAAATGGAAAGTGTGACTTCCCCTGACCACCCTAGAGGCTATTCTGGAGATAAGGGATCTTACTTGTACAAATAAAAACAAACAAACCTACAGGGAACAAGGACAATAGTATGAAGGTGTGATTGGGTGAGACTGAGTGAAAAACCTGGCTGAACCCATCCCTTGTACACAACTATAGAACTGGCATAATTCAAACAGGATTTTTGCAGTGGAATCCCAAGCACATGTTCCCCGCTGAATAAACCTGAGCAGGGTTTGGAGTAGATTTGCTAGGATGCTACTGCAAAAGAAGCAAAGTGGCCCCGGGGGGGGGGGGGGGAAGAATCATCTTGAGAACAAGTCCATCAAAAAGAACAGGATCATTCCATGGGTGTGTAGGCAACACATGGCCTTCCTACCCCACACAATAATTCCCAAGGAACAGTGCCCAGAAGCATGAGTTGAGTGTAGTCTGGCCATTATGAGCACTGAGAAGGAAATCTGAAGGACAATAAAATAGTATCACTACATATGCATTCTCCACAAGCTCCAGGCATAGGGAAGGTAGATTGGATTTTTATTTTTTGGGGGGGACATTTACAGTGTGATTCATTTTCCACCCCACCCTCCAGAGTAAGCCCAACTGTATAGACCTGAGTTTGAGTACACTGGCTTAAAATTACTCTCCCGTATTCCACCTTCTCCCCAAATAGGTCATGTCAGTTTACTAACCTAACAGCACACGATAGACATCCTATCAAGACAGAGAGCATCTTAAGAGAATTTCTACTTTGTTCTAGCTGAAGCTACACTGTTCCCCAAGCCACTTCACTGTTCTACATAGTTTTCTAATTTATGGCAGGTGCCAGGTAACTCTTGCACTGGCAGATATTTGGCAAGGCTATCCATCCAGGCCTGCTAAACTGAGCACACTTAGTTTACCTGTGGATCTGGAATGTGAGGGGGGGAACTCGGTGTCACTGGAAACACAGACTCTGTCCAGTGATTGGTTGAGAAGGCCAGGAGACTATGGCCTGCAGTATTCTATAAAAGTAGTCAGTGAGTCCAGTCACACACACACCTCTGGAGGAAATAGACCTGCAGTTATAAGATCACACCTCCCTTTGAAGCTGCGGGCACAGCCCATCAGTGCGTGATCAGACACAACTACGTCTGAGTCTCTTTTTTGTGTACCGTTTGTGTCCCATGCACTTAAATGAGGGATCGATGAACCGCACCTCCACACTGAGGGGGCTCCCTATGGAGTTTGCAGTGATGTGCATGCAGTGAAGGGGGGGGGATCCATGGCACGGAGTCAGGATGGCCTCAAAATAGATTTTGTAGGGATCTAATACTGATGTGATTTCATTCCCTGTTCTTCACTGGTCTCTGTTCTTCTGCTTATTCTATATCTGTAATTTCTTTTAGACACAATTGCACACTATTTATAATACACCTTTAATATAGATAGATAATATTTATGGCTGTTTTACCTTTTGCTTATGATAATGTTGGTGTTTTCTTGTATATCAGAAATCCTATGATGTTTTATCTATATGTGAGTTATTGGAATTATGGTGTGAACTCATTCACTATCTTTACTGTATGCTTTAAATTTTCCAATAAAATTTATATATATATTTTTTAAAAAGGATGGCCTGATCAGACCATCTTGATGGCAGGAGAGTGCACTGGAGCAATCAAACAGGGGAAAGTCTGTCTGTGGCCCGTCACAACCTGTTTACTACCGGATTTTCCCTGGTGTCTTTTAAGTCTGCTTCAGCGGCAGAGCAGAACAGGTTGCCGATGGCTGCAGGATGCTTCCCAGATGTTGTTGTCTAATCGCTCCCATTAAATCTGCCTGGCATTCACCCCTACGTTGGGTCTAATTGTGCGTATGATCACAGCTAGTGAGAAGAGGTGTTATCTTTATGCCTTTACCCTTTTTTCTCCATGTCGCCAAGAAGACATCTGAATTATGCTCAAGGGGTCTTTTTTCCCAGACCAACTATGCTGTGCTAGGACTCCAGCAAGAAGCAGCTAGTTAAGTTTCTTGTTTTCTTGTGCATTTTACTGCCCCTAAACTATATGCCTTGTTTAAAAAATCTTTCTCCCCCTTAAATTTATTCAATAAAGCTTTATTCTGCTTTATGGTATGTGTTGCTCAGGGAATTTCTGAAACCAAACCCAGGTACAGCTTGGTTACATTACCGCACCAGGTCAGGGTCCTGTCTTGACACATACTTAGTGCACTTTGCCTGGGGGTAAGCCTTATTAAATACAGTAGGACTGACTTCTGAGTAGACCAGCACAGGATTACTCCTCAAATCAATACTGAAACCAGATAGCAAATAAACAAAAAGTGATGACCTTACAATGAAAGATTTCAGTGGGATCAGCCCTTGGTCTTCCCTTGACAACTAGAACAAAACTTTTTTATATATATACTAAATCAGTAATTCTGTGAAAGGTTCATTCATAACAAGCTTAAATATATTACCACTTAATCAGGCATGTGTTTTGGTCTTTTAATCTTAGCAAATTCTTGTCACCATAGCCTAGACTATTGATTGATAACTGCAGGCACACCATAAAAACATTGCCATACAGATCATATGCCCCATTGGTATTGATTGAAAGGTGATGACTCAAACATTCAACACATTCAACATACCTTTGGTTAACACAACACATATATATTTTAGAAAATCGGATCAGCCTGCAATTTCAATCTCACAACTGTCACCTTCATTTGTGTGGCCACCCATCTAGCGCTTGAGCATTCAGAAGGTCATTAACCCAAATGCTAATTCAATCAATACTATATTAAATAAACTATAAAAAGTAAATTAATTTTAGGTAACCTGATGCATTGCTCCATAAGCATTCAGAATATGTCCCCTGTCAGCACATTTGAAATGATAAATTAAAGCAGTGTGCCTTTAGAAAATAGAGTTCTTTCCCCACAAAGTTATTGAAGGGTTGTTGGGGTGTGTGTGTGTGTGTTTGCAAGTACTTTCATATTTAGAACTTTATTTATGATGAAATTAGAAACAAATATCTTATTTACTCATGATGTCTCCAAGATTCTCCCCATCCAGTTCCTCCCCCACCCATGGCTTTGGAACTTTCAGATGATGGTCTGGTTTCTGGAGTAGAATTAGTGGCTCAAGAATCTCCTGTTGATGCATTGTTTTTATTTCTCAACTTTGTACAAAGAGAGCCAGTTTGGGGTAGTGGTTAAGGGGGCGGACTCTAATCTGGAAGAACTGGGTTTGATTCCCCACTCCTCCACTTGCAGCTGCTGGATGACCTTGGGCAATCCATAGTTCTGCCAGAGCTGTTCTTGAAAGAGCAGTTCTGGAAAGAGCTCTTTCAGCCCCATCTACCTCACAGGGTGTCTATTGTGGGGAGGGGAAAGGAAAGGGATTGTAAGCCACTCTGAGTGAAGGGCAGGGTATAAATCCAATCTCCTCCTCTTCTTCTTCTTGTCTCAGCAGTTCATAGACATCAAGTTGGATCCAGCCAGCATTTTCACTCAGTCCCACCCAATTTACTCCATACTACAACCCCCATCACCCATGGCTTTTGTCTATGCATGCTTGTCCCTATAGGCTTTTGCTTGTCCCTATAGGCTTTTGGGGTGGTCAAAAGGGACCCTCCCTTCCTTTTCTCACCAGCAGATCCTGATGGGATCCAAGCCATCCTCCCCTCCTCTCCCTGCAACTGATTTTATTCTGCTTAGTGGTGGAAAGTGGAAAGGGCAGCCAATTTATGGCAGTCCTGTAGGATTTTCAGGGCAAGAGATGAACAGAGGCAGTTTGTCATTGCCTACCCTTGACTTTCTTGGTGGTCTCCCATCAAAGTACTAACCAGGGCTGACCCTGCTTAGTTTCTGAGATCTGACTGGATGGAGTGCCCTGGGCTATCCAGGTCAGGGCTCATCCTGCTGACCAGCAAAAAAAAAAACCCTTTACATTAACTGAAGCCATTCCAGAAGTCAACGTCAACATCCTAAAGAAAGGTGCTCAAAGAATGGATCTGCAATGAGGTAGCATTGCAGATGTGATGGAAAGGGACCTGGTAACTTCCTTTTCTCCCTCTGACTTTACTTATAATCATTAGAAGCTTCAAGGAAGGGAGATTTCAGGTAGCACCTGATCCAAACATGGTGGAGGGTATCTGTCTGCTGCCTCTTCTCCTCCAGAGCCTTCAAGATTTCAATATTCTTTCATGCAGAAGAAGGTTTGTGATATCATTTTGCCAGCTAAATGGGATCTGAGCAGAGCTTCTTTTGGTTAGGCATAGTCAGAAGTGCGAGCCTTTCGTGTGAGCCACAGGACTCTTCCCTGAAGACTCAACCTGTAATTCATAAACCTGGGGTCCTGAGTGAGCCAGGCCAATAGATCCAGGATTAACCCAGGATCTGTCCGTTGTACTTGTGCATTTGTGTGTTTAAATTGTATCCTTTACATTTTGTAAGCCACTTCGGGTTTCCATTGGGAAGAAGAGCAAAGGCAAAGATCCAAACATAACAAAATGCCTTTACAAATAGACAAATCATAACCCATAGTTTTGCTGAAAGAAATACAAATCAGAAGTAGCGCCATCATTATTGCAAAGTAGTCTGAGTGCAGCTTTTTAATACATTCTTGGGGTGAGATGGGAACAGACAAAGATTTCACAGCAGTTAGCTAAACAATGCAGCATTAATTTTCAGCGTTTTCACACATGGCTGCATGAGAGATCCCTTCATCCCACTCCCAGTTCTGCCTTTGCCTCGGTCCCCCCCCCCCCCCCGCCTTCCATTTTTGGTGTTTCATCCATTCTAATCGTTTTCTGCTGTGTACACCCTTTCACCTTATTATTGTCGCAAAACCAAGGCACCCATTTAATTCAGAATCGCCTTGCTAGGGTACATTAAGCTGGATTTAAGTGCTTTTATGTGACAGTTCAACTTCAAAAGCTGTTTTATCAGTTACTAGCAGAAAGAGAGAGAGAGATCCATCCATGACAGTTAGTAAACTTACCCATACATTCTTACATTCCATATGCAGTGACCTTCAGAAAGAGAACTATGGATTTTTGTCATTTTCAGTCAAATTAGCCTTTTTTTTCATTGTGAACAATAAGACAGTGTGCAGGAGGGGGAATTAAAGGATAAAGGCTGTTCCTGCCTTTTTTATTTTGGTAACTAAACACCCAATTCAATCAGTTTTAGTTATGCAACTGTGATCTTTTTGTTATTGTGGTCCATTTTCTTATTAACTTCTAAGGGATGGCAGGGGGAGAACAGGCTTGGCTTCCATTTCTGAGAGGAACTGTGCTCTTAGGAAGGCACTTTGTGATAGCTTACCTTTGAAGTGCCCCAGAACTTGTTTGCTAGAAGTGTAAGCAGAACATTTGAAGGGCACATTTGAAATGTGGGAAAGGACATGGTGAAGGATAATAGGGAAAGGCCTCTGTTTGCAAGGAGCTGTTCAGCTAAGAATGCTAAATATGCTGAACCTGAAGAACCCTTCAAAGACTGGATTGTACCACTGGGTCCTCTGAACTCCCCTGCATACAACATAGAGAACAATGTGGTATAAGAAATTCAGGATTCAAAGAGGTAACCTCCCTTTTCCAAAGCACCAAAAAGTGGCTACTATTTGTGGCCTTAGTCATCAACTGAATAGGTGGCTTTAGGAGCAAAACTGGGGCTGAGGAAAGACTGGCAATCTGGAGCGAGATGAATGCGGAGGAAACTGCTGCGGGGGGAAAACTCCCCGGGGCTGGCCGTTCACACCGGCCGGTGTATTGCGCAATGGTGCCGATACGGAGCGTTCAGACTGCTGCGGAGTGGCCCCACGTGGGCCGGCCTCCGCAGCTCATGATAGGGCTGTTTCGGCAATTTGCGCATGTGCGCTCATGTGCAAACTGGCAAAACACTGCGTTCACACTGCCGCCTCTGTTTGCCTCCCGCCTTCTTCCAGTTCACACTGCCTGGAAGCGGGAGGCAAGCGCAAGCTGGCCCTTGGACACCGGTTTCTCCCGGTGTCCTGTTAAAGTGGATGGAAAGCGAGTGGGAGACGGGTAAGTGCGAAACGGAGCCGATGGACAGATGTGCATGTCTGAATGCGCTTCCTTCTTCCACTTCCAATGCGGGGCTGTCCCGCTTTACATTGCCAGTCTGTCCTCAGCCTATGTGTCATTCTGGCAATCCATGTTTGGCTCCCCAGAGATGGACATTAACTGCTAAAAAGGGATGGGGTACTTATAAGAATTCTGGGCCATCATGACAAAGAAATGTCAATGGGGTGAACATTCTGCCATATGCACTGCTTTCCCATTGGATGCTGTTGCATCCTTAATTCTAGGCATCAGAATAAGGAGGCAGCGTAGCCCAGGCTAGTCCAACCTCATCAGATCTAAGCAAGGCTGGTCATGGTCAGTATTCGGCAGGGAGACCACCAAGCAATACCAGGGTCAGGACACGGAGGCAGGCAATGGCTAACCACCTCTGAATATCTCTTGCCTTGAAAACCCTGTGGGGTTGTCAGTCAGCTGTGACTTGATGACACTTTCTACTACCACCATAGTTTAAAACTGGACCACAGTTTAATAACTCAGGTTCTTTCTCTGTGTGGAGATGCAATAACAACTTCCTTTTTCTCTGTTGCTTTCCACACTAATTCCTAGTGTGGACTAGGGCAGTCTAAAACATGGGTCCATCTTACCCAAATCCCTATGCATCTGAAAGTCCTGTAACTAGCAAAAGCATCCCCTTGCTAGCACAGAGAAAAACACATGTATTTGGGGGTGAAATATATACTGGGGGTCTTTAAATATGTTTATACCAAGGTCCAGATTCAGGCTAACACCCCCAAAATGGGGGGGGGGTAAGCTTTCTTAAAAAGAAAAAGGACTTTATTAAATTAAAAGAAAAGAAACCAAACTGGGCAATGAAATGGAGTGGTACACAGGGGGGAAATGCAAGGGTAAAACACAGATACAATTCTGGAACTAGGAGCAGAAAAGAATGCTGACAACAGTATATTCCAATAGTATATTTCTTTGTCAGTACAGGAAACAAATGATCCTAAGGTTTATGTCACTAACAAATTGCCTAGAGGCCTCAGAGACCACAACTGTAGTTGTGGGGTTAGGTCTACTGGGTGTCCTCATTTCCTGAATATTTACAAGTTTAATTGCGCAGAAGCTGACTTCATCACTACATGCTTTTCTGGATGGAGTAAGATAGTCCTATAGTGCTGCCAGACCTCCTGGTAATCCCTCCTGTTTCCCTGTGGTGCCTGAAAGGCTGGCAGGTGGTAAGGGCTGAAAACCAGAAGTGACATCATGATATTGGGGCAATGCTGTAGGATCTGCCAGGATCTCTATGGTTTAACCATAGAGTTTTATCATATCCTGCAGTATTGTTCCCACTGTCATGACATCCAGAAAACCAAGAAAAACAGACATGCCATCATATGCCAGGTTGGCGCCTGCATGCCTGTTCCCTCCCTTCAAATCGTCCTAGGGGTTCCAGGCATCAGACTGGTATCCCCACCTGTGGCAGTTGGCATGTGAGGCAAAGGTGACTGCGCTTTATGGGGGTTTTAGTACTTACCGTATTTTTCGGACTATAAGACGCACCTGGCCATAAGACACACCTAGTTTTAGAGGAGGAAAACAGGGGGAAAAATATTCTGAACCAAATAGTAGGTAGTTGGGGGGAGAGAGAGAGAGAGAAGAAAGAAAGAAAGAAAGAAGGTAGGTAGGTAGGGGGGAGAGAGAGAAGGAAGGAAAGAAGGAAGGAAGAGAAAGAAAGGAAGGAACAGGGAGGGAGGGAGGGAGGAGAGAGAGAGAAGGAAGGAAGAAAGACAGAAAGAAAGACAGAAAGAAAGAAAGGGTGTTTCCCTCCCCCCCTTGCTTGGGCCCCAGTGGCTTAACGCCACTCAGGCCCAGCTCTTCCCTCCCTACCTCCCCCCCCCCTGCAGCCCAAGAATGGTGAGCGGGGGAGGGAGGGGGGTAGGTAGGGGTGAGAGAGAGAGAAGGTAGGTAGGGAGGGAGAGAGAGAGAAGGAAGGAAGACAGAAAGAAAGGAACAGGAAGGTAGGTAGGCAGGGGGGAGAGAGAGAGAGAGAGAAGGAAGGAAGGTAGGTGGGGGGAGAGAGAGACAGAAGGAAGGAAGGGAGGAAGGAAGGAAGGTAGGTAGGTAGGTAGGTGGGGGGAGAGAGAAGGAAGGAAGACAGAAAGAAAGACAGACAGAAAGAAAGGAAGAAACAGGAAGGTAGGGAGGAGAGAGAGAAGGAAGGAAGGAAGGAAGGAAGGAAGGAAGGAAGGAAGGAAGGAAGGAAGGAAGGAAGGAAGGAAGGAAGGAAGGAAGGAAGGCAGAAAGAGAAAGAAAGAAAGACAGAAAGACAAGGTGTTTCCCTCCCACCCCCTTGCTTGGGCCCCAGTGGCTTAACGCCACTCAGGCCCAGCTCTTACCTCCCTACCTCCCCCCCAGCCCAAGAATGGTGAGGGGGGAAGGAATGGGGTGGGAAAGGTGAGCAGGGGAGGGAGGGGGCTTCTGAGGGGGGTGGGTGGGAGGGGGGCTTCTGAGGGGGGTGGGAGGGGGCTTCTGAAAGGGGTGGGTGGGAGGGGCGCTGGGAGGGGAGCTTCTGAGGGGGGTGGGAGGGAGGGGGCTTCTGAGGGGGGTGGGTGGGAGGGGGCTTCTGAGGGGGGGGCTTCTGAGGGGGGTGGGAGGGAGGGGGGCTGGGAGGGGAGCTTCTGAGGGGGGGAGCTTCTGAGGGGGGTGGGTGGGAGGGGGGCTTCTGAAGGGGGTGGGTGGGAGGAGGGCTTTCTTCACTGGGAGGGAGGGCGAGGGAGGCAGGGGCTTGCTCCCGGCATGCAGCGCTTGCCGCGGGCCCGGGATCTTCACTGGGAGGGAGGGCGAAGGAGGCGGGGGCTTGCTCCCGGCCCGCGGCGCTTGCCGCGGGCCCGGGATCTTCACTGGGAGGGAGGGCGAGGGAGGCAGGGGCTTGCTCCCGGCCCGCGGCGCTCGCCGCGGGCCCGGGATCTTCAGTGGGAGGGAGGGTGAGGGAGGCGGGGGCTTGCTCCGGGCCCGTGGCGCTCGCCGCGGGCCCGGGAGCTTGAGCGAATGGGGGGGATTTGCACCATAAGACGCAGGCACTTTCCCCCCCACTTTTTGGGGGAGAAAAAGTGCGTCTTGTAGTGCGAAAAATACGGTAGTTTAGATCTAGGGTTTCCAACCATCCTCTAGCAACCCCTGGGAGTACTGAGAGGGGTGGAGACTCTGGAAAATGGATCCAATCCACTGAATTGCTGGTAGTTCCATCAAAAGTTTTCAACACAGTTCTATTTCTGTTGCATGTGAAAGAAAGACTTTTGTTTCTTAGTATCATAAAAAAAATAAAAACAGAAAATATGAGATTTCTTCTTTTTTTTTAAGTAATGGCAATGCACTTTTTGTAGGATCACTATGATTTTCCCCATAGGAAACAAAAAGTCATCCCCCCCCTTAATTACAAATGAACATTGTTGGGTGTTTGTTATCAGTTGGAATGGCTCTGAGTTTGAAAACTACTAGATTTAATCTAAAATGAAGTGCTGAGATTACCCCCAAATCCCCTAGACATTATCTCTATGTAGGACTTTTGTATATATATAATCTTGTTCTAAGGCTAAGATCAATGGAACCTTAAAGAAGGATTTACTGATACTGATAGGATTTTCTCTTTTTGATAGATTCTGTGATGTGGGGAAAAAACCCTCAATATTAATAGAAGTGTGTTTAAAAGTTTCTTGATCATATTCTGGGACTATGTTTAATGCCTCTATTCTAGAAAGAACTTTTCCAAGGCCCACTGGGGCCTGACTTTACCGTTTTGAGTCAGTTCCACTTTTGATAAGTGAAAATTGTACTTTCTTGTGAAGAGCAGATCTTTCTTTGTAGAAAAAGCCCAGCAGGAACTCATTAGCATAATAAGCCACAACCAACAGCAGAAACCTATTAGCATATTAGGCCACACTGACAGCACAGCTTATTAGCATATTAGGCCACACCCCCATGTTACCAGAAGAGTGGTCATCCAGCCACATCCACCTTTTGCTTCTTATTCTGTTCACCTTGTTTGTTGTCAAAACCCAGGGCTTTGTTTGCAGCAGGAATTAATTTGCATGTTAGGCCACATACCCCTAATGTAGCCAATCCAATGAATTTCTTCAGCTGGGTGTGGCCTATTATGCTAATGAGTTCCTGCTGGGTGTGGCCAACTCAGGAGCCATCTGGAACTCTGTTCCTGTGCGTTCCTGCCCAAAAATAGCCCTGGTGAAGAGAACTATCCAGAGGGAAATAGCAAAACATACACATACACCCCTACACAAAAGCCAAATAAAACCAAGAGTTGGAATCAAACCAGTTTGACCCCATTGATTGGGAATGTTTAAATATAAATCAAAGCTCTACAATTCACAACCCTCTAAATCAAGAATCCCCTGTTCCTTGCCAGTACATTTCCTGGCACCTACCAGCTGTTTTTAGAGAATGGAAGAGCCAGGTGGGGCTTTTGCCAAGCAAGGCTTCTGACTGGCCATTTGATTGTCAGCAATGATCTTTAAAAAATGTTGCTTTGGCAGCAGCTACCACCACAGCAAAAAGGTCTTCACTGTGTGACTGAAGGGAAGCTCAAGCAGCCTTTTTGTTGCTGGCTTCTCCTCCTGTAGCAGCCATTTTGTGGCTGCACTCACCACATTGTCTCAGAGTTCCAAAAACCTCTGTGAGCTCAAAAAGTTGGGGAACCCTGCTCTAAATCAAATGTTGCCTATGAAGCACATATATTGGGTTACTGGTTATTTGACTATGTTCTTGAGTTTTTGATAATGCTGACTGAAAAGCAAAGAAGCTTGTTCTGGTGGACAAACTGGCAAGCTGCACTTCTTGATTTGAGTAACAGATGGTATTGTATAGTTATTAGAAGATTGGAATCTGGGTTCAGATTGTCTCTGCTGAACACTTGCATGCATACCTGATCTAAGTATCTCTCTCTCTCTCTCTCTCTCTCTCCCTCTATCCTTTTCGACTCTGGTGCCGGCCTGGTGGAACGCCCTCCCTAGGGAGATACAGGCCCTGCGGGATTTAATGCAGTTCTGTAGAGGCTGCAAAAAGGAGATGTTCCACCAGGCCTATGGGCGAGGTGGTGACAGCTCTACCGCAATAGCCTCCCCTGTCCTGCTTTGTTCTACTTAGCTATGCTATGCCCAGCAGCACTACAGTCCATCTTAGCTGCTTACTCACCCTCCAGCTTTTCCTGCACTGTTTAGATCTGCAGCTAAATCGAAACTGGAACCTCATCCTGTTTGGTAAATTGTTTAAATGGCACCTCCTAAGGTTTTTTATGTCTACAAACTGTTTATCACTGTTTTATGGCCATACTTTGTTTTAAATTCTGTATGGTTTTAAGAATGTTGTGACCCACCCTGAGCCTGCTTTGGGGGGGAGGGCAGAATAGAAGCCTAAATAAAGAAATAATCTCCATTCTGCCATGGAAGGCCACTGGGTAACCTTGGACTAGTCACCTTCTCTGTCAGCCTGATCTACCTCTCAGGATTGTTGTGAGGGTAAAATGGCAGACAGGAAACCTTTGCAGGCCACCTTAAATTTCATGGAGGGTCTAAATAAATGAATTGATACATAAGGCTTGAATTAGTATGTGATGGGTGCAAGGTCAGTGTTTAGGGCTGCCAACCTCCCGGTGGCACCTGAAGATCTCCTGTTATTATAGTGGATCTCCAGATGACCAAGGTCAGTTCCCCTGGAGAAAATGGCTGCTTTGGAGGTTGGACCCTATGTCATTGTATCCCATTGAAGTCCCTCCCCTCTCCAAACCCTGCCTTCCTCAGGCTCCACCACTGAAATCTCCAGGTATTTTCCAACCCAGAGCTGGCAACCCTCTCAGTGAGCTTAATGGCAGAGCAGGGATTTGAACCTGAGACCTAGCCTGGCACTCCAGCCATACCATCTTCTGGGGCAAGTGATGCACTGTATTCTTGGTGCTTGGGGGGGGGGCAACAGTGGGAGGGCTTCTAGTATCCTGCCCCCACTGCTGGACCTCCTGAGGGCACCTGGGGTTTTTGGCCACTGTGTGACAGAGTGTTGGACTGGATGGGCCACTGGCCTGATCCAACATTGGCTTCTCTTATGTTCTTATGTTCTTATCTTCATGCTATTTTCATTACATTATACTGGCTCATGACATTTGGCTGGATTGGGTTCAGAGTTCCTATTGACATGATACATTATAGTCAAAGCCCACATTTCTGAGTGCAGTCAGTTTCAGAAGGAGATCTATGATGCCATCCTAAGCAGGTCTACTCAGAATCCTACTCAAGTCTATTCAGTGGGGGTTACTCCTTTGACCAGCATAAGTATTATACTGAGGATCACAGAATCTGCACTGACAAAAAAAAAAAACATATAAGAATCAGATAGGGTTGTCAGCCTCCAGGTGGGGCCTGGGGATCTCCCACTTTTACAACTGATCCCCAGCTGACAGAGATCAGCCTCTTTGGAGAAAATAGCTGCTTTGAAGGCTGGACTCTATGGCATTGTATCATGCTGAGGTCCCTCCTCTCCCCTCCCCAAACCCATCCCTCTCCTGGCTTCACCTCCAAAGTCTCCAGGTATTTTCCAACCCAGACCTGGCAACCCTAGAATCAGATGAGACTAAGCAAAAAGCTGTCTGGATTCCACCCTGTATTTTAGCAGACCAGAACAGATATAGGCCCCATCCTCAGCATGTGGAGTATTTTCCTTGAGGGCTATGATTAATCTAGAGAAACTGTTTTTTAGTCTCTCTGCAGTGAATAATGCATTAAAAATATGAGTATTATGAATGTGTATCATGTCCAGGTTGTCTCTCTGAAGGAGCCATTTGAGTTTGAGGTTTAAATATCTATTGATAAATGTTTTAAAATGGCCATTATGTGAGCCAATAAACTGGAATGATTGTTCCTGGAGCAGGTCCATGTAAGCGTGTAAATGTATTTAAGATTCATAGTGCCTATTTGGAAACAAAAATAAATGCATGGCAAAAAAAATTTCCCGTGAAAATGTGTAAAATACTGTTGTTTTTGCTGTTGTGTTTATATACACTCTCTTAGATCAGGTATGCATGCATGTGTTCAGCGGAGCAATGATACAATAAGAAGATGCTCTGAACCAGTTGCACTTGGGTCTAAAGACATCAAGACTAGGGATGCATATGGATTCCTCTTTGATAGGGATTCTCCCCAGATATACTGCTTGGATCAGTGTTGTCCAGGTCATTGGACAGATCTGCATGCACAGTTATTGTGGCAGCTTTCCATTGGTGAATCCCATTTCTTCCTGTGCAGGGAACTGGGCTAATTTTCCATTGGTGAATCCCATTTCTTCCTATCCAGGGAACTGTGCCAATTTTCCATTGGTGAATCCCATTTTTCCCTGTGCAGGGAATTGTGGATTTTGGTATCTATTTTGGTTGCAGAAGTACTATGGAAGTGCAGATTGTAATACAATATGCACGAAAAGATATATTTGAATGAACATCCGGATGTGCACTGTAGGAAGTAGACCAATCTCTATGCAGAAGTTGGACATGTGGCTCCGGTAAACAGCAGCTGAAGTAGAAAACTGACAATTATACAAGCCTGATCAAGGCTAAAATTGAGATTTCAAGCTTTTTATTTGATTTCTATCCTTTGCTAAAACATCTGTACCCAATGCTCTCAGCCAAACTGGCTCCCGTACTCACATTAAGGCAATAAAGCAAGGAATAATTAAAACAACCAGCCATGAAACATTAATTACACTCCCCCCCTTAAAGTTGCTTATCACTCCAAATAGAACTGAGACAAAAGTTAGTCCATGCTTCCTTTGAAAGAGGGAGAATAAGCCATGTTGTGCGTGGGACATCAGCCATTTGGTGCCATGTGTGCCATGGCCAATGAGAGTCAGGAGCACCATTATTTAAAGTGTTTCTACCTCACGTGATCACGATTCAAAATCCAGCTCCTTTTAACATGCGGACAAATCAGCAATTTGAGAGTGTAGTGGAGAGGAACAGAGAACGTTTAATTTTTGAGTTATTTTTTGCCAGGATTGCAGCTAAATCAGTTTAATCATAATGAGGTTACAATCCTACGTTTATAAGCATCAAAAGGAATGGCAGCTAACAATGTTATCAATGGTTAAGTCAGGAATTTAGTACAAAGAGAAAGTTATTTCCAGAATTGCTGCATCCATTCATTGGCAAGGGGTCTTTTTTTGGGGGGGGGGGCAGTCTTCAGAAGGAACTTCAGTTCAAATCTGCTTTGCTCTGGGAATGGAGGCAAAAAAAAAAAATGACCTGCTGTCACACTGGAAGTAAGTGTCTTAATGAAGTTTCAAATTTAGAAGGTTCCTGATTTAGCGATTCCAATTTTCCTCTGCATGGTTGCAGCATACTCTAACCAGTTGGATTGTTATTATCTGCAGACCAGACCTGTTCAAAGCAGATATATAATGTAAGCTACCATAACAAGTAACTCAATAATCATATTATTTGACTGTTTCAAATGTAGTAATGGAACACCTAAATCCAATTTTCAGGCTTCAAGTAGTGGCTTTCTGTGGAGAACATATCTGACCAAAGGAACCAAGTGTGTTGCTTGGAAAGGAGTTGTTTCCTCTGCTACAGGAGGATTAAGGCTCATCAGGGGAAGTGGACAAGATCCACTGAGTCCTATCACCCCCATGTTAAGAAGCACTCCTTAGACCTGCTTCTTAACAACAGATCTTCCAGTCTTCTTTACGCATTTTCCCGTCCCTTAGTGGTGGAAAGTGCTGTCAAGCTATGGGCAACAGTTTCAAAGTTCTGAAAACTGACAGCCCTGCACAACAGATTTTTGATACAAAGAACAGTGGATTAACATAGATGAAGGTTTGATGTGATGAACACACAAAACATCCCTTTCATTGTGGACTTTGACTGGAAAACACAAGATGGGTTTCAATTTACTGCAAAAATCAGGGTCCACATAACGAGCCACACTCAAGTTTGAAATTAACCTGTATACTAATTCATTCATGATAGAAGTCAGATGAATAAAACTGTTAAATAAACCACCTGGTATTCTGAAAAGACATTGACATATACAACATGCCCCTTTGGTCCATCTGGTACATATGGATGTCATCCAGTAGAGTAGTTTCCTATCAGTGAGTGGCATAAAAATATCTCAGTGGATTAAATGTGAGTACCAAATGTCAATCATTCATTGCCTTCTAATTCTCCAAGGGTGTATTTCTTTCTGTTTCTATCCTGAAAGAGACTGTGCTGTGCATTAAGAAATGAAGATTCTCTTGTTTCCCAACAAACATAAAAATATAGTGCACAGTAGACTCGACTGTTAAGGTCACACTGAAGATGTCAATAGCCATATTTAAATCCAGACTAGGAGAATTTCTTCTCCAGGTCAGGTATCAGTGTTGGAGTTCAGAAGGTTCCTCTTTGCCCCCCAATCTGGAATGACGAGACAGACAACTGTTTTGGTATCAAACAAGGGCCACTTTATTAACTATTTAACTATCAAACCAGAACGGCAAGGGAGCTAACTGGAGCAGAATAGGCCAGGCAGGTGTCAATCAGCAAACCTCCTGGGCCTTGGTATGGGCAAGACACCGGCTCCAGTCTAAGGCCATTGCCCTGGCCCATAACTGGCAGCCCAGCACTGCGGTCTCTCCCCGGGGGCGCCTACCCCCGAGGCCCTACAACCTCAGGGGGCGCTTGCCTGGGAGGTTCCCAGAGGAGATCACATTCCCAGCCCCTGGACCCTAAAACCCAAGGGCCGTTCCTGATGACCCCTATCCCAAATGGGGATTGGCTGAAGTGCTTACCAATTCTGCTCTCCATACCCTATACTCAGCCACCTGCGAGGTCAAGCCTCTGCTTTGACCGATGCGGCCATTCAACAGCCCAAGGCTTCCTTAATCCCTTGCCGTAAGTCTTCTAAAAATATGTTGTTGCCCTTGTTTGACAAGTGAACCCCGTCCTCCCTGTATAGGTCGGAGAGCTCGGAGCTCCGGGTGAGGCAAATAACGCCCCAGACCTGCAAGCATTGCATTCTTAATCTGCCTGTTGACTTTCCGCCGAGCTCGATCCAAGCCCCGGGGGTCACCCAGGCCACGCCACACGCACCATGGCAACATTGCTGACCATAGCAGCAGAGTATCCGGCCATCGTGCCTGGATACGGGCCAAGTCGGCCTTAACCTGGAGCACCAGTGTGATGCCCTTCAACAATCCCAGGTCATTTCCCCCAACGTGGAGGACCAAAACATGCGGGGGAGAAAAATGCCTTGCCCCAAACAGCAGCGTGAGGAGACCAGGCCAACGCAAGCCTCTCCTACCCAGCCACTCAATTTCAGCCCGCTCACTGAGCCCCAGCTGAGAACTGACTGGTGTTCTCTTGGCCCGATGAGCCGCCCAAAAAATCATGCTGTGGCCACAAATCAGGACACTCCGTCTCGTCCGCCCACCACCTGGACCTGAAATGAGAACTGCATAAGTAACTCTTAAAACTTGCAACTTCTAATATATCTTCTATAACAGTGAGAACGCCATCGGCCAATATCCTGAATTGCACCTGATGGATAACCCATGGCAGCTGCCGTAGAAGCAGCCCCAATCCGAAAGGAATGGGTTCCAAAACGAAAGGCCCCTAGGCCCAACCCCATCAGGGCCTTATGGGTCACTGACCAAAACTGGTACTTCGTCAGTGCAGAACCATCTCTGTGGCAGAACAAGACCCCGTCCGAGGACCCATGTCATGACAGGTACTGCTGAAGCGCCAAAACAGGGCAAAGCTCCGCATCTGAACACCGGCCCAACTCCACCTCAAAACCCTTTCCCTTCTGGTCTGTTTTGGACCGGCAAATCAACAACTTGACCCCCCACCCTGTAAAGGAAAGGTCACTCAGCCGGAGAGCTCAACCAGAAGCATCACGGTGAGAAGCAGCCACCAGCTCACCGACTCGGAGCGCTCCAAAAAAGGCCACTAATGCAGCCGCGTGAAACAGGGCCGCTTCATAAGAGTCAACACAAATGCTAGGCCATAAAGCCCGCAGGCCTTTTAATAGAAGCCGGGGTCAGTGGTTCTCTGGTGTCTTGCTCAGGGGGGGATTCCCGTGACCAACCCTCCAAAAGTTTCCTAATCCTAAAATCGTCGGTATGGTCCACCTGCCCAGCTGCCCTACTAGCAAAAGCCAAGGCAGCCAACTTACCTTTTATAGAATTAACCACTAAACCCTTCCTTCTTAAGAAAACACAGAACTGAAGGATGTGGTGAACGGGAAGAGGCCACCCAGGTACTAGACCGACTAAACGTTGGAAGGAAACAAAGTCCCTACCTGCCCTCATATAAGCCTTCCTGGTTGATGGCGCTAAAGCTAGACCAATTGCTCTGTCTACTTCAGCCCGCCAATCTCCCAAAAACCCGCCGGCATCCTTACCGGCAGAAGGTCCGCTTCTGGGGCCAACAGATGGAACCGCTCCATCTGTTTATGGGAAAGAGCGTCCACGACCCCATTACTAACACCCGGAACATGGCGTGCCCTAAACAATATGTTATGCTTTAAACACACAAGGGTGAAAATCCTAACCAATGCCATGACCCTTACAGATCTTGACGTCAACGAATTAATAACTTGAACAGTACCAAGGTTATCACACCAAAAATGGACCGTACGTCCTACAAAATCCAGGGTCCATAACCTCACTGCAACTACGATCGGGAAGAATTCCAAAAAGGTCAGGTCCTTGACCCAACCCTTCTGGAACCAACCCACCGGCCAATCCTCAGCGCACCAATGCCCTCTGAAGTATACCCCGAACCCAGAGGATCCGGCGGCATCTGAAACTACCTGCAACTCAGCCTCAACCAATAAATCTTCCTGCCAAAAAGAGACTCCGTTAAAGGACTCCAGAAATTCCAACCACACTAGCAGGTCCTGTGTGATGCCGTGCGTTACCCTAGTCCTATGATGAGGCCGGCGCATGCCAGCCATAGCATCACAAAGTCTTCTGACGAAGGCTCTACCCGGGGCAACCACTTTAGAAGCAAAGGTGAGGTGGCCAACCAGACGTTGCAGCTCCACCAATGAAATCTTTTTTAAGGACAAAACTGCAACTATACACTGCCGCAGTGCTTGCAACTTTTCCAACGGAAGCCTGCACAGCTGCCTTACCATATCAATTTCTATTCCTAAGAACACTAAAACTGAACTGGGGCCCTCCGTTTTTTCATGTGCCAGCAGAACTCCTAACTCCTCCGTCAACCTAATAAAGGACTCGAGGAGAAACTGGCAGTTGCCTGACCCAGCACGCCCCACAAACAAAAAATCGTCAAGGTAGTGTGCTGTACCCTGCTGGCCAAATCGCCAGTGCAGGGCCCATTCTAAAAAGGAACTAAACTTTTCAAACGCTGAACATGACACTGAACAACCCATAGGTAGCACCCTGTCCATATAAAAAGCCCCTTCAAAGGCGAAACCTAACAACTCGAAATCCCCCGGGTGGACAGGGAGGAGGCGAAAAGCTGACTTAATGTCGCATTTCGCCAGCTCCGCACCCGGCCCGAAGGTACAGACCACCCTCATGGCCTGATCAAACGATGTGTACCGCACAGAACACAGCTCATGAGGTATTGAATCGTTCACCGATGACCCATACGGGTAAGACAAATGATGAATAAGTCTATATTCACCAGCTGCCTTCTTTGGAACAACTCCTAATGGGGAAACACGCAAATTAGGGACCGGGGGAGTCGCAAAGGGCCCTAAAACCCGACCCTCCTTGCATTCTTTCTCGATCTTGGACCGAACAATGTGTTCCATTCCCACCAGGGACTTCAAATTAGGAGCCATACAAGGCATCCTGTCCCCTTGATATGGAATTCGAAACCCAAACCTAAAACCATCCAACAAGTACTGCCCATCAACAACATTGGGATAACTTTGAAGCAAGCAACCTAAAACCGTAACGTTAATGGGACTAGGCCCCTTTGTCAGACATCCCCTGCTGCCCCCCCTCCCATTGGGCGCTTACCTCCCCTTGTGCCCGCTCTAGCCCTGGGCCTGGGGCAACTGGAGAGGGGGTGGGGGCCGGCACACAGTGGACATTCGTGCTGAAAGGAACAAACCTTCCTACTACACGTGCCCTGAGATGTAAACTCCCAGCACAGAGGGCGCTTCTGGACTCCCTGGTTAGCCATCCCCTTAACACCAGGCGGCCCGGATAACCTGTGAACCACATGTCCGCTATCTGAGTGGTCGCCTGGTGCCGGACGCGCCGGGGACACATGCTGGAGCCACAAAGAGGGGTGAATTTGGTCCCACCTCAAGGATGGGGTCATCGCTGCCCGCATACGAAAACCCTCATCATACTCCATCCAACCGATTCCCATGAATCCCGAATAAGCTTTATATATGATGTCCATATATTGCAACAGGGAAGACGCTCTCCATGGTTGGGACTGTACAAGCACTCCCGCATAAATCAGGAAACCCGGGTACCAGTTTTGCCAACACCTGTCCTTCCGACGCTTCTTAATGCGTTCCTTGTCCCGCTCATCTAGGTCTTCCTTATCCTTTTTTTCTAATTCCCTAAATAAAAGGGTGAAAACATCTACAAAATCGCCCCTGAGAATTCGGTCCCTGGTAACAGAAGACAAATGGTCACCTAAGGGCAAAACCAAATCCCCACTGGGTAAGGCTCTAGCCGGAACTTGTTCACATGTATGTCCACCGGGGGGTGGCGCTGACCACCCTGGCCAGCCTGACTGCGAGCACTGACAGGAATGAGGGGAAATGCCATAACCCCATGCCGGAGTGTTAGGACACAAACCACCGACCTTGGATGTAAAAAGCCCTTGTGTGGTTGCTTTGTCCGAGGCAGCCTGGGAACCAGGCCCCCATGGCCACCCCAGAAAATCTGCTGTACCTTGGACTGACTTACCCGACCCAGGCGTGGGTTCTTGGAATCGAACTAACTGCTGGCCAGTAGCCTTATCCGGGTGTTCGCCACCAGCATACACCGTGGATGTGCTGCCCCCTTGACTATCCTCCAGCATTCCTAGGCGAGCTAAGACCTTGGCCTGAAAGGAAGAGACCTGGTTAGATTTGTCACCTCGAACCCTTATGGGCTTTGCAGGAACGGCAGGGGGAAGTTGACGCTGCTGTTCAAGTGCTGCTAAGCGAGCCAAAATGGCAGCATTAACAGGGTCTCCTTCTTCATCAGATGAACCAGGCTCAGCAGGTAAAGCAGGCGCAGATCGAGGAGCTGGCCGTTTAGGGGCAGGACCTTTACCCTTCGAGGAACCCACACCTTTTTTAGGCGCCATTACACTGCTACAACCAATCCTTATAGCTATAGCTTATGCCAATTAACCCGTGTGTGTGTGTGGGGGGGAAACACTACCAGAATAGAAACTGAAAGTGTCTTCAATCCCAACCCAAAAAACCCCACTTGGCGCAGGAACTAGGAGGGGGGGGCTAATTTGTGGGCAAATAAGAACACGCGGCCCTATAGCCACCCTGACCAACTCACAGCACACCGCCTCCGCACAAACCTGCTCCCAGCACCCACAATGAAAAATTAACTCGGTGGTGGCAGTGGCAAAAACGGGGGGTAGAGTGGTGGGTTGGATGTGGGCACGGAAGCCTCAGCCGTCGTACGGGGGGGGGTTGCTGCTCCCAAATCCCTTCTACTGCCCCCAGCAAATTGCTGGCAAACACATGGCCGGGCCGCAACGCCAGAGGCCGCCCCCATTAGAGCAGCTGCCCCAAAGGCCCGCCCAAACTGCCGGCCGCCACCGCCAATCCTCCAGGCCACGTCGCCTAAGTGACTTCCAGCCGCGGCCAAGCCTCGCCGCCGGCCTCCGCCGCCCGAGCCTCCCAAAGAGGCGTCGGGCACTAATTGCTCGCGCGGGGGGGCGCCGAAGCGACAACGGCTGCCCCCGTGCAAAACGCGTCGGCCCCACAACGCTCCCTGCGAGGGGCTGTAGACGCACCGCAGCGCAGGCTCCTCTTCAAAGGAGAACCGCCGCCGTCGCGCTTCGAAGGCTCGTAGGCCCGCTCGCTCCGACCGAGCGCGAGCCTTCTCTTCCCGAGCTTCCAAAGCGACTGCGAAGACGGGGCCGGGGCCACACCTTTTGAGGCCGGCTCCCGCCCCCACCCTTGCGACGCGCTGCATCGCAGCAGCCATCCGTCTCCGCCCTCCATTTAGGTGGCAAAATGGCCCCCATGCCCAACGGCTCGCCGAGGGCGTGGGAACCTCGTTGTTGATCAGGTGAGAAAGAAGGTCTGGAAATTGATATTTGTATTAGACCTGAAAAACTATAAAGGATGGTTTAGGCTATGCCTGAACCTCATCCAACAAGGTTCCTGGTTCATACCTTGAAATGGATGCAACCAGCAGAAAAGCTGGATGCAACCAGCAGAAAAGCTGAGTTAGTGTGAGCTAACTCAGTTTTTTTAGCCTCCGGCTCACAGATTTTTGTCTGTGAGTTTACTCAATGTATGTCTTCATAAAAGACACATTTTTGTGAAAGATTATGAGCCGTGACAGAATAACACTGTTATACTTCTTGATGCTAAAGCAGAAGTAAAGAACTATTTGAGGAAAAGATAGGTATATCCCCCCCTCCCCCCAGAATGTCTCCCCTTAGGCACGCAGTCATGCAGACCATGTATACTGGAGTGTGCTTCCCCTTCTTTTCATGGCATATGACCAATAAGCAGAGTCCATGCAAGATGAAATTCCCATGTGTTCTGGGCAGTAAGAACGGCGAGCAGCACTTCCTCCTACTTGGATGTCCTCCTTGCCAAAGACATCTGGTACTTGAAAGGGAAAGGGAAGGCGTCAGCTGAGTCAAAGAGGTTTAGTGTTGGACTGAGCCCATTACAAAAATGGGCAATAATCTCACAAGTGGTTTTTTGGCTTACCTTAAAATGGGCTTGGTGTTTCCAAACAGAGGGAAATGGGGTTGGATCCAGTCAGTTACCCCAGTCCTTGTTTTGCATGACTTTGGTCCATGCAGATAGATCAAGATGGATAGCCGTGTTAAGTCTGTCTGTAGCAGTAGATAAATAAGAGTCCAGTAGCACTTTAAAGACTAACAATATTTGTGGTAGGGTATGAGTTTTTGTGAGTCACTGCTCACTTTTTCAGATACGTCTTCAGATATCTGAAGAAGTGAGCAGTGACTCACAAAAGCTCATACTTTACCACAAATGTTGTTAGTCTTTAAGGTGCTACTGGACTCTTATTCTTCTATTGGTCCATGCAGTTCACATAATCCTCAGCCTAGCCTTTTTTTGGTGGTCAAACATGACTCTCACCTCCCTTTTTCACCAGCAGAAAAGCTGGTTGTATCCAGTGTTCCCTCTAAGCTGAGTTAGTGTGAGCTAACTCACAGTTTTTTTTAGCCTCCAGCTCACAGATTTTTGTCTTAGCTCAGGAAGGATGCCTCCAGAGCAAACTAGTTTATGCAGTAGCCAAAGCACTCACTCACAACTTTAATGCCAGTCACTCACAAAGTAGATTTTTTGCTCACAAGACTCCACAGCTTAGAGGGAACATTGGTTGCGTCCAAGCCATATCCAGTTCCAACTCCCAGTGCCATCATTACTGAGCTCTTCTTCATTACTGAGCTCTTCTTTGTGAAGATAGCCAGCTGTCTCTCTTTTAGGTCAATACATAATTTTGCCTCTGACATGGATTTCACCCCAAAGTAATAATAATTTTTAAAATGTACTAGAAGAAAGAGGTGGGAGATCTTATTTAATATGTCTGAAACTCATGGCATACTGTAATGGACTTAATGGAGTCCATGCAAGGGTACTTTTGAGGCCAAGCCATGCATTATGCAGGATAGCCATTAACAGATGTCCTGAATTTTGTAAAGGCTTCTTGTTGTCAATGACACTGTGCTGAGGGTGTCTGTCGGTTTTAACCCCCCGCCCCAACACACAATTTCTTGATCAAAATTGCTCTCTGACGTTAACTGTTGGGAAAGAAAGACTAATGTCCATTGCTTTCTTTGTTTAAAAGTACTAATAAAGATGTGTCAGAAATATACAAGGTTGCCCTGGTGCCCCATTTCCCACCAATTCCCTTCTCCCTCTGCAGATCCTTGCTAGGCTGTTCTTTAGAATACACACTCTTTTCTCTGGCTGAGTGGAGTGGGCTGGTGTATGAGGATCGAGACTTGGGAGAGCCCCCCCCCCCCCAAGGTGCCACTTCTCAGTACCAATGAGTACTGTCACACACACAAAACCCTCTCCCTCTGCAAATACCTCTACTGTATCTCCCCCCAACATATACACACCCTACTGCAGTGTTAGTAAGAGAATTTTCACTAGAGAAATCACACGTGTGGAACCTGTTAATCTTCTCAGTTGAATGCAGTGATCTGTGAATGGGAAGCAGAATATACTTAGCCCACTTCCCCTTGCACAAGCAGTAATGCAACAGCTGCAGCGGCGCATAATGCTTTAACATAACAATTTTAATCAAATAATGGTGAGCACATGGAGCAACAGACTGAAATTTCTTTTTTTTTTAATTGTACCAGAGGAAATATTCCTCTATGTGTCTTGAGCATGGGGGGAGGCATAGGCATCAACTACGGGGGGGGGGGGGCTTGAGGGCTTGAGCCACCTCTGAAATTTCCCAGGGGGGACTGAGCCCCCCCGGGAAACGGTGTGCCCTCCGCCGCACCTCCCTGGGCCTTTCCTAGGGCCACCAGCGCTGCCAACTCTCTCTCTCCCCCCCAGCCTGACCACTCCGTCCCTCCCTCCCTCCATCTTTCCAGGGGCCAGCTAAGCAAATGCCCAGCTGGCCCCTGGACAGATGGAGGGAGGGACGGAAGCAGGAGAGGTCAGGTGGGGGGGAGGTCAGGCGGCGGGAACATGGTCCACGCGTGCACACGGACCGCCCGTGCACACGGACCATGCGTGCACACGGCGTGCTCCCGCCCCCCCCCCCCCCGGGATTTTGAAAACTTGACACCCCTGGGGGGAGGGAAAGAGAGTGGGGATTCTATTGCTTCCTCTTAGAGTGAGCAGACAGTGAGGAGGCATGTTTAGCACATCTACTTTAGCCAGTTTGGTGTAGTGAGAGCCAGTTTGGTTTAGTGGTTATGTGTGCAGACTCTAATCTGGGAGAACCGGGTTTGATTCCCCACTCCTCCACTTGCAGCTGCTGGATGACCTTGGGCAAGCCATAGTTCTGTCAGGGCTGTCTTTGAAAGAGCAGTTCTCTCAGAGCTCTCTCAGCCCCCCTACCTCTCTCAGAGCAGTTCTCTCAGAGCTCTCTCAGCCCCCCTACCTCACAGGGTGTCTGCTGTGGGGAGGGGAAGAGAAAGGAGATTGTAAGCCGCTCTGAGACTCTGAGTGAAGGGCAGGATATAAACCCAGTTTCTTTTCTTCTTCTTCTTTAGCCAGAACTCTTGAATATGTAGAAATCCTCCCTGGGATCCAACCCTCTGGTTCTAAGCACCATAGCTATGATGCAGTTAAACCTCCTTCCCCATGACAGCCTTGAATCAAAAAGATGGAAAATCCAGTCACTGGATCTCCTGCATGCAGTTAGCTCCACCCTCATTTACTTGTGGCAACTGAGAAGAAAGGATGATAGGGTGGGTAGGTGAATCAAGGCAAACAGGACAGCAGCAGTTGTTCAAAGCACTTGGGCAAACATGTCTCTGATTTTTCCTCTTGCTCTCCAGGCCAGCATCTTACACGTTTATGGGTTGCTATGGAAACTGTGCAAGTGAGAGGGGTCAAGGAGGTAATTTGGGGTGCCCTCCATTTCAGAAAGGTGCAATTTTCAGCAGCATCAGAGGAAATGCTGCTGGTGTCAGGATGAGAATGACATTTACCCTAACAATCCCTCTGGAGAGTTTCCCAGGGTATGCACTTTGCTCCCTTGGCAGAGATCAAAGTTAGTTAGCGAAGTTGACATAGATCAAAGTTAGACTGCATCCCCCTCCCATCACTGAGAAGGATAATTTTGCTGAACGGAGGGAAGGGAGAGAAGACTGCATTACAATAGAACTAGCTGAATTTAAAGAAATACCGAAAACAACACGATCATGGCAATACTAAGGAGAGTTGCACCCTTCTAAGTCCATTGACTTCAATGGACATGTAACTTTGCTTAAGGTCGTACTGTAAATCTCAAAGGTTGGGAGGTTTTTTTATGGTTCCTTTTTAGGAAAGGCAAGCAAGGGATTTCAAGGGAAGCAAAGAGGTTTTACTTCTAGACCCAGTTCTTGTCCTCTAGGCACTGGGGGTTCAAGACTCAACATGCCATATGGTTATATTATAAGAATATAGTTGCATGTTGTAGTCTGCTGTTGGTCATTTCTTCTCTCTCCCTTTGTCCACCTGGTCTCCCCCAGAAATGTGGGACTTTTCTTGTGCAGCACCAATTTGCTGTCTAAAGCTTGGGCAGATGCAAATGGTTCAGGAAAGCTGGTGACACCATGAGCCATGCCATGGTCAACATTAGCGTAAGTATACTCACCGAGTTCCTGATATTCTGTCACTCTGTTGCCATTCTGATTCCCTTCATACAGTTTACCATATGTGCCAAATAGGGCCCTCTACACTTGTTTCTGTAGAACCTCCATGAACCTTGACCGATTTCCCACAGCTGCTGCCCCACCCCCGCTCCTCCCTTTGCCCTGATCGTAAGTGTCAGTTTCCCACTATTTGCCGCATGGCTGCATTTTGCCTCAGAGCTTCACCCGATTTCCGCCGCGTCTACTCAATCCTGTTTTTTGAGGCTCGAGTAGACATGGCAGAAATCAGGCAAAGCTCCAGGGCAAAATGCAGCTGTGTGGCAAATAGTGGGAAATTGAGACAATTGGGGTAAAGGGAGGAGCGGGGGCAGAGCAGCAGGTGAGGGAAATTGGTCCTTGTTTCTCTACACCCTCCAAGAGAGCCTGCAAGGGGTAGCAGTTAACAGCAGCTGAATCTAATCTGGAGAAACGGATTTCATACCCACTCCTCCACATGAAGCCTGCTGAATGACCTTGGGCAAGTCACAGTTTTCTCGGAACTCTCTCAGCCCCACCAACCTCACAAGCAATGCTCCCTCTAAGCTATGGAGTCTTGAGAGCAAAAAAAAATCTACTTTGTGATCTACTGGCATTAAAGTTGTGAGCTCGTGATTTGGGTACTGCATGAATTAGGTTGCTCTGGAGTCATCCTTCCTGAGCTAAGACAAAAATGTTTGAGCTGGAGGCTAAAAAACTGTGAGCTAGCTCACACTAAGTCATCTTAGAGGGAACACTGCTCACAGGTGTCTGTTCTGGGGAGAAGAATGGAAAGCGATTGCAAGCCAATTTGAGACTCCTTCAGGTGTAGAAAAGCAGAGCTCCTGCTCCTCCTGAATACTGGACATAAGCTCAATGGCCACTGACAGCCTATTTGGCCTTGGTGTACTCAACCCTCCCCTACCTGGTTTTCCCTGTTGGTGGCAGAGGTAGCATGACACATTGATGTGGTCCAGATGGCAACCTGACTCTGGCTCATCCCCACCTCCATTCTGGGGCTAAAATCAGCAGGGACACCTTTGCCCATCTTGGCTGCTGAGGCTAAGCATTGTCACCTGCCTGAGTCTTTCTTTTTGATCCTATTACCACACCTGCCCCTTACTGGTGCTTACCCCCAGCCCTGCAGTGGAGGTAACTGATTTCATCCTCCCCTGGCAGTGCTGGAAATTGAAAATGGTAGGTGGAGAGGCTGGGGCATGCAAAGCAAATGGACCACCACCCTCTAGCAAGAGATTCCAGCAATCCCCCCCTTTCCTCTCCTGATTATGAAGGCTACAGGTTTCAGCTTGGAATAATGAAACATGGGGCCACAAAGTGCCACATGCTCAGCTCTTTTAGAAATGGCACAGGGTGTGTATGAAGGCCTGTTGGAGACTGGCACATAGCAACACAGATAAGAAACGTCTCAGGGTTTTTTTTAAGGGACCAAAAAGAAGGCTGAGAAAATGAAGCTCTGGGGGAAGGCCAGCACAGCTTGTGGCTTCAGAAAATGCAGGGCTCATTGCATCAGCAGAATCTATGGGGCCTTCCCAGTAGCTTCAAGGGTGGCACCGTGTCTGGCAACCAACATGGACTGTGCTCAGAGAAGCAGCTTAAGCCCTGGAGAAGTGGTGGCCTGGCCTGCAGATTCCATGTGAGCTGGGTTCACAAGGGCAGGGCAGTCTTCAGCTGGCTCTGTGATGCACCTCACATCCAGCCCTTCTCTCTCTTTCCTTTTTGTTTGTTTGCTTTTAGTACTACAGGGAGGAATTCTTGCAGTCTAGTCTGTTCTCAGTGCAGAAGCAGGTGAGGAAGTCCTGAGGTGGGGCAGCCCTGAACCATGCGGTCAGTGGCCTTTCACAAAATGGCCTTGGAAGAGACCAGCACAGTGGAACCCTAGAAAAGATCTGGGAAGAGCTGGAATATGGTAGCAAATTCAGCTTCATTGGGACAAGGTGATGAGCTAATGTGGGTGGACACCTCCCATCTATTTCCTCCCCCATATACTCATTCCTTCAGTGCACTCAACTGCTCCTTTGTGTCTCTTTCTCTTTCTCCAGGCCAGTTTGGCTGAGGATCCTGGAAGTTTTTGGTCATCTTCTGGGCATGGAAGGGGGGTCACTGCAAGTTTGTGGGGGGAAGGTACTTGTGAATTTCCTCCACTGTGTGGGGGATTGGACTAGATAACCCTGGAGGTCCCTTCCAACTCTATGACTCTATGATTCTAATAGTCAAAGGGGGTGGACCACCAGCTCCTGTACAGCCTTCCCCCACCCCACTCCAATGAGGCACCCACAGAAAGGCAGCACAAAGGTGGTCTGCTCTTCCTTCTCACTTACTGTGGCAAACCATGTTCCCCTCCCTCACCTCTGCCAGGGAATGGGGCTGGAATAGCCTTTTCAATTCTGTCTTTGGGGTGATTGTGCATGAATGTCACCCGGTGGCCTATAATGACATGGACAAAAGACTCTTCGAAGACAGCGGCAACAAAATAGAGGAAGCTGAAACCAAGGAAACACATGGAACCAAAATTAATTTAAATGGCCAGTTGACTCATCATCTGCTTCATAAATTAGTCACAACTTTGGGACCAAAAAGAGCAAAACACTTCTTCTGCCTGCAGCACAAAGACACAGATGTATGACCTCCTTTGAACCATTATTTTTACTGGGTTTGCAGCCACTTGTCCAACGGAGATGCATATGTTTAAGCAAGAGAGATAAGAGAGCTGTACATCATTCTGAAGGATGTGGAGAGAGCGCACAATGCTTAAGGAATGAGCTTCATGCACAAAGTCTGTCTTGAAAATGTCAGAAGATAAGGAATGAATGTAGGTGCTAGTGACCTTCGGCTTGGAAGAACTTGGCAAAAAGGAAAGTATGAGAAAAGGAGCTCAGTTTTCCCTGTCTCAGTGTGCTTTCTAATAACAATGTGGGTCGGTTACCCTCAAAGCATCTAAATGTCTAATCCCACTTCGCTCTTCTCATTTAGAAACTGACATTAAAAATATTGCAGGAAAATAGCATTTAATAGATGGTATGCAGGATTGCAATACAATGGCATTTGGAATAAAGTTTTAGATTTCGATGCTACTTGATACAGTATTTTTTTGTAACTGCTTCAATAAGTTTCAACCTCATCCCCTCCTTTCATTTTATTTTTGGTATTGATTTTTTCTGACCCCCCCCCTTCCCATTTAGATTTGAGGGTGTATGGGTTTGTATGACAGTACATGTTTTATATTCAGGTGGGTAGCTGTGTTGGTCTGAAGAAACAGAACAAAGTTTGAGTCCAGTGGCACTCTAAAGACCAATAAAGTTTAATTCTGGGTATAAGCTTTTGGATGCATGCACATTTCTTCAAACATATAGGTAGGTGTGTGTGTGTGGGGGGGGGGGAATTAGTAGCCGGGAAGGACTAATTGGAGTCAAGATGCATAAGTAACTAATAAGTATAGGTAAGATTGGATTAAAGCAGTTGGCAAAAAAACTGTGAAAAGCAGCAAATTAGCATACAGATAATAAAAGAGTTAACAGATGCAAGAACTGAGTGACAGCATATGTAGTGAGATAAGAACCCAATATCACTGTTAAACCCTGGGGGTTCCATTGTCCTGAGTGTTGTGATAACATGTAATTCAGCAATCTCCTAATCTGGTCTGTTTTTGAAATTCCTTTGCAATAAAACAGCTACTTTGAGGTCCCACACTGAGTGTCCTGGGAGGTTGAAATGTTTCTACAGGTTTTTCAGTTTTGTGATTCCTGATATCAGATTTGTGTCCATTTATCCTTTGGACTAGGGTTTGACCTCTTTGCCCTATGCAGAGAATGGAAGGGCATTGTTGGCGTTTAATGACATATTCAGTGTTAGAAGATGAGCAAGTGAAGGAGCCTGAGATGGTGTAGTTGATGCTAGGACAAGATCCCCTGTTGTTTCCTCAGAAAGCACTTTCCTAGGGGCACCTTCTTGGGGGAGGGGGGTAATCAGACCCCATAATTCCAATCCTCACCATACTTGCAGGGCAGATAGAGGAGAGTCAGCCAAAGATCTCCCATGAATTTAGCATCTGTAGCTTGCACAAGGTCTATTCTATAGACTCCTGAATTTCCTGAACCTGCACTGGTCAAAGTGGTCATTTTGACAGCTGCAGGTTTAGGAGGTTCAGGAGTGTATAGAATGGACCCTGTGCAAGCTATAGACATCAAAATTGCAGGGGACCTCCCCCCAGATGCTCCTCTACATGCCCTCCAAGTTGTTGCTTTGTTGTTTTGTAAACACTTTGATTGAATGGGGAAAGTCCACCTGGGAATGTATCTGCTTATGAACTGGCACAAACCTCCACAAACAGCTTGAAAGTTCATGGAAAGTTCATGCCAGTCGCTCTGCTGACTTTAGTTCATGAGCTGGTTTGGACCCATCCCTGACTGGCACAGTATCACCTGGGTACCAGATGATGAGGACATTCAAAGTCTTGAAATTCTAGCTACTATCATGCTGTGCTTCCCTTCAAAGGAACCATCACTGGAGACACCATGATTGTGGTGCCAGGAGACAGAAGTTCTCCCACACTATTAATTTAATACTCCTTCTATACCTCAGTGTATGAAAAACAATAATCCAGCCATTCTAGGAACATGCTCTTTACCTCTTTAGTCAGGCTGTTCCAAAGGACTAGTGCTGTAACCTAAAAGGAACACCTTTGAATTGCCGGTGATCTAAGACGTTTCTGAGGGGCACAGCCAAAAGACAGCTCTGTGAAGATCTTAGATGTCATGTAGGTTCAGACCAGGCAAGGTGGCCCTTCCAGTAAACAGGTCCTAAATGTTTACAGCTTTCAAAGAAAGAACCAGTACCTTGAATTAGACCTAGAAGCATACAGGTAACCAGTGTAGCTTTTAGGCCCACCTGAAGCCCTACTCTCTTGGTAGAAGGCTAATATTTTATTTTTATTTATTTGGACTTTTATCCCACCCTAACCCACAATCAGGCTCAGGGTGGGTTTCAACAATATAAATACAATATACAATACAATTAAAATCACTTAAAACAACAATATAAAATAGCACAAAATCATAAAATACCACGTAAATTCTAATCAGATGTCTCAGCGATTAAGATGGAGTTAAGAATCCAGGCCACTGATGGGGGGGGCAGCCAGAGGGAGGGGACATCTGCCACCTCAACCAAAAGTCCGGTGGAAGAGCTCCATCTTACAGGCCCTGCAGAACTGTAATAAATCCTGCAGGGCCCTGATCTCATACAGGAACTCATTCCACCAGGTTGGGGGCCAGGGCTGAAAAATACTGCTAACCACAGGTGTATACAGCTACCTCTGACCTGCAGTTGCAGTTCCTCTCCTATGAGGGTTTCTCACAATGCAGCCATAATATTTAAGACTGCATTTTTCAGTTCTTTTCAAAGGTTTATCGCTTCCATGTAGAAGAGTGATTTGAATTCCGTCTGCTTTATTATAACCAAGTGGATTCCCACAGTATATTAATCCTTCTTATATTGGCATGAAAGGAAGAATATAACAGCCATTTTATATTTATTGGGATTTTACTAGAATAAGCTTTCAATGTTAATGCAACAGTGCTTTATTTTAATTTTCCTCCATTGCCAGAACGGCAATCAGTTTAGTGAAAATATGATTATAGCTTTCTATAACAAATGGAGATAAACCAATGTGCAAAATTAGCCATCTTCAGCTGGGAAGAGAATGTAATTGTCACTTTGATTATAACATGGGAAAACAATATGTTCCCCTCTAGCAGAGCACTTCTGGGTTCAGATGGTCTCTGGAGTGTATGGTGCTTGCTGCTGCTGCACTGCTGGAGCTAAGCAGATCTGGGTTTGGTCAAGGGCTGTGCCAGAGGCTTCTTAGGAACTCTGTGCATGCTGATTTGAGTTCCATGGTGAAAGAAGAGCAAAACATCAACAGTATTTTTAATTGCAAAGCATTTAGCTGTACAAACAAAAGTGGTGTATCTTGTTAGCATTTCCCCTCCCTCCTGATAACCAGAGATAGATGTATGGTATAGATGTATGATTAAAGTTGCATCCTATGATATATATGTATGTGCTGTCAAGTCCCAGTTCATGGCAATCTCATCAAGTGGCTTTCAAGGCTAGTGAGAAGCAGAGGTGGTTTGCCATTGCCTTCCTCTGCAGAGTCTTTCTTGGTGGTCACCCTTCCAAGTACTGACCCTGCTTAGCTTCCGAGATCTGACAAGATCAGGTTATACCATGGCATTACACATCCCTGCATCCTGTGGTACTCTTCTGCTAAGTCTGGTCCCAGGGGAAGGAACCTTGATCTGGTGGAGGAAGACTGTGGAGACTGGACAGGTACATCAAGAACAAGTATAGCTTTCCTGCACTGAATTGGGGGCTGGACTAGATGGCCTATAAGACTTCTTCCAACTCTATGATTCTTGGCCAGCATAAGGCCATGAGTCTGACTCTAGAACATAAAGTCTAGAGTAAGACTCTTCATTTAGCAGAAGGGAGCATAAGATCAAAACCATCTTACAGACATTACCCATCCACTCATAGAAATGATACATATTGTCTATCTGCTTTTTTGTATAAATTCACATACAAGTGTTAAGCGCTGTCAAACTGAAATCAATCCCAGCAACAAAAATGAATAGATTAAAATTTTCCCAGTGACAGCACTAGAAATCAAAAGTAATAGGAAAGGGCATCCCTTACTAGCTTTAATCTCTCTTTCTTATTCAAATACTATATACAAAGAAAATATTTGTGTGTGGGTGTGTGGAGAATCTTTATAAGGTACCACAAAAATGTTCTTTAGTGTGTGTTTACTGGAGAAGGAGAAAGAGAATAAAGTGATTCCCCTTAAGCTACAGCATGACATAAGATCTTCACAACCATACAGATTGCTCCTGTACAAGCTAATCTAATGAAAACAGTAGTTCCAGAGTGATTCTACATTTCACTATTGGATGAGCTAGTAATAACAGTAATTTATCTCCAACTGCAGAAGTCCATGTTTTCAGCACAGAGTGTTGTGAATTGTACACCTATGCAAAATGTGCCTTCTGTGATATGTTCATGCATGAATCCTCAGAACTGCACTGCAAAAGTTGCCTCAGGCTTTTAGCAAATGCATATGCACAAGGGCCTGAATAGCCTATGCTGGTCTGAGCTGAGAAGAATGGAAAACTCATCAGCATTTGTGATCTTTTGGATCCCCTGGGTTAATACACAAACAAGCAGGGATTTCAACCTACATTCAGGACTGATTCACACCACCATTTTATGGCTTGCTTGCTTGCTTGCTTGCTTCCTTCCTTCCTTCCTTCCTTCCTCTTTTTGCAAAATAGGGAAGGAATTGGGGTTATGGTAAATGGAACTCAATGACCTGAATGATCTGAACTGAATAGGCCAGGCTAGTCCAGTCTTGTTAGATCTTGAAAGCTAAACAGGGTTGACTGACCCTGGTTAGTACTTGGATGGGAGACCTCCAAGGAACTCCAGGGCCGCTATGCAGAGGCAGGCAATGGCAAACCATCTCTGTTACTCTCTTGCCTTGAAAACCCTTTGGGGTCACCATGAGTCAGCTGAGACCGGATGACACATTCCAACATTAAATGGAACTGGTCAGGAGAGTACTTTCATAAAGGGGAAAGGGTTTTAATTTATTACACCATTTATTGCATGTATTATCTTGTATCTGCTGTATTGTTTTCAAATGTTTAGGAGGGTACCTTTGTCTTGTTAGGACTGCATCATTTTCAGATGTTCAGGAAGATATTTTTTTATAAAAGGAATAGAGTTGTAGTAATGGATCAGGAAGACATTTTCATATGGGGAATCAGGTCATAGTTTATTGCTGTGTTTGCTGTGTATATGTTTGCATTGCATCCATTTCAACTTTTTGTTATCCAGTTGCTGCATTGCCTATGGCATATCTTGCATTATTTTTTTAAAAAAAATTCCATTGTTTATTCTAAATTTGTGAACAGCTTTGAATCTACATAAATAGTAAATAGTAAATAGGGTAATTTAGTTAGTTAGTTAGGTGTTAGTTGTCCTTGTTCCCCCACCCTTAATTAGATAGTGTTAGCTTAGTATAGACAGTAGTGTTAGGTCTGTGGGGATCACAGACAAAGAGGTCGGGTTGGGGAGTTAGTTAGATAGAAAATTTTTCAGTTAGGTAGGGAGGAAACCCCGACCTAAATTAGAATTAGGACGCTAACGGAGGCAGGGAGAGCTGACGCCGGGCCATAAAGATCTGAGACCGACGTGTAAAAGATCTGGCATGGCTGGGTCACAAATTCCGGTGCTCCTGGGGAGGAGAAAGAGCGGTGGGTCCAGGCTTATAAAAAAGGGAAGGGCGCGGAGAAACAGTAAAGCTCGACGCCCTTCCAGCCTGTGTCCCATCCCGATGGTTGTTGGCAGTGGGGCTAGGAATAAACCCTCTCCGTCACTGGTGTTGTGCAATGCCAGGTCAATTAACAACAAGGCTGCGATCCTCCGGGATTTCCTGGAGGACCAAAAGGCCGACCTGGCATGCGTGACCGAGACCTGGGTCCGGGAGGGAGAGAAGGTAGCGCTCTCCCAAATGGCCCCCCAGGTTTTGCGGTCCTCCACCAGTCACGGACTACGGGGCGGGGCGGGGGGGTGGGGTCGCGATTTTCATTTGGGAGGCTTTCTCCTTCAGGGTGCTCCCATCGGTAGAGATCACGGGCATTGAATGTGTCGGCCTGGTGTGGGAGGCTGAAGAGAGTCTGGCTGTGTGGCTGGTGTACCGACTGCCTAATGCACCAGCCAGCAGCCTGCCATCCCTGCTGGAGGCCATGTCGGGCTGGGCGTTGGAGCACCCTAACCTTATGGTTTTGGGTGACTTCAATGTCCATGCTGATGATGCGGCCTCGGGTCAGGGGGTGGACCTGGTGTCATCCATGGCGGCACTGGGACTCTCTCAGTACATCTCGGCACCTACACACCGGGCAGGACACACGCTCGATTTGGTCTTTGCCATGGGGGTTGCAGTGGACCGAATTACCACTTCGGTAGTGCCTTGGTCGGACCACTTTGCCCTGGGGGCCCGTCTGAATTTCCTGCCCCGGCCCCAAGGCGGTGAGCCTATTTTGGCTCGCCTGCGGAGCCAAATGGACCCGGAGCGGTTCCAGATGGCCCTGCGGGAACCGAAGCCCCCCTGGCGGCTCGTTGGATGAGCTGGTTGAAGATTGGCACAACTGGCTCGCTACAGCTATCGACGAGATCGCTCCCAGGCGCCCTCTTCACCCTCGCAACAGACTGGCCCCTTGGTATACCCAGGAGTTGCGCCAGATGAAGCGGGCGCTAAGACGGTTAGAGAGACGGTGGTGCCGCGCTCGCGACGAGGTGTCAAGAGCATCTTATAGGACGCTTATGAAAGCCTATGAGATGGCAACTAAGGCAGCAAAGAAAGAATTCTTCGCTGCCGAGATTACATCCGCTAGCTCACGCCAAGCCCAATTGTTTAGGACAATCCGGTCGTTAACAGTACTGCCATGTGGCAGAGAAAATTCTAGGGAATTGGAAATCGGCTGTGAGGCATTTGCGAGCTATTTCGCGGAGAAAGTCTTGTCACTCCGCCGGGACCTCCCCGCCACAAATGAGACAGTGAGTGAACTCGAGGCCCCTTGCACGTCTTCGTTTCCGGGCTTAGATGGGTTCGACCAGCTAGACCTTGAGGAAGTTGACAGACTGCTCTTGACTGTTCGCCCAACCACATGCTTCCTTGATCCGTGCCCGTCCTGGCTTATAAGATCGGGCCACGAGGGGTTACGAGGTACTGCCCGGGAAATAATTAACACCTCCCTTGCTGAAGGGAAATTCCCAGAGGCTCTCAAGGAAGCGATGGTCCGCCCACTCCTAAAAAAGGTACATCTGGACCCGGCAGAATTGGCAAATTATAGGCCGGTGTCCAATTTGCCCTATTTGGGCAAATTAATAGAGAGGGCGGTGGCGTTACAGTTACAGAGGTATCTGGATGATGCTTCGGTTCTTGACCCCTTTCAGTCCGTGTTACGGGATGGAGACCGCATTGGTCGCTCTAACGGATGACCTCCGACGACATCTGGATCAGGGCGGTGGGGCGGTATTGCTGTTGCTCGACTTGTTGGCAGCGTTCGACACAGTGGACCACCGGCTGCTGTCCCGCCGCCTTGCCGACGTGGGAATAGGAGGGCGGGCCTTGCAGTGGCTCGTCTCATTTCTCCAGGGTCGGGGACAAAGGGTGGTGCTAGGGGAGCAGCAATCCTTGAGGCACCCGCTTGAGTGCGGTGTGCCCCAGGGGGCAGTGCTCTCCCCGATGTTGTTTAATATCTATATGCGCCCCCTTGCCCAGATTGTCCGGAGGTTTGGGCTGGGATGTCATCCGTATGTGGATGACACCCAGCTCTATCTGATGTTGGGCGGCCGGTCGGACTCCGGCCCAGACGATCTTGACCGAGCATTGCACGCTGTGGCTGACTGGCTCAGGTCTAGCAGGTTGAAATTGAACCCGGCGAAGACGGAGGTCCTGTGCCTGGGTCGTTATGGTCCGGAGTGGGGGGTCCCGCTCCCGAGCTTCGACGGGGCGCCGTTGGTGCCTGCGCCGAGGGCGAGGAGTCTGGGAGTGCTCCTGGAGCCTTCATTGTCAATGGAGGCCCAGGTAGCAGCCACTGCCAAGTCAGCCTTCTACCATCTACGGCTGGCGAGGCAGTTGGTTCCTTACCTTGACCGGGATGACCTTGCCACAGTTATCCATGCGACGGTCACCTCGAGGTTGGACTACTGCAACGCTCTCTACATGGGGCTGCCTTTGGTGCAAATCCGGAAGCTGCAGCTGGTGCAGAATGCCGCGGCCAGGCTGCTGATGGGACTCGCAAAGCGGGATCACATCGGGCCTGTGCTGGCAGCGCTGCACTGGCTGCCTATAGCATACCGAGTTCACTTCAAAGTGCTGGTTCTTACCTATAAAGCCCTATATGGCCAGGGTCCAACATACCTTAGGGACCGCCTTTCTCTGTATCAACCCCAGAGAGCACTACGGTCAGGGTCGGAACACAGATTATGTGTGCCCGGCCCCAGAGACGCCAGGCTGGCCAGAACTAGGACCAGGGCTTTCTCGGTGGCGGCTCCTGTCTGGTGGAATGAGCTCCCGGAGGAGATCAGGGCCCTGCGGGACCTGATGCAGTTCCGCAGGGCCTGCAAGACGGAGCTCTTCCGCCAGGCTTATCAATAGGAGCCGCTGCCGATGATATTGGGGATATCATCCGGCAATGTAACCATCATGCTGTACCCTGGTCCAACACGACCTCGGCCATGGCCGAGGGGGTGGAGCCCAAACCTGCCACATGGTTGCCATCCGACGCTGTATATGGAAGCTTTTATGAATATTTATATGTTTTAATGATATTTATTATAATGTTTTAATTGATTTTATAGGTTATTGTAACAGTTAGGCCACAGGCCCATGTAAGCCGCCCTGAGCCCGCTTGCGGGGAGGGCGGGATATAAATGTGAAAAATAAATAAATAAATAAATAAGAAAAGCAGGCTATAAATACAATAAAACATGCTCCTATTCAGTTTTAGCATAATGAATTGGTTGGTTTGCTTTAAAAAATCAGAGATTATCACTGAAAACTACCTGTGCTGAGTGTTGGCTTCCCCACACTCAGCTATAGGTTTCAGTGGGTCTTAGGCAAGATTACTACCATGGCATGCCAGCCAATTGCATGTAAATACACACAGACGCCTCACAGACAAGAAAGGAGACATGACTATTTCACACTATTTTAAGCCCTGTTAGACTATAATGTATGCTGAACACTGAAGAATAGATGCTTTTGAATTATGCTGCTGGAAAGACTCTTGAGAGTCCCTTGGACTGCAAGGAGATCAAATCAGTCAATCCTAAAAGAAATCAACCCTGACTGTTCCCTGGAAGGCCAGATACTGAAGCTGAAGCTCAGATACTTTGGCCACCAAACGAGAAGGAGCACTCACTGGGGGGAGAAGACCCTGATGCTGGGAAGCACTGAAGGTAAAAGAAGAAGGGGACAGCAAAGGATGAGATGGCTAGACAGTGTCGATGCAACACACCTGCAATTGAGCAAACTCCGGAGCATGATGAAGGACAGGAGGGCCTGGTGTGATATGATCCATGGGATCACGAAGAGTCAGACTGTGTGACTGAACAACAAAAAAGCATTAACAAGTCTGAAAGGAACATAGAAGATGTTCACTTGCCTTCCTCCAGGAATTTCTCCCAGTACAGGGTTGGAGCCAACCACTTTTTCCCCTGCTGGTGACATAGGAAAAAAGTTGTCCCATTTGATAACATCAGATAGCTATGCTGGAGATCATGGGACCTTCATGTATGTGGCACTGCATCAAGTAGGCACTAAAGTAAGGAAGGGAATTTGCCATGATTGAGTGAATCCAATTTATGAAACTGGAGGTTGCCTCAGAGCCCCTTTCAGTATTGAAAAAGGGTTGATCTAATATTTGGTCATGGTGCATTAAATTTGGAATTCATGTAGTTATATTCTATATGTATACACTTCCATGAAAATGATTCCTGGTTCACTCTCACAGATGCAAATGGTACATCAGACAAAGCCCTCAGTATAAGCAACTACCACTAAATTATCTCTTGTTATTTCATGTTCCCTTCTTTAAAATGTTGTTTTGTTGGTCACATGATTTTATAAATGGACTCAAATGTATTGCAAATTAAACAGCTGTGTTTTATGCTTTCTGTTTATCTTAGGATAGAATGGCTTCTGGAGAAGTTAAAAAAGTGACATTTGAATGAATGGCTTGAACTTTTCTTCCCTTCCTCTAAGGCATTATGATCTATTGCTGTTGGTTTCAAAAGGGATGCAGAATATCAAATTCAAGGAAAGACAATGCAACATGGCTTTCATTTTGGCATGGACTCTTTGCTCTTTGTTGCTTTGTCCAAAGAAAACAAAGTTAATTGATTTGTTGCAGATTTTATCAATGTGCAGTTATACAGTAGTTTTCTGCACTCTAATTGTGATTTTATCATGTATGTTTTAAATTGTTAGCCACCTTGGTAGCCCTTGTGAGTGCAGAAAGGTGGGATACAATTTTTGTAAATAGAAGAAGAAATGTTTACCATTCTTAATCAGTCATCAAACCTAGACATTTCTTTATTTAAAAGGGTTACCATAACCATCAACATGTCATCAAATCATAGAGTTGGAAGGGATCTTGTAAGCTATCTAGTGCAAATCTCTGCTCAGGGCAGGAAATCAAAACTTAAGCATTCCTGACAGATGGATGTCCAGCCTGTACTTGAGGGTCTCCAGACCAGTAATGGTCTTTATGGCTTGAGCTTCCTGCTGGCTTCATTCTTGGAGATGTTGAGTCCCTCTTCTAAAGGTTACCTGTTAGAATTAACCTCAGGAAAGATACCATAGGAAATTGGCTGTTCCCTGACTTTTGCCCTGTTGGTTATTCTATGCAGTCAGAAGCTGAGTATACAACATATGGTCAACATATTGTGATGGACAAAGAAGCAGAGATTCTCAGTGTCTAATTGCAAGTCCAGGCTGCCTAAAGATTTAAGAAAGTTACTGGAGCTGTCCAAGGTGCTGTGAATCTGAGCTGTATGGCTTAGCAGTTGGTTCTCCCTGGAGGGAAGAAGTGATGTTAATATACATTATGGATAGCAAACCTTTGGAGTTCTACTCATCAAGACCTGCTTCTAGCTACCATTGTTCTGACCTGCTGCAATGATGGTGAAGGGTACAGCCATATACTTTGCATACTGAAGGTCCTTGTTTCAGGTTGGGGTGGGGCAAATTTTGCTGTAAATTTGTTCCTCAGTTAAATTGACCATGTTTGAAGGTGTCAAGCAGATGTGAGCCAATTACCCAGCCTGTTCAGTTCATGTCAATACATGTGAATGCCTACTGAACAGGTTTTGCTGCACATGTGTAAAAACATGTCAATACAGACCAATCGGCCGCTGTTAGCATCACTAGGGACTACTTAGACTAACACTGAAGGCTAGAATTTAATTAAAACACAGCATTTATTTATGACTTATTTATATTATTTGTGACTGATTTAATTGTTTATTTAAATAGTTGTATGCCGAGAAAAGCCAGTTACACAGTAGAGGGGTTAAAGTAGAAGGCTAGGCTGTTGAGAATGTGCATGCACAAAAGGCATGGTTAGGTTACATCATGGTCAGGAAGCAATACAGTGAAGCCAACATGCTGAACAGCCATAAATAGGACAACATACAGTCAACTCAATAATTTAAAAATCAGCTCAGTGAGCTGAACATGCAGGTTTTTGTGCATCCTTAGTTTCAGTCTCTGGTATCTCCAAGAATCTTAGGTAGCAGTTTATGTGACTCATGGCAATCAGTACTAAGCTGGATGGGACAATGGCAGGGTCTTGGTATAGACAGCTGTATGTGCTTGATAAGAACATAAGAGGATCCATGTTGGATAAGGCCAATGGCCCATCCAGTCCAACACTATGTGTCACAAAGTGGTTGTCATGCCCAAAGTTCACCACCTGGGGGACACCATCTTCCACTGTCTCAACTGCTATTGTGGGATGTTCTGTTAAGCCTCAGAATGAGAGTTAGGAGGGGGATTTAGCTTACCTGGGTCCTTCCACTCTTGGCTGGTTGGTATTTCCACACAGCCAGACCCCAGCCCATTCTTCCTTGGCTTGCTTCAGGGAGCTTCCTTTTATTTCCCTCCCCTGACCTTCTGGCCCTGCCTTGCCCTCCCCTCATGGTATCTAGCCCCCACCCATCAGCCATGGAATGTTGCCATTGGCTCCTGACCTTCTGGCCCAGGGCCATGGTCTCACCTCTTCTCCTGGCCCTTGGAGTGAGTCAGGTCCGCTCCTTCCCAGGTGGGGCAACTCCTGGGGCATGTGCCACTATTGCTGGGGCAGCTGGTGTGACTGCCCATTGATGTTGGTGTTCCCTCAGCCTTCTGACTGGGGGCGGCTCCTGATGTTGGTTGCTGGGCCCAGTTTCATCTGGGTTTCCAGCGATGTGGCTGCTGCTATCGTGTTGCTTGGGGGGGGATCATCAGCTGTTGCTCCAGCCCAACAGCAGTGACTACTGCTGTGCTGCTGCTCTGGCATAAGTGGTTGGCTTCTGGCCCCACAGATCCCGTTGTTCTCTGGAGGCCTCCTCCATGGGCCATGGTAAGTCTGGGGTCTGGGGCTCCAGGTGTGTTTGGGCTTTCTTTTCTGGGTGTTGGGGCTGGCCTGTTGAGCTCACCCAGACCCCATACAGTGCCCCCCCCCCCAAAAAAAAAAGTGCCATGAGGATGGTGATGCAAGCAAGGCATGCTACTTTGGTCTCATGTGGGGCATAAGCCAGTGTAGGAAGATACATGTTGCAACCCAAAGGACACTTTCCTAGGATAAAGCAACACCAAGTGACATGGGGTTTACTTCTGAGTATACCTGCTTAGGCTCACTCCTGCAGACTTTGTGAAGCTCTCAAGGTTAAAGCAGGACTGTGAACAGAGCTCAAAAGCAAATTAGTAACCCAAATTAGTAACTAGTGTTAACTGGCAAAGAACAAAAAGTAGGCTGAACTTTATAAGAGTTCTGAAAGGAAGTTCTAGGAATTAGGGGGCAGTAAGAGGAAAAGTCACCTCGTGAGAGTAATATGCTGTTGTGGGAACAGGAAAAATATCTCAGTGGAGAGGAGATTATTTTAATAGTGCTTTAAATGGCTAAATTAACTTCATACAATGAAGTTAATCTAATGTCTTTCTGTAACAGGAGAACTACAATGTATTATACTTCCTTTGGGCCATGAGACAGATATTGACAAGCGACCCACATTTATTTTTGGCTCATAAGCCTATATTTGCACTTTCCCCAATTAACCTACATGAATCAGTCTCTTAATCCACCCACGCTAGAAACATAAAAATCTCTCAGGGTATCCTTTAATGCTGACCAAAGCATACATTTACATGTAAATGGAGTTTCCACCATGAAACTTTACTTGGAACCTGGACTATTTCTGAACAAAGAAATAATAAAAAGGAAGAAATGACATCCTTGAAGTTGTTTCCATGTATCTGGTTTCTGCAGTTGTAACTTTTATTTTGATGGTCTTGAGAATATTGTTAATACAGTATTATACCATACCATATAAGCCACCGAGACACCCAGCTCTCCCAGCTTCCTTTATTGTATTGACATTCTAAGACTCCATTTTATGCCTATGTTTCCAACTATGTAGCAACTGGTTACCTTGGGGATAGCTTACCACACTTGTGCACTCCTGAGGGAACAGCAGTTTACCAATGGATTGTCTCCCTATCCCGGCACTGGTTTTGAATAACGAGTCTGAGTGGTGGAGATATGTTGCACAACTGTATGGTATGGACCATAACTATTAGCAATCAAAATAGTAAAGAATTTAGTAAACATGAAAAATCTACACACATGCTCTTTACATAGCAACAGGCTGAGCAAGAAATACAAAAGAAAGATGTGAGGATGCAATTCCACTGTTCCTCACTCTGCAAAAGCCCTAGCTGATCTTATTCTAAGGTTAGTTCTTTAGTTTGGAAGTTACAGAGTTCTAAAAAGCTGCCATTACTTTAGAGTCTTTGTTTCCTAGCAAACCCAGAAGATCCGATAGAGGCCCAAACACATATCAATGTGAGATTGTGCCAATTGAGGTAGTCCACAACAGGTCTCCTTAAACAGAAAGTCCTTTATTTGCAGAAAAGATCTCATTGGTCCAACAGTTTTTCTGTTAGTAATGCTCAAGCATAGACATACAACTACAATTATACCAATCAATAGGGAGAATTATTGATGCCCAAATATACTAGCCCACTGTCCCCAAGAAAAGCATGGCAAACTGGGTTCTCAGGGAAAAACACTGTTGATGTTTTTTAGAGAAAATGTTCCCAAGGAAAACTAAGCAAAAGAATACATAACACCTGTGATTCTTGTAACACATAACAGGAGGCTTTTCTGCTGAAGGCCATTAGCTAGGGAATAGCCAGCTAGAGATAAAATGGGAGGAAAAGCTAATGAGTAATAAGCATGTGCAAAGCAAAGCAGGCAGGAAAGGCTCGCATTCCAAAGGTGGGAGTCAGGTCACCGATGCTAACTCCTGGGCAGGACCTAAATGATTCGAAGGAAAGCTGTAACAAAAAGCAATGTTAATAGGCCATCAACCAAGAGGGAAAACAGTAGGCAGTGATACATGTAATGTATTTCAGCAACCTTACTGATTATGATAAGACCATACATATGACAGTGCTAACTGACAATCAAGAAAGCAATTCATAAGCCACTCCGAGATTGTGTGTATGAAAACCTCTCTCCTTCCACCCACACTGACCCCCCCCCAGACTAGTTCCTTCTTTGTACAGTGACTGCAAACACTCTCCTAGTGCTTCTTTATTGCCTTATCAGCTCAAGTTGTCCATGCATCACTGGACAGAAGGAGAGGCAGAGAAGAGAAAGGAAGGTGATTGGAAGCCATTATGAATGGGAGAGAGTCTAGGCTATACCACTGTTCAGAAGACAAGATAAATATTGAGTGGTTCAGAAGTTTATTCTCTCTCCCACCCCTTCTTTGGTAGGCAGGGGGACAGAGGTGGTGGAGGAGGAACCCCCGCCCCGGCTCTGGAGCTACTATGGGGGCTGGGCAAGTAACTTCCTCTCTTCCTCTCCCTCTGTCCTTCCACAAAACCAAAAACACTCCCAAATTCCAGGAGATTACTTCTCATTCCTCCTGGACCTCAAGGAGTGTTTTGGTTCACTTTGGCTACATTCAAGCTGCTGTTTTGGGGGTATATTTTCAGTTTGGGTATACTAGAATGCACAGCCCTAGCCAACCCACCATTGTGTCTAGTGATGTGCCTCCAACATTTAATGTATGAACCCAAAAGCTTTATGTTAACAGCTGGCAGGATTCTATATGCCAAGTATTGAAGAGAAGAAATTACTGGCTGTAAACAAATTGAAATCTTTTGAGTATGCAACTATGGTGAAATGTACAAAATTACATAAAAGAAGAGAGCCCAAAACATAATTATTTTTTATAGCTTTGGCCATTATTCCTTAATTACTGGAATATTAAAGGTTGATCTACTGTGCAGATTTCATTGGCCCTTGGACTGATCTGAATTCTTTTCTGTTCTGTGTAAAAATGCAAGTCTCAGACTTCTTTTTCCTTGGGTTTGATGATATAATGTTTAAAACAGCAATTAAAAAGAACCAAGGTGTTTCCTGCCTACAAAAATGTTTAACTTCATTCTACACTATTAGTTTACCACTCATTGCACCCCTTCAGAGAGGACCAGGGAAAGCTTTTTTTCAGTTATTATTATTCTGCTGTTTAAAGGTACCTTGAGAACCTGGGTAATTCCTTCAGCGGCAGGCAACATTTCTCTCTTTTCAAAGGCATACATTTCTGCCCCCTCTTGGCTTTAACCTTCTGAATGCATTTTAACTCTATTACACTGAAAGGACACCCACGAGGCCTCACAAATACATGTTGGAGACCCTTTGACACTGGAGGAAAGTTGGAACATATAACATTCTTTTCAAGTGAAGAACTCCAGGAAGAAAGACGAGGGAGAAAATGGCTGCAGAAAGAGATTTCTTTTCATTTGGTGACAGAAAACAATTGTCTAGAGGAAAGTCCATTACTTTCCTTGTCTGTGTGATGATTTGAAATTGCTTCACAAAGACAGTCTGAAAACCAAGAAGAATCTGGCTTTCTGCAAATTTTGTTTTCCCAGGGCAAAAATTCTTGTTTGGAACTGTAAATGTATAGCTATAGGTAGTGCTATATCAATTTAGACGAAAAGAAGTATACTTAAGAGTTAGGGATGCCACACATATTTGTGATCCTTGACAAAACTCACATTGTTACAGTTACAGATAAGTGTCCAGAGCATAGCAACAGGCATTGGAACAGCTATCACAAATCCACAAAAAAGGCAAATTAAGGTGCACAGTGTAAACCTAAGCATATTTACACCATCTGAGATCCATTGAAGGCATTGGGCTTAGAAACATATAACTCTCTATAAGACTAACCTGTATGTCTGGAGAAATGAGAACAATAGCATGGTCAGTAGAGCAATATTAAGCTACTCTGTATCCACATAAATAAGAGGCAAGGGTTCATTCCTGCATCTCTTTCTGTTATACATCATTTGCTTTATTTTATTTTCATTTTCAGTTATTAATGTAAATGTTGCTGTTTGATTAACATTACTCGGTGCTGAAAGGGATCAAAATACCCTCTGCTTCTACATCCCACCACAATCAGTGTAATCTAGTTCTCTTTGAGGTGCTGGACCTAATGATGTAGTGTTCACATTGTTGACCTTCAATCCATACAAAAACAATTGTCCTTAGATAACAAATTAGATGCCAAAGCCTGTCATTTCCCCTGATATGCTACCTTTTCTTATGTAGGAATCTTTCTATAACATGGGCCTCCATAATGGCCCAGGTATAGTGGGTTGAACCCTACTAGCTCTTCTGCTGATTCAACAGAGAGGATGGGTTACCTATGACCAATATACATACAGTGCCTATGACTAATGCAGGTCAGGGCCCAAACCATTCAAGTTCATTGACTCTGGTCAGTGCCAGACAGACATCCCCAAGTGGTGAGATCGCCAAAGGAGTTCTGCCTGAAGACCAAGGATCCCAAATTCCTCTCATTCTCCCACAATAGAGTGACCCAAGTAGAGGATGCTAAAAGGACACAGGTAAGACCAACCCACACTCCCTGGGTGCCTCCTCTCAAGACCATTCTCCTTTCCTTTTGTACCCTTAGAAGCTCATTGGTTCACAAATCTTGAGCAGCAGAAGACACTTATTTCTTTCTCTTTCTTTAGATGGAAGGGCTAAAAGGACTGAGAAAAAATTGCAATTGCTAGGGTGGTTTTAGGATCCTTATCACTGAGCAAAAGGACCAAGGTTTCCAGAGTATAGAGGGACAATTGGTTGAATAATATAATAATCTTTCCTAATCTCAAAAAATCTGCATTCCAGCAGGGAGAAAAAGGATGTATCGCTCCTGTTAAGGCCACAAGGGCAAATTTTGTCAGTGTTAGGCCTATTCAAAAAGCCCCCTGGCAACATTGTAGGTATAATGTTCAGTCTTGCAAACAAAAAAAGCTCTGCAATAACATGGAGTGCAAGGATTGTACATATGGGGGGGGGGGGTAAAGATTTTGGTTAAGGAAGACCAAAAAATAGGGGTGAGCATGCTCTGCAGGCTCTCAGACTGGCTTTTTGATCAGGGAAAATGCTTTGGTTTTGCCCATCTCAAAAATATAATCAACTGACATTCCAACTTTCATCAGTTTCTCCAAGCAGAAATTAGAGAACATGATTTTTATTGTGAGGTAGGGAATCACTACAGGGGCACATCGTACAGGTTGCTGAGGATTTGGTGATCTCATCACTTGACTGAAGTAGTAAAGACTCAAGGTTGCCTGCTTTCAAAGGGAGCATCAAACCAACGTATAAAACAAACATGTCTAGTCAGCCTTCCCCCAACCTAGCTACTATCTGTTTGTATTCTTTGTCACCTTCTTCTATCACTTCTGTGAGCTGGAATACAGAGCCAGCCCTGGCTCCTCCTTAATTGTAACCAGTATTTCCTGGCAATGGAATCTTCACTGTTTGGCTTAACTAGTCAAGATAAGAGGTAAGAGCAAAAATGCCTCCATGCCCAACCAGTCAGTAGCTGGTTCTTTTAGCTCACCTTGATAAAGTCAGTCTCACAGCTGCAATAATGTCCCTCTGGAGGCTTGCAAGGAGCTGGCAATGTCAGAGTTTCACCTCACACACATTGGCATTCTCCATCCACTCGCTTGCACAGTGACAACGAGATTATTGCTTCCATGACATATGCAGCCCATTCTGCCACAGTGGCTAATTCCAGCTCCACAGACTTCTATTAAATGTTTTGTTTTGCCTGTCCTCACATCGGAGCATCATCTCATCTGTCGGTGACTTTTTCATTACCTTCCATTACCTTTCACTCTGGTTCTCCCTGCATTACAATGTCATCTTCGAAAGCTCGCACGGATATCACTTTGAGAAATTAAGCGATTTGAGGATCAGCGCTGACACAGTCTGCTACTATATTCCATTTGCAAAAACCACATGAGAGCAAAAAAAGATACCCAAACAGAATTTAAATGCAGGGCACCGGTGGAAGGAAAGAGATGGTGGTCAGGCACAGAACAAGCAATTCAAGTAACTGTCATCCCTATACTGAACCTTCATCTGGAGAAAGCTGGGATCAAGTCTGACTTCATTCTAAAGATAGTGGAATTATCCAAGGGCAATCTCTATCTTCAGTTTTGTATCTGTACATTATGGACAGCAGAACAGTGAGCTAAGGGTCAGCATGGTGTAGTGGCTAGAGCTCTGGACTAGGATCTGGGAGACCCAAGTTTGAATTCCCGTTCTGCCATTGAAGCTTTGCCGGGTGACCTTGAGCCAATCAGGGTGGTAGTTGGGTGACTACATCGAAACAAGGTGAGGGGAAATAGGTTCAGGACAGACTTAGTCACTCAATGAGTAATTGAATTGAGGAATTCTCTGCCAGTGGACAGAGTGATAACCATGATCTTTTGTTGTTGTTGTTCAGTCGCACAGTCAAGTCTGACTCTTCACAACCACATGAATCACATCATGCCAGGCCCTCCTGTCTTCCATCATGCTCCGGAGTTTGCTTAATTTCATGTTTGTTGCATCAATAACACTGTCTAACCATCTCACCTTTTGCCATCCCCTTCTTCTTCCTTCAGTCTTTCCCAGCATCAGGGTCTTCTCCAATGAGTGCTCCCTTCTCATTTGGTGGCCAAAGTATTTGAGTTTCAGTTTCAGTATCTGGCCTTCCAGGGAACAGTCAGGGTTGATTTCTTTTAGGATTGACTGATTTGATCGCTTTGCAGTCCAAGGGACTCTCAAGAGTCTTCTCCAGCACCATAATTCAAAAATGTCTATTCTTCGGCACTCGGCCTTCCTTATGGTCCAACTCTCACAGCCATACATTACTACTGGGAATACCGTTGCTTTGACTGTATGGACTTTCATTGGCAGGGCGATGTCTCTACTTTTTATTATGCTATCTAGGTTTGCCATCACTTTCCTCTCAGGGAGCAGGCGTCTTTTAATTTCATGGCTGCAGTCACCGTCTGCAGTGATCTTGTATCCCAGGAATAGGAAGTCTGTCACTGCTTCCACAACTTCCCCTTCTATTTGCCAAGGAGTGATGGGGCTGGATGCTATGATCTTAGTTTTTTTTTTTTTTTTTTTTTTTGATAATGAGTTTCAAGTCAACTTTTGCACTCTCCTCTTTCATCTTGAGCAAGAGGCTCTTGAGGTCCTCTTCACTTTCTGCCATTAGAGTGGTATCGTCAGCATATCTGAGGTTGCTGATGTATTTCCCCAGCAGTCTTAATTCCAGCAATCTTAATAATCATAGATGGGTATAAAAAGGGGTTTTCCCAGATTCATGGAGTATTGGTCCATCAGTGGCTACTAGCCATGATGACTAAAGAGAACCTTCATATTTAGTGACAGATGAATGCCAGTACTAGGAGGCAGCATTAAAGGGGAAAGATGCCATAGTAAGGAGAGGAATTAGGAGAAAGTGAGTAAAAAAAGCTGGCTGGAGCAAACCCAATGCTTCTGTCTTAGCCTTTTTGATGTTGCCTAAATAGTGAGCCTATGTAGTATAGTGGCTAGCGTTGGACTAGGATGTGAGAGAACCAGGTTCAAATCCCCACCTCTATCATGGAAAACATGCTGGTCAACATTGGATCAATCACTCTTTCTCAGCCTAACCTGGCTCACAGGGCTGTTGCAAGGATAAAAGGGAAGAGGGGAAAACAACAAAAGCTGCTTTGGGTCTCCATTGGGGTGAACAGCAGGGTATAAAAGAAGTAAACAAATAAACTAGATTCACCCATGGAGTCGAATGTTCCAGTGCCAGCAGTTTTGTTTGTTTGTTTTTTTCTCCCTGACACATAATTCAGACACAATTTTTTTTTTTTAAAAAAACCCCTAACAACGGTATTCTAATTGAATTGTTATTGCCCTGAAGGTATGCATCTCTGATTCCATAATAGGGGCTTTTGATTTAAAAAGTCTCTGGCGTGGATCAGGACAAGATTTGGGGGGGGGGGTAGAATACACATCTGTAAATAACTCTAAAGCAAGCTGTGTTGCTTTTTTTTCACAGTTGGAGTATAACTTTTTATTACAGCTCGACTGGCATTGCAAATTAAAATTCATCTTTGTTTGCTCAACTGCTACTTGAAAATGGCTTCCGCCAACTGTTACAGTCGAGTATTATGTTGTCATTTGTGCCATTAGTGGAAATGGTTCAATAACATGAATATTTAAACTGGAGCACACATGTATTTTTTTTAATTGGTTTTCAATCGCTACCACTGAGTTATGCTCTCAAAATCTGGTCAAATCTTGCTTAATTTTAAGTGGTGCGGAAGCAGCTGGCTGCTGAATTAATGGACTCGAGCTCCTTTGTAGGTTCTTCATGGGGCGCCTGATCAGAGAGAAACAGCTTTGCACTTTTAATAGACATCAATTAGAGCACTCAGTAGACGTCTTCCATGCTGGTTAGCTGGGAAAAAAAGAAGACTTCTTTGGCAAACTTTCTTTCAGAGATGTTGATTGAAATATGAGATCGTTTTCATGAGCAATGCTAAAATGTATGCCTTCTGAATGTTAACACATAAATTATTATCCTTCTAACACAGGACCTGGATTACTGCTCAATATTTTCATTTTTTCCTGCTTGATGAATCTCCTTCCGTTTCCTTTCCTTACCCACCCCCCAAGTTTCTCCGTACTGCCTGTAAATCCTTAACCCATAGCTTCTTTTTGCTGCACTGATTTCCAGTACCAAATTTGGCCTGAGTATGTTTTTCCCCCCACATCAACTTTTTGGTGAGGTGAACTGTCACTAATATTGTTTTCCATTTTCCCCACTTTTTTGCAAATTTAAAGGTCCCCCCCAAGTTAGCAGAGCTATATACTACTGCCCTATATTTATTTATTTGCTTGATTTATATATCATCCTCCCCCCAATTTGGAGCTCAGAACGGTTAACCACTATATGCCCTCCTTATGAATTTTGATCCACACATTGGCCCATGCTTTACTATTCAATATCTTACAAGCGAGGGGCCCACAAGGACTTATGAGGGGGCATCTCATTGTCCACCCCCACTATATCCCTTCTGTATAGCCTCTCCCCTTTTCCAGAGGGTAGTCATATTGGTCTATTGTAGAACAGCTAGATTTGTGTTCAGTAGCACCGCAGAGATCAACAAGAGTTCTTTTTTGGGGGTGGTGGTAGTATGAGAATAGACAAGAACCAGAAAGGAATTTGTTGGAAATGCAAGGAAGCAGAAGGCACATTTACCATATGTGGTGGACTTGCAAACCCCCCCCCCCCAATAAAATACTGGACTGAAATACATGCAGAGATTCAGAAAATTCTTAAAATTAAATTTCCACTGAATCCAGAGACAATGCTACTGGGAATGATCACAGATAATGTAGAAAAAAAAACATCACAGGAGCTATTCAGATATATGGTAACAGCAGCAAGAATATGGTTTGGGAGATGGATGATTGTCCAACAAAAGGAACCTGGTGTGACAAATTAGCTAAATATGCTGTAATGGCAAAGTTAATGGATCTAGTAAATAAAAGACCAGTTGAAGAGTTTCAACAGAAATGGAAAGCATACTATAGACATCTTGGCCAAGGTTAATAATTGATGACTAGTCTGCATTATCAGATACAAAAAGTTGTCACTACCTGAAATAATCACAGAAACAGAGAGAAATTATAGTCACTTTTAAATGTATACTATTTTTTGCAATATGTAGAGTCTTTTTAAGGGAAATAAGTTATAAATGTTACTTTAGAATCAATATTTTACACTGTATATAAAATGGTACATTTGGTTATGCTTTTTTATTTTTTTAAAAAAGAGTAACATCTAGTGATATAATGAATAAGTAATGGATTAAGTTGAGATGATATCCTGCTCTTGTTTTATGTATCATATATCAGAATTGTGTCCTCAGCAAAGATAAAATGTAATAATTGCTGATTAATAATGACTTTAGAAAAAAATATATCTTCTCCCATCTTCTGTACCCTTTAATTCATATAATAAAATAAAATATATTTTAAAAGACTTGGTGAGCATAAGCTTGTGAGAGTCAAAGCTCAAAAGGACCTTTGACTCTAGAAAGCTTATACCCCCAAAATCTGGACTTGACTTTAGCTGTTCTGGACTTGAATTTAGCTGTTCCCCATTTCCTGCTTTCTTCTCTCCTTCCCACCCACTAGCCACCCTACCTTTATCTGCCCCCCAGCAGCCTCTAGCCAGGAAGACTCTGGCCACGTTGTGCAGTGCCACCTGAGCTGGGCGCAGTTGCATGGTGGAAAATCCGCAAGGACTTATGGGGGGGGGGTATCTCACTTCCCCTGTATCCTCTCCCCACATTATTTCCTCTTTCTCTCTCCTGCTAGCCTCCATATCCTCTCCACTTTCCTTACTTACTTCTCTCCCTACCTACCAGTCAACCTTTCATCTGCCTCCCCATCTTCATCTGTATTTATTATTTACTTCTCGTATTTCCCACTTTTCTCCACAATAAGCATCCAAAGCAGCTTACAATATTCGCCTCTTATCCTCACAAGAACTCTGTAAGGTAAGTTAAGCTGAGTGTGTGTGACTGGCTGAAAGTCACTAAGTGAGCTTCCACAGTACAGTGGGTATTCAAATTTGAGTTTCTCAGATCCTAGTCTGAAACTTTAACCACTACACTATACTGCCTTTCATGCAACGATTGCTTTTGAATGGTAGCAAGCAGCAGGGCCTTGATAAGACATGCAATTCAGGTGGTAGAAAGTCACCCAGTGGTTGCTGGTGGGCTTGGCTCTGATAAATCCTCCCTCAAAGGCCAAAACAGCCCTGGAAAAGGTCCTCTCCCTTGCCCCCGTCTTTTACTGACAGAAACCAAGCCTTGAAAGGCAGAAATATCATTGTGGTTGCTTAGCAATGGCCACTGAGGACATTCGTTTCTTAAAATCATGGGTTCTGCTTCTGTTGGGGGTGGGGGTTAATCACAATGTATTTTTCCTAAATCTAAGGCTTTTTGAGGTTTGTAGAAAGGTTGGTCTTGACAGTTCATGGCTCCAGTCTCTGGAATTTACTATCCACAGATTTGGCCATGTTGTGAAGTAGATATATTGGCTGTAGGTTATCAATGAAGTTCTATTACCATTAACTATTTAAATAAGTTGATAAAAAGAAAGAATCTTTTCCAAGTTTTAGAAGGCAAAAAAAATGTTTTAATGCTATAAGAGATCCACACTGCTTTATAATTAATAGAAATTATGGGTATGCAATTAATGGCATAACTGGGTCAAAAGTTGACTGGGTCAAAAACTGACATAACTTGATGAGTATTAACTGAGAATTGTGTAACATCTGCTTAGGACTGCACTGGAGGAGTAAAATGCTTCTTCCCTTTAAAACTGAACACAAATAACATAGTCTCATACATCCTGCTTTCCAGACTATAATAACCAAATGTTTTGCAGGTGATTCCCCCAACCCCATAATCAAACTTAATGATTCTATTATGTTATTGGGGAAAACATCACTTTTTCTAAACTTGGTGAATTTTGATTTGTGCACTCATCATGGCATTTCTGAGATAATAAAGCAAAAAAAAATCTGTAGTTGGGGCAGAGGAAAATTATTGCTCCATTACTGAAACGTAATCAGCTTAGTTTTAGTCCTGTGTGGGTTTCTGATATAATTATCCACAGGGTATATTAGATAAATATCTACAAGTATGTCCTTTGAAATGTCTCCTCTAATCTTACTCTGAATTCCTAACAAGATTTCCAATGCAGGTTGGTTCTCTGAAGGGAATGATGGAAGCCATGGGGAAAGGGTGCAGAAAACAGTGTATATTGCTAATAATTTTATACGGTGTTGGCTCCAACCAGTTTCTTAGCTGCCGAAAAAGAAAGAAGGGATCCTCTTGACCACCAAAAAGCCACAATCATGGGGATCACAGGACTGACATGGACAAAAGCCATGTGGGCTAGGGGCTGTAGTAAAGATAAGATTGATAAAGAATGAGTAGAAAACTGATGATATCTCTCCAATGTTTCAGCCTCGCAAGAAATACCCATATTCATCTTGGAATTTCAATTAAGAAGTAATTTAGTAATAACTAAAGAGTATATCCTTGATGTCTTGGGTGAGGGTCCATGCAGACATCTCATAGCAGACAGTGTTGGGGAGGGATGTACGGCACCCCCACATCCCACACTTTCCAAAATCACATGTTCATAGGCAGAGGTCATTTTGTAGAAAAAGAGGTGCAGGAGCTCATTAGCATAACTCATTTGCATAACTCATTTGCATATGCCACACCCCCTTACATACCGGAAGTGTGTCAGAGGGCAACACCCACCCCTCAGGCTCCACTCCACAGGTGAGTGAAACTGACCTGTTCTTCCTCCATTCCCTTCCCCATCCAATACTTTGTGCAATAAAAATAAGTGTCAAGAGCACACCCTCATTCTCTTGCAGCTCCCTTGAAACCACCAGGTTTCAAGTAGACTTGAGATACCCAGGATACGTGCACCACCCATCCCTTCCCCTTCCCCTCCCCACAACAAGACACCCTGTGAGATAGGTGGGGCTGAGAGAGGTCTTTTGAGAACTGCTCATGAGAGAACAGCTCTGAGAGAACTTGTGACTGGCCCAAGGTCACACCAGCAGCTGCATGTGGAGGAGTGCGGAATCAAACCCGGTTCTCCCAGATTAGAGTCCAACTCCTGACCACTACACCAAACTGATGGGGTGGAAGCTGCTGAAGGGTTGGTGAAATTTCTCCAGTACTTATGTGCCATGTGCCCAGATAAAAAATAGTATACTTAGAAAATTTATATGCCACCTTGAGCAAGTCTCTGGAAAAGCAGCACACAGTCATAAAAGGAACAGTGATAAAATTATCAATATTAAAACAAAACATTAAAAACAATAAAGACCCTAGCAGGGCTTTCCCCGGGGCGCTGCTCCTCTGCACTGCTCGGGGAAGCCAAGGAAGGGGCGGGGCTTGGTCATGTGCCTGCCCCCTGGGCTCCTCACTCCCGGAGCTGCGCTCCTGTGTGCTCCCGCTCCAACGGACCCCTGTTCATAGGTGTTTTCTTCAGTCTATGCAGGCAGCATGCATCAAGTTATATGTATTTATTATTTTATTTTATTTGTCACATTTATAGACCGCCCTCCCTGCATGTAGGCTCAGGGCGGTTCCCATAGCTTGGCCAGTATGCCAAGATTCATATAAAACATTTAAAACCAGTTAAAACAATCAACAAATTACAATAACAAATAAAGTGCTCACAGTAGTTCTTAAGGCAGGATGGCACGCCTGTCAGCAGGCCCAAAGTGCCCCACTCAGCAGTCTCCTGTTCCTCAAGGTTCAATCGCCACCATGGCCAGCCTACGACACAGATATTAACAGTGGGTATTGATGGTAGTGGTGGGCGGCTCCTAGTTGAAGGCCTGGTGGAAGAGCTTCGTCTCGAGGCCCTGCGGAACTGCATAAGATCCCACAGGGCCCTGATCTCCTCCAGGAGCTCATTCCACCAGTAAGAAGTCACCACAGAAAAGGCCCTGGCCCTGGTAGCCATGAGCCTAGCATCCCTGGGGCCTGGGATAACTAATTGATGTTGCGACCCCGACCGTAGTGCTCTCTGGGGATTATACAGGGAAAGGCAGGTAAGTACCAGCACCTTGAAGCGAATCTGGTATGCTATTGGCAGCTAGTGCAGTGCCTGCAGCACCAGCTGGATGTGCTTCCATCTAGGAAGACACATCAGTAGCCTGGCTGCAGTATTCTGCAGTAGCTGCAGCTTCCAGATTTGCAACAAGGGTGGCTCCATGTAGAGAGTGTTACAATAGACTAGCCTCGAGGTGACCATTGCATGGATCACTGTGGCCAGGTCATTGCGATCGCGGAAGGGAGCCAACTGCTGAACCAGCCAAAGATGGTAAAAGGCTGACTTAGCAGTGGCTGCTACCTGGGCCTCCATTGCCAAGGAGGGTTCCAGGAGCACTCCCCGACTCCTAACCACCAAGGCAGGTGCCCCATCGAAGGTCGGGAGCGGGAGCCCCAACCCTGAGCCACCCAGACTCAGGCACAGGACCTCCATAGAATATATGCAGAATATATTTATAAGATATTTATCTTGATGAACAAATGTCTACATTACAATGTGGAAATGGTACAAAAACAAACAAACAACCCACCCCAACCCTTTAATTGTGCCTTTGATTCACATAAAGTACAATTAAAACAAGGATTTTCAGGTCAAAAGAGAAGTGACAAGAAATTCATCATTGTCCCTCCTCTGAACTCTGTCCCCTTATGTTCAATGAAGCTGGCCTCCAGGGCCGGCCCAGTCACTAGGCAAACACAGGTGATCATCTAGGGCAACAGATTTTGATTGGGTGCTAAAAATATAACCTACTTGAAGGACAGCTTGGCATCAACTGGTTTCTAGAATCTCTGGGTCTGTTGACTCTGGCCTTCTATAGCTGCCATGATGGAATATGGAGGGCTTTTAAAGAACTTGTCCATTTTTATTTTTACATTGTTCATTTTAAATGCCAAGTAAAATGTTCACTCTAGACTTCTCACTTTTTTCTCTCTGTTGAAAGAGAGGGAGGCACACAGAAGTCACAGTTTGTCCACCAGAGGTACCAAAACAAAACAAAAAAATCTTGTAGCTGATCCTGCTTTTTAGTTTCTTCCCCACTAAGAGGGCATAAGATTGCCTTCCCAATACAGTCAAGACATGCTGCAGAAAGAGATTTTGACTCAGACATAGATAGAACTGGCCCACATTAAAAGCTGAGTCACTGAATCTAACCAAGGAGAGAATGGCAGAAACAACAATAATTTGAAGGGATGATTTGTAAAAGAGAAGGGCTTTTACCAGGAAGGTGTTTTCTTCAGAAAGCATTGGCAGTGCTCCTGAAAACAATGAGATTCACAGTGGAAAATTCATTCACAAATCAAAACAATGAAATTCACATTTTTTTTAACTAAGTGCTACCACTGTCAGCTGGCCAGTTTTATTTATGACATACAAGAAACATATAATAATATAAAATACATAAGCAAGTCGATACAATGAATATGCAGACCAACTGGGCAATCCCCCCTAAAGAGAGCCAGGTTGGTATGGTGGTTAGGAGCACGAACTCTAATCTGGGAGAACCAGGTTTGATTCCCCACTCCTCCTCATGCAGCTGCTGGTGTGACCTTGGGTCAGTTATAAGTTCTTTCAGAGCTGTTCTCTCAAGAGCTGTCCTCAAAAGAGCTCTCTCAGCCACCTACCTTACAGGGTGTCTGTTATGAGGAGGGGAAGGGAAAGGGATTGTAAGCCACTCTGAGACTCCCTCGGGTAGTGAAGGGTAAGGTATAAATCCAAACTCTTTTCTTCTTCTAAATACTAATATCTAAATTTTCAATCCACTCATTCTCAGCTGGGGAGAGTTCAAAGAGCTCTATCACATCTATCTGGGAAGCATGATGCTCACATTCCTGTGACAAATGGAAAATAGTTTGGTGGGGCTGCGCCACAATCACATTTAGGTCCTGGTATTTTTCCTCATTAAAACTACAGGTCTGCACAACTGCCAAAGCTGATTCATATTCTGTTAGTCATCTTCCATACTTTACATGGCAAGTCAAGTCCCGCAAGTCTCTTGTTGGTGTTTATCAGGTTATGGATATTGGGTGGAATTAACTGCATCCATTTTCACAACCATTCATTCTCTAAGTCAAAATTTTGTGATTGTAGGATTTGTGCAGAACTTATTGCTGGGTGTCGGGATCTTAGTCTGGATAGGCCCATGTCTTTGTGGATGGGCAACTCTCTGCTTTCAGTGATCTTTCTATATTCATGAAAAAGAGCATCTAGTCTTCAGAGATGTGAGGGAGTGATGTGGCATAACATGAGTAGCCAATAGGTCAGAGTGGGTTTAATGCATCCACTGATGGTTCTCATAGTTGTATGGAGCTGGACATCAAATATGAGGACATGGGGGCAGCTGAGCCACACTGAAGCACCATATTCTGCAGTACTATACCCCAGCCCCAAAGCTTAGCATCTAAGTGTTGTGGCAGACACCCCCCAGTTGTACCACATAATTTTTGGAGAATATTGTTTCACACGTGTATTTTTGCTGTTCCATTGGTAAGATGGTGTTTATAGCTCAAGGTCCTGTCCAGGGAAATTCCAAGATACTCAGGTGTATGGTTGTACATAAATTCAGTTCACGGTTGGCAAGACTGTTATTGAGATGGAAACAGGAGCATTCTGTTTTTTCCTGGACTTGGGATAAGCCGCCATTTACAATAGTAGTCAACCAAAATTTTGAGGTCCCTAGTCAGTATTTCCACAGTCATTCCAATTGATTTGTGCCTTACTGCAATTGTCATGTCATCGGCATTAGCAAACTTCCGGGATATCATCTCAGGAACATCAGAGATGTATAGATTGAAAAGGATCGAGCCCTGGGTAGACCATTATTCAATTTTTTTCCTGCTTGCTGATTGACTGGCCATAATTACTTGGAAAGTTCTATCACTCAGCATGTTAGGAGTTGAAATAATGTTCTGCAGAGAAAAAAACCCACCATCCCTCCATGACCCTCAAGAACTTTTCTGAACATGGAAGCTAAACCATGATACATGAAAGAATTGATGATGCTATTGGGATAGTGTGTTGTCCAAAAGTAATACCTGCATATGAAGATTTTGTAGTATAATAACAATAACAACAATAACAATAACGACAACAACAACAATAATAATAAGTAAAAAATAAAAATTGCATTGAACATATCCCACTGTTTCACTCTTACCTTAATCATTAGATGCTCAGAAGCTATCATTCAAATGGCTCACCTATCAAACAAGGGCCCTCTTAAGAAGCTTGCAATTAGTATTTATTTGTCTCCGGTATCTGGTACTCAGAGGTATACTGCTTCTGAATGTGGAGGTTTCATTTACTGGCACCAGCTTCAAACATATGCTATCCTGGGCTCAGTTATCCTCTCTCAGCCACTGGCTGTCCTTGGAATAGTCACAACCTGTCTGCTTAACCTACCTCACAGGGCTCCTCTGAGGATATGGAGGAGGAAGGGGAAATGCACCAGCAGGATAATAGACAAGAGTGATTGATTAATCATGACCAGCAGCCACAAATAGACACATCCTTCATTCATCCATCTAAACCTCATTTAAAGTCATCTCGAGGCTGACATATGCATTATGTGCAATTCCATTATTCTTTTTTTCCCCCTTGAAAAGCAGAAAGCATTTGCTGGGGTTGTGATGGAAAGAGCTGTGATTTAAAGAGCCATACAGGGTTTGTCTTCCTGTGATTTTCAGCACTTCTTGTGTGCAAGTTAATGAGACAGACCTGTGTAGACACTTGACTCATGTATGATTTGTGACTGAGTGAACTATTTAAACAATTGCACGCTGCACAGAGTGATAGTGCAGCAAGTAAGGGTGTACAGCTCTGTTGGGCAGTGTGCAAACTTACATGGGTAGAGAGCTGACTGGGCTGTACCTCATTGTTAGCAAAGGAAAGGGTGAATAGAGTTGCTACCTGCTGAGCAGCTCCAAATGGGTCAAGGCAACAGTTAATCGAAAAACTGATTCCCTATATCCAACTGACAAACAGAAGCCAAATCACTAGCAGAGCATCAGCTTGGCATTCAGAAGGTCCCGGGTTCAATCCCCGGACTCTCCAGCTAAAAAGACCAAGTAGGAGGTGATGTGAAAGACCTCAGCCTGAGATGCTGGAGAGCTGTGAAGAGGGGATGTGGCTCAGTGGTGGAGCCTCTGCTTGACATGCAGAAGGTCCCAGGTTCAATCCCTGGCATATTGAGTTAAAAGGACCAGGCAGGAGGTGATGTGAAAGACCTCTGCCTGAGACCCCAGAGACCCACTGCCAGTCTGGGTAGACAATACTGACTTTGATGGACTCAGGGTCTGATTCAGTATAAGGCAGCTTCATATGTACATCAATGGATGTTGAAATACCCCTAGACTGATATGGTAGAACTGGGTAAAAATAGCTTTCCTAATTCTTCCATAGCACTGACACATAACACTGACACACATGAGCTGAGAGCAAGTTGTCAGGGTTGTTTGAGATTGGATCTAACTAACTAACCAAACATGAAATAGTTTCCTGAAGGAATGGTGGAGTTCCCCTTCTTCTTCCTACCACTGGCCTAAACCAAAAGAGTTTACCCCAATCCTCAGAAGAATGTGTTGCATCTCGCCATATAGACCAGCATTTGTTAACATATGCAAATTGGCTGAGGCGTATGCCAGATGCGCCTTTCACGTTTTAAACTAGAACTTATGAGGAACATATTTTTGAAGAGTGCTTTGTTTTCATGATGCAGGTAATTAGGTATTAGAACATCTGCATTAAATGTAACCATGTGTTTTTTCCCCCTGATAGGATAGCCATCCTTAATATACACTTCTAGCCTGCAGGCTTTAATAGAACCCCTCTACATCTATCAGAGCAAATAATGTACACAAGAAAAATGATTTGTAAATACTCTTAGAGACTTGATTTAGAAGTACAAATGTACAGTCTGGTTAAACATTGCTACAATGCCGGTAATTGATTTCTAAAGTGAAATTTGCTGCAGCTCTAAACTGACTAGAAGTTATGGCTTTTCTGGCCTAAAAAGCCTTCACCACCAACAAAGATCCAAAGACCTACTTTAGATGCACACACAACTTAGATCAATGCTGCTGGATTTTTTTCCCTTTGTTTTAAATAGCAGGCTATCAAGTCATACAGGAGAGTGGTTTTGAAAGACTTTCAGTATGAAGAACATCATGCCATGGGGTGTAGGGGCTGATTATTTGGGAAATACAAGCCATTGCCCCCTTGAACAGCTATAATTAATCACACAGTTCATTGAATTTTGGCCAGTGGGGATTTGGTCAGATGTTCAGTCCCTGAGCTAACCACCTGGTTAAAAAGATTAGGTGATATGAAAGATTGCTGTCCAGAACCTGGAGAGCCATTGCCTGTGAGAGTAGACAGTTGTGACCTTGGTAGAGCAACGGTATGATTTACTGTAAAGTAGCTTGGTGTATTCATGTAGTCATTGATCCCAGAAGCATGGGAGCTGCTATTAGTGACAGGCAACTTCCAGCCCTGACCTGGATGGTCCAGGCTAGCCCAATCTAATCATGTCTCAAAAGCTAAGCAGAGCCAGGCCCTGTTAGTACTTGGATGGGAGACCACCAAGAAAGTCCAGGGTTGCTAGCTACCTAGAGTCAAGCAATGACAAACCACATCTGTTAGTCTCTTGCCTTGAAACCCCTTTGGTGTCACCATAAGTCAGCGGTGACTTGACAGCACTTCCCACCCCCTGAGGTTCTTTCTCAGGTCTCAGTGCTACCACATATGCACAGATGTCCTTTATGGCACTGCTACCTGGGGATGATAGTTTCCTGCACCAGACATGAAAGAGAATAGTTTGGAAATGTTCTTGTGTTTATAAGGTTCTCCCTTGTCTCAAAATGATGCACATAGTTGTTCCTACCTTTTTTAAAAAAGCAGTTCAGTCATTTATGGGCTTCCTTAGTCACTTTCCTGTTATGCTTCAGTCAACATTTTCTACTGGCATCATCTCTATGTCTCCACTTTTTTCTTATGAGTTCCTACTTAGGATCCATTTCCAGTATTCTAGGTTGGCCAAAAGACTTCACTACTCAGCTTTCTATTTGTGAAAGTATATCTAAACTTACCTTGCACTGAGTCTTTCAAGGTCAATATCGTCTACTCTGACTGGCAGCACTTCTCTAGGATTTTAGTTAGAGAGCTTTCATACCACCTGCTACCCAATCCATTTAACTGGAGATGCCAGGATTGAACACAGGACTCTTTTCATGCAGAGCAGATGCTCTACCAAGCCCCTCCCTTATCCATATCATTCTGAAACTCCTCTGAACATATAATATTACAGAGCTGCTATAAGCCACCTTGAGTTCAGTAAGGAATAAAGATGGCTAATGAATGAATGAATGAATGAATGTTAATTTCAATGCCATAAAATGAGCTAATATTGTCCTGGTACTGTTGACTTTCAGCAGCAAGCCCAGTACCTGGCAACCCTGATTCTTCTTATGGGCACTAAAATCAATGTCTTTAACTCATTAGGGAAAGAGAAGAAGTATGGGCTGTTAGCCAATATGTCTAACATGCTGCTAAAAAATAATTTGTTCCATGTTTTATGATTACTGAGTGAACAAATTATTTCAGAGGCTGTTATGAAAGGTACTGCTTGAATGCAAGCAAACCAAAGTGATCAGTTTTTAACCAACACATCTGGATCCAGAATCCAACTTTAACTTTTCCTCTGGGACAAGAGCTTTTCAAAGTAACATATTTGTTTGTCTGGTTTTCTTTCTCTCCAGACAAATTTCTGTGACAATAGATGTAGAACATGCTAAAAATGTCCTTAATATCACAAAACACCAAGATATTCAAATAAATATATAGCCTTCTTTTCCCTGTGGTTTTACTGATGCAAGTGCACATCTGTGAAACTCCATACAAAAGAAATTTGATTACTTTGATGTGCTTTTTTAAAATTGTGCTTATTCATATCTATGGATGTATTGGGTGTGTGTGTGGGGTTAACCTGCAGGAACTGAAAGTTGCAGATTCTTCTTCAGGCCTGCTCATCTTTTACCTAAATTTTCTTTTCAAGCAGGTAATTATTGGACATCACAGTTTTGAACTAGTATGTAAATGTACACCTTTTTTGTTTCTTCCTTTCCCTTTTCACACAACTTTCTCCCCAGTATTTTCAACTGTCTACATTCTTTGTTAATTTTTTTTCACGGTGTTCATTTATTTTACAGCATTTATGCCATTGTTTGGTGTTAACACATGCCATTTTGTTAGATGTTTTGCATCTACAGCATTCCAACAGCATATGCTGTTCACAAAACCATATGACTATTTTAACATCAGTTCTACAGTCAACTGCTGTTGTTTTGGTCATGAACATAATGCCATTCTGATAACATGTCAAAGAAATCCCAGCTTCTGAACTGAACCAGAGTGGAAGAAAAAGAACAGTAATTTTTTATACCCCACTTTGCATTACCTTCAGGGGTGTCGAACTCATTTCTTATGAGGGCCAGATTTGACATAAATTGCACTTTGTTGGGCTGGGCCGTGTGTGTCAGAGTTTATATCTCTGTTACCTGGCATTACGTTTTATAACACACATGGCCCAGCCTGACAAAGTCCAATTTATGTCAAATCTGGCCTTCATAAGAAATGAGTTTAACACCCCTGATTGCAATCACTTTTCTCTTCCTCTCCCCTCAACAGGCACCTTGTGAGGTAGATGGGGCTGACAGTTCTGAGACAACTATGGTCCAAGGTCACCCAGCAGGCTTCATGTGGAGGAGTGGGGAATCAAACCCACTTCTCCAGATTAGAGTCCATTGCTCTTAACCATGCTGGTTCTATAGAGTAGTCATGAAATTCAGGAGAATGTATACTAAAATGATACTTTCTTGCTGTCTTTCTATTTGACTTCAAAGGGAAATAGCAACCAAGAAATTTTTCTATCATCTGAAAACTGGGATACACAGTTATACAAATTGTTTTATTTGTTAAATGTTTAGGAGTGGTTACTGCCAAGACATCATTATACAGGGAAGTATCATCAAAATAGCCAGGAATTAAACCAATATTCTCTTCTCTGTTTTGTATTCTGGATCCATTCATAGATTTCCTCTATCAAAACCCTAAAACTCCAGGGAGCAAAATACTACTTTGTTTGGTAAAGTACAATCAGTAAGCTTGACACTCAAGACTAAGAGAAAATCAAATCTAAGAGATAAAACCATCTGTCACAGTCTGAGGACAAAATTAAAACTTTGCAGAGATATGAATTCATGGCCATTAAGACCAGGAATCCTGTTGTCCCTTTGCTCCATTTGCTCAAATAAGGTACATGATGTTATTGGCTGGGATGGCAATTATTCAGCCAATAGGTGATGGTTGATGGTGGTGGAAAGTGCTGTCAAGTCACATCTCACTCATGACAGCACTGCAGGGTTTTCAAGGCAAGAGACAAAAAATGGTGGCTTGCCATTGCCTGACTGTGTAACAACCCTGGACTTCCCTGGTGGTTTCCCATGCAAGTACTCACCAGGGCTGACCCTGATCAGCATTTGAAACTTGACAAGATTGGGCTAGCCTGGGCCATCCAGGGCAGGGCAGGGGATGGTAAGAAGGGCCTTTAAAAGCAAGCGCCACCTTTCCCATGTTGCATACTGCTAATCCTTCCACCCTTCCATAAGGCATCTCACTGATTGCTTTGGTGCTAAGCAGAAAGTTTGGGGTTTCTGTAAAATTGGCCAGTTATGACCTTCTTTCACCATTCTTCGTGTCCTAGAGGGAGAATAAAAAGGGACAAGTCTTTGACTGGGTAAGCTATGACTAGTTTGGGAGAAACAGGGTGAGTTGCTCAGGATATGTAGGAATCATTGCCAAGCACCATGAGACATCAGGGACAGTGGAGGACTGTTCCTGTAAGAGCTCAACATTCCTAGGGTGCATTGGTGCCAGGCAGCACTAACAAAACCCTAGTTTCTGTACTGCACTTGTGGGAGGCAGATGAACCCTGGCACCTCTTGACACATATTTCATGTCCTGGTAAGGCCAAGGTCAGAAACAGAATGGAGTTGCCCAAATAATGGCAGCCATCATAAGGCTACACAATGCCACTTGCCCTTAAAAATATTTAAAACATTGTAACAAGGATGATATAGATCAAGCATTTAAAGTAAACCAGTTAAACCCATAACTGATTGTCCCTTGACTTCATCTGAGGGAGAGAAATATCCTTTTTTCCTGAAGAAAAAAGAGTATCACTATGGTTATTCATAGCAACCACAAACCCTGCTCAGTCCACACCTGCTTTTTGTGTGTTGTCTATTCTTTCTTTTCAGGAGTTTCTTGTATCTCTATAGTATTAGTGTGTAGTTCTATCTTGCCTGTAGCTACAGTGGGGCAACTCGGGGCCACACCCCCTTAATTATACACCGCGCCCCACAAAACTCTTTCTTTGAACCAATAAAAAAGTTTTATGAAGTTTTTAAGAGTTTAATTTTAGCTGTGCCACCATGCAGCTGCACCCAGGCCTGCCTGCACACACCTGGTGTGCCGCCTTCTCTTCCTGGCGTCAGCTGGCCTCTCTGCCACATTCTCCAGCCATGAACACACCTTCCCCAGCTGGCTAGTGCACCGGTCCCCACCTTCCCCTCTGTCCAACTGATTCCCCAAGCACTCTTCTTGAATCGCCCTCCCAGTAGCCTTCTGACTTGCTTAGTTGAACCACATGACCTGCTTCGCCCTCCCTACATGCCGGTGGCCCTGCAGGAGAACGGCAGGCTGCCCAATTTGTACAAAAACAGTGTTAAGGTGCAGGGGAGGATGGATGGGTGGGACGGTGGTTGGGGGTTATTAGTCAAAATTACTGTTTGAAGATCTGCCGGAAATAACGCATGACTTTTTAAAAGCAACCAATAAGTTCAGTGCTCTTTTGAAGCATCAACAGCCCAGTGTTTTCAGCTGTTAAATTCCATCTGCTGCAAATAATGCATGGTATTTGTTTTTTTAAGCAAACAAAAAGTTCAGCACACTTTTGAAGTTGGGTGAAAACCGGGGGGGGGGGAATCTTTAAAATTTTAAGTGTAAAAAGTTAAAACTTTGCTTGGTGTGATATGTCTGCTGCTCTGCCCCCCCCCCCAAAAAAAAACTTAGTGACTTATCAGCTCACAGCTACTTTAGGCATCAACAGCCTAAGTGTTTTGAGTTGTTAAATTCCATCTTGATTTAAAACATAACAGTTTGCTTGATGTAATTACTGTTTGAAGATCTGCTGCAAATAATGCATGATTTTTTTTTAATGCAACCAAAAAGTTTAGTGCTCTTTTGAAGCTGGGTGAAAAGGGGGGGGGGTGTCTTTAAAACATTAAGTGTAAAAAACTAAAACTTTGCCCCACAAGAAAAAAATGCCCCAGAAGCCCAAAAATTCTGCCTAGGAGCCTGAGTTGTAAAGAAAACCTGGAGTCTTTCTGAGGTAAGCTACCTGCTGCTTCAGGCCCTCCAGTCATTCTGAGAAGAGTCATATAACATCCCTAACAACCACTCTCAATGAAAATACAGAATAATAGCCAATTAATAAAAACACAAACCCTCCGTCCAGTAATTAGTATAAGAAATTCTCATACCCAGAATATTAATGTGTAGTTTTGTAGAAAAGATGGAGTCCTTCTGAGGTAAGCTACCTGCTGCTTCAGGCCCTCCAATCAATCTGAGAAGATTCTGCTTTTTTTCTTCACGTGGAATAGCCCAGTTCTTTAGCTCCCCCCTCCCAGTAAACTCCGGGTTACATGGGGATCCCTACCTCTTCTCCAGACAATGAGGTAAATAAGTCTGAGACATTACATTTCCATCCTCAACAGAGGTACATCCTTCTATGTCCCTTGAACTCTTGAGTAAGACTCTTGACTCTACTTAGGATTGCTGTGATGGTAACTTGCCAGTAAGCTGCTCAGGAACTTGTTCCCAGGCCCAAGCCCTATTGTCTATCAAACTTGCTGTGTTGGTTTTCATGCTTGGAGAGCTATTAATAAAACATCCATGCTTCTGTGCCCAAAAGTTCCCCTCCAATCAAAGGATCTCATGTTGTGGGCATCTGTTGAGTGGTCTTTTGATAGTTCTGAAGAGGCTGCCCTGATCTCACTGCCAAGATCCAACAGTTCCTCTTGGTGTTGTGGGAGATAAGATTAGAGGCCTTCATCCTCCCCGGTTAGAACAAGACCTCAATCTCTCACTGTCTCTCTTTAATCAGGTTCCTATTTTAGCTGCCACAAAACTGTCAACAAAAGAAAATAAGCTTGCCTCCATCTAGGGGTTAAATTGGATTTCTCAGTGTGCAAATGCTCTTCGGTGGAAAAAAAAATCCCACCTGCACCCTCCATCAGGCAAATTACTTCTGACTTTTAATTTATTTCTCCAGGAAATGGAAAGGTATGGCATATCCAAAGTCAATAGGGAATAAAGAATGAGGAGTAATCAGACTCCTCACCAATTCAGAGCTCCCCTTCCCTGTCAGCTTTAATAGGTTCTCCAGCCACACGATTTATAGAATACATGATGTGTCCTTTCTGCTGTGTGTTTTATTTTGGACTGGGCTAGTTAATGATCCCAACAAGTGACAAGTGATGTTTGCTTGATGCTGAGATCTACGGGCACGTGGACTGTGGGCGCAAATGACTTCAGCCTTCATGCAAGGCTACTTCCACATTCAAGGATCAAGAATCGGAGAACTTTCATAGACACACACGGAATAAGAGTACATTTGTGCGTATGTATGTAATATAAAGGGGCATTCTCATCAACAAACAGCAGCACACTTTATCTAGAGTAGCCATGGCCCTGAAATGTCTCCTAAATTCAAAGCAAATTTTGGGATTCTTCCTCAGGCAACATTTTTCTACAGAGGTGCACACTTCTGAGTGTGTGTGTGTGTGTGTGTGTGTGTGTGTGTGTGTGAGAGAGAGAGAGAGAGAGAGAGAGGGAGGGAGGGAGGGAGGGAGGGAGGGATGTCACTGCTTCTACCGAAAGAAAAATGGGAAGTGAATCTGTGTATTCCTCCTCTGGATAAACAACTAAAGAATTCTGAGGGGAACCCAAAGAGTGTTATTAAGACAGATGACATTTCTACATGTAATCTTTGCAAATCCCTAGGAATAAAGTTCCCAGACATGTAGAGCTCTTGTGAGGATGAATCAGATACACAACAAATACACTTTGCAAAGTGAAAAATGCTAATATTTTAGAAGTACATAAGGCCTCATAGTTAAGCTAGGAAATCCTTTTCAGATACCAGGATTTCTTAGCCCATCCTGGTATTACATGTTTCTAGAATGCCCATATATATATATATTGGGGGAGGGGGCACCACTACTTCTGCTGAGAGAAAAATGGGAAATGAATCTGAGTATTCCTCCTCAGGATAAACAAAAGAAGGATTCTGAAGGAAATAAAAAAGTATTGTTAAGACAGATGCCATTTCTGCATGTAATCTTTGCAGATCTCTAAGGATAAAGTTCCCAGACATATAGAGCTCTTGTGAGGATGAATCAGATACCCAACAAATATACTTCGCACAGTAAAAAAAAATGCCAATATTTTAGAAGTACATAAGGCCTCATAGTTAAATTGGGAAATCCTTTTCAGATACCAGGTTTTCGTAGCCCATGTTTTAGGGTATGTTTGTGTGTGTGTGTGTGTGTAGTTGTCAGGATAGTCCCCCCCACAATTGTTGAAGCCAAGGATGCTATTGTCTCAGACCTTGCTAAATCAATTGAGGCACAAGGCAGTGATTGGCTAGGGTGATTGATTGCCCATCCTATGAGGGATGGGCAGTGGAACAGGAATGGCTCTCTACCTCCTCCTCCACATAGACATTTGCTGCTTGCTGTTGACTCACCAACTTTCCCTAGGGCAACATGGGATTAGGGAGGTGTTTCTGAGAAGGAATATCTGGAGTCTCATATGACCAGCCATAACATTCTACTACCCCACATTAACCTGATCTCATCAGCGTTTGGAAGCTAAGTAGGGTCAGCCATGGTTAGTACTCAGATGGAATACCACCAAGGAAGATGAAGGGGGAGGTGCTATGCAGAGGAAGCCAATGGCAAACCACCTACATTCATCTCTTGCCTTGAAAACCCCATGTTCCTGGGGTTGCCATGAGTCGATTGTGACTTGCTGGCACACAATAATTATTTTATGATTGGCCTTCAGGGAACCTTTTTTTTTTTTTTTGGCCTGCTTACAGTTGCCTCAGGAGGTATGGAAAATTAGGCCAGGTTTTGGGATTTCTTAAGCCATAACTAGGCTGCTGGCTGGAATAAGTTGGGTTGTTTGTGGTAGACAGGGAAAACTGATGAGTACCCTAAGGTGAAGTGAAGGACTGTTCCTGCACTGGGCTATCATTGGATCTATGGCAGAAAGGGCTGTTAGGGAAGCTCCCAGGGCTGAATAGCACCAACCAAACCCTTAGCTATCTGTGTGGCATGATGGTGGAGGAGGATGAACCTTGGCATGTTTCTGCACAGTCTGTGTGCGGGTGAGGATAAACAAAACTGGCTAGAAATTGCTAGCCCCATTCAGAACCAAGGTGAGGTTCCCCAAGTGATGATGTCCATCAGTTACCTATCCCACCATACCCTTCAATGAGGCAGGTAGTGTATGATGTAGATTGGCCATTTGTATATACTAGTTAAACCCATGATGCCTGGTGTTATCATTTGGGGAGGGTTCTAGGGACAAAATGTGATATTTGCTTGTAACACCAGAGTTCATGTTCTGAAACAGAATGCGTATCTAAAATCAAAGGAATGAGCTTGGTGCAAAGAAGGACCAGGACATTTAAAATAACCTTTGTTATTTTAACAAACAGCCCAAAGACAGGCAGAAATGTGAAGAAGCTATTACTTTCCATTCTTTGTATTCTCTTTAAGCCATAAAGAAATGAAAACCATCATTGTGAATTTATGCAAACCCATCTTGACACCCACATGTGACCATGAAAATTCTCCAGCATTTTCCAGCGCTTGTACATGTAATCTTTGTACTTTAGTAAAAGTTTTGTAGCAACAGACCACCTGAAATGCTATACACACACACACACACACACACCATAAGTACAATGAGAACCTAATAACGATATAGTGACATACAACCACCTTATGGGTATAGTAGTGAACTAGAACGGAGGACACCCTAGTTCAAATCCCCGTCCATCCATGAAACTCACATTATTAGCTGGGGTCAGTTTCTCTCCCATGGTCTCACTTGCTTTGAAGGGTGATTGCGATGATAAAATGGAGAAAACTTGAGACTCTTTCTTGCCACTCTGAGCTCTTAGGAATGGGGGGATGTGTCAGGTATGCCTGCCACTCTCCCGGGTGGGAGATGGGGCTTACTGAACTGGATGAGATGAGTCCCCTCCTCCCCTGAGCAGCTGCCAGCTGGAATGTATTCCCTCCCCCTTGCTTGCTGGTTTCACGGGAATTATTATCTACTTGCTAGCTTCACAGGGTTGTTATCTCCTTCCAAGGTTACTGGTAGCTTCTCACAGACTTTATGTTTTTAACTTCAATTGCAGGTGCCGTCTCCCCGCTCTTTAGCCTGGGAACTGTATTATGTGGGGTTTTTCTTGGGCAGGGATTCTGGGGGTCTGTATGCAGAAGGCATTTTGAAAGCCTATATCTATTCTAACACGAGTCTTCATTTCCATTACTATCTCAACACGTGTACCCTGAAGAAAATCCCCAATTGTCACGGGCTGGGTGCCAACAGGCCAGGAGTCAAGCAGAAGTCTGGGACAGTCTGAGGTCAAACCAAAACAGGAACCAATTGCCAAGTCCAAAACACTGAGCCAGAAGCAGAGTCAGTCCAAGCCAAGGTCAAAGCGGGAAAACTCACAAGTAAACCAGTCCAAGGAGTCAACAGAGCCGAAGTCAAGCAGGTCCAGAGTCAAAAGCCAGAGGTTCCAGAAACAGGTCCAGTCACAAGTTGAATGGGTGCAGAGCTTAGCCAAGAAGACTAGCTGCTAGCACAAGTTGGTAGTCTCTGTGCTGTGCCTAAATACCCAGCCACTTCCTGTGCTAGTTAGCAGCTGGCAGTGAGGTCCCGGCTCCTACTAAAACTCAGGGCTTAGTGATCTGTGACCACGCAGGCATGCCTCTTTCCTTCTCACAGCTAAGTCTTGCCTGCATTGGGATCTTAGATGTTCCACCTGAGGAGGTGAACCAGGTGGGCTTGAACTTAGCTGTGGTTCAGCTGGTGGTGGTGCTGGGGCAAAAAGCCTGGGAGGTGCTTGCTTGAGCCTCATCTGGCTCAGGTGGAGGCTCCTCTGGAGCTGGGAGCTGATCCTCCACCTCACTTAGATCTACAGAAGGCAGATCCCCAGAGGCACTCATGACACCAATAAAGAAAGTCTTGCTGAAGAACCTTTGTGTGGGGTGAATTCATCCAGGAAGTTTCACAGAGAGTTAGTAATCTCTTTTTCTCTCTGGGAAGATCCCATCGTTCCTGATTGTCAGAAGATGGTGGAGAACCCCCAGTAACCTTGGGGGACATGGTGGTCCCCGTTTCCTCGGAGGAGGAAATTGTACCTCTCCGCACCACCCCCTGGGTGGACTGTCAACCCAGGGACATCAGGTATTCATGGACCCAATTCAGGATGTAATCAACAGAAACTTGGACCCCCTCACGTCAAGGGGGGTCCTTGGGGACAGAGCTGAACAGAGAACTGGGAGAAGGGGCCCAATCCCGTGACTCCCGCCATCCCAAGAGACCTGAGTTTGGGGACTTATGGTCTCATGTGGATTGTTGCATGGAAGTGATGGAGAATTTGCTGCAGTGAGAGATGACCACCTTGCTGGAGGGATTACCCGGGATTGTCCAGAGGGTGGTTGACCCTTAGGCAGGCAGAGGGGGAACCCTGGGAGGTCAAGCGCCGCCAACTCAGATTCCCACGGGCCAGCCCCTTCCAGTGGGACCGCCGACTCCTGTGCCTGCGCAGACCATGCTGGCAGGACCCCTCGTTCCTGTAGATCATCGGCCAGTACCACAAGAACTGTTGGTCGCTACGTTTGATGGGGACCCAGCGAAACTGCAATTTTTTTTTATTATTGAAGCTGGACGCTTCTTACAAACTTGGGACCACCTTTTCCCAAATGAGGGTGACCGAGTGGGATATATCAGTTCCCGATTGCGTGAAGAAGCTGAGGACTGGTACCTGAGCCTCCACAACCCTCCTGGATCAGAACTCGATTGTGTTGAAGACTTCATGTGGGCCTTGCGGAGGCAGTACGAGGACCCGATGAGTGAAGAAAAAGCTCGAAACCAGATGAGGAGGCTCACCCAAGGCCAAAGGTCAGTCCTTGAGTACACAGCCACTTTCAAAAGAATTGCAGCCAGGATAAGAGGGTGGCCTGAAGAAGTGCTGGTGGAAAACTACTGGCAGGGGTTGGATTTAGACTTATACGAGACTGTGCTACGTAATATCAACCCCACCACTTTGGCAGCTTGGATCCGGGCTGCTGAAGAGGCTGAATCACGCTTCACCCTAATAAAGATGCGAGCAGAGACAGAGAGTCCCAAGGGATCGGGACCCTCTACTCAGAAGGCAAAGACAAAGGGACCGTTTAAAGACGTCCATGAACTATGCCTGAAAATGGGGCTGTGCATGCAATGTGGCGAAGCTGGGCACTACACCTCGTCCTGCCCCGCCGCCCCACCGAAAGCGATGCCTTCCACTACTCCTAACCCCCTGAAAGTGATTCAGGGATCTAAGCCGCGGGCCTTACAGCTTGAACCTGCTCCCAAGGAGGACAAAGCGGCAATCGTGGAACTTCCCTCACCGGTGGGAAACGAGAAGGACCTGTGCTGAAAGGCGCAAAGCAACAGGTCCCCGTCTCCTCGGCGCCAAAAATGGTGAGCTCTCCTGCCCCTTTGTTGTATGTTGTTGTGACAGTTGTAGCCCCCCAGACCTGAACTCATATGCAGGTACGGGCCCTAATAGACTCAGGGTGCGCCCGTGACCTCATCAGTCCGATGGTGGTCAATGGTCTGGGAATGGGGGTGAATCCCCTAGAGGAACCTTTACGGTTTACTCAGATGGACCGGTCCGAGATGAAAGAGCCTTGCCTCTTCGAACCTTTGTGTGGGGTGAATTCATCCAGGAAGTCTCACAGGATGCAGTAATAATAAACAAACAGAAAACCAAAAAATCAAAAGAATTGTAATGATTGAAACTAGCAGTACAATTATTAAAGCAGAATAAAACAACACAAAAAGCCTGCCTACACCTAAAAGGCAAAAGCCAGAAATATCTCTAAGCATATGTTATTAGCAAGGTGATAACAACCATTTCTTACTTCATCTTTATGCTCTGGAACCATTGAGTTTCTCTTCAAATGCCAGTAGGTGGCACACTTCTGCATGCCAACCTGAGAAACTTAAGAAAAAAAAAGCACTGCTCCACATGTCACAGTACACATCTCTCCCTCTGGAATTGTTAAGTTCTTGAAGGAACACATTTGATTAGTTCAGTATTCCTCCCCCTGTCACAGCTGTTTCTCGGGGTTGTTTGGTACACTAACTGGTAGGCGCTTGACAGCATCCGAGTTTAATCTCAGCACCACCAGGAAGGCTAATGTTTCAATTGCATATAATTTGTCTGAAATTTCAAAAAGGGAAGAGAAAAGGGAAGCAATTTCCCCTAGTAATCAGATAAGCATAACAGAGAATCCAGGGAACAGAACCCAAAATAAGGACAGATTATCTCCCGGGGTCTATAGCTGCTTTTTCCTGTTCCTTCCACCTTCTATCAGTAGGCAGCTGCCGGAGTACGACATTATGGTATCGATTCTCAGAGAATGTAGTGGATGATGTGCCCAAGTCTCCTTAGGCTGCTCATGGAAATTGTCAGGTGAATGCTAATTGTCTCTCTTTCAAAGTGTACCTTGAAACATTTCCTTTTGTTTTCTTTGAAGAAGGCATGAGCTAAGGGTGGGAGGATACCGCTCTCTAGAGAAATGTTACTTGTCTTATTAAGACACATTTTGCATTCTTCCAGCCGAAATAATGGCAACAACAACAATAATCCTCAAATGCTTGCGTGCACAGGGAATTCCAAATTTCCCTTGAATTATTTTCCTTTAGGTAAATTTCAGAAGCGCAGGAATCTAAATATTGCAGGTAGTCCAAGCATCTTGAACCCTCATTTAGGGAGACACACTTGTAGCTTTCTAGCAAAAAGTGGATTTTCGTTATTCTGTTCCTTTTTTAAGGTTGTCAGAACTGCTGGGCAACTGTCAGAGAACTGGTCTCTTATGCCCCTCTGGAGCCATTTGGGCTCTTTCCAAATCCATACTGATGAGCAAGAAGGAGGAGGAGCATTCGCTGACAATTGCTCCCCTGCGACTTTTTTCCTCTTTGGTGATAGCTGCTCCTGCTCCCAGATAGCGCCATTTCTCAGCTTTCTAGACAAATACAATATTGTGTTTGCCTCTGTTTGTATGAGGCAAGTGAATAAACAGGGGAATAGTGATGGCAGATGTTCCATTAGTAGAACAAGGCATGCCGAAAATCTGGGGTCAGACCCATACTGAAATCTCACCCTGAGATTGTGTCCCTTCTTATTTCCTCTTTAGGTAGAATTCTCTGTTGTGGGTCCCACCTTATGGAATGGCCTGCCTGAAGTGGCCATAAAGGCTTCCAACATAAGAATATAAGAGAAGCCAATATTGGATCAGGCCAATGGCCCATCCAGTCCAACACTTTGTCACACAGTGGCCAGAAATACCATCAGAAGAAGAAGAAGAAGAAGAGATTGGATTTATACCCTGACTTTCACTACCCAAGGGAGTCTCAGAGAAGCTTACAAACTCTTTTCCCTTCCCCTCCCCACAGCAGACACCCTGTGAGGTAGGTGGGGCTGAGAGAGCTCTGAGACAACTGTCCTTGAGAGAACAGCTGGTACAGAGCTATGGCTTGCCAAAGGTCATCCAGCAGGTGCAAGAGGAGGAGTGGAGAATCAAACCCAGTTCTTCCAGATTAGAGTCTGCACACTTAACCACTACACCAAACTGGAAGTCCACCAGTGGGGCCAGGACTAGAAGTCTTCCCACTGTTGCCCTCCCCCCAGCACCAAGAATAGAGATCATCACTTGCCCCAGACTGAGAATTCCTATCTGTACCTTGTGGCTAATAGCCACTGATGGACATCTGCTTCGTATGTTTATCCAATTCCCTCTTGAAGCCATCCATGCTTGTAGCCACCACCTCTCTTGTAGCAGTGAATTCCATGCATTAATCACTCTTTGGGTGAAGAAGTACTTCCTTTAATCCATTCTAACTAGACTGCTCAACAAGTACATGGAGTGCCCATGAGTTCTTGTATTGTGAGAAAGGGAGAAAAGTAAATTTCTCAACCTGTTCTATCCCATGCATAATCTTGCAAACCTCTATCAAGTCACCCCTCGTCATTTATCCAAGCTAAAGAGCCCCAAGCACTTTAACCTTTCTTCATAGGGAAAGTGTTCCAAACCTTTTATCATTCTAGTTGCCCTTTTCTGCACTCTTTCCAATGCTATAATATCCTTTCTGAGGTGTGGTGACCAGAACTGTACACAGTATTCCAAATGAGATTGCACCATTGATTTATACAGGGGCATTATGATGCTAGCTGATTTGTTTTCAGTTCCCTTCCTAATAATCCCCAGCATAGCGTTGGCCTTTTTTATTGCAGTCGCACACTGTCTCAATATTTTCAGCGAGTTATCTACTATGACTCCGAGACTGACAGTTCAAACCCCATCAACATGTATGTATAGTTCGGATTTTTGGCTCCAATGTGCATCATTTTGCACTTGGCCACACTGAACCCCATTTGCCACAATGACGCCCACTCACCCTTCCTCGACAGATCCCTTTGGAGTGCCTCACAGTCCTCCCTGGTTCTCACCATCCTGAACAATTTAGTGTCATCTGCAAATTTAGTCACTTCACAGCTTACTCCCAACTCCAAATCATTAATGAACAAGTTAAAAAGCATTGGACCCAGTACTGAGCCCTAAAATACCCCACTGCTTACCACCCTCCGCTGTGAAAATTGCCTATTTTTACTCTCTCTCTGTTTCCTATTAATTAGCCAGTTTTTGATCCACCAGAGGACTTGTCCTTGCCCCACAAGAGAGCTTATCCCACTCTCATGGCTTTCCACAAATGATGCAAACGTGAATTATTCAAGAAGGCTTTTATATGCAGGCAATAGTGTTGCACTGTACTAAATGATTCGCAAAGTTACTTAGAAAAATTATTAGGGACTGTGGTCTATATTGCTGTGCTGAAACTGGGAACCTGCTATGGAATTTTGCATCATTTACTGTGTATAATTACATCCCTAAAGCAATTGTCTGATTGTATCCAGGTTAGGCATGCTGTGAACTTTGACGTGAACATGCACATGATCGCCAGGCACACTCAGCTTGCTTGACTTCCTTGATCAGATGCAACATGGGCTCTTGTTCAGAGTGACTTGATCGTGAAGCTGAAGTTTCTGTTGAACATGTCATTTGTTGTCATTCCAGTTGTCAACCTCTGAACTGTTTACCCTGGTAGGCATTTTCATTGGTATTCAATCACCATTATGCTATTTCTACCCCTAGTTGGGGTCAAGGCTTAATGGCATACATTGGCTCAAACTGGGGTGAAAACAGAGATAATACCTCTGCCAGTGTCAGTAAACATAGAAGGAAAGTGGATTCATGTTCATAAGAACAGACACCAAAACAGAGAATGACACCACAATGGTAAGTCTCAGTTCAACTTGATCGTTTTAACTATGTGCCCTTTACGATTGCAGGTAGTGGCACATGAAAAGCACCATAACCATGTGAGAAGGCAGCATAGTCACTCAAAGAGGAGAAATCTGAACAGCTTACAAAACAGTCAGCTCCTCCGTTCCAAACTGGCAGGTGCTCAAACTCACCTAATCAACATCCTTTTTTGTACATCATCTAAATGATGTGCAAACGCACTCCTATATCACACAAAAAGCAGCACAGATACAATCATGCATACACTCATACCAGGATTTCTATTTTGCCAATGTTATCAACAAGCTCATGAAAAAAAAAACCTTGGGAAATTGTCTCTTTCCTTCTGAAAACCAAAAATATTCCACCAAACCAGAACCCTTCAATTTGCCTCAGCCTTTCACTCAAGATGAAATTCATAGGCAACTGTCATTGTAATCCAACCCTTGAGGTACACCAAGAAAAGAACTCCTTTGTTCTATTCTGGTTTTTTTCTTCCTAAAGGGCATCACCAGCATCTTCTCCACAACTCCCTCTCTGCCAGCTGCTAATCTGTTTTATTCCCACTGTTTAGAAACGGCTCCCTCTCCTCTTCCAGAGAGGCCTCTTGCTATTCTCTCGGGAGGTGCTACTTCTGAAAGTGCTGATTCGACTCAGCAGGGTAAAGTTGGGCTGGTGGCTGATGTCAGAAATGTCTTTGGCATGACAGCTGTGCCTATGTCCAAGCAGATTCACCCGTAGTTTGTGTTATCCACTTACGATGGCAAAACTGGAAGTTAAATCACCAAGCTTCACTATTCAAAATCCCCACAATGAAAGTGAGCAGGGATTGCTCACTTTCCTTTGTTGCTTCCTTTCCTCTGCCTTGTTGTTACTGGAAAATATACCTTATCAGCATCAGGTTCAGACTTTCAGATGTATAAGCAAGATACAACAGGAAGTGGGGGGGGGGGACACTGAACAGTTCTAAGAGAGAATGATAGACTGGGATCCGGGAGACCTACATCCGGGAGACCTACATCCTTTCTGCATTCCCAATTTTCTCAGACCGATTTCCCACATTTTGACCAGCAGTTTTGCCCAATTTCCCCCACATCTTCTCAATCCTGAAAAAACAGGATCGACTAGAAGCAGGGGAAATCGGGCAAAGCTGTGGGTCAAAATGTGACCGCACAGCAAATAATGGGAAATCAGTGCATACAATCAGGGGAAAGGGCAAAGTGAGGGCAGAGCAGCGGCTTGTGGGAAATCGGTCTCAGTGTTTAAGTCGAGGCAATTTAAGTCCACAGCGAAAAAGCATCCAAATAATCCAGAACAACAGCAGGCTGAAACCGGGCTGACCACTGAAGGGAGGTAATGAAATGCAGAATTGGGGGTGGGGGGGAATAAAAAGAAGGTTGAATTCGATTTTAATGCAGAATTACTTGGAGGACATGGTGACCATGGATTAAAAGACTGCAGAAAAGCCTCCAGCTTTGAATCCCCACTTCTTCACGCAAGTCCACTGGATGATCTTGGCCCAATCACTCGCTCTGCCTAACTTACCTCACAGGGTTGCTGTTATGAGCACAATGTTGTAAAATGCTTTGGGGGCCCACTGGGGAGGGAAAATGGGCATAAAGATCTAAATGCTTGGTATATGCTTTAATTTGTTCAGTCAGTTTTTGCAGTTGAATGCCGAGTAGCAACGTCCAACTAAGTGGCCTGTGGAGAAGGGGAAGGTGGAACTTGGACATTCATGCATGAAACACTGCAAATGGCATTGTCCTCTGCTCTTGTGTCTTAATATTTGAAAATTACTTTAATGAGCAGGGTCAAATTCCTTGCAAACTGTCATTAAAAAAAATTGGATCCCTGCTCACAATAAGCAAGCAAAAGGGGAGCTAAACTGGAAGCTGTTCAAGCATTTCATCTTGCATTCTTCTTATTGGCGATATCTTTATAGCAAAGTTGCATAGCAGAGAAAGCCTAAGTGGAAGGCAAATAAACACAGAAGGCAAATATATGACAGGAAACGATCAGATTTACTTTTCCATCCATTGAAGTAGAGGAACATAAAAGCTTAATCTAAATGATACTTCCCCCCCCCCCCAAAAAAAAATAGTTTTTAAAAATTGTTTTCCTTGCCTAGCATTGGGTGAATGCAAGTATGATTCATTTAGGAGAGTTTGATCAGTTCAGACAAGTATGACTTTGCCTAGTATTGCCTCTTGCAGGAGAGACCCACAGTGAAGTCTTGCAAGACCATGAGGAACAGGGGAGAAGCCAACAGGACAGGAAGAAAAGTTGTCAGAGGAACTTCCAGCTTAGACAAAGGAAGGCATCCCCTTCCAGAAGAATCTCTCTCTCTCTCTCTTCCTCTCTCTCTCTCCCCCACACAAAATCTGGTTCCTTTTCAGAAAGAAGTGTAGTGCCCCAAGTACCGAAGCATGCTGGATCACCTTTACTGCAACCCATCAAATCATCTATCTCCTTTTTATCATACTGCTCCACCATGGAGTTGAGGATGGTTTTCCTTTTCTCGTTTTATTATAGTTAGAACCCTGAGAAGTCGGATAGGCTAAAAGAGACTGTTCCAAATTCTACAGTAAGCGGTATGGCAGAATGAGGATTCTCAGGCCCAGGCCCGTAGCCACCGGGGGGCCATGAGCGTGACGCCCCCTCCCAAATGTGCCCTGCACCCTCCCCAAACAGCTGTGCTTCCCCCCTCCCCATCTCTACAATGTTCCCACCTGGCTTGCCAGGGGAGGGGAAGCATGTCTCTGCCCATGCTCAGCTTGCTGCCAGCATGCTTGTAATTCACTGGCATCAACCGGTAGAGAAGAATCTACTAAGGCATTTGGTGGACTTTTGCAGCACAGAACAGTTTCCTGGAGAACACACTCCAACTCATGTTTGGAGCCAGTTTGGTGTAATGGTTAAGTGCGCAGACTCTAGTCTGGGAGAACCAGGTTTGATTCCCCACTCCTCCATACGCAGCTGCTGGATGACCTTGGGCAAGCCATAGTTCTGTCAGAACTGTCCTTGAAAGAGCAGTTCTCTCAGAGCTCTCTCAGCCCCACCTACCTCACAGGGTGTCTGTTTTGGGGAGGGGAAGGGAAAGGAGTTTGTAAGCCACTCTGAGACTACAAGTGAAGGGTGGAGTATAAATCCAATCTCTTCTTCTTCATCATGTTCAAGCTGCAATGCACCAGCTGGAAGTTTGGAAGGAAGCTAAGCAAAGGCTCCTACTGCTTGGTGTTTGAATGCAGACCCTTCCTTTCACAGACACTCCTTCTTGCTCCACCCCAGACTCGCATCACGCCTCTGGGCTTGGCCCTGCCTCCGGAAACCAGAGAGGAGCTATTGCAGGAGGTGAGTTGGGCTTTGCTAAATGTCGAGTGGGAGGAAAGAGGTGCCCCCACAGGTAAGAGCTGGGCTGTGAGTTTTTTGATTCCCTGTGTTTGAAACCTTGCCAGCATTAAGCCTGAGTGCTTTTAAACTGCAGACATCTTTGGCATTTTAAGTTTAAAACTACTGTTGAGCAGAAGAGCTAAAATTAAGAGAAAGTGACTTTTTCATCCTTCTCCCCCCCCCTTCCACTTTTATTCTGTCCTCCGTGCTTTTTCAACTGTCAGTCTTAACCATCCCAAATGAAAGTCCCCACCATCTTGACTCAGGAGGGACTGCCAAATTTTGTAAGAGCCGGGCTGCTTTGGGAGGTGTTGACTTCCAGGTGGGGCCTGGAGATCTCCTGGAGTGACAGCTGATCTCTAGCCTAGATATCCATTCCCCTGGAGGAAGCAGCTACTTTGGAGGGTGGACTCTGTAGCATTATACCCAACTGAAGTCCCTCTCCTCCCCAAATCCTCCCCTCCCCAGTTGGCATCACCAGAATTTTCCCACCCAGAGTTGGCAACTCTACTTCTACAGAGACATATGAGGTTATTTTATTCAGCTATCTCTCCTTTGTATGGGCAGCCAAAGCAGCTTGCAACCTCATTCTCTCCTCCTCTATATTTCCCTAACAACAACCCTGTGATGTAGTCAGCTCCAGTGTACTAAACTGCCCCCTTGTTGACCCCTTAAGAAAAATTTTCTGGCTATGGGCCTGCTCTTGCCCCACATGTTTGGGTCTGCACATCCTTGCAGCCAAATAGGGTTGTCATCCCCTGCCTCCACCGGGGGATCTTCTGCTGCCAGGCCCTGCCTCCAGCTGCCGATCAGCTGATTGGGGGGGGGCTTACCAGGAGAGGGTGGGAGGCCTAGGCTATGTTGCCAGCAATGTGGTGATGTCACTTCTGGCATTAACTGGATGTGACATCATGTCAGTGACATCACAGCAACACTCTGGTATTTGACAAAAAACTCAATGGTAGAAGCCATTTTTATAATAGAGTTTTTGCCCAAATACCCAAACATCATGGTGACAGCACAGCATGATGACGTCACTTCCGCTACACACTGGAAGTGACATTGTCACATCACTGGTCATGTAGCCTGGGCCTCCCTCCCTTCCACTCCTGGTAAGTCCCCCCATCCCACACTGGTTGCCGGAAGGGGCCTGGCAACCCTACTACCAAATCAGCAGTTTACCACTTCTCCTTCCCACTCTGAATGCTTGTAATGCTGCTAATTAAACATCTTGTATCCTTTCCTATTTTTTATAGCTTAGATATATCTTCTGATGGCCTAATTGTAACAAAGGTGGAATACTGTTGCACTTACGTTGTTTACTTTTAAGCATTATGTACAAAAGTGTGTTTTTATTTTTATAGAAAAAAATAAAAAATAAAAAGAAACCAGCAAAAAAGAAGGTGGAATACTGGACAAAGTTATAGCAGATGCACACATTTGGAGAAGGGAGGGAAATGTGTAATATTGTGGGACAAAGCAAAATAAAGGAACATCTGGCAACATAAAATTATGGCAGCATCTGCATATATCCACAGTACAATGTTGATATGAATTGCTAACAATAAAGTTCTACATTACTTGTTCTCTGCATGAATATGTCTTAACAGACCAGTGCAGGTTTTTTTTTCTCTTTTTCATATTAAATAATGGACTTTGCAAGGATGAAACTGAAATAAGGAGGACTTTCCATGTTGATTCTGTTCTTTTCCCCAGTGGGACCCAAAGTAACTTAGAACATCATTCTCCCCTCCTCCTGTTTTCATCCTCACATCAACAGGTGGCTGTCAGGTATAGACTGGCTATTTCTATCCTGCTTCTCCCAATGAATGCCACGTGGATTTATAGAGACAGAAAGCTCAGTCTGGACTGCCCTAAGAGGTCTTCCTTGTGTTGTTTCAGTTATTATTTGTGCCTGTATATACTCCAGAGTTGGAACATGGGAACACTTTCATCCCACCCGTTTAGTCTCTCTTCACTAGCTAGTGAATCAGAAAGAGTGCTGCTTTTGCTAACTTCCCTGGGAACCCAAAAGAATTGCTTATATGAATTAAGCATTGGCAGCTGGTTAGATGCTTCCTTCATCTTTTACAGAGAGTCAGAAAGACTATTCCCATGAGTCTGCAATACCCTAAGGCTCCACCTCACTAGGTTGCTTGATCCAGACATGAAGGATTTCCAAAGGCTGCCATAGCACAAGTCTGTATGGAGATATATATATATATATATATTACACACACACACACACACACACACACTTTCTGTGTACCTAGGGATTTCCACCATTCCTTTGTTTTACTGTTCCAGAATTTTATTCCCCATTGTGTTGCACTGTTGTTAGCCAAATTGTCTTGATTTCTCAATAATATGGGGAAATTATAGCTTATTAATAATATGGCAGTAGGCAAAAGGGGTCACCACCACTATATACAGAGGTCCCACCTCTCTGTATAGTTCTGGTCGCCACATCTCAAAAAAGATATTACAGCATTGGGGAAAGTGCAGAAAAGGGCAACTAGAATAATGAAAGGGTTGGAACACTTTCCCTATGAAGGAAGGCTGAAGCACTTGGGGCTCTTTAGCTTGGAGAAATAATGGCTGAGGGGTGACATGATCGAGGTTTATAAGATTATGCATGGGATAGAGCAGGTAGAGAAAGAAGTACTTTTCTCCCTTTCTCACAATACAAGAACTCATGGGCACTCCATGAAATTGCTGAGCAGTCGGGTTAGAACAGATAAAATGAAGTACTTGTTCACTGAAAGAGTGATTAACACATGGAATTCACTGCCACAGGAGGTGGTGGTGGCTACAAGCATGGACAGCTTCAAGAGGGAATTAGATAAACTTATGGAGCAGAGGTCCATCAGTGGCTATTAGCCACAAAGTATAGATAGGAACTCTCAGTCTGGGGCAAGTGATGCTCTGTATTCTTGGTGCTTGTCGAGGGGGCAACAGAGGGAGGGCTTCTAGTGTCCTGCCCCCACTGCTGGACCTCCTGAAGGCACCTGGTGTTTCTGGCCACTGTGTGACAGAGTGTTGGACTGGATGGGCCACTGGTCTGATCCAACATTGGCTTCTTTTATGTTCTTAAGACATTTGCATTAGCAGGAATATCGTTGGTATCCATTGAAGGCAATAATTACCTGTCCAGAGAGATGTTGAGTTCCCGCTGGAAAAATAAGGGGAGGCTATGAGGGGATTAGGGATTGTGTGGAGACTCTGGCTGTGCAACCAAGAACTGTGGAGGTAGGGTAGGGTAGGGTAAGAGGTAGTAGAAGCTAGAGAGCAAACACATTGCTGGGTGTCCTCTTTTATTAGGGGGCTCTGGAGGAGGGCTTGACTGGACACCTCCCTTGAGACCACCCCTTCATGGTCCACCCCAAAAGTCCTGTCCACAAGAGGGAGGGGGCTTAAGGGGTTGGGCAGTGTTACACTCTGCCTGGATTGTGACAGAGATACCTGGAAGGTTGGAATGACTTATCAGCCAGCTCTATTGTGGTGTTGATGAGCTTATTGCTCTTAGAGCTACAGAACTGGTTTCTGGCTGGCCAAGTCCATTGTCTACAGAAGGCGGGAAAGAGTTCATTTGTCCCTTCATAGCAAAGAAGGTTGGGGGGGGAGGTTTGCCTGTATGATGAAGAAGAGCTTCGCTAATGGCGTATGGAAGCACATGTTCAAACCACAATGGTGAGTGGCTGTTTCTGTGTGAGTATTTGTGTTAAGGGATGTCTCTGGGAGCTGGTGACCCCAGGAACCACTGGCACATCATCTCAGGCATTGGCTGGCATGTGTGTACAGCTGGCACCATGATCTGGTCACATTGCCTCTCAGTCCCTCTTACACATTCAGCAACAGCCTATTATTAATACTTATGGACTTTATGTCCATAAGAGTACATAAGCACCTTGCAGGGCAACATTGTGTTGTTGTACTTTCTTAATGCTGGTTGAACTAGAACCATTTTTAAAATTAATTCTGGAATTGGAGTACATTTAGTTTGCCACATCCTTAACTTCCTTCATTTCATATGTATCTTCTCTACATTATTCATGTCTACTTGGTCATCATCTCAAAAAGCCTTTGTGTGGCATTTACTGATCCACACACATCCCAAAAAAGTTTTTGTTTTGTGTTTTTGAGAAGTATGCAGGTCGATAGGTGGACATAAATAAAATACTACACCAAAGAATTCCTATGGGCAAACACATCATCACCCCCCACAAATTATTATAGGAACTGAACATGCACACTTTATGTCAGCTTTCAGTTCAGTTCAGTTAAACTATATCTTTCCCCTGGTTAAGGCATTTCTGTACATTGATACATATGCTGGCATCAATATTTTTTATGTGTGGTGTTTTGCTTGTGCATACTTTTACTTTTGTGCATTGGTAAAACACATTCTTGAAACATCAAGATGTGTCTTTCATCATGTGTACATTGCAGTGCAAACAGAGTTATATATTCTAAGTCAATAGGCTTAGAAGTCAATAGGCTTAGAAGGCTGCAAGTCTGCTGAGGATTGCACGGTGAGAGAAAGACGCAAATTAACTAAAGGCTTTGAAAGCTGGGCTGAGTTGAACAGGGACACTAGCAACAGAGGGACAGACAGACAGATAGATGGATTCCCCCACGGCATGACTGATACAGTGGAGCAGGGGTCTCCAACAATTTTGAGTCTGCAGGCACCTTTCGAGAGAGAGTGGAGAGCTCTCCACAAAATGGCTGCCACAGCAGGTGGAGCCAGAAGGAATACCTCACACCTCCTCAAAAGACGAAAAGCCTGAAGGAGAAAGGGATCCACATATTAAGGAAATACCAAGCACTTACCAGTCCTCCTGGTCCTCAAGTGACCACCCTTTTATTGAATAAGGGCAGCCAATAACAAGCCTTTATAATGGCCCCACCCACTTGGCAGGCACTAAGGGAGATACTGGTGTGTACCATATTGGGAAACCCCATGAAGAAGGATTCCTAATCTAGCAATTCCACTTCAGGAATGAGAAATACCCATCTCCAGGTTTTGTGTGTGTTTAAATCAAGTAAGAGGTGAAGTGAAAGACCTCTGCTGAGAGAGCTGCTTCACATCAGAGTAGACAATCCTGACTTCTTTAAGCCATTGCTCTGACTCCACACAAGCTAACTTCATGGGTTCATATATACATGAAGTTTCTTGAGAAAGCCAAATGTCTGAGGAATGTTAAGGTTTCAGGACCTACAGAACCCTCTAAAGAAATTATAATGGTTTGGTCAAGCTTTGGGGGCTTCTGTGGACACAGCTAGGATGTTTTGCCTCTAAACTGAGACTGAGTTTTGGGTCAGAACGTCTTTAGTAAAGATACTCACACCCCTCTAGAATAAAGTAACATCACTGACAGGGCACCCGAGTCCTTTTTGTTCCACCTCTCTCTGCTTCTCAATTCCTTGTGGGTTCTATATCAAAGGAAATGTGCTCAGTTTACTTCTGACTTAGCACACTCTACCAACTGTGTTTGCTTCTTACTAGAAAAGAATCCCTTCTGTACGGCAGTATCTCTCCATTCGGTGGCCACTGTACAGTCTCATTTAAACACATACACACTCACACACGGAAACGGAGGAAGCTTTTTCAAAGGCACGATCTGTCTTCATTTGTAACAAAAGCTTCCCCAGAGCTACCTGGGGCATCCATTTACTGTTTGCAATGCAACCTTACAGTCACCCTTGGAAGCAAGTCAAAAGTTAGTGGCAAGCCAAGGGACTGCAAACATTAGTTACAGTGACAGCCTAAATGTAATATAATTCCTGTAATATACACAGTTAGTTGTGAGTCCAATTTCAAATGTCCTGCCTTGCTGTTGAAGAAATCCATGCTGTTATTGTAATGAGCACGCTGGCTTGCTGCTGTTCTACTTCTTAGTTTTATGTTCGGGATCAATTGGCTGGTTGTTTTAAGCTTTATAAAAAAAGGTGTGGGAAGCATTCCACAGAAGTCGGACACCTGTTTCCTGTTATTGCCTGCTATTGTGAGGACAGAGGTCCCAGAATGCATGCAAGACACAGACAACGTAGCAGTGAGCTGGACAGCCCAGGCTAGCCTGTTCTTGTCAGATCTTATAAGCTAAGACCCTGGTAAGTAGTTGGATGGGAGACCACCAAGGAAGAAATGGTTTGATTTACAGAGGCATCTCTTGACTTGAAATCACATTAGAGGCATGGTTATCTCGCTGTCTTCCCTCCCTCGCAAACCCTATTTTCCCTTGGTTCCTTCTTTAATGTTGAACAGCCCCTATATCTACTTTCCTCTTATTTGTTGGTCTATGACTGTCCTACCCTGTCATGTTATTGTATAATTTGATGCTGGTCCAGCCAAGGGACTTGAGGGAAGAGACAAAATCACCTGCTAATATTCTACCCCTGTAATTGCACATGAGAGACTTTTGAAAGTTCAAAAATGAATGAAAATATTTTATTTAACTTGGAAGGGAAAAGGCCAGGGGGAATCAGAGTAGGGTGTATGAAGTGAACCGATAATAAAAACTGAGGTAACTATGTAACCATGCTAAATCCAGCTAATATGTTGCCAACAAGTAAGTGTTTTTGCTTTTCAACAGGGTCTTTGAAACTTTGACGAAAGAGGCTTTCTTTTCAGTTTCTGCTTTAACTTGCAAGCATAGGTTTCTGAGTTTCATTGACACTTCATGTTCAGGAGGCAGGAACGTACAACAAAGTCCCCCAAATCCTTCAATCTATATCTATATCTATATCTATATCCACACACCAGGGAACATACCTCTTTCAAGAGCTATCTCCCTCTCACTGGGCAGGGATTACTTCTCTTAACTAAAAGCAATTTCCCTTTTTGGCTTGAATGGGAATCTTTGTTGACCACCCACTTCTTCTGCCACTTTCCCAGTCCACAGCCAGGGCTAAACTGTCTCTTCTTCCCAGTCCACAGTCAGGGCTGCCACTTTCCTAGTCTACAGTCAGGGCTAAACTGTCTCTCCCAACTGTCCTTTCTTAACTGAAGCTCTCCACAGAATTCTGTTTGAACAGCCTGTCTCTGAAAGGTTGTCTGATTCTGTGAGGCATTAACCCTTGACAGCCCACCACAAGAGGGGGTTCTTGTGTAGCTGAAAAGAACTGCAATTTAACCACTCTTGAACACTTCAGCTAAAGCAATAATTTATTCCTGGTTCAGGGTCCTTTCCTGCTGTTGCATGAGTTTTGGATTCTTTCCCAGGTCTGCTTGCAAGCCTTCAGTGAGACAGGAATGGCTAAACAAAAATGCTTTCTGGCCCCCTGAAGTGTTAGAATAATGGGCACGTCAGCAAATTACTGGCAAGGATTCATTGCTGTGGATTGGAAAACGCAGTTTGACGACTGAACTTTCCATTATTATTGAGATGTTAAGTAATATTTATTGCCTAGCCTACTATCAGCGAGGTTTTATGACAAAAAACATTTCCCCTGGATGTGTTCTGATTGTACGGCGGGCTGTAAAGCATCTATATAGAGAGCTTGGGGTTTAATGTGAGGCAGGTCTCCTGGGAACTTAGCTAACTGAGATACTTCTTTAGATAATCAGAGCACCATGGTTGACATATATGAAGGAATGACAGAGTGCCTTAGGGCATGTGCCAAGTGTATTTTTACACCTTCAAGGCCTAAATATCTACATCTTATGTGGTGGTGGAGGAAGGTGCTGTCATGTCAAAGCTGACTAATGGTGATCCTATAGGAATTTCAAGGCCAGAGACATTCAGAGAATCATAGAGCTGGAAGGGGCCATACACACCATGGGGTCCAGCCTCCTGCTCAGTGCAGGATCAGCCTAAGGTATCCCTGACAACAAGTGTTCATCCAGCTGCTGCTTGAAGACTGCCAGTGAGGGGGAGCTCACCACCTTCCTGGGCAGTTGATTCTACTGCTGAACTACTCTTATTGTAAATGTGTTTTTTTAAAAAAACAAACAAACAAAAAAAAACCCTAACATCCAGCTATCTTTTTGTCTGTAATTTTTGTCTGTCATTGCCTGTCTCTGCATGGCAACCATGGAATTCTTTGGTGGTCTCTCATCCAAGTGCTAACCAGGACCAGCCCTGCTTAGCTTCATGACAGCACATAATATATGATGTTCTATAATTATGCCCCCCCCCAAATTCTTTAAAGAGAATGGAGGCAGAAACTGTGGAATGGTGTTTTGTTCTTCTTCCAGGTCAAATATACCCTCCCTACATTGCTCTCCTAACTTCCCTATTGCTCTCCTAACTTGCTTGGGGAAGGTTGATATTGAGCTGGAAAATGACAGAAAGGAAAGAATTAGTCAGCCTCCCTTTTCAGCTTGGAGTTGGTGCTGCAGAGTAGCAAAGAGAAGTGTTGGTTTCTATACCCCGCTTTTCATGACCTGAATGAGTCTCAATACCTGGACCAACTGGGCGAGGGAGAGCATATTAAGGAGCATCAGAGAGATGCTGTTCTATATGCTCTATAGGCGGGATCAGAGGACCAGGTGAGAGGCCTTTAGCTCGGGCCTGCCTGGGACCAATTACCATTTTTCTCCTCTTTCTCAGACTCCTTCCATCAGCCATCATTCTACCTGTCTGCATCAGCAAGGACCGCCGCTCATGGATCCTGCCTGGGCCGAGCCACCAGTTGCCTCCTAGAACAATCTCCTGCAGCTCCTGTTCCATCAGATCACGATGGACAAATGATACAGTTATTTACAATGTAGAGCCTGGAGATATTTCAGAGATTCATCTCCAGTCTGGTCTTTTTCTTTTTTTTTCAGTCCCCAGATGGCCACACATGAACTGTCTGTTTTTTAAAACAAAGGGAACTGATACCCTCTGCTTAGTTTGTAAAGAAGAGGGTCTGTTGACTTAAGGTAGCCAACAGGCCTGGAGGGGGAAAAATGCCTTGTCCCTTTAGTAGAGGTGTGGGAATGAGTAGCTGTAGCATTCTCAGCCTTCAGGTGGGGCCTGGAGTTCTCCTGGAATTACCACTACTCTGCAGATGACACAGATGGTTTTCCCTGGGAGAAGATTAGGGTTGCCAGGTCCCTCCTGGCAACCAGTGGAGGATTGGGGAGGGGCTTGGCACAGGAAGTGACATTATCACTTTGTGATGCTTCTGCAACACTCTGGTATTTGCTAAACAATAGGGACCCCAAGCATATGAAATGTACAAAGATTAAAAATGCAAGGGTAGACCATCAAAGCATTCACAAATTTCACAAGTTACTGTTACACATTCTTCCTCAGTTGTACAGCTGAAAAATAGAACCTGATTTCCACGATAATCTAGGCACAGCTCATATCTCAAATGGTTTTGGAATTGTGATCACTAATTCTACTAATTGTTTTACTGTGATTATGTTGCAATAGACTATTGTCTAATGGTAACATGAAATTTGTGAATGCTTTGATGGTCTACCCTTGCGTTTTTCATCTTTGTACACTCTGGTATTTGGGCAAAAATTCTACGGTAAAAATGGCTTTCGCAATAGTGTTTCCCCCCTAAATATCAGAGTGTTGCCTGGATGTCACTGGCATGATGGTGTCACTTCCTGTACAATGTCTGGGCCCTTTTCTTTCTCCTAGTAAGTGCCCCCTGCCTGCTTGCTGATTGGAGGGCAGAGTCTGGCAGTGGGGGATCTTGGCCTCCACCAGGGGTTCTGGCAACCCTAAAGAAAATGGCTGCTTCAGAGCATGAACTCTGTGGTATTATACTTTGCTGAGGTCCCTCCTCCCCTCAAACTCTACCCTTACCAGGCTTCCCCCCCAAAAAAAATTATCCAGGAGTTTCCTAACTCCACCGTACATCAGTACCCCCTGGAGAATATGACAGCTTTTGAGAGTGAACTCTGTTGCATCATATCCCTGCCGAACATCCTCTCCTCTCCTCCCCACCCCAAACTCTGCTCTCCCCAGACGCAGCTTCCAAATCTCCAGGAATTTCCCAACCCAGAGTTGGCAAACCTAGCATGGCAGTAAATAACTTCACCTCTTAAATAGCATTCCATTAAGCTCCTATTAAAGGGACAGGGCATGTTGGCAGTTGGCAATCCCCACTGGACTGCATTTCTTTTCTAGTATTTCTCCACAGCTCCTAAGCCTATAAAAAAGTTTCAGAGCAGAACTCCAAGACTTTAAATAATGGCTGGAAGAATACTGAACAAAGGGGAAATAACATCCCACTGCAATAATCATCTCGTTCTTGTGCTGGAAATTGGGACTTTGGAGATTGCTAAGGGTAATTGCAAGAGAGAGAGAGAGAGAGAGAGAAGCACAGAACTGCCTTTCCCATTCTCCTGTTCTTATCCAGCTTCCATCACAACTGAGCAATACAAAGGAGTCAATGGCATGCAACTGTTAAAACAATATCTTGGACTTCAGCCAAACAGTAGTTTTCATATAGGAGTCTAGTAGCTCTGAGTGGAACAACTACAACGAAAACAACAAAGGCTACTCTACAAACTTGTATAAACAGCATTCAGCCTAGAGAGCTTTTGAAGTGCTCATATTCAAAGAGCATCTGTAAAGTACCTGATAGGTTAGAGAAGGATGTAACAAAACACACTGGTGGTAACAGATTGTCTCAGGTGGCTGCAAGGGGAGCATGGTGGGGTTCAGGGGATATTTTTAGGAGAATGCAAACATTTGAGAGCCTGGGTCAGAGCAACAAGCTATGTCCCCAGCCTATCTGACACATTTTTGTTTGACATACGCAGAGGTCCTATGCACATATAAATGTGCATCCATCAGGGTTTCTTCCTGCAAAAGATAGAGAATAGTGTGTAAAAGCTTCCCGGTTCAGTCCCACAAATGGAGGAGACCTACCACTCTGGAGGTAGGTCTCCTACTACATGCTGGATATTCACAATTGTGAGCATTCCTTATGCCTGCTGCTGCTAAGTAGGGCGGCAAGGAGGAAATATTAGGGGGAAATCACTATAGCTCCAATGGCACAATTGCACAGTCAAATCAAACCTGGAAGTGATATGATAGACTTTTAGTGGAATCCTAGAGAGTTATCCCGATTATGATGTCCTCATGCCTGGGTTCATGTTTGAAGAAAGGTTAAAGAGGCAAGGGCTCTTCATCTTGGAGAAATGACGACTGATGATAGTGGTTTACAAAATGATGCATGGGACAGAGAAAGTAGAGAAAGAAGTACTTTCCTCCCTTTCTCACAATACAAGAACCTGTGGCCACTCAATGAAATGAAGTACTGCTTCTCCAAAGAGTAATTAACACATGAAATTCACTGCTGCAGGAAATGATGGCGTCTATAAGCACAGACAGCTTCAAGAGGGGATTGGATAAGCATATGGAGCAGAGGTCCATCAGTGGCTACCAGCCACTAGGTATAGATGGAACACTATATCTGGGGCAGTGATGCTCTCTACTCTTGGTGCTTGGGGAGTGCTATGTGCTCAATGTGCATGTGGAGGAATGGAGTATCAAACCCGATTCTCCATATTAGAGCCTGCTACTCTTCACCACCACACCAAACCACTACATCATTGTAAAAAAAATATGTTATTTGAATGGCTACCTGTAAGTTTCATAATGCAGCCAATAGCATTATGGTGTAGCTGAGGAAGTGAAAACATCAGAGGGGAGGCTGCAGATGCTTCTCCCTGTGAGTTGTGCTCAGAAACAGCAAAGAGGTGCAGTGCATATGGGAGGCACAAAACTCCCATAGCATATGTGATACAAATGTGTTTGTTGTGTGACGATGGACTCTTAGTGTGGAAAAGAAAAAAGAAGAGGATGCCAGTTTGGTTCTTGTCAAAAACACAGTCTGTTTTCTAGGAAGGAAGGAAGGAAAGAAGGAAGGAAGGAAGGACACTATCATTTCCTTCTTTGTGTATCAGTGGGAGGCTGTCTGAATAAATACACATAAATTCCTACCCAACATCAAATCCAGTTTGTCCCTCAGTCACCTCCTTTTCTCTGTATTTACTTTCTGTTTACGAGCCCCAATTTCTTGTTTCCGTGCTACGAAAAGCTCCAATTACTTCCATGTCAGCAGTAAATGAAGGCATACAAGTATCTTTATGTCACCTAACCGAGTTTTATTTGCCTCAGCATTTCCAGGAAAATAAGGTATCCAATTTTGTGCCACTCTCTCTCAGTGTCTTCAAATATGATATAAAACACCAGCTCAGAGATTTGCCAACAGAAGCTTCTGTAGTCTAATTGAAAAGAGTATAGCCTCAGAGTTGTTTGAAGATCCTGAAATTTTGTGACCAAACGAATCTTCAGTCAAGCAAACTATGCAACTAAATATCCTGGGCTGATTCCAAAGGAGGATTTAAAAGGTAGCAAAATTGTAATCTTAAATCTGGTGAGCAGGGATGGATTGGCCATTAAAGCCCCTGGGAAGATTTCTAATCTGCTGAAGGCCCGCCCCCCTCCAACAGGGTCATCCCAGTTCTCCTTACGCAGTGTGGCCCTGGCCATGCCACATGTAACATGGGCAGGAGCTAGTACCTCAAGCCAGGCAGTCTGCTCTTCATCCCTCCCTCTCCCTTCTATTGGGGTCAGGCCTTTGGGCAGGGCCCTTTTCAAAGGCTATTTTGGCCTCCCAACTGGCCCCCATTGGTAACAGATGCCTTCCAGAGCTTTCTGAAAATGAGTGGCTTATTCTCACTCCTTCATGATCGTCAAGTCAGCAGACTAGAGGCACCTTCCATAAGGAAGTCATTTTTGCATACTAGCAAATCATTCTTCTCCATGGGACAGTGCACCCACTGAGCTTACATGTCTGGGGATTCATGAGTGTTATCCCATTTTATCGTTCCAACTGTCCCTGTTCAGGCTCAGAGCTGGACTAGCCCAAAGTTACATGACCAATCAGGGATTCAAGCTGTAATTACTGTAAGCTGCTTTGAGACTTCTTAAGGTAGAGAAAAGTGGAGTATAAAAACCTACTCTTTTTTCTTTTACTCCCCACCATCCTATCTGGTCTAGTACGAGTGCCTCACTAGTCTTAAAATAACGACAAAGCCACCATCTCAGGTATAGTTACTCAGGAGACAGTTCCACTGAACTCAACAGGATTGCCTTCTGTGTAAACATGTCTTGAGTTGGACTGCTTTAATATTGGGACTATTTCCATGCCATACACTAAAAAAAAAAAAGATAGCTATAGCTCCCCTGCAAGCTCATTCCTGACAATTGAGCTGTTGATGTTTGCAGTCTTTCAACTACAGAAGATTTATAGGAAAAAGTTTTTACTGTGTAGAGGTTCATGTTCTTTCTTTGAGGTCCAGCTGTCCCTCCTCCTTAATTTTTGTATTTTGCTTTCATTGATTCTATCCATTTTAGAAGCATGTAGCCCTTGTGATGTTTTCCTTTTTTTTCTGTGTGAAGTTTTCTGCCATTTTATAGACCTTAACCTCTCTGCTGTGTTTCCAGATCAATGGAATAATGCATCTCCATGCTCTACCTTTGAGACTCTCATGAGCTACAAGAGTCCACCATCTTTGATTTTCACTTGATCCAAATAAAAATTCTTCACCGTTCCCCCCCAAACCTCTAACATATTGGAAAACTGAAAGATTCTTAAAGAGAATATTATAAAAGGATCTACCAGTTTGGACATGAGCTTATATTACTTCCTCCATCCCAGCCTCAATTTAAAATATCCAGACTCTTTTAAGAGTACAAAAAAAAAAAACCCAATAAAAAACTGTAGGTTGCTTAGTTTTTTTTTTAATCTATCAATGCCAGGATCATTGTTTTAATTCACAATATCAATAACATGACAAACTAACAAAATACTGAGAAGCTCCAAATACACAATGCATTCTCAGTAAAAGAGCAAAATAACAAAATAATCACCAGTCGTGATGTCTTCAACGTTGCATAATAAGATTATACCACTGGGCTGTCAAATGGGAGACAGTGGCAGTGGGGTTTGGGGATCAACCCTCAATAAGTCTATATAGAAGTAAGTCACATGTTGTCCAATAAGGCTTACTCCCAAAAGTAGGGGTGTGTGCTAGGTATAAAAACAGCTGAAAAAATACCCGTAAAATACCTTATTCATACTTTGGGGGGGGGGTATTTCCTCAGCTGGTTACCAAGTGGGCTACTGATTCAGCTGTCCAAAAATGGATGCCCCAACAAATCCCCCCAAAAAATATTCAGGATTTTTCGTGACTGCCAAATAGCCACAGTTAAGGGGCATTTACAGGGCTCACGGTTCCTTTAAATGCCTTCGGAGTAAACTACCAGCTTGGAGAAAGCATTTATAGGGACTGTGAGCCCTTTAAATGCCTTCAGAGTTCACTCACCGCAGAGCTGCACATCTTGGAGAAGGAATTTAAAGGAACCATGATCCCTTTAAATGCTTTTCCTCCCTTCATTGGAAACAATGGAGATGGGGGCATCTTCTTCTGGGGTCCATAGAATTGACACCACTGGTCCAATCTTTTTTATAACTTGGGGGAGGTGTTGAGGAGAGGCACCAGCAACTTAGTGCTTCTTCCTCAAAAACAGCCACCCCAGAGCCCCAGATTGATTCTCCATTATAGCCTATGGGGAGTATTGGCTATAATGGTCCCCATAGGGTATGATGGAGCCAAAAAAATGGCAGTCCTGAATATTTACCAAATCTAAATACCATACCAGTATTCGGATTTGGGAATATTGGGAAATACTGATATCTTTCGGATTCAATATTCCTGAACCCCCCAGATACATTTTTTTTTGCACACCCCTACCTAAGAGTCTACAGAAATGCACTCTTAGTGTGTCATCCTAAAGAGAGTTACACCCTTCTAAGTCCATTAGGATGATACTGTTTAAGGTGGCACTGTTAGTATCTCTGCTTCCCTGCATGGAGGGAACAGGAGTTTTGTACTGCAGTGCTACCACTACAAATGGCTAAAGGGTGATACTGCATCTTCCAGCCTAGCAGAGATTAGGTGATACAAGGAGCCAACCTGGCTGTATAAAGCTGCAAATTCTGGTGGCACTCTTCAGTCTCTGAGAAATGTGTTATTCTACTGTAAGCAGAATTCATTGTTGCTTTATCCTGGGAGAATGTCAGACCATCAGCCTGAAAATGTTAATTGTCTGAAAGTATAAAGTAGGGGTTCCCTTCCCCCCAGTGTCTAAAGTTCTTTCTGGAGCAGAAAGGACAATATCATAGCTACTTGGCTGTTCCTTTGTGTTTGTTTGTGTGTGTATATGTGTGTGTGTGTCTTTGGTTCTGAAATTTAATAACACTCCCCTCTTCTCCCACACAAGGCAATTAAGTGAAAAATATGTTTCATTTTGAAAAATAAGCAGCCTGTATACTGATTTTAAGCTGATGCTGCACTCACAGCTTGGTGCTTACAGTCTAAGCGGGAAAATAAAACACGGTTATTTCATCACTGCATCCAGAGCAGTTAGGAATTTAAAATGCATGATCACCGGCTATAGAGTTAGATGGAATGTATTTTTTTTTAACTCAGATGTTCTCTTGTGTGCATTATATCCCCACTTCAGCAATTCAGCTAAATAGTTTAGTTGTGTGAAACATGTAAACACTCATAAAAACATTTAAAGAGACAGCATCAGGAGAAATAAGGAAGCAGAATGGTGTGGATTCATTCATATGTATATACCACCCCAAACACAAATCCTGATATGTGTTTATTGATTCATAAAACTTTGCTTGTATACGACCTTGTCTTCTCCTCTTCCAAAATCCCCAAAGTAGGCAACTGAGTAGAACAACTGTGAAATTGCTGCATACCAGATTTTTTTAAATGCCCACATTCCTACAATAAGAAATTAAAACTAAGATGGCCACAAAGATAATAGAACATCTATATTTGAGTCCAGTAGCACCTCAGAGTCCAAGAAAATTGTTGGGGAGAAGAAAAAGAAGGAGGAGGAGAAGAAGAAGAGGAGGAGTTGTTTTTATACCTCTTTCTTCACTATCAAAGGAGTCTCAGAGAGGATTACAATCGCCTTCCCTTCCTCTCCCCACAATGGGCACTTTGTGAGGTCAGTAGTGCTGAGAGAGTTCTGAGGGAACTGTGACTGACCCACGATCACCCAGCTGGCTTCATGTGGACGAGTGGGGAACCAAACCCAGTTCTCCGGATTAGAGTCCTGCTGCTCTTTATTACTACACCAAACCGCCTCTCTTTGTATGTGCTGAAGGGAGTTCTGATTCTCAAAAGCTTATGGTGTGGATTCATTCATATGTACACAGAACCCCAAACACAAATCCCGATATGTTTTTATTGAGTCATAAAATTTGTTGATTGATTCATAAAGCTTGCTGGTCTCCAAGGTGTAACTGGACTCAAGTCTAACTGTTCTACCTAAAAAAGATAACAGCTTACATGTAGCCAGAAGAAAGGAAAGTCAGCAGCACAGATACATACCAGTGTGGTACAGTGGTTAGAGTGTCACACTAGGATATCGGAGGCCAGGTTTAACCCCCTGTGCCGTGGAAGCTTGTTGGGTGTAGGGTTGCCATCCTCCACCCAACAAGTGGGGCCTGGGGATCTCCCACTTTTACAACTGATTTCCACCTGACAGAGATCAGCTCCCCTGGAAAAAATGGTTGCTTAGAAGGGTGGACACTATGGCATTGTACCATGCCGAGGCCCCTCCCCTCCCCAAACCCCACCCTCTCTTGGATCCACCCCCAAATTCTCCAGGTATTTTCCAACCCAGACCTGGCAACCCTAGTTGGGTGGCTGTGGGCCAGTCACACAGTCTAAAATGTAGAAGAGCAGAACGATGTAAGCCACTTTTGGAGGTAAAAAGTAGGCTATAAATGAAGTAAGTAAATCAACCCCTAAGGTTTGCCTGATCGGAAAACCCCCTTGATATCCCTAAGTTTGGACCCTTGGCATCCATAATAAGGACATGAGGTGCTGTGGTTCCCAAGCTTGATCAGTCCAGGTGCCTGAAAGCAAATAGTGGGCTCTCTCATCCATCTATTGACCACAACTGGAGCAATGGCAACTGCTACTCACAAGCTCAGTCCTTGGGTATTGAAGTTGTGAGGGGGGTCAGGGAGTGTGGATGAGATGTACCATTATGCATATAAATAACACATATTGTTAGGGGTCCTTTGGGGCTGGAGCGAGGCGGAGCAAAGCTCCGCCAGCTCAGGAGTGGCCACTAGGGCAGCCACAGGCCAAATCAGATTCTCTGATCTGATTCGGCCCGCTGCCGAATTGCCGCCAAAATTCGGCAACAACTTTAAAAGTGACTGGAGGGGAGGGGGTTTGAAGGAGAGGCTCCAATCTTGCAGGGTAGCTGCTGGGGCCTCTCCTCTAAATACCCACCAAGTTTCAAGAAGATTGGACCAGGGGGTCCAATTCTACAGGCCCCCAAACAGGTTGCCCCCATTCCCTCCATTGTTGTCTATGGTAGGAAAAAAGTAACACTTTTTCCCACCATAGAGAACAATGGAGGGGATGGGACAACCTGTTTGGGGGGGCATCCCCTCCAGTCTTCTTGAAACACGGTGGTCCAGTCTTCTTGAAACATGGTGGGTATTTGGGGGAGAGGCCCCAGCAGCTACCCTGCAAGTTTGGAGCCTCTCCCTCAAATCCCCTCTCCTCCAGCCCCTCATATATCCTATGAGTTTTTGCCATTGATTTCAGTGGCCCATAGGGTATAATGGGGCTGAAACTGACATTCCCTTTCTGACACACTTCCGGTGATGTCAGGGGACGTGACATGTGCTAATTAGTTATGCTAATGAGTTATGCTAATGAGCTCCTGCACCTCTTTTTTTTTACGAAAGGACCCCTGCATATTGTTCAAGCAAACAACAGTCATGTATAAATTGCATAAAGAGCACTGTAGTGCAGTGTAGTACGGTGGCTAGAGTGCTGAACCAGGATCTTGAAAGATCCAGATTTGAATCTCCACTCTGCAATGGAAGCTCTTTGGGTAACCTTCTCTCAGCCTAGCTTACCTCATAAGGTTGTTGTGAAGATAAAATGAGGAAGGGGAAAGAAGGCTGAAAGCTGCTTTGAGTCCCCATGGGCAGTGGCGGGTGGGAGAAGCAGCATATAAATAGCTAAGTAAGTACATACATTCATGCAAAAGAAACAAGTGACTCATCAGTACCAGAACTGAAAATTGGTGGCCTAAAGCTGAAGCCATTCACGATGGCAACACAAGGAAGCAAAAAGAAACGAGGGGCGATTGGAGCTTTCAGGGAAGAGAAACAGGAAATAGTGGGGGAGTGCTTCCTTCTCTCCTTCCCACCCACCCACCCACCTTCCTTTTATCTTTTCCTATCTCCCCCTGCCTTTATTATTTATTTACTTTAGTTTTACACACACATACATAAACACACATTTCTGTGAACAAAGTAAAAAAAATATATAGTTATTCTGGGATAACAGGCAGCAATTGGCAGCTGCTTTCATCTTCCCCTTGAGATGCTCCGATTTACATAACGTTTTAACTATCCCTTTTAATATATTACTGCTTTTGGAAGACAGCCTTGTGTCTTAGTGCCGTGTGTATGTTCCAGGACAGGATTCAGGATAAAGAGGAAACTGACTGTGAATGTGTACCCTTGGTGTTTCCCTAGAAATGAAGTGGAATGCTGTATACTGTGAAATTTATTCCTACTGGCGTAACAGAGAACTCATTGGGGAACGACAGCTTCCAAATATCTCTGGAGACTATTGAGGAAAAGAATACTGAGTCCTTACACAACAAAGTTTCTGACACACTTTCCTTTGAAGTCTCCTTTTTTTAAAATAGTCCTTCATTATTCTAACATTTCATTCTCTCATGATCATATCCTAATTCCCACTTTACTCTGGTGGGTGTATTTGCATCCAACAGGAAGATGGGTGTCTCCAAAAGTGAGGGACACACTCCCTCAAAGCTATGGAGTCTTGTGAGCAAAAATTCTACTTTGTGAGCTACTGGCATTAAAGTTGAGAGCAGGTGATTTGGCTACTGCATAAAATAGTTTGCTCTGGAGCCATCCTTCCTGAGCGAAGACAAAAATGTGTGAGCCGAAGGCTAAAAAACTGTGAGCTAGCTCACACTAACTCAGCTTAGAGGGAACACTGGACATGTAGTAGGAGTACACTGTGCACCTGGTCTGGGGGATGACTCGACTCTCTGCACTATGTTCTCCCTTCAGTCATTCCTGGGCTGCCCTGCCTCTTTTGGTGAGATCTTTTTCTTTTTTGCACCAGAAGGTGACATTTTGAAGGGGTATACAATTTTCTGTGAAAGACCAGCAGTTTCCCAAGTTTTTTTTTAAAAAGCCTTCCCCCCCCCCCCAAGAATTCACAGGCTCTTGTGAAGGGATTACAATGGGTATTGTGCTGCAGATGGTCTTTATAGTTACTAGAACAGCTGCTTTAAAGGAGGGGACCCAAAGCATTATACAGCAAGTAACCCTCAGTCGCTCGCAGTGCTGAAGACAGCTTCATCTAGATAGAGTGCTTCACAAAAGATTTCTGTGATAGTGGCTTGTTTTGTAAGAAAAAACATGTTTCACAGGATAACATTTTGGTTCATCCCTAGCTGGCCACTGTTAAGGAAAACAGAATGTCAGAAAGGCATGGTACATTAAAGCAATTTTTCATGGCTCACTTCCAGGTATGATTAGAGTCAACATGAGTCCTAAGACGAGGCCAAACTGAGGTCTCACTAAACCAAATATCATATGACTTGTCCAGCTCCATGGTGACCAGGACCCCAGCATTCTATCTCTATAGTCACCTTCATCCCATGTCTGGTACACTGTGTGGTGTAGTGGTTAGTGAGCCAGTCTAGCATCAGGAAAACCTAGGTTCAAACCCCCACTCTGCCAAGGAAGCCCCCTGGTGACTTTGGACCAGTCACACACACTCAGCAAGGCTTACCACACAGGGTTATTGTGGGATAAAATGGAGGAGAGGACACTATAAACACTTTGGGTCCCCATTGGGGAGGGGTATAAATGACAGGTAAATAGATTTCTGATGGATAATATTGCATTGGTCTTGATTTCATGTAACTTATGATGTTAGCATAATACCTACAGCTGCTGTCAAGTAGCTAACACTACAGTCTTATATAGAGTTACTCCAGTCTAAGCCTGTTAACTTTCAATGGACATAGACTAGAGTACATCTGAACAGGACTGAACTGCAAGAATATGTGGATTTAGCCCTAGAACTGGATCCAACCTCTGACATGGCCTTAAGCAAAGTGTCTGGTGTTTACAGACACTCATGGATTATAGGGATTAGAAGACCCATCTTGTCCTTTTAGGTTTGCTGTAAAGATGACTGAAGCAATTTCAAAGAAGAAGAAGAATGTGCCATGGAGCCACAATCACCTCAAGGTGACCTCAAGCATGGAGGCAACAGATGAGCAGAGATGGTTTGCCATTGCCTTTCTTTGTATGGTGACCCTACTCTTCCTTGGTGGTTTTCCATCCAAGAACAGACCATGGCAAGCTACGATGAGCTAAAGCCAAACGATTCAGGCTGCTGTATATTCAAAAGTGCTGTATAAAAAGTGCTCAGCTTCATTTCTCGCATTGTTCATTATGCAAGAATTATTTTCCAAAGCAACCCAGCCTCTCTTTGCCATCAGACTCTACCAATGTTGTGGATGTCCCATATGCTCCTTTACTTTAAATACCACAGCATCCAAACTGTTTAATAAATATTTCCACTCAGACGGTAGAGTAGCAATCAATAGATTAAATAGCATAATTTCCATGATATTCCTCGAGGTCAAACATTTCTCTTTAACTATCCCACAAGTAATTCAGTCTTAACAGTTTAAATGCTCACTAATGGTCTCATTTCTGAACATCAAGAATTCACCAAAGCTCATTTCTTGTTAATAAGATGGTAGAGATATTATACACTGTTCTCATCTGGGGGGGGGGGGGGAATCACTGTGTGATATAAAGGCTAATGACAGATTTGTGTTCCTTCTGTTCAGCTGGGAGAACACAAGTTTTCCTTGTACAAGCATATTTAAAACAATTTAGGCTTACCCCAATTCCCCGTGGAAGCCAGCTAGCCAAAAGCTTGTCATTCCTCTTTGTTGTAACCCTCTTGGTGAAACGGCGCCATGTATTTCTCAGAAGGATGTTTTAATAAAGCATCTGTGCAACAAAAGGTCTTTAATGCAAAACAAATGAGATGAAGTCTTCAAGTTGCATTAAACCAAACAACATGGACTTTGTAGAGATTTGGGGAGTGGGAGGGAATGGATATAAATTGGCTTAGGGTACACCTAACACAGAGTGAGCTGTGAATTTTAATTTTGTTCCCTGAGGACATTGCCTTTCTTAGTGAGCCTTGGGGGGGGGGGGGGAGAAATCTGTAACAATCTGTGCCCATTTCCGTGCTCTGTGAAAAATCCTAAAATGAAAATAGAACAATTGTGGTTTCTAAATGTTGGTTCAGCTTCGGAAAATAGACTGGGTAATTCAGAAATCCAATACTCTATGAGAAATTCAGATGAGGATACTTTTACTGAGTGTGGGGAGGAATGAACCCCCTTGCTCTTGTCTCTGCCCAGAAGGGGTTGGGGAAAGTGGCCTGTGAAGGAGAGAAGAAGATCATATTGCCTCAAGCCAGTGGCCCAGTGGGAGAGGGGGTCTAGGCATGGAGCAAGACCTCCTGGGCTCTTTCCTGATGGTTGTAGTACCCAGCCTCTCTCCTAATTAGTCGCAATAGGTAGTAACCGGTCATCTTGAGGAGTTGACTAGGAATGTTTTTACCCTGAAAGTCTGAGTTTTTTTCTCATCTTCTCTGCTCTGTGGGTCACTGGAAAGGGATTCATTAGGCCCCTGGTTGGTGTGTTGCCTTGAGTCTGGCCACATCTGGTGATATCAAGCATCGTCTAAGCATCAGCATGCCAAAGTTTCAATTCCATGGTGAAAGGAGTGTTCCTCAGATTAAGAGTTTAGGGATAATATAGCTTGTAAGGTTGCCAACCTCCAGGTAGGCCCTGAATGTCCTCCAGTGATTACAATTAGGAATGGACATGAACTGGGGAAAATGTGGTTCGGTTTGTGGTTCGTGGCTGAACTATGAACCAAACCAGGAGGCTCGTTCACAAATTGAATTCGTTCGTGCAGTTAGTGGCCTTGCAAATCTGAATGGTACAGTACATGAGTCTCCTGAACTGACCCAGATAGCAGAGATGCATAGACAGAACAAGTCTGACCCTTCTGCTTCCCAGGAGTTAGATATCCCCCACTAGTAAGGTTGCCAGCTCTGCGTTGGGAAGTACCTGGAGATTTTCAAGGTGGAGTTTGCAGAGGACAGGATTTGGGAAAGGGAGGGACCTCAGCAGGGCATAATGTGAGTCCACCTTCCAAAGTGGCCATTTTCTCCAGGTGAATTGACCTCTGGTGCCTGGAGATCAGTTGAATTCCCAGGAAATCTCCAGCCACTACCTGGAGGTTCAAGCCCTACACACTCTAGGTAATTACGTGTTGACTGATTGCAGATCCTTGTTGAGATAATATGTTAAGAGAGTTGAGGCTATTGATGTTTCCAGTTATTTTGTTGGCTTTCTTTACTCCATGGCAGCTTGCGACAAGCAGCTTCTTTACTTGGAGTTCTGAAAATGGATTAAATAACAAAGTGGGTTTTGACCACTCACCGTCAAACTAGACTTCTGTTTTACTTTTTGTTGGCCCATGTCTTCTTTGCCAATAATTATCTGTTGGCTTTTTTAACAGCCAAGGAGCAGTAAAGGGTTTGTTATAATTGCTGCTGCTTTTTCAAAAAAAAAAAAACTTATTTAGTACCATGCAAAAAGCAGCAGAGTAAATTTGTATGGTTGTATTTTGGCAGTGCCTCTTCTCATTTGGAAAGGTGGTGAATAATTTTTCTTTCCATGTGCTTAACAAGATAGGCCTAGGTCTCTTGTGTTTCATTGATTATAATGTGAAATTCTCAGTTTTCCTTATTACTTTGGGAAAGTGTGAAACTTACCTTCACAGCCAGATTCCAATTTACAAACACTGTTCTTTATGTACTACAATGTCTGGATCAAGATGATGTGCCAATTTTAGTTATATTGTGAGTAGACCTCCCCCCCCCCCCCCTTTAAGAAGCAAACTACTGGAATGCTGGCTTGTATGGATTTTAAGGACAAAACAGTTCAGGAATTTCCTCCTCCTCCTCCCCCCTTTCAAACCAAGTGGCTGCTGTTCATTTCCTTGCTTTGTCCTGTTCTGGTGACATCACCTCCCCACTTTGGAAATGTTTCTATGCCCCAGAGTGATACATATCATTCAGGGATCATGTAGCAAACATGCTGATGTCACTTAGCTCCTCTGAGTCTGCAAAGTGATGATGTCATTGTGGCACAGAGATAGCAGTGGAGGCCAGAGGAAGCCCCGCCTACTGGGCAAAAGGCAGCAGTTGCTCCAAGATAGGATGGGACACCTTGAGAGAAGGCAGGAGCAGCCTGATGGGCCCAGCAGGGAAGTCTCTCTCCTACCAGGCAACAGCTGTGCAGAGCAGGAGGGGCAGGAGGTTTGCCAAGCTTGGGGAACAGTAAGGGCCTCTGGCTAGCCCTATGCAAACCCAGCTGGGGTGGAGCGAGGCAAGGAAGGGGTTAAGAGAGGAAAAGGGTTCGAAGAAGGGAGGGGTTATCATGGGTGATCCCTAGGAATAAAAAGAGAGATGTCACCTGGGCAGGCCTGGTAGAACTGCTCCAACATCTGAGCCCCCTGAGGTTCTGAAGGGGCAAAAGCGAGCAGGTGAAGGGAACTTCACCTGTGAGGAAGCCTAGGTGGACTCTGATGATTCCAATAAAGAGACACTTAAGGAGCACCATTGTCTTTAGCGAGTCTCTGCTGCCCATGAAAGTCAGATATCACATCTGGCTTTCCCGGGGGCCCCCGGGGGGGCATACACTCGAGGAAAATGAGCCCAAATCACCATGAAGAGAAAGAGCTGGAGACTAAATATATATATATATATATGTTTGTGGTGGCATGGTAACTCCATTCCTTCAATCCAGGCAAGTGTTTTAGACTTGTGGAGTCCACTTCAGGACTTGGTGTGGGCAGGGACAGGGAGAAATGAAGCTGTATCCACCAGTAGCTTCAGACAGAAAAAGAACTGGACTAATTAAACTGTGCTCCGGTCTGAAACCACGCTGTTTCCTTATTCAGATACTAAGCATTAAGAACACAACAGTGATCCCAAAGAATCACATCTCCAATTGCCATTTTTGAAGAGATTGCTAAAAGTTCATGAAAGGGAGATGTTCAACAATAAATACAATGTTTGCAATGCTAGCCCCTTTCCTCATCCCCTTTCCTCTCACATTTCTCCCCAAAGAGTGACATGTTACCATCCCTCTTAGAGAATTGGAGGACACTGGGAGTGGGGCAAGAGAAAAGCCTGCCTTGAGCAATGTAGCCAATGAGAGGGAAGAGAACAGAAGGATACTTAAAGGTCTTTTCTTGTTGTTTGGAACACATTTTTCCACAGAGCTCCCTACACTTCCCTCACTCTGGCAAAAATGCTGGATTAGTCAGTTGCTTCAGAGCAGGAGGGTGTTTTTTTTTGGGGGGGGGGTGTCCCTCTAGGGTTGCCAGCTCAGCATTGAGAGATACCTGGAGATTTTGGGGGTGGAGCCTCAAGAGGGTGGGGTTTGGGGAGGGGAGGCACCTCCACAGGGTACAATGCCAAAGAGTTCACCCACCTAAGCAGCCATTTTCTCCAGGGAGAACTAATCTCTATTCTCTTGATATCAGTTGTAATAGCGGGAGATCTCCAGGCCACACCTGGAGGCTGGCAATCTTATCCTTATTTGATTTGCTTGCTTCCCATTTGTTGTTGTGGGTAGGGTTGCCAGGCTCCACCTAGCCACCAGCGGGGGGGGGGGGGGGGATCCCTGACACATAAAGAAACATGGGGGGATTAAGCCGGCATCAATTGTCATTGGAAGAGCATTGAAAGTTTCTGTGCAACTAAGAGAGGAATCCTAAATCTACTCAGAATATTAATAATATTCAATAGGGTATTCTTCTGGGAATTCTTCTTAGATTTGCACTGTAACAGTGGAGGCTTCTATAAACCTCTACTGGAATTTAGTCTACTGGCCTTTCCTGTCCTAACATTCCAAACCAGTACGTCTTTGGCTCATTAAAATAGGCCAACTCTATAGGCAACATCTGCTAAAAAAGTTTGTTAAATTTTCAGATCCAGGTAACAATGCCTTCACCAATAATGAACCCATTAATGACCTAGGTCCATCAGAGTATCATCTTTAAATGTTATCAGTAAGTCAGTATTTCCCTTTTCATCAAGTCCTTCAAGGAAATGATCCTGTACCAGAGGCGTTTGCCATAGTAACATTTTCATCATAACTAACCCAAGCTAATATTCTGTGTAAAATTAACCCCATTCATTAACTTTATGTCAGTAGAAGATGGGACTGGGTGTAATTACTGATTCCTATTCACAATAAACTAAGCAAATTATCTCTTACAACCCAAATATGCCATAAATTTGTTTGGAGGCATAATGAAGAAATAAATTTGTCAAAGAAATATGGACTGAATCTGCCAAATGGTCGTAAATGATTGCTTCTTTAAAACGAAGGCATATAATTGCAACTGGAAAATGTTATTCTCTTAATGGGTGCATTATTATTTGGCTAGACCAATCATCCTTTTATGCTGGGACTTCATTTCTAAAATATTGACCGATTTTAGGCATCTTAATATCAAACTGTGATGTGATCAATAAATAGAATGATTTACCATTGACAGAATTAAGATAATCATAATAGAGCTGGAAGGATTTAAAAAAAAAAAAAACCAGGCAAACAGCAAAGACATTATTGAATGGAAACCTTGCATGTCACAGGGTGCAGAATTTGTACTGAAACATATATACACAGATACAGTATATTTTATATATCAGCTATAGAACTAGGTGATTACAGTCAGCTTCTCCTCTGGTTCAAAAGGGAGGGAAAGGCCATCTTTGACTACCAAAACAGTCATGCTAGGAATCATGTAGGGAGGTCAGCCTCCAGATGGGGCCTCAGGTTCCTCTGAAATTACAAGTGATATCCAGACTACAGAGATTAGATTCTCTGGAGAGAATGGTAGCTTCAGAGGTCAAACTCTATAGTATGCCATAGATTCTTGGTGATATACCTCCCCAAATTCCACCCTTCACCAGCATCACCCACAAAATCCCCGAAAAAGCCCCGAACAGAGCTGGCAACCCTAGAATTATGGGAGAAATATATGTGAAATGAGTTCTGGCACTAGGTCAGATAGAGTGAAAAAACTGGAGGTTGGATTATGAGGCTCCTTTCCTCTATGACTCTCCTACTGATTGCTCTTAGCCCTCCACAATTAAGAAGGTTACATTTTCACATCCATCACCAATTCTGACATATTTGTTTGCCTCACTGTTTTCCCCCAAAATTAAATACGAACAATGATGACCTTATACATTTTGCTTGTTATTCTTGTTTGCATCTGTTAAAACACCTTCATTATGTTGTATGCTAATTTACTGTTCAACCTCTGCCTTATATGTACGGACTGCTAAGTTCCGTTTCGTTGTGTTTGAGGAAGTGTGTGTGCACACAAAAGCTCATGCCTTGAATAAAACTTGGTTGGTCTTAATTTTGGTTTTGATTTAGACAACCCTATATGATGTTTATACCACGTCAGATTATTAGTCCCCCAAACTGAACCCACAAGACCCGCTAGCTTGACTCAAAGTTCCAGTGAGTTGTTTCATATTTGTTGAGGGAGTTATGCGTCTTAATGGCCCGATTCACTGCAAGCCAAGCATGTGCCTTCCAGTGAGGCAGCCACTTTCACTAATGGCAGCATCAAACGTAATAATAATAAAATAAAAGCTCCATCTCAGATACAGCATTCTAAATCAAATGAAGTACTAGTTGTCATGATCCTGGAGATGTAAGGTTCTTTGAAGCTCAGCAGGAGTTTCCTGGGACTCTGACAGCCACTTACTTTCCCAAGGAAGAAGGCCATAAAACGCAACAGAGGCTGGCAAGAGCAGAGATGTGTTTCTGCAAAAAGGTATCTATTTGCTCTACCTGCCAGGAAGGGAAAGACGGATAGCTGTTGTAAAACATGATCTGGGTACTGAGATGTGTGGGACATGCACCCTGGGCTGATTAGGAAATTGGGACTCACCGTCTCACATGGGAGCCTGCGCCATCGCTCTGGATTGGATAAGAGACCTCCAGCCAGCTAGGGCAGGAAGGGGTTAAAAAGCTGGCATATCTGGTTAGCATTGTTCAAATACTAGGAATCAGATCCCCCTGCATGGAGCAGGTTTGGATCAGGATGGGCATTTGCTCTATTGGCATCCAAGGAGGGATGTGGAGGCAAACATCTGTATTGTTAGGTTTAGCATAGTGATAACGATTTTCCCTGTTCCCCCCTTAGATCTGCGTAGGCATGACCGTAATTTTCTCTTGTCCTTTGCTCTAATTTAATAACATCATTAATAAAATCTGTTTGAGAGAGCAGACTGTGTTTCAAATTTCTCCCCAAATACCTGGCCTCTCACTCATTCTGCCATGTAATCACACATGGGCTGAAGTAACTGGGAAACTTTGTACATGCTCAGAGGCAGCCTTTACTAGTGCTCCTCAAGCCAATGGTACTATGGGAGGTTGGATTTTGTTTGGTACCAAAGATGAAGAACTTGCTTGAAAGCACACAGACATGCTCACACACATGTAAACACACATAGATACAATGCAGGTTTATGACAGTGGCCACCATTGTAAGATGCTTGATGAAATGTGACCACTATTCTATACAATAAGCATAACTTTCCTCAACAAGGGGAGGGGGTATTCCAAACCATTCACAGTGGTAAGGAAATGAACACAATATAAAATATGGAGCAGCTTAAACATTTTCCAGGCTAGCTAAATAAATAAATAAAACAAATAAATGTTTGAAAATCAACCCTTGATTAAAAAGTCTCTGTAAACAGAAATATTTTGGCCTGGTGTCTAAAAGAAAGGAGTGTATGTGCCAGGAGGGATGCAGAAGGAAAGTGCCACCACTGAAAAAGCCCTGTCTCTGGTTGCTACCACCTTGCTTCTGAAAATGGGAGCACAGGCAGCAAAGCTTGAGAAGAGGGATTTGGGAAGTGGAGCAACAGCACCTATCATTCCAGTATCGGTTGACCGAGGACCCCCCTATATAGAGTTGGATCTGACCAGCTTTCCCCTCCTCACTACATCCCCCTATCCCATGTGGCCACAAAGCAGTAGATCCATAGCCCACATCAGATCCCAGAGAATCCTGAATCTTCAAGATCCTGAATACCTAAAGTACTTCAGCCACCCCCACAGCATGATATGTCTGCCTCCCTTGCTGTCTTCATAACCCAAAGTGTTGTTTTCTCACATACATCTATTCCTTCTCTGGGAAGGGGGGTTCCACTTAGTCCAAGTTTGATGGATCCTTAGGGATAGCCATTTCCAATCAATAAAGATCCACTGAGATGAAAACATTGCAATATTTTTAGTGATGAGGTCCGGCTTCCTCCTGGCATGCCACTTCGTTCCAAGCCCATAGATTAGGCCAACTTGCAGTAGCAAGGTAGATATGCACTCATTCTTATTTGATAGGCTGAGGAAGCTATCAAGAGCCATTCCAGTATCTGTTAATCTAGAACCCTTAGTGATGCCTACATAAATATATAGGATCAGATTCAACCAGCTTTCCCACTCTCTTTCCCAGTTCCCCTCCTCACTGCAGCCCCCAGTATGTGCGGTTTTCTCCATGTAAGTCCCACAGTATAGGATTACCATCTTCCAGGAGGGCCCTAGAATTATAATTGACCTTCTTACTACAGAGATCAGTTCAGAAGGGTGAACCCCATATGGTATCACATTCCCAATGAAATCTTTCCCCTCCCCAATCTCTGCTGTCCCCAAGTCCCACTCCACAAATCTCTAGGAGTTTCTCAAGCCGAGGCTGGCAACCCTACACAATACCCAACATAGCCTTTTTTTGTGTGTGTGACTCTGTGTGTATGTGTGTGCCTGGAAGTCATGGTTGACTTCTGGCGACCCCTAGAGGGGCTTGCTATTCAGAGAAGTGGCCTGTGTCTGCATCCCGTCCCTGGTATTCCTTGGAGGTCTCCCATCCAAGTACTTGCCAGGGTCAGCCTTGCTTAGCTTCTGAGATTTGATGAGATTGGGCTTGCCTGGGCTATCCAAGTCAGGGCCCAACATAGCCTTTTTGAAGGACACAAGTGGCTCTTCCTGCCCCTTTTACCAGCTGGTAGTATTCAAACCATAATATATGCTGGTGGAACCCTATTTGCAGCTGATCAACGAAAGGGTAAACTCTTTTTATGCTACTGCTCTTCCATCAGGAAAGAGGAACTTCACCCTAATTAAGCTGGAGTGCTTCTGGACATGGAGCTGAGATTCTTTCCGCAATACCAGGCACCCCCTGTTGTGACTCAAAGGACCAGACAAACTCTCAGAAGTGGCACCAGGCGAGTCGATGCTCCTGGCGAGTGTTCCAAAAAAGAAGGAGTGATACTAAGTATCTGGCATCACAAATTAGTTGTTAATGAGGAAATGACTCTCAATCATCCACATAATCAAGGGAGAGCATATAGTTTGCTGCATGACATTCTGGGCAGCAAAAAGAAAAAAGAAAGAGCAAACAGTCCCGGAGGGTTATATTGCTTGTTATGGGATTATGAAAGTCATTTTGTTCTGGATTTTAGTACCAGGAGTATCCATAAGAAGCTAAAATGTATACTTGCATATATCAGTTATCAACTGTTAACAAACATCTGAGACTTGGAGTGATCCAAAGGGGAAAGATTTTTCTGTATGATCGCTGATGCATAGGGGCAAAATTCCATGATATGAGGCTGGTAAGAGAATATTACTTATTTTAGTGATGTCTTAACCAATGTTCTCTCTCAGCTCCACAGTGTTGTGAGCAAAAATTCTACCCCGTGAGCAAAAAAAGCTAGCAGTATTAAAGTTGCGAGCAAGTCTACATTTGACTATCGCCAAAATTAGTCTTTTAGATTATTCCCATTACCTTGTAAAAATCTCAGAATGAATTCTTTTAAACTATATTTAGATTGTACTTTAAGAATAAGTCAAACATTATAAGAAAACAGAATCAAGTCAAATTTAATTACAGAAAATGTTGTCCTCTATGGGGTAGACCAGGCCTCCTGAGAACAGGTCTACCTCTGAACCTCACCCATTTATCAGCTGTACATTATGAGTCTCATTTGCACCCAACCAAAATACAAAGTATGTACAATAAAGGGAAATCAGTGAAACTTCAGAGCCAGCCTGCACATGTATAGTCATCTGCCTTGTAGAAAAGGTTTCAGTGGGGTTCCTATGTGATCCTATGTCACAGGAACCTCTGAGACAATCTCCTGATACAAGTGGATGGGCTAAATGTCTGCAGTTGGAGGCAGGACCTCTGCTAGGCAGTAGGGCTTTGCAGGTGTCCAATCATTCATGTTGATTTCTGATGCCAGTCCGTAGGAACATTCAAAATTGGTTTTCTCTACCTGCAATTCAAGCAGTCTAGCAATGTCATTGAACTTCAGAATTATCTGTTTTGGAATATGCATTTGCATAGCTTGCGGTAGAAAAGCACAGCTTGAAGTTGTGTCTGATCTATGTCAACGTGATAAATCTTAGAAAAGCTTGTACTGATTCTCAAAATTTTAGAAAGTAAACCACAAAATGGAACACTATGAAAATGAGAGGATGCTTTAAAATGGGCAAGAATGCACTCTCTCTCTTGTGCGCTCTCTCTCTGTCTCAGAAGAACAACTCACACTCAAAAGAAAAACAACTACTACTTTGAATTCTATAACATAGTTGAGTAGCAACTGATGCACACAACCAAAAGAAAGTAACTTAAATTGATTGTGCATCCCATATGAGCCCCAGAGGACACTGAGGTCTGCAAATTGACATATTCTAGCAGTCTCCGGACCCAGAGACATCGGACTACTTTTGGTTGAGATAAAGGGCATCCCTCTTCCTTCCTGGCTATCCCACCTCCAGGGTCCTGGATCTTAATATCAGGGGCACTGCTGAATTTCAAATAAGCTGACTGACATTGGAATTAACTGCTGCATGGTATTTTAGAATGTATTGTTTTAAATTGTCTTTTGATGTTTGTCTTAATGATATTATATTAAGAATTGTTGTAAACCGGCCTGAGCCAACTTGCAGGGAGGGTGGTATAAAAATAGAGAGAGAGAGATAAAATACTAAGATTTTTTTACATTTCACGTGAAGAACTGGAATATAGTCATGTATAGTTCAAAACTGCCTTTCTGTACTGTTTTATCTGTGAACAGCCTCTTTTGGTTAAGTAGAGGAGGGGAAAGATGCAGATGAAGTGAAAGATGTGGTGAACTCTCTCTCTGTGTATATCTCTATCTCTATATCTCTTTATTTCTGTCTCTATCTCTATCTATCTCTATCTCTATCTATCTCTATCTCTATCATTTAGAAACAAACTTATGCAACTGAAAACAAGGGTGGTGTTGTATTTGAGAGGTCCAAATGAGATTTGTGAGACCAGGCTGAATCCACACATTGCTGGATATCATTTCTCCATAGCAATTGTTCACCTCGCCATTGCCTGATCCACAATCCAGGTACAAATGATTGCTACAGGGAGCAATTTTAAGCAGGTCTGCTTAGAAGTAAGTTCCATTTTTATTCAGGAATACTTATTCCCAGGAGAGTGTTCTTAGGATTGCAACCATAGTGTGAGGTGTAAGTAGTTTAATAAATGAAGTTATTGTGAAAGTAGTTTGACATAGCCAGTAGGATTTATAGCACCTACATTTGTGGAGGTGCTGGCAGCTCTTGCAGATAATCTGATAGTTTTCCTTTATTTTGTATTCTACCAAATTCTGTCATCCTCAGACATCTCTAGGTGAGCCTTACTGTGCCAAAAAATTGTCCAGTGAGTGGCAGTCCTGGATTTGTTGGCGAACATTGACTTCAAATCACAGCAGATTATAATGATTTACACATGGATTAAAAATCATTTTAGATTGACTTGAAACACACAATGCTCCGGTTGGAGTCAATAGAAATGCAACTGTTTAACTTTGCTACCCTGAGCAATTGATACTCTAGTATGCTAAAAAGATGTATTACACCAAGCTCCCATCAATCATGTGGCGGTATAGGAATATAAAGTCACTGTAACAGGAGGATATTGTATGATGAATAACTTCCTCCTTGATTTTTTTCCCCCCATCTCAGTGTTTAGGTTTGATACACGACTGCTCAACACCTTGACATTTTTAAAAATAGAATCTGACTATTGCCCTGTGACATTCTTCATTCACAGAAGACAGCTCATCATGCCTTGTTTGTGAGACAAGGAAAGAGAGGGAGAAAGGATGGACAGACAGCTCTGTGTGATCCCTTTTTTTTTAAAAAAAATGCTTCTTCTGCGGTATTTATATGCCATCAATGCAAAACAAATTGAAAAAATACATTAATTTCAATGGGAAAATCCAGTGTGAAGAAAAACGGTTGCATTTTTTTAAAAAAACACCTTCAGTATTAAAGTGGCTCTATTCTAATTGCCTTGGCGACCCTTAGGAGGGTTGAAAGGGTGGGGTATAAATTTTGTAAAATAAATTCTAAGCCAGCAAGACAAATCAGGCAAGCTTTGGCAATGTGATACTGCTCCTAATCTGAGATTTACAGATACAGAATGAATCTGAAAGGGTACATATCAGAAAGATGTGGTGTAGCAGATATTAACGCTCTCTGATATGAACAGATCCAGCATGGTGTATTGGTTAAGAGTGGCTGACCCTAATCTGGAGAACTGGGTTTGATTTCCCCCTCCTCTACATGAAGCCAGCTGGGTGACCTTGGGCCAGTCACAGTTCTCTCAGAACTCTCTCAGCCCCACCTACGCACAAGGGGCCTGTTGTGGAGAGAGGAAGGGAAGTCAATTGCAAATTGCTTTGAGACTCCTTACGCCAGAGGAAAGCGGGGCATAAAAACCAACTTTTCAACTCTTCTTCAGGTCAAGAAGCAATGCTACTAATTTCAGTGAGATAGATTAGAAACGTGGAATGACTGGGGTGCAAAGTGACTCCAAGTGCAATAGAAGTGGATTAATTATTATTAATTCCTAATGCAGTGCTAAGTGCTTTAGTGTTAGTTGGGTTTTTTCCCCCATTAATGGAAGTCTTATTGTTAAAAGAAATTCTATTTACCCAATTTCTCCCTGAAACTCAACAATCCATTTATTTACCTCTTTTTAGAAATTCGGAGTCAGTTGCTAATCAATTGTTTGGCTCAAAGAGAAATTCAAAGGGATGAGAGGCAGGCAGTGTCTTTCCTGGACTTTCCTGTCCTCCTTCTAGAGCACCATCATGTGGTACGTAATATTGCACAACTGTGAGGGCTGAAGCTACAAAACGGTGCATTGATTTCTCTTCCAAAAGAAACAGAGAGAAATATATAAGAGATCCCTCTTTTAAAAGAGAAAAAAAGGAGTAAGAGGAATCAATGGCTATATGTATAAAAGTAATCCACAAAAAGACATTTCCCTTCCCATAACAATGTTAAACAACGTTAACAACATTAAATGAAATAAAATACATGTAATTGTGTTGTGATGTGAGGCAAAATAATGCAGAATAATGCAAAAACACATGCAGAATGTGTTTGTTTTCTTTGTAATGTTTTATTTAAACTATATTTATTGTTTGTTTACTGTAAACTATATTGGGTCCATGTAGGAAGGAAAATTGCATAGAATTGCCCAATCAAACAAACAAATATTGTTATTTTAAAAAAATCATTGTTTTTTAAATTGTGTATGTTCATAATCCTGCCCGCTTTTTAAACCTGTAATATGTGTACTTCTTTTAATTCTGTATATTTTAATGGATGCATTTTTAAAAACTTGTTCAATGGAGTTGTGTTTTTGGTCCTTTCAACCTGGTGTTGCATTGCTGGGTGTCTTGAGTTTGAAGAGATAAGGCAGGATATAGCTGTTTTAAATTGTTTATTTTTATACATCCATTTATGCATTTTTAAAGTGCATTTATAATCTGCCTTTCTTGCTGAGACTCAAGGCGGTTTACAAATAAAAACAATAAAGTGAGAATTAGAGAGCAAATTAGAGAGCAAGTGGGAGCCTGCGAGGACTTGTGGAAGGCATCTCACTTCCCCCTCTCCCACTGTTTCTTCTTTCCCTTTCTTGAAAGTCCCCATATTCTCTCTCCTCTTATTGCTTCCTTCTCTTCTTCTAGGGGCTGGAGATCTTCTGGAATCACAACAGATCTCCTAACTATTGAGTTCAGTTCCCCAGTTAGGGTTGCCAAATCAAGGCTGGGAAATCCCTGGAGATTTGGGGGTGGGGCCTTGGGAGGACAGGGATCTCAGTGAGGTACAATGACATAGAGGGCATTTTACCATGCTGAAGTGTTTCCCCTCCTCAAACCCAGCACTCCTCAGACTTCATCATGAAATCAGGAATTTTCCAGTCTGGCAACTCTAGCTAGGCCTTGCCCCAATGTGTTCTCCATCAAATGCCAAAATAGGGCTGAAAAGTGCCCTACCCCCTACCCTGTACTGACAGAGCCAAGCTCAGAAAGCTGTGGTTGTCTAACAACAGCCACTGGGGGAATCCATTGCTTAAAGCTACATGTGTTCCTTTTACCAATTTTGGATTTTTGTAAAGCTGCCCAGTGGTGTGTTTTTTTAATTATTTAATATTTCACATTTTCCTGCAAGCCTAGGGCCTTTTTCAGGCTTGTAGAAAGATCTGTCTTGCCCATTCACAGCTCCAGTCACCAGCTTTAAGTATCCAAAGATATCCAGACTTCGCTATTAGAATATAAAATACATTATTAACACCAACAATGAAACAATGTTACAAGTCAAGAGAACAATGCAGTAAAACGTTCTATTGTGTACAATAAACAGAATAATAAAGCTTGATTACAAAATTAGAGGGCAATGTTAAACAAACAAACAAATACATAGTTCAATTCAAAAGAAGCAAACATGAAGCAGGGGTTTTTCAACGCAAAGCAAGAAGCTTGAGAAATTCAAAATCATCCCCAGAGGATCGGAAAGAACATGAGCATAACAGATTACTTGTGACTAATTTGTCTGTATGCATTTGTTTGCTTCATTTATACTTTGCTCCCCAATAAAGGGCCCAAAGCAGCTTACAACATTCCCCTCCTTTTAACAGCACAACAGACCTTTGAGGAAGTTTAGGCTGAGCATATATGACTGGCCCAAGGTCATCCAGCAATCTCCCATGAATGAGTGTGGATTCTAATCTGGTTCTCTCAGATTCTATTATGACATTTCTGTAATTATTAAAACATCTATATCCCACTTTACAAGAATAGTTAAAAACATTTTCCGTTTTTAATAAAAATAAAATAACAAACCCCAAATCTCCCCACACACACACTTTAGAAGATGTCTGTCAGTTCAAACCCCTCAAAAGCCCTGGCAAAAAGGAAGGCCTTTCAGTGCCTCCTGAAGATCTCCAAGAAGGGCCCCTGTTCACCTCTTCAGGAGTCCTATACCAGAGAGCCAGGGAAGAAAATGCCCACGCTTCAGTTGATGCCAGACTAGCCACCCTAAGTAGTGGGATAGCCAACAGGTAGCCACTGTAGTTTGTACCCAGGGATGTGTGGAAGGAAGAAGAAGAGGAGGAGAAGGAGGAGGAGAAGACTGGATTTATACCCTGCCCTTCAATTGGAGTCTCAGAGCAGCTTACAAACTCCTTTCCCTTCCCCTCCCCACAATAGACACCCTGTGAGGTAGGTAGAGCTGAGAGAGCTCTTTTCAGAACTGTCCCTGAGAGAACAGCTCTGACAGAACTATGGCTTGCCCAAGGTCATCCAGCAGCTGCAAGTGGAGGAGTGGGGAATCAAACCTGGTTCTCCCATTAGAGTCCGCACACTTAACCCCTATACCAAACTGGACATTTGTAACCCATACACCATGGAGATGAACACTGTAACCCTTACACGATGCTAGGAGTGATAGCTAGCAGGCAGGCTAGTCATTGCCATGTATTTTAGAAAAATGGCTATGTCCCCCCATTTTTCCTGGGTGCATTGAATCAAGAGTGATGCCAGGCAGAACTGCACTGTTGGATGGATTGTGCTGTGGGTTTTGTGTGTCTTTTTTTTTTTTTTTTTGGAAATGGTATATGTCGTTGCTGTGCAAATCAATAGACCTGAACAATTCTGTGAAAAGAGGAGGGAGACAGTACATAAAAAGTGTGATTTGGCATAAAACTTTTATCGGGGAGTATTTGAGCTGATTATATGCCACACATGCAGAGAAGTTAAAATTGATTTATATGGGTCATACTAAGTGAAGACCAGTAAAACTGTTGTACCATGCCATGAGCCTTATGAAGTTTTATTGCTACTTGCTTTACAGGGAAAATCTTGAAATAAAATGCCATTCATGAGAAATTTCATTTCCACTCCCCCCCGCCCCAAACCAATAAAGGCCAACATGACTTGGAGCATTTCCAGGACCTTCTACCAGCATTTTCTTGAGAGAGGAAGGGTAAAAGGTGGATTTGATATTGTGGGTCAAAGTGTAGCTCTAGAGCTAACAAAAGAAGCAAACAGTGAACTAGTGACCATTTTGGGCTGGATATTGGGAGGGGTCTATACTGGCTAATCCTGGGAGAGGCCGTGGCTTGGCGTGCAGAAGGCCCCAGATTCAACCCTTGGCATTTCCAGTTAAAAGGATCATTTAGTAGGCAATGTGAAACTGGAAAGACCTCTGCTTGAAGTCCTGGAGAGCTGTTGCCAGTCTGAGTAGACAATACTGACCTTGGTGGACTGATGATCTGGTTCTGTATCAGGCAGCTTCAGGTGTTCATGGGTTCTTATGAAAGTCTTCTTCTAATGGTGATTTTTTTCCCCTCCAGCTCACAGAGTCTTTCACTAGCCCAAGCCTCCAGGTACTGGAGGAAAATGCCCCCATGTAGCAGAAAAGTATTGCAGGATCCACATGAACACATGTTGTTGCCTTCTACAGAGTCAGAGGACAGATTGGCAGAATGAAGCACAAGGGAAGCAGGGCAAAAAGACCTGGGCCAAGTTGTCGCAGGGCTTTCCAGTTGCACTGTGCGGATTGATGCGGGACCATACTGGGGAGGAGGCAGATTGGAGTGTTCGCACTGCAGGGCAGCCCCTGGCGGAGCCGCCCCAGTTGTGCATGGCTTTGGTCTGTTTCGCTGACCTGTGTTGCAACCAACTCATGGTGACCCTCATCTACAGAGCCTTCCAGTTAAGAGAGGAGCAGAGGTGGTTTGCTATTTCCTTCCTCTGCATAGCACCCCAAGTCATCCTTAGTGGTCTTCCATCCAGGTACTGACCCTGGCCAACCCTATTTAGCTCCCAACATCTGATGAGTTCAGGCTAAGCTGGGCTGTTCAGTCTGCTACAAATCAGACTGGAATTATCATTTTTTAAAAAAAGTGCTGACCCTCCTTTGTTTATACACAATAGCACAGATGCATTGCCTGATCTTTGGGACAGTTCTGAGAATATGAAAATGATTTATTTATTCCTTTCATGTGCTTTTTCAAAGATGATCCCCAAACTCTTCTCTCTCAGAGTTTACTATTGCTAGTGGTACAATTGGAGTTCATGAAAACCATTTTGTTAGTAATTGCAGATGAGCTGCACATGATTGCACATAGTTTACACATGATTACAGTTCGATTGCAACCCCCCCCCCCCACATAGCCATACAAACAATGAGTTCACTTTACCAGATAATAGTTGTAAATGGATTAGATGAACCTAAAATCATTTGCTTAAATTTGTTCAGTAAATATTTTTTATTTATGTGTTCATGCAAGATAGTGAGGGTTTAGATTATTATATCAAACCTTTATCATTATTATTATTTTGTCTTAAATATTCTTCAGTTCCCCATTGAGTTTCTGATGTTCATATATATTTTTTCTTTTTTTTAAAAAAGAGCATTGGTACCATTTTGGATTCTTGGTCCAATGACCCCTCCAGGAAGTGAAAAGGCTCATGTTCAGTATTGCTAAACTTCTCTTATTCTTATTAAGAGGCTATGAGGATAGTTTATGCTTACTTCTATTGTAAGATTGCAATTTTTCATCTTTTCATAAGGATTTGTTTCCCATTTGCTATGCATTTTTGATATGCTATTTATTTGATGTATTTTTAATTAAGCGGATTGTTTCTTATTTGCCTTGTGTTATCTGCCTACCCTCTTTTTCTTTCTTTAAGGAACTAGTCATACAGATTCTGCTCTGGTGTTTTACTACACCATCCTAAGCAGAGTTACATCTGTCTGAAACAGGTTTTGTAGAGTAGCATGCCCTCTTTTCCTTCTGCATTTGAAGAAGTGAGTAGGTTTTTGTTTCATGAATTGGGCCTAAATAACCCAGATTAACAATCTCTTCTGGATTTGTTCTAGTGATTGGGACCTCTGTTTAGATGCCCCCCTTGAAAAAAAGGGGAGAAAATCTGCCCCTGTGCTACTCTATAGACATGTTCATGACCCATGCAGAATAGCATCTAAATTACTCCAGAGTAAGGCTAACATGGGCTAGCTGTGTTACTAACATCATAAAACATTATGTGGCAATATAAATTTCTCTCTATGCTGCAAACAGGGATGCAGACTGAAAGCTGTGGTTATCTGCACATGTGCAGCAGTCTGAATAAAGCCTGGAAATTAAAAAGCCAGAGAGAGAGAGAGAAAGGGTTGTTCTACAAATAAACATCTGTTGATTCAAAACACCAGAACCTGGAAAGAAGTTTGTGTGTATAAAGTGCTCTTAAGTCACAGCTGACTTATGACAACCCCACGGGGCTTCATCTCTTGCCTTGTTTCTGAGTAGCAACTCTGGACTTGCTTGGTGGTCTCCCATCCAAGTACTAACCAGGGCTGACCCTACTTAGCTTCTGAGATCTGATGAGATCAGGCTAGCCTGGGCCATCCAGGTCAGGCAGGCCCATAGCTATATTGGGGCATCTCGGGGCTGGACCCCCCAACTTACCACCCAGGCCACATGACTTTTTGCTGAGCTGGGTGAAGAGAGCCATTTCAGGCTGTGTGGTGAGGAGAGGCTCAACCCTTTGCTATGTGTGTCTCTTGGAAGCTTGCATGAGAGACCAGGGGCTTCTATGGGGCACCCCCTAACTTATTTAAAGACCCCCTGAATTAAAAACTCCTGCCTGCGGGCCTGAGGTCAGGACAGAAAGAAGCTGAGAACTGGCAAATATAGAAACTTTGTATTTTTTTTAAGAAGAAGAAGAAGAGATTGGATTTATACCCCGCCCTTCACTCACTTGGAGTCTCAGAGCGGCTTACAATCTCCTTTCCCTTCCCCTCCCCACAACAGATACCCTGTGAGGTAGGTGGGGCTCAGAGAACTCTTTCCCAAGCTGTCCTTGAGAGAACAGCTGGTACAGAGCTATGGCTTGCCCAAGGTCATCCAGCCAGGTGCAAGTGGAGGAGTGGGGAATCAAACTCTGTTCTCTCAGATTAGAGTCCACACACTTAACCACTACACCCAACTGGCTCTTTAAAAAAACAACAAAAACTATTGCTTCTTAGTTCATTTCTCTGTTGAACTGACACCACACTTCACAGGTAACGTGTAAAATAAATGATGATTAGTTATCTTTCTGCTAATTTGTACAAGTTAGACCGAGTCCTCCTTTTCAGAGGACCACAAAGAGCATGGTCTCCTGTTTTGAAGATGAGTTCTCAAAATGACAAATGAATTTGGGATGCAATCTTCAGAACACTTTCTTGGGAGTAATCTGAATTGACCTGTTTGGGATTGCTCACATGGCTTATTTTCAAGAGTACTAAACTGGCACATTTCTACGACCTTCTGGTGGTGGCTGATGGTGAAAAAAGTTTTATTATTGTGGGGGGCAGTGGATCAATACTGGTGAGGTGGATTCCTTGCTGAGGCCTAGTGACTTGGGACTGCACAAAAAGAACATTCTGATTGCATGGTTGTCATTTAGACTCAGAAATGCTATCTTGTGTTGTTTTGAAAATAAAAATCCTGGAATGTGAGGAGATTTCCTGCATAAAATGGTCTCACAATTTTCAGAATACACCTGGTCATCAACATTTGTAACAGCCCATGCAAACTCTTTGATCAATTCTGTATAAATGTGAATCATTTGGGGCAGTTCAGGACTGACTTTTGGGATTCAGTGAGACTCTCTTCTCTCTCCTGAAGGCCCCTGGTCAGTCCAGGAGCTCCTGTGTGCATGCTTTATAGAAGAAATATCTGTCATAAGAACATAAGAGAAGCCAATGCTGGATCAAGCCAATAGCCTATCCAATCCAACACACTGTCACACAGTGGCCAAAAACACCAAGTGCCATCAGGAGGTCCAGCAGTGGGGCCAAGACACTAGAAGCCCTCCCACTGTTGTATCCCCCAGCACCAAGAATACAGTGCATCACTTGCCCCAGACTGAGTTCCTATCTATACCTTGTAGCTAATAGACACTGATGGACCTCTGCTCTGTCAATTTATTTGCTTGCTTTTTATCTCTTTAATACTTTTAGTGTTTGAGCTTGATAGGTTTAATAAAATTAAGTTTTGTTTCTCTTTAAAGATAACCTCGTAATGGTCTTTTAACTAGCTTTGAAAGGTTTCACACACTCATTCTGCCTTTAGTACGAAGCGTCACCTAGGCAGAACAGGCCGAGGGTGGGCTGGTCATACACATACATGTACACGTGTAGGACCGTTCTCATGACAGATTCCTCACTGAGGCCTCGTGACTTGGGACTAGTTCAGCAGATTCCCCATTCCACATGGCAGTTGCTCACAAGGCCCCCTTTCCTGACATTCTGTCCTCTAAAATGAGATTTTTTCTAATCTGGAAAACATTTGTGTAGCTCCCCGCCCCCCAATTCATTAAAATACTCAAAGCAACATACAAACCTGACCCGCACCTTTATAGCAGTCAGAGCTTCCAGCGGTGTCTTTTAAAGAGAAACAAGACAGACTTTCCCCAGTAATTCAAGTTTAAATGCCTCCAAAGAAATTGTAGGTCAAACTGAGAACTGTTATTAACAGATGCAACCCAGGATCTCAGTAGGCATTCACTTGAAGGGATGGGGTTGGAAAAGTTTGCAAAAACAAAACAGAAACTGCCATAATTTTGTAGCTGCCTTCTGGTCAAATGGGAGAATATATATATATATATATATATATCGATCAATCAATAGATAGATAATTATATTAGAAAACATTATTTAAAAAAAAAAAACCAGAGGGAATTATTAGTTAGAAAAGAGCTGTAAGAGGTATAAATGTGTTCTTGTTAAAGATGAAAAACAGCTTCACTGTTAATTATGCCCATTGAGACCAGCATGGTGATAGTGAGGTGGGGCAGGCAGAGGGCATATTTCATAATTGTTGGCCTCAAACAATTTGTAAAATTATATTGATGGTTTGCAAGGGGGACTTAAAGCGCAGCAGTGTTGTCACAGTGGTGAAAGAGAACAGCCACTGTTAGTAACAAAGAGCACTTTTTTCTACCCTCCCCCCACCCGGTTGAATTTCCTAGAGAAAATAGGATATTATTAGTCTATGGTTTAATTTGCCCATTCTGTATTTCAACTCAAAATGTCAGTTATTTACAATGGAGTGGATCAGGGCAAGAAATATTATCTGGACTTCATTGCACAGTTCCAGCTATGAAATCCTGTTTATTGGATCATTGCTTTCAACTGTGAAATCCAGTTTATGCGATGTAATATGCTGGTTTGATTGGATTTTGTCTTTAATTCTCTATCTATCTAATTCTGTTGTCCTGTTCTTGGATTGTATTACACTGATTCTCATTACAGTGCTTTTATAGTTCTGTGATCCGTCTTGGGTCTCTACAAGGAGAGTGGGCAATAAATGAAGTTGATAGACAGACAGATAAAGGCAGGTCAATAGCTACAGTGGGGCATCTCGGGGCTAGGCCCCCTGACTTGCTGGCAAGGCCCCCTGGCTTCCCATCTAGCCCAGGGTATCACGGCCTTCTCCCCCAGATTAAATTGATTAGCCAGTGCCCCCTAAGAAATTTAAATGCCCCCTGACTTAAAAAAATCCTGGCTATGGGCCTAGATAGATGGCATGCCTGCCCCCCCCCCCACTTTTGATCTTTAGGACACAGTTAAAGATATTTTTATTTTGGACTGCAATGGACAGATTTGGTTTATTCATTTATTTATTGACAGTATTTATTGTGATTTAAATTATGGTCTCATATTTTTTTTATTTCAAATTTATGTTGTGACCGACTGTAAGTTCCGCAAGGTAGAAAGAGGGCTGATAAATGTTTTAAACCAACCAACCCACCAACAAACAAGATGGCTTCCGATGGCATGAAGGGAATAAATAAATGGGAACACTGGTAACAAAAAAAGTGAACTTAAACAAACAAACAAACAAACAAACACAACTTCAGAATGGATAGGAAATAAAAAAAAAGAAATGAAAAGGACATACCATATTTACTCAAAAGGAAAATGATCCTGAACGTAAGACAACCAGCCCTAGAAATGTTATACACAGAACCTTTTATATGACTGGACATAACTGTAATAACATAGGGATCAAACAATGCCCTTTTGATGATATCAGTAGACCTTTGTTCGCAACACATGTGTTGTCTGGCAGTGCAGAAGTGCTCTGTGACCACTCAGCACCACTCCTGTATTACCTCTCATTTGTAGGCTCATTTTACTTCAGATCTTTTTCTCCATAATGACACTTCCTAATTTTGGACTCATGTGGAAAGAGAGAGAGAGAGAGAAAGTGAGCCCAGGAGAGAGAAAGTGAGCCAAGTGGCAATTCACATTAGCATCACTGAAGTTAGCTACAACTATCGGAATTAATTATCCTAAACAGAAAACGAAAGATCAAGGGAAAGGAAGGGAGGGAGGGAGTCTCTTGTATCCATTCACCTGATGTCGAAATGACGGATCACTCCTGCTATGACTTAGAGGCACCAATAAAGCACAGTGACAACACAAATGGATTTTCAGGAACCACTCCCATCCATTGAAAGATTTTCCCCCCCCCAGGGACCGGAAAGGAAATCACCAAGTAGCAACATAATTCTATGTACCGAGACATGTCGGCAATATATATGGTTTGATTCTAGAAAAGAATTATTTTACATTAACATATGCAGAGCAGCTGAGCTCATCAGCAAACTGGAAACCATGGCAATGACAGAGGACTTTTAAGATTGTAACAGTGCCATCCTAAGCACAGTTGCACCATTGTTAAGTCCATTGAATTTTGCTTAGGGTGGCATTGTAAAGGATGGGGATTTACAGGTATTTCCCCAAGTTTACATTGCTGCAAAACATCTCAGGAAAGCTATCAGTCCCATTCACAGATTACATTGAATGCATGCATATGCATCTGTTTGTAAGAAAGAGCAGGGACCTATACCTGAATGAATATGAGGTTTAAAATTATCTATTCACCATGTATACATGTGTATGCTCGTATGATGGGGGAGCCGCAATCACATGTGTTGTGAGTGTGAGGGTGTGACAGACGGGAGGCTGTTCTGCCCCTGAAAGGGGAAAAAAAACAAAACAAAATCCACCCCTTTAGCTGAGCCTATGGGAATGCTGCTCCAGCATCCAGTCACTTTTCAGAGGGGGGACTGAATGTTGAAGGGAAGCACAGAAGGAATTCCATTCAGGTCTCTTTCAGGGAGAGTGCAGTAATAGTTTTTGGTCTGCCTCAGCAAAAGAGCAGACAGTTTGAAGAATAGAGCACCCAGTCATGAAGCCTGTCTCTGGTAATGAGCAGACCTTGTACCCTTTAGTCTGACTCTTGGGAAAGGGCAGGCTGGTGGGTGTGAGAGAGGCTCAAGCCTAGTGGTTAGTCAGTAAAAACTGTTTGTACCTGAACGCATTAACAAAAATTCATACCACACTCTGAAGCCATCACTAACTTACATTTCTGTACCTCAGCCACATATCTCCTTTGTAGGGTTGCCAGGTCCTACCTTCTATCTGGCGGGGGGGGGGGGGGGGGGCTCACAGGTCCAGAAGTGATGTCATCACATTGGGGGTATTGGGGGGTGTCACTCTAGTTTTTGGGCAAAACTCTATGCTTGTTTTGCCTTCAAAACCATAGAGGTTGTCCAAAACCTAGAGTGTCACCCCCTGACATCCCCAGCGCAATGACATCATTTCTAGGTGACATCATTACATCTGGGACGTCACCCAGCAATGTCCTTGTTTGGAAGTGGGGCTTCCCCCACTGGCCAGCTGACCAGTGGCAGCTCCAAGCCCCCAAAAGCAGGGGAATCCCTGCTGGGAACTGGGGACTGGCAACCCTGCTTCTTTGATTACCCAGAAACCTATGCTGCTGATCTGTTCTTTGAAACCAACCCAGAAACAAATAAATAAACCTTTGTTATTTATATATAACTGCTGCCTCAGTGATCTCGGTGTTCTACTTGCCCACCACAAAACTTAACTCATGGCAGCGAACCCAAAGCCATTAACACTTGCTACACTAAGAATGTCCGGTGACTGAGGGGAAGGTTTACAGTTTAAAACAAACCTGGTTCCCTGAACTCATAAGAGGCTCTGTGGGTCCCCTCACTTGGTAAAAAAGGCCTGACACAGAGGGTCTCTGGAATCCACCCTGTAGAGAACATCCCCCATCCAAGGAGTCACCCTCAAGGTTTCTATTATTGTGACTGTTCTCTGTCTGTGTACGGGAACACAGCTGCAGACTTGTAGCTGGCAGAAAGGAAGGGGGATGAAGACAAAGCCTCAAGCTCCAAGCACAGAGAACTCAAGCTTTTATTCATGCTCATGGCACTAGGCAATGGCTTACTACCTCATACCCTGCTAGTAAGAAATACCTCAAGCCATAAAGGTTGGAAGACTAAAGTGACAGAAGGAAGACTCTTCCTTTGGGTGGTTTAACACTACCGTTGACCTACACTTGTTTCCTTGTAAACCATAACATACTTTTGGACCATGTTTGCCTTGACAAAAGTGCAATTACCTAGATTCTTTCAAACTAGTCAGCTATTTATGGTGTGTTAGACATTTCCCCAACAGGAACCAGTCGTGTCCCCTCTTCTTTTGTTGCTCTTAATGGACTTGCTCAAAACCATTGTTGTAAATTATCACTTTCAGATAGCACAATAAAGCCTGGGATTACATCATCAGGAATGGTATACTCCGTTATTTGTCTAACTAATGAAAGTGTTTCTTCCCAGAAGTGTATATAGAAGGATTTTTAAATCAGTATTGATAGCAATATATGGGGGGTGGGGGGTGGGAATTGATGTGTTATGATGTGTTTTAATGTAAATAATCTGTATCTGATCCATACATGCCCTGGAGTGCATCCTAACATCCTCCAGGTCCTTCCTCCAGCCAAAAGAGACTTTCTCCAACTTAACTGGCTTTTTAACAGAAGAGCCCCTTAAGTCGGAGAAAGCCTCCTTAGGTTGGAGGAAGGCTTCAGTTTTTAATGAGTGGAGTGGTAGGCTATGGATAGGATCCAGCCCTAGGATTGCTAACCTCCAGATGGTGGCTAGAGATCTCCTGGGATTACAATTGATCTCCGGGTGACAGAGGTGGAAATAGCCACTTTGGAATGTGGACTCTGTGGCATTATATCCTGCTGAAGTCCCTCCCCAAACTGAACCCCGCAGTCCTCAAGCTCCACCCCCCAAATCTCCAGGTATTTCCCATTCTGGAGCTGGCAATCCCATCAGCCCCCTGTTCATTAACTTTAAAAAGATAGCAATCCTCAGTTGCATGTCCTCTGAATATAACAGCCAAAGCCACTAGGTGAGACCCCACCATTTTCTTTCTCATGGTTCTCATGGAACCAGCTGGCCTTTATGTGGTTGTCAGTTTTGCAGGATAGAGGCTGAGGTTTCTACCCCCCCAACAGTCCCCTCCCACAAAAACATACAGGAGGAGGCAAGAGAGGACTCAGATCTCTCTGTGTATAAGGATTTTTCTAGTGGTCTAAAAGCAGCATTATGAGGAATCCAGTATCCATGAGTACAGCCATTCACATGCGAATAATGCTGAGGATGGAGGGATGTATGAAAACAAAGTAACAGGTTGGGTGCAGCCAGCTATTTCACTCAATCTTGCCCATTCCACTCTTTACTAGAAGCTCCCAACAGATATGGCTTTTGTCCATGTGGATCCCGTGATCCCCAGAATAGCCTTTTTGGGGTGATCTTTCCTTTTTTTCAATGGCAACAAAACAGCAAAACAGCAGAAAAGGTGGGGAAAGTTCACCTTATTGCATGTTATTTCCTTGTCTGACGCAATTCGGCATACCAGCCTGCCACCTCTTCGCAGGAGACCTGGATGTAGGTTTAATTATGTATGAATTGGAAGAAATGTGCAGAAATTAATCACACTGGTACACAGGGTTCATGTGTGTGTGTGTGTGTGTGTGTGAGAGAGAGAGAGAGAGAGAGAAATAATATTACCAACAGAAAGCTCACCCAAGTTTCCTAGTGCTGACTCCCAAAGTTTGTTTTCCATTAATGTGACAATATATGCAGTAATGAGATGCTCAGGTTCTAACTGTGTCGAGTGACACTTCCATTGGCTCAGTGAGAAAGCTGTTCTCTCCTTTATAATTGGAATGAAATTCTCAGGGGTTGTACCCCAAATGTACAAGAGCCTTCTTCCCCTCCCACAGTTTTCATGAATATAGAAATGACTTCACTCTAGAAACAATGTCCTGAGGATTCTCCCCTGAACGCTGAACACATTATTTTCCATGTTCCTTGTTTCTTATGCACATCTAGGCTCCAGTACATTATTTAATTTCAAACATTCTAAATACCGTTCATGTTCAATGTGAGCTGGTTAAATAAAAATAATGTCAACATTTTGCTAAGAATTTCCTTCTCTTATTTGGGAGGTGGAATCTTTGACGTTCAGTGCTAATTCCTTCAGTTCTCCCATGATGATGGCTCATGTAAAATGAACTATTCATTGTCTCAATATTTTTTATGTCTTTTCTTCAGCACTTTGAATAAATATTCAGTATTTCTGGAAATGATACATTGCCTTCTAGTAACTGCATTTGTATCTTGCTTTTAAAAAGGTAAAGGTAAAGGTTTCCCTTGCTTGAAAGCCAGTCAGATCTGACTCTAGGGGGCAGTGCTCATCTCCGTTTCCAAGCTTAAGAGCCAGCCCTGTCCGAAGACATTTCCATGGTCATGTGGCCAGCATGACTAAATACCAAAGCACGTGGAATGCTATTACTGTCCCACCAAAGTGGTACCTATTTATCTACTTGCAAATTCTTGCTTTTAAACTGCTAGGTTGGCAGGAGCTGGGGCCAGAGATGGGAGCTCACTCCGTCACATGACACTAGGATCTCAAACTGCCGAACTACTGACCTTCCGGTCTGCAGCTCAGCATCTTAACCTCTGAGCCATGGCTTGCTCTGTATCAAGTGCTGGCCACTTTCATAATTCATTCTGTAGGTCGGATCCTGCCTGCTTTTCTGCTGGTAGAATTTTGTTTGTTTGTAATCTGACTTCCCCTGTGTGACAGGGCTTAAGGCGGGGAACGATGCTTCCAATATACAAATTAAAACAATTAAAACAATCTAACAATTCAGTAACAGCTTACAGATGGTGCATACAATACAGGTGGGGAGAGAAGGAAAGGGGGGAAGCCAGGCTAGATGGAACCCATTGCTGTCCTCAGTCATAGGCCTGGTGAAACATCTCTTGTCTTACAGGCCCTGTAGAACTGCATTAAGTCCCACAGGGTGTGGATGTCATTCGGCAGAGAGTTCCACCAGGCTGGCACCAGGGTAAAAAAAAAAGCTCTGGCTCTGATTGAAGACAGACAGATACTTTTTGGTTCAGGGATCACCAGCAAGTTCTTCTTACCTGAGTGCAATGATCTTTGGGGGGTGTACCAGGAGAAGCAGTCTCACAGATGTGTTCACCTGTTTAAGGCCTTAAAGGTTAATACCAGAACCTTGAACCTGATCCAGTATTCAACCTGAAGCCAGTGCAGCTGGCGAAGCACTGGTTGAATATGCACTGTCAGAGGAGTTCTTGTAAGAACTCACACTGCTGCATTCTGGACCAGTTGTAGTTTCTGGGTCAGTCTCAGGGGTAGCCCTGCATAGAATAGGAAGGAGGGGCTCATTTTGATCTCCATACGGGATACATTTGAATAAAAGCCACATGGGACAGGTGCTCTAGTGAGGAATAAATTGAGGCATATTCAGGAAAAAAAATGCTGGCAGGATCCATCCCCATGTCCTCAGTTTTAAAGGATACCCCCCACCCCCAAAAAAAGTTGTATTGTTTCAGAGTTTTATTCTGAAAGGATGGACTGTGTTCTTTGTACATTTCGGTGTTCTACTTCTTATGGAATTACCATACCAATGTCAATACTGAATTAATGTGTGGTGGCCAAGAGAGATCTATGTTCTTCATGTGATTCCAAGGTCAATGGGCTAAATGATAAGGCTGGCTGGATGGACAGACGGACGGACGGACAGAGACAGACAGACAGATAGATAGATATCCCATTTATTGCCAACCTCCAGATGGTGCCTAGAGATCTTCTGGGATGAAATCCTGTTTATTGAATCATTGCTTTCAGTTGTGAAAGCCAGTCTATGCAATAAAATATGCTGGTTTTATTGGATTGTTCTTTAATTCTCTATCCAGGTGTGTATGTTTCTTGCCCTATTCTTGGATTTTGTTATATTGATTCTCATTGCATTGCTGTAATCTGCCTTGAGTTTCAACAAGGAAGGTGGCCAATAAGTGAAGTAGACAGGCAGGCAGGCCTGGTTAATTCTTCAGGCATTTACAGTAGGAAACTGTATAGTTCTTTTGTCCCTTTGTGGAAAATATTTTTCCTCATCTCTTGAACATCATACTTCAAATTCTCTGAACTAAGTGGAGTCTTTTCTAGTTGATGCCAATGGCCTTTGGATCGAGTCCCCATTTGCCACCAATTACATCTAAAGAACATTTCAGAATGTTTGACGGCTTCCAATGAGGCTGAACAAGAATATACAAAATCGCAATTAACATTACTTAAGGATTCACTTCACTTAATTTCGAGAAAATAGGCATGGTTTCCTTAAGTGGCTAATTGAAATGACATTTGTAAACCATTACGGACTCTAAATTATTGTATGTGACAATCTCCACTTTCCCCATCCACAGCTTTTAACTGGGTAGAACTAAGCAGGGAAGAAAAGGCACTTTTTTTTGAAAAATAATTAATTCAGCCCATAAACTGCACTTAACATTTTGTTGCTCATCTTGAGTAGGGTGAATCCATATCAGACTCTAGGATTTTTTGTATCTAAAAAGGTGTAATCATATAATTCAGAACTGCCTTTCATCACATTGAGATGTCTTTTTCCCAGTGTTTCATTAAGGCTTTTCTTTACACTTCTAATGCTTGTATATAGGGAGGATAGGGTTGCCAGCCAAGTCAGGCAACCTCTGGGAGACTGGAAGGGTGAAGATTTACCCAAACAGTATCATGTGATGCTAGGATATTGCTTCTGGCTGCATAACTGGAAGTGACATCACCACACTGAGGGATGCTCTAGGATTCCCCTGAAAGCCTAGAGTGTCCTGTGACATGGTGACATAATATTTGGTTACACAGCCAGAAGTAACACTGAGGCATCACAGAATACTTTACTGCCCCCCCAATTTCCCCCCTCACCTTCTGAACAACAACAAGGGGCTGAGGCTGAGGAAGGGACCTTCCTACTGTGAGGTATGTTTGTGAAGAGGTGGAAAGGAACTATAAGTATTGACAGCTGCAAACAACTGTAGCCTTTTCAATTGTTTTGTTCCTGCACTGTGTCCACAAACATGGAATGAACATGCTACATGTGTCCTTTGCTATAAATGGGACCACCATTTCTTCTGTGGATTTACAGCTCTTAGTACATATGTACCAGACTTGAGATGAATCCAGAGTATCTATATTCCAAGAGTGAAAACCCATGTGTTGATGTTGTCAGAAGAAATGGCAGTTGCATGTATCAAGAAGATAATGGGTTGCATGTTTATGAGATATGTGTGATAAAACATAACTTCTGAAAAAGGTCTGTGTGTCCCTGGTTCCAGAATACCTTTCAGAATGTCTTCTCATTACACAGACAGAAATCCCAGTACAATAAAAAGAATGGAACAGGGGAAATTGTCCCTTCCCTGATTATTATATTTTCTTTATATGTGTTGTATCTACCTTACACTACCTCCCAGGGTCACAGAATAGTGTGGGCTGATGGTTTTCCATTTTCTCATCAGAACAGACCTGTGAGGTAGTTTAGACTCAACAAGGACAACCACACCAATGTTACTTATCAAGCTTCATGGCCAACCAATGTTACTATTGTTTAATATGACAAGAAGCTGAAAGCAGCATACCTCTCCCCCTCCATTTTAACTTCACAATAATGCTGTGAGAAAGTTAGGATAGAGTTGAGTGATGGTAAGCTATGTTGGGAGAGAGTGACAGGCTCAAGGTCACCCAGCAAGCTTTATGGCAGAATGGAAAGTGGACCCTGGGTCCCTCAGATCGTAGTTCAACTCCTGAACTACTACACCAGTAGTTAGGGATTTGGATCCTAGTGTTTGTAGCTGAAGCACCAACCCTAGTCATTAAACGACATGGGCTCTACTGTTCTGTGAAATGATTCCAGTAACAAATGCTTGCATTCTTTGGGGGGAATGTTTCCACAGGCAACACATCACAACACTCAAAATATATTAAAAGTGGCTTAAGGAAGCGGCTTCTTCAGTATCTGAGTAAATGTCTATGAATAGAGAGCATTTCTTGAGATGAAAGCGGATGAACAAAATACACTCCAAAAAAAGGAGAGAGACAGATATAGAGAGAGCGGATTAGCAGCAACCTTTCCCTTATGAAACTTCAGGTTGCAGGGAAATTGTGTGTGCCGGGTGGGGGGTGGGGGATCTCGAGGATGCAATATGTGTGAAAAGATTAAATGAAAGGGAAATGGTGCCTGCCAAAGGTTACAAAGCATGCTGAGCAGGTTAGCAAGGGATCAGAGAATCCAGCTTCAAATGGGAGAGATCAAAAGTAGAGGAGCCAGAAGGTAGAAACAAAAGAGATAATTACAGATAGCAAGATTATTGGGATTAACATGAATAATAATGCTTTGCCTCTAGATAGCACTTAAAAACATCCGAAGGCTTACAGATCTCCCAGAAAAAACTTTTTAAAGCCATCCTGCAAGGTATTTTCATATTCCAGGTTATGGTCTGAAGGGATGTGATGCACCATCACTGAAGAAGCTCAGCAGGTTGAGGTCTCATCTATTCATGGAAAGGAACTTCTAGGGAACCCTGTAGGTTGGATCTAGCCAGGTTTTTCACTCAGTCTTGCCCAATTCTCCTCCTTTGGCCATACAGGTCACATGATCCCTAGCACAGCTTTTCAGGGGTGGTCAGAGGGGAGATTTCCTTGCTTTTTACCAACAGATCCAACCCAGTGTATGCTTCCCTGGATTCCATAAAGGAAGAAGGGCAGGGTATAAATGCAAGACACAAGTAATAACTAAGTCTGACAATAACAGAGATGAAGCCAGCATGGTGTAGCTGTTAGACTGTCTGACTACTCAAATCCCTTCTCTACTGTGAAGCTGATTGGGTGATGTTGGGCCAGTCTCTCTCTCTCTCTCTCTCTCACTCTCTCTCAGCTTAATCTACCAAACAGGATTGTAGTGTAGATAAAATGGAGAAGGGAAAGCAACATACTCCACCCTGGACTTCTTGGACAAGGTTGGGATTTTAAATATATATATGAAGTAAACATAAAGCTAGTTTATACTGAATCAGACCATCAGCCTGCCCAGATGTCTTACCCTGCCAACAAATGCCCTTGTCTTGTCAGTCTGCATCTTCCTCATGCTACTGTTCTTCAAACCAAGTGGCTACAGTGTGGTCTAAAATGTGGGGTCCATTATTCCCTATAAAGAATCTTTCCAAAGCAGGGCTGTTTGTTTTTTAAGCAAATGAAACCAAGGTTGTCTTGCCTGTCCATTAAAGAATCTACAAGTTTCAAGTAGATTGCATTAAGGAAACCAATTCAATAGGACCCTAAACAAGGTACCCCAATACATCCTATGTGTTCCATCATTTCTTGTGTGTGTGTGTGTGGGGGGGAGTCCAGTAAATAAATAATAGAGAAAAATTCCATGCTGTCTCCCAGGCAAAGAAACCATTAGTCAAACACACAAGAGCAAGCAATCAGTGACAAAAAAGCTTCCCAGTGCAAATGGAACCAACAAGTCCAGCACAACCAACATCAAACCAGCGAATCTGAGGAGAACAGCAGGCCAGTGTGGCAAGCCCAACACAACTAAAGTCAAACCAGAGAATCCAAGCCAAACCAACCTGGGAAGCCAGTACCAAGCCCTGTAAAGAAGACATACACAGAGGCACACTGTAAAGTTGAGGGGGAAAACAGTCCTGGGAACCTTAAAATTCTGGCCCCGAATATTCCTGTATATTACTGGATAGATCCAGAATTTGGGGGGATCCATTTACTGGTACTCCAAAAAATCCCAAGTGCCATTCAGACACTGGAAAGTAGCCAGATGCATATCCCTTGTTGTAACTTTATCACTTATGCAAATTTCTGCTGGTTGATAATTATTGGATGAGAACCGTTGGTTATATTGAAGTTATGTTTATCTATTCATTGGTTAACTTGATAATTATTGGGAATATAGTGATGGTTAAACTTGTGCATATTTGTGTCTGTCTGTCTGTCTGTCTGTCTGTCTACCTATCTACCTATCTACCTATCTATCTATCTATCTATCTATCTATCTATCTAAGCCAGTTTGGTGTAGTGGTTAAGTGCACATACTCTAATCTGGGGAAACCGGGTTTAATTCCACACTCCTCCACTTGCAGCTGCTGGATGAATTTAGGCAAACCATAGCTCTGAAGGAGATGTTCTTGAAAAACAGCAGTTCCTGTCAGAGCATTCTCAGCCCCACCTACCTCACAGGGTGTCTGTGGGGAAGAGGGGAAGGGAAAGGAGTTCGTAAGCCGCTCTGAGACTTTGAGTGAAGGGTGGGGTATAAATCCAATCTCCTCCTCCTCCTCCTCCTCCTCCTCCTCCTCCTCTTCTTCTTCTTCTTCTTCTTCATCATCATCATCATCATTATCTATCTATCTATCTGTCTATCTATCTATCTATCTATCTATCTATCTATCTATCTATCTATCTATCATCTATCTAGTATTGCTCAAACAGCAATAGCCTTGAGCAGAAAAAATATATAAAATGAACTAATGCCTTACTTAGTATTATTCTTCTGATAGTGCATATTTGTATATTCTTTATTTGATTTATGTAGTGAAAGCTGGACCAAAAAACATAAATTGCAGGGAGCAGAATAAATGGAGAGCACTGGCAGCATTCTCTGAGGACAGTGACAATTTCAGACTAAGGGCTCCCCAAGGTTAACATTAAAGTCTATGGGAGCATTGATCTACATCAGTGGCATATTACTCCCTTCATCATATCGGGTTGGATCCTACCAGTTTTTCTGCTGGTGAAAAAGGAAAGAAGGCTCCCTTTTGACAACCCAGTGGTGTAGAGTGCCAGGCAAGACCTGAAATAACTGGGCCTGTATCATCACTTTGCCTTGGAAGCTAACTATAGTTGTGAGGAAGTCAAAAAAAGGAAGTCAAAAGAACAATGTCAAACCCTGTTTTGAGTCTTAGTAAGGGAGAAAAGTGGAGTATATGTTTTAAAAGGCTATACTGATGCTCAGGGCTATTTTTGGGCAGGAATGCACAGGAACGGAGTTCCGGCTGGTTCCTGAGTTGGCCACACCTAGCAGGAACTCATTAGCATAATAGGGCATACCCAACAGCAGAAACTCATTACGACTGGCTACATTAGGGATATGTGGCCTAACATGCAAATTAATTCCTGCTACCAAAAAAAACCCTGGGTTTTGACAACAAACAAGGTAAACAGAATAAGAAGCAAAAGGTGGGGGTGGCTGGATGACCACTCTGCTGATAACATGGGGGTGTGACCTAATATGCTAATAAACTGTGCTGTCAGTGGTGTGTCCTAATATGCTAATTAGTTTCTGCTGTTGGGTGTGGTCTATTATGCTAATGAGTTCCTGCTGGGCTTTTTCTACAAAAAAAAAAAGCCCTGCTGGTGGTGATGGAACCTGCATGGCTAAAAGCCATGTGGGATGGTGAGCCTTAGTAAGGAGAGGGTTGGGGTGAGATTCAGTGAAAAAGTGGGCTAAATTCAACCCTGTCTGTCTGTCTGTCTGTCTGTATCTATCTATCTATCTATCGATCGATCGATCGATCCTAATCTAATATAATCTAATCTACCCACCTTTCTATCTATCCATCCACCCATCCACACACAGGTGGTGCCTGCCATTCATTATGTAATAAATCCATGTCCATTATACATTGTTCCATGTAGGTAAAGATCCTAATGATCAGAATGTTTTCACTATTTTGTGTGTATGCACAGTAGAGCCAGTTTAGTGTAGTAGTTAAGAGCACAGACTCTAATATGGGAGAACCAGGTTTGACTCCCCACTTCTTCATATGCAGCTGTTGGTGTGACCTTGGGTCAGTCATAAGTTCTTTCAGAGCTGGACTCTCAAGGGCAGTTCTCAAGAGAGCACTCTCAGCCCCACCTACCTAACAGGGTGTCTGTTATGGGGAGGGGAAGGGAAAGGGATTGTAAACTGCTCAGAGACACCTTCAGGTAGTGAAGGACAGGGTATAAATCCAATCTCTTCATCTTCTTCTAACCAGATAAACAGAAGAGTCTATTGCACCATGACAGTATGTCTCATTAATAAAGGATTTAAAGAGTAGACTGTATCTCCTTATAAATCACTGTAGCTGAGAAGGTCAGAATCTTCAGTTATCTTCCATATGCTTAAATCTCATATGCATTATGCCATTGAAAATTTTATTCATTTATTTTTGCACATATCTTGACATGAGTTCAAGGAGAAATATCAGCTAACTGTTTGCATCAGAAAAGGAATGTGTAGTTTTGTAATGATCTGGGTTGTATTTATTTTCTGTATTGATTTTACACATACCTCAATAAAAAAATAAATAATAAAAAAGAAAAGGAATGTGTCTCCACCAAGATGAATGTCAGTTGAAAGGAAACCCCAGACCATGTCATTGGGCCTTCAAAGTATTCAAACAAATAAAGCAAGCCAGAGAAGAAACAAAACTGTGTTTAAGCAGAATTGCAACTTGTTGTCATGAATTGCAGAGGAAATGGTCTTTAGAAAGATCTGGAGCCAGTTGTTGAGAGATGTCAATATATAATTTTGGTTTTTCTGTTTTATAAATAAATGCAGAACTTGCCTACAGGGGAACATTTTATTAATAACAACAAATAAAAATCTGCAAACCCCTTCCAATTATTTTTTTTCTCATTAACTTCGTATTGAATTTTTCAAGCAGACAATCATCTCACATATTAGAAAGCTGTGTTCCTTTGAAAGATTCTTAATGTTGATTACAGAAGAAGTTTACATGGGATAGCCCTGAGCTACTCTGTTGGTACATCAGATGGGAGGGGGGCCCAGCAAAACTTGGAACATTGCAAAGGAAACTAGGGATGGACAGACAGAAAGCAGGGGGTAGGTAGGTAGGTAGAAAATTTATTGTATATGGCCATAGGCCTTCACAATCTAAAACAATAAAATACATCAGTAAAATATAACAATATAATACATATTATCTAGAACTTAGTCAGCTTTAAAATCTAATAATTTCTAACAAACTAGCTAGCAGCAGCTGTATTAGTAGATGCTTTCCTCATTGCTACATTTGCTCTTATTTTCCTGGCAGCTAGAGCAAAAAGTGCCATCTTGTTGGAAACAAAAGAATCCGTATCTGACAACATAGAAATTAATTTATCAGAGTCAGAAAAAAAGATGGAGATCAGACAATATGCTGGCAAGAAATCTTTCCCTTGGTTCAGAGTATAAGGGACAATTTAGAATGTAATGTGGCAGGTCTTCAATCTAGCAGGTCCATATACAATAATTTACCAGGGGGGGGGTGTGGAATTGTCCAAGCAGCATCTCAGTTGTCATTGACTGGAAATGTAACAGAGTGCTACCCTGAGCTTATAAATTGTAATTTCAGTCAAATAACGTGCTCTAAAATGGTCTTTTAAAATGGTTTTGTACCATGGAGCAAATTTTGATTTACTGATTAACAATGTGTCAATTAGGGCATCTTCTTTATAAATCCATTTCCTTAAGTCAACATTGCTTCCTGAAGATTGCAGTAATTCATCTGGAAGAGTACATTGGGATGCAATGTTATTAAGGAAGGCCTGCTGGGTTTTGTCCATGTTTTGCATCAATTGATAGTTCAAATTGCTGAAGGAACTAGGGTTTATTGGCTGATGTTTTTTCCACAATTTAAGAATCGCCAAATGAGTGCATGCTCTAACCGAAGGGAGGTCAAGTTCTGCCCTTAACAAGGCCACTGGTGTCTCTTCTGGTCTCATAAATTTTTGTGGACTATTTCCAGATTACTGAGTAATGATTCTATCCCCAGATCTCAATTCTATACAGCAAATGTGTGATCACTTTAGAAACAAAAAGCTTTATAGCTGATGTGATCAGAAAGCCACCTCTAGTACAGTAAGCAATGCCTCCCAGCCATTCTCCCTTCGCTTTTTGTTCAAGTCCCAGTGAGCAGAAAGCAGGGTTTTAAATGGCTCTGAGCCATTTCACTCCCAGCTTTCTGCTCACCAGGGTTTTTGGCGGTGAACAAAAAGCAGGGGGTTAAACTTTAAATGGCGCACGTGAACCAATATGAACCAAACTGCAAAAATGTGGTTCATGTGCATCCCTAACAATTTCAGTAATACCTCTAGTACTCTGAAGTATCAAAGACTGGCATGGCAATTCCCAAATTCAACATGGACTCTGTAAGGAATTTCATAATTTTTGGAAAAATGCAAAAGGAAATTTGGGAACCACTGAGTTATTTCCAGACCAGAATCCGAGTGATTCTCACCAGCTTTTCTGCTCAGTTTTGCATGATTCCCCTCCTCATTGCAGGGTATCCTGGGTGGTGATTGTCTAGATGGATACCTTTTTCACCAGCAGGAAAGCTAGTAGGACCCAACCTATCAGTTCTATCTACTGCTTTGTCTTACATACAATTTAGTGTTTTTCTTATCTACAAGAGACTGCAAGCTCTTTGTGGTTTGACCAAAAGCATCCACTGAAACTCACCCCCCCCCCAATGTGCTTCTGTTCACCTGCTCAGTTCTTTAATCTGTTTATCTGCCCAGCCATCCACCTATTCTTCAAATTAAAGGAATCCAACATAGATGTCTTATTGCATTTTATATTTTACGCTTCATGTGTCAGATGCTCCAGTTAATTTAGATTTCACAGAATGGAGTGCCTGTAAGTTATGATTATTGTTTTTGAGTGATGGGAGAAGTATTAATATTGATTTATGCAGGATAAACTGAATTGAATTTGGTGAACTTTATAACAGTGTGTGTCTTTATGAGGAGGATATAGCTACAAAGGGTCTGCGTAATAGGCTATACATTTTTTTTTCTCATAGATTTTTTTTTTGTGATTTCCATATAACCATAGTCAATAAGCAAATGAAAAGTAAAACTAAGTAGTGTGCTGGGGAAAAAATGGCAAAAACTAAATTATGTTTTATGTTTCAGAAATCTGATATAGTTTTCAGCTTGCCACTACTATATGCCCAGTAAAACAGCATTTCTTTGGGTTGTACTAGCATAACTGCATTTGATTGGCATTCTAAGCCCTTTTAGGTCCAGGATATTGGATGAAATTGTTAGATTCTTAATGTGGAAACACTGGGTTAGATCCAGCCAGTTCTTCTGCCAATGAAAAAGGAAATAAGGGTTGGTCACTTCTGACCACCAAAAAGGCCTATGCTGGATTTAAGAGGACCTGCATGGATCAAAGTCACATAGGCTGAGGACAGACTGGCAATCTGAAGCGGAGGCAAAGCGGAGGGAACTGGAGCGGGGGAAAAAACCCACGGAGCTGGCCGTTCACACTGGCCAGAGCAATGCGGATCAGCAGCGATACGGAGCGTTCAGACTGCCACGGAGCGTTCAGACTGCCGCATAGCCAGCGCGTGCGGCTTGCGCGCGCTGCTGCACTTTTTTTTGTTTTCCTTTGATGTTTTTCGCATGTGCGCACATGCGCACATGCGCATATGCACAAAACTTTTTGCCGGTGCGTTCACACTTCCTCCGGATGCCTCCCGCTTCTTCCAGTTCACACTGTTTGGAAGCGGTAGGCATGCGGAGGAAGGCCCCTGAACACAGGGAAAAACCGGTGTCCGGGTAAAGCGGAAGAAAAGCGACTGGGAGACGGGTAAGTACGCAACGGAGCCGACGCAACGGCGCATGTCTGAACGTGCTCCTTTCCTCCGTTTGCGAAGCGTGCCTGCCCCGCTTTAGATTGCCAGTCTGTCCTCAGCCATAGTCTGGAGACTGTACTAAGAAGGAGAATTGGGCACAATTTTGTGAGAGGAAAAACCACCCTGACTACAACCAATGGGTATATTCCAAAGTGTACAAGACAGTCCAAAACATACAAATGGTCCCATGTAGTCAATTTGCACAATACACCAAATAAAATGATAGCACCTCTGACTGAATGTTCTTTGATGCAAACTTTTGTTGTTGTTGTTCAGTCACACAATTGAGTTTGACTCTTCACAACCCCGTGGACCACATCACGCCAAGCCCCCTGTCCTCCACCGTCCTTTGGAGTCTGCTCAACTTCATGTTCATTGCATCAATAATACTGTCTAACCATCTCATTTTTTGCTGTCCCCTTCTTCTGTTACCTTCAATCTTTCCCAGCATCAGGGTCTTCTCCAAAGAGTGCTCCCTTCTCATTTGGTGGCCAAAAGTATTTGAGTTTCAGCTTCAGTATCTAAGAAACCTAGTCTTCCCAATTGCAATTAGCATCCCACAAGATACTGATCACCTTCTCTACTGTTTTTAAGAACTGGACTGCACTGCTGTTGGTTGTGTAGAGTACGGCAACATTTTTGAATGCTGCCTCACTTTAAAAGGGCCTCTGACTATGATATTTAACAAATCAAGGTCAGATGGCAGGCAAGAGTAATATGCATAATTTATGCATATCATGATAACAATTCTTTTGTTGGACTACACAGAATTTAATATTTCTTACACAGGGCAGATAATACACTCAATTTCTAAACAAGCAGTTTTCTCTTCCCTACCCCCTTCACATTCAGGAATTAGCTTTAGTAGGATGTATTCGATGTTTTAATTTTATAGAAGTATATTCAGTAAGGTTAAAAATCTGACCTCCAGAGCATTTGTGTGCATTGAAATCATTTTTAATTAAAATTTAATAACAATGATATTAAAATTTCTTTGATGAAATGTCAAGGTAGTTGGAAGAGATTAAGATAAAACTACAACAGGACGGTTTGCTCACAAAATAGTTATTCTTTTAGCCATCCTATAAACAAAAGAAAGCATGTTCGTCTGTCATAGAAGTCCCTTGCAAAAAACAAATCTCTCTTGATAAGAATTAATTAAATGAAACCATCTGGTTTACAAAGAAAACAAGTATACTTTCTTAAGAGAGAAGTATATGTTAAAATATAGCAGCAACTTTTTTTTTCTTTTAAGGTATTTGAGTTTAATCTAGCTGTGTGGGTTGTATTGTTTGGATGTCATGAGTCTGAAAACAGATAGTGAAGGTCTTTTCCTCTTCTCATTTCTCCTTCTCCACAGACCCCCGGGAGGAAGACACGGGAGACAGATGGCTGGGTTAAGGACCGTGACTTTATCAAATTAATATGGATCTGCCATAGGTATGTTTCATGAGTATCTTTCTTTTTTACTCTTAATTGCCTGTCACTTGATCTTGCCAGGTAACTTACAGTGCCATCCTATGCAGAGTTATGTCCCTCTAAACCCATAGACTTCAAGGATATAACTTGGTTTAGGGTTGTATTGTAAGGCTGCACTCCAAAGAACACTTTCCTGGAAGAACACTTAGCCCCATTGAATAAAATAAGAGCTACTTCTGAGTAGACCTGTTTAGGAGCTCTCCCTATGCCAGCTGGGATGAACTTGGTAATGATTCACCTGCTTCACCCTGTATTATTGAATAAAGTTCTCTTTTGTTCATTAGGCCTGTTAGTTTATACCGGTTAGGCTTTTGCTGGGGGATTCAGTCAAAAGTATGGATGTTTGGCTGCAAAGGAGGGGAAAACAGTGAGCACCCTGAGACATCAAATGATGGAAGGAAGTTCCACAACTAGTATTACCACCAGAATGTTGCACCAGGAGTTCTCCCAGAATTACAAATCACCTCCATTCTACAGGGATCAATTCTTCTGGAGGAAACACTAGCTTTGGAGTGTGGCCTCCATAGCATCACATCTCTGCTGAACTTCCTTCCCTCCTCAAATTCTGTTCTTCCCTGGCACTGCTTCCAAATTTCCAGAACTTCCTAACCTTTTGGCAAACTTACCTACAAAGTAGCACTATCCATGTTTCAGAGGTCCAGTAAGATCATTTTGATACACAGTGTGGTATAGTGGTTGGACAATCTTATTTGAATCTAGGATTCCCCCCTCCCCCTGCATTCCCTCTTTCATGTATGTTTTGGTTCTGTTTTTACTGGCTTTATTGTTCCTGGAGTCTATATGCTGCTCCATATTATGAATTGATTCCATTGCCTGCCCGCCCCTTGAATGAAACACAAGTTATGGTAGTTTTATTTATACATACAAGTTATGGGAGTTTTATTTATACATACATTTATTTATACATAAACTGGGAGTTTTATTTATACATAAGCTGATCTGCACCAACACATTAAAGCACGGTTTGCACTGGGCTTGCCACGCAAGCCCCCAGCAGGGCAAACCCATCCTGGCTCAGAGCCAGGTCTGGGTTCCTTCCAGACCTTACTCGTCACGGCCCACTTGCCAGTACATAGAGGGGAGGGAAGGGCACATTCCAACCCATGGCTGTGAAGCCTTAAGGCTTGTCATGTGCTTCCCCCACCCCGAAGAGGCTCCACACTGTCACCCTGACTGCAAAGCCCATAGGCACCCCAGTCTGAGGACCTCCCCATCGCTTATATCTCAGGGTGCTTGCCAATTCAGCATCCCCTCAACCCATGATTTTCCTGCCTTCCCAGTTAGGGCCTAACCAGCTTTACCAGACCTACTTAAACAACACCCCCTTTAACCATGTGAAGCAGGTGAAAAAAAGCCACCAGCACCCCGGCCAATCTGAGTGAAGTCCAAAAAATTCCTTCTTGGCCCCGGAAACAGTGACTGGCTAATCCCACATGATCCAAAAAAAAAGGGTGGGTGGATGGGGAGCTTTCACTGGGGGGATCTGTGTGTGGAGGGCAACTGCCACCAGATCTGGCTGACTAGCTCACCCTTGATTGGCCAGTGCTCCCGTACTGAGCCAGGATTGGTTCACCCCACCCACATGCTTCATTCAAGCAGAAGTGGGGGAGCAGGCAAATGCCAGCACCTGCTTCAGGGGCAGGCACTGGTCTTTTATTGATTTTTTTTTAAATTTGTTGTTTATTGCACCGAGACCTGATGGTTGAGAAGTGGCATATAACTTTCTCAAACAAACATACAAATGGGGATAAAAAAAACAACAGCTCAAAGTTCCCAAACACTGATATGAGACTAACGTAACCAACACAGAGGGTAAAGTATACTTCAGTGGGGAAAAATCTGTTAAGCGACAAGGAAAACAACAATAAATTCATCAATAACTATATAAATGTCCCCTAATGTCCCCGTCTTCACCTCCTGAGGTATCTCCCGACAGTCTGAGCATTCAAATAATTCTTCACAGTGCTGAATTTGCTCTTAGTTGCTCAGACTTCTGAGTTCTGCTATCCACTCTTGAATGTCTCAAAAGGATGGCAGTTTCTTCCTCCACAGGGCTTTGGACAGTTCTCACGTCTTTTTTTTTAAAAAAAAACTGGACCCCCTCAATGCCACCATCCATACAGATGTCTCCTATTTTGCCTCAGAATTAAAGAAGACATTGTGAGATCTGCAATTTGTCCTTGAACCATGACAGTATTTAAGTAAATTAAAAATATATTTTGGTCATGACCTTGATTCAAATTGGAACCAAATGGAAGTTTAATCCTTCCATCTCTGCATGGTTTCATCTATAGAACATTGCCCCCTCTCTCTCTCTCACACACACACACACACATTAACCTTGGGGTAGGGGAACAGATGTACAAAAGACAACACAGGAAGAGCAGTCATGAAAAATGAAACAGTGTACAGGTAGAAGGATCAAATGTGCTCTATCCTCCCCACCTTGTCCTGACCTGAATCAGGGTCATGCCTGAAATGTATGACTAAAAGATGTGGGGGGGTTCCATGAACTTCATTTCACCTAGGTTGTCCCACAGTCTCTTTTCTACTTTACCCCTCCTCTGCTATCCAGATCTCTCATTCACATCCTCACCCTCTCACACAGAGGGAGAGAAAGAGAAAGCCCTGCCTCACCTTTTTATCAGTTGGTTGCCTAGGTTACTGGCATACTGCAGTTTTAGAGGGGAGATATAAAAAGACTCCCATGAAGGAAAGAACCTGTCCATGTGGCACCAAAGAGGTGGAATCAGTTGAACATATACTGTTTTGTTGCTGCTTTAATCAGGAAGTTTGGTTTAATATAATTTCCCCTCTGATTAATAATTATCCATGATGTTCCAATGTTAATATCTTAAAGAAGCTTTTAATGGGTGCTAATCAACAGGTCACTATTAGCTGTGCTAATTTCCCCCCCCCCCCCCCCCGCCCAGCAGCTTGTAGAATTTGTCATGAAATTTTATGTACAGATTTTAAAGTTTAGAGATTTTCACCCATTGGTAATTAGTCAGACCAATTTTATTGTCCAGTGATTTTATAGTATAGCTTTGTTTCTGATTCGTACTGGTTGTTGGCCAAATAAATTAATTGATTGATAACTGGCATATTGCCTCTAGCTGTTCCCTTCTGTACACTGCACATCATAAGAACAGCCCAGTTGTCTGCTTAGATCAGCATTCTGTTTCAGACAGTGGCCAACCAAGCTGGACAATAACAGGGGATAGGGCCCAAGGCCTTCCCCCAATGTTGCTTCTGAGGTGTTCTGCCTCTAAACATGGAGGTTCATGCAGGATTGTTATGAAGTTGTATATAGTAAAGATGGTAATTTACAAGAGGCAGCAAGGTATAGAAGTCAAGCTACTGGAATGAGGAATGATGAGGATGAAGCTGAAATTGAAAGCAGAAATTGTGATATATAGTATCCTTATCAGAATTCAAATCAATAGAATCAAGCACTGATTCACACATGCATGCTCAACTTTCACTATCCTTGGTTAACTCAGAGCTGAAGAAATGAGCGGCCTCCATCAAAGCTGGCTGAAAGGGAAGCTGAAAGCTTTAGCTACAGTATTCGTATTCTATAGGCTATTGCATTCATACAAATCATTCCTTCAAAGTGCACTCCTGTGGTGAAAAACATACTGCTGTGAACTCCTCATTATGCCTGAGTGTAGATAAGGAGTCGGATGTGGCCAGCTTTTGCACTTAGTTCCTCTCCTTACTATAACCCTTATTCTACATAGTCTGTCCACACTAGGGTTCCAACTCCTGGTTGGGAAATTCCTAGAGATTTTGGGGTAGAATCTGGGAAAAGCAGGATTTGGGCAGAGAAGGGACATTATCAGGGTATAATGCCTCCTCCAAAGCAGCCATTTTCTCTAGAGGAATGGATCTCTGTCATCTGGAGATCAGTTGTAACTTCAGGACATCTCCAGGCTCCATCTGGAGGCTGGCAACCCTAAATTCCATGCACAGGTCTCATGATCCCCCAAAATAGACCCGCTTTCTATTTGCACCAGCAGAAAGACTAGTTGGATCCAAGCCAGGGATTATCTTGCTGGATAAGGTCCATGCAATTCAGCTTTCCATTTCCGCTTTTCAACACTGACCAGCCAAATACTTTTAGAAAGTTTACAGGCAGGGCATGAGGTCCCAAGCTGCTGATATTCAAAAGTATCCCAGGGAGCTCTCTGTTAGCGATCACAATCAAACTGATTGCCTAATGGAATTCTACCACCAGATAGTCGGTCAGCTTTTTACAGAGATAGATGAATTCCCAGTTCAGCAGGACTTGGAATTCTTTCTTATTTCTTTTTTCAATCCACCCATTTCTAGTAGATTTATTCTGCAAATTATTAAAAGTAACTTTGAAGCAGCAGGCTATTCGGAGAGTGACTGGACCATCTTAAACAGAGAAGTGCAATCTCTTTGATATATTAGGCTCTGAGACATCGCACCTTGGGCTACTTCTCACGTAAGGCTGTTACTGCACATTAATTTTGAGTATTAGGAGCTGCCCACCACACTTCCCACAGAAAATGCCATTGCAATAAAGAATAATCACTGCAGCAGTCACACTGCTCTCTCAATGGCTCCGCCAGCATTTTCATTATCACGTCGAAGCCCCCGTCTTGAAGGATTCTGAGCTTTCTGCTGTTCGTTCGCCACGGGCTGCAGCTTCCAGTGTGCCGCCCGACTCTTGGAGAAGGGAAGATTTTCCAGTGACTGCAGCTTCAATGTCTTTTTCCTCCTTGAATGTGTCAGCTCCTTGATGAAAACTCCTGGTCCACACCCAAGCATTCTGAAACAAAGCAATTCACACTATAATAGCCAAGGAAAATAAAAGAGGATGCTTGACATTTCCCCCAGCTTGCTCCCTTTCTATGCGTAATAGATACATATATTCTCTCCCTCCCCCCAGTGTTTATTTATGTGCTTTAGTACTACAAATGCAGCTTGTTAGCAAAGTGTAAATAAACCCCTCCATCAGGAAATGTTGCTTTGCTCATCCTTCATTGGTGTGCTGGTAGTTATTTGCCTCCCCGTCCTGATTGGTTTGCTAATTCTGATCTAGCTCTTCAGTCTAAGCCATGACTTACTCTTTAGCTGGGGCATCAACTACTGTTGTGCCAGTATTGTTCATACAGACCTGAATGGCCAAGGCCAGCCCGATCTTGTTAGATCTCAGAAGCCAAGCAGGGTCAATTCTGGTTAGTACTTAAATGGGAGACCAACAACAACAACAAGTAAGGAAGGTTGCTACACAGGGTAGGCAATGGCAAATCACATCTCTCTTGCCTTGAAAACCCTGCCAGGTGACCATAAGATGGCACTTTTCACCACAATTGTTAATATGAGTACCACATTTTTCATTTGTTCTCAGCCTTTTGAGGGACATTGTTATCCATTTGGTGCTAAAGAGAAGTTTGATTACCAGCTTCTTCTTCCCCAAAGAACACGGGTACAACTGAGACTGGTACCAATTTATTTTCTGCATAGCTACTTGGGATTCTACCTAGGATGCTTATAAGGATGCATACCCCAGCCCATTAACATCCAGCCTTAAAAAAAAAAAAAAAGATCTGGGGAGCTTGGAAACTCACACACTGGTTTGTGCTATTTTGGTGGGTCCCAATAAAACATAAGGTGCCACAGTGGCTCAGTGGTTAAGACACTGTTCAGCAGTTCGAGACCCGAGTACCACGTGATGGAGTGAGCTCCCATCTCTGGTCCTAGCTCCTGCCAACCTAGCAGTTCAAATGCAAGTAGATAAATAGGTACCACTTTGGTGGGAAGGTAACAAAGTTCTGTGCACCTTGGCATCTAGTCATGTTGGCCACATGACCACAGAGACGTCTTCAGACTATGCTGGCTCTTCGGCTTGGAAATGGAGATGAGGATCGCAACCCTAGAGTCGGATTCAACTGGCTTTCAAGCAAGGGAAACCTTTAACTTTACCTTTACCAATAAAACATGGCTTTTGTTTTTGACTAACTTATCAGACTTTATTCAAAACACTGACATGCTGGAACTTTTTACAGCATGCCATTGATGTGTCATTCTGGTCTGATGTTTAAAAGGCAGTCTTTTTAAATAGAATCTACCATCAGTGTTTGGAAACCCGTTGTTATGTTCAGGGCACTTATCCACAGATGTGAATATGCAATTTTCACTCCCTAAAACTAAATTATTGATTGCACCAGCTGAGGCTTTCAATTAGAGATGTGCAATACCCTCCTGAGAACTTTTGTAATCTTACCCAAACTCTTCTGGTTTCCCTTGAAATCCCTTTGATGTTTCTACTGATGTTTCAAACTTAGCCTGAATTTTGTTTTATATTACTTATGGTGGCAATGGACCTTCAGCCTAATGGACCTTCAGCCTAGTGATTTCATTATGGACATATGAGCATTGAAGTCACAAATGACTTATGGCAACAAAAGCAAGGGGTTTCCAAGCCAAGTGAGAAGGAGAGGTAGTTTACCCTTGCCTTCCTCTGCAGAGTTTTCCTTGTTGGTCCCACATCCAAGTTCCAACCCTGCTTAGCTTTCAAGATCTGACAAGCCTAGGCTGTGCCATACTTTTCCACACCCCAGTAATTTCATTATTGAAACTGGATGTTTCTGAACTTCTCCCTAAAGACTGAAGGTGAAAGAAGAAGGGGATGACAAAGGATGAGATGGCTAGACAGCATTATTGATGCGATGAGCGTGGAGTTGAGCAGGCTCCGGAGGACAGTGGAGGACAGAAGAGCCTGGCACAATGTGGTCTATGGGGTCATGAAGAGTCGGACTCGACTATGCAACTGAACAACAACGACAACAAATTTTTCCCTATATTCTGAAGATCTAAGTTTATCCTTCTTACTTACAATGAGAATGCCATGCATTGGGAATACTTCATTTATCCATAACTATAGCTTTGCATGTGGAGTTAGTAGTAAATTTCATTTCCTTAAGTTTTTTGCATCTTTCCACACACTTTTCTACAATGTACATGAGTATATGAACATAACACTGCAAATTGGCTATTTGAATTCGATTTTGCTTGAGTCCGTATTAATTTTTGCATGTGATGATATGCTCATGTGGGATAATTGTGATGCAGTCCTACCCACAATGATATTTCTTTTGCAGACACAGTATAGACAGAGAAATATATGAACGAATGATTTCAAACCAGGGTTAAAATGAGCATGCTCCAGTTCAAGAAATCATTTTAGCAATTCTTCCAGTGAAACCAGAATGAAGGACAAATTAAACCTGCTGCAGAGCGGAATTTCAGAAGACCCAAGGACCAGACCCTCAGAAATCCACCCTTGCTAATTAAAATTGAGCTGATTTTCTTTAATATTGCTCAGATGCATCCTTGAACAAGAAATCTCAAATCATTCATCAGATTTCACTGAAGGTTCAATTTGGTAGTTCTAATTCAGAAGATTCCCTTTCCTCATCCCTCAAAGTTCCTGTGATGTTTCTCTCTAGGAGGGGGTCTCCAACTTCACTTCCAATTTTCCGTGCGGAGGGGGTTCCCTGCGATCACTCAGGAAACATATAAAGCTGCTTTATACAAAACAAGGCCCTTGGTTGATTTAGCTTGGTGTAGCCCATTTTTACTGCTTCCTCATGGTCTCCTTTAGAATACTTGGTATTTGATGTTCTTTTAGTGGAGATATGAGCAACATGTTCTCTGCTACTGCACCACGACCGCAAAGGAAGCACAATCAAGAATTATGTAGACTAAGAAACCGTCCTCCTTTTCTGTCTGCTCCGTAATTGAAATGGAAAAATATGCACAGAAACAAGCCAAAAATAAGCAGGCCTGGAACAATTTCTCTGGCATAAATTGATCCAATAAAGCAGGTATCTCTTTCCGTGCTTAGTAGCTTGCAAAGATTCTAATCGTCAGTACATTATAGCAGGAATATGCAAAGAGCAGCTTCATGATTGGCTGAATGAGAGTCCCCTTTCAATGAAAACCTTGTCAAGCCTAATATATTCTGCTTCAGAAGTGATGGAGGGAATCATGACCCTGAATTTCCACCGCTAAACTAGATTCCTTCCCCCCAAAGGAACATAATTAATTAATTTCAGCTGGAGGGAGCTTCTCCCAGTCTGTAATTAATAGCATGTGCCCCCCACTACACAAGTTCTCTCATGTGGGGGAGGGCTTGGTAAAGTGATTAATGAAATCAGAACAGTCTCCTATCCATCTCTTACTCAAATTCCATTAATGTGTGTTCCAATTACTTTTGGGAAGGAAAAAAAAAACTAAAGTAGAAGCTTGCTCACATTGAGTTTACAAGCTTGTAATCCCCTTGGCCACAGGGAAACTAAAGGGCCAATTTGCAATACTCCCAAGGGGACTGAGCCCCCTCCCATCTGTGAAGGTTGTTGTTGTTGATGATGATGATGATATGAATATGAATAGAAAAGAAAGAACAGGAGAAGATTATGAAATACTAAGACCTACAAGCATCTTTGGGAGAAGAAAGGTGACCATCATGCCTTGGAGCAGTGCCTTGAAGTCCCACAGTTTCAGGGAGCACTATTTGGCCTATTATGGAAACCTATGTATGCACTTCTGGGTTTTCGGAAGGGGAAAGAGCATCCCCTCCTTCAGACTGTTTTTTGTAAGAAAAATGAGGTAAGGAGGAAGGTTGAAATCCCACTTCCATGCGTGCTACAGTTATGAGCTGAATAGGGCCCTGCAGTTGGGTTGCCAGGTCTTACCTTCATCCCAGTGGGGGGCTCCAGGCTGGCTCTGGGACTCTTCTAGCCAGGGGTCCATTGGAGCAGGAGCGCACAGGAGCACAGCTCCGGGAGTGAGGAGCCCAGGGGGTGGTCACATGACGAAGCCCCGCCCCCTCCTTAGCTTCCCCAAGCAGTGCAGAGGTGCAGCGCCCCGGGGAAAGCCCTGCTAGGGTCTTTATTGTTTTTAATGTTTTGTTTTAATATTGATAATTTTATCATTGTTCCTTTTTTGACTGTGTGCTGCTTTTCCAGAGACTTGCTCAAGGTGGCATATACATTTTCTAAGTATACCATTTTTTATCTGGGCACATGGCACATAAGTACTGGAGGAATTTCACCAACCCTTCAGCAACTTCCACCCCATCAGTTTGGTGTAGTGGTCAGGAGTTGGACTCTAATCTGGGAGAACCGGGTTTGATTCCCCACTCCTCCACATTCAGCTGCTGGTGTGACCTTGGGCCAGTCACAAGTTCTCTCAGAGCTGTTCTCTCATGAGCAGTTCTCAAAAGACCTCTCTCAGCCCCACCTACCTCACATTTGACTATTACACATGGGGGGGATCCTATACCCAGCTGTGCACTCCATAAAGTGTACATTGGCCCTCCTGAGGGTTTGAACCTAAATTAATCAGAAGTGCAATCCTCTTTGCTTTCTTTCTTGCATATAGCCTACCTTTCTTGCTGTGATTCAAAACAGGTTACAGAATGAAAGTAATGTACTCCAATGATATAAGACATCCCATGAACAATGCAATGATACAGAATTAAAAGACAATATGAACAACACACTGCCTAAGGGAGTATACTATAAACAAGGCAGTAAGTGGAATTACAAAGGTAGCAAACAGTGAAATAGAAGTAGGGTAATACCTAGAATAATCCCTTTGAAATGTATGCTTAACATATCCCATATTATTATGTTACCTATTCCCAAGTGGATTTAACATTTGAAGGACTATCTCTCCCTGTATGAACCTGTATGTGTCAATTACGCTTTTCCCATCAGCTCCTGCTCACTCTACCCTTCTCCCTATTAAGCTTTTATTGAACTCTATGTCCTCTCTGACATACACAGCAATGGCACCGCTAATATGCCTTTTTCTGTTGTTTTTATATAGTTTATCTCTAGGAATGGCTGCGTCTCACTGATTCCATCCCCCCCCCCCCCAATTCATCCAGGTTTTTGAAATGCCCACTGTATTTACGTTCTTATTTAGCCACAAGCACTCCTGCAGCCGCTTTCTCATCTTAGCTTGGAGGCTTCTAACATTTGCATATAAACACCTATACTTTTTTCTTTCTCCAAGCACTTTCAGCAGACACAAGCAATCTTTCGGCCCTTTGGTCTCCTTAACCAGCTGGAAATTCCCAGCTCACTTTCACATTCAATTTTTAATCCATCCCTGTGTTGACTATGCAGAGAAGTTAGTCCAGCTTCTCAGGGGTCATTTCAAGCAGGAGCTCGGCGCTCCGGGAGTTGGTGCCAGCCCCCCCCCCCCGCCGCAGGGGAATGCCTACTTGTGTCATGGCTGCAGCAAAATGACACCGTCACCTGGAAAGGTCCTTATTCTTCCAACTAGCCTTCTGAAGGCTTCAGCCATCACTGAAGCCATCCTCCCAGAATAGTGGTATTTCTGAGGCTTGGATTAGTAGCTGCCCCTCTCTGCCAGCTCTCTCTCTCTCTCTCTCTCTCTCTCTCTCTTTCTCTTTCTCTCTCCCCCTCCCTCCCTCCCTTTCTGTCTCTCTCTTTCTTGCTTGCTGTCTTGCCTTCTGACATACTTCCAGTCAGGGCTTTTTTTGTAGAAAAAGCCCAGCAGGAATTCATTAGCATATTAGGCCACATCACAGCTTATTAGCATATCAGGCCACACCCCCATGTTACCAGAAGAGTGGTCATCCAGCCACACCCACATTTTGCTTCTTATTCTGTTTACAAATGTTTGTGTCAAAACCCAGGGCTTTTTTTGTAGCTGGAATTAATTTGCATGCTAGGCCCATGTACAATCCTAATGAGTTTCTGCTGTTGGGTGTGGCCTATTATGCTAATGAGTTCCTGCTGGGTGTGGCCAACTCAGGAGCCAGCCAGAACTCCATTCCTGTGCATTCCTGCCCAAAAATAGCCCTGCTTCCAGTGATGTCAGGTGGTGTAGCATACGCAAATAAGTTATGCTAATAAGCTCCTGCACCTCTTTTTCTACAAAATGATTCTTGCATCTTCTTGTAGGGTGAAGACATTGTGAATCCGATGCTCTACTGACAGCTTTCCTCCATGAAAGCCACTCTGCAGCCCCTTTGATAATAAGGGTTTGCAGTCTGGTTGCATTTCAGTTCAAGTGCTGCTGATCTCTTTTGTACTGGGTCAGCTCATAGGCGTCAACTATGGGGGGGCTCGAGGGCTCGAGCCTCCCCCAAAATTTCCCGGGGGGGGCTCAGCCTCCCCCGGCAAAATGGAGCACCCGCCGGTGGCCAGTCAGCCGGCCAGCTGGCTGCCGTTGCCGCCTCTCCTTTCCCTCCACCCCCGGCCTGCCCTCCTGCCTCCTTGGGGCGGGGGGGGGGGGCGGAAGAGAGGCGGCGGGGACATGGTCCCGCGCTTCGCGGGTCTACCTTCCTGGGGCCGGGGGGGGAGAAGCTGCAAGGACATGGTCCCGTGCACGTGTGCGCGCTTTGCACACGTGCACAAAAGAGCCCCCCCCGGGGATTTACAAAGTCTACGCCCCTGGGTCAGCTTGTCCCAAAAACGTGCTCCAGTCCCCAACAAATCTAAAGCCTTCATCCCATTACCACCATGCCTTGAAACGCCTAACTGCAGCTTATTGTTGGGCCTGCATGTGGAACAAGCCGGATGCGAATACCATCTTGGAGGTTCTGACTTAACAAAAAAAAAACCCTTCGAGACCACATGACCTACCCAACCACTGTGGTCATCTCCCAAATTCCTGCTTCCTTGGATCACAACCCAGGAGATGACCTTCCTGGGCATGGTACGAAAACTCTGGAACTCTCTTCCCAGGGAGATTGGCCCATCCCCTTCTATTTCTGCCTTCTACCAGCATGGGAAGATAATTTTTGTTTCACTTGGCATTCCCTCTGTGATCCATCCTTTCTCCCCAATGTTTTAACACTCTTTTAAAATCTTTTGTACCCATGTGACAATTTGATTTTTAAATTGTTTTAACAATGTCTGTGTGCTGATTTTAATGACTTTTGAAATAAGATCTTAATTGGTATGTTTTCATTTGTTAGCCACGTTGGTGGCACTATGAGGGCCATTTTTGGCCCCCATTTGTTAACAAATGAAATAAAGGACTATGCTCATCAATATTGTTGGTGCCGATGTACACGACAGCCATCCCCCCGCCCTACCAAATAAATATAAATAAAATATACCTACCAGCCTATATGGACAGCATAAAACTACAGTTATGCCTTCAGATATTCCTGAGCCAAAATCAAACCTCAAATTAGCTGTTTTAGTTCAGCTTGAGGAGAAGGGAAATGATCCCAAACACTCCCAGATTGCCAGAATTAATAATATTTTTTCTCCTTGAAGTCTGAGACTATTTGGGGTTTAAGTTAGGTGGAGGAGCAGGGAGAGACAGAGAGGAAACACCCCTGGAAAACAGCTTTTTGTCACATGACCACTGTGCTGTGCTGAGCAGGGGCACTGCAGGTATTTTGCATGTACATCCTTGGTACATGTAAACAAGGACACTGAAAAACCCAGTGCTCAGTTTGCACAGCTTGTTCTTTGTGCATGCAAAATACTCATGATGGTGTTTCAGTTCAGACAACATGGCAACTGCATGTATCAGGAGTAGCACACTCCAGTATACATGGGCTGAGTTCAAACAGGCAGTTTGGTCCAATATAGGCACATTTCTCAAGCAGATTAAGTGGGCTGGTTCACACAGCCACAGCTGTCTGGCGTTCCCATGCTGTACTCACCCCGTCCTGAAGCATTTTGATCGCTTTTAAAAAGTAAAAAGGTGAAAGCTGTGGCAAGCTGTTTGGGTGCGTGTTGATCCTGCTTCCTGGAATGTAATGTGGTAATGTGAACCTGCTGATCTGGCATAACCGCCCATGCATGCTGTGTGCTTAAGCACACAACCACCCATGGGGATGCTTCTGGCTCGTGGAGGTAAAGCTCCCAGCCATGGGAGCCCCAATTGCTGCTGCACCTATGCGCCCATGCGCCTATGTGCAGGTTGGCAAAATGGAGCAAAGCTTCATGCCACTGGGGCGGTGCTGCCAGGGGCCACCCTACAGTGTGAACACTCTATTCTGCCTACTCCTCGGTATGGTCCCGCATCAGTCCACACAGTGCGACTGGAAAGCCCCACGACAACTTGGCCCGGGTCTTTTTGCCCCGCTTCCCTTGCGCTTCATTCTGCCAGTCTGTCCTCCGCCATGGTGATAACATCTAGAAAGGGTTACTATTGAACAAAATTGCCATGTTTACTAAGTTCAACATTCCTGAGAACCCCATGTGCTTTACCATTAATAGCAACACCAGATGAAGAATCCAAAAGAAAACCAAGAGCCAAAAAGTTACAACTCGCATTCTGTTTTTCAAGTAGCCCCAAAACAGATGGAGCCACCCAACTGGAGTGTGGTAAATAACTTATCAGTGAGCATTCAGTTCTCACTGTCGAAGATTGTAACAGGGTGGATTAGAATAAAAACACATAAATAAGAAATAATCGAGGGGTCTCTTTTTTCCACCTTGAGGTACAGAGGTTTTGCTTAGGGAAAAAAAAATGTTTCATGCGTTCCATTATTCCAACTCAAGAAATTAATGTCAGCAGATCCAAAGCTAGGGGGGAAAGGTACGTTGTATAAAAAGTGTCCCCAAGGATGGAGCTGATTGTCTATGCACCATTATTTAGGCAAGCCAAACCAAGATAAAACAGTTCTACTTTAAGATGCACTATATATATATATATATTCTCCCAGTAAGCACCAAAAGAAAGTTGCTGGCTGTTCCATATGGATTACATCCTGAACATTCTGAAGAGGAATTGTAGAGAATTGTAGAGAAAATAATCAAGCAAAGAAATAATGCAATGTAAATTAACTTTTAATATACAACATGACAGCTGGAAACAGCAGAGTGCATCCGAGCAACATTGAAAATATTGTGGGCTATGATTTATTGATTTTATTTGTTTCTTTTCCCTCCCTCTTTTACCCCCTCCAATATTTTATCTGCATCTCTTAAATTAATACTAACTAAAACAGCCAGCTGTGGCTTTCAAGCTCCCTCAAATGCTTCTAGTCTTTCTCCCTTGCTGTCACTTACATCTGGAACTGCCTCCTAGAAGGGGATACCACCAACCTCACTTCCTTTGAATCCCTTCCTAAAATGCACCTTGGAAAACAAAAGCAATGGGGTGAATCCACCCAGCTTTTTCTCTCCATCTTAGCCAGTCCTCATGAAGGTAGGGAAAGTGTGAGAGGAGGAACATCTTAGCCAACTGTGTAAAGATTTGATTGAGCATTAAACCCTGCGAGTGGTTACAGGTTTTTTAGAAGGAAGCAAGAGAAGGAATCAAAGGAAGAACATCTTTTCTGAGGGTTGTTTTTCCTCTTCCTGTCTCAGATTCATTAAATCTTTGGAATGGCCAGAGGAGTGAGCAGAGGGGCAGGAGCAAAAGAAGAAGAGATTGGATTTATACCCCGCCCTTTACTCGGAGTCTCAGAGCGGCTTACAAACTCATTTCCCTTCCCCTCCCCACAACCGACACCCTGTGAGGTAGATGGAGCTGAGAGAGCTCTTTCCAGAGCTGTCCTTGAGAGAACAGCTCTGAAAGAACTATGGCTTGCCCAAGGTCATCCAGCAACTGCAAATGGAGGAGTGGGGAATCAAACCTGGTTCCCCCAGATTAGAGCCTATGCACTTAACCACTACACAAAACTGGGCTCTTGGCCCTTTGGTTCCAAGCCTTGTGGCTTTCAGCTAGGGTTTTCTCTGGGCAAACTGATCTCTGAAGACTGGAGACAAGCTGCAATTCCAGGGGTATCCCCAGGCCCCACCTGGAGGCTGGCATCCCTAGAATTTCAATCAGGACATCCAAGGAATCTCAAACTGGCCTGAGATGTACTTGTTTTGCTCCCCCTCTCCAATTGCTGTTCAATGCTTTATTTATATATTGTTATCCTTGTAAGCCACGTTGGGTCCTTCCCAGAGAAAAGTGGGATATAAACACGTAAATATATAAACAAAATTGCCTTCCTTATGACAACCTCCCTCCCATTTCATATGGTTTATATCCTTGAAGATCCTGTAATCCCTAGCATTGCCTGTTTGGTGGTCAAAGGAGATCCTTCCTTCCTTTTTCAACAGCAGGGAAAAGCTGGCGGGATCCAGCCCATGGGTTAAAACCCCCAATCCACTGAATTGCTTGGGGCCAGTCAGAGTGTCTCAGGATTGTTTCTGCTATTGTTGAGAGTGTCGATGGGGGGCAAGCTGGAATTATGTGTGCTGCCTTGAACTTCTTGGAAGGATGGTTGGCATTGAAATGAGACAGGCTAAATCAACAGATATTTATCTACCTCTCGCTGTTGTTCCGAAAAAAACACACACACATACACAACCAAATTAGATTTAAACATGTTTGAGCACCCTCTCTACACTGAAAAGAGGCCCTGGGGAATATTAAATGAACACGAAGCCTTGTGGGTGCTAATTCCCCACCACCACCACCACCACACACTGTCAGCTGTGTTTCAGGTACAAGTTCCTCCACAGCCCATCATTCCCCTTTTTGCTGCATTAAAGTGGCAAGAATGGACGAGGCAGACACTTTGTTAGAGATAAAAAAGAAGGATTTGTATGTACCGACAACCGCTTTCCACTTTGACCGGAGGGTGTTTTCCTCCTTGTGAAATATTGAGTTCCTCTAATAGCCATTCTCCCTTTCTGTCATACTGCAATTTCATGAAAAATAGGAAGAATGATGCTTCTTAAATATGATGAAAACCCTTGTAAACAGCCTACCTTGACAGCCCTCTCATTTAAGAGCCCCTTTTTTGTTGTTGTTATTACCTTGTTCATATACATGCGCCAACAAATGTTAAATATAAGGTCTTCAAAACAGCAAAGAGACGTTTTATTAGAGACACAAACTCTGGCAAATAAGCCCCTCCAGGCATCCCTGGGAAATACTTTCAGAATTACTTCTGTTATCCTCCTTGGGAAGAAAAGCCGCCCGCGAGCTGCCAATATCAGTATATTTGTACGACTGGAGAATCTTGACTTTCAAAAAGAAAATTGGCCTAGGACAAAAACATATTTGGATGCCTGGGGAAGAAAAAAAAAAATAACAGCTGACACATGCTTTGGGAACAAACAGTGTTCTTACACCCAACTGGAAATGCTAATTAAAAACAATTTGAGTGAGGACCAAAAGACGGATTTCAACTGTTGCCTTCCTACCAAGTGGCAATCTTTTCACTCTGCCACAGATTGCCCTTGGAAATGGGTAGTCTGAAAAGATCTAATCCAACAGGGATGTTTCCAAATTCTTCCTTGATATGAATATTCCCCAAAACTCGCTGTTCAGGTCTAAGTAGGCAGTACTGCATAAGAGAAAACCATGCATATAATTTCCACTCATTTTCCTATGGAATATTTCAGATTGTTGGGGGGGGGGTGTATGTGTAGAGGGTAGGAAGTATGCAGATAGATACATATTCTCATTAGGGAATTTTTGTAAAAGGATAGCTTGCAACACATATCTGACATATACAAAGTAGGGATTTAGATGCAAATCATGTAGGCATCTATACCAACAAAGTTCACAAAAATTCCAGTGGGTGATTGGAAGGATATGGAATGGATCATTCAGCTAAACCACAAAGTGTATGGAGAATGAAACCCTTTCCTCACCATGGTTTCCACCAACTACAAATGGTAGACTATCAGTATTATCAAATGATTGTTATATAGCCAGTCTTGGTGCATTTATGAGAGCCCAATGAAACTCTGGATATTTATATAGATAAATGACCTCACAGCATCTCTGTCTATGAACACCCAATGATTATTAAAGGGCTCTGGATCTCCCCTGCTTTGGGCAACTAGCTAATTAAGAATTAGAGGGGAGTTTAGCATTCACAGTCTGATTTCAACAACAATCAGAAGATGGCCATGTGCATTGCTTTTACCTGTAATAATGGTAATGCTACTGCTGCTACTATAGCTACTAAATCCATCCATCCATCCACCCATCCATCTATCTAAAAAACTTCGAGGCAGTCCTGCCCATAAGAGCATTTCTGTTTCTTTCAAATCCATCCATAAAGTAGTCCTACTCTAAACTGATTTCCTGGAAGCAAATTGAATAGCATTATTTTCGAGCAAAACGAGATGGGCATGAACCAGCTGGCGAACTAAAGTTCATCATGAATTTTGGCCAGTTAATAGTTCACGAAGCAATGTTCACAAACTGAAGAACCGCCATGAATTATCACAAATATTGATGCAGTCATGGTAGTTTCTGAAGAGCAGAAAGAAGAGATATAAAACCCTGCTTTCTGCTCTTCATGAAAAACTGCTGATCAATGGGGAGCTTCCAGCCTCTCAGCTGTGTAGTTTAAATGGGAGCCATTTAAACCACTGCTTTCTGTTCCCCACAAAAAGCCATGGGGAGCAGAAAGCAGGGGTTTAAACTTTAAATGGTTCACGGGCCAACACAAACCACATTGTATCAGTTTGGGGATTAGGTCATGGTTCAGCCACGAACCAAACCACAAAAATGTGGTTCATGTCCGTCCCTAAGCAGGACTTGTCTATGGGTGGGATAACCTGATCTCTCATGGTCACAAGCAAACAGGTAACAGGCAAAATATCTTCAGATAAGTGGTTGATAAAACCTGTAAATAATTTGTCATTAAAAACCCACTCAGTACTAATCAGCTGATGAAAATTCAAGAATTGTGTTTGCATTATGATTCTAATTTTTATGAATCTAATTTTGCCAAAGCAATCATCTTGCACTTGTCTGAAGGGCTTCACCATGGCTCTCTGAGTAATATTTACTCTTAACAACAAAGAATGAAGCAGTTCATGTCTTCTTTAAATGTTTTTGTTATTTCAGTTTTCTGCTATGCTATTTAATTGATTGCCATTTTGAGTCAGTCCCCCCCCCCCCTTGGGTTGAAATTGAGATAATATAGAATGCTGCATAGACAGGGAATCTTCACTATTTTATCTCTTATATTTGACTTTGATTTTGTGAAGGATGCCAAGGGGCAATATAAATGTTAACTACTAAAATGTCTGATGGTTGTATATGAAATAGTGTTTTTGTTTCCCCGGTTAGGAAAGGCTTTTAACAAATTGATATTGTCTGATTATCAGCATATGATTGCTCTGATAAGATGATACATGCCCTGAATGATATTTTAAAGGCTCCTTTGTGACAGTGGTTGATTTTCCAGCTTAATATAAAGATTATCACTTGGCATTCAGTTGAATTCTATAAGCCAGAACTAATTGTTATATATTCATTTGTTACATTTAATTGCTTCAATGCCAGGAAGGCAAGCATTCAGAAAGTATACAGAAATTGCTGCACTATTGTGGATTAGTCATATGAAAATCTGTTTTTGGGAGATTCTTAGAAGCACATCTTCCTACAGAGTTTAACTTTCTCTGCTATTGCAGTTTGTGAATATAGGCACAGTTGAGGGTAACTATCCATTCTCCTGCCCTCACATATTGAAGAGGAGGAGGAGGAAGAGGAGAAAGAAGAAGAGGAGGAGAAGGAACTAACTGAATTTTGACATTTAACTTGAAACTTTTTTTTAATTTTCAGAGTGCTTCCTTTCCCATTTGTTGCTGTAGACCTGAATGAACCTGTACAGTAGTCCAGTGTTTTCCTCATTACATATTGGTGGGTTAAAACTGAATGAGAGAGAATATTTTTCTGTGTTGCCTCATGAAATGGAAAGAGATTGGATGATCCCAGCATTTGGCTGGTGCCTTTATTTATTTATTACGTGGCAGCCAGATTGGCTCCCAAAGTAGCTAGAAGGGGGAGGAGATTGGGATTGCACCCTGCCCTTCAGTCAGAGTCTCAGAGCAGTCTCCTTTCCCTGCCTCTCCCCACAACAGACACTGTGAGGTAGGTGGGGCTGAGAGAGCTCTTTCGAGAACTGCTCTTTTGAGAACAGCTCTGAGAGAGCTGTGACTGACCCAAGGTCACCCAGCAGCTGCACGAGGAGGCATGGGGAATCAAGCCTGGTTCTCCAGATTAAAGTCCACCACTCTTAAGCACTACACCAAATTGACAGCATTCTTTAATGAAAACTAATTGTTGAGATACATTTTTGTAACATCATCATCATCATCACTGCACCAAATGTTGGCTGTGGACATACTGCCAGTCTGCCGTGCCTCCGCGGCATGGCAGACTAGGGTGGGGAAAATCCCCCCCGCGGTGCGGCGTTTGCATGCCGCAGGAAGGAAGCCGCCCGCAGCGTTCAGACTGCGGGCGGCTTCCTGCAGCAGCAGGCAGACGCCATGCGGCTGCCCCTGCCCGCGTGCGTTCACACCCACTCTGGCAGGTGGAAAGTATGCGCATGGCGCGCCGCAGCAGCCGAGCACCATTTTGAAGTGGTGCTCAGCTGGTGTGGAAGAAGCGCGGCGCCAGACGCAATGCATCCGGGCCGCCTCCTGGGGGCAGATGCGGCCGTCTGAACGGCCGCTCTGCCTCCGCTTCTGAAGCGGAGGCAGAGCGGCCGAGACTGCCAATCTGTCCTCGGCCATTGTGACACTTGCTGGAACCTGGCAAATTACTGAGAAGTTGGTAGGAATGGTAGGGACAGAGTCCTATATTTTAGCCCTTCAGTCCATCCTACTGTCCACACAATGCTGGATTCTATACTTGGTGGTTTTCAAGTCTCTGGTTCTCTCTATCTAGAGAACACATTTTTATCAGCCTCTTTCTCCATGGAACTCAGGGCAGTATCTATGGTTTCTCCCAGTTTCATTTTTATCTTTATACCAATGTTGACAGACTGAGCAACTGGGCTGAGACCATTCAGTAAGCTTCATATTTATTTATTTATTTTGTTTAAAGCATTTCTGTGCCACCTTTCCAACCCAACAAGAATCCCCAAGGCTTTGTAAGGATTAGAACCCAGGACCATCCCAGTCTGACATTTCAGCCACCCCATCACCATGTGTCTCCCCCTCTGAAATGTTGCTTGCTGATATACAAAATCCTGCAAGTTCATTTTCAGCATAACTTCTTGATAACTCTCTGCATAATCTTTGTAATATCTTGGCAATCCATTGCAAATGCAGATCAGAACAGCCAACGCTCAATGTGCGCTTCTGCAAGCCAAGAAAGCGTGTCACCTCGGGGCTCACTTTAAATGAGTCTTCCAGGAGCCTCATGAATGTTAGCTCAGACACCATTTATCTAGCACTGTGAAACCAAGAACTCACATTCTTTGCCAAACAGCCTTAACAAACACAAGGCTCTGCACCATCCCCGATAAGCTAAACTTACACAGTCTGTGCAATACTGGGCTATATTAGCAATCAGCTGGGATGAGAAGATATTTGCAGTGACATAAACAAATTGAAGCCCATCCACAAATATGAAATCGACATGCCAGACCAGCCGTCCGAAATAAAAGAAAGAGGTAGGGGTGGAATGAGAGAGGGATAGATATTTTGCTTTGATAGGATTTCCAATCACAGCCAATTGGCTTGCTGATTCGTGATTTGTGTGATTGATTTCTATTTAAAGTGTGCATCGCTCATGATGCTTGCTGGGAAATGAGAGGCTGCAGGGATGGGATATTCAGTTTTAATGTAATGAAAACTCAGGACGAGCAATTCTGAAGCTCCACAGCAACTAAAGACACATAAGCCTGCGTTTTGCATGGTTCACTCACTTTTAAAATTATTAGTGTACATCACAAAGATTATTTTTTCTTCTTCTTTCCCTCTTCAGAGTCTACATTCATCTAGCGCAGCTAAAATGTTGCCTAGGGGCTTATACATGTAGCTGTTTATTTCAGAGTGAAGAGCATTTTGTTGTCATTGCGCAATGAAGATCTGCGTATAAATTTCCTGTATGGTAAAGATGAATGTTTCACTAGAATTCTGCAGTTCAGTCAACACATATTTGAATAAGTAACACTGGGAGTCCTCCAGGGGAAGGTTTCCAGGAAACCTCATTTCCCATGATGCCACTTGCCCTGTTTTGTGTGTGTGTGGGGGGGGGGGGGGGTTGCTCTCATGCACAGGAGCATCCAGGGCCTGTGGCCTGCACTGTAAAGGTGGGGTTCATCTGCCTTTCTCCCCTAAATGGATCCTCATGACAAGAATAATCTGCAATTTTCAGACATTACTTTGTGCTAATGATGTTGTCAATATCCCCTGATACATAGAGAGCTCTAGATAGGGTTGCCAGCATCCAGGTGGGGCCTGGAGATCTCCTGGTGTTACAATTGAACTCCAGACAATGAAGATCAGTGTCCCTGGAGAAAATGGCTGCTTTGGAGAGTGGGCTCTATTGCACCCTATGGCACTATACCCTGATAAGGGCTGTCCCCTCCCCAAACCTCCTCCTCCCCAGACTCCACCCTGCAAATCTCCAGGTATTTCCCATCCCGGAGCTGGCAACTCTGGCTCTAGACTGGTTGGGTACCACTGATTTCTGTGCTGAATTTTACCTAATTTTTCCTCCTCAGGGTTTTGTCCACATGAGTCCCACATAGCCTTTTTGATGGTCAGTTGTGCCTGTCTTCTTAGCCAGTAGAAAAGCTGATAGGATCCAGGCCCAAGAATGGCTTGTACATGTTGGGGAATCTGTCAGAACAAACAGACTCAACAGTTGATTAATCATTCTCTCTCTCTTCTCCAGAGAGTTTCAGCTAGTATCCAAATGGATTTTCCATAGAAACCTATTACCAGCTTCAGGGATTCCGATTAATCCACAGAATATTTACACCCATTGCCTTTCTCTAATATGGGCTGTCCAGGATAGTGATGAATAACCAAGTCTTCCCAACTGAATGGCATTTATGGTTGCAGTATTCTGAAGACAGCCCTTTTCACAAGAAGAAAAAAAGCACTAAGATGTAATCACAGAGACAGTTACTACCCATGCTGCTTGATATCATATTTCTCAGGGGATATTTTCCATGGACTTGTTCCTTGGAATCCTTGATCCCAATCAGAGATCAGTCACTCCAACACAACACAGCTAATTGATTTATCTTCTTTCCCCTGTCCGAATAGAGCAACACAGGGTTGTATTTGAACAATGAGGTTTGATTCAAGGGTGTGCCTCTGCTCATAGCAAAGGTCAATCCACAGGTGTAGAAGGCTTCATCATCCTAGGGTTGCCAGGGAACTTGTGGGTATGTTGGGGAGGGCATAGCCTTGTGTACTCATTAGAAGTTGATACAGGAAGGGACAAAGGTAGCTCTAGGAATCACTAGAAACTCTATGGTTTTGCCATACAGTCTCTGTGATTCCTAGAACTAACTTTGTCACTTTCTGTATCAACTTCTAGTGAGTACATGAAGCTGCATATTTTCTCCTTTGTTTTCCCCCACTGCCACTCTGAGTGGCAGCAGGCAACAAGACCTGTGGAGGATCCCCTGCCTCCACTAGAGGCTTGGCAGCTCTATGTCTAGAAACTGGATTAAATATTTTGGAAACAAGAATGTGGCTTTTGACGGTAAAATATTGGCTGTGTCTGCATCACAACGCCAACCCAGGGAGCCTTATGCATCAAATGCTCTCAGAGTCAAATATGTCCAACTGGCTAGCATGCATTGAGAAAAAAATAACTGTCATGGGCATATCATTGGCTATCATATCAGCTGCTTAAGCATAGAATCTTTGCTACTGAAACTCAAAGACTATTCAATTCAGCCAACAAATCTTGTTCTCCTTTGAGTTTTGAGATCCCCCTTACTGTAGTTTGAATAGCCCCATACCTATCTGCTTTACAATACCACAACAGTGCAGAGCCTTTTCTCTTGCTAGAGGTAACACTATGCCATCTGCGATTTTTCATGGCAAATATAACAAGACAAGAAGGGGGACCCTCAATACTTGCGGGGGGGGGAGTATTCCCCACAGCTCCTGGCCTGCAGAAGCAGGAGGAGCTCCACAGGAGGAGGAAATGGCACCAGGTAAGCCTTCTTCCTCCTCCCCCCAGCACTGGCGAGCCTTCTCCCCTCCCTCCACTCCCCGACAGCAGTGGCGGCAGCGTGTGTGCTGAGTCTTCTCCCCTCCCCTCCCTGACAACAGTGGTGGTGGCGAGGCCCACTGCATGCCAAGCCTTCTCCCCTCCCTCTCCCTTCCCTCGCCAACAACAGCAGCGGTGATGAGGCCCGCCACATGCTAAGACTTCTCCCCTCCCTCCCCCTTCCCTCCCTGACAACAGCAGCAGCAGCAGTGGCAGCTGCGAGGCACACCATGTGCCACACCTACTCCCCTCCCTCCCCCTTTCCTCTCCGATAACAGCAGCGGTGGCAGTGAGGCCTGCCACATGCTGAGCCTTCTCCCCTCCCTCCCCTCCCTAACAGCAGTGGCAGTGGTGATAGGGTTGCCAGCCTCCAAGTGGGGCCTGGGGAATCTCCTGCTTTTACAATGGATCTCCAGCTGACAGAGATCAGCTCCCCTGGAGGAAATGGCTGCTTTGAAGGGTAGACTCTATGGCATTGTACTATGCTGAGGCCCCTCCTCTACTCAAACCCTGCCCTCTCCTGGCTCCACCCCCAAAGTCTCCAGGTATTTTCCAGCCTAGACCTGGCAACCCTAGGCTGTGAGGCCCACCGCCCACCAAGCCCCCACAACAGCCAAAGCATTCTGGCGCATGCACAGGGAATGCTTTTACTTTTTGGGGATTTAAATATCCCCCCAAAAGGTTTTTTTTTAACTTTTAGGATTTTTCCACACACATGCAGAGTCCCCCACATGTGTAGGAAAATCTCCCTGCCCCCCCAAGTGCCCCCCCGGACAGATTTAGATGGAGGGGGCCACTTGGCTATTAGATATATAGATTGCATATTTGGCAAGATATTATCACTGTAACTTTAGATGCATTGAGACAATTTCACACTTTTTTTTTTAACTGTTACTTTTATGTAGATATAAGTCTCAAATATCTAAACTCTATCTTAGCTAATATGTCGGGCCTTCCAGATGCTCTAAAGGTGCATTGCCTTTTGAATGACTCCTCACCTGAAACAATAGTGAAGGTTACTACGTTTTTACAATCAGCTATAAAGCTGCACCAGGAAAAAAAAAAAACTACAGAAGTAAACAATGACATCTTGTAACATGATGTGTTTTATAAAAATCTGTATTTTGCAATATGGTTCCCCTTTTTAGGTTAAAGGTTTCCCTTATTAATGTTTACCGTAGTGTTCTATGTCTATAAAGGGTAAGTGAACTGAACTGAGCAAGACCTGTGGAGGATCACTTACCCCCATTGGAGGCTTGGTAGCCCTACTCCATCCATGTGTGGAAAAATCTCTTCTGTAAGAGGAAATGTACCTTTGAGTCCATCCTAGACTGTGTGTTGTAATTTATGGCCAAGCTAGATGTGAGGGCCATCACTTCCCATTCCTTTTCAATGGCTGAAACAGCCACACCCACCAAACACACACACACACATACATGTACACCCAGAGAGAGAGAGAGAGCTATTTTCAGCACTTGAAAAGTTGTGAAGTGGGAACAAGAGCACCTCATCCCCCCCCTGCACTGTGGGCCCAATCAAGATCAGTCTCTCATGGCATTTTAAAAGCACTTCATTAGGCTTTAAAATGGAATCATCACCCATGGACGTCAAGTTTGGCCATTAGTTGTGAATCTTTTAAGGGAAACAGAACACAGTGGGCAAAGACAGACTGGCAATTTGCTGCGCCTCCGTGGTGTGGCGGAACAAGGCTGGGGGAATTGTCCCCGCCACACGGCGTTCACACGCTGCCACAAGGAAGCCGCCCGCAGTGTCCAGACTGTGGGCAGCTTCCAGCGGCGACAACCGAACGCTGCGCGGCTCCCCCAGGCCAGCACGTGTTCACACCCGCTGGAAGCGGGTGGAACACACATGCAGCAGCCAGGACACCACTTTGAAGTGGTGCCTGGCTGCTGCGGGAGGAGCGCAGTGCTGGACGCGTTGCGTCCGGGCCGCATCCTCCGGGCAGATGTGGCAGTCTGAACGGCCACTCTGCCTCTGCTTTTAAAGTGGAGGCAGAGCAGGCCAGACTACCAGTCTATCCTCAGACAGTGAGAGATTATAGGGAAAGAATACAGAGAGCTAGAATGAACCAGCATGGTGTAGTTGTTTGAGTGTCAGACTAGCATCTGGAAGACTCAGACTGAAATCCCCACTCTGCCACTGAAGCTTGCTGGGTGACCTCAGGCCAGTCACATGCTTTCAACCCAACCTACCTCAGGGGGCTGTTGTGAGGATAAAAGGAGGGCAATGTTTTAAACTGCTTTCAGTCCCCTTTGTGGACAAATGTGGAACATAAATCAATTGAATGAAGTAAAATCCTTTATTTTCTATTCTCTGTTCTGTGATTTTAAGAATGCATAGGCCGTTCAGTAATTTTAATATTGTGTATTTCCTAAAATTTATAGGACTCATGTACATTGCTATAGCTGATCTTTTGATGGTCACAAACCATATCAATAAATTTGATTTGATTTGATTCTTTCCTGTTTAAGACCCTCATGAGTGGGATATGGGTTGCATGTCAGTCACCTGGGCTATTTGTGGGATAGATATATGTCGCCATCTAACTTTAATTGGACTGTATGTATTTTATTATTATTATTTGTTGAGTTCTGCTTGCTGGAAGTGGAGCTGGATAGAAATCAAATAAACTAACTAAACTAATTAAAAATAAGAGTGATACAAGGAGATAGATCGATATGTCAGGTCTTGGCCCCTATGACTGATAGCTATACAAAAGTAGGAAATGCCAGTGGATTGGGTGGAGGTAGATCCCAGATTTTGGATGAGGGCAGAAAGGCAGGGTATACATTTTGTAAAATAAATAAATAAATAAAATGCTAAGTTGATTTTTTTTCCCTTCTAGAAGAGGTTGCTTACATCCATGCAAGAGCTTCCCAAGTTGATTAAAATGTTACATACGTGTAAAGTGTTTTATTAGTCATAGAGACATGTTCCCCAATCCATAATGCATATTTATAGACATGAGAGTCAGACGCCTATGTTGAAATTTATGACTGCTTTCTATTTATATAAAGTTCTTTCAATGTTACTATGATTTATAGATCCGTACAAGCCAATGTGAAACACTGCAGGGCTGTTTAATTTTGTGACCAGATTTGTGACTACTTCCCAGACAAGCAATTACTTGCTTGATCTAAGGCATCTTCGTTAGACTACGTATTGCAGTAAAATTAAAAAAAGGGTGATGCTGGCTATGCTATTGTGTTTATTGCTTTTCCCAGAAGCTTTCATTTTTTGTGTCATGTTAAATATACTTTCCTTTAGACATAAACCATCTTTTTGTACAAAGAAACACAACATAAATTCTATGATCTGAGTTAATTCTTCTTTTATTTTGTTATCCACAAAAAAAGGGGAAATAAAACTGACACTGCAAACTATCAAAGACAAATGTAAAAAGGAAAAAAAAAATCCTGAAATTTCAGTTCACCTTATTCTTATTTTTTATTTATCTTCCCAGGGTTTTTTTTTAAAAAATCTGTTTGCTAATTTGACTTTTGCTTTTACTTAAATAAACATGAAATGGGCCTACAGTAAGCTCTCTTGTTTTATTCTCTTTGCACTGTATGCCACTACAATCATTCTATTAATTTTTTATATTTTATTTTCTAAGACTTTCTTTTGTTTATATGAGCCTCTGAAGTTTGTTATACCAATACTTGTTCATTATGGATGTGCTGTACCGAACCGCTAGAACTGGGTTTCTTTTCACTGGAAGACCTTTATGTGAAAGAAACAGCACAAAAATATGTCTTGGGGGGAAAGTTACAGAAATATAAGTTTTGGTTATTTTAGAAAAAAAGGGTGGGCTGTAGCAAATCATTTAATGGGAAATTCCCTTAGGGAATATAAATTGGGGGGGGGGGAGGTAAATTTTTATAGATCTGACCCATCACAGTGTTTTCCTAATGCAGTGCCTATTGCTTCAAGCTAAGAAGCTGGCTGTTTAAGTTAAAATGGAGTTGACAGCTTTCATTCTGCCTTTTTTTTTTTTAAAGAAAGCATTGACATTAGGCCCATTATGTATACACATCTTACTGCAGATTTTCGGAGCAGTAAGCCTCTAATCTTGACTTTGTATTCTGCCCCTGCCTTATGCAGCATTCTTTTTTCCTCTGGTGTGTTTATGCTGCAGCTATAATTTTAAAAATGCACTTTTCTAATCAGGGTGGAACATCACTTGTGACGTGTGGGGGGTGACATCCAAAGGGTTTTTTTTTTTTAATGCAGTTGCCATATCGCAGCTGCACAATAGCATCCAGCAAGCACCTTCCTTTTAAATCCTCATGATTCAGGTTTTGCACATGCATTTTAGTATTGGTTCATTGAATGAAAGGGAACAAAAAGGAATGCAGGCAAAGGGGGGAAATCCACAGTTGAAACTAACTAGTCTTTTTCTGAAACTGACAAGCAGTTATGAAGCTTGTTTCTCCATATTGCTCAGCACTAGGGGATTTTCTGCTGTGGTATCAGCCACTGTGAAAAATGGGAAAGAATCACACAATCTCATAATATGGGGAAACACGCTGAGTGTATAGAATGCATGGCAGAACCCACTGTCACTGGCATTGCAAGCTGTGGTCACTGGCAACATGTTTGTGTGTTCATGCATGCCTGTACAAAGTCAGCTGCAACTCGACGATGCTTTGCACAGGGCTGCAATTTGTATGGGGAAGGCATCCACTGGCAGAAGTTTTGGAAAGCTTTTTTAGTCTTGTGCCAATAAATTGAAAATAAAATTTGGGGGGGGGGGTATTTTCCTTGATGCCCTAGAGCAGCTGCATAGTAACACTAATTTCCTGCCCCTCCTTGCACATTTGTGTGATTTTCTCTTTGTGATTCTCTAATTTGATCCTGCACACTTGGCAGTTTTTAAAAGCCTGTCCTGTGCAGATTGTACTCTTTTTTCCAAATGGAATGATCCCAAGTGGGAAAATCTGAAGTAACCTGTACCCTTTTGAATTACCTTCGGCTTGGAAGTGAAACAAGGGGAAAATCTGCACAAAAGCACTCTCAGAAAACCTAAGGAAACAGCAACCAGAAAGCGAACAGAGTGATGAAGGGAGGAAAATCAGTCCAGAATGACAAAGAGAACCTGACAGACATATACGGTGAATGCGAGGGGAAACACCAGTGCATAATAGGCCATTAGGCACACAGTTATCAAATGTCACTTCTGGCATACGCACAAGCATCAGTGGAGTAAGTCTTCTCATGTTTGTGCAGCTGAAAGAACACAAACTATTTATCTACCACTCCTACATGCTATAAAACAGTGCCTCTAGCATTTTTGAGGCTGCAGACACCTTTGGAATTCTGATACAGGGTGGTGAGCACAGCCACAAAATAGCTCCTGCAGGAGGCAGAGGCTGCCCCAAAATGGCTCCCGTAGCTTATCTTCAGACACACAGTGAAGATCCTTGTTCTGTAGTGGCAGCTGCTGCCAAAGCAACATTTAAAAAAAAATCTGCACAGCCAATTAAATCTTCAGTGGCCAATCAGAAGCCTTGCTGGGCAAAGGCCCACCCAGCCCCACTCACTTACTAAAAACACTTGGTGTCAGTGGGCCCCATGGTGTCTATGGATACTGCACTGGGGACCCCTGCTATAAATTTAACTAAGGGTGTAAGGTATCTGGCAAAGGGAGCTTTGACCCTTGAAAGCTTATACCCTGGAGATCTTGTTGGTCTTTAAGGCACTACAGAATGTGAATCTTGCTCTTCTACTGCAACATCAATGTATTAATGGCTGCACTGAAAAGGCTGCATGATGAAGGCAGAACAGGCTTAAACAGATGCTCTCTGTCTGCCACTGATAGTCTGGGCAACATGAGGTATTTGTCCCAGTGCACACAGGAGCTTGTTACTCATTAGGGTTGGGAATGAGGGTTCTTCTTCTCTTTTAAAGAAGAAGCGCCAAGGGTTGGCACAGTGGAGCACCTGCTGAGGTCAGCTGTCCATCATAGGGCCTACCCCTGGCCCCTGACCTGGATAGCTCAGGCTAGCCTGACCTCATCAGATCTTAGAAGCTAAGGAAGCTTTGATGGGAGACCAATACTGAAGCCCAGGGTTGCTACACAGAGGCAGGCCATGGCAAACCACCTCTGTCCATCTCTCGCCTTGAAAAACCTTAAGTTGGCTGAGACTAGACAGCACTTTCCACTGCCACTGCCATTGCCCCATGATCCCTCTTTTCTCAGAGGAAATGAGAAACCATTGTAAAACTAAATGACCTTTGGGGGCCATTTCCTATTTCTTGTGGTAGAAGGACATGGAGGAAGGACAGTATGACTCTCATGCAGTTCTTCTCTCTGATGGCGCTCATGCAGCTTAAAGGACTGCAAAGGAATAATGTTCTGCTACCCCCTGCAGAATGGAGTATGTGTGTGCACCTGGATATACATTTAGGCACATGTGTATGTTCATTTGTGTGTATGTACACAAAAGAAAAAGAGGTGGTATGCAGGGATCATTTTGTAGAAAAAGAGGTGTAGGAGTTCATTAGCATAACTTATTTGCATATGCCATACCCCCCTGACATCACCAGAAGTGTGTCAGAAGGCAACACCCACCACTCAGGCTTCACCCCAAAAATCTCCAGGTATTTCACAACTCAGAGCTGGTGAGCCAGCTTTACACTTTGACTGAAGACACTTTCAGCTTCCTTTGCTCTTGCAGGGAAGCTACTCTACAACAAGCATGGAAATACAGATCAAGTTAGTATGCTTTTGCTTTTTTCCACAGCACATCACCATATGTGCCTGCTCCTGGGCTTGTTACTCCCGTAACAGCATTCCTGCTCGAAATGACCCCTGGTGGTATGCATTTGGAATAGTCAGTAGTGCCCAGAATCCCAACAAAACCTGGAGATAGCCTTTTTTCCCCCTTATATATTTACTTTTTTGTTTCCTTCCCCCCCCCCCCCCAAATAGCAGCGCTATTGGTGCAACCCACCTTAAGTGAGCACATGACTCACTTGTGGTTTATGAACAAAGACAGGAAAGGGAACCAAGCCAGGATATCCAGCCTGTGCTTGAAAACCTGCCATGAAGAAGATCCTACGTGCTTTCAAACCAATTTGTTCTATTGCTGAGTTCTATTAGAAAGCGCCTGCGAAAATTTAATCTGCATATAACTTCCCAAACATTACTCAGTGTCCCATTCTTACAGCTGCCGATCAGCTAGACCCTATGTATGAAAAAAAAACCCTGATGCATTTCATAAGACTTATCAAAACTTTTTAGCTTCCCTCAAAATGCTTCAGATTATTTGCCTGAGAAGAAAGGTGCCTGTTTGCTTTAGGAAAAATCCACGGAAATGAGTAAAAAAAATCTTTTTTTTTTTTAAAGGTGTTCTGCATGCTACTAATCTTCTTTAAAACTTGCACTACTACAGGCAAAATCCCCCATTTGTTTGACTGTCAGTTTCAGCAAAATGTTTAGTAGTGATGCGAAGGAAAATAAATCCAGCTAGCTTCCATAGACATATCCTTTTTTTGGAGAATGCTGCTGACAATCAGTTTTATACTTTCAACCCCTGAATTGCTGCAATTGTAAGCACAATTACCAGAGAGCTCAATGAACCCAATGGAACCTACATATTGAGGTGTTTATTTACTTCATTTATACCTCACTTTTCTCACTACTGAGGACCTAAAGCAGTGTTCAACATTATTGCTTTCTCTGTTTTATCCTCACAACAGCCATGTGAGGTAGTAGGGTTGCCAACCTCCAGGTGGGGCCTAGAGATCTCCCACTATTACAGTCAGTCTCCAGACTGCAGGGGTCAGTTCCCCTGGAGAAAATGGCTGTTTTGGAGGGCAGATGCTGTGACATTTTAGCCTGCTGAAGTCCCTCCCATCCCCAGACCCTGGCCTCCCAAGGCTCTACCTCCCAAATCTCCAGGTATGCCCCCCCTTGAGCTGACAACCCTGAGAGATAGGTTAGGCTGTGAGTGTGTGGCTGATCCAAGGTCACCCAGCAAGTTTCCATGGCAGAGTGGGGATTTGAACTTGGGTGTCTCAGATCCTAGTTGTTATGTATTGACCATGCGGTCGCCATGTGCTCCAGTAATGGCGACCACCATGTGGCCAGAGCACATGGCCAAGAAACTACCTGAGCTTCAGCCAGGTAGAACAAAGGCCAGGTGGATTCTAACTGGCCACCAATCATGTACCTAGGTTCCTCCCAGGGAACCTATGAGATGTAAATAGACTGATAATAGCCTATCAGACCAGTTGGGCGAGGTCAGGGGATTATCCCTGACCAGCATAAAAGGAGGGCTCGGAGCCCTGGGTTGTATGCTTCATCCGGACCAGCAATAAACTAGCTGTTTCAGTGTTCCATGGACTCCCGACTCCAATATTTTTCACTAGTCTAATACTCTTACCATTAAACCAGGATGTGCATATGCTTAGATCTGCACTGAAGATGCTCAAGGTCAAAGATTTGGATGGGAGTTAAATGGGGGGAAATGAATGTAACTTAACTAGGCCAAAAGTAGAACCACTAGGTTTGGAATATGGATACCTAAAAGACCATCTCCTCCCATACTATCAAGCCCACCAGTTAAGATTTGCCTCTCAAGCTTAGCTGTCTCTGCACCTTGAGAATTGAAGGAAGTGGAGACTAAAGACAGGACATTTGTGGTGGTAGCCCCTTGCCTTTGGAAAGCCTTCTCCATTGCGAGTCATCTGCCTGGCTTCTACTTTACTTTCTTTTAACTGCCAGGCTGAAACACATCTTTCTATGCAGGGGTATTATGTAGTAGTAGTAGTAGTAGTAGTAGTAGTAGTAGTAGTAGTAGGGTTTCATTTTACAAGCTTTTAGTGGTCTGCTTCTGCTTTGTGGATAGGTTTTTGGTTTTAAATACTGCTTACCTCCAATTTTTTTTTTTAAAGACTTGTCTTCAATATTACGACATGGTTCTAATTGTAAGCTTGTGCCCTCAAGGAGCTGAAGTTGTGGATGTTAGTGCTTTCGAGTGAGGCATGCCAGCCTCCAAGTGGGACCTGGGGATCCCCCAGAATTAATGCTCATCTACAGAGATCAGTTCCCCTGGAGAAAACGGATGCTTGAAGAGGGGGGGGGTATGATATTGTACCCCACTGAAGTCCCTGTCCTCCACGGGCTCCATTCCCAAATCTTCAGGAGTTTCCCAGACTGAATCTGGCAACCCTGTCCCCTCATCCCCCACTGGTGGCTGGGGGTGGGGGGTACCTGGCCACTCTATTAGGATCCATGTGAAAATCTGGGCTCTTCATGCACACATAGTTCCCTGTAGCTCTCAGTGTATGGACAAAACTCCAAATCGTGTTTTCTTGCTGGATTAGCTATATGAACTGCATCAACATATAGATAACAAGAATTAGTTACTGTTGGGAGGGGGAAAAAAAAGATAGATTTTATGGGATGGAAGGTCAGATTGTGGCATTATTTATTGATTAAAATATTTATTAGCTGCCCTCCTGCCTTCTGGAACTCAAGGCAGTTTACAATATAAATTAGCCAACACTTTTTTTTAATACATCAAATGAATAAAAAACCCATGGATTAAAATCACAATGCACACCTAAAATGACATCACCCCATTCCCAGCAATGCAGGCATACACCTGGTGCGCCTGCCAGGAAGTCCTCACTCCACCCCCTGCCAGTTGCCATGGGGTACCTGGCAACCCTGTTTCCTAGTGCAAAGTTTGTTGTTTGCTAGCCGGGCACATAGATTTGAGAGAAAGCAGGGATTCGTGCAATGGCAATGGATGTGACAAAATCTGTTTACCTAAAACAGTGGAAAGCAATATTCCTAGCTGTGGTTCCTAAAGTAAAAGGACATCTGAGGAGCTGTCTCACTAAATGAAAAGATTACAGATATATATATATATATATATATATATATATATATATATATATTCATTAGCAGGATACTTTTCTTTTTGTTGTTAGTTCTGCTAATCTGGTTGCACTTTGCATGCATGTAGTATGGTTCTTATACAGGCTTTCAGGGGTCATTTCATAGAAAAAGAGGTGCAGGAGCTCATTAGCATAACTCATTTACATAACTCATTTGCATATGCCACATCCCCTAGCATACTGAAAGTGTGTCAGAAGGCAATACCCACCCCTCAGGCTCCACTCCACAGGTGAGTGAAACTGACCTGCTCTTCCTCTATTCCCTTCCCCATCCAATACTTCGTGCAATAAAAATAAGCGTAAAGAACACACCCTCATTCTCTTCCTGCTCCCTTGAAACCACCAGGTTTCAAGTAGACTTGAGTTACCCAGGACATGTGCACCACCCATCCCTTTCCCTTCCCCTCCCCACAACAAGACACCCTGTGAGGTAGGTGGGGCTGAGAGAGGTCTTTTGAGAACTGCTCATGAGAGAACAGCTCTGAGAGAACTTGTGACTGGCCCAAGGTCACACCAGCAGCTGCATGTGGAGGAGTGGGGAATCAAACCCGGTTCTCCCAGATTAGAGTCCAACTCCTGACCACTGCACCAAACTGATGGGGTGGAAACTGCTGAAGGGTTGGTGAAATTTCTCCAGTACTTTTGTGCCATGTGCCCCAATAAAAAATGGTATACTTAGAAAATTTATATGCCACCTTGAGCAAGTCTCTGGAAAAGCAGCACACAGTCATAAAAGGAACAATGATAAAATTATCAATATTAAAACAAAACATTAAAAACAATAAAGACCCTAGCAGGGCTTTCTCCAGGGCGCTGTGGCTCTGCACTGCTCGGGGAAGCCGAGGAGGGGGCGGGGCTTGGTCATGTGCCCGCCCCCTGGGCTCCTCACTCCCGGAGCTGCGCTCCTGTGCGCTCCTGCTCCAATGGACCCCTGCAGCCTTTCCCCATTTCGAGGCATACCACAGACCTTATTTTATATGCATAATGCAGATTTACTGACATACAACCTTGAAATATATGTGCTTTTTTACAGGGAGGGGAAAAATATCAGTACAAGGAAACAGAATGGTGCAAAAATAAGGACTCAAAGCTTGATTCGCTGAAGAAGAATGCATATCGAAATGTGGTTTGGGGCTCAGAGCTGCAAGGATGAGAAATAAAGATCACCCCTAATTGCATATTCCCCAAGCGCAGGTTGTTATTGTTTTTCTCTCTCTCTAAGCTTTCCTGTAGCACCTGGCCTGCCAACAAATGTACAGTAGCTCACAAGGGGGGTGGGAAGTTGTGAGATGGAGTTGCAGCAGACATGTGGGACATTCTGTACAAGACAGAGAAGGCACTTCTTTTAACCGAGGCCATTAATAAGACATAAAGAGAGGCCCTGTCAGCTGCCAAACCAATGTAACAGTTTCCTGTTGAAACTTGCTCCCTTCACAGGAAACAAGACAACCACTTTGCCACCTAGGAGTACATGTAAGGCTTGTTACCTTTTCACAACTTTTCAGCTTCTGATCAAAAGATAAAGTTTTCCTTTATATATATATATAAAAATCCAGTCATCCCCCCCCTCTCTCTTTTTGCCATCAAGTCTCAGCTGACTTATGGTGACCCCATAGGGTTTTCACAGCAAGAGACATTCAGAGGTGGTTTGCCATTGCCTGCACCTCGGTGTCGTGACCCTGGCTTCCCTTGGAAGATCCCCCATCTGACTACTAGCCAAAGCTGACCCTGCTTAGCTACATGGATTAAATGTTTTTTTTTAAGTTATTTTGGTCAAAATAACACAATCTGTGCATGTAGGTATGCACATGCCTTGGTGCAAGAGACTGTCCCCTGTGAGCAACAAGGATTCCCCCCCCCCCCCCGCGATAGCCATACATTTTGTATGGGAATGGCTTTATGGTTTACACTTAATGGGAAACAAAGAAGGGAGTATATCTTACCTCGGGCAACTAACAGTGCCTCTGTTGAATAAATTTGCCAAGTCTTGGGCAAAACCGCACGCTTCACATTTTAATATCCCCCTCCCTTTTCAAATGGAGGAAATAATCACTGAGGCATGAGGAAATGTCACTGTGGGGGGAGAGACTTTTCCCTCAGCCACTTCTGAGCAAGCAGTAGGGGGCCTGCATTGGAATGTAATATGAATCCATTTAGTGTTATGTAAGCACTAGATACTCCACAGCTACACACCCTAGCTCAGGATTTAGTAGTGATATTTGCTTTCTCTATACATCCCATTTCCTACTTACATGGCTTTTGACATGCTCAGCATGTCTGCTGTGAAAGGAAATCTGGCTGAAATGATTAGACTTTGAAAAGGGGGGGGGGAGGCTGCCTCAGAAAGGCAGAAGACGAAGACAGAACAACCTGCATGATAAAAAGAAAAAGACAGAAAAAAATCCTTTATATGTCATTCCCATTCCAACAAAGCACTTTGCTCCTGGCATATTTCAAGGGGAGAGAAGGTAATATGGTGTAGCCTGATGTTATCAGATCTTGGAAGCTGAGTAGGGTCAGTTGGAAGGGACACCACCAAGGAAGACTCTGCAGAGGAAAGCAATGGCCAAGCACCTCTGCTTAATCACCTGCCTTGAAAGCCCCTTGCTTGATATGACAGCCCCGTCCACTTCCTTCCCTCAGAGGCAAGATTTTCCCTCCATTTTTCTTTCCTTTTACTGACTGAGCTGCCCTAGTCATGTGTTTTCTTCTTTGCTGAAAAATTGTGGCTGTCCCATCCTGTCACAGTATGGTATTTGGACTGTTGGCTTAGCCCAAAAACCTGAGGGAAGGATCAGGAGCTGGCTTTAAGTTAAGCAGCTTAAATGGCACTCAAGAAGTGTCTATATTCCAAATTAACAATTTTATTGAACAAAGAGGGAAAGGTCAGGTGAAACCAGGGGTTGAAAAATTCTGAGGTAAAATCAGTACATGCACAGACTTTAGTTCTTATGTTTCAGTCTAATGAGAGTTTCTTAACTTATTTGAAAAAGTGTGCATGCACATGAAAGCTCATACCTTGAATAAACCTTTGTTGGTCTTAAAGGTACCACTGGACTCAAAATTTGTTTGAGAGTTTCTTAAGCCTTTTACAGTTACTTAAATTTCTATGTTAAGAGACTTTTGTTCCAATGTTTTCTTTGAGTATTCTCTAACTTTTTTTCTTTTGGTTGCCAGAAGGCTGGTACATTCTTTCCAGTACCCAACTCCCTTTTCTTGAAATGCCAGTACTCGTTTTGAGTTTTTAACTGAATCTTAAAGTTTCTAAATGCAGTTTCTAACTACATCACATGAGGGATCTTTGCACTCTTCAGAACTAACTCCCTGTTTGACTGGGTATAGAAATTCTCCTCTCACTTTCCTTGGCCTGAATGGTAGTCTCCATCTAACTACCTGGAACAGCCTGTCACTCAAGGCTCTCCGTTTCTGTGAAGAATTAACCCTTCACAATCCTTTACCTGTTTGTACAGCATTTCTAAACTTTTAAAAGTGCAGTCTGTTACACTGGGGTCACCATAATTCTACTGAAATTTGAAGTCCAATCTGCAGATAACTTGGAGGATATGTAGAGGAACATTCGGGGGGAGGTCTTCTGCATGTCTGATGACTCTAGCTTGTACAAAGTCCATTCTATACACTCCTGAACCTGCACCTGTCATTTCCCGAGAAAGCACTTTCCTGGGACATCTTTTTAGGGGGGTGTAACTCCCCCCAAGTCTAATCTGCACATAACTTTGAGGACATATGGAGGAGCATCAAAGGGAGGTTGTCTGCAAGTTTGATATCTCTGACTTGCACATGGTCCATTCTATACACTCCTGAACCTGTCATTTGCTTTCCTGGGGGAATCTTCTGGGAGGGGGCATAACTCAGACTCCATAAATCCAATCCTCACCAAACTTGGAGGGCAGGTAGAGGAGAGTCATCTGGAGATCCCCTGAGAGTTTGGTGTTACTAACATGCTGGGGAGAGGGGATGTTCTATCACATCATGAACCTCACTAACTCCTAAACATTTGGGAAGGTTTGTGGTTTGTGAACTGGGCATGCCATGCATCACTAACTGAACCACATTTTTCCAGTTCATGCCCATCCCTATTTCTGTGCAGAAATCTAGTGGAAAACTTGGTTGGATCCAATCCATTGAATAATATTACTGTATTCTGGCATTCCCAAAGAACTGGAGGGATTGTAAACACAGAACTAGCATCCATTATTTTTGCAGGATTCTTGTGGCAAAGGTTTGGTGACCTATTGTCCTAGCCCAGCGTTATATAGCACGTTGGCATTCCAAACCCATTAGTGATGATTTTCTGGAGTCCAATTTAGGGGTCACTTAAGCATGAAAACCATGTACAGGAAAACGGATAATGAAACAATATCAGTAATAGCTTATTTAAATGAACAATATCAGTAAAAGCACATTTTTAAATGTTCCATTAAGTCTGAATTGTTATACTGTGGTAATGCTGTTTAATAGCTTCTGCTTTCAGTGGGTTTTTTTTTTTTGGTTAGTGACACTCTGCCTCTACAGGGAAAGCAGAGATACATATTTTTTTTTTAAAAAAATAAATATGTAAAATATTTTGCCAGCACAATAGAAAGATAAAATGATCAGAGATAATCAGATGGTTAAAAATTATTTTCTTTATGCCACTGGATCCTTTGCTTGAAATGGGTTCTACTCTGCTTGCAACAAATCAAAAGGAACCATAACTCAGTGCTAAAGCAAGAACCTATGGAACCCTCAACTACCCAGAAATAAGTAAAGATTCTTGAGACATTGATGTTTCCTTGGAATGAGTGCATGCTTTGTAATGTTCCAGGTATCTCCAGTTAAAATGTTCCAGGTAACAAGACTGGAAAGCCTTTGCTTGACTTGAGACCTTAAGAGTTTCTGCTAATCAGAGTAGACAGCTTTGGGTACATCAACACACCAAGCTGCTTTTTCTTGAATCAGACCATTGGCAGGTGAATGTGAGTGTCAGCTACTCTGATTGGCAGTGCCTTTCCAGGGTCTTGCCAGAGTTCTTTCCCATCACCTACTATGTGATCCTTTCATCTGGAGATCTTGGAGATTGAACTTGGAACCTTCTGCATAAAAACCAATTTCTCTACCAGATTCCCTCAGCCCCTCTTCAAGATGGATATGATGGATCAGTGGTCTGATTCAGTTCAAAGCAGCATTATTTATTCATGTTACCCTAAGGGTTTAGCCCTCTGTGGGAGATGGAAGGAGGAGGTTTTCTGCATCTGAAGGAAGTTGCAGAACTGGCCCGAGGGAAAAGAGATCTATGATGGAAAATATTTCTGAAGGGGGGGAGGAAAAAGGGAGCCATCTGAGGAGATGGTGCATTCTGTGCAGAGAACAGAGTAGTCTGAGAAGGGACCCCAAGAGAGCTGCAGCCTCTGGAGATCTGCAGTAAAACCAAGTGTCCCAGCTGCTGCTGCAGCACACATAAGAACATAAGATAAGCCAATGTTGGATCAGGCCAGTGGCCCATCCAGTCCAACACTCTTGTCATACAGTGGCTAAAAACACCAGGTGCCCTCAGAAGGTCCTGCAGTGGGGGCAGCACCACAGAGAGCCAACCATGCTGCAGCAAAGACTGAAGCTGCAGTCACCCAAACCATTTGGTGTGGAGGGGAACTGACCCCATGGAAATTGGCACGGAGTTGCAAGATCACACATCCTTTGTAGCTGCAGGCTCAGCTCATCACTGCCTGATCAGATGGCATGTTCAGGTGAGTGGAGTTTTTTTGCCTTTTGTTTCCCATGCAGATTAATGAGGAATCACACCACAGCACTGAGGGTTCCCCATGGAGTATACAGTTATGTGTATTTTGCTAAGTGTGTGGGGGGGGAAGGCATGGAGTTTGGATGAAATGAGCAGACCATCCTGATGGCATGAGAGAGTGCATGAGCAATCAGACAGGAGAAACTCTGTCTGTAGCCCATTGGCAAGCATTAGGACCGGACTTTCCCCGGTGTCTTTTAACTCTTCTTCTGTGGTGGACCAGCACGGGGTGCCGACAACTGTGGGACCTTTTCCAGATGTTGCAGTTTGATTGTGACCTTTAGTTCTGTCACGCATTCGCAGTCAGAACTAAAGGCACGTCTGATCCAGCCCTGAGTGTAAGAAACCTGCAGAAGGTCTCAGAGAGGCTATGGTTGCACACACTAAATAATCCACTTTTAATCCATTTTCAGTGCACTTTTCAACTGGATTTTACTGTGTGAACTGGCAAAATCCAGTTGGAAAGTGGATTGAAAGTAGATTATTTAGTGTGTGTGATCACCGCCCACTCTTATCACCTCTTTGGTTCCATCATTAAGTTTTGCTGTCTACATCTGAGCTTTGTGTATGCCTGTCCTACTTTGATCCCCTATCCTTCCTTCCTTCCTTTTAAAATTAAACTCCACTTGTATTTTAAGCTCTACTTAAGGTTGACAACCTGTAAATGGGTCCTGGAGATCTACAGAGATCAGTTCCCCTGGAGGAAATGGCTGCTTTGGAGGGCTGACTCTTTGGCATTATACCCCTCTGAGTCTCTGTCCCTCCCTAAAATTCTACCTTCCAGGCTCCACACTCAAATCGCCAGTTATTTCCCAGTACCAAGCTGGAAATCCTAGCTCTACTTGTGAATGGTTACAGATGATTGTAGAGTCTGGAGGTTGTTTTGAATGACATTTTTATTCCTTTTTGCCTACTGGGTATCCCCTCCCCCGGTTAGGAAGTGGAAGCCAGGGGGCAGGAGGCACCACTGCTTACTTTTTTGCCAATCCCCCTTCCATGAACCAATCCAGGGCCCATAATGTCTTCCCTCAACTAAGACTGGTGAGAGTAAGGGGTGTTACAATCATAAGTAGATAGCTAAACTCCCATTGGTTGTAGCCATCAGCAGTAGCATTGTGGTGTGACTCCCAAGATTATTAATTGCCACATGTATACATTTTCTCCAAAAAGCTCAGGGTGGCATATGTGGGGCTGTTCCTTTTCATCCTCACAATAACCCTGTGGGCTTGGTTAGGCTGGAACTGTATAACACATCCCACAGTTATCGCTCTGAGATTCAAACTCAGCTCTCACTGTCCCAAGTCTAATACTATAACAACAACATAAAATAAGCTCCCACCTAGGTCCTAACAACTCATCTCTGATGTAGGTTCCAGCACAAAGCTATTATGTATGTAAGAGCAGTCAAGTTGAAATTGACTTGTGGTGATGCCAGAAAGGGGCTTTCAAGGCGAGCGAGAAGTAGAGGTGGTCTCCCATCCAAGTACAGACCCAGCTTAGCTTCTGAGATCAGACAGAATTGAGCTATACCATGCCACCTTCTGTCACACAAATATCCAGTGTAGTATGGGAGATTTGCACTGGAAACTAAGATATTGTAATGAAAGCTGGTGTGCTTGCAGACAATGTTTTGGGAATGTAATTTGCATGCAGCACCCATTTTCTCTTGAGTCAAGCACCCCATCAGCATGTGTTGATGAACTTTCCACTATTTCAAATGAGCAGCATTTCAGTGGGTTTTGCATCTGTGCAGTTGGCAGCATTCAGCATAGCAGGTGACCCAGGCAGTCACCAGAACTGGCACATACACTTAACCGGATTGCTGGGAAAGTGAATGGCCCAGAGTCAACACAAGCAAGTCATGCATCACTGAACACCAACTATGCTTCAAGAGTATGTCCTGCTTTTGCATCTGAGCAGCTGGTGGTGTTCATCATGTTGGCAGATGCTCAGAATAATCATGTAACATGTGTGCACAACAAGAAGCACCTCCTACATCCAGCATAGAATGTCTGATGTGAATTAGAAATGGTGTATTCAAGTTACTGATGTTCCCAAACCTACTTGGCAGAGCAATCCAAAGCAGGTATACTCAGAACCCTACTTAGGTCTATTCAGTGGGCTTTCTCCCAGGAAAGTGGTCCAAATAAGAATGTGTTTAATTCATAATGCTTGGATCTTTAAAAAAAATGGACCAGTCTTCCCAGAACACTTCTTCTCTGGCTCAGAACATGCAATAAGATTCTGCATGCCCCATCATGGGGGGGGGGGGGGAACAGAGAAAGAGAAAATGGCATGGGGAGTGATGAGAGTCTCATTAACTAGTCTCATCTCAAAGTTGATGTAAAACTTATTCAGGAAAAAAACAATCTGTTCTGACTACCTGATGAAGCCAAGTCTGTCATGCAGACACAAAGCATTTGATGTTAATTATCCAATGTGGGCAGGAAAATGGCAGTTTTAGAATCATAATATGATAACTAACACAAGCAGCCTCCTTTGAGCACTCTGCAAGGTGTAGGAAGAGATGGTGAGGAATCAGATAAATATGTTAAATGTGAATGTTAGTGTGATGGACTGCACTATTAAAAAGCTTAGAAGTACTGCACAAATAGGTAAAGGACTGTGAAGGGTTCACAAAAAACAGAGAGCCTTGATGACAGGCTGTTCTAAGCCATCTGATTGGTTAGCATCAGCTGAGCAGAGAGAGACTTTAGAGCTGAATGCTGAGGAGAAGAATTCATTCAAAATTCAGCCCTGACAGAGAGCAGTTTAACACAGACAGGAGAACTGGGGAAAGTTGCCAAGGATGTGTGGGTAGTTAGACAGAGGAGAATTTCCCTACCCAGTCAAACTGGGAGTTAGCTCTGAAGGGTGTAGAGATCCCTGGTGTGGTGTGGTTAGAAAATGCCTTTAGAGACCTTAAGAGTCAGTTAAAATCTCAAGACAAGTACTGGTGTTTCAAGAGAAGGGATTTGGGTACTGAAAAGAGTGTACCTGGGGAGAGTGACAGGAAGGCACAGATTTCCATTCCTCCCCACTTACATCTGCCATCATTTTCTCTTTCATTTCCCTTTTGTGCCCCCACCCCCAGTACCAGGAGGCTGTTTGCATTTTTTCAAAAAGCAGCAGTAGGTCTACCATCATAGCAACATTACAGTGGAGTGGTATCCCTAGTAAAAAGAAAAGCAAGTAAAAAAGCACTTCAATAGTGAGAGGGAAAATGGCTGGTGCAAGTAGAAAACATGGAGGAAGTCTCTGTGTGGAAATTCTGCAGTGAAAGAGAATTGGTCCCATGTCAAAGCAACTCAATTCTCAGTTTCAACATCAGTGTGCCTAAAATAGTTATTTATTTGTTTGTTTATTAATTAAACATTTATGCCTCTTCTTTCCTCTTGGTCAGAGACAGCTTGTGATAATAGATGAAAACATTTCCAATTAAAACCAGAAATAAAATAACAAATCTCAAATTCTCCCCCCCTTAAAAGATGTCTGTCATTCACATCCGCTCAAATGCCCTGTCAAACAAGGAAGCTTTGCAGTGTCTCCTGAAGATCTCCAAGGAGGGGACTCCACCTCTTCAGGGACCCCATTCCACAGAACAGTAGCCACAATGGAAAAGGCTCCGGTCAATGCCAGATAGACCAACCTAAGTAGTGGGGTAGCCAACAGATGGCTGCCTGAAGACTATCATTGGCCCACAAGGACATACAGAAGAATATAATATATAAACACTTTATTGGACATTATAAAATGTTTCTCCCCAAACTCACTTTATTTCCTCTGTACCCACCACCCCAGAGCAAAAGCTAAATCTTGGGTAGAGGTGGTGGACAGAGGAGATCATGTGATTTGTAGTCTCCAAGAAGCAATGCTTGGCAGAAGTATTCCTGCTTTCGCAATTCAAACCCAACCAACCTGCTTTATGAGGGTTTGCAACTCCAAGTTGAGAACTTCCTGGAGATTTGAGGGGTGGAGCCTGGGCAAGGTGATTTTGGGGAGTGGAAGGATCTCAGATTAGGGTTGCCAGCCCCCCTCAGGGAGGGGGATAGAGTTCCCAGATCCAAGTTGGGAAACTCCTTGATATTTGGGTAATGGAGAACAGGAACCTCAGTGCCATGCAGTCCACAGTGCCATGCAGTCCACCAACCAAAGCATCCATTTTCTCTGGGGAAGCTGATCTCTGTAGTCAGGAGATGAACTGTAATTCTGGGGGATCCCCAGGTCCCACCTGTGGGCTGGCGTCCCTACTTCAGGTGGTTATAATACTATAGAGTTCACCCTACGAAGCAGCCATTTCCTCCAGGGGAACTGTTCTATGTAGTCTGGAGATCAGTTACAATTCTGCTAGATCTCCAGGCCCCACCAAGAAGCCAGCAAGCCTATGCTTTACTGAGGGCTGTGCTGAAAGGCATAATCCAGCTACATTGGAACTAACTGCACCCCCTCCTCACCTGCCACTTAATATACAATACTGACATCCCTTTCATCTTGGATGTAATGTTCTCCCCCTCTGCCGCCTTCCTGCCCCCAAGTGGAACTTGGATAATGTAAAGGCTGCATAATCCATTTGCTGATTTTGTTTCAAATTTACCTTCATCTCATGTCTGACACAGGCCTTCAGTTCTCCTCTTAAGATTATCTGACTAATACAGCAAGTGCTGCTCCTTGGGATAAGAAATGGGGAACACAGCTTATTTTCCGCTCGCCTTTAATGGAAGCTAATGAAAGGTTTGTCAGGAATTATAGTCAGGAGCAGGAGAGGAGATGTGCCTTTGTTACCTGTGTCGGATGTTCCTGCCTTGATAATGACAGATGCACTATTGTGTATTCCAAAATTTAAGCTCCCCCAAATACAGGTTGGGTATGAAACAAACTGCCTTCCCTTCAGAAAATGAGTTGTTGGAATTCAGACAAGCTCATCTTCAAATAGCAGGTGATACCTCCGGGAGGGGGGGGGCCCACTGCCCCAAATCCTCATTATACTTCAAGATCCTTGGTTCATGTAGCTCAGGACTGTCTACTCTGGCTGGAAGCAGCTTTCCAAAGTTACCTGCAACAACAACAGCAACAACAAAATGGCTGAACACCCTCATGCTCAATTTGAAAGAGGTCACATTTTTTGTCTTGAGAACAGCCTGTTGGAGTAAGCTCAATGACAGAGCACCTGCCTGGCATAAAGAAGGCCCTTGCTTCAATCCCCAGCATCTCTGGTCAAAAGGTTCACATAGCAGGTTATGTGAAAGACCTCAGCGCGAGGCCCAGTGAGCCACTACCAGAGTAGACAATGCTGACATTGACAGACTAGCAGTGCTGATTAGGGATGGGCATGGACTGGCTCATGAACTAAAGTTTGTGATGAATTTTGGCCAGTTTATGGTTTGTGAACTGAAGTTCGTGGCAGGTCAACCAGAACAAACTTTCAGTGAACTTTCCAGCTGTTTTCGATGGTTCATGAATGGATACATTTCCAGGCAGACTGTCTCCACTCAATCTAAGTGTTTACCCAACTTCATAGCAACGGGGGGTGGGGGACTTGGAGGGCATGTAGAGGAGCATCTGGGGGAGGTCCCCTGCAACTTTGATGTCTCTAGCTTGCACAGGATCCATTCTATGCTCTGTCAAACCTCCTGAACCTGTGCCTGTCAAAATAACCACCTGTCAATGGTGGGTGGTCATTTCCCCAGAAAGCACTTTCCTGGGGCACTTTCTTGGGAGGGGTTTTAACTTGGACCTCATAAATCCAATCCCCATCAAATTTGGAAGGCTAATAGAGGAGAGTCAACTGGAGATCTCCTGTGAGGTTGGTGTCTCTAGCATATTGGGGGGGGGGGATTCTATGGGATTATGAACCTCATGAACCAAACCAGTTTGTTTAGCCCCTAAAACTTCACAACAATTCGTGGTTCCTGACCCAGGCACACCACAAACCACGAAACAAACCACATTTCCCTAGTTCATGCTCATCCCTAATGGTAGTGCCTCTCAGAGGTCATAGGTATTTTCCAGCACCATTAAACATGGAGGCCACAGAATTCAAGGTCTTCAGAAAGGCAAGCAAAAAGTGTTGATGGTCAATGGAGGGCTCCTAAGACCAGCCAGCATAGTGCAGCGGTTGGGGTGTTGGACTAGGATATGGGAAACCCAGGTTCAAAACTCTGCTTTGCCCTGAAATTTGCTGGGCAGCCTTGTGCTGGTCACTCTCTCACAACCTACCTCACAGGGTTGTTGTGAGGATGAAATAGCGGCAGGGAAATTGCATACACTGCCCTGAGTTCCTTGGAAGAAGGACAGGACAAACACGTACTAACTAAACAATACGTAGGTAATACTACAGTTCCTTCTCCACAAAGATTCTGTCTGGAATCCCTCCTTATATACATGCTATAAAATCTAATCACATGACCTCCCCAGCACCATAGGCCTCAGAGATACCAACCCCCCTAGAATTCTATGTTCCCACACTGGTGATGGTTATTTATTTTGGCTTTCTATCTGTCAATCACACAAACATGCATCTCTTTTTCCAGTCTCAATCAGGTTGTAGGAAAAGATGGTTTTAGCAACACCCTCTTTGGCCACCATTTATCGCTGATGGACAGCACTTGGCTCATTGGGTTCCAAATTCTGAAGCCCCGCATTCCAGTTTCAAATCCCAAGCCAGCTCAAGCACTGTAAGAAGACAGTAACTCTGATTGCTTTCGTTTTCATGAGCAATTCAGGAACATTAAAATGGTTTCATTCAATCTGCCTTCCCTTAGGGTACAAAGGGGAGTATGATTCTAGTTGTACTTGACAGAGAGATATCATTATGACACTCCTGTCATTCTCTAGATGCTTGATGAGGATTTAGTTGGGGAGAAGTGCACTCCCGAGGCAAGAGTGTATTTTGTGTTTTTTACCTGAGGAGAAATTTATTTGTAATGCCAACCAGCTGGTGTTGTGAAACTCAGCTTCTCTCTGTTTGAATAGCAGCAATGACATATATAATGAGCAAAAGGAAAGAAATCTCTTTGGCTACAGTAACTCAGCGTGTGAGGAAATGCATCCACTTCAATATACAGCATGCTGCCATTTGTCCCTATGAAGTAGGTTAGGCTGAGGAAGAGAGCCTGGCCAAGGCCACTGGATGAGCTTCCATAGCAGAGTGGAGATCCTTACCTGGATCCTAGTCCAACAGTCTGTGCTGGCTCTCAATGAAAACACAGTACACAGAAAATGGACTAAATTAGAACTCAATAAATAGCTGGTCTTCAACTTAAGGTACCCCACATTGTTATGGTAACTGAAAAGTCCTAACAGGAAAGGCCAGAACTAAGTGCGGAAGATAAACCTACTCTGATTCATACTCAGCTAAGCCGGTGTGACTCATTTCTGATTGCCTGCAGACCAGAATAAGTGCCAGGAGAGGCCCGGGGTCATCCTCATGCCCACCATGGCATTAGGGTTCAAGTGATGATGCCCAGACTGCATTTAGAAGAAGAAGACAACAATGAGGAAGAGGACATTTTTTGTACTATGCATTTCTCTATCTTAAGGAGTCTCAAACCAGCTTAAAATCACATTCCCTTTCCCTTCCCACAACAGGCACCTTCTGAGGTAGGTGAGACTGAGAGAGTTCTGGGAGACCTGTGACTGGCCCAAGGTCACCCAGCAGACTTCTTATGGAAAAGAGGGGAATCAAACCCAGTTCTCCAGATTAGAACCTGCTGCTCTAAAATACTACACCACACTCACTCTACCAGCTCACTTTACTTGGTCAGTTACAAGAGACAGGCTGGAGCAGTTTCCCTGGAGAAAATGGCAACTTTGGACTTTTGCCATCCCCAGGAACCACCACCCCAATCTCCAAGGATTTCCCAAGCTTGTGTTAACAACCCTGGCAAGGAAGGCTGAGCAAGGAATCCCGCCCCCCCAATTCACAAATCCCCCCCTTGGCTTTTTTCTGTTATGATTGGAGCAGTTTGAATTACTTCCAGTGAGATTAGAAGGAATTCTTGGATCTTGGCTCCCAAAAATTCATTCTGATCATGAAGGAAACTATAAATAAAAATAAATCTGGAAATCTGCTGTCTCCCATACCCCTCCCATACCCCAATGCCAGCGCATAGCTAAGCAGCACTTGATGAGAATATAATAGTAAAAGCTGCCACAGAATGGTTCCTATTTTGTTTCTTTTTTATGTATTTTGTATTTACATTTATATTTCTGTAAATGGTTTCAGTCCTCCACTTTTGGCTGCTGGTTTTGAAGATTTGTTTATATTGTGTTTACATGTTGCACTGCTTTTAAATGCAGCGTATACAGCTCTCTCTCTCTTTTTACATAAAATATATTGTTTATGGGTATAATGCAGATTTATTGATGTACAAATCATGTTGAAAGAAGCATCCATTTTGTTTGAAAATTTAGTGTGAGGAGATAAAAAAATGACATGAAAATAAAGAAGCCATCACATAAAGGAGGCACAAAAATCACACACACAAAAAAGGGGATTCTGCAATCAAAACGTGAAGTGATTTTGACTAATTCCCAGAAACAGACAGTAATCTTTATAGAGAAGTTGATATTGAAATGGACATCTCTGGACATTTTTTTTCTATTTTGTACCATAGGGATTACCTGTATAAATATCTTCTTCATTAATACAGGAGGACCGAATAAATACATGCAGAGGACTTCAAATGGAACCAAAGATAGGCCACATTGTGAAACTCTTCCAAAAATGGAGAGGTCACCCCATCTAGCACTGTAAACAAGGGATCGTGTCGACACAGAAGTAAGTCACTCGAAGACACCCACACTGCCTCAAGAGTCTGCCAGCAAGACAGATGGTGCTGTTTGGTGAAATATCTACTAACTTCCCTCATACTTTACAGCATGTGTTTTATGGTAAAAGAAATGGCAAAAGGCAGTATTTAAAAAAAAATTCCCAGTGTTTTATTAGCAACAAATGTTAGGTTATATCCTTACAAAAAGTTTTCAGGAAGAGAATAGTATATAATTATACTCCCCCCTTACATAATCACAAGATATTAGCTTTTAGAACAGAAATCTGATTCTTGTACTTGCTATATCTCACTTTTCTTTATTCATGTTTACTTCAAAGCCATTCCCAATTACAAATCCCCTTAAATTATCTCAACAGATGCAACAACAGCAGAGATATTTAAAGGTTCTGCATAACCAGTGGAAGGAGAAATTCTACTTGTGAATGGGGGGGGGGGTCTTGTAGAAAAGCCTGCCTGGGAGAAGTACTAGGGTGGGATAATGGGTTGGCTCCAGTGGTGATATCTGTAGAGGGAAGGGACATCAGTGCAACCTGACATGACCCCGGAACACTGCTCCTCACAGACAGGTGGACCTCAGGAGCAACATAAGTTGTGATGTGGGGCACGGGTGAATCTCCCCCTTTCATTAGTGGAAGCTAACCAATGGATCCAATTCAATGCCTGCCCCATTTATTCATTTACTTCATCTCTGTCTGCCTTTCTCCCCAATGGTAACCTGAAGTGGCCTACATTCTCTCCTCCACCTTATCTTCACAAAACCCTGTGAGATAGGTTAGTCTGAGAGGATGTGACTGGCTCAAGGTCACTCAGCAAGTTTCCATGGTGGAGCTGGGAGTCAGATCTGGGCCTTCCAGAGTCTAATCATTACACTACACTGGGTCTCATCTGTGGATGAAATCTTGCTCACAGGGTGTCTGTTGTGGGGAGGGAAAGGGAAAGGAGTTTGTAAACTGCTCTGAGACTCTGAGTAAAGGGTGGGATATAAATCCAGTCTCCTCCTCCTCCTCCTCCTCTTCTTCTTCTTTTCCTCCAGTCCTCTCAGCTTGCTTGCCAGTTTTTAAGGACAACAGCACTGCTCTTGGCAAATGCACTGTCTGCTCACAGAGTTTGGGTTACTGAATACCTTAATGGGAAGTCTTGGATTGCCTGACTATGACCTGGGGCATTAGTGTATAGCCTGCATGGCAGGAGAGCAGGGCCATGGACAGCCTTCCTTCTCAGTAGTGCTGTTGTACTTCTAGGTACAGGTTTAAAGGAAATAAAGGAAAGTCAGGGGCATCCTCATATCCAACAGAAACATCACAAACCTGGTTGCTAAGCCCCTGTGTTTATGTGTGCGGTAACATCTCTGAACAGCTCTGTGAAATGAATAAGAACGTTCTGAAACAGTCACCCTATTTCTACTGTGCTTAAATAAAAAAAGTGTCCTTAAATTACCTCTTACCTATATTAAGCATCTTGCTAATACAGAATCTTTTTTGAAGGCATGAAGCCTAATAGATAAGGTATAAGTAGATCTCCCATTTACCCACCTGGGGCAGGAAATTACCAGTCTCCCTGCCCTGATTCCTCAACTACAGGAACTGGGGGGAAACAATGGCATACAAAAACAGAGGTGTTCTAGAGATTTCTCCATGGCTCTGTGAGAAAGACCATAAAGACTGGAGGGCAGGCAGCCTAGAGTGACATCATGAAGGGAAATCACATCCTCCCCAAACGGCATGTTCTCCAGGCACTGACCTCCCAAACTTCCAGTATTCACAGAGGCTGTGTTGGGAACTCTAAGCATAAGACTTAGTAGAAAAATAAAGGAGGAATGTATGAGACTGTATTTTGAAAGCTGTCTTGGACAGAATATGCCCTTGTGGATCCAGCATGATTGAAACTTTATCTCCTATTTGTTTGACTCTCTGCTGTTGGCCCCTCTGAGAGATTCTGGATTCAGCCAGTGATAGCTTCCAATGCTTTTTTCACCTCTCCAGCTTCTCTGCTAGCTGGTATTACATTAGTGGCGGCATTTTTTTCTGGCTGCAGCAGCTGTTATGCCAGGGTGGAAAAAGAGGGTGGTATTAAAGTGATTTCTGTAGTCCAAGACTGTTGGGTCATCAGATTGTAAATAATGAAAGAAAGCAGTCTCATTCAGTTTCAACATTCAACACAGTTCATTTCTCCACTGTGAGAAACAAAACCCACGGGTCTTTCCTTTTTTTCCTGATTTCAGTTTACCGTCCATTAATACGAACTTTTTTCAATTTATTTTTGCATTGACTACAGACAAATGATGTATAATATAAATTGGTAAGGAGGGGTGTGAATAAAAGAATGATTAGCAATTGCAAGGCAAACTGGAAAATGTGACCATTGCAACATCTGGATAAAAAAGAAACAACAAAGGGCCATTTTTAAAAAGGAGCTGTGGGTCAGAGGGAGATCATCTGCTTTGCATGCAGAAGGTCCTTGGTTAAAACCCCTGGCATCCTTAGTGTAACAGGATCAGATAGTAAGTGATGACCCTGAAGAAGCAGTGAGAGCAGATAATTCTAGGGTTGCCAGCTCTCGGTTGGGGAATGCCTAGAAATTTGGGGGCAAAGCCTGGGAATGTGGGATTCAGGAACGGCAAGAACTGTGAGAGTCCTACAGAGTCAGTCACCAACAAGTGTCCTTAAACAGGAATGCTTTATTGAGAAAGGTCTGCTATGGTCATCTACACTTCTTGTGTTAGTAATGGCTGACACAGCCCCAAGCAGGACAATTATACAGAATTCAAAAAGGGGTCTGGTAAGGAATTGCAACCAATCACCATGCCAAAGAAAAGGTGCTTAAAATACTGGTTTATGGTTCCCAGGGAAAAGTCAGATAGGAGAAGAGATACATGGAGAGACATCATCAGTCTCCCAAGGTCAGAGAAGCTCGAAGAGTGATAAGCATGCCATGAGAAATATAACATAACATTCCACAGACCCGATATCAAGGGTTCACTCATCCCACCTCCCGGGCAGGAGATGGCAGCATTAGCTGACAGGAACCTCACTGGGGTATAATTCCATAACGTCCACCCTCTAAAGCAGCCATTTTCACCAGGGGGAACTGATCTCTTTAGTGTGGAGATCAGTTGTAATTCTGGGAGATCTCCAGGCCTCCCTTGAGGTTGGCAGTCCTATGGTCTGGCTCAGTAGAAACTAACCTCATGTGCTCATTTCCCCCCCACAGATTCCCCCATCCCAAGATAACTCAAGCACCATCAGGGCGAAAACATCAGGGGCAATCCTGAATGGCCGGAATTATCTACAACAGGTGGATAGTGTTTAGAGGACAACCCACCACATTTTCTAACTGGAAATGTTCATATTCTAAAAAAAAATGCCCTAATTCTTTATTTGCAAGTTGTAACAACACCATTTTTTTAAATTTTAAAACAGTATTAAACATGTTAATTTGGACAAACCAGTGATCCAAGTGGGGTGATGTTCCCACCAGCCCTACTGAGAGCCAGTGTAGCATAGTGGTCAGAAAGCTGGACTAAGATCTGGGAGTCCCAGGTTCAATCTCCACTCATGTCCTGGGAGCTTGCTGGGTGCCCTTGGGCCAGTCACACACCTTCAGCCTAACCTACCTCACAGGGTTGTTATGATAAAATGGAGGAGAGGAGAACGATGTAAGCCACTTTGGGTTCCCATTGGGGAGAATGGCAAGATATAAAGGAAGTATATAAATAAAAATAAAATAGTAATTTATTTATTTATTGGATTTATACCCCACCCTCCCCGCTGAAGCAGGCTCCTTTCTGCCGCCGACAGGGAGTGTCTGCACCCTGATATGGAGGGTAAAGCAAGACTGTGTCCCTTGTCTTACTTCCCAGCCTCCCTCCATGTGCCATCAGAAACGTTCAAGTGGAAGGAGTTTGCGAGTTGCATTATAGCTTCTCTTGAGCCTTTGCAATAAAGCCAAAGCTCTTCAGTGCACTCATTTTCTATCAGGAAGGAGACACAAGTACCATGCTTGTTTAAAACAATCTTTTGCATTGGGAATCAGTGTTGTAATAAATTCAGAACAATCAGAGACTGAAAACATTATTCAAGAGGACTCGCACACAGTTATCAAGAGGCAGTTGTCGTTCTTTTATTTTTGCTGACATTTGCAAGCTATACACGGGGGCCCTACAGGAATAATTTGAATCTGGGTATTTTTTTCCAGATGAGACAAACTTTTTTTTTCTGAACGTCTTCTGAAGCAATAGACCCATTCTCTAGACCAACGGCTGCTCTACACTTTACACAGCAATCAACTTTTATCTGCTATACTTGGTGTTGCTGAAATACAGATACCAACTGCATCCTTCTAGTAAGTCTGTCTGTATGGTATGTGTGTTTGCAAACACAGGGTTGCCATACTTGCAGCAGTCATAGGAATCATATACAAATTGGTTCCCCATTAGAGATATGCATCAAGAACTTAACTAATGAAATCAAATCATCTTTATTATTTAATATGTTTACATACGGTGATTGCTAAAAATGAAGTTGGTTGGCAATGTTTGGAAGTCTTTCAACATTACCATCATTCTTGCATTTTGTCCTTCTATCAGGAAGGAGCCAGTTTGGTGCAGTGGTTAAGAGCGCGTGGACTCTAATCTGGGAGAACTGGGTTTGATTCCCCACTCCTTCACATGCAGGTGCTGGTATGACCTTGGGTCAGTCATAAATTCTTTCAGAGCTGTTCTCTCAAAGGTGGTTCTCTCAGAGCTCTCTTAGTCCCACCTACCTCACAGGGTGTCTTTTGTGGGGAGGAGAAGGGAACAAGATTGTAAACCACTATGAGACTCCTTGAGGTAGGGAAGGGCGGGTATAAATCCAATCTCCTCCTCCTCCTCTTCTTCTTCTGTTGTGGGAGGAACAGCAAGAGGACAAAATGAACCATCCCATAATCTAACCGGCATAGGCATCTTCCAACCAGTGATTAATAGACATCCCCAACAAAGATGGTTGTTACCATATCTATTTCTATGGACAAGATTTCCACTGTCCAATCATTTATGAAGGGATTTGTTAATTCTATAATATGTAAGAAGAGATAGATCCTGTTGGCTTGTGATTCCACTCTTTGCTCTGGTCCTGAGCCTGCATGTCTGCCAAGGGTGATCATTTTGCTTATACTCTTTTAAGCTATGCACTGCAGGCTTGGAGGTGGAAAAAGAGAGGGGAAGGTGGTAAATGTATCCCTCAGTACAAGGCAAGGTAAAGCCTGATGAGATGCAAAATATCTGTTGCTGTTGTTTTAGATCTGCTATTGACAATGTATAAATTCCCGTTTCACTGATGTGTGTGTTGCACTGTCAAGTCTCTTCTGACTTATGGAGACCCTATGAATTAATTGTTGGAATATACAAGGTCTATAGTGTGTCTACCTGAGGAAGATCAGAGCAGCCTATAGGGGACAGCTGAGGGACTGCTAGTTAGCATAACTAGATTAGGGACTTCACATAATTTAAAATTATGTTCTTCCTGTCTCTTGATTGGCTCTCTGGAGACTTCCTGCTCCAACTGAGCCATTCCCCCTTTGTTCCTGTCTCTCACAGCAGTTAGTTTATTTATTTTTTAGATTTATAGGCCGCTCTCCCCGCACGCAGGCTCAGAGCGTCTTACATAGCTTGAGCCTCTTTCCCTCTCTTCTGTTCTAGCATAGTTTATTTTTTTCTTTAATACACCAAGTTATTTTCTTTGAACAGTTAATGCTCTGTTCCTCTGCATGTTTAAAGTCTGCCAACATTAATGACCTCCAAAATGACCTGTCATTAACAGCCTTCCTCGAGTCTTACAAACTTGAGGGCTGTGGCTTCCTTGACTGAGTCAGTCCATCTTATATACAACCCCTACCCCATTTTCTGCTATTATAAATTCCTGAAGGCTGTACTCCATTTACCCATTCATTTTTACTTTGCAACAGTCTGTCCTGTCCTATAAGGTCCAAGTGGATCTTTGTTCATTATTTTAAACTAGAAATAAGGCCCGTTGTGGAAATAAATACAATGGGCTCTAGAAAGAGGCTCTGGGAGAGTGCCCCGGCCTTGGGCACTCAGCGTCAATTTGCTGTGGCGACCTTAGCAGGGTATAATGACCAAGAGTCCACCATTTTCTCCAGGGGAAGATCTCTGCCATCTGAAGAGCAGTTGTAATTTAGTGTGATCTCCATCCCTCCCCTGGAGATTGGCAACAATGGGTCTAGCAGATCCTGTTTACCGGCTTGTAATAAACTGGTGCAGTGATAGCTGTTTCAGATAGCTCTTCCCCTACCATTTTGGAGCCATCTTCAGAGTGGTTTGCCATTTCAGACTGCCATTTTTTTTCAAGCCTCTTCGCCACACACACACACACACACACACACACACACACACACACACAAACACACACACACACACACACACACATAAACACACACACAAACCTGGGGTAGCCAACCTCCAGGTGGAGCCTGATGATCACCAGGTATCACAATTGAACTCCAGACAACAGATCCTCCCCCCTCCCTTGGAGAAAATGACTGCTTTGGAGGGTGGCCTCTATGGCATTCTGTTCAGCTGGCCCCAATGAGTTTTCTCCCAAAGGCCAACATAGGTGTGGATAGGGGCTTTCAGAGAAGCAAGCTTGGTTGCCTAGCAATGGGCACTGAGGGGATAGTTGCAGGCTCTGATGATGGGATAGGGTTCCCAACCTCCAGGTGGGGCCTGGGAATCTCCCGCTTTTACAATGGATCTCCAGCTGACAGAGATCAGCTCCCCTGGAGAATATGGCTGCTTTGGAGGGTAGACTCTATGGCATTGTACCATGCTGAGGCCTCTCCCCTCCCCTCCCCAAACCCCACCCTCTCCTGGATCCATCCCCAAAGTATCCAGGGATTTTCCAACCTAGACCTGGCAACCTTATGATGGAAATACCTGAAGGTTGGGTGTGTGTTGATCCTTTGGTGGGCAGCATTTTTTTGGGGGGGATGGAAAGACTCAGTAAGTTATAATGTCATAAGGTCTACCCTCCAAAGCAGCCGTTTTCTCCAGGGGAACTGATCTCTGTCATCTGGAGATCAATTGTAACAGCAGGAGAGCTCCAGGTCCCACCTGGAAATTGGCACCCCCAGGGGGAAAGTCAGCTGCACTGCAGGGGGTTGAAGGGAACAGTTTGATGGTTGCTGGCCCACCTCATTAGCCAGCCAGCCATGGTGGAGCTAAGCAGGAGAAAGGGCCTGAGGAATTTCACACAGCCAATATGTTCCATTTCAGGAACTCTTCAGTAATGGTTTCTGTCAGGCATTTTACACAGAACCATGTTAGTACCGGTTTCCTAATGGAGCATAGTGGTCCTTTCATACAGAAATGTGCCTCTCCCATTGGGGAAGTGTTCCTGAGCCAGTTTACCTTGAAACCTTCTCCCAAGCATTCTTCAGTTCTTTGTACTGGTCCTGAAGTGCTACGGGGTGTTGTGTGAAATGCCCCCTGTTTCTGACAGTTTATTCTGACAGTTTATTCTGGGCATGCTGGCAGTGTGCAGTGGAAGGGGGTTATGCTGATAGTCCATTGTCTTTTCACTGACAGAAGCAGGCCACTGAGGGGACAGTTAGACCCACCTGGCAGTGGGTGGAGGACCCAGCACCCAGTCAGTCCTTCCCCTTTGCTGGCTCCCTCCAGACTGAGGCCAGGATGCTGGCTGGTGGCTCTGTGAGCGGGACTGAGGCAAAGTAGGGAGAGAATGCAGCCAGTGGCCAGGGACCCCCTTTTGAGTGGCAGTCCATCCAGCCTACTGATTTTGACACCCCATGGAATCTTCCCCCTTGGAATCTTGAAAATGACTTTATATAATAGGAAAGATATGCACCAGGAGGGGGGGAACTATCAACAATTGACAGTTAATATTACCAGCCTATTAAATAGCAGACTGTGTAATGCATTTATTTTATTTTTTTTAGTGTTCATGTGAGAGCACTGTCCTGTATTTGCACTAAATGTTATGGAATGCATTAGTGTTCATGTGTGACCATTCCTATTTATTTTCATTCAAGGTTATGGAATGCATACGATACTTAGCATCCATTAGGGTTGCCTGGCATCATTTCCCCAGAAGTGCCAACTCACCTTTGGCCCTACAGAGAGCCAGTTTGGTGTAGTGGTTAAGTGCATGGACTCTAATCTGGGAGAACCGGGTTTGAGTCCCCACTCCTCCACTTGCACCTGGCTGGATGACCTTGGGCAAGCCATAGCTCTGTACCAGCTGTTCCCTCAAGGACAGCTTGGGAAAGAGCTCTCTCAGCCCCACCTACCTCACAGGGTGTCTGTTGTGGGGAGGGGAAGGGAAAAGGAGTTTGTAAGCCGCTCTGAGACTCCCTTGGGGAGTGGAGGGCGGGGTATAAATCCAATCACTTCTTCTTCTTCTTCTTCTACATTGATTTATTTAAAATTCTCCTCCCACCACTAAACAGGAGGAGCCAGCTGCTGGCGGGAAGTTTCCCACCATAGCCAATTACCTGGCAACCCAGGTGTCCATGTGTGAACATTGCCATGCTTTTGCACTTAAGGTTATGGAACACCTTTGGCTCCTAAATTGGTTTTTGTATGCATCTAAGCTCCGGTTGGGATGTGGAATGGTATGGTATAGCCTGATCTCATCAGTTCTCAGAAACTAGGCAGGGTTGGTACAAAAGATCCGATTGAGTAATGTGAAGCCCCCAAGGAAGACCCAGCAGAGGAAGGCAAATCACCCCTGCTTCTCACTTGCCTTGAAAGCCCCTTGCTGGTGTCACCATAAGTCCATTGCAACTTGATGGCTCGTACATAGGGAAACCTTGGCCTCACTGGGACATTGAAACAGTAGCATTCTAGTTCATGGGGATGGAGAACATGTGCATGCATACAGTTTCTGTGTGCTTAGGTACTCTTGTTGGGGCAAATGTGTACAGGAGACAGAGGGGCAAGTGTGTGAGAGTGGAGCCATTGTGCTTGCCCCTACACCACTTCTGCATTCATACATCCTGTGCCATATGTATAAGGCTAGTATGGCACAGTGGTTGAAGATTCTCAAATGAGATACAGATTGTTCTTATTTCTCAGTTATTTCAGGTAGATTAATGCAAGGTTACCAAACTCTCTGTTTGGAAGTTATTATTTTTTTTCCAATCATGCAAATCGAAATCCTGCATCAGCCTTAATCATACTACATAAAACTATCTGAATGCTAAATAATTATTCATTAGTGGTGACTGTTGAAGAAGCAGAAATCAAATCAATCAGCACTTTAGAAAATTGTCAGGGAAGGGAGGAGTTTCCTCCAGACTTTGCTAAAATTTAGATCCTGAAGTCTCAAACTCCAAAGTCTAAATGCCAAAACTTTGGGGGGAACTTTATGATTGTTTCAAAATAATTTGCAGCACAGTCCTAAAGCCTGTTGAAGTCAGTGGGCTGGATCCAGCCAGTTTTTCTGCTAGTGAAAAATGAAGGAAGGATCACTTTTGACCACCCCAAAAGGCTATGCTGAGGATCATAGACAAAATGCATGTGGGTTGGGAGCTGTACTAGGATGGGAACTAGATTTTTAAAAAATCTGGTTGGATCCAACCCAATGAGTTTAGAAGGATGCAACTTCACTTAGGATTGCACTGATAATGCAGTTCAAGCAAGATTTTGACTTTTAAATGTCTATCTATACTACTTGCAACAAAGAAGAAAAATTGTATAGGCCGTAGAACAAGTTTTGATGCTCATTTTTTTCTGCTACCCCAGATCTCCTTATTTCTTGTGATCCAGAGCACATGGTTTCTATGCATAAGTTCCAATGTTCTCTAAAGCCTTCAAGTTGCAGGCATTGGGAAAGATAATTTTCAGGTTCACAGCCTCAAGCATGGGTGTCAATCAAAGTAGACAGCTACTGAGCTAGATGCACCAAAGGTCTCATTCAAATATAAAGTAGCTTTATATGCAGAGTTAACAGCCGCTCCACGGCAGCAGGGGATCTCCCACCTCCAGGACCTATGTCAGAGTAGCAGCAGGAATAAGTTTTTAAAAAAGGCCATCAGGCCAAAGGTGTGACATCACTTCTGGAGAAACTCCAGAAATAATGTCAGTCTGCTTCAAGAATCACTGGAACCTTTGTCATAGAGTTTCTGGTAATCCCTAGAGAGGTGTGATGTCACATCCAGGTTTTCCCAGAAGTGACATCACACTGTTATCTGCCCCCCCTCATATCCCTGCCCCCCCCCCCCCAGTATCCAACTGGTTGCCAGGCAGTGCCGGCAACTCTGTTCATATGTTCAAGACAAGATGGTAAACATCTTAGGAGGAAAACATTGTACTACAATGTCTCTCTTCCACCAGTTAGGCTTCACATTTTGTATGAACAGACTGGCGGCTTCACATTACTTAATTAGATCTTTTGTACTAGACTTGCAGCTGCTAAAATTAGATATTGGACATGAGCACTAGAGGTATTTCTGGTTGTGCTGAAAGAGAACTGTTGGCTCAGCGTCCTACCCAATGAGCTTCATGGCCTGGGAAAGGATTTTATTTTATTTATTTCATTCAAAACATTTTATGCCACCTTTCCACCTGATCAGAGTCCCCATGGCAGTGCACATAAAAAAAAAATCCATTAAAATATTTGAAATTTGAAAAAAAAATCAATCAACATGTGGCATCATAAAACAATTCCATAAAGTCACATAAACAAGTGACACCAGAACCAGTGAGGAGGAACAACAATTGTTATTGGGGGGTAGGCCAAAACAAAGAAACAAAAGGTCTTCTCTCACTGGTGGGATTCAAGCCTGGAAGCTAAATGTTTGGATATCAGGGCTAGGAGGCAACCCTGAGGGAAGACCTTGGATTCTATGCCCTGTCTGTTGGCTCACCAGGCAACTGGTAGGCCACTGTGTGAAACAGAAAGGTGGACTAGATAGAACACTGTTCTGAACCAAACCGAGTCCTTGTTATACTTGTATGTCTTCCTGATTCATTCGAACACTATTTTGGCTCCCACAATGAATTGACTACTGGGTTTTCTCTTGCAAGCATAGCAGAATCAACATGGAAAGGGATGAGCCACATCTTTAGGCTTTATTGAAAGGGACGTTTTTCTGTCCTACTGCAGAGGTAATCTCAAAAAATATCACTGTCGCTAATTTATTACAAGGATTATGAAAACATTTCAAGGAGTAAGCCGAAGGTTTTGCTTTTTGATGTGCTGTGAAAGAAGAAAATCAATAAACCATTTAAAATGTATTACAGAACGAAGGGGAAAATAATTTATAGAGCACTTCCCATGTGTTACATGATGGCTAAATGAATGGTCATAACTGTAAATGATAGCAGAGGAAGGAATCCATACAAAATTAAATAAAGTCTTGCAAAGTATGACTATGCTCCTGGTTGTCTAAAAAGGATTTTCTTGTTACTCACCCCTGAGAGTTGGGGTTCTATCAAGGAAGCTTTCCTTCATGTCATACATCGTTTCAAAAAGACACATATAGCCTAGAAACTGCTCTAAGGCAGCTGAGAGCGAGTGTCACTTTGAGTTAAATGCATTATTAAACTGTTGGGGAATTTCACATCACGGGTCATTTATCTATGCTAAATTGGGTCAAAAAGCCTTTATATGTGGCCAGACAAATGAGAAAGAAGAACGAAATCCTCCCTTGGGAATGATTCCCTTGACAACCCCACCAAATTATTAATATTCCCTCCCCCTTGTAAATAAGAAAGGGTGGGTGGGAAGAGCAAAGGAATGTAGAAGTATTATTTATTAACAAAGGAGACAGAGAGAGATTGGAAACCATGTATTCCTTGCTATTCCTCTCCTTTGCTGTTCCAAAACGTCTTTCTGTACTAATGTTGAGAGCCAATTTAGCGTAGTGGTTAGGAACATGGACTCTAATCTGGGAGAACCGGGTTTGATTCCCCACTCCTCCATATGCAGCTGCTGGTGTGACCTTGGGTCAGTCAAAAGATCTTTCAGAGCTGTTCTCTCAAAGGCAGTCCTTGAGAAAGCTCTCTCAGCTCCACCTACCTCACAAGGTGTCTGTTGTGGGGAGGGGAAAGGAAAGGAAATTGTAAGATTGTAAACTAGTGAAGGGCAGGGTATAAATCTAATCTCTTCTGATTTTCACTCCTTCTGGATTTCAGTTTGCCTGTGAAAAAATCTAACCTTAATTCCAAAATGGGAACATGTGCATCCCACCAAAGCTTTCTAGATTCTTCTGTTGTACTTCTAATTGTATCAAGAATCTTTGCGTGCTGTTTCACTGATGTACACATGCACTCCTGCACACAAGTAAACTGACACAAACACAAGTATCTCGGTACACCACTCTGAACAGTTACATCAAGATGTTGTATTCAGAAGCCACATGCATGAAACGATGTTAAGAAAATGAATATTGTGATGATCCGCACATAGCTCCTGCTCTGTAAATATTTCAGGTTATTATTAAACAAACCAATAGAAGATCCCTAAGGTATCAGTTCCATTTTGGAAACAAGCCCAGATCACTTGGAACACCAAGGAAAATGTGACCGGTGTGGCATAGAAGAAGAAGAGAATATTTTTATAACCCACTTTTCTCTACCTTAACGTGTTTCAAAGCAGCTTACAATCATCTTCCCTTCTCCTCTCCACAACTTACACCTTGTAAGGTAGGTGGGATTGAGAGAGTTCAGAGACAATTTTGACTGGTCCAAGGTCACCCAGCAGGCTTCAGGTGGAGGAGTGGGGAATCAAACCAGTTCTCCAGATTAGAGTCTGCCACTCTTATCCGCTACTATAACCACAAATATATAACTCCAAAAATGGGCTGCCAAAGACTCCCAGTTCATCTAGTAATGTACATCAATGGGAATAGCAGAAATTGTATTTTGACCCATATAACACAGTAGTCAGCAATATACAGTATCACATACACATAAGAAAATCCCAAATTCTGTCACACAAAATATTACATTTAGACATAACAATCTTGATACAGAGGAATAGTGACACCAACAATGCGAAGATAAACATTCATGGACGATGATGACAGCAAAACAGCAAGACAAGGTCCCGGTATCACTCCCTTGTTTCTTAAATGTTTTCTCTCAGTTGCTAATTCTGTATTGTATTTGTATATAATGAAAGACAAAATTTTCCAACCTCCCCTGGGAGCAACCTTAATGGTCTCCCATCTGGGATGAGGCACTTATGCTTTAATCAATAAGGAACGTGTTTTCTCCTCCTGGTCTCCCATCTGGGATGAGGCACTTATGCTTTAATCAATAAGGAACGTGTTTTCTCCAGTCCCTGTGGCACAGCCTGCTAACCATTCAACAGGGGAACACTATCCACTACAGCATGCTGGCTCTTCAGTGTAGTGGCTGGAATATCAGGCTAGGATCTGGGAGACCCAGGTTTAAATCCCCACGCTGCCTATGGAAGCTTGCTGGGTGACCTTGGGCTAGTCACGCATTCTCAGCCTAATCTACCTCATAGGGTTGTCCTGAGAGTAAAATGATGTAAATTGATTTGGGTAAAATAATGTAAGCTGAGAATGATATACAGTGCTCTGCGCCCCACTGGAATAAATGAAGTAAATAAATAATAAGTGAAGCAGAAGACTGGGTGGGAACACGTAACAAAAAGGTTGCTTGGTGAATGGGAAGGAGAGAAAGAGTCAGGGAAAGGAGAGGGGATATGGGGGCTGCCAGGAGGACAGAAAGAGGAAATAGGATGGGGAAGGGGAGATGGGGGAAATGAAGCGATGTCCTCAAGTCCTTGCAGGTTCTCAGTTGTTCGTAATATTACCATACAGAAGGATCCTTTTAAACAAATTAAATTTCCTCATACTGTCTTGTTCTTTTTTTATGACATTGAACAATTACTAGCTACATGTTAAAAACACTGCAGACACATTCTTTCTATAATGCTTACCTCAGTCCTTCAAGGTGGGCTGGTATCGATACCTCTCTGTTAATAATTCCAAAGGGAAGCATTTTGAGTCTCTTGCAGCAAAATTACACCGGCACCACACAGCTCCTTAAAGACTAGCAAAATGTATTCCAGCCTAAGTTTTCATGAGCTTTGATAAACTCATTTATTCAGAGGCCTAAAGTGTACAGCCACTGGGAGTCATTTTACCTGCTGCAGAAAAATGCAATGGCAAACTACCTCTGCTTCTCATTGGCCTTGCAAGCCCTTTCCTGGGCTCATCATAAATTGGCTATAACTTGATGGCTAATGCATACATTCCACCTATAGCTGGTTAGTAATCCAAGGTTCTTGTTAAGCCCTATGCAAAACATTGGCTGTAATCACACAAGCAGTTTGGCCCGACACAGCCACTCCTCCCCTCCGGATCAAATGGGCACAGTCAGACAGCCACATCTGTCAGGCATTCCCCAGCCATACTTATCCCATCATAGGATGACTTGGAGCCAGGTTAAAAAGGCACCACATCACAAATGGTGTTTTCAGTTCCCTGTGCAGTCGTTGCGCATGGTTGGATGTCTGAACGCGGGGGAGCACACGCAGAATGGATTTGGCAGTCTGAACCTGCAGATCTGTTCTGCTGCTAGGGAGGTGGGTTTTTTTTTTTAAATGCCTGTGCATGTGCGCACACATGTGCACATACACATTAGCACATATGCACATGCATGCACACTTATGGGTATGTGTGCATTTTGGGGATCTTGTTTGTGGTGCACACCGTGGATAAGGTGCTGCAATAATGTGGATGCTTTACCATGGGATGTCTCCGCGGGTAAACCACAGCAGGGTGTGCTGTGTGGCTGTTATGTCCCACAACACTTTAAACTTGTTCAATTAGAGGTGGCACCATATCGCACCAAGCTGCCTGTGTGATCACAGCTGTTGTCTTCACTTTGTTAATGAACACTTTTACATTGAAGCCTACCTTTTGAAGGGGAACAGCAATCTTAATTTAGGCTGAAATCCAAAAAAAAATAACCCCTCAGACTTTCCTAGGAGTGAGCTGTCCCCACTAGATAAAACGGGCCTTACCTTTGAGCAGTCCTGCTAGGATTGCTCCCTTAATCTCCATGTTACAGGGCATAAGGCTGACAGAACAGTGGTTTTCCTAAGGCTAAGAGAGAACTCGAGGCTGAGATGAGCTCTCCCATTCTGCTGCGCCAGCTCCTTCTGCTATAAATGCCTCCGACAAACAGACAACGACAATAGAAATGAATTTAACCCAGATTTGCTGTATGCATTATAAAGTTTCTCATTTAATAAGCTAGATGTACTTCATATATGCTGTAATCACATTATTAAATTATTTTACCCTAAATGTCTACATCTTCCTGAATGCAAAAGAAGAGGAAAGCAGTAATTAGAGTAGGTTAAAATATATCCTCCAAGGATATTAAATATGCAAGAGCTCATCCATGAAAATTAGACTGCAAGAGGTTACACCATGTATTGCCTTATTTTGTAACATATCAAATTAGCTTTCATGAATAAATATATCTAATAATGTTTAACTCTATAATTTAACGGCACCCGATTAAAATACTTTCTGAATCAGCCAAGCTGTGTATTTGATCGCCTAGGATGATCAGCCTCTGAGTACACAATAATTAAATGTGCATCTTGTACTGATTTTGGTACACACTGTTTGAGGGCCTATGAACTTTAATCCCTTTTTAACAGATACTTTCAATAAATACTTATAAATGAACATTCAAATTGACTGGGAGAAATAATTAAAAAATGGCAGTTCTCTTTCTTTCTTTCTTTCTTTCTCTCTCTCTCTCTCTCTTTCTTTCTTTCTTTCTCTCTTTCTTTCTTTCTTTTCCTCCAAATATCTTCTAGCCAGAAATTTCCTTGTTTAGAACTTAGCTCTTTGCCACAGGGACTTGCCAGGTGGATGTGACAGACACAAGAAGATTTCACCCTCTTTTCTTCCCCTCGGACCAATCAAATTTGAAAGGCTGAATGGGCATAACAAATGATGAATAACAATTATTTACTGCTCAAGACCTATGCAGCATAGAGCTTTCACTGGAGGAAAAGAAAGGGCAACTTTTGCATTCTTGGTTTCCTAGTCCGTTCAGTCTGATGTGCATCTTTTCTATTCCTTAGAACCATCAGTCTAATGAATGACTCTTCTTTTCTCATCAACACACATAACCCACAGCAAACCCTATTAGATCCAGGGAAAGGGGGTCCTGATTGGGGTCTGCTGTGATCTCTGGTTACAAATGACAGACTCCTGTGTGTAAAAATAATATGAAAGGAATCCACTGTATCTCACATTCCTAAAGTTGGGGTGGTTCATAACCTGCAGCCTGAGGGACTTGTATCTATGTTAATATAACGATATTGACAAAGGCCTTGAACAGGTGTTGTGCTAATGGGGCTCCCACATTTCTAGTTGGGGTTCAAATAAATAAAAAACAGTCATTTCCTTATAACCAGCAGAATTGCTTCTAACCCACATGCCAAGACAAAAGGTTCATGTGTATTTATGTATCCAGCAGTGCCATCCTAAGCAGTTATACCTGTCTAAACATATTGACTTCGATGCATGTAGAAGGGCGTATAGGTTTGCACTGGATGCTCTCAGAAATGGCTGCGCCAATGAGGCCAGGGATGATTCTGAATTCCTCACCCCTGCCTTCATCCTTGTAGCCTTGAAAAACTTCATTACAATGTGACCTCATTGTCCTCCTCTTCTTAGACCCCTTTCATGCCTATTAGAGACAGGACCATGGACAGCGACCCTGAACCACAGCCACTTGCAACCTGCTGATTGCTCTCTTGTAATTAACTGCAGACTACAACAATTGCCTTCATAGATCAATGTCATTGTCAACTGAAGTACAGCCTCCTGCTTAGTTTTTTTCATTGTTGTCTGAAGCAGATGGAAACTTTTTTTGTCTGTTAAAGAACCATGACACTTCTGCTTCTACTTCTAGGATTCATATACCTGCAGTGCTGTCTATGCTGCACCTGCAACAGACTGACTTGCATGGATTAGCCTCTAGGGAAACCTGGGAATTATCATTCTGTGATGGCAGAGGAGGGTGGCAAGGAATCTCTGGAAGAAAATTCTCCACTCCACCCTGGACCATGTTCGCTAAACTCTTAGCTGTCAAATCTTTTTTTTTTTTTCCTGAAGTAACACTATGCCCAGGATGAAGGGGTTGGTGACTACTGATTACTAGTTAGTGATCATAAATATCTTTTCCCCACCCTCAAAAAATGCTGAGGGAGGGGACTATCAGATGTCGGATTGGCACTATTGGTACATCTCCAGAGGCCAAGATGTTCAGACACATCCAAAGACTGGTGTGTGATATTTGAGCAACTGAAGCCTCATATTCTATCATGCATGTATCATTCTTTGGATCTAGTCCATACTGCCAGCCATTAGAAAATATGGAAAATATGAGTCACATGCTTGAAATGATGTTGAATGGTTGCAGGTCCTTGGATCTCTTCATCGAGTCTTCATTCATACATTTATTTCCTGCATTTCTACCCCAGAGCTCAAACCAGCATATACAGGAGGTAGGTCCTATTTAATACAAGCAGAATAGCATTTGTTGAAGCAAACCTACATATCTATGCCAAAACTGTGACTCCCAAAGTCAGTGGATGACCAGGAACCACATAGAGCAGAGGACTGAAGAGAACTAACACCCCCCCCCCAGCTGAGGGTTGAAAGTGAGTTCCTATGAAGATACTGATCAGACCCACATGGTTTCAGAATGGCTGCTGCTTTATGTGATTTCCTTCTATGAAATTATAAGCTTCTTGTATCCTGAAGGCCAGGCATCAACTTTAGGAGACAGCATCGTCTTAAACAGAAGCAGAGTTTAATAAAGAAGTCCCTTCACTATATTGTGCTCTCTATGGTATCCTAGAAAGATATCAGACCTTTTCACATGTCACAGTGAACTGCAAGTACATCCTACATGTTTGAGTATACATCTGTTTGTAAGCCTTCACTTTGCAATTGAAATCAAGGACCAGTAGTTGGATAAATGTGGGGTGTGTATCACATGTTCAGTTGCACATGCTCTTAAAGTAACACTATAAACACTCAATGCACATAGTTTAAAAAGCATACACTGTGAACAGGGGTATCTACTCTATGATTTCTATGTTTGATTATGAATATAGGCCATTGGATCATGTTGCATAAAGACAGCACCACAGCCAGGAGCCAGCAAATTGTGAAAATCTAGTTTCTTGAGTCTTTTGCCTTCAATGTATTCACAAGAAGAAATCTGATCCTTGTTACAGATACCTTAATGTACCTTACTGGAACCTCTTTGCTATCTTCTCTACCAAGATTTGAAATGGCAGCCCTGTTTGCGAAGAACTCAGGAAGGGGGGCTGCTGAAAGCTTTTAGCATGTATGAGGTACACAAAGACTTTTAGACACATCAAAGAGCACGTTTTATCATGAAGAAAATGGAAACTTCAGCTTCCATTTCATGCGTTGCCGCTGTACTTTTGCCCCAGAAGAAGGAAAGAGCATCCCATAATGTATGCCTTCCTCCTTGAAGCAATACCAAGGGCTATCTCACAGAAGGCTGCATCCCATTTCTCTTAGTCCCAAAACGTAAAGACTCAGTGGGGGAAAGTGTATTCTAAAGGAGCTGTATTCCCACACCATTGCCTACCAATTTAATGAATGCTGTGTGGGTTTATTTAACACAGGAGATAAAGGGTATTAAATCGCTTCATACTTTATTTATCTTGATGCTCCTTTTGTAGCCAGATGTCAGTAGCAGTGATCTTTATAGCCTTTCTAATCATATGTGTTCAAACATAGTAATATTCCTGCATATAACCAAGGTGCAAACATGGGAAGGGGAAATACTGGTATACCTTTCCTCAGGCAAGGGATGCCTGGCTCAGGCCAAAATCTTATTACTAAGAGATGGTTATCCCTGACTGGGATAACCCAGGCTAGCCTAATCTCATCAGATCTTGGAAGCTAAGCAGGGTTGGCCATGGGAGACCACCAAGAAAGACTGATTGATTGATTGATTGATTGATTGATTGATTGATTGATTCATTCATTCATTCATTCATTCATTCATTCATTCATATTTTTACCCTGCCCTCCCTGCAAGATGCAGAGGTAGGCAATGGCAAAACACCTCTGAATTTTTCTTGTCTTGAAAACCCTGTGGTGTCACCATAGTTTGTCTGTGACTTGATGGCAATACCTATGTCTATATCTATACATGTATATATACAGGGCTCATTTCGTAGCAGGAACTCCTTTGCATATTAGGCAATACACCCCTAATGTAGCCAATCCTCCAAGAGCTTACAGTAGCCCATGTCAGAAAAGCTGTGTAACCTCTTGGAGGATTGGCTACATTAGGGGTGTGTCGCCTAATATGCAAAGGAGTTCCTGCTAGAAAAAGAGCCCGGTATATATAGATGTGGTTATTGATGTCATTTCAGAAATGAAATAGAAATATTTCTTTTATGATTCATGAGATTATATCCATAAAGAGAATGTGTGAGTTTGTAAGTGAATACAAGTTATGCTGAACACACGTACAATGCATGTACACTGTACACTTTTTCTTTGTATTTTTTTGTGTCAAGTAATTCTAACTTTCAACACATGTATTGTGTTGGGTTTAAAAGTCGCATTTATCTAGGTACAATGTTTAATGTTAATCCAGGCTAATTTTTAAAGTCAATAGGTTTTGGTGCTTTCTTACAAATAGAAGTATAAATATATATACAAGATGTGTGTTCACTGTAACATGTACAGGAGTGCTGTCTGTGTGTGTGTGTGCACGTGTGTGTGCACATGTGTGTGTGTGCATATGTGTATATGTTACAGATTTTAATTGTGCCTAAAGAAATTATGCTTGGGCCATCTCAGTTTTTATATTTACTTTTAATTAGTGATGGGATGGTGTTTCCACCCCAACTCAACACTTCAGAAGAATGTTAGGGCCCACTAAGCAGGTTCTGGTCCCATTCCAGAGGCAGCAGAAGAGACACTAGAAAATATTACTGAAGAAAATAGAAAATATTACTGAAGTTATCGGTGGTTGTGTAGGCAACCAAAAATGGCTGCCAAAGTCTTCTGAGACAGGCTTGCAAAATGTCAGTGGGCATTTACCTCACTGAAAGAAGGTCAGTGGCAGAAGGGAAAGGAGAAGGGCAGGCATGAAGATCAGGTGGAAAGAACAGGAGAAGCAAAGCTGAGAGGGAGGAAAAATGGAGCAAAGGGGTAGAAAATGGGGATCAAAGTGGGCAGGTAATTCCCCTCCCTGACAGTCTTTTGTCCCTGGTATGGAGTGTTGTTTTGATACCCCGAGTGTCTACTTGTGGCTTGAGTGGCCTTTAATGAGAATGTTCTGTACTGGTTGAGCAGTCATAGATCCCAGACTAAGTACCACTGGTCTAAAGTGACTCAAAGGACCCAGAACCTAGGAGCCAATGCTCTTGAACCTTCTGATGCCAAGAGGAAATGGAAGATGATGCTCAGCTGAGTGTGAGATTGGGCCCCATGTTAGCAGGAATAAATTAGCAGGAGGGATGCCATAAGAGTGAGGCGGCTCAGTGTGTGGCCGTTTTTTTTTAAACATAATTACAGCCCCGCTGAAGCAAGCATGGATCCTAACATATTTGGAAGTGCTGTAATCAGCGTAATCACTGTGCCATTTCATTTACTTTTGCACATTCTGTTAACGCATTATGACCGTGGTAGAGACTGCTGGAATGGTACAGTTAATGCTGCCCATTTATTCGGCTCATGCTGCTCAATTGCATCGCTCTTTGGTCTCATCTAGGCTGCTGTTTCAGTGCTTTTAAGATGAACTGTGACTTGGGCTAAGGGAAATACATCTCCCCCTCCCCCTTTTATATTGGAATAAGCACTAGAGCTAGGCTGAAGAAGCATAGAAAATTAGAAGCATTTAATTCCCTCCCTTCCTTCCTGTTATAATCTATTGTGTTGCTTCCTAATTAGAAGCCCAGGGCCAAAGAGGGGGGACTATCCAGTTCTTTCAAATAAGCAAATGACACCTGACACTGGTTATTTAACCATAGCGGGCACAGGGGTAATCAAGAGCCATCCAACTGGCATTTCAATCTTCTGCAAGTGACCAGCTTTACTACATGCCTCCTCTTAAGACCATGCCACAATGAAGCTTGCCTTGTATCACCTAGAAGATGTTGCCAACTGTGTCAGATTTCCTGGGAGCCAGATACCACCCAACCCCACACACTTTTTTCCTATAACAATTCCCCAACTATGCTCATGCACCAGGGTTCCTGGTGGGAATTAAAAAAAAAAAAAGTTTGAGGGGATAAAATCAGGGTTTGGATGTAAGCCCACACAAGCCTGGATTGATAACTGAGGGAGCCACTGCCTGTCAGGAGTATAGTGTTCACCCCCTTTTTTGGGGAGGGGCATGGGCTCAGCTTTTCCATGTATGTCTGTAGAGAAGAAGAAGAAAAAGTGGAAGAGGAAGAGGAAGAAGAAGAGTTGGTTTTTATACCCTGCTTTTTTCTACCTTAAGTCTCAAAGCAGCTAACAGTCGCCATTCCCTTCCTTTCCCCACAATACGCATCTTGTGAGCAGTGTTCCCTTTAAGCTGAGCTAGTGTGAGCTAGCTCACAGTTTCTTAGCCTCCGGCTCACACATTTTTGTCTTAGCTCAGGAAGGATGGCTCCATAGCAAACTTATTTATGCAGTAGCCAAATCACTCGCTCACAACTTTAATGTTGGTAGCTCACAAAGTAGAATTTTTGCTCACAAGACTCCACAGCTTAGAGGGAGCATTGCTTGTGAGTTAGGTGGGTTACTCATACAATCATGGTTCTGCTGAAACAGTGCAGAGAAATACTGTAACCATGCATGAGATGAGATTGCAGATCTGGGAGACGATCCCGTGTGTAAAGAACCTGAAACTATGGCCCAAAACTTCTTAGACTGATTTAGAACAGTTGCTTGGTATAGTTGTTCCCATTGGTTGTTAAAAAAAAACCCTCTAACTTCTTCATTTTCATGCTCTCCTGTAGCTGTTTTTTTACCTGAAAATACTTTGGAAGGAGGACAGGATCATTAGAAGTTCGAAATTGGCTATAGATATTACGTAACTGAGATTTTAGTGCTCTGCACTCTGCAGGATACCACATCTAGAAATTCCAAACTCTATACAGCTTTTCTGGACCTTAAAGGAGCTTTTGATTCTATTGACAGAGAGTTACTATGGACTAAACTGTGCCAGTCAGACATTGATATAAGACTCCTAAAATTAATCATAATGTTACACACTTCCACCACCTGCCAAATCAAATGTTCAACTGAAGGGGAATTAACACCAAAAATTCCCTTTAACAAAGGAGTTAAACAGAGATGCATATTTGCCCCTTTTCTATTTAACCTATTTCTCAATGATTTGGCCCCCATCTTAGCAAAAGAAGATTACCATTCTCCTAAATTGGGCTCCCTTCGAATACCCATCCTGCTATATGCAGATGATACAGTACTACTCTCGTGCACGAGGGTGGGGCTCAGGTGTCTGCTGAACAGATGTCTTAGATATTTTCTTAAGAATAAAAAAAACTCCTCAATTACGAGAAATCTAAGATATTAGTTTTTGCTAAGTCCTGCAAAATTCAAAAGTGGACATTTGAATGGGAAAGAAATAGAGCAGGTCAAGCACTTCAGCTAGACATGTCCTGGTCATGCCATTGCAAATCTATGATTAATCTAGCTAACATTAATGCATCCGCCATCTCATGTTTCTTCTTTAACAGAGGCAACCAGTTTGTTCCAGCTGCCTTAAAAGTTTTTAAGGCTAAAGTGATCCCACAGTTACTGTACAGTATTCCAACATGGATAAGCGCCTTTGAGACCAGAATTGAAAGAGTGCAATCCAAATTTGCAAGAAAAATCATGGGTCTGCCATGCTGCATTCCATATGCAGCTCTTTGTTTAGAAGCAGGCCTTAACATGATAGAAACAAGGGCTTGGTTAATATCAATCAAATACTGGCTACGATTGCACTATACTGCTGACTGTGGGAGCTATATGCACCGAATCTCTCTCATCCAAATGGATTGCCTGCATAGAGAAGAAAATAATTACAATGGGAATATCCATGGATTTTCTGTATATGCTAACTCTAACATATCAGTTAATTAGATGCAGAATCCTGGACAATGAAATGCAGAAACTAGTTAGCGATGCAAATAAATCCTGCTCCCCCCTGAATTTTGGAATTCTCCCACTTATTGGCCATCTGCCTTCTTACTTATCAGCCCTCCATGCCCCACAACTGTGCCGAGCATTTGCACTTGCTAGATGTAATGTCATTCTATCTGCTGTTGTAGCACTTTAAAAAAAAAAAAGGAAAAGTCAAACCCAAGGATGAAGGTACTCAGACATCAGGATCAGGAAAAACTGATTTTATTGGTACCAGTCTCGGCCTGAATAAAAGTCTTCAGAATTAAAATGCTGTGCCCTGTGTTCATCAAGGCTCGACCTTTTAAACTAAGGGGTGGGGAGTTACAGAAGAGATGGGGACTAGTGTCATTTTAGTACATTACATGTCATTCTCGTAAGCAAAAGATCCAATTACAGTCTTGTGCATGTCAGTTACAATCAGAACAATAGGAATGTCTTCTTCAAGCAATGTAGCAAAAGATTCCCACAGCCTCTTTCTCATGACTAAGCTATACCTGAAATACAGTTGCAACCAGAACAATAGAGGTTTGTATATTCTGCACAAGCGTCTCATATCAGAGAATTGTGTGTGTGTGTGTGTGTGTGTGCGCGCGCATGGCCTTGCGGTTTCCGTAGCCTGCTGACTAAGCTAAAGTTCATGTTAACATGGCTTTTTGAATTTCTTCCTTCACTGTCACTCATGGTAGATATAAAGGGATTCCATATTCAGCAAGACTCTATGCATGTAATCTAAATCAAGTTGATTCAGTTCTCCATATTCTCTTATACTGTCCCCACTATGATGATACATGTTTTACTCTTTTAGACCCAATTTTATCCAACATGATAGGTTGTCCAGATGCTCTGAAGGTGCACCATCTCCTGAATGATCTGTCACCTGAAACAACCAAAAAAGTTGCCTTATTTCTAAGTCTGGTAATTAAGGCTCGATTGCTCAATGCATAGATGCATATGATTAATTCATTTCCCCCTGTTACCTCTTCATCTGCTTATGTTTCTTTTTGTAACCTTGTAAAGGTCTGTGTATGTATGTATGAATGTATGTATGTATGTATGTGAGTTAGGTGAGCCTGAAAGAGTTCTGAGAGAACTGTGACTGGTCCAAGGTCACCCAGCAGGCTTCATGTGGAAAAGTGGGGAATCAAAACTGGTTCTCCAGGTTACAGTTTTCCACTTTTAACCACTACATCATACTGTGCAGGTTCTGAACAGAGAAAGAGATGTTAACCAAGCTGCAACAACCTTTGCTCTCCCCCTTCAGTGTTGGTGCTAAGTGACCTCTTGGTGCTTTCCTTATAACCAAGGTGCAATGCCTCAGTACTCAAAGTGTGCATATCAGGGGCCTAGGAGACAGAGCCCCATGCCACAAGCCCTAACATCAAAGCTCTGACAACCCCAGCTGGGGTTTATGTAGCACTAGAAAGGCTGTAATTGGATGCAGTGGGGGAGTGTCTGCCCAGCTGGTAGGGGGTGGATTGGCTATGCTATAGTCAGCTTCCAAAGCTATGCTGGGACTTCTGGGCTGACCTTTCCTATTCCATGGGCCTGATCTCATCAGATCTTGGAAGCTAAACAGAGTTGGCCTTCGCTAGTATTTGGATGGGAGACCACCAAAGAATACCAGGGTGATAACATAGAGTCAGGCAATGGCAAACTGCCTCTGAACATCTTTTGCCTTCAAACCCCACCGGGGTCACCATAAGTAGGGATAGGCATGAACCGAACCATAAAGCAAAATTCATGATGAAATTTGCCCTGTTTGTGGTTTCTGAACACAAGTTTATGATGGGTTCACAGTCAAGAACTTTCATGAATGCTTAGAACAATTTGTGTGCTTCATGGATGGAGTAGAAAGCAGAGTTTAAAGGGACTCCATTTCCCTTTAACTCCCTGCTTTCTGTTCTCTGCTAAAGCCCCAAAAACAGCTGAGCAGCAAGGAGGCTCCCTGCCACACCGTTCTCTCAGGCTGTCTTCTGTCAGCTGTCTTTAAAACAGCTGCACCACAGGGAGGCATTCCCTGCCATGCAGCTCTTTGGGGCTGTCTTGTGCAGTCCCTTTAAGCTTTCAAGGGACTGTACAAGAAAGCCTGAAACAGCTGAGTGGTGGGGAGAACCATTTAAAGGGAATTTAGAAGGCAGCCTGAAAGAGCTGCATGGCAGGGAGCACCTCCCAGCTGCATAATTGTTTTTCAGGCTGTCTTCTGCAGTCCCTTTAAAGCACAAGAAACTCTGAAATAGCTGAGTGGTGGGGAGCAAGGTGCTCCCCACCGCTCAGCAGTTTTGGGGGCTTTCTGTAAGCCCCATTTAAAGGAATTGTGGTCCCTTTCAATGGGGTTTGCAGGGCCAAGAACCACACAAACCAGTTAGGATCATGAAGAAGCCTCATGGTTCAGTTTGTGGTTTAGCCACAAACCACAAACCGAACCACATTTTTCTGGTTTGTGCCCATCCCTAGCCATAAGTCAGCAATGATGTCATGTCAACAGCAACAAATCCATGTTGGAAAGGACCAAGTTGTCTCCCAAGACCCCCCCCCCCCGATTGCACTGAAACAGTAGATGCCTAAGGGAAACACAATCTCCCATGTTTATCACAGATAAAATATAGCACTCTGTTGCTTCCCCCCAGACCCAGCAAACCCTGCCACTTCCTCACTGTCACTTTTGTCACTCATTTGGCCCTATTGCTTTGGGTTCTCCCCCCCCCCCCCACCTCCACATGTGTTTTGCTCCCTCTGGGACTACTAGAGACAGCAAAACATATGGGGGGTGAAGCAATAGGGACAAATGAGTGACAAAAATGACAGTGCGGAAGTGGCCAAAGAGTTAGGACAGGTCTTAACTCTTTCTCAGTACTCAGCACTTATTTTTTTGGTTCAGGTGGTGGCATTCATTGGCTCCTGTGCTGTTGTGGTACATGTCTATAATCTGTCACTCATGCCTTTAATGAAATATTATAAGTAGACAAAATAGCCATGAAAGATGTTAAACATGATCTGCATATGCAGCTGAGATGATAAAGGTGTTCCAAAACGTCTTTTGTGGTAAGATTAATGGATCCAGGTATGCGTGTATATTTATTATTTACACTTCAAGTTCAGTTCTTCCCAAGGGCTTGAAAATAAAACATAAATCATATGCAGAATGCAGTAGGAAGTAATTGACATCCTCCTTTTTATCTACATCCTGCCTACTGAGATGGGGTCCGCTTGACAAGATCTAGCAGTTTGTAAAAATTTTCCCTTTAGAAATTTGATAATCTTATCAAAATTCATAATGGTATTTCTTGAAGTTCTTCAGAGGTTTCATTTGAGGAATACCTCCAAATCCACTTTTGATATTCTTGAGATGGTCTGGTGATAAGATTTCACTGGTCTTTTCAAAATTTTGTTGATTTTGAGATTGAGAGAAATTTGTTCTGGGTGAATGTTCAGTTGCAACTCTGCAGTTACTAGATTTGTTGGATTTCCTTGAAAAGATGAAGTCCAGGAACGATTCTGTATCCATCAAGTATTCTTCTGGGTAAATCCATGGATTAACTTTCCTGAACATATAAAAGTATATTCCTAAAAGCACTTTCCTATGATATCTGAAGCTGAAAGTACTTATGACATCTGAAGTACTTTCCTATGACATCTGAAGCTGAATGGAGCCGACGTCACAATGAACTAGCACTTTATTGTTTTACTTGTGGTTTTAATATTGAATTTTAACATTGTATTTATATTGATTGTTGTTGTGTTATATGTATCATTGAATTTTATCAGTTGTAAGCCACCCTTGGCTGTGAGGGCGGGATAAAAATTTAAATAAATAAATAATAAACATTCAAAGGGTATATTCACAGTATATTTATCATTATTGTAAACCCTTTGTGTATTAGAAATAGGATAAATGAATATCTTCCACTTTTTAAAAAGGATTGTCAATAGATTGGGTTCTTTAGCTTTTTGATCTTGATTTTGTAGATTTATTTATATTGTATATGTATGTCATAAGATTTTTATATGCAATGTATATGTGAAATGTGTGTCACTAATATACAACATGTACAATATATATTGACTACATGCAATGCTGATTTATTGATACACGCATATCATTGATAAATATGTAAAAATAATTGGTGCAAACAAACAGAAAATGGCAGAATCATGTGTTCAGTTTCCACAAAGCAGAAGTCAATTTTTAAACGGGGATTTGAGGGTTGAAATGGCAGGCATGAGAAATTTAAAACTGAAAAGCCTTAGCTGTCTGTTGAGAGAAGGATTCTTTGTTATTGATATATACCAGTTTTAACCCAACTTCACTTGTTTCCAATTCATTTCTGAACCCAGTTTAAAATGTTTTTCACCTTTAAAACATGGGTGCAGGACACCACAAAGTCCACTTCCTCAAAGAAAAATTTCATGATTGTTTCATTATTGGTTTGGGTTGTAAATCTTTGTGGAGTTTTGAGGGTCTAGATTTTTGGGACCCTTGTTTTTAGCAGACAACCCATTTGAGGGTCTGGGGTTGCAGTCACTGAAAACACCACCAAATGTGCTCTTCCCACTTCTCTCGAAAATCCCTGAATTTCAAGTATATGCAACAAAGGAGCTTCATTTTATCCCTAAAGTAGGCAAGTTTCTGTCATGTACATTGCAGACTCCTGAGTGCATATGCATGCTGTTGCTGGCTTGGTAAGCATCTAAACTTTAAAAAAAACCACCATGAATTTTTTAATGTGGGTAGATTCATTCCATTAAGAATCCTAGATTCTGGGAAAACGCTGTAATGGCCTGAAAGCCATTTTTGTGTACATTTTTTGGGCCAGGGCTTTCATTTTTGCACACCCTTACCTCCTCACACTTTTTGGTCAGTTAGAGAGATTCAGCTCTATGTCCTACCATCTTCAGAGCTTCAGTGAGCAAGCCATCATGTCAGGGTGATCTCAGTGGTGGCACTGAGCCTTGGGAACTTCATTCCTTAGGATGTACATTTGGTCTTATCCATGTAAATTTCTGCTGATGGAGGCAGAGCTCAGAATTCCCTTTCATGCTGCTCCTGGAGGATCCTCTGTCCTGAGGTAGAGTATTTTGGCAGGCAGTTTGGCTCACAGCAGGAGGAGGAAGCAAGAAAGTTGTGCTTGCCTAATAGAAACTTCCAGGGGTCCGTTGGAGCGGGAGCGCACAGGAGAGCAGCTCCTGGAGTGAGGAGTCCAGGGGGTGGGCACATGACCAAGCCCCGCCCCCTCCTCGGCTTCCCCGAGCAGTGCAGAGGCACAGCGCCCCAGGGAAAACCCTGCTAGGGTCTTTATTGTTTTTAATGTTTTGTTTTAATATTGATAATTTTATCATTGTTCCTTTTATGACTGTGTGCTGCTTTTCCAGAGACTTGCTCAAGGTGGCATATAAATTTTCTAAGTATACCATTTTTTATCTGGGCACATGGCACATAAGTACTGGAGAAATTTCACCAACCCCTTCAGCAGCTTCCACCCCATCAGTTTGGTGTAGTGGTCAGGAGTTGGACTCTAATCTGGGAGAACCGGGTTTGATTCCCCACTCCTCCACATGCAGCTGCTGGTGTGACCTTGGGCCAGTCACAAGTTCTCCCAGAGCTGTTCTCTCATGAGCAGTTCTCAAAAGACCTCTCTCAGCGCCACCTACCTCACAGGATGTCTTGTTGTGGGGAGGGGAGTGGAAAAGGATGGATGGTACACATGTCCTGGGTATCTCAAGTCTACTTGAAAGCTGGTGGTTTCAAGGGAGCAGGAAGAGAATGAGGGTGTGTTCTTTATGCTTATTTTTATTGCATAAAGTATTGGAAGGGGATGGAGGAAGAGCAGGTCAGTTTCACTCACCTGTGGAGTGGAGCCTGAGGGGTGGGTGTCGCCCTCTGACACACTTCCGGCATGTTAGGGGGTGTGGCATATGCAAATGAGTTATGCAAATGAGTTATGCTAATGAGCTCCTGCACCTCTTTTTCTACAAAATGACCCCTGGAAACTTCTATAAACTGATGTTTCCAGTCACATAACATACTGTTTTGCTAATGTGTGTCCATTTTGTGTATATATATCCATCTGTCCTTCTACTTGTGTAACAAACTGTTGTTTGGAAATCTTTAATTATAAGCCGTCTTCAGAGAATTCCTGCAATGCAGGAATATTGGTTTTTAAAACAAAGAATAAATCACCCTAATCCCATACTTTAAAAAAAAATGATAGTTTTGTCCATTTTATAGAACTGAATCTCTTTTGTGTAAACATAAAACACATTGGGTCTGTGCAAAATAGAGGGCTGGAAGTTTAACTAAAACCCAATACCCTGGCATATTGCTATGAATTTAAACAATTATAATAATGGTCAACTCAAAAGGGGAAAATCGATGCAACAGTTAAAATAAGAACGCTCTCCTAATCATTTTAAGCACCTGCGTGTTTAGAAGACATAATCTCATCCATTGTTTTTACATGCCATGCATAGCCTTGTAGGAAATTTTAAAGGAAATTGTTGCAGGACTGTGCAGGTGCCTCAATTAATAAACATTTGAAAATTCAACAAGAGGTTTGGCAGCACTAGTTATTGTTTTATGATTAAATAATTAGTCTGAACATCTTTGTACACCTGGTCCCACATCAAGGGTTTCAATTACATCAAATGGCTTTTGGCTTAAGTTTGATCACTCGGTACTGAATTAGCAATGTGCTGGGTAGTAGGAAAATGATTTGAAGATTTCTCTGAAATTCCATAGCAAAGTTTGGTAACCACAGTCATATAAGTTTTGTTGGATGTTACCATCACCTGAGTTCCACTCTGGGTTCCACTCTGAGACTTCATGAGTACAAGTCAGGGTCTATGCTTGGCGAATTGCTAAAACTGTAGTCTACATTAATTTGAGGACTGCTTTGGATGTAAATTTTGCACCACCTGACAAACCTTGTTAGAAAATGTTAGGTAGTCGAAAGCTAACTCTGCTGTTTTGTATTCTGTATGTCTTTTGATAAACTGTTAGCTATAATCTTAATAACTTGTCTATTCCTTCAATAAATTCTACAAATATATATTTTTAAAAATAATATCAGTCTGGTTACTTGTGTGCTCATGCCCTGGGAACTCATGGGGTCAGCCTGTGCAGCTCCTTGACATACCGTATTTTTCGCTCCATAAGACACACCTGAACATAAGATGCACCTAGCTCTGCTCGGTGCCGTGGCTTGGGAAAGGTGAGGGGGGTTTAAGACGCACACACTTTCCCCCCCACTTTTTTGGGAGAAAAAGTGAGTCTTATGGAGCAAAAAATACGGTAATTACTTTCATGTTCAAATGTCATTGGTTTGCCCCAGTAGACATTTTTAATTAGGACTCCCACCAAATACCCAGTGAGGGAAGTTCTGATTCTTTAAAGTTTATACCCTGGAAATCTTGTTGGTCTGTAAGGCCCTACTGGAATCGAATCTTGCTCTTCTACTGCAGCTACCCACCTGAAACATCCCTGCAAATGGGGCCCCATATTTATAGCCTACATTTGACCAAGTGAAGCAATACTATTCTTCTCCCTCTTACCCATACAACAGGGTGCCACAGCGTAAGTGTACTTGTGAGTACTTTTTTTCATTCACTCAGCAGGATCATATGAGTGGCTCCAAAGAAGATATCAGGGTTCTGAAAAATCCATTAGATTTGCTTTGCCATACAGTGTCCATCAATGACGATGACAGTTATAATAGCAAGTTAGGGCTAAAAGGCATTTATCAAACTCCCTATTAGCTGTAAATTGATGGGCTGCTTAAAAGTTCCAAGCCGAATCTTAAGGCCATGTTAACGAGGTGGCCTTTAACATCAAAGAGATTTGTGGCAGTAGTCATTCTTGGATATGGCCAGATTTAATGAGGTATTTACCATTTGAACTGCTGTAAGGGAGGCCAGTGCAAATGCCATTTCTGTTAAGAGTATTGACCTCTGGCCTTCAAATAAGGAGGAAATGAATGGGGAGGACAATGCCTGGCTAGCTTGGGTAGGGAGAAGGGACACATGGAAAGAGAATCCAAATATTAATAACTTCTGTGCAAATGCTGTAAATGGGTCCTGAACAAAAGGAGATCCTAGCTAACCAAATCTTGAAGGACCACAACTGCAGTCAGCTCCTATTGTCATGGGTCAGGCTGAGCTCAGCATGAAGTCTTCAGGGGACGCGGCCTCCTCAGGGGAAGATGACTCCTCAGGAGAAGGGGAGTCATGCATGGCTGGCTCTAAGTCAGCAGAAGCCAGCAAACAGGCTGATGAGCTGCAGGCTGACCAAGACTCACCACTAACAGCTGATCCAGAGCCACTGCCCAGCTCTGGTGCAGCAGGTGGGACTCAAGTGATTAAGACCAGTCCGCCAGGCTCACCTCCATGCTTCAAGTTCCAGAGACAAAAGCTCAGAAGGGAGCTTGCAAGCAAGGAGGCAGAGTGTACATCTCCTGGCCTGTTGCCAGCTGCTTGCTGATGACAGCCTGGAGTAGTTGCAGCAGTACTCCCAAGCAGCTGGTTGCTAACAAGGGCATGTAGGAAGTGCCTATAAAACCCAGGCCTGGGAGTCTGCATGTTGTGGGAGTAATAAGTAATTCTGTTGGACTCTGTGGCAACAATGCCTGATCTGGCTTTCTTTGTGTGACCTTGGACTGGATTGGGACTTTGTCTTTGTGGCTTGTGGATAACCCTTGGACCTCCCGATTATGCTCTCTGCTTCACCCCTTCTGTTCATGATCCTCTGGCAAATGCACTTTTGGCTTGTAGACTTCTGGGACTGAACTCTGGACTTTGTGTGAACACCTGAATGGGTCTGGCTTGCCTGTCTGTGCCTAATACAAGACACCTATCTTCTTTTTTAATGCATCTTTCTCATTCTTTTGGAATATCCCCTTTGTGTTTACGTTTCTTTTCAAAATCTATACTTGTTTCGGGTTTTCTCTTGAATGGATATCCAGAGTGGCTAATCTTGTTCTCCCATTTTATTTTCACAGCAATAACCCTGGAAGTTGTTTAGTCTATGAGCCCATCTAGACACGGCAGCTGCAAGTTTGCCCCAGATCTGCCATTTTAAAAAGTGAGTTCGTAGCTGGAAACACCTTTAAACTGTACTGCAGGGGCCCAGTACTGGATGGGAACACTGCACATGGGGGAAGAAGGGGATCCTGCCTCCCCCATGCAGTTTTTTTTCCTCCTTGAAATGGCACTGGTGGGGTGGTCTTTTATTTACTAGCTGTGTAAAGTATTTTCTTTTGTCAGTCTTGAATTTGTTGTTCACCAGCTTCAAAGGATCCTTGGAAGGTGAACCTGAGGTTGGCAACTGACTGGAGATGGGGGGAGGGCTCTCACCAATGACATCATAGCAACATAGAGCTAGCCCAGCCCCCTGCAAAATGCAGGAAATTCACAGTCCCTCCCCACCCCCATTCCCCCAGTGACTAGGGTTGCCAGCCTCCAGGTGGGGCCTGGGGACCTCCGGCTTTTACAACTGATCTCCAGCTGATAGAGATCAGCCCCCCTGGAGAAAGTGGCTGCTTTGAAGGGTGGACTCTATAGCATTGTACCATGCTGTGGCCCCTCCCCTCCCCAAACCCCACCTTCTCCTGGCTCCATCCCCAAAGTCCCCAGGTATTTTCCAACCCGGACTTGGCAACCCTACCAGTGACCCCTTCCCAGAGGAAGGCAAAAAAAAAAAAAAAAAGGCTCCCAGGCATTTAAACCACCACTGTTTTCTGCTCCCTGCAGCTTTCCACAGGGGTTTAAATGGCCCTGCTTTCTGATTCCTGTGAAAAGCCATGGGGATAAGAAAGGAGGGTATAAATGGAAGGGGTGAAGTGTCTTCCCAGGGGCAAATCACCTCTTACCTTTCTGCTGGTGGGAGGGAAGTCCCTCCCTGGGGGATCTTCCCCCCCCACACACACACACCTTTCTGCTGGCCATGGTGAGCCATAGCCAGCAGAAAGGAAAAGGTGAAGGCCCTTCCTTGGAGCATTTCACCTCCACCTTTCTGCTGGCTGTGGCTAATAGACAAGAGGGGGTGAAGTACCCCCTGGGAGGCTCTTCACCCCCTCTTTTTTTGCTGGCTGGGGAAATGGCTCACGAGCCTATATGTACGGGTTCGGTTTGTGAACCGGCATATCTGTTCACGTAGGTTCATTGTTCGATATGCGGTTCAGCCATGAATCACGAACTGAACTGCAAAAATGCGGTCCGTGCCCATCCATAATCTTAAATCCAAAAATAAAAACCAGGTTGCAAGCTTTCAAATGATTCATCAAGCTGGATGTAAAATAAATAAATAAAGAAAGAAAAGCAGGAAGACAACGTTTCAGGCCATGATCTTAAGTCCCCTGCTTGCCGGATGGAATGCTGTTGTTTGTTTTTTTGAGTAGCAACCAGCTAAATTTTGACAGACCGGCCATTCTAAAGCCTGCCATTGTTACACTTTCAGTCTTTTATGGCTTCAAAAGAAGCCAGTCAGACAGAAAGGGAGCTAGACCCTGTCATCCATCAACACTCAGGTCTCCTCTGTGGCAGCCTGTGTTGTAGACAGACGCGTAATCTCCCTAGCAAATCCTTTCGCTGCTTTGCAGAGCCTGAATGCGAAGTTTTCAAAGAGATCCCCACACTCTTGAACGTTGTCTGCTTCCTTCCCACGGCGTAGGTCGCTTTTCTTCTCAGCTGTGGTCTTCTCTGCCTCGCTCCCCTCTTGTTCTTCTTGGTTTTCACATCTAAATTAACCCAGCTGCCTCCAGCTGCCCTCTTCTCACCTGACAGCGGGAGAAAATAAAAGCATCTTGGAGATGACATATCAGCTTGTTTTCATGCCATAACTGCAGCCACTTGATGGTTAAGTGGTATATTTTTCAAGTGTCCCCCCCCCCCATTGCACGCTTTCTTTGTTCTCTGAGGGCTTAGCCTGAACCCAAAATGTTTCTTGAAAAAGACTTTTCAGCAACATTCACCTCTGTGAATACATAAAATAGAGGAAAAAAATCCCCCTCTGGTCCTGTCAAAAGAATAAATGGAAACAGTCACTTATGTGGCCCATGAACCTTACAATAGACTGAGCTGAAAATTACATCTTAGGTTCCCTCTCTAGGAGACAACCATCCCTCTTGGGTTGAGATGTCTCCAGAACTGACAGCATTTCTCAGATTAAATCTGTGCTAAATGAAGTAGGTTGACTCCTGCAATTCTGACTTTTGGAGAAGAGATAGATCTCAGAGCATTTTGGGGAGGATCAAATATGAAATACTGACAGAAGAAGACAGAAGTTTCACAGTTCTTTGTGACTGCTTCTGTTAACACTGAAAGGCATACACAAGGCCTAGATTGATGCATAATGGAGTTAATTTTTTTTTAAGAGAGAGAGAGAGAGAGAGAAGACAATTTGATCTATCAGGATGGTTAAAAGCAATTATACAGGGAAAATTACACCTTTGCAGCTGAATGGCACCATAATACTTTGCATTAATATTTCTGAGTATTCAAAACACATTGCATCACACAGGGCTCATTTCGTAGCAGGAGCTCCTTTGCCTATTAGGCCACACACCCCTAATGTAGCCAATCCTTACAGAGCTCTTCTTCCAGGGGCTGTAAGCTCTTGGAGGATTGACTACATCAGGGGTGTGTGGCCTAATATGCAGAGGAGCTCCTGCTATGGAATGAGCCCCATCAAATGCCTTTGTTAATCTGCACAACTACCATTTAGAACAACCATGGAGAATAAGTCACTGATACAACTTCACACTGAAGTCTAGAAATAATTCAGGGAACCCAGATTAATTTGCCTGGGCTCCAGCAGATATCTGGAAAATATTTCATTCTTCAGATTAGTGTTGTCTGCTTACTCACCTACTTAAATACATTAGGTTTGAAGAAGGCTATGGTATTCTTAAATTGCTCAAGACAAGTCCTGCCCATTGACTCTTACCCTTAATTTACTGGGGTCAGGTGGTGGAGAGGACTCACCTCTATCACTGCAATAAGGCCAGTTTTAGCCTTGGATGGTGCCATGACTGAGCATGTGCAGCAGTAGCCAATGGGCGGGACTGTAGTCGATGTAGAGGAAATGGACTGAAAGCTGAAAATGCAGACACTGCAATGTTTGAGTGTCCTGCATGCAGCATCTGACTGCTATAGAGGAAATGGCGGTTCTGGGGGGTAGGCTCCCATCCCCTCTGAGCTCCCTCCCCTCTTCAAACTTTGCCCTCCCAGGCCTAAAGACTGAGATAACCAAGTGGTGTCACACACTTCTTTTTTTCCAGTACCATCAACATGGACTGTGGTGAGTTTATCCATCATATATGACACAACATCCACATAGCTATCAGATTATATTTCACTGGAATTTGGTTATTTAGACCTTGGTTGGTTCCTGCCATTTCCAAAGCTCTCTTTCTGGTAGCACCCAAAGAAATAAAGAACCAAGACACTGGCTATGAAGCAGAGACTTTCCCATAAGGGTTGGTGTTTGAAGTTTACCCACACATACAGAAAAGGAAGAATACAAACTAGGATTTTAGAAGGGATGGCATAAAGCATGCTTTGCCTACTAGAAATTGGCAGGCACTAGTGCAAAAAAATATAAGCAAAATATGTTAGTTGTTCACGCTCCTACATGGATGGCCCAGGATAGCCTGATCTTGTCAGATCTTGGAAGCTAAGCAAGGTCAACCCTAGTTAATACTTGGATGGGACACCACCAAGGAAGTTCAGGGTCACTACACAGAGGCAGGCAATGGCAAACCACCTTGTTTCATCTCTTGCCTTAAGAACCCTCCACGGTCTCCATAAGTTGGCTGCAACTTGGCAGTACTTTCCAGTTCCATGCACAGATCCTAAATATGTGTGTGGCAGTTGTAACATGGTGTTCCTGCTGTCCCTCAGCAAACACAGCCAGTCAGATGCCCAAATCTTTACTCCCTTGCAAACCTCATGATCAGCTCATTGGAACTTGTCTGCAGTTTTCCTTGCAGAATCCATATTTCATTGTTTCTCCCAGTCTGGGATCCAGACCCCTTTACAGACGTTTTGGTGCTCTGGGGTGTATACCAATGTTATTGAACTTCTCTGCTGTTTAGGCCAAAGTGCCTTCTGGCAAATCTGTTCTTGAGAACTTCAGTGCCCACTATGTCTACGCCCTTCCATTCTCCAATCCCAAGTGTGGTTGGGCTTCCTTCTTGCTCATGTCCTTGCAAGTGCCATGGCTTCCTGCTTTACCACCTGGGAATTTTTAATGCCTCTCCTGGCACTGCTGTGTCACTTTCAGTCATAACACTAACATTTCCAGTGCGAAGCCATAAAACTGCCTTATATGGAATCAGACCATTTGATCTATCGAGCTCAGTATTATTTGCTCTAGCTGGCAGCATCTTTCCTGGGTCTCAGGTTGAGGTCTTCCACATCTTCTACTACCTAGGGATTGAAAGCATCACTGAGCTGCTGCCCTGCTGCCCTGAACAGTCTTTTTTGCAAGGGTCCAGATAGATTAAAGTATAGACTGTGACCTAGAGCATGGCATCATCAATGGAAATTAATGTAATGCTGCTACAGAAACAGATTCTGTAAGCAGTCTTTGCATTTATCCTAAGAAAGGTTTACTGGCCATTAGACCTTTGGCAATGAATATTCATCAAATGGTGATCATTATTTATTCTAAGGAGGGATGAACAGCAAAATTGCATGCTATCCAGAGGCACATTGAAAAATGTCTACTCCTGCTATAGGCTTAACAAGCAGTCAAATGGTGCATGCAGGACATTGAAACATTGCAGTGTCTGCATTTTCAGCTTCCAGCCCATTGCTTCATCCTGCATCTCTGAAACTTAACTGGGGTCCCAAGGGAGCCATAAGGAATGGGATAATGCACTTTTCAATTATCTCTGCTTTAGGTTAAATACATTTACAAGCACCCAAGTAATACTGCCAAAGTGCATTAGCATCACACAGGGGTGCTAATCATGACCAACTAACAAGATTCACACAAGAATTGCGCTGAAATCTCCATCATCATATTTTCCGAAGTCCAAACCTTTGTTCCTTCGTGATATTATTGAAATACAGTGTGATCTCATATAACTGCCCACAATACTCTCTTGAATTGAAGAGGGAGGGTATAGGGCACAGTGGCAGAACATCTGTCTTGAATGCAGAAGGTCCTAAGCTTGGTTCCCAGCATCTCTAGTTTTACAAAAGGACCCCATAGTGAAAGACCTATACCTGGGACCCTGGAGAGCTGCCTGTCATTGTAGACAATTCTATCTGTCATCATAGACAATTCTGCACTTGATAGACCAATGGTCTGACAGCTTCATGTGCACTGTAATAAGCTTTTTGTAGAATTGCCCGGAAACTTCAATTAGTCCAAAATGGTATCAGGTCAAATCAGGAAGAAGCATATTACATCTATATTCCCGGAATTACGTTTCCTAATACAATTTAATGTGCAGCGTCCAAGACAATGAAGGGGTGATTTATTCCCATAAAACACTCTCAAAGATTTGCCAGTGAGGTGCTGTTCACAATGTCAGCTGCAATTTGGCATTCAGCAGGAGCAAGGCCTTCTCACTGTGTAAACTCTTTTGAATGCTTAGTTTTCAAATGTTCACTTATCCCCCACCTCATACTGGTGGTAGGTGAAAACATTTTATTTCACTCCTTTATTAAGGAGAGTTGAATTAATAAAAGATTGAGATGCTTCTTTTGTTCTTTCTGTCTGATGTTGGTTTTGGACATCTGACTTCATTTGAAATTTCTAGTGATTTTATTGAATGTTTTAAAAAGCGGGGGGGAGAGGGCTTCTGGGAAGATGACATTGTACCCCACAGGTAATGTGTAAATTTATAACTTTGGGACATTTAATTTGCATTCTCCTAATATTCACAGGTTAACCTAAAACAGTCTTTTCAGACAAGGCTTCGGGCTGTAAACCAAGGATGCTGAACTAGCTTCCAGTCCCCCTGAGAGGGAAGAATTCCAAGGTTAATGGTAGGTAATGAACAGAATCAACAGATTTTTTTTTTTCTCCTGTAGAATCAGGGCAGTCATGGAAAACTCCTGGACCCCTTGGTCTACCTGAGTAGTCATTAAATCTCCACAAACAGAAGGAGAAGAGTCTGGTGATGCTTTACGGTGGGCATTTCAGTTGAGAGAGGCTTGTTGGGCAATGGGAGAGACTCTGGAGGGCATCCTCAGAGTAGGGATGCCCGGTTACCATTTGGCATCTTCTGGGAACCTTAGAGGTAGTTAGAAACATAGAGGTGGAAGGGACCTCATAGGTCATCTAGACCAACACAGGAAATTCACAAGCACCTACCCCCTACCCCAGTGACCCCTGTTGTATGCTCAGAGGAAGGCAAAAAAAAAAACCCTTTCAAGATCCCTGGGCAAACCTGACCTGGAGGAAAATTCCTTCTTGACCCCCAAAGTGGTGAACAACATTACCCCGGGCATGTAAGAAAGGGCTGCAAGAGCTGAGTGCTGACTCAGCAGTTGTCTGACCACTGCCTCTTCTTCTGCTGCCTGGGAGGAAGGTGTAAGGAATGGACATGCCTTTCAGCGTGAGGAAAGGCCACTTTTACATGAGGCTCTTACTTTACCAAAGCTCCATTTCATGATGGGCTACTTTGCAGATATAAGTTATCTGTTGGAAGTGATTCTAGGCATGGTGGAATGATTCCTGGCTGCTGCCTCTTTTACCTCTGCCTCTGATCTTGTTGCTGGTAACTGGGAGGAGGGGAAGGTCTCAGCTAGATCTGGATCTAGACACACTGGAAGGGTGACTGGCTGATGCCCATTCTACCACTGGTAGCCTAGGTGAAGGGGAGTTCTCCATCAGAGGTGGCTGTAGGCATGAGGGAAAGATATCTGGCTGCTGCCACAATTCCATCTGATGGCAGCTGGAAATTAGAGTTCAGCTATCAGCTGAATCCAAGCACTAGAGGAGGGTGGCCTTCTGAACATAAGGGCAGAAACTGGGCTGTTCTAAGAAGAGCCCTGTTGGATCAGACCAATGGCCCATCCCATCTAGCAGCCTGTCTCACACAGCAGCCTGCCAGTTCCTCTAAAGGGCCAACAACAGGTCATAGAGACCAAACCCATGCCCTCACGTTGCCTCCTGGCTCTGGAATTCAGAGGTTTAGTGCCTCTGAATGTGGAGGTTCCCCTTAGTCATCATAACTAGTAGCCACTGATAGATCTATCCTCCATAAATCTCTCAAATCCCCTTTTAAAGCTGTTTATCCCTGAGGCCATCACTACTTCCTCTGGCAGCAAATTTCACATTTTAATCATTTTAACAGAATGTAGAAAAAGCCCAGCAGGAACTCATTAGCATAATAGGCCACACCCAACAGCAGGAATACATTAGCATATTAGCTCACACCCCTGGCAGTGCAGCTCCCTCCCAGGATCGCCTTCCCCACGTGCCCCACAGCTTGTGGGGCATATGGGGAGCCTGAGGGAAAGAAGGCAGTTTCTGGATCGTCTTCCCCAGGTGCCTTGCAGCTGTGGGGCACCTGGGTGACCTGAGGAAGGAAGGCAGTTTAAGCTGCCTTCCCTCCCTGGATCGGATCAGCTTGGCTTCCCCAGGTGCCCCACGGCTTGCGAGGCACCTGGGGAACCCGGGGGGAGGCTGTAGGTGTGGCCAACTCAGAAGCCAGCTGGAACTCTGTTCCTGTGCTTTCCTGCCCCAAAATAGCCCTGCTCTGGACACTGCACTATCACTGTGCTATAGCAAACATGTGCAAATCTTTGGTTTGCCCACAAAGCACAATGCAGTTGCGAAGCACTAAGGGAATCAGGTCTGAGTTTTAGGGCATGAAGCATCCAGGCTAGAAAGATGAACTTGGGATGTGCTTCCAACTCAGCCAGAAAAGAAAACTTGGATGTCCGTCCTAAAAAAAGAGCAAGCACTGCCTTTCATTTCCCCTCCCCAGCTTTTAAAACAAAGATATTATTCAAATCAGCCATTCGCCTCTTCTGCACATCATTTAGCCGACCAATATAAACCAGCGCAAATGTTGCGTTGATGTAAGTGATGAAGATGACCCTGAGGCATAACATAAAATCTCATGGATTTTGTCCCTGAAGACAGGTGTAAAGAATGAGTAACTGGGGGAAGCGATGAAGCATAGAATACCAGTGCATGCAACATTACCCAGCACCTCTCTGTTTTTAATCCATTCATTCACCTTTGACCTGCAGCTTTCACTCGCTGTCAGCACTGAAGAAGTAGATAGATGCTGCTCAGTGTGGATCTTTGGAAAACAAATTGTTCTCTGTCTGCTCTAAGAGAGAGAGGTGGATAAAGCAGGAGCTGCTGCTGACTTCTTTTTCTTGCGGTTGTCCTCAGCTTGGTTCAGGCCTGCAGGAGGAGGCAATGGGAGGAAAAAATTGGTCCCTGTAACTCTTGCAGAGACTGAATGCAAACAGTCATGGACGATCCTACTTTGAAATGGTACCCTGTACTGTAGCCCCTACAGTATACAGAGGCAGTGTGGTGTAGTGGTTAAAGAAGACATAGGCCACCCATTCCTTCCTAATGTTACACCAATGGCACAAGAGACCTTTTTGATTTGCACTTTGGGCCAGGTTGCTGGCTAAGCAACCAAGGCACTGGCAGCTTTGCTAGAAGCAGAGTTTTGGGACAGGGAAACAGGCATGACTTATGGCCCTCATCACCTCCCAGACCTGCAGAGCTACCAGCTGAGTCAAAGAAGAATCCCTGAAGATCTGGCAGTGCCACTGGAGCCTGGCTTGCTCCAAGCATGTCTGGTCAATAACAACCTTCCTCTCCCCCCATTTTGTTTGCCAGTGCAACAACAATAGGCCCCACTCCTGGGCTGAATAGAGACATCGGGTTCTTATCTCACTGTGGAGGAGGTGGATGTGCACAAACTACACTTTTGTTGTTTGATTTGTGGGTGAACCACGAACCGAACAATTAACCCATACAAACAGTAGCTTGGTTCACAAACCAGCCAGGTTCGTATTGGTTTGTGAGCCACTTAAAGTTTAAACCCCTGTGTGAAGAAATGCATTTTTCCATGGCGGTTGAAATGAGCAAAACCTTAATTTTGTGTTTTAATTCTCCCTCCCTCCCTCTCTCTCTCTGGGCAGAGAGCAGGCAGGAAGGGGGGAGGTCAGTTTAATTGCCTTCTGGACGTATCCCAGCCCACCTTCATACAAATGCTAATAGATCTAGCAGGAGAGATAATGGGTGGGTCAAGTTCTCCCCCTTCCCCAAACAGGGAACAGAGATGTGGAGGAAATAAATACTAGAGAGGCTTCAGGAAGGAAAATTCTTTAGGAAAATCTTTGCTGACCTGGTCTGACCTGATCAGTGGGTGGGAGAAAGAGAGGTGATAAAACTCAGGGAAACAAGGAGCTTACCTTTGGTCACACAGTAAAAATCCTTGTTGCTTTGGCAGCAGCTGCCACCAGAGCACATTTAAAAAAAAAATCTGCTCATCCAATCAACTATCCAGTGGCCAATCAGAAACCTTGCTGGACAGAAGCCCCGCCTGGCTCCATCCACTTCGTAAAAAACACTTGGTGAGTGCCAAGAAACGAGGTGGCAGGCACCACTTTGGGGACCCCTGCTGCAGACATTTGGAGGCAGGCCATGTTTTCTCAAACCTTCCTGTCTTCCTATTAGAGCACCACCCTGTGGTGTGTAAGAACTGCAAGTTCCAAAAGGGTGCACTGATTTCTTTTCAAATAACAATCAAAGAGCAAATGAAAGAGAAATCCTTCTTTTAGGAGAGAAAAAAGAGAATAACAGGAATCAATGGCTATGTCTAAAAAAAAGTGAATTTCAGAAAAAGAAATCCCCCTCCCTGTAAAAACACGACTTCTGAGACAACAGCAAAGCTCGTCTGGGAAAGAGACAAACAGAGCAAGGCTCTGATCCTGTTGGCCTCTGAGTTTGTTGCTCCAGCAGCACATGGCTCTGCATCTGTTCAATTTAATGTGCAAGCAGAAGCTCCCATGTAGGAGGCTCTTGTTTGTTCTCTTTCCAAGTTTTGAACCCCTGACAGCTAAATACCAAACACACACACACATATGTAGCATTTGTCCTCAGTAGAAATGGAACATCCTCACCATCAGCTGAAGTAAGATTTGGCTTGCTACTCTATGCACATCCACCTCCGCTTGCTTTCTGTGGGGTTAACTGGCTTCCCCAAGACCTGCTATCAGTGAAATGTAAATCACATCACAGTTTACTGCAAAGTTACTCAGGAGTGAATTGTGTCAATTTAAATAGGACTAACTTACAAACTGGGATGCGGAACAGTATGGATCTTGTCAGCTCTCAGAAATGGAGTAGGGAAGACTCTGCAGAGGAAGGCAATGGCAAACTATCTCTGGTTCTCCCTTGCCTTAAAGCCCCTTGCTGGGGTTGCCATAAATTGGCTGCGACTTGATGTCACTGACATATGTAATTTACAAACTAATATAGGAGTTTAAACATCTTGAATATCTCCTAACATATAGTTGTACTAAGTCTAGAGATTCTCTACACAGCTAAGACACCCACTGCAAACATCAAGATTCATAGATCAGTCCGCCACCTCAGTAAGTTAAACCCAAGATGTGGTGCCACAGACCTCTTGCCAACAGCGAGCTATACTGCTGCTTGATTCCTCCCAAGTTTTGGAGACCCTGAAAGTACACATCCTCATGATTTTAACAAACCTACTTTTATTACAAAGCTCACATCTGATCCATGTCAGTAGCCAGGAAGTCTTCAGGAAGGCAGGAGAAAAATATCCTGAAAAAATCTGTGTAAATCTGCTTTTCACATTTTCCTTGATCTTTGTCACTGGGGTTGGATCTTGGGAGGACGGTGGAATCTAAGGCAGGAGAAACAAGGCGGCGGCGGTGGGGGGGGGGGGGGAATGTATCCCCAGACTTTTCTCTGCACCTGAATTAAGAACTAACCTTGAAACATACCAGTGCTATAATTATACTTTAAAATAGGATGTTTATTTATATGGTGCTTCTTCAGAGACCTGCTCAAGACATCTTAGTGAATAAAACAACGTAAATGCAAGCCATTGAACATCAATAAAAACACAGGTCATAATACATCATTGCATGATGTATAAAATATATTGAGTTCCTTTGTGCCCCTCCTTTCTCCCTGATGAGTACGGTTGCCAGCTCCAAGTTGGGAAATGTCTGTAGATTTTAAGGGTGGAGACTGAGGAAGGCAAGGTTTTGGGGAGATATTTTGATGGCGTATAATGCCATAGAGTCCATCTTCCAAAGTGGTTGTTTTCTCCAGATGATCTCTGTCACCTCAAGATCAGTTGTAATCCCAGGAGATCTCCAGCCACCACCTGGCGATTCACAACCCTAACAATGAGGACTCAAACTGGTTTACACTTTCTCCTTGCAACAGGCTTCCATGCCAGACGGGGAATTCAGACCTGGGTCCTGAGTGACTTTGCACAAAGCACCTGTGAAACAGTTCAGAAACAGCCTTTGCAAAGGGAAAATATTTGCATCCCTTGGATCCCAGTTTATGAGTTACAGCAGAGCCCATCATAGTCTATATGGTATGTCTGTGTTATGAGGCAGGCATATTCACTCAGCCTGGGCCCTTTGGAATTAAGACATTTTTGCTCTTTATGAAGCTACTGAAAATGACAAATCTGACATGCACCCCTGATCAAGGATATAAAGCAGCACACAGAACTGCTTCACAAAAAAAGGAGGGGGGAGTGACAGGTATTGTAAATGCCCTGCTGAGAGCAAAAAAATTCTTTATAAATCATCTCTTGGGGAAAAAAGTGTAATATCCTGCTTTACATACATAGAACCTCATATTTAAATCTGATGACTAATCCACTAAAATGCATTCTTTTATTTTCCTGTTACCTGCAGGATTCCGGGGAGCGCTGTGAGCAAGTATCAAATCTGTAAGTATTAGAGAAGTAAAGGGAAAGGTGAAATTACACTCAATCTGCAACCCACTCTGATAACGGCTCTCTTCCGATATACACTATCTATTTCCCAGGGTAGCCGTTTGCCTAATTCCTTGAGAGAGAGAAGGGAAAGATAGAGCTTAATCCCCGAAGAAACAACTGTCAGGATGCTGCATTTGTGTGTGTGTGTGTGAGGCCCATATCATATCTCTGACAAGAGACAAAAAGGCCACACAAGCTAGGAACAGAATGATGCTCTTGTTTGCTGAGATTAGATTCCTGGATTCTCTCCCCCTTCCCCCAACTCTCTGCAGCCTAAATGTAAGTCACATTTGGGCAGAAAGCTGGCAACATATAATGAAACTTCCAAATTCCTATACAATAGGAATCCCAGAATATATCATTCTGATTTGAGTTGTCTGTATCATGGAAAGGAACTGCAGAAGTCTGAAAAGGCATACAAATGGCTTTTATGCCATTGCTTATTCGCCAGATTCATTTAAGCTTGAATAAGAAGTGCATAAGGTAGTGAACCTCAATATGGTACCTTTGGGTGTCCATTGACCTCTTTCTTGGCACCCACTTGCTTCTTCTTCAAACGCAAGATCCAAGGCTGGATTTCCCCCTTCTCATTGGAGTAGGAGGTGCTTCAGAAGACACCAGGGAGTATCCATAGTAGGAAGACACCTTTCTTGCAATAACCTGAAATTTGGAAATTGGCCCCTGCTCACATGGCAGCCATTTTGTGATTGGTCTCTCCTCCCACGACAGCCATTTTGTAGTAGCACCCACTGCCTTTTTTGACATCCCAAAAAGCACTTACAAGCTCAACAAGACTGAGGACCCCGATATAAAATTCCCTTCAATTGAAATGTTGCAAGACTGAGTCAAATATATTTATACGTGTGACCGCTGCAACAACCACACACAAAAATTATCTGACACTGAACAATCTGTGATCCAAACGATAGCATTGCTGGAAGAGACTTTCCAAACAACAACCGGGAGGAATTTTAACTTCCCTCATTGTTCTGAATGAACAAATAATCTAAAAGACAATTAAACCAAAGTACCTGGATTGAATCTGATTACTCCCTTGACTCCAATAGGACTGAGTCTGCTTAATTGGTTGGTGGATAGAGCTATCATTGAACTGTTTTATTGTAAAAAGTTTTCATCAGTGTTTTCCCCACCCTCCCTTGAATACTGTGGAGTTCATATTTATGCAGATTATGCCTACCCAAATTTTGCAGGCCAGTGAATGGCATTACTAATAGGATCTAGGGATGCTTTTGAATGTCTCACCCATATTGTCTCAGCCTGAAAACCCCATTTTGATGCTGCTTTTCCTTTCTTTTAACCAACTGAAAATCTATGCCCAATGTTCAACATGCAGTTCATACACAGATACTGATGGGCAAATTCTTCAGACCTGGGGTGCAATTCTAGCTTGCCTCTTCATGGTGCACCCTGGATAATGTTAAAGAGATAGAACTTCTGGCTGCCAGCCAGTTGTAGGACTTTCTGGCTACACTACACACATGGAAATGATCAACCAATCAAACCGGCCTTCTCAAGACTACTTGACAAGAGGTATGGGAGACTGCATATGAATCTGCCAAATGAATATTGAGGGTATAAGAAAGTCTAAATACCAAAACTTGTTATGAATCTTACTGGACAACAAAACAGATTTAGTTCTCATTCAAGAAACTCATCTTGATAGTGAAAATCAAGCCTGCCATAGAGCGAAAATTGTGGGATATGATGTTATTGGCATCTCATACCATCACAGAGCTAGCTTGGTATAGTGGTTAAGAGCAGTGGACCCTAATCTGGAGAACCAGGTGTGATTCCACACTCCTCCACATGAAGCCAGCTGGGTGATCTTGGGTCAGTCACAGTTCTCTCAGAACTCTCTCAGCCCCACCTACCTCACAGGATGTCTGTTGTGGGGAGAGGAAGGGAAGGTTATTGTAAGCCACATATTTATAGCATAGTGACTTATGCCCAAAGCAACATTGAAAACCTGAAGCTGGTATTGACCAATGTCCACAATGGCATCCACACAATCATAGTAGAAGTTGGGGAATGTACATGTTGTCAATGTTTACACACTTCCTGCAGCTTCATGGCCAGCCCACATCCTATCAACCTACCCTCATCCTTCTGTATATGCTGGTGGCTAACAGCCACCATGGAAATTGGAGATATACCATTAATGATAAGAAAGTTGAGGCACTTGTTGACTGGGCTGAAGAACATGGCTTGCATCTCGTTTTCACGCTAAGGAGCGAGGCACCTTCAGATCAGTGGCATAGAATAATGAGTCCAACCCTGATCTAGCATTAGTTTCATCAGTCCAGAGAAGTCAGCCCTTGCCTATATCCAGATGTGTTCTTGAGGCTTTCCCACACAGTCAGCATCGACCTGTAATCCTCAACCTAGAAATCCAAATACCAGTTATCATGCCTTTTCCAAGACCACGTTGGAACTTTAAGAGGGAAAATTGGAAAGATTTCAGTGAAGATCTGAATAGGTGTCTTGGATGGGTCCCTCCAACACATAATAACTACCACTGAGTCATTGGAGCCATTATATCTATGGTGAAAAGGCACATTCCTTGAGGATATTGGAAATAATATATTCCAGGCTGGAGTAATCAGAGTGAGAGGCTGTATCAAAATTTCCTCAACAGCACAGACCCAAATGTAGATGATGAACTATTCCATGAACTCATGACTGCATGCAGACAAAAATGTACTGAAGCAACTGTGAATTTGGGATTTCAAGCATTCTAGTAAGAAAGCCTGGAGCCTGTTGAAAAAACTAGGTAGAAACCCACCTGTACTCTGAAAAAATCTGGAGGTTTCATCAAACCACGTAGCTGCCCAACTAGTATCCCTATCCAAAGCACCAAAGGATTGATATTTTACTATCAGGATTAAAAAAAAGAACTCCAAAGTTTGAAATGCACCTGCCCTGAAGAACGTGAACTGTCAGAGGATTTCAGTGCTGATGAGATTTCCAAGGCACTGAAGGACATCAAGAGCGGAAAGGCACCAGGCTTTGACTACATCCATAATGAGTTCCTGAACAACTGTGGCATGTTCACTAAGAAGTGGCTCTTACAGTTTCTCACTGACATCATGAGAACAGGAAGACTCCCAGGGGAGTTCAAGAAAACAAAGTTAGTTGCTGTTCTGAAACCTGGAAAACCAAAACATCTGGCGGAAAGTTACAGACCCATTTCCCTTCTAAACTCCTGTCATAAACTCCTTGAGAGGTTAATCCTAAACAAAATCAGTGTCCCTATAGAGCAAGCAGGATACGTGAAACACCCTCACCCAAAGCAAACCCTGATGCAGTGTTACTTATTGTTGTCCCCTTAATGGGTTTTTTTTTTTTTTTTGAAATTCAGAAAATTCCATAAGCTTGCCATGAAGTGTCTGGTTCTGTGCAAGTTACCCTTGGACTCTGGAATTTACTAGCCAATCAAAAGCATAGCAAAATTCAACAACTGGGTAGCAAGATCTTTAAATCCTAGATTCAGCCTTTCACAAGGTAACACTCCAAATCAAACTAACAAAATGGGCAAGGGAATGGGCTTAGATTTAAGAAGCTGAATCGCTGCCTTCAGTTTCTGGGGGGAATTTAGCTAAATGGCAGGCCTCAGCAAGAGGTGGGGTATTAGCAAGGATTGTCCTACCTATGTCTACTGGAATCTTTCCCTTTATGAGAGTTCTCAATAACCAGTCCAAGAGTTAAATAGAGAATGATTTATTGAAGGGTATTTAGAAGATGTAACATGCAAAACGCACACATGAGACATACACACATATGAAATCTATGGAAATAAAGAGAGGAGTGGGAAAATAGAGGGAGTTAAGGCAATAACTACCTTTCCTAGAGATGTTCATGAAGAAGAAAAGAAGGCAAAACGAACAGCACTTTGCTGAGAAGAAGTACCCAGTGTACTGGTGGTGCTTGTCAGTAGATGCCTGAGATAACATGAACAATGTACTGGAGTTGTGCTGGAATATTTATACCCAAAAAATGTGTCCAGAGGGCTTGCTGATGATATTAATCAGGGGGGGAATAATGTAGTTTGGGAACTTTGTACAGAATTCCCAGGAGTGGACAAAGGGGACCAGAGATTCTCTTCCATATGCAAAGTACAAGTTGGGTTGGGTTCCTGATTATTTCTCTGGTGGCTAGAGAACTAATAGATTGCTAATTTAAACTAATCGAAATGAAAACAATACCACTTGATGAGCCACTTGGGTTTAGGATGTGGGAAAGTAGTAGAAGTCAGGACTTTCTATTATGAAGGAAACATGAGGAGGGAAGATGAGATCAGATTGATAAGATTAGTGATTGAAAGAAGTAATTCTGGGGCGAGGCAAGTCCATTGTCTTGAGTATGCAGATATTGGCGGGGGGGGGGGAGTCGCAGATGTCAGAGTAAGGACTCGTGTTTTCCAAGATCATGTCCTAGTTATGATTATGGGGCCTGCCAGTCCTGGCTTCCAAGTTTGTGTCCATTTATATCAGGATGGCTGTATATGGACTCCTGAGGTACCCCTACGGGGTCCACTGCTGGTTGAAACAACCCCTCCTGATGGATGGGGGGTGTCAGCATACTTACAATACATCCTGTACATACATGTATCCATCTGTTTGTAAGGAATAGCTCATTTGCTTTCACTTTAACAGTAAAACTGGGGACTACTACCTGAATAAATGTGTGGTTTCAGTCACATGTTCAGCTATACACAGGGGTCCATTGGGGCCAGAGCGAGGCGGAGCGAAGCTCTATCAGCTCAGGACTGGCCAGTAGGGCAGCCACGGGTTGAATCAGATTCTCTAATGTGATTCAGCTTGCCTCCGAATTGCCGCCGAAATTCGGCGGCAATTTCAGAAGCCACTGGAGGGGAGGGGTTTGAGGGAGAGGCTCCAAACTTGCAGGGTAGCTGCTGGGGCCTCTCCTCGAATTGCCCACCAAGTTTCAAGAAGATTGGACCAGGGGGTCCAATTCTACAGGCCCCCAAACAGGTTGCCCCCATTCCCTCCATTGTTCTCTATGGTAGGAAAAAAGTTAACATTTTTTCCCTCCATAGAAAACAATGGAGGGGATGGGATAATCTGTTTGGGGGCCCATAGAATTGGACCCCGTGGTCTAATCTTCTTGAAACTTAGTGAGTATTTCGAGGAGAGGCCCCAGCAGCTACCCTGCAAGTTTGGAGCCTCTCCCTCAAACCCCCTTTCCTCCAGCCCCTCATATACCCTATGAGGTTTTGCCATTGATTTCAATGGCCCATAGGATATAATGGGGCTGAAACTGACATTCCCTTTCTGATACACTTCTGGTGATGTCAGGGGACGTGGCATATGCTAATGAGTTATGCTAATGAGTTATGCTAATGAGCTCCTGCACCTCTTTTTCTACGAAAGGACCCCTGGCTATACATGCATTCAATGTAACCTGAGAATTACTCAACACACATATAAAGAAAATTGGATCTTATTTGGGTTGTATTATGTTCACATTAACTTGTGAATAAAGCTTTTGTTGGTGATGCTGTATCAATACTACTGGATGTTGCCAAGGAATCTTGATTTCCCACCCACCCCAATATATTGTAGAGATCTGCTCTGTCAACATGAGACCCAGTTTCCATGTGGAATGCTGGCTGGAATGCTAAGCAAGCTGAATGTAGAAATCTGAGTCCCAAAGGTCTCGAGAAACAGAACCTGGGAAGTTCCTTTACAATCTAATCCAAATAAAACCAGCATATTTTCAATTATAGAATCAAACAAAATAGGAAACTGACAGCAGCATTTGGTTAGACATAAATCTGAGAATGACCGAAGATGCTATGTTTGGTAATTCCTTGTCTTGGAATACAGAACACCAGTCAAGTGTAAAGCTTGCTTTTAGTAGGAAGAGACGCATTATGTACCCTGAATTATTCTCCCTCACACACAATTACTCCAGCAGCTCTCTCCCTGTTTTTGCCTCATTGCCCTTCCATCTCCTCCTCAATGCTGTCCAGAGTGGGGTACACATGTACAGGACTGAAGCATGCCAAACATTGGGAAGAGGTGACAGAGGATAAAAATATTGCTACTGTTGAAAAGGAGGAAGGGGAGAATCAGGAATAGAAGTGAAAGAAAGAGAGAGAGTTGCCACCAACAGAAGCATGGGTAGAGTTGCCAGCTCTGGGTTGGGAAATTTGTGCCTTACTGCAATCACCATGTCATCAACAATAAGTCCCTCCGCTCCCCTAACCCCATGTTCCTCAGACTCCACCCCTAAAATCTCCAAGTATTTCTCAACATCAGCAGTTTTTGAAGATCTGTCTGCTGCTTAAGACACAGTCTGGGGGGATGGTCTGCTGTACTGTATTTAAGAGTCAAAATAATGTTCTGTGGGAGGAAACTTGTAAAACGTGTACAAAATAGACCATCCCTCCAGACTGTGCATAAGCGGCAGTCAGACTGATGAAAAGTGCTGATGCCTTAAGACACCCTGCCCCAGTGAAAGTTGTTAAGATGAGAACCTGGTCTTCACAATGACGACAGGGTCTTTTTCTAACAGAATTTTGTAGATGCACATAGGCACAGTTCTAACATCCCTGTGTGTCTAATTCTAAGGTCCCCAACTTTTCAGAGCCTGCAGGCACCTTTGGAATTCTGACACAGGGTTGTTGGTACAACTACAAAATGTCGGCTGCAGTAGGTGGAGCCAACCACAATATGTCAGGGAGTGAGGTTAGGCGTAAGTCTACTAGTAACATTACAGCATTTCAGGCAGAAACTCTGCTTTAACAAGATGTTTTTGAAAATGATCGTATTGTTTAAAAATATTTTCTTGCACACACAGCTTAACTTTACTCATATAGTGGAGTAAAGTGGTGGCAGCTGCTGGCAAAAACAATTTTTTAAAAAATAATCTGCTCAGCCAATTGGACTTCTAATGGCCAGTCAGAAGCCTGGTGGGGCAACTGCCCCATGTGGTCCCACCAACTTCCTAAAAACACTTGGTGGGCACCAGGAAATTTATTGATGGGTCCCATGGTGCCTCCAGCCACCATCTTGGGATCCCCTGGCCTAATCAGCATCTGGTCCTGACAAATAAAATATAACATTAGAACTAATGTAATGGTTGTTCCCCCACTTGGCATCTACAAAAAAACCCTTTCTTCTCTATATCAGTTTCCACCTTATGAAGTAGACTCCCTGAGGTGGGGGCACCATTTTAAACAAGGGAGGGTTTGGGGGTTTTCTTGGTATGTGTATAAAAACTTTTAATGGGATTTAAGCTGCAGACATTTTCCTGGTGTGCAAGGTAAAGAGTTCTTTATTGTATTTTGTTCTTAATCTTGGAGTTGTCCACTACCTTAAGCGACAAAGGAAAGAAGATGAAGACCATGCTATCAAGTTGCATCTGGCATGCGGTGATCCCTCACAGAGTTTTCAGGGCAAGAGATGAGGGGAGGTGATTTGCCATTGCCTTCCTCCATGTAGCAACCCTAGTATTCCTCCGTGGTCTCCCACCCAAGTACTAACCACACCTGACTCTGCTAACTCACAAGCTTGAATTAAGCTGGGCTATGTGGACTGCTCACAAAGGAAAAGCAGGGCATAAAGGTGTTAATGAAAATGATAACTAAAAGGACAATCAATATCAGGGATAAAATCAACTTCGGACCTTCCCAGCAATGGAAATCAATCCACCAAGCCAAAGGCCTGACAAAAGGGAAATATTTGAACTGTCCTCCTTCAGATCAAGGGTAATAATGATGAGCCAAAGATCACCTGGTAAGCACCTTATCTTTGCAAGTACTTGATTTTTTTAAAAAAAATAAATGTTTTAAAAGAAATGAAATGAGAAATATTGGCTTAACCCTGCTGAGAAGCCCATGGCTTCAGGGGAACACTGCCCCCCCCCCCCCCCCCCCGTGCTCACCAAACTGTACTAACCTCTTTCTTCATCTATTTTCTCTGTTTAAGAATGCTGAAATTGTATTTCTTAGCTGGTGACAAAGCAATCATTTGGAGCTGAGTGCAGAAATAACTAATACAGAAATACTCAACTGAAGGACCAGCTAACGGAGATAATTTCTCTGCTATCAGAGCCTTTTACATTACTTATCACCCTCAGTTAAGTCCAGAATTGCTTTTTAAGCTTCTATCTCTCTGCTTCGGGCTTGAAAAAAAAAGGAGCATCTTAGTATGCTGAATTCATTGCTGTCGCATCAGAATTTTGTATAAGTATGGGCACTTTTTAGCAGAGCAATGTGGGACAGAAAATGGGTCCAAGGGTGCTGACTCAGAGGGACCACTTGGGACATATTAGGGCAGCTCTGCAATAAAAGGAATTGTTTCCAGTTTTGTTTTGTTTTGTTGACACCATTCACATATCTGTAAGTACTGAAGTAAATCTGCCCATTGTTTGTACCAACCTCCAAACAACTACCTCCCTTCACTTTAATGCCTCCCTGGATCCATTTCCCTTTGCAACAAACTAATGGGACTCTTTTTATTCCAATATGTTACACTGGCTGGAACAACAACAAAAATCTCCCTGTGTCAAAATAAGTAGATTTGTAGAGGTTGTCCAATGCCCTGATTGCTTTTTTCTTTACAGAAAGCAAGTTGCAGGTGGAAACTGGCTGTGTTTAGAGAGGACTTCAGGAGGAAGGAAGGAAGGAAGGAAGGAAGGAAGGAAGGAAGGAAGGAAGGAAGGAAGGAGTTTTTCATTGTGTGGTCATATGTACTTACATAAATTTTAAATCTTTTTTTTTTTTACAAAATATATTTTTTTTACCATCTTACCATGTCCCCTGTGCCACTGCATTTGTGTTTAGAGAAGCCCTTTAAAAGCACCCCTCACACAACATTTGTTTATGAGTGTCCAATGTTGCTGTGCAATTTCTCTGTGCATTCAGGGGAGGGGGAAATCTCAGCTGATTAAGGGATTGAGAGCCAGGGGAGTGCCATGGTTAGATAGTCAGACCAGGTCCAGAGAGACCTGTTTTCAAATCTCCACTCGACCATAAAACATGTGGGATGAGCTTGAGGCAGTCATTCTCTGTCTCTCAACCTGCCCTCCCTCACATTATTGTGAGGATTGTGTTCACTGCCCAGAGAATTCAGGGGACAGAATGTTTCAGTATGTAGCTTCTCGCCCCATTATCAAATCTTTAACATCCAGGAAGTTGTGTATATCTATTAAGAAGTGCCAGAACTAGACCCACGGGGACCAGATGCTCCCTGTGAACATGGCAATCTTTCTCACTGGAGGAAGGCAGGAGGCAGAACAATGAACATGCTGTTGTTCTCTTCAACTGAGTCACCAGCTCAGTCAAAACACTGACTATATTGGATAAAACTTTTATATTATTATTTGGGTAAAACTAGAAGTATGATCACTGTTGTATTGCCAGTTTGGTAAAGTGGTTAAGTGTGTGGACTCTAATGGGAGAACCGGGTTTGATTCCCCACTCCTCCACCTGCAGCTGCTGGATGACCTTGGGCAAGCCATAGTTCTGTCAGAGGTGTTCTTGAAAAGAGCAGTTTCTGTCAGAGTTCTCTCAGCTTTCACAGGGTGTCTGTTACGGGGAGGGGAAGGAAAAGGAGTTTGTAAGCAGCTCTGAGACTCCGAGTATAAATCCTATCTCCTCCTCTTCTGTTATTTTATGCCTGCACTACATAGCTTTTGTTCTACCTACTGTTTCTGGAACTTTTTGAACATCTCCTGGCAAACTGAATGTACAGCTCTGATGTTCAAGACACTACTTTAAGAATACCACACATATTTCTTATGGAAGCAAGGCTCAGCAAAAAGTTAAGGTAGCCCAACACGTCAGCTACATTCAGATATCCAACTGATGTGTACATCTGGCTCATAGAATCACGGAATCGGAAGGGGCCACATAGGCCATCTAGTCCAACCCCCTGCTCAGTGCAGGATCAGCTTAGAGTATCCCTGACAAGTGTTTGTCCAGCTGCTGTTTAAAGATTGCCAGTAGGGGGGAGCTCACCCTCTCCCTAGGCAGCTGATTCCACTGTTGCACAACTGTTACTGCTCCTTACTCTTCCACTCTCCATTCTTGAGTTCTTGTGTGCAGCACAATGCAAGATTTCCTACTGTTAGTCCTGAGACAAACTTTGGGGAGGGATCCTTAATCAATAGAAGAGCATCTGCTTGGCATGCAGAAGATCCCAGGTTCATCCTTCAGCATCTCCAGCTGAAGGGTCAAAATATAGGTGATGTGAAAGACCTGTACCTGAGACAATGGAAAGCCAATGCCTTTTAGAGTAGACAAGACTGATCTTGATAGACTAATGGTCTAACTCAAGATAAAGTAGCTTCATGTGCTCATGATGACATACAAATGTCGGCGGGAAGGGCGGGGTATAAATCAAACGAATAGGTAAATAAATAAATGTGACATGTACCTTAACCAGAGTGAGATTCCTACCTCCCACTCACACATATAAAGCTGGGATAATAAAACAAGTTTTAATTGTGTCTTAGGATCCTGTTCAGTGAAAGAAAACCAACTCTGTTTACATCTGCATAAATACATCGTGGATAACCAGGTTTTGCTTAACCATCATATTCTGCATTGAAAAAGAATGGGGAAGATGAACCCAGGCATACACAGGAACCCATAAGGATTTGTGCACGTTTTAAATTTTAATTACTTGGGATATCTGAAGGCACCCATGAGCTCATGAAACATGATTCTGGAGCCAACAGAAGTTTCCAAAACCTGACAACTGCTGCTACAAATTAATTTATCATATTCAAATACTCTTCTTAATTATTGCTGCAGAGACAACCTGACTCATCCATGCTGCAATACAGTGAAAATATGTTGCCCAAAGTATGACCATTTGATTTATACTTTGAATCAGTATGCATATATTTCATGGGAGAATCAACTGTTCAGAATAGTTTGTGAGTCTACTGGGATCCATCTGTATCTTCTCTGGATGGAATTAAGGAAGAAGAAGAAGAGTTTGTTTTTATCAGTCATAACAAGATATTAAGAAAATGATTGTTGTGGTGATCTGCATGTACTTCCTGCTCTGTAAATATTTCAAATTATTTTTAAACAAACCAATAGAAGATTCCTAAGGCATCCTTTCCACTTTGGAAACAAGCCTGGATCATTTGAAACACAAAGGTCTCTAAGATCCAAGGAAAATGAGATCAGTGTGATATAAAGGAGGAGAATATTTTATACCCTGCTTATCTCTACCTTAACCTGTCTCAGAGCAGCTTACAATTACATTGCCTTCCTCCCCCCACAACAGGCACCTTGTGGGGTCAGTAGTGCTGAGAGAGTTCTGAGGGAACTGTGACTGACCCAAGGTCACCCAGCTGGCTTCATGTGGAGGAGTGGGGAACCAAATCCAGTTCTCCAGATTAGAGTTTCCTGCTCTTAACCACTACACTATACTGTTTTTAATGGTGCTCTTAACCACTACACTATACTGTTTTTTAATGGTGCAAAATCTTGGAAGTCCTCAGAATCCTCTAAAGAATTTTTGGCTGCAATCCTAAAAATTTATTCTTGGATGAAACTGGATTTATGTCCAAGTAGACCAGCTTGGGCTTCCTCTCTTCATCCTACAAATTGTACATTCACATCAAACTGCCCAAACTTTGATACTACTTATGATAACAGCATAACAGTCCACCATATCACTTGAGGATGAAATGAGTGCCAATGGACCAATATGAGATTGATATGGAGCCAATGAAGCATTTCTGTGGTGCACTGCAAAGGATCCTGGGGTGCATATATCCAATTGCACTTCCCAGTTGCTGGAAGAAGTAAAACACTTAGAGCAAACCCTGTAAGAGAGGCAGTGTGAGCACAAGGGACTTTACTGCTTCTTGACTCAGTATAAAAGCATCCTAAGAGCAACCTAAGACTTGTTATTAAGTAAATCAATAAAGTATTCATCTCCTCCTTTTTGCACTTTCTTAAAGCTTATAAAATGTCCTGTGGGTGTGTGGAATGGTATAGTATAGGCAGAACTTGTCAGATCTCAGAAGCTAAGCTGGGTCAATACTTGGATGGGAGACCACCCCTAAAGACTTTGCAGAGGAAGGCAATACCAAATCACCTCTGCTTAATCAATTGCCTTGAAAACCCAATGAGGTCTCTGTATGTCGATTGCAACTTGACATCACTTTACACACACACACACACACACAAATTGTCCTATACTGGATTACCCAGACTAGCTCACACATGAACATCTCTCACTTGGTTCACACATTATTATAAGAACATAAGAGCAGCCATTCTGAATCAGACCAAATGCTCCATCTAGTCCAGCAGCTTATTTTCCATGGAGGCCAACCTAATTTTCTCCAAAAACCTACAATAAGGGGACAGAAGCTGAATCTCCCTTTATTACTCCCCCCATAATCAAGATACTTAGACGTTACTGCCTCTGAATATGGGTAACCATGGTTAATAGGTATGCATGGATCTTCTTTCCATGAATTTATCTATGCCTTTTTAAAACTGACCAGCTGAACTAATGGTCATAATTGTGTCCTGTGGCTCTGAATTCCACAAATTAATTACTATTTGAGCAAAGGATTTATTTCTTTGGCCTGTCTGGAATCAACCACCTACCTACTTTATTGGGTGCTCACATGATTAAGGGAGAAACAGTTCTCTTGATCCGCTTTTTCCAAAACAGGCATAATCAAAAAAGCTCCTGTTGTGCCCTTCCTTAGCCAAACTTGGTCTAAACTAATAAGTCTGAAATTCCTCAGCATTTTCTTGGAGGGAAAATGCCTCAGCTCCTGATTGCTATGATTGTCATTTCCTGCACAAATGGTAGCAGGCAGTGTTCTGTTTGAGAGTCAGCAAGTGGAACTGTAAACCATTTTCAAGATGCAGCTGCCTCAAGACATGGGGTACTTGTGTAAATAATCATAGATCAAATACCACAGACATTTATGAACATATGAAGGTCTCTTATATCAAGTCAGATGACTGGTCCATCTAGTGTAGTATTGTGTGGTCTGTTAGTGGCAGTGCTCCAGGAACACAAAAATGGGCCTTTCCCAACTCCTGCATCCTGAGAATCTTCAACTGTGGATGCCAGGCTTTGAACCTAGAAGTGGCTGTGTGTGAAACCTCTTCCCTCCCTCACATGCAGGATTTTTCTCTTCAGCCTTCTTCTTCTTCTTCTTCTTCTTTTTTTTGCTGAGCAGCCCCTTTATCCATTTCATTTGTTTGTCTATGGCTGTCCTACCCAGCTGCTATACATATAAAAAACTTGCAAAAGCTTTTCATGTGCCATTTCAAAAGCAGACTCTGTTAGGCATTAACCCTTGATGATCCGTCACACATGTGCTCTACCATCCAAGCATGGTCCTTATGCAATCCAGATTTCCTATCATTCAGTACATATTACAGGCCAATGTACATATTACAGGGGAAGTGACATAGATCACAGGTGCCTGACTTGACTCTCAGTCACACATTCACATGGGGACTAAACTTTAAAAATGTCTCAGTTGCTCCAAACAACTGGGGCCCCCTTCAACTTCCCTCCTGTGCTGTTTTCATCAGTGGAAAGAGCCACTGGGGGCATGTTTTCCATCCCAGGTCACATGGAGTCTAATAAAGAGGCAACAAGGCCCCCTGAGGCGGTTTCCAGTGGCAAAAATGGCATGGGAGGGAAGCTGGAAGCTTCTCCTTTTCCCTTGCAGTTTTTGCAGCTGTGCAGACTGACACAGGTTTTTAAAGGTCAGTCTTTATGTGAACACATGACTAAGAGTCAGGCCAGGCACCCATAACCTGACTAATGCCAGCATAACATATATTTTGTTCTTAAGATACAGTGCTTTTTGGTGTTTTGTCATTTTGCTGTTAGTATTGAAATGTAGAAGAACAGAAATGATGTACAGACGTGTGAATCAATCTCTAGTAGCCAAGTCCAAAATCCTCATCAGTTCAGTGTCAGCAGCTGGATTCCTGCCCAGATGTTCATCTTGTTTGCGCTTGCCTTTTTGAAAGGCAATTAATTCCTCAAATTAGTGGATTTAAATTAATTTCACTCTCTGCTACCTACTCCTGAAGAGCCATCAATCTGCTGGGGCTTGTTTTTTATCAGCTACCCAAGCCATCAACAACGGATTACGCTCGACTTGCCCTCGACTGTTCGTGGCATTTGGACAAATCCCATCTAGAAATCCTCAATAGAAGCGTTGAGCAATTAGATTCACAGGCTCTCTCCTCGTTGGCATTTCGAGATCTTCACTTGAGAGAAAAAGAAAGAAACCCCTAGAAGTGCAAGACTTGAGGGTTTTTTTTTTTGCTTATTATTTCAACATCTTAGCAGTATGGTGCACACAGACTGAATTCTAAACATTCCAAAGATGGTTTACTAGTGTCCCCCCCCCCCCCCAGAAACAAAATGTAATGGGAAAGAGAATTGAAATGGCAGCATGAAATAGATTCTATATATAGAAACTACCACACCTGCAGATTATATAAGGGAATCATAAAAGTCTGCTTATGCATTAAATGTACAATATAAACTCCACACACTGCTGTTTTCTGCCGCATTCAGTCCCTTCTTTTGCGTCTTTCCTCCTCTCTGTGTTTTCAAAGCACATACATGAACTCCTAAAACACTGCTAACTAGTGATGTAATTTTATGTATAGCTGTATTATAACTTTTTTTTTAACAAATAAAACAACTTTGGTGAAACACCACACAAGAAGAATCTTGAAGTCAGCAGATAGATAACGGTTTTCAGGTCTGTTTGTTTTGCAGTGTTATCAGTGGTGTAGGGAAAGAACAGAGATACAAAGGAACTGTAATCTGCAGAAAAATGGATATGTTTCGAATTTGGAATCAGTTTCAGAAGTGGATTTTAGCAATGCTGCTCATTTAAGTTTGCCCAAACACTGCACAAAAAGAATCTTGATGCCAGCAAATGTAACATGGCAGCATCAATTCTGTGAGGTAGGTTGGGCTGAGAGTGAGAGTGACCGGCCCAGCAAGCTTCCATGGCAGAGCAGGGATTTGAACCCAGCTCCTAGTCCAGTACTCTAAACTACTACACTACAGTGGCTTAGAAAAAAATGTCCCTGCTTCAAATCCAAGATCAGATTTAGAAATGGGTTCTAGAAATATTTCTAGTGAAACAGAATTAGGAAGTGCAGCAGCATTAAGTCGAGAACAATTGAAGGATGAAATGGGGCAAATCTATTCATCCCTAGTTTCAATTATAATTACCACTGAAATTTCACCAAAAAGGGCAGTTCAAACCAACTGTAAGGTATCCACCTGAGGAATTTCAAAGGGCTTTAAAGAAATTTCAATAAAGCTAATGAAGTTTCTCAGGCAGGGAAGCCACATTTCCCCACATCATTAATGGACTTCATGGAATGCAAAATGGTTGGAGCACTTTGTTCACATTCCCTTCTTGTAATTACCACATTTGCCCTGTAAGGTAGCATTATCCCCATATGTTGAGGGCCTACGTTTGGCCAGGTAGTGAGCATGTGACAAAAGCAAGACCTGCGAGATCACCATTTTTTCTCATTGCTACTGTATTACAGCAGCTCAAGCTTGAATGATGGAAAGCGTTATCAAGGTACATAACATAAAAGAATATAAGAGAAGCCAATGTTGGATCAGGCCAATGGCCCACCCAGTCCAACACTCTGTCACGCACTGGCCAAAAATACCAGGTGCCATCAGGAGGTCCACCAGTGGGGCCAGGACACTAGAAACCCTCCCACTTCCCCCCAACCACCAAGAATACAGTGCATCACTTGCCCCAGATGGAGAGATCCTATCTATACTTTGTGGTTAATAGCCACTGATGGACCTCTGCTCCATATCTATATACTAATAGCCAAGTTGCCCCCTCTGTGCAGGTATCTAAATCTGCACATCCGGGGCACTTGGGGGGCAGAGAGTTTCCTGCACACTTGGGGGACTCCCCAGGTGTGCAGAAAAATCTAAAAAGTTTTAAAATACCTATACGGGGATATTTAACCCCCCAAAAGTAAAAGTGTTCCCTGCGCATGCACAGAAAACACTCTGGCCATTGGGGGGGGGCTTGGTGGTCCCAGCAGCTGTGAGCCACTCAGGCCTTGCTGCTACTGGTGCCAGGGGGAGGAAGGAGAAGGCTTAGTGAGTCTCAGACCTCGCTGCCACCACTGCTGGGGGGGGGGAGAAGTCTTGGCAGGCCTTGCCACCACTGCTGGGGAGGGGATGGGAGAAGGCTTGGTGGGCTGGCAGCTGTGAGGTGCTCAGAATTCACTGCTGCCACTGGAGGGGGAGGAGGGAGAAGGCTCACCTGCTGCCACTTCCTCCTCCTGCGGAGCTCCTCCTGCATCTGTAGGCTGGGAGCTGTGGGGAATACTCCCCCCACAAGTATCACAGGTCCCCCTTTATCTAATTCCCTCTTGAAGCCATCCATGCTTGTAGCCACCACCACCTCCTGTGGCAGTGAATTTCATGTGTTAATCATCCTTTGGGTGAAGAAGTACTTCCTTTTATCCATTCTAACCTGACTACTCACTGGCTATTAGCCACAAGGTATAGATAGGAACTATGGGGCAAGTGATGCTCTGCATTCTTGGTGCTTGTGAGGAGGAAACAGTGGAAGAGCTTCTAGTGTCCTGGCCCCACTAATGGACCTCCTGATGGCACCTGGTATTTTTGGCCAGTGTGTGACAGAGTGTTGGACTGGATGGGCCACTAGCCTGATCCAACATTGGCTTCTCTTATGTACTTAAAATTGGTGACCCGCAAAATCCCACACTATCAGAGGGAGGGAGGGTCGGCCAATCAAGAAGCAAAGACTGCCAATAAGATGGGCAGACAGAGTGAATAACTCAAAGGCTCTGCCCCCCAAAAGAACCCCTATGGATGGGGATTGCCCCAACCATCTCTTGCTCCTTCCATAGAGGCAAAGGAGGCCCTCCATCCTAAAGAGGCCACAAGGGCTGCCCTCTGGTAGGGCCATATTATTAGTGTTAAACCACGACCCTATAAAATTTCTGCATTTTTTTTTAAAAAACCAGTTTGTCATGCTGTTTATGTCTTATTATTAATAAAAACTCTTCATTCTACAGTTCTCTTGCCCCCAGCCTACTGAGGCTGGCAATCAATGGATGGTTCCAATCTTTATCGGAAGCCTGAAGTTTCTCTTTCTCTTGGAGAAAACTGCCCTTTAGCGTAGAGGCAACTTTCTGTCTCTCTGCTGGCTTTTCTTTAACCTCTAAGTTATTACAAGTCAATCTCTAAGTGGCAGTGTCATTTCAGTGTAATCATTGGTATAATCCTTTTAAAACTTCCCCAATCGGTTCATTTCATAGATGCTGAGCATCCCTTCAAAGACTTGAGATGGTTTTAAAATCCACTTTCATTTTCTAATCCCGGGCTACAAAAAGGATTCTCTGAGTTACTGTTCCCTCACAGACTTTCTCCCCAGCTTTGGACAGTTGACAAGAGTTATCGCTGTTTTGTTTTTACCTTTCTGAACATTAACTCACTCTGGCACATTGAACAAGTCCTGCGGCCAACGTGCCTCTCGCCCACCTGTTCTATTGCAAAAGTCAATTCCAAGGGAAGAGATCCACCCAGAGCCCTGGTCAGAAAATGATAAAGTCAGTGGTGGACCTGAATTTCCATATTCAAAGAATTGGCTCTCATTTTTCATGGTTTTAATATCATCTATATTTGGAAGAGAGAATACACACATAAATGCATGCAGAGAGGAGAGGGCCCGTGACTCTGGCAGAATATACGTTTTGTCTGCAGAAGGTCCAAGGTTCAATCCCAAACATCAGAAGTAGGTGATAAAAAAAACCCTCTGCCTTAGACCCTGGAGAGCAGCTGCTAGTCAAGAGTGATGGTGGTGGAAAGTGTCATCGGGTCACAGCTGATTTATGGTGACCCTGTAGGGTTTCCAAGGCAAGAGACGTTCAGAGGTGTCTTGCTATTGCCTGCCTCTGTGCCATGACCTTGGTATTTCTTGAATGTGTCCCATGCAAATACTAGCCTGGGTTGAATCTGTTCAGCTTCTGAGATCTGACAAGACTGGGCAAGCCTGGGCTATCCAGGTTAGGGCCCAGTCAGAGTAGACAACAGTAACCTTAATAGACCAATATTCTGACTCAATATAAAGCGGCATTCTTTTTAATGAATGTAGCCAGTCAGCCTAAGACTTGAAGGAATCCACATTTTGCTCTCTCTGTTCTGTTGGAGAGTCTGACAGCAGAGGCTTAATTGCCCCCCCCCCCCCCGATGATCTTTGAGGACACATTCCTAGTACTTGAGAAGCTATCCCCCAGGAGTAGGGGATCATGTCTCTTCTTGGCTGAGTGTATCCCTCTACTACAGGCTTAACTTGTTCATGCTGAACTGTTTGCTCTCCATAAATAATGGATACCAAGTTGCATTTCCTTAATGTCATTGTGAAACTTAATATGGATACTTGGTTAATAACACTGAGGTTAATGCCGAGAGAGAGAGAGAGAGAGTTTGGTGTAGTTATTAGGAGTGTGGACTCTAATCTGGGAAAACCAGCTTTGATTCCCCATTCCTCTAGATGCAGCTGCTGGTGCGACCTTGAGTCAGTCATAAGTTCTTTCAGAGCTGTTCTCTCAGCCCCACCTACCCCACAGGGTGTCTGTTGTGGGGAGGGGAAGGGAAAAAGATTATAAACCACTCTGAAACTCCTTCGGGTAGTGAAGGGCGGGGCATAAATCCAATCACCTCCTCCTCCACCTCTTCTTCTTTTTCTTCACAGATAGACAGACAGACAACTGCATTTATGTGTATCAGGTTCTCTGTATTGCTAGCTTCCATTTAAAAAAAAAAAAGCCTCAAGCCCTTTCTATTGTGGATAGATGTCTTCCCCCTCATCTACCTGTAGAAGAAGACACTAGAGACTTACTTTGTTTTAAAATGAACACTGAAAAATTGGAGAACCCAGTTCAAATATTTGTAAGAACATTTTCAAAAATTTATATATATATATGATGGGGGAAGGAAATTGCCACTGAAGGAACAATCTCAGAAAGAATGGCTGCCATGTGGGTGGTAAAAATCTGCATTTTCCCACTTATGCAGCAGTATCCAGGCTTCCCTGTGATCTTTCCCAAAACTTTGAAGAAAAGTAGGTTTCAGAAAGATTGGAGAAAAGCCAGAGAAACTGTGAGAGGTAAACAAACACACCATGATACTGTGAGGAAGCAGGGGTGGGGATGCTTCCCGATAGCCTTGGACCTTGGGGCAGATAATGTAGAAGTTTTACAGCAGTGAGGCTGAGGCAAAAGGTGAAAAAGGTGGAACATAAATGAAGTTTCAAAAGTAACATTAAAATCTTTATGTCAGGGCTGTGACTGAAAGCTGTTGTCAAGTGGCTGAAGGCCTTGTCAGTTGTGGTGCCTAAATCATGTGACTATTTCTTGAGGAGTTTTTATTTGTCCCCCCCATCACTATCTTCCACCAGCAGATGAAGACTTTTTTCTTTCATCTGGGGTTTCCCCAATGATCCTCCTTCCTGCCTTGTGTTTTTAGTTTGCTGCCTTCTGTTTTCTACAGGTCTTTTTGTGTGGCAGTATTCATTGATACTCAGTACTGGCACCTTTGCAGGATTTTTCCAAATTCTGATGAGGGAATTGGTGGAAATCAGTGGCTTTTATTTATATGTATATGGATTACATATATTTTAGTTCCATTTTAATTGGCTTTATGTTGTGGTTATGTGATTTATTTGTTTATAATGTTGCAGTTTAGGTGTTTTAATTAGTTTTGTGGTGTGTTTTATTATGCTGTTTTAAATTGTTAGTCACCTTGGTGGCCTTGATTGGGGAGAAAGACAGGGTATTTATTTATTTATTTATTTATTTATTTCAATTTATATTCCGCCTTGCCAGGCAAACTGGCTCAAGGCGGCGTACAACAATTAAATGTGATAAACAATAAAATACAATAAATACAATAAAATTCATATAAACAACAAATTACATAAAGTGCTAGTAAGTAAAGATGACTGTTTCAATACATAGTCTGATAAGGAAGGCCGTCTCCAGTGTTGTAACATGGGGCCATAGCATGTTCAATTTCCGATGGCTCGTTCGTCAGTGGCGGCTCCTAATCGAAGGCCTGGTGGAAGAGCTCTGCTTTGCAGGCCCTGCAGAACTGCAAAAGGTCCCGCAGGGCCCTAATGTCTTCCGGGAGCTCATTCCACCAGTGTGGAGCCGCCACTGAAAAGGCCCTAGCTCTAGTAATAGCCAATCTGGCATCTTTCAGACCAGAGAGAGTCAGGCGGTTTTGCGACCCTGACCTCAGTGCTCTCTGGGGGACTTATGGGGAAAGGCGGTCCATCAAGTAGGCAGGCCCCTGACCAGTGTTCCCTGTAAGCTGAATTAGTGTGAGCTAGCTCAGAGTTTTTTAGCCTCCAGCTCACAGATTTTTGTCTTAGCTCGGGAAGGATGGCTCCAGAGCAAACTAATTTATGCAGGAGCCAAATCACTCACTCATAACTTTAATGCCAGTAGCTCACAAAGCAGAATTTTTGCTTACAAGACTCCACAGATTAGAGGGAACATTGCCCCTGACCATATAGGGTTTTAAAGGTCAAAATGCTGGCAGTAAATTCATTGAGAAACAACATGCTAAAGTGTAATCCTGACAGGAGGGAAATACAGTTGCTTGGAAAGGCTGAGATTCTAGATTTATGTTGCTTACTGTGGCTTCAACAGAGACAATGAAGAGCTTGGGAGTTCATTTGGAACTAGCTTTTCTGCTGAAAAAGCTGGCAAACCATGGGCAAAAGTGCCTTTTGAGGAACATTTACTCATCTTTACAAGAAGAAACAGGAACAAGCCATCCTTGCTCTTGGTGGAGAAAATTATGGCTATTCATGACATCCCCAGTAAATATACGCTTGAGTTTTTTCTCAACATTTATGGAGCTCTAGAATCCACTCCTGATTAACTTTTTCAAGAACAGTAATTTGAACATTGGTGGTTCTCTCAATTTATGACAAGGAAAGCAAAAAGTAGATTTGCTATGAGAGAGAGAGAGGGAAGAATTTATTGCTAACTTCTTGCTCAGTGCCTCTCAGATAGTGTTTTAATTTAATGATAATAAATGACACATTCATCTAGGGTATTTGCAAATACATTTCTCTGTCAAACTGTGAAGTTAAATGTTTCCATTGTCAGACTAAAGAGGCTTAGCTTTAACACTTATGGAAAAGGCATTAATGCTGAGATTTGATAGGAAAATACTTTTGAAGTAGGTGAAGCGACTTTCAATAAATTAAAGTTCCTTTTTTTCAAAAAGCTCTTCATAAGCTTGCCATACATTCACAGACTATAATGGGCTCCTATAAACAACTGCTCAACACTGGCTTTACTTTTAAGCGATGCTCGTTGGTGAAATTTCATATCTAACATGACCAGAAGGTCGGTGACAACATTTTGAATTTTTAAAGAATGTATCTCTCCCCTATATAATGAAAGTTAACATAGCCCGTGTCTTGAAGTAACTGAGAGAAAAATCCTAAATTGGTCCAGCTTGAGTCTATTTAATGAGGTTTACCCCCAGGAAAGTGTTACTAGGTAGATAAGTGCCATCACATCATGACTGACTTATGGCAATCCTAGCAAGGGGGTTTTAAGGCAAGTGAGAACCACGGGTAGTTTGCCATTGGTCAGACACTGAATAAAAAGAAATTTGATGCAACACGGGATGCAAGTCCCGTGAATATTGCTTTTCTTCAGTGCACATGTGCAGTTCTTTAATGTAGAGGAACACATTGGTAAACCACACATGTACAGCATTTTGTCCAACATTTAAAAACCTACCAAAAACATCAGCTGCCTGATCATGACTAGCAATCAGGATGTGATCCAAACCAGCAAGTGTTCAAGCATCCTTAGAGAGAAATTTTATGTAACACAGTTCCATGACTGTGACTGCACACACTTTTAGATCCAACATAGCTGTGAATGCCTGATGGATCTAAAGGAGACAATCAGACAGCAACATCTGGGAAAGGTCCCACAGTTGTTGGCAACCCATGCTGCTCCATCATAGAAGCAGAGTTAAAAGACACAGGGGAAAGTCCAGCTCTAACTGGTTGTGATGGGACAAAGATGAACTTTCCTCTGTCTGATTGTTCAAGCATGCTCTCAAGACATTGGGATGGTCTGATCATTCCACCCCAACTCTGTGCCATTGCCCCCCCCTCACAGTATGTGCATAATTGCAGACTCCATAGGGAGCCCTCAGTGCGAAGATGCAATTCCTTGTTTATGTGCAAGGGAAACAAATAGCAAGAGAGAGAGAGAGACTCACCCACAGTTGCATCTGATCACACAGAGATGGGCTGAGCCCGCAGCTTCAAAGGAATGTGTGATTGCACAACTGCATGTCAAATTCCTCCGGAAGAAATAGCTTCTTTTCCCCTCTGCTTCAACTGGCATGTGTAACTGCAGCCCCATGTACATAAGATCAAATGCTGATTTTTTTTCTTTCTGAACTGTGTTGCCACATACAAAAACCAAAAAGAAAAAAGGCTGTTTGATGGCATTACAGTTCAGTTTAGATGTGCAATATGATTTAGTGGAAGGAGGTCATTAATAAGGGGAATGGTTGAAATATACCTTGTGCTATTGTGACAGATAGCTGTCCATCTCCCTGGACATTTGGCACCCAATAGCTTTCTCAAGCTTGAGGATAGAGCCATACTTTTGAGTTGAGTCTGCTTTGAATTCTTTTAGTGAAATGAGAAATAATTCTGTATTATGGCTAATTGCTCTCTGCTGCAGTGCTGAAAATCAAGGTTACTTGGATTTCCTGATAAAGAGTAGAGAGAGGAGAGTTTTGCAAGGAGGGGAGAGAATATGGGTGGGATTGAACCATATGTGAAAGATCCCTGTAAATTATACTACCAGTCCAATATAATAGAAGTCTAAAGACACGGGGTTTTGGATCCCAGTTAATTATGTTGGAGAATATACTAAACCAAGAGTGTCGCCCCCACTAGCTGGCCAGTTCTATGTCCGGTGGTGGTGGAAAAGGTGGTCAAGTTGCAATCAATCAATGGCGGACCTGTAGGGTTTCTAAGGCAAGAGATGGACAGAGGTGGTTTGCCATTGCCTGCTTCAGGGTAGCAAACCTTGGACTTCCTTGATGGTCACCCATCCAAGCCCCTGCTTACCTTCATTCAGGTAAATGGACCGTTGCTGTGGCTGGGCTCTTAGTTCCTACTGCTGTGTCCCTATGATATGAAATATTATATCTTGTGCAAACAGAAAGAGAAGGCAGCATACCCCCAAGTTTGTTTGGTGCAAAGTCTACTAGCATTGCTTTGCTTATGTTTCCATTCACTCCAAAGCCCTTGCACAAGGTGTAAAACCTTACCCACAGTCCTTTTGGATGTAAATGAAATGGAAGTCCAAGATCATTCATTCTGGGAACAGTTAGCTTTCACTGTCTCAGGACAAATGAAAACAAAGACCTTGAAAATTAAAAGTGGACTGTCATGCCTGAACAAAAGATGACTCAAATAACCTTGTCTTTCCTTCTATCACCAGACCGAGCAGGTTTGTAAGACATCAAAGGGCTTGGAGACGTCATATTTGCATTAGCTTATCAAAGAAAGAGCAGTCCCTGTTTATGTAACAAGCCACCTATGCTGCTACCCACACAGAGATGGTATATGGCTCTCAGCGGTTTCTGGCATGATGAGAATTCTCTTATCAATCCGTTGCACCTAAGGCAATCTTACAATGTGTTTCCCCCCCGCCCTGACCACAAAGATAAAGGAGCTTAGAAAGCCAGTAAGGCTAAGAACTAAGTTATTGCCATGTTCACTCATAAATACTGAGCTTTCTTAAGTAATATACCACCAATCACCTCACAATGCTCTGGGAAGTAATTTTCTCTGCACACTGGTCTCTCTTGTCTGACCTGTATTCCCTATGTGGCCCCATTAAATACACTGAGACTCCCTTGTGTCAATGTTAGTGCCATTTTAATAGCACGAGGCTTGCTGGAGAGACCAAGAACATTCACTGATTTGAACACCTTTATATCTGATCCTAGGATTGCCCATTTTAGGAATCCTTTGGGCTAGCACAATGGGGCTGAGAGGGTAAAAGTCTGAGACTGTGACGGTAACAGGCAGAGGGATAATAGTCTTCTGCGAGCTCGAAGAATTGGTCTTCTTCCCTCTAGATAAACTTTTCTGCAGGGGAAAGTGTTGCTAAAATATCAAGCCGAATTCCTGTCACTCCGCTACATCATTCAATGGAACATTTGCCCAAGTAACTTCCCTTGGGGAGGAGCACTGAAAAAACATATTTAACGCCTTGTGTTTATTTAAAATATTTATATCCCAACTTATCTCCTCAGACAGCTAACAAAGAAAGAACAGTTGCAGAGACATAAAAATAACAGAATTGTTCCATCAAAAAAGATTTAAAAAAAACCCCAACACACAAGCTAAAAACTAGTAATAATGCAGGCACTTATACCAAAAGGATTGACCCTCCATGAATGCTTTCTGAAATAAAATGATCAGACATGCCTTCCTAAATGCAATGATGACCATACTAGAAGAGACAGCATTCCCAGGGACACTGCTGCCATTTTACTTCTGGAATTCCCTCAGTTTACAAACTCCATGGGGACTTGCTTCTGCTTGGGACTGTGGTGTGTGGGAGGGGGGAGAGGTGAAGAGGTGCTCCCAAAAAAGCATGTGTGCTCTTGAGAATGGCAGGAGGGGGCAAGATGTGCCCCCCTCCCCTTGTGCCACAGTCCTGAGTAAGATCATGCCTCTGCAGCACGTGTAAAATGAGGGAATTCCATAGGTAATCTGGGAGTGTTCCTGAAGACACTGAACCATCTCATTTGGACCTGTGGGAAAACACCCCCCACATCCACTCTGATAGGTCATTCAGTTGGTAGGGATGAAGCTATGGCAGAAAAAAAAATTACCTAGTGTTATACAATAATAGGAGCATCTTAAGAATGCTGTTTGAAGAGTGAAGGTAGTGCATGGGAGCATACTGGGAGAAAGCACATTTCCCCTTATATCTCTACAAGGAAGAAGAGGAGGAGAAGGAGGAAGAAGAAGAAGAAGAAGAATTGGATTTATGCTCCAACCTTCACTACTCAAAGGAGACTCAAAGTGGCTTATATTCTCCTTCCCTTCCTCTCCCCACAACAGACACCCTGTGAGGTAGGTGGAGTAAGAGAGCTTTGAGAGAACTGTGGTGGGTCCAAGGTCACTCAGCAGCTGCATGTGGAGGAGAGGGGAATCAAACCCAGTTCTCCAGATTAGAGTCTGCCATTCTTAACCACTACACCAAACTGACTTTCTGGAAAAGGACTGTAGCCTTTTTTAACAAAAGATGTAAATTCAGAGACATTGGCAGTAGATTGTGAGGATATTAGTGTGCGCTTTCATAATAGCAATTAATGATTTTTAAGGCTTTAAAAAACCCAGTAGGAAAAAGTTGCTATACATTGCACTATTAGGAGGCAAGACAATGAAGCAAACTTCCAAACAGCCACAAAAGGGTCAATATACATCACTGAAAATTAGAGATGGGCATGAATCAACTGATGAACTAAAATTTCCCACAGATTTTGGGCAGTTTGTGATTCACAAAGCAATGTATTAATGTATAATGTATTAATCAATACAACATATAACAACAACGATAACAGCAGGAACTAACAAGTAACAAAATAAGAACTAATTAATGATTGCGGTTATGGTTACATATAATGGAGACCTTCATAATACTTTCGGGAAATGGTATTACCTGAGAACATATAATTGATAAAAACAAACTGTAGGAAAGGAAGCCATTTCAATTGGAAAGCTGAACATTTAGAGAGTTTGTGAAGAGCAGAAAGCAGAGTTTTAAATCCCTGCTTTCTGCATGAAAAACAGCTGAAGAACTGTTTGGTTTAAATAGCTGTTTCATTTAAATGGCTCAGCTATTTGGTTTAAATGGCTCCGATCCATTTAAACCTCTACTTTCGACGCTTCACAAAAAGCCGTGGGGAGCAGAAAACAGGTTTAAACTGTAAATGGCTCATAAACTTATACAAACTGGTTCAGTTTGTGAACCAGTGTATTGGTTCATGGTTCAGTTTGTGGTTCAGCCACAAAGCACAAAACAACTGCAAAACGTAGTTTGTGCCCATCCCTACTGAAAATCAGTTCTTTGTCTGTGACCTGTGAACAGGATGTAAGCTGAATTGGTGAGTGTTTGTGAAACCCTAGTTAGAAATCGTACAGTTTTTGGCACTGTGGTGAAAAAAGTTGCCAGTCCTGGCACAAAGGCTAAGGCTAATCACTGTTATTAGATGCAATAGTTAAACAGAACTTTCTTGTTCAAAGTCTTCTGATTATAAAATACAAACCTGTTAACTTCTATGCAAGTGTCAAAATTCCATTAATGAAAACAACTCCAAGGACTCTCCCACCCCACCCCAACCACCTGAAACAATGACATCAGAGGAACAAATTCTATTTTAGCACAGGTACCTACTGAGCCCATTTGGCACTGTTATTTGATCAAATAAATAGAATAATTTCTCTAAGCCTGGTTTACACATTTACCATCCCCCCTTTCCCCATGCACATAATCCCATGTGCTGCAAGTGAATTATCAACGTGTCATGATGGCATGCAGAGTCAAAACTAAGCCATATGGTGATGTTCTCCTGAATTCTGTTATCAGGTAAAAGGTCCCTGTCCCACCTCTCCCCCAAGTTCCAGTCCAGCAGTGAAACATTACAAAGTTCATTCCTTTTCCTTGGAATGGTTTCCAAGAAGGATTTGCAGTGTTAACAAAGCTGATATAGTGAGTCACAGCTCTCCTCTGGACCGCTATTTCATTTAAAAATTGGTGATGATTAAACTATTGTTTGCACTACTTAAAAATAGCAAACCAGGCCACTGTACAGGATCCCTGTGAAAAGTTTGTGCTGAGCAGATTAAAAGAAAAAGTAAGTGAAAATTAAGGGGAAGGGGAAAGTTGACACTATTTATTTACCCCATCAAGATCCGGGGAAATGTGAATTTTTAAACGCTAATAAGTAGGTGCTAGGAACACAGTTGCTCAGTCTTAAGCATGATAAATTTAGGTGTTGGGGATTGTGGCAATTAAAGCTGAAGTGGTGGAGGGATAAAATTGCTGAAATCCTCTTTCTTGCTACATGCCCTCCCAATGGGATTGATTGCTGAAGGAGAATCTAGCAGGTTCTTTCAAAGCCGCTTAATGAACATTTCTAGACTCTGAGATGAATAAAAATGGTATTCACTTTTCCTGACTAATGATGATTAAATATAATAGCGTTGGGGGCTTTTTTAATAAGTCTATTGATCCCAAGTCAGATAAATGTGAGTAAATAGCCTAATACAACAGAGTAGATTGCTAGTGATAAGGTGTACATTCCTGGTAGCTTCCCTTTGTTTCTTTCATTGAAACCCTAAAGAAAAATCTGAAGGTATTATTCTCTTTTCTAACAGGGATAGGTAGGTAGGTACATTGATATACAGACACAGACAGACAGACAGATATTATGTATGAACATATTTTTTACCTATTGCATTTCTTTATAATTTTCAAAAATTCCCTTTATTCTGTGCTCAATTATTCCACCATTCCAAGATTTCTAACAGTAATTCTCAAACTGGACCGTGCATGGTTTTCTGTGGCTTTGTTTAACCTCATCTGCATCTTTGTCGCTGTATATTAGTGAGGTGTGTGCACATTGACCAAATACTGCAAAAAAAAGGGGGGGAGCTAACTTGTTGGAAGCTTACATATGACCAAATCAAGATTCTGTTTATGCAATTATTTCTAGCTGGGGACATGTGCTTCTATGTACTGGTAAAACACCACACAGAAAGAATCCCTTGATACAGTGGCATCTGCCATGGCACAATCCTTGTACTATTTCCAGTGTTTTAGCAAGGCACGATCAGTAACAAACTGGAGCAAAAAATAATTCAAAGAATGGAAGGAACTTACAGTAAACTGCACATGAGTTGCTGTGGGGGGTTCCTGCTTCTGCCTCCTCCCTAGGGTTGCCAACCTGGAGATTTTAGGGATGGAGCCTGGGGAGGGTGGGGTCTTGAAGAGGGGAGAGACCTCAGTGGGGTAGAATGCCATAGAATCCACCTTCCAAAGCAGCCATTTTCTCCAGGGGAACTGATCTCTGTCATCAGGGGATCAGTTGTAATACTGGGAGATCTTCAGACATCGCTCGGAGGTTGGCAACCATGTACCATTCCTCTACTAGTTCTTCTAGTAAAGACTTGAGTATCTTTCTATGAAAAATGTCCTCACCCACCAAAAGGTATTTTCAGGTGCAGATCTGCATTGTTTTTGCCCCAGCTTTATCAACATGCTGAGGGCCAGCTGTGGTGAGTCAGGGGATGCTGATGCAGCAGTTGCTGAGACAAAGGAGTGGCCTAGGATTGCCAGTTTGGGATTGGGAAATACCTGGAGATTTTGGGGGTAGAGTCTGGGGAAGGCAGGGACTGTGGAGGGAAATCAGCAGGGCATAATGCCATTGAGTCCACCTTCCATCATGTCCCCCATGGAACTGAACTCTGTGGTCTGGGGAGGAGCTGTAATACTGAGAGATCTTCAGGCCCCAGCTGGAGGTTGGCAACCCTAACCATGGCCCCTGGACCTACAGCTGGACTGGCTTCCTTGTGGCTGCTGTGCCTTCCTTTGGTAGAGGGACAAGGCCCCCGGGTGCCACCTTCTCCTCACAAACAACAAAGAAAGAGATTGTGGACCCTGCAGTCATGATTTCACCTAGTGTTGTTACAGGGTGGCTAAGTTCTTTTTTTTCCAACATTCACCTTTCAAGATATGGCTATTGAGGAAGGCAATAACAAACTACCTCTTGAAAACCCTACAGGGTCACCTCAAACTTTTGCCAACAAACTCTGATCTCTCTCCATCTGGAGAAAAAAAACAACAGTGGTCCTAGGGCTGGATGGCTAGAGTGACCACTTTTGAACCAACTTTGCCAACCTCCAGGTGGGGCCCAGAGCTCTTCTGAAATGACCACAAATATCCAGACTACATAGATTAACTCCCTTCATGAAAATGGCAATTTTCACATACCTGCTAAATCTCCCTATTCCCCAAATTCACCCTTCCTAGGCATGTCCCCCAAATATCCAGGAATTTTCTAACCTGGCTGAAGCCATTCTTCCTAATGTCAAGTGCTGTTCTCCTCAGCATGGGGAGGGGATCTGGCAATGGCCATGATGGCAACAGGCATTTTACTGATGGGCAAATAGAAAACTACAGATATCTAATCTGGGAGAACTGGGTTTGATTCCCCACTCCTCCACTTGCACCTGCTGGGTGACCTTGGGTAAGCCATAGCTCTGTACCAGCTGTTCTCTCAAGGACAGTTGTCTCAGAGCTCTCTCAGCCCCACCTACTTCACAGGGTGTCTGCTGTGGAGAAGGGAAGGGAAAGGAGTTTGTAAGCCGTTCTGAGACTCCAAGTGAGTGAAGGGCAGGATATAAATCCAATCTTTTCTTCTCTTCTTCATCAGTCTTGATGTGATTGTGTGTATGGTTACATAAGAACATAAAAGAAGCCAATGCTGGGTCAGGCCAATGGCCCATCCAGTCCAGCACTCTGTCACACAGTGGCCAAAAATGCCAGATGTCATCAGGAGGTCCAGCAGTGGGGCCAGGACACTAGAAGCCTTCCCACTGTTGCCCCCCCAGCACCAAGTATTAAGCTACTTCCTTGTGTGGTATTTTACCAATGCATATTACTGCAAGTGTGCATTTTCTTTCTTCTGCAGTCCCAATTTGTTTTTGTACCTTGATAAAATACTGCAAAGAAGTTTGCTGTAATCCAGTTGTATCAAATTTTACATCAATATACTTTCTGTGCAGTGTTTTACATCATACCTTCCTCTGTATTGTTAAATCCCATGCCAAAAGAAGTCATTATGTTCACATCAATTTTTTTGCAGCGTTTTATCAAGACTTCAGTGCACACAGGTAATGGGGAGGGGGGAAGAGAATCCAATGAAGTGATGTAAATGAATGCTGCTACCGAATGTACATGCTCATATCCAGGGGTCATTTCGTAGAAAAAGAGATGCCGGAGCTTATTAGCATAACTCATTAGCATAACTTATTTGCATGTGCTACACCACCTGACATCACCGGAAGTATGTCAGAAGGCAAGGAAGAAAGAAGAGAGAGAGAGAGAGAGAGAGAGAAAGAAAAAGAAAGGAAGGAAGGAAGGAAGGAAGGAAGGAAGGAAGGAAGGAAGGAAGGAAGGAAAGCAAGAGAGGGGACAGCTACCAATCCAAGCCTCAGAAATACCGCTGTTCTGGAAGGATAGCTTCAGTGGTGGCTGAAGCCTTCAGAAGGCTGGTTGAAGGAACAAGGACCTTTCCAGGGGACAGGGTCATTTTGCTGCAGCCATGACACAAGCAGGCTTTCCCCTGCGCAGGCGGGGGGCTGGCACCAACTCCCAGAGCTGTGTTCCCTCGAGCTCCTGCTTGAAAGGACCCCTGCTCATATCTCCAGTATTAATTTTAGAAATTCCATTTGTTAAAAATGCAAGGGAAACTCTGGAGTGATAAAGGATCAGAAGGCTGAACATCCCTAAATGTCCATGACACTGAGCTTTTTTTTAAAAAAAAAATCAACCTTTACTAAACACCACAAGATAAAATATTAAACTTTACTTCCCATAAAATGAAAGAAAGGTGAGCTAACATTTCCCGTTCTCACCAAAGGAATTCTTCATTCTTCATTTTTTGTTTGTTTTTGCATTTTGAACTGACTCCACCCTTTGACACACCTCTGGAAATAGTAAGCAGGCCTGTGGCTCAAATTAGTCCCAAATTCCAGAGGGGGAAAAATGATAGTGTAAAGACGACCAAGAAAGAGTGAATATAGAGTGTACATAATATTCTAGGAGGGTTTTTTTTTACCTTCATTTCCCCCTAGTTAAATTTCAATTTATCTGGGAGTATGTCAAGATGACAGAATCTCATTTAAAAGCTAGAAACATAGCTGACAAAAAGTGCATTAAAAATTAGATTTTGAATTCAAAGAATGAAAGCTTTAAATCATGACAGGACTATCTCTGGGACAAGATTGATACCAGACGCTATTTAGTACATGTTATTAACAAACCATTCAAGCCTTGAAGAGACCTTGTCACTACATAACTTCTGTCTATGTAAATAAGATTGAAGCCTGGATTTATATTGCCAGCAATATCGAGCACCCCGTGCGTCAAAGACAGAGGACAGGAAAGCCACGCTCATGTTAAGGAAGTAATAGAGAAAGAACAGCATCTCTGACTTTCCCCTGACTTTGCTGATATACATAAATCAGACAATAGCACTGTTTAAAAAACACACCCTAGCTATGAAAATATTCACATCAGAACAAACATCTCCCAATATTTGTTTGCCAGAGACACAGGAGACAAGGCTGCGTCAATGAAGGCTGGATGATTACAAAATTTAAATCTATGGAAGCAGATAAAATTAAGTCGTTCCCCGAAAATATTCATCTTTTCAAATCCCTCCGGTCATCTGATTCCTTTTGTAATCTTCTCTTTCTCCTGCATTAACATTGCTTTTGCAAACCAGCCGTGCTTAAAAATTCAGGCCCTGTTCTGGAGGCAGGAAAGTGTTATCTGATTGCTGTTGGCAGGCTGCATCAGCAGCCAGGCACTCTGTTAAGTCTGCTTGGGCCTAATTCAGTGGTTCCCAAGATGGAGTCCACGGGCACCAGGGTGCCTGTGAATGTGTTCCCTGGCACCCATCTTTTTTTCTCCGAAGTAAAAAGCCAGTCCTGGTTTTCTTCATCTTCAGTGAAACTGAAGTCCTTTCAGAAGAGCTCAAAAGACTTCATATTTACAGGTGCAGGGGAGTCGTCATTCAGAAACAAAGGTCTCCATCATAGGAAGATACATGACAATATTTTGTCATTAGTAGGGTTTCCAGGTCTGACTTGGGAAATTCATAGAGACTTAGAGCGGGTGCATAGCTAGTGTTCACCATAGAGTTCACCCTCCCAAACTGCCATTTCCTCCAGGGGACCTGATCTCTGTAACCTGGAGATCAGTTGTAATTCCAGGCTCTACCTGGAGGTTGGCACCCATGGCAGCCATTCTAAGATTAGATGTACTTTCTGTGGCAGCCATTTTGTGGTGGCATCCACTCAATGTTCTTAGATTCTGAGAAAAGCCTACAGGCTCAGTAAAGTTGGGAGCCCCTTGACTACCACAGTAGACAATATTCAGCGGAATTTATGAGGTCGCCTATTCAGTGAGGTTCAGATGAGCATTGTGATATGTATGACGATATCTTGCCAGGTTCTGTGTCCAGGAAGTTTATTTCTTGTGTAGAGTAATTCATAGTTAGATTGATGGTTGGGGAAGATATTAAAAGGAGTTCAGAAAACGCTGTGCTAGATCCGCCATGAAAATGCTGGCATACTGTGGAGTCATGTGGATATAGAGTCATACCACTGGTCTATCTAGTTCAGTCCTATCTCCTCTGACTCACAATAGCAACCCATGGTCTCAGGTGGAGGCCTTTGATGTCATCTGCTACCTGTTCCTTTTAACATCCAATGACAGAGACTGATATTGGGAATAGGGCTGCCAAGTCCTTGGCCCCCTGTTGGGGGTCTTGTTCCCACTGCCACTTGGAGCAGTGCCAGGAGATTTTTTGTTTTTGTTTTCAATGCCGCCTGGTGTGCTTACTGACAGTTCTTACTGGAAGTGACAAAGGGTAGTTCTAGGAATCACTAGAAACCATAGAATTTCTAGTAAGACCTTCTGATAAGTTCGAGTGGATGCATTAAAACAAAGAAGATTTATCCTACAATTATGGGTGTGATCATACACACCCATTAGCCATGCAAGAGGAAAACTCACTGGTGGATCAAAGTGGTGTGATCACACCAGCACATCTGAGAGGTGTCCTGCAACCGTTGGCAAGCCGTTGCAAGCCGTTTTGATTCGCCGGAGAAGCAGAGTAAAAAAAACTAGTAGGGAAAATGCAGTAGCAAACAGTTTGCTGCAGGTCACAGCCAGACTTTCCCTGTGTGATCACTCCAGTGCAAACTTGTGGTGTCAGGGGTAGTCTGATCAGGTTATCCCAATGCCATGCCATTGTTTTTTTTTTCCCTCCCTTCTCAGTATGCGCATCATCACATACTGCCATTGGAAGCCCTGGGTGGAGAAGTGATTCATCGATCCCCCGTTTAAGTGAATTGGAAACCAACAGGGGAAAAAAAAACTCACCCATGGTTGCATCTGATCACACAGTGGCTAGTTGCGCCGGCAGCTTCACCGACCTGTGTGATCGCACAACTGTGGGTCAAATTGCTCCGGGCAAAATAGCCTTGCTCCCTCCACCCCGGATTATCTTGCTTGTGTGGCCTTGGCCAATGTGTCCACCAGCATTCTTGCAGTGCTTGGCAACCTTAGTATGTAACCTCTACCACTGTTTCGTGGTTCCCCATCCACTGCAGCTCCAGCTTCATATTTCAAGGGACATAGGTATAAGAGGCAAAGCATGGAACAGGGAAAGAATAGGTCTTATTCATCTAACCCTTCTACTTCCCATGCTTCCAGAGTCCCAAATAAAATTTATTTTTAAAAAAAACAAAGGAAAAAACCCACAGTAGCTCTCATCTATGTCTTTTGACAAATCCACTTCCACCCTTTTCATCTCAGGTGAGTGCTTGTCAACAGTCTCTATTTTCTGGAATACTTTAATGCTCTCCTTTAATATAATGCTTTATACAGAACTGTCAGTGTGGAATTACAATGCTGCTGGATTTCCACATATTACCAAGGTGTTGGGAACTGATGTGATGATTTGTTACACAAAACAGTGTCAAGGTAATGTGGGTTTCTTGTGCTGTTTGGCACATATCTACAAAGCACCTTAGAGGTTTGCATATTTGATATTAAGCACATCCGTTTTATATGATTACTTAATGAAAGCTCTACATTAATATGGGCTATTGTAGTCTAGAGAGCGACATGACACAGACATCTGTCAACTTTTGACAAATGCCAGCAGTTTTGCATTACACTACATTTTTTCTCACAAGCTTTCTTTTTTCTTGAGTGCATAATTACACTGCAGAGAAATATACATACAGGGTTGGATCCAACCAGTTTTTCTGCTGATTAACAAGAAGAGAGAAGCCTTCAAAAGGCTATGATGGTGATCATGGGACCCACTTGTATACAAGTCACATAGAATGAGGCTGTTGTAAGGAGGGGGATTTCATTTATAATCCTCCATTTTGACTTAAGACTCAAGATGGACTACAAAATTTAAAAATCCAGTGCTGAGCAAATGAAAGTATCAATAGACATAGTGCAGTTTCACTTGCAGAAGGTCTTGGGTAACACCTACTGCTTTCCTCACTATGCTGTTATTGATTGTGCACGATTGTTAAAATTGTTTGCATAAGAACGTGTGTAAATGGGAACACAGCTGAGGGTACAGTAAGTTTCACCTAGCTCAAGTGGTTACTGTGGCCTTTTCCTTGCCTTTCTGCTTGCACAAAAGCACTAGCACAAGCAGAATTTTTGTGCTGGCTCCAACATAATGCAATAGAAACAGCACAAGACATAACAGTCACAATGGAATAAGACTGGATTTTTAAAACTAGACAACAATGCAATAGAAATGGTATAAAGCATGTCCTATCGTAACCTGGCTTGAGTGAAAAAGCTGTTTGGATCCAGCCCTGAGAACAGAATCACACCAGATCAACATGTGTTGAACTGTTCATCTCTCTATTATGTTCTGTAGCAAAGGATAACAAAATTTTATCTCGTTTGTTGGAGGCAGAGAATTGCACAGAGAAATTTACCCTGAAACAATAATGTGTTATATAGCTAATATGACTACCATCAATTCTTGATTATTTTATTTATTTGCAAATTTTCTATCTTTCTTTTCCAGCCACATTAGGGTCACCAAAGTAGCTGACAGTTCAAAAGCGTATATGATAAAAAATATACCTTAAAAACCAAACAAAAAAGACATCATAAGACTTAAAACCAAGTGAAAATACACATATGGTACAGTAAAATACACACACATAAAATCAACAGTTGACCCATTGTGAAGGAATAAGGGATCACTGAGGAACATCAGATGAAACAAGAAAGTCATCACCTGGTGGTGAAAGATAGTCACAAGAGGGGACAGGCAGGCATCTCTGGGGAGAGAGCTCCAGAGTGTTGATATCATAACAGAGAGTGTTGTTTCCCAGGTTTCTACTTGCCTGATCTCAGAAAGTGAAAGCACCTGAAGCAGGGCCTTCGAAGATGACTACAATGTTTGGGTGGGTTCACAAGGGTATAGGTGGTCCTTCAGGTATGGTGGTCCCAACTCATATAGGGCTTGGAAGGTCAACACCAGCTCCATGTAGAGTACATTGCACCAATCTAACCTAGATGTCACCAGGTCATGAACCACAGTGGCCAGATCTTTTCTGCCCAGGAAGAGCCACAGCTGGTTAACCTACTGAAGCAATCAAAGGGCACTTCTGGCCACAGCTGGCACCTGTTTTTTTTTTAGCAGGAGGTTTGGGTTCAAGAATACCCCAAACTACTGGTCTGTTCCTTCCAGGGGATTTCAACTTCATCCAGAATGTGACACCTTAAGGTCAGAGCTTCTGCTCACAAGTAGCACTTCTATCTTGTCACGATTAAGCTTCAGTTTGTTAACTCACATCCACTCCTAAGCTGCCTCCAGGCACCAGTTCAGGGTTTTTATAGCCTCCCTGGGATCAGCCAGAAGTGTGAGATAGAGCTGTGTGGGACAAGATGGAACCTTGTGGGAACCCACCAGTCAAGGGGCTGAGAAGCAGTCCCCCAGTGCCACTTTCTGAAACCTATTCTCCAGATAGGACCAGGGAAAATGTTGCCAAGTGGTGCCTCCTAGTAGCTGTTTGAAAAGGCGGACCAGAAGGAAACCATGACTAATTGTATCAAAAGCCACTGAGAGGTCCAGGAGGATCAACACAATTACACTCCCTCTGTCTGTCTCCCACTGTCTCCCACTGAAGTGACAGTGCTTTTTTTTTTTCCCCAATCCAGGCCTGATATGAGACTGGAAAGGATCCAAACAATTCCCTTAATCCAGGAATGCTTGAAGTTGTCCAGCCAGATTAATATTCTGTTGTCCTATTGTTATTGGCTTATTATGTTGTTTATTAGCAAGTAAGCCACTCTCTGAATAACAATAATAGTAATAATAAATAAATAACAATGGGCCATGACACATGAGCGCATGGAGCTGCCTTATACTGCAACAGACCATCACTGGCAGTATTGTCTACTCAGATTAGCTATGGCTTTCCATGGTCTCTGGGCAAGGTCTTTCACATCACATAATACCTGATTCTTTCAACTGGAGATGCTAGGGATTGAACCTTGGATCTTTTGTGTATCAGAAAGATGCTATATAAATGAACCTCAACCTTCCCCCTCCAAATTACAGGATTTGATTGATTGATTGATTGATTAAATTTTTACCCTGCCCTCCCGGCCAGGGCTGGCTTAGGGTGGCTTACAAAAGCAGCATAAAATTACAGTAAAATTACAATAAAATGCATTAACAGTAATGTCAGTAATAAAACAATTATAACTATTCATACTAAAACATATTAAAGTGCTAGTATCAATATCAATGGCTCACAGAGGGGGGTTTCCGGTCGGAGGAATGGAGGTCTGACATGCTTTGCAAGTGCGCAAGGCGGACAGCGGCTCTTATTGACAGCTCGGGTGGATCAATCCACCTGACGCAACCTCACACAGGTAGTGTGAGGACTAGCAAGCAATATAATCCAGGTCTGAGCAAGCTCGGTGAAGGAAAAGTCTCGGAGGAGACTTTTACAACACCTTGAGCACTGCAGCCGAAGAAGATTCCTGCAAGTATCTCTAAGGAGCCGAGCTGAGCTGATTAAATCAGCATAAAATCTCCAATTCCCCTGATTCCTTAACAAAGAAGACAAAGTTTAAACATTGGGACCACATCTGAAGCGAAGTAACAACATAAGGTAACGGAAAAAAAGTTTTTGCCTTACTATTACCGTGTTTTGAAAGACGAAAAGCAGATCTGGTGAAGCAATAGACTGTTGCAGATTGGAAGAGTGCAGTTTTGAAACGTTAAACAGCTGAATTTGAACTTAAAAAGCCAAAAAAACAAGTTGTTTAACATTCCTGCGGTTAAGAAGAGTCGGGAGGGGGAGCCAAGCATCGCAAGACAAAGAGGGGAGGAGGGAACCAAGCATCGCGAGATCAAGCTGTGAGGACTGAGACAGGAAGTGACGGCTTGAGGAGCAGACAAGAAGGGAAACGGAGAAGAACCGGAAGAGAGCAAAGGGGACTGTAAAAACTGCCGGACCAAAAGGATTACAACAGGAAGTGACGTGCGGAGAGCAGACAAGTAAGCAAGAGGAAGGGACAAAAGGAAACTACGGCAAGCCAGAAGCAAGGTAAAAAGACTATAACCTTTGACACAAACCATAGAGAAGTTGCGCCCGCCATTTTGGATTTATAAAATTTTTAAACAGTAATATCTCATAAACTATATAACTTAGAAGGTTGAAACCAACGAAATTTGACTTGGCAAGACTAGCTTGTGTGATCACATTAACTGGTGTTTGATTGGGAAAATAAAATAAAATCGATCTTTTTTAAAGAGACAAGACGGACCGCGGAATAAGATCGAGAGCAGCTACATGGTCCTCTCCTACAATGGCAGCAAAAAAAGAAAAAGAACTACTAGCTGTTATGGAAGCAATGGAAGAAAAATGTTAGACGCTATAGGAGAGGTAAATGTTAAAATGAATGGCATAACTGCACAAGCAGACAAAAACTTTATAGACTTAAAAGCAGAATTTCAAAAATTAACCACAAGAACACAAGACATTGAAACTAAAGTAAAAGAACTGGAAGAAAGTACTCAAAAGACAATGAGAGACAATGACAGGATGGAAAAGATGATGCATTATAAAGACATGCAAAACCATTTGAGATTCAGAGGGATTGAGGAAAAAATGAGTGAAGACATTTTTATAAGAATGCAAGAAGCATTAGCAGATTTTCTACAAGAACAGGAAGAGGTTGTTAAAGAACACATGGATCTTGTTTATAGAGTCAATTCTACATACGCAAGAGACAAAAATATACCAAGAGATGTGGTTGTCCAATTTACAATGAAAAGGACAAAAGAACAAATCTACAAGAAGTGTTTTACTGATCCTTTTTTTTATATATTAATTTTTTATTGATTTTTCTCTATAACTACAACTATAATGCTACAATCTAAGCTACATATACCTTATACAGAGAGTACTTTATCATTTGCTTAATACTACCTTGTTACATAATATAATTATGAAGCATTTAGAACCTTGGATAAATTTCAATTACTTGTTACTGCTACTATAGAAGTTATCAAAACTATTTGGCAGGCACGCCCACCTAGAGAAATATGGTTAATTAAACCATTTATAATACATAAGTGCAATGCTTAATAAAACAGTTTAATCACTATTTCTTCTTTCGTCCTCTTCTTGTCTTAACAGTCTCAACTATTTTTGGAGCTGCAGCTCCCTTTTCCGAGTCAGACACTTCTTCTTCACTCTTTGAGCTATCAAATCCATACATGCTTTCTTGCGAGGCCAGTGAACCATCTGAGTCTCTCCCAGTTTTCTGCTCTTTGCTTTTTTCCAGAAATTTTTTCGCTTGTTGAACAGAGTCAATCTTATACCTCTTATCTTTGATGCTGAAGCGTAGTCCTTCTGGAGTATTCCAACGATAGATGATAGACTCAAACTGGAGCCAAGATGTCAATTTTCCATAGGCTTTCCTTCTTTTCCTTATTTCAAATGGGATATCCTTCATCACTTTTACTTCTTCTCCCAGGATCTTCAGAGCTGCTTTGTTTGTGGTCCTAAGCACCACGTCTCTTGTAGATTTTTTGGAGAACCTTATCATAATTTCACCAGGCAGGCTTTTCTTTTTAGTGTAATCTGGATAGGTTCTGTAAACCATATCCATATCGCTTTTTATATCCGCTGCTTTCATGCCTGTCACTGGTTCAAGTGCTTCACTTAGCAAATTTTTAAGGTCTTCTCCTGTGTTTTCTGGCACATTCTGAAGTTTTTGGAAAAAATTCGATCTATCCATTTGTAATTTCAAAAGCTGATCGTGGTGGAAGGCCTTTTCCTTCTCTGCCTTTTGTAGTCTTGCGTCTTGGTTTTTTACTGAAGTTTTTACTTCCAGAAGTTCTCGCTGCAGCTTCTCTGTGGATTTATTCGACTCTTTTAGTTCTAGCTGCATTTTGTCCATTTTAACATTGAGAGCTGTCATTTGGTCCACTAGAGGTCGCAATAACGAGGAGAACACCGCACTCATCTCCGTGGTATCAACCTTTGAACTCGGAGCTGTACTTCCTAGTTTGGGGGAAGGTTTCGGTTTCCCCGTCATTGTTGAGACTTCGCTCTTTGTTTATAGATAGATAAGATGAACGAAAGGAGCAAATTTTCAAACAGCGCTTATGTCCTTCTAAAGTTTATATCTCCAAGTGAGCGATGCTGCCATCTAGCAAGGCGGATGGGCTTTTATTCCTGCAGTAATGCCACGTAAAGAGTCTTGTAAGTACGCTAGTCTCGGAGAGGGGGGGGTTTCACTCCTCCCGCCATCTTCCCGCTGTGTTCTGCTTTTCTTACTTCAGCCTCACGTTTTCTCCATGTGTAACTGTCAGTTCCAGCCTCATTGCTTCACACTCTCTGCTGCTTCTCGGATTTGCGCTTTCAGCCATACGGCTCCCACGGCGGGGGAACCTATGGGGGTGATGAAAAGGGATCTCTATCCCTTGGTTGCCACCGTAGGGAGAGATCCCCTTCGGGCCACCCCAGGCAGAGCCCCCTCACTGGGGTCTCTGGGGGCTCGGCACCAGTCCAGAGCCCCTTCTTCCCGCCGGGTATGGATCACGCTCCCTGCAGATGCAGAGGAGCACGTCCGCCATGCTCGCAAGTCTTGCCGGAAGTCCGTGTTTTACTGATCCTTTTGAAATAGATGGAAAGAAAATTATAGTAATGAAAGAACTGCCTAGAGCAATACTGCAAGTAAGGAAAAAATTCAAGCGTCTGACGGATAAATTGAAGGAGAAAAAAATTAGATTCCGTTGGGAAATACCTCAAGGATTAAGCTTTTACTATGGCAACACCAGAGTAGTGATTAAAAGCACAGGAGAAATGTATGCATTTCTAGGAGAGAATAAAGATGACCTTGGTGATATTTAACAATATATCAAGATGGATTACAAAGTACTTACATGGAATGTAAATGGACTTAATTCACCCCAAAAACGTAGAATGGTAGGGCATTGGCTGGAGAAACAAAAATGTAGTGTAATTTGCATACAAGAAGCTCATCTTAAAAAACAAGACCACAAATATTTAATAAGGAAAAAATTGGGAGAAGAATTTTATTCCTTAGCAAGTAATAAAAAGAATGGTGTTGTAACATATGTCAAAAAAGATTTGGAACCTAAAGTAATATTTAAAGACAAAGAAGGAAGATATTTAGCTATTGAAATCTCACTACAAGGACAGAAAACTTTGATTGTGAATATTTACGCCCCAAATGGAGCCAAAGAATTTTTTTTTAAAGAATTACAAGTAGAAATGGATAACGTAAATTATGATCAAATCATGATGTTGGGGGACTTTAATGGAACTGTGAATAACAAATTAGACAGGCGCTCTAAGAGAAAGGATGAGGCATTAGGGAAGCTTCCAAAAAACTTTTTTGAACTGATAAAACAAGAGAAGCTGGAAGATATTTGGAGGAAAGCTAACCCACAAGGAAAAGATTTTACCTTTTATTCTAATAGACATGACTCGCATTCAAGAATTGACATGATTTGGATGACTACAAATTTAACGTTTAAGACAAGAAAAGTGGAAATTCTACCCAGAATAATTTCAGATCATAATCTGTGTTTATGGACTGCTGGCCAGGTAAAAAAACAAAAGAGATGGAGAATAAATGAGGACTTATTAGACAACCAAGAAATAGTTAAAAAATTACAGGAAGAAACAGACCTATACTTCCAAGCAAATATACAGAAAGAAGTAAAAATTCAAACCGTATGGGATGCATATAAAGCAGTGATGAGACGACTATTGATATCATTAAATGCAAAAGATAATAAAAAGAAAAGAGAACAATATGAAAATATCGTACAAGCCATTAAAACAAAAGAAGAAGAATTGAAGAGCAGACCAGGGGAAAAGAAACTGCAAAAGGAAATCTGGATGTTACAAGACCAAGCAAAAGCTATTTTGAACCAAGAGACGTACTGGAACCTAAAAAAACTCCAACAAAAGGCATTTGAAGGTGCAAATAAACCTGGAAAATATTTAGCATGGCAATTAAAGAAAAAACGTGAAAACAAATTTATCACTAAAGTGATAAGAGATAACATTGAGATAATAGACAACAAAGGAATAAAGAGAGAATTTTTTAAATATTATGCAAAACTGTTTAAGAAGGAAAACAAAGACAGAAGAAAGATCAAAGAATACCTGCAAACATTAAAGTTACCAAAACCAACAGAGGAAATTAAAGAACTATTTAACAATCCAGTATCATTACAAGAGATTAAAAATGCAATAAATGACTCAAAATTAGGAAAAGCACCTGGACCAGATGGATTTACAGCGAAGTTTTATAAAACGCTACAGGAGTCGATCTCACCAGTGTTACTGCTATTAATGAATGATATAGGAGTTACTGGTGAGGTCCCAGAAACCTGGAAAGACGCAACCATCTCACTTATCCCGAAAGAAAATCAAGACTTAACTAATGTTAAGAACTACAGACCGATTTCTCTACTAAATAATGATTATAAGATCTTTGCTAAGATTATAGCTGACAGACTAAAAGAACACCTTAAAGAAACTATACAAACAGAACAAGCAGGGTTCTTACCCAATCGCCAAATAAGGGACAATCTAAGAGTAGTAGTGGATGCTATAGAATACTACGATAAGCATCCTGAAAAGGAAGTGGGTTTTTTCTTTTTAGATGCGGAAAAAGCGTTTGATAATTTAAATTGGGATTTTATGTTTGAGGTTTTAGAACATCTTGATATAGGTGAATATATGCTTAACCTCATTAAGTCAATTTATAAAGAACAGAAATCCTCTTTAATAATTAATACTGAAAAGACAGACGATTTTAAAGCCAAAAAAGGAACACGACAAGGATGCCCACTTTCACCGTTGCTATTTATTTGGATTCTAGAAGTTCTTCTAATAAATGTGAAGGAAGATAAAGAAATTAAAGGCTTAACAACCAAAGGTTTTTCTTTCAAATATAGGGCCTTTGCAGATGATGTGATGTTTATAGTGGAAGACCCTATGACTACACTACCATATTTGTTACAGACAGTAAAAGAGTTTGGTGACTTGGCTGGATTTTATGTAAATAAGAATAAATCGAAAGTGATGTGTAAAAATATGTCAAATAACAAACAAACTGAGTTACAAAATCTTATAGAATGTGAGGTGGTGAAAAAGACAAAATATCTAGGTGTGGACCTAACAACGAAAAATATTGATCTTTATAAAAATAACTATGAGAAATTATGGCTGCAAATTATGCAAGATATTAAAAAGTGGAATGTATTAAATTTGTCATTGTTGGGTAGAATTGCGGTGGTTAAGATGAATGTATTACCACGATTAATGTTTTTGTTTCAAACTATTCCAATTGTGAAAGATGTAAAAATATTCAAATGCTGGCAGAAGGAATTGTCTAAGTTTGTATGGGGAGGGAAAAAACCAAGAATCAAGATGAAAATAATGTGTGATGCTAAAGATAGAGGTGGGTTCCAATTACCAAACTTAAGGCTGTATCATGATGCAATATGTCTGACTTGGGTAGGGACATGGACTATGTTACAAGATAGAAAGTTATTGTCCCTGGAAGGCCATGACTGTAGGTTTGGGTGGCATGCATATTTGTATTATGGTAAAGTAAAAATGGACAATATGTTTAAACATCATTATTTGAGAAGAACGTTAATGGATACATGGACAAGATATAAAAACATTTTTCCAGAAGATATACCTATGTGGATTGTACCCGCAGAAGTTTTAAATCCAGTATCATGTCACAAAGGACAAGATTGGTTGAAGTACAGAGACATATTAACAAGACATGGTAAAGACTTTATATTGAAGGAGCAGCATCAGATGGACTTTGATTATGGTTGGTTAAGATATAGACAAATATATGACATGTATAGAAGTGATAAAAAATCCGGTTTTAGAGAAAAAAATAATGAAATAGAACAAGTTTGGGAGGAAGGTGGGGGAAAAATGATCTCTAAAATGTATAAAATTTTGTTAAAATGGTTTAACGCTGATGAAATGGTAAAGGAACAAATGGTAAAATGGGCGATAAACTTTAACAAAGATATCAAAATGGAATCTTGGGAATTTTTATGGAAAAATGCCATGAATATATCTGCATGTTATAACTTAAAAGAAAATTGTTTTAAAATGATGTACAGATGGTATATGACACCAAAAAAAATTGCAAATATTAACCAGAATATGTCTAACAAATGTTGGAAATGTAAAAAGAAAGAACGTTCTTTTTATCATATGTGGTGGACTTATGATAAAGCAAAGACTTATTGGTCTATAATACATGCAGAAATGGAAAATTTTTTGAAATGTACATTTAAGAAGTTGCCTGAAATGTTATTGCTTGGACTTAAACTAGAAGAGATAAATGTAAAGAAAAGGACAATAATATGGTATATGATAACTACAGCAAGAATGGTGTATGCACAAAATTGGAAAAATGAAAAAATACCAGATGTGTGGGAATGGTTGAAAAAATTGTTATATATGGCTGAAATGGATAAATGGACTAGAAAGTTGAATGACCTGTACTCAGAGACCTTTTTAGAAGATTGGAAAGATTTGAAAGAATATGTTGAAAAATACTGGGGCATGAAAAATTGCATCTATACATGGTTATAATAACATAAAGCAATAGAAATTAGAGTATATGAATGTATTAAGGATAATTAGATAATGAAGTTGTTTCTATTTTAGAATTATATAAGAATATAGAAAGTAAGAATTAGTATACAAGTATTTTTAAAATATATGACCGTTACCAGAAATGTAAACATAGATATAAGTATTACTATTTTGGATAAAGTGGAAAATGTGTTATGCTTCAGATGTGTTGGGAAACCGCCAATACAAGATAAAAACAAGATTATACAAATAGAGCAAAATGTTATATAATATGGAAAAAAGGATTTGTATAAGATAAATGTATTAATTTTAATGTGTTGAAAAATAAAAAAAAAATTACAAAAAAAAATAATATCAATGGCTCACAGCGATTATTATTACACAAGCTCTTTATTTACAATCAGCTCTTGCTCTTTTAGATCAACTTAGGTGGCTATCTCAGGCTGTAAGTTGGATCCCAGGAAGACAGGGCTCTCCCACCTTGAGCCATCAGTTGTTAATTGTTAGTGGTTAGTGGTGATGGCAGCTCCAAAAGCCTGGTGGAAGAGCTCCATTTTACAGGCCCTGCAGAACTGCAAAAGGTCCTGCAGGAGCCTAGGCAGAGAACAGACTGGCAGAATGAAGGGCAAGGGAAGCGGGGTAAAAAGACCTGGGCAAAGTTGCTGCGGGGCTTTCCGGTCACACTGCATAGACTGATGCGGGACCATACCAGGGAGGAGGCAGAATGGAGCATTTGCTCTGCGGAGTGGCCCCTGATGGCGGTGCCACAGTTGCATGCAACTTTGGTCCATTTCACCGACCTGTGCGTAGGCACATGGGTGCATAGACACAGCAGCAATTGGGGCAGGATCCCATGGCTGGGAGCTTTAACTCTGCGAGCTGGAAGCATCCCTGGGAGCACACAGTCCACATGGGCGGTTATGCGCATCCCTGCCAGATCAGTGTGCTTACATTACCAGCACTGCTTGATTGCGGCTTATTTGCATCCACACTTCCAGGAAGCGGGATCAACGTGCACCCAGATGGCTTGTCACCAGTTTCACCAGGTACGTTTTTAAAGCGGGATGAAAACATTCAGGACGGGGTGAGTATAGCACGGCAACGCCAGACAGCTGTGGCTGTGTGAACTGGCTCTCCTAATCTGCTTGTCAAACGTGCCTATATTGGGCCAAACTGCTAGTCTGAACTCGGCCCTACTAGTCTCTTCAAGGAGCCAATGGTCTTTGAAGATCTCTTTAAAAAAAAAAAATCAGATCATCATCTTCACTCATCCAACTTAAAAAAACAACAACCCTGCATTATCCTTCATAATTCTGGAATGTTGCTTTTGGCTGTATTTGCATGGCAGGCACACAGTCTAGCCTACCTCTAAGTCAGTGACAAACTTCTATGGCTATTAAGACTTTCAGGCCTGTGATTACAGATAGCTTTTCCTGTCTTCGAATATGCTTCACGTGAAGTCATAATGACCTGTCCACTCAAATTGTTGTTGCAACTCTGAAATTTAAAGCATGACTTTTAAATCTGGTGAGCTACAGCCTTTACTTAGCCATGATTCATGCAAAAAGCAGGAAGCAATGCAATGAAAATATATAAACCATGGCTTGCTCCATTCAGTAACTGTTATTAAACGGAGATTTACAGCCAAGCCCCCATCACACTGAAACCGGCTGTGCTTTTCAGCTAACAAACACTGTGGCCATTAAGTGATATATTCCCCCACATATTGAATCATTGCTCTCCCATGCTGCTAGCATATATTCAAACTGGCAAAAGATAAATTCACATCTGACAGGAGAACAAGCAAATTCCCAACCCTCTGAAACGCATGCTTGATCTTTAAATGCTATGGCAACTGTATTTACGGCTGCACTTTGGAGGGTGGGGGCTTGCATGGTGCTTTATGGTTTAATTTGTCTACTGAGGCAAAGAGCAAGGGGGAATTTCTTGACCCTCTTCCAGGCAAAGTGACATCCAAATGCTGGAAAAAGCCTGTGTTGAATAGTGGTTAGACCACTGGACTAGGATCTAGGAGGAAAAGGTAAAAGTTTCCCTTGCTCGAAAGCCAGTTGAATCTGACTCTAGGGGGCGGTGCTCATCTCCATTTCCAAGCTGAAGAGCCAGTGCTGTCCAAAGACTTCTCAAGGTAATGTGGCCGGCATGACTGTATGCCGAGGTGCACGGAACACCTTCCCACCTTCCTACTTGCAATTTCTTGCTTTCGAACTGCTAGGTTGGCAGGAGCTGCAGCCAGTGATGGGAGCTCACTCTGTCACATGGCACTAGGACCCTGGTTCCAATCCCCACCCTGCCGTGGAAGAGCACTGGGTGACCTAGAGCCGAGTCACTGTGCCTCAGCCTAACCTGCATCACAGGACTGTTGATGTGAGAATAAAATGGAGGAGAGGAGGATGCTGTTGTAACCTATTTTGGGTCCTCTTTGGCAAGCAAAGCAGGGTATAAATACATAATCGATACAGCTAAAAATAAACACAAAAGCTAGCAAAGAGCCCTTGCTATATGATATAAGAGAATTAAGTTGGAGAGAATAAACAAAACCAAGCAAAAACCACTGGAGAAATTACTGAAGGAATGTAGCACACCCAAACAGGTGAGAATGATCAAATAAATATTATAACTTCAATAAAAAATAGAGTTTTTAATGAACTGCAAAAGGATGAGGGAATTGCTTGGCCTGATGGATTTCAGTTCACTGAATGAGTTCTTTAATAACCATCTGTAGTGTGATAGTTAAATGTCTCTGGTTGCTATGAATCACCTTCAAGGAAAACAGAACAAAAAAGAATAAAATCCCCTAAATACCTATAAATATTAGCAGAACTAGAGTTATCATCAACAGTTTGCTACAAACAATAATACCCAAAAAGTGTTTTGAAAAGGGAAGCAGACCAGTGGAATTTCTCAGGTGAGGTCCTCCTATAATTAAATGGGCCCCGACCTTGTCTAAAATAGTAAATAAACCATATTTGAAGCTCATGTGAAGTATTAAGGGATTTCCAGAAAGTCTAATGGAAAATCTAATGAAATATCTCAGGAAGATTTTTTTTGTTTTGTTCAGTCCAAACCATGGGTGTCAACTACGGGGGGGCTTGAGGGCTCGAGCCTCCCCTGAAATTTCCCGGGGGGGGCTCAGCCACCCCCGGCAAAATGGAGCACCTGCCGGTGGCCAGTCAGCCGGCCGTCACCGCCTCTCCTACCCCCCCACCCCCAGCCTGCCCTCCTGCCTCCCTGGGGCGGGGGGGGAAGAGAGGCGGCGCTCATCTGCGCCACCCCCGCATGCCCCGAGCACGAGGCGGAGTGGGACCCAGGGCCCCGCAAGGGCAACACGCCGGCCCCCGGCCGCAGGCAGCAGCAGCAGCAATCCTACGCCGCCCCCGCCGCCCGAGGTGAGCGGGGAGAGGGAGGGAGGGGGGCGGGGAGCGCGGTGGGCGGGTGGGCACGGCCCGGGGGAGGGAAGCGGCAGCTCCCAAGTGCCGCCCGGCAAACTTTTAATGGCTTCGGCAGGGGCAGGCACTGGAGGTGCATCTGGGCGCTTGCATATGGGGGAAGGGAATAGGAGGGAGTGGGCAGGGAGCAAAAGCCTGCACCGGGCCGGAGGAGCACGGGTCTGTCCCCCTGGGGTGGGGGGGGGAGAGCGGCGGGGACATGGTCCCGTGCGCGCACACGTGCTTCGCGCGCGCGCACGAGAGAGCCCCCGCCCCCCCGGGGATTTACAAAGTCTATGCCCCTGGTCCAAACTAGCAGTATTTTTCACTCTGGTTAATAACTACTAAACAATAGTTGAACTAATCATACAGGGGAGTACTAAGTGATTAAAAAATCCCCGGCTCAAATCTTTCCCCTCCCTACATTCTATATACCAGGGGTCCCAAACCTTTTTGAGCCTTCTGGGTACCTTTGGAATTCTGACAGTGTGTGGTGGACACAGCCACAAAATGGCTGCTGCAATGACATCTTTCCTTCTGTCATATAGTGAAGATCCATGTGCTGTGGTGGCAGCTGCCACCAAGGCAATATTTTTTAAAGATCTGCACAGACAATCAAGTTTCCAGCAGCAAACAGAAGGCTTGCTGGGCAGAAGCTCCACCTGACCATGCCCACTTTCTGAAAACACTTGTCAGGCACCAAGCAAGATGTTGGCAGGCAGCTTGGTCCCATGACCCCTTAACTGACTCTCATCTGCTCTCAGCATTCTGAGAGCAATGAGCATGCTCAGTCTTCATTGGGCTTCCCCCCCTTTTTTGAGGTCGGGTAGGGTTCCTTTTATTTTGGCTAATATGCAAAGTTATCTTTCCCTATATACTCTGGGGAGTCCCTAATGTCTGTAAAAGCTTCTAGCTGTAGATGGTCTCTGCTTTTCTGCCTTTCACAACTGGCACAAACTACCCTCTTTTTGATACAAGCCTGGTACAAGTTAGAGATGTACACATTCACTAAACTGAAGGGAGACCAGGTGTCAGTATAGTGGCCCTGCCCCCTGGCTCCACAAATCACCTGGTCATCTGTGACTAGGATTGCCAAATCCTACCTGGCAGCCAGCAGGGGGCTTCTGGGTCCTTTTCCAAGATCTTCTGCAGAACTGACATCATCATGTGGAATGAGCTCCTGGAGGAGATCAGGGCCCTGCAGGACCTTCTGCAGTTCCACAGGGCTTGCAAGACAAAGCTCTTCCACCAGGTCTTCAACTAGGAGCCACCCCATGATTATCACCAATGAGCCTGGGCCTCAGTGTTAACATCTGGCTCAGGATCCTGAGTGCCTTGGGATGACATCGAGCTGGATTGCAGCACCTATAGATACTTCAGTACGCCATCATGATAGCACCTCTGTTTTTAGGATTTTAGGAATCATTGTATTTACTGTTTTATAATATTTGTTTTTACCGGCAACGGATGCCAATTTTGTCAGCCGCCCTGAGCCCACTTGTGGGGAGGGCGGGGTATAAGTGGAAGTAAGTAAATGAATAAATAAATAAATAAATCATGTTGCTGATGTGGGGGGGATGCTTTTGTGAGGGCAAAATGCCTTCAAAACCATAGAGTTTGCACAAAAACTAGAGTGTCACCCATAATGCTGGTGATGCAATGTCACTTCTTGGTGATGTCTTCACACTGGGAACGTCACACAGTGACATCCCTGTTTTGGGGTGGGGTTTCCCTCACTGGTGGATCACACACACACACACACACACACACACACACACCAAAAAAAAACTCTTAGCAACTAAATGATGCACCACAAACGGACATAAAATGTTTCCCATTAGACTTCATGCATCTTTGATTCACACATGTGGATGGATGTCACAGGACGGAGCACAGCACTCCAAATGTCTTGGAAGAGAAAAAGAACCATACAGTTAGCCCTGGGTGACCCTTCCCCTTGGCTTGCTTTGGGATTTGTCTTAGATAAGCCCAGCTATTTGCCAATTAAACCAGTCAATAAATTGGCAAATACCTAGTTTTAATACATTTGCAAATATATCAGCTAATCAGTTTTGTGAGTCCAGATTGCTTTTTTGCATTGTTTCATCTGTGAACACATGTTCATCCCATAACACAAAAAGGGGGTAAAGATGTACATAGATCAAAGCAACTGAAAGTTACTGCAAACTTCAGCTGTACAATGCATTTTCATGTATGGGTCCCACTTCAGAACCAAATCCAGGTAATACCAAACTCCAACATCTGGAGGGACATTCGTTTCATAAACAGAATTTCATAAGCAGCTCCTGGGGAATCCTCAGCTTCAAACAGCACAGTGTAAGATGAGTAACGTGTTCCCTGTTTTTTTCCCATAATTACTTAATTAATGGAGAGAGAGAGAGATACACACATATATACCCACACAGACACACACATATACATACACACACACACACACACACATATATATATGTGTGTGTGTGTGTGTGTGTGTATGTGTATATATATATATATATATATATATATATATATATACACACACACACACACATACTTATATCCTTAGCCGCAAGGCAGTTAACAATGTAATAACCAGGTTGTGAGAACACAAAATATACCAGTCTAGTTAAGAGACACAGACTAAAATGCACTAATTACAAAGTACTCAAAATTCTAAATAGAAACATAGAGAGAATTGAAAGCATACATTGTTAGAATGGACACAGACCAATCTGCAAGAATCTGGAAAATCTGCAGAAACAGATTCCACTCTGGAATGGCCTAGCTGAGTAGCTTTGGAGGTTGCCTTCACTTACTATATTCAGAAAGGCATGTATGATAGTTTTATTCAAGAGAGTATTTGGTGGAGAGTGAAGTAATCCATGGGATGTTACACTGCAAGAAGAATCATATCTATGTCTGGAAACTTTTCTTTAGACTCCAAAAATTGTGAGCGCAACCACAGAAGTGGAAGCTGTCATGATAGTTGGGGAACTTCCATGTAGAGGGGAGTTCCTGATCTGTTAGTATCTCACTCTTATATTTGAATGAATAACACTTGGGATCCAAGGGGAGAGGCCATACTCAGTGGTTAAACCCTCTGTTTGGCATGCAGAAGATCCCCGGTTCAGTTCCTGGTGTCTCCAGTTAAAAGGATGATGACAGCTGATGAGAAAGACCTCTGCCTGTGACCTTGGAGAGGCACTGCCCATCTGAGTAGACAGGCAGTACTGACCTTGTTGGGCCAATGGGCTGATTCTGTATAAGGCAGCTACATGTGTTCATGTGTTCAAGTACAAGGAGTCCGCATAAGCTAATTATATGATTAACACAGCAGATTCCAAGACTTTTGTCTCCTCTAAATTGTTGTCCATCAAGAGGAAGAATCTAGTTAATCCCCACCACCACCCTTTCTTTTAACAAGGACAGATAGGCTCATGAGTGGCAGAGGCTCATACGTGCAGAAGGTATTAAATTGCTGGCGCTAATGCATTTGGAAGTCTTCTGAACTGATTTGCTGTATTAGGACTGCCATTCAGCATCTTAATGAACAATTTCACACTCTTTCTCTCTCTCTCTTTTTTTTTAATCACTCTGTCAGATTGGGAAGCTTTCACAATTGGCTTGAACTGCTAATGCAGTAATAGCTTACAAACAAATTGCTCCTTCTGCTCTCTTGGCCTTTCTCCCCAGGTCCCTTTGCATCTCACCACTGTGGCATTAATGTTTTGTTTTTGTTTTTTTTAAAAATCACAAAATATATTGCTAATAAACATAAGAGTTGCAGCTGTAAACACCTGTTCCATGGACCTGGATCCCCCCACCTTTCTTTCGCTCCACCCATTCATTGTATTAAATTAGAATAGTCCTTTCCTTTAGATCCAAAGGATCAATGAGTAATTGCAGTGCAATTTACGCACTTTTGAAAACCATATCATTATTTGTGCGGCTCCATAATCCAATTCCCCCATGGAATATCCCATTACTGTAAGACACCCATGGAGTGCGATGCCGCCTTAGAATCTTGATGATGTGCAGATGTTCTGAACAGTTCTCCTCATTACAGAAAAGTCATAGCAACTGGCAAGTCATAGCAATAAAAGACTGTTCTTAATTTCAGGGAACTAAGCCAATAAACCAATCCCTTTTTTTTTTTTAAAAAAAAAGGTTTTTTTATAACAGACAAACAAAAAACAAACAAACATAAATACAAACAAATTTGGGGGGGTTCCATTTACTCCATTATTTAGTCTAATATGTTACCTCATACATTGTCTATTTGTAGATTGCATTTTATCTACTAGATATTTTTATGTAAGTGTTTTGCATTATAGTTAAAAATACAGTTAGTATTTTCTTTTGAATCCAGTTGTATGTCCCTATGGTTTATTTATTGTAGTCTTCGAACCATTTGTAAAATCTTGACCATATATTTTCAAAGCTTCCTTCTTCTTGTCCTCTCAAAATTAAAGTTAATTTATCCATCTCTGCAGTTTCAAATAATTTATTTATAATTTCTTCTTTTGAGGGCACTTCATTTTTTTCTCCGATGTTTGGCATATAGTATTCTTGCAGTCACTGCATGTATAATAAGGTAAAAGTCCTGTTTTCTACAGTTTTCTGGCACTATATAATAAACCAAACCTAGCAGTAGAAAAGAGCAAAAGCTCAGTAGCACCGTAAAGACTAAGGCTGAGGACAGACTGGCAATCTGGAGGGGGATGAATGCGGAGGAAACTGCTGCGGGGGGAAAACTCCCCGGGGCTGGCCGTTCACACCGGCCGGTGTATTGCGCAACGGTGCTGATACAGAGCGTTCAGACTGCTGCGGAGTGGCCCCACGTGGGCCGGCCTCTGCAGCTCATGATAGGGCTGTTTCGGCAATTTGTGCATGTGCGTATGTGCACATGTGCGCACATGCACAAACTGGCAAAACGCCGTGTTCTCACTGCCGCCTCCACTTGTCTCCTGCCTTCTTCCGGTTCACACTGCCTGGAAGCGGGAGGCAAGCGCAAGACAGCCCCTGGACACCGGTTTCTCCCGGTGTCCTGTTAAAGCGGATGGAAAGCGAGTGGGAGACGGGTAAGTGCGAAACGGAGCCGACGGACAGATGTGCATGTCTGAACGCGCTCCCTTCTTCCACTTCCAACGCGGGGCTGTCCCACTTTACATTGCCAGTCTGTCCTCAGCCTAAGAAGATATGTGGCAGGGGTAGGAGCTCCGTGAGTCACTGCTCACTTCTTCAGATGTTAGTCATTAAGGTGCTACTGGACTCTCGCTCTTTTCTACTGCTACAGACAGACAAACACAGCTACCCATCTCAATCCTAACAAAAATATTTTCACTAACTTTTAGCAAGTTAACATTAGCCTATTGCAAAGCATACCTGTAACAAACACACCAGGAGAGATTTCATTTCGGAATATATTTTCCATTGGTTATGACTTCCACCGCTTTGAGTAGAGATGCCCAGACTGGAACTGAGGTGACATTTCATATCAATTAGGAATGTGACGCCTATGCGTCTTGGGAAACAGCAGGTATACGCTGGGTATGTGATTTCCTGGATAAAGGTAAAATTTATTCAAGAGATCAATTAGAAAGTAAACTAGGGGAGAAAATTCCCTGGTTTAGGTATTTCCAAATAAACAATGTTCTGCAAAAGCTCCAGATTCAAGATATATTTTCAAACCCCCTATCGGATTTTGAAATTATATTGAAAAACCAACAAGAAGTGAAAGGCCTCATTTCTAAACTATATAACTTATAACTTCAGCAAAGTATAAAGAAGCCACTATCCATGCAAAAACAATGGAATCTGGACTGCAATCAAACTTTTTCAGATGAAATTTGGGTTACAATTTGGTCACAACTAAATAATATGTCTAATTTTTTTATATACGTTTTAATACTTTTAAAGTGTTGAATAGATGGTACCTCACTCCCTAGAACCTTCATCAAATTAACCCCATAATACCTATGAGTTGTTGGAAAAAATGTGGATCTGTTGGTAATTATGCACATTGCTGGTGGTTTTGTCCCCAAATTCAAGCATTTTGGAAAGATATATTGGTTCAAATTACTTTAATTACTGGTCAAAATTTAGACCCATCTCTTGGATCTATAGTGTTAGAGACAGGAATATTTCACATTGAACAACAAAGTACCAAAAGACAAGTATCACTACTATTAGCAGTGGCAAGAATAGTGATTGCACAATTTTGGAAAAATGAGAAAGCTCCTTCTTTGTACTGTTGGCAGAATAAACTTTGGGAATACTTTGTTTATAGTACAACAAGGGAAATAGCAATAACAAGTTAACACTGATAAGTTACAAAAAAGGTTTCAAGAAGGTTGGTTCCCTATTGTATATTATTTAACTGAATCTTAGGTAATTCCGAAAAAAAACCTTTTATGAGAAATTGTTATATTTTTAAGTATTTTGAAATATTTGAAAAGAGTATAACAAACTGTGTAATGATGACATGATATTATAGCCAATATATTGTACTATCCCCTTTTTTTGCTAAAAGCTATGTTTATTATGTTGTGTAACTATTTTTTTTGTGGGTATTATATTTTAAAAATTAATAAATATTATGGGGGGGAAGGAATGCGGCACCATTTCAGGATTCGATCTTGCTTGTTGAAATGAGAACATTTTCATATCTGACTATTAAAAGACCACTTAGAGAATACCACTGGGGGGGGGGGCTAATTGACTAGATATAAGAAAATAATGTTAAATGTCATATTGCTGGATGCAAATCTTTTGTGTGGGTATGTAATCTGGGATCTGGAAGGCATCCCATTCAAATTGCACTTTAACCAAATACTAGGTGATTCTTTCCCCCCCTCCCCCCCCAGATCAAATATTAGCCTGCTGTTGATTGGTGCAAAGACTGTGTGTGTGACATGCCACCAAGTTGCAGCAGACTAAAGGCTAGCCTGCAGGGTTTCCAAGACAAGAGGCAAACAGAGGTGGATTGTCATTGCCTGACTCTGCATAGCAACCTTGTAATCCTTGGTGGTCTCCCATCCAAGTACTAACCAGGGCCAACCCTACTTAGCTTCCAAGAGCTGATGAGAGCAGGCTAGCCTGGTCCACCCTGAGTAGGGCAGCGGAAGGATTACAAGAAGATAATGTTTGTGAACTTCTTTGAAGACTGAAAATACTATTTCAGTGCTAAGTATATTTATTGCTGACAGGGCGAGTTACAGGTTTTGCAGGGCTCTGGGCAGAGGGTGTCCAGCCTCCCTCCATGCCCACTATTAGGCCTTTCTTCTTGCTCACCCACCCATATGCCCCCACCAATGCCCCCCCCCACCAGCTGTGGAGTCTGGTGAGCAAAAATTCTACTTTGTGAGCTACTGTCATGAAAACTGTGAGTGAACAATTTGGCTACTGCTTAATTTATTTTGCTCTGGAGCCATTCTTTCTGAGCTAAGGCAAAAAAAAAAAATTGTGAGCCAGAGGCTAAAAAACTGTGAGCTAGCTCACACCAACTCAGCTTAGAAGCAACACTGCCCCCCTCCAAATGCCTGTGCATCTTTCCTCTGCCCGTCAGAAAGCTCTCCCACTGCCTGCAGTCACAGGTGCCAACACTACTGGGTGCAACTAGGAGCATCACTGCCATGGCCACTGAGAATGCTGATGCTTTGTGCATTACCAACATGCTCTTATCCAGCATATGCAACTGGAAACACAGGTGACTAAACACTCCCAAGCAGACACTGAAAAAGCCTAAGGGTAGGCATCGGAGAAGATGCCTTAGTAGGGAGAAAGCAGCAGTGAACCGCACTAGAATTCATGGGGCCTGGTAGCTGCCCCACCTCAGGGTATGCTGACACCAGCCCTGATTGCTGAAACCTGAGTGACATAATACCTTGAATCCTCTGACTGCATTCTGCACTGGCTTGTATGCCAATAAAGGTTGTGTATTGTGTATTGTGTACATTGTGTACACTGGCTTCACTCTGGTTGCAGTGCTGCTTGCTTCTGTGCCTCTAGTACTTTTGTTCGTACAAGACCAATTGCTTTCAAAGGGCCTGTGATTGACTACCTTTAAAATGCTCTTTTCCTAAAATGCTCTTTCAGTAAAGTAAAAGCTCAGCTAAAGGAGTGGATGTCTGAAGAGTCAGAGTAAAGGAAGAGGCTCCTGGTCTTAACTGTGTTAAACATAACCTGAGGAAGAATTCTATCTAAGAATTCAGAATCTAATGTCAGCTTACACTGAAGTACTGTCACGCCCTTTGCTGCCCCCCCCCCGGGGTCGTGGCCCATCGCCGTGGTCCTGACGTTGAATGGGAGGCACGCCGGGCGGGGCCGGGGACATTGTAGTGCCTTTGTGGACCTCAGAACGGCGGGGGTGCAGGTTAACAGCACCTGAGCTCACCCTCTCACCACCAGGAGTCAAAGTGCCCCGTGGGCCTCGCCCGTCTCTCTCTCTCTCTGTTCCACTGCTTCCACGCTCGCTCGCTCTATTCCTCCTACTGGTTGACTCCTGGCTTCCTCCTCCCCGGTCCGTCTGGCACTTCCCTTTTTTATTCCCTCTCCCACGTGCGGCACCTCCCGTTCTCCAAGCCCCGCCCCCTTCAAAGGCCTGAATGCGCAGCTGGGCCCCTCCCCCCTGGCTCTGTCAGCTGCCGGTCGCTCAGGGCCGCGATGTCCTCTGCACCGTCCGGCCCCTCCTCTGCGCTGTCGGGCTGTTCTGCCTCAGAGGGTCCAGCCGTGTCTGCTGCTGTGTCGGCTCCTGTAGGAAGAGGTGGGTGAGCTGCCCCCTCGGCGTGGGGCCGTCGAGCCTGGGGCCGGGCACGGCCCATTCCAGCTTGGAAGTGGGGTGCCGGGGGCTGCGGGGTGGCTGCGGGCGCTTGAACAGGGACGGCCCAGGATGGGACAAGTACGTTTTCACACAAACACCAAGAACTGGGTATTTGAGATTTTGGCAAAGAATGACTGGGTAGCAGGCTGAAATGCCCAATCAGGCCAAAAGGAATAGGATTATATGTTTAGGGAAGAAATATAAATCCTGTCCAGTTATACAGGGAATTGGCACTGAGGCAGTCCCTGGTCTGTTGTGAAAGAGAAGGGTTATAGACTACTAAGGGAAAGAAGACACATTGTGATTTCAGAAAAGGGGAGAGCATTTGGTACACTAAAAGAGTGATCTTTCCAGAAAACCTGAACAGTTATTAGCAGGGGTCATTTTGTAGAAAAAGAGGTGCAGGAGCTCATTTGCATTACTCATTTGCATAACTCATTTGCATATGCCACACCCCCTAACATACCGGAAGTGTCAGAAGGCAACACCCACCCCTCAGGCGCCATTCCACAGGTGAGTGAAACTGACCTGCTCTTCCTCCATTCCCTTCCCCATCCAATACTTTGTGCCATAAAAATAAGCGTAAAGAACACACCCTCATTCTCTTCCTGCTCCCTTGAAACCACCAGGTTTCAAGTAGACTTGAGATACCCAGGACATGTTCACCACCCATCCCTTTTCCTTTCCCTCCCCACAACAAGACACCCTGTGAGGTAGGTGGGGCTGAGAGAGGTCTTTTGAGAACTGCTCATGAGAGAACAGCTCTGAGAGAACTTGTGACTGGCCCAAGGTCACACCAGCAGCTGCATGTGGAGGACTGGGGAATCAAACCCAGTTCTCCCAGATTAGAGTCCAACTCCTGACCACTCCACCAAACTGATGGGGTGGAAGCTGCTGAAGGGTTGGTGAAATTTCTCCAGTACTTATGTGCCATGTGCCCAGATAAAAAATGGTATATTTAGAAAATGTATATGCCACCTTGAGCAAGTCTCTGGAAAAGCAGCACACAGTCATAAAAGGAACAATGATAAAATTATCAATATTAAAACAAAACATTAAAAACCAATAAAAACCCTAGCAGGGCTTTCCCCGGGGCGCTGCGCCTCTGCACTGCTGGGGGAAGCCGAGGAGGGGGTGGGGCTTGGTCATGTGCCCGCCCCCTGGGCTGCTCACTCCCAGAGCTGTGCTCCTGTGCGCTCCCGCTCCAATGGACCCCTGGTTATTAGGAAATTATATGCAGAAACATTGTAATTGAAGCTAAAATACTTAGTCAACCATCTCTCACTGATAAGAACCAAGAATCTGTAAAAATAACCTGCTACAACACCATCGTGTCTATCAACTGAAAAGTATACTATTTTACAAACAACGTTCACCTCAACCTTTTCAATTCCTGATTACCCGCGCCATCCCTGTCTATTAAATAAAATCTTCATTATTGTTCACTGTTACACAACCTCCAATACCATTTCAAGGGATCTAAAAAAGAGGGCTCCTTTAGGTTTGGGCCATAATCCATTCTTCATGGACCTCTGCACATCTGGACAGGTAACTGACCCCTCTATTAATCACCTCTGCTTTCTTAGTTCTTCTCTATTGTGTGTGTGAATGGTTGATTTTATGTTTGTATGTTTAAGAATCCTTCAGTAAAGAAATCACTGCTTTATTAAGATCTAGTCTCAGCATCTATTTTGGGGATTTGGATAAGTGGGACTCCAGTATATACAGGTCTGATCCTATAGTTATGCCAATTGCTCATTAATATCATAATTCCCCACTCTATTATTAAGAAACAGAGCAATTTGGCTAACACCAGTGTATATTTAAAATTATCCTCATTCCCCCTGTGCAGTTGAGTTTTCTCAGTAAGGGTGGCTCTGCCTCCTGTGGCAGCCATTTTGTTGTTGGTTCCTCCTCACATAGCAGCCATTTTGTGGTTCCACTCACCACCCTGTATCAGAACTCCAGTGGTGCCCAGAGGCTCAAAAAGCTTGGGGATCCCTGTCCTTGGCAATCAGCATTAAAGTGAATCAGAGTCAAACAAAGGGGGCATAAAAACAATCTCAAGCATGACTACTCAGGATCCTACTCCAGTCTCAAGCATGACTACTCAGGATCCATTCAATGGGGTTTACCCCAGGAACGTGTTCTTAGGATTGCCTGGGCAGTGCCCTGTCGCAGATTCTGTTCGTGTCATCTTGCTCAGATCTTCGCAGCAGATTGTGTGACCTTTTACTTTTTCTAGAGAAGTCAAACGTGAATATTTCTCAGGCTGTCATGCTAGGTTTGAGTTGACACATCTGGCTGCATCAGTCACATCACTTTCTATTAGATTCCCCACAAAAGCCTGGCATGACTGATTCTACTAGACAAGACATTTTGCTAAAGAGTCAGGCGTAGATGTTCAGTGGCATATATGTGTGTGTTTCATTGCTCTCAGAGCTTCATTTTTTTTTTCCAGATTACAGGATCAACATGTTTCATGCAAACGGCATGTTGGGTCTTTCACTGCACTTTATTGAGTCTCCAGCTTCCCTGATAGCTGTCTGGTTGACACGGACATCACATATATAGCTGTGTGAAAATAAACAAAAGGCTGCAATCTCATATATTACTAAGAACATTGAACACATTGGTTGTAAAGTACATTTCAATGACATGAATGAAAATCTCATAATGTTAAACTAGGAGTCCCCAACATGGTACCTTGTGGGAGCCACAGTGCCCACCAACACCTTTCCTGGTGTCCAACAAGTGTTGTTAGAAAGTAGGTAGGGCCAGGTCAGGCACTTGCCTTACAGGGCTTCTGATTGGCCAGTGGAGATCCAACTAATTATTAAAATAATGTTGTTTCAGTGGCAGCTGCCTCCACAGTGTTGGTTTATTTCTGCCTCTCTCCTCCTTTCCAGCAGTGCTCTCTCTAAGCTGAGTTAGTGTGAACTAGCTCACAATGTTTTAGCCTCCAGCTCCCACATTTTTTGTCTTAGCTCAGGAAGGATGGCTCCAGAGCAGACTGATTTATGCCGTAGCCAAATCACTTGCTCACAACTTTCATGCCAGTAGCTCACACAGTAGAACTTTTGCTCACACGACTCCACAGCTTAGAGGGAGCATTGCTTTCCAGTGTATTTTTAAGATTACCCCCCTCTTTTACTGTGCATTTTGGGCTTCCTTTGTGCATGTGGCTCCACCTCCTGCAGAATCCCTTTTGTGGTAGGCTCCACCTCCTCTGGCAGCCATTTTGTGTTTGCACCCACCACCCTGTGTCAGAATTCCAAAGGTGCCTGCAGGCTCAAACAGATTGGGGCCCCTAGGTCAAGTTGTAATTTGTCAGCTTTGGGGGGACCTTTTCCATTATAACTTAATGGGATGAATCCTGTGACTTCCTTCCACTAAGTGAGGAGTCTTGACTGAAGGAAGAGTCTTTTTTTCTCCAAGAACAAGAACCTTCCACTGGAGAAGGACAACATAGACCAGCAATCCCCAATGTGGCACCCATGGGTGCCCTGGTGCCTGCCAATGGCTATCTATCTATCTATCTATCTATCTATCTATCTATCTATCTATCTATCTATCTATCATCTGTCGGTCTGTCTGTCTGTCTGACTGTCGTATTTATACCCCACCCTCCCCATGAACAGGCTCAGGGCAGCTTAAACTGGTCAGCACGATGTTCTTCATCTACATAAAACATTTTAAACAGATTAAAACCATCCTACATTTAAAGTGCTTGCAATGCTAGTCATACATTCATTCCATTAAATGGTGTGCTGTAGAATTGAACTAGTGCCTGTTTGCATCTTTGATGAAGCATCTCTTACCTAAAGCAAAGAATCAGTCCTGGCTTTCCTCCACCTTATTTGAGCAGGAGATGTTCCAGAAGAACCTGGAAGGCATCACCTTTGTGGCTGCAGGGAGCACCCATTCATGAACCACTGCCTACACTGTGTTTTATGTATTTCATCTATTTTATCCTGCTCCTTTTTTAAAGGGCTCAGGATGGCACCAAGCATTCTCCCTTTCTCAGTTTTACTTTCAGAATGAGGTATGTGAGACTGAGAGGGAATGACTGGACCAAGGTCCCCCAGAGAATTTCATGGCAGAATATGGATTCGAACCTAAGGTCTCCCAGATCCTTGTCCAACACTCTAACCCACCTGGGTCTCAGGAAGCTTATAGTATAAGAGGGATGCTTGGCTTGTAATGTCTCAAAGGCACCTGCTTGTTTGCAGTGTGCCCCAAGGGGCGATACTTTCCCCAGTGTTATTTAACATCTATATGCACCTCCTTGTCCAGATTGCCCAGAGGCATGGGCTGGGGTGTCACTAGTATGCAAGTGACACCCAGCTCTATCCAGGGTTATTCTTGGGCAGGAATGCACAGAAATGGAGTTCTGGCTGGCTTCTGAATTGGCCGTGCCTACAGCCTCCCCCTCTCCCCCCCCGCCAGGTTCCTCAGGTGCCTCGCAAGCCAGAGGGCACCTGGGGAAGCCAAGCCGATCCAGGAAGGGAAGGCAGTTTAAACTGCCTCCCCTCCCGTGTTCTGCCAATCCAGAAACTGCCTTTCTTCCCTCAGGTTCCCCATGCACCCTGCACCTGGCGAAGCCAATACTGGGAGGGAGCTGCACTGTCAGGGGTGTGGCCTAATATGCTAATGAGTTTCTGCTGTTGGGTGTGGCCTATTATGCTAATAAGTTCCTGCTGGGTTTTTCTACAAAAAAAGCCCTGGCTTTATCTATTGTTGGGCAACCAGTCTGACTTTAGCCTGGAAGATTTGGACCTGGAGTTGCAAGCTGTGGCTGGTTGGCTTAGAATGAATCGATTGAAATTGAACCTGATGAAGATGGAAGTCCTGTGCCTGAGCTGGGGTGGCCCGGGGCGAGGGATCCCACTCCTGACTTTCGATGGTGTACCGCTGATGCTGGCATCGGAGGTTAGGAGTTTGGAAGGGCTCTTGGATGCCTGCTTAATGATGGAGGCCCAGGTAACAGCTACTGCCAAGTCAGCCTTTTATCATCTTCAGCTGATCAGGCAGTTGGTTCCCTTCCTCGAATGCAACAACTTGGTGACAGTGATCCATGCTATGGTCACCTCGAGGTTAGACTACTGTAACACTCTCTACATGGGGCTGCCCTTGTCCCCAATCTGGAGGCTTCAGCTGGTGCAAAATGCAGCTGACAGGCTATTGTTGAGTCTTCCTATGTGGGAGCACATTCAGCCTGCATTAAAAACACTGCACTGGTCGCCTATAGTATATCGGATTTGCTTCAAGGGGCTGGTGCTTACCTTTAAAGCCCTTTATGGTCAGGAGACCGCCTTTCCCCATATGTCCCCCAGAGAGCACTGTGGCCAGGATCCCAAAACTGCCTGACCCCCCCCCCCCGAGCCCTAAGGACATCAGGCTGGCTTAAACTAGGGCCAGGGCCCTCTCAATAGTGGCTCCACTCTGGTGGAATGAGCTCCCAGAAGAGCTCAGGGCCCTGCAGGACCTTTTACAGTGCCGCAGGGCCCGCAAGACGGAGCTCTTCCACCAGGCCTTTAATTAGGAGCCACATTCAATACATCAAGGCCCTGGACCCAGTACCATCACTGACAGCCTGAGCACCGCCGACTTTAAAATCATATACCAAAAGTACCTATTAGTATGTTGATGCTACTTTGCCTCTGCTATTGCCACTGAAATTGTTATCAGCACTTTGTGCTGTTGTTTTTAAGATTTTAATGTTCCTATTTATACTGTTTTAAATACTGCCTATATGTAAGCCGCCTTGAGCCTGCCTTGGTGGGGTATAAATAGAAATAAATAAATAAATATAACTTCCCAATATCTTGCAACTGGCTTCGGCACTCTGTGGCAGCCATTTTGGGACCATGGAAGCTTTTAGGGGTAGAACCTGGGGAGGATGGGGAGTGTGGCATCCCATTTGAGCACTTGGAAGATTTCACAACATCTGAGACATATCCCCTTTTTTCTGACTGTGGACAATGGGGAGGGGGGTTCTTGCACTGAAGGGAGACAGATGGTAAACCTGTTACTTCCTGTTCTCAAAATGCTGAATGTGCCTACATGCTCAATGTGATTAGGGACACCTGCGCTAGACTGCCTTTGACTCATCAGCTTTCTGATGCTTGCCTCTGAAATACCTGCTGCCCTTGGGCTGAGTGTCTGACAGTCTAACCAGCACAAGCCAGTATAACCCAGCCTTATAGACCTTATTTGCTCAATCGATGCATTTCTATCCTCTCTTTGTACCATCTGAATTTGGTCACTGTAAAAGATCCTACATATTTGAAAACGTACCCCATCCAGAATCTCAGTCATATACAGATTCAAATTCAATTTTGTCTAACAGTAACTTTTTAATGTGTTTGACTAGTTACTTCCGATATTCATATATAGAAGCAGTATTGCCTTCCAAACTGCTGTTTTTTTGAAAGATATGAGTTCAGAAAGTAACATCTATGGTATGACTCTAGTCTGGAGAGCCGGGTTTGATTCCCCACTCCTCCCCATAAAGCCAGCTGGGTGACAGTCCCAGTTCTCTCAGAGCCCCACCTACTTCACATGGTGCCTGCTGTGGGGAGGGTAAGTGAATGTGATGGCAAACTGCTTTGAGACTTCTTGGGGTAGATAAAAGCAGAGTATAAAAAAAAATTCTTCTTCTTCTTCTTGTTGTTCTTCTTCTTCTTTGTGGGCACTCCATGAAATTGCTGAGCAGTCATGTTAGAACAGATAAAAGGAAGTATTTCTTCACCCAAAGAGTGATTAACAAGTGGAATTCACTGCCACAGGAGGTGGTGGCGGCTACAAGCATGGATGGTTTCAAGAGGGAATTAGATAAACATATGGAGCCGAGGTCCATTAATGGCTATTAGCCACAAAGTATAGATAGGAACTCTCAGTCTGGAGCAAGTGATGCTCTGTATTCTTGGTGCTTGGGAGGGCAATCAGTGGTAGGGCTTATAGTGTCCTGCCCCCACTGCTGGACCTCCTGAGGGCACCTGGAGTTTTCAGCCACTGTGTGACAAAGTGTTGGACTGGATGGGCCACTGGCCTGATCCAACATTGGCTTCTCTTATCTTCTTCTTCTTCTCTGAAGTCCAGATAGGTTGCTATAACTTTATTTTAGCCTAATACATGGGTATTGCAGAAGGAAGCTATTTAAAAAAATAATGTGCCAAATAAAAAGTGTTTATCTATTGAGTTTAGCCTCCTTGGACATGAATGGTATTAGGAGATTATAATCTAGGCTTATTTTGCACATCATTAAATGTGTCAAATGATCATTTCAGCAAGTTCCAAGGTATGTGCCAAACATTAAAAAAGTGCAGGCAAGACAATTTCAAAGGCAGTTAGAAACTGTGAACAGGACAGAATGATCTCCTCATGACTGAGAAGGATTCTGTACAGTCAATAAATTTGGATTAGGGATGATTTCAAATTCCTCATCTCTGGTTGTTGTTGTTGTTGTTTAACCTGAAAATTCCCCTTTCAATTTTGTTCTTGTCTTGTGCAAATCAAACATTTGATCTTTTGTTTCCACAAGCAGCTTTTCCTGGGTACCAGATAGTGTTGTGGGAAAACCCACCCTGGCTCCATACTTAGACAGTATTACTACCAGCTTTGCTTATCTTTCCTTCACCCTCAACTGTGTTAAGGAGTATTAAATCTCATCTCTCTCCATGTGCCACGGGACTTAATTGATTCTGTTCTCTGCCAAAGGTGTTCCATCCAGCTACTCAATCCAATGATGGGCTGACTTGATAATGGATGCCTCAGGGAGCTCTCCAGGTATCACTTCCTATGCTCTATCTGCCCACATATTCCTGACTTCATAGCTATGACTTAACCTGTTGCATAGACCAGACCTAGCTAAATTAAACCCAACTCTATAAACAATGTGAAGAAGACAAAAAAAAGTTAATTTGCATGCCACTTTCACAAATTTTATTGGCCCCATAAAACAACTGGCTAATTATATAACATCTGGGGGGGGGGGGTTAAGCCAGCATGCATAAAATGGCGGGGAAAGGGGGCAGAGCCTAGTTCATATACACAGCCCACCAAATCCTGTCTAATTGGCTGGGATTCCCAAGACCAGTGGCCCAGACATGACCCTGTTGGTGCCGGGCATGATGACATGACACTGCTAAAGAACAGCAAACGATGGGCATGTTGGGTCAAAGAGCAGTCTCAGTGGTTCTGTGACGCCAGGTAAATCTCAAAGAATCACTGTGTGGGGCCTTGCTTCCCCCCCCCCCAAAAAAAAAAGAAAAGAAGAAAGGGAGAAAGAAAGAGCCAGCTAGAGTAGAGGTTCCCAACATGGTGCCCATGGGTATCATGGCACCCACTGACACCTTTCTTGGCCCCTGTCAAGTGTTTTTGGAAGGTGGCCAGTGTCAGGTAGGGCTTTTGCCCAGCAGGGCCATTGGGGGATCTGATTGGCAGTGCAGAGTTTTTAAAAGTTGCCTCAGCAGCGGCTTCCAGAACAGCACAAGGATCATCACTGTATTACCATTTATGCAAGAATAAAGATATATATATATATATATATATATATATATATATATATATCTTTATTCTTGCATAAATATATATATATATAATGTTCATTTTAAGAGGTGTCTCCTGTTAAACAGAATTCCTGCCTGAAATGTTGAAGAGTTACATAGAACTATGCATAAACTTACTCTCTAGCATTTTGTCATTGGCTGTGCTACCTGTGGCAGCCACGCTGTGGTTGGCTCTGCTTCCTGGGGCAGCCATTTTGTGATTATGCCTGCCCCCCAAATGCCTGCAGGTTGAAAAGGTTGGGGACCCCTGACCTGGAGAAAGGAGGGGGAAGAGACCTGTGGTGCTCAGGCAGCTTTGGAGTTTGACTGGCTGCCAGGTACCACTGCACTGTGTGGTGGCTTTAGGGCTTGGCCAGCCAGCCAGCCAGCCAAGCATCTCCTCCCCATATCACATGACAGGGCTTCTGAACAACAGGCTGCAAGGACACCCCACCCCCCCAAGCTTAGTCCAGAACAGCTGACCTAGATGTCCTGTGCCTAAGACTGTTTGGCATGCTGAAGGAGAAACAAGCACAGATATTCAGGTGTGGAAGCTGATTTCTTATATGCATGTCTATCTATTGCAGCCATGATCCAGAATAATTTGCCCTCAAACCAATGGGAAAAGTCTCATGAAAAGTAGTTACTTGCTAAACCAAGGAAAGCCGATGCTGTTGTTATTTCATTCCCCAAGACCACCATTCTGTAACCACACAACATATACAGAGCATCCCAGTGTAGTCCTGTAATGAGTACATAATTGGGCCCCAGAACACACTTTTAAACACATTTGTTTTCATTACGGTGCTTACTGACTATATTTTGGAGGTGTCAGTTTTGCTTTGCTGTGGGGCATGAAATCTGCAGCCCAACAGCAATATTTTTAGATGCATTTCTATGAGGAAAACACCGTTCTTTTGCAGAGACCATTCCCCAGGTGTGTGTACATTTGGAGAGAATTCTCTGACTAGGGGAAAGTCATGTGGATTCAGCAGTTTTCCAAATAGCTCTCTAAAAACTCTTCTTGTAAGATATAATGGGGGCAAAAAACCCCTCAGATGCTTGAGTTCTGTTTCCTTTTTGCTGCAGTAAAGAGGCAAGCCTGTATAAAAAAAAATATTCAAATATATATCAAAGTAACTTTATACTAGAAAACACATTCAAGCATGTCAAGTGCCAGAAAAGAGAACAAGAAAAAAGGTAATTGACACATACCAAAATGACTCACAGCAAAGGCTCTGGGTTCGATCATAAGGGAATTTCCAAACAGCATTTCGAACAGAATTTTCAAACTACCAACAGAAGAGGGGGCAATTTTTTTCCAGTTACCTGAACTCCTTCCACTGTCCTGAGGAACTGCATGAAGAACTAAAGAGGGGGGTCTGTAGGGGGAACACAAAGTTGGCAAAACTCATCCCCCTTCCATGGTGAAAAATAAACTTTTGATTCAACATTTGTATTAAATTTCAATTGCAAAATGGTGTTGTTGTTGCTGTTTTTAAAAAGTATATGAATCTGAAATCCATGGAAGGAATTCTGTTTCAAATGCCATTTGCCTGGCCTGATGCAATACTGCTATGAGTTGATTCAAAGTCTGCTAGCTCTGTGTGCATTCCTATTCTTCACTGCTATCTTAATTGGTTGGTAGTCTAGGGCTGCAGTCACTCACATTAAATAATCCACTTTAAATCCACTTTCAGACTGGGTTTTTACTGTGTGAACTGGAAGTGGATTATTTAGTGTGTGTGACTACAGCCTTGGTCTTGTAATTTTTTTTTTGAATATATTTTATTGTTTTTAAATAAAGTAACCACAACCATAACATCAACTGCATTTCCAAACGGAGATACACTCTCACAAAAACAAAAATCACGAGGGCATAAATAAAGTCTTATCCTCATAACCATATTAAAAAAGTACATAATATCTAAGAACTTAAATATTGAATCCATATACATTTTTAATCTTATTTAAGAGTAAACAAAATTCCCCTACTTAGTCAACTTTATCATTCAACCAGCTATACATTTTTGCCCAAACCATCTTATAAGAGTCCTTATCTTTACTCTTTAACAATCTAGTTAAATTATCCATTTCCATCACTTGGAGAAATTTTTGTATAACCTCTTGAGTATTTGGGGTATTCTTTGCTTTCCAGTGTTTCGCATACGTAATTCTGGCAGCTGTAATACCATGTAGAACTATAGTCTTGTCTGTCGTTTTAATCTCTTCCGGTAAAATATTGAGAAGAAAAATCTCTGGTTTAAATGCCATTTTTCTTTTTATTATCTCTTGCAATATTTGTTGGACCTTTAACCAATTTTTTTTTGCTTTTTCACAATGCCACCACATATGTATAAATGTACCAGCGTTTTTCCACATTTCCAGCAAACGTTTGGGATCGTTTTTATATATTTGGAGAGTCTTTCTGGGGTTAAGTACCATTTAAAAAACATTTTATAAAAGTTTTCTTTAAACGCTACTGAACAAGTCATTTTAATATTTACTGTCCAGAATTTTTGCCAAACTACTTTAAACGCTACTGAACAAGTCATTTTAATATTTACTGTCCAGATTTTTTGCCAAACATCTTGTATTCATTTTTGCTTTCATTTGCTTGGTCTTGTATTCATTTTTGCTTTCATTGAATGCATCATGGTCATGATGGATCTTCCTCTGTTCCTACTGCCTTCAACTTTTCCTAGCATTATTGTCTTTGTCAATGAGTCTTGTCTTCTTGTGATGGGACCAAAATACAATAGCCTCAATTTAGTCATTTTAGCTTTTAAAGACAATTCAGGCTTGATGTTATCTAGAACCCACTTTTTTTTGTCTTTTTGGCATTGTTGTATTGTAGAACTCTCCTCCAATGCCACATTTAAATTAATCCGTTTTCTTCCTGTGCTTCCTGTGCTTTTGTGTTTAAACTATACTAAGGGAAGGTGAGATCTTCCACTAGGATCGCTAACTGCAAGGAAGGTCCTGGAGTTCTGCCAGAAGTACAACTGAACTGCAGACTACACAGTTCAGTCCCCCTAGAGGAAATGGCAGCTTTGGAGGGTGAACTCTGTAGCATTGCATCCTTACTGATTGCTGTCCCCAAACTCCACCCTCCCCAAGCACTGCTCCTAAATCTCCAGGAATTTCTCAAGTCAGAGTTGGCAACCATACTTCCCACTTGCATAAGTTTGCTTCCTTGCTGATGCACGAAGCAATAGGGGTGGTACTAACTAAGCTTTACAGGTCCTTACATGGCTTAGCCTGTCTCAGGGCAGTTTGGATATGTTGCTATAAGGTGGTCTCAGCTTCATCCATTAATGATGCTATGTATAGATGGTCATCTATAAACTTCCATGACGGCAAGAGGTCTTATATGGAAGATACAGAGGAATTAGGCTTTGAATGAGTGAAACATCATGGAATGGTGGGGAAAGAAATATATGTGATAGAGTGACCGATTATTCCTTTTCATCTGCCAAGGTAGCACATTTCCCTTTGTGCAAGCATGGCTGTGTGTGATGCAGACCTATCGGCTGCCCTTGATAAATAGAAAGATTTAAAAACAACCGTTTCACCCAAGACACTTGACATTCAGTATACAATTTTTGAAAATGATAAAATCATAATTGTAAAAAAGACCTGCAGGATTGCCAATCAGATCTTCACTGTTTGGTGCACCCGGGCACATATATCTTACTGTCCCCCTGCAGAAGAAAGAATGAACATAAAGAATAGAGCAATTTCTTCGCCATAAATTGGAAAGCCTGCCAACCTGCTAAGTGATCTCCCATCAATCAGTGTTAAATTCTCCTTAGCTGCAGCAAATTCAAGGGCTAACTATTATTGAGAGATTTCACAGAGTGACTAATGGCACATGACAAACACATTTAAAATCTGCATAGGCCAGCACCAGTTTCAAGTATCACACTAATAATAATCATGATGATGATGATGATGATGATGATGATGATGATGATGATGAGTGATGATGATGATGATGAAAGAAGGAAGACACCACCTTCTCAGAGAATTTTTTTTGCATACTAAAGTTTTGTAATTCCCGAAATATGTTCCATGCTGCTATTTTTAAAAGCCTTCAGGTGCATGGTACAATCCATTTCATATAGCATCTTTCAAAAGTAATGCACTGAAATGTATACAATGAAGGTGCTTTCACAATGGATGCTAAGAACATTTAATTGTATGTAGGGCTAATACAGCATGTAATATGTGAAAGAAACACAATTTTGACCATAGTCCATCCTTACAATCACTCTACACACTCACCTTGGTGTCAGAAAGTGCTACCAAGTCACAGCCAACTTATGGCAACACCACCGAGTTTTCAAGAGATGAACAGAGATCGTTTGCCATTGTCTGCCTCTGCATAGTGACCCTGGACTTCCTTGGTGATCTCACATCCAAGTACTAACCGGACCAACTCTGCTTAGCTTCCAAGATCTGAATGAGATCAGGCTAACCTCCAGGTTAGGGCCAAATTTACTTTTTACAAATATCCAATATTTATTTATTTATTTATACTTCATACTTATACCCCGCCCTCCCCGCAAGCAGGCAATATGGATCAGCTTCCACTGGATCTCTCTGACTATGGGAACTGATCTCTCTCAACTGGAAATCCTGTCATAATTCTCCATGGCTTGCCTGGGGGTTGGCAGCTTTACCCAAGATATATATACCTGAGACAGGATGGGGGGGGGCATAGCTTAAATGTTGCCGCTGGCAGCCATGTATCTCCGTATCTACCCTCCCTCCTTATATTATACATACACAAACAACAGTTTATGGATTACATTTACAAATGATGCAAATGTGTACAGAACACTGCAAATCTCACAGTCATATTAATACTTCAACAACAAAAAAATGATAGTGGCATATAAAGGGCCAGCATATTAAAGTGAAGCACAAAAAAACAAAACAAAAAACCCCCACATGTTCCTAACATTTTTGTGTTATTTTGAAAATCTGGTCCTTTATGACAATTGCTTGAGACTCCTAATGTTTCTGGTGAAAAGGAGGTCAACAGAAACTCAATTCCAGCCAACTGCTTGTTTTTTAAAGTCCTTGTTTGATGCTTCAGGAGTTCATCTTCAAGCAGCAGGTGCATTTGTTTCCAATCCAGATGAGACCAAAGATGCCTTGTCTTCTCAGCCGTCAAAACCGATATGCAAAGAGGAAGCTGTTTATTAGTAAGCGGGAGAGATGTCCTTTCACCTTCATGCAGAGACAGGGATTATTAGATAAATAAACGCTCCTACAAACCATAATTTTACACTTTCCTATACTCGCAATGCCATCTTATGCCGAGTTCTAGTATTCTAAGCCCACTGATTTCCATCGAAGGGTGTAACTCTGCTTAGGGTGGCACTGTATATCAGGTCCAAACAAAATATTGGAATGTCTGCAGGGCCTATTACTTTAAAAAAAAAATCTTCCTCATAAGATTTCTGGTTGCCCTGCGACCCCAGAATAATGTCAGTGGCTGAGTAAACCAGCAGCCCAACCTTATTAATAATGGGTTGTTAATGGAGTGTGCAGGTGCCTAGTTAAAGGGGGGGGGGGTTGATGTGATTGTTCATATGATTGCATCAAGATTTGTGTGCGTGTGTATTCATGCACTGATTTTTTTATTAAATGTTACTGGATTGCACTTTTTTTTTGCAGCATTTTGTTAATGCACAGTTGTCTACTAGTCATGGAAATAGGTGCAGGATTAATGAACTGAAAACTATTGCAGCCTGCATACATACAGTACTGTGTACAAAATTCAGAGGTGTTTTTTTTTTAAGGGACATTTTCCTAATAGCCCCCCCCCCCCCAAAAAAACTTCTGAAGCATTTAAGTACTTGAACCCCCCTGTGCAGCATTCTTGGTAAAAATTGCTCCGGATCTGCTTATCTAATCTCTTTTTATCCTTGTTCAAATACCCAGTGTTTGAATTGGATAAAGAAGCACCATATACATTAAAGATGGGCAGCAATACAAACAAGGTGTCTTAGTCAACCACAAACTTTCCTGAAGTCTTTGTCACTGAATACTGCCAGCAGTGCAATAAACACGGCTATAGCCCCAATCCCCCCCCCCCCCCAATCTAGTTTGGAACCAACAACAGCAAAGGATCAACCTTGATTGAGCAAGGGCATGCACTGTCTATATATAGTATTCACATGCCTGATATTATGTCAGATGAAATAAATGGCAAGACTTAAAATGGCCTTTGCATTATGAGAATTATCCTAATGGCTTTCATGATTCTGCTATTATATTGCTTTAAGTTACAGGCTCAGATTAGCAAATGAGTGAGGAAAATGCCTGCTGTCTGGATATGGTCTGGGTGCCTGATTTACTTTAATTCAGAGGTGAGTAATTTGCCTATCATCCAAGGGTCGTGTCAGGAACCTGTCAGAAGGCAGAGGGCTTCATCTGCATATATGAATTACAGGCAATTAAAGCAGGCTTCTTTGCATCCGCTGTGAACACAATGTCTTGCAGTTGTGACATTTGAAGACATTTGATGGGATTTTGAAAACACCTTTGTCCCTCTAAAAAACAATGCTAGAGATGGGGGAAAATATTGTATAAGGATTTCAACTAGAACTGGGGGGAGGGGGAATCCTAAAAACATAAGATCACTGTTGGATCACATTTAGATAGCCAGGGTAGCGAATTAACCCCCAGCCCCGATTTCCCCAGTCTCCACATAGTGATGCTCTAGGAATTTCCTCTGGTCTTACAGGAGGCAGCCTAGTGCATCACCTGGAAGTGATATTAGATACCCCCAAACTCCAGCCTCCCCAGGAACTCCTCCCCCCTCAATCTCCCATTATTTTCCTAGGCGGTGTTGGGTATCCTAATGCATATATGAATCAGACTACAGTTCATCAGCATGACAAAGGGGAGGAGGCAGTCTGAAGTGCCTTGTTGCACAGAATAAAAATCTCAGACAGACTGACTGCTTATAATTCTTTTCAACCAAGATGGAGGATAGCATTGCAGTAGTTGCCTGTGAGGGAGATCTCACTGACTTGAATAGAACTCAGTACTCTGGAATGTGTATTAATGCACTCTGGGGTATGTGGGAGAGTCAGTGTAATATAATGTTTACAGTGTAGCTAAACATTAGGGTTGTCAGGCATGAGAGGTGTGGACAGGGACATGAGAGGGCACTATCAACACTGTTGTGACATCACTTCTGGGGAAAACAAGAAGTGATGTCACTCCTCTCGGAATTGCCAGAAACTCTAGGACTGAGGTTTTCTCCAGAAGTGACATCACACTATTGGGCTGATGGCCTTTTAAAAATTTCCCTCCCACTGCCATTCTGACTGGCACCAGTAAAGTGCTCGGCACTGACACCCAAGAAAGCCCCTTTAAACAGTTGAGTCATGGGAGCAGTTTGCTCCATGCAGCTCAGCTGTTCAAATGGGCTTTCTTGGGCAGCCAGCCCCTTTCAAAAGCTGATCCATATGGAGCAGTTTGCTCTGCACCGCTCAGATGTTTAAAGGGGATTCCTTGGGCAGCCAACCCCAGCAGCCCCAGGCTTGGAGCCATTTAAGCCCCTGCTTCCTGTGGCCTTCCACGGGGAGCAGAAAGCAGTGTTTCAAATGGCTCCCAGCAGGTTTTTGTGAAGAGCAGAAAACAAGAGTTTAAAACCCTGCTTCCTGCTCATCACAAACCATCATCAAACCCCATGAACTGCATCAAAATTAATGAAAAGTCATGGCAGTTCTTCAGTTTGCGAACATTTCTCCACAAACAATGAATCAGCCAAAATTCGTAATGAACTTTAGTATAAAGGACAGCCGCTGGTAAGCTCCAGGTTCGTGTATCCTCACTGCAAGGCCCCATTGCAAAGGAAAACCCATATGTGCAGGCTGGAGAGCCAGCAGTGCAGCACTGGGCAGACATTCCCAGACTGCTTGAGTGCTGCTGCAGATGAGGTTGTTCTGCCATGCTGAAGCCACAATAGGAGTGGCTCCACCCACTCCCTCCCCCAAGCAGTCTTTTGTTCCCTCCCTTGCACTAGCTGCTCACAGGCTGCATAAGAGCCCTGGGTGGATCAGTTCCAGCCCGTGGGCCTTATGTTTGACACCCCTGTCCTAAGTGGTTCACTAACCTTGGTCCCACCATAGTTCATACCATTCAAGCTCTGCTATCCCCAGCCTAGGTAAGATTTGCTACTGATTTTTTCCCCCTGATCCAATCCATTGCAGCTGTCAGAAATCTCCTATAAATGTCTGGGCACATTAACTCACCTGTCATAGAGGTCCCATGGTCCTTTGCCCACTATAAATTAAAATGTGCCTTTAGAGAATTCTGAATGGGAAAGCTGAGTGGCAGGGGCTGGACTGTTTGGGATATGATAGAAATTAGAAAACAACTTTTTATCAGAGATATTGAATGGCAGCAAGACAGATGAGCGGCAAAAGCTGCCATACAGAAGATCTGATGGAGCATAATTCCCTGTCAGCTAAAATTATTTAATCCAAAATTCCCTACCCAATCAGCTATTTATCTCCCCTGCAATTTGGATCAGATTATTGCAACCTGCAGGTTTACCCCTTCAAATGGATAAGTCAGGCTACCTGAATATTTTGCTAGGTTGAGTAATTCACTTTACACATTTGCTTGACAGTTCTTCCAGACAGCCTGGTTGGCATCTGAACTTTATCCATGGGACATTTTTCATTCTTGCAAGGTTCTCTTGTCTCTTTCCATTTGCGGCTGCCATTGTATGGCATTCCAAAAATAAATCTCAGAGATTGAGGAATGGCAAACATATTTGCTGATTCTCTATCAAAGCCTTCTGAAACCCAGAGATAGTTAAAGAGTCTCTAACGTGTCCAAATACACAAAGCCAGCAAATCAGAGGTGAAGGAAGATTAATCCTCCCCGAAGTTATTTTTATAAATGTGGACCTGTTGTAGTAAAGTCCAAAAGAGGGTATGGTTCATCACTCAAGAACAGTCACAAAAGCTTCAATGATTGAGCCAACAGATGGACTGATTGCTTCTGCTTGGATTCAGATGCCTTTGCTCACATCCCTACTGAGCTATTCATTCAACTTCCTTAGGACAAGTTGGGGTTTAGTTTGTTCAGAAAAAAATAGATATGAAGGTGCAGCATGGCTAGTATAACTGACTATGGCTGTCCAGGGCTTTGGCATAGGATTTACTGCTTCATTGCTTTCAGAGGGATAGGTACAGCAAAAACAAAAATGGAATCATATGAATTAACAGGCTTTTTCTAACATAAGCTTTCATGGCTAAACCTCACTTCATCAGATGCAAAAGTTGTTCTACTACTGAAGGACAATTCTAGTAGTAAGATATTTTCTGAAATAGGATAGCTATTTCCAGCTGTCCTTCATGTTACCAGGCTTATGTTGGGGCTATGAGTTCTCCTGGAATTACAATTGATCTCCACACTACAGAGAGAGAGGAAGGAAGGAAGGAAGGAAGGAAGGAAAGAATGAAAGAAAGAATGAAAGGAAAGAAAGAGTCACTGCTCACAGCAATTCTTGCTTTAATCAGTTGTATTACTCTTAGTAAGAGTGAACTATACTTACACAGCTCCAAGCTTTCAACACAAAGAAAATGACAATTAAAGGATGACATTTAACTGGGGGAAACTAATACAAAGAATGGAACCTTGACCTTCATTTCAAAGATATTTGGTGAGGCTGAGTGTGTAATAAGAGCCATGGAGACCCGAGGGTCACTGTACAATTTGTAGGTTTTTGAGATGATAACAGAGGTGAGCAGTAGGCAGGAGAGGAGGAAAAACCTGGCTATCAAAGAGAAATTGAGGAAGAGACTGTGTGGGGTCTTCATAGGCCAAGACCTAAGATGCCTGAATCAACTGTTATTTCAGTTTAAAACAAAGTAAAAATGTGGCTATTTTTCTCAGTAAAGAGTCTAACAGTTGCACAGGTATCATAACCTTGTGGAACAGGGAATAATATTGCTCTGTCATGTATCTGACCTGATAATATCACAGACAAGCTGGTATCTTACGTTTGGGACAGGCCATTTTCTAATATGTATTTTCAGTTACAACATTCTGACCTTTCCGTTTTCCTATTGCCTGTTCTTATTCTTCACAGACCCTGTGTAAATATATGGCTGGTCTGAACTTTCCTGTAGTGGCAAGGGGACTAGGCCTTAGTACCTGGCTAGAGTAGTAAACAATTTCCTCATTGAAAGTATGAGGGCAGAAGAAAGGGTCATGTAATGATAACTGTTTTCACAGAGGTCTCTGTCAAAGGGCACTTCACAGTGCGGGAAACAAACATAAAAAAGAGAAATGTGGGAATTTGCGTAGAGTTCTGGTTTAAAGTACAGATTTGTAGAGTCACAGATAGATACAATTAACTAATTTTATTGAAACTGTTCTTGCTTCCCTCAGAATTTCTTATGTTTCACATAAGTTGGCCTACCGACTGTTCAGAGGAAGCATTTAGCATTAACAGAAATAAGGTAGACAACCTACTGGTTGGGGCTGTGGATTCCTGTTCCCAGCTTCTCTTTCCTACCTCAGAGTGGTGGCAGGAGAAAAAAATGGCCACCAGGAGTCCTTTCTAGGAATTATTGAAAATTCTATGGTTTTAAAATAGAGTTTCCTGCAATTCCAAGAGAGGGATAAGTCTCTACAATCAGACTTATATACAAGTCAGGTGTTCCTTGCAGGGGCACCTCATAGATCCCATCAGGACCAGCAGAGGAGTTAAACAAAGATGCCTTTTAGCACCTCTCCTTTTCAATTTTTACATCAATGACCTGGTAACATATCTAAATAAATCTGAGTTCCATTTTCCTGAATTATGTAATAAACATATTGGGATCCTCTTATATGCAGATGATACTGTTTTAGGCTGAGGACAGACTGGCAATCTGGAGCGGGATGAATGCGGAGGCAACTGCTGCGGGGGAAAAACTCCCCGGGGCTGGCCGTTCACACTGGCCAGTGTATTGCACAAGGATGCTGTTACAGAGCGTTCAGACTGCTGTGGAGTGGCCCCATGCGGGCTGGCCTCCGCAGCTCATGATAGAACTGTTTCGGCAATTTGCGCAAATTGCTCATGCGCAAACTGGCAAAACGCCGCGTTCCCACTGCTGCCTCCGCTTGCCTCCCGCCTTCTTCTGGTTCACACTGCTTGGAAGCGGGAGGCAAGCGCAAGACGGCCTCCAGACACCGGTTTCTCCCAGTGTCCTGGTAAAGCGAAAGGAAAACGTCTTCAAGACGTGTAAGTATGGAAGGGAGCCGAGGGACAGCTGCGCATGTCTGGACCGGCTCCCTTTCCCCATTTCCCATGCGGATCTCTCCCGGGGCAGATTGCCAGTCTGTCCTCAGCCTACCTTTCAAGAACCCCGGTAGGCCTAAGGAACACTATGAACACTTTCACCCAATACTGTTGTGAAAATAAACTAGAGGTCAATTACTCCAAAACGAGTTTTACTTTGCAAAAAACAAATCACCAAAGACTTATCGTTGGTCTCTAAACGTGATTCCGATTGAACAAGTTTCATTATTTTAAGTACCTGGGAGTTTTCTTCCAGGCAAATGGTTCAAGATCGGTGAATATAAATACTGTTGTTTCAGAAGCCAAAAGGAGCTCTGGGGCAATTATCTGGAACAAAGGGGGTAAATGTCCTATGTCTGCCTTTAGATTATTTAAGGCTAATTTTTTGTCTCAGCTCACATATGGAGCCCCCATTAACATTACAGCAAACCTTAAGAAAACAGATACAGTTAAGTTGGAATTTTTGAGAGCAATTCTACAAGCCCCTAAAGGGGTTCTAAATGCCCTTATTTGTATAGAGGCAGGCATGATTATGGTTGAGGCAAAGCTATGGATTGCATTTGTTTTCTCATGCTTCCTTATTTGATCAGGAAAACCTCTGAAATTAGTTCTGTATTCTGGTGTAGGGTCAATTCCATAGCAATCCTCATTTAAAAAGTAGGAAAACATCTACAAAACCCTATCATCTGGCCTAGAAATGTGCATTATGTGCCTCTTTGTTTAAAACATCTTTGGTTCAAAATCACTTTAGAAACTAAAAGCCCATGAACTCACTTGCCAAGCATTTGTGATTCATAATTCATCTCAAGTATTGTCAAATTCCGTATCTAATTTAATAGACTTCCCTTGTAGCAAGCTGATTTTTATTTCTTTTCTTTTTTTATGTTTCACAAAGTAGAATTTCTCACCTGGGTGCTATTTAAGGTCAGCAGAAACTTCTCATGTTTAGAGAGGTTTACATTCCCAGAACTCATCTCTAATTGAATATTCTTTTTGGTATTCAGGGATAAATAATGGTTGGCCCCAGGCAACTTACTGCTGAGCTTGAGGTATGTAAAGGAGATGGATACTATGTTAGAGGTGTTTACAAAATCAAGTTCTGTGTGGTAATCAAAATGCGGACGAAACAAGGATCACCCTCAAGAGACACACAACCCTGCATCTGTAATTATAATATAATGAATGATTAACAGTTTGTGGTGCAAAAACATGGTGGGGTGGAGGAAGGAACACATATGCACACACAACCCCAAGGAAATCTAATGTTGCTGATACAGGAGAGTAAAGCTTAAAACTGGAGCTTTCTTATTCCAGGAAATGTGGAGCTGGGTGGTCTGACTGGCGTAAGAAGCAGAATTAACTCCTCCAAAAAGAACAAAAAATAGCTTTAAGGCCTTAGCAAGTGGTTTTATTAGTTGCTTTCCCACTTCCCTCCCCCCCCCCACATTAATGTTAATTGGGGGTCATAAACTCTGTATTGTGGCACCATGTAGATGTCAGGATTTTATGGTTTGGCATTTCATATTGTTTAAATGTATTGCAATGTATTTTTCATGTGAGGTGTACACCACCCCAAGCCCACTCTGCGGGGAGGGCAATATAGAAGTTTAATAAACAAATAAATAAGACATCTCTAGAGTACATAGGATCAGGGGAAAGGATACCAGCCCCTGTACAGATTGACAGCTTATATTATGGGAACCCAACTGAAGCTTTTGAAAAAAACCCCACAAAAACCTAGGGCTCACATTCTTGAAGGACTGGCCTGGCAGCCCTCGTCACCCATAGCTGCTGTGAGCAGCAGCAGGATAATTTTATTTAGTTGTCTTTATCTGCACCACATAGGGTTGCCAGACCACATGGTGGAGGCAGGGATCCCCTGCTCCCAGGCTCCAACCCCTGTTGCCAGTCAGCTGGCCTGTGGGGGGTACTTACCCAGAAAAAGAGTGAGGCCCAATCAACACTGCAGTAACATGTCTACCTCACTTCTGAAGTGATCAAAAAGTCATGTCATCACATCAGCCATGTCAGTGTGATGGTCTGGTATTTGGGCAAAAACTCTATGGTAGCAGCCAAATTTACCATAATTTTTTTTGCCCAAATGCCAAAGTGTTGCCCCTATGCCACTGCATGATGACATCATTTCTGGACTGTGTTGGAAGTGACATTGACATATCATTGGGACATCAGCTGGGCCTCCCTCCTGCTCCCAGTAAGGCCCCCCCATCCCCCACCAGTTGCCAGGAGGGACCTGACAACCCTAGTGCCACAACATCACTTCCATGGAAAAACCAGACATGGCATCAAGTAGCTCTAGGAATCACTGGAAACTGCATGGTTTTAACCAGTTTCCCATGATTCCCAAGAGCTACCTGACATCACTTCCATGTTTTTCCAGAAGCGATGTCACAGTGCAGAGGACAATTTACCTCCCCCCCATGTCCCCATCCCAAAAGCTCCCACAGGTTGCCAGACAACCCTAGGTGTGGCATCTTCATTCTTCCCGTTAGGGCCTATTGTCAGTGGCCCCTTTGTGTGGAAGTGTTTCCTGCAACGGTCTGAGTTTAGGCTTTGCTGTGTCTGTGGAACAGCCTCTCAGGCCTCCCAGGGAATGTCAGGGGACTTCTACAGAATTATGTTGGAGCAGCCTGAGCCTAGGAAAAGGGGGGGATACCCTGCTGGTGGAGGTGTAAGGTGTTTTATGTTGGTTTTAATGTAGTATAGGATATCTGCTGTTTTAATGCTTTTTATTTTGTTTTTATATTGTAGTTGAGCTCAGAGATGCTGGGTAGAAAGAAAGGTACATAAATATTTTAAATAAAAGTAGTCAGTGCGACGGCTACCTTTGATGCTGCTATGCTACTCTGAATTTCACAGCCCTTCCACACCAGAGATAGCTGCAGTTCTGAGTGGTACAAGGAAGGGACAAAATGTCCTCTCATTGGTTTGTGTGGAGGGATGAGCCAATGTTGCCTATTTGCTTTCTTTTTATATCCATTTATATTTATTTCACTGGTCCCAGTGCTCTGCTTTTCACTGTTGGTGTCATAAACACCACTGAAAGAGGCACACATTTTATTCTCTGCACGTGCCATATGCTTACTGGCATCTATACCTACAAAGGCATCTCATTTACACTATAAAATACGCATAATGCCAATCTATTGAAACACCACTGAAAAAGGCAGACATTTTACAGAGGTGAAATTGGTGTAAGAAAAACCGAAAATGGCTCAAAAATAAAAGAATTGTGGGTTCCATTCTCAGAAAAGAGAACTGAAATTAAAATGGGAGGGTTTTCCCCCCCAGACTGAAGCAGAAGGGATGAGATATTTGAAATCCTCTCTACTTGTGCTGTATCTTGAGTCTTTGGGAAGAATTAGGGCTTCTAATTTAGTGTAGACCATCCTAGAGCCACCATAGGGTTGCCAGGTGGGGTGGGTGTAGGTTTCTAAACCTGCTCCAGGTTTAGAAACTCCTGAAGATCTGGGGATGGACCCTGGGGAGGAGAAGGACCTCAGTGGGGTACAATGCCATAGACCCTACCCTCCAAAGCAGTCATTTGTCCAGGGGAACTGATCTCTGTAGTCAGGAGATGACCGCTAATTCTGGGAGATCCCCAGGTCCCACCTGGCAAATGTGTGCTGAGTCTGACAGTGACATCTTCGTGAGCACACATTCGGCCTGTGCTCCATGAGCTGCACTGGCTGCTGATAAAATTCCGGGTTCATTTCAAGGTGTTGGTACTTACCTTTAAGGACTTGAGTGGCCAGGGACCAACATACATAAGGGACTCCCTCTCCCCATATGTGCCTTGCTGAGCCTTGAGCTGATTAGACCAACATTTATTGGTGATCCCCAGCCCAAAAGACATCTGTCTGGCCTCGACCCTTTTCAGCCCTGGCCCTAACCTGGTGGAATGAGCTCCTGCTAGAGATCATGGCCCTGTGGGACCTTTTACAGTTCTGCAGGGCCTGTAGGATGGAACTATTCCACCAGGCTTTTTGGTGAGGCAGCAGATGTCAAGTATCATCTGGCCCCTCCTGTTGTCATCTTGTTTCCTCTCTGTTACCATCTGTACCATGTTTTTCAGTCTTCAAGGACACAGACTGATAGCCACCTTAGTATATCCAAGGTAGGGTATTTATAATCTATAACCTGTTTTTGGATCTATCCCTTTCTGCCTTTAATTGTCTAACGCCAGGGCACCATTGTGATTTAGTTTGATCACTCTCATTTAAGGGTTACATTTAGAGTTTCAATCTTGATTTTATTGTTTTATGTTAATGTTGTAGCCTGCCCTGAGCCTGCTTGCAGGAAGGGTGGGATAGAAACCAAATAAGTAAGTAAGTAAGTAAGTAAGTAAGTAAGTAAATAAATAAATAAATGTATGTATGTATGTATGTATGTATGTATGTATGTCACCATAGGTCTCCAGACAAAGATTCCTTCCATCCTAATGCATGTCCAAGGTGCTTGATTAGAAAAGGAATGTTATGTTTCAGAAGTACCTTACCTGGCTCACTCAGGGCCCTAAGTTCATATGGGCTCTTGAATGACTGGGCTGTCGGGGGGGGGGGGGGGGCTTCCCATTAATAGCCCCCCCCCCCCGACAGCCCAGAAGAAAAGAAGGGAAAACATAAAGAAAATTATGAAAGAACACACAGAATTCTTCCATTCCCCTCTGGCTATGCAGCATTGTGTAGCTGTAGCATTTATTAGCCCTTTAGAATGTTCTTTGCCAGATTTATTAACTCCACCTCTGTCTCATTCTCCTTGAAGAGACTAGTGCTGAAATGGCCCTTAAAAGAAGACAATAATGTTTCTTAAAATAGAGTCTTTTCATAGCAAAATAAAAGCGGAGCATGACTGAAATTCTGCTGCACATCAGGATTGCTTCTTACTGAAAGCTTTCAATTAATTTAAACCACCATTCGACTTCCAGTGAATCCCAGACGTAATCGTTTTGGTAGATGGCTTTCAATGGGATCATTTCTTTATAACTTACCTCATATTCTAATGGCCTGAATGGGGATGAACACAGCTTCCTCCCCATATTACCACGGGGAATTATTTGAGCAGAGAAATGTAGAGAACTTGACTTAAGGGTCTGATCGAACCAGTGTTTCTACTTGTAAGAAAGGAAAGAAGATCCCGCTGGGACCTGCATGCATAAAAGCCATGAGATGCAGGGGTTGCAGCAAGGTAGGCAAAGGGGTGAGAAATTAGGGTAGCCAAACTGCAGATGGGGCCTGGTGAGCTCCTGGATTTATAACCTTGTAGGTAAGTTACAGAGATCAGATCCCTTGGATAAAATGGCTTCTTTGGAGGGTGGTCTCTGAGGCATTATACCATGCTGAGGCTCCTCCCCTCCCCTCCCCTCCCCACCCCAAACCCTCTTCTCCAATCTGCATCCCTTAGTCTAATTTCCTGACCCAGAGTTGACAACTCTATGAGAGACTGAGCGAAAAAGCAGGTTAGATGCGACCTTGAATCTGTCTCCCAATTCCATTCTGGTCACAATAGTTTTACAGACCGCATGAAGGCTGTACCAATCACTATATTAAATAGTAAACCAACTGGCCATGGTGTGAATTTAAAAAAAAAACTGCACAAGGGAGAGCAGGGGGCTCAGAAATGGTGGGAGACTCCCCAGGTTTTCAGGAAAATATGACTTCATGATTTCACACGCACATTGAAAAAACAGCCCAAGGGCCTGCAAAGCGGAGCTCTTCCGCCATTCCTTTAATTAGGAGCCGCCACTGGGGGAAATGGCCACTGGAAAAGCAGCCGGTTGAATTCTTCTGGCCTGGGAAATCGACTGGTGGAAGCCTCCTGGCCTGGGATATTTGGGTTGCTGCTCTGTGGTGGATGTTCTGTATTGCCTCTATCTTCTGTGGTTTTATTCTGTTGATTTTATGTAGATGGATTTAATTTTAACTTATGTATGGTTGTTGATTTTAACTATTAGCCACCTAGAGTTAGCTGGTTAGGCGGGATATAAATTTAAATAAATAAATAATGCAGACTGAATATGTTCCAGAGGGATGGAACACTGGGAGTGATTTCCCACAGCCGCTGCTCCGCCCCCTTCTTCCCTTTGCCCAGAGCTCAAGTGTCAATTTCCCACAATTTGCTGTGCAGCCACATTTTGCCCCGCAGCTTTGCCCAATTTCTGCCGCATCTGCTCAATCATCAAAAAACAGGGGTGAGTAGACGTGGCTGAGATAAGGCAAAGCTGAAGGGCAAAATGTGGCCACGCAGCAAATAGCGGGCTCATTCCCGATGAACTCAGCGGGGCTTACGCTCAAGTAAGCATGTATAGGAGGGGTGCTGCCCAGTTTCCAGTATGTGTGCTCTTTCTTGGGAGAGAGGCTACATGAAAGCGCCTTCCTCACTCTGGTTCCCTTCCTGGGCCTTACTTCAGAGTTAAGCAGGGTCACTTGATGAAGCTGTTGGCATCACCCAAGCCTGCCCCAGAACACATGGGCAGGGCACAATCCTCTTACATGAGTAGCCAAGTTGCCTTCAGTACATCTACTCTGGTGTAAAGTAAGGGGTGAGGACAGAATCCAAAGCATCCAAAGTAGCCAGAATATTGCTGTCTCCTCTCCCCCTCCCATAAGCTGAAGTTTATGATTAATATGTTCAGGGCTCTTTTTGTAGAAAAAGCCCAGCAGAAACTCATTAGCATAATAGGCCACACCCAACAGCAGAAACTCATTAGCATATTAGGCCACACCACTGACAACACAGCTTATTAGCATATTAGGCCACACCCCCATGTTACCAGAAGAGTGGTCATCCAGCCACACCCACCTTTTGCTTCTTATTCTGTTTACCTTGTTTGTTGTCAAAACCCAGGGCTTTTTTTGTAGCAGGAATTAATTTGCATGTTAGGCCACATGCCCCTAATGTAGCCAATCCTAATGAGTTTCCGCTGTTGGGTGTGGCCTATTATGCTAATGAGTTCCTGCTGGGTGTTGCCAACTCAGGAGCCAGCCGGAACTCCGTTCCTGTGCGTTCCTACCCAAAAATAGCCCTGAGTATGTTTATGTTTTTCAGTCTCTCCCTGCATTGTTCTGGTAAATGTCTCAAGAGCTGGTTTTTAAGGAACTGGAGTTTCAAAATCCCCCCCCCCCCCAATTGCCCTGAAGATTGACTCTGAGTCAGCTTCCTGTATAAGCTTCCTGTATAAGCAGAACTTATACAGGAACAGCAGAGCTTATACAGGAAGCTTCCTATATAAGCTTCCTGTATAAGCAGAACTGCAGGAGCTGGTGCAGGAAATTCATTCTGCAGTGGGGGGAAAATGGGAAAAACTAGTTTAGGAAAGAACAGGGAAAATGAGGACAGACCAGGATAGAAGAAAAAATTGGAGTTTTACCCCATTCTTCACTCAGAGTCTCAGAGCAGTCTACAATCTCCTTTCTTTTCCCCTCCCCACAACAGGCACTCTGTGGGGAAGGTGGGGCTGAGAGAACTGCTCTTGAGAGAACAGCTGTAAGAGAACTTGTGACTGACCCAAGGTTGCACCAGCAGCTGCATGTGGAGGAGTGGAGAATCAAATCCGGCTCTCCCAGATTAGAGTTTGTGCTCTTAACCACTACACCAAACTGGCATGGGGATGTTAACAAAGCTGTCTGATATAAGGGGGGGGGGGGAGCCCTGTTAACGTAGGGGAATGAAAATTGAACTTTAAGGCGATCTGGAAAATGCTGGAGTTGTTATTGTATCTGCATGTGCCTTCAGGGTTCCTTAGACTCCAGCTTCCTGAACTCAAGTAGTGTCCTCTCTCATGGGAACTTTGAAAACTCTCAAAGCATAAGTGGCTTTGAAGAATGCATCTTCAGGTGGCCATTGTAGGAGAACGCTATCACAATGGAATACATGGATGCTACATGGCTGGTCTCTATTCTCTAATTACAAATGATTTCCTGGAATGCCCAGAATGAAAAGAAAAGCACCAGGGACCAGTCATTTTGTTTCGTTTGACTCTCACAACTCTAAGAAGCTGGCACTCAGTAGAAGACAGATTCCTTTGGGGCTCTTTATCTTTTCTTTCTGGCAGAGAGAGAATTAAAAGCATCCAGCTCACTCTCAAGAGGCACAGAACTGTCACACAAATGTTAATTGCTTTCCTGCAGAGGATTTTTTTTTAAAAATGCACAAGTGCGATTTTGTTTTTATTTATAGTTTTCCTGCACATTGTTGTGGAATTGTTTACTTAGCCCCAGCCATCGAGCAAGGCCTGGATGATTTGTAGCTCTTGAAGAAAGTGCACCAGATATATATGGCAGATCACCAGGGATTCAATAAACCTGTTTTTACTAGGTAGGGATGTCAGCCTCCAGATACGACCTGGGGTTTCCCTGGAATTAAAGCTCATCTCTAAACTCCAGAGATTAGTTGCATGGAGAAAATGGATACTTTGGAGGGTGGACTCTGTGGTGTTATACCCTATTGAGGCCCCTATCCTCCCCAGGCTCCATTCCCAAATCTTTAGAAGTTTCCCAACCTGGATCTGGCAATCCTACCCCTGTAGCAGTGGCCAGGGGGAGGGGGGACCTGGTAACCCTATGAGTAGGCTTGGGACTTCAAAACCAGGTAATTGTCAAACATCTGGTACTTGGAGAGAAGTGACAATCTCCTGTTTCTTTTTTCTTCCCTTTAAAACATTAGTATTTTATCAACCATTTTGATTCTCCAACATGATTGGTGATGAAGATTTGTTAGTATTAGGTTGGATCCAACTAGCTTTTTGCTGGTGATAAAGAAAGGAACAGTCTCTTTGACCACCAAAGAAGGCTATGCTGGGGGACATGGGACCTGCATGGGCAAAATCCTTTTGGGGCAAGAGTGGGATTGGGAAAGCGTGTGTGAAAAAGCTGTCTGGGTCCAATGTGTAGATATATTTTATGAGTTGTGTATAGTATTTAGTTATACAATGTGCATCATTTCTATTTATATATGTGGAGTCCTGGTGTACTGAGGCATAGATTGCACTGGAAAAATGTAAATGTGTATGTTCTGCTAGAAAGGATTCAGTGTGAGAAAGTACAAAATGGTGAAACTGGTGTACAAAATGGTGTACTGTTTCGTAGAAGAGCCCAAGTAAATTTTGAGGATGCTCTGCATCTAGAAAATTTGAAGGGAAACCAGAAAAGCTTTAATAAGACTAATTTTCCCCCCAAGGGGGTTGGTATTTCACACTATTTCCATGCACGTGGGCTGAATTACAGGATGCAATTTTATGTAATGGTATGCCCACCACAGAGCATCACGGTGGGGAAACACTTTTAAGCAGCCAACATGTGGAGTCTGTAATGATCAGTTGGCTCTTAAGTCCATAAATGAAGTGGGGATTCAAATATAGGTATGAGAGGATTCTGTGCCATGCCTTTAGTTATTCTGTAATTTAGCTCTATCCATTGTTCTGCTCCTCTTTAATTCCGGTTGAACTAGGGGAATTTCTAAAATTAATTCCTGAATGGGATCATGTGCCATTTGCCACAGCTTCCAGTTCCTAAGCTCATTTGCATCTTTTTTTCTTCTTAATTAATAATAATGATAGATATCTATCCTTTGACAAAACACTGCAAAAAAGCAGACTTGAACTGATTGTGCATAAGATCCTTGTTTTGGTGTATTATGGATGTCCATGTGTGCTCCTTCACATTGGTAAAAGACTAAAGACAGAAGAAAAAAAGGAAGAAGAAGAAGAGGAGGAGGAGGAGGAGATTGGATTTATACTCCACTCTCACTACTCAAAGGAGACTCAGAGTGGCTTACAAACTCCTTTCCCTTCCCCTCCCCACAACAGACACCCTGTGAGGTAGGTGGGGCTGAGAGAGCTTTTTTCCCAAGCTGTCCTTGAGGGAACAGCTGGTACAAAGCTATGGCTTGCCCAAGGTCATCCAGCAGGTGCAAGTGGAGGAGTGGGGAATCAAACCCGGTTCTCCCAGATTAGAGTCCGTACATTTAACCACTACACCAAACTGGTTCAAAATATATCTCAAAATATATATCTCAAAATTGAGGAGCCATTAAAAAGGTCGTCTGTCCCCCCCCCCCCCCCCCAATTTATTTTCTGGTTGAGGAGACAGGCTTTTGGAGATAATTAAATAAATGTAATACTTGGGGCCAAAGATGTCCCCAGCCTTTTTGAGCCTGCAGGCATTTTTGGCATTCTGACACAGCTTGGTGGGTACAGCCACACATGCCTACTTCAATAGACTGAGACAGCCTCAGAATGGTTGCAGCAGCTTAACTGCAGTAAAAAGAAAGAAAGAAAAGAAGATCCTTATGCTGTGGTGGCAGCTGCTGCCAAAGCAATGTTCTTGTGTTGTTGCTTTTTTTAAAAAAAAAAAAAAATCTGCACAGCCGTTTAACTCTCAAACGGCCAATCAGAAGTCATGCTAGGAAAAAGCCTCACTTGGCCCTGCCCACTTTCTAAAAAAAATGCTTGATGGGCACCAGGTAGGGTTGGTAGGTTTCATCACCGTGTCAGCGGGGGTGGGGGGAGAACCTTCCAGAAATAGGGCGGGGCTCTGTGACATAATGATGTCATCATGTCGGGGACATCATGTGGCAACGCTTTGGTTTGAGGGCAAAATTCTATGGTAAGATTGCCCTCAAGGGACAATTTTACTGAGGACACTTTGGCTAAACAATCTTTGGAAGGCACTTTCTGGACCAGAAAGTCCAGTGGAATATCATTTGGCATGGGACTGCATCTTTGGAGACTTCATTTATACTTTTATTCCACAGCCTAGTGGTTTCACTTTGGAACAATTTTTTCCTGGTCCATCTTGTATCTATGTAGCATAACTGTATGATTGTATTGTATTATGATATAAGCCAATTTGTTCTGCATTGCGTCTGACCTCTGAAGAAGGCCAATACAGGCCGAAATGCATCAGGTCAAGTCCATTGGCCCTTGTGTGTAAGATTTAGGTATTTTAACATGAGGTGAGATTGGGCCTTTATATGTTTTTTTTAAATTCTTTGCTAATAAATACATGTATCTTTTTATATTACATATTAAGTTTTTATTGTTGGCCCTCTATTCTCTTTGACTTACCTTTTTAGCTTCCAGTTCCCAGGTTTCAGGGTTAAGTCCCCCCCCCTTTTTTTTTGCTCCCAAAATTGCCCTCAAATCATAGAGTTTTGCTACAAATCCAGATTGTTGCCATGTGACATCCCCAGCGTGATGACATCACTTCTGCATGATGTCATAGCTTCATAGCCCTCAGCTTGTTCTATTTATTACTGATATCTCCACCTTCTCTTTCCCTACATATCCATATAAACTGGTATTCAGTGACTGGGTTGGATCCAGCCAAATTTTCTGCTGGTGGGGAAGGCAGGAGAGGTCCCTTTTAACTAACAAAAGGGCTATGGTGGGGATCATGGCACCTGCATGGATAAAGCTATGTGGGCTGTGGACTGGGATAAGGAGGAAAAGCTGGCTGGATCTAGTCCATAGTGTTCACTGAACAGTTGGTGCAAATATATAGGCAAATCAGATACCTTCCTTCTGAGCGTGCATGAATCAAAGGTTGTGGGCATTTACCCGACAGCTTCAAAAGTTTTAAAAATACGGAGATTTCTTTATATGACTTTTTTAGCCTTTCCATTGCCTAATATGTAGCAGTACTTGCCACGAATCCAAGGGAAAGTGAAATAATTTAGCTTAGCAGATGGATGAGTAAATGAGAAAGAGAGAGGAGTGCAACTTACATCTTCTTTGGAAATCTCAAAGCAATGGAAATAATTTTCAGATTTTAAATTGACCTCAGGGGTGAATATAATCCACAGGGAAGGCAAAAGCGGTGGACGGAAGAATGACAGAGAAGCAGGTCCCGTCACGAAAGGAGGTTATTTTTAATACTTTATTACTCTCCTCCTCTTCAATACGTATCTTTCATATTCACAATGATGACAGAATTTGCATCCAAACAAGCTTGAAGGCTTTTCTCCCCCTCCCCTCCTGACAATCTTCTGTGTTACTGTATCTTACGAGGGCCTCATCTCACACTCTGACACACTTATTGCCCAATGATAATTGAAAACTGGAAGGGATCGCTTGGAAAGTAAATGGGGAAAGAGGCAAATAATTTTAGGATTCAATTTTCTCTGACTTTTTTTTAATTGGTAGGCATAACATTCCTGCCTTAGAATCTCTATCAGAAGGGCTGTGGTTGCCCCACTTCTGGGAGCAAGCTGTGGCATGTTAAAAACTGCTATAAATCTGATTGTGCCTACTTTTTAGAAGAATATTCAAAATTACAAAGAACAAGTGTGGAGGGAGAATGGAGACAAGATACCCTTGCAGTATTATGGAAGAGGGAGGGAATTTCCTTCCTTCCTTTCCTACTACATCCATGACTTACACTCACATATACAAACAGAGCATAGCTATACAATATTTTCTTTTTCTTTTTTTGTAAAGAAATTTTTATTTTTCAAAAAAAACACATCAAAAATAATACATTTACCTTATACAAATCCTTTTTTCCATATTATATAACATTTTGTTCTATTTGTACATTCTATTTTTATCTTGTTTTGGTGGTTTCCCACCACCTCTGAAGCATAACACATTTTCCATTTTATTCAAAATAGTAATACTATATCTATGTTTCATTTCTGGTAACGGTTATATATCTTTAAAATACTTATACACCAATTCTTATTTTCTATATTCTTATATATTTCTAAATAAAAACAGCTTCATTGTCTAATTTTAACTAAAACCTTCATATAATATATTTCTATTCCTTTATGCTATTATAACCATGTATAAATGTAGTTTTTCATATCCCAGTATTTTTCAACATATTCTTTCAAATCTTTCCAGTCTTCTAGAAAGGTCTCTGAGTAGAGATTATTCAATTTTCTAGTCCATTTATCCATTTCAGCCATATATAACAGTTTTTTCAACCATTCCCACACCTCTGGTATTTTTTCATTTTTCCAATTTTGTGCATACACCATTCTTGCTGTTGTAATCATATACCATATTATTGTCCTTTTCTTTACATTTATCTCTTCTAGTTTAAGTCCTAGCAATAACATTTCAGGCAACTTCTTAAATGTACATTTCAAGATTTTTTCCATTTCTGCATGTATTTTGGACCAATAAATCTTTGCTTTATCACAAGTCCACCACATATGATGAAAAGAACCTTCTTTCTTTTTACACTTCCAACATTTGTTAGACATATTCTGACCAATATTTGCAATTTTTTTGGTGTCATATACCATCTGTACATCATTTTAAAACAATTTTCTTTTAAGTTATAACATGTAGATATACCCATAGCATTTTTCCATAAAAATTCCCAAGATTCCATTTCGATATCTTTGTTAAAGTTTATCGCCCATTTTACCATTTGTTCCTTTACCATTTCATCAGCTTTAAACCATTTTAACAAAATTTTATACATTTTAGAGATCATTTTTTCCCCACCTTCCTCCCAAACTTGTTCTATTTCATTATTTTTTTCTCTAAAACCGGATTTTTTATCACTTCTATACATGTCATATATTTGTCTATATCTTAACCAACCATAATCAAAGTCCATCTGATGCTGCTCCTTCAATATAAAGTCTTTACCATGTCTTGTTAATATGTCTCTGTACTTCAACCAATCTTGTCCTTCTTTCTTTTTACACTTCCAACATTTGTTAGACATATTCTGACCAATATTTGAAATTTTTTTTGGTGTCATATACCATCTATACATCATTTTAAAACAATTTTCTTTTAAGTTATAACACGTAGATATACTCATAGCATTTTTCCATAAAAATTCCCAAGATTCCATTTCAATGTCTTTGTTAAAGTTTATCACCCATTTTACCATTTGTTCTTTTACCATTTCATCAGCATTAAACCATTTTAGCAAGTCTTTATACATTTTAGAAATCATTTTAGCTATACAATATTTTCAACGTATGTCAGGTCACAGGCACATGACTGGACTCATACTTAGACATACATTAGAGGAACTTTAAAGGAGTGTTCATTTGCTTGGTGCTGTGTGGGAGCTCTGTGAGGGGGAAGAAGGAGCTTCCAGTTTCCCTCCCACTTCATTTTTGCCAGTGGAAAGGGTGGCAGCAGGGCAGCAAGCCACAAACATCCCTGAAAATAAATGTAGAGGTCTCCCAATCTCTTCTCTATGTTTGAACCTGTCCAATATTAACTTTGAACAAGGAAGGAGGAGGAGGAGGAGAATTTATGTCCTGCCCTTCACTCAGAGTCTCAAAGCAGCTTACAGTTTCCTTCCCTTCCTCACCCCACAACAGACACCCTGTGAGGCAGGTGGGCCTGAGAGAGCTCTGAGAGAAATGTGACTGATCCAAGGTCGCCCAGCTGGCTGCATGTGGAGGAGTGGGGAATCAAACCTGGTTCTCCAGATTAGAGTCCACCACTCTTAACCACTACACCAAATATAACCAGCCACTCTGTCCCCATCTCTCTCGCCTTTTCTCTTGGAGGCCTTTGACCTCATGAGCATGGCTGGTTAGCAGAGGGAATACTGGGGTTTCTACTTCACTTGGGACTTGACAGCAGAAAAAAATAATGTTGGTAATAACTTGTGATAACTTGCATGGCATGAAGAATCGGAATGAGAAACTCAACTTAAAATATTTGCATTGGCCAAGTCAGTTTAATCCATTAAAACCCCCCCAAAAAACTCTCGAATAGATTTTTAGAAATTCAACCTGATCAAACAAGAAAAAGTGAGAAATAAGTTTAGAATGTTAAAAATAGGCATTTGAACACATGTAGCTGCCTTATAGTAGCACTGTTCACATATTACTGTGAACAAATGTACATCCTGCATGTACATGTATAAATTTGTAAGAAGGAGCCAACACACATTCACTTTACAAATGAAAAGAGGATCAATATCTGGATAAATGTGTGGTTTCATCACATGTTGAGCTGTACATGCCTTGAATGTAATATGAGAATTACTCAATGCAAGTGTAAAGAACAATCAAGTGTACAGTGTATGTGGAAGCTCTGTTCACACATTACAGTAAACACATGTACAGCCTGCATGTTTTTGCATACATCTGTTTGTAACAGCTGGGGAAGGGGAGGCTTTTGAAGATGTCAGGGAGTGTGGCATATGCTAATGAGTTATGCTAATTAATAGGTATGCTAATGAGCTCCTGCACCTCTTTTTCCACAAAATGACCCCTGGACAGAACTATGGCTTGCCCAAGGTTATCCAGCTGTTGGAAGTGGAGGAGTGGGGAATCAAACCTGGTCCTCCCAGATTAGAGTCTGCGCAAGAGAGTTAAAAGGGAGCTCCGATTAGTAAACTGGGGATGAAGAACACCTTGTGGACTCAGTGATGGAGAACGATGGAGAACAGAGTTAGGCAGGAGGAGGAGAAAAAAGGTGAACCAAACCCTCTCTCCCCTATTCTGAGGCTTGGGCCCCACCTGGAGTCAGGACAAGAGAGACGGTGGAAGGCAACATACCCCCTTGGGCATGTCCCAAATATGACATCTTGTATAATGTATAATCTGTACTGTGGGGGGTGGGTCCTAAATGAAAGTTGTACATGATCACTTACATTCTGCAAAGATGTTACATGATTATTTGGGGTCAGACAACAGCAAAATGTATATTTGGCCTCAAAAATGTCCCGTGGAGCAGGCAGAATCAAGTCCAACTTAGAAGGCAGTAGAAGGGCATATAATGGACACAGTTCTGAAGAGCAGGTGTTCAGCCAACTATAATGGTCCTTGATGCACTGTCAAGACATAGGTAAATGCATATGAAGCTGCCTTATATTGACTCAGACCATTGGTCCATCAAGGCCAGTACTAACTACTCAGAATGGTAACCATTCTCCAGGATCACATATACTGGTCTCTCAGATCTCCTCCTATTGGCTCCTTGCAGCTAGAGATGGTGGGGATTGAACCTGGGACCTTTTGCATGCAAAGCAGAGGCTGTTTCGCTGAGCCACAACCCCTGCCCAGATGAATGGGACTGGTTTCAAAGTTTCCCTTCTCCTAACAGTGGACTCTTTCACCAACATCCTTTTGCCAGCACAGTGTTCCAATGGACAATGCATGTTTTGCCAGTGGATAGTTCTTTTGCACTGGCAGGACACTTCTAGCATCAGAGGAAGGATCCACCATTAGTGGAACAGAAACTATGCATGCAACTCATGGTCAGTATTAAGCATTCACTGCAGTCCACACAAAATAAAGGTACATAACACAAGAAACAGAGAGACCATGGGGGAAATGTGCCCCAAACAGAAGTAGAGTGTCTCTCCCTCCCCACGTGCAAGTATTGAATGGTACTGAACAGAGGAAGGGGAAAAAAAGTCACCAGAGAGGGCCGATGTGAAAAAAAGTTCTAGCTTAGGGGTTGCTGACAGACTTTGTGTGCTGAAGGTCTCTGCTTCAGACCTTGACACCTCAATTAAACAATCTAAGGTAACACTGCCTGAGACTCTGGGCAGTTTCTACAAGCCAGAGAAGACATTGCTCAGTCAGATATGCCAATGGTCTAATTCCATATAAGGCAGGTAACTCAAAGAAGGAATCTAGAGAGCCGATTGGTGTAATGGTTAAGAAAGGCGGACTCTAATCTGGAGAACTGGGTTCGATTCCCCACTCTTCCACATGCAGCCAGCTGGGTGACCTTGGGTCAATCACAGTTCTCTTAGAGCTGTTCTCTCAAGACCAGTTGTCTCAGAGCTCTCTCAGGCCCACCTACCTCACAGGGTGTCTGTTGTGGGGAGAGGAAGGGAAGGAAACTGTAAGCTGTTCTGAGACTACAAGTGAAGGGCAGGGCATAAATCCAACTCTTCTTCTTCTTCTTCTTCGTCTTCTTCGTCTCTGTCTTCGTCTTCTTCTTCTTCTTCAATATGGAAGGTCTGATGCTGAAACAAAAGGGAACCACAAAATCTGGATAGCAGTTGGTATCACTGAACCATTTCTGATCTGGATTTTCTCTCTCTGAGATAACACATTTCCAATGAAATGTGAACCTTAAGGTACAATATTTTCGTACATTTTACTCCACTCTTTTTCAAATGTGTCTGCCAAGGATTTTTGATGCAACCATGTTATAGCGACCTCGTCTGTCACACATGCCTTCAATGACAGCTGAAGCTCTTAAGATCCATGACCTTGATATTGCTGTCATATTTATCCCTTCCACATGCAAAAAAAAAAAAAAATTGGACAAGAGCCAGTGTTTGTGCTTATGCTTATGAATTCTACTGACCTGGGTGATGAATTGCCAGTGTCCACACAATTCTAGATATCACAGTGCAATCCTAAAATCATTTTCTTGCGAGTACGCCCCAACAGAGCTGAGTAGGATTCTGAGTAGACCTGCTTAAGATTGCTCTTGTAGTTGTTTCCATCCAATTTGTTTTACAGACATGAAAGAAATGAGAGTCCAACAGGACAATCCTAAACAGAGCTATGCCCTTCTAAGTCCATTGAAGTCAGTGGGCTTAGAAGGGTGTAACTCTGCTTAGGATGGCACTACAAATATACCTTCAGTGTATTTTCTCCACAATGTCACTTTGTCTCAATGTGTTTGCTATTGCCTGTCAAATGACAGTAATGAGCTACGACAAACTGATCCAAAATGTGGTGTCACTCTAGATACCACCCATATTAAAATGTAATGATGTCTAATAGTGCAGATCAAACTAACTCAGAGACAAAGGAGGAAAATGGATGTGGGATTGTTAGCAAACACAAGCCAAGGCGATTTTTAACTAAGCAAGCATGACACCTGCTGATTGGTGGATTAAAATGGTCACAAGTTAAGTGTTTACCCTTCAAGTGAACTCCAAAGTGCAACATAAGATCAGAAAAAGAAACTTTCTGCATTAGCCCAATGGTAAATCTAATCAGTATCTTGTTTCTCCAAGCAGATAAAGGTAAAGGTTTCCCTTGCTCGAAAGCCAGTTGAATCTGACTTTAGGAGGTGGTGCTCATCTCCGTTTCCAAGCTGAAGAGCCAGCACTGTCCAAAGACGTTTCCATGGTCATGTGGCTGGCATGACTAGACACCAAGGCACATGGAATGCTGTTACCTTTCCACTGAAGCAGTACCTATTTATTTACTTGCAGTTTCTTGCTATTGAACTGCTAGGATGGCAGGAGCTGGGGCCAGAAACAGGAGGTTGCTCTGTCATGCAGCACTAGGGTCTTGAACTGCCAAGCTACAGACCTTCCAGTCTGCAGCTCAGCATCTTAACCTCTGAGCCATCGCAGCCCCCAGTAGCCAAGCACTGAAAGTCTATAAGCAGGGCACAGAGTCCAAAGCTTTGCCTTACTGAGGCCCCAGTCACACACAGAATTAGCCACATGATAGGCATGAATGCCATATGGATTTTAAGGGTGTGATTACACCAGAACATCTGGCAAGCATCCCACACCCTTCGGCAACCCGTTTCTCTCTGCCGAAGAAGTGGAGTTAAAAGTTGCTACGGGTCAAATATGGACTTTCCCTGTGTGATCGCTCCAGTGCACCCTCATGGCATCGGGGATAGTTTGATCAGGCTATCCCGACACCATGCCTTTGTTTTTTTTCCCCTTCTCAGTGTGCGCATCATCCTGTGCAGCATATTGCCATAGGAAGCCCTCAGGGTGGAGACGCGATTCATCGATCCCCCGTTTAAGCGCATTGGAAAAAAACAGCAATCCCCCCCCAACTCACCCGCAATTGCGTCTGATCACGCAGGGGTGGGCTGTGCCCGCAGCCTCGTGGAACTGTGTGATCGTGCAGCTGCGGGTCAAATTACTCTGGAGCAAATAGCCTCACTCCCCCCCCGGATTATCTTGCTTGTGTGACCGGGAGTGGACCTGATACTGCCTACCATCTGGTATTAGGAGTCAACCCCCGGTGGCAGGGGTTGGGAAAGACCTTTTCTGCCTGAAATCCTGGGGAATTTTAAGCAGAATGGACCAGGTGGAAAATGTATAAGCCAGTTGTACACCTGTGCTAAATTGTCTAAGAAATGCAGATGTTGGGGTATCCAGTTGACTAACACACAAAAGGAGGCACAGGAGATTCCCTACCTATCCCTCCACAAAAGTAATGGGACTTGGTTCCCTCTGTCTTTGATGGGGCATGTGTGCGATTTCATTTAGCCTTGGGTGTGACAGGTTGCAGATCACTTCTCGGCTTGCTAGCAGTGTGTTCCTAATAGAACTGAACAGACGAAGCAGCTGAGCCTCTGTTTAGTAGCCAGGGAAAAAAAGTCTCTCTGCACCAAAACAAAGGGAGGGGAAATGCCACAAGCCAAGCCAACTGCTTTGCAACACATATTGCAAATAAGAGATTTAGTACCCAGCATCAGCTTGTTTGCTCACATAAAGTTGCCTTTCAGTACATTTGTATTGCCACAATCCCAGAAACTGTAATTAAAAGCCATGCAAATTACCATTTCTATTTCTTGGGAAATGGCACTTTGAAAGAAGTCTATCCGTACCAGGAGTCACAAAAAAGGAGTGCTATAAAACAAAAGAACCCAGAGAGGGCACTTCATTCTGGAATGAATACGTATGTGGTCATTGTATGAAATATTTAGGCGTGAGAAGTTTTCCATCCTGTTCTTGTATTGTTTTGTGATTCTACCGGGCCGTTTTCTACTCCTTTTAAATTCCAGGATATGCACTCAATTTTCAGTTCTTCCATTCGTTTTGATCTTTCAACCAGTTTGTAGGTGAACACTGATAAAATAAACATGTTGGAAGTAGAGTCCCTCCAGAACTAAAAATAGACTGCTGCCCCAATAACACATGTAGGCTGATCACTGTAACAAAGCATGTGTGTGTGCTTTCTCTGCTATGGTTCTTGCCTTGTGGAATGACCTGCTCCTACTCTCCTGGCCTTCTGCAAACTATGCAAAACTGAACTATTCAAGAGGGCTTGTCTGCACAGGTAATAGTCTTGCCCTGTACCAAAGAGCTCAAAAAAATCTTGGATAAATGATTGAGACTGTGGTCTATACTGCTACGTATAGCTTATTGTAAGTGGGATCCTATTATGTAATCTCCGTACAGTTTAGTGTGTCATGTTAATACTTATGCTATGCTTCATTTCTTTCTGGTGGTTCCAGACTTCAGAAGTTCTAATGCATTGGTTACTGAGACCGATTCCCCACAAGCAGCTGTGCCACCCTCACTCTCCCATTTCCCCCGGTTGCATTGGTCAGTTTCACACTCTTCACTGCACAGCCGCATTTTGACCCACATATCCCCCTGATTTCCTCCATGTCTTCTCGGTTCTTGTTTTTTGAGATCGAGAAGACGCAGGGGGAATTGGAGGGAGATGCGGGTCAAAGTGCTGCCACACAGCAAAGAGTGTGAAATTGACCAATGCAACCGGGGAAAACAGAAGAGTGAGGGCGACACAGCTGCTTGTGGGGAATCGGTCTGAACATCCCATTTTGTTGATTGTGCAGGTTCACTATGTGTAATACAAAGGGTTGCCAGCTCTCAGCTGGAAAATACTGGGAAATTTTGGAGGTGGAGCCTCAGGAGAACATAAGAACATAAGAGAAGCCAATGTTGGATCAGGCCAGTGGCCCATCCAGTCCAACACTCTGTCACACAGTGGCCAAAAATACCAGGTGCCCTCAGGAGGTCCAGCAGTGGGGTCAGGACACTAGAAGCCCTCCTACTGTTGCCCCCCCCCCCCAAGCACCAAGAATACAGAGCATCACTTGCCCCAGACTGAGAGTTCCCATCTATATTTTCTGGCTAATAGCCACTGATGCACCTCTGCTCCATATGTTTATCTAATTCCCTCTTGAAGCCGTCCATGCTTGTAGCCACCAGTCCAGTGTTCCCTCTAAGCTGAGTTAGTGTGAGCTAGCTCACAGTTTTTTAGCCTCCAGCTCACACATTTTTGTCTTAGCTCAGGAAGGATGGCTCCAGAGCAGACTAATTTATGCAGTAGCCAAATGGCTCGCTCACAACTTTAATGCCAGTAGCTCACAAAGTAGGAGTTTTGCTCACAAGACTCCACAGCTTAGAGGGAGCATTGGCCACCACCACCTCCTGTGGCAGTGAATTTCACATGTTAATCACTCTTTGGGTGAAGAAGAACTTCCTTTTATCTGTTCTAACCCGACTGCTCAGCAATTTCATGGAGTGCCTGTGAGTTCTTGTATTGTGAGAAAAGGAGAAAAGTACTACCTACTCTACCTGAGAAAGAGAGAAAAGTACTGCCTGCTGTATCCCATGCATAATCTTAGAAACCTCAATCATGTCACCCCTCAGCCATTGTTTCTCCAAGCTAAAGAGCCCCAAGTGCTTCAACCTTTCTTCATAGGGACAGTGTTCCAACCCTTTTATCATTCTACTTGCCATTTTCTGCACTTTTTCTAATGCTATAATATCTTTTTTGAGGTGTGGGAGAGTGGATTTTGGGGAGAAGAGGGACCTCAGCAGTGTATAATTCCACAGAATTCATCCTTCAAAGCTGCAATTTTCTCCAGTGGAACTGTTCTTGGTTGTCTGGAGATTAACTGCAATAGTGGGAGATATCCAGGTACCACCTGGTGGTTGGCAATCCTAGTAATATGCCTGGAGTCCCTGTGAGAAAGGTGGACTATAAGTAATGTAAGTAAGTAAGTAAACAACAAGAGGTACATGAACAGCCTTCTGTGTTAGGAGAGGATCCTTCAGTTCATGCCTCAACAAAGACACATTTTGGAACAATGACAATAGTGGTATTCATGAGTTCCCCCAGCAAAGATTTGCATTTCCCTACTGTATCCCACCTCTTATACAATGTGACCCTCTGGAATAAGGATAGCTTTATTCCTATTATGTCAATCAGATCTGTACCATCTAAAGAATGATGTGGTTTTCAGAGCATCTATTGCCTTTGTGATTTATTGGTGGACTGTATACTTTGCAACAAACGATGTCATAAATCAGCATGGGATGTCCTGGAGCACCATGATCATTTGTTTCACTGTCTTTTATCTTTTTGAAACTGACATTGGTCCTGAAAACTTGAATGAAATAAGGCCTGAGAGACAGGTTTCTAGAAACATAGATCAACTCCTCATATATAGTCAACATTTTTTATTTTAAGAGGTCTACAGTTCATTTTCTAGTGATAAGTGTGTTGAATATTTTCTTCTTCTTTTTCTTCTTCCTCTTCACCAGTAGTCCAAATCCGGTCCCACTACAGAGACATCCAAAGATGTGTGAATTGCTTTACACATAAGCCTGCCTGTAGGCTTCATTCAGCAGATTACTAATGCCATAAGAGAATCTCTCTTACTGACTCTCTCCTTTCAAACTTACTCTCTCAGAGGTCTGAATAAATCCCAGAAACTAAGGCTATGCCTTTCTGTATTGCAATTTAAACTGTTCATACGCTGTAATTATGTGTGTGATCTATGTCAATGCATATATTATCTGGATCTTCATAGGTATTCTGAGCCCTACACATGGAAGACTGAAGGAATCCTATTTTATTGATATGATTCATTTTTACTCCATTTATGTATCACCTTTGCATGAAACATTCTGTTGTCAATGGTAAAGAGGAGTGAATGCTCGCTGTTCCATTATATCTAGTCAATGGCTTCAGTTTTCTGCTCTCCACTGTTGGTTTTGTAGATTTATTGATACTGCATATATTTACTGTGGATTTTACCCACAATTTTATGTTATGCAAGGTATACTATTTATAGTTATGATAAACATATAGGATCCAATCAGCTTTTCTGCTGGCACAAGAGAGAGAAGGGACTTCTTTTGACTCCAGCAAAGCTAACCCAGGGAAAGTATGGCTGATGCAATCAGCTCATTGGCGTGTTCTTAATTCCAGTTTCCCCATCTTGGCAAGAAACTGTCTTGTATTATCATATCAACATCTGCACATTATATCTGACCTGACCTAGATGGCCCAGGCTAGACTGCTCTTGTCAGATCTCAGAAGCTAAGCAGTGTTCAGCCTCTGGTTAGTACCTGGCTGGGCGACCACCAATGAACTCCATGGCCACTACACAGAGTCAGGCAATGGCAGATCACCTCTAAAGTCTCTTGCCTTGAGAAGCCTTTACGGGGTCAGCATAACTTGGCTGCAACTTAACAGCACTTTACACACACATGCGCACACACTGTATCTATCTAGAAATGTCTCCCTGTGTGCAATTCTGTTCCTGTGAAGTTTTGGTCTCTTTAAATAGTTCTTATTTGTTTCCGTATGCTCGTGACTAACTTTTATTCTACCCCACTTTGAGCACCTGAAACATTACACCATAATCTTGGAAGTTCTCTGCATAGTTTATGATTTTGTGCCAACAATTTGGTTGCTCTGCTGGTCAAATGGAGCCCAACTCTTCTTTATATGTTCTGCTTGTCCCCCATTTTTTCCATTGCCTACCATCCTGATACCACTGTGTCATGCACACATTCTAGTTCTGTATTTCTAGCTGGTCCGCTTTGTGGAGTACAGAGCATTTTTTGAAAATGCTATCTCGGATGCTCTCCAATTCAGAATCTCATCTACCAACCTAAATTTGGCTTCCAGAACCTCACTGCTAGATCTCGCCCATATTTTAGTGGGGTAAAATAATAAAACAAATAAAATACAAGTGATAATGTAAGCATACGGAGAAGTGGATGTGGTTCCAGGAACTCCGATGAAAACAGTATCAAAATGCCAAAAATAGATTCAGAATAATTTTTACAAAACCCCCCAGATAGATTGATTTCCCACAAGCAGCTGCTCCGGGCTGGCTCTTCTCTTTCCCTCAACTGCATTAGTCAATTTCCCACTACTTGCCGCACAACCGTGTTTTGACCCACAGCATCCCCCAATTTCCCCCAGGTCTTTGCAATCTCAAAAAAACAAGGATCATGAAGATGCTGGGGAAATCAGGAGATGCTGTGGGTCAAAATGTGGCCACGTGGCAAATAGTGGGAAATTGACTAATGCAATCGAGGGAAATAGAAGAGCCAGCCTGGAGCAGCTGCTTGTGGGAAATTGGTCATATGTTCATTGTCACATTATCAACCGCCAACCAAATTATACTGAGTTCTCTTTGTGTGAAACCCTCCTTATTCTACACCAAATAAAGTTCTTCTACAACATGAATGTTCCATGAGATGTCTTTCAAGAGTCAGATCTGTATTACATAATCTCTTAAGAAGGTAAACCAGTCCTCTAGGATGTATCTTTCCACTGCTCGAATTTATTTGTGCATTTGATGTGCCCTGAGAACAGAAGGCTGAGAGACACTTATCTTCAGTAATGTGAAACAAGCACAGCAATAACCGCCAATATAGATGTTTTGGAACATAAAGAAAATATTTCCAAATGCTTTTTAAAAAAAACAGGGGACTAGGCCCACAACAGCTGGTATCTGATTAAAAAGTGTCAACAGATTTAGAAAACAGGCACGTGCAGTCTTTAGGTTCCAACAGCTGAACACAAAGGGGAAGTGAGAAACAGCAGTAGAGAATAGCAGTATTTTGTAGTATTTATTCATGATGACACCTGCCTTTCCAAAGTCCATTCACCTTAATCATACCCTTCTAGGTCAAAAACCCAGGAAGAGATTACGATCTTTCTCATTATGTAGGTGCTCAAAAGGTGCAATATTTTGGGGGAGGAGGAGATATCAAACTGTAACTACTGTGCCAATGATGTCCTAACTTCAAAAATACAAACATGTCTCTGTGACATTCTAGAATACTTCCCACTGGCAGATTTACAAGGCAACAAATATAAAGTGATGGTTGCAGTTAAGCACACACTTAGAAAGAAACCAGCTAACAACTGAAAAAAGTATGGTAGAGCCAGGCATCAATTTGTGGAAACACTTGAAAAATCTATTGGGTTCCTAGTTTGTGAGTTCCCAGATGTGCACATAACACATAGCTTATTCCACCCACTCCTTCCATATCTGTGGCAGCTGTCAGAGGTCCCCTGTATTGTAGAATTTTTATTATTATTATTATTATAATTAAAGCATTGATAATACATGATTTGAGGTTCCAGTAATTTAAAAAAAAATGTGACTGTCTTAAATGTAAGGAACTGCTAGATAAGAAATTAGTTAGAGGACCATAAGATTTTAGTTTACTGCACCATATATGTAGCTTTATTTTTTTATTAAAAATATATTTTTATCAAACAAACAAAAAACAAACAAAACATAAATACATACAGATTTAGGGGGGTTCCATGTACATTTTTGTTATATCTAATATATTACCTCATACATTGTCTACTTGTATAATGCCCAGTTTTACCACCATATATGTTTGTGGAAGTATTTTGCAATGTAATTAAATATATAGTTTATAAATTTTTCTAGTATGATTATAAGTTGATATTGTTTATTTATTATAATCTTTCAACCATTTGTAAAATCTTGCCCATGTATTTTCAAAGCTTCATTCATCTTGTCCTCTCAAAATTAAAGTTAGTTTGTCCATCTCTGCAGTTTCAAGAATTTTATTTATCATTTCTTCTTTTGAGGGCAAAACATTTTTCTTCCAATTTTTGGCATATAATATTTTGTGGCAGTCACTATATGTAGCTTTATTGTTGTTGTTGTTGTGACGTATGAGAATAACAGAAGTATACATCTTCATGCACACTTCTCGGCCTTTTGGCTAAGATCAAGTGTAGCAGTGGGTATCCAGCTGGAACCAGAGACACAGGAGGTAATTGGTGTACCAACTGTGTCAGGTAGACCAGGTATAATCCTTCAACTGGTTCAAATTCCATGAACCTTATATACAGTTGCTAGGTCTGTCTGCCTTAGAGAACTCCTTTTCAACTGGATTCTACAAGGTTTACTTGGCTCATCATTCGTGTAGGCCCCTGACACCTTCAGTTCCTCTCCTGCTTTCAGCCTTCTGGTCTACGCAGTCTTCCATTATAATTTGAAAAATGTTTTGGCAGCAGCCTGCAGCACCCTAGCCCAATCTCCTCATTGCTCATAAGTAAGCATGGCTGGCCACTATTAGAACTTTGATGAGAGACCACCAAGGAAGACTGGAGTTATTATGCAGAGGAAGACAATGACAAACCACTTTTGCTCCTCTCTTGCCTGCAACACTCTGTGGATGGGGTTGCCTGCCAGCTGCTGCTGCCGGTGCCTCTCTCTCCCCCCCCCCCCCGCTGCCCTGGCCACTCTTTCCCTCTCCCTCCCTCTTTTCCGGGTGAAATGCCTAGGGTGGTGACGTCAGCCGGAAGTGACGCCATCATGCTGGGCACATTGCCAGGGCGACACTCTCGCAATTGCCCTGAAACTCTATGGTGCCATAGAGTTTCAGGGCGATTGCTAGAGTGTCACCTAGCAATATGCCCAGCATGATGGTGTCACTTCCAGGTGACGCCACCACGCTGGGCATTTTGCCCGGAAAAGAGGGAAGGATGGAGGAGTGGCCAGGCCGGGGGGGGGGAGAGGCTGCTGGGCCTCAGAAGGGCCTGGGGAGGCGCGGCAGTGGGCCCTACATTTTCCCAGGGGTGGCTGAGCCCCCCGGGAAATTTTGGGGGTGGCTCAAGCCCCCCCATAGTCTACGCCTATGCCTGACATGGGAGTCATTTCAAAGAAAAAGAGGTGCAGGAGCTCACTAGCATAACTTATTTATATATGTCACACCCTCTGACATCACTGGAAGTGTGTCAGAAGGCAACACCCACTGCTCAGGCTCCAACCTAAAAATCTCCAGGTATTTCCCAACTCAGAGCTGGTGAGCCAGCTTTACACTTGGGCTAAAGACACTTGAGGTTTCCTTGGTTCTTGCAGGGAAACTACCCTACAACAAGCATGAAAATACAGATCAAGTTAGTATGCTTTTGCTATTTTTCACAGTGCATCACCATATGTGCCCGCTCCTGGGCTTGTTACTCCCAGAACGGTACTCCTGCGCGCTCCTGCTCGAAATGGCCCCAGCCCTGACACTCCTGTTAGCCTTTAGGCTGCTACTCGACTCAAATCTATCTATTCTTCCTTTTCTAATAGGACAGGGATGATGTAATTTTCAACAGAGAAACCTATCTTGTTCAGATTGCTTGTCTTGTATCTAGTTGAACAATACATTGGATCATCTTAACAATTTGCTTGCAATCTAAACTGAATAGTGTTCCAAATCTCTTTCATCTGCACAGTGGCCGCATTTGGCAGGGTGTCTGACTAGGCAGTCCCTGGTCACTCACATTTACTGGCTTGGCTGGATAGAGCCATGGCTGAGTTTCTTCTGATCCAGACCGACGGAACATTGAGGCAGCCAGGCAAATGTTCAAGGCCAGTAGAGAGAGATGTGTTCTGCTTCTTTTGATCCTTTATTCTCTTGGTTTTATTAATATAAATTTGAAAGGACTTTGAGGGAACTACTGGGCAAGAGGACAAAGGGAAACAAGGGAACTACTGAGACAAAGCACACGCTGAGCATTTCCAGTTCATTTTCGAGACATCATTAAAAAGGGGAACACAAACTAAATTTTCCGAGGATACTGTTTGCAATTTGCAAATGTGGTGTGACGTGAATGGGGGGTGATATTTGGTCATTCACTGAAATGGAGGCAAGGCAGCCTTGCCAAAAGGGAGAAGCCCTTATTGAGTGTTCATCCATATTTCAGTGAATTCTTGAAGGGTGGGTTTGGGATCCTGCCTACGGGCAGTGCCCCTTGTACTGTATTCAATGGCCCATTTGCACAGAACCTAAGAGCTGCATTGACTGACTCCCTTCCACTAATTCTTCCTGCTTTCAGTGTGAGAGACAAAGAAGGCCAGAAGACATGACAGTGGAGTTTGGAGCTAGGCTGGCATAGGGTTGCCAGGCTCCAGGTGGGGCCTTGAGATCTTCTATAATTACAACCAATTTCCATCATTTCAGAGGGTAGCCATGTTGGTCTGCAGTAGAACAGTTAGATTCAAGTCCAGTAGCACCTTAGAGACCAACAAGAGTTTGGGGGTATAACCGTTCTACAGTCAAAGCTTCCTTTGTCAGATACAAGTAGGAATGAAGATCTCTTGAGTCTTTGTATCCCAGTCGGAAGGTGGGAGGGGTGTTGTTAAGAAGAAACTCCCGAAGCAAAAAATACCATGGCTATTGCAATCAGCTTGGTTAGAGCAGAGGGGAAATACTTGGGGACAGAAAATTAGCACCTGTCATCAGATAAGAATCCTCTGTCCCTATTCAGCCGGAGGGGGGGGGTGTCCATTGTTCCAAATGATTTCCAGATGACAGAGATCAGTCTAAAGAAAATGGCTGCTTTGGAATGTGGAGTCTATGGCATTCTACCCTGCTGAGGTCCTTCCCCTCCCCAAATTCCCACCTTCCCAGGCTCTACCCCAAATCTCCAGCAATTTCCCAACCCATAGTGAACAACCTTAACAAATGATGGCAGCAAACAGAACCTTCCTGGAAACAGTAACCTGCACAAAGAGAGTGGGAAATATTTTAAATCATTTTTGCAGTTCTGCCATTAACAAAACCTAGCTTAACCCATGTTTTGGCAACCCATGTTTTCATTCTTCAGCGCTATGGGAACAACATTCCAAGAGTGACGAGAATACCCCCCCCCCTCTTCATCGGGTCCTGTCCTGTCCTGCAAATGTGTATGAAAATTCCTAACACTCCTGCAAAACTGCTGTAACCTCAACATGTATTATTTCCAGGTCTTGTCATATTATTTCAAAAATGCTCACATGATATTCCCCAAAGCTATTGACCAAATGTTGCAAAATTAGATTCTAAAAAAGCCATTCTGGCTGGAGCAAGGAAACCTCCATAAACTCCAATAGATCAGCTGTTGTGACTTATTGAAGGGAACAAGCAGATGGTTCTAACATGATGTTCAGGGCTTTAATCTATGTAGTTCTGGGACTCCACACTGATCATGTCTGCAGTCTGTCTGGTAAGTTTTCACACTCGAGTGGCGAAGTCCTTCTGCTGTGGCAAAAATGATTAGCAGAATGACTATGCAGCATTTAACCCTACGAGCACTATTTTCTAACTGGAGGTAATAAAGCCTACTCCAGGCTCATCTCTTGCCCTCTCCCAGTCTCGGCTTCTCAGTGCCTGTCCGATGCACTAGGAAGCAGGTGAAGTGGGCAAGTCTTGGCCAAAAACAGAATGAATGATACTCACAGACCGATTTCCCACAAGTGCTGTCCTGGTGTCGTTCCTCCGTTTGCCCCAATTGCCTGCTTGAATTTCCCACCATTTGCCGTGGGGCACATTTTGACCCACGGCTTCGCGTGATTTCCCCCTGGAAAGTACTGGAGTCGGGAGGCGAGTTGTAGGATGATCATAGCAAAGACTTTATTAAGTGAATCAGCATGTTCAGGAGATGGTCAGATCAAGCATGCTGCCAGGGCTCTAGGGCCCTGCTTATATGCCGGCCGGAGCCCCACCTCTGGCCACACCCAAAATACCTGATAGGGGCTTAGCATATGTGCATAGTTCTGATAGGGCCTTAGGTCTTAAGTTGTAGTTCATAGGTCCCCCGCGGAAGACCTAGGCTGGCTATTGGTGGTCGTTTTGGATCCGACTGTCTATTGTTCTACCTGGCTGAAGCTCAGGTAGAATCGGGCCATGTGCTCTGACCACATGGCGGTCGCCATTTCGTGACTAGTACACAACACCCCCGCAGCTTCAGTGATCCTGTTTTTTGAGGATCTCTGAAACCGTAGAGGAAATCAGAGGAAATCATGCGAAGCCCTTGGTCAAAATGCACCCCGCAGCAAATAGTGGGAAATTCCAGCAGGCAATTGGGGCAAATGGAGGAACAATGCCAGGGCAGCACTTGTGGGAAATTGGTCACATCATTTTGTGAACCCTTGGCCCATGGAAAAGCTCAGTGTTATACCAGAGTGCCCATTGTCAATAGTTGTTGATCCCACTGTTGGGTTTTCTGTACAGAATTTGTTATTATTATTTTAAATTTTTTATTTGGTTTTAAGACATTGCAGGAAAGGAAGGGCACAGGGAATGGGATAGGACATATAAGAACATGTCCATCATATGTTTGTATGTAACATCAGTTACAAATTTTCCATCTTAATTCTTTGTTTCCAGATCACTTGTGTTTATCTATATATTTAATAGCCAGGGCACCCCCTGCATGTGGATACCTAAACCTGCCCATCGGGGGCACCTAGGGGGCAAAGAGATTTTCCTGCACATTGGGGGCAATCCCCAGATGTGCAAAAAAAAATCTGAAATCCATAAAAAACTATAGGGGGATACTTAAATCCCTCCAAAATTAAAAGAGTGTTCCCTGTGCATGCACAGAGAATGCTCTGAGAACTGCCTCACTGCTGTTGCCACCACTTGGGGGCAGGAGAAGGCTTGGTGGACTGGCCAGGCCTCCCCGCTGCTGCTGCTAGGGGAGAGAGGAGGGAGAAGTTTTGGCAGGCCAAGCTCAGGCCTTGTCACCGGTGCTGGGGGGGAGAAGGCTGGCGCTCAGCCCTCTCCACCACCGGGGGGGGGGAGAGGGAGAAGGCTTGGCAGGCCAGCCAGGCATTGCCGCCACCACTGCTGGGGAGAGGGGAGGGGGGAGGGAGAAGTCTTGGTGGGCTGAGCTCAGGCCTCGCCGCCGGTGCTGGGGGGGAGAAGGCTTGGTGGGCTGGCAGCTGGGAGCTGCATGGGCTTCACCATCCCTATTGGGGGCGGGGGGAGAAAGTGCTTGGCAGGGGCAGGGAAGAAGGCTCACCTGTGGCGGCTTCCTCCTCTGTATGGAGCCCCCCTGCAAGTATCGCGGGTCCCCACTTCTGGTATACATACTAAAGCTAATGTCAATTTAGTCAAGTCGCTAAAATCTTCTATTATGATTCCAGGACATATTGTGTACAGTTCAAGTTAGAGTTATCCCGAGTTTATAGTAATTATATTCATTGTTCCTGGTCTTCAGAATTTCTTTTCACCCAGTCATAAAATGGTGTCCAATTATCTCTCACATTTTGTTTACTTCGGTCTTTCAACGAGCCCGATAATATATCCATTTCCACCGTTTCACAGGTTTTTTAAAAAAAAACTACAGAAGATATTGACAATTTCACAGCAGCGCTGTCCCCCAGATTCATCTGAATTCTTCTCCAGATTTTGGAATTCCAAATTACCTGTTCTGGTTTCTAAAATTATACTGATGCCTTCGCCACCCTAGAGCTGGTCTGTGGTACAGTTCTTGCCCCTACGGTGGTGGGTCCCTGTTTTGCATTGGTTATGTCTAAAATTTCAAATCAGATCTTTAACAGACATGGGGGCTTCATGTACTGTGGAGACATGCTTGTATGGGAAGTATCCATGGCACCCTGATGAACCACAAGGTGTAGAGCGGTAGAGAAAACCTGAACCTTCATTTTTCTACACCACTGTTAGAGAACAAAGGTTGCCCTGCTTGCAAAACAATCACTGGTGGACCATTTCCTGTGCCATTCTCTAGTCTGCCCCCCTCTCTCACTTGCTCTGGCAAATGACATTCCAGGGTATGTAAACAGGAAGGGGCACTCACAAATTTTAGTAAGACAGAAACATGCTGGATAAGTTACAACTAAGGCTGCCAACTGAGTGGGCGGGGGTGATGACTTGTCCCTGTGGGTGAAAAGTGCCATCAAGTTGCGGCCAACTTATGGCAACCCTATAGGATTTTCAAGGCAAGCAATGGACAGAGGTGGTTTGTCATCTCCTGTCTCTGCATAGAAACCTGGATTTCCTTGGTGGTCTTCCATCCAAATCTTTCCAAATTTGATGAGATCAGGCTAGCCTTGGCCATCCAGGTCAGGGGGCTCTTTAACAGACATTTAATGAGCAGAACTGGGCAACTGAAATGATCATGGCATGAAGATGATAACATCAGATGATAAGTGCTTGCTCATTAAACTGATATTAAAGAGGCAGCTAGAGGGACCAGTTTAAAACTTGACAACACTACTTACAAACTTTGCCCAGAGTCACTTTTGACATAAGGGGACTGAAAGATACACAGTCAGTGTCCCTGTTGCAAAATGACACCCCTAATGTTACTGTCCCCTCTTTGTGTTTGTGTACTTTCTATCAATGGTAGTATTTAGAGAATGAGAGTTCAGAAGGCAATATCCTTATATCCAGGGGTCATTTTGAGCAGGAGCTTGGGGGAGCGCAGCTCCGGGAGTTGATGCCAGTCCCCCCCCCCCCACGCAGGGGAATGCCTGCTTGTGTCATGGCTGCAGTAAAATGACCCCATCCTCTGGAAAGGTCCTTGTTCCTCTGACTGTATTCTGAAGGCTTCAGCCTTCCCTTGTTCCCCTGACTGTATTCTGAAGGCTTCAGCCACCACTGAAGCTATCCTCCCAGAACAGTGGTATTTCTGAGGCTTGGATTAGTAGCTGTCCCCCCTCTGCCAGCTCTTCCTTCCTTCCTCCCTTCCTCCCCCCCTCTTTTCTTTCTCTCTCTCTCTCTTTTTCTTTCTCTTTCTCTCTCTTTCTTCTGACATACTTCCGGAGATGTCAGGTGGCATAGCATATGCAAATAAGTTATGCTAATGAGTTATGCTAATGAGCTCCTGCACCTCTTTTTCTATGAAATGACCCCTGCTTATATCCAAATGGAAATAATGCCTGTTTACATGCAGAAGATCATTCACCAGCATCACTAGTTAATGTATTTCAGTCGGTGTTGGGAAAGAGGTTTCTGTGTCACTTAGGTGCTGGTAGTCAAAGTATCCAATACTGAACTATATGGTTTGATGGTAGAAAAACAGCTTCCTATATCCCTAGCATAAGGTTCTCTTTGAAAGCCTTCTTTGGAAGAAAAACACAAAGGCAGAGTAGCTAATAAATTTGCAAGTGATTATTAATCTTGGGATTTTGTATTCAGATGCATGCAAATACGGCATAAATAACTGAAATAAAACTCAACAGCGGTAATGACAAGTAAAAAAGAGGGAGTAAAAACAAAAGACAGCTACCTGGAACTAACTCTAGGAGAACACAAATAGTGGTCCTGATTGTAATTAATCTTACAATACAGCCTGCCGAAACAGAATCTCATAAATATCCATGAAACATTTTATTAGATGATTGTAAATACCGAACATCATCTCTTGCAACCCATTGGATTGCAGGTAGGAAGAAGCTGGGAACATGAAGAGGTGTAGTTAAGAGCCAGCTTGGTGTAGTGGTTAAGAGCGGCAGACTCTAATCTGGAGAACCGGGTTTGATTCCCCATTCCTCCACATACAGCCAGCTGGGTGACCTTCGGTCAGTCACAGTTCTCTCAAAACTTTCTCAACCTCACAGGAAGCCTGTTGTGGGGAAAGGAGGGGAAGGCAATTGTAAGCTGCTCTGAGACTCCTTCAGGTAGTGAAAAGTGGGGGTATAAAAACCAACTCCTCCTCCTCTTCTTCTTCTAATGAGCAGATTCCCCTCTATGTACCCAGTTATATTTTAGTGATGCAGCAGAACATAAATAGGAATTTACAAAAAAAGCACTGCAGGTGGCTTTATGAGCACTGTCCTTCTCCAGGTGGTCAATCAATGTGTGGACATGTTGTTCATGCTTATTTTAAGTTCTGTGTATTTGGGGGGAATTGGGATATAGGACTTTTGTTGTAGAAGGCAATAATAGAGCTTGGTCTCCCCTCTCCCTTACACCTGAGTATACATATACCAGAGCATTGGGCTGGGGGGAAGCCCATGACCTGGAAGGGTCTGGACTTGCAGATTCCGAAAGTCTTGACACTGACTTCCATGATGCTTTCAGACCAGTTCCCTAAAGTTACTCTGTTGGGGGGGTTTGTAGAATTAAACAGCTTCCTATTCCTCTCAACCTGTCTCTCTAGTAACAGTCTGGCTGCCTTTCAGATCCCGGGATCAGCCCCCCCCCCAAAGTCTCCATTCTAATATATGTGGTGTTACAGGGAAGTTTTCCCATATCAAACCTGTTAGGAAGGAATGCAATAAGCAAGTAACTTTCCTCTCACTTTTCCGACTCTTGCCCTATAGCACTGTATGAGTCAGGATCAGAGCGTAGAGCTTGCTGAGGAGGGAGATAAGCAGCTGGCTTCTCACCTTTATCCCGTCCGCCATGAACAGCAGCTATTATCTCCCTATGTGAACCCTGAGAGGGAAAGCTAGCAGGCATCAATCTATTTGCTCCGGTTCAGCCTGTCAGTGCACAAAGTCCTGCCTAGTTTTGAGTACAGAGGAAAAGATACTTTTCTGCACACCTGGGGATCCTGAAAATCCCGTCTTCATTCCAGTTCTGTCAGTCTCCCTCCCTCCCTGTCTGTGCTTCTGGGCCATAGCCAAATTTCCTCAGTAGGTAAGGCGGTCATGTTATGAGTGGTGATGTGGCTACAGTGTCAGACCAGGATTAGAGAGTGAGTATATACCCTTAGCCATGAAATTCACTGGGTGGCCTTTGACTAGTCACTGTCTTTCTTAGGTTAACCTACCTTACAGGGTTGCTGTGTGTATAAACTGGAGCAGGGGACACCAGATGTGGCTCCCTTAATTACTGGAGACATGAGATTTTAAGATATACATTTTTTGAGTTGGGGCTTCACGAAAATGAATGCAAAATTTCCTCTGTGTCATCCATAACCCTCTCTCCATCCCCAAGCTTGTGTCTTATTACAGCATTTCTGAACTGTTAGCAAACCCATAAGTTCAATAAAAACAGTGGTTTTTTTAAAAAGTTCAGAAGCTTTTATCCGCAGACATCATCTTTAAATCTATAAGAACTTTAAACTGTCCCTTAACACATCGAACTACCTTTCAGTTCTCACAAATCAAAATAGCTACAGAAGGATTCTTCAGGAGCACTTTAGCATTATTAGGAGGATAGTGATCTTGAAACCTGAATGAGGGGGAATCTTATATGGATGAGCAGGATAGCGCACTGCCCCTTGGTGGGACACCCCAGAATATACGGAGTTTTCTTTACTCATATTTTTTTCCTTTTTCTAAAGAGAAACTGCCATTCCTTAGATGGAAATGTTGCATTTAAAGTCTGGTCCTTTTTTTTTTAATTAGGTGGGCTGAACCAGATGAGGATTTGGCCTTACAAGGAAATTTCCTGGTGGACCACTGCCCTGGTGGCCAAATGCGAACATAATCAAGCTCTGGTGACTCTGCCAGAGCCTTGGGGGCCAGTTGGCTTAGACCCCTCATGTGTGTGCAAAGTGCTGTCAAATTGCAGCCAACTTATGGTGACCCCAGCAAGGGGCAGAGGTGGTTTGCCATTGCCTTCCTCTGCAGAGTCTTCCTTGGTGGTCTCTCATCCAAATAACAACCCTGGTTAGCTTCTGAGATCTGACAAGGTTGGGCTACACTATACCATTCCACATCCCCAGACCCTTCATGAGCAAGCATAATTGCTGTTGGTTTGCCAGTCTTCTTTTTCCACACCACTGCCCATTTTCAGGGTCACTTTCACATGCCAGTCCGCTCCAGGTAAGGATGAACAAGTCTGCCACTTATTTGTTTCTTGCACTTGTCCAACTTATTCTTTCAAATGTTTCATCCCAGCTATTTTCTTTGCTAGTTTTCCAGGTTCATTCATTTCTTTTACAGCACTTTGATACTATTTATGCCATATGATATTTTTATGCCATTCGTATGCAACCGATGGCGGGGGGGGGGGGAAGCATCGAATTAAAGAGTCATATAGAGTTTTGTTACTATCATCATGGGGGAAAGAAAAGACAGTGGGGCTGTTCATGAAGATAGCCAAAAGATATATGGACATAAAGACTTGTTGCCAAAGTGGCTGACCGAATGCCCCAGAAGTTCACAGCATCAGCCTAGAGGTATACCCTCTCACCGCTTCTGCCTCCTCAGTAAGTGCCATTCAGAGGCATGCTTCCTCCAAAAATGGAGGTTCCATTCAGTCAGCCTAATATAGCCACTAATGGTGTGTGTGTGTGTGTATTAAGTGCTATAAAATTGCTTCTGATTTATGGTGACCCTATGAATTAACGTTCTCCAAAATGTCCTATTGTTAGCAGCCATTCTCAGGTCTTGCAAACTGAGGGCCATGGCTTCCTTGATGGAATCAATCTATTTCATGTTGGGTCTTTCTCTTCTCCTGCTGCCTTCAACGTTTCCTAGCATTATTGTCTTTTCCAGTGACTTTTGTCTTCTCATAAGGTGACCAAAATACAATAGCCTCAGTTTAGTCATTTTAGCTTCTAGGGAGAGTTCAGGCTTGATTTGGTTTAGGACCCGCTTATTTGGCTTTTTGGTGGTCCACAGTATCCATAAAACTTTCCACCAACACCACATTCCAAATGAATCTGCTTTCTTCCTACCCTCAATAAATTTGTCTGATTTTTAAGGCATCTAAACTAGTGCTGATTACTTCATTCCTCGCTTCTCATTCTGTGCTGTTAACACGGAGGACCCATGTGGGACGTGGAATAATGTCAAAGTGGACACATTGGGGAAAGACGCACATCTCCTGAATACATGAAGCTGCTTTATACTGAATCAAACTGTTGGTCTGTCAAGGTGAGTATTGTCTACTCTGAGAGGCAGCAAGGTCTCAGACAAAGGTCTTTCACATCACCAGCTATCCAATCATTTTAATAGCAGATGCTAGGGATAGAACCTGAGACCTTCTTCATGCAAAGCAGATGTTTTACCACAGAACCACAGCTCCACCCTCATCTCCTTCACCAAGGTCTTACTGCCAGGAGTATGTGACTTCCATGGCACGTGCCATATGGACTGTCAGAAAACAGAAGTCATGTCCTTGCACTGAATTATAAGAGCAACACAATCTTCCTGAAGCAATTGTGCTGAGGATCAAGTGCATTGATTGATAAAAACCTCTTCCAGGAATGAGACAGAGCAGCTTATACCACAGATTTTCTTTTCCAATTCCTTGTCTTCTCTCTACTGACACTGACAACAGAAGGATTCATTCATGATGGGGCGAAGAAAAAGGATGTGTCAGAAACGAGCTGAGGTTGTCAATTCATATCCAGGGAGTATCAAAGCATTTGTCAGGAGGTAATTGCCTGAGTTGGCCAAACAAAGCAATTAAGGAAGGAAAGTGGTTCCCGTGAAGCCACAGAGACAGGAAGGGGTGAGCCACGATTGCGATGTTCATGCAAAAGTAGACAAAGATATTGACAGAAACAAGGCAGAAGTTGATGGATTTGGCTTTTTGCATAGGATGAAGCTGTCAAACAACTGTGAGTTAGAAGAAGAATCATGACACTGTCCTTACATGCTGATTCCAAACCCAGTGGGTGGCATCCTACCTTGGGTTGAAAGGTCAGAGTTCCTCCAACCTAAGGACCATTCCTCTAGCTTAACAAGCTCTTCCTCCAATGGAAAATCTACTTCAGTTGAAGGAGGTCTTCATAGGCAGGAAGAAGGCTTCAAAAAGTTCTTAATGGAGTGGTAGGACATAAGCTTGAGAAAAAACTATGTGGGTGCATTTCTCCTTCCTGAATTGGAACAACTGTGTTTGGAATGTTATGAGATGAATCAAAGTTCTGCCTTGTGATACTTGATCTGTTCATGCATTCTCATTAAAAATGGATTAAACAAATTTATTCAGGATAAAAGTCCAACAGTGACTAATAGCCATAACGGTCTGATTCACTGCTTATGGAAGCCATCACTTGATGCAGCAGCTCCAAAGTAATAATTATAGATCCCTGAACCTGACCTTAGTAACAATGCAATGATTCAATAATGAAACTGTGTAGCACCATTGTATGGTAGGTAAGTAAAGTACACCAGAAGGCATAATAGCTGTCCTGCTCCTTGCAGGTTGGCCAAGTCAGGTTTCTACTGAAGCAATGCACTCAGGTCTAGAAAGCAAGGACTGGGAGCATCCACAGGTGCTAGTGAGTTGGACCTGGCACACAGGCTTGCACCTACTGGGCCAGTTGATCTGGTAAGGAAGCTCTCCCAACCCTCAATTTAAATAGGCTGGGAGGTAAACAGATTCAGCTGCCCTGTTGGCAGGTGTTGAGTTCCTGTGGCTGCGCTGTACTTGGTTCAGAATCCTGAGATGAAATATTGTTCTCATTCTCTGGGATGGGATTGCATGCAGCCAGTTGAGCACCATGGCTCCTTTGGCCATCTTGGCCCAGGCCGTCTGCCATTGCCATTTCTATAGAGTGGAAGCATCCTGGGGGGGGGGGGTGTATGGGCCCAGGTCTTGCCCAGCAAAGCTCTGGTGACTATCGGGGGCAAGGCCTCCATTGCAGACTCAGGCAGGATGGCTTCTGGTGCTGCTGTTGCCTTGGCCATGTTAGCCTCTTCCTGGTTCTGCTGGTCCTCCTCAGTTGGTGGTCTTGATTCTTGGGTTCTTCTTCTGAGGACTCCAAGTTTGAGTCTCTGAGCTGGTCAGCGGGGGTCATGACAATATCTGTTTTACAGCCCAAGAGCAGCAGGACAACATTACATAAAATGTTGGAGCAGTTCCTTTGAAATTGCACTAATACTGATTGTGTTACCCTGGTCACAATAGAACAGCAGGTGACATTTCTGAATATGTGTGTGTTGTCAGGGAAACACAGATGCTTTATACTGGTGTCAGTGTGAAGGCCATCTGCTTTCCAAATTGGCCCAAATTGAAACCAAAATAGCTTGACCCTATGGAAGATCCCCATCTTCTGTCACTTTTCTATACTAAAAGAACTGCTAGGTTAGCTTCTACACCTGGCAAAAAGGAACATGCTCAATTTGAGCAGTGACTCACCCAAATAACTATAAGATAAAGGTAAAGGTTTCCCTTGTTTGAAAGCCAGTTGAATCTGACTGTAGGGAGTGGAGCTCATCTTCGTTTCCAAGCTGAAGAGCTCGGAGAACTTCTCTGTGGTCATGCGGCATGGAATGCTGTTACCTTCCCACCGAAGCGGTACCTATTTATCTACTTGCATTTCCTTGCTTCCAAACTGCTAGGTTAGCAAGAGCTGGGACCAGAGACAGGAGCTCATTCCATCACAAGGCACTTGGGTCTCGAACTGCTGAGCTACTTCTGGTCTGCAGCTCACCATCTTAACCTCTGAGCCACTGTAACCCTAACTATAAGATACAGGCTGACAAAGTAGGTGCTGCTAGTCTACAAGCTTTGATGGAATACTGAGACTGAGCTGAATGGAAGGAGAACCTAAATTTATTGAGGGACATAACATGAGCAGCTGGCTTGGAGAATTTACTAACTCAAGCATTCAAAATAATATCTAGCATAACCTAACAATAATCAATACTATAAACAATAATCAGCACTAGAAAGCCCGTGTTAGGCACCCAACATTCACTTTTGCACCTGAGCAGAATGGGAACATTAAACTTCCCCCAGTCATCACCAAACTGGGTCATTAAAGTAAACCAAATTGGGTCATTAAAGTGGACCAATCAGTCACAGTCCATGCCTTTTGCGGGGAACACATACAGGTACTCATATTTTTTTGGCCATGGGGAGGGAAGAGGGTTAAAAGCAGCTTAAGGGAAAGTTTGGTGATTAAACGGTGGAAGAGGAAAAGTTTAAAGTTACTCTCTCGCTACTCCATTCTCCTCCTTGATAAGGTAGGGTTGCCAGGTCTGGGTTGGAAAATACCTGGGGACTATGGGGGTGGAGCCAGGAGAAGATGGGGTTTGGGGAGAGGAGGGGCCTCAGCATGGTACAATGCCATAGAGCCCACCCTCCAAAGCAGCCATTTTCTCCAGGGGAGCTGATTTCTGTCAGCTGGGGATCAGTTGTAAAAGCAGGAGATCCCCAGGCCCCACCTGGAGGCTGGCAAACCTATGATAAGGTGATCCCAAGGTGTTAAATTTGCAAAAATAAATTAACATTATTAAAGACTAGGAATAAGGCCCATTGTGGAAATAAATACAATGGGCTCTAGAAAGAGGTTCTGGGAAAGTGCCAACACCTTGGGCACTCAGTGTCAATTTGCTATGGCAACCTCAGAAGGGTATAATGACACAGAGTCTACCATTTTCTCCAGGGGAACTGATCTCTGCTACCTGAAGAACAGTTCTAATTTTGAGTGATCTCCTGCCCTCACCTGGAGATTGGCAACAGTGGTTCCCCAAAAGGGAATAGCTGGTTTGGAGGGCAGAGTCCATGGCATTGTACCTGTCTGAGGCCCCACCCCTCCTCAAACCTCACCCTCTTCAGGCTCCACCCCTCAAATCTCCAGGAATTCCCCACCTGGAATTGGCAACCTTATCTTCTTTCCAGCCAAGCATCAACCTACCTTAATTTCCCCTCACTGTTCAGTTTTCCATCTCCCCACCCCACCTGCAGCCTCTACTGTGCTCTGAAGCCCTGTCTGCCATGTCACATTGGCTGTCATGGGGGGGAAATCTTAGCAGGGTATAAGGACACAGAATCCACCATTTTATCCAGGGGAACTGATCAATGCCATCTGGAGAGCAGTTGTAATTCTGAGTGATCTCCAACCCTCACCTGGAGATTGGCAACAGTGGTTCCCCAAGAGGGAATAGCTGGTTTGGAGGGCATTGAAGCCCTGATTGCCACATCACCCTCTTTTCCCACACTTCTTGGCCTTGGGGCAGCTGGGAATTGTGGGCCAGCAGATGAGGAAGCCCCATTCAACCCAGTGAGTGATATACCTGCAGCCCCCTCTCTGGAACTACAGCTCAATTAAACCTTATGGGGGAACAATTTACCACAGACAGCAGCCATCTTACAAACACAGATGACTGCCATTTCGTTACACCTACCAACAGCCACTGAAGTAACAGTTAGTCCCACACAGGAGGCAACCAGGAGAAGCATCTTCATCAAGAAAGAAAGCCATCTGCCAGAAATTCTGACAGGGCACAGTGACTGAAGTAGTGGGCAGGGAAGAGGAGCAGACCCAGCATCCAGCCAATGGCACGTGAGTACTCATAGCCCATGAATAGGGACAGCTTCTGAGTGACACATCAGAGAGCCAACTGATTTTGGAGTGTGTGGAATGTTCAGGAGAGTTCATGGTGAAAACAGAATTATATATAACTGGAGGATAAACACAAAAATCAAAACTTAAGAACATAAGAAGAGCCCTGCTGGCTTTTCACATGCACAAACAAACACTTTTATCCCCACTCAGCTGGGAGGGGTCGCCTTCTCCAAGCTATGATGGGTACTGATCTGCCAGGGTCTCATAACAATTGCCCCCCATTGAGAAAACATACACAGTCATTAAGGAACATTTATATTCCTTCCTCACAGTCTCTGGCACCAGTCCCCTTAGGCCAAACCCTTCACAGTAATTAGATCCAAAAACTCTGACAATACATTATATGTATAAATGATATATGTTGTGTATGTAAATACTATAAAATTTATTTATTTATTTATTACATTTATACCCCGCCCTCCCGGCCTTTGCCAGCTCAGGGCAGCTTACAACAAGATAAAACCACAATATAATAAATAACTATTAAACATATCAGTTATAGCATTAAACATTTAAAAGGTGCTAAAACTGGGTATAACAGCTGAACAACATATGTACACAGTACAAACAAATGTACAAAACCAGTTGTGATAAGGGGAGGGCTGAAACACCTAACAAAAATATAAAGAAGCAGAAAGGGGAATATTTTTTTTTTTGGATGCATCCATGGAAAGAATATGGAAGCTTTTTTCGTCATATACCTACATTAAATAAAATTCTACTACTTGTTGATCTAACCCTGTCGTTAGGAAGAAATGGCATTCTAAGTACATTCGGTGATTTTCTTCAAATTATAGCTGTTTATCCAAGTTTTATCCTGATGCTCTTTCATGTTAAAAATAAATACCTGAATGATGAGTTAATTATTCATGCATCATAATTATATTTTAGCTCCTATGTGGTGAAATAACCTTTTGAGGTTTCAGTTTACCATCCCCATTCTTATGCAAAAAACCTTGCTGCCTTTATTCAGTGAGATAGATAGGAATGCCTTTCTGCATTGCATAAAAGTTCAGGTGGCTCCATTTTTGCAATGCATTCACCTCTGCTACTGATTTAAGAGATCCCCAAGGGTAAGCAATTACTGAATTTACAATACTAAACAGGAATGAATGTACCATGAAAAGTGCATTAAGCTATTGAGGAGGGGGGAAACACTCTTTTATGTGCGCTCCTCTTGAAATGCAAAATATAGGGCCGATTCCAGTGATGACTTTCCACTAAGTGAGGAGGCAACCTCAGATGGAAATCCTCTCCCTCCGATCATTGAAGGTTTATTCCTTCAAAAAAAGGCATTCTGCACAGGGAGAGAAATAGACTTCGGCCACGTTGCTAAGGACACTTTCCTGGGACTAAGCTTTTTTTTTTTTTTTTTTAATAATATGAGATTTACATCTGGATAGATCCACTTAAGATTGTTCTCATAGGCAATCAACAGAAGGCTTTTTGCTCAGTGGGAAGGAGGTATTGGATCCAAATCATATTTATTTAACTGATTTTTATATATCATCATCATTATCACCACCACCATCATGCTCATTAAGTATGTGGTAGAGGAGGAGGAGGAAACACAAGGAGCATGTAAGGCAGGTACGGATATGGGCCCAGATGCACATGGTATTTACCCTCTTTTGTTGTTAAGGTAAAAGATCTGGACAAATCAGATAATTGTTAACTAAGTATGGATGTACATATATTAATATGATCATCATACTTTTCTGTGGGTTTATTCCATCTCTGTCTTCACCATCTGATCTCCTTGAAGAAGGAACGCACTGAAATGGTTCAGCCGATCTATTTGAAATAAGGGGGGGGGGGGGAAATAACTTGGGAGTAATTTTACAGAACTGCTCCAAAATATCACCTGCTTGATCTAGGCCACATTTTGAAGAATACCAGTTTTGTCTTTACTTTTAGTAGATAGCAAATAGTAGATAGCCTGATGAAGGGAACTTTGACTCTCAAAAGCTTATACCCGGGAGATCTTGTTGCCCTTTAAGGTGCTTCTGGACTCGAATTTTGCATTTTTGGTAGAGTCACCTTTTTGTTGAGTCACTCGAATTTTGCAGTTGTAGTAGTGTCACCTTTAAATGTGTGTGTATATATAAACCTTGAAAATGGCTGGAAATTTCCATGACTACATGAGTAGTCTTTCTATGGAGAACAATATTCTGAACAGCCGGATTGGTACTCCAGGGCAAGCTTTCTCATTTAGTGGAAAGACTTATCATTGTATCCAACCCATTGTTCTTAAATATTGTGATCCTAAGAAACAGAAGATGATCAGCTAGAGGATCCAACTAGCTTTTCTCCTGGTGAAAAAGGAAGGAAAAGTCCCCTTTGGCTATTTTAAAAGGGTATGGTTTGGATAATGTGACCAGCATATGCAAAAGCCACACTGGACAAGGGCTGTAGTAAGGAGAACTGGATTGGATTGAGTAAAAAAAAATGGCTGGATCTGACCCAATATTTTTGTTTATCACACCTGCTTTGCAAAATACTTGATTCAGGCACATAACTTATAGTTTTATTTATGTTACTTGATTGGCATTGATTGGTCAATTGCATTGCTTGTATCCCACCTTTTCATGGTGGCAGGAGTGGAGGATGTATCTTCAGCCAATATTGCCTTGAGCACAGTTGAAAACGAGACACACGGTGCACTCCTAAGCAGAGCTGAGTTCAACAGACACAGAGTGGAGTAACTCTCCTAAGGATGGCACAGTAAAAGCTGTACAAAATGGGCTTTTGTTGTGATCCAGAAATTTTACATTATTTTTTGTATGACTACAATAAACATATTCTCATTTTAAACTAAAAAGAATGTTGACAGATGAACTGTACAGGCCACTATTACCATGTGTTAAACTAATATGCATATGGTTAGAGTGCTGGACTGGGATCTGGGAGACCTAGGTTTGAATCCCAATTCTGCCATGGAAAGGTGATATTGGACCCATTACACACTCTCAGCCTAACCCAGGGCTCTTGTGAGGATAAAACTAAGGAAAGGAGAATAAGTTGCTTGGGGTCCCCACTGGGTATCAATTAAGCAAATAAATCAATGTTCATTTCACAGATTCTGAATTATGACAGATTTGCAAAAAACGAACAAACACCCAAAGGTTTCATCACACTTTTTTTGTATGTACACCTACAAGTTTGAAGAGGTCATGAAGGCAGCAAAATTGGAAACATGTAACTGTGGAAGTGATCAGTGTGGCATCCAAAGACCTCCAACTGCATCTGGCTAAGGACTCCATTTTATAACTATGAAGGCCTAATGATGATCCAGTTCAGGGGCTACTATTGTGGACACAATACCTTCTGAAGATCAGTTTTATCTTTATGTCATTCACATACATGACTTGTGATTCTTTCTATCCAGGGGAAAAAGAGAGGAAAGTTTCTGAAGACTGTGATCTAATCTTATCTACCTGCTGTTCCTACCTGCCCAGTTAAATAGCAAGGAAACTGACAGGTTTATTAAAGTGAAGGGAATTAGGAAAACAAAATTCTAGGGTTGTAGTCACCCTGGAAGCTCAGACAATCACATGGTGTTTGGTCTGAAGGTACAGAAAGAGAGACAGAAGGTATTTTTATGGGAGCGGAGCAGGGTGCCCCTGGATAGTTTGGAACCCTGGCATTATCACTATTGTTCATTCAGGAGATTTCTAGCTCCCATTTTTTCCCCACTTAAGGACCTGGTCTTCTGAATCCTGATCCCATATTTCCCCCCATAAAGGTTCAGCGGGGGAAACACGGAGTTACCTGAATATGCTACAGATACCATCACCAGAAAACCACGACTGGCTGCAGCTCTCTACAAAGTATATTCTTATTGCCAAATCTGAGTTTGTTGCCCACTGATCTCATGGTTTGCACATAATGCAGGGATGGCCCTGAATTTGTTCCAGTTTAGCAGCCAAGCCTGGCTCTTCACTCTGAGTCATGTCTTTAGCTCAGAAATTCATGTATCTCTTTCTGTGGCATAGGAAACAGGCTGACAGCTGCCACATTTGCACTGTCTTTGATCCATGCCTTTCTCGTGCTGTAAATTTCACACTGTCCTATCAGCCCACAGATATATAATGGTTGTGAATCTGGCATTGATAAATGTAACTTTCTCATTTATGGCTTTCCCAATCCTCACGTACCGTTAGTACACGAAACCTTGCTCAGGATTCATGATTATAGTGTTAATTACCGGCATTCATTCTCACACTGCCAATATGCAACACCCCCTGTTTTTCTGGCTTTGATAGAGGGATTTCTCTACATTATGTCTCATACTACAATAGCAAACGGTACATTTAGATCTCTGCACAGCTGTTGGCCACTTGTTTTAAGAGTCTGGCATTAAAATGAGGCTGAACTGGAAAATCTACATGTTTTGCAGGCTTTGTCTGTACAAATCTGAAAAATTTCAAGGTGTCTTTCACTATAGACCCAATCTTAGCTACCGATAGGTAGATCTGGCATTCTGTAAACTGTAATGGCTGTAGAGAAGTTTTGATAGAGAGCCTTAGCCCCATATAAGGTAAAAGTTTTCCTTGTTCAAAAGCCAGTCAAATACGACTCTAAAAGACGATGCTCAACTCTGTTTCCAAGCCAAAGAGCCAGAGCAGTCCAGAGAATTTTTCCGTGGTCATGTGGCCAGCACAACTAAACGCCGAGGCACACAGAATGCTGTTACCTTCCCACCAAAGTGGTACCTATTTATCTACTTGCAATTTCTTGCTTTCGAACTGCTAGGATGGCAGGAGCTGGGGCCAGAGACAGGAGTTCACTCCATCACATGGCACTTGGGTCTTGAACTGCCGAGCTACTGACCTTCCTCTCAGAGGTCTTAACCTCTGAGCCACCATGAACCCTAGCCCCATATAACAGCACTATAATTCCAAGAATCCCCTGTAGTAAGGGTTACCAGCCTCCAGGTGGAGCCTGGAGATCTCCCACTTTTACAACTGATCTCCAGCTGACATATATCAGCTCCCCTGGAGAAAATGGCTGCTTTGGAGGGTGGACTCTATGGCATTGTACCATGCTGAGGCCCCTCCCTTCCCCAAACCCCACCGTTTCCTGTATCCACCCCCAAAGTCTCCAGGTATTTTCCAACCCAGACCTGGCAACCTTAATAAGAAGACAGCGGCCACAGCTTCCACAAACACACTCTTTTCACTGTTGGGTCAGTTACTTCCTAAAGGGGAAAAAGTGAAATGAAAAGGATTTTCCCAACCATGCATGAAAAGTAAAAGAAATTTTAAAAATGCACATATCCCCTACCATGCATCACCTTTATCCGAAGGCATGGCGGCTTCAGGAAAAGGTGAGGCAAAAATATAAGTTCACAGCTGATTTCCAGAAGCTTTGCAGTCTAATCAACTGTTAAACAGTATGAGAGAATTAAGTGACCTGAAAATGGGGTAACTCTTGGCAGAACTTGGAGGGGGGGGGGGGAGAATATATATACATACACATACACACACTATGGCAAATAGTGAGGTTCATGAAATGTGTATGAACTGTACAATATATTCATGCCCTATTACTGTGAAATTTGAAGTGTCTCACTGTTCAGGATAATAGACCATGATTCAATTCAGCCTGGTGCTGAATGAATTTTGTGAGCTAATTAGCAAAGCATTTCTTAATGATTAGGAAAATGGTGGATAGCATCTATGGGGGGGGGAACCCAACTTGTCACAGATAAGAGAATGACACAGCTCAGTTTGCAAGCATTGCTGTCATGGTGTATTCAGGTGTCTTAATTATGATAATTAATGATTGTATTCCCTATATAAATGAACTCAGCCAACATAAAAGGCATATTGTAATTAAAGAGCTTCTGGAGAAGTAACATTTTAAACAAATGCTGTGGTAATATTAATTAGGTCGTTGGGTTTTATTTTTAAAAAAAGAAACTGCTCATATCACACATGCATATTTAATTGCTTCTAGGCACTCTGAGGCTTGTATGGAAAGGTTTCAGGTAGCCACAGCTCTCATGGGAATATTTGTTCCACATCTCACACCATTTATGTGGTCCAGCTTGGAAGTGGGAGAGTAGAAGTGATGCTCATATTGTTTGGGTGGAGGTGGAAGCCATTTTCATAAAATCAAGTCCCACCACACTTCATGTTAGTCTATGTTCACTGAACTTATGTGGGCAAGATCCCCTGGCTAGTGTGTGCTGGTTGTCGCATCAACCTGTAAAATTCATTCTGAATCAATCTTAATGCTTCTGGTCTCAGTTCTAGGAGTTAGTTAGAGCTTGACAATCATTCCCTCTTACATTTCATTTTATACATATTTTCCCCAAAATTTTTTTTTAAGTTTTTAGTTCTGGAGTATCTGCTAGACATGTGTATGGGAGATTGTTTTATTTCTTTCTTCGTTTTTTTTTTTTTGCTGTCAAGTTACAGCCAACTTATCGTAACCCCCTGGGTTTTAACGACAAGTGACCAACAGATGCAGTTTGCCATTGGCTGACTCTGCTCAGTTTCAAGATCTGATGTGATTGGGCTAGCCTGGACTATCCAGATCAGGGATTATTTTGATTGGTAATTACAAAAGGGAATGTTTTCTTATTGAATTGATTCATATAGTTTTGGCCCATTACTGTTTCTTTGCTATTGTTGTATCCCCCTCCCCATATTTCTGTTTCAAGTCTCAATAACCTTTCATAATTTCCCATTGGCGTCAGTGGAAGGACCCCTCCCCTTTTCATACTAGTCTAGCTTCATGGTTTCCCATTCAAAATGGTCAAAACTCAGGACAGGGGGTGTAGTATTCACTGAGGACACACACATTGCTGAATTTCAGAGAGATAGACTACCCCCCCCCCCTTTCTGAGAGAATGAAAGGCACCCATGTTTAATCTTGAAGTCTATGAGAAAATTCAAACAGTACTGCAGAGGGTCATTAGGAGACTACAATGGAAAAGGAAAGAGCCATGTATGCCACTCTGATCGTCTTGGAAGTAGGGCAGAATAAAAACATTAAGCACATAAGAGAAGCCAATGTTGGATCAGGCCAATGGCCATCCAGTCCAACACTCTGTCACACAGTGGCCAAAAACACCAGGTGCCATCAAGAGTTCCACCAGTGGGGCCAGGACACTAGAAGCCCTCCCACTGTTGCCCCCCCCAGCACCAAGAATACAGGGCATCACTTGCCCCAGACTGAGAGTTCTTATCTATAAAGGTAAAGGTAAAGGTTTCTCTTGCTCAAAAGCTAGTCAAATCCGACTCTAGGGGGTGGTGCTTATCTCCGTTTCCAAGCTGAAGAGCCAGCACCGTTTCCAAGCTGAAGAGCCAGCACTGAAGACGTTTCTGTTGTCATGTGGCTGGCATGACTAGACACCGAGGTGCACAGAACGCTGTTACCTTCCCACTGAAGCAGTACCTATTTATCTACTTGCAATTTCTTGCTTTTGAACTGCTAGGTTGGCAGGAGCTGGGGCCAGAGACGGGAGCTCCCTCCAACACGTGACACTCAGGCCTCGAACTGCCGAACTACAGACCTTCTGGTCTGCAGGTCAGCGTCTTAACCTCTGAGCCATTGCTACGTTGTGGCTAATAGCCACTGATGGCTCCTCTACTCCATATGTTTACTAACATTGCAGATAGTAGTCCATGGCAATGATCCAAGCCTTGAGTTGGAGCCATATTAATTTTTTTTGAAATGCAGGATGAAGTTTTCCTGCTTCTCTTCTCCCACCACAACCCTCTGATCTCTGCAAAATACTTCTCCTGGGGATAGGGGACCCTGAGAAATGACATGAGGAGGAAGGGGGGAATTCATGTAAATTACTAATTGAAGCTGGATCGAACCCTTCCTCTTTTGAGCAATGGCTTTTGAGCTATGGAATACATCCGCAAAAAGACCGCTTTCTTGTTAGCCTTTTGCAGGCCTGTGTTGAAAGGCCTTCGTTGCTTGTTACTGTCTTTTGGACCATTGCCAGTTTTTTTTTTAAAAAAAATAAGATTTATTACAAAAATCACATAACTCATTTCTAGAAAATTTAGCAATTACAACAAAAAATAATTACACTAGGAAGTGATCAAGGCAAAAATCTCCTTTACAGTTATAATCTAAATCTGAAAAAAATTGGTCACAGATCAATCCTGCAAGGAGAGAAAAATAATAAACAATCATCTAATTGGAGACAGTCGTATTGCATTGTAGGCTAACTTATAAATATCAAGACCATTGTCCGTTTTTGACTAGGATTGTTGTTCTAATTGGTCATTTAGATATTTTTAACAGTTTTTTAACAGTTTAACAGTTTTTTTAACAGTTTCCATTGCAATTTGGATGAATATTAGCTGCCTTGACCTAGGGTTGCCAGCTCTGGGTTGGGAAATACCTGGAGATTTGGGGGCTGGAGCCTTGGGAGGGTGGGGTTTGGAGAGGAGAAGGACCTTATCATAGAATCCATTTGAATAATGCCATAGAATCCACCCTCCAAAGCAGCCATTTTCTCCAGGGGAGAAGATTGTGGTCATCTGGAGATCAATTGCAATAGCAGGAGATCTCCAGGTGCCACCTGGAAGCTGGCAAACCTAGATTAACCTGAAGAATACATAAGCAAGCACGATGATGTGGTTGTTTGTAGGCAGGGATAGAAGAAAGACAGGAACCTCACGAATGAGTGTTTTTTTTTTTAAAAAAAAAAATTCTGACCCAACTTTATTAAAGGGTTTGATAGAACTGTGATGGTACCATCCTTCTAGCTATTACAACGCCAGTGAAAGCCATACATGTGTACTGGTGACTAAAAGCAAAGCTGTCAGGGAGCCTCCATCAAGGCCTAATTTAGCAGTTCAAATGAGCATAAATAGCTCCCTACAGCACAAGTGAACTAGAGGAAACAAAATTGTATGCATTTTGGAATTGCCAGTTAGTTGACAAATATCGCATTCCTAAATGAGACAAATCAATTAACTCAAACCCAAGTCAAGCCCAACTGGGAGCTTCAACCACCCCCTGAGCAGCAAATCCAATTAAACCAAATTGCAAAATTGCAGACAAGCCTAACCTCATTTCTTCTTGTTCTTTTTCTTCTTCTTCTTCCCCCCACTACTGCTACTTATATTAAAAGTAGATATCAGCCTTGACTTGGCCACCAATCCAATATTCAGCATTAGATGCTAAGGAAATCTATTTAGTAAGGTGAAACTTTTCAATAGAAAGAGGGATACCATTAAGTGTGTTGAACAGAGCTATGAAGGCCAAACTCCATTAGCAAGCTTAGTTCACATTTCCCAGACCCTGCACTTTCTCTGCATAACACATAACACAACAACTGCAGGAAGCATCGTTTAAAAAGTATTTTATTTGACAATGTGTATTTAGTACAACCATCAAAGACACAAACATGAAAAATAACCTAAAAAACAACAAAGACAATTGAAACAGAAATAGAAAGCAAATAAGCAATACCAAACATAAGATTTTGCAACCTATAAACATTGTCTGGTTATATATAGTTCTGTTTTCAATATGGACTCTCCTGAACATTCCACACACTCCAAAATCAGCTGGCTCCCTGATCTGTCACTCAGAAGCTGTCCCTATCCACTGGCTGTGAGTACTTGCATGCCATTGGCTGGGTGCTGGGTCTACTTCTCTTCCCTGCCCACTACTTCAGCCACTGTGCCCTGTCAGAATTTCTGGCAGATGGCTTTCTCTCTTGATGAAGATGCTTCTCCTGCTTCCCTCCTGTGTGGGACTAACTGTTACCTCAGCGGCTGTTGGTAGGTGTAACAAAATGGCAGTTACCTGTGTTTGTAAGATGGCTGCTGTCTGTGGTAAAATGTTCCTCCATAAGGTTCAATTGAGCTGTAGTTCCAGGGAGGGGCCTGCAGGTGTATCACTCACTGGGTTGAATGAGGCTTCCTCATCTGCTGGCCCACAGTTCCCAGCTGCCCCAAGGCCAAAAAGTGTGGGTAAAGAGGGTGATGTGGCACTCAGGGCTTCAATGCCCTCCAAACCAGCTATTCCCTCTTGGGGAACCACTGTTGCCAATCTCCAGGTGAGGGTTGGGGATCACCCAGAATTACAACTGCTCTCCAGATGGCATTGATCAGTTCCCCTAGATAAAATTGTGGACCCTGTGTATACCCTACTCAGATGCCCCCCTCCCATGACAGCCAATGTGATGTGACAGTCAGGGCTTCAGAGCATGGTAGAGGCTGCAGGTGGGGGGAGATGGAAAGCTGAACAGTGAGGGGGAAATAAAGATAGGTTGATGCTTGGCTGGAAAGGAGATAAGGTTACCAACTCCAGGTGGGGAATTCCTGGAGATTTGAGTGGTGGAGCCTGGAGAGGGTGAGGTTTGAGGAGGGGTGGGGCCTCAGACAGGTACAATGCCATAGACTCGGCCCTCCAAACCAGCTATTCCCTTTTGGGGAACCACTGTTGCCAATCTCCAGGTGAGGGCAGGAGATTACTCAGAATTACAACTGTTCTTCAGGTAGCAGAGATCAGTTCCCCTGGAGAAAATGATGGACTCTGTGTCATTATATCCTTCTGAGGTTGCCACAGGAAATTGATGCTGAGTGCTCAAGGGCTTGGCAGTCTCCCAGAGCCTCTTTCTGGAGCCTGTTGTATCTATTTCCACAATGGGCCTTATTCCTAGTCCTTAATATTGCAGTTCAGTTAAGTACTTCAATTTTTTGAGAATCACTCCTTTCTGCCTCAAATAGTCCACTATTATTGGCCACACTTCTACAAACTTTTAAAGCCTGCAGAAGCTTGATTGGCTCACAAAAGTGGTGTGGGCCTGTGGGGGTGGAAGAAGTTTCTGCCTTCTTTCTCATTTCTCTCCCTAAGCCCTGGTGGGGAGTTAATAGCATAACTCAAAATACTCCATGTGCATCTGGAAAGTTATGCAAGTAACTCCCTGGTGGTGGAAAGTTACATCAAGTTGCAACTGACTAATGGTGCACTTTTATGGGGTTTTCAAGGCAAGAGACAAACAGAGGTGGTTTGCCATGACCTGCCTCTGTGTAGCAACTCTGGATTTCCTTGGTGGTCTCCTGACTCCCATCCAAGTTCTAATCAGGGCCAACCCTGCTTAGCTTTCAAGATCTGATGAGATCAGGCTAGCATGAGCCATTCAGGACAAAGTAAATGACTCCCTGCCAAGGCTATTTTAAAACAACATGGAAGGGAAGGCAGGAAGAGGAGGAGAAGAGTTGGTTGTATACCTCACCATTCACTACCTGAAGGAGCCTCAGAGTGGTTTACAATTGCCTACCCTTCCTCTCCCCACAACAGACACCTTGTGAGGTAGCTGAGGCTAAGAGAGTTCTAAGAGAGCTGTGAGACTCAAAGTCACCCAGCTGGCTTCATGTGGAGGAGTGGGGAATCAAACCTGGTCATCCAGATTAAAGTCAGCTGCTCTTAATGATGACACCAAACTGGTGTTTGTGACAGGTCCTTTTATCTGGGTCAGTATTTTAGACTGTTCTAGTCCACTCCAGGCCTTAGTGTGGGCTAGAACAGAGACAAAGGAAGCTGTTGCTACTGCAGCTGGAAAGAACCTGACAATCCACTGTACTTCTGTAAAACTATGCTGCCTCCTTCTGATTCTTAGCATTAAGGATACAACATCCCTGCCTCCATGCCACAGTTCCAAGCAGAATCAGGCTCCTGTCAGCTTTTAAAATGTCAGTCCCTGCAACTGTGGGGAAAGTGAACTGGGTCTGGAAAACCATGACCTAATCCACTAAAATGTATCATGTAGTTTGGTCCTAAGGAATATTGAATTGAGAAATGATTATGCCCACATGAACCCAAATTCATTTTCCATTTTTTTTTTGCTGTGCCTTATCCACTTGCTGTATTAAAGTCACTCATGCAAAATTGTTCTGGGCAATATTTTGAACCAAATTAAAAAGGCCTTGGGGAAAAACTGATTAATCACCACCAATTCTGCAGATGCCTGCTTTAAAAAGATTTGGTTATCACCTCAATGAAGCAAAATAATGAAGAGGGTTGGGAAACTAGCCATATTATCAAATAACAAAAGAAGCAACTTGGACCATACATGCCCCATACATCACACCACAGAACAGATGCTGCTGGAGACAAGCCCAAATGGGGTCCAAAATGGCCAAGACACATTCTCTGTTGGCTCCAGAAAAATAATATTCTGCCTACAGACCCAAACAGAAAGACTGTGGCTGGGGAATAGGGAATGAGAAATGAATAAAATATAATTGACATTGGAAAGCTGACAAAATAGACTGGGGCCTTCTGAAATATGTTACAGCAGACAGAAGCCAAACTGAGTGAATCAAGAGTTGGGAATCTGAAAAGGTGTAATTTATTACTTGTAAATACACTAACACCACCACACTTCAGACTTTACATCTACCATACCAAAAACCCAGCATATCAGGAACAGTCAATGCCTCTGATACTCCTAACGTATGTAATTGACATGTCTGAACAGGGACAACACATGTATTTTGCATGTGCATAAAATTCTGGAATGCACAAACTGGCCACTTTTTGATTTGAGCATAGCAAAACTGTAGTTGCATACAAATCATGTGTGTTGCCCCCTGTTCAGACAACATAATGATTGTGTGCATCACAGGCAGTGCACACTCCCAATATGCATAGTTGCTGAGTTTCTGGTATGCATGGATACAACAGTGTCTAATTTTTTCCCATAAATTAGTTCTAGAGATGGAATCAAAAGCTGCTTTCAAATCTATGAAGGTAGCATAAAGTGAGGCCGAACTCTTAGATAACTATCTTCAATTAGACGCTGTAAGATCAGGTGATGGTCTATAGTGGCTCTTCCTCACCTAAAGCCAGCTCACTCTTCTACAATTTGATCTTCCTGCTCTAACCAACTTTTAAATTTGTCCAAAAGATGACTAGCATAGAGTTTTCTAGTAATGTTGAGCAGGCTAATTGGCCTGTAATTAGCAGAATCATCCCTCCTCCCCCTCTTAAAAAAATGGAACTATAATTGCTAGGCCCCAGTTTTTAGGGATATGGCCAGAAGAGTCAATGTAAGTAAAAACCAAAGCCAAAGGTGGAGCCTATCTCTCTCTATTATTTTTAAGAGCTCTGGAGGGATACAGTCTACATCAGGGGCTTTCCCCCTTCTGAGCTGGCCTATGACTGATTTAATTTCTATAGAAACCGGGGGGCATTTAGGCAGGTTCTCTAACTTTGGGCGGGTGGGGGGCTCATAAGAAGGGTCTTCATATATCTTCTGGAAATATGTTTCCCAGGTGTCTGATGAGATGAATGAGTCCCTGATCGATGAATCCTTAAATGTATAGCTTGAGGTCATACTCCAAAAAAAGTGCAGAGTAGTAGTAGTAGTAGTAGTAGTAGTTGTTATCCGCCTGTATAAGATGCTTCCGTGGGGTTCTTATGTCATCTTTATTTTGCTTGTAGGATTGCTTTTGAGCAAGAAGATATTGATAAGCTGCCTATCATTTTCAGATGCATTTTTATAAATATGAAATGAAGAGATAAAAGCCTTTTTGGCTTCAATACAGTCCTTATGGAACCAGCCATGGCTTTGAGTGTCTTACTGCTTTCTTACCATGTAATCCAGCACCATATACCAATAAGGGTTTCAGTCTCTGAACTAGGTTTTCATAAAGATTCAGGGGATCCTGATACAGGTTAGCTTCCATAAGGGCTGACCAGCACATCTGTAGATTCTCTTCAGCCAAAGCCTTCTTTATCCTTTAGTTTAATCAAGAGGAAATTTAGCTTGGCATCCCATTTGTGTTGGTAAAACATGCATAGTAAGTCAGAGGTAGGTCTGCTGGACTAGAGGAATCATTTGTAGAAGAGGCAGATGATCACCTTCCAGGTAAGGTAATGTTTGGAGATTTTTCACAAAGGGTATTAGGTTCTCAGTAGAGACTATCATATAGTCTATAGTGCTAGACCTTGAGCCTGCAATATATGTAAATTCACCTGCATAGTCTGCAGTGGTGGAGCCATTCTAGATACTTTTGCAAGACAAAGTCCAGCATAATTTAACTTTCTATCCTTAGAAAAGTGCAGAAAAAAGTATGCATTGGGTCTTCCTCCTGGTCATTTACAAGCAGTTTGTACTTTGCGCAGAGAGTGTGATCATCCAGACCAGGGGTGGCCAACCTGTGGCTCGGGAGCCACACGCGGCTCTTTCACACATATTGTGTGGCGGCTGGGGAAGCAAAGGGCGGCTGGGGAAGCAAAGGGGAGGCATGCCTTTTCTCTCTTTCTCCCTCCCTTCCTTCCTTCCTTCCTCCCTCCCTTCCTTCCTTCCCTCCTCCCTCCCATCTATTTGCTTTCCTAGTTTCTCTCTCTCTCTTTCTTATAACTGGTTTTCCTCGTTTGTTTTTATTTTTGGCAGTCCCATTTAACGTTAATAAAAAGCAAATTTGCATATTTTTAAAAATAAAAACGTGTGTGTGATATTTGTTCCTGTCTTGCGGCTCTCAGACATCTCTATGTGGCTCTTACGTTTATTCTATGTGGCTCTTACGTTAAGCAAGGTTGGCCACCCCTGATCCAGACCAGGTCTAGCATTCAGATAACCCATATTATCACCATAGTATCTGAAGATTTCAGCAACAGATCACCAACATAATGTTCCAAGTCTAACCAGTTGGCATATATATATTGGCTTTTCTTTGTGTTTTTTGGGGGGAGATGGATGTTAATGGCTAGTACTGTACTGTGCCAAATTGAAGGACAGCTGCAGCCAAATATTTCAGTGGGGGCATCATTATACTCCTTGCTCCTAGGGAAGTAGATACAAAAATACCCAGGCTGCTCTTCAACCTCCCTGTATCTAAATCTGGAACTGCCTCTACTTAAAATGATTTAAAACCATCAAGCACAAGTTCATTGACTGTCCATGGCTCAGAGTTCTGTTGGAAAAAGGAGTTATCCACGCTTCTGTTTGTTTCCAATGAAACCAACCACAACATTCCATGTCACAATTTCTAAAGGTTCTAGTGTTTGTTTTATTTTTATTTGGTACCATACAATAATTTTAAACACAGCAGAGTCCCTGAATTTAAATTCTGGTGTTTGGGCTTCGACTCTCGCCTTCCCTTCACCCTGGGTACCCTTAGGCAACTTCACAACAAATGTTGCGGCTCAGCCTTGCAGTGGTTCATCAGCTTAAGATTCTTTAATCAACTGACAGGTCTAATCTTTTTGCCTTTGGCATTAGTGAGCATTAGAGGCATAGGGGGACCTTAGAATATTTCTGTAAGATACTGTCTCTTACCAATTAACAACAAATATCATTTTCCCCATACCAGTATAACTGGAATCAAAGGGTAATTTTCTCTTTCACCCAAAAAAGGTTTGAGCGTGTCCCTAAAATAATTTGCAAAGTGACCATAAATGTAAGATTGATTCAGCAAACATGTTTTGTTATTCATAAGGGCTGGAGCCACACATGATTGTATATTGCATTGTCACAATCCTATTTCTGGTCTGCAGAGAGAAATCCTGTGATTATGACTATGACAGCACAATATACAACAACCTGTGTATTCCCCCTACATGTGTGGCAACTAATACTTTCTTCTCTGTATCTGAAAAAGTGTGCTTGCACACAAAAGCTTATATCTTGAATAAATTGTTATTGGTCTTCAAGATGCACTGGACTTCAACTTTGACTTTCTACTTGCTTGCTCACGGTAGCTTCCAAAATTCTCTTCATCTGAGTTTCTACCTGGGTTTTGTAATTCCAAATTAATTGGTCTGATTGGCATAGAAGGAAAAGCAGCATAGTCTAGACCAGGGATGGCCAAACTTGCTTACCATAAGAGCCGCATAGAAGTAACATCAGATGTCTGAGAGCCGCAAGACATGAACAAATATTACACACATTTTTATTGGAAAATATGCAAATTTGCTTTTTATTAACATTAAATAAGACTGCCAGAAATAAAAACAAAAGGGGTAAAAACAGATATTGATAATGATATTTAAAGAGACAAATGCTTTCTCCAAGCCAACCAGGGGGGTGGGGGCTTTGGGAATGCATTTAAAGTTGCTTTCTTTCTCTGCTCCCCCACCCACCCACACACACACCTCAAGCCTACCCAGAGAGAACACTGGCTGAGGAAGGGAAGACTGCCTCCCATTCACTTCCCCAGCCACCCTGCCAGGAGCTGCACAGCCAATGCTCCCTCTAAGCTGTGGAGTCTTGTGAGCAAACTTTTGCCTTTGTGAACTACTGTCATTAAAGTTGTGAGCAAGCAATTTGGTTACTGCATAAATTAGTTTGCTCTGAAGCCATCCTTCCTGAGCTAAGACAAAAATCTGTGAGCTGAAGGCTAAAAAAACTGTGAGCTAGCTCACACCAACTCAGCTTAGAGGGAACACTGAGCACAACATGTGTGACAGAGCCACATGTGGCTCCCAAGCAGTTTGGTCACCCCTGGTCTAGCCTAATCTTCTCAGACTTCGGAAGCTAAGCAAGGTCCAAGCTTGGATGGGAGCCTACCAGGGAAGACTTTGCAGAGGAAGACAATGGCAAGCCACCTCTGCTTCTCACCTGCCTCGGAAGCCCCTTACTGGAATTGCCATAAGTTAGTTGCAGCTTGATGGCATGTAGCAGAACTGAGAGCTTTAGAAGTAGCTGGTTTTCTTTACTGTAAGTTGCTTCTGCATTTTGTACAGAATGCTATGTTCCTGAGGGATTTTTTAAAAAAAACGTTATACAGAGCATATCCTTGCACATTTTGATGCAACTTTTGCTTTGTTCTGTCTCTTTGAGAGCAATCCCAAGCAAGTCTACTTAAAAGTAATTCCAGTTTTGTTCAGGTGGGCTTATTCCCCAGAAAGCATTCTCAGGATTGCAGCCTCAGTGTCTTTCCAGTCTCTCTGGATACTAAAATGTTACTGCACAGTTATAAACACTGCAAAAAAAGCCATTTTGATGTCATCTTCTCTATGATGACACCAAGGTTCTTTTTGTGTGGTACTTGCAAAGGCACAAAGAATCAACAACCACACCAGTAAAATACTACATCAAAAGAATCTGCATGCAGTCACATATACCATCACTTCTAGAAGATTTTTTTATGGGCAGTGTTTTATCAATGCACAATAACAGTAATGTACAAAGGGGGGAAGATGTAAAATGAGATGAAGCAATGGAAAGCTGTGGGAAAACACATTTTAGAAATTCTGTTTGTGGAAGTGAAATCCAGGAGGAGCTAAACAGAGCACAGAGAGGAATTCCGGAACAATAAAGGAATGGGACAGGGGAAATGTTTGCATTGCTATGGGTTTTGAAAGGTTGTTGAATGCAGGGGGAGGGGGGAATTTCATATAATGGGGGTTTTGTTTTTCTTCACAAGAGAGCAAAAGGATTTCTGTGTCTGGAAATGTTACTTATTGACTGTGCTGGTTCAAGTGAATTGTATAGCAGGCTGGAACAGCTGAATACTTTTTTTTGTTGTTCTCTAGAGCAAAGATTCTATAGTTGTGTATGTGGGAACAATCATATTGCTTGCATACATTGCAGATTTCTCTCGCACTGAAGAAATGAGAGTCAGCAAAACTAAGACAAATACTTTTTTTTTTTTTGGTTGGGATGCAAACTTTAGTCTGTCAAATGGGTAGATAACCAAAGCTTTAATTCAGTGGCTTTTAAATATTTGGGTAACCCATTTCACAATGCCATGTCTGTTGAGTTCTCCTGAATATCTACCCAAAAACTCTTATGAGATGGAGAAGCTTCTAGAAATAGAAGGTACCTCACTCCAGTCATGTGGGATACCTCATGGTATTCACTATTGCTTTGCTCATCCTAAAATATACCCAACATTCCCCTATACTGGTGCCATGGACAGAGAAGGTAGTAGTGTAGGAGTAATAAGCAATTAAATTGTGGCATTCATGGCAAGTGGATGTAGTGATAACCACAGGGGGTTAGACAGATTCACAGAGAATAGGTCCAATAATGGCAACTAGTCATGATGAGTAAAGGGAAACTACATATACAGAGGCAATAAACCTCTGAAGACCAGTGGTAGGGAGGCAATACCAAGGGACAGGCTTAGCCTCTATGCCCTGTTCTTTAACCACCTGGGGCAATTGGTTGGTGACTGTATGAAACAGAATGCTGGACTAGATGGTTCCCACTGGGGTAAGGGATCTTCTGCCAGCAATGGATCATTCCTGCCACCATTCAGCTGGATGGCAGAAGAAAAATGGGTGGTCATGTATATCAGATGATGAACTCAGATGTGAGCTCAAGTGTTTAAGACGCTGAGCTGCAGACCGGAAGGCTGGTAGTCCAGCAGTTCAAGACCCGAGTGCTGCATGACAGAGTGAGCTCCTGTCTCTGGCCCCAGCCCCTGCCATCCTAGTAGTTCAAAAACAAGAAATTGCAAGTAGATAAATAGGTACCGCTTCGGTGGGAAGGTAACAGTGTTCCATGCACCTCAGCGTCTAGTCACACTGGCCACATGACCACGGAAAAGTCTTTGGACAGTGCTGGCTCTTCGGCTTGGAAACTGAGATGAGCATCACATCCCTAGAGTTGTATTCGACTGGCTTTTGAGCAAGGGAAACCTTTACCTTTGCCTATATATAACTTGACACTAAAATCAGCCACTGCACCAGAGGACTGGACAGTAGCAAATGTTACACTGATTTAAAAAAAAGAGGTTCAGAGGGGAACCAGGAAATTACAGGCCAGTTAGCCTAATGTCTCTCCCAGGCAAGTTAGTAAAAACAATGTTCATAGAGATACTTATTAGCCACAGAGAGGACCAAAGCCTGCTGAGGGAAAATCTGCATGGCTTCTGCAAAGGGACGTCTTGTCTCACCAACCTTTTGGAGTTCTTTGAGAAAGTGAACAAATATGTAGATAATGGTGACCCAGTAGACATTATATACTAGGACTGTCAAGAAGTGTTTGGATAGGGTAACACACCAAAGGCTCCTGAGGAAGCTTAGCAGTCATGGATAAGAGGACAGGTCCTTTTACAGATTAAAAACTAGTTAAACAACTGGAAGCAGAGAGTAGGAATAAATGGAAAGTTCTCACAGTAGAGGGAAATAAACTGTGGGGTCTCACAAGGATGGGTATTGTGGCTGGATCTTTTGCCCCCTGAGCTACTTGTTCTCATAACATTTCTGTCTGTGGCAGGAAGTTCCACAAGCAAGTTATGCATTTGGTGAAGTACTTTCTCCCCTATTGCCCTCCTTATGCATTCCATTCCTTATTATTTTTTTAAATAAATTATATCCTGTTTTACAGTTGAAGGGACTTTGTAAGCAATCCACAAAATGGTTAAAAAGGCCATAAAAATAAACCATTTTTAAAAGCTAATTAAGTAAAACCAGCTACAAAACTAGCAGCCACACATTAAGACCATAAAGGCTGTGATCACACACAGTAAGGCCGCGGTCACGGCCCCTTTAAATCTGGGAGGGCTCCCGGATTTAAAGGGGCCACATTTTTCAACCGCGGGTTGGGATGTCCATCCCAACCCCTGTGGCAGCACCAGCAGCAAAAGCAGCAGCCGCGGCCGCTGAAGAGGCAGCCGCGGCGGGAATGACTGCCGCGGCGGCTGTGGCCGCGGCGGAAGCGACGGCAGCCGCTGAAGAGGCGGCGGAAGCGGCGGCGGCTGCTGAAGAGGCGGCAGCTGCGGAGCGAATGGCGGCCTCGGCGGAGGTGGCCCCAGCAGCAGGAGAAGCGGCTGTGGCGGCCAAGGACCGCCAGCTGCCTGGGTAAGTTGGGGTTTTTTTTTCCCCTTTTACACTTGGGCGCATGAATAGCCATGCGCCCAAGTGTAAAAAGGGGGAAAAAATGGAGAGGGGAGGCCATCTGGACAGCCCTGCTCTCGCAATGCTTGCGAGAGAGGGCTGTCCAGATAACCTCCAATGCGGGTTCCTCCCGCGACTCCCGGGAAAACACTAGTTTTTCCCGGGGTCGGTAAAAGCGGGAGCAACCCGCATTGGAGCCCGCTTCGCTGCGGGACTCGCTGCGGGGCTATGTAGACGGACCCTTTAAATGCGGGAGGAAGCAGCCCTCCCTCCCGCATTAAGGGGCCGTGTGACCGCGGCCTAAATAATCCACTTCCAATCCATGTTCAATACACTTTCCAGCTGGATTTTGCCAGTTCACACAAGTAGAATCCAGTCAGAAAGTGCACTGAAACTGGATTGAAAATGATTATTTAGTGTGATCACAGCCAACATCCTGTATAACACTAAGGCCAATTCTGCATCTAGCATTTACTCCACATTTTCTCAACTGGAAGGAAAAAAGTGCAGCTCAAAACCACATTCAAATACCTTGGGGCAATGCTGTACTGACTGCAAAGTCACCCCTGAATAGCCATAAAATGGCCATAAATCTATAAAGAAGGTTCAATAAAATCTGATGATCAAAGAGCTTGGAAGTGGCATGCAGTCTGCATGGTACCATAAAACCCATAATCAAAGGAAGTGAAACCAGCATGTAATGCAGAGGAGAATTTCAATTCCGACGTGGGTTTTGTAAAACAATGGAGGGAAAAGCCAGTGCAGATTCAGCCAGCGTCTTAGGTGGCGATCAAACACACTAAATAATCCACTTTCAATGCACTTTCCAATTGGATTTTGCCAGTTCACCAGTTTTACCAACTGGTAAAATCCAGTTGGAAAGTGCACTGAAAGTGCATTTTATTTATTTATTTATTTATTTATTTATTTATTTATTTATTTATTTATTTATTTATTCGATTTATACCCTGCCCTCCCCGCGAATGGGCTCAGGGCGGCATTATTTAGAGTGTGTGATCACAGCCTTAGTCAACCTCATTGAAGAACTAACTGTGTGTGTGCAGGTGTCCTATTCAGTTTTACAAGGCATCAATACCCAGGTATACAAATGTCAACTGAGATGCAGTTGTTGATTATGACTGATAATCCAGAGTTTTCTATTTTGGGACAAGAAAGAGACAGTAAAAGTGAATTACATTTATTCAGTTCAGTTCAGTTCAGTTCAGTCACCTTTAATGGCCTAATGGGAACAGCACATCTTGTTCAGGATCCACCAGTTTAGATCACATATTGTATATACTGCTTTTTAAAATTCATAACACAATGTCAGTGCACAATAGTTTTGTCAGAACATACCAAGAGCAAAAAATGAAAATCCATAACTTTTTTAATTTGATCAAAATGGCTCTTTATGTGCCATAAAGAGGAAAGCTATCTGAAAGCGGTCCCTTATCGCTATTCCTAGATTTCTCCCTCTAGCATTAGGGCCTGCTAATGTTGTTTTCATTATTGCACGGCTTGCTCCAGGAATCTTCCCACTATTAACTTTCATAATTAAAAAAAAAGAAATTATATACTCGTGTAGTCCCAATTAAGTATTTGTTAGTGGCAAATGGAAGATGAAAATTGGCCCATCCGCTAGAACAATTGTGTTGAATAGGAGAGGAGGGTGGGCAACACAGCAGGGGGGAAATTGCTTTTGTGCCCAAGTTTATAATTTCCAAGCCCTATTCTGGCAAATGTAGGGGTCTGAGTGACTCCAGCAGGGGAATAAATCAGATTAAATTTAAAGGGACTCCTCATATGTTTAGCCATACTTGTGTGTAAGCATTTTGAAGGTCAAGGGCTAAATTACTTCTGGGCTTGTCACCCTCATTGTTGATAGCCACCTTCAGGCATACTCATGCTTGTTTGTTTCATTTTCTTTTTCATGCTGCCACAGCAATACAGCATATCTCCCTGGTCTTCATTCATAAAACCTGTAATTTGTCAGACTGTTTATAAGCAAAACTGAGACGGGCAGCAGGAGTCTGAAGTGGGCCTGAACTCACAAGGTCATATCCAAATGTTCTTCAACCAGTTGGGGAGGGGGGGAAATTCAGACATTTCATAAGCTGTACTTTAACTTATCAGCAGAAATTCCTTAGTCCTCTTGAGGAGAAACATCCGCATTCACTTGGAATGTCATGTTGTGAAAAATAGGGCGGCAACCTGGGGGTGCTCAGAACTATGCTTACAAATTGTGGATTCTCTCTAAGCTTTTCTCTTTTTGTTGTTCAGTTGCCCAGTCGAGTCCGACTTTTCATGACCCCATGGACCACATCCCACCAGGCCCTTCTGTCTTCCACCATGCTCCGGAGTTTGTTTAATTCCATGTTCATTGCAACAATAACACTGTCCAACCATCTCAATATGTCATTCTTGTTCCACAATAAACATTACATGCATGGTGAAGTAAACTGAAAATCCATCAGCTGCCCCCCAATCATCTGCTGCCATCGCATGCAGTTCTTAGATAATGTAATCATAGTGGTTTGAATAGGGTAAATTCATCTGCAAATTGTATTCATGTCAGAGTTGCCAGCAAATCTCTTTTCTGGGTATGGAGTTCCAATGTGTGGTGGCATCTCTAACTGTGTTTCATTGATGATCGTGGCTGAACACGCCAGGTGACTTTCCTTCTTCAAGTTTTCTCAAGTAACACCACCAGACATACTGTATAAAATACTACTTGCCTCAGTGCTCTTTCATCCCTCGGAGGTCCCTGGATCTTCACCTGGTCACAGTTCACTATGATAACAAACACATGAACACATGGTCAAGCCCCCTCCCCTTTTGATATGAATAGTGAAATTACTCTGGAGGAGGGGATGAAGGAATTCCACATCCCATTATGGCTAAATGGACATCGTCTTGTTGAAGAGGTCTAAAATAGCCATGTGTAGGTCTGGAGAATCTCTAAATGTCTAATAGCAGCTCTGTTGGATTTTGAAGCCAGGTTTGGGAAAAAAAGAAGAAGTACGGAATGATCTGATTATTTTCTGGGCAGTTGAACATATCTCAATATCTGTCCATAATTTTTACCCTCTCTTTTTGACAGCAGTAATTATAAAAACAAACAGCAGATGTGGTGATAACCTCCCATCCAGTTTGCAAATGCAATCAGCAAATGTTTTTCATAGCCAGTATAAGAGTTCTTTCTACTTGTTCTGAAATACCAAAACAGAAATCTCTCTTGGTGAACTTGCCCCTGCATACTGTATACTAACAGCTCCTTCAGACACTTAAGTGGCAACGTGATAGGCTCTTCTTAAGAAAGATTGCTTGATTAGATGTATAAAACCAACCGTTTATGACTCAGAACAGAAAACGGTGCCATTGAAATATTTTTGCATGCACCTTTCCCCATCTGTATGATTTATTTGTGCCTAGAGATACTTCTTTAAAATTTCCATTCTTAAATACTCTATACGTTACTGAAAGTAGTGTCACTGCCACTTCACTCCAACTTGTTTGAAGCATTTTATTTTCAGTCTGATCTTTTCTTACACTGTTTTGTTGCTTTAGCTAGCAAATAACTATGAGTGGTAACCCTTCAAATAAGGTGATTCCATTTCCATGCTGTAACTGGTGGTGGAAAGTGCCATCAAGTCTGACTTATAGTGACCCCATAGGGCTTTTAAGGCAAGAGACATTCAGAAGTGATTTGCCATTGCCAGCCTCTGCATTCCTCGGAGGTCCCCCTGGTGGACCATCAACAAGCTCAACAAGTCTGAGAACCCTTGCAATATATAAAGTTTTGCCCTTTTCCCAGGTCTTGCAGGGAGAGATAGAAGCAGCATTCCCAGTTTTTTTCCACACATCCCAATGAAAGGTAGGGATGCTGTGAATTTCACTGCAAAGAAGCTCACCTGTCGAACATACCAAGTTTGAAGGTGACAAATCAGATGTGTGCTGATCATTTAGTTTGAGATGAGCAGCCACAAATGCCTGCTGACTTGTATTGCCTTGGATATGCAAAAGGACAATGCTAATTTAAACTGATTGGTGACTAGGGGTGTGCAAAGAAAAATATTTGGTATTATTCAGATTCAGGACTCTCTGATCCTAATATATTCAGTATATCCCAATATTCCTGAATATCAAGATCGGTATGGATACCCTATTCAGGGAATATTTGGGATTCCTGAATCTATTTGGCTCCATTATATCCAATAGGGCCATTGTAGTCAATGGCAAATCTCTCCTTGGATATATTCAGGGGCCTGGAAGAGAGGGGATTAGAGGTAGAAGCACCACATTTGCAGTGTAGTTGCTGGAGCCTCTCCTGAAAAGAACACCCAAGTTTCAAAAAGTTTGGACCAGGGGGTCCAATTCTAGGGGCACCCAAAGAGGGTTCCCCATCCCACCATTGTTTCAAACAGTGGGGAAAATAGTGCAACAAGCACAGCAGAGAAGAGATTCTCCCACAGAATCTCTGCAGTAGAAAATGAAGTGTTTTAGGGTGCAGGGGGGAATTGCTTGCTAGGCCAGCAGCAGACCAGGGCAGTGTACCCAGCAGAACCAGTGCTACTGTGGTAGTGCCAAGAAACCAACAGGACTAAGATCAAATGTGAAAATCTCTGACATATAAACTATGGGTGGCATTTCTGCAAGGATGGCAGAAATAGTTGGTTCCAACTAGTGGTGGGACCCAATTGTTTTTGATTTTGCTTTCCTATTGGTGAAGAAGGAAAGAAGGGTCTGTTTGGAGCACCTTAAAAGGCTTTGCTAGAGATCATGGAACCTGCATGGATTGGGCCCAGAGCTGTAGTATGGGTGGGAATTGGGTGAGATTGAGTGAAAAAGCCAGCTGGATCCAGCTCAATAAGCATATATTGGGAGTTCCAGCAAAAGAACAATCAACAAAGCAAAAACAAACAAACAAAAAAACCCTCTCACAATGTTAAGAACAAAAAGGTACAACAAAGCACATATTTGTACCACTACACACATGACCCTACTACTAAGCCATACTTACATCATAACCACATTGATCTAGCCTACCAGCTGTCCTTTTTTAGACTCCAGGGTACTTTGCAGACACAATCCTTTGCATTGCCTTTTCATACTTGCTAAACAGCACTCTTAGATTTGGTTCTTCATGTATAATGATCGTGTGCAATTTATTTGTGGTTAATTATAGAAATGTGGTTGCATGCAGAGAATTCCTACTGTCCTTTCCTCCTAGGTTGGTATTTTATTAGCGATGCAATAAAACTGCTAAACTTTTTTTAAAAAAAGAAATATCATCTTTGCCACTTCGGATCTCATCAATATTTTATCCTAGTTACACACAGAGTCTCGCTGCAGATATAATTCTCTTGATCCCTACTGTGACCAAATGTCTCTGGCAAATATTGCACAAATAGCTCAGGCGCTGAAAGCTGAACGTCGTCTTTGCTTCCTGTGATGGGGTACAAAAACATGGAACATTGCAGAGGTTCTTTCCTCTTCCCAGACAGAAGAGTTTACATGAATGTTTTGTCCCCTGTGCAATTTTACCTAAAGCGATATTTCTTGTGTGTGAATGCGTAGGTAAAATATTTGAGAAATCTCAAGTAAAGCATAAAACAGTTTTGATAAGGAGCAAGGATGGATGGATGGGTTGCCCTGACTTGGATGGCCCATGTAGGCCCCCGTCTTGTCAAATCTCAGAAGCTAAGCATGGCCAGCCCTGAGCAGTACTGAGTTGGGAGACCACCAAGAAGTATCTATTTATCTCATCCAATGTGTCATCTTTTTTATTTATTTAAAATTTGTTTTTATTGTTATTTTCCAAACACAAGAAACAGGTTTCATAAATTAGAAGGAAATCATAACATTAAACACTTTTTCTTTGATAATTACAGGCAGTCCAAACCCATTGTTTTGGCGAATCACAATCATCTAAACACTGATCTTTCTTTTACTATGGCCTTGGAAAGATTATTACTCTATCTACCTTCTTCCTGAGGCTTTTCTCCCTCCATGGCTTTCAACACTGTCATTTCACTTATCTTTTAATGTTTAAACTATTGTAAACCATTAAACTTGAACTAATATAGTAAAGCTTATCTGTGTCTTAAATTTTCCTGTTCTGCTTATATTATCAGCTAAATATCTGTTCAGCTTACTTCTGGTTTGCATGTATAAACTACAAGCAAAGTAAATTAGTGTTCAAGCTACTCTCTATTTTATTTCTTGAAAGAGTGCTCAAGAAGAGCTTCCCTCCTCGGGGTTAGTGTTCACCGAATGAGTCTCTGCCATCTTTTGATCAAGACACAACACTGGGTTCTAAGACCCCCACTAGGGGCAGAAGATCACCCACCCTGGGTCCCTCCATCATTGCCAATCTGATGGCTGGTGGGCACATTTAATAGCAGAAAACAGAGGCCAAGGCCAGCATCACTGGCAACACAGGGATGTAAGTGCCCCATCGCCCCACATGCCTGAACTCCAGGTGGCTTCTTCCCCTGTGCTTCAGGCTGAAGTTGCCTAGTAGTCCAGCTTTTTAAAGCACAGTATTCACTATGGCTGTTATGAATTTCTGGACACTTTAGATAGGAAGGGATAAAGCAAATAGTCAATATTAAACTTCCCTGATGGATTGGAGACATAACATGTGTTGGAAAAGTGTGGTTTCCTATCCTTGGGAAAGCATTGCGAATTGGCGGCGGCCGGGGGGGGGGGGGGTAACAATGCATTCCTGAGGAGAGTTACAACCTTCTTAGCACATTGATTTCAGTGGATTTAGAAGAGTATAATTCCGTTTCTCCTGCCAGCCTAGCAGTTCGAAAGCAAGAAATTACAAGTAGATAAATATGTACTGCTGCATTGGGAAGGTAAAGTGTTCCATGCACCTCAGTGTTTCGTCATGCTGGCCACATGACCATGGAAAAAGTTTTCAGACAGTGCTGGCTCTTCAGCTTGGAAATGGAGATGAGCACCACCCACTAGAGTTGGATTCGACAGGCTTTTAAGCAAGGGAAACCTTTACCTTTACTAATTCCATTTCAGATTGCACTGCTAGTTGGTCCATTTATCTGAGCCTTCGTCTATTAGTTTAGCTCTTGGGCAGGACCTTCAAAAGCCAATCTGTTTCCTTTTTAAGCTTAAAACAGAGTAATCCGATACTACTTGTGAACATTTACAATATGAGGAGGCTCAAAAAACCACAGCAAGTATTTTCTTCTTTAGTCTACATTACTTATCGTATATCGACTAGTATGTGATAAAAAAAATCTTTCTTTATCCTGCTACCTTATTTAGGAGGGGTCGTTTGAAATTCAGGGACATTCTCTTTTTCGGGTGTGGGGGGTGTCTTACATTCAAGGTCATCTTCCTTTTGAGTAATTATGATACCTAAAAATGTCAGGACTTAACTAGGAGCTTTGCGATTTATAGGTTTATCTTGCATTACTACCTCACTTAGATATACAAAACCCACCCAACAACATCTCCTTGATCTTGTGGAAATTCTTTTGACTCCCTTCAGAATTCTTCTGGTTATCTTGCTGAGCAGAACCAACCAAATTCACCTTGAGTTTCACTTTACACGAAATTTAGAGGCCATTCAAGCCTATGTGAAAGTAATAATTAAGCAACAAATGATGAAACAATGTTCTTGCTTTTTTCTTTAAATGTCTTTCCAATCAAAGCAATCATTTCACCACTTTGCTTTGATGGGTAACCCCCCCCCTCCAACCCAAAATTTACTCATGACTACCATGTAGAATATTTTGAATAAGGAATGAGGAAAATAAGGGTGTTGTTTTCCTAATTATATCAATGATTGATTGGTAGTCTTTTATCATTATGCTCTCCTTGAATTAAAAATATCTCATGTAGGAAGAGCACTTTTCTTCTCTTTGCATATTTCAACGTTTTAAGAAACTATATCCAAAAACAATTGCACTTTACATATCTCTGAATTCCTTTAAAAAATAGAAGGAATGAGAATGAGCAAAACATGTTGTGAAAATGGTGTTTTGCCATGAGCATTAAAGCCAGTCTTGGCTTTCAGAATTCCTGGCAGAAATTTCACAAGAAAAAGAGACAATGATAGATGTTGTAGGTGTGGATGGCTGTTGAAAGTCACAGTAAAACCAGTTTATTTTCCCTGAGTTTCAGAGAAAGCTGGTGAACTTTCTGCCTGCAATGCCTTCCTTTCCTAAAACATTACACCTCAACACTGATTCTCAGACAAATAAGTCTCTGTCGTTGTTCAGTTGCACAGTCGAGTCCGACTCTTCATGACCCCATGGACAGACCTTTCTGTCTTCCTCTGTGCTCCAGCGTTTGTTTAATTTCATGTTCATTGCATCAATAACACTATCTAGCCATCTCATCCTTTACCTTCTTTTGCCTTCAATCTTCCCCAGCATCACAGTCTTCTCCAGTGAGGGCTCCCTTCTCATTTGGTGGCCAAAGTATTTGAGCTTCAGCTTCAGTATCTGCCCTTCCAGGGAAAACTCAGGGCTGATTTATTTTAGGATTGACCAATTTGCAGTCCGAGGGACTCTCAAGAGTCTTCTCCAGCACCATAATTCAAAAGCATCTATTCTTTGGTGCTTGGCTGTAAAATAAGTCTACAGTTCTTCATAATTTAGGGATTGAACCAAAGACTTTCAGCAGGCAAAGCACATGTTTTACTGCTGAAGAAGCCCCTCCCTGTATCTCAGTGCACATTCATGGTTTTGTGTGTGTGTGTGTGTTGTACATTCCCTCCTGATATTACGGCATTTGTATAAAGCTGCCTTATGCCAGATTAGACCATTGCTCCATATTATCTCCCAGAGCTCAAGCAGAGATAGGTCTTTCCCACCATCTGCTACCGTTGCTCCTTTAGTTAGAAATTACAGCAACTAAATTTAGGACTTTATGCATGCTAGACCACTCGGCTAAAGGTACTTCTAGTGGAAAATATATCCCAGTGATTCCATACGCTGGATGTTTTCTGTTTCTATCGATGTGCCCTCTTCTCTTAAAGCCCTGACAGAACTGTGAACATTTAGAGTGTCTCTCCAATTTCATTGTAGATGAACTTCCCAGAGTGCTCAGATGAGCAGAGACACCAGATAAGTCTCTTTGTCTAGAAAGTTCAGAGGTAACGTGACCTTTCCTGTGCCCTCCTGTACTTTGTTTTCACATCTGGCTACCAGCGTACTTTGCTAGGAGGATAATGGCATTGCTCCCAGTTATTAATATTTCTCTTTCAAAACACAGAAAAGAGCCTCCTTCTGAGTCGTTTTTTTTTTCTCCCCTGGCAAGATTTATTGAAAGAACAGTGTCATGCAAGTCAGGGTTTTGCAAAAAAAAAACAAAAAAAAAACCTGTTCGGTGACTGACAAAAGCGATTTATTCCTAGACAGTTTATCTGTCTAGAGATTGCTTTCAAAGTGAGAAACTATTACCTTTTCCTGTTGTTGTTGATGAGGGCCATGACAGCAGGATATAATTAGGGAATGGATAACCTAGTGCGGCTTTCGATGGCTGGTTTTTGTCTTTCTTGGAAACATCATTTCCTTCCTGCTAATCCACTGTTTCAAAGGAACTTTGCATTTGAACAGCTTGGTATAATTCTAATTAAGTAGAACACTGCATTACTATCCCAAACAATGGGATTCTGGTTTAGAAGTGATTTTCACCCTGCTGCCCAAGCTATGGAGGGAATATGTACAATGGGCAATGATGTCTTTTCTTCCAAATGGAGTTTTTTTGTTTTTTTGTTTTTGCGAGAACATGGATGTTCTCTGCTTTTGGGAGCTTGGTTGTAGGAATCTCAGAAAGACTTCAGCTCCATGAACCCTGCTGCTTTCTTGCTCATCATGTCACCGCTACTTAGATTCTAGAGAGGAGGAGCTCTTCACTGTTCTATTCCTTTATTGTCCCTGACTTGTCCTTTCTGCTGCTTTTTAATTCTCATTCATTCTGGCATAACTAGATGAATTAAAAAAAAATACATTCAAAAATCAGACCATCATGCATACCTTCCTTTGATGTACTGGTCCCGGTCTCTCAATTATTGAAGCATGTGATTTCACCAGGAGTGCTTGTTATGTAGTGGTTTGTATATGCACAAAAAGAATCCCAATGTAAGTAACATAAACCCCCTCTTCACTGTACAACCTGTGAACAGAGTACACTTGGTTCTGCCCCCGGCTCAATGTCGCTGAAAAGCTGTTTTTTTTTTTCCTGCTTCCCCTACAGTATTGTGGTATATTTATGAACCTCTGAGGTTTCCCCAGCTTTTCTCTGACTTCTGAAGTTTTGGGAACAATTGCAGTAAAGACTGAATGACTGCGGTGTGGATGAGAAAATTTCCCCTTTAATGTGGCAGCCATTCCCCCTGTCCCTGTCCTCATAGCAGCCACTTCCTCCTCTTGCCAGCAGGGTTTAATTATTTTAATGCCATTAGAATATTGCTATATTGCTATACCATTATAACAACAGGAGCAACAAGTTCTCAACTTTCATTTTAAAAACTAGGCTTGCCAAGTTTCCAGTCTGGGGGGGAATCTCCGCTTTTGTATGCTTCGACTGCTGCTGACCAGTTGACCATTGGAGGAAACCCCACCCCCAAACAGACATCCCTGTGTGACATCAGTGACATGCTGACATCACTTCCAGAAGTGACATCATCATGTCGGTGATGTTGGGGGGCCAAGCTCTACTTTCGAGCAAAACTCTATGGTGTTTAGCCATTTTTACCATAGAGTTTTGCCCCAAAAGTAGAACATCACCCCAATGGCACTGACACAATGATGTCACTTGTGGAATGATGCCCACCCTGGGATGTCCCCCCAATCCCCCCACTGGTAGGGGAAAGGCACCTGGCAACCCTATTAAAAATAGTAAGTATCCAGGACCATCCCTTGTGGAAATATAAAGAAAAAGCATATATTCGCCCATCATCAGATTAACCAGACCAAGGCAGAAAAGGCACTGCCATATGGATTACTGGTAGAGCACTGAAGTCCTCTGCACAGTATGTGCTAACAATAACACTGTCAGGAATAAGGGAATTGTCTTGCCAGTTATATAACAGAGAAATACTACTTCCTCCAATGGAAGTTTCCTCACTTAGCAAATAGGAACCAGTGGCTTGGATCCAGCATTGTGCAAGCGGACACCTAAATAGGCACTGTTTTCGGCAATGACTAGTGCTTTCCTTCCTATATATTATAATGACCCGAAATTGGCTGCACAAGATATTACACAAGTGGAAATGCAAGTAGGGGTGCAATAAGTCTGAAACGTGCAAGTGTTTCTGTGGTCTTTTACTTGAGTCTCTGTCTGCTTACACAACAGATCTAGTATAATTGGAAATTTTTATGCTGGATCAAACCCATTCAATCCAACATAGGGTCTTAATTCTGAAGAATAATCATATAATCTGTTTCATACCATACATGGTAGTCAGTAGAATATACTTCCACCCATATACACATATAGGGAACATTTCAAACTTTCCAGGAATTTCAGTCTAGTTAAACATCTTTTTTTGTCACTCAGGTCAAATGGTGAGTTGATTAAATTGCTAGATGTCATGATGAAATGCTTTATATTAATAGTATGAAAATGTTCTGCTGAATGAGACCATGAAGGAGCTGCCACTTGAACTGGAGCTGAATTGGAAATTTAAGAATCGAGTGGCTAAGAATAACACTGCTCCATTTTCAAAGTACTAAAAGCTTTTTACTCAGTGGGAAACTAAGTTATTAGAAAGGGCAGTGTGGAAATGTACTGCTAAGAGAATTGGGACTAGTAGTCCTTGAAGTGAAGATTAGTATTGTAGATTTTACAATTTATCCAACAGGGGAGGGGCTGTGTGATATGTTAGTCACATGGGTAATAAACTTGAAATGGGCTAAAGTCAAGTTAAATACTTCCCAGTATTTCCTCTTAATTATCTGCTGAATAGAAGAAAAGAAATTAATGCAAAGACATAAGCTCATCTTCAAATAAAAGAAGGGGATACATTTTTATTTTGATAATTCTGAGCAAAGTCCTTTTAAAAAAGAGTAAGGTAATCAAGGAAAATGTAGATGATTGATAACATTTTTAAACCTTTAAAAAAAAATCAATTATGAATGTAGGGAGAAATGAAGGCTGGAAGTCCCAAGAATTCCATAAACTGACCAATTGCAGGGTTACTGTTTTCTTTGTCAGCTAAAGCTGCAGGTCAATCTGAGAAAGCAGGATTATCCCCTTGACACTGCAAGCTCTTTGCATTTTTAAGTTTAGCATTTCTTTATGTGCAGGAGTCATTTCGAGCAGGAACGCCATTCTGGGAGTAACAAGTCCAAGAGCGGGCACATATGGTGATGCCCTGTGGACAAAAGCAAAAGCATACTAACTTGATCTGTATTTTCATGCTTGTTGTAGGGTAGCTTCCCTGCAAGAGCAAAGGAAACCCAAAGCATCTTTAGTCAAAGTGTAAAGCTGGCTCACCAGCTCTGAGTTGGGAAATACCAGGAGATCTTTGGGGTGGAGCCTGAGTGGTGGGTGTTGCCTTCTTACACACTTCCAGTGATGTCAGGGGGTGTGGCATATGCAAATGTTATGCTAATGAGTTATGCTAATGAACTTCTGCACCTCTTTTTCTACGAAATGACCCCTGAGGACTGTAAAGCTGAACCATCATCTGTCATGTGATTCATCAGACGGATTGGAGGCTCTGGACTGTCCTAACTTTTCTTCCTACAACTTTGCCTTGATAAACTGACCAGAATCCCCACTCTGCTATGGAAGCTTGCTGGGTGACTGTGGGCCAATCACACACTCAGACCAACAAGGGGTTGTTGAGAGGAGAGAGATGTAAGCTGATTTGGATCACCAGCTGGGGAGGAAGGCAGTATTCCAGCAAAACAAATAAATAAAAGATCTATTTATATAATGATCACTGTTATATCTAATAGTAAACTGTATGGCTTGTGCCACCAAAGCAGCAAAATGAAGGTACTCAAAGAAAGGGTAATGTTTCAATGTAGTTTGATGTACTTGTCAGGTATATGGAACAAAATCTAAGTTCAGTACTACCTTAGAGACCACAAAAATATCCCAGGGTACTTCTTTATTTGTATCTGACAAATATCTTTATCTGACAAAGTGAGCCCTAACTTATGAAAAATGTGTTGGTCATTAAGGAGACGGGTAAGAACATAAAAACATAAGAGAAGCCATGCTGGATCAGGCCAATGGCCCATCCAATCCAACACTCTTTGTCACATAGTGGCCAAAAGTACCAGGTGCCCTCAGGAGATCCACCACAAGGGCCAGAACTCCAGAAGCCCTCCCATTGTTGCCCCCCCACCAACACCAAGAATATAGAGCATCTCTGTCCCAGGTACAAGGAGATATAAAATTTTGTATGGAGTACTATGCAAATTCAGGGTTTTTTTTATTTTTCAGTTTTGTACAGACTACTGTGCATGTACAGTTTGTGTTTGTATGTGTCAAACCTTTTTATTAAGGCACGGAGGCAGTTGAGCAGATGCCTGAAACGATGCATAAAACGAATCTTGATGTGATCTGACGTGTGACACCATCAGGATTGCTTTTTTTGTTGTGTTTCATCACAAGATGCGAAGTATTAATGCAGTGGACGAAAGAAAAAATGAACTGAAGGAAGTAAAAGCTGCAGTGAATTCTGTATCTCCAGCTCCACAGCTCATTATAGGTCCCCCTCATTAATGGAAATGAGTGGACTGCTGCACAGAGAGAAATTCCAGAAGAATAAAGAACTGGGCAAAATCCTTTTTATCCCTAACTATCACACCGAAGCCTCTTACTTTAGCCTAAGTCTTTGATACCCAGAAATTGTATTTTATCAAAAGGCAGCCCTCTGCCACTGAGAGACCTATTTTGATGAAGCGTCTCCTATACATGTGTAAGTAATAAATTGAACAGGTTCATATGGATGGAGAATTAAAATAATGCCCTGTGAAAATTCTCTGATCTCGGCTGCAATCCCTCTATCAAGCTGCCACATCTTTAGTTAATTATTAATTTCACCTCTCTTGATAATCTTCCTCAGGAGCAGAAGCTTCATGAAATAATCTTGTCGGAGGATAATCTCACCATGGGATCATCTTGTTGAAAAGGTAATTGCATTATAAGGCACGGCTCCTTAGTATGGGCCCAAAAATAAAGATGGTTTTCTGAAGCAATTATTAGTGTGATCTGGAAGTTCTAAGGAAACTGGTTCATTGCCCCCAGCCTTCACATAAAGATGCTACACTACAAAAAAAAATCTGTTTGGCTAGGATTTATTTATTTAAAAAACAAACTTGAGCCTTACAAAAGACCTACCCCTCAGTGTGGGCATCCTATCTACTGAGCTGCTAGGGGCATGGAATTGTTATGGGCAATCCCATACTGGCTCCAAGTGAAGGCTAAGTGGCCTCGATTTATCCATGGCTTTTCCCTGCCTGTTTGCCAAGACAAGCTGTAACTCCACCCTACCCCCATGCTGGAAAACACTAGGGTTCAAGCCAGTGGATCCCTCTCCAATCCCCCTGAGACGGAAGCCATGAGAGGCCAGCTGGGGAAGTCACTTAGATGCCCCATGATGCTTTTTGCCAAACATTTTAACAATGAAAATCCCACACTCTTCCAGACACCCCCAGCAAGGACCTAGAACTGGTCTAAACCAGGCCTAGTTATACCAGTAATCAACTCTCAAAAATGGCAAAGTGAGGCAAAAAAGAACCCATTCCTGGCCAGTCAGAATACATCCAAAAATTCCTGCTGAGTCCTGAACCAGCTAACATAGAGCTGCCAACTATGTTTGGGAGATTCCTGAAGATTTGGGTGTGGAACCTGGAGAGGCCAGTGTTTGAAGAGGGGAATGAGCTCAGTAGGAATTTGATGCTATAGTGTCCACTCTCCAAAATGCCTCTTCCTCCTGGGGGAACTGATCTCTCCAGTCTGAATCAGTTAGGGTTGTCAGCTTCCAGGTGGGGCCTGAAGATCTCCTCATATTATAACTGATCTCCAGGCAACAGAGATCAGTTTCCCTAAAGAAAATGGCTGTTCAAGAGGTTGAACTCTATGGCATTATACCCCAGTGAGGCCCCTCCCCTCCCCAAACCCTGTCCTCCTCAGGCTTCACTCCCAAAATCTCCAGGAGTTTGGCAACCCACAGTTGGCAACCCTAGAATCAACTGTAATTCCAGGAGAACTCCAGACCCCCACCTAGAGGTTGGCGACCCTATATGAATGGGCAGCAAGTGCTATTAGAGGGGAGGAGCAAGCATATAAAACCTGCTTCCTCCTCATTCCTGTTTGAGAGTCAGTTTGGTGTAGTGGTTAAGTGCACAGACTCTAATCTGGGAGAACCAGGTTTGATTCCCTACTCCTCCACTTGCAGCCGCTGGATGACCTTGGGTAAGCCATAGTTCTGTCTGAGCTGTCCTTGAAAGATCAGTTCTTGGAAGAGCTCTCTCAACCCCACCTACCTCACAGAGTGTCTGTTGTGGGAAGGGGAAGGGAAAGGAGTTTGTAAGCCTCTCTGAGACTCCGAGTGAAGGGTGGGGTACAAATTCAATCTCCTCCTCCTCCTCCTCCTCCTCTTCTTCTGGGTGGGAAGCACAGTCCCTTGGCAAGGCCACCCATAACTAGCTCTGCATCTTGCTTTGGTTACTATGAGGGTAGGGCAAGGGGTGAGAAATGAATCAAAATTCAAACTGGAAGCAATTATGTTAAAGCTGTACTGGGTTGGATCCACCAAAGTTTCTGCTGGCAAAGCACAGAGGAAGGGTCCAGTTTGTCCTCCAAGATGGAGGTTGCTAACTATGTGCTGGAGAATTCATGATGATATGGGGGTGGAGCCAAATCCATTGGGTTTGGGGAGGGTGGGGATTGCAGAACAGTATAATGCCACTGGAAAGTACTGGAGTCGGGAGGCGAGTTGTATGATGATCATAGCAAAGACTTTATTAGTGAATCAGCATGTTCAGGAGATGGTCAGATCAAGCATGCAGCCAGGGCTCCAGGGCCCTGCTTATATGCCGGCCGGAGCCACACCTCTGGCCGCACCCAAAATACCTGATAGGGGCTTAGCATATGCGCTTAGTTCTGATAGGGCCTTAGGTCTTAAGTTGTAGTTCATAGGTCCCCCGCGGAAGACCTAGGCTGGCTATTGGTGGTCGTTTTGGATCCGACTGTCTATTGTTCTACCTGGCTGAAGCTCAGGTAGAATCGGGCCATGTGCTCTGACCGCATGGCGGTCGCCATTTCGTGACTAGTACACAACAGCCACCCTCTAAAGCAGCCACTTCCTCCAGGGGGACTGATCTGTGCTGTCTGAAGATCTGTTGAAATTCCAGGAGATCTCCAGGCCCCACTTGGAGTTTGGCAACCTGCTTGGCCAGAAGCATATGAGATGGGGGGTTACAATGAGGAGACTGGGGCAAGATCAAGCAGAATAGCTGGTAGGATCTAACCCATTGTAATTTTATTACTATCAAAGAATAGTATTTCCAAGGAATAGAAGCATTATAAAATAATCCTCTCAAGAGATAACCTTGCCTGCCTTGAGCCGGGGTTTGGAGACAGATAAAAGCTAAAAATGCTCTAAATGAATAAATAAATGTTAGAGTCAAGAATGAAGATGATTTTAAATTTCTCATCCCTGCTGTTTCGGTCCGAAAACCACCATTTTACTTCTCTCTTGCATCTATCAAACCCTTAATTCTTTATTTTCATGCCATTTTCTGTTTCTCTTGCACTGATTTTCCCCCATAAAATGTTATGTATGCATTTTTCAATGTTATTTGTGCATGAACTAAGTAGCATTATATATTATCAGTATACAGGATGCATATCGTGTGTATAAATACCATATCAATTCTGAATAAAAATGTAACACAATAAAAGTGAATCTACCAACCAATAGTGGAGAAATGAAGCCATAATGCAAAATGAAATGAAACTGAGAGCATTCTCTCCTCAAGATCTTCTTAGCTATTTCAGCTATTTATGGAATTTGATGTTTGATTAAAGGAGATCGGCGAGACAATTGAAATAATTGTAGAAAGCCAAATTGTGGCCAGAAACCTGTGCTTGTCTATTATTCACATGGAACTTCACACAAGGAAAAGAAATATCATTCCATTAAGCTCTCTTGCAGATGTAGAAGATTTTCTCACAGTCTTCAAGGATCGTGACCATATTTTACTTGGAGCTAAACCCTATGCACTGCAGTTTCTAGATGGGAGTGACCAGCAATAGCCTAAAGAATAATAGGTGAATTTAGGCAAGCTGTAACCATAAGGATGAAAAAGCAGCATAATGCCCTGAACTTCCCAGGATAAAACATGTGTGGAACTGAGGCACAGTGTAGACAGAGTAGACCAGAAGAGATGCTCTACACTCTGTATCTCTGGTTTGTTTTGCCCAGTTTATCTTAGCTTGGGCTATCTTTGTATGTGGCAACATTTAATTTGTGGCTAGTTTCTATCTTTAGGGTTAGGGAGTGGTAGAATGCCAGGTTAGGACCTAGAGAGCCATGCTTAAATCCCCATTCTGCCATGAAACTTGCTGGGTGACCTTGGGCCTGATAACACACTCACATTATTTGTGAAGACAAAAGGGTGTGTATATAGGAGAGGAAACATATGCAAATCTGATCTCCCTGGAGAAAAGGAATAATAATAATAAAAAAGATAAAATTGCTCTCACTGCCTGGATGGAAACTGCAAATGACCTGGTAACTAGGGATGGCCATGAATTGGAAAAATATGGTTCGGTTGATGGCATACCTGGTTTGCAAAGTACAAACTGTCACAAACTTTTAGCCACCCAATAAACTGGTTCATGAGGTTCATGATGTGGTAGAATCCCACCCCCACAGTGTGCTAGAGATCACAGGGGATCTCTGGCTGACTCTCCTCTACCTGCCCTCCAAGTCTGGTGACGATTGGATTTATGGCATCCAAGTTACGGCCCCCCAAAGAAGGTGCCCTCAGGAAAGTGCTTTCTGGGGAAATGACAGGTGCAGGTTCAGGAGTGTTCAGAAGGGATCCTGTTTAAGTTAGAGACATCAAAGTTGCATGCTCCTCTACATGCCCTCTAAGTTTTATCACTCTGTTGCTTTGAAGTTTGGCAAACATTTAGATTGAGACAGACTTGAAAGTTTGTGGAAAGTTTGTGCCAGTTGACCTGCCACAGACTTCACTTTGTGAGCCACAAACCAGCCAAAATGCATCACAAATTTTAGTTTGTCAGCCAGTTCATGCCCATCCCTACTGGTTACCAAATTCTGGAATGTCTGGAGCAGTATCACTATGTGAGTTGTAGTAACTCATAGTGTGGGTTACTGTGCGGTCATTGTAAAAGCAGTCATAATTATATTGGTCATCAATCCACACACATCATCCCACCCAGTACAGAATCAGACCCACATCTGCAAGTCATCGTTGTAACCCAGAAGGATTCTAAACTGAATCTATAATTTTGTGATTACTTTTATATTCACTGACAACTGGAACATTTTCAGTATTGGGATGTGTACCTTATTCAAGAACCTCAGACAGTTAGACAAAGTGCGGGGAAAGCTATTACTGTAATGTCTGGCAATGATTTCCAATTACTTGTAGTTTTCAGCTAAAAACTGTAAATTCAATTTCACTTATTTCTTTTAAAAACTTTTATTATTATTATTATTATTATTATTATTATTATTATTATTATTGTTCACAGTCAGATATTTGACTAGTAGATGGTGTTCTGCAATTCAAAATCTAGCCAAGTTCTTGGAAATTGCAGATGTTTCTTTGCAAGATTCTTGCTGTTCCAAGCAACACTGTCTTCTGGTGCTGAGCTGTTGTTATTTGCTCAGTGTTCAGAATGTCCAGGTGTTTCTTGAGATTTCTAGGCACTGTTCCAAGGGCTCTAATGACAACTGGCATGATGGTAACCTTCTTCTCATGCTGAAATTTTCCTGTCAATTGTATGCATTTTTCAATGTTATTTGCACGAAAATAAATTAGCATTATGTCTACATTCTACATATCAATGATATCCCTTATACATAGAACTACCGTGTGTGTGTGTGTGCGCACACACACATAACATACACACATGGCACAAATGAATCCACAAAACCAACAGCAAACAAGTAAAGAAAGAAAATAGTTGGGAAAAATATAAATTAATATATAAAATAGAAATAAAAGGAGGAAACCATTGCTCGTTCTCAGTAGCCGCAAAATAATTATTGAACACTTGGCAAATTAAGTTGCAGGAAAAGTCACTTATAATTGCTAAATGCAACTTCTCTTCAATAAGTCATTGCAAGACTGTTCAGCGTTCATTCATTCTGGTGAAAAATCATTTTCACCAAGATCCACTAATCACATTTTTTACACAAGTGAACATTTAGCCTAATCATTTATTTACCTGATATTAATATTCAGATGGACGGATCATGGAAGCATAGTTAATTAAATATAAATTAATGTAGTAGAATATTTAATTATCTATTCTACACCTCACAACTAATGATTATGTAAATGTCTTACATTTAATCTTGCTCCCAGGAAATTAAATTAATAGCCTTCAACAAATGAACGTTTTGTATGCATTGCAGGACACTTTATCTAAATTTTAACAGCATGGTATTAGTTTCAGATAATAACATGATTACACAAAATGTAAATGTATACAACATGTTAGTGTTCTTCCTCTTCCTATAGAATTTGAAACGGGACACATACACTACACTATAACAGAGAGGAAGTGTAGCATAATTTGGAGTTGGAAGGTACAGTGATCCATCCCAACTAAGGTTTTGTTTTTTTTTAATCACCCATCTCTTATTAAGTGGTTCAGATTGCATAATGGCCTGTATCTAACCATGTATGCATGAAACAAAAAGACTCTAAGTGCTCCTCTCCATTTCTGCAGCCCCTTCTTTTAACCCTGTAAAGATCATTGTGAGGTTATAGGAACCCTGCAGAGGTACAGCTGTGTAGGTCAGGACACTGGAGTGGGGGGAGGGATGAAATTGCTCCTCCATCTTCTGCAAGTACAGCTCTGCTGAGGAGAGAGTAACTCATCCTATGTGCCTTCACACACCAAACCTGTGTGGCTGTTTCTTCATATAGATTTTGCACCCCCAGCAATGATCTTTACAGTGCCCAAAAGGGATTTCAGGAACGCAGAGGAATTTGGGGAAAGCACATGTGCCTTCCGTACATGGATGGTTCAATACAAGTCAATGGGTTGAATCCAACCAGATTTTCCACTGGTAAAGGGAGGAAAGGGTCCCCTTTGACTGCCAGAAAGAATGTGCTTTTTGCAAACTGAACCACAGATTTTTATTTACATACTCATTTCGAACTGTGCTTTTCAGTGATTATATAACTTCTTGGAGCCCTTTTGTCATGGGCTGAGGTGCCAGTCAAAGGGATTTGGCCATCCCTAAATAGAATTTGTTTCTATAATTGAAAGAAGCTAGTATTAAATGGAATACTCAGAAGTGTGTGTGTGTGTGTGCGTGTGCGTGTGCGAGAGAGAGAGAGAGAGAGACACTTGTCTATAGTTGACTTCTCTGAGAAATTTTGCTAGCTTTGTTGAACAGCTTTTTTGTTGCTCCCCACAAAATTCCCCATATGCTCCACCCTGAGAGGCAGGGACTTTCAAATTGGCCTTGCAGTATAATTTGATGGCAATGCTATCATTAGTCATGCAATCCTCAGAAAAGTTTTGTATAGCTCTTTCACATACTAAAAAACCTGATATGAACATTTCCCGTAGTCTGCCACTGATTAAATTCTGCTGGCAGAACATGGGAGAGGATTTATTGGTATCCTTTTCAGAAAGAGGTTGGAGGACCTTGCTTGACCCATTCCCTTGCACTTTAAGGGACTACATCTTTGACTTAAGTGCTTTTGTCCTGCATGGCAGTAGCCTATAAAACCTATTGACAAAATAACCCGGGTGACGTTTGATCTAGGAGAAAAGATAAAGCAGCTGGACAGCAAGCCCTCTTTTCAGTGAATGTCAAAAAGGCAATGTATTTTAACAGCTGTAAAGTAAAGGATGGTGGGAGATTATCCCCTTTTATTTCATTTTGACAGAGGTAACAATGACAAATCTTTGTTTTTGTTGTTGTTGAAAGGGGTAAATAAGCCAAGTGGAATCAAGCTGAGCTAGAAAACAGAGCTTCAGTCTTGAAGTACTCTCATTCCCTGAACATTTCAACATGTGGGAGCTTCCCCTCCACTGACAGCTACAGCCCTTCTCCACAGATGACTCTTTCAGTCATATCTTCATGCAATAATTGCTGTCTTCATGAGAATATTAAGATTTTCTGAATTTATCCAGCATGAGAATAGCCGCGGCTCATTGAACTGACCAACCAAGAACATCAAATTGCCTGGATGAATTGAAGACCTATCTAGTACAATAGTGGCCATCTAGGTGCTACTGGAAAGATCATATGCAAGAAATTATGAGGAAAACATACCAGTCCTCTGTTGTTGGTCCCAAGCATGAAGCAGAGACATGATGCTTCTGTATGTGGCTTTCCCACTGAGATCCAGTGTTCTGTAGTGGTTGGAACTCTGGGCTAGGTCTGGGGAATTCAATCTCACGCAACAGTGTGCCCAACTTACCTCACAGAGTTGTTGTGATGCTAACATAAGAAATATCTACGCACCCCATCCATGGAGGAATAGCAGGACTGAACTCAGGATGGTATATGTGGCTCTTTCCTTCTCATTTTAGCTTTGAAACAACCCTGTGAGGTAAGTCAGGCATAGAGAGTGACTGGTCATTTATGGAGCTATCATCCATGCATTTGTCTAATCTTCTTTAAAAGTTCTGTAAAAGCATATTACAGGTTCAGCCCGATCTGTGACTCTGCTCATTATCATTGTCAGAGTATCTCTGTGTTTACCCCATTGACTGATATATCCATACACTTCTGCACTTTCCAAAGAGTTTCACCTCTGGGATGGGGTGTGTTGATGAAACTGGGTCTCTGTATTTTCTCAAGGCTTCTGTTGAAAAATGGACACAGACCATAATAGTCTGAGGGGAAAGAATGATAAAGTCAATGGCAAGGATGGGCACCTTTGGAATTCTAACATGAGGTGGAGGGTGCAATCACAAAATGGCCACTATGGGAGGTAGACTAAAAGACAAAATGGACACCATGGGAGGTCACACACAAAGGAAGCCCAAGCGGTGGGGACAAGAGGTGTCATTTAAAAGAAGAAAAGGAAAGAGGAGTGAGAGAGAATATAATCAAAAGAGGAGTGAGAGAATAAAACACTGTGATGGTAGCTGCCACTGAATTTTTAATTTGCACAGCCAATCAGATCTTCAATGAGCAACCAGAAGCCCTGCTGGGTGGAAACCCCACCTGGCTCTGCTCACTTTCTTGAAAGCTCTTGGTGGGTGCCATGGCACCCATGTATGCCCCATGGAGGCACCCTGATCTATGGCCAAATCAATTTTGTTGGATGTTCTGGATCCCCCAGAACTAGCAAAGCATCTCAAGGTCTTTTGAACTGATAAGAAGATAGAAGACATTCATTCTTGTTCACTTTCTGCAGACTGTTGAGTTGTGTGCACTTTTCTCTTGAAAAGTAGGGGCAGACAATGATGCTCTGAAGGAACAGAATTATACAATCTATGGTGGAAAACAGAGTAAAAACAGATACGAATACCCTTCTTTTAAAGAGAACAACCTTCTCCTAAAGAGACTACTTTATATAAGTTGGGTTTAGGAGACTTTGAGCTATTTCTAATGTCTTTTCTTTGAGCAAACCATGCACATTTGAAAGGAAGGATACTCAGTTTTAATGACCTGCTCTACTTTAGTGTTCAGATACCCTGTCCATACTCCTCCCTTGGCCATTCTTAATCCTAAATGTGTTTTTTCACCTTTCTTTTAATTGTCATGTTATCTAATTTTACTTTCAAAACTACACCAAGGGCACAGCTTTCATGGTGGTATAGCTTCATTTTCTGTTGTCCACCACCCATCTACTGATCCCCACCCCAGCATGACACAATTGTATCATACAAGGTATTGATTCATAAAATATGGTAGATGAGAATTAAGAAGTGGAAGTACTAATTACAGAGCAGTGCATGGCACAAAGGCACCAACTGCAGTGCAATTCTGTCTCTCTCTGTGTGTGTCTGTGTGTGTGTCTGTGTGTATTCCGAAGTCCCACTTTATTCAGTAGCTCTTACTCCTACGTAAGTGTTCTTAGGATTGCAATCTGAGATGCCCAATAGCTACAAACAGCAGTGAAAATCTGTAATGCTCCAGTCTGGATGGATATAGCTTACTGAACATAATGAACAATCTGTCCTTCAGTGTTATTGTTCACTTAATTAGATACAACATTCTGCCTGTATTCACCACATACATTTTAAAGTGAATTTCAGGTTAGGACAAACTACTTCTCTAAAGTGGCCCATGTATTTGAAAACCAAGCAACCAAACTTTACTATGCATGTTCATATTGTCTAAACGTGAAGGTAAATGTGAGACTTCTGTTCCCTAATTTCCAGGAGCTCGGCTGAGCGGTGGGGGTTTCAATTAAAAACCACAGGAAAGGAAAGGAATATGTCAATAAAACCACAGACTTGTAAGTACTGCATACTAGTTTGCAAACAAACACAGCAAGCCTTCTTGGAGTATGAGTCTATTACTGTAAATTTAGACTGAATGCAGAGTGTTGAAGGTGACTGTCCCAGCATGGTCTCCCTTCAATTCGCGTACAGCAAAATGCTCTCTGGCTTTTACGTTCAATAACTCGATCGAGTCATATGGCAACGAGATGATAGCCAAGTACAGAACAGCAAACTAAGGGGAGGGGCTGCTGCTGAAACAAAATGAGTGAGAGCTAGTTCTATTTGAAAGGCAAACACAACTTGAATTTGTTCAAAAAGATGATCTGGTGGACGAGTTTGAAGGCCAGAAGGGTACAGTGGCTGGGAGATCCCTAGTTTACTTCAGCCATGATCTCACTAGCTATGTGGGTCTATGAGGCTGCCTCATACCAGCTCAAACTATTTGCTCTTCTAAATCAATGTTCTTCTAAATAAATTGCCTGTTCTGGCTGTTCAGACAAGGAGGAATCATCCTATCCTGTAAGGATCTTTTAACCATTATGGATGGTACCCGAGAACTTCCTCCACAAACTCTATCCCTGAGTCATTGCCCTATCCAGGATGGAAGATATATGCATGTATGTAAGTGTCATCACATCTCAAATGACTTATGGTGACCCCAGAAAGGGGCTTTCAAGGCAAGCGAGAAGCCAAGGTGGTTTGCCATTGTGTTCCTCTGTAGGGTCTTCCTCAGTGGTCCCATAATTGAGAACCGACCCTGCTTAGCTTTCAAGATTTGATGAGATCGGGCTATGCCATGCCACTTTCCCCCCAGAGAGGGAAGTTATTGCTTCAGGTGAAGTACACTGTTTCAGCTTCATCTGCACATTCAATCTGTCCCGTCTTGTGTGCAATCCAAGAGTGTTGCTCTTGTGTGGATGCACTGGAAGCCCAACTGGAGATATGAGAAAATTTATAATATATGCAGGAAAATATTGAGGAGTGAGAACATGAACTCAGGCTCTCTCTCCTTCTTAGCTCCACCATGGCTGGCTGGCTAAAAAGGTGGGCCAGCAACCATCAAACCATTCTTTTCAACCCCCTGCTGTGTGGCTGACTTTTCCCCCTAGGGTTGCCAATCTCCAGGTGGGACCTGGAAATCTCCCGCTGTTACAATTGATCTCCAGATGACAGATCAGTTTTCCTGGAGAAAATGGCTGCTTTGGAGGGTAGACCCTATGGCATTATACCCTGCTTCCAACCCCCCCCCCCCCCAAATGCTTCCCTCCACAGGATCCACCCCCAAATCTCCAGGTATTTCCATCATCAGAGCCTGCAACTTTCCCCTCAGTGCCTGTTACTAGGCAACCAAGCTTGCTTCTCTGAAAGCCCCTTTCTACACCTATGTTGGCTTTTGGGAGAAAACTCATTGGGGCCAGCTGAACAGAATGCCACAGAGGCCACCCTCCAAAGCAGTCTTTTTCCCCCGGGTGGGGGAGAGAGATCTGTTGTCTGGAGTTCAATTGTGATACCTGGTGATCTTCAGGCTCCACCTGGAGGTTGGGTACCCTAGGCGTATCAGTCAGCGCTTCAGAGCAGGATCTGCTAGACCCAGGTTCTTGCTGAGTGGGTGATTTTGGGCCAGTCACAGACTTTAAGCCTAACCTATCTCACAGGGTTGTTGTGCAAGTCAAAAGAGGGAGAGGAGAATGATGTAAGCTGCTTTGGTCCCCATTGCAGAGAAAGACTTCTTTTCCTCCAGGGTAAGTATGGTTGCCAATTTCCAGGTAAGGGCTGGAGATCACTCAGAATTACAAGTACTCTGCAGATGGCAGAGATCAGTTCCCCTGGAGAAAATGGTGGACTCTGACCTTATACCCTGCTGAGATGGACCCTTTATGACAGCCAATGTGACATAGCAGTCAGGGCTTCAGAGCATGGTCAAGGCTGCGGGGGGGGGGGGGGAGATGGAAAGTTGAAGAGTGAAGTTAATTGGCTGGGAAGGAGATAGGGTTGCCAACTCCAGGTGAAAAATTCCTGGAGATTTGAGGGATGGAGCCTGGAGACAGTGAGGTTTGAGGAGGAGTGGGACCTCAGACAGGTACAATGTCACAGACTCCACCCTCCAAGCCAGCAAGTCCCTCATGGGGAACCATTGTTGCCAATCTCCAGGTGAGGGCTGGAGATCACTCAGAATTACAACTGCTCTCTAAGGGGGAGAGGGGAGGAGATGGAAAACTGAAGCCAGGGGGCAGATAATGATACATTAATGGTTGGCTGGAATGTAGGGTTGCCAACTCCGGGTGGGGAAATTCCTGGAGATTTGAGGGGTGGACCCTTGAGAGGGTGAGGTTTCAGCTGGGATGGGACCTCAGACAGGTTCAGTGCCATCAACTCCACCCTTCAAACCACCCATTTCCATATAGGGAACCATTGTTGCCAATCTCCAGCGGAGGGATGGAGATCATGGAGATCACAACTGCTCTTCAGATGTCAGAGATCTTCCCCTGGAGAAAATGGTGGACTCTGTGTCATTATACCCTGCTGAGGTCACCACAGCAAATTGATGCTGAGTGCCCAAGGCTGGGGCACTCTCCCGGAGCCTCTTTCTAGAGACCGTTGTATGTATTTCCACAACAGACCTTATTCCTAGTATAACAATAAAAACCAATTAACACAATTAATCTAAAAACAACTAAGACCAGAAAACAGTTAATCAGTTAAAAGATGACAAGCAATAATTCACCCCCCCCCCCATATTTGGTTAGTCTTTAAGGTGCTACTGGACTCTTGCTCTTTTCTACTGCTACAGACAGACTAATATGGCTACCCATCTTGATACATTTATTTGTTAACTATAGACAGCTTTGGAACAGTAATGTAAGTGGGTGATTTATTTGATAAGCACTGCTGTAAATAGTAGCTGTCATTAAAACAGATTATGTTGATAATTAATTAGAAGTGGGGTGTAATCACCTTGTAAAAAGGATTATCTATTTTACAGTGCTGTCATTTTCTACGGAAGGTAACCAAGGTGAATTGAATGTGCCAGCAATTCAGAGTTCATCGTTGTGTAGTCTGAGGCAGAATTCAGAAACGAATGCACCCTGTGAGGTTTTTTTCTTTTTTTAATTGCTAGCATATTAAAGAGATGAAACATTGAGCGAGAACAGTATTGTTTACCTAACTGAGTCAAATAACACTTCTGTTTACTGCAGGTTAATAGCAATAATTAAATATACTGAATTCATATCATGCTGGAAAAGGTAATAAAACACATCTCTGCACTACTGAGTACAATTGATTTGGACACATGAAAAAGATACATCAGAACAAAATAGTAAAGTCTCTCTTGTCCTGTGTAGCCCAGTACTTTCTACTCTTCTGGCTAAGACTTTCCAAGGTCTCAAACACAGGACTTTGCCACCCCCACCCTCCCCCCTGCCCTTCTTATTCACAATTGGCTTATGACCACTTCATGGGGTTTCCAAGGCAAGAGGCATTCAGAGGTGATTTGCCCTTACCTGCCTCCATGTCATGACCCTGGTATTCCCTGGTAGTCTCCCTTCCAAATACTGACCAGGGACAACCCTGTTTAAGTTTCTGAGATCTGCTGAGATTGGACTAGCCTGGGCACTAGCTGCAGCTTCCATATTTGCGACAAGGGCAGCCCCACATAGAGAGTGTTACAGTAGTCTAGTCTCGAGGTGACCATTGCATGGATCACTGTTGCCAGGTCGCTGCAGTCCAGGAAGGGAGCCAACTGCCTAATCAGCCAAAGATGGTAAAAGGCCGACTTGGCAGTGGCTGCTACCTGGGCCTCCATTGTTAAGGAGGGATCCAGGAGCACTCCCAGACTCCTAACCGCTGGTGCTGGCACCAGTGGTGCCCCACAGAAAGCCAGGAGTGGGATCCCTATCCCCGAGCTGCCCCAACTCAAGCACAGGACCTCTGTCTTCGTTGGATTCAGTTTCAGCTGGCTCAGTCTACGCCAACCAGCTACGATTTGTAGTGCTCAGTCCAGATCTTCCAGTGTGAAGTCCAACCGGCCACCCAACATCAAGCCATATCACTTGTAGATCTGGAGACTGCTGAGTAATACATGACACACCATCTTGTGAGTTAACTATTGTGAGCATTTTAATTGTAAATTGATGATTGTTGATTGTTTAAACAGATTTTAAATGTTTTATATGAATCTTGGAACACTGGGCCAAGCTATGTGAGCCACTCTGAGCCTGCTTGCAGGGAGAGTGGCCTATAAATATAACAAACAAACAAACAAATAAATAAAACATCAGATAGAGCTGGGTGTCATCAGCATACTGATGACATCCTAGCCCATACCTCTGGGCAATCTGGACAAGGGGGTGCATATAGATGTTGAATAACATCAAGGAAAGCACTGCCCCTTGAGGCACTCCACACTCCAGCGGATGCCTCCTGGACTGCTGTTCCCCTAGTGCCACCCTTTGTCCCCGACCTTGGAGGAAGGAAGCAAGCCATTGCAAGCCAAGCCCCTGGATTCCCATGTCGGCGAGGCGATGGGCCAATAACTGATAGTCGACCATGTCAAACGTGGCCGACAGGTCCAACAACAACAGTACTGCCAAACCACCCTCATCCAGATGCCTCCGGAGGTTGTCTGTGAGGGTGACCAATGCTGTCTCTGTCCTGTGTCCTGGGCAAAAGCCGAACTGGAAGGGATGTAACATGGAAGTGTCATCCATAAAGCCCTGCAGCTGTATCACCATTGCCCTCTCAATTAATTTTCTCAAATAGGGCAAATTGGAGACCGGCTGATTGTTAGCCAATTTGGCTGGGTCCAGAGATAGTTAGCCAATTCAGCCGGGTCCAGGGATAGCCGATTCCACCAGGTCCAGAGAGGGCAGACCATTGCTTCCTTGAGAGACCCTGGGAACAGCACCTCTGAGATAATTTCCCTAAGGGCACCTCAAAACCCTTTGTGGCCAGCTTTAATAAGCCAGGAAGGGCATGTGGTTGGATGTACCATTGAGAGAAATCTGTTGACTTCCTCCAGACTGAGCGGGCTGAAATGATCCAAAACTGAAATTGAAGACATGCATGGAGCCTCGAGCTCCCTCACTGTTTCAACAGTTTCAACACTGTTAAAGAGGTGCAGATGAGGTGGGGTGAATTCTTTGTCACTTGGAGTTTAGCTGCACCCCTCCTGCTCAGATTGGCTGCAGGCTGTGCTTTCACTCTGAGGCCCTGCCTGAAGCCACCATGCTCTTAACCACTGGAACCAAGGAGGAGTTTTTTTCTTAAGGGGGAAAGTCCTGAGAGTTCCACTAGTCATGCTTGGAAACATCTCAGTGTGGTGTGGCAGCCCCTCCCCAAAGTAAGGGCACTCCACTGGCCCCAATGGACCAAATCCTTGTTTAGAAACCACCAAGGATGCTCAGTTACTCACAAGTTCAGCTTATTGTCTGATTGCCTATTGTGAATGTTCAACACTGTTTGTGTATGTTCAGTTGTCCAAAGAAGACAGATATGCATGCACAATAACAGACTACCACAATTAAATCTTGCTTGACCCCCTCATCTAGAGGTACCTGACCTCCCCACCATCTACCAACACCTGTGCATTTCTGTTTTGTGTTTGCCACATTCTGTAACATTAACTTCTCACAATTATTGGCTGAGGGTTGCAAGGTGTCTTTCCATCCTTTACTGTTGCCTTGTTCAGTGGCAATTAATGCCAACAAGCATTCTATCATCTGGGTACCACTACTGAAGTAGACCTATGTCCAGGTATTGCCCAAGTTAGTTTTCAAGAACTGAGAGCCAGGGCCTCTGTAACAGATATAATGGAAAGGCTTTTATGGGTATTGGTGACCTTTCCAGTGCCTTGGCCCCAGACCATTTAGGGGCAAGCCTAATAATTTTGGACTATGCTCAGAAATGAATCAGCCACCAATTCAGTTCCTTTAGCAACAAAAGGATGTGCTCGCTATGCCTTGTATCAGTCAGTAGTCAAGTTGCTATGTATCGAGCCATATGAAAGTTTCCGAACCATCATCAAGGACTGTCCAGTGTACTGCACATTGAAACCATCTATGAGAACTCTTTAACACAAGTGCATGATGGTGAAAAATCAGTTAATGTTTTCATAAACAAAATTAGAATGCAAATTGCCTGGCTAGTTGTCCACAGATATTCTTGTACAGAACCTATACTAGGCAGAAATTTACTTAGCACTTCTAATGCCAGTTGCAACTACCTGTACCACAGTGTCCAGGACTCATCTCATACTGCATGGCTTCCCTATCTGTGAACTGCCCAGAGCAATCTTTTTGCATGGACATAAATCATGGGGACAAAACTCAGTGTGAAGTGGGCTTCACATAAATTCTGCTGGCAGCAATTTCAGCAGTTGAATGGCTACTTTTTTTCCAGGTGCTGTGCTCACTGAATTGCTGTGGTTCATCTGAGTGCTATCACACTGATCTTTTTTCTTCCAGCCAAATATGTGTCCTTAGGAAGGGATACTCCATTACCTCAAGTCCATTTCACAAATTATGTGAAAAAGGCACTTAATTTCTTAGATATCTGACCTGGGGAAGAATTTGCTTCTAAATTTCCCTTTAAGTCAGACCTACCAATAGGAGAACTTCTTGTAGCTAGCCACTTCTTGTAAGCTTTCCGTACGAGCACTCTAGAAAAACTTCATGTTTCTGTGCGAGTGCCCACAAAAAAGGCTGAACAACTACAGACTCTCTCAGACAGCCCCATTCCTTTCCATAAGTTTACTGTGAGAGCTGTGGCAATAAATTCACAAAACATCTGTCTAGGGATGGGCACAAACCAGGAAAATTCAGTTATGTTTGTGGTTCGTGGTGTGCCTGGTTCATGAACCACAGACTGTCATGAACTTTTAGGCATAAAATGAACCAGTTTGGTTTGTGACCCAGTAAAATGCCCTCCCTGGTGTGTCAGAAACACCAAACTCACAGGGGGTCTCCAACTGACTTGCCTCTACCTTCCCTCCAAGTCTGGTGAGGATTGGGTTTATGGCATCCAAGTTACGCCCCCCCCCCTCCAAAAAAAAGGTGCCCTCAGGAAAGTGCTTTCTGGGGAAATGACAGGCACAGGTTCAGGAGGTTCAGGAGTGTACAGAAGGGATCCTTCTGGAGGAAAGGTAGAGGATAGTCATTTAGAGACCCCCTGTGAGTTTGGTGTCTCTGGCACAGGGGGGGCTGGAGTTTCTCTACTGTTTTTGTCAGTTTCAAAGGACTCTTGTCAGTTTCAAGAGCCTCCCCCTTTTGCTGGTGTTCCTTTGTGTTCCCATTTTCTTGCACAGAGCTTGCAAAATACCCCCTATCCACCTGGATTTCTTGTGACACTGCGCATTGAGAATGATCAGTCCTTTTAAGCTTGCATTGCCACAATGGTATTGGATTATTCTGGACATTCTGTACACAGAACTGGTTGTGCTGAACTTGCAATCCCCTCCCCCACTTTCATTTCTTGTGACAATGTGCATTGAGATCAGTCCTTGCCACAGTGATATTGGATTCTGCTGGGCATTCTGTACACTGAACTGGTTGTACTGGGCTTGAAAAAATGCCCCCCCTTCAGTTTGTACTGTAGGGATTCTGTGGCTTGACATTAGTCTTCTTTTGCTTGCATTGCTGCAGTTACAGGAGCCTGTGGAATGGCTCAGGAACTAGCCAGTGACTCACAAACTGCAAGGAACCTCCACAAACTGCTTCAAAGTTCATGGAAAGTTCATGCCTTTTATGAACTTGGCTTCACATAGCATGAACTGCCCAAAACTTTAGTTCGTGAGCCAGTTCATGCCCATGCCTACTTTTGTCCCTTGCAGCATTTCCCATGAGAGCATTTTCTATGAGAAATTTAGTCCTCCAGGATACCTGAATCGATTCATTGGACTCTGAACTTCTGGAGGGATTAATTTCTCAGGGGCTTTCCTTCCCCCCCCCCCACCCGAATGCTGCTGTTGCAATATAAGACAGACAGGACTAGAATTTTCCTGGTGCTACTGGTCTAGACAAATATAGGGAAATGGAGGGGTGCAAGGCAGTGATGGGAGGGCTGGCTGGTTGTAGAAATGCTACAAATTTCCAATGAAAGAGCAGCAAATTCCTGCCAAACAGGTTTGTATCACATTTTGGCAAAATTGTATATGCATAGAGACACTGCTGGGAGCTCCCCATTGCTAAGCTGTTTGGTTTAAATGACTCAGAACCATTTAAACCACTGCTTTCTGCTCCCTGTGAAAAGCCACAGGGAAAAGAAAGCAGGGGTTTCCAGACAGCTGAGAAGTAGTCCCCATCTTTGGAAACGCCTGCTTTCTGCTCCTTGAGAAAAGCCGCAGGGAGCAGAAATCAGGGTTTTAAACTTTAAATGGCTCCTGAACTTATATGAACTAGTTCAATTTGTGAACTGGCATATCAGTTCATGGTTCAATTTGTGGTACAGCCATGAACTATGAATTGAGATTACAAAACTGATTACAGTCGTGTGGAACTTCGTACAGAAACGTCATTAGTCCTATTGATATAATTTTGGCTTTCCTCAGGATTCCTCAGTTGTTTTTCTGAGGATTAAAGACCCAAATTAGCTCCAAAACGTTGCCTTAGCCAAAATGTTAGCAGTAGGTCTAGTGTCCGATGATCTGAGTTGATTCCATGTTAGGAAAAAAATGCTTGCATGAGCCATTCCTCTCAGGGAATCATATTACTCCTAGCCCTCCATTTGACAACAGAGTCCTGTGTACCTCAGAGGTAAATATAACAGAGCACATAAATAATTGATAACCCAGGCTATAATAGCCATTAAATATTAATGCAACTCTTTTGTGGTAAACCTTCCTGGTAGTAAAATTAGGTCATCGGGCATTACATGTTTTCCTTATACCTCTGACAGGACCCTTTCCCTCCAACCTCCCCCCCCCTTTCTTTTCTTAGTCCAGTCTGATTTCTAAGACAGGAACAAGAATTTCACTGATAATTTATTTGTAAACCCCGACAATGTTCTTTTGAAGATAGACATTTGAAATCGAATGCATAACAGAACTTCCAAGGCCATGGGGAATCAGGCAGTGATAGAATTATGATCCATTACTTAGTGTACTATTCTTGTTTATTCAAGCTTGAGCCCTGCAGAAGCATTCCTTTGACCTTGCACCTCCTTGGGAAAAAGTACACTTTTCAATGGAGATAACTTCAGATCATTCAGCATACAATGCTAGTGTGGTGCGGCAGTTTGAATGTTACACTGGGAGTGGGGATACCTAGGTTGAAAGCCTCCCTTCTGCCCTGAAGCGTACTGGATGACCTTGGGTCAGTCACTTTTTCTCCGCCTAATCTATCTCACAGGGATGTTGTGAAAATAAAAACAGAGGAAGGGAGAATTATGCATGCTGAGCTCCTCAGGTGGGAGGAAGAGATAAAAATCCAGTACAAGTAATATAAGGCCCATCTTGTTCGGCTGATACTTTGGCTTGATTATTTTAAGCTGCTGCTATTTTAATTGCTGTTCTTGGAACTGACTTGCTGCTGGGTTTTATGGATGATAATTGGTTGGATCCAGAATGTGACAGAGACAAGGTGGAGCTTCCCTGCTTTCCTCTTCTGACGGCAGCCCTCGGATCCCCATGAAATGTTGCTTGTGGGGGTCAGGAGACCATGAGAAATGAGATGATTGGGGTCCACAGTAGGAACTGAGTCTGGATCTAACCCAATACCTTTTAGTTTTTTACATGGAATGCAACTAATTTAAATCAATGAAATAATCTCACAAAGTCACCCAATCTTCTTGTTCTTTAACATCCATACAATAGTCCAGATCCTGCAAATTTGAGACACCAAGCCAAATGCAACCCACTAATTTAATTTAAAATTTCCCATTCCTGCTGTTTCAAGCCTACAGTCCCTAGTGTAAATACTCCAAGTCCAAATTGTGAATACTGTATAAACTAGGCATAAACACTGTACGTGCATAGAATAGGGTTACCAGCTCCAGAGTGGGAAATACCTGGATATTTTGGGGGTGGAGCCTGAGGAGAAGAGGGGAGGGGAGGGGAGAGGAGGGACTTCAATAGGGTATAATGCCATAGAGTCCACCTTCCAAAGTGGCCATTTTATCCAGGAAAACAGAATTCTGTTGCCTGGAGCTCAGTAGTAATTCCAGGAGATCTCCAGGCACCCCCTGGAGGTTGACAACCATAATAGAGAGTACACACACCACCACTTCAAAACCATCCGTGAAAGTGGAGGTCTAAAGCCAGTGACATAAATATAAACAAATGCAGCAAAACAAAACAAAGAGTGCCTTCATGTATTGTGGCTTACTAAGGTTTCGACATCTCCCCCACCCCGTTATTTTTGCAAATCCCAGGCATGCAAGTAAGAACAGGAGGATTATTGATCCCCTGATGCACAACAACATACAGCTGATGGAAAACATTTGGCTTGTTGTGTAGGACTATCATCGAGGCAGAAATATTTCACTAATATTTTACTCTTGTGGCCATTCCTTTTTATTATTTTTAAAAACAGTACTCAAATAGTATGATTGAATCCCGTTTTCCAGTCTCCAGAGCCATTTTAGCCCCAATATCTTTGCTGATAATTCACTATGGTATTTTCTGAGTTGAAGATAACTTAGGGGAAAAAAACTGCTTCCTTGCAGGTTTTTATTTAAGTGTCAACTCCTATAACCATTTCAACTGGTATCCTTGATAAAAATGGAGGGATGTTTGTGAGAATTTATTGCAAAAACCACTTAAGGTGTAAAGATTTCTTTCTTTTTTTTCATTCTGTGTTGTAGAAATACATTTTGTTTTGAATTATTTCATTTTCCAATGATAATTGCTTAAAGTGCAACTTTTCCTAAAAGAAGACTAGTCTCAATTTATTGTAGCACTTTAAAGTTTAACTTTGATCTGCCTGAATGTTTGTAGATTCCCCTCCTTGTCTTTTTTTTCTTTTTATGTCCCAGTAGAATGTATTACACCATTTTTGATCACAAAGTGATGGATGCAACCAGCATTATTTATGACTGCTCTCTTTAAAACTGCTCTGATTCCTTCAGTAGGACTCATTCACCATTTACACCTTCTTTGCATAGAGATCAGTAGAGCCTCAGTAGAACTGTTTATGGCCTCCATATACGGTACTCTGGGGAGGATTGCTTGAAGGAGCCGGCTTGGCTCGTGGGCTATTTGCCTGTATTTAATAGGAAGGTGGTTTTCTGTCCAACAGTTTGGATGTTTGTGACTTATCTTTGGGTTTATAACGGGTTGTTTTTAATATAGTTCTGTGGTGGTGGAAAGTCCTGGCAGAGGTGCTTTGCCATTGCCTGCCTCTGAATAGCAACCCTGGACTTCCTGTTTGATGGGTTATTTTTCATGTAATCCTGTGGTGGTGGAAAATCCTAACAAGCCACAGCCTGTAGTGGTTTCAAGGCAAAAGATGAACAGAGGTGGGTTGCCATTGCCTGCCTCTGCATAGCAACCCTGGACTTCCTTGCTGGTCTCTCACCCAAGTACTAACCAGGGCCAAACCTGCTTAGCTTTTGAAAGCTGACAAGACCAGACTAGCCTGGACCATCCAGATGGGGGGAGGAGGAGGTACCCTTTCTTCCTCCCCACAACAGATACCCTGTGAGCTAGGTGGGCCTGAGAGAGCTCTGAGAGAACTGTGACTGACCCAAGGCCACCCAGCTGGCTGCATGTGGAGGCATGGGAAATCAAACTTGGTTCTCCAGATTACAGTCTATCTCTCTTAACCATGACCCCAAACTGGCTCTCAGAAGCTGAAGCCGAACCAGACTGGAACAAAGCCTATTTAATCTACCTCATATGTGAGAAATGTGAAACAGGATTTTTAGCCAGTTCCCCCCCCCCCCCCAATACTTCTCAAATTTTAGCCATTTTTTAAAAAGTATCTGAAAAAATTCTTGCTATGTCCTGAGACAACTGATTAATTATGTACAACTTTATGAAGAAAGGGAAGATGGGATCGTCTTTAGTCAGCAATCAGATGACTCTGACGAGCTGACAAGCTACTGAATGTGTTTGTCTGCCCTACTCCAAATAGTCACTTCAAAGCTCCATGACAGGGCAGACCAATCACAGTAGCAGGGTTCCTAGCACCCAAGAGGAAGGTGTTCTCTGCCCCCAGCTCCACTTTCCCACCATTGCTCTGAGCAGTGCTATTGCCTGATCCATTGAGCCAACAACTGTCACGGGCTGGGTGCTGGCGGGGCGAGAGGGAGCAAGAGTCCAAGTCCAGGCCAAGGTCAGAAACGAGGGTTAGCACACAGGGACCCAGGAAACAGAGTCAAAAGTACAAACCAGGGGTGTAGTCGTACAGAGCCGAGGTCAGGGAGCCAGAGAGTCAAAGCACATTGCAGGGCTCAGGAACACAAGCGAGGTAGGTGCAGAGCATCGTCAAGTTGACTAGTTGCTGGTACAAAGAACCAGCATCAGAGGTGGAAGCTAAATCCCCCTCAGGTGCCACTGGTCATTAGGACCCAGCATGAGCATCCCGGCTCCTGTTAGAATTCAGGGCTGAGGGAACGCCGGCTGTGCAGGTGCGCCTCCCTCCACTGGGGTGCTAAGTCTTGGAAGAGCTGGTTCCTTAAGTGGACCACCTGTGGAGGCGAATCAGGGAGACTGTCTGTCGAGCGTGGCTCGTCCACCACTGTTGCTCGGATGGGCGGCATGAAGACATTAACGGGCTCTGAGGTGGTTTCATCAGGATCAGATGCGAGCTCCGCTGAAGCCGGGAGCTCATCCTCAGCAGCACTCGTGACAGCAACATTATGTCACTTCCAGGGAAAACTGAGAAGTGACATTTAGGGTTGCCACTTCTAAGTTAGGAAATATCTGGAGATTTTGGGGGTGCTGCCTGGGTATGGTGGGGTTTAGGGAGTGGAGGGACCTATTCAGGGTACAATGCCATATAGTCCATCCTCCAGAGCAGCCCCTTTCTCCAGAGGAATTGTTCTTTGTCATCTGGAGATCAGTTTTAATATTGGAAGATCCTCAGGCCCCAGCTGGAGGTTGCCAGCCCTAGACACCATGCATCTCTACAAACCAACTCTGTTAAAACCATAGAGCTTCTAGTGATTCCTAGAGAGCTACTTGACTAGCAGCAACTGTCCAGCATCTGAGGCAAGGGCCTACTATGTACTGGATTTAACTGAAGATTGAACTTGGAACCTTTTCCCATGCAAAGCAGGCACTCTGCCACTGAGCTACAACTCCCCTCAATGCAAAATCTCAGTAGCAACTTTCCCTGTATCAGATGTCCCATGCAAGGAAAGCTGTCCTTAAGTGTGACCTGGCCTGTTGTTGTTTTTGCGGCTCAGCCCCTACTGTTGCCCTGATCATTATGTCTGCTCTTTTCACATTCACCTTCCACTTTCTGCAACAAAAGACAAACTGGGACACTCAGCATTTGCTCAGCCCAATGATAATGCTATGAAAAGATCTTAAGTACTATAAGCAAAAGGATGTGCATCTATTGCATTTTTACCTGACCTATATGCATTTTTTTTTCATTCGAGGTTAAATGAAAGGCTCTCGCTTATTAGCTGTTTCACCAAACAACAAACGTAAGGTGTAAATCTTCAGCATTGTGGCTTGTAGCACTATCTGGCAGTTACCAACCTTCTGCAGTTTTATTGCTATTGATGTATGAACTGTGATTTTATTGTAGGGCTCAAGACCTCTGGTTGAAGATGGAGAGAAAATGGTTACCAGCCTCCTGGTTGGGTCTGGAGTTCTCCCAGAAATCCAACTAGTCTCCACAATAATGAATGAACACCAGTTGGTGCCCAAGTGTATTTGATTCAGCAAGATAGTAGGTCAGGAAGACCAGGGTGGGCAAGTTAGGAAAGAATGGTTTCCCCAGCCCTGGGGGAAACAGCAACCTTGTGAAAGGCAGCTGGGTGACTGCCCCACCTGCCCTTGCTGCAGATAGCTTTTTTGTTGCATGCTAGTTCTTTACAGCTGCAGCTTTGTACAACTTGCCTCACCAGTGCTGTGATCCAGAAAAGAAGAATTGCTAGGAGATTGGTTCCCATGTCAGTTATGGAAATCGAGACCTTTTTCATCCATGGCTAAGAGTAGCAGCTCAGCCATTTAATGTGTATATGGTTCTACATCTTGGACATTAAGAGCAACTCAAAGATAAAGGTACGCTTAACATGGATTTGCGTCAATTGGAAAGATCTGTAAAGTACTGGGTTTGGAGACTCATTGAGTGATCAAAGCTCATAGTTTTTTTGAAGGATGGAATAAGGCTACCCTGCTGGACTCTCAGGTTCACTTATATCCCCATTCTCAAACACACCCATGCACACACTCAACACCCGTGATTTACTATTTACAGTGACCCTGCATCCTAGTGGTCAATCTACAGGTGCAGGCTTTCTCATTGGTCACTACTAGGATCTGCTGGGTCTATTGTCTCTGGAGGTGAAGCTTGACGGCTTCACCTGGCCACATGTTTGGCCAACCGCACGTGCGGCTCTTAGGACAGAACATAACAAGATCACAGTCCAAAGCAGCATACAAAAAGCTCCAAAGGGCCAACTATGTTGGGAGGCTCCTCACTCCAAAGCTGCATACTGGGTTTATCAGACTCAGACTCAGGCCTGGGAAACTGAGTGGGATAAACTAGGAGAGGTTTGTTGTACACATAGAAACACTCATGTGGGCCTTCAGAGCTCTTTGGATTCTAACCTAAGCACCCAGCAGGACAAGGAACTGAGGGAAGATGGCTACTAGGTTGAAACATCTAGGCTGAGGGCTTCTGTTTGTCCTGCTGAAGGAATTCAGGCTGGACATGGCCAAGGATGTGAACTGAAGTCCAGAAGCCTAAGAACTTTTGGGCATTGGCTCTGAGCCCATGGCTCACAGCCTGTGCCTTATTCAGATCAATTAACCTGGTGGACACCAACCCAAGATGTTCTGTCTACTTTTTATCTTTTGTTGTTGTTTTATTCTCTCTCTCTCTCTCTCTCTCTGTGAGAGAGAGACATGCAGTCAAGTCACAGCTGACTTATGGCACCCCAGCAAGGGGCTTTCTAGTAAAGTGAAAAGCAGAGGTTTGCTATTGCCTTCCTCTGCAGAGTCTTCTTTGGTGTCCCTCATACAAGTATTGACCATGCCTAGCTTCTGAGATGCTGAAGAAGAGGAAGAGATTGGATTTATACCCTGCCCTTCCCTACCCAAAGGAGTCTCAGAGTGGCTTGCTATCCCTTTCTTTTCCCCTCACCACAACAGACACCCTGTGAGGTAGGTGGGGCTGAGAAAGCTCTTCTGAGAACTGCTGCTGAGAGAACAGCTCTGAAAGAATTTATGACTGACTCAAGGTCACACCAGCAGCTGCATGTGGAAGAGTGGGGAATTAAACCCGGGTCTTCTAGATTAGAGTCCATGCTCTTAACCAGTACACCAAACTGGTTCTCATCTGACAAGATCTGACAAGACTGGGCTATATCATACCATCTCCCCTCCTGCTGTGTTTATGTAAATTTGTTTAAGGGGTGGTGGTGTTGTGAGCCACTTTGGGCCCTATAAACTATACTATATACTAAATATACTAAACTAAATACAGAGATCACCTTCCCTGGAGAAAATGGCAGCATTGGAGGGCCAGCTGTGTGGCATAACATCCCTGCTAAATTCCTTCCCTTCTCCAAACTTCCCCCTCCCCAGGCAGCACTCCCCAAATCTCTAACAATTCCCCAATCTGGAGGTGGCTGGTTTAGTGTGATGTATGGTCTTCACTTACAATCCAAAGTATGGGAAAGCCTCCAACCTATAGTCTACTCCAATAATCCTCTTTGCTTTAAACAAATTATAGAATTACTCTCTATCTGAGTAAAAATTACAGAAATTCATGCAATCTGCTAAGAAGTAGGATTGAGGGAGGGGGACAAATTTCTTTCACTTCTTTGCATTATAGAAACTTTTTTCAATGCTCTTTTTTGGCTCACACAATCCAGATTCCATTGCTGCCCCAGAAAAGATAATGTTGGGACGAATCACAAGCATATCGCTATATTAGCAAAATAACTGTTATCCCTGCAACTCTCTGAGCTACATATGTGGTTAGCTTATTCTGTAATATAAAGTTGCGAGAAAATTGGAGAGATGATAGCATTAAACTAGAGGTATTTTAATTTAAAATCTATTTGCATAAGACACAATTAATTAGAGTTTTACACTTCACCAATCCTTGATTCTCTGAAGAAAATTAAGAATACATAATATAATTTGATTTAATTTTTGGTCTGTGCATAATCTAACCTGAAATTGTGTATAATAAAGGAGTTTAAACCACTTACATTATGTCATTTTTTTATTTCAAAAGTTGCTTTTTATTTTCAGTGCAGTCTGGATCAATTGCATTTTCACACATGCACACACACAGACACACACACATACACACACAGATAGGATTGTTCCCTTGAAGACCTCTTAGGCAATTATTTATATGAGGCTTAACTGATGAATCAATTAATTAATCAACTAAGTTTCCTGTATATGAATATGAATAAAATCATTCAGATGAAAAAAAAAATCATGGGGGGGGGGAATTTAAGACAAAGCACAAACAGGTCACAGCAGGGAAGAATAAACATTTTAACAAGATACAAGAAGAAATGTCTCTTTGAAGATGGCACCTTCCCCTGTGTTTTTAAAGGACTTTATTAAATATTATTAACATTTTTCATGTTCGGTTCTGAGGATAAAACAGCCTTGCTGAAGTGAAGCAAGACAGGGCCTAGCCAGTAACTGCATGAGAGACCTCCTAAGAACTTAATTTATACCACTTAAATTTCATTATGGGAGAGAGATAATATATCTGTGTCACAACTGAGAGGTATCTATCAGTTCATGGTATCAATCAGTTCAGAGTCAGTTTGGTGTAGTGGTTATGAACGTGATCTCTAATCTGGGATAATCGGGTTTGATTCCCCACTCCTCCATGTGCAGCTGCTGGTGTGACCTTGGGTCAGTCATATGTTCTTTCAGAGCTACCTCTCAACAGCAGTTCTCGAGAGAGCTCTCTCAGCCCCACCTACCTAACAGGGCATTTGTGGTGGGGAGGGGAAGGGAAGGGAAAGGAGATTGTAAACCGCTCTGAGACTCCTTTATGTAGTGAAGGGTGGGGTATAAATCCAATCTCTTCTCTTCTATTCTCTCCAAAGCGTCCCTCCAAAGCATCCCTGAAGTGGATCGCCAGGCTAGCCTGATCTTGTCAGATCTTAGAAGCTAAGCAGGGTCAGCCTGGATGGGAGACAGCCAAGGAAGTCCAGGGTCAGTAAGCAGAGGCTGGCAATGAGATATAACCTGTGAACATCTCTTGCCATGAGAACCCTACAATATTGCTGTAAGTCAGATGCAACTTGACAGCATTTTCACCACCACCAAAGCAGCTCTGAGGCACAGTGATTCATTTCATAGTCTGATTCATTCTAAAGTACATATGCATTATATAGGTATGCATATCTCTTTTTTATCTGTATGACACCAGCAGTCAGCAAGTGATAAACATGCACATATATGAGCACAACTAGTCAGGTAAGGAGACTCAGGAAAAGCTGTTGAGCCAACCTTCTTGAGTTACCACTGGCATTGCTAAGAGAACTCCTCGGATTCCTTTTTACCCAGTCTCTCCCTGAAATCTAGAAGTCCATTTCTTTTCATCTTTTTTAGGAATTTGGAATCTGTTTCTAATCAATTCCATTTTAATCAAAGATAAATTTGTAGAGAGGAGGGGCAAGAAGGGAGGTTCTCCAAAATGCCAGAATTTTTCTTTGTAGATGCTCTAAGGCTGGCCATGTCTTCCCAATTCTTCTTGTCCCAGTGCTGGATTTGTAACATATACCAGCTGCAAGAGCTGAAGTTACCAAATGTGTGCATTGATTTCTTCACAAACAGAAATCAAATAGAAATTCCCTTTTGAAAGAGAAAAAAAAGAATTGTGATGGACTTCAGTTTTAAAAGCTCAGAAGTGCTTTACAAATAGCTAAAGGACTGTGAAGGGTTAATTCTTCACAGACATAGAGAGCCTTGAGTGACAGGCTGCTCCAAGCAGACTGATTGGTTAGTATCAGTTGAGCAGAGAGAAACTTTAGAGATGAATGCTGAGGAGGAGAATTCTTTTGGAATTCAGCCCTTACTGAGAGCAGTTTAACACAGACAGAACTGGGGAAAGTTGACAAGGACCGGTGGGTAGTTAGATGGAGACTCCCATTCGAGCCAAGGAAAGGGGACTGATCTTCAAGTGAGAGAATTTTCTTACCCAATCAAACAGCACTCAAGACTGCAGAGGTCCCTGGTTTTGGTGTGGTTAGAAACTGCCTTTAGAGATTTTAAGACTCAGTTAAAAACTCAAGACCTGTACTGGTGTTTCAAGAGAATGGGTTTGGGTATTGGAAAGATTTGGTTTCTTCTGGAAACCAAAAGAGTCAGAGAATACTCAAAGAAAGTGTACTGAGGTGTTTGGGGGAAACACTGGAACAAAAGCCTCTCAACATAAAGATTTAAGTCACTGTGAAAAGCTTAAGAAAGGGCGCGATCATACACACCCATTTGCGACACAAGAAGGACGATTCCCCGCTGGCTCAAAGTGGCGCGATCACAAAAGCCCATCTGGGAAGCGTCCTGCAGCTGGTGTCAAAGTGTCGCAAACCACTTTGAGCCGGTGGGGAATCGGCTTATTTAGCTACCAGTGAAAAGGCAGTCTCAAATGGTTTGCGACAGCCCAGAACTGACCTTTCCTGGTGTGATCGCGCCAGCGCAAACAAGTGGCTTTGGGGAGCGAGCTTTTTGGGGGGTCTTCCCCTCCCATCCCGGTATGTGCATCATCGGATGATCCCGAGGGTGGAGAGGCAAGTCATCGATCCCTTGTAGAAGCAGATAAGTGCACTGAAAACGGCCGGGGGGAAAAAACCAACTCGCCCGTGGCTGCGTGTGATCACGCAGTGGTAGTTTGCCCTCACAGGTCCATGGACCTGTGTGATCCCGCAAAAGTGGTGCAAATTGCACCGGCACAAATTTGTGTCACTTCCCGTCCGGCTTATCTCACTCGTGTGGACAGAGCCATACTCTCATTAACCTGAAATGTAAGAACTAAAGTATGTGCATGTACTGATTTTACCTCAGAGTTATCTATATTGAGTTACCTCAGAAATTTTACCTCTGATTTCACTAGACTTCCACCTCTATTTTGAATAAAATATTTTGTTAATTTGGAGTATAAAAACTTCTTGAGTGCCGTTTAAGTTGTATAAGTTAATGGGGGCTCCCATTCCTTCCCTCTGGTTCCTGGGCTGAGCAAACATCCAAACTACTATACTGTGTCAGGGTGGGAAAGTCAGGAGTCTTTATAAAATAAGAAAACAGATAACTAGGGTAAATGTTGCATAAATTTACTGGGAAATTCAATGTGAGGAAACAAAACATGACACAAAATGTTTTGAGTTACACACAGAAAAGATTAAGATGAAGCAGTAAAATTACAAGAACAGGAAGGCCTCATCAGTAGTGGCACCAGTACTTACATCTATCCCAAAGTTCCTCCAGGAAACTCTTCAATAGCAAAGTTATGTGTGCTTGGGGGACAGCCTCCATTCTCTTCAATACAACAACCTATGATTCATTTGAAGGATTATGGAGCAGCTGTCTCTGCATTCTGTTACAACCACAGTTCTTCTCAATTCAGAAAAGAGAGGTATCTCACAATCAGCCATTGCCTCATTTAGCAAGATACTCTCAACCCATTTTCCAGTCTGCAACAAATTGGTCACAGTCTAGACATTTTCTAAAGTGAAGGCCACTTCTTGGAAACTGTATTCCAGTCTGTCCTGGCTGTTAAAATCATGCCAAGAGAAAGTGACACCTCCTTTAAGGAAGATTATTAATATGTCTCTCGTTCAAGGGTAGTTTCCTTTACAGTTTAGTAAGCTCTTCTTAAGAAACTGACTTAGGATAAGAAGGATTTAGACTTTGTCCTATGAACCTTTTATGGACAAGGTGACTGAGTGGCAGAACAACAGGAGGCATTTCTGGATGAGACGTTTGCCTTAGATACATTTCAATCTCACATCAGACCAGGTTCCAAGACTAAAACAGCCCTACTGGCCATGGTGGATTATCTCCAGCTGTGGTTCAAAAAGGGCAACCCATCACTGCTGGTATTGATAGACCTATCAGCAACATCTGAAAGCATTGATTATGACATTTAGTGGATCAATTGCAATCAGTGTTTGGTGTTAAAAGAGACATTCCTCCATTGGTTTCACTCATGGTGTCAGGAAGCAAATAGTTTCCATAGGAAAGGCAGGATCAGCTGGAACATTGTATGGGGTGCCTCAAGAATCCATTCTAACCCCAATGTTCTTTAATCTGTGTATAAAACCCCTGAATGGGATCATTAGGAGCTTCAGAGTAATTTTTCACCAAAATGTGGATGACACCAGGCTTTACATATAATTTTCTAAACCTCTGAAAGCAGCTATGAAGGTAGGGCAATTCAGATGTTTTGCAGAGATAATTTTGGTAGTATATAAGGGCTCACATTGGTGTGGCACAATTTAAAGTGCCGGTTCAGGCCTTAACTAGTTTTGAATCTGAAATGAACATTCAAATAGCTATCATCTAGGGGTGCCATATAGGGATGCCAGCCTCCAGGTGGGACCTGGGGATCCCCTGAATTACAGTTCATCTCCAGACTACAGTGATCAGTTTTCCTGGAGAACATGGATGCTTTGGAGGGAGGGCTCTATGACATTGTACTCCACTGAGGTCCCTGTCCTCCCCAGGCTCCATCCCCAAATCTCCAGGAGTTTCCCAACCTGAAGCTGGCAACTCTACCCCCCATCCCCCACCTGAGGCCAGAAAGGACCTGGCCACCCTAGTGCCAGATTTCCTGCCAAAGCCACACCCCTGGGCCCCCTCTCCTGTATCATGCAACAGTGGTAGCACAATGGGAGGGGGGTTTGAAGAACAATGCAAAAAGATAAAGTTTTAAAAACTCAGAACCCCCCAGCCCACAAAAGCACAAACCTTTTAAAAATTAAAATGGCAAAGCAGTTATATTCTAAAAGAAGCCCAACGCAACACAAGCCTTTTAAATCATTTTGAAAACAACACCATACAGAACCAAGGGAAAATATTTTTAATGAACCAGGAAAAGGTCCCCTCTACCACCCACTACACCTCCCCCAGCAAAAACAAAACAGAAAAAAACCCAGAAAAGCTTGAAATAATATTTTAAAACTACTCCCACTAGTCATGAAGATTGTCCAGACAGCAGGCAGACAGCAAGAAGGTCTTCCCAGGTGGGCAAGAGGAGAATCCAAAGCAGAACAGAGCAGCAGCAGCTCTGAGAACATGCCCAAATCTAGTTCTGAAATAAAGTCAACCTGTAGGTGAACCTGTTTTTTAATCCCCTTTTGCCTATGCTCAGAGCTACGGAGGGATGTGAGAATTGTCATGATTGTGATGTTCAAGTGCACTATCATCTGATCCTATTCCCTCCCTCCCTTTGAGAGGGAGCCCTGAGAAATTAAAGAAAAACAGGCCTGGAAGCCTTAAAATGAATGCCTGAATATTCCTGAATTATTTCAGGATTTGAGGAGAATTCGTATGTGGAATTCTAGAACCCCAAATACCATTTCGGCTGACCAGGATATACCCAAATAATACCAATAAGGCATTTGGGGGGTATAGTTTCGACCTGGAAATACCTGGGTACCCATCCCTAGGACCAAAGGTGCAATGTGAGCATGGAAGTGATGTCACTGCTTGGGTCAATGCTCTAGAATTCATCCAGATCCGTACAGTGAAACATATGGTAAAACTATGGAATTTGGGGGGAATCTTAGCACATTCTCTCTGGAAGTTACTTCAGGGTGTGGAAACGATGTTGATTGCACTGTCACCACACCCAACACTCCCATCCAAGACCCTGGTTTAGATCAGAAGTGTGTGAGAGAGGGGGTAATGAACGAAGAAGTGGAGGTTGAAAATTTGAAAATGGCACATCTTCTGAAATTTGCTGCTTAAAGTCCATAGTACATCATGTTCAAGAAGAAGAGGAGGAGGAGGAGGAAATTGATACCCTGCCCTTCACTCAGAGTCTCAGAGTGGCTTACAAATGCCTTTCTCTTTCTCTCTTCACAACAGACACTCTGTGAGGTAGTTGAGGCTGAGAGCTCTGGCAGAAACTATCATTTCAAGGACAGCTCTGACAGAACTATGGATTGCCCAAGGTCATCCAGCAGTTGCAAGTGGAGGAGTGGGGAATCAAACCCAGTTTTTCCAGATTAGAGTCTGCACACTTAACCACTACACCAGACTGGCTCTGTGGAGTCTGCAGACCCTAATGGCAAAGTAAGGAAACAGGTCTGCCAATAATCCTTATTTTGACTGTGATCGTTTTATTTATTTAAATATATGTAACCTGCTTTTCTTCCTAATGGGAAACCAAAGAGGTTTGCAATATTATCCCTCCCCCATTTTATCCTCACAGCAACCAGCCTGGGAGACAGGTTAGACTGAGAGAGTGTTAACTGGCCCAAAGTCACCCAGCAATCTTCCATAGCAGAGTAAGGCTTTGAACTCAGGTCTCTGAAACCTAGTCCACCATGACACCAGGCTAGCTATGATTCTGTGAAATATTTCAACGATATTACAGCCCTCAGGATGGCAGCATAAGAGAAAAAAGAGCTCAGTGATTCATGCTGTATGTTCAGTCACTTAGTAAAATGGGGAAAAAACAGCAACGTTCAAGATACAGAATTATTTTCTCCTCTTAGCTCTAATGATAGTTGTCCAGCGAGGCAGGATTAATCTTCAGGTAAGTAAATATTTGTTCCAAAAGCTCTGTAGAAATTCCTTGGTTTTTCATGGCTTGGTTTTTCAACTACATTAATTTTTTTAATGGGGTCTTGTCCTTGCAAATGAAACCTATTTCCCTGGAGGGTTTTACATTTATAACTCTTTGTAAAGTGGAGTAGAATATTCACAGATGATGTCCAAAAAAATAAAAAATACATAAAAAAACCATTTCAGAATTTATTGCTCCAATTTTTTTTTCTCTCTCTACTCATTTTTAAACATGATTGCAAATGCTCTAATAAAAGGATAATTTAATCACTCTGATTAAGCCTTTTAATGTCATTTCCTCACCATGGATCAGTGGCCTCACTAGACAAATGGCAGAGAATGAGTAACTGTGTGTGTGCGGGGGGGAGACAACATACAAATTCATCACTTTCTACCATGGATGTTTATGAAATTTTGCCTCTAAATGTTTGGTTCGAATCTGGACTTCAGAACAGCCTATTTTCAGCCCTATGCAGGATTGCTCCAGTTTAAGGGCCAAGCTGCATGATATGTCCAACATCTGCTGGATCACGGGTGTTCAACCAGACTCACAGTCAGATGTACATTGGGGGAACTCTCCTTAAACAGCGCTCATTCTATCAGGACTGTGAGGGAGTGCTGCAGGGGGCGGGGGAGCTTCCAGTTTCCATTCTACTCCATTTTCACCAGAGGAAGCGGGCAGAGGGCTTATTGTTCATTTTGTATGGCTCTATGTGCTCTTACTAAGGCACAGTACAGCCAGAGAAGAGGAGGAGGGGGAGGAGGAGGAGGAGGAGATTGGATTTATACCCTGCCCTTTACTCAGAGTCTCAGAGAGGCTTACAAACTCCTTTCCCTTCCCCTCCCCACAACAAACACCCTGTGAGGTACATGGGGCTGAGAAAGCTCTTTCAAGAACTGCCCTTTCAAGTACAGCTCTTGTCAGAACTATGGTTTGCCCAAGGTCATCCAGCAGCTGCAAGTGGAAGAGTGGGGAATCAAATCTGGTTCTCCCAGATTACAGTTTGCACACTTAACTACTACACCAAACCAAAGGGGTGAAAGCCCTCCTCCCTTTCTGCTTCCTCACAGCTCCTAGCAAATACATGTTTTTTTAATACCCCTGATGTACATCTGTCTGTGATTCTGCTTATGCAACTGTGACACATGGTGGGCACATCATGTAGTTACTCATTTAAATGGAAAGGGATTCGACATGAGTAACTTTGCACAGGCTTGTAGTGTTTGTCACCGAACTGCAGGGATGTGTTAATGATTTATCCGTTTTTTTTTAACCTCAGGACCTTGAATGAGCATACAGTTTGTTGCCGTTTTCAGCTAAATTGTTTTTACATCACGTGTAACTGTTGCTCATGAATGAATATACATATTACTTAAAAACACACCAAACCTCTGGGCGTGATTGTGTGCATTGATGCTCTGTCAGCAAATACAGATGTAAACTGAAAACTGTGACAAATGGCCCTTTTGGAAATGCCAGTGTTCATATTCTAAATTCTCCAAGCTAAATCTAAAGACAGGCAGCATGGGATAAGGGGCAGGTTCAGTTCTGGAAGAGCAACGCTACTGAATGGTTTAGCTCCACTTCCCAGCAGTGTGGCATGATTTCCCTCTGATCCACCTCTGGGTCTCAGTTATATGTGTACTTAAAATCCACTGATACATTTCCAAACATGTGGGTTGCTGTAGGCATGTACTCCCACCAGGCTGCTGTTAGAGTAATTGTCTTGTCCGGTTTTTAAGCTCCTGCTCTGATTCAGAGAGCTATTCTGGTCACTGGTAGTGATTTTCTCCTGCTGAGTCACAAAACCTGGGGAGAAGAAACCCCAGAGGCCAACAGGAGAGGGGGAAATAGGAGGCACCTACACTGTGCATCTTCATTGGTCTCCCTCTTTGTGTGTGTGCACAGATGTATAAATGAGATACAGCATATAACTGACAATTACTTATGAAAACTATACCACTGGAGCACAGTACGGGTGAATCTAGAAAACAAAGAGCAAAAGGGGGGGAAAAAAAAACCCAAACCAAACCCAGATCTATACATAAAAACATACTGCAGTCTGAGTGAAATTTTGAACTCGGGCTCTTCCTGGATACTCAGATGGTTATCACGTGCCTGAGTTTTTGTGTGTTTATATTGTGTGTGTTTGTATTTGTGTGTTGATATTTGTGTGTTTTATTGTGGCTACGGATGTAGAGATATTAAAAGAACAGGTGGTGGCCCTCCATTATTTTAATTTAATCTTTTTTTTCTCAAAATGTGTTTCTTTTTAATTTAATTCATTTACTTCATTTACAGTCTATCTTTCTCCCCAGTGAGGACCCACAGTGGCTTACAGCACTCTCCCTTCCTTCATTTGATCCTCACCAAAGCCCTGTGAGGTAAATTAGGCTGAGAGTGTATGATTCGCCCAAGGTCATCCAGGAAGTTTTTGTGGCAGAGTGAACCCGGATCTCCCAGATCCTAGTCTGACACTCTAACCAATATACCATACTGGCTCAGCTTCAGGCCCGTAGCTATGGTGGAGCTTTTGGGGGCTCTGCCCCCTTTCTTAAAGGCACAGCCTCACAAGAATTTCTCCTGTAAATGCTTTTCAATCATTTTAAAACATTTGTAAAGGTGTGTGCTCTTTTAAGCAGTGTGGGGTGCTGTAGTTGACTAATTCCTGCACTGAGCAAGGAGGTTGGAGTAGGTGACCTCTCGGATTCCTTCTAACATTGGTCTCCTAGAAGAGAGTTTTTTATGCCTAAGTGTTTGTTTTCTTTCTTTCTTTCTTTCTTTCTTTCTTTCTTTCTTTCTTTCTTTCTTTCTTTCTTTCTTTCTTTCTTTCTTTCCTTCTTTCCTTCCTTCCTTCCTTCCTTCCTTCCTTCCTTCCTTCCTTCCTTTCTTTCTTTCTTTCTTTCTTTCTTTCTTTCTTTCTTTCTTTCTTTCTTTCTTTCTTTCTATCATTTTAATTATTTATATATATATATATATAATTTTTAAACACTAGAACCTAAAGGATGGGGGACACAGGAAATCACTAAAAAAACAAAAAAAGGAAAAACCAAAAAGTACAACAAGTATTAGCATGGATATGTTATATTCTTAACAATCCTACATTATCTAAATACAGTCTTGTGAAAATTAGTTGCTTTCTAGGTAAAGCTAGCTACAGTCCATAGTGTTCATTTTCAGGTGTTCTGTTGTCATTCATATTTTGTTGAACTTTGGTTTTATTATTTACACTTTTTCTTCTTAAGTTTTCTCTTAGTGTTTTGTGATTTGGGAGCAGCCGTTCCTTTCTCTGATTCTGAGGTCTCAGTTGTGCTACTAGTCTTGCTACAGCTGCTCAGGATGTCCTCCGGGTCACCATCATTTTTGTCCACCTCTTCTTTTTCTTCCATGTTGTCCTTTGTTTCCTTTTTATTTGGGCTTTGTTGCTGTTTCAAGAAGTGGTTTGCTTTCTGGATAGAGTCAGTCCTTATCTTCTTATCTTTGTGTTTGAATACAAGTCCTTCTGGGAAGATCCATCTATAAGGGGTTGAGTTATTTTGAAGGAAACTGATTAAGTCTTTATATTGTCGCCTTCACTTCCACACCTCAAATGGAATATCTTTTAGAATTTTTATTTCTTTGTCTTTTATTTTCAATGTCTTTCCAGATGTAGCTTTCAAAACAGTTATAACAATAACAAAGTGATAATACAGTATACACAGTAATCCAAAGCAAAGCACTGAAAATGACACAGATAACAAATGTGCATATAATATCAACTGGGATACACAAAATTTCTAAATGCAAACAAAAAAGTCTCTAAGCATGTACAAAGTTCACAAAATATTTTGCAAATACAAAGTCTCTGAGCATGTACAAAGTTCACAAAGAAGGCTCTAGATTCTGCTCTTTGTTTTGTGTTCTTCTTCAGAAAATAACTTCTACTGAAGATGGAGAGACTTCATAAACAAAAATATATAAAGGTAAGTGTCAAGCAATCCTAATTGTTATAAACTGAAAACTTAATAGAGAAGGAACCCTAACCAGTACCTTCCACAAAAGAGACTTTAAGTGAGAAACATAGACAAATTTATAGCTTCTCTCCAACCTCTGGGGTATTTCCTCTCAAGTACAACTCCTATAAATATATATAGATAGATAGATATATCAGTTGCTTTTGAACATCATCCAATTTACTATTGACATTAGTCATTTGCTCCATCAGAGGGTGCAGTGCCTGTGCTAATAGTTTAGAAAAATCCACAGCTGCTTCCTGTGGCTGGGTGGAAGTCAATGGTTGATTATTTCCTGTGAGGGGTTTCTTTTCTCCCTCTCCCAGTCATTGTTTACATAGGAAGAAAGTTCTCGGTTTTAAAGTCAAAGCTCTCCAATTTAGATGCATTTAGGATTACTTTGCACCTTTCAGTCTGCTGTACAGGCACACAAGGTCAGTTTCACTTTTTTCCTTTTTAAGTTCTTGTTCAGGAACTGTTCAGTTCAAGGTGGGGGGGAACGAGGTTCCCGCGCCCTCGGCGAGCCGTTGGGCGCGGGGGCCGTTTTGCCGCTCAGAAGGAGGGCGGAGGCAGACAGCTGGGAGCGACGCTGTGCGTCGCAACAGCGGGGGCGTGGGCCGGCCATAGTAGGCGCGGCCCTGCCCCCTGCCTTCGCAGTTGCTGCGTGGCTCGGCCCACCCACCCACCCTATGTTCAGTGTAGGCTTTGCTGGTCGCCTGTTGGGGCCGGGTAGGAATTTTTCGCCTTCAATCTGATTGGCTTGTGGTTGAGGGTGTTTTTGCCTACCTTGCACTGAACTCTGGGAATTCAGTTGGGCATGTGGTGGGATATAACTAGGTTGGTCACTTTGGCTGAGTATAGGGTATGGAGAGCAGAATTGGTAAGCACTTCAGCCAATCCCCATTTGGGATAGGGGTCATCAGGAACGGCCCTTGGGTTTTAGGGTCCGGGGCTGGGAATGTGATCCCCTCTGGGAACCTCCCGGGCAAGCGCCCCCTGAGGTTTTAGGGCCTCAGGGGTAGGCGCCCCCGGGGAGAGACCTCAGTGCTGGGCTGCCAGTTAGGGGCCAGGGCAATGGCCTTAGACTGGAGCCGGTGTCTTGCCCATACCAAGGCCCAGGAGGTTTGCTGATTGACACCTGCCTGGCCTATTCTGCTCCAGTTAGCTCCCTTGCCATTCTGGTTTGATAGTTAAATAGTTAATAAAGTGGCCCTTGTTTGATACCAAAACAGTTGTCTGTCTCATCATTCCAGATTGGGGGGCAAATCCCCAACTCCTCCCCCACCCGGGACTTAACTTAAGAGTTTAAAGCCAACTCCTGAAAGACTCAGCCGCTTTTGTAGGGGATCAATTAGCTCACAGTTTGCCCCACAAGCCATAAAATTCTGACTATGGGCCTGGATTTGTTTCTAAGCTAATCATGTTGATTTTTTTTTTTTTACTTGAATGTTGGAATGAGAATGCAAGGGTAAAACAGCAATTTGTATTTATTTGCAAAAAAACCCCAAACAAAACCTTTTGTCTTTCAATGAGACTGGTATTGCCTATCAAAATGCATAAAACACTGCAGCTTGACAAGGTGATACTCTGTTAATGATAGATCAAGTCCAAATGAGATGGTTGCATTATTACATCAACAGTTCATTTGGTGATACATAACCTGATGGGAATCACATGGGGCGAGATGCTGATAAAGAAGCTTTTGACTAAGCCTGGTAATACTCTAAAGCTAGCGAGAAAGGCATCTGATGCTCGAACTTCTGATGCATGGCTGAGGGGGGGAGAGTCAATAATGAAGGTTGTGTAATAAACTGCACTCATTATGGTGCCTTACTTTAGAACAAAATGCACAACGAAGAGAGGGATGGAGAACGTCTCATACTTCATTTAACATTTGGGAGAATATTGGGTTTTGCCATTTTTTATTGACGTAGTCTTTTTCTTCTTTTTTTTGAAGTTGTAAGGAGAGCTAAGCCTCATGCTTCGCACAGCGTGCTGCGCGGCACGTCCGAATGAGATCATTATTAATGGGTTGCTCTTTTTTTCTCTGGCATGTTGATTTAATTTGTATCACATGCTAACGGAGAAGCAATCAGCAGTCAAATAGTATCGAATGGATATTGGTGTGTTGCTTCTACAGTCATTTTGGAAAGTGACGCTAAGGCCAGGAGTTCACACCTTCAGTCATTCTGTGAAACACATGGACAGGTAGCAGGACTGTAAAACAGCAACAACGCAGTTTTTTGTTGTGGTTCAGAAAAAAAAAACACCTGAATAATGATATTGTCCTAAATAGGGTTGCCAGCCTCCAGGCGGGGCCCAGAAATACAACTGATCACCAGGCTACAGAGATCAGTTCCTCTGGAGAAATGGTTGCTCTGGACGGGAGACTCTATGGTAATATACCCTGCTGAGGTGTTAGCCGAATTGCTTTAATTTACGTTTAGCAATCAGCAAAATACACGGGTTCTTGCCAACTATACCAGGGTCCCACCCCTCCCGGGAGATCTCAAGGAAGGAGGCACTTGAGGCGAGTTCCAAGTTCAATGTTGTTTACTGGATCATGTAATCAAGCATACAAAAATTGTAATCACACACACAATCTTACAGGTCTAATAAAATAAAGAGAGAAAATAGCACTTTTGCATGAGCAGGTTTCGTTGGTGGGGAAAGCACGTTACCTTAGATGCGTTGTCCGATGTCAAGATGAATTGGATTTGGGAAGAAAGGTATAAAAGCTATGGGGCCACGAGGCTTGAACCGGCAAGACCACGTGGTTCTCCTGGATCGCGAGTCCAGAGAGAGAAAAAGGGTTTAAAGATGGAGGCAAGGGTTGGGGACAGAAAGCTGGACTGAAGGGTCAATAGGTAAGATAGAGGGCGATGGCTCAAGAGGCCGAGTGACTCTCGGTTTGGACTTTTATTGGGGGTCTTGGGGCGGGCTTTGCAGACCACAACCCACTAACACTCCTACTAGGCGGTCCGTCCCTGTTGGACCTTGCTATAGGTTAAAGGTGAACAAAGGGAGGAGGTCCAGGGGTTTGGCCAGTGTTGCAAAAGTATGACTTCACCAGGAAACAGACACTGAGTCTGGGGTCCGATGACTCACCTGGCCATACCTATTGTCAGTTGATGGTTTTAGCCAAGTATCTGATGGCTGGCACATTAGTTGCTAGGCAGTCTCGTTAGCATAACTATCCAGATGTGTAGTGGGGGAGTGGGGGTCGGCCAGCGGATGTCTGACAGAAGGAGGCCTCATGGCAAGAGGAATCCTTTGTCTTTGCCTTGGGTGAACTGCTTGGGGTGTCAGCCTCCTGGCTTGGGCTGGAGCTGGCTCCTATGTGAAGAAGAAAGCGCAAGTCCCTACCACTGCTGGCTGAACACAGAGTTCAAACTTATGGATAAAAATCCATAAGAGCACAGAAAAGTGCCTTGCTGGCTAACAGAGGTCCCTCCCTTCCCCAGACCTCGCCCCCCCAAAGCCCTACCCCCAAAGCCCTAGGAATTTCTTAACCTGGAGCTGGCCAGCCTAGTTTGTAAATTACTATTCCTGCTAGTTCTGATCTCTTTCTCCTATCATTCCCCATGTTTTTTTTTTTTTATTAGCACCATCCAAAAAGTGATCAAAAATAGTGTGCAAATTTCACCAGAATCTTTCCTTTTTTGGATTATCTGTTTATTTAAGGTCACAGCCACACGAGTGAAATAATCTGGAGGGAAATCGAGGCTTTTTTGCTCTGGAGCAATTTGCCCCGCCATTGCATGATCACACAGGTCTGTGGACCTGCCGGGCAACTTGCCACTCCCTGATCAGATGCAACCACGGGTGAGTTGTTTTTTTGTGTGTGTGTGCGGTTGGTTTCCGAAGTGCTTAATTGGGGGATTGATGAATCACCTCCCCACCCTAAGGGCGTACATGGAGGAGGAGGAAAAACAACAACAGTGTGGCATCGGGATAGCCATGTGATCACGCTATCCACAATGCCACACTTTGGCACTGGAGTGATCACACGGGGAAACTCTGGCTGTGAACCACAGCAAACCATTTGATACTGGAGTTTCACTATAGCTTTTTACCACGCTTCCCCACTGGATCAAAATGTTTTGCGATGGTTTGATGACAGTTGTGGAACGCCTCCCAGAAGTGCTGGTGTGATCGCGCCACTTTGATCCGGTGGTGAATCGTCCCTGTTCCGTAGCAAATAGGTGCATATGATCATGCCCTATGTATCTGTTATGCTTGTTTTGTTTGTTTTTGTCTGTTGATATCTCCTATCACTCCCAAAAGCAAGATAGCAGAGACTTTGTGTGGTGCTGTGGTTACAGTTGAGCACTGGAACTAGGTGCAAAATAACCAGGGCTCCGTTGGGGGCGGGGCGCGCCGGAGCGCCGCTCCGGGAGAGAGGAGGGCAGGGGGCGGGGCCAGCGAGTGCGTTTGGGGCAGTCCAGGCGGGGCTCTGCTGCTGCCGCTCGCTCCGCTCCCTCCCTCCCTCTCCTCCCCCCCGCGCAGGGCCCGATCTGCCTGCCCATGCAGCTTCTGCGGGGGGGAAGGAGCGACGGGGCTGCCTGCGCCGGAGGAGCTGTGCCCGCCTCGCGCGCCGCCGCCTTTTCGATGGGCAGTTCCCACCTGCTGAGCAAGGGCCTGCCGCTGGGTGAGTCTCGCCCGCTCCTCCCCTCCCTCCCTCCCTTCCTTCCCGACGGAGCAAGGCCGGCTTGGCCCGGCCCGGCCCGGCGCGCGAGGCGGGCACAGCTCCTCCGGCGTCCTGATGATCTCTGCCTCCTCCTCCTCAAGCTGAGGTGCAGCTTCCATTCTCTGGGTGGGGGCTGTAGGGTGGGTGAAGAGGGAAGGCAAGAGCCCAGGAGTAGTCGAGTCTGAACATTAGCCGAATGTTAATTGTCCATTTGTTCAATCTGTTCAGCAATCTGCTCAATCACTCGAGTAGCAGTTCCAGGGGAAGATTTCTGTAGGTGCCCCATTTGGCAGTGACTTAGAATACTTTTGCATTCTTTGGAGAACTCGCATTAAGGAGCCTCCCCCCCCCCCCATTTCAGTGGTGCCTGCATCTATACCCAGTCAATGATGAGTTTTACATGAGTTTAAGTTCTGAAAGCTTTATTAATGAACATAAACAAAATAGAAAATAACCCCCCCCCCCCCACATACACATACAAACTAACATTTCCTTTCAGAGCCTGCACCTAAACACAGGCAGCGCAGAATAGAACAAGAGCTGAAAGTAATAAAATGGTTTGCGTATTCATGAAGAGGGAAATGAGCTGTAATGCCAGAGGATCCCCTGGTCCCACCTGGAGGCTGGCATCCCTAGTTTCTAGCCTTGTCTGTTATGCCTAGTTGATTTTGTTGCTTGATGTCATTCCCTGTGTGATGCCAGCATCATGGTTTGGGTTTTCCTCTTTCTATTGGTAAGTTCCCCTGCCAGTCAGCTGATAGATTTGGAAATGGGGCCTAGAGAGGACAGGGGTCTCAATGGGGTACAATGCCACAGAGTCCACCCTCCAAAGCATCCATTTTCTCCAGGGGAGTTGAATCTCTGTACTCTGGAGATAAGCTGTCATTCCAAGGGATCTCCAGGTCCCAACTGGAGGTTGGCATTCCTAGGGTGTGTTCAGATGGGCAGCTAATCCTGCCATTGGCCCAGCTCTAATTTGAGCAAGATCTTTTTGATCCAGCGTTGCATCCAGCGTTTTTGATGCAGTGTTTGATCTCGCGCGCCGCCGCCTTCTCGATGGGCAGTTCCCACCTGCTGAACAAGGGCCTGCTGCTGGGTGAGTCTCGCCCGCTCCTCCCCTCCCTCCCTCCCTTCCTTCCCGACGGAGCAAGGCCGGCTTGGCCCGGCCCGGCCTGGCCCCCATACAGAGCCCTCCTCCCGGCCCGGCCCGGCCCCCATACAGAGCTTCCAACGCTCGTCGATCCTCATTCCAGCTGAGGAGGATGGCGTTTGAAATAGCTAATGTTTAGTCGGAGTCGCTGGAACGAAGGGATTTAAAACTGTGCTGCGAGCCCGGAATACTGCAGTTATGTTGAACGTGGATGTTCACTAGGTGTGACTCCAGATGGTTTTACCGGCATTATGGAGAACTCAGGGGCCAGGGAAGAGGAGGAGAGGGGAATGCCCCCCCCCCCGACCAAACAATTCACTCTTGTTTCAGTGGGTTTTGAAAGCATTTATTTGGCACTTCTGACCCCTCCCCTCTCTTGCTTCTAAAAGGAGCATAAGGTCATGGCAGGGAGAACTTTGCTTCCAAAAAAAAAATAGAGACCACCACAAAACCAGTTTTGCTCTATTCAAGTTCCCCTCTCCCAAGTCTTCCTGCATAATATCCAGACAAGTGGGGGGAGGCATCTTTTGATTTTCCATCCTTCGAGACGCTGCGGGCTACAAATCGTCGATCGATAGTGGAGGAAAACTTTGCAAAACGACTCCTTCCAGTGTAGCCAAGCTTTGGTGGGTGAAACTTTCCCAATTTGGTATTTGAGGAGAGGGAAGGCCCTCCTGCGGCGGCGGCAACGGCGGCCCATGGTTGGCTGGGGGGGAGGGGAGAACTCGGCCCTCCGCACCTCCCCTCCCGTGCAAGGCTCAGCGTCCGGGGCACAGAAGCTGCCGGGGCCTGCTCCCCCCTGCGAAGTCTGGCCCGGCGGAAGCCAGCAGGAGGAGCGCCACGGGTGGCCGGGGAGGCACAGGCAGGCGTGCGGGCCAGGGGTTTCTCCTCCCCCCACTCACACTCCCGGGGCCGCGGCAAGTGCTGCCGACCCCGGGAGAAGCCCCCTTGTTCCCTCCCTCCTCCACTCACACTCCCGGGGCCGTGGCAAGCGCCGCCGGCCCCGAGAGAAGCCCCCTCCTTCCCTCCCCCCCCCCGCTCACACTCCTGGGCCCGAGGGGGGTGCAAGGGAGGGAGAAGCCGGGCCCCAGTGGCATGAAGCCCCTGGGGCCCAAGCAAGAGGGGGGAGGGAGGGAAACGCTGGCCCCAGTGGGGGGAGAAGCGCCCCTTCCTTCCTTCCTTCCTTCCTTCTCTCTTTCTCTCTCTCCCCACCTACCTACCTACCTGTTCCTTCCTTTCCCCCTTCCTTCCCCTCTCCCTTCCTTCCTTTCTTCTCTCTCTCCCCCCCACTACCTACCTTCCTGTTGCTTCCTTTCCCCCTTCCTTCCTTCTCTCTCTCTCCCCCCACCTACCTACCTACCTGTTCCTTCCTTTCCCCCTTCCTTCCCCTCTCCCTTCCTTCCTTTCTTCTCTCTCTCCCCCCCACTACCTACCTTCCTGTTGCTTCCTTTCCCCCTTCCTTCCTTTCTTCTCTCTCCCCCCCCCACCTACCTACCTACCTTCCTGTTCCTTCCCTTCCCCTCTCCCTTCCTTTCTTCTCTCTCCCCCCCCCACGTACCTACCTTCCTGTTCCTTCCTTTCCCCCTTCTTTCCTTCCTTCTCTCTCTCCCCCACCTACCTACCTACCTTCCTGTTCCTTCCTTCCCCTCTCCCTTCCTTCCTTCCTTCTCTCTCTCCCCCCACCTACCTACCTACCTTACTGTTCCTTTCTTTCTTCCTTCCTTCCCCCCTTCCTCCCTCCTTCCTTCCTTCCTTCCTTTCTTTCTTCTCTCTCTCTCTCCCACCTACCTACCTTCCTTCCTGTTCCTTTCCTTTCTTCCCCCTCCCTTCTTGCCTTATGACACACTGGCGATGACGTCATCACTTCCGGTGACATCAGGGGGTGTGGCATATGCAAATAAGTTATGCTAATGAGCTCCTGCACCTCTTTTTTTACGAAAGGACCCCTGAAAATAACTATTCTAATGTGATGTTGACTGGATAATTTGAGGCTTGGGACACACTTTCAGCCTAACGACCTGACAGGATTGTTGTGAAGATGACACAGATAAGCTGGGAAGAAATCAAAAGTCACAATCATAGCTACAGTGAAGTAGCAAATAATTTTGCAGTGGTACTCGGAATGCTGTAGGGCGAGGTAACCAAGCTCAATTGAGTTCTAAGGTTCTCTTTTTCACACTTGGGCACTGGGCTTCTCAGGGGTCCCCATGCCAGTGGTTCCACTAACACCTACTTTGGGTGGGTGTGACAGACAGCCTCTAGTTGTGCCCTACTGCAAGTTGTGTTTTATAATAACTAGGAGTAAGGCCCACTGTGGGAATAAATACAACGAGCTCTGGAAAGAAGCTCCAGGTGAGTGTCCTGGCTGTGGCTGGTGGGGGCAGTAGGGGGAAGGGGAAAGTAGAGGGAGGCAAGCCGTGTTTATTTCCTTCCACTTAGCTGTAAGGCAGGGCTGTCTCAAGTCCTTTTGCTGCCCCAAGTGGGTAGTGTGGGAGGACAGCCTCATGGTAACAGGTATGGTTCCCTCCACCCCTGACTTATGTTGATTTGGGGTTATGCAGTGGCAGCTAAGGCAGAAAAGCACCTCCTCATACGCAATGTCTTCTGGGTTCCAAGGGTCTGGAAAGCAGTTCCATAGCCAGTTACAGGGTTGCCAACTCTGGGTTGGGAAATACATGTAGATTTGAGGGGCAGAGCCCGGGGAGGGCTAGGTTTGGGGTGCGGAGAGACTTCTGATCTTGGTCATATGGAAATTAGTTGTAATAGCTGGGAAATTTTCAGTAGGGGAAATGATGTGCTGTGGCTGGGGAAAGCGGTGATTTCTGGGAGATCTTCAGGCCCCACAGGGAGATTGGCAGCTCCAGACAGGCCTGTAGCTAACATGGGGCCCACAGGACCTGGCTCCCAAGCATTTCTTCTGGGCCCCTTCCTCCCAGGCTAGCACCAAAGTACCTCAACTTGCTGCCTCCGACCTGGCTGCCAGACAACTGGGCACCTTGGCTGCTTCCCCACTGGCCTTGCTCCACTCCCAGCCAGCAACATCCAGAACAGCAGCGATGGAGGTGGCAGCAGTTCCAGCAGCAGGAGGTCCCTGGCTTGCTCGGTGGTGTGGTGGGTGGGCAGGTGGGCTTGCCCGAATGAGTGGCCTGGGGAGAGTGTCCTGCTGCCTTTTCCCACTCCCACCATCAGATCTCTTTCTCCCTCTTTCCCCCAATCCCCCTACTGGATGCTGCTGCCACCCACTGCCTGCTTCTCCCCACCTAGCTTCACAACTTGAGCAGGTATGCAGTGCTCCGGGGGAGAGAGGAAGCTGTGGCTGATAGTCATTACCCCCCTCACTTGCCCTGGAATCTGGTGGAGGTGCAGGGCTGCCTTAGAAGAAGGCTGGTTTCTAAGGAGTTTCACTAATTAACTTTGATTTAATTAGCTGGTGCCCCCCCAAGCCCCCTCCCAAAATATCCCTAGCTACAGGGCTGACTCCAGTGACCATTTAAGGGAAGATTGGGATATGTATTTTACCTCAGGACTCATTTAATGACTCCCAACAGGAACAGCAAACTGCTTAGAATGTTAGAGGCAAAGGCCATTCTAACATATGCAAATGATCCCTGTGTTCCAACTGGCTATGGGGGTGAGAGGAACAGCAAACTGTTTAGAATGCTGTTTAGAAGACAAGACTCGGGTAACGCAGCCAGTTGATAGGGACAGCTTCTGAGTGACACATCAGGGAGCCAACTAATTTGGGAGTGCATGGAATTTTCAGCAAAGTGCCACCTGAAAACAATTATATTTAAGGGAGATTTGGCATGCGTTTTTAGGAGGTAACATTTATGTGGTATTGACATTAGACACTGTAATAACTGACCTCCCAAGGCATGAGCCAGTGTAATCAGGCCTCTCCCCTCTGCAGTTTGTTGATTTTTTAGCCTAAGCCACATGAGATTCTGGTCACTGATATCTGATTGCCAATTTTTGTGATATAAATTATTTATTTATGTTGTACCCTGTCTTTCTTCCCAATGGGAACCCAAAGTAGCTTACAGTGTTCTCCTGTCCTCCATTTTATCCTCACAACAAACCTGTGAGGGAGGTTAGGCTGAGAGGCTATGACTGGCCGTAAGGTCACCCAGTGAGCTTCCGTGGAACAAGTGGGAATTCAAACCCAGGGCTCCCAGATACTAATCCAACACTCTTAACCACTACACCATGCTGGCTTTTTGACAAAGACACATGTCCCCATGAAATGACCAAGGGAAAGCTTTGAAAAAAGCTCTCAGTATGGCATGATGGTAAGAAATGCATGGGGAATGGTGGCTGGTGGACAAAAAGGGCAGAAGACTGTTTGGTGGCTACTCTGATGCCAACATGAATGCTGCTGTGAGGGCAAAGGAGATGGATGCTGCCTCTACTTGGTGAGGATTCTCTGATTTGCCTTTACAGCAAAGCAGAGAATCCTCACCAAGTAGAGGCAGCATCCATTTCCTTTGCCCCTTAGAGTTGTATCTGCACAGAATCTGAAACCACAATCTTTGCATCAGAAGCCAATGAAGCTATCCAGCTTAGTACATTCATATACTCTATTCCCACTTTTTAAAATTGAACTGACAATGGTTCACTGAGTGTATGACTCAAGGTATCAGCTAATACCCTCAAATCTTCATCTCTTCAACAGTAATGGGATTTCAACTATCCAAGCCCACATTAAATTATTCAAGATATAATCATTAATAATGAACATAGGAAGAATCACAATAGCTTCTCTAGTTTGATACCTTCAGGTTTTCTTTGTTAGCAGGTTGTGTTATTGATTTATTTTTTTCAAAAATTGGAAACCCAAAAGGAACTAGGTTAAGCAATATCCGGAGAAGATTCATATCCATGAATAAATAATTCCATGTAGAATTAATAATACTTGAAGAAATGTTCCATGCACTACAGTGTAATGGACGCCATGTACTTCCCAGCCAGTTGATCAAATGCTTCTTACACTGACACAGAAACACATGGAGCTGCCTCATACTGAGTCAGACCATTGATCAGTCAAGGTAAGCATTGTCTACTCCAGCTGGTAGCAGCTCTCCAAGATCTCAGGCAGCGGTCTTTCACATCCTTTACTGGAAACACTGGAGACTGAACCTGAGACCTTCTGCATGCCAAGCAGATGCTCTACTACTGAGCCACAGCCCCTCCCACTTCCTCACCAGGGAGTTTCAGAAGAGCGCTCAGGGACAAAGACGAGGACAACTCACCTGGTGCTTCTCTAGAGCCTCCAGCAGCAATTGCTACTAAACTGCAGAGCAGTGAAGGGGGATTGGTGCCATTCCTGGAGAACATCCGGAAGCTATGATGGAAACCCTGGTGATGATAGCATAGCATTATAGAGCCATACAGCGGTTAAGCTGCCAGTGGTATAAGCCTAAACTGAGACACACTCTTCTAAGTCCATTGAAATCAACCTGCTTAAGGTTTACTTCTGCTTAAGGTTGCACTGTGTAGTCTCAGGCAATTTTATCACTGGACTGTCCTAGTGGCTGCTACCTCATCAACAGCCTTGCACCGCAAGGTGCTATAACAGCATGGTCACATGAAGGTGTGTTATAACATATCAGGCCATTGGTCTACCACAGTCAGCTTTGTCTACTGTGACTGATGATGGCTCTCCAAGGTCTGAACGGACTTTGGAGTCTATAACAAGAGTCCAGTAACACCCTGAAGACTAACAAATTTGTGGCAGGGTATGAGCTTTCATGAGTCACTGCACACTTCTTCAGAAGTCTCAAGGACAAGTCTTTCACATCACATACTACTTGATCCTTTAAGTAGAGATGTCAGGGACTGAACCTGGAATCTTCTGTTTTCAGAGAAGATGCTCTATCACACAGCTCACAGTGTCTATGAGTTTGACTAGAGCAAGATTTTGGAGCGATTTGGCATGGCTCTGGTCAGGACAAACCCTCTTGCATGATTGTTTGCAGGACACATGTATTTTCCTTTCTTGCACCATTCTTGAAACTCCATAATAATGGAGCAGGATTGATCCAGAGGTGTGTGAACAGAAACACAAGCACCATAAGCACAGTCCCATTTGGACAAGTAATCATGCTGGATGTACTGCAGCAAAGCCTTACAGCCAGTAACTAATGGCACATGTCTTCTGTAAGCAGAAATCCAAGCTGGGCTGCAATCAACTGAATTTACCATAAAGTAGCAGCATAACTTTTTTAGTACATCACCTCTTGCACAAGGGCTTTGGAGCACATAGAAATCTCCAGTTGGATCCAACCCAATGGAAAAGCAATTGTGGTGTGGGCAAGATTTTAAAAAGCATCAATCTAGCATCAGCCAAATGTATTTCTCATCACCTGTTCAAATCAGTTAAATATAACAAGTAATTTCCGCTACATTTAGATTTTAATTTCAGTACATCTCAACAGGTTATTGGGGGAAAGGCTTCTCATTCAAAGCCTCCATACACTCTCCCTTAATAATTTCATGGGGACATGAGTCTTCATCAAAAAGTCCTATATCACGCACACACAAAAATTCAATTGCATCTGGAATCAAGAATAATTCACTGAACATGTTTCAGCAGAGTTCTTCCAATAAACACCATATCTGAATGGTAATCACTTATTCCCCAAGAATCCTGTTTTTGATAATTGAGTAGTCTGTTTTTTATATTCTATCTTGTTTTCAGAAAGTGTTGTTGCCAGTTAATGCAACAAGTAGAATCAACTTCTAAAGGTTTCCTAGACCGTACCATTTCAGGCAACATTGGAGGGATTGTTTCACATACTCCTATTGAAATATACTGGGTTCAGATGCGTAGAGTGATTAGCTCACAGTTTATTAAGTGAGTTAAGCCAGAACAAGACAACACTGGCAGGGCCAAAGCCCTGCTTATATGCATGGAAAACACTCCACCCCCCACACACCCACTCCCCATGATAGGCTATTTACAAAACAATACTAATTGATTGGTTTACTCCAGAGTCCTTGTCAGCTATTATTCTTGTGCTCCAAGCTCAGCCAGTCTCTAGGCCATTCATATGCTCTCATCCTAACCTTCCTCACTGGCTTGTGGTGAGGATAAAATGGAGGAGAGGGGAATGACATAAGCTGCTTTGGGTTCTTAAATGGAGAGAAAAGTAGGGTACCATTAAAGTAGATTTGGGGGGCTGTACGCACACCCCCGTCACAGCAGAAATGCTCTGGTAGCAGGCATAAAGATACACATTGAGCTTCAGCCACCGCTTTGCTGGAAAGAAAAAAAAAATGTCTTTGTTCACTGGGGTGGTCTGCTATTTCAAAGGAGCAAAGCCATTATTCACTATAAATCAGCAGAACAGCTAAACTGACAAAGCCAGAAAAGGCAGCATAGATAAACCTGGCAAGGAGGAACCAAAGGAATGCAACAGATTTAAATGTCAGATCTTCCCAGGTGTTCCTTGATACCCCTTGCCAAAAAATATAATAGCGGCATGAGATAATCTGCTCCCCTGCCCTGCCTTGATGAACAGCCCCTGAAATACTGTGGGTCAGGTATTCAAGGCTCCCCAAAATTACTAGAAAATTGATTGCCTGGAACTGAAGCATGCGTCGTCTCATCAGTATTCAGCAGCGTCCCCCTGGTATACCGAGAAATAGAAACAAAGCCCACACTGCAAGAAGGGTAGGAGAACAGAGGGCAGTGGGCTGCCGGAAATACGCTTCCTCTCTCTCTCCCAGCTGGTTTTCATCCCATTCATTTTCTCTTTTCACCCAGCTTTCTTTGTCAAGCAGTTACTTGCCAGTTCATGTCGCAAATGAGTGAGCAGCAAGAAAATGCAGCTATGTGTATTCTACCATTCTGCACACAATTAGGAAAACTGCAGATGGTAGTGTTGGAAACCACATTCAGGTTGCTGAGCATCTTGGCTTTCATTCTTAAAAATGGAGGTCCCCAGTCCTCATGGGTTCAAAGATATGCCTAAAAGTATCGGTGGCCAAAATTAGAAGCTAGATGGATAGCTTCAAAATAATAAGAATACTTTAAGCAAAACAAGCAAAATGTATGTAGTTCTGGCTGAGGACAGACTGGCAATCTGGAGCGAGATGAATGCGGAGGAAACTGCTGCGGGGGGAAAACTCCCCGGGGCTGGCCGTTCACACCGGCCGGTGTATTGCGCAACGGTGCCGATATGGAGCGTTCAGACTGCTGCGGAGTGGCCCCACATGGGCCGGCCTCCGCAGCTCGTGATAGGACTGTTTCGCAATTTGTGCACGTGCGCAAACTGGCAAAACGCCACGTTCACACTTCTTCCGGTTCACACTGCCTGGAAGCGGGAGGCAAACGCAAGACGGCCCCTGGACACCAGTTTCTCCCGGTGTCCTGTTAAAGCGGATGGAAAGCGAGTGGGAGATGGGTAAGTGCGAAACGGAGCCGACGGACAGATGTGCATGTCTGAACGCGCTCCCTTCTTCCACTTCCAACACGGGGCTGTCCCGCTTTACATTGCCAGTCTGTCCTCAGCCTCTGTTTCCATTGAATAATGACTGCACAGTGAGTAATTTGGCTCTTATTGGTGTGGAAGTCTGATTAGGACTAAAAGTAGTAGCAGCAGTAACAGTACTGCTGATATAAGTAGTAGTAGCAGTAGTAGTAGAAGTAGTAGTAGTAGTAATATAGTAGTAGTTCTTGAGGTGGTGGAATGTTCATGGAAGTAAGGCCATTAAAATAATTCAGTAGAAATTATGGGGCTCACTATTCTGGTCCCTGTTTTGTTCTGGAATTTTATTCTGAGCTGCACTGCATTCCTGTTTAATTGGAATCTGACTAGAAGAAAAAAAACTAACATTAACTCATGAACTGGAACCTACATGGAATGGGAGTATGCCATACCCTGTCCTTCACTGCCCAAAGGAGTTTCAGAGTGGCTTACAATCACCTTCCCTTCCTCTCCCCACAATAGACACCCTGTGAGGTAGGTGGGGCTGAGAGAGAGTTGAGAGAGCTGTGACTGACCCAAGGGCACCCAGCTGGCTTCATGTAGAAGAGGAGTGGGGAATCAAACCCGGTTCACCAGATTAACATCCACCATTCTTAACCACTACACCAACCTGGCTCTCTTAGGTTGCGTTCAGACGGGCAGTTTGGCCCGATATAGGCACATTTCACAAACAGATTAAATGGGCCTGGTCACACAGTCACATCTGTCAGACATTCTTTGGGTGTACTCACCCCATCAGAGGACAACTTGGAGCTGGGTTAAAAAGCCACCACCTCTGAAGTGGTGTTTTTGTTTCCCCGCACATTCATTGTGCATGGTCGGATGTCTGAACATGGGGGAGCACACACAGACTGGATTTAGCACTCTGAACCTGCAGATCTGTTCTGCCACTGGGGACACGGTTTTTCAACAAAAAAAAATGCCTATGTGCGCATGCATACACACGATGCACATGTGTGAATTTTGGATTTTATTTGGCAGTGCACTCCATGGCTGATGTGCTGCAATAATGTGGATGCTTTCCCATGGGATGTCTCCATAGGTAGCCTGCAGCAGGGTGTGCTGTGTGGCTGATATACCCTGCAATACTTTCAACCGGTTCAATTAGAGGTGGCACCATACCGGGCCAAGCCACCAGTGTGATCATAGCCTTAGATGTGCTTATGCACACTAGCAAAACACCACAACAAAGCAATCCATGTGATACATATGACTGTATCTGGGTTATTTGGACATGGTGTTTTATTGATGCACACAGGCACGTCTGAGCCTTTGGTCAAACACCACACAAAAAGGATCTTGACACCATGCTATTACTGTCACACTAGAATGACTCTTTTGCAGTGCATCCATAGCATAGTGGAAGGGGGGGGGGAGATACACATGAAATTAGAGAACTGAAAACTGCAGCGTTTGTTCCATGCAGAATGATGTGTAGAAAGTTCAGACATATGAAATAAAAGCAGAGTAATGGAGGGATTGCAATTTGTTGGCCAGCTGGGAAGCAAGCCTCCAAAATCTGGAGCAGATCACGAACATCCTATTCCATGCCTGTTTCCTCTAAGCAAGAACCTTCAAATTCACCTCTGTATTAGAGCTGTGTGTGTACAGAGGGAGAGAGAAATGTCACTGCTCCTATTGAATCTCTTTCTGTGTTGTTTGGATTGGAATTCCTGTTTAGCTGAGACAGGCAGCTCAGATTACCCTTTCTATTTCACTATGAAACTTGGTGGAAATGCTGCACACAGCTCTGAAAAGGCAACAGCTCAGTTGTGGTATACAGGTTCCATGTGTAGTGGAGAGCTCACCAACTTGCTGCTCCACTGAACACATATTCTGGAAAGGAGGGGCTGTTTCCGCAGAAGAAGTGAGAGATCTGTAAATACTCCCTGGCACCAGCTCTAATAACCTTTCTTCTCGGTATCAGGCTCAATAATTCAAGCTCACATTTCTCATCTATTTGTTCCCCCAACTCCTGAGCCAAGTGTCTCACAGATTTGGCTATTGTACTTTTCTTCATTATAAGGGGATGTAAATTGCTTCAAATTTATTAATCCTGGCAAGAGTCACAACAGCAGCCATGGTGGGCTTTCCTTAGCATTTTGTGCAAAGCTATACAACAGTCTCCTGTTTGCTGACCATTGTTAGCAGCTCATTAAATCAACAAAGAAGAAAAGAATATTGATATTCCTTGCAAGCAAAATAATAAACACAACCAATACACCCTCTCACCCTGAACTGCTATCCAGCTGCTCAGTTAAAAGGAGGCCATGGAAGGGAGAGCTATAGGGTTTAGATCCAACCAGCTTTTCTGCTGATGAAAAAGGAAGGAAAGGTCCCCTTTGACAATCCCCCCCCCCGCAAATGCTATGAGTCACGGGACCTGCAGAGACAAAAGCCATGTGGTTTGAAGGCTGCAGTAAGGAGGGGCATTTGGCAAGACTGAGTAAAAAACTGGCTAGATCTGATTTATTTATTTACTTATTTGTTTGTTTATTGTCTGCCTTTCTCACTGAAACTCATTGTGGATTGCACACTGTAAGTCAAATACAGTGAACGGGATGGGACATATGAATAGTGCAATAGGGTTTGGACTAGTGGCGTGTGTTCAGATATTTCCACTCTGAATTATATTATTGGTATATGATATGAATTATATATTATTGGTATATGAAAAATTTGAGTGGCTGGATGGTATCTAGGATACCAATAAATGGGTCCTGAGTAACTGGAGATACCAGAAGCTGATGTTTTAAGGCTCCCAGAACTCTTCCCCCACCCCCACCCCAATTTTCTTGAGTTTATGTGTCAGTGTCTACTTGCCAGGACTTGCCGGGTTGGTTTGTCTTGGATCCCATGCTAGTTCTGTTGTTCTTGCAAATTGCAACATGGTGGTCTTTGCTCAAGTTGGTTTGTATCGGATTCTCGGGTTCAACATTGGTTTGGATTCTCTAGTGTGACATTGGCTTGGATTCTCTGATTTGACATTTGTTGAATTAGGCTTGCCTCATTGTCCTGTGCTTCTGCTGGGATTCCCAGGTTCTGTATCGGTTCTTTGGGCTTGCTGATTCTGTTTGCATTGGGAGGCTTTTGGCCAGGGGTTGCTTTTGGCTTGATCTTACGAATTTGGTAATTGTTTTTCAGGAGAAAACTTAGAATCCCCCCCCCCCCCGAAGAAAACGACAGAGTTGAACTGGGGGTACCTTGTTTGGGGGGCCCATAGAATTGGACCTTCTTGTCCAATACACTTGACACTTGGGGGTTATTTATTAGATAGGCATCAGCATCTCTGCTGCAATTTTAGTGACATTAGCTTAAACAACAGCCCTTCCAGCCCCCTAGAAAAACTTCCCATAGGGAATGCTGGAGCTAAATAATAGCAAAATCCCCCCCCCGGGGGGGGGGGGAAACAGATCTGAATGTCAAACCAGTATTTGAGACCAAATAACAGAATCCCCCCCCCCAAAAAAAACCCTCCAGATCTGAATACCAAACCAGTATTTGGGACCAAATAGTAGAATACCCCCCCTCCCCCCAAAATGTCCAGATCTGAATACGAAGCCAGTATTTGGGACTAACATAACAGGGATACTGATCGCGCCCCCCCCCCCAACAGTTCTGATACCTGGATCCCAAAAAATGCCATTTTATTTCCCCTGTGGTGCACATCCCTAGTTTGGACTACAGAAATTTGAAAACAAACAGAAATCTACAGCTGAGATTATACAAACCTGAAACACTGCATACACATTTGAACATAACAGGTTGAATGGTGTAGAAGCTACAAAGGCAGAGCATACTTATAGTGATAGGCAGAAATACAATTGTATACGCCACAGTCCCTACCCCTTTAACCAATGCAACTTTCCTAACCATTATATTGCAGGGGAGTCCTATTACCTGTGCAAAAAAAAAAAATGCAATGATTGAAGGACCAGCTGAAGGATTAAGTGTTCCTGGGGAAATGCAGCCCTCTCTTGCAGGACAAATGCCATTACAAGGATAAGGCTGGCCTTGTCTTAGCCATTGGCCAGAGGAGGAACTTGCTTTGGCTCTATCACAACAAATCCTCCACTGGGATTTGCCCATTTGTCCTGGAACAACAGAAGTGGATGGACAGACATTCTGGATGTCGGCAGCCAGCAGAAGGAGAAGGGCTGTGGGCCAGCTGTCCCACCAACATGCAAGCAACAGTTCCAGACAGGGAAGCTCAGCTTAGCTCTCAGAATTTCATATCCCTTCAGTTCTTGAAAAGCCATGCTTTGATTGAGCATCATCTTTGTGCAAATGAAACATACAAATCTTTATCTTTGTGCAATTTCCTGTTTACTCGTGCTGAATTTTTCCTACTGCATATTAAAGGCAAAAAAGAAGAAGAAGAAACAAACAAGTTCAACCCTTGGCAATGAAAATGGCATGGGATGAATGAGATGTATGAAAACAAAAAACCAAAGGGGGCACATTTGTACCATGCTACCTGGATCCAATTGGGTATTCTAACTGCTGTCTGACATTGTCAAACTGATTTCCTTCCTTCGCTCCTCTTCCTTTAAGAATCATCTCTCTCTCTCTCTTTTTCCTTTACAAGCCTGAGGGTAGTGGCCTGTCTGTCTTAACGGAGACTCTTTGAGAGACAATTGTCTAAAAAAATGGAATGTAAATAGAAGAGATAGTATTAATTTATAAGAGAAATGAATTTCCAGTTTACTGCACAGTGGGAAATGGCTCAGTGTCTTCTCTTCCCACAGTGACTTGGCCAAGAGTATGATGAGACAAAAACATGTTTAAAGTGTGACCTGATGCTTACCTTTAAAATAGTGGAGGGGAGGAATTGCCTCCAAAGCACACATGGAGGCTGGAGGAGCTTCATCATTCTCTCCCTCCCTCCCCATAAACTTCCACTAGCAGAAAAGAGCTATGGGGCTGTTTGTCTTACTGCCAGTTCCACATGTCTGCTCCATTAGGGCTGCCAACCTCCAGGTGGTGACTGTGGATCTCCTGGAATTACAACTGATTCCCAGACTACACGGATCAATTCCCCTGGAGAAAAAGGGCTGCTTTGGAGGGTGAACTCTAAGGCATTATGTCCCGCCAAAGTCCCTCTTCTCCCCAAACCCCAGGCTAAACCCCCAAATATCCAGGATATTTCCACCCCAGAGTTGCCAATCCTATGCCTAGGAGACATGTGGAACTGGCATTAAGACGAACGTCCCTCCCCTCGCAGCCCCTTTCTGCTACTGAAAGTGCAGGGGTAGAAGGCAGGGGATGATGAAGCTCCTCCTGCCTCCACATACGGAGCTGATTTGTGCCCCTCTCCCCACTATCTTAAAGGTGAGCTTCGGGTTGCATATTAAAAGTGAGTTGGTTGGGGTACCCCCTAACCCAGTTCACATTTAATGTATCCTCTAGTCAGACTCGAGCCTTCATTGCTGCTCAGTTGTTTACTTTGTGCTTGTTTTATTTAATTTCCCCCCATTGTATATTTTCATTGTATTATTTAATTTTCCCCCATTGTATATATTTTATTAATGTAAGCCACTTTAGATTCCTTCAAGTAGAAAAGCAGCAAATAAGTATATTAAGTAAAATATGCAAAGCAAATAAAAGTCCACTGGGATTGGTGGAAGGTGGTGGATTTGCCAGGGATGCTCTGGGAATGGAAACCATGAGAGCAACATTAATTTTTGTTTCTAAGCAATTTTTCTTTTGATTTCTGCCTTCCTGCTGTCAATTTACACAGTCACATCTGCATTGTACCTGCATTTGCCCTTTTGCAGCCAACACCAGCCGCAATAAGACCAAGATTCCCTGCCAGCCTCTTCTAGACAAAGAGAGAGGTAAAGAGCTTGAAATATTTTAATTACAGATTATGCTCTGGCATCTGAAGATGACTTTCTCATCAATTAATGCAAGAGATAGATTTCTTCCTTGCCAGTGCTGCTGGTAGTGAGCAAAGCTATTTGTTGCAAAGGTAATAAATTTCCTCATAGCAATAATAAAAAAAAATAATAATTACAGTATTCTTCTGTGGCAGAATTGATTTTGGCCAGGTACATTATGCTCATTTGTAACCATGGGCCAAGCCTTCACATATGTGAAGGTCTGAGTATGTCTCTGCTTTGTCTGGAAGGATTAACGACTTGGTTGTTATTAAAATGTTTTGGGTTTTTGGTGGGTGGGTTTTAAAAAAAAAAAAAAACTAGCCAAAGACTTGCCAATTTGAAGAGAAGAATAGACAGGACATATGAACTGTACTTTCTTGGTTACACTGAGTTGAATCCTGCCTGATTTTTCCTTTTGCTCACACCTGATTCTCCTCTTCTCTGCAGTTTCTGTCCCCTGGGGCATTTTATCCATGTAGCTCCCAATCCCTGGTATATTCTTTTCAGCAGTCAAAGGGTTTCTCCCTTCCTCTTGCACCAGCAGAAAGGCTGGTTAAGAACCACCAGCTTTTAACTAATCAGAAATCCAGTAGAATTCATCTTACCCAAGGTGTTTGCCCAGAAAAAAACAGGATTTCCTACAGAAGGAATGAATAATTCTAAAGGATGCAGGAAATGAAACCAAGGAGCAAGGTCACTTTAAAACCGATGTTCGAGGACTATAGGTGCTGTGTGCCATCTCACTCGTCCATGTAGTTTAAATAATTGAGAGTGATATTTTGAACTTTTTTTCCCCTCCAGTACCAGACAAATAACCTGTCACTCTAAGAATGGAAACTGGTCACTGGTATAAATAATGCACAGATTGCAGTTTGGTGAAATAGAGCCATTTACACCTAGCCCAGCTCTCTGACAATAGCACAGATATAACCCTAAATTGCCCCTCCTACTGAATTGGATTGACAATACACTGGTGCATCCGCTATATTAAAATTCTCTGCTCTATTATTTATAAAACATGTAATTACAGCTGAGCACAGGGACTTGGCCAACAAAGCAGAAAAGTCTGCACCAAGCAGGTGCAAAGCAAGTATAGCCAGAAGACAGTTCAGGGATCAGCACTTCTTATATGGCATGAACAAGGGCCATATTTTACAGGGAATGAAGGGGAATTCTATCCTCCACATTCCAGAGGATGTATAACAACCCCTGCTCTGAGGTCAAGACATACCTGCTCCTCAGCTGCGGTTGGAATTCCACCTCCCCATTCCAGATTATGTGAAAAATCTAACTGTTCCAAAATTCAGAAGAGCTTTTGCTCTCAGATGTCTAAATGTACTACCTTCAGAGGTTACCAGCCAGTGCTACATAAGCAACCATACTCAAAAAGGTTATTCCCAGGTGGCAATGGGAAAATAGAGACTACAAGTGTCCAGACCCGCAATACTCACGGGGGGGGGGGGAGAGAAGAGCAGAGCCAGCAGCCGCAAGTGAGTCTTCTCCCCCACCCCACCCCAACATCCATGGCAAGGCCTGGGCCCGCCAATTTCCCCCCACCCACCCCCTGGCACCGGCGACAAGGACCAAGCAGCTGAGAGCTGCTCAGGCTGCTGATCCCCCCCCCCCGGCTCCAGTGCCCAAATACCCCCCCAAAAAAGTTTTTTAAACTTTTTAGATTTTTCTGCACACGTGGGGAGTCCCCCATGTGTGCAGAAAAATCTCTCTGCCCCCCAAGTGCCCCTCCACACGGATTTAGATATCCGCACGGAGGGGGCAACTTGGCTATTAGATATATAGATAGATCATATTCTACTTGATTGCCATATCCATTTGGTGGCGGCAGCGGCAACAATGGAGAAGGAGGAGGAGGATTTATGCCCTGCTCTTCACTTGGAGTCTCTGAGTGGCTTACAATCTCCTTCTCTTCCCCACAACAAACACCCTGTGAGGTAGGTGGGGCTGAGAGAGCTTTGAAAGAACTGCTCTTGAGAGATAAGCTCTGAGGGAACTGTGACTGACCCAAGGTCACCCAGTTGGGTGCCTGTGGAGAAGTGGGGAATCAAATCTGGTTCTCCAGATTAGAGTCTGCTGCTTTTAAGCACTACATCAAACTGGCTCAGAAATGAGCTGACTATCCCTCTTTAACTGATAGGCTGATGGAACAGTAATATCACCATCACCACCACAACCCCTTTAAGAGCAGCTCTGGGGTGGTGGTGACATGGCATAGCCTGATCTCATCAGATCTCAGAAGCTAAGCAGGGTCAGTACTTGGAAGGAAGATCTCCAAGGACAACTCAGCAGGAGAAGGTAATAGCAAACCACCTCTGCTTATCACTTGCCTTGAAAGCCCCTTGCTGGGGTTGCCATAAGTCAGCTGTGACTTTATGGCAATTTACTCACACACAAGGGAGGGTGGATGTATGGCTGAGGAAGGAGGAATGTGTAAGCCCAACCAAGAAGCTCTGCTCATGCCCATTTTAGTGCTATCACATAGAATCACAGAATCACAGGCCGAGGACAGACTGAAGATCTGTCCCGGCACAGCCGCGGGGCCAAAAGCCCCACTGGAAAAGCAGCCCATGGCACCCCGTTCGCACTGGCTGCGAGGGGTGAAGGTGTGTGGCTGCCGGCTGCCTGGGCAAGCTGTGGCTATGCACAGCTGTGGTCGCTGTTCAGACTTCTGGCGGCATGTGTGACTTGCAGGAAGCGCCGGGGACGCGCCTGGAAACACCTGGAGACCAATTCCCAGGCGTCTCTGGCTGAAGCGGCACCAGGGCGCCTCGTGGATGGGTGAGTCCGCGCTGGCGATGGGGGACAGCTGCGGCTGTCTGGATGCCCTCTCTGCCTCTGCTTCTAAAGCAGAGGCAGGGCACTCCAGATCCCCAGTCTGTCCTCGGCCACAGAGTTGGAAGGGGCCATTTAGTCGACCCCCCTGCTCAATGCAGGATCAGCCTAGAGCATCCTTGACAAGTGTTTGTCCAGCCGCTGCTTAAAGACTGCCAGTGGGGAGAAGTTCACCACCTCCCTAAACAGCTGGTTCCACTGTTGCCCAACTCTTACTGTAAAAAAAAAAGTTTTCATAATATCCAGCTGGTCCCTTCCTGCCCTTAATTTAAATCCATTATTGCAAGTCCTATCCTCTGCTGCCAACAGGAACAGCTCCCTGACCTCCTCAATATTGCAAATTGGGGGGTGGGGTGTTTGCATTCCCATAACTTTAGAACAGTAGTTTATGATATCAAACAGTGCCACAAGTAAGCACAGGGGCCAAACATACTCGGCATGTACCCTCTTGGGATTTTGCAGTTAAAGACTGCATTGGGTTTCAAGAATGCACACACGTGGGACACACATGAATCAGACCATGAGTCCCTCAAGGTCAGGCTTGTCTACTCAGACCTTGAACAATTCTCCCAGTTCTCAAGCAGAGGTCATTCACATCACCTCCTACCTTGTCCTTTTCATTGGAGGTACCATTGCTGGAGCCTGTTACATTCTGCATGCCAAGCAGATGCTCTTCCATTGGACCAGGTTCCCAGTCCCTCCTTTAAGCACACACTGGAGCATGTATGATATCAATCCAACTCCTTCCAGAAAGCAGCAATTCATCATAACGCTCTTCATCTTGAACTCTGGAAGGGACACGCTTTATTTTTGTATGTATGTATGTATGTATGCATGCATGCATGCATGCATGCATGTATTTATTTATTTTTATACCCCGCCCTCCCCGCGAGTGGGCTCAGGGCAGCTTACAAGGGCACAAATGCCAATCAAACATCATAAAACAGTTAAAATCAACAATAATGATAAAAAGTCCCAATAAATTACAAATATATTACTATAATTCACAATAAAGTGCTTCTAGTCTTCACTAATCAGATGGCTTCCTATTGGGTTGGGGTCCAACCGCCCTTAACCATTGGGCCTGGGCTGCGGTCAGGGCCGGCTCGCATTGCAGATGTTATTTGCGGTGGATGTTACTGCCAGCCCAATAATAACAATAATACCAATAATAGCCTTGCTTTTGAACTCCAAGGAGCTGCACAGCACTATTGAATCTCAGCACTTCTCCGCTTCCGAGAAACCAAGAGAAAGTTAGCCTGAGTGATTAGTTTAACTACGACATTCTGCATTGCCTGCGAATCAATAGAAGTGGCAGTGTGCATGGCAGACAGTTAACTCAGCACGATGACACATATGGATTGGTGCACTCACGTCTGCAAGGGCGGTTGAGTAGGGGAGTATAAAAAGCCTTCGATTTGTAGCATTCCATTATAGCTGGCAAACCGTGATAGGAGACAGGTATAAACACTGGATTCATTATGAGTTGGTTTGACACCTCCTCCCTCTCCTGTAGAAGAATGGTAGCTAGAAAGCGCCCTCAAGTCACAGCCAACTTATGATGACCCCATAGGGGTTTCAAGGCAAGAGACAGACAGAGGTGGTTTGCCATTGCCAGCCACTGTGTAGCAAACCTGGACTTCCTTGTCTCCCATTCAAGTACTACCCAGGGCTGACCCTGCTTAGCTTCCAAGATCTGACAAGATCAGGCTACCCTGGGCCATCCAGGTCAGGGCTACAGAAGAAGAATACCCTTAAAGAAATGCACATGCACACACATACTAAGGCCAAGTTCAGACTGGCAGTTTGGCCCGATCTAGGCCTGCTTTGCAAGCGGATTAAGAGAGCCCGTTCACACAGCCACAACTGCCTGGCGTTGCCGTGCTGCACTCACCCTGTCCTGAAGTGCTTTCATCCCGCTTTAAAAAGGTACCTGGTGAAACTGGTGTCAAGCCATCTGGGTGCGCGTTCATCCTGCTTTCTGGCAGTGTGGATGCAAATAAGCTGCACATCAAGTGGTGCCGGTAATGTGAACCCGCTGATCCAGCTGCTGCGCCCATGCACCTATGCACCGATGCACAGGTCAGAAAAACAGACTAAAGCCGTGCACCACCACCACCAGGGGCCATGCACCACAGTGTGAACACTCCTTTCTTCCTCCCCAGCATGGTCCAGCATCAGTCTATGCAGTACAAACAGAAAGCCCCGCGACAACTTGGCCCGGGTCTTTTTGCCCCGCTTCCCTTGTGCTTCATTTCGCCAGTCTGTCCTCAGCCCAAATAGAGGGCTCTGGAAGAGAAAGGGCATACTGAAATCTAGAACTACACACATTCAGAAACCTCATCCAGAAAGAGCAATTTGCTCTGAACGGCACTATTTCTGACTGCAGGTTTTACCTGTCACAAAGGACAGGGTCTCACCAATAATTTCCAGGTGTGAGAGGAACAATAAGGTAAAGGTAAAGGTTTCCCTTGTTTGAAACCTAGTTGAATGTGACTCCAGGGGGCAGTGCTCATCTCTGTTTCCAAGCCGAAGAGCCAGCGTTGTCTGAAGACTTCTCCGTAGTCATGTGGCCAGCATGACTAAATGCCAAGGCACACAGAATGCTGTTGCCTTCCCACCAAAGTGGTACCTATTTATCTACTTGCAGGTTCTTGCTTTCAAACTGCTAGGTTGGCAGGAGCTGGGACCAGAGATTCACCAGTTCCCCCCTCCTGTAGTAGACCTCAGACTTCCCCCTCTTGCTACCTCAGGGGGATCACAGGACCAAGTGGCTGCACCAAGAGGGTAAATGTAGCAAAGTCAAGCTGTGTTGATGGAAATCATTCTGTCCACTGAGATTTTCGGTGGGATCCAGGTGTTCGATTAGTATCACGTCTCCTGCAGACGTAATGCTAACAATAGGTGGCATCAAGTCACAGTTTTGCCATCATAGAAAGAAGGAGGTTTGCAACTCTTCTTTAGCACAACCTACAGTTCCCGTGAATATATGATGCTAATTGTACAGTGATGGCACACCGGCACAGAAGACAGACTCGATTACCTAACCACGATTCTGCAACTGGGCTATGTTACGTCCACACCAGGTCACAGAAGCTGCATTTTAAAGTCATTAAAAGTGATTTGTCTCTTTCCTCTCATTTTAAATTGGAGAGGATCATTTGTGGCCATTGGCTTTCGGCTTCCTTAATAAGCATGACAGCAAAGTCATCCATCTTCTCCAAAGTCCCTTCAGCCGCATGGAAATTCCTTCCCTTCCAGTTGTGAGAAAGTATCTATTTAAGCATCCTCTCATGACAGAAATGCAGCCCCCTCTGCAGGAAATTGCATATTTTCTCAGAGCCATGACAATCACGGTAGTGATGTGTCTATTTCTGAATGGGAAACAAGATGCATTTTTCTCACCTATCTTTTTAATAACTCGGGAGGAAGAAAATGACCACTGGTCATGCAGTTCTATAGCAAAATTCTTGCTTTGACTAAGTTTGGTGCTGTGCTCAAAAGCCAGTGATTGCACTTCGGCAAGAAGCAAGGTCAGCATGCTTTTGCCTGCTTCCTCTTTATCTGCATTGATTCAGTGTGCATACGGGTCCTGTGAACAGATATACTGCCTCAATTGCCGGAAGCTCTAGTTAGGTTTGAGCTTCCAAGATCTGATAGTATCTACCTAGCCTGGGCTATCCAGGTTAGGGCAAATAAACATTTAGTAGTGGAAGAAAGTGTTGTCAAGTCACAACTGACTTATGGTTTTCAAGGCAAGAGATGAACAGAGGTGGTTTGCCATTGCCTGCCTCTGTGCAGCAGCCCTGGACTTCCGTGGTGGTCTCCCATCCAGGTACTCAGCAGGACTAATCCTACTTTGTTAATTCATTCATAGACCTTTGTTGGCATATCATCAGTCATAAGGTGTATAAAACATTGTACCATAAAATTAAAATCTAAGATTCCATATAACTTAAGTACAATCAAAGTAGTACTATCTAAAATTTTGTACCTTAAGAACTTCTGTAAGAAATTTGGCAACATCATTAGCAGGGGGCATTTCGTAGAAAAAGTGGTGCAGGAGCTCATTAGCATAACTCATTTGCATATGCCACACCCCCTAACATACCAGAAGTATGTCAGAAGGCAACACCCACCCCTCAGGCTCCACTCCACAGGTGAGTGAAACTGACCTGCTCTTCCTCCATTCCCTTCCCCATCCAATACTTTGTGCAATAAAAATAAGCATAAAGAACACACCCTCATTCTCTTCCTGCTCCCTTGAAACCACCAGGTTTCAAGTAGACTTGAGATACCCAGGACATGTGCACCACCCAGGACATGTGCACCACCCATCCCTTCCCCTCCCCACAACAAGACACCCTGTGAAGTAGGTGGGGCTGAGAGAGGTCTTTTGAGAACTGCTCATGAGAGAACAGCTCTGAGAGAACTTGTGACTGGTCCAAGGTCACACCAGCAGCCGCATGTGGAGGAGTGGGGAATCAAACCTGGTTCTCCCAGATTAGAGTCCAACTCCTGACCACTACATCAAACTGATAAGGTGGAAGCTGCTGAAGGGTTGGTGAAATTTCTCCAGTACTTATGTGCCATGTGCCCAGATAAAAAATGGTATACTTAGAAAATTTATATGCCACCTTGAGCAAGTATCTGGAAAAGCAGCACACAGTCATAAAAGGAACAATGATAAAATTATCAATATTAAAACAAAACATTAAAAACAATAAAGACCCTAGCAGGGCTTTCCCCGGGGCGCTGCGCCTCTGCACTGCTCGGGGAAACCGAGGAGGGGGTGGGGCTTGGTCATGTGCCCGCCCCCTAGGCTCCTCACTCCCGGAGCTGCGCTCCTGTGTGCTCCTGCTCCAACGGACCCCTGATCATTAGTGATTTCAGGGATTGAATCATTCAAGAGAAGTTGACATTTTGACTTATTACTCAAATAACTTTTAGGATGAAGCCAAGTTAGAAGGAATTTTCCATGAGGTAGCTCATACAGGGGGCATTCGACACTTATGTGCTCAATTGTGTCCTGGGAGTTAAGACCACAGGGGCACAGCCATTTTTGTCTTGGGATCTGATGGTATCTGCCATAGAGTGTTCTAGAGGAAAATGTGTTAACCCTGGCCAGATGAAAAACTCTACAATGAAGAGGGAGACTGGTCCTACTTATCTTCTGACATCTGAGGAGATCAGGCTGGCCATAGTTACCATAGTTTAAAACAACTGAAAAATCTGTCTTCCTTTAATTTGGCTAACCCATTTTTTTAAGGTCAACCAAGTTAACAAATTTGTATGCAAGGTTACTGGTCCTGAAAGGGAATCCACACATGGAACCTGGCTGGCTCAAGCAGATCCCACTTGTTGAATTCAGGATGTTTGCTTTCAGGAATTTGTGACGTGAGTAACTTAAGAACAATCTCCATGTTAAACCCTCAGCTCTTTGTTTCAATTAGAGAATATCACAAACAAGTTATTGTCCTCGATGCTTTCCCCCTGCCCTTTCCAGTCCTTTAATATAATTATTTTGTGAACATTATTGCAGTCATCTGTGTCAGCATTTCTGGTTATAAGCCCTCATATTCAGAGGTTTATATCAGCCATAAACAATGGCAACTCTGTTAGATTTTTAATCTCTTTGATAATGAAAGCATAGCTGTAAAACAATAAATGGGTGACTCATAAGGCAGAGGTAACACAGTGCAGGGCACATCACCCAGTGCGGGTTTGAGAAAGTGTAGCTAGATTGCATTATAATAAACATAATGGTTTTGCATTGTTTCGTAACTCAAAGTATTTGCTATTGAAAGACTGCTACATTAAATGAATCCCAAGCAATTTAACCAGAGGAAGTTCAGAAAGTTCCCATGCTTCTCTCCTTCCACAGATTACATAAGGACCTTTTTTGTAAACTGGCTTGCCATTTTTAAATCATAAGATTCAAGATAAGTCAGCACTGAAGATAATGTCAAAATTTCTGCCCGCTTTTCTTGACCAATTTGCTGACATCCGAATGCTATAAAAATGGCATAAATCCCATAAAAATGGAATTAAATGACCTACAACCCCACAGGAAAATTAGCAACAGAAGTGTGTGTGTGTGTGTGTGTGTAGTGCTGTCAAGGCACAGTGGACTCATGGGGACCCCAGCAAAGGGCTTTGCCATGGCCTTCTTCTGCAGAGCCTTCCTCAGAAGCCCACCTTCCAAGTACTGACCCTGCTTAGCTTCCAAGACCCGATGACATCGGGCTATACCATGCCGCCTTCCCTCCTAGCAACAGAAACAGGCAGAGTTAAAACCTGGTGGGTTAGATCCATCCCACTTTGCTTTTTTGATCACTAAAACAAGTCTATTCAGAGGATCGTGGGACATGAGCTCTACTTTATTTTGTTTGTTTGTCTGTTTATTTACTTTATTCAATCTGTATCCCACCCTCTCCACAAAGGGGCTCAACATGGGTTACAGATCATATAAGATGTAACAGTACAACAAGAGAATATCACAAATATGATAAAGTTTAAAAAACTGAGAGAACAAAAAAGTCTACACAGGGGATCATGGGACATGTGGGATGGAGGCTATAGTAAGGAGGGGGATTGAATAAGATTAACTGGAAAAAAGCATCAGGTTGGATCTCACCCACTGAATATGCATGACAAATATAAAAAAATGAAAAAGGGCATCTGAAATCTCAGAGAGGTAATAGTAGAGTAGATATGCCAATGATGAGGACCCTAACTACCTTACAAGAGTCCACCAAAGCAGTAATCTCGGTTGTGTCAATACACAAGTGCCTGGTGGCTTATCCAGCATGAAAAGCAGATTGATTATCACCTGTGGCAAATGTCATGTGCGTGTGGTTAGCAGAATGGGAGAAGGGTCTCTCTGCAAATACAAATAAAGAAAAGCTTTTCCTCCACCGAAAGGTAGAAAACTATAGGCTATATCTTGATTCTGAAAGAAATGAAAACACACACAAAGCTCTTCTTGGGTCAGTGTTGTAGGACAACTGACATTTTGAACCGTAAGGCTGTGGCTGCAAACATACAAGCCAAGGGTTATCATTAAGAGTGTCTTGTGACTGATCGTGTAATGAGAGTGTCTGAGAGCGAGAAACATACAAATAAAATTTAATTATTTTTTCTCCCATTTGACCAGGAGTGAGCTGATGATGACATCTGATATTAGCCAGCTTCAAAGTGATTTCTCAGCATCGGCAACACAGCAAAAGAAGATCTTGCAAGAGGCAAAGTTCAGCATCATTTGCTCACAGAGTTCAAACTCGAGAACTCTGAAATCAGTGGAGGCTTCACCACTAGTAATTTTGTTCTCATGGCTGGGTGTGGCTCGACAGAGGCCGCCTGATAAAAACTGCCGAAGTCATATTGAAGAGATTATTTTTGGTAGGGCTTCTTCTCCAAGAAGTAAATATTTGGATGACAGATAATGATGGGGCTATTTTTATTACATTATAGGAAATGAAAATTATATTTGCTTCTCACAACAGAGGCTGCACGAAATACTCGGCAGAAAAAAAAGTAAATGGTTCACATGGTTGTGATTTAATGAAACCAGAAAGGTCTGGTCTCGCCTCATCTGCCATAAAGGAAACCAAAACAGGCCCCAAATGATAATGGGTGAAGTTAGGTCATAGTTCAGTTTTGACCAAATTTACAGATGCAGGTAATTGAAGCATAAGGGCAGAGGAACAGTCGCAAGAAGATTAGCAGAGTGAAGTATGGTTTTCATAAAACAAATGCTCAAGGAAGACAGCCAGCGAGAACGAAGAACTGCATGTTATCCAGTACACCACCATAATCACAAGGATTAGTTATGCCAAGCAAAACACCTTCCACTCTTTGCTAGAAAACAGAGTTTGTCACCCACTACATGCAAACAAGATTCTCCTGTTTCGTTGTTTGTTTTGCTTGTTGTTTAATCAAATCAGCTGCAGCATTTACATTAGCGGAGAGGCTTCCATTCCATTCCATGTGATGAGTCACCTCTAGGGATGGATTGGCCATTTAACATCCAGGGAAATTTCCCAAGGCACCGAGGTACCGCTGCCCTAGAAGGCCATTAATGGCCCAGGGCAAGCCAAGCCACAGCAACTTTGCTAATGCCACTGAGACCTTTTGGTTCAGATGTGTCACTGGCAATGGTAACTGGCCATTAAATGTCTCCTTCTGCATTGTTGCCAGTTTGCAGGAGGAAGCATTGAGTGACTTACTGGCTGCTTTGGGTGCTAGCAAGCCAAGGAGGCCTGGCTTGCACGACAAAGGTTGCTCAGCTTTGCTCCAAGTCCATTCTACTTCATGGTCCAAATGCTCCCTCCTGTTACTTCAGGAATAGAGATCACAGAATAGAGGCAGGCAACAAGGTAACCCCTTCGCCCTCATTCTGAACTGAAACAAAGGTTGCATTCAAACATTACATCAAGCAGATGCCATGCCTTCTCTATTTATGTGGAACACAATGGGGGAATTCTGGTTTACAAGAAACTCAAGAAAGAGGAGGAGGAGGAGATTAGATTTATACCCCACTCTTCACTACCTGAAGGAATCTCAGAGTGGCTTACAATCCCTTTCCCTCCCCCTCCCCACAACAGACCCCCTGTGAGGTAGGTGAGGCTGAGAGAGCTCTCTTGAGAACTGGCCTTGAGAGAAAAAGCTCTGAAAGAACTTATGACTGACCCAAGACCACACCAGCACCTGCATGTGGAGGAGTGGGGAATCAAACCCAGTTCTCCCAGATTAGAATTTGTGCTCTTCACTATACCAAACTGGCTCCACAGCTTTTGGGCAGCAGGCAGGGACCTCTAACAGCCTGACCAGAAATAAACATGGTCAGGTTGGAAGTGGTCTTCAGACACCACTGGGAGGGCAGGGTTGGAGCAAACAGCCAAGAGATGTAAAGGGGCAGAAGATAGGGTTGTGGAGGAGCTGCAAGGAGGATGCTGCAGCAGCAAAGGCTCATGCAGAGACAGCGACAGCCAGGAGCCCCAGCAGGACAGCCAGAGAAAGTCTGGGGGAGGAGCTGACAGACAGGAGACTGGGAGTAGCGGAGACTGTGGACAACAGCTGGGGACAGGTCACAACAGCCAGAAGTGTGTGCATAATGCCCAACAGGGGCTTGAGAAGGCGAGGCACCCAAGAGTCCCATCAGTGAGAGAGGTGAACAGTGGCAGACAGGAGACCATGTCAGCAAGTAGCTGGAAAGGGGCTGTGCTAGAGTGGTCTGAATTTTTCAGTGGCAGGAAGGAGAACAGTCTTTGAGCACGTAAGTGGGCAAGTAGCAGGCACAGCCACGAGGCAAGGGGGGCTGTGGGGGTTGCCACACTTAGACCCTGTGGAGGACTCTTGCACCTTGACAGACACTGGGACAGACACACTGCACGAGGGACTGGGCTGGGGTTCAGGTTGTGGGAGAGGAACTGTATGGTGTGGAAGGAATGGAAACCACACTTGTATAATCATATTGGAAACTTAAAGTGGAGGAGCTGAGGAGGAAGCAGAGAGGGCAACCCCTGACAGAGCAAGTGGGGGATCTCCCAGTCTGAGCCTAAACTTCATGCTCTGGTGATGCATAGTGTGCCATTGTGGAATGGTATAGCCTGACCTCATCAGAACTCAGAAGCTAAGCAGGACTGGCTTGTGGATGGAGGACCACCAGGGGAGACCTTGAGGACGAAGGCCATGGCAAGCCACCTGAGTTTCTCACTTGCCTAGAAATCCTTGCTAGGTCACAATAAGTCAGTTCCAGCTTGACAGCACATAACAATCTGTCCCAATGGCGGGACTATCGTGGGCTCAGGAGACCCCAACAACCGGCCGCCCGGCCCCACAACACACCCCACCCTGACTCCCAAGTTTACAGGTCCCCATGAAGAAGAGATGGGGGAGCTGGGATGTGGCCTACACACTGCCACCAGCAGGGGCAGCGAGGGGGGGGTGGCAGGGGCGACGTTGTCGGCCAGGACACAGACCCAAGCGGCGCACCCGGCAGTAGGGGAGGAAAGGCAAGGTGGACCCGGAAGTAGCACTCAGAAGTCAGCGTCTACAGCTATGAAAGGGGGTGGGGTGAAGGGGGGTGGAGTGAGCAAGGAGGAGGTGATGGGAGGTGGAAGTATAAAAGAAAGGCAGCCACAAGGGGCCGGGGAGGGGAGGCCTGAGTGCGGATGAGATGTGACCCCAGAGAGAGAGCGGAAAGAGAATCCCACTGTCACGGCAGAGCCCGGGAGCCTGGCTGGGCAGACAGGTTGGCAAGCATGCCCTGGGTGTGACTTGGCTTGAGACAGTCAGCAGAGCGTGGCAGCAAGTCCCAATCTCAAGGCAGAGGCATAGTCAGAACGTACCAGAGGTCAGAGTCCATAAATCAAGCCGAGGTCAGTCAGGAGCAGAGCTGAAGCCGGAGTCAAGGAATGCCAAGGGTCAAAAGCCGGGGTCCAGGATCAAGGAGCAGAGAGCAGAAGTCCAAGAAGCAAGCCGGGTCGAAAGCCAGGGAATCAATCAGGATCAGAGGCAAGGTATACAGGAACAAAGGGCCCTGACAACGATGTTGCCAGCACAGATTGTTATCTGCCATCAGCTTTGTTAAATAGTGTGCTGGCTCATTAACCACTTAGCATTGCTGTGCTAAGTCCTGGCTCCTGTTAGTACTCAGGACTTAATGATCTTTGCCCCAGCCTGCGTGCTTCCTTGCGTCGCCTAGTCAGCTCTTGCCTTCTCCTTTCAGGAGCCTGCTGACAGGTGGAGGCGAGTTGTTAGCCGAATTGCTTTAATTTACCTTTAGCAATCAGCAAAATACACGGGTTCTTGCCAACTATACCAGGGTCCCACCCCTCCCGGGAGATCTCAAGGAAAGAGGCACGTGAGGCAGGTTCCAAGTTCAATGTTGTTTACTGGATCATGTAATCAAGCATACAAAAATCGTAATCACACACACAATCTTACAGGCCTAATAAAATAAAGAGAGAAAATAGCACTTTTGCATGAGCAGGTTTCGTTGGTGGGGAAAGCACGTTACCTTAGATGCGTTGTCCGATGTCCAGATGAATTGGATTTGGGAGGAAAGGTATAAAAGCTATGGGGCCACGAGGCTTGAACCGGCAAGACCACGTGGTTCTCCTGGATCGCGAGTCCAGAGAGAGAAAAAGGGTTTAAAGATGGAGGCAAGGGTTGGGGACAGAAAGCTGGACTGAAGGGTCAATAGGTAAGATAGAGGGCAATGGCTCAAGAGGCCGAGTGACTCTGGGTTTGGACTTTTATTGGGGGTCTTGGGGCGGGCTCTGCAGACCACAACCCACTAACACTCCTACTAGGCGGTCCGTCCCTGTTGGACCTTGCTATAGGTTAAAGGTGAACAAAGGGAGGAGGTCCAGGGGTTTGGTCAGTGTTGCAAAAGTATGACTTCACCAGGAAACAGACACTGAGTCTGGGGTCCGATGACTCACCTGGCCAACCTATTGTCAGTTGATGGTTTTAGCCAAGTATCTGATGGCTGGCACAGTAGGTGCTAGGCAGTCTTGTTAGCATAACTTATTCAGATGTATATTGAGGAGTGGGGGTTAACCAGCGGATGTCTGACAGAAGGAGGCCTCATGGCAAGAGGAATCCTTTGTCCTTGTCTTGGGTGAACTGCTTGGGGTGTCAGCCTCCTGGCTTGGGCTGGAGCTGGCTCCTATGTGGAGAAGAAAGCGCAAGTCCCTTCCACTGCTGGCGACACAGAGTTCAAACTTATGGATAAAAATCCATAAGAGCACAGAAGAGTGCCTTGCTGGCCAACAGAGTCTGGTGGAGAATTGTCAGCCCCAGGTGGGTTTGGTTGAGGACTTGGCTGTGGATCCTCTGCAGGACTTACGTCTTCTGCAGTTAACTGAGCCAAGTCCTCCTGTCCATGGCTGTCAGGCACTGGGTCTAAGGCTAAGTCAGGGGCAGGCATGACACCCACCAGGAGGCACGTGGGAGTGGTGACTTAACTCTCCCCTCCTGTGCCATATCTGAGGCCCTGGCTGCCTGGGGTGGGCATGGACGAGGTGGCGATGCGAGGCGCGGCCAGCGAGTCAGGCGAAAGCGAGGCCAGTTCCAGCGACTCGTGTGACACAATCATTGTCCTTCCTCATATTATCTCTGTAACAACGGTCCAAAGACCTCCCAGCAAGCCTCATGACAAATTACAGCCTAGGTCTACAAGATCCAATTCCAACCCTCTGAACATTGTATTGCACTCTCTCCATCTCTGTATTTGTCACTATCACCTCTTGCCCTCCTTCTTCCTTTCCATAGCTGTAGACTGCAAAATAGGACTATTAGTAAGATGTATACATGCAAAAAGTAGAAGGGGAAATTGTGGGATGATGGCTGCTGCAGCTTGTAACTTTCAGGCTGTTTGTGTCTCCCTTGGTAGGTACTTTAAGGCCTTGATACAATTGGATATGTTGCCAACCTCCAAGTGGGACCTGGAGATGTCCTGGAATTTTAACTGAACTCCAGAGTACAGGGATCGGCTCCTCTGGAGAAAATGGCCGAATTAGAGGGTGGACACTAAGGCATTAGACCCTAATTAAGTCCCTCCACTCCCCAAACCCTGTCCTTCCTAGGCTCTACCTTGAAACCTCCAGGAATATCACATCCTAGAGCTGGGGCATGAGCCAAAGGGCCCTTTGTCTGTCTGTTAGCCTGAGGGTTGTAGCTTAGAGTTGGCAGGAAAATCGTCTGGCACAGGGAGAGGGAAAGGAAGATCTGTTCTTGATTTAGAAACCTCCCATCCTCCCTTCTCCTGTTTGTTTGTGTTTACATTATTTTGTTGTCATTGTTGTGAGCCACTTGGAGACCCAATTTGGGAAGAAAGGTGGAATATAACTGAAGACACGAAATGAAAAGTCATTTTGGGGCTAACATGCCATATCCGTAATGGAAGAAGAACATTTATGATCTTGTGATTCCACAGTTATTTTCCTTTAAGGGAAAAAAAATCATATGCATTCAATTTGTAAGCAAAGAATTCACATTATAGTTTTCTGTGTAACTTGTAGGGTGAGGGTTGCAAAATCTGCCAGAGGCAAAGACAGTATGTGTCCCAGATCACGTCTTGACATTAATGTGATCAACAGAAGGTATTAAGTCCATCGCATACGCATAATGTAAAAGCCACATGATCACTGGCATTCAGCACAAATGCTTTCAATAATGCATGGCAAAATAGTATAGAAAATGCATTATTCATGATAGTCTTGTGCATACATACAAAAACGGAATGGATCATATTGCCTTGGGAATTCCTATCATGGTGTTATATTCCTTTTGTACTTCTTTGACCCATAACTTTTTTTTCCAACCTAAAAGAGCATTCTTTACTAATATAATAAAAATCCCTGCTCTGCTTAATCTTATCCTGCTTGCATTGAATGCAAGAATCAACTTCTGTCCCTGAATCTACCGCACAAAAATGCTGCACACATTCTGTAAGCATAAGGACAAATCCTTTTGTTCTAGCCCTTAGATGGAGTAAGGACAGGTCAACCTTAGGAACTGGAGCTTGCTCCATCACCCTTAAGAGGGGACCAAAGTGGCAGAAAGCAACTGGCTCTTTTGAGTTTTCTGCAGATTTTCTTTCATGAATGGTTTCAGCATTCAGATATGTAGCCCCCTCCACCTGTAGCATCAGTGTTATACCCCGGAAAGACTGCAGAGAAAAGTGCCTGTGGTGTAGAATTGCCCTTTGTCTTTCCTTGAGCAGTCCCATATTCTGTCCTCCTCAGTCCCGCTCTGAAATTGGGCATAACAGAACTAATCTAGTGCACCCTTTTGAGCACTCTCATCCCTGCAGCGGCTGCTACCCATGAACTTCAGCACCAACAGGGAGGGACAGCTCCAAACGCTGCAGCCACATAGTAGGAATTGTCTTATGCTAGTACCTGGATTGCATTTACAGCCATCTTCAACCCACAGTGGCATCCCAGTGTAGATCACGGTGACTAAAATTTGAACCAATATCGATGCAAATGTCAATTTAGCAAAATATTGATCAAGGCCCAATGGAATGATGCCCAACTGCTGCCTCATCTCCCTCATTAGGACAGGTGGTAGCTGGAAAGGAATTCTCACCTCATGCTGAATAAGGCATGATGAGAAATCGCCTGGCTGTTGCCTCTTAGAATAAAAATGCATGTTGTGTAGCTCCATGACATCTTGTCTTTTTTGTACAATGCAACTACTAGGCTTGAAATTGAAAGCAGACAACCAGGGGTGCAGCTTTTTTCCTATTTCATCCTGAAAATATCCTAGCTTCTTTTATACCCACCTGGCAAAACTTATGTATTAGAGAAACTTCTTTTCTCCAACAGAACCAAGTGAGGCTAGGAGGGGGGTCGTGATTTAAGCAGTTGGGGGGAGAGGCAGTCTTCCACTTAAATCCCAGAGACTGCAAAGAAAAGTTGGTAAAATTCCAGAACTGCATGTCACACATACTCCAGTGGTCTGTCTGAGAAGTATTGGCTGAGAAGTGTGGGACATACATTTTAAAAATGAAGAATAATTATATTCTAAACCAAGAAAACATACAAATTAAAACACTGAAATACAATAATGTCAATTCAGTAATGCAGCAACATATATCTAGAACAAAAAAAATGTACAGTCTATATTAAATACATATAGCAGCACATCCAAAAAGTAAATTTTAAGCTATGTCCATACTGGGGTTCGTTTATTTGTTTATTTTTGGGGGGGGGGGTTGCTTCTTCACCCCCAATCTGCAATGTCATTTGTGCATATGTACCATCAGTATTTTATATATTGAAGGCTGCAGTCCCAAGAACTCTTTCAGGGAAATAAGCCCCATTCAAGAATATGGGACTTCTGAGCAGACCAACATAGGATTGTTTCCAATATGCAAATTGTACATACTGATTCCATAGAAAGACTGTGCAACCTGTGTACACAGGAAAAAGCAAAACTACGTAGAACCAAAATCACTGACAAAATGCTAAACAAACACAAAACAAAATGGAATTGTGATCATGTACTGACTGCAAGGGAGCTGGGATTTGTGTGTGTGTGTGTGTGTAAAGTGCTGTCAAGTCGCAGCTGACTTATGGTGACTTACGGAAGCTTTCACAGCAAGTGAGAAGCAGAGGTGGTTTGCCACTGCCTGCCACTGCAGAGTCTTCCTTGGTGGTCTTCCTTCCAAGAATGATTCTGCTTAGCTTCCGAGATCTGGTGAGATCAGACCATACCATACTGCCTTCCCTCCCTTAAAGAAGCTGATAGCTCCTTCGGGGCTTTTTTAGTTCATGCTGGGAAGAGCCTGACATCTTGCATTTCTACTAACCCTGCAACCATTAAAGAAATGGCCTACCATAAATTAAGCAGGCACATTACACACACACACACACACACACACACCACTTTCCAATCCTCATTTTACTTTTTTCCCTCTGCTGGGCTTTGATACCTATGTACAAAATAAGCTCACTCATGTCAAGCAGGAAGGAAATTCTGAGGCCATGGCTGTTTGTTCAAAGTCTCTTTAATATTTCACAGGTTACCATCCCACACTGACGCGGATCAAACTTCCCCAGTTGGATATCTGTCTATCACCCCAGTATTAAAAAGGTCACAGGAGCCCTGTCATGGAAAACAAGGTGTCAACCATAGTGTTTTATTTTCTGTCATGGAGTTGAGAAAAATAAAGGCACTCGGGATCAACAGAACCAGTGTCAAGGGGAAAGCTCACAAATCTGATTAAAAGGAGCCATTTTAAACAAGTGGATGAGCTTTTTACAGGTGAATGCTTTTAACAAGCACAATAGGACATGGCAGAGTCGAAAATAAAAGAGAAAGCTGGACTGTTATTGGAACAAGCTCTGAAAACAGCACTGTGGAGAAATGGGGTATGGTCTGGCGCTGGTCAGCAGCCCAAATGGCTCTGTCACTACCATCTAGCTGGATTTGTTATCGAACGCCAATAAGTTATAGACAGGATAACAGAGCTATAAAAAGGCTTACAATTTAGAAGAGTTACCTTTGCACACCCACCCACTGCTGCTTTGGGCAGATACTAACAATCAGGGTGAGAGGGAGATTCGGCATCAACTGACATAGCAAAATAATGTGAGTACGTAGCCTTTAGCACAATGGATCTGATTTCCCACCATCATACACAAAGGGGAGTTGTAAGTCTCATTTCTCTGGTGGTGCAAGAAAAGGGTTTAAGGTTAAGGTAAAAGCAGAAAGCTTTTTTCTTTAAAAAACTGTTTTCTTCATCAAGTAAATGGTAGCTGGTTTGGCCATGGTAGCTGGTTCGGACAGCAGCAGCCCAGTTGTTCTTAGGTACTGGCTGTTGAGATCATGTTTTGCCATGACGTAAAACAGCTTCCCTGACTGCCACTTTGTTTCTGATGTCAGTTCAAGGTGCTGGTTGTAACCTTTAAAGCCATTCCTAGCCTAGGGCTCACATATGTAAAGGACCACCACACCCTATATAGTGTGTGTCTGCTCTGGTTATGAAGTTTCTACCATCCAGTTGTTCCCTAGTGAAAAGTGGTCTACCTGCTATCAACAAGGACCTGAGCTTTTCATGGGGCTGCTCCCACTCTATGGAACAGGCTCCCTGAGGGAATAAGGAGTTTGCTGTCCTTGGAAACATTTACAAGGCTCGGAAGGGCTGCTCTTTTCACCAGAGCTTTTAATGTAGTGTGGGCTGCATCCATTGCATTTCATGTTATTGTGTTTCACTAAGTTATACTGGGTGTGGGGTGAATTGGGGACTTTCTTCTTTCATGAAGTATTAATCATGTATTGTAAGCCACCTTGAGCCACCTGAAGGGATTTTGGGGGGAGGGCTTTCAGGGGACATGCCCAGCCCGAGGACTGTCAAGGGACCCTCAAGTGGCAGGGGAGACCATGCAGTGGCTACAACCCACATGTAATCCCACAAACAGCCACCCCACATTATGGGGCCAATTTAACCCAATATATGTCTGGTTTAAATGCTTGGGGGGGTCAGCCTTGCTGTCCCCTGCCACTCTCTCAGAGCTAGGCCCACAAGCCACCTTGAGCCATGGGGGAGGGAGGGAGGGAGGGAGGGAGGGAAGGAAGGAAGGAAGGAAGGAAGGAAGGAAGGAAGGAAGGAAGGAAGGAAGGAAGGAAGGAAGGAAGTCCTGGCCAGTGCCAGGGCTGCTGGTAGGAGTTTTTGGGGTGATATCAATTTGGTGTAGTGGTTAGAGGATATGGCAGACCCAGGTTCAAATCCCCACTCTGGCATGGAAGATTGCTGGGTGACCTTAGGCCAGTGACTGGGATCCTTTTTACTGGAAATGCTGGGGGTTGAACCTGAGACATTCTGCATGCTGATCAGATGCTCTACCACTGAGCCATGGCCCATCCCTGTTTGCTCCATTGTCATAATTGGGGGGGGGGGGGGTCTGGCTATTTAAAAAAAAAAAAATACCTATTTTTGTATAGGTAAAGGTTTCCCTTGTTTGAAAGCCAGTCGAATATGACTCTAGGGATGTGGTACTCATCTCTGTTTCCAAGCCGAAGAGCCAGCACTGTGCAAGGATGTTTCCGTGGCCATGTGGCCGGCATGACTAGACACCAAGGTGCACGGAACACTGTTACCTTCCCACCAAAGCGGTACCTATTTATCTACTTGCAATTTCTTGCTTTCAAATTGCCAGGTTGGCAGGAGCTGCGCCCAGAGACAGGAGCTCACTCCATCATGCAGCACTCAGGTCTCGAACTGCCGAACTACTGGCCCTCAGTTCAGCATCTTAACCACTTGAGCCCCTGCAGCCCCACGCCCTCAAATGTCATGTTTTTTTTTTTTAAAGATCTTCTACATCTCTGAGCTGTGTCATCTCCAGAAGTAACAGATCCCATGACTGGTCTTTTCAGGTGCAAGTCTGTGTGTGTCTATGTGTGTGTCTCTCTGTGTGTATACACACACACAATTTCTCTTTTCTTTCAGATCTTTCACCATGCCGATGCCTTAGTGCTATAGTCTTCAGTAATTCAACATCATTACTCTAGCTCCTTCCAGTGGTAAATCATAACACATAACAAGCAGAAAACAGCTTTCACCGTCTCTTTAATCGCTGCACAGGCACTGAGCAAAGTAGTGATTACAACTCCATTTCTGCCCTTCCTGGCTTCAGAAAACATGTAAAAGATAAATGGAATCTTCCTCCACAGCCAGAATTCATCAGGATTTTCCAGTGACCCTTAATTGAAATAAGGGGAGCCCTCTATTTTCCTACCATTTCATCTCCCTTAAAAATGTCTTTGGAAATTTTGTTCTTGCTTGGCTAGAAGTGCAGCTGATCAAAGATTATCACGGTAAGTAATGCTCCCCTCTGCAAAAAGGAAGCTATTTGATCTGATCCTAGGCAGAAACTAGGTAAACCATAGATTGAATGGTGGTCCTAGTGAGAAGTGTCTTCAGCCACCCACCCATTCAAATAACTGTTTTAAAAAAAACCCTGCATTTGTGGTCTGTTTCAAGATTCAAAATTGGCATGCATGATTTATCCCTGTCTTCTAAAATGAAAAAAAAATGCACACGTGGATGTATAAATCTGTATTTATTTATGTCACACAGAAGCAAATAAAGATAAGTTTGTTTCTTCCACGATAATATAGCGTCAAAACAAACCAACCCTCTGAAATGTACTAGCATCAGGAAAACAAACTATAATAGGAGGTGGACCAATACTAAAATTGCTGACATCTTTACAGTGCAGTCCTATGGAGAATTGCTCCACTCTAAGCCTACTGAAATCAATGGGCTTAGTCTGGAATAACTTTGCATAGAATTGCACTGCCGATGTTAACCCTCATTCTTAAGAGAGCAGTCCTAAGCATTCAGAATCCTGCTCAGGTCTACTAAATGGGACTTACTCCTAATATTCTTAGGACTGAACTGTTAGCATATTTCTGGTATGAATTATATAGTTAAATAGACCTTGATAATACCACATGCCCCTAAGTGGTTGAACATGTTACCTGCCCCTAATCCAGTCGGAGGAACAAACCTAGACAATGAAGATCTTTTTTTTTTTAAATGACAGGTTTTATATGATTAAGGAAATCTAATGAGGTTAATTCTCCCCCCCACACCCCTTTTAATTCTTAAGACAAAACTGGTAAGAAAGACAAAGTAGTAAACAAACCATGTTGTTGGAGCAGGCATTAAAAACGAATTATAGTCTTAAATTGGGTAATATTTAGCTTTGATACATAATAGAGAAACCCAGCAGGAGTTAATTGAAAAGGAAGCCTGGAATATCTCAGTAATAAAGAGCTGTTTATTCTTCCTTAAAAAAAAAAAACTTTTTTAAAGCGATGGATAATGCTTATAAATAGGAAATACAAGTGTAAATAAAATAAGCTGGCATCCTTTGGGGAGCTGTGCCTAATGTCTGCAAAGCAATGCAGAGGGATTATTTTGGTCAGGGCTATTCATAGATCAAAGCCGCAACATCTCAGGGACATAAGAAACTTAACTATAGAAGGCAAATCAAATCTATGGGAGAAACAATTCATTACGGAGCCTTGCACACACATTAACAATCCTCGGCAGATCAGTAATCACAGCAGTAAAGTGTCAGCAGAGTACAAATCTGATCATTTATTTGATTATAAAGTGCCTAAGAGTACACCGCTGGCCAGATTACTCAACAGGCTAAGGCTTCAAATGGCTCTTTTCAATCAGCAGGCATCGTTAGGCAGTGGGATACTGTGGTGATGAGGGTCATAGAAGAGGCTTGTGGAAGAAAAAGAAGGTCCACAGGAATTTCAACACCACTCCATGCACACGGTTCTTATTTTTAACACTTTAGCATGTTGCTGGGGTAAGGAAAATAAAAGGGGTCGGAAAGGGCTGTCAAGTCACAGCCAGTTTATGGGCAATCCCACAGGGTTTTCAAGGCAAGAGCTGTTCAGAGGTGGTGTGCCATTGCCTGCCTCTGCAGAGCGGCCCTGGACTTCTTTGGTGGTCTCCCATCCAAATAACAGCCAGGCCCAACCCTGCTTAGCTTCCAAAATCAGGCTAGCCAGGGCAAGGAAAAATAGACCTTATATAATAATTCCACAGTATCTGGTACCACGATGAAGCTTTATTAGAACATAGGGAAGGCCTGGTCTGGGCCCTGGTGTGCCATAACCAGCTACAGACAGTGACCGATTCAAGCAGAGAAACCAAAGCAAAGGCTTTTCTCCTTAAGGGATTATGTTAAAATAACAATACAATGCAATAAAAGTACATGACCAAATTCACAACTCCCCACAAAATAACACCATGCATACTCTAAAGAATGCTTTTCTGAATCAAGCCAAGATTTGCACAATATAGGCTGTGGTTACTACACACTAAATAATCCACTTTCAACCCACTTTCAATGCAACTGGATTTTGTCAGTTCACACGGTAAAATCCAATTGGAAAGTGCACTGAAAGTGGATTGAATGTGCATTATTTAGTCTGTGTGTGACCACAGCCATAGTGTTAACCTGTCCAAGTGCTGTTGATCAGATGCTTCAGGGATGCTCTCAAAGGATATATTGGTTTTTCACTACAATTGCAGTTGATTGTAAAGAACTAGCAAGTCAGCAGGAAGTTGCCAGCAAGCAGTTCCAGGGAATTCAAATGAATGTTGATATAATATATGGACAATTTTGCAAAAAAACAAAACAAAAACAAAACAAAACCCTGAAGGTTCCCCACCACAATATGAAAGAAGAAAGGTAACCAAATTAGCATTGGTTTTAATTTAAAGGTCACTATATCTAGAAGTAGTAACTCCAAGCCAAAGCATATTTAAGGTTGCCACCTCCAGGCTGGGAAATTCATGGAAATGTGGGGGTGGGACCTTGGAAGGGCAGGGTTTGGGAGGGGAGGGTATAATGCTATAGACTCCACCCTTCAAAACAGCCATTTTTTCCAGGGGAACTGATTTCTGTCTCCTGGAGAGGAGGTGTAATTCCAGGAGCTCTCCAGGCCCAAGCTGGAAGTTGCCATCCCTATGTATATTGTTAACATCAGGCAGAGTTTTCTGGAGACAATGTATAGATGATGTCTTTTTCAGAACCCTCATATACATCATCAGCCATCCCACTTCACACTTGCACAGGGCATGATGACGGTCTTTGTCAGTTATCTCCCATAAAGCAATAGTGCTGGTTTGGAAATTCTCTACACCTGGAGATAGACTGATGTGATAGCCTGTCCTATGTACCTCTGTATGCACATTACCATGTATACACATCTGTTGTACATGAACACATGAACCTTTTTTTAGTAAGAAAGAGTCAGAACTTGCTCACTTTAAAACTAAAACCAGGGACCAGTCCCAATATAACCAGGGGGCTTAAATTGTGAGTTTGGCTGAACATGCATTGAATGTAACATAAGAATTACTCAATGAGTATGCAGAGAAAGGGGCATTTATAGAAGGATTATCCTGGGGTTATCTCTTTGTCATCAGTCTCAAAGCAAACCAGACCAATTCATTTCTTTACTTTCAATTGTATTATCTCAAAATGTGGGTGGGTGGGTGGGGGGAATCCCCTTCCAGTTACTCTGAAAAATTAAAAACAGACTCAATAATGCCAGAGATGCTTTTGTTTGGATTCAGATGTCCCACATGTATATATAGATAGCTTTGGATGAAATGATCACCAGATGTGAAAAACCGTAAAAACAGTAGAAAAACAGAGATTAAATTGATAGTTAGCTGCAAATCCTCAGCTAACAACCTTTCGCCCTAAAATCTTTATCCTTGGGACCAGCAAAGTATTTACTTAAAAAAATACCAAGGTTATATATATAAAAAACTCTAGGATGTGATTATGGTGGAATGATGCCTCAATATTCACTTCATAATCCCCTTCATTCCATTTACTTCACTGCATATCCCTGTATCAGGTGTAGTCCAAAGATTATTACAGAAGTCTTTTAAGGGCAACAGTCATGTTTAACATTGTAGTCCCAGTCCTCATTTCCTCATTATCAGAAAATCAGATCAAAGTAGTTTGTGCAGAAGGAAACCCAACAATAATAAACCAGTCTTTAAAAAATCTTCATCTCTCCAGCTGAAAACAGTTATTTCCCCAAGCTCAAATCTCAGATCTGGCATGGTATAGCTTCAAGTTGGATTATAAAAAAAGTTAATTACATTTTCACCTACACTGAAGATGCAAGGGTGTGTGTGAGAGAGAGGGTTTGTACTCCGAGCTCTGCCACAAGGTGTTCCATCTGGCATCCCTGACCAGATGCCCACACAGAGAAAAGCTGCTGGTACACTCTGGAAGGCCAAGAAAACCTCAGAGCCCTGGCACAAAATTCAGCGATGGGGTAGCTGAGTCACAAGTCATGCTTACCCTGCATTTCAATTTGACAAAGCAAGAAAAGGGAAGACAGCTGGGAATCCAAGGATCAGGTCAATGGCATTCTTAGAAGCGGCTGCCAGAGCAGCAAAGAAGGACGACTGAGTGGCTTCATTCGTCTTTGGCACAAGGCTTTCAGATCAATGGAGCTTATTGTTAAGAAAGGGAAGGGAAGGGAAGGGAAGGGAAGGGAAGGGAAGGGAAGGGAAGGGAAGGATTTGTTTCCCTTTTCCAGTCTTCTGTAAGCATAAGGGCAAATCACTTCTCTGGACTGTACTATTGGTCTCAATTGTCAGACTGAGCAGTAGCTTCCCCTTGGACCTTTAAAAAACAATTATCTGGCATGCAGTAGATTTCAACACCTATTTTTTAAAAATCAAAACTCTATTTGGTTTTCCCATGAAATTTTGGGGAACAGCTTGGAGCCAGGTTGGGATTGCCCATAAACCAGCAAACCCACTGGGCAGTCTCTTAAGGGGTCTATTCTAATGGGGTGCTGAAGATTTTAACAGTTGCAGGTCAGCTATTAATTCTTTTAAAGGATGCCAGAAGAAAGAGAGAGAGAGAGAGAGAGTGCACTGAGATGGTTGTCAAAGGGGAGGCACCAACCCCCCCCCCCCCCCCATACACACGCATGTGCACAAATGCAGATTGCTTTGAATTTGCTTTTAGGTGAAATTCCACTTACAGCTCTAGGATAAATAGGAGTCTGTTGTAAAAGGCTAAGGAGATCATTTGCTCTGCTAAATGGCACAGATTACAAAACAATTCATCAGCTCACAGGCTAAACAGGACACTAGGATGACGTTTCCATTGTGCTGTTTTCGCCATGATTATTCATGAGTTATTTGAATGCCACTCGGTTGACCCAGGCAAAGCCTTCATGTTTCACTCTGAGTGGCCAATGGAGATGTCTTTTGTTTTCCATCCAAGAGGTCATAGTCCCTGGGCTCCTTGAAGGCTCTTGGCCTTTAGAAAGGCTAACTGACAATCCGCTGGCCTTTGAAAGGGCAAGTTCCCAGTTATAGCTCTTGATCAGAATCATGTCTTTGGTTTCATCATGTTTCTATGGAGTTCACAGTGGTTTTTTTTCCCCATCACAGACTACTCTCAGTAAGTTTCATCCTGACAAAATGCTGAAACTTATATATGGGCATACTAAAATATGCAGCTAAGGTTAAAGCCGTATTGCTATCCAGTGTTTAACACCTGAGCCATTTTTATGCAATTGTGCTGCAAATAAGGGAGGAAAAGAGGTTCCTTCCTGAACCTTGTTTTGGAGGATTCTCCTGGGAATATACCATTCCGATCCAAGTTGTTCATGCCATAAAACAGAACAGATAATAATAACAATAATAACAATAACAATAATAACAATAACAGCAACAACAACAATAACAACGATGATGATGATGATGATGGTGTTAATGTGTTTCCTAAACTGGGGGATATGTTGAATTCACATTTGGATACATGTTATCATTATGCAACTTCTGAATGTAATATGTCTCATATGAAATGTGTATTGAAGTATACATTCTCAGAAAGTTCAAAGAAGAAGAAAAAGAGATTGGATTCATACCCTGCCCATCACTCAGAGTCTCAGAGTGGCTTACAATCTCCTTTCCCTTTCCCTACCTACAACAGACACCCTGTGAGGGAGGTGGGGCTGAGAGAGCTCTTTTGAGGACTGCTCTTGAGAGAATAGCTCTGAGAGAATTTGTGACTGACCCAAGGTCAAACCAACAGCTGCATGTGGAGGAGAGGGGAATCAAACCTAGTTCTCCCAGATCAGAGTCCATGCTCTTAACCACTATACCAAACTGGGTCTCTTCAGTGAATCATCAGAAGGAGATGGTATGGAAAACTGGATGCAGTAAAACTACAGAAGAAAAGGCCCCAGTGAGGCGACTGTAGGTACCAAGAGATATGTCAAGCTGCATCAGCGCAGAGCCATAGATAACCACACAGCAAAAGCCAGGAACCAATTCCTTCTGGTCTGAGTGAAGATCCAGTAATCATGAGATCAGGAATCCAAGTAAGGGGTCAGAAGCTGCAAATCACAGTATATAGCATGGGTCCATGACTGAAAGAGTTACATGGGTCTTCACTAGTGCTAAGCAGGCTGTCCCATGATGTTACCTGACTGCACTGTAGCCCACTATGAGCTCAGAAGTTTTCTGCCCCAGGATGGATGGTTAGCAGGGGTCATTTTGAGAAGGAGCTTGAAGGAGCACAGCTCGGGGAGTTGGTGCCAGCCTCCCCCTCCCCCCCCCCGTGGAGGAATGCCTGCTTGTGTCATGGCTGCAGCAAAATGACCCCATCCCCTGGAAAGGTCCTTGTTCCTCTGACCAGCCTTCTGAAGGCTTCAGCCACCACTGAAGCTATTCTCCCAGAATAGTGGTATTTCTGAGGCTTGGATTAGTGGCTATGCCCTCTCTGCCACCTCCTTCCTTCCTTCCTTCCTTCCTTCCTTCCTTCCTTCCTTCCTTCCTTCCTTCCTTCCTTCCTTCCTTCCTTCCTTCCTTCCTTCCCCCCTCTTCTTTCTTTCCTGCCTTCTGACATACTTCTGGTGATGTCAGGTGGTGTAGCATATGCAAATAAGTTATGCTAATGAGCTCCTGCACCTCTTTTTCTACGAAATGACCCCTGACGGTTAGAATACCATCTCCCTGACCCACCACCCTCATGGGGTGGGAAATTTCTCCATAGCACCTGGGGGGAGAATCATTTCAATGAAATATGTGTCTTGTGAAATTTCTCACTGCCAGTCCCTTAGGATACATGGTTCAATACCCCCCTCTGCCTGATGGGAAATTTCTGCATTGCATCCCATGAGTTTGTGTCTGAAATGCAAGCCCTTGGAATGCAATGGAGAAATTGGGCAAGGGGTCAGAACTGCATGGGTCTGCCAGGCCACAAGCCACACATGGGTATATGCTATAGTTACCAGGCGAAGTCCACAGATTATGAAAGCCTTTATAATCCTTCCAAGTCAAGGAGGCATGATGGATAACTTGGGTTGATACAATCACTCTGGAGCATATGAGGCCATCACTAGTTGGGAACATTATAGCTTGCAAGCCCAGTGGCTCATCATACAGGCACACAAAGGGCACATGAGTCCACAGGTCCCCAGTTCTAGCCCCAGCATCTCCCAACAAACTGTTATATGAACATAAGTCTATGTACAAAATCAGGAGACCTCCTCAAATCTTAAACAAACAAACATCAGTAGCCTTAAATAAAAAAAACTTAGAAAAAAGGGGAAGATTTTCAACTGGTGCCAAAAATTAGAAGCTGGGAGGGGAAACTGCCTGAGGATGTTGTCCCACAAGAGGCGTGCCATACCTGAAAAGCATTTTCTATCCTGAACACTTTCTACTTTCATTTCCAGAGGGGCTGTAACCCAGAGAAGAGTCATTTGCTAGTCTAATATCCAAAAAAGCTCGTGTTGGGAAAGGTGCTCATTCAGATAAGCTGGACCCAGACAGCTGCTTTCAAATAAGAATTGTCACAGAAATGTTGCCTGAAGCAAAGTTGGAATCGATTTTGAGGGTCTTCTTTCAGGCAAAAAAAAAAAAAACATTTCAGAAAATTTGAAAAAGGCCAAACAGAGTTTTGAGAAGACCGGGAAAATTTCTCAGAAGAGCTGTTGCACACCCAGAGCTGTCATTGAACTTCACATCGACTGAAATGTGAAGTGAATGCTTTAGTGGGCATGGGGGAGGGGTCTGCCACAGAATATGAGAAATTTTATGGGAAGTTTGAAGAGTTTGTTAAGATAAGCCACATGTCTTGGAGCATGAAAGCCTCTACATTTCAAAGGGAAGTCGGTGATTGGATAACACACTTCCTCTGTTTCCCTGCATTTTCTCTTTTGCTATAACTTAATTGTATATTAGCAGCTAACTGGAAAAGAATGCTTTATAACATTATCAATGTACACTGTGAAGACTTGTAAAATTATGCATGATGTACCACAGGGGTCCCTGAGATTTTAGAGCCTGTGGGTACCTCAGTTTGGTGTAGTGGTTAAGAGTGGTGGACTCTAATCTGGAGAACCGGCTTTGATTCCCCACTTCTTCACACGCAGCCAACTGGGTGACCTTGGGTCAGTCACAGTTCTGTCATAACTGTTCTCTCAAGAGCAGTCCTCTCAAAGCTGTCTCAGCTCCACCTACCTCAAAGGGTGTCTGTTGTGTGGAAAGGAAGGGAAGGAGATTGTAAACCGCTCTGAAACGCCTTCAGGTAGGGAAGGGAAGGATATAAAACTAACTCTTCTTCTTCTTCCTTCAGAATTGTGACACAAGGTGGGATGCTCAACTACAAAATGACTGCTTCAGGAAATGGAGCCAACCTCTAAATGGCTGCTAAAAGAGGCAGCACCAATCTCAAAACATCAGGAAAGAAGGTTATGCAACAATCTCACAGTAACTCTTCAACATTTCAGGCAGAAGCTGTCTAAGAGAATGTCTTCTAATCTGCCCAAACCACTAGGTCTCCAAGGGCCACTTAAAAGTGTGAGACTTCTGAGCTAACAGCAATATATCAGACCTTTGGGTTAAAGCAAAGCTCTTTATTTCTAATACTGGAACAGGTACTCGTTGTTTGTTAGAGATACAGGAAAAGAAATAACATGGGTTAATATACCTTCAGGCAGAGGTGCATAAATATAAGGAACCAATCAGGATGAATACAGGAAAGCGGGAAAGAATGGAAACCGTTGATTCTCGCCAACAGGTGAGAAAGTTATAAAAATTCCCTTCTTGCCCGGAGTGACCCAGATGTACGAACTCTAGGCTAAACATTTGGTCAGCAACAATTAAACAGTCGGCAAGGTTGAACCAACTTTGATAAAATACTTCAAGCTTGAAAGGGGAGAGGGGGTGGACAGGATGAGAGAGCTTCAGTTGTTTATGTGACGACCAAGAGGGTGGCAGCCCATCCTCCTGGGAAGAAAGTAACATTAAACAGGGCAGCTATTCCTACTTCAAGGCAAGCAATAAAACAATTGGTTACAGTGTGGCACAAAGAAACAGAAAGTAACAGCAAGACAACCATACTATTGTCAGATTCTGGTACCATATTCTGACAAAAAGCCCTGCTGGGTGAAAGCCCCAGCCATTCCCACCCACTGTCTATAAACACTTGGGAGGGACCAGGAAAGGTTGGCAGGTGCCATGGTGCCCACAGGCACATTGGTGACCTCTGGTGTAGGAAATGTGGGTAGGGAGAACTTTGTCCTTCCTCTTCCGTCATGCTAGCTGGAGGCCATCCAGTAAAATGGATCGGGACAAAAACAAATCCTTTTTTTCCACATGACACATAAACTACACCTTGCTTCCATTTGTGCTCTTCTGTTGCAGTGGATGCAATCTCTGCTGTGCTGGGCTTTCCTCCGGCACGAGGTGTTTTTTCAGCTCTCTGAAAAAGCACTGCACTTGCAAGTGCAGAAGCTCCTAGTCCTTTCCTCTGGCTCTACATGCTTTTTGGCTTATTGAAAGGTGCTGGTCTTGTTTGAGTGGCAGTTTCTAGTGCCAGGGGAACACATTCTGCAATTGGAGAACTGCCCTCACAGTGCAGAGTGAGCCAAAACAAGGCATAGGATCCAAGCCGTACCACGGGATTCAGTGCTGCAACATGTTGTGATTGCCATCTGCATACATGGCTTTAAATGGGAATAAGACACATTCATGGAGGAGGAGAGGTCTATCAATGACGAAACAGGACTTTCAGGCTGTAGTTCAGTGGCAGAGCACTGCCAGGAAGCCGGATGTACACGCACCCAGACGGCTTGACACCGGTTTCACCAGGTACCTTTTTAAAGCGGGATGAAAGCACTTCAGGACCGGGTGAGTGCAGCAAGGCAATGCCACGCAGCTGTGGCTGTGTGAATGGGCTCTCTTAATCCGCTTGCAAAGCGGGCCTATATCAGGCCAAACTGCCAGTCTGAACTTGACCTCTGTATCAGTAAGCCTCTGAATCTTAGAACCAGGAGGGAACGTCAGGGGAAGGCCTTGGCCTCTATTTCTTGTTGTTGGCCCTCCAGAGGAGAAACTGGTTGGCCACTGTGTGAGACAGGATGCTGGACTAGATAGACCACTGGTCTGATCCAGCTGGACTAGATGGACCACTGGTCTGGTCTCTTCTTATGTTCCTGAGCTAGAGTTTAGTCTTATTCAGCATTTCTTAATGCAGACTACAGCAGCTACCATTCTGATCTTTCTGTTCGTATAGATAGCTTCATCTATCACTTAAACAAAAGCATTCCATGTATACATTTTCTCCTTCATATGCCACATGCTGGCCGCCAGCCAACGCTGAGAATTGCACGGAAACTACCAACCAAACAGTAAAAGGTTCATTTCATTTCATTCAGCCTAGATATCATTTAATGAGTTTAACTAGATACAATTTTCTGATTAAAATAAAGCTGATTAAAAAGTAAATTAAAAGTAAACGCCACATTGATTGTTTTCTATTGTCATGTTTTTAATCAGGGTGGTTGGATCAGTTTGCAATATGTTTGAGTTTGTCTTTTTTTTTAAAAAAAAGAGCATGCCTGTCAAGGTACTTGATATTGTTGATTTCTCTGCAACACTGGGAGCCATCATTCTGCTGCAAAAATATTGGTGCAGGATTCATCTGTGGTCACAGAAATAGCATCTTTCATCTGGGGAACAGGAGGGGAAAAAAGAGTCAACGAGTAAGTGTAAGTCTACAATATGGCTGGGAAACATGTGATATTAATTAGAAGTTGTTACGGGCTCTTACTGCATTTGCTGCTCAATGCATTTGAGAATTGATGAAAAGCTGTTTGTTTTGTTTTAAAGCTTAGCATTTTAAAAATATGGATTTACAATTTCATAGTTAGCAATGTCTGATTTCTCACACCAAATGCAAAAATAACCTACTTATTGCTCCAGGTAAATGAGTGGCAGCAAATTTAAGAATCAAACTGCCCGGTCCAAGGGGGGGGGACTTTTTTTTTTTTTTGCTTTATTGCAACTTTATGCAGAGGTGCTGCACAAAACTGATTCTTATCTACTTTCTGGTGCTTAGGGAGAAATACGATCTTTTGAATTGTGAATACAATGGGCAATTAAGGCAACGCAAACAACAAGAAGCCTGTCAAACAGAACAGTGCTTCCTCTGTGCGCTGTGAAACAGATTTGATTTTAAGGGTGTGTGTCCTAATTATGTAGCATGAAAACAAATGGATGTGTTTTTCTGCCTTCATTAAAGTATTAGCATTTGTTTCGGGGAGGAGATGAAGAACGGGAAAAGTAGCACTGTTTATCGCCCACTTTGGTGCAGCGGCCTTGGCTCTAGAAGATGTGGGTTCACGCTTAGCCAAGAAAGCTTATTGGGTAATCATGGGCCAGTTAATTTCAGAACCTAGTTTACCTCCTAGGGCCATTGTGAGGATAAAATAGAAGAAGAGAAGACCATGTATGTTGCCCACAGCTCCTTGGAGGCAAGGTAGGGATAGCCTCCAGGTGGGACCTGGGGATTTCCCAGAATTACAACTCATCTCCAGGTCTGTTTCCCTGGAGAAAATGGATGCATTGAAGCGTGGATCCTATGGCATTATACCCTATGGAGGCCTCTGTCCTCCCCAGGCTCCATTCCCAAATCTCCAGGAGTTTCCCAACCTGAAGCTGACAACCCTACCCACTTGCCACCACCCTACCAGTGGCCAGGAGGACCTGGCACCCCTGAGGCAAGGCAAGATAAAAAAAGATGGCTAACTTTAGCCACAGCTTTGCTTCAAAGGACTCTGGCCCCTCCATCACTATCTATCATTAAAATAACATAGTCAATGAAAAAAATGTATGTCAGACTGGCTGCTTTGCCAGTTACTGCAATTCAGGGGTCTACTCATTTTACAGTAGAAGGCAGTTACCTGTGGGTATACGTCATCACAGCCAAACTGTGCAAAGCACTTGTGCAGATTACAATTCATAGCAGGAAGTCATAAACTTTGAAGGGCTAACCCTCATTTGCTTTGCTGTGATATATAGAGATTTAAATAGAACAGATATAACCCATTTTCAAGGAACCAGAACGGTCTATGCTAAAAGAAAATCTGGCAGTTGTCATTATTTCATCTGGAAAAAAAATGGTGTCAAGAAGCTAACAGTCAGTAGCTGTGTGGGTGCACAGAAACAGGCTGCTAGAAAGCAGGCAGGCCTCTGTCTTGGGAGGCCATAAAGTACAGAGTTCTGACAACCAGCTACATTGAATGAAGGGATACTGTAACCTTTTGTGGCCATCTCTCTCAGATTGTGGAGACGAGAAACCCAGGCCACAATCAAAACCTGGACTGGATGGAAACCAAAACCTGGATGGAAATATATAGTGCATTAGTAAACCTTATAGGGAAGGGGAGCTCAGAGTGTTGTATTAGAACCAGATAGATAGATAGATAGATAGATAGATAGATAGATAGATAGATAGATAGATAGATAGATAGATAGATAGATAGATAGATAGACAGGCAGGCAGGCAGGCAGGCAGGCAGGCAGGCAGGCAGGCAGGCAGGAAGGAAGGAAGGAAGGAAGGAAGGAAGGAAGGAAGGAAGGAAGCCCTAGTTTGTTATCAGGTATTACCTAAATTTGACAATAATTTTGAGGGTCCCTCTTAGGTAAAACACCTGAGACTTGAAGGGAAGCCATAAGAGTTTTGGTCAGACCATTGTAGGATGTCTTAAAAAAAGATCTGTACCACCTTAAAACATTCAGGGCTGGATATGGATACCCAAAACATACTCTTACAAAATAAGCCTTGGTACAGGGGTTTCCCTCTCTAAGGAAATGGGAACAATGCCACATTTTATCCTACCCTTCTCAGATTTTCTCTTCCTTTATTTCAACCTCAAAAACAGCTCTGAGGGGTTAGATTGATCATGTCCTGATATGGACTTTAAGGCAGAATAAGAATGGGAATTCAGGTCTCTCTAAACCAAAGTTCTAACTACTCCATTATTCTAGCACACATTTTTAAAAAAACAAAATACTAGCACACATTCAAATCTACCTTCCTGTCTGGAAAAGCCAAACTTTTATAAGCATGTTAAACTCCACAACCATATCCAAACCATTTAGTGTTGCTAGCAATGTTCCCTCTAAGCTCCACAGTATTGTGAGCAAAAATTCTACCTCGTGAGTGAAAAAAGCTATGACTGTCACATAAATAAGTTTCTTAGATTATTTCCATAACCTTGTAAAAAAATCTCAGAATGAATTCTTTTAAACAATGTTTAAACTATATTTTAAGATTAATTTAAACATTATAAGAGAAAACAGAAGCAAGTCAAATTTCATTGTAGAAAATGTCCTCTATGAAGGTAGACCAGGCATCCGGAGAACAGGTCTATCCTCCCTTTTCCACTGTACTGGGAGACCTCACCTCCAGAGAACAAGTCTATCCACCCCTTTCCACTATATTGGTAGACCTGGCCTTTGGAGAACAGGTCTACCTGCCCCAGTCCACTATATCGGTAGACCTGGCCTCCGGAGAACAGGTCTACCTGCCCCCAGTCCACTATATCGGTAGACCTGGCCTCAAACTATTGCCCTGAGCAGAGCCTTAGAAAACGTACCGGGGGGGGGGGGGGGCTCTTGCAGTCTACTTTGGTATTTTTTAAAAGTGAAATATGACAAATTTACAGGTCAAGTATAACAGAGGTGGAACAATCACTGTCAGAGCCCTGCCTAACCTAACAAACAAGAAGTTGCTTAAATGTTATCAACCTGCTCAAACTACTTATTTATTCAAATATTTATATCCAACTTTTATTGTGACTCAAGGCATCTTACAAATCATACTGAAAATCATAATGGGGTGTGCAAAAAATAATCATTGTTTTTTATAGTCTTTGGGGACCATTATAGTCAATAAGCCCCATAGGCTCTAATGGAGAATCAATCTGGGGTATCTGAGGGGTAGAAACATCAACTTTGAGGTAGAAACATCAAATTTGCAGCATAGCTGCTGCTGCCTCTCCTCAGCCCCCCCTCCCCCCGTCTCAAAAAGACTGGACCAGGAGGTCCAATTCTATGGGCTCCAGAAGGAGGTGTCCCATCCTCCATTGTTTCCAATGGAGGAGGGAATGCTTGTGAGTTGGAAGCTAAAATCCCTGAGCAGCCAGCTAAAATTGTGTGCACCAGCACCTCCTAGCACAGCTTAGAGGGAATACAGGTTGCTAGCCCCCATCCCCCAGCCAGACCTCACCTCCCTGCCGCCAATCAGCTGCCCTGTGGGAGACTTACCAGAAAAAAGAGGAAGGCCCAGACCACATAGCTGCCATCACACAGTAAGTGACATCATCACGCTTTTAGCCTGACTCCTTTATTCTGTTACCAAAATTGGGGGAATATTACCTTTTAATAATCAGCAGTAGGCATTAATGGACCTTGCACCTTTGTATACAGAGGCTGGGCCTCTTTCAGACCTCCGAAAAAGAGACACAGAGACTCAAATGAAGTTAAAACGAGTAATAATAATAAAAGTGAATCATTCAGATGTTGCAAAAATCATACATTCAATCATACAGGTCTAAGAAGTAAGATAGAATTAAAGAGACGGTTGCATGTGCAGGGAGTTGATGGAATCCTGTAGAGGAAAATATTTACCTTCCAGAAGCCTGGTTTCCATCCTGCTAGAAGAATAGAGGGTATTTGAAAAGGCGGGGGAGGGGGGGAAGGATCACATGCTCTGAATCAGCAGAAGCACATGGCGGGCCCTAGCATGCGCACAAGGGTCTAGGAGGGAGGTTGGGAAGGAGATAGTAAGAGAAGTGAGATCTGATTGTCTGGAGATTGGGAGACTATAGGCGTAGAGTACGGGGGGGGGGGCTCGAGGGCTTAAGCCACCCCCGAAATTTCACGGAGCGCCTGCCACCGCACCTCCCTGGGTCCTTCCGAGGCCTGGCTGCTGCTGCTGGAGAGGGAGAGGGAAGGGGTGGCGGGTGGGGGGGAGAGAGAGGCACCGGCAGCAGTGGCTGGCAGGCCTTGGAAGGGCCCGGGGAGGTGGGGCAGTTTCCCGGGGGGGGGGAGAACATCGCTCCAGCGAGCACACACGCTATGGAGCCCCCGCCCCCCCGGGATTTTCAAAAGTCTACGCCCCTGTGGGAGACTGCTCTTAAGGGAGGGTGTTGCTGGGGGCTGGCTTGCCAAGCGACCTCCTCTTTGCTGATCCACCTCTAAAGTTCTAACCAATAGGGTATAGGATGGGTGTGGACAATGTTTAAGGATGACTTAATCACATCTAGAGACACCTGGTCTGGAGGAAAGATGACTCATAGGTGAGGCCATTGTTCTACCCCAAGAGGGATTAACCTCTTGGCCTGGCCAAGTCAATTGTCCTTTAACTGCTTCCATAATCCATGTGAAGTGGGCAATTAAGCCTTTATTTAGCTGAAACAATGTCTGTTGGGGCAGGGAAAGAGCATGATATGCGGAGACTTGGATTTGACAATGTTTGGACATCTCTTTGCACGCAGGGATGAACCAGAGTCACAAACTGGCTTCTGTACTTCAGAGAGGCTTCTGGGAACTGGAACAATGGTTTCTGCTGGACTGTTGTCTCCTGGCATAGGATGGCATTTGTCTGCAGTTGGCATCTGTTGTTGTACACTTAGCAACACAAGTCCTCTCATACACTTATCATTATTGTCCATGATCTTACTCTTATGAAATTATCACCCATAAGTCCGCTAAAACAGCGCCTTGCAGCTTACAATGCCAGTGATGCTTGGGTGATGTTCTGGAACTTAGGCAAAAACTCTATAGTAGAAGCCAATTTTACCGTAGAGTTTTTACCCAAATAACTGAGTGCTACAGTGATGTCGCAGTATGATTATTTCACTTCCTGTGTGATGCCAGCTACATGGCCTAGGCCTTCCTCTTTCTCCTGGTATGGCTGAATCTTCTTAGCAACTTAAAAAAAACCACAACATCTGGCTGCACTTCTGATTTCATTGGGGGGGTTCACTGAGAGTTTTGTTCAGACATCCCACCCTTAAACTACTGCACTGCACACTAGGGCTGCCAAGTCCAACTTGGGAAATATCTGAGGACTTTGGGGGTGGAGCCAGGAGACTTTGGGGGTGGAGCCAGGAGAAAGGAAGTGACATCATTTTGTGATGTCACATCCTGTGATGTTGCTTCCACATGCTGACACATGAACTCATGAAGTTTCCTAATACTGAGCTTCTGCTGCTGCCTTGAGCTTTATAGGCTTGCAAGCAGCATTACCCAGACTGTGACTTTTATGCCACTGTTTTTTGTCGCTGAACAAGAGTCAGTGTTATGTAGCAGTCAGTTTGTTTGGCTGGGATCTGGGAGAGCCTGGCTCAAAACCCTGCAGTGCCATGGAATCATTTTATTTAATACTGAATCAGGCCATTGGTCCATCAAGGTCAGTATTGATTACTCAGACTGGTAGTGGCTCTCCAGGGTCTCAGGCTGAGATCTTTAATGTCACCTATTACCTGATCCTTTTTTAGCTGAAGAGGCTGATACCTCCTGCATGGCAAGCAGATGCTCTATCACTGAGCAACAGCCCTACTGAAACCTTCCTCATCTCGGCAGAATATGAAGCCCTAAGTGCTACACAAGTGCTAAATATGATTTTCATATCATAAGAACAGGAGAGAAGCCACAGTGAATCAGGCCAACAGCCCATCCAGTACAACACTCTGTGTCACACAGTGGCCAAAAATACCAGGTGCCCTCAGGAGGTCCAGCAGCGGGGCCAGAACTCCAGAAGCCCTCCCACTGTTGCCCCCCAAGCACCAAGAATGCAGAGCATCACTGCCCCAGACAAAGGGTTCCATTTAGACCTTGTGGCTAATAATAGCCACTGATAGACCTCTGCTGGATGGGGACAGAGAGAGAGAGAGAGAGACAGACGGACAGACAGAAAAAAGAAAGAAAGGGGGAGGGGGAGAGAGAGAGAAGGAAAAGAGCTGGCAGACCCCAGCAGCTTACCCCAAGTAGCTTACTCCAGCAGCAGGCCACATGCAAAAGCAGGCCCTTCAGCAGAAAGAGCCTCTCTGGGCGGGGCTCTCTTGTTCTCTCTTAAAGGGGAAATGTCTGTTGAGGCTTTTTACTGCAGGGCAGGCTCTCTGCAGACATTTCCCTTTTAAGAGGCCAGGGCAGCCTCCGACGTTTCCCTGCTGGCAGCCATTGCCTCCCCCGGTGGCCAATTTTGAAAAGGCGGGGGAAAGCTTTAAAAATCAGTGTTTCCCCCGCCCTACCGGGGGACTTGGCAGCCCTACTGCACACTCGCCCCATGGTTGATCATTCAGATTATTGCTGTGCAGTAACCACAGAGAGGGTGGTCAGGCGGCATCCTCTTTTCTTTTTTTTTTCACGCATGTGCACAAGCATGTAGCCAAAGCACTGACTCCTTTTTGACAGCTCCGCAATCCCTCCACCAAGTACCGTGATCACTGGTTCCTATACAAATGTATTTCTCACCAGAAATCACTCCCTTTCCCACCTGATCTTACTCCATTTCCCACTCATTTCATAGGGAAGTTTTTCCTTTTTCTCTCCCTACAGAGCTTTCCCACCAGAGCAATATTATGAAATGCCTTGGAGTAAAGTTCTGGGAAAAAATCCTGGCCACTGACATGAGAGCCTAAATATGGAGTATTTGCATTGTCATCCCACCCAAAGAAATGGCAGAAATGTGCTTTTTTCTTGAATTTGTCATTCAAAAACAACCCCTTGGGGACTCCCAATCCCAACAAAACATTGTGGTGCATAAACATGCAAGCAGTGTTTCACAACCCTGCAGTGCAGATCTGCTTATGCACATATCATTATTATTATTATTATTTTAAAAGAGCAAAAATGGAAGGGAAGGTTCAGACTTCCCTTCCAGATTGAGACCCCCATGGAGTGTTCAGACCTCAAGAAATGTGGGGTGAAACCAGAAAATCCATAAACCTCAGACCTTCTCCAGTATCAGAAAACATCGATTCGGGGACAGGTGAAAATGGGAGGCTGACGATTGGGGAATGGGATACAGATTATGCTGTCTGATCATGCATTTTAAAATCTGGAAGGCAGCAGCAATGACATCAGATCAAACAGCTTGTCTGATCACAGCCTGTGTGATTTGGATCAAGGGCCATCAGTGGAGAAAGGCTTTCATTTTTTCTTCTGGCTATATAGTTTGGCAAACTGCTTCCCCCCCCCCCCCCCCAATGCCTTGAAAGGGAAAGGAGAGGCAAAAGACAGATGTTTTCAAAGTTTTGCAAGCATTTTTTAGGAAAGGCGATCTCTTGAGTCCTCCAAAAATGCATTATATTTTATCACATTGTCCTGGACTTCCAGAAAGATGGTATGGCTTACTAAAATCCAGATCTTATTTACCCACTGGAATATTTTAAAGACTGCCAAGAACAGAGTGTGTGGTTACACTGCCCCTAGTGGGACACTGTAAAAAGATTAATGGATTTACAAAACAGCTGCACATGAGAGAAAATGGACCCTAATGTATTGGGTAACCCTCTGCAATATCTATGGTTTCAATTAAGAGTTCAAACAAAGATTTCTACAATTATATTCTCATCAGGCACCAGAAATTCAGTATGGGGGACAAAGTGTACCCCTACCTAGTTCATGAAATCTTATGCTAGACTAAAAAGCTGGTCATCTTTAAAAGGCCATAAGTCTCCTGTTTATTTTTGCTTCAATTAATATAATGACTTATCTGGAATTACTATCAATTTGGGGAATATTATGGAACAAGGAAGTTAGAAACTGAGAACATAGCATTTGGAAACTTTGATGATGACACCTTTTCATATGTGTTTTCTGTAAGACCTCACCACCTCCAGAGCTGAGCGTGTGTGTGACTGAGGAGCTAGGGCTGCCAACCCTTGGTGGCTGGAGATCCCCCAGAACTACAACTGATCTACAGAGATAAGTTTCCCTGGAGAAAATGGCTGCTTTAGAAGGTGAACTCGATGGCATTTATACCTTGCTGAGCTTCCTCCCCGCCCCCAACCCCGCCCTTCCCAGGCTCCACCCCCCAAATCTCCAGGTATTTCCCAACTCAGAGCTGGCAACACAGTGAGGACTCTAATGTCACAAGCCTTGTCTAACTTACTTTCAGGAGGCTTAGGCAATTCCTCCAACATGAGAAGCATGATATTCCCTCACCACTGTGCAAGTGCATGCTGGACTCAAAATCACCTCACTAAAGCTAGCAGGAAAGCCACCCCTGAGTCTTTTACTAGGGCTGTTGGGAAATGTAGTTTTGTTTTAAGTAGGAGACATTCAACTCCTAGAGTTGCCAGCACTGGGATGGGAAATTCCTGGAGATGGGGGGGGGGGGGTTTGGAGCCTAGAGACAGCAGGGGTTGGGGAGGGGAGAGACCTCAGCAGGTACAATGCCATAAAGTCCACCCTCCAATGCAGTTGTGTTCTATCAGTTAACTGATCTATGTACTCTCCCCTATATGATCAGTAATTCCAGAAAATATCAAGGCTAGACCTGGAGGTTGGCAAGTCTATGCTATGTACTCTCCCCTATATGACAGAAATCTCCAGGCACCTTAAAGACTAACAAGGGTTGTGGTCACACACCTGAGATAAAGCAGGGAAGAAGTGGGGCTATTTCCTCCAGCGGAAGTTGACCCGCTGTTGCATGATCACACAATTTTTTGTAGATGCGGGCATAGCCCGCCACTGCATGATCAGATGCAAACGCTGGTGAGTCGGGTTTTTTTTTAACCATTTGTTCCCAATGCACTTACACAAGGAATTGATGATTTGCACCTCTCCCTATGGAATGTGCAGTGGGGTGTGTGTGCGCTGATGCGCATACTGCAACCGGGGGGGGGGGGGGGGACAATAACACGGAGTCGGGATAGCCTGATCAGACTATCCCAGCGCCATGGGAGTGCACTGGCAAGATCAGACACAGGGAAGTTCATCTGTGGCCCGTAGCAACCCATTGGCTACAGGACTTTCTGAGGTGTTTTTTAACTCCGCACGTGCGGCAGAGCAAAATGGGTTGCAAACGACTGTGGGGCACTTCTGAGATGTTGCCATCTGATCACGCTCCTTTAATCTGCCAGGCATTCACACTTATGTCAGGGAGAATTGTGTGTGTGATTGCAGCCAGGATTTATTCCAGCCAGAGCTTTCCTGAGACGGAGCTCACTTCCTCAGATGCAAGAGTTCGTCTTCTCTCTGTGATGCATCAGCTCTCCTATGTGCTCAAGAATAGCCTTAAAAAAATGTTTTGCTGCTGAGCCCTTAACAAACACCGCTTTTGAGGAGTTTAGAAAGGCTAAGTGTTGTACAATAATACAGCCATGTCCTTTTGTTAACAGCCCACACTGGTTTTATGTTGTTCTTAAACAAGCAAGAAAAGAGTGGGGTTTATTTTTTTTAAAAGAATTTATGTTCCGTTTCCTTTATTTCTTGAATGCCTCTCACCACCGCATGGGTGGCATCATTAGCTCGCACACTGTTCAGTCAAGACCCAAAAGCACGAAGGATGAAAGCCAAGGGAACACCAAGGGCAGTTTTCTCTTCTCTGATTTCAATCTTTTTTCATTGTGTTTGAAAACTGTGAGACTGAACCAACTTAAAGCATCTATTGGGAAACTGGTCTTCCCCCTCCCCCCCAAAGAAAGCATTTTCAGAATCGCAGGAGGTTCGCCACTGTGACCACTGGGCTTTTTTCCTAGTCCTTTCCCAACTTTTCTTGTAACTGTGCTTGAGGCAGTGTAACTACAAAGAGAGAGATAGAGAGAGAGAGATTGTGTGTTTGTGTGTGTGTGGTGTAGTATTTAGAATGTTGAACTAGGAACTGGGAGATGAGGGTTCAAATCCCTGCTTAGTCATGAAACTCACCTCACACCAGCATAGCCTACCTCACAGGGTTGTTGTGAGGGAAAATGTGCATATTATCCTAAGCTTGGAGAGAAGGTGGGGTAAAAATGTGATAAGATAGCTGGGATCAGTGGTAATGTTGCCTTACCTGAAAGCATTTTTTTTTTTGCGAAGACGAAAAAGAGGAAAGAGGAGGAGGAAGGGGAGGAGGAAGAAGCAATTTTTTGTGAAGAAGACGATGACAATGACATGGCAATTTCCATTTAAAGAATTCAAACTTTTTTTTTTTAATATATTTTTATTGAACTTTTTCAAGAACATAACATCTTAATATAGAATACAGAAATTTTTTTTGCAAGCAAATTGACTGATAGTACGTACATTTAATTAAGTTAACCAGCAAAGATGTAATTTATTTTTATTTTTTTAGAATAAGAAATGTTTTGGTTAAAACGATAACTTCCCGCATAGCTTCCAGTGTCTTTGGCACATGCCCAAGGAAGGAACAGGTAATTTAGGGCCGGGGTAGCCAACTTCTTCAGCCAGAGGCTGGATTTGCCCTGCTTATGATGTCTCTGTTTTATATCCCTTGTATGCAAACAGGGAGGGCAGGGGGTCGAACCTATCTGGAAATGTTGCTACCCCATGGAGTTAGGAGGGCTGCCTAAAACTCTGGTCTGAAGCTCTTTGCTTTTGGCTAAGAGTAAAGGGTAGCCCAGACTACCCCAATCTCAAAACCAAAGCAGGGTCAGCCCTGATTAGTACTTGGATGGGAGACCACCAAGAAAGTCCAAGGTCACTACGCAGAGGTAGGCAATGGCAAACCACTTGTCCTTGTCCTGAAAAGCCTATGAGTTCACCAAAAGCTGGCTGCAACTTGATGGCACTTTCTTCCACCACTAAAGATTTGTTTGCCCTGACCTGGTTGGCCCAGGCTAGCGCCATCTTGTCAGGTCTTCGAAGCTAAGCAGGGTCAACCCTGGTTAGTACCTGGACGGGAAACCAACAAGGAAGTCTATGGTTGCTTTGCAGGGGCAGGCAAGGGGCAGGCAAAGGCAAACCACCCCTGAATGTCTCTTGCCTTGAAAACCCCATGGGGTTGTCACAAATGGGCTGCAACTGGACAGCAAAAAAAGAGAGAGTAAAGAGTTATTCATGGACCTGCCTTATTAATTCAAGTGGTGTGTCTAGAACAACAACTCCACCTACTTAGTTTTTATCCCATCCTTCTTCCAAGAGCCTCCCATCCCTCCCATCCTTTTATTTTCACAACAGCCCTGAAAGGTAGGCCAGAATGTGAGAGAGTGACTGGCCCAAAGCTTCATGGCAGAGTGAGGCTGTAAACCCCAGTCCCACTGCAGCACTCTAGCCACTATACAATACCAGCTTCTATAAAATATAAACAGTGTGCTTGTGTTGTGTTACATATGCACAAATCAGTTCTGATTTATGGCAACCCTACAAATTAGTGACCTTCCAGACACCCCATCAATGACGGCCTTGCTCAGGCCTTGCAGACTGAAGGGCCGTGGCTGCCTTTACCGAGGCAATCCATCACAGGTCTTCCCTTCAACTTTTCCTAGCGTTATTATCTTTTCCGATAAGTCTTGTCTTCTCATTACATGACCAAAGTGCAAGAGCCTCCGTTTAGTCATGTGAGCCTCTAGGGAGAATTCAGGCTTGATTTGATCTAGAACCCACTTACTTGTCTTTTTGGAAGGCCATGGTATCTGTAAAGCTCTCCTCCAACATCATATTTCAAATGAATCAACACCCTGCATTCACAATATTTTTAAAAAAACAGCAAAAAAGTGGAGAACTGGAATTATTGACGATAGAATTGCCAGCTCTGGGTTGGGAAATTCCTAGAGGTTAGGGGTAGGGACAGCAGGCTTAGGGGAGGAGAGAGACCTAGATGGGGTATAATGCCATACAGTCCACCCTCCAAAGCAGCCATTTTCTCCAGGGGAACTGATCTCTGTAATCCAGAACCATTGGGATTCTGGGACATCTTCAGGCCCCACCCGGAGGCTGGTAAGCCTGACTGATGACAGTAAGAAATGAAACCAAATACATAACTTTCTCAAACCCCTCCTCATGTCCCAGGCTCAGGATCCACTTTGAGTCGTGTCAGGGCAGCCAGGTCTAGAGTTGCCAGTTCTGGTTTGGGAAATATCTGGAGATTTCGGGAGTGGAGCCTGAGGGGAGCAGGGTTTGGGGAAGGACTTCAATGGGGTGTAATGCCATAGAGTCTTCTTTCCAGAACAGCCATTTCCTCCAGGGGAGCTGCTCTCTGTCACCTGGAGATCAGTTGTAATCCCAGGAGCTCTCCAGCTACTACCTGGAGATTGGCAACCCTAGATTTGGCCCAAGGACTGCTAGGTGCTAACCTCTAGCCTAGAAATGGAAGTATGGAAGGCAGATTTATTGTCACTCTGAAGAAGTCCCTGGGTGGGTTAAGAACGGGAGCCTTTTGGTTATGTGTTTGCAATAAATTATTCCTTTGTGATGTAGTCAATTTGAAAGATGTACACGTGCTTCTTAGTTCTTCCAAATCTATAAACAAATAATCACACACCCCCTCCCCGGCTCTTTGCTCTGGAAAAAAAGAAGAAGAAGCTGTCACTTTCACGTTTCATGTCTACAACCTACACAATGCCTGCACCAGACGCCACTGGAGCTATCAAATGATATATATTTTTTTGCTTTGTTGTGCCTTACTAATTTAAAGATGTGCTTTTGTTGTCAGTTTGTGACAAAGGGGAGGATTTAAAAATAGGATATGGCTTTCGTCTTGTAAATTTATTTCCTGGCAAAGGAGCGGGTGACAATTACCCCAAAGACAATTTCCTTTGGTGGTGAAAAATAAATGTGCAGCGAGAATCGCTGCCTTGCAACTACAAAGAGAGTGCCCGGCCTCTAAGCAGATCTACACTGGGAGTCTGGTCCATCTCCGAAAACATGTTTGGAGGCCCAGATCCAGCTGAGGAAGCACTTGGCCAGATGAGAAACATGACCCCCCCTTCCCCAAAATGGCTATATCATCTCTGCATAGGCAAAATGTATCTGACTGAGACCTCATTTATTGATTTTCTTTAGAGCTATATCTCCCACTTGATCTCACAATGGGAGCCCAAAGCAACTTATGACATGGTTCTCCATTCCTCCATTTTAGCCTTGCAACAGCAACCCTGTGAGGTAGGTTAGCCGGTGAGACAAGGAGTGGCCCATGTTCACCCACTGAGCTTCTGTGACAGAGTGGGAAACTAAACCTGCAACTTCCAGAATTTAGTGTGGTACCCCCAATCACTGCACCATCTCAGCTCTCCGCAAATTTCTCTGATTTATATAATTCTCTGGAATAATAATGCAATGGCCTTCTAGCCAGTTTGGTGTAGTGGTTAAGTGCGCGGACTCTAATCTGGGAGAACCGGGTTTGATTCCCCACTCCTCCACTTGCACCTGGCTGGATGACCTTGGGCAAGCCATAGCTCTGTACCAGCTGTTCCCTCAAGGACAGCTTGGGAAAGAGCTCTCTCAGCCCCACCTACCTCACAGGGTGTCTGTTGTGGGGAGGGGAGGGGAAAGGAGTTTGTAAGCCGCTCTGAGACTCTTAAGTGAGTGAAGGGCGGGATATAAATCCAATCTCTTCTTCTCTTCTTCTTCTAGCTTACCAGGTCTCCTGTTGTGGCAGGGGGAAAATGGGAGGGAGTCACTGTGCCAGTAGCTTTACTATAGAGTTCTTTGGGGATCCTAGAGAGTCATGCAGACACAATGATGCCAGTTCTGGATTTATGCAACATCACCCCCCGCCCCCTCCTTTTTTTGTCAGTTGCTCACCAATGGCTGCCAGCCCTATGGCATCCGTATCACTGGCCCATCTAGTTCACTGTTGCCTGCCCTGCCAGTGTCTTTCCACAGTCTCAAGTAGAGAAATGAAGATCCCACTGACGGCACTGGGATCTTTTCCACCCAAAGGGAATTGTCTGCCGCTGAGCCACAGCCCCTTCCCAAAGGCGGAAGAATCCACCCTCTGACTAGTACGGACTTTGACTTTTGTTAGACTTGAAGAGCTTATTGTTTTTCTCATGTGCGGCCAGAGAGATACAACTACATTTTATTTCTATCAGTATGAATGTGGTTCACTTTCTCACTTGCATGAATGTGAACATGATTCACATTCTCCCCTCCCCTTGCAATGGCTTCTGGCAACCAGTTGTTTGTTTTATACGGCTTGTGCAGTTGTTTTATACAACTCACACAGATCCTATGTTCCCTCCCTAGGCCTTTAAAAAAGTGGCACACGGCAAATTGGAATCAAATCTAGCATTAAAGAACTGGCTGGTGGCCATGAGGCACAAGTATGCCAGAAATCTTTGTAATGTATGTGTATGTGTATATATAGCTATATAAAGAACTGAGTGCTTTTCACATCCTATATTTTTACTTGTGACTTAGGAGGTCATTCAAAGACAGTTTTGCATAAGAGGTGGGCCATGCTGGGACAAAAGTTAAGAACGAATGTCTTAACTGTTAGCAGAGTAACTAGCACCGTGACAGTGCACAACTTGATTAAAGAGCAGACAAAGGTTTGTTTAAGAACTAACATACTTGATAGGAAATAGGAGAGACAGAGATAGGTTCCTAACTACATCTCTTAACTGAGAGAGGGTAAGACTGAAGTGTGGATGTGGAACTTCCGAGAAGAAGAAGGAAACTGCCCTAAGGTTAGCAATCTGGGGGCAGACAAGGAAGGACACTTAACACAAGCGAAGGTGCTGACCTCCCTATCCTATCTAATTGTCTTCCTGCTGCCCCCTTCAGGGTCTTCTTATCCTCTTTTCACGCCAGACCTTGAATTTCCCAGCATTAACCAGGCTTACCAGGTTGGTCCCCACCTCTGGCTTCCATCTGCTGCACTGGGCAGCAGGAGATGAAGAACGGGAGGGAAAGTGCTGCCACGGCAATGCTGGTTGTGTGACTGAAAGTGATGTCACATATTGTTGCAGTGCTGTAGCCATCTCCTAGATCTCTATGGCTTCAAGAGCACCTTGGCAAAACGTGATGTCCCCTTCCGAGTGCACAACCAGAAATGGCATTGCTCGGAATGCCTCAAATCCCTCAAAACTCTCTGGGGTTTTCAGCCCTTGTCTTAACCCAAAGCAGGCCCCTAGCCAGGAATTTCTAAGCTGGGGGGCATTTAAATTTCTCAGGGGGCACTTGGCACTGGCTAATTTAAATAATTTAATTATTCAAAGGTGGGAGACAGAGCTGAGCCCTGCAGATAAAAAGGAAGTGGGGAGAGAAAGGAATCCTCACCATTCAAAGGTGGGAGGCAGAGCTGAGCTCTGAAAATAAAAAGGGAAAGTGGAGGAAGAGGAATGGAAACAAAATCATGGGCTCTGAAGCTGAGGGAGGGATTGGGCAGTGTGGCACTTGTTTTGCCAGTTTGGGAATTGGAGGGATGAATGTGGTCGGGGCTTGTCTTGCTGGCCAGTGAGTGATGAGAGAGAGATAGCAGAGCAGCAGCATGGGATAATCCAACCCAAGGGGCTTGACTTGCCAGCCAAAGAGAGGCAAGAGAGAGCAGCAGCAGCATGAGATTGGAGGAAGGGCTCACCTTGCTGGCCAGCAAAAAAACAAGAAAGAGCAGCGGCGTGGGATTGGAGGGCAGGAGGGCACTGGGCTTGCCTTGCTGAGAGAGAGTGGTGTGGAATTGGAGGGTGGAGGGCACAGGGCTTGCCTTGCCCAGAGAGAGCGGCGGGCAAGAAAGGGTGGCACGAGGCTTGCTGGTGGTGGCGACAAGTGCAATAAATAAATTTAAAAATTGGAAGTCGTGGGCACGCCATGAAATTGCTGAGCAGTCAGGTTAGAACAGATAAAAGAAAGTACTTCTTCACCCAAAGAGTGAATTCACTGCCACAGAAGGTGGCAGCGGCTACAAGCATGGATGGCTTCAAGAGGGAATTAGATAGAAATATGGAGCAGAGGTCCATCAGTGTCTATTAGCCATAAAGTATAGATAGGAACTCTCAGTCTGGGGCAAGTGATGTTCTGTATTCTTGGTGCTGGGGAGGGGGCAACAGTGGGAGGGCTTCTAGTGTCCTGGCCCCACTGCTGGACCTCCTGAGGGCACCTGGTGTTTTTGGCCACTGTGTGACAGAATGTTTGGACTGGATGGGCCATTGGCCTGATCCAACATTGGCTTCTCTTATGTTCATGTTCTTATGAAGTGTGGGGGGGGGGGGCTGGGTAGGAAGTGGGGGGGGGGTTGGTGGTAAGTTGGGGGGGGCCTGAAAGGCTCGAATGTAGCTATGGGCCTGACCCAAAGTGATCCCCTAATGTTTCTGTGTGGTAGTACTAGCTTCTGATCAGCAGTCATTTGCTTCTGCCATGTTACCATGAACCAATGGATGTTTTCTCGGTGAGTAAAATATTCCAGTTCTGTTGAGCTTTTGGGGGTGGGTAAGGTTCAGCTTTTATCTCCCTTTCAATTTCCCTTTTTCCTTTTGTACTGGGTCATGTAATTCTTTCCCTTCACTTCATAATCTGTCATAATTAATGATGCTTCTGATAGGGAAGCAGGTGCTCTATTTATTATTAGCTTCTGCAAAAAAACCCAAAACCTGGCTCTGTGGGTAACGTTTCTTTTTGCACATTCGTAATTTGCCACAGCATTATTGGGGGGGAATAGCTATTTATTATGCAACATGGTGGGGCAAGCGACTTGAAAGACATATTTCCCTGCTGTTATCACCCAGTAGTCGATGCTGTAAGTACCTGGCAATGATACGGTGGCAAATATCCTATCAAGCTATGCGGCAGCTGTTTGACAATCCCCAGTCCAATTTGCAGCCTCTCCATATGGCGGTGAAGAAGTCCATGGCAGCCATCGTAATGAGAGTGACTGCTATTTGGTAGGATAAAGATTGACCTCCTTTTCCAGCATTTTCCAGCAACGTGCAACAAGCCTACCACAGGGAAGAGGAGGCATAGTAGGTTCCCCAGGTGCAGAACGCTGGAGAGGTAGCTTTCAAAAACACCTTCAGGATGATCCAGCAATAGCAAAGGAACTTTGATCAGGATAATTTCAGAAAAATCCCTAAGATTTTTACACTTTTTTAAAAAGACAAAAATATACCAGTATAATTGTATCTTCTACGGATGCCAGCCTCCAGGTGAGTGAGACCTGGGGATCCCCCGGAATTACAGCTTATCTCCAGACTACAGAGATCATTCCCCCTTGAGAAAATGGCTGCTTTGGAGGGTGGACTCTATGACATTGAACCTGACCAAGCTCTCTGTCCTCCACAGGCTCCATCCCCAAATCTCCAAGAGCTTCCCAACCTGGACCTGGCAACCCTAGTATCTTCTTATATGCCACAACAGATGTTACGATTATTTTCAGATCCAAGTGACAAATGAGTGTGCTCACCTCAGAAATATGTGACTAATGCATTACAATTTGTACATAATTGAGAAGCTTCCTTTTGCTTCTGGGTTGGGTCAACTTGAACTGAAATCCCCATGGGGAACTGGGGATTTAAAAAGGAGGGACGAGAGTGCTGGAATCATCTTTTCCATCAGAGGCATGAATAGATCCCTCTGTGTGGTAGCCCACATTCACTGCACTGCTGTGCAGGCAGATCTTTGAATCGATTTGCAAGTCATTACTGAAGACCACATAGCATGCTATACCCACTGTAGGCATAAGGTGCATGGCGGACTTCATACACCAAACTTGGTTTGTAAGTGCCAGATAATGACATTTTGTCAACTGTACACCAAGGGATATTCAGATCTCGGCACGGCGTCATTAAACTGCTGAGTCTGCCATTACTAATTTTGCCGCCACTTTGGGATGAAAAGGCTCACCATGGGGGGTGTCAATGGGAAGCATCGGCTATACACACAAATCTACTTAGTCTGGATAACAGAAGCTGGCAAGCCCTTGCACATGCTAGATTTAAAAAATCAATTTGAGTTGAAATTCCACAAATTGTCCCAGTGTGGTGTAATTCTCTATAACCCTTCCCTCCAAGCCTCCTTAAAGAAAAAACAACAACAACAACACACACAGAAGATTAAGCTATACTGGTAACCACATCCCTGTCAGGGAGTTAATCATTTTAAAAGATGCAACACTCTTTCCATAGCGAACACCATCTTTCCTCCCCAGATTTTATGTAGTGCGAGCAAGTGCACTTATTTGACTTAATTTTATGGAGTACACCAGTTCTGTTTTAAAACAAAATGGGCCCATAAACTAAGTCAAAGTGGGGGAAAAATCCAAGATCGATAAGGGCAACCATTAAAATCTATCAATCTCCGCAGCAGCTGAAAGGGCACGATTGGGGTGGGGGGTGGGAATAGAGGCAACAGCACATATACACTTTTACAAAACCCCTATAAAATAACCTGTTTTGTTGCAGCAATGATCTATTGAATGTGGAACACAGAGAGATGAAATCTGAATCATGTGTACTACACTGAGAAGAAAGATGTGCTGGCATTTCTTACGAGCTTTGGCATCAGGCTGCTGTCAAGACTCATGGGGGACAGCTTTCCATTTGATGCCCAGCTTCCTCCTGACTGCCCTCCCCCCGGATTAATATTATTTTGAAAGAAACAAATGTGTGTGACCTTTTTTTTAAAAAAAATAATAAAATACAATATCACCTATATCTGACAGTAGTTTCAAAAATGGAAATACAAAGGGGGAAAAGACTATTGGATCAATTTGCAAAGTAGAGTCCTCCTAATGTTTTTTTTCAATTGCATGGGGGTTTCTTAGGGCTGGGGGGGAGAGTTGGCAACTGTCAGGAACATGAGCCAGTGCCACAGCAATAAGTACTCCTTGGGGGATACTGGATGAGGAAGATAAGGTGCTCAAGAAATTACTAGAGAGTTAGACCTGACCTGAATAGTCCATGCAAGCCCAACCTTGTCAGACCTTGGAAGGTAAGCAGGGTCAACTATGGCAAGTACTTGAATGGGAGACCTCTTTGGAATACCAGCAGTCAAAAGATGGGGGCTGGCTTTATTCAGCCACCTCTTTGAATATCCTCCAGGCCCCCAGTAGGGGTCAGTCACCAGAGGTTGCCCTGACTTCCAGGTGCACACACATGGACATACACATGTGTGTATGAAAAATACAAACCCCCAACCAAACAAAAAAGAAATTACTAGAGAATTGGGTAGGGTAGACTTTTGATCTAGTAGAGGTCATAGGGGTTTGCAAAAGAAAAAGTCTGAATTGATTCTGCCAGTTTCCAAACCAATTTGAGCATACATAGCTGAGCCATTGGGATCTCTCAACTACTGAGGTTTAGAATATAGGAGATTCCCAGCTGGATTGGACCAGTGGTGCATGTTATCCAGTATCCTGTGTCACACAATGACCATCCAGTAAAACCATTTAGTTTTTTTCAGTCAGCTTGTGGGCATTACACAAATGATATTCTATGCCTACTAGTGAGGTAAACTGGGTGCCAGTATCACACATCAGTTCAATTTCCCTCTACAAGTATACCCATCTGTGTTAAAGACTGTAGATAGACATTTAATTACTGTAGAATCAGTTGTGGGGAAGGAAGATGACAGATCTCAGAAGCTATGCAGGCTTGGTATTTGGATGGGAGACCACCAAGGAAGACTGCAGAGGAAGGCAATAGCAAACCACCTCTGTTTCTCACTTTCCCTGAAAGCCCCTTGCTGGAGTCACCATAAGCCAGTTGTGACTTGGCAGCACATACATATATAGAATGAATTGTGATATAAATGCTACTTCAGGCCCATATAGTGAAATTAAGTGATAGTATAATGGTGGTCAGAGCAGAGCCCTGCAAGACAATTGGAAACTTCTCTCATGCACAGTTTGGAATTGGTGACAGATGTGTCACTGCTGCCTTATTATACAGTTCCAAGGTAGCTCAGGTTTAAATTGCTGCTTCTCTTTAGGAGTCCATCCCTCACCACTAATACAGATCTCATTGCCACTGTTTGTTTCAGATGATCCTTTGATGTGTATCATGGACAAGGTATACGAATGGTGCAAGTAGTTGGTACATGCCTAGTAGCCAAAGTTCCTTGCATACCCTAACATAAGGCACTCTTTATTTGTTAAAGGAAGCCATTGTCTGTGGGAGGAATGCTTGGTGGAAAGGAATCAGAGGATCCAACCATGTGAAAAACAGCCTTAGGATCCAACTCTGTATGTCCCACAAAAGGAAAGTTACATTTCCCTGCATTGCATTTGGCCAAGCAGAGCTTCAAGCTTGCTGCATTGGTACAGTTTGGTCAAGACTGCTTTCATAGGCTTTGAGAGTGTTTGCAAATGCAGTCATTTCTTCCAAATAACAACAAAATCCATGGTAAGTCTTGAGGAAAAGAGACATAATTTTTCAGGAAGTGCCAGAACATCAGTTCAAAAGCTTCAGGAACCAGCACAGCACATTATTCTATTTCTGCAGTGTATGTGGGACTGATTCTGTCTCCACTCACAACAGTAACATCTGACACCTGAATGGCATGTTTGTGTTGGTCAGACTCCAGCAGCCCTTCTCCAGTCTTTTTACAGCATTTGTACTGATCTACTTTAGTACAACATCTTGTGTCACTTGCAAGGTGTTGTGTAGAGCTACAGTAAAAACAGTCTTGTTTGTTTTTTCTGAACACTGAATTTGCTGGATCTCTGGTGTTTTATTTCCACTCACTCCATTTCCTGCACTAACTTTGTGTCTGCAATGAAGATTTCTGCAAAGGATTTGCACTTTCAACTGCGCCTCCTGTATCCTAGCTCATTATTTTGGCTTGTTAGAGCTGTCCCAATTTGGCTTGCTGTAGTTATTCTGTTTTTTTCCCCTTTCAGTTAGAAGTCTGATTCTAGAGGCAAACATTTCCTTATGCAAGGGCTGTTTTCTCAGTAAGCTAATTTCTAATACACTCATATTTCTAGAGTTAGAACATTCAAGTCTATTGAAGTCAATGGGGTGGATCTAGCCAGTTTTTTTTAAATCCATCTCCTCAGTCCTCCTCATTGATTGCAGTCCCCCATCCATGTGGCTTTTGTCCATACATATTCTATGATCCTCAGCATTCCTCCACAGTGTTGTGAGCAGAAATTCTATCTCATGAGCGAAAAAAGTTAGTAGCATTAAAGTTGTGAGCGAGTCTACATTTGACTATTGTGTAAATCAGTGTTTTAAACGATTACTTCCATAACCTTGTAAAAAAACTCAGAATGAATTATTTTAAATTATATTTAAACTATATTTTAAGAATATTTTAAACACTGTAGGAGAAAATAGAATCAAATGAAATCTCACCCACCCTGTTCCACTATAATAGTAGACTGGTCCTCTGGAGAACAGGTCTACCCACATCTTTCCACTGTATTGGTAGACCCGTCCTCTGAAGAACAGATCTACCCACCTTTACCACTATATTAGTAGACTTGTCCTCCAGAGAACAGGTCTACCCACCCCTTTCCATTATATTGGTAGGCCTGTCCTCTGGATAACAGGTCTATCTGCCCCAGTCCACTATACTGGCAGACCTGGCCTCAGTCTGTCAGTCTGTGCTGAGCCTTAGAAAACATACCAGTTCTTGAGGAGGGGAGAGACTCTTGAAGTCTACTTTGTTGTTGTTGTTTTTAAAGTGAAATATGACAACCAGCATTTCAGGTCAAGTATAACAGGCGGGACAGTAGAAAAGAGAAACAGTCCAGTAGCACTTTAAAGACTAACAAAATATGTGGTAGGGTATGAGCTTTCATGAGTCACTGCTCATTTCTTTGGGAACAATCACTGTCAGAACCCTGCCTAACCTAAAAAACAGGAAGCTGCTTAAATGTTATCAACTTGCCCAAACAACTTATTTATTCAAATATCTATATCCCATGTTTTCCTGTGACTCAATGCAGTTTACAAATCATACTGGAAAGCATAACAGGAGCGTGCCAAAAAAAAAAAACCCTCCCCCCAGCTCCATTGTAGTCTATGGGGACCATTATAGTCAATGTGCCCTATAGGTTATAATGGAGAATCAATCAGGGGATATCTGGGGCTCGGGGAGGGGCTGTTTTTTGAGGTAGAGTCACCAAATTTGCAGCATAGTTATTGGTGCCTCTCCTCAAAAACCTACTCAAGTTTCAAAAATATTGGACCAAGGGGTCCAATTCTGTGGCCCCCAGAAAGAGGTGCTTCCATCCTCCATCGTTTCCAATAGGCTGAAGCAGTAACTGTGGGCTGAAGCAGAAATTCCCTGAGCTGTCTGTTAAAATGTTGTGTGCCTGCACCCCCTAGTGCAGCTTAGAGGGAACTATGGAGGAGATCCTTCCTTTCTTTTTTCACCAGCATAAAATCTGGTCAGGTTCAGCTCAATGTGTCTAACTCCACTTAGGACTGCACTGTCAGCTGTATACATTCCTGTTGGTCCCCAGGATTCATGTCCCTGCTTGTGAAATTTCTAGCACTTATCTACCCCACTGACTTTTACTTCTCCTCCAAACCTTGGTGAATGCCATCCTGAATGACTGACAATAGTCTCCTTATCATCTGCAACAAGAACACTTTGGAAAATGTGTTGCCATTCTGCTCCTAGCATGGAAGATTTGCAGGGCATACTTCCTTACTTCAGAGAACTTTATACCACTTTTAGCAAATAATTATCAAACTCCAAATGCTGAAAGATATTGGAGACTCACCTGGGCTTTGAAGAAAGGGTATAGGAGGGTTGTAAGCAAAAGAGCTGTTTTCACTGTCTTGAGTCAAACAATCAAATCACATGTTAAGTACCAAACCAGGATTATTTTATAAGCCTAAAAACACAACAATTGCTGCTTCTCTCGATAAATCAGACAAGTTCCAGATCTCCCACCGACTTCCTGGCTTCTGTCCTATCAGACTACATCTCTCAACAAAAAATGCTTTCAAATCTGTTGTGTTTATAGCCATGACTTCATCAAAGAATTCTGACCTGGATGGCCACGGCTAATCCTATCTCATCAGATCATGGAAGCTAAGCAGGGGTGGCCTTGGTTACTTCTTGGAAAGAAGTCCAAGGGTGTCATACAGAGGCAAGCAATGGCAAACCACCTCTGTTTGTCTAATAGTTAGCTACAATTTGATTGCACTTTACACTATTGCACCTGAAAACACTACAGTTCTGTGCATTCCTTAAAGCAGAGGTGTCAAACTCATTCGTTATGAGGGCTGGATTGGACATAAATGTCACTTTGTTAGGCCAGGCCATGTGCCAGATGGTCCATGGGGGAGGGAGGCCTGGCTGTCATGTTGTGTGCTTGGTGGCAGGACTAGGCCCCTGATGTTTGGAAGAAACTACCAAAGAATGCCCCCCATAGGCCAAAGCACAGCTGCCACCTGGGGGGCATAAAAATGGTGGCAAAGCTGGCTGCCAGCAGGCCCCAACAGAGGATCTTCTGCACACACACACCCATGTGCAAATGCTGATCCCTGAGGCCATCTGGTACAGCATTCCTGGAGCTGCAAGCCAAGTGGAGAGGTATGAATGAGGCTGCACTGGCTCCCAGCTTACCAGTGAGGCTGTACCTGAAGTGAAGTGGTTCTGCTTGGCTGCTCCAGATGAGGTTGTTCCACTGTGCTGAAGCCATAATCAGAGTGGCTCCCCCCTGCCATAACCTCCTGTTCTCTCCCTTGCACCAGTTGCTCACAAGCCACATAAGACCCTGAACAGGCCAGTCCCATCCCCCGGGCCTTATGTTTGACACCCCTGCCTTAAAGTTTTCTATAAATGTGTGCCATGTATTTTTTTTTCATAACAGAAATAAGACATTCCTACTGGATCCTGTAGATATTTACGTATCTGTTGCATCTCGCCAGCTCTGTATTTTGAGTCCTTGAATAGTTAAACTAAAAAAAAAAATATAGCATAATATAAAAGCTCCACTTTTGACTATGGCAAATGGCTGTTCAGCAAAAGAGCTACTTACTCTTTTTTCCTTTTCTTTTTTTGCTTGGGAAAAAGTATATATTGCTGAAAATGTCCCTCTCTTTTTTAATGTAACCATTGAGACTAGCTCCTGGGTGCTGAAATAACTCTTGTTAACCAAACATATACAAATTCTATAATTTGTTTTAATGACTGTATTACAGAAAAGTCTCATGAAACTAAAAATAGTAGTTTCTAAAAGCTAAGAAGAAATTATAATTTTGTATTGCAGTAATTTTGACACAAGTTCTAGGCCTCTCCTACATGAAAAAGAAAAGAAAAGAAGAATGCTAAAATGTTCCATTTTCATTTCCATAGCAAAAGTCTGCATGCTTGCACTTGACAAAGCATTTAAAGTTACAGCCATTTCCTGAAGACGCTTCGACTGGCACACTGCAGCATCTCTTTATGCATGGCAGGCTGACCTATATACTGAATAGGTCAAACTTCTAGGCAATCAAAAGCTGTAACCTTCTGGGGCATCTCCTCAGCCTCTCCTTGTCATGCTTGGCCAGGTTTGCTCCTTGTTTCGTTCTGGCGTCTATTCAAAGAGAGAGAGAGAGAGAGAGATGGAAATCGGAAATCCTGGCATATCTTCCACTTTCATGGCACTGTTCTCTGTCTCTCTCTCTCTTTCTCTCTTTCTCTCTCGTGCTCTTTCATATTTTGTCCACTCTTTTCATGACATGCCCACACAGTACTTTTTTAACCATTCGGTCAACCACACAAGAAGCAAGGGTTACATTTAGATTCAGTATTAACCTACCATGTACTGCCAGACGTTCTAGGAGAAATGATAAGAGAGGTTCTTGAGTTCAGAGTAATTACTATTGGACAGAAGGAGATCACAAGGTCTTCACAAAGGCAGCAATCTCGATATTATAGAACATTAACTTTTGGATTTTGTATTTTTTTTAAAATTCTGTATGATCCTTGTAATCCCCCCCTTTATTTCTGCTATTATACATTTTGTGGTAGAGATCATATTATTTATTTACAGACAGGCAAAACTCCAGTCCGTCAGGGATGGGTGGACTACAGATTTATCACCCCTGATATTTCAGCACCAAACAAACAAACAAACAAACAAAAAAAGCACTTAGTCACCTTGCTTGCCCTCTTTGATACTTTTTCCAATTCTACAATGTTCTTTTCTAGATAACCTGCACAAAGTATTCCAAACAAGGCCACACTATGGATCTTATACAGAAGCATTATAATTTTGGCTATTTTATTTTCAATACTTTTCCTTATAACCTCCCCTTGCCACCACAGATTTTGCCTTTTTCACCACTGAAGCACACTGGGTTGACATTTGCATTGAGCTATTCACTAAAATGCCAAGGTCTTGCCCTTTTAGTCTCTGCAAGTTAAGACCCCTTTAGCTTGTACTTAAAATTGGGATTGAAACTCATCTTCCCTGTTAGAAGTCCCTGTTCAAAAGCAAGGATGCAAGCCCTGGATGCAAGCCCTGGGATTCAGCCCCAAGGAAACCTGTGTATCCTCTTACAGAGTCTGACCTCTAATGAACTCAGATTAAAAATGTGAGCTCCAGTTCCAGGAACCAGATAATAGCAGGCAACTTATTTACCTCATTCAAGAGAAGCTACCCCCAGTGATTAGGGCACACACTGAAAGGCAGACAGAAATGTTCAAATGTTAACAGAAAACAAGGAATGTAATTAGATTTTTAAAAAAAATTGAAAATGTAATCTATATTAAAATCAGCATCAAAAAGTTCAGCTAAAACAAAAGGTTAAAGGGCTAATTTGGGATTAGGGTTGCCAAGTCTGGGTTGGAAAATACCTGGAGACTTTGGGGGCGGATCCAGGAGAGGGCGGGGTTTGGGGACGAGAGAAGCCTCAGCATGGTTCAGTGCCATAGAGTCCACCCTTCAAAGCAGCCATTTTCTCCAGGGGAGCTGATCTCTCTCAGCTGGAGATCAGTTGTAAAAGCGGGGGATCCCCAGGCCCCACCTGGAGGCTGGCAACCCTACTTGGGATGGGCATAAACTGGTTGATGAACTAAAGTTCATCATGAATTTGAGCCAGCTTGTGGTTCATGAAGCAATGTTCACAAACTGAAGAACCGCCATGAAATTTCACAAATTTTGATGCAGCTTGTGGTGGTTCATGGCAGTTCATGAGGGGCAGAAAACAAGGATTTAAACCCCTGCTTTCTGCTCTTCATGAAAAACAGCTGTTTGGTTTAAATCCCCCCCCCCACTTTCTGCTTCCCATGAAAAGCAGCGGGGAGCAGAAAGCAGGGGTTTAAACTTTAAATGGATCACAAAGTGATATGAACTGGATGCAGTTTGAGAACCAACCTCATTTCAGTTCCTGGTTTGGTTGTGGTTCACAAACCAAACTGAACTGCAAAAATGCAGTTTGCACCCATCCCTAGGGCTGACAGCTTGATAGTAAACTAGCAGAGGAAGAGCAATCCCCAGACTGGTAGTTTACAAAGTAAATGAGAAAGCTTTGGCCTGGCGCTGGAAAGTAGGTAGATTTGGAGTCAGGTGGAGAGAGACTGGTAAGGAATCTAAATCAAATACTGGTCAAGAAGGAAGATGCAAACACAATTTTGCCTCCTTTAAAAAGAAAAAAAAACCCTGAAACTCTTTAAATAAGACTGGGGGCGGGGGAGAACTCTTAATGTCCATGAAGTACATGAGGAATATCTGCAACTTAATTTTCCATTTTTTTATTTTACTAAACTGTTTCTTGTAAGCCATCCAAACTACAATAGCTTTAAAGACATCTGATTATCCTGTAGATTGCTTTGTTGCCTCACTGTGACAGGGCTTGTGGTCTGTAGGCAAATACGTTCTCACTCAGTAATTTTTTATGCTAACAGTGGGCTCTAAATGAAAATGTTTGCTCGGGATATTTCCTATAGCAGAGAGAAGGGGAAGGAAGGCATCAGTGGTACTTACTGTCTGGGTTATGGTCTGAGTTTGTCTCACTTCTCATTGGCAAGCAAGCAAAACAGGTCCCCGTGGTTGCTCATCAAACCTTGATGTCTGTGACAATTACCAAATTGCTTGAATGAAAAGCAGAGGCCTATGAACTTTCAGAGAGCCAGTGTCATCACAGAGAATAAACCATTAAAAGTGATTCCGCAGCTTAAAGTTCACCCAAAGTACTATTAGCTTTACGTCCAATTTGGAACTGTCAAGGGGAATATTTACCATCGTAATTTCAGATCATTATCTTAGCATTCCAAGGCAAATAGCCACAATTTAATTCATTACTGCTCACATTACATCTTTATTTTCCACCAACTGGTAGATGACATTTTGCATGCGACTGGGAAGAAATGCTAATTAGGCCAGTGTGTACCCTTACGCTTTTGTGACTTCTCGGTGGTTGTGTTTTGGTGCAGTAATGAATGAACATTCCCAAGCAGCTGGCCATTTCCATCTCCTCCCTACTTCCGTACCCAACTCCACCAAACAAAAAAGCTGACCAAGGGGCCATGGCAAAAGAAGGCCAAGGATAAGGTCACCTCTTCCCCCCCACACACAATGGGTTTCTGTTATCTGTCTACCTTCCTGAGAGGTGTATTCAACTGTACTGTCTGCCAGAGTTGAATGACCCCCTTTTTCATCAGCTCACCCACACACCTTAATTTAGAAAATCTAAAGTGATCTCTGGAGTGGAATAGGATACACATTAATATGCAAATGAACTGCCAAGAAAGTTCAGATTTGCATTTAGACTGGACAAAGAAGGGAGGAAATGGCTTTTCTCATGCTGTTTCCTCACACCGCTACAATTTTACAAATTACTAATCCCAGCAATGATGCCAAGAGGGACACACTCATTACCATTCATTTATTCTCAGATGGGCTTGATTCGTCTCAATATGCCTGACATTATACTTCAAACCTGCTTATTTAGAGTACAGTAGGACTCCAGTTGTCTTGCCAATAATGGAATAATGACTGACAGACAGCCAGGAAGGAAGAGAAAAGGGGGGGGGGGGATAAAGAAGATAATCCCCTTCTCTAGATGGTGGTAATAGTGGGAGGTTGGCTGTGAAAATACCATGTGTTTGTTTCCTTCAGGAATAATTTTTACACCTAGAACAACTGTGGAATGGTTATTAGGAGATAATATATTTTACAACTGTGGATTTGGGATCAAACAGGGCACGCACACTGATTTCCAAAAGGATGTTCTGTTTGGACATAAATATTTAGCAGGAGAAAAGGGGTTTCAAGACAGAGAGATACCTGTTGAAGGACCATTATTGCCATTTTTGCCATTACTGGTTGATGCTTCTACTTAGATGTTTCAGAACAGATTTAGTGGTTGACTTGATGGCAGAGAGAGAGAGAGAGGCTGGGGAAGTAAAATCAGAACCTGGGGTAATTTTCTACTGCTTAGTTTCCCCTTGTTGCTTAGTGATTCACACCGCTTCTTTTCACAACACAAAAAGTTAAGCCTCTTGTCTCTTCTTTAGAAGGGCTCAATGCTTACTGGTTTGGTAGATAAGAGGAGGAATGTAACAACTCAAAAGCTCTGCTTTTAAACAGTTACAGTTTTAAACACACACAGCATTACTGAAATGATAGGCTGTTTCTGTCAAAGAGAATGATTTCTTTTGGAACTCTTCCTTAAACCCAAGAATCTTAGCCTATTGAAAACAGGGTTAGCTTGGCTCTTGGGATATTTTCTTCAATCCCCTCTCAAGTCCCTAACCTTAAGTCCTTAAAGTAACCAGTTCTTAAGGCAACATGGGATTCCTGCTCTATTTCTGCCAAATCTTTATCAGCCCCTGAGCCCTATGTACCTATCCTATAGATATCTGAGTTCCTGTCCTTCACTGGGTGAAACCTAATTATCTAACTAGAGTTGCCAGCCTTCCTGTGGTGGCTGGAGATTGCCTGGGATTACAACTGACCTCCAGGTGACAGAGAGCAGCTCACTGGGAGAAAACGGTCACTTTGGAAGGTGGACTCTATGGCATTATATCCCACTGAGATACTCCCCTTCCCCAAACCCGCCCTCCTCAGGCTCCACCCCTAAAGTCTCCAGGTATTTCCCAACCTGAAGCTGGCAACCCTATAACTAATCACCTGTTTCTTTGTCTCTTCCCCAAGCCCCATCCGAAGTGATGACAAACTTTCCCTTCACCTTCTCCCCTCCCCTCCAAGGTTCCACAGCCTCTCATTGGCTGATGCCACTTAGCTTCTGCATACTCCCTCTGTAGGAAGGGATCTGCTGGTATTCCTGGAGGTTGGAACTAGAGGCCATCCAACACAGTCTCCAATGCTCCAGAAGCACCATTTTGTCAGTTGTCTGTCATGGGAATGGGGAGGAAGAAAAGCTCCATTCTGCCATTTGAAATTTTTAGTTTGGATCCAAATCTATGTCTATGCCAATCAATTTGTCTTGTACATCATACATATAAATGATGTACACTGCACAGTTAAATTCTATATACATTGCCAATAAGACTCATGCACTGGGCATAATATAAACTAATCAGAGAAAAGTAGGAGAAAAAACTAAACCATTTGTAAAAATAGAAAACAATATAATATATAAATATAAACACCAGTACCTATTGGAGCATATAGGAGTCTCCTCTTGTGAGCAAGTTTTTTTTTTTCCCCCAGTACCCTTTAAGGTCAAATTGGAAAAGCTACACTCTAACTTTTTCAAAGCTGTAAAACGTCCACTTTTGCATTCATTTAATAGTCAAAAAGGTTTGTCAGCCTGTGTGGAATTCTACTAACTACCCTCTCCCCTAATTGAAATCTAGCATGGATCTGTTCATATCTCACAGATTTTCCAGACATTGTTCTATCCATTTTAAAGCCATGCAATGAAGTCTTTACTTTGCAAGCATTCTGTGGAATGCTTATGAGACTGAGTCACATGCAGTTTCCTGAAATCTAGATAAATCATATCAGCTGCATGCCTTTGGTTTAGTAAACCAGATGTTATCTATTTATTTTACAAGACTTCTTCATTGCTTCACAACTTTAGCAAGATTTCAATCTGTTCACAGAAATGTGAAACACATAGTAATCCTAAACAGGCCTACTCAGAATCCTACTGAAGTCTACATCAGTGTTTTTCAACCACTGTGCCGTGGCACACTGGTGTGCCGCGAGATATTGTCAGGTGTGCCGCGGGATTTTTTCAATGAAAGAAATGTGCCTTTCGGGCTGACCTTCCGGGACGCGTTTGCGCATGCGAGAAAGAACAGTGGCGCGGTCTCGCTGATTCTGCTCGCACGCTCTGTGGCCGGCCTGAGGTAGGGTGATTTGCACCAAGACATTCCAGGAAACATGAATATGTTTGATGGTAACAGCTAGCTGTTTCTGTCAGGGTGGGGTTCAAATCAGTAACTGTCCCTCAGCGAAGAATGGGTGTACTGTGCTTCTCTTCAAATCACTTATGGACAGTGGAATGCCGTTCACATCAGAGTAAGAGTTTAAACTCTCTATTTGAAAAAACTTTAGCAGAATCGCAGTATTAAAATATATCCACATTATATTTCTTCTGAAACTCAGGTCAATGTTATGGGAAGAAGCTATTACACTTTGGATCTGTAACTTACGATTTCAAGTTGAGTGGCTATTACGTGTATTTGTAATACTGTCATAGTTAATACTTGAGCTGAGGCAACTAATGACCCATTTATCTTGTATTTCAGTGTTTTTCAACCACTGTGCCGTGAGATATTGTCAGGTGTGCCGCGGGATTTTTCAATGAAAGAAATGTGCCTTAGCTCGAAAAAGGTTGAAAAACACTGGTCTACATAATCAGGCTTACTACCAGGAAAGTGTTCTTAGGATTGCACTGCAAGAAACTTAGAAAGGTGCAATGAAATCACTACTAAATCAAAACAGAACCAGTCCAATGTCTTGTAGCACAGTTCCAAGCTTTCTTCAGAGGTGGTGACCATTTCTCTTGATTCCTGCCTCCCGCAGTAGCCCGTGGAAAGCCCTCCCCAAATTTGTTCCTATCCTCAAAAACAGCCCAGGGATCAATGTCTGTGTTGGAGGCTGAAAATGTGAGAACCAAAGCCATTCAGAAAAAAATATATAAATTACTAGAAAAAGAAACCAAATCTGGAAAAATCACTCATCCCTACTAAATGAACACACATCCATGAACACATGAAACTGTCTTGTACTGAATTGGTATGTCAGAGTCAGTTTTGTCTACTCAGACTGGCAGCAGTTCTCCACGGTCTCCGGCAGAGGTCTTTCACATCACCTACTGCTAGATCCTTTAACTGGAGATGCCAGGGTTTGAACCTGGGACCTTCTGCATGCAAAGCTGATGCTCTGCCACTAAACCTTGGCTCCTTCCTCAAAACAAAACATGAACGCATGAAGCTGCTTTATACTGAATCAAACCATTGTTCCACTGAGGTCAGTACCATCAACTCAGACTAGCAGTGACTCTTAAGGGCCTCAGGCAAAGATTTTTCACATCACCACCCATCTAATCCTTTTAACTGGAGATACCAGGATTTAAACCTGGGACCTTCTACTCTGCCACTAAGCCACAGCCTCTCCAATGCTGATTATTTTGTTCTCTGTGCAAAGTCTGGAAAAAAGAGGATGTAAATAAATGTTTATTTATTTACTAAGGTTGCAGTCACACGCAAGAGATAAAGCAGGAGGGAATTGGCAGAATTTGACCCACAGTTGAAGCTGTGGGTGCAGTCCATCTGTGGGTGATCAGACACAACTGTGGGTGAGTCGGGGGGGGGTGTCCTTTTTTTCCTATGTGCTTAAATGAGGGATCAATGAATTGCACCTCTGCATTGAAGGCACCCCATGGAGTTTGCGATGATGTGCATACTGCATAGGGGGAAAAACAATGGCACAGAGTTGGGATGGCCTGATCAGACCATCCTGATGCCATGAGAGCGTGCTGGAGTGATCAGACACAGGAAAGTCTGCTTGTGGCCCGTCACAACCTGTTTACTACCAGTTTTTCCCTGGTGTCTTTTAACTCTGCTTCCTCCATTATATTCTCACAACAGTCCAATGAGGTAGGTTAGGTTGAGAGAGAGAATTACTGGCTCAAGGAATGGATTTGAACCTGGGTCCCATCAAATCCTAAACTAGGATTCCAAGTACTATACCACTTTGGTGGTCTCTCACATTCAGTAAACTAAGGCTGTATCTACAGATTACAAAGTCCTCATGTTTTTCAGGGATCAACAAAAGGACCCACTGTTTTCACATCCAAAAACCACCCCATGTTCTGATACTTGTGTGCTGTCATGTAAATAACAATTTTTTACAGCAGAGCCACTTGTGACTTTGTGGGGTGGTTTGAAGATGCAAAAACTGGGAGAGTTGCCAGCTCTGGATTAGGAAAAACCTGGAGATTTTGGGGGTGAAACCTGAGGAGGGTGGGATTTGGGGAGGGGAAGGACTTCAATGGGGTATAATGCCACACCTTCCAAAGCAGCCATTTTCTCCAGGTGAACTGATCTCTGGCACCTGGAGATCAGTTGTAATACCAGGTGATCCCCAGCCACCACCTGGAAGTTGAACTCCAAAAACAACATCTGTATAGCAATCAGATAAAGCAATTACTGTGAAACAAATTGTTTATATTGCATAGTATTTGTTGCATGTGAGCGATTATAGAAGATAATTTTCTACAGAATCACTACAGTAAATGATTTTGCAAACATATCTTTATTGGTTCTGTTATTTTCATCACGGATGTTGTTTTTGGATTTCCACTTCCTCCCATGATCTCTCATTTTTGGCTTCTACTACCTGGAAGTTGACAACTCTAAAACTAGGTGGGTGAGGAGACTACAGCTGCTTCTCCTTTGTGCTTTGTTTGCAAACGGAAAAGAGCCTGTGTGTATCTGGGAGGTACAAAACTCCCATATGGTACAAAGTCTGTGTTGTTCCCCAACTAATACTAGGACTTTGTAATGTGTAGATGGACCATAACAGGTCTCACCTCTGTGTAGGAGGATCAGAATTCTCCAAAGGACCATGTCTGGTCATTTGGTGGAAGACAGTACTGCAGGCATACATACAGATATCTGACAGAAGGGGTTTTGACTCTCAAAAGCATATCCCCTGGAAATCTTGTTGGTCTTCAAGGTGCTTGTGGACTCAAATCTTGCTGTTCTACTGCAGACCAACATGCCCACACAACTGAAACTGTATCTCCAAGTTGTTGAGCTATTAAAGAGGCACATATCTCTGGGCTACAGCCCAGCAACTCAGTGAATTAGGTTAGATTTGAGTCCACTAGTACCTTAGAGACTAACAAGATTTCAGGGTATAAGCTTTTCAGAATCAAAGCTCCCTTTATCAGTCACCAAAGAGAGAGCCAGTTTGGTGCAGTGGTTAGGAGCATGGACTCTAATCTGGGAGAAATGGGTTTGATTCCCCACTCCTCCACAGGCAGCTGCTGGTGTGACCTTGGGTCAGTTTCAAGGCTTTTTAGAGCTGTTCTCTCACAAGCAGTTCTCGAAAGAGCTCTCTCAGCCCCACCTACCTCACAAGGTGTCTGTTGTGGGGAGGGGAAGGGAAAGGGATTGTAAACCACTCTGAGACTCCCTTGGGTAGTAAGGGGTGGGGGATAAATCCAATCTCCTCCTCTTCTCTTCAGATGGGAGTTTTGACTCTTGAAATTTTGTACCCTGAAAATCCTGTTCTCCAAGGTGCTACTGGACTCAAATCTGGTGGGGGGTTTTGGTATTTTTGATGTGTGTGTGTGTGCACATGTGTGCATGTGTGTGTGTGTATGTGTGTGTGTGTGCACCTGGAAGTCATGGCAACTTCTGGTGACTGACACTACTAGGGGCCTGGAGAATAGTCAAAGTGGTGGCTGAATAAAGCCTGCTCCCACCTCCTGCTTCAGGTATTCCAAGGAGGTCTCCCATCCACGTACTTGCCAGAGTTGACCCTGCTTAGCTTCTGAGATCTGATGAGTTCCGGGTCAGGGTGGACTCAAATCTAACTGTCATACAGCAAACCAACATGGCTACCCTCTGAAATTATCTGCGAATTGAGGGACAAACTTATTTAGCCCTGAATGGTGCCGTAGTCATATGACAGAGGGTTTCCAGCTTCGAGCAACATCCCCCCCCCTTTGACTCTTTGTTTCCATCATACAAATAACTTGATTTCCCCCCCCCCCCTCAGCATTTGACAGTTCACAAAAGCAGCCCTAAAAGTTTAATCTCTGTGACCAAGTTCATTTCCTTCACTGCATTCAAAGCCCAGGCATTTTTTAATCAAGCGGCATGAATGGAATGTTTAATGAAAGAGCTTAACCTTAGATCAATGCGACCGATGACCTGCTGTGTTTATTGTGCCTGCCAGAACAGGAACCTAAATCAAAAATTTGATAACGAAAATGAACAAGAATCCAGGGCCCAGCCGCCAGCCTACATACATTTTGGCGGCCCCATTGAATTAATTGAGGTTCTATTGATTCAGCAGCGGAAGGTCTAAGCCTTTTGTTCTGTAATTTCAGATTCCAAATATTGACAAAAATGGGGAGGGGGGGGAGGGACACATATCGACACAAAGTCACTCACTAGTTCTTACTGTTTTGTATTTACCATGGGATTGTCTCTCAGCAGCAGGTTGAACCTGTAGAAACTGGACTGTTCCCTGCAGGAATTTCCTTCTGTGAATATCTCAATGATTAGATTCGTACTCACTTAAAACCCAGAAAATGACAGGGCAAAACAACGTTAAAGGCAGAAGTTGCTTGTCGATCAATAAATATTACATCAACGTTTTGCAGGAAAGCTTCTCCAAAGGGCATGGAATTAACCAAAGTTATCAGAAGGTAAAGTGAAGGAAGGAGACTGAAGCTGACGGCGTGTGCCTCTGACCTGCAATGCAGGCATTGATTTTCAACCGGGAATCCTTTATAATGGAGTGCTGCCTGCTGTTTACGAAATGAGGCCTTATTTCTAACCAATATCCATTTTCAAAAAAGGGCATTGGATCTATGTTGCAATCTCTTCTGAAATCCCATCAAGCTTCAGAATCCATGTGGGGCTGTGGTCAGAACAAAGGCGGGAAACCCAGCTTCAGGCAAATAATTTTTATTTGACTTAAAACGTCAGATCATCAACTAGAATGGCCATATGAAAGCTGGTGTTGGCATAGTGATCAGAATTTCAGATAAGGATCTGAGAGACCTGGGGTCAGGTCGCCATTCTGCCATGATGCTTGTCGGATAACCTTGGGCCAATCACGGTCTCTCAGCTTAACCCTACACGCCAGCCTGAGGTTCTTGCAGAATGATAGCATAAAAATGGTCCACATAAGTAAAAAAAGGGTGGAGTGGAAGAATCCGAGTGGTTAAATAACCAGACAGACTATGATCTGTGAGAGTGCTGGGTTCAGTTCCCCATTCTTCATGAAGCTTCCTGGATGACCTCAGACTGGAAACTGTTTTTCAACCTGACCTACTTCTTAAGTAAGACTGGGGGGGAATGATAGGAATGATACGTGCCACCTTAAACTCCTTGGGAAAAGGGTGAGATTAAAATGTACTAAATAAATAACAGTAAATAGCATCCTATGGAAATAGACCATAATGTTGGAAGGCGCTTCTGTCAGCAGATCAGAACTCCCTCTTCCCGTCTCCCCCTTAATCTCCCCAAGGTGGGCAACACCGAAAGGACTGTCCGTCATTCCTTTGTCTCCATTGGTCAGGGGAGGTGCCAATGGCAGTTGAAGGGGCTTACTGAACCTTTTCTATTGATAAGTATAAAACATACAAGTCATGTAACAATTGTACTTACAGATTTTCTGCCACCTACTTCCTATCTGCCCTCACCTGGATCTCCCAGGTTAGCCTAATCTCATCAGATCTGGGAAGCTAAGCAAAGTAGGCCCTGGTTAGAAATTGGATGGGAGGTCACCAAGGAAATCCAGGGTGGTTACACAGCAGCAGGCAATGTCAAGCAACCTCTGTTTGTTTCCTGTCTTGAAGACCCTATGGGGTTGTCCTAAGTCAGTTGTAAGGATGGCACTTTGCAGAAGAAGAGAAGAAGAAAAGAAGAGATTGGATTTATACCCCGCCCTTCACTCACTTGGGAGTCTCAGAGCGGTTTACAAACTCCTTTCCCTTCCCCTCCCCACAACAGACACCCTGTGAGGTAGGTGGGGCTGAGAGAGCTCTGACAGAAACTGCTCTTTTTCAAGGACAAATCTTATCAGAACTATGGCTTGCCCAAGGTCATCCAGCCAGGTGCAAGTGGAGGAGTGGGGAATCAAATCCGGTTCTCCCAGATTAGAGTCCGCGCACTTAACCACTACACCAAACTGGTAGGGCACCAGCCCTACCTGGCTTTTCTCTCAATTTCTGTTAAATTAGACGGGGGCTGGGTGGGACGAGATAAGTGAGGGACAGCTGTGAAGAGCTGCAGTGGTGATTGGGATATGTGGCATAGCTGGGATGTAACTCTGAGCCTCACAGCTCCAAGAACAACACTGGCAATCACCCTTTATGAGAGAATATTTCATGAGTTCATAAATTCTTTGTTGAATTCAAGCACTTTTAGAGCACCCCTCTGTCTCCACTCATCAGTAGAGGCTCCAATCATAGTTCAAGGGGTTCACTGAACCTTTTATATTGATAAGTATAAAACATAAGTAAGTCACAGACTTACTTATGGGTTTTCTCAAGGATGTCAGAGTGAGAACAGGATGAAAGAAAGCCGAGGAAAGTTTTTTCATTATTTCTAATACTCCAATCTGACTGTTTCGCCTTGGATCTTCCAGCAAGTTCTGTAATAAACAGTTCCTTGTTAATGTCAGTATCTCAGATTTCTTCTGTTGTTCTCTCCACAGTAATCCAGCTTCAGATGAAAGAGAGACTTGGGAGAAGGCTTGCTTTCATTATGTGAGGGGGTGCATATGAGAGGAAGCCGACTTTGAACCATGTGCGGAAACAAACTAGGAACAGAAGTCCTTCCAGCATGGTGTAATATGATCCCATTGGCTAGTATTGGAAATCAACTGGATTTTCTGAACATACACAGCATATGATGGCAATCCAGCCTAGATTTAGCCAAAATATACATATTCAACACCTTCTTTTAAAGCAGTCTTAATATAGTGTAGTCCAATCTAACATATCGGGGTTCTAGCATATCGTTCTTCTACATATGTGAAGCAAGCCCTATTCTTACCACTAGTGCTCATTTGTGTAATACACCATTGCCGTGTCTTTTCACAGAAGGCTTCTGGTGCAGTGCACATTCCTCTCCTTTACGGGATACAACATACACCTGTCCACATGCACACTTTCCCTCCACCCAAACTTGTGTCTTGTGTTTGTCTGTACTGATTTCCTTCTTTGTTCTTGATTGTGTTGTTTCACAAATCCATATTTGTTATTCGGATTCCAATCCTATTTGGTTTTTAAATGCCCAGGTTTCAGGTCGTTCCAAGAAAGTTGCAACTAATAATAACCTTCCATTCAAAGAAGATAGTTTCAGAGGGTAGCCATGTTGGTCTGTTGTAGAACAACTAGGTTCAAGTCCAGTATAGGGTTGCCAGGTCCTTACCGGCAACTGGCAGGGGATGGGAGGGACTTACCAAGGGCGTTTTCGCACTGGCTTTTTTCTGGGGCGAGCACCGGAGTGAGCACCGGAGTTTCTGGTCAGTTTCACATCAGTTGCTCCGTGCTCACAAACTCCTCCGGAGTTTCACCGCACTGCTCAGGAGTATCCCTGGAGCAAGAAAATCCTGTTCCTGGCGGTGTTTCCTGTTTACTCCATTGGAGAAACCTAGATGAGAACACACCCACTCGCCCGCCCTCCATCTGGCCCGCCTCGCGGTGGGCATTTCTTGAATTTTTTTTTTTGAAACGAGCCCTCCTAACGTTATATCGAAATAAGGAGGCAGGGAGGCAAGATCGCACCACAGGGACTGCATTGGCGAGGTGGATTTGCCGTTTCTTGGGAGCAGGAGCCGGGCGCCATTGGCCCGAGAGCTCCATGTGCTTGCTCCCCGGTAACTGCTGCCCTTTGTTTGGGCTTCCCCGGCAACAGCCCGTGCAGAGCTGGTGGTGGGTGCTTTCCTCTAGAAATCCGTGGAGAAGCCGCGGCAAGCGGGCGGGCGGGCTGGGGAAACTTGCCTTCCTTTCTGCTCCCTGTGTGCAGTCCCACGATCCTGAAGCAACACTTCCCCCCCTCCTTTTTTTTTTTTTTAAAAAGGCCCTTATAACATTATAACATCATAATGAAATTTTGATGCAGCAAGGGAAGACGGCACAATTGTTGTCTTTATATAATAAACACACGTTCACATCTACTATGGGGGGTTAATTTGCTGTTTATTGGCAGCCCCTGCAGAGCAGGCTGGGCGCGCTTCTTTGCAGAAAAGTCACATAAATGGATTGAACTGTTTTCAAGGGGCTATAACTATTCCTGCGGAGCGGGGAGACTGCTCTGCGTGTCATGCTGCTCCTCCTCAGCTGCCGCCACCACCACCACCACCACCACCACCACCATTTATGTAATTTTTTTTTTTACTTTACACGGGCCAGCTGACGCCATGTTGCCCATCCTCCATTTTGTTGCCTTGATCGGGTTAAGCACACAACATTTCAGTTCACATCGGAGAATCCACCCATGGGGGGGGGGGTCCTCCTTGTAGCCCGCCAATCGTTTTGTACCAACCCAGAACGGCGGGAAAATTTGAATACTGAGGAGGGACTTGATGAATTCTGGGAAGAGGAAGGCGGGTGATGCACTGTCGTCATTCCACTATGACGTTATAACGTTACCACGCATGCGTTTAAAAAAAAAAAGGAAAAACGGGGGAACGAGGGAGGAGCTGGGGGGGAGGAAGGGGAGGGAAGGGGAGGGGAAATGCAAGGGGCGGGCACAGAGAGCATCGAAGCAACCCAAATGGGAACAGAAAACTTCGGGGGGGGGGGGAGAGGAGCAGATTGCTATAGTGCGAAAACGGCAGGTTTGCTCAGGAGGAGTCGCGGAGGGGGAAATGAGGAGGAAGTGAGAGGCAACTGGCCAGTCTGAAAAGGCCCCAAGAGTGGGAGGGAGGCCCAGACCACATAGCTGGTGACACATCAAGGTCACCTCCAACATGCATCAGAAGTTATGCCATCATGTTATGAATCATGGTCATGCTCTGGTATTTGGGCAAAAACTCTATGGTCAGTCTCACAGGTGAGCAACCCTTGGGGGCGAATCAGGAGGGCTTTCCAGTTGTTGTCAGTTGTCAGCTTGTCAGCTGTTTCTGAGCCAGGTGTCAGTGTGGGTTGTGATGGTAAACTGCCAATCTCTACCTATCAGAGGGGCCAGCTGTGGGTTCTGCTGAAGCTGGCAGTGTCACCTCAGCAGCACCCATGATACATTACTACATTGCTGGCAACACAGGCCTAGGCCTACTTTTGCTGTCAGTAAGTCCCCCATGATGCTGTGATGCCATTTTGTTTAGGGTAGATGCTATTGCATGGGGTTTTATGCCATTTAGACCTCATGCACCATTTTTTGTGCTATTTATTCATAATTGATGCCAAAACCAGAGGGGAAATTTAATGGCAATATTTCCACTATATGTTACACCATCACAAGAGCCTTGTCAGAGCAGACCAGTGAGGAGTGGCCATGGCTCGGTGGTAGATCATCTGCCTTGCATGCAAAGGGTCCCAAATTCAATCCCCAGCATCCCCTGCTAAAGAAGAGGACCAGGTAATGAATGGTGTGAAAGACCCCTAACTGGAAAGCTGCTACCAGTCTGAGAAGACAATGGACCAATGGTCTGATTCAGTATAAGGCAATCATGTATGTTTATATATATGGATTTCTCAATGGTTCATTTGATCCAGCATTCTGCTTCACACAGTAGCCAACCAGCTGTCCTGGAGGGTCAGCAAATAAGGCATAGAAGCTAAGGCCTCCCCCTGATGTTCCTCTTAGCCAGGGGTCCTTTCGTAGAAAAAGAGGTTCAGGAGCTCATTAGCATAACTCATTTGCATATGCCACACCCCCTAACATACCAGAAGTGTGTCAGAAGGCAACACCCACCCCTCAGGCTCCATTCCACAGGTGAGTGAAACTGACCTGCTCTTCCTCCATTCCCTTCCCCATCCAATACTTTGTGCAATAAAAATAAGCATAAAGAACACACCCTCATTCTCTTCCTGCTCCCTTGAAACCACCAGGTTTCAAGTAGACTTGAGATACCCAGGACATGTGCACCACCCATCCCTTCCCCTTCCCCTCCCCACAACAAGACACCCTGTGAGGTAGGTGGGGCTGAGAGAGGTCTTTTGAGAACTGCTCATGAGAGAACAGCTCTGAGAGAACTTGTGACTGGCCCAAGGTCACACCAGCAGCTGCATGTGGAGGAGTAGGGAATCAAACCCGGTTCTCCCAGATTAGAGTCCAACTCCTGACCACTACACCAAACTGATGGGGTGGAAGCTGCTGAAGGGTTGGTGAAATTTCTCCAGTACTTATGTGCCATGTGCCCAGATAAAAAATGGTATACTTAGAAAATTTATATGCCACCTTGAGCAAGTCTCTGGAAAAGCAGCACACAGTCATAAAAGGAACAATGATAAAACTGTCAATATTAAAACAAAACATTAAAAACAATAAAGACCCTAGCAGGGCTTTCCCCGGGGCGCTGCGCCTCTGCACTGCTTGGGGAAGCCGAGGAGGGGGCGGGGCTTGGTCATGTGCCCGCCCCCTGGGCTCCTCACTCCCGGAGCTGCGCTCCTGTGCGCTCCCACTCCAACGGACCCTTGCTGTTAGCATTTTTTGTCCAAAGTTTACTGCCTCTGAATGTGGAAGTTCCAGAAGTTAATGCTGACAGGAAAAGGGACTACTGCAGTTTTTTCACACATGTAGGAGCAGCATAAACTAAACAGAACTTTTAAATCATACCAGAGTTGTCAACAAATTCAGCAACACCCCTATTCTGTAGATTTACCCTTTTCTGAATTTAATTTACTTGTATATCAATGAGTGAGGCAAGGTGAAAGGTGCAAAATATCTGAGTGGTGGCACCAAGTCTCCTTTTTATAAATTTCTGTCAAGTCACAGGGACCCTGTAGGTTTTCAAGGCAAAAGATGTTCAGAAGTGATTTGCCATCACTTGCCTCTGAGTTGCAACCCAGGACTTCTTTGGTGGTCTCCCATCCAAGCACGAATCAGGGATGACCCTGCTTACTCTGCTTAGCTTCCAAGGTCTGATGAGCTGTGACTAGCCACATCCAGTCATAAGATGTGAAGAGGACTCTTTGGTGTGAGAGCATATAATCTTAAATTGTCCATTAGGCTAAGATTAAAATGGCATGTGATTAACTCCTTCCCAAAGGCACCTCTTGCTACTAGTTTCACTTTGGGTATTGAAGCTCAAAAGGGGAGGGGACCCTTTTGTTGATAGATGGTAGTTAGAAAGTCTCCACACACTTACCCAGTGCTTTTTCTCTTAAAACTAGGCCCCATATCCCAGGTAGAGCACAATGGTAGAACAGAAGCTATCACTGGTAGAACACAAGCTATCACTACAGGAAGACCCAGGTTGCACCATCTTAGGTAGCAAATGTTGCCTGGAAATCTGTGCCACCGTTCAGCATGAACAGTACTTGAAAAGATGCATCAATTATATGGCAGTATCATATGATTAAAAGGTTTTTTTTTTTACTTTTTTCATAGAGCATCCATGTTTAAGAATTAAGGTCCACCAAGTCTAATCTGTTTCCATACAAATTGTCTTCTTTGGTTGTCTTTTCTAGGGTGAGAAGTACCATCAGTGAGGTATTGAACTATCTTCCTGTTCACATATGTTAACTTCTTGAGATTTGGAGGCATGTAGATGTCAGTTTTCCAGAAGTCTCAACTTGTGCTGCTTTGTTTATAAAAATTCATGAAGGGCTATTTTTCCATCAACATTGCATGCAAAGGGACTAAATAGTACAATTAAAAGTATAGAGTCAATGGATCATGACAATGAGATACCCCACCATCCACCCCAGACTACATCACCTTTAGGTAGAGCCAATGTAACAAAAACACAGACTTTCTATACTTACAATGGAAAATTCTTCCTTCAAATAGTTTTCATTTTGAGGTATCATTTGCGAGCTGGTACTCTTTATGAAGACCTTCCTTCCTCATTGCCTTTACCCTTTCTTTTCTTGCTTTATAAACTGATGTCAATCAGCACTTTCCAATTATGGAAGAGCTTTTCATTTAAACAACCATCTGGTAGGCCTTTCTCCTGGAGCACATAGTTTCCCTTTGCCTTCTATACTCCAGTTCCCTTTGTCTGTTAAAATGATAGCAGCCAAGAGTTTTTAATTAGGAAAAAAAGGTATGAAGAGAGAAGACGTATCAGCGCCAACTTTAAACTAAGGATAATAAAATGTTCCACAATGTATTTCTTTTAACAGTTTTCAAGTCTCTCCCTTCATTGTTGGCTTTGAATATTCCTCTTTAGCATACAGAATTATAATGTATATGATATTTCTACATAACTATGTCACATATAATAATAATTTATTGTTGAAAAATATGAGCTTTTTACAGGAAAATGAGTTTTGAGGAAGTGGGAAATGGCTCAAAAATAAAGAATCATGGGTTTAATTTGCACAATAGTGAAATGAAGTCTTTAAAAAAGGATTTATAGGTTGAAACAGCAGGGATGAAGAATCCAAAACAATCCTTACTTTGAACATCAAATGCTCCTTTGACTCTCATGTGAAATTTACCAGAATTATTTTCTAAATGTATTGTTATTTGTTGTGAGAATGGGATGTTGACTGACTGGAAAGGTGTTGTATCGGAACCAAAACAGTGACATGACTTTATAGTCCCAGTTGGCAAAAAAATATACTGGGATGAACTTTATATATAAAAGCTTTGTTGTCATGAAGAACAGCAAAGTGAGATGATAAATTTTTGAAGTCAATCCTAGACAGGCCAACATTTGTCTCCAACCTAGAAATTAGTTTAAAGCTTTAGAAAATGAGTAGGCGATAGATTAAAGGATTATTGGTTTTAAGAGAAACATGTGACTTTATAAGCACCCTCCTTATGTGAGTGAAGAGGCAGGTAGAGAGATGTAGGTAGGTTCTTGGACACCACACAAATTAACTGGAAATCAAATATGAATGTACAGAATGAGGCTCATAACAATTGATCATACCTTACCCTTCACATATGTTCATGGTATTTTCTGCATAGGAACCTATGCACACACTAATGCCTATACTTATGCACTAATGATACCTTCCCTTTGGGGATCCTAGTTGACTTTCATAAATACCAGTTTAAATGAACAAAATACAAAGTAAATCAATAGGGGGAAAATCCTGGGCTGGTCTGAGATCCCCTGGGGCAGTCCATTAAGGCCACAAGCTGTGAGTTACAGGCTATGAGCCAAAGGCCAAAAACATATCTTCTATGCTTTTTTCAGGGATTGGAATAGCAGTACTATGCTCACATAATTTGAATTTTAATCACTATAAGTTAAATTATTTTTGTGGACATTTTCGCAGCTAAACTTCTGTCATTTTAAAAAGAATATTCTGAGATATCAGATATTTTAGTCCCTGGCAACATTGCTTAGAAAGAATTTAAATTTGTTTCAGGCTGTCACTTTAATGAGATGAATCTGATTTTACTTTAATTAAATGAATCCAATTGGAATATTTTGGCGTTAAAAAAACAGATTTTTTTTTTTTTTTACAATATGCTAGCATAATAAACTGATTATGGTGGTCCATCTTCCACAGTTTATCCTCTTCTGTTGAGTTGGTCAAACATTTTGACTTTATTCTCTCCCCCTTTTTGCTTTATTATTCATTTTTAATTCATTTCAATAGGTGTCCATGGGATTTCTTGCCTTCAGACCTCTTTAGTCGCATCTACATATGCAAACACACATTATGTAGCAGCTGGATTTGCAGGGCTGGCAAGAACAGCCAAAGCAAGCAAACCATGTGCAGGAGGGATCAACACAGTTGGGCATCCATCAAGTTCATCCACTCACCACAGCTGGAGACATTGGTCAGTCTCCAATGGGAGAAATGTCTACTAAATGTACAGAAGCTATACTCTGTTCTTTCTAAAATCTGTCCAAATGTCCTTCTCATGCTTCATTTAGCACCACCAGCAAGCAAAAGAAGAGGAGGAGGAGGGGATTGGATTTATACCCTACCCTTCACTACCCAAAGGAGTCTCAGAGCAGCTTACAATCCCTTTCCCCTCCCGTCCCCACAACAAACACCCTGTGAGGTAGGTGGCGCTGAGAGAGCTCTTTCAAAAACTGCCCTTGAGAGAACTGCTCTGAAAGACCTTATGACTGACCCAAGGTCACCCCAGCAGCTGCATGTGAAGGAGTGGGGAAACAAACCTGGTTCTCCCAGATTAGAGTCTGTGCTCCTAACCACTACACCAAACTGGCAAGTGCAGGAAACTTGCTCTCTAGTTCATTCAGTGTAGCAACAGACGGAAGAAGGAATCCATGATTGGGAAGGAAAGTGATTGAGGGAAAAGTGGCAGCAATTAAGGACTCACAAACACCCTCTGTGCAAGGGCCCTAGAAAACTTAATCTGGCTCCATCAATGGATTTTCCCAATAAAATAACCATCTCATAGTGGCCGCCCCCCATTAGAAGCACTTTCAAAATTCCTTTGGATTCCATTAGTATAAGATTTTAGGTGAACAGTTCTAAATCTTATGTTTCAAAGGCAATCAATGACTCCACCTTTCCCAAGCTGTGGATGCTGCCCAGTAAACCTGTCATGGACAGACTCACATTTTAGAGAAATTTAGGCTCAATCTGTGATGGTCCATTGATTTCTGAAGTGGAGAAGCTGGTTGCTCAGGCATCAACTTTTTCAAACTTATTGACACATCACTATTGTGAACCCATTCTATGTATATCCACCAGAACATAGCAGGTTTTTATTAGTATATATCCATGTAGCCCAGGATCAAGGAGCTTTCCCTTTCCATTTGCAGAATGGAGTGACATGGTCACCTCTGTGACTCTACTGACTTACTGTGTGGAATTGCCATCCTGGAAAGAAGTTGTGCACCTTTCTTACTTCTGCAAAAGAGGCCTCAGATCAATCTAATTGCCTGGGCTAAATAGTTTCCCCCTTTCCAGAGAGGCCAGTGTGTTTCACTATTCACGAGGCACCCAAACAGATAAGAGCAATCTCTATTCTTTCCCTGCTTCTAGAGAGCCGTGCAGCCACATATAGATTGGATGTGCCTGACAGTCATTTCTAACCTTGAACGAGCAACTTTCCAGCTGAGCACCTGCTGGCTTCCCCGGAGGCTGGTTCCTCTTTGGCTTCCCCACCAGATCACCTGCCAAGGCACCACATGCCTTCCGTTCTGAATGCCAGGTGTGGCAATGCGTAAAGCAATTGCACTCTGTGACCTCACGCCAGAAGAGTGCAGGACTAATTGGTTAATGTCTCCTCGGTGCCTGCACACTAATTTGGCAGACAACTATAACTTCCAGATAAGTCCCATTTTATGTGCCAAGGTGAGAAACAAAGTGTGACGACTCACCCCAATGATTTTTTTTTTTTGGTCTCATGCCGTGTTCCAAGTCTGCCCTGTGAGCTGGACTGATGTCTGCACTGGGGGGGGGGGGGTAATGTTTCCAAAATTCCACTGGAATCTATGTTTGGATGCTACATCTTTGGAACATAGTGGTTTTGATGCTACATCTTTGGATGTAGGGATGCTGCCACCACTTGAGGTCAACGCATTTGGCAGTCAGATTTACCTCGACTGGTAGCTAGTCTCCAGATTTGTTCAGTTCAGGGGCAAACTGACTTGTGAACAGGTTTTGTGGCAGCATCCTATCCATGCTTTTAGTTGCTTGAACATGTAAAGATAGACAATCAGAGAAGTCCTTGCTCGTGATGCCATGGGTTATCGTGTAGAAAAGGCAAAGAAGGGCTTTTCCAGAACAGTTTCCCCTCCATTATAGGGATCATGAGGCAGCTTTTTTTTTTAATCCAGCATGATAAGGTTGTTTTTTAGTGGGTGTCTTATTTACCTCTCCACCCCATCTCTTTGTTTGGGGAAGGCTGAAACAGAGCCCAGTTAGAGATCTGAAACCTTCTCAAAACATAACAGTGGGAGGGATGGATTAAAAGTACACTTCTAGCTGAGATGAGTCTGAATCCATCCCCACTCCTAAAATTGCTGTATTTGGGGGAAGCTGAAACACACCAAAGTTAAAGATCTGAAGCGTCTGTTTGGCAGGTGTTAACATTATGAGAGCAAACATGTGTAAAGAGTCAACTGTGTTGAACCTGTTGACTATTGACCAACAGATCAGTGACCTGTGAGATTAATCATCAAAAAAAAAAATCAGGTCTCTGTTCACAACTAGCAAACAGGATGTGTGCCAAACCAGCATGTGTGCATGCATCTATAGTGCACTTGTTTTCAAAATGTTTGGTGTAGTGATTAGGACCATGGACTCTAATCTGGGAGAACCAGGTTTGATTCCCCACTTTTCCACATGCAGCTGCTGGTGTGACCTTGGGTCAGTCGCAAGTTCTCACAGTGGTCCTCTCAAGAGCAGTTCTCAAAAGAGCTCTGTCCTGCCACAGGCCAAGCAGCCCCAGCGACAAGCGAGGAGGGTCCCCCAACGAGCGACCAGGCCGAAGACACTGACCCTGGAGGAGATGGGAGGCAGGCCTCAAACCCCGGCCAACTGCCAGGATCCCCAGCAACCCCACGAAAGGGCAGTCTGCCTCGGTGGACTCCTATGGCATGAGTCTGGAGCACAAAACAGGCCCCGCGCACAGAGGACCCGAGGAGGATGCCAGCACGTGATGGCAGAGGAGCCATGACAGCAAGCAGGCTGGGTGAGCCACCAGCACTAGAACTGCCTGGACCCACCCAGCAGTGTGTGTACAGGCTAGTCCCACCGACAGGGCAGCCCAGACGTGCCTAGCCCCGACAGCAGCGCAGATCAATATCCACTCCTTCGGGCCCACACTTACCAAGGGAGAAGGAGGCAAAGCAGTGACAACCCCCATGCTAGGCCCGGGCCACACCCATGCTGAGGCCTGCCTGTGTGGGTGGGGCCAGAGGGCGACATAGTGGAGGCAAAGTTAGAAGGAGGAGGAAGCCAGCACCAATGGGAGAGGGACACAAGTAAAAGACAGGGGAAGGGGGCTCTGCTACACAGGGGGCGGGAAAAAGGGGTGGAGCACAAGGTGAGAGGGAGCATAAAAGGAGGGAAGCAGAAGGGAGCTGGGGAGGAGACAGCAGAGACAGAGAGGCAACCCAGTCAGCCACAGAGAGAAGCAAGCTGGGCGAACCACGAACACTGCAGGGGCGTGAGTCCTAGAGGTGGTGTAATCCCAGGCCCGCCCCATTATGAGGCTCTCACTTCCATCCAGGAAGATCCTGCACTCCGGCAACACGGCAGAGGGTCCCCTCAACCCCAGGGTCGATGTGGGGCTGGAAAAGCTCTCTCAGCCCTATCTACCTCTCAGAGTGTATGTTTTGGGGTGGGGAAGGGAAAGGAGAATGTAAGCTGCTCTGCGACTCTGAGTGAAGGGCAGGGTACAAATCCAAACTCTTCTGCTTCTTCTGCTTCTTCTTCTTTGTTTTCTTCTTCTGTGGATTTGCCAGCAATGTCTATGCTTCAGTGTGTGTGTTAGCTGCAGAGAGAAGCACTGTGAAACAATAACTGAGGGGGAGCATGAAGATAATTCCATTAAGCTACGTGGCCACATGAATATGTGAAAGCCAATTGTGCTGTACTGTAATGAGGGTAGCAGCCATTCAAACAGCTGTGAACAGTTCACAACGAGGCAAACAGATAATCAAAAAGTTGACTGCCTGACCGTGACTGGCAATAGGATGTCATCCAAACTAGCTGAGATTCCAGCATCCTTAGTAAGGTGCTCAAAAACACTGAAGGATTTCAGACAGCCTTATTCCATTTTAGGAACTGGTTACTAACATTTTTCCCCCGTCATTTCAGACAGACCCATTTTATTAACTGGCTGTTAACGGAATATATTTACCTGTTCATACAATGCCGGTTGTCTCCCATTTGGGAAGCATGTCTGAGGCATTGTTGATGAAAACTGCTTTCCTCAGGCCTTCAGTCCCTTCTTCCAGATCTGAATCACCACAGTGGGCTGTGTAAAATGCCCCGTAGCGATTCCTCCAGTGGGTTTTTTGTGGACTTTTCCCCCGGCACACAATCTCTCCTCTTCTTTTTTTAACATTCTATTGGGAGTGCTATGATGCTATAGGTAAAGATTTCCCTTGCTTGAAAGCTAGTTGAATCTTAATCTAGTGGGCAGTGCTCATCTCCGTTTCCAAGCCAAAGAGCCAGTGCTGTCCAAAGACTGTTCTGTGGTCATGTGGCTGGCATGACTAAATGCCGAGGCACACGGAACGCTGCTACTTTCCTGCCGAAGCGGTACCTATTTAGCTACTTGCAACTTCTTGCTTTTGCTATAACAGGACATCAAATTAACGTCATAGCACTCCCAATAAAATGTTCAAAAAACCCCCACAACCCTTTCAGGGAGATCGTGTGTATGGAGGAAAGTGGCGGGAAAAGAAAGTGGCACAGTTTGAAATGGCCACAGCGCTTCAGAGACAGCTCCTTACTGGAAGGGAAATGCTGTGTGAAATATACCAGTTTCCTCCATGACAGGCCAATAACGGAAACCATGCGGTTTAAAAAGATAATATGAAACTGACCACTGTTTTAGATACATTGGTTTTCATTGGAAAACATCATGACCATAACTGAATTATCTGCGCAATGACTTTAATGGTGTGCAATGTCCCTCTCTTGTGAGTAATGCAAGTCCTTCCATTGTCTACAAAAAAAATATGAAACTGTACCAAGTCCTTGATGCTTAGTCCATTTATTAAACTCTGTATCTACAAGTTGGAGTACCCTGAGAGTTCCCTCATTCCAAGGCCTTTCTGGCCAATTTTCCTACTCAATTAGAAGCCAGAAGGTCATCTACCCTTGTTGGACCCATCCATCCCCCTTCTCTCAGCTTTCTCAGCTTTTCGTCCTTTCCATCTCATCTATGCCTTTCTTTGAGTATACTCTTTTGGGGCCTCATTGCCAGGCCACACTGCTGCAAGGGCTCGATGATTCTCCTAACCTGATGGACCAGGACTAGCCCTTCAAGGGGACCTCTCAGACAAGGGGATATCTTGGGGCAGTGGAGGGACTCAGGGTCCTGTAAAAGGGGAGCACAGAAAACATTGCCTGTCCTTTAGGAGCTGTCCAGCACCTCATACCAGTTCTCTGGGCCACGTCCAAGGAGCCAGAAAACAAGAGGAACTTGGTCCCCAAGCCACATGGTCCAGAAGGTGTTGCAAGATTACCATTTTTGCACCTTAGCACGAGAGCAAGGTACTGCGTATGTTTCCATGCTACAAGAAACATTCATTAGTGCTTAGCGTGCCAGAGACCTTCACATTCATTATATTAGTCATTCAGTGATAGGCTGCAGTCTTGATGCATTGCCAAGAGGAAAATAAAGTTATTTTCCCTTAAGGGTTTGGAAGGCAATAAGCACATCAGAGGTGAAGGAAAACAGTTTTATTGTAATCTCTAATGAGAAATCAACAGGTCATAAGGATTAACAGAGAATAAAACAGAGAATATACCCCTGCTTTTTCTGCTACAGGAACCCTAAAGAACAACAGTGGGCAGACTCTGGGTGTTGGCTGAAATTGGTCTAGTCTGAACTGAGGTTCCTGTGACTTGTTGATTTCTCATCTCTCCCTTATATATAATTGAGTAGTGGGGTGGCATTTTCTGAACATTCCACATGCTCCTAAATCAATTGGCTCCATGATGTGTCACTCAGAAGCTGTCCCTATCCACTGGCTGTGTTGCCTGAGTCTTGCCTCCAACATTCTAAACAGTTTGCTGTTCCTCTGCCCCGCATAGCCAGTCAGAAGACAAAGGTCATTTGCATATGCGGCCTGATTGGTGTTTGCCTCTAATATTCTAAACAGTTTTCTGCTGCTGTTGGGAGTCATTGAATATGTCTTGAAGTAAAATACATCTCCCAACCTTCCTTTAAACGGTCACTGGAGTTGCCAGTCTCCCTGTGGGGCCTGGAGAACTACCAGAAATCACCGTGTTCCCCAGCCACAGCACATAATTTCCCTTACAGAAAGTTTCACAGCTATTACAACTGCTCTTCTGATCACCAAGTTCAGTTCTCCTGGAGACAATGGCTGCTTTGGGCAGTGGACTCTATGGCATTATACCCTGCGGCAGTCCCTCTGTACCCCAAACCTTGCCCTCCCCAGGCTCTACCCCTCAAACTGACAGGCATTTCCCAATCCAGAGTTGGCAACCCTTTAACTGGCTATGGAACTGCTTTCCAGACCCTTGGAACACAGAAGACATGGCATAGGAGGAGGTGTTTCTCTACCTTAGCTGCCACTGCATAACCCCAAATCAACATAAGTCGGGAGTGGAGGGAACCATACCTGTTACCATGAGGCTGTCTTCCCATACTACCCACTTGGGGCAGCAAATTGACTTGAGACAGCCCTGCCTTATAGCTAAGAAGGAAATAAACACAGCTTGCCTCTCTCTATTTTCCCCTTTCCTTTGCCACCCCACCAACCACAGCTGGGACACTCACCTGGAGCTTCCCTCTAGAGCCTGTTGTATTTCTTCCCACAATGGGCCTTACTCCTAGTTACTAATAAAAACTGTTTTCCTTCACCACTGGTGTGCTTATTGCATTTAAATCCCTTAAGGGAAAAGAACATTCTTGGCTTCTTAGCAATACACTTAAGAACACTTTTCTGTGAGTAAGCCCCATTGAATAAAAATGGGACTTACTTCCAAGTATTCCCACTTAGGATCGCTCCCTTAGTCTCACAGAAAATTTAGTTCATAAGGATATTGTTAAAAGGAAAAATTCTGAAACTGCTCATGTGAATGGGGTTGGACAAATATTGTCCATTCTCGTCTGTCATTCACTTTGCTGCATTAAGTGGTCCTTCCCAAATCCTTCTGGTGAGCCGTCACACATTTATGTGAGGATAAGTACATGATGAGTAGTTTTCTATTTTATTTGTGTCATATACACATTCAACACATTTTGCAAGCTAGCTTTCCATAATAATATTGTAATATAGTGCAATTCAAACACACAAACACCCCACACACACATCTTTTAAAATAAAAATTAGGGGTGTGCACAAAAAATGGTATTTTGGGGGTTCTGGTGTATTGAACAAAAAAAGGGGGTATTTCCTGATATTCTCAAATCTCAGTATTGGTATGATATTGGGATTCAGGAAATATTTGGGATTTGTCCCCATAGGATATTATGGAGAATCAGTCTGGGGGTATCTTGGGCTCTGGGGGGGTCTGTTTTTGAGGTAGAAACATCAAATTTGCCACATAGCTTCTGTTGCCTCTCCTCAAAAAACTCCCCAAGTTTCAAAAAGATTGGACAAAGGTGTCCAATTTTATGGGCTCCAGAAGAAGGTACCCCCATCTTCCATTGTTTCCAAAAGAGGGGGAGGTGTTTAAAGGGACGTGATCCTGTTAAATGCCTTCTCCAAGCTGTGGTGTGATTCTGTGCCACCACAAGTGAACTCCAAAGGCATTTAAAAAGACTGCAGTCCATTTAAATGCTTGAGAGTTCACTCCGAAGGCATTTAAATGGATGGAGACCCTTTAAATGCCCAGTAACTGCAGCTATCTAGTGGGCCTCCAAAATCCCAAATATTTTGGGGGTTTTGAGGGGTGGCCATCTTCAGATAGCTGAATCGCCAGCCCCCTTGGTGACTGACTGAGAAAATACCTGATACATGCCTATATGGTATTTATCTGATAGTTTTTTGGCTCGGTTTATACTGAGCGCACACACTAACAAGAATCTGGAGCACACTAATGGAACATAAAGAAAGAGAATACACATGACATCCCATTCCATATGCTATGCAAAAGGTCCTTACATAAAAGAGCTTGTCCCAGAACAGTGTATTCTGATGAGAATCCTGTGCTAGAAATAATTTAGACGTGCCCCTTATGCCGTAGGGGCTTAAGGCAAGCAATTAACAACAATTATCCAGCAAATCATATTTATTTTTGGTGTAGTTCTTAGTGATGTACATATTTCTCAACTCCATGCTTTGATTTCATGGCCTCTTGCAAAGGCTAATACCTCTTAGAAAGCAGCAGAGAGATTATGATACGTTATGCTAAAGCTACCGACAATGTATTCTGATTAACATGACTGTATGCAAACATCATATAGTAAATGGAAAGGGTGCTTTAATCCAAAGTGGATGAGAATATTTTGGGTGACTGGCTCTATGGAATGACTCATGGGCCATTTGAAACATACATCAACATACAACTAAGGGGAGGGGAATAAAAATACCTGCCATTTAAATGTGAAGAATACACATCCCATTATATTGAAAAGCCCTTATCTTTTCGGCAAAGCACATCAATTCTGGCACCTCTCAATACACATTTGTGGCAATTGTGTATACTGTCCTATCGACAGCAAGGGACTCTAAGAGATCATAATGCACTTGGCAATCATTTATTTGCAAAGCTGCTTTCATTTTCCACTGAACGGCGCATTCGGTTGGTAAAGATTCTTATTAATGCTGAAAATTGTCTTTTATTAAAGCTGTCATCGGGACTGGAAAGGATCGACAGAATGAAAGCTGCGGCTAGAAGAGTGACACAGAGTGATTTGGCTTCCTTGTGTTTTGCAAGACAAATGTGCCTGGGGAGGAAAGAACAGATGCATTGTCTTAAGTGACTTCAATGGGCTTTAAAGGATGTGACTGTTCAGATCTGCACTGCACATGCCTTCTTATGTGGATGTCACATCTCTTCCCTGTTCAGCTCGAGGGTCACCACCAAAATATATCTATTGTGAAATTTGAGGCACATTGTAGGATTCCTACTTGGAAACATCATCTGAGGATCCTACAGCACTTAAAATGACATTTTTTTCTTCTTCTTTGTGTGTGTGTGTTCCTCAACAGTTACAAGTAGTATCTCCCACTCAGGGGGTCACAGATGAGTATGCACATTCTAGAAATTCAGGACTGCTGAGAAAAGGGGACTGGAGGTACAAAATCCATGGGGTGCTGGATTCATTTGCTACAAGAGCTGGATCTGACACAAATGGGACTTTGTCCGGCCTGGCCATGTGTGTCATAAAATGTAATGCCAGGTAGTAGAGATATAAACTTTATGAAGGATACAGACAAACACAATTAAATATATTATTTTTACTTATCATTTGGGAAAGGCTGCCCCTTTTAATGGCTTTCAATGGCCTGGGAGTGAAGGGGGGTTCACTGCACCCACACAGGTGGACTGAAGAGCCAGCAGTGCAGCACTGGGCTGATCCCCCCATGCTGCCTGGAGTGGAGAGCAAACCCTTTCCCTAGCCCACTCTCATGGTCAATGCTCTAACCTTAGGACCCAGGGGAAAACATTAAATGGCTGGGCATTGTAAGCTTCCCCCCACAGGTCTACTCAGAGTGGCAGTGGCTCTCCAGGGTCTCAGGCTGAAGTCCTTCTCATAAGCCACCACCTGGTCCTTTTAACCAGAGGTGCCAGAGATAGAACCTGGGACTGTCTGCATGCCAAGCAGAGGCTCTTCAGCTGAGTCACAAACCCACAACCCCTCTCCTCCAATCTAACGAGCCCATCAAAAACAACAGCAACCTAGATACAAACACACACCCCACTATAGGAAAGTGGTGGCACAGAGGAGGCAAGGGGAAGAATTACAACTGATCACCAGACCACAGAGATTGCATGAGGGCCTGCGATGCTGTAATCAACCAACATAATTTGTTCTACTTTTAGTGAAGTTCTGCACTGCAGCCACTAGGGGCATAAGGAGCAGGTTTGACTTACTGATACTGTTTGTTGTGCTTTGTTAGCATCATTTTCTTAATTAAAAAAAAAAGCTCTCAGGGGTTGCAAATGCTTTAAAAACAATAAGGCAGAGGCAAACACTTGCCTATCATGGGATGTTACCAAGCCCATCAACTGACAAAATATCCAATCTCCTCCTCCTTTTCCTCCTTCTTCTCTGTGCCTGGTCAGCAGAGAATGGAAATACTCAAACCGTAGCAACATAACCCACAATCACTGTGTGGCAAGTTGATGGTGCCTCCATGCCAGTCATTTGTGGTAGTGAGCAACCAATACATGGAGATGCCTTAGAACACAATACAAATTAAAATGTATCCAGTTAGAAGGGGAACATCAGGACTTTCATGTCCAGTCTTCCATTAGGATTTGCATCCTTTGCTTTTGGGGTTTTCCAAGATGCTTTTGAATTATGTGTTTGGTAGGCTGAGTTCCATGAATACAAAACACTTTGGGGGCACAGTCCCAAACAGTCCAAAAACATTCTGCTTCTGCTTCTGCTTCTTCTCTCTCTCTCTCTCTCTCTCTCTTTCTCTCATTTTTTTTCTTTTTCAGCTTCCCCATTATTGATGTGCATAATACAAAAAACTAAAGAGAGACAGAGAGAGAGAGAGATCTACCCCAAAGGTCAAAATCAATTATCATTTTACAGATGGCACCTTCGGGAATCTGAGGTATAGTATTAGCTGGTGTTTGCACATTGTTACTTGAATGCTTGGAGATTTATTAATAAGAAAGATCAATGACTTGAAAAGCAGGCTTCCTTAAGGCTGGAAGGAAGCAGTATTCGAAATATTGACCAGCCTGTTAGGTGACCATGGAAGGCTAATTAACACGTGAGCATGATACAAAATTCTATTTCATGCCTCAGACTTTAAGATCAGCCTAGGGATGGACAGATCCTCAGGGCCTGATGAAACTTGTTGGTAAAAAGTGCCTTCAGGTCACAGGTTACTTATGACAACCCTGTAGGACTTCCAAAACAGGAGACAAACAGAGCTGGCTTGCCATTGCCTGGCTCTGCATAGCACCCCTGGACTTCCTTGGTGGTCTTTCATCCAAGTACTAATCTGGGTCAACCTTGCTTAGTTTTACAAGATCTGACCAGGTTGGGGTAGGAAAGACCATCCAGGTTAGGGCTGAGGGAGCTTACCACTGCTCATATTCAGGAGTATTATTAAATTTAAGTAAAATTCTGGTTCAACTTTCTTTTATACTTTTCTAAAAGCCATGAACGTACTGAAAACTGTAACAAGCCATGCATGTACAGCACTCTGTTCAAAATGAAAACAAGAAAAGAAATAAAACAGTAGAGCGCTCCTGATACCTTCGTTCTGCTTCAGAAACAAAGTAAGGTAATTTGGAACACCAAAAGCAAGGGGGGGGGGATTCAAATAAGGATAATTTCAGAAGAACCTTAAGAATCAGGAATATCAGCATTCTGCCTGCAGGACACAGGACTGCCAGTCTCCAAACTGGAGATCTCCTGGGATTACAACTGGTCTCTAGGTTACAGAGTTCAGTTCCCCTGGAAAATATGAGTGCTTTGAAAGGTGGTCTGTATGGCATTATACACGGAGGCCCCTCTCCTTCCCAAACCCCAGCCTCCCAGGCTCCACCCACCCAAAAATATCCAGGAATGTCACAACCCAGAGCTGGCAATCCTACTAGCATGAATAACTCCCACTTGAAATGTTAGATCAGGATCTATAAGTGCCAGATTTCTCCTCATGTTATGCTTCGGATATTCTCCTTTTGCCTGTCATGGGGTGGGTTTGTCCAGGTGTATCAAGCAATGGCTTGCAGGTATGAATATGTCGTCAAGTATAACATCATGGGGAGTGGTGGTGGAGCCAGACAATGGCAGCAGAGGTAGGCAATGGCAAACCATCTCTGTTTGTTGCTTGCCTTGAAAACCCCATGGGTTTCTATACAGTGGCTGAGACTTGATGATACTTTCCACTACCACTCTGAAATCCTCTTCCCCAGTAATTCAGTTTGGATTCTGGAGTTCTGAATTACCAAGTCCTATTTCTAATGTAGCATGAATGCATTTCCTATCAAATGTAGATACATCTTCAAGTAATAGATGTAAATTTGTGAGCCAAGCCAAGCCAGTCTGAGTCACCTGAAAGTGAGAAACAGCAGTTGTTTCTGCTTGGCCAATCCTTCATCTCCACTAAAATGAGCAGCATTTGGGCCTGCTGGTGCTTTTTTTACAACCTTCTCTGTAATAGAAATGATTGGTTATACTTGCTTCGTATGGGAGAAGGGAAATGTCTCCCAGTAATGCCACAAATGCATTCAGTATTTATTTCCCCTCCTTTTCATTCATTTTTAATGTTATGTCAAACAAGCAAAATCAAAGGGTAGCATCGGGGGCTTCAATGTATTCTGGTTTAATGTACTGACTTTGTAACCCTTTCAATAAAGTGTTTATTCTGGTTTTTTACCAGAAAATTACAGGTAGGAAACCAGGGAAAGAAAATTTTGTGGGGCATTTCAAATACATAAACATTACTCCATGGCACTGGAGAGAAAACTTCTGACCATCCCAGGGATGAGCGCCTTTCTCCCCATGCTATTATTTTATTATTCTGGTATTTTGTTCTGTGCTGCACTCTACTCATTGAGTCCAGATGAACTTAATTTCATTAATGCATAAAATTAATTCAATACTTGAAAACTGCAGTTTGCTGCAGTTTTCAGTTCCTCCAGTTCAGTTGCTTTCTTTCCCCTCCATGAACTTGTGTACCAGAAAGCAATATGTGATTATCTACAGTCACATCAAGACTGTTTGTTTGAAATCTTTTCTCAATGTGTTCATGCATGGATTCAGTTCCCACTGAAGAGAGCCCACTGGTGTACTCTGGATATCTATATGGACTCAGAAGAGAGTTGAACAGATTGTCAATAGAGTTGCCAGATCCCCCTTGGCCAATGGTAGGGGGGGCTAGGGTTGCAGCTCCAGCTTGGGAAACTTGAGATCTGGGGATGGAGCCTGGGGAGGACAGGGACCTCAGTGCAGTACAGTGCACACTCCAAAGCACCCATTTTCTCCAAGAGAACTGACGAGCTGTAATTCCAGGGGATCCCCAGGTCCCACCTGGAGGCTAACATCTCTGTGACCAAACTACCGCCCATTTGCACCCAAGGCAAAGTTCCCCTTGCCAGTTGGCAGAACAATCAGATGACCAAACTATGCTGAAAAAGAGTCGCCATTTATGAAGACTCACATTCTGCTTTAAATGAGGATCATCGGACACTCTGTGGCACTCAGGCAGCCATCTATATTCATGCAACACACTGAAGCAATATCGGGTTGAAACATTTAGCTTGTGCACTTTAGGAGCAAAATATAATTTATTCTGGTCCTTTCACTGTCACATTCTAATCATTACGTTGATGAGAGCAGTAGCTTTGAAGAACAAAAGAAATATTGAACGAGACACCATAAAGTTCTGCTATCCAATTATTACAGGTGCAATTGGCAAGGGTTTCAAAGGTCTGCAGATGACTGACTGTTCATCAACCAATGCCCTTTAATTCCCTTTTTATAGTTAAAGGAAGACGTCATTTAATCATTTGCAAAATAATTTATTGGCGTTAAATTGCTTCCCCCCTCCAATCTTATCTTTCTTTTTTTTAAAAAAAAATGAAAATCTCATTTAAATTTGTTTGCTATGCCATTCCAACATGAAATTTAGAATCTAATGGAGTGAAAATGGAAGACTGGTGACATCAATGAAGCTATTAATTTGGCAACCAAAAAAAGATTTGTTAGACAGACTTAGATTTTTTTTTCACACCCAGTTTATCTTTGACTCTATTAAAGCATGAGACACCAACTAAATCAGGGTTCTGCATCAGGGTCCCCCACGTAAATTCAAGAGGACATCTTCATTATTGATATGGAGATTAGTCAGCCAATCATTTACTCTGAATAATCCCAGCTGACTGATAAGATATATTTTCCCCTCAAGAGGACAGCTACCAAACTTGGAAAGTTAGCATTACCAGAAGATAACTGACATAGGCAGGAAGAATATTCTAGCAATTTCCTCCCCCCCACACTCAGCACTTGCTACCAGCTATCTTTTTAATGGGTGATTCCAAGACTGAATTTGGGATTTGGACTTCGTGTGTGTGTGTATGTGTGTGTATTCAAATAATATACTCTACCACTGATCTCTATTCCCTTTCGCTTTATCACTCATTAGAGTAGTACATGTAGCTGAATGTAAGCCCCAAAGTTCCCTCAAATCTCAATTCTCTTCAATGAGATTCTGGTTTTGACTCCGTGATCTATGTTTGATTTTAAAAAAATTGGGGCAGAAGAAAAATCAAATTCATGCTCCTTTTTAAAATTATTATTTCTGTCTTGATCCCCATAGCTTTGAAAGCTGTTCCAAAAACCCTAAGCAGCCCTGTTCATGAAATGCATGCTTCCTTTCAGTGTTATTTTTTAAAAAAAAAATAATTACTCCTAATATTTCAATTGATGGCAGAATGAAGACAAATTCTTTAAAATTTATCCCAAACCAAACAAAAAAACAAACTGCATGCATTTAATTAACAACTGCACAAACTGAGTCCTACTTCTTAAAAATGCCATAACATGCCAATAATTAGCTGATTAAACTGCAAAGAAATAATTAGCAGACATTAGAGTAAATGAAACAGAGATGCTGCACATATTCTCTCTCTCTCTCTCTCTCTTTCAGAAGCAGGCTCCTTGAAAGGCCATCACAATTATAGGTGACAACATTCCTGCCGTGATGGACTCAAACTAGGAGCCTTCAGGAGTTTTCTAGTTCCGTATTTATATTCAGGACCACATAGCAGAGGAAGAAGCCAACTGCCGACATTTACCACAGACTGTCCTTATTTCCTGGCTGCCTGTTTCTAGCAAAAATTACTGTTCCTATTTTGATTTGGGGGAAATGTTGTTCATATGAGTTGTGAGAGATGAGTTTTTTCTAACTTCAGCCTTTTTCCTCCTGAGTTTCTATCAGAAGAACATCAGAAGGGCTCTGCTGAATTAGACCATTGGTCTATTTGACCCAACATCCTATTTAACACAATGGCCAACCAAGAATTCAGGTTTATCCATGTTATTGCCCACTTTGCCAAAAACAACAGCAACAACCTGATATTCAGAGGAAACGTTTAGAGGAATCATGCCTTTGAGCATGGCGGGCTTCATTAGCCATCATAGCTAAAATGGGGGGTGGAAAGTGACGTGTGATGTCACTTCCAAATGGACCTAGAAGTGATATCACAACCCAAGGAATTCCCCCAGATGTCTAAGGTTTTTCAATGAAGATTGGGGAATTCCTAGAGCATTTCAACTTCATTCCGGGATATAACTGGAAGTGATGTTCCAATAGCATTCTACATCCCATTTTTGCTCCCACTGTAGTGAAGAACACATCTGGCAACCCTTACTGAAGTCAGTGGGTTTAAAAGGGTGGCACTGTAAGAATTACTAGTTCATAAAATAGTTTCTGTCAGCTGAGACTGAGCAGAGGTGAAGTCCTTTTAGCTTACATGATTTTTATATACATCCAGTTAAGGCTATCATATTTATAATAGTTGTCCCTCCCCCTTGAACTGTTAACTTCCTCGATCTCTGTGAAAAATGTATAGTGGGAATATAAATCAAGAACTACGTTTCTAGCTGCCTCTGGATTTCCTGAAAGTGAAATCTGAGAAGAAGTGGAGGGTTCTGTTAAAGGAAAGTATTTGTAGAAGTAGATAGTAGTTAAAGAAAAATCAGAAAGATCAGCAAAAGGTTTAGGCAGGTGTTTGCTATCTAAAATCTTTCTTTCTTTCTTTTTTGTCCTATCTTTTACGTTTTTATAACTTTTGCTACATAATGTGTTGCCATTTGAGCATCACCACCCCCAACTTTCTTATCTTTGTACTGGGAAAATACAAATGTATCAAACCAAAGGAGCTGTCAAAATATCAACCAAGGAGTGAATTGGCAATCCCATTCCCGGCACAAACGCTCCCTTTATTCCTTGTGCTTGCCCTAAAAACCAACCACTTGGGTGTCATATTTTGATTAGAATAAAATGTGGCTCAGTTTGAGTTGCGCTCAGCTACAATTCACCCCCAGAAGAAGAGCCTTCATTTTTGTTTGTTTTTTTGCTTTGTTTGCAAGCTCCGTTCCAAACCCCGACATTCAAGTGAGCAGCGAAAAGTGCTGACATGATCTTTTCCACCGTTTCATGAACTTTGCTGATATAAAAAAACACTTGGAATAAGTACGGAAGTGGGATAGTAAAAATGTCCCCAAGTAACAAAATGACCGGGGATGCATAATTAGGGATTGCTTAAGGCCGTGTAAATTCTGCACATATTTCCAGGTTATATTTCATTCTAGAGTAAGCAGCTGGAGGACCTTTTGGCAGCACATTGTTGTGTTAAGAGTTATAAAACCTTTCAGATAACAATAGCCCGAGGCAATCTGTGTAATGCGGGCTCTTTTACAAGATGCAAACAATGGCAAAAACCCACACTGGCAGAAACTGACTTGAAAAGCAAAATATTCCACTGTGTTTTGGGCTCTTTTCAAAACATTGGAATTAATATGAGGATTTCTATTCAGGAAACAGGGTATGGGTTGCAGCTTGCATACCACATCCTCTAATTTCTGTTTCTTTTTAAAGAATGCACGATGAAGAGCTTAAAAAATGTAAGTAGGGAAATGCTTGGTAATTCATTGCAACTAGAAGAAATCTGTGTTTATGTAGTGCAGTCTTGGCATTCTCTTGCTGCTTTATGAAAAGCTAGAGTTGCCAGCACTGCCTCAGCAATTGCTAGGAGATTTTGAGGGCAGTGCCTGGAGAGGGTGGAGCTCGGGAAGAATGTGACATCACTTTCAGGTGACACTCTAGGAACTCCCCCACTCTCTATGTAAAGACCTAGAGACCTGGAGCAATTTCTAGAGGGTCACTATGGAGGCCACTTTCTGGCTATTTTTTCTCCCATACCTCAGTTTCTTGAGAGTGGGGGTTGGGGCTGAAGGCAGGGGTTGTCCACTGGAGGCAGGAAAACAGCAAGCCTATATAATACAGAACTAAAAGCTATTTTAGAGGTGCTGAGGAGAGGATGTTGAAATGGTTCCTTGTCCACATTTGCAGTTTGGTGTAATGGTTAAGTGTGCAGACTCTAATCTGGGAGAACTGGGTTTAATTCCCCACTCCTCTACTTGCAGCTGCTGGATGACCTTAGACAAGCCATAGTTCTGTCAGAGCTTTTCTCTCAAGGACAGCTCTGGAAAGAGCTCTCTCAACCCCACCTACCTCACAGGCTGTCTGTTAGAAGAAGAAGAGAAGAGATTGGATTTATACCCCACCCTTCACTACCAAAGGAAGTCTCAGAGTGGCTCCTTTCCCTTCCCCTCCCCCACAACAGACACCCTGTGAGGTAGGTGGGGCTGAGAGAGCTCTGACAGAAACTGCTCTTTTTCAAGAACAGCTGTGCCAGAACTATGGCTTGCCCAAGGTCATCCAGCAGGTGCAAGTGGAGGAGTGGGGAATCAAACCCAGTTCTCCCAGATTAGAGTCCACACACTTAACCACTACACCAAACTGGCTCTCACCAAACTGTTGTGAGGAGGGGAAGGGAAAGGAGTTTGTAAGCCGCTCTGAGACTCCAAGTGAAGGGTGGGGTATAAATCCAATCTCTTCTCTTCTTCTTCTTCCAGATCTCATCTGAAAGGGGGAGGTGTGCTATTCATCATTTTCCTGATTTAGAACGAATGAGGAATGAGATCTGTTTCATGCACACACATGAGAGAGAGAGAGAGAGAGAGAAAGAGAGAGAGAGAGAGATGCTAATGGTCTGCATAGTGGTAAGATGACAAATCGATGACAATGAGCAAAAATTCATGCCTCCGAATTAATGTGCATGAAAAGCTTGACAGCAGAATCCGGGGGGGGGGGGGTGTGGACACAGTGAAAGTGTGGAAGGAACCAATTAGGTGGTACACTTGTGCATCATGGAGATATGCTGGGGGAGTGCCCTGGCACTGCTGCACTGGTGCCAAACACCGCTGTGGTGCAACTGTGGCCTCCAACTGATGCAATCCCCTGCGACAGTGGAGGACAGGAAAGGCTCAGACACACCACAGGAGCTAGCTGACTCCCTCAACCACTCAGCCCAGGAACTCCCCCCAGAACCAGTGGAAAGTTACACCAGCAAAACCCATAGTATAGCCTATAGGCACTGATGGAGTCTTTAAAAAGTAACCCTCCAACAGCTGTCATGGCCTTGATGCCTCAGGAACCACAGAAGGCTCATAAATGCCATGCCCAGCACCCATTGGCCTCCAGCTAGACCCTTGCCACTTTGCCCTGGCCATCTTACCTCCTATATTGTGTGATTTGAAGTTTGCTTATAAAGCAAACCATGGGTCCTTACACATGGTAACTGGACTCACACATAACTCTTCCACTGATATTATAATCTATAAAATAAAACTTATATATATAGGGTTGCCAGTCCCCAGGTCTGGATGGGGGTTCCCCCAGTTTTTAGGGCTTCTGCTCACCGCCAGCCAGCTGGCAAGTGGAGGGAACCTCACCCCCAAACAACCACATCCCTGCATGATGCTCCCGATACAATGTCATCATGTCAGCAACGTAGAGGGGGATGCTCTGATTTGAGGGCAAAACTCAATGGCAAATTTGCCCTCAAATCATAGTTTTGCCCTCAAACCAGAGCACTGCTTTGTGAAGTCACTGATGCCATGATGTCACTTCTGGGTGATGTCATCACATTGAGGGCATCATGCAATGTCCCCTCCCCTCCAGGAATGCCCCCCATCCCTTCACCAGGACCTGGCAACCCTATAGATGTACACTATAGAATAAATATATTTCTTTTGATACACATTTTATTTGATGTAGCGCTGCTCTTGAAGCATTCTCAGTACATTTTGGGTGAAGTTAGTTTCTCCTTCTTTGTTTGCTGGAGAGCTTTTGCCGATGTCAGTCCCCTGGGCATGGGATATGGGGCCAGCGTATCCCATTGCCCTATCCTCTCATCTATGTGGGCAGCCATCAACAGGGAGTGGCTGGAGACCCAGTGTGAGAGGAGGGATTCTGTAGCTTAGGGTCAGCAGTGCTTGGAGGGACTTGTGGTGGCTCAGAGGGCACCTCAAGCAACTGGGAACTGTTGCTGGGGACATGGATGGGCAGCAGGCATGGACTGAGTGGCTGCTTATGGAGCTATTCATGAACATCAATGGCCTTGAACATCAACTGCCCCCAACCCTTCCTTCCTTCCGCCTCCAGACCATTTGGCTGAGGCTTGAAGGGGTTGGGCTGTGTGTCATGTGCATGGCCTAGTGGTGTTTAGCCCTGCTCCTCCCTGCTCCTCTGCCCCCACCTACCTTGGAGCTGGATCCCTGTACTGTTGCCCTTTGGTTGGTTGGTTCCCCCCTCTGTGTCCCAGCCACACTGTCGTGACATCTTGTGGTGTAGTGTTTAAATGTGTGGACTCTAATCTGGAAGAACCAGGTTTGATTCCCCATTCCTCCACTTGCAGACTCCGAGTGAAGGGTGGGATATACATCCAATCTCTTCTTCTCTTCTTCTCTTCAGTGGCACAGATGCTAGACATGACAGATCAGGTGCCTAGTTTTCGGACTCTGCAGATTCCCTTTAGGAAACTGACAGAATATTTAAATGACTGAAAGGCAGGTAGAACAAGCCAATACTTCAAATCGTGCAATAACTTTCCCTCCGGGGGAAATGTCCACAGGATTGGGAATAGAAGAGCTGGAAGCTAAACTTCCCCTCCATTTTGTATACGTGACGAGACAGCAGCAGGGCAGTTTGCAAATGACCAGGTGTTTGTCAAATTTGTCTTTATTGATTGTTCTCCTGGGCACCTTTTGTGTAATGAAGGCAGACTAATCTGTTTGTTTGCTTTGATTATTTATATTGGAAATTTGTTTAGATGTCAAGCTGAAGCATATTTCAATGGGAAAGCAAATAAAGAGCCATTTGTCATCTCATGACAGAACCAAATGTCACAAGAGTCTCTCGGACTCCCATGCCATGACAGTGTGAAAACAGCACAAGGGAATCAGCAGTAGATTCATAGCTTGAGTTTAAACCCTAATACCTTTGAGGCAACCACTTCCTCCCTCTTTGTCATTTTGCAATCGCTGTCATTAGCCAAAAGCAAACTCTTGGCAATCTCATCCCTCATATTACTTCTTCATCTACATTTCTCCCCCGATTTTGGAATCCCAGTTATCTAGTCCCTGCACTGATGTAATAGCAACCTTCTAACATTCCATCCAATGTTCCCTCTAAGCTGAGTGAGTGTGAGCTAGCTCACAGTTTTTCAGCCTCTGGCTCACACATTTTTTGTCTTAGCTCAGGAAGGATGGCTCCAGAGCAAACTAATTTACGCAGTAGCCAAATCTCTTGCTCACAACTGTAATGCCATCAGCTCACAAAGTTGAATTTTTGCTCACAAGAGTCCACAACTTAGAGGAAGCATTGGTTCTGTCCCCCACCACGAATTCTGGGTAATGTTGTCCATACCACAATTTCCCCCCCCCTCTTCTTCATTCACTTGTGTGTGTTTTTTTCCCTCTCATGAACAATGAGCGGAATGTTGTCAGCTTCAAATGGCCTGGTCCCATGTTAAAAATGAAAACGAAAACACTTTAGAAATCCTCTGCTACATTTTTTTTTTGTAATTATTTCTGTACAGAGCATTAGGCATGGGTATCAGCTAATGCTGCTATCCTTCCCGGGTGGAAGTTATCATCCATCATCCTGCTACATAGACTGGGTGGAAAGTTAAGTTTTGTTTCTTGTCCAGCTGCCTTATCGCTTGCCGCCTTGCTCTGACCTTGGTGTCTGGTGCTGCTTCTTCCCTTGGGAACCTGTAACCTTTAATTTAGGTGCTTTGCAAGTTTAAGGTGATTGGGTTTGGTTGTTGGGTTTTTGCACTGAATTCAGTATAACTGTTCCTTCCTTGGCGCCCCTCACCATTACTGACACGGAGCATGTGCAGATGACCTACTCCTTCCTTAATAAACTACTTCTAGTTAAGTACTGTTGTTGGGACTGCATTTGTGGGACTCTGACACTGGGCAATGTTTTCCAGCTTTCAGTTCCATCATGTCTCAGCCACCATAGTAACTAAGTACATGGGTGCATCAGAAAAAGCACGGCAAAATGGAAATCTTTATATGGTTGTGATCGAGGAGAGAGTTTTGTGTGATGTTTTGGCAATGTTTAGGAATTCATGTATACATTAGTAAACCAGCGCACAAAAAGAATCTTGATGCAATCATACTTATTGTTACATCAAGATTTCTTTTCTGTGGTTTGTTAATAGTGAGCAGTCCATTGACAAGATACAATACTACATTGGTTAAAAATGTGCTGATCTGCCAGAACAGGTTTATAGGTCAGTTTATATATCACAACTGACCTATGGTGACCCCAGTAGGGCACTTTCAAGGTATGCAAGAAGCAGAGGTAGTTTCCCAGTGTCTTCTGCAGAGTCTTCCTTGGTAGTCTCCCATCTAAATACTGAGCCTGCTTACTTCTGAGATCTGAGGTGATCAGGCTATCTATATATCTATATAGCCAAGGCGCCCCCTGTGTGTGGATATCTAAATCCACACATTGGGAGCACCTAGGGGGCAGAGAGATTTTTCTGCACACTTGGGGGACTCCCCAGGTGTGCAGAAAATTCATAAAACTTTAATAAAAACTATACGGGGATATTTAAATCCCCCCCAAAGTAAAAGAGCATTCCCTGCGCATGCACAGAGAACATTCTGGGAACTCTGTGGCAGCCTGGCAGCTGAGAGCGGCTGAGGCCTTGCTGCCAGTGCTGGGGGGTAGAGGGGAAGATTGGCAGCCCGGCAGCTGAGAGCTGCTGAGGACTCACCGCCAGTGCCGGGGGTGAGAGGGAGATTGTCAGCCCGGTGGCTGAGAGCCACTGAGGCTTTGCCGCCAGTGCCAGGGGTGGGGGGGATAGATTGGCAGTCCAGCAGCTGAGAGCCGCTGAGGCCTCGCCGCTGGTGCCGGGGGGGGGGGGGGAGATTGGCAGCCTGGTGGCTGAGAGCCGCTGAGGCCTTGCCACCGGTGTCGGGAGGGTGGGGGACGATTGGTGGCCCGGTGTCTGAGAGCCGCCGAAGCCTTGCTACCGGTGCCAGGGGTAGGGTTGGTGGTGAGGGAAGAAGACTTACCTGCAGCTGCTTCCTCCTGGACCTGCAGCCTTTAGGAATACTCTCCCCCCCCCTCCCCGTGAGTATCGTGGGTCCTGCTTCTTGTACCAAATAATTCCAACCCAGAAGAGCTGAACCTTTATCAAATGTACTCTGAAATCAAACCTTCTTATGTGCCTTCCCGAGTGCCCTCCACACCAGAGTTCTCTCTAAGCTAAGTTAGTGTGAGTTAGTTCACCATTTTTTAGCCTCCGGCTCACACATTTTTGTCTTAGCTCAGAAAGGACGGCTCCAGAGCAAACTAATGTATGCAGTAGCCAAACTGCTGGCTCAGAACTTTAATGCCAGTAGCTCACAAAGTAGATTTTTTGCTCACGGGACACCACAGCTTAGAGAGAGCATTGTTCCACATCCATTCTGGTAAGACATTCCAAAGGACTAGACTTAATGCACAAAAAGTGTATGGCCGAACCTTTGCCATACTGACAGTGCAGACTGGGAATTAAATTTAGAAAATCTGGTTAATTGGGAGGAATCAGACACAGCGCAGAGCAAACTTTCAGAAAGACACCCAGCAGACTGAGGGAAATCCTGTCATCCTGAGCTGAAATTAAAAGTAATTCTAATATGTGCAAGTGTTACCTACAGTGACATTAACTTGGGCTGAAAGAAAGATTACAGCAAACGGGGAAATGCATTTCCTGCTGTATTGTTATGTTATGTTTTCATTCATCATTCCTTAGATAAAGCAGATAAATTGTGCTCAAGATCTGGGGAGGGCAGCCGAACCTTCATGGCTGGTGAACCATGTTTTCGGAAATTTGTAAATGGTCTGCTCTCTGTGTGAGCCTGCTGATGTCAGTCATTTTGGACTGAGTGCTTTATAGCTTACTTAGCCTAACACGGCTTCCCTGCCTCTTAAAATGTCACATGGATAAAAGAGTGTGCTGACAGCTCTGACAACTTTATCATTGCCAAGTAAAATCACATCCCTGGTACTCATATGTTCTGAACATCTATTTTGCTCTGTCTCTGGCCTTCGGTGAACAAAAATTATTCATCCAGTTGTGAAATAAAAGAAAAGCATGAAAGACGAGGAAGATGACATGTTTTTATTAACCAAGAACAATTTGTTGCTTCAGATTGCCTCAAGGTTGGGGACGGTATTACCTCATGTTATTCATCTTTACACAAACTCCGCGAGGGAGTTTTAGCGTTTTACAAACGAGGACATTCAAGGTGAGAGTTGTTTCAAAAATCACAGCCTCTTTTTCCCAGGGATTCTGGACAGGTTATGTGAAGGGATCCCAATGGGTTGGAATTTGTCAGACTATTCACACTCCATTTTCCCCAATGCCTCTCCTTGCTGTCATCCCCATACCACAAGGCTTTGGTTCATATTGATCCTACAGCTCCAAGCATAGCTTTTATTGGTGGTCAGGTTAGCCCTTCCTTGCTGTTCACCCCCCACACACAAATAACTCCAAAAAAAACCTTGAGGATGCAGGACATTGGACTGAATCCATCCAACTTTCTATTTGGTGAAAAGAGAAGGAAGGAATTCTCTTTAACCAGCAAAAAAACCCAAAAACTATGCTGGGAACTGTGTGGACAAAAGTCATGTGGAACAAGGGCTGTAGTGAGAAGGGAAATTAGGTGAGATTGAGAGAAAAAGCTGGCTAGATCTAACCTGATGTATACTCACAACAACCCAGTCTAGTAGGTTAGGCAGAGTGAATGTGACTTAGTCAAGATCACCCAATTGATTTTCTGACTAATAGGGATTTGATACCAGGTCTCCATGGGCCAATCCTATAATACTAGACACTAAGAATCATTCTGCATATTATGTAGAATGGACTGATGAAGTGAGGTAGAACCAGGGTCATACCCACAAATCTTTTTATCAGGGTGGATATTTTTTTGTTAATGGGACACCTTAGCACAGTGGAGAGCTAAGCTTTTATATATACAAAGGATAGTGGAATAGGCCTTAAATACTGCTATCTTTATTTAATGATTCTTTGCACTCCCCTATTGATGGTGGTGTAGAAAAAAGAGGGAGGGGCAGCCATTAGGAGGGCAGAGCCAAGATGCATATGTAGAGCTGAAATTGGATCAGGTGGCCCGGTAAAATCAATGGATAGCAGCAAATTGGCACGTAAATGCAAAAGTTAATGAAGGCCGATTTCACACCAGGCGTTGCTTTGCCATCGGTCTTCCCTTTGCCCCAACTGCGTGCTTCAATTTCTCACTATTTGCCGTGGGGCACATTTTGACGCACGGCTTCACCCGATTTCCTCCAATTTTCTCCACGGCAGGATCACTGAAGCTGGGGAATCGTGCAAAGCCGCAGGTCAAAAGATGCCCCACGGCAAATAGTGAGAAACTGAAGTGTGCAATCGGAACAAAGGGAAGACCGATGGCAAAGCAGTGCATGGTGAGAAATCGGTCAAAGAGATGTGAGAATGAAACTAGAAGCCCACTCAGATGATCAGTGTGGGCAGAAAGGTCTCCTCCTTACCCCTCCTGCTCCTGGTGATTGGTGGAGGTGCCTGGAAAATGGATGGGGATGCTGGGACCTTGTAGGCCCCACTGTGCATATGGGCCTGGGTAGAACTAGAAAATGAAATACTTCTTTATACAACAAATGATTAAAATATGGACTTCACTGCCAGAGAATGCAGTGATGGCCATAGGCATGACCAGATTTAAAAGAGGATAGGTCTATCAGGGGCTACTAGCCATGGGGACTAAAGGGAACCTCCATATTCAGAGATAGTAAACCTCTGAATACCAGTACTAGGATGCAATACCAGGAGAAGACCTAGGCTTCTGTGCCCTGTTGTTGGACCTCCAGAGGTACTGGTTGGCCCCCGTGTGAGACAGAATGCTGGACTAGATGGACCACTGGTCTAATCTAGCAGTGCTCCTATGCTCTTATTTTTTGGAATTTAAAAACAGAAGCAGAGCCTGCTGTATCAGACCAGTAGCCCATCCAGTCCTTTATTCCATTTTACAAACTGGCCAACCAGTTACTGTGGAGAGTCAACAACAAAGCAAAGAGGTCAAGGTCTTCCCCCAAAATTGTGTTCTAGCTCTGGTATTCAGAGGTTTTCTGCCTCTGAGCATGGACACTGTACCCCAGGCTAAGAGCCCCAGGGCAAGAGCCCTGTGAGGCCCTATTAGAGTTGCCAGTCTCCAGATGGAGGCTGAAGATCTTTCAGAATTACAACTGGTCTCCAGGTTACAGCGATCAGTTTCCCTAGAGAAAATGACAGTTCTGGAAGATGGTGTGAGGCTTCTGCTCAAAGTAGTCAAGGATCAGATCTTTGTTGATGAAACACAGTTCTTTATTTCCAATTTCTACATTGGTACAGGTCCTCGGGTTATTGTCAGAGATAACGCATACAATAGAAGCAGGTCTAATATACTCTCCAGTACAATTTGAATTGCCCATAGGTAACCAATCAACAAGGGGGAAAAAACCGCGGGCAAAAGGTTCTTTGGCCGTTTGCTTCCCACAGGAAAGAAAGCAAGGTGTGAAGCAGTAAATTTCCCTTCCCAAACTAGACCCCTTAGATGTAACCATATTCACATAACAAATGCCTTCCCCAAGGCCTTCGCACATTGATAAGAAATGGTCCCTGTCCTCCCCTGTCTTCCCAGCCGGGATGAATGGAATGTGGAGGCTGGAGTGTGAGAGGCCCATTGTTCCCATGCTTTGAAGTTGTCATTCTCCTGGGCACACAGATACATAGACCAGGCCTGGTCAAAGCCATAAACCTGGGGTCACATAACATACATTCACAATGGTCAAGCAAATGGCAATAGGCATGATTATAAAGTGGGTACAGGAACAGCTAATAGCAATAGGCATGTTTACAAAGTGGGTACAGGAACAGGTTACAATATATAGCATGAGATCCCAAAAATCCTTGTCTGAATCTGCAGATTCTGACAGATGGACTCTATGGCATTATACCCTGCTGAGGTCCCTCCCCAGACTCTCTCTCCAATATCTCCAGGAATTTCCCAACCTGGAGTTGGCAACCCAAGTCCCTTTCACCTGTCTGTTTGCCAGATCAGCTTCCTTATCAAAGGATTCAAAGTCTGAAACAGTAAAGCAAAGGGGACAGGGTTATTGAAGAATGCATTTATACTGTGCAAATTGCAATAGATTGTGGTAGAAAACAAAACAAAAAAAAGAACAAGCAGAATCAGAAAAAAACTCTCCTGCCAAAGGACCTTGCCAGAATACTGATATGCACTATAAATTAAATACAGATGAGACACAAATTGGCTAGGAATAAGCCACATTGAATGAGGTGACACATCAGTCTCTCTCAGAAAGTAGTGAACTGGAAAAAAATACCTTAAAATATTTCTGCTCGCCCAAAACAGAAAAACAAGCTTACAGCAATATAAAGACGCCTAATGAGGAAGAAAAATGGGTGAGAAATCAGTCGTACTTTTGGGGGAGAGAAAATAGGTTAGCAGGGTACCCCGGATCTTCCCTGAGATTGTCCCCACAGGACTTCAGGTTTTGGAGCTCACTGGATGAGTACGCTTTCATTGGAGCTCCAATGATAGCAGCCTGTGTCCATGGCGGCAGGGAGGGGTACCAGCTGGACCTGGTCCCCTCTTGAGCCCTTATAGGGGGCTCTCAGCCTGGGGCATGAGAGGTGCCTCTCCCAAGGTAAATGCTGAGGGATTGATAGGTCCCACTTTGCCCTGATAGGTCCCACCGCCACGCAACCAGAAATGGCAACAGAGACGCACACTGGGACGAGCGAGAAGGTACTCAAAAGTGTTTCTCTTACCTGGCGGAAGATGTCTGATGAAGGGTGAGTCTTTTGTATGCTAATCCAGAGGGCCAGATAAATGTTTAAGCCCCCGATCCTCAACTTTAAAGCGGTGTGTGTGTGTGAGTTAACTCCACCCCACAAAGATAAGAACTCTTTAAAATTCATCGGAGAGGAGGGGTGCAACCAAAGCATTCTCAGCTGAAACAGGAGTCAGGTAGCCTAAAACATTTTTTCTAACTGGCTCCAGAGACTTTTAAAGAACTTTTCCCAAATGTAAACAACCTGTCTCTGACTACGAAAATCATGGTGCCTAAAGTCAGACTTTCTCCTGGAACTGTGAGTTCAAGTATGTCGTCATTTAAAGTGGAAGCAACCATAGACTTTCTAAATATGTTAAATGCTGCATTGCGCCCTCTGCTGGACCAGATGACAACTCTCAACACACAATTTGATACTCTTCAAAAACAGCCTGAAGAAACCAATCTGAGATCAGAGGAAACTGCCAAATCAGTTAAAAAAGTAGATGTCAAGACTAAAATGCTTGAACAGCAACTGGAGGTAGTGGAAGAAAGAGAACCTCGGATGAACATCAATTGTTACAATTGCAAATGGAAAGAGCAGATTATGTACTGAGATTCCAGGGAGTCCCAGAATGCAATGGAGACGATCTGAAGAAGCTTTTAAGGGATGTCTTGGCACCGGTTGCAGATACTACAGCAGAACTTTTACAATCGGATATGGATATGGTTTATCGGACCTATCCAGGTTACATCAAGAAAAATAATCTGCCCTGAGAGGTTTTTCTGCGATTCTCCAAAAGATCAAGCAGAGATCAAGTACTTAAAGTGACTAATGGAGCTACCCTAAAAATCAAAAGTACAGACATAAAAGTATTAAAAGACATTCCATTTGAAATCAGGAAAAAGAGGAAGCAATATAAAAATCTGACAACCTTTCTACAGAAAAAATCCACATCCTACAAATGGCTCTTTCCTGAAGGGCTCACTTTTAAATTTAAGGACAAAAAAGAAAGAGTGGACTCTGTTACAAAAGCCATAGCTTTCTTGGAGCAGTGTCAAACAAAGGACAAACCGAAAGGAACAGCACAGGACAACAAGACATCAGACCACAGCAACTATAATTTGGGAAGACATGAAGACACATCGAGCAGCTCCTCTGAGGAGGACTCTGAATCTGAGTTAGGAGCTGCTGCCCCTAAATTACTTAAAGTCAGATAGGACTTTGATAAAAAATAAGCCTACGGGGTAGAAACCGAAAAAAATAAGAAACATGAATCCAGTTGTTTGGAACTATGAATTTTCTGATGTACCTATTTCAGCCTTAATAAAAAAAAAAACCTTTTGTATTACTAATTAGTATATAAACATAATTCTTATGATTCATCTTACTAAAATGTATTGTAAGTGAAATCTCAATCAAGCTATGTAACGTTGAAAATGGTCCCTGCCACTTGGGCTTTTAGTGGCCTTCTTTTCTTTTTCCGATAGTTTGTAGTTCCCCTCTCCATTTTTCTGTTTTAGTTTTATAGAAAAGCAATTATATATATTATATATATGAAATTGTCCCCACAGCAGGAGGCTTTACTTATTGTTATATCAATATAATGTTATTAAAATAATTGTGCACCAGGATCTCTGAAGTCTTAAATTTCATTTTTTTAAAAAATGTCTCAAGCAACCTCAGTCGTGGAGATGTTAGGGGAAAGCTATAGCTCCATCACGAAGAGGGCTAGAGACTTACATTTTTTTTAAAGAAAAGCTAGAAATGCAGAGAACTTGGAATTATATTTTAACTTGGAATTTTGCCCCTCCTCCTCCAGTTCCACCCTCTTAGTGGTGGTAGCTATAGATGGCAAACCCTAGTTGAGAATATTTTTTGAGATCAGAGACCTGAGAAAGTCCTTGCAGGTCCAGTTCTGCTTTGTGAGCCATATTTGTGAGCCATTCTAACTCTGGCAAAAGAGCAGCATGCAAGGACTAAAATTACATGGTCCCATGCTGGCTTGCGACAACAGCTGATATTATCTTTCATAACTTGTGGCAAACTGCAGAGGTACTGCAGAGAAGAGACTGATTTAAAATAAATGCAACATTTCCCCTCACATACCCACATCCCTCTTTCACATCTGTGAAAGACTGAAAAGGCTTTTTGGATTTCAAGGACATCAGCTGCAACCAGTAGTGTGATTCTATTTTCAGGGCCCCCTTTGGAGTTCAAATGCTGGTGCAATTTCCATTCCTGCAAATCCTGATATATAGATTCTGAAATATCATCCCCTAGAAACACTACCTTCCAGTAGCTAATAAATCTTAACAATGTGCGCAGGATCAGCTGTAATAATTACTGAACAGCCTCTGAGCAAGCGGGAAGTGTACAAAATGTTTTATGCATATCTAACAAGCATTCCGATGACTTGGATTTAGTAGAAATCGGAGATGGCATGTTGGAAGTTCATAATCCCACTGGCATCCATTGGTTCACCTAAGGGAGCCTTGAAATCTCCTGTTTTGGTGATGGCAGAAGGATTGGGATAATCACACTGCAGTACAGAAGCGAAGTCAGAAGTGCGGCTTCAGTGAGTTGTTTGGGAAATGAAGAACCTCAAATATCCAAGCCCTCCCCCCTCCAATGAACTGTGGCAAACAAACCTAAAGTTTTGCCTTGAGGAAAGTAGGTTTTTATAATATCCCTCCAAGAAAATGTCCTCTCTTCCCTCTACAAAGTGGTTTATTAGAATGAGAGGATTTTCTTGTCATTGTTCCAGAATTTCATTTCATGTGCCATTCCTCCTGAATTCCTCAAACAACATCTCGAAACTTCATTCCAAATACAGGAGTCGATGCAGATCATCTCAATGTAGTTATTCATTTCATCATATTTAGAGGCTCATATTTCCTAATTTGGCCAAACTGACTTATTGAGCAATGACAATGAGATGACAAAACATGATATAATACCACAGATGGAATAACAAGCAACAGATTAATCACCTGCGGCATAGGACATACACCCTTCGAAGAAAAACCCATTGAAAAAGGATGGTGTTGCAAGTCTTGAGAAAGGGCATCAGAAGAGTCACCTTTAGATTCTTGCAGGGGCCCCCCTCTTTCGAGCATTTTGGAAACCAGCTGGAATGTCAAAGGTCATTATCTGATGCTCTCAAGGAAAGTGCCATTCCTCTGGTATATGGGTGATCTAGGCACAAGGAAACAGATACTTGAGCATTGTTGCTGGAGTGCATCATGGAACCCATGGAGTGGCAATGAGGAGGGCGCCATCACTGCCTCAACAGAGTCTCATCCAACTCAAGCAAGCCCCCCCCCCACCCCCGCAAGCAAGGCAGAAAGTAAAGCAGCAAGAGAAGACATGGCTCAGTGATAGAGCTTCTGTTTTACCTGCAGAAGGTCCTGGGTTCAGTCCCCTCATCTCTAGTTCATATGATTAGACAGTGAAAGACCTTTGCCTTGAGGTTCACTGCCAGTTAGAGTAGACAAGACTGACCTTGATAGACCAAGGGTCTGATTCAGTACACAGGAGCTCATGAATTCATGAGTTACAAAATGCCTTCACTAAATAAGGTGGCTTTATATATACAGAAGCAGCCAACTTTGGGAAATGACTCATAAGTATGGAGAAAATGTTCCCATTCAAGTCAATGTGCCACAGAGAAACATGGGTTTATCCCTCCTACATCCTTCCAAGCACTTCCCAAGAACCTTCATTTACTGCAGTCCTCTTTTAATATGTTCTAATTCCGTGTGCCCAATTTGCAACTTCAGATCTATCAGAATATTCAATTTCCTTTCACAGCTGGCTTCTTTATGTTCTATTCTTCAGCATTACAGTTTAAACCCTAATACCGTTTGATAAGTTCAGCCTTCTTCTCTGCTGTACGTACCATTCATTACTTTTGGACAAGAAGTTATATTTTAAAGTAGTTTGAAGCAGAGAAAAATGGGGAAACCGGGTATCTGAGCAGTGTGCAAAATGAAAGGACACAGAGACGAGAGATCTATTCTGCAGGACAGCCTTTGAAAGCCATGTGAGTGAAGGCTCATGCATGCAAGGCTTTGCACACAAGAATGCACACATGAAACATACATGTGCAGGTGATATGGCTAATCAAAGTGTCATGGAATCAGCAAAAAGCAAACCTTGTCTCCACACAGAATCATTCTAGAAACCATAATAGTGCTTTTGAGGAATTAAGATGCCCTACTATTACTCCACTGTCCATCTCTTCTGACAGCTGGGCCCAGCCTTAATATATCTGCAATTTTAGGTAGCTGTCATTCCTGTTACTGTTTCTATATATAATATATATATAATACTGTTACTGTTTCTATAATTTTGTGATCCGTTTTTGTAGCCTTGTTGCATATTTCTTGTCGTTTTATTGCAATGTATTGTATCAGTACCGCAAAATGAGGATATGAAACGATAGTATGCAAGTTAAAGGTAACGGTTTCCCTTGCTCGAAAGCCTCTAGGAGGCAGTGCTCATCTCCGTTTCCAAGCCAAAGAGCCAGCACTGTCTGAAGACATTTCCATGGTCATGTGGCCGGCATGACTATACACCAAGGTGCACGGAATGCTGTTACCTTCCCACCAAAGCATAGCTTATCTACATCCATGAATTGGTGTGAGTTGTTTCTTACCCAGCTAGCAGCATTTGGGGCAATGCCTCCAAACTTAACCAGTGCTAGGGTTCCCAGGCACAAACTTTGGGGGCAGGACATGCATTAATGTCACTTCCAGCTAAAACCTGGATGTGGCATCAATGATGCTCTATAACAGGGATGTCAAACTCCTTTGTAGCAAAAGCCTGCCACAGAGAGCAGGGCAGAGCTCAGTGGCTTCACCAGTGCCCTTTTCATCAGCTTCTCTTGTGGCTTATTTAAAATGGGGAATGAGAACTAAATTATCCTGTTATTGGTGTGCTAGTCTCTTAACATTGCAATGCAGTTTTGTTATACTGTTGCTTGTATGTATTACACTGCCATATTTTACTATTTTTTTCTGTTTTTAATTTGGGTACTGCTTTTATTGCATTATTTTAAATTTGTGTGTGCAGTTTTATTATACTGTTGGTTGTAAATATTACTGTTGGTTCTACGGCCAAGGACAGACTGGCAATCTGGAGCGGGAGGAATCCGAAGGCAAAAGCTGCAGGGGAAAAGTGCTGCGGAGCTGGCTGTTCACACTGGCCAGACTCCTGTGTTAGCATACTGGACCGGAGCGTTCAGACTGCTGTGGAGCGGCTCCGGGTGGGCTGGCCTCTGCAGCTTGTGGCAGGGCTGTTTCGGCAATGTGTGCATGAGTGCTCATGTGCACATTAGCAAAACGGCACGTTCACACCGCCGCCTCCACTTCCCTCTTGCTTCTTCCAGTTCACACTGCACCGAAGTGGGAGGCAAGCGGCAGATGGCCTCCGGACACCGGTTTCTCCTGGTATCCTCCTAAAGCGAGAGGAAACCGACTTCAAAACGCGTAAGTGCGGAAGGGAGCCGGGGAACAGCTGCGGATGTCTGAACAGGCTCCCTTCTCCCGCTTCCCAAGTGGAGCTCTCGCAGGGCAGATTGCCAGTCTGTCCTCGGCCTATATATTATACGGCTATATTTTGCTACATTTAGCAATACACTTTAAACTTGTGTACTGGTCTTTTTGTACTGTGCTTTGAGTCTCAGCAAGACAGATGGTCTATAAATGAAGCAACTAAATAAATATGTGTGGTTAGAGGTGCCTGATGCCCTGCCCCTCAGCCGTTGGCTGGTGGTACGATATCACTTTTGGGAAAAACTGCAATCTGTGTGCGACTGCAATCAAAAAGGTCAGTGGTATGCCAGAGGTGATTAGGAAGGGGACTGACAACAAATCAGCCAGTATCATAATACCCCTGTATAAATCTATGGTGCAGCCTCATTTCAAATACTGTGTACAGTTCTGGTCATCACACTTAAAAAAAAAAGATATTATAGCACTGGGAAAAGTGTAGAAAAAGACAACTAAAATGATTAAGGGGATGGAACACCTTCCCTATGAAGAAAGGTTAAAGAGGCTAAGCCTCTTTAGCTTAGAAAAACAACGATTAAGGGGTGACATGATAGAGGCTTACAAAAGTAGAGAAATAAATACTTTTCTCCTTTCTCACAATATAGAACCTGTGGGCACTCAACAAAATTAATGAGCAGTAGGCTTAGAACAGATGAAAGGAAGTACTTATTCACTCAAAGAGTAATTAACATGTGGAATTCGCTGCTGCAAGAGGTGGTGATGGTGGCTACAGGCATAAACAGCTTCAAGAGGGGATTGGATAAACATATGGAGCAGAGATCCGTGAGTGGCTATTGGGCAGTGATGCTCTGTATTCTTGGTGCTTGAGGGGCAACAGTGAGAGGGCTTCTGGAGTTCTGGCCCTGCTGGTGAATCTCCTGATGGCTCCTGGGTTTTGAGCACTGTGTGACTCAGAGTGTTGGACTGGATGGGCCTTTGGCCTGATCCAACATGGCTTCTCTCATGTTCTTATGTTCATACAGGAATGAGATGAATGGGACTGCTTTTATAAACAAGAAACCTCCTTATGCACATTGGATTCATGGAAGCGTCTAGATTTCTATATTCAGGTCATTTTTAGGATGCAGATAACAAAGGTTTGGGGAGCAAGGGGAAAGCTTAATACAGGCTGCAGTCACACACACTAAATAAACCACTTTCAATGCACTTTCCAACTGGATTTTGCAAGTTCACACAGTAAAAATCCAGTTGCAAAGTGCACTGAAAGTGGATTATTTGGCATGTGTGACCGCAACCACAGTCTAAAGTATTTAATAACCATCTCTTTTTGGTCTTTTAGCAATGCATCAGAAACTTTCTTTTTTATATATAATGGTAACGTGCATCAGCTAATAATATGCCACCGACACTTTAAAAATATATAATGCTGAGAGAAGCCATCTGAAGTTGTCGCAAAGTTCCTCACTTCATATCTTTTTGCATTTCTCATTAGCACCAATCCACTTCTGCTTTCTATACATCAGCTCGGCCTCCTATGAATTTCAATAGGATTTTCCCCTCCGTTGGTTTTGCAGTGATATGTTCTTAGTTCTCACACAGATATGATCATAAAGTAGTATTCGCAACATAAGAAGCTCTTCTTCTCTCACTGAGAATCTAGCGATCTGATTCAACTTAATGGTCCTAAAGCCAGAGAGAATTATTGTTAGGTTGGCAGCTTGCTGACTGTCTTTGATAGGATTATGTACATAAAATAATGATGTATTTTTACTGGCTGGAATTTTTTAAAAAGATAATGATGTATTTTACTGGCTGGGTCTTTTTAAAATAAATCATAATGGCTATTCTAAAGGAATAGAAATTATAGAAATCTCAAAATATACATGGCTGCACTGAAGAGACAAGGCGGATTTTGAATGATGCCATTTAAACATGGACCTTCTCCTACTTTGCTCTCACTAAAGCCCATTTCATACCCTACTTTACATACACTGTCCCCAAAAGCTACGGAAAAGCAGATAGCTTCTCCCACTTAATTTTTTTATTGCTCCAGAATTTCTCTCTGTGTGGTTTTCCACTCCTCCTCCTAATTCTACTTTAACCAAGATAATTTCCGCGTAATTCCAGATCGGGATCATGCATCGATTGCAAAGCTTTTAGTTCCTTCAGTTTATCCCCATCTTTCCCTCACTACACATTACCAAAGTGATTAAGTGCATTAATACAATGCTGCATGTATATGCACATGGGCACACATACCCAATCACAGCAGAGCTGATGGCAACAATATTATTTTTTGTGCAGGTCTCACCGATATGTACATAAATTTCAGCACATTGGTAAAACATCCCATATCCCACCCATCCTCCAAAATGTGTGGACACAATGATATTTATGTGTGTACAGGTTTTATTTAATTGTTTAAAATTATCTCTCTCTATCTTCTGTATTTTCAATGTATTTTTAAAGTTGCGATAGTTTGACACCTTGGTGACTCTAAGGAATAATAATAATAACAACAACAACAACATATGATATAAAAACAGTAGAATTAAAATACACACAGCAATTACAAATACACTTAAAAGAATCCAAGATGTGTGACTATACAATTTCTTCTCATTCTGGACTGCACCACCACCTCATGGGCTGGGGAAGAGGAGGAACACAAGAACAAGTCTGGAGGAAAAGGAGAGGGTGCCAGTCATGATGGAAAACATCACTGCCCTCAACCAAAACCTTACAGCCCCTGCAGTTGAAATAGATAAATAGTTTAAATAAATAAATAAATTGTAGAGAATCACATCAATATTGCATTTTTACAGTGTTTTACAAAGCATTATATGCACATCAGTAAAATGGGAGGGAGGGATGACTGAAAGAAGCTGACATCTATACCATACTGCATGTATATTATTGGATATTTAAAAATGGATATTAAAAAAAAAACCTGACAGAATGAAGAATTCCTTATGCATAAGTTCCAATTTGAAAACAAGGTCCAGTGACTCAGAACTACAAAATCTGCAGAGACATTTGGATGAAAAGATTTTGGGAAGCATTCCCCATTAAAGTTTGAAGTGTGGATAGAACTTTTTTTAAAAAATAAAATAAAACATATAAATGCATTTGTCTAGGCTCTGATCTGGATGGACCAGGCTAGCCCAATCTGGCCAGATCTTGGAAGCTAAACAGGTTTGGCCCTGGTTAAAATTTGGATGGCAGACCACCAAGGAATCCCAGAGGAGTGCAGAGGAAGGCAATGGCAAACCACCTCTTTCCTTGAAATCCTACGGGATTACCATAAATTGGGGTTGATTTGATGGTATTTTATGCTAACACAAACAATTCTAAGGAACTGCATTTTTATACACTATGGAATATTTCCTGAGGAAAATCCATTTTTTGAAATGTAAAATCCAGAGACAACATTGTTGTATTCTTAATCAAGGGTTTTCTTATGATTTGATGGAATTTGTTGATTATTTTGCAGTGCTTACTGGCAATAATATATAGAAAATATTTTCTTTGTAAGTCTTGTTGGTCAAACTATCATGACTGTTTTCCCAGTATTCGTCCCCCATTTTACTGCCATGACAATCCCATGAGGTAGGGTAGGTTGAGATTGAATGACTGGCTCAAAATCACCCAGTATGCTACATGGCAGAATAAAGATTTGAACCTAAATATTCCCATTCCTCATCCATCACTCTGAGCACTGTATCACAGGGGCTTTCTGAGCCATGAAGGTGGTCACTGAAATCAAAGTCCATACAGGCAGTCTAAACTAATGGGCAAGAGACAAAGAGGAGATGGACCAAGCAGTGGATTAATCCTGGCTTGCTGCTTGTAGACAACAAGTGAATATTAGGAGTGGTGCTTGATCTGATCTAGAAGAGGACCTCATTCATTTAGCTGTTTGCAGCAGCTCACAAAGAAACAAAATACAATAAAAAATAAAAACAGCATCAAAGAATTCTCAACAATAAGCCATGAAAACACCCAATTGAAATAAAAACAGCATAAAATGTTATTCATAAAACAGTCATCAGACTAAGGTAAAGGTAAAGGTTTCCCTTGCTCGAAAGCCAGTTGAATTCAACTCTAGGGGGCGGTGCTCATCTCTGTTTTCAAGCCGAAGAGCCAGTGCTGTTTGAAGATGTTTCCGTAATCATGTGGCCAGCATGACTAGACGCCAAGGTGCACAGAACACTTTTACCTTCCCACCAAAGTGGTTCCTATTTATCTACTAGCAATTTTATGCTTTCAAACTGCTAGGTTGGCAGGAGCTGGGACCAGAGATGGGAGCGCACTCCATTATGCAGCACTTGGGTCTTGAACTGCCAAACTACTAATCTTCCAGTCTGCAGTTCAGCATCTTAACCACTGAGCCTCCATGGCCCCACGTCAGACTACAAGACCATAAAAACATCATCAGACTACAAGACCATAAAAACACCGGGGGTGGTGGTGGTGGTGGTGGAACCCACTTAGTTAAAACTTTGAGTAAAAAAGAAATATTTGATTCAGGCACCTAATGGGCATAATGTACATTATATATGTAAGTGCTGTCAAGTTGTAGACAATTTAACTTCCCATCCAAGTACTAACCCTGCTTAGCTTCGGAGATCTGACGAGATCAAGCTACACCCTACCACCTTCCCTTCCAGTAAGGTATACTTACGCCCTCCTGGCAGAAAATGAGTAGACTGCATTTGCTCAGAAATTTCAGTCTTCAAGTTAAACTTGACCACAGCTGCAGAATATTTACACAAGTCCGCATGAACATTTAAATTTGTCCTTCCAGAATAATTGTTTAACCAGAGGACTTCTTTCTATCACACAAAACATGCTGTATGAGCCAAATGACACTGCTAAGAACTAATGCATTGATACATTTAGAGACCTAAGGAAAATAATAATAATAATAATAATAATAATACACTCAAGGGAATCCCCCTACAGCAATAATAATACATTCAAGGGAATCCCCCTACAGCAATAATAATACACTCAAGGGGATCCCCCTACAGCAATAATAATACACTCAAGGGAATCCTCCTACAGCAATTCAAAGGGGCTTAATTGCCTCCGGGCACTGTTGGGAAGAGTGTGTAAATTTCCCCCCAAAGGATGATGTTTATCCTATGTGACTACAGGACCCAAAATGGCTGCCAGATGGACCATGACAACAGCAGCCACAAAGGCTAGATTTATTAATGACTTAAAATTCAAATTACTCCATTTTGTTACACTTGATCTCCAATAGTGTGGAACATTATTTTGCAAATTGTTATTAATAGAGTTCACCCTGAGTTTTGAAAGGCTGGAGCACTAAAGTGAAGTACTAATTGAAATTTGACTTGCAATTTCTCACAGAAGAACTGAAGTGCTGAGTGTTGGCTATGGTCATAGGAGTAGACTTGTGAGATTCAGATGAAAACCATTTCAGAAATCCATCTACATTTGCAGAAGATCTCCTTGGTCCCAGAACTGCCAAATAAAGACACATGACTACAGTGTGGGTTTAGCTAGTTTCATTTCAATTGCTGATCTACATCATAATTTATATACAAATATATTTTGACGGGCTGGCTGCTGTAGAAGAGGAGTGGGTTTCCATAGTCCACATTTCTCAATCCTAAGGAGTCTCAAAGCAGCTTACAACCACCTTCCTTTCCTCTCCTCACAACAGGCACCTTGTGAGGGAGGTGGGGCTGAGAAAGTTCTGAAAGAACTGTGACTGACCCAAGGTCACCAAGAGGGCTTTCTGTGGAGGACTGAGGAATCAAACTTGTTTCTCTAGATTAGAGTCCTCTGCTCTTAACCCACTACACCATATTGGCTACACAGCCCACCAATGGCCAGATTTAACGGGCAGATCCACCCTGGCTCCAGATGTGGCCAGTGGCTCTCTACTTGCCTCGGTTATCCTTGCCTGCACATGAAATGTGCTGAGAAGTGCCAAACCTCATGCCCCTCTACTGATACGCCACCTTATTGAGCACCGAGCACTTTACTCAAATTGTTACTGTTGGATTGGGAAGGTTTTGTAATTGTTTTAACTGTTTTACATTTTTTAATGCATTTATGACTCTTGGCTTGCAATAGTGGGGAGAGTGGCCTATAAATTGAACAAACAAATAAATAAATAAATAAAATACTGATGTCAAGCTTGATGTTGCAGGGTGCTTTTCAATCATCCCTAGGCATCATGAGCATCCCATGCTATTCCTGCCAAACAATGGGATTAGTCGAGTTTACCACCCCTTGCCCCATCTGCAGTCTGTAATGTCTTGCAGGCCTTGAGGCAGATCAGCTAAACAGACATAGTACTCTTCTGGAGAGAGCTGAACACTGTAATTCCTATGAAGGTGAGGCATATCACAGCAGATGGCTGTGAGGCTGAATGCATTCTTTGCCCCTGTCTTCGCTGTGGAAGATGAGAAGTGCTTTCCCACTCCAGAAAGGCTTAAGCTCCGACCCACAGGAGGATGGATGACTATCCAAGCGAGGGAAGCCTGAGAATATAAAGCCTGCACCCCTGAGAGACCAAGGAGGCAACTAAAACCATGCTCAAGCCCTGCTTGCCGCCACTTGCTCCAGCTCCCAGGGATGACAGCGGAAGCCCAATGCAGCCCTAGCCCTCCAGATGGTACAGAACAGCTTGCACCATCCCTGGGGCTATGCCTCCACCAAACTGGGAAAACCTGTTTCCCTACAAGGGGATAAGTTACCTTCCTTTTGCTAACAAATAGCTCCTAGCAGAAAATTTGCTTCCCCTGCAGGGAGTACACAGGATAGAGCAGACAGACAAGTTTCTCTCTCTCTCCCAAAATACTAGAAATAGAGGGTGTTTCGTGAAAGTTGATGGGCAACGGATTTGAGACAGACAAAAGGAAATTCTTCTTTACACAATGAGTATGTTGAATTCTCTGCCACAGGATGTATTTATTTATAATTTTATTTATTTATTTTTGTTACTTTTATCCCGCCCTTCCCGCCGAAGTGGGCTCAGGGTGGCTTACAACATAATAAAATCAGCATACAATATAAATACACAGGGGTCCGTTGGAGCAGGAGCGCACAGGAGCACAGCTCCAGGAGTGAGGAGCCCAGGGGGCGGGCACATGACCAAGCCCCGCCCCCTCCTCGGCTTCCCCGAGCAGTGCAGAGGCGCAGCGCCCCGGGGAAAGCCCTGCTAGGGTCTTTATTGTTTTTAATGTTTTGTTTTAATATTGATAATTTTATCATTGTTCCTTTTGTGACTGTGTGCTGCTTTTCCAGAGACTTGCTCATGGTGGCATATAAATTTTCTAAGTATACCATTTTTTATCTGGGCACATGGCACATAAGTACTGGAGAAATTTCACCAACCCTTCAGCAGCTTCCACCCCATCAGTTTGGTGTAGTGGTCAGGAGTTGGACTCTAATCTGGGAGAACCGGGTTTGATTCCCCACTCCTCCACATGCAGCTGCTGGTGTGACCTTGGGCCAGTCACAAGTTCTCTCAGAGCTGTTCTCTCATGAGCAGTTCTCAAAAGACCTCTCTCAGCCCCACCTACCTCACAGGTTGTCTTGTTGTGGGGAGGGGAAGGGGAAGGGATGGGTGGTGCACGTGTCCTGGGTATCTCAAGTCTACTTGAAACCTGGTGGTTTCAAGGGAGCAGGAAGAGAATGAGGGTGTGTTCTTTACGCTTATTTTGATTGCACAAAGTATTGGATGGGGAAGGGAATGGAGGAAGAGCAGGTCAGTTTCACTCACCTGTGGAGTGGAGCCTGAGGGGTGGGTGTTGTCTTCTGACACACTTCTGGTGTGTTAGGGGGTGTGGCATATTCAAATGAATTATGCAAATGAGTTATGCTAATGAGCTCCTGCACCTCTTTTTCTACGAAATGACCCCTATAAATACATAAAAACAATAAAATCACTCAATCAGTCCCAATTTCACCAATGGTGGCGCAGCATAATAAGGTGCCTTGAGTGCATATAATCCAGCATAGTGCCTTTTCACAGATTGGCACCCATCTCGTCGAAGATGTAGTGCCTACTGGAATACCCGTCGGAACAGTTCCATCTTCACGGCCCTATGGAACTGCTGAAGGTCCCGTAAGGCTCTGATCTCATTTGGGAGCTCGTTCCAGTATGTTGGTACTCCCAGGGACAACACCCTGGCCCTAGTTGAAGACATCCTGGTGTCCTTAGGGCCAGGAAGGGCCAGGCGGTTTTGCATCCCTGACCGGTGCTCTCTGGGGAACATACAGGGAAAAGCAGTCCCTCAGGTAGACAGGTCCCTGACCATAAAGAGCTCCCAGGGATGTCAGACAGATTTAAAGGGGGATTTGAGAGATTAATGGAAGAGAGGTCTATTAGTGCCTACTAGTTGTGGAGACTGAGGGGAACCTCCACATCCAGAGGCAGTAAACCTCTGCACATCGGTGCCAGGAGGCAACATCAGGAGAAGGCCTCAGCTTCTGTGCCCTCCTGTTGAACCTCCAGAAGAACTGGTTGGTCACTGTGTGAGACAGGATGCTGGATGAGATGGACCACTGGTGTGATCCAGCAAGGTTCTTCTTATCAGTGGGAGAAAAAGCCCCCCCCTCATGCTAATAGTGGACCCATTTACCTACAAACACACACAACACACAGCAGATACATTCAAACTACTCCCTCACAGACACAAATACCATCCAAACAACCCTCAGCAACCACTGAACAACCAGACCCAAAACTTATCCAACAGCAAGCCAGAATTACAGTAATCCTGCAACCAGTGTTCCCTCTAAGATGAGTTAGTGTGAGCCAGCTCACAGTTTTTTAGCCTCTGGCTCACACATTTTTGTCTTAGCTCAGGAAGGATGACTCCAGAGCAAACTATTTTATGCAGCAACCAAATTGCTTGCTCACAACTTTAATTCCAGTAGTTCACAAAGTAGGTTTTTTGCTCACAAGATTCCACAGCTTAGAGGGAGCATTGCCTCCAACCCTGCTCACAAGCCAGTGGCAAAAAAAAAAAAAAACTTGCCTGGATGCTTATAAAGCCACTCACAATGTGTCCTCATTGGCTAAATGCTTTCAGGATATCTTCATCAAGCCCCCAAAGCACTCAGAAGTTTTCCTGTCTGAGAGAACCATCTCCATGCTTCAACTTGCTGCTGCTGCTTGCTGGTTTTTACCTGATGGTGACTGATGTTTTTTGTTTGTTTGTTTTTGCTTTGAGATTGCAAGCCTCTAATGCATTTATAGAGATAGGCAGAATTAGGCTGCCAAGCCCTAGGTGGGGGTTGGGGGATTCTCCACTTCCAGGTCCCACTGAGAGAGAGAGAGAGAGAGAGGGAACCAGTCTCATGAACCTACTGTAAATTTTTACTGTAAGTGACAAACGGTAGCTCTAGGAATCACTAGAAACTCTATGGTAAAACCATAGATCCCCCCAGTAATTCCTAGAGCTACCCTTTGTATCAATGATGTGCCCCCCATGGCCTCACCCACAACTGTCCTGCTGGCTGCCAGGCACTGCCTGATAACCCTAGACAGGATACTAATGAACAAACAATGAAAAACATGTTAATAGTCATGCAGAACAGCAAAAAAAGTATCAAAAACATTGTCACCAAAACCAGTAATGAACCTGATCGGCATCCCAATTCACACATGCTGACGCAACAGAGTGGGCACTTCTGTGGGATCCTGTCCACTTTTCCACATTAATACAGTTATGTGGAACAAGCATATCAAAGAATTTCCCAGCAGCACCAGCAACGTGTGTGCATTTGATGCTAAGTCAAGGACCAGACATAGAGGAGCAAGCTATTAGAGAGGGAAAAAATGTCATGATAAAAAATCTCCCATTTAGAACAGATATTTAACTGGCACCACGTTTCTAGGGCTGCTGTGGCTAATTTCTTTGAGACACCCTGCTGATGAGACTAATCACCTTTAAGGCAAGCTTTCTGCTACTTAATGCTGATTGCCAGCCATTTTATTATTCATCTTCAAACTGCATCAAAAGGAGAGATAAAATGTTGCTTGATGGGAGTGATAGAGCTATTGAGCTTTGCAATTTGCTTTGCTAAACGCCTTTCCGATACCTGCATGCCACAATCTGCATACACAACAGCCTCTAAATGCTTTCCAATTGATCCAGTTGTCCTTGCCAGTTAAATAACTGTTGGTGAACCCAAGCAGCAATATTGAAGGGAGAAGCCAAAGGCTCACCTTGACCAAGGACTGCCTACCTGTTTCCCCTACACCTGAAGGCAGCATTCCAATCATGGAGCTATCGTGATGGAAAGGGGTGTGGCTCAGTGGCAGAGCATTGGCTTTGTGCACAAAAGGTCCCAGGTTCAAGTACCAGCACTTCCAGTTCAAAGGATCTCTTAGCAGGTAATGTCTGCAAATGGAGTTGATTCAGGAACGGGAGGACTCATCTGTATTAATGGGGCAGGGAGAGATCTACCGGAGGTACCAAATTCTGCCACTTCCCGATATCGAACCATCCAAGTCTCTTCAAGGTTAGCAAGTCTTCACATTTACTCAGCAGCCTCAGGAATCTATGAACTGAGAGTGCAGGTTTCAAATGACCCAAGCCATTAAACAAGTAACTTTGTATGCTTTGCTCACCCATATTACAGGCAAATGGATAGTATCTTGTATGGCTATAGAAGATCTGTAGAAAAAGGTAGTAATTTTAAATTGGGAATCAAAGTCAATGTCTGCCTTTTTGGTATCCAGAAAGCATAGTTTCGGCTAACTCCAGTGTAAAGACTTTTAACAACTTAGCTGCTGTTGTTTTTTGGATTTTTTTTTTTTAAAGAAAAGAACTTTGGCTGTGAAATTGACTTGATTTAGGAATGGTTCCTAAATTTAGAGCACACACATTCAGTGTCTGGGGTGAGAAAACAGTAGCCTCTCCAACCTTGTCTCTAAGACGTAGGGCCCATTTCCAGAGGATTCTATGCAATTTCTATAATTTAACATGTTATAACTCTCTATGACACTGTTACAAGAGCAGAACTTGCTAACACAAAACAGTACCCAAACATCACACTTGAGCTCTAATGTGTTTTGAATCAATAGGATTGCCACCTTTAATGGTCTGCCTGCCTGACACACAGCAATATAGCTGGTGACCATTTTCTTCCCATGCCACTCATGTCAACGACAGGAAAATGTGTACTTGCTCTGTGCAAAACTGCTGATTAAAGGTGCATGAACAAAGCCAGTAAACCCAGGTAGCAAATCTGTAAGAGAAACCCAAGAGATGGCGAGGTGGAAGTGTTAATGGTGGCTCTGAAGGGAACACTGGTCTTTTACCAGGATCTGTCATTGAGGGGATAATTTACCAGGATCTGTCATTGAGAGGATAATTTATAGGAATGTACAATGGATAATACCTCATCAAGAACTGATCCAAACTCAGCACTTCTCTCAGAGAGCCAGTTTGGTGTAGTGGTTAAGTGCGTGGACTCTAATCTGGTAGAACCGGGTTTGATTCCCCACTCCTCCACTTGCACCTGGCTGGATGACCTTGGGCAAGCCATAGCTCTGGACCAGCTGTTCCCTCAAGGACAGCTTGGGAAAGAGCTCTCTCAGCCCCACCTACCTCACAGGGTGTCTGTTGTGGGGAGGAGAAGGGAAAGGAGTTTGTAAGCCACTCTGAGACCCCCTTGGGGAGTGAAGGGCAGGGTATAAATCCAATCTCTTCTTCTTCTTAAGGCAGTTAATACAACGAAGCTGATTGCCATGCTTTCTGACTTTGGAGTAATGATCCGAAAGCCCAGTTGTTTAATTTCAGTTTAAGAGGCATGTACCCTTCCTCAGATGCAATGAAATGGAATTTACCAGTCCATATATATAGGCAGTCCATACATATAAGCAGTATATTTATTGCCATGGGCAGTAAATTAGCATGCAACATAGTGAAGATATTTGTCGGGTTCAGGAATAACAAGCTTAGTTTATATGGTTACCGTTTAACATAATGAAAATGTTTTAACAGATGCAAAGACCAAACAAGAATAACAAGCTAAGTCTACATCGTCACCATTTGTTTGGATTCAGTTCCGGGGGGGGAGGGGAGCAAATAAATATGTCAAAATTGGAGACTGATGTATCCTTCTTAATTGTAAAGAGCTAAGAGTAATTAACTGGAACCTTCTTGTTATGCTCCTTTTGTCACTTCTCAAGCATGATGGTAACTAACAGCATCCTTTACTTTGAGGCGGGGTGATTGGTTGTGCCATTGTTATGTCTCCTCTGTCACCATACCAGAGAAATGCATTTCAATTTACCATTCTAAATGACATACATTCTAATATTCATTGCATTACATTACAATCACTATTCCAATCTACTATTCTAAATAAGAAATACACTAAAATAAAGAGGATGCATAGCCCTTCTTGGTGAGAATACAGATGTAAGGAATGCAAGAATGATGGAGAGGGGAGAGAACAGCAGCAGCAGCAGCTATGTGTCTGACAGAGATGCCAATCAACTACTGGGGAAAGGTGGGAGGATTTGTCCTAAGGACAACAGGGAGAGAAAAAGGATTTGGGAATCATCTCTGCTTCCCTCCCCCCTCCCCATGAGCAGTCTTTCTAACAGCCTGATGTCTTTTTCCCTAGTTGCCAATGGAAGCTCTGGAGCATTCCTGTATGGCGGGGGGATTACAAGTTCCCAAAACGTTACAAAATATAAAGGAAGAACAAACAGAAGTTACAGAACTAAACAAAAGGCAAATATCACATCTGCAGAGCTCTATGCCTTTGCCAAGAAATGGTATAAAGACCTGCTCTGCTGGACCAGGAAGGGAAAGGCTATTACCACAATGGCCTCCGGGTTGCCTGCTATTCAGAGTTTTGCCTCAGTTTTTTTTGTTTGTTTGTTTGGTTGGTTGGTTGGTTAAGTTTGTTTTGTTTTGATGCAGTCTTTTATCCAAACATCAGTTGTTGCTGTCAGGATTCTTTTGTGATTGGTTAAATAAGGTTTGGGGATCTGAGTGATGTCAAGAAGGGGCTGGTGGCTACTTTTGAGTGTTGTATTCATAGGTGTAGTAGTAATGGGTTTGAAGGCAGTAGGAAAAGAGGAAGACCTAACATGAGATGGATTGACCCAACAAAGGAAGCCACAGCCTTAAATGTGCAAGATCCAAGCAAAGCAGTCAGTGATAGAATATTCTGGAAGTCATTCATTCATAGGGTTGGCATAAGCATGTCAGAAGCTACTTGACTGCACATCACACACAGAGTAATGGATTCCTTGAAGTGTTTGGGTTTTGAGTGATTTTATTTATATTTTAGATTATCTGTGGCCGAGGACAGACTGGCAGTTTGGCCCAATATATGTCCGCTTTTCAAGCAGATTAAGAGAGCCCATTCAGACAGCCGCAGCTGCCCAGCATTGCCGTGCCGCACTCACTCGGTCCTGAAGCGCTTTCATTCCGTGTTATAAAGGTACCTAGGGAAACCAGTGTCAAGCCATCTGGGTGCGTGTTCATCCTGCTTCCTAGCACTGTGGACACAAATAAATTGCACATCAAGTGGCACCGGTAATGTGAACCCACTAATCCAGCTGCTGCGCCCATGTGCCGGTCAGGAAAATGGACCAAAGCCATGCACCACCGTGGCAGCTCCACCAGGGGTCGCCCCACAGTGTGAACGCTCCGTTCCGCTTCCTCCCCGGTATGGTCCCACATCACAGTGTGAACGGAAAGCCTCGTGACAACTCGGCCCAGGTCTCTTCGCCCCAGTTCCCTTGTACTTCATTTTGCCAGTCTGTCCTCAGTCTGTGACTTTGTAATTTGTGTGTCACATTGAGTCCTCCTGAGTTCTAGGAGAATAGCAACATATAACATATCTAAAGAAGTGAGCAGTGACACACGAAAGCTCATCCCCTGCCAGATATTTTGTTAGTCTTCAAGGTGCTGCTGGACTCTTACTCTTTCCTACAGCAACATATAAATATTCTAAATAAATAAATAAATTGTGTTTAGTTCTGGCACTACATTTGGCAATTTACCATGTTTCAGGTGGCAACATGGGCTGCGGTCACATGAGCAGTCTGCACTATTATAGTTGCATTACCTTTGTGGATTTAAAGAGCATGACCAGACAAGAATGTCTGCCTTCCGTGCCCCAGTCATCAGCACCTGGGTCCGACCTGTCCTGGAAGCAGAGTGTGCTGACACTGGGGAAACACCAGTCTTTACAAATGCCAGTGCTTCCACTCCACTTTTCCCGATGTCTGAACCCCTCTGTCATGAATGGATGCTGGATGGGAAGTGTGAACAGTCACTCGTGTCTCAGTTGTGGTTTTTTTTCACCCAGTAAGGATGTGTGCATAAGCACACATGAGCATAAGCACCCCCCATTGCCAGCAAGAGTCATGCTTCATGGTTGAGGGCCAGTAATATGGATGCTTAAGTGCAGACCAGCACATGGAGGAGCCACTTCAGGGTGTGCTGTCTGGTCACTCCTTCCCTTGATGATTTAAACCACTGCAAATAGAGGCATTGCCAGATCGCACCAAACCTCCAGTGGACTGCAGATGATGTCTGGTGAGAGTACTTGCCATGACTGTTGATCATTGCAAACATCAATCTGCATTATGTGGTGTAAAGGATTTAAATAATGCATGTATGTGCATGCACACATACACACACCTTTCCTGTGGTGATGTGTTTTTTCTCCTCCCCTCTCTAGGAACTCCAGAGATTCCATATGCCATAAATTATTGCAAGCTTCATAAAGGAAGTTGTAGAAGCCAGTACTTTGAAACCAGAATCATTGATGCACAGATGGCTAGAGAGTTTCCATTCTTTCAGAAGGAACTCTACGACCGGCTGATGCTGAAAAAAGTTGTTCCTGAGAAGTATAATGCAAACATTCTCAATGCACCATGCCAAAAGGATCATGTGAAATCATCTAAGAATAGTGTGGAGAAATGCCCTCCACCCAAGAATTCACCACAAGATTTTCGTCATTGTAAGTTAACTACACCCTTGCTCAGCCTAAAATACCTGAATGGAACTTGGGTAGTATCTTTACTCATTTATTATACTTCCTTATCTTATGAATGTTCTGAGCTCTTGAACCACACCACACCTATTCAGACTCATTGTCTGAAGTGTGGTAACAGAGAAGGGCAGCAGAAGAACTCACCATTCCTGGTTCATGATAATTGGGATTTGCAGTCAGTCGCTCATATGCTAGCTTGTTGAGTGAAGTGGCCGGGCACAGCAACCAGGTGGAGCCCTTAAACAGCAGTGTTATTTATTTGTTTATTTATTTATTTATATCCCACCTTTCTCCCCAGTGGGGACCCAAAGTGGCTTTCATTGTTCTTCTCTCTTCCTTTTTATCTTCCAGACAACCCTGTGAGGCAGGCTAGGCTGAGAGTGTGTGACTGGCCCAAGTTCACCCAGCAAACTACCATAGCACAGTGGGGATTCAGACCTGGATCTCCCAGATCCTAGTCCGACACTTTAACCACTACACCACAGTGGTTCAGTGCAGGTACAGACTGCTAGACATATGACTTCATCTCAAAGTCATTGGTGGTAGTGGGTAGATAGCAATTTGCTTTGGGCGTCCCTGGGGAGCAAGTGAAAAGGGAGGTGTTGCCAAGCAAAGATTTGGGATTGCCCTGCAGTTTAGGAAGTTCATTCCTTCAGAAGACGGATTCCTGAAACAGCATCTTGCCAAGTCAACATACCAAATGTACATGGTTACTCTGGTAAATGAGCAAATCCACCACATGAAAGCAAATTTGATGACTGCACCATCTAGAGTAGAATTTAGTTAAAGCCACATTGTATCTTAACCACAATTAAAAATGCAACCAATACTTTTTAAAAAGTTTTCTTGCTACTCCTCAAAGCTCGGTACGTCACTCAGTATTTCCATGCTAGCAGAAAGTATCCATGAGAACAAACCCATTGTTTGGGAGAGAGGTTGACGATCACAATAAACTTCATATATCGTAGATTTTATTATTACGGTCGTAGACCAGCAATCAATACGATAGGAGGCAAATAAATAACAGATAAAAGAACAGTAAAATTATAAAATCTAATATTTATTTATTTATTTATTTATTATATTTGTATCCCGCCTTGCCAGCGAACCGGCTCAAGGCGGCTAACACACATAAAATACCCTCACAGATTTACAATATAAAAACACACATTAAAACACAGCCATGTCCTACACAAAAACTCTAAAAGATGGCGACTTCAGTTATACAGAGTCCTCCTGGCGAAGAAAGGCAGTGAGGGGGTGCGGCTAACAGGACCAGGGCGATGTTACAAAACCACACACACCCCGGTGGCGGCCCCTAGTTGAAAGCCTGGTGGAAGAGCTCCGTCTTGCAGGCCCTGTGGAACTGCAACAAGTCCCGCAGGGCCCTGATGTCCTCCGGGAGCTCATTCTACCAGTAAGGAGCCGCCACCGAGAAAGCCCTGGCCCTGCGGGACTTGTTGCTAATAGCATCTAATATTATAAATAGGAATTTAAAAAGTTTAAAATACAGAAATGGTAAGATTAAAACTTCATAAATGTGTATGTAGCTCTCGGTTGAATGGCACAGAAAGAGACTACTAAAACACATTTTATACAAAAATAACTAGGTACATGTATTTAAAACATCAACATCAATCTTTGGTCTTTATTTTTTTTTCTTATCAAATCCTGCATTCCATCTGTTGTGTTACACTTCTATTGCACAATCTATCCAGAGATGGGCCTATTGTACAGATAAAAAAGATTTTTAGGTAAAATGGCTTGGGGGGTGGTTATTGTCTAATGTTCCTGTCTGTTAAGTTGATACAATGTGCAAGGGAGGAAGGTAATAATAGGAGTGGTGCCTACCACCTCCAGGTAGTCTAGCTAATGCTGAAGTTAATACATTGTCATTATTCAAAAATTGCATGATTCATAAATGAAGACACCTTATCTTGATATTACTAAGTAATATCATTTATATTTCCATTATTATGTCAAATTTGCATGTCTGCCTCTTAATGTACAGAGCAATTTCTTTTGCATTTCAAATAGCGGCCCAGTAATTTGCTTTTCAAGATCATTTTGCCTGATCTGTGCAGCTGGTGTGGTAGAGCTATCTCAGGGTGACTCTCTTGACTTTAACTTTTTTACTAGGTAAACAAAACATATTAGTGGGGGGGGGGGTCTATATATTTTTTCCATGTTCATTGTCTCTGTTCAAAGAATATATGTGCTGAATGCCCACCAGTTCTCCTGTCTTAGTTTAAATGGTGATAAACCAAAGAGATTTTTTTTCAACATCACATTTAAAAAATAGTTTTTTAAAAAAATATATTAATTTGGAGCCTAGAAATTTATTCAGCTTTGAATGTTTTTTTTCTGGAGCCTTCTCCTGTCCCATCCCCTCTTTGGTGGAATAGCCTACTGATTTGGTGGAAGACCAGACAAAATTGCCACCATTAGTAGAGTGGATCTACAGGATCCTACCCATGATCATTATTTCATGCAGTAAAAATTGGGAGACAGACACAAATGCACTAAAGGAACTGAAATATGGGGCAACGTGTCTGTGTATAGGATTTGGAAATGAAAAGGGAGGATTTCCAGTGCATCAGGTGTACCTTGGAAGCAAGACCAAGTAATTTGTAATTCCAAAATCCTGGGAAACATCCTAGAGAAATGAATTTTGGATGTATCATTCCATAGCCCACTTGTCAGGAATAGCAGCATATAAATAATAATAAATAAATAAATAAATAAATAAAAATAGTACCTGGGCTAAGATATCTATGTTGTGTAAATATGGCATGAATTCCCAAAGAGCACACTGCTCCACAAGTGACATCACAGAGTTGTACAAGGCCAAGTGAAATGACGGTGAGGAAAGGATGAGGAGATAACCCTGTCGAGTCTCTGTGAAGTTAAGGCAAAGTGGTCCTGTTGGTGAAAGTCTCATTAAATAAGCTATTGTAACATGCATTCTATGAAACACTTGGACAGGTGTTTGCACCATTAATTTGACTGCACTGTGGACGAAGATAGATGTTCTTTTGCGGAGAAACTGGTTAAGTTAGGTCAAAGTCTTACTGTAGGGCTGCGGTCACACACACTAAATAATCCACTTTCAATGCACTATCCAATTGGATTTTGCCAGTTCACACAGTAAAAATCCAGCTGGAAAGTGCACTGAAAGTGAATTGAAAGTGGATTGTTTTGTGTGTATGACCACAGCCTAGGTGTCATTCCATTGGGACTAAAATGTTATAAGATTGATTGATCCATGATTTAAAAAAAAACAAAAAACTTTTCTGTTGGGTGAATAGATCATGTAATGGAATTGGATGTTCATGTCTTGGTCACCCTACCCTTTAAATAGACTCATTTGCACAGTTATTAACAGGACAGAATATGTGAAGGGTTTTTTTTTCTCACTAAATAATATATTAATGTATTAAGTAAAAGTGCCAATCCTTACCTGTTGAGTACATCTATCTTTCCTATGTCTATCACAATCTTTATCCCTGCTCAGCTATGCCTCTCTCTTTTTTTACATTCATGTTTTTTAAACAGTCCTTATAAATATAAATGTAAATTATTTATAAGGATTGGAATCATACCTAGAAGGCACAGATTTCAAAAGTCTTCTTCCAAAGGCAAATATATCCCACAAAACTGGAAACCTTTTGAACTATCCTTCCTCAGCAGGTAAAGAACAGAAGAAGAGCCTTCCTAGATTAGACAAGTGGTCCATCTAGTCATCCTGTCTCACACAGCAGCCAACCAGTTGACTTGCAGGGCCAATAAACATGGCATAGAGGCCAGGGCTTTTCCCTGATGGTTCTAACAGTGTCATCCTAAGCAGAGCCGTTCTGCATGAGACTATTTATCTAGAAATGTTAGGGAATGAATGAGGATAATTCATATGCAGAATATGTGTCACAGCTCCTCTCATCCAACGTGGCAACAAAAAGATGCCTTATATGAAGACAAAGGCTGCAGACAGACTGGGGCGGGGGGAATTTCCCCCACGGCGCGGTGTTCGCACGCCGCCGGAAGGAAGCCGCCCGCAGCGTTCAGACTGCCCCTGCCGCGCGGACGCCGTGCAGCTGCCCCTGCCTGTGCGCGTTCACACCCGCTTCGGCGGGTGGAATGCGCGCGCGGGGCGCCGCAGCAGCCGAGCACCACTTTGAAGTGGTGCTCGGCTGGTGCGGAAGGAAGTGCGGCGCCAGACGCGATGCATCCGGGCCGCCTCCTGGGGGCAGATGCGGCCGTCTGAACAGCCGCTCTGCCTCCACTTCTGAAGCGGAGGCGGAGCGGCCGAGACGGCCAATCTGTCCTCAGCCAAACTGTGTTTGTCTAGCTCAGTACTGTCTCCTCTTCCTGGACCAGGCCACCAAGCTGTGAGGCAGAAAAATGTCTTTCCCAGCACCTGCTGCCTGATAGAGGTGAAACAGGTGGCCACCAGAGAAGGGGCTTTTTAAGTAGCACATCACTTGTGGAATGCCCTTCCCCTTGAGGCTCACCTTGGTGCCTGCCCTACTGTCTTCTGGCACTAGTCTAGGGATGTTGCAAACACCACAGTGAATAAATTTGTCAGGTGGACTTACCATATTGATAGGGAGCTACTGTGATGAGTCAGTTCCAGGATTACACTGGGTTTGTGCACCAAACGTCACAAACTCCCTTGTGAACTATTTGGAGGCCACACAGTAACTTTTTTCCTACTTTTTTCATAACATGGTGATGCACAGTGGAAGGAGGAAAACTGCAGAAATGGAGACCTCCAAATGAGATAATCTTTATAAAAACATAAGAAGAGCCCTGTTGGATCAGACCAGTGGTCCATCTAGACCAGCATCTTGTTTCACAAAGTGGCCAGCCACTTCTTCTGGAGGGCAAGCAACAGGACATAGCAACTGAGTCCTTCCCTTGATGTTGCCTCTGGGCTCTGGGATTCTGAGGTTTAGTGCCTCTGAATGTGAGAGTTCCCCTCAGTCACCATGGCTAGTAGTCACTAGTAGACCTATCCTCCATGAATCAGTATGGTGCAGTGGTTAAGAGCGGCAGACTCTATTTTGGAGAACCAGGTTTGATTCCCCACTCCTCCACATGAAGCCTGCTGGGTGACCTTGGGCCAGTCACAGTTCTCTCAGAACTCTCTCAGCTCCTCGCAAGGTGACTGTTGTGGGGAGACGATGGGAAGGCAATTGTAAGCTGCTTTGAGACTCATTAGGGTAGAGAAAAGTGGGGTATAAAGACCAACTCTTCTTCTTTTAAAGCTGTTTATTTCTGAGGCCACCATGACATCCTCTGGCAGTGAATTTCACATTTTAGTCACTCTCTGTATAAAGAAGTATTTCCTTTTTGTCTGTTCTGAATCTACTGCCCATCAGCTTCATTTGTTGCCCTCCAGTTCTAGTATTTTGGGAGAGGAAGAAAAAATTCTCTTTGTCAACTCTCTCCACCCCATGCACAATTTTATAAACCTCTATCATGATTCCCCTAAGTCATCTCTTTTCTAAACTTCATAATGTAGTGAGTGATGCACAGTAGTCAGAAGCCATAGAAACAAAGCTTCAGAATCGAAGAAATTCACTTGGGAGGGAGGGCTTTCTGCTGCAGAAATGGAATTGCAAAATGAGAAGAAAGTCTCCAGCATGAAAGAAGCCACAGAGAAAATCAATCTCCCATACTCCTTTGCAAAACCACACATGCATGACAGAGTTGAGCATATAAAAAGTCAATCAGGCATGCATGCATGTTGTTGTGCTAGATGTAGCAAAGGCAAAGATTTCCCTTGCTCGAAAGCCAGTCAAATCCGACTCTTGGAGGCGGTGCTCATCTCCGTTTCCAAACCAAAGAGCCAGGGCTGTCTGAAGATGTTTCCATGGTCATGTGGCCAGCATGGCTAGACACTGAGGCGCATGGAACACTGTTACCTTCCCACCGAAGCAGTACCTATTTATCTACTTGCAATTTCTTGCTTTCGAACTGCTAAGCTGGCAGGAGCTGGGACCAGAGATGGGAGGTCACTCCATTACACAGCACTCAGGTCTCAAACTGTCAAACTGCCCCTAATACTACATTAGACGTAGCACCACCCAGCAAACTCAAACAACTGGCTCAGCAGTCAGCTGAGGGGGATGATCTTAGTTGGTGCATATGAAGCAAGCTGAACCCACAGTAATTCACACATCTCTGCATAATTCTAAAACATTTCTTTTTACCCAGACTTTAAATTAAGAGTTCAATATCTTAAAACTTGTTTTTTTTACCATCTGCTTCTAGCCTAAGAAGTGTTTGATGAGACTTGCTTTGGTGTGTTATACTCTTTGGGCCACTTTTATGCTCATGCTGTATTTAATACTGGGGTTTTAATTGTCACAACTTTTGCAATGGTTATGCTCTTGTGTTTTATTTGGCAAGCCACCTCAAACAAGATCTATGCAGAGGTGATATCAAAATATTCTAAATAAATAAGCAAATATCCTTTCAACTACAGATGCCAGGGATTAGACATTGGGAGCCTCGGCTTGCAAAGTTTGTATATAAGCATAGCATCATAGAAAGGTGCCTTTATGTCTAATCTGCCATGGAATCCACTCTGCCATGGAAACTTGTGGGGTAACCTTGGGCCTAATCTTCTTCACTGGGTTGATGTAAGGATGAAATGGGAAATGGGAAGGAGAAAGATGTAAGGAACTTTGGCTCTAGACTGAGGGAAATTGGTGTGTGTGTGTGTGTGGATGAGTGAATGAATGAAACCATGGGTCCATCATATTCTGTACTGACTTCTCTGGCAGCCACTATCAAGCAGAGGAATGTCTTCCCAGGACCCAATGTCCTTCTAAATTGAGATATCAGGAATTAGACCTGGGACCATTCACATGCTAAGCACAGGTGTTCTACCACTGAGCCAGGGCCTTTCTCCATTAAGTAGCACATCCTTGCCATGCTTTGCTCCAGTGAGCAATTCTGTTAAAAACCACTCAGGTTCTCCTTTTCCCAAAAGCAAGGCTCTGTGGAAAATAACCTCCAGGTTTTTGCCGCGTGTTTTGCCTAATTATCATAGAATTATTAAATCAGTTGTCAGCAGCTAATACATTGCTGTTCTTCTCGTATGGATTTTCCCCTGAAGAGTACTGAATTAGCTTTCTTGTTCTCTAATACAAAAGAACACAAAATCTATACTCTAATTTATGAGCAATGGATAACAATAATAGGACTTACTTGTTATTTATAAAGAGCCATTGTGTCTCTAGGCCAAAAAGTTCTTTTTGTAGAGGCAGTAGTTTTAAGCCCAGTGATGTCAGTTCAAAAGACTGCATATTGCCTTAGTTTATTAGTCCAATTTCCGACCTAAATATCGGAAAATTTCCATGCGAAAGTACGTAGCGACTGTGTGGCAATGTTTCCATGTGCTCCTTAACCCATTCATGATGTGTATGGCAGACATTCAACACTGCAAGACAGTTTTTCTACTTCGTTCATTTCAGGACATATTGTGCCTCTTCAGACACATCAAACTGGGTAAAATAACACTAGCCCATAGCCAGGATTTTTTTAGTCTGGGGGGGCATTTAAGTTTCTTAGGGGGCACTGGCTAATCAAATTAAAGGTAATTTAATTAAAGTTAGACAGACTTTCCGGGGAAAATAGAGAGGTGTGGTCTGGCTCCACACTTCCTCCCTAGCCGGCCCTTCACACCAAACAGCTGCTCAGGAAAACCCAGGTCCTTCCCCGCACTCGCTGCCACTTGGGGGCCCTGGGCTGGATGGGAAGTTGTGGGGCCTTCCCAGTAAGACAGGGGGCCTAGCCCCGAGATGCCCCACTGTAGCGATGGGCCTGCTGGGGTGATGCCTTTTATCACAATGCTGAGAGTGGCCTATTTAATCGTTGAGTCCGAGAGTGTTTGGTGAGTTTTCCTAGAACGTCAGCATGCAAAATACCAATGGAGAAAAACTTGGGGTTAATTTCACAGACAGTTATATGTTTGCCAGGTGCCTGCCATGGGTGTCCTGCCCCAGTTGCCCATCCTTGACCCAGTGAGGAGTGGGAGAAAAATGGGGGCAAGGTCACTGATGCCTTGCCATCACAGCAACACCATGGCATGATGCTCTAGGAACTGAGCCAATCTCTATGGTTAGACACTGGAGGCATTCCTAGAGCATCCCAGTGAGGCAGTGACATCATTTCTGGGTATTCACCCAGAAGTGATATTACATCATTAGCAACAGTTTCCTCCTCTCAGGCTTTGCTCCCAAATAGCTCGTGAGGATCACCTGTGTATGGCCAGCAATACTAGACAGTCATCACAACTGAGGTTAGATGAATCTACACCAATGAAGATGTACTATTATTACAGTCCTGAACAGAGTTACATCTTTCTAAATCCACTGCTTTCAATGAACTTAGGTGAGATCTGCTTAGGATCACAATTTATGTCGGTTATATAGTACCAAAAAAGGTTTCAAATAAAATATGTATTTATGACTGGGATCATGACCTTAATATATCTTGCTACCAGAACAATATCAGTTCCTTGCACAATATACACCTGCCCTTATTCTATTTTATTTTTTTTAAAAAAATCAAGATTGTATACAAGATTTCTTATTCACATGTTACACAGGTTGGGGTTGGAGTCCCCAATCTCTGCCATGGTCTAATGTGAGTTTTAGGGTTATTTATTCAGGGAATTTACACGCCGCCTCTCCAGATTCCTGCTCGAGGCAGATTACAAGTGAGGACAATACTCCTCTAGTTCTACAGGTGCAATACCCAGGACCCATCAAAGCAATCATTTGTATGGGGCACAGAAAGTCTCAGAGACTCCTAGGCCCTGTACAAGTGATTGGTGCTGTCACTGCTATCTTACCAGAAAACTGCATGAATGCTGCCTCAGCTGCAAGAGGCATGGAGCTTCCATTTCAAGGACATGCAGTATCCATTGGCACGCCCAGTTCCTCTTGTGGCTGGAAATATTTGCAGACAATTCTGCTTCTCTCCTTTGAATGTGTAGCATATCCTTAGCCTGATTATAGCACATGTGTTTAAACTGGAGGCAGTTCCCCCCCCCATATATCAGATTTGTAATTGCAAGACCCTCAAGAAAATCACTTTCCTCTCACAATCAGAATTCAGAAAATTGCATTTCATTGCAGATGATATAACCAAATAACTCTAACTTTCTGTTCATTGCTAGGTCAATACAGCTCCTTTGGGGGGGGCACCTTTTCTTTTTCTTCAATATGTCAAACTTGGCAGTGACTCCATGAATCACTGAGAGCAGCGATGGCCAGCTTGCTTCTGAAGCCATTGGCTTCCATGGGACATCACAGAAACGTCTCACTTGGAGATATGCAAATAAAAAAAGAGTAGGCATCAATCAGAACTTCCTTTCTCAAGCTAGGGAGCTTCCTGTCAGAGGAGAGTTGATCCAGTATAGTCTAAGGGCACTGAAACTTCCCATTCTGACCACTGATGGACCTCCTCTGGCCAGGGGGAATATTACCAGAAATTGTACTCCATAATCCATAGGGGGAGTCATCCTTGTACAGCCACTAGAATCTCTGTGTGTCAAATGAGTCATCCCTTGTCCTGAAGCCTAATTATTGACCTTGTGCTAGGTGCAACCAGCCTAATCGGCCTCACTGTCTTGTTGTCAGGGTAAAACTGGTCGTGCCGGTGTGGTGTAGTGGTGAAGAGCCACTGACTCTAATCTGGAGAACCGGGTTTGATTCCCCATTTCTCCACATGAAACCTGCTGAGTTACAGTTCTCTCAGAACTGTCTCAGCCCCACCTGCCTCATAAGACACCTGTTGTGGGGAGAGGAAGGGAAAGTCTGATTTGAGACTCCTTAAGGTACAGAAAAACAGGCTATAACAACTCTTCCTCCTCCTCCTGGAGGAAGCAGGACCATGCACACAGTCCTAAACTCCTTGAAAGAACAGTGGAATAAAACTAAAATAAAATTGTTGGCTAGAAATTTTGGGATTTTTAAAAAAATGAAATCTGAAATGCCAAATGTCCAACACCAAAGTACACATTTTTTCTATACCACACACACTTCATGTGGCCTAAGTCTAAGGAACCTAACAATAGTGAAGTTGTAAAGAACGGCTGCACTCCAAAATGCCCTCTCATTCCAAGACCTTACTCCTGTATGTTTCTCTAATTTGAAACACAATTTAATGGCTCCATCCAGTGTTTGTTAATGGCATGTCCTTGTACACAAAAAGGTATGCAAGAGGAGGATGGAAAATGAATTTGATCATAAAAACGGGTCGGTCATATATTTGATAGTGAGGGGGTGGGGACCCAAAGGAAATGAGGTATGTATTGATCGGGCTGCATACAAAGTCACACTGCAAAGATAGGAAATTTAATAACGGCACCAGTGTCTTGAATATGATTAAGTTTCAAATGCTTAGAAGTATTGATCCCACTACAATATCCATAGTTAAGCTCTATCTGGTAAATATATAATTCCCTCTGATTTACCATTCCCTATCAAATTTCCTTGGATGTAGCCTGTATTCATCTTGTTCATTATCAGGCTATTTGAAAGGCAATTTTTGCTTTTGTTTTTTTTTGCAAGACTACTTTCAGTGCTTTCAAAGTCAGAAACAGCCAACATAGTTTAAATCGCTTCTTTGGCAATCAACTTCTAAACTGATCATTGAAGAGTAAATAAAATAAGCATCAGTCTCTAATAAACCCATCAAGTAATCAAAGTCCTGTTAAGAGATATGAAAGATTGAGGGAGTTGCTGGCTCCTACACTCGACTGAGAGCAATCATAGGGCTAGATAAATTTATTTATCTGTTTAAATCATTTTTAAATGTCACTCAACTCATCCTTGTTTTGCTGCATCAGGAATTCTCTTCCATGGACTTCCAGGAATCCACGGCAATTTATGTGAACTTTGTACAGATGTGCCTTTCAATACGTACCATATACTTTTTTAAAAGGCTGAGATACCAGTAGCAATTTGGACTCCCATAATAATTCAGTAACATTAATACAAAGGCATATGCAGTATGTTTGCCTAAAAAAAGTCCAGTAGATGGAAAAGTCAGATCCGAACAGCATATTTTGGAGAGAATTTCTAAGCATCCTATACAATTGCATCTGTAGCAAAGACTTTTTGAGTGATCTCAAATTCTATGGAATTTGTTAATGGAGTCAATTTACAGCTCTCCTGTAGACCCTCACTTTGCTTCCTATGATGTGGGGGGGGGGGGAGGGTTGGCCACCCAGGAACAGAACAAAGGGAGCTTAGTGGGATGCAGAGGGAGGAGAAAGCGAGAAAGTCCCGTTCCATGGGCTCTTCTTGATGAACATAAGAAGAGCCCTGCTGGATCAGACCAGTGATCCATCTAGCCCAGCATCCTGTCTCACACAGTGGCCAACCAGTCCCTCTGAATGGCCTACAGCAGGGCACAGAGGCTGATGTTGCCTCCTGGCTCTGGGAGGTTCCCCAGGTCACCATGGCCATTGATGGACTTAGCCTCCTTGAATCTATCTATCTAATTCCCTTATAAGAACATATGATGGAAGATCTCACAGCATACCCGCCCAAGTATCCTGCTTTGTTTATTGAACTGTCATTCTACAATGCAAATTACTTGCATTGTAGACAGAAATGCAGCAACACACCAATCACAGATAAAACACCCGTTGTTCATGGCTGAGGGTTTCAGAACCCAATCTCCCATTGTGGCCTGTAAGAATAAACTATTTTATATTATTGTTTTGTTGTTTTGTTGTGTTGTCATTGTTGTTTCATTGTGTTGTCATTGCAGATAATAAAATATATCATTTCAGCTGTGCTGGGAAGAAATCCCCTTTGATTTCCCACCACAACTTGCAAAAAAAAAAATATTCATTTGCATTGCACTCACTTGCAACCACTCTTACCTGTCCTCCGTGACCATTGCTGCTGACATTTTCTAATTATAGTGATTATTATGATACTTTATTGGCTGAGTTTTGCATTCAAAGCTGTAAGGATCAGTCCAAGGATCTAGCCCCATGGCTTTCAGTCAAACTGCATAGGTTTATTTGTTTCCTTGCTTGTTGGTGCATGTGCGTATGTTTATCCATGACCCGAGTGGCAGGAAATAATCATTCAGTCTTGCAAATCCAGTGACTGTGCACACACACAAAAAAACCCCTGACAAAGCTGTTTGGAAGGCCCAGTGGTTTCATTGGTATGGTTCATTGATGGTAGAGCAAATGGCAGTTCTCATTTGAATAGTGTTATGTCCGCTGACCACCACCAGGCACCAGTGTCCTTAAGTCAGAGTTTGGTTACAGAGAACAATAGGGGCCAAGGATCCTGAGCTACCCACAGCCAACCAATAAGATCTCTGGCAGGAAATTCAAACCCTCCAATGGGACTGTGGGTGTGTCTCGGGGAGGTGTATATAGTTGGCCTTTGGCCAATTGTTGTGTGTTGTGTTGTGTACGAGTAAACATGAGCTGATCATCACTCTGCGGTCCTGCATCTTCATGCGTCGAACCCAGTACACAATAAACAGATAGCTTCTTAAAAGTCCTGCATGTTCTGCGAAGCTGCCTCCTTCAGTGGTGCTGAGTGAGGGCACATTGTGCAGGGAATCCCATCCAATTGTTTTCTGTCACACTAGATGACAGACATTTCTAGTCCAGATGTTTCAGGCTCAGAAGAACGCACCATTCAATCCGTGTCTGTTTAATGGGCGTACTTCCCCTGCTTCTTTGTTTGGAGAAGGGAAGTTGTATTTGTAAAAAAAAAAACAAAAAAACCCTCTTCAGGTATTTTGGCTGGGAATGACCAGAGGAATAAGCTGAAGGGCAGGAGCCCAGTGGCTCTGACCCTGTCGTCATGAGTGAGCTGAGATGGCAAATCTGGGATTACCCCAGGATAAAGTATGCCATTGAGGACCCAGAGGCAAAGGGAGAGGGAAGTGAGGATGAGGAAGGAAATACAATGGCATAACCAGTTTGGGGGAAATTCAGCCACAGCTTTATTAAATACAACTGTAGGAGCACTGGAGCAGCATGGGGATGGATCCTGCATTGGGTGACCCCTCCTACCACCCAATGTACCCTGTCCCCCCAGCCTGCCTGCTGGGAGGAGAACCGTGGAGTGGCAAGCTCTGCAATCCACATGGGCACCAGCCACTGTGTGGTTTCCTTGCCACCTGGTAGTGAGACCCAGTCAACATTCCCCGAGCTGAGCATGTCGCTTAATGGTTCCGTCCCAAGACCCCTTGAAGAAGCCCCAGAATGGGGAAGGTAGGGGCATAGGCACAACCTTCCTCCCCAAAAAAGGATCCACCCCAATGCCCAAATGGTACAACCAAGCTGTGATGAAAGTGCAGTGAAACTAAGAACAAATATACAAAAATGCAACACGTAACACTCAGAGAGGGTGGGATGGAGAGCCAGAACAACAAGGGGAGCAGCCCAGCAGCAGCCCAGCTACTTAGGGAAGGGATGGAGCTGAGAAATCATCCTGAGCTCCAGGACTGCCTAGAGCTCCACCACCACCACCACCCCGGCTGGCCCCAAGGCAGAGATTGGCTGACTGAAGACTACTGCGAGGCCACACCTCCAGATCTCTGCATGGCCAGCTTGGAGCTTGCAGAAAGTCTTTCCCTGCTTAATCCCAACCCCAGGTCACAAACAGAGTGTCCCAGAGTGATCTGACCTGGGTAGGCCAGGCTAAATTTTAGCTCTCGGAAGCTAAGCAGGGTCAGCCCTGGTTAGTACTTGGATGGGAGACCATGAAGGAAATCCAGGGTTGCTATGCAGAGGCAGGCAATGACAACCTACCTGTGTTCATTTCTTGCCTTGAAAAACCCATGAAGGGTTGCCATAAGTCATCCAGGGCTTGACAGCACTTTCCACTATCAAGGTTACTATTTGGGTTGGGTTGTTGTTTATTTTCAAATGTGTCATATTTTGTAAGGCACTTTGAGTCCCCACTGGAGAGAACAGCAGGGAAAAATACATAAAATAAGAGATACATGTCCAAAGTACAACTAAAATGATGATTTCCAACAATTTGATTTGGGATGCCGTTTTTGAAAAAGTTCCTCAAAGGGACTGGCGAATTATTGTTTGTTTCCAAAATACGTTTGATATGCTAATTTGTTCCCACTCATTCATTTAATATAGTATTTGATTCTTCTAATGCTGATAATTCCGCAACCTGCAAAAAGGCAGTTGGTTTTAGAAAAAATATACATGCCATATTGATAATCTGATATTCACATTCAATGGTATCACTTTTAACAGTTGTTATTGATGGCTCTGATCATTCTACTGTAATTATTTTGTACGGATTGTAAAATTCATTTTTTTTTTAGAATTTGAATATCAAATACAAACTAATTTAATCTTGGCTGTACCACAGCTTGTAATGCATATTCATAATTGGTCAGATCAAATCTTTAACATTTGATACCTGAATAATGAAAGACGGATTGTTTTCCGACCCGACTCTGACCACGATACAAATCTCTGTACTTTGAGAAAGTTCATTTTGATATATTTCATTTGTTTTATTCATCTTGTCCAAAACAACAGTCTCTGCAGACAAAATAAAACAGATGGTAGCATTTAGTGTAATGGCTGAGTTTCCATTTGTGCAGTCCTGAGCAGAGTTAACTCACTTCCAAATCCATTGAAGTCAATGGGCTTACTAGGCAGGAACTCTGGTTAGGATTTTTCTGCATAAATGGGAAATCTTTCTCAAATACTAAAAAGATGAAAACAGCAGGGCTGACCGAAATAAATCTATGTGCTTAAGCGATTCCATACAATATTATTGTTACACAGGATGGAGACAGAAGTTTGTGATAACTTGCTGTTTCAGCTTGTATCCAGTTTACCAGGTATAATCAGGAGGCTGATCATTTCATTGAGCAGTTCAAATGTATCTGGATATATTTGGATGTGTCCATTTGCACAATGACAGACTGCCTTCTGGCAGCTGGTAACCCACCTCTACCTGTCTACTGTCTTCTCCAGTGGTTATAAAGGCAGACAGTTTAAAAAGTGGTTTTGGAAGGGTTTTTTTTTAGTAGAGACCTGCTACTTAGCTCTCTCTGTATGCCTTCAGTGCCCATAAACTTGGCTGGTTTTGCAATCAGTTCTTAAAATCATTCAATAATAGACATCTCTGACTGCACAGGTGCAAAACGCAAGCCATGAATCTTCTGTACTGTTATTTCATGTATATGGTCAACTGTGCAGATGCAAAAAGGAATGAACTGTGAGCTGTTGACAGATAAGTCAGCCATAACTTTGGGCTTACCTGCCTCTTCTCTAGTAACTGACAATATTTAGATTGCAGACTGTGCATGTACTGCAATTTATTTGTTATTTATAACCAAGGCATGAAGTGGCCCTGTAGCACAGTCAGCAACTGAGAAGGCACAAATTTGCCTGGCATGGAGTTTGAGATGAATTTCAAAAGAAAACACCAAAGCAATCCAATCAGGAACTCATCACGCATGTGAGCAAGGGAATTTGATCAAGGTTAGTTTTCCTGGTGATCGTGCTCAGAACAAAATGCTCAGCAGCTGTGGATGGAAAGTCATCTGATGCTTCCTGTTTTCTCTCCGGTGAGTCCATCCATCACAGCTGGAGAGGGACTGCCAGCAGGAGCTGGCTGTGGGCAGAATGGAGGAGGGGCTGGCTGCTTCCTGCTCTCCATGGTCATTGATGGCACCTGGAGTCTGAAGCAAAGTGAGCTTTGAATTTAGATAGATCTGGGCATGAGGGAGGGGTGCCAGGCTGCCAGCTTACTTCATGCCCTACTTCTGACACCCATCATCAATGACTATTAGAAGTCAGAGCAAGGGAGTTCTTAGCTTGATCTGATGCAATGCAGGGGGTCCAAGTTTCTTTTTGTTTTCTCATATAGGGTTGCATCTAACCATCCTCCCCCCACACACACTCAGTTTTGGCCAGTTTGCCATGTTACTACTGCCCCACCATCACCACCATGGTGTTTGTCTATACAGGCCACATAATTCCCAGTGTATCTTTTTCGGTGGTCCATCCTTTTTTCACTGGGGGGGGGCAGGCTGGGTCCAACCCATAGGTTCCTTTCCCAGGATGAAATGTACATTTAGCTGAGTGAATTCCACTTGTACTTGCCATTGTTATGTCATGCAGCAGACAGCATATAGCCCATCCATCACCCTACCCTTTGGAAGCTACAGTCTATCTCCACTTCAGCCCTGCAGCCAATGTATTAGGTCTGACCATACCATACTGTCACCAAACAGTTAGAAGGAGGAGGAGGAGGAGATTGGGTTTATACCCCAGCCTTTAGTACCCAAAGAAGTCTCAGAGCAGTTTACAATCCCTTTACAATTTCCTCCCCCTCCACACAACAGACTCCTTGTAAGGTAGGTGGGGCTGAGAGAGCTCTCTCAAGAACTGCCCTTGGGAGAACAGCTTTGAAAGAACTTATGACTGACCCAAGGTCACACCAGCATGTTGCCCTGCAAGGCGCTTATGCACTTTTATAGATGTGAAGTCTGTAATAATGGACTGTGTTGATAAATGTGTAAGAGGGACTGAGATGTAGTGTGACCAGATCACGATGCCAGCTGTACACACATGCCAGCCGAAGCCTGAGATGATGTGCCAGTGGTTCCCGAGGTTGCCAGCTCCCAGAGACATCCCTTAACACAGAAACCCACACAGAAACAGCCACCACCATTGTGGTTTAAACATGTGCTTCCAGATGCCATTAGAGAGGCCCTTCTTCATCACACAGGGAAACCCCTCCCCAACCTTCTCTTCAGCGAAGGCACAAAAGACTTTTTCTCGCCTTCCGTTGACAATGGACTTGGCCAGCCAAGAAACCGGTTCTGCAGCCCTGAGACAAAAGGACAAATCATCAACACAAAGGTGCTAGCTGATGAGTCATACCGACCCTCAAGGTGTCTCTGTCACTGTTCAGGTAGGGTTTAATATTGCCCAACTCCTTAAGCCCCCTCCCCATTGCGGACATGACTTTTTGGAGCGGACCACCAAGGGGTGGTCTCAAGGGAGGTGTCCAGTTAAGCCCTCCCCCAGAGCTGCCTAATAAAAGAGGACACCCAGCAATGTGTTCTCTCTCTAGCTTTTCTATCCTGAACACTACTCTGTTTCAAAAGACTCTTGGTTGCGTAGCCAGTTTCCACATGTCTCTGCCAGTCCAGGCCACAATCCCTAATTCCCTTTTCGTCTCCTTCATTTTTCCCACTGGGACGCATCATCTCACCGGACAGTTAATTATCACCCTCGATTTGGATACCAACGTTTACCCTGCTAATGTGAACGTCTCTGCTCTATCTAAATTTTCTAGTATCTGTGTAACTGTGTGTGTGATTGCTGTATTGTTTGCTTGAGAAAGATCCTTCAGTAAAAGAAATCATTTATTACTGAAGCCAGCCTCCTTGTCTATTTCTGGTTCTTCTGGAATCTGGGCGCAATATTGGTGGTTGCTCCCTTTTGCCTATTGCCAACTTAAAATAAGTTCAAATTCCCCGATATTATTAAGAAATCAGGGCAATCAGGCTAATAAGCAGCTGCATGTGGAGAAGTGGGGAATCAAACCTGTTTCTCCCAGATTAGAGTCCACACTTCTAACCACAACACCAAACTGGCTCTTGAGCCATTGGGGAGCAGCAGAACATTCTGTCAAATTAAGTAGTCTGTTTCTTATTGCAGTTGGAAGATTTCCCTCTTATTTCCTTGCAGGTACACTACCTGGCAATCTAACTAACATTTTCTGTTTCCTGCCAGAGCACACGTCTGTTCCATTGGGACAACAAGCACATTTCCAAATGTAAAAATCACTCTCATGGGATTTCGCCCCCCCCCCATTTCTTTGCCCCCTTTCTCTTAAAATATTGATTTAGAGAACCTTACAGATAGAAAATCATTATGGTTTTACCTGATGAATCTGCAGGTCTTCCACAACAAAAGATCTTTTCAAACAGCAGGGCCTGTGTTTTCACTCGGGGAAAGAGTCTATCAATAAAGGTCAGTGCAACAGTGTGATTTATTGAAATACAATTCTGCTCCAAGCAGTTAGCATTTTACATCCCATAATACACAGCATGTATTTTTTATACGTATCGGCTCCCCACTGAAATCTTTCTCAATTTCTTTTCAGAAAAAAGGCTTCATTCTTTATCGTTTCCTTTTTAGCGATGAAAGAGGTGAAATTATTCAACTTTCAAAACTGTTTGTCACAGGTACAAGGATCTAAGGACCCGCAAGAAAACACAATCAATTGGCTAACAAAATAGTTAATTGACTAAATGCTCCTTCCAACAAGCACCAGTTATTCAGAAAGTAAAGAAGGGTGTTTTAATTTTAAAAAACCAGAGAGGTCACTGCATAATACATCGCCGTGCAGAAAATTTAAGGATGACAAGTCCCCTGAGGCTCAGACCTCAGTCCGGCACTATTTAGACATCATGACAAACTGCAGCATCAACATTTTGGCATGGGGGAAAGAGAAAATAGACCGAAAGAGTCATGGGTTTGATTTGCACAAGGGAGAAACAAGATTGAAATGGGGATTTTTAAAAAAAAAATTGAAAGGGTGGAGTTGCAGAACTTGATGGCATCTGTAACTGTTAACACTGAGAGGGATTGGAGTCCAACAGCACCTTAAATACCAACCAGGTCTTGGGGGCATAAGCTGTCAAGAGTCAAAGCTCCCTTCAGCAGATATCTGATGCAAGAAGCTTTGATGCTCAAAAGTTAATATGCAAAAATCTTGTGGGTCTCTAACGTCAATCAATCGATCAATTGATTGATTGATGGTCTCTAAGGTGCTTCTGGACTCCAGTCTAGCTCTTCTACTGCAGACCAGCACGACCACCCTCTGAAACATTGAGAGAGAAAGCAGATTTGACTATGGAATCCTAAACAGAGGTTCAGCTTCTAAATCCACTGGAATTAATGAGCTTAAAATGGTGTAACTCTGTTTAGGATTGCACTGATGACCATTGTGTGTGTGTATGTGTTTGTGCACTGGTGTCATCATATTACCGGTGTGATCGTATTGCACCTGCACTTTGGCAGCTTCACTGGTAGCCTGTTTGTTTCCAGGCACAATTCAAGGTTACTTTTAAAGCCCTTCGTGGCCTGGGACTCACATATATGGTGTACCTAGATATGTCCACTAGATCCCCTGTACCAGCTAAGGGCATCAGGTGCCTCCCTTCTGACAGACCCTCTATTTGGAAGGTGCACAATTGATTTCAGTATTCCATGTCTATACTTTGCAACAGTGTGTTGGATCTGGTACAGAAAGCCCCACACCTTCTCTCAAAATGGAATATATCCAGTGTTCCTTTGGTGGGAGTAACTAATGAATTTTTCTGATTGGCAGCTGGTAGCAATATTTGTTGTAGAGCATGCAGTTTCTACCTGAAGTATTTGATGCCGTTTTAATTTGATTTCTATGTTTTAACTATGTATTTTAAATTGGCTTTTTAAAATGTTTTGTAAGCAGCCTTGGACATTGTGGAAAGGCTGGATATAAATATTTCAAATAAATATATAAAATGCAGATGGGCACTGAAATAAACATGGTACAGTCATCCTAAACAGAGTTAAATCCTTCTAAACCCAGTGAAATCAGTGTGCTTAGAATGGCGATACTCTGCAAAGGACAGTGCTGTTTACTGCATTACTTGCATGAAAGGAAAACTGTCCCTGCATTTACACAAAATGCATGGAGAATAAAATATGGTTTTCCCCTGTACAGAGACAGTATCTTTCCTTGTCTCTTACACATGGCTTTTGATGCAATAAGGGATTTTAAACATGTTCTTTTCTCAACGAAACCCAACCTATCCTACTGGAAAGGATGGGATGTATGAAAGAACTGGAATATTTGTGTACATTCACCTGTCTGTCCAATCTGTCACAGATCTGGAGAATCTTTGCTTTAATAAGACAAAAAGCAACAATAGGAATAATAGTATTGTATTACATATTCTTATTAGTAAAATACTTTCTAATGATTACTATCATATCTTGAGTGTATACATAGTTTCACAGGTTAACGGAAAGTAAAGTGGTCAGGCAAATAAAATTAATATAATGCATCTTGTTCTATCTATAAAATGCAAATTTCAGTCTCAGTTTGGCTCTGGGCTGTACAAAGAAGAAGGAAGTCTGACATGTCACCCTCCACTCAATTTTGGTTTTTTTGCGATTGGGCTCCTTGCTTTATTAGAATTAAAATACACTTTCCCTTTCAAAATTCTAATAAAGAACCTGGGAGATCAGTCTGAACAGTGGAACTTAGTGGGGGTTAGGTTAAACCTCTTCTTCCTTTCCTGCATGGACCCAAGGCAAACCAAGTCTTCTTTTAGCATTTTGTGGACAAAACAAGACATGTGATCTTCATTTTGTCAGTTTGAGCTCAAAGTAACTAGCACCTGCCTAGAGGAGTACACAATCTAAATCTATTAATGTATTGTCTGTGTATTTATTGAAATCTTAGGATAGTGCACACACTGATCACCCACCCCTTATTCCCACAATAAAGCTGTGAGGTAGGTAAGTTTGAGAGGTTGACTGACCTAGAGTCACCCAATGACCTGCACTGCTCAGGGGCAAATTGATTTTGGGTCTTCTGGTCATACGTCTGGTGTGAGAGCCAGTTTGGTAGTGGTTAAATTTGCAGACTCTAATCTGGGAGAACCGGGTTTGATTCCCCATTCCTCCACTTGCACCTGCTGGATGACCTTAGGCAAGCCGTAGTTCTGGCACAGCTGTTCTTGGCAAAGAGCAGTTTCTGACAGAGCTCTCTCAGCCCCACCAACCTCCCAGGGAGTCTGTTTTGGGGAGGGGAAGGGAAAGGAGTTTGTAAGCCGCTCTGAGATTCCTTTGTGTAGTAAAGGGTGGGGTATAAATCCAATCTCTTCTCTTCATCTTCTTCTATGTGTGCCCCTCTTCAGGAAACTGATTTTGTTGTTTGACAAAAGAGGAAGCCGGCTGTTTAATGAACCGTTACATATTTACTCTTCCAAAGAAAATAGTGCACTAGTTTTGCTTAGTCAGCGGTTTGTCAGTCCTTCAGCAAGTGCAGCATCACAATAGAGTCCAGCATGTGAACTTCAGAGTGACCCTTATCGGCTTGTATTGACACTGAAGCAGAGGGTACAAGGAAGGTGACTTTCATTAATAGCTGAGTACTGCACAGGAACTCCAAATTATGTAGGAGATAGAGTTCGATACCGAGGCTGCCTTGTTTGTTATTAATTATAGGATCGTTGCAAGCTATCTGATTACATTAATTTATCAAAATACCTCCACCGCATAATTAAAACATAAACATGTTTTAATGTAGAGTGTGTAATTCAAGTTATTTTTAAAAGTGACAAGTGCATCACATTCCATATTCTAATATCTGCTTCTTTTTTTCACTCCCCCGACGTTTCAGTGCAGGAGCACAGCTGGGTGGCTAGCAAGGACAAAGGAGAGTGGATCCGGTCAACAGAAAGAGAGGTGATCTAAGGAATATATAGCCATATGTCAACTAACTGTAGCAGTGCCAGGTGGATATGGTAGGGTTTCGGTTTCCCTTGCTTGAAAGCCAGTTGAATCTGACTCTAGGGAGCGGTGCTCATCTCTGTTTCCAAGCCGAAGAGCCAGCGCTGTCCAAGGACATTTCCATGGTCATGTGGCCACCATGGCTAGACACCAAGAGGCATGTAACACTGTTACCTTCCCACCGAAGCGGTACCTATTTATTTACTTGCAGTTTCTTGCTTTCAAACTGCTAGGTTGGCAGGAGCTGGGACCAGAGACGGGAGCTCACTCCATCATGCAGCACTGGGGTCTTGAACTGAGGAACTACCAATCTTCCAGTCTGCAGTTCAGCGTCTTAAGCGCTGAGCCACTGCGGCCCCTATGGTAGGGTTTAGGGGTTTGTTAATTTGGCATTGACTTCACAAAGGATTTCCTCATTGTCATAAACTGCACATCAGATGAGGGTATGAAGAACAGTCTCCTCAGAACAAGCAGAGTTCTTTTTAGCCTGATCTCTGCCCAGACCTCCATTCATGCGAATCCCATTCAACAGCCTCACCTTAAGCACCTGACCTGTACTGTTGCTACCTTGATTACTTTACATAAAAGAAAACTGTATTATCTGGAGAATCACCTTGATAACATGAGCCAAGCAAATCAGGCCGGTGGGCAAGGGTGAAAAATCCCAAAGAAACACAGAGTGTAAATAAACAGAATTCTTTATAACAAGAAATTGGAAGTGTACTTTGTCCGTCCTGCTATTGGTTGCATTCAGGAAGGCTAACGCTGTACAAAGCCTTAGAGCCAGCATGGTGCAGTGGTTAGAGGGTCAAGCTTGGATCTGGGAGACCCAGTTCACTCTGCCATGGAAGCGCACTAGGTGGCCTTGGACCAGTCATTCTCTTTTTTTTACCTAGCCTACCTCACAAGGTTACTGTTGTGAGGATGGGAAAGAGGGGAGCGTGATATTTTACATGCTGTTTTATGCCCTGTTGGGGAGAAAAGTGGGGCCTAAATACCTAAATACATAAAAGGAAGAGGGAGGCATGGACTACAGCCCATGCTCAGCTCCCTCACAGTAGTCTAGGACTTGTCCACACCCATCTTGGGGAAAAGACACTCAAACACTACAATCCTGAAGAGAATAACAGCTTTCTAAGCCCATCGACTTCAGAGCACAAAGCAAGTCACATTTTCAAAATGGAGTCAGTCTGCTGGGCTTCTCAGGTGCAGGAGAGCCAAGATGTCTCAGGGACCTTCTTTGGGGCCCCCCACCAGATAGACACAGGATATTTGCCACTGACAAAACCTTCGACCACTCCAGTCTGCTTGAAATCGGAAAGGCTTTACAGCTTCCAAGAAGATAGGGCTGGTCTAGTGATCAACCTTTAGAAGTTAGCTGCTAAAGGCTCATCTCATGCCACCAGGGCTGATGCCCTCCCCACCCAATGCTCTGTAGGTCAGTCTTTGGAGAGATTAAGGATAAGGAAATTCATCTCAGCAGCAGCAACAGCAACCAAAAGCTGAAGGGCCCTTCCAAGAATTGGTCAACATTCAGCAGGACTGTGAATGAACAGAACATTCTTCATAAAAAATGTCTTTTGTTGCTTTTTAGACCCAGTCAGAGATGTTTGCAAATAATCGAGTCCTTTTTGGCTCCACTCTAAACAATACTGTGGAAATTGGAGAAATACAGATACAGAAGAAGCTGCCAGTGTGAAATGCAGTCAAAACCAAATATGCTGCATTTTAGTTGAGATGCAGCATAAATAATAATAATAACTGCATGTTACACACTGGATTAATTGTCTCAAGTGCATAGGTTCGGGATAAGCGGTGTCTGTTATTCCTGAAAGACAGCAAGAGGATCAGTAGTGCTTTTTCAGTTCAGTGAACCGGTTCTCCGCTGCCTTTTTTTCCCTCCTCCCCAGCAATTCGCCTTTCAAAGAAAAGTCTTAATCCCAGTTTGTGCAGTCTCACATCACATGTAAGCTCTCCATATGTCTAACTGGAACTCGAGTGGATAATTCACAGTGAATAATTTATCAGGCAAAACTCAGCTTCTTTGTTGCTGTTGTTTCCCCCCCACCAACTTGTAGAATAAGCCCCTAACATGCCAGACTTGCTTTCAAATATGTCGGATTTTTCTATTTGGGCATCTAATGTTTTGCTTTCAGTCATGGTAATCACTGAAGATTGCCAGAATGCCTACCAAATGGAAATATGACCAGGATAGGTAAGGCACACCCTAGACCAACTGGTGCCTCTGGGAAGGAATATCTTTTGTGTAGTCTATCTACAAGGAGAAGCCATGGCTCAGTGGTGTACTATCTCTTTCCCATAAACAAGGTACCAGGTTTAATCTTTGGTATCTCTATTAACATATGATATGAAAGACCTCTACCGGATACCCTACATAGCTTCTGCCAGCCAGAGCTGTCAATACATATGTGCCCTGGAGAGCCTTAGGCTCAGCGGACCCAAAGGACATCCGCTTAGCCTTGACTAGGGCTTTTTCCACCCTGGCCCTGGCCTGGTGGAACATGCTTCCATCTGAGATTAGGGCCCTGCAGGATTTATTACAGTTCCACAGGGCCTACAAAATGGAGCTGATTCACTAGGCCTTTGGCTGAGGCAGCGGGCGCCCAATTATTCGGCCTTTCTTGCTGAAGCTTGCCATCTCTGTACGGCCCAGACTAAGAAGATCCCCATATTTTGGGGGGTTACGGCCTAGCTGCTTCAGTCACTTGAGATTATTACACTTTTCCAGTTATAGTGCTACCTGTCTTAAATTATTGTGCCATTTTGTTTTAATTGTTTTAACTATTTCATTCCTATGATTGTTTTAATGACTTTTTAAAGCTGTGGTTGTGATCTGCCCTGAGCTCGCTTGAGGGGAGGACAGAATATAAAAATAGACAGACAGACAGATAGATAGAGATAGATAGATAGATGCTGCCCTTGATATGCCAGTGCTCTAACTCAGTATAAGGCAGCTTCATGTGTCACATGTCACATGAAGTCACAAGGTCAGCACTGACAGCTCTGCCTGGCAGTGGTTCTTTAGGGTCTCAGCTGGATGCCTTTCACATCACCTACTACCTGATCTTTTTAGCTGCAGGTGTCAGGGACTGAAACCCTCTGCATGCCAAACAGATGCTCTACTACTGAGCCATGACCCCTCCCCGTGGCATTCCTTCAACTATTGTACTCTTTCAGAAACTCTGACCTTTTGATAGAACACGTAATGTAGAATACAGGGAGAAGACCACTGTTAACTCCAGGCTGAAGTTCCTTAATAAAAGATGACTTGGTTACTTATATTGTTATAAATAACCTGTGAGTGACATAGAGGTACAGCCAACTCCTTTAGGCATGGTTCTGTGCTACAGCAGGACATGTCTGGGCTCATCCTGGTTTACTGTGTGAGAATTTGCTGTCTGATCAGCATTTAGTTTTTTATTCCGATATGCCACTTTCTCCAGAGTACTGCTTAAGGGCATCTATGAATGGCTTTGGTGAACAGAGTTTAGACCAGAGGTTATGACAAAGAAGTCCTCAATGTTTTATGGCTTGCTTTCATGCATAATTTCTTATTCTTTTTTATTATTATTTTATTCTGTTGCTTTTATGTCACCATCTACCTCCAGGTGGCATATAGATTTTCTAAATAAATGCATAAAGCAATAATGGTATGTGTTTTAATACTCTGTGCACAGAACACAATGTTTTTGTGCATTCCTCTCCCCCCTCCCCCTTCAGCCTCTTCCAGCCCCTGGAAAGATCAACCCAGGGATTGGAGGACCCACATGGAAGAACAGCCAGGTGGTTTGGGAGGGGCTGGAATGAGGAAGGACGAGGTGGTTAAATAATCACCCCCCCTTCCTTTTTTCCAGCATCTCCAGGTAAAAGGCTCAGGTAGTAGATGATGTCAAAGACCTCTGACTGAGACCCTAAATAAGCATTGCCAGTTGGAGCAGACAATAGCTTCATAGATCAATGATCTGACACAGTCTAAGAGAGTTTCAGGTGGCACCTATAATTCTACACACACACACACCAGGTTTTTCATCCTTGGATCTGATTCTTGTCTGCACACACACTTCAAAGCCCTTGCAGGAATTGAATCAATTATTCAGTATTTTTGCATAATTCTGTGTTGCTGGAATCTATTTCCTCCCTAAAATATGTACAATTTTGGACATTAGTTGCATATCAGTAGATCAGTTTTATACATTATACATACATGGGGTTGGATCCAGTGGAACAGAAATTTCCTGCCTTGCCCCTCCCATTGCCATCCACTGATTTCTATTAAAAAAAAACCCAAACCACTCCTTGGGGATAGAGGGCCATGAAGAATAAACGTTAAGAAGGGTCTGCAGTGGGGGGGTGGGAGTGGCAACTGCAAATTTAGTCATGACCCAATCCATTAGACATCTAAATATCATATAAATTGAATATACAATACACTATGCACACACAATACAAATGAGTCTACAAAGATGGGTGGAAGACTGGATGGAAGCCCTTGCCCAATATATATGGACGGACAAAAGGAAAGACTTCTTTACACAAAGAGTATTTAAAATGTGGAATTTGCTGCCAGAGGATGCAGTGATGGCCACAGAAATAGACAGATTTAAAAGGGGATTCAATATATTCAAGGAGGATAGACCTATCAGTGAGTGTAAGCCATGGTGACTGAGGGAAACCTCCATATTCAGAGGCAGTCAAGCTCTAAATCCCAGCCAGGAGGCAACATCAAGGGAAGGCTTTGACCTCTACACCCTGATGTTGGTCCTCCAGAGGAACTGGTTGGCCGCTGTGTGAGACAGGTTTCTAGACTAGATGGACCACTGGCCTGATCCAGCAGGACTCTTCTTATGTTCTTATATTCTTATACACAAATCTAAACAAAAGCAAAGTAATATTTCTAATGTAGTCGCATTGTATTTTCTGTTAAAGGTCTCAGTGTCTTGCTCAGCCTGAATCTGACCTGAAGCGAGAAGTGTGTAGTTTAGCTTGACAGAAAATGTGTACTGAAGCTGGAAGTTTTCTCAAGCTACCCAAGATTCCACTTTCTGTGTAATCAAAGTTTACTTTAGCTAAGGATACTGTTTGCTGAAGAGAGATTATAACAGCTGTACTTGCAGCAGATATTACTGCCCAGGAATCAGAAAAAACTTTCCATGGGTCATGCATTGGTCAAAAGGTATATTTAGAGAGAGACCACTTTAAATCAATTAATCCCCTGAAAGAATTCTTCAGCATGTTAAAAAGCTGTGTGGACTTCTCTACAGCATTCCTAATATGCAAAGATGCTGCCCAGCAGAAGGGAGGTTCCTGCTTTTCAGCAGAGAACTGTTGGTTGATGACACCTCCCAAAATAATTTTTAAGAAGTCAGTGATGGGAAAGCTGATTGCTGGTGCATTTGGAGACCAACCAGGGTGAGATGGTTGGCTTGACACTTGTTAGAGCCACCCTTTGTAGACCAGCATTCTCTTTTTCATCAAAGAGGTATCCATCTCACAGATCTGGTAGACAAAGTTGCATGACCGTGCTTCTAGATTGCACCACTCCTAGAAGCAAGTGGGGAATCACTCATGTGAACTCCATATAAAATCACTCTGCATGTAGAAAAGCAGACACAAAGAAGATGTTCTAATGACCTAGCCTATATATAGTTTTGTGTGCAGATTTTTTTTTCCCACTGAAAAGTTTCAACCATGTGATTCCTGTCCTCAGGCTGAAGTGGTACAGTTCAGGCCCAGGTTACCGCCTTGCCTACTACCCTTTCAAACTCAGTCCATCAATTATAGACCAAAAACAGAGGAAAGGGGGAAAAAATCAGAGAATGAGACCAACAGGTCAGCATTCCCTGTTCTCCTTGCTTTGCTTTTTATCGCCCAGTTTCATATAAACCATGCATCGCATTTCATGATAGAAATTGCTGTTAATCTAATGATGCAGGTGTTAAATGTCTATATTAATTTTGCATCCTTCAGCTACAAAATTAGCCCCATCCACAATGCACTGTAAAGCCAGAGAATTTTCAAGAGAATGTAAAGCAATTCCCAGTCTTTCCATTTACTCTGTACATAGTTCCCCTCCTTGATGTCATATCTATGGGGGTTTCATTAAAAGCCAGAACTAAGAGTTCGAATTATTTGAAAGAGAACAAGTCTTATCTATTTTTAAGATCAAAGTGAACGGTAGCTGTAGTGTCTGCTAATGGTGCAGAATTTTTTTTTTGTACCTGTGAGAAATAAATTTAGCATTGGGCACATCTAAACAAGAGCTCAGCAGTATAAGCATCTTATATTGGAGCTTGTTTAACAGAAAGGTATTCTAGTCCTATTTTGGTGTATCATGCAACAGGATGAGCTGGGGTAGAACCTGGTGGGGGGCAAAAAGAGGTTCGTGGAATCTGGTGTTCAAACATACATCCTGGATGGGATCCAACAGGGCACACATCAGGGATGCTGCAAAATGTGAAATGGTCAGCATTTGAACTTGTTGCAAAAAACCAGCTCATTTGTATGAGTAAACCCCCTCAGCACATCACCTTGGTGTGTTTGCCCACAGCTCTAACTGAGTGTCATGTTCAATAGCATTGCCCATGTGCAGCTTTCCCTACTCATCCAAAGATTATTGTACACCCCATTACTGTAGACTTGCATAACAAAATAAGGGATGCATCCCCACAGACTGCTGCATGCTTCAAGACTTGTTGGAAGTATGAAGGCCCATTGATGAAAGTGTCTGGAGAGGGTACCTTTAGACATGATGCCTTCTGGCTCATGGTCCTCCCCTCTGGCACTCACAACTAGCTCTTTTCATCTTCCTGCAGTGAGAAATCTCTGTCTCTGCCTCCTGGCTTGCTTTCTTCTGACCCCAACCATCAAGCCTCTAATATCCTCATCAGAGGGACACCCACAACAGGTGCAGTGCCTTTCCACATCCGACAGTGATAAACGACTCTTGGATAAAAAGATTTCGACTGTCACAAAAGCTCATCCCTTGTGGTTTTGGAAAATCCACCAGCTACTGGCTTCTGGTCTACCAATTAGACCATTTTCAGAATGCTACACTGGTGTGTGTCTCTATAAAGCAGAGCTCTCCAAATGGGGCTGGAATGGATGATTTAAGGTTTAGCATCATTACAAGCAGGAGGTAGGACTATAAACATAATAAGCTGATATTAAGTAGCCCCTTTTTTTACAAATGGACTCAGTCTGCATTAGCATATTTTTTTTTACGTTTCATTTCATTTTCTGGTTATTAAACTAATTCTCTTAAGCTGGGCAGCCAGTGTTCCAGCACAGCTGAAATCAGTTTTCCATTTCAGATGAACAGTTCCTTTCTTTCTTTCATTAAAAAAAAAAGACATTTCCTGTCTTTGTGTCCAAGTTGCTTTTCATCTACCCTTAGCATATTTTTCTCCGTGTCTTTTGCAAGGCTTGCGTTACCCACCTTTGTGGTTATGGGGAAAAAAAGCATAGACAGGTGTTGTTGTTTTTCTCCCTCTCCTGGTCTTGCTGAAATTAATAAACCATCTACTTGTCTGTTACTGGTCCCACAGTTCCCTGTTTGTTTGTTTAAAGATTTAATTAATATTTAGATGATTGCCTAAAAAAAAAGCTAGCATATTTACAGCTGGAATGGTAATACTGATTATGTGAAAATGGTTTCAGAGGGTCGCCATGTTGGTCCACAGTAGATCAGCTTGATCTGAGTTCAGTAACACCTTAGAGATCAACAAGATTTTGGGGGATATGAACTTTCAGGAGAGATATCTGACAAAGGGAACTTTGACCTTTTTTGTTGTTGTTATTCTTTCAAACTGAAGACTAGTAAACACTGTGCTGGGCTTTGATTGATTATTCAGTCCCATGGAGTAGAGAACAGTGCATCAAGAGGAAGTCGAGACCTTGATACTGAAATAGTAATTTGATTTTTTGTAGGTATTGCCAGTAAAGATGTGGGCCTTAACTAGCTCTGTCGATGTCTGTGGATCGAGTGACCTTGCACCCAAAAGTGACGTCAGAATGTCAGCCTGAGACAAGTTTAGCATGCAACTTGGCCCACCAATTCCAGCTTGAAAAATTTGTGATTTGGGGTGGTGCCTGGAGAGGGCAGAGTCTAGGGAATGAAAGGAGCTCAGTGGGGATTTGACACCATGCAGTTTACCCACCAAGGCTGCCATTTCCTGTGGGAGGGGGTGTTATTTCTGCAGTCTGGAAATCAGTTGTAATTTCAAGAGAAGCCCAGGCTCCACCTGGAGATTGGTAAATATACCACCTATTCCACTCATCATTTTGTTACTGGCAATGCTTTCCCATTGTTTCTCAGACTTGAGCCATTCTCAAACTGGCTGGGAGAAGAGCCTCACAACACATTGGAGGTGGCTTTAAATAGGACAGCAGCCCAAACAGTCTGGCTTAGCATGTGTTTATTACCTTGGATCCCTTCTGTTTATTGCAAAATGAGGAGGGAATGTCAACTGCTGCTAGCCCAAAAGAAACCTACCTTTGCCATGGAGAAAAGGACCCAGCTTTTTCACTCAATCAATTCAAAAGTAATAATAACAATCCTTTATGGGCCTTGGTCTCAGGCTTTAAATGTCAGCTGGGAGTCCTTAATGTTAGCTCAATCCCCCCTCAGAAATGGGTCACTTACTATACTAATTTGTTCAATAATACTTTCGTAGTTGAACCAACAAGTAATGTGCTACCTTTAGATGTACCTGAGTGGCCTCCTGTCTTGCACGAGGAGATATATGAGCACATTTCTGGTCTTAAATCTGGTAAAGCTCCGGGCCCCGATGGCCTATCTGCTGAGCTCCTGAAGAACGATATTGAATGGTGGTCTCATTCTCTGGCTCGCCTCTTTACATTAATTGATAAATTTGGTATTTTACCAGAATCATGGTTAAATTCCATAATAATGGAATGGAATGGAAGCAGCCCTTTTGTGACTGGAAGACTCCATCCATGAGCATGTGTAGAAGGAATTTTCTTCCCCAGGAGAAGGTGGATCTAACTCAGTAGTTAGATCCAGATTAGTTCACATAGGGTGTGGTCACATGCACCAGATAAAATGGGAGGGGAAGGGAGGCTATTTCCTCTGGAGGAATTTGACCTGCAGTTGTGAGATCATACCACCCTTTGAAGCTGCGGGTGCAGCCCGTCAGTGTGTAATCAGACACAACTGCAGGTGAGTCGGGGGGTTTTGTGTTGTTTGTTCCTCATGCCCTGAAATGAGGAATCAATGAAATACACCTCCACACTGAGGGCTCCCTATGGAGTTTGTGATGATGCACATACTGTGAAAGGGGGGGAGTTGAAATGGCCTGATCAGACCATCCTGACACCATGAGAGTGTCCTGGAGTGATCAGACAGGGGAAAGTTTGCCTGTGGCCCATTGCAACCCATTTAATTCCACTTCTGTGGCCCATTGCAACCCGTTTAACTCCACTTCTGCAGCAGAGTGGAACTGGTTGCCAATGGCTGCGGGATGCTTCCCAGATGTTGTTGTCTGATTGCTCCCTTTAAATCCGCCCAGCATTCCTGCCTGTGTTGGGTCTAGTTGTGCGTATAATCACAGTCATAGAAAAGAAGAAGAGGAGATTGAATTTATACCCTGCCCTTCACTCGAAGTCTCAGAGTGGCTTACAAACTCCTTTCCCTTCCCCTCCCTACAACAGACACCCTGTGAGGTCGGTGGGGCTGAGAGAGCTCTTTCCAGAATTGTCTGACAGAACTATGGCTTGCCCAAGGTCATCTAGCAGCTGCAAGTGGAGCAGTGGGGAATCAAACCTGGTTCTCCCAGATTAGAGTCCACACACTTAACCACTACACCAAACTGGTGTAAAAAACTGGTATAAGAAAATAAACTAGAATAAATGGATTTGTGAGCAATGCCAAACTTGATGCATAAGAAAGGGTCAAAGTCAGGGCTATTTTGGGGCAGGAACGCACAGGAACGGAGTTCCAGCTGGCTTCCAAGTTGGCCATGCCTACAACCTCCCCCCCCCCTTAGGTTTCCCAGGTGCCTTGCAAGCCACAGAGCATCTGGGGAAGCCAAGCCAATTCAGGGAGGGAAGAAACTGCCTTCCCTCCTCAGGTTCCCTAGGTGCCCCGCAAGCTGCGGGGCACCTGGGGAAGACAATCCTGGGAGGGAGCTGTGCTGTGAGGGATGTGGCCTGATATGCTAATGCATTTCTGCTGTTGGGTATGGCCTATTATGCTAATAAGTTCATGCTGGGCTTCTTCTACAAAAACAGCCCTGGTCAAAGTAAAGCAAGTTTCTCATTCCGAAGGCCCAATATTCAATCCTTGGGGTTTCCAGTGAAAGGATCTTGGATAGCAAGGTTGGGTAGTGACTGAGAACTTGGAGAAACTCTTCCAGTCACAGTAGGTACTGACACAGATGGATCACCAGTCTGACTCAGTACAAAGGCAGCTGCATATGATGTTGCTGACAAAACTCCCATTGATTACGACGGACCAGGACTGCAACCTTCGTCAACTCACTGAGCCTTGAGTAAGTTTAATATTCTTTGCTGCCATTGGTATTCACTGTTGCCAGATCTTTTACCCTGAATAATCACTGATGGACATTGATTTTTTGCTTTTGCTCTTCACAGCACAGCAAAATTAATGTGAAAGTCAGAGTCAAATGAGTCCCAGCGGTGTCCTCCACTCTCTGCTGAGAAACGCATTTTCAAATACTGAAGGACTGGCGTCCAATGTAGACCCCACCGTTCCTTGTATTGCAACAATTAATGGGCATGAATAGTTCTCGCCGGGGGATTTAGGTTACCTTGATATCATCTTTAGAGGTTAGAATCTTGAAACAGTTGAATGAGGTTAATATATATGGTCGTTTATGAACCATTTTATTCTTTGCCTTCAAATTGAATTACATCATATGGCTTCTTTAAAAAAACAACAAAAAAAAACCCCTCCTTTTAAAGCAGCAATTCCTTAGAGGCTTTTGCACATTGTCAAGTGTCAACAAGGGGAGCATAATCATTAGGAGGTTTAATGTGAGGAAAATATTATTGTACTCTAAATAGTCTAGCCTGCTGCCTGAAACGAAAGATCTCCTAAATAACGTACACTGCCTGATCATTTGGAAGGTTCCAAACATTTTCATTATAGGATTTCCATTGTGGTTTTCATAGGTAAAAGCTGCTTTCAATGCTAATAGGTTAATAAAATCTATTTTTTGTGGGTTATCTCTTCCTTCAAGAAACTCAGGGTGGAGTGACTGGTTCTGCCTCCACCATTTTATCCTCACAACAAACCTGTGGACAACATTGGCTGAGAGAGAGCAGGACTAAGCCAGTGAATACAAGGAGCTTTGTGGCTGAGTAGGGACTGGAATCCAGGTCTACCCTGTCTTTGGGCAAGACAGGCTGCAACCCATACTTCCAGCTCTACCACAAAAATCATACAGAAGTAAATGCATATTCAAACAGGTACCAGTAGAGGCGGTTTGCCCCCTGCCTTCCTCTGTAGAGCCTTCCTTGGTGGGCTCCCATCCAAGCACCGACCCTGTTTAGCTTCTGAGATCTGATGAGATCAGACTACACATTCTATACCAGGCCTTTGGTTGAGGTGGCAGACATCAAAGAACTCGGCCTCCCCTACTTCAAGCAACCCATGGTGCTATTCACATCAGCAGCACCAGGAGTGACTGACCTAGTTAGAGTGTATCTCTACCCTCTGTCATGAGCTCAGCCTGGACTGAAATAAGAAACTATTTGCCAAGCGGCCAACACTGGCAGTGTCCCCTGTAAGCTGAGTTAGTGTGAGCTAGCTCACAGTTTTTTAGCCTCCAGTTCACACATTTTTGTCTTAGCTCAGGAAGAAGGGCTCCAGAGCAAGCTAATTCATGCAGTAGCCACATTGCTCACTCACAACTTTAATGCCAGTAGCTCACAAAGTAGAATTTTTGCTCACAAGACTCCACAGCTTAGAGGGAGCATTGGCCAGCAGGTATTTTAATGAACTGTTTCAGTTAATCTAATGTATGGTTTTATTGTTGAATGATATGTTGTAAGCCACCCTGAGCCTGCTTGTAGGGTAGGGAGGGATAAAAATCCCCAAAATGAAATGAAATAAACTAAAATAAACTCCACCGGCACTGCTACCACCTCCCCAATCTGTAATGTGCCATCAGAAACCATCAGAAAAAATTATGCATACTGGTCCATTCTACTACACTAGCAAAGTGGATCAGTCTGGCATATTGTAGAGAGAATTCTTGCAAGAAGTGATCCAGAAGCATCCATCTTATCTCTGAGACCTGCAAAAAGGCCAGTATTATGAGGGGGGGGGGGGTCTCCATCTTCCCATTTCCTCTGTGAGCATGATCAAAGCGGAGTATGCCCAAAAGATGTTCCATTTTTTATTGCAATCCCTTGTCCCATTCCAAAATCTGAAATTAAATTCTTTCATCTATGGCAAACATTCCCAATTTCCGATTACTGAAAGAGGAGGAAGAACTGACTGATTAACTATGGCAAGAAGGCTAAACCTCAGAACTTGCATCTGTTTGCTGAAGTGCACATACTTGGCAAAGATGCCTTAGACATGCCACTCATTTGTTTCACTTGTCAAACTCCCCAATAGGTAGGCAGTTGGAAAAGAAACAAGATGCATGCTCAAATAACCCCTTTTAATCCATAAACAAAGCTTGTTAATGGGATGTGACAGTTTAGTTTTCTGGATGTGCCAAATAAGCTTAATCAGACTTTTGGGGACTTTATTATGATGATTCCAAAAAACTGCTCACCATAGGTTGACCACCAAGCAGCACACCAGTTAGCCATTCGCGTGGAGTGGCATGGACCCTTCCCTTCTGTCCATCCATCTATCCACTTGAGACATGCTATTTGCCCACCCACAGTTTGCCTGCCTCCCTGCCCTTGGTTTGAATCCCCCACCTTTGAGAAACTGAGGAGCAGCAGAAATTGATGGAAAATGGCCTCTATAGATAGTGATGTTTTAGGAATTTCCCCATCTCTCTTTGTTTTTTACCATAGCAATTAGGGGAAATTCCTAGAGCATCACCTGAAAGTGATGTCACATCCTTGCAATCCTCAACCTCCTTCTGCACCACACTCAAAGTCTCCCACCATTTTCCAAGGCAGTGCTGGCAACCCTAATCCATCCATCTATCCATATATTTATCCAGTCTTTCCTCTAAGGAGCACAGGACAGCATACCTGGTTTTCCTTTACTCCATTTTATCCTCTTAGCTATTGTGTACACAGTAAAAATGGCCCAAGGTAACCCATTGAACTTCATGGTGAAGTGGAGATTTGAACTAATCTCTTCCCAGTCTTGGACTGCTATGTAACATGGTCTCTTTGGAAGAAGAACACTCCATACAAATGCTTGTATGAATATTGACATTCATGTAGCAGGGGACAGGGGGCATAAGGTTGCCAGCTCCAAGTTGGGAAACACTTGGGAGATTTAGTCATGAAGCCTGGGGAGGACAGGGAACTCAGTGGGATACAGTGGGCTCTCCAAAACATCCATTTTCTCCATGGGGAATTGATTTCTGCAATGTTGAGATGAGCTGTAATCCCAGAAATCCTCAGGCCCCACCTGGAGGCTGGCATACCTACATTCACATACTTACATTTCCCTCCCACGCAAACACACATAAAGGGAAGGGACATTTTCATGAAGTATGTTGTCAGCACAGAAGCTTCCATGTGGAGAGGCCACTTCACATACCATGTGTAGAGCAGACAGTGATGGAGCCCTTTCCTGGGGATACAGTGGGTAGGACAATAGGTCACAAATCCTCCCCCAACTCCAGAAAGATTTCCACTGAAGGTATAACATGCCCTAAAAAAAACAATAGGGGCTGCGATAGCTCAGAGGTTAAGATGCCTAACTGCAGACTGGAAGGTTGGTAGCTTGGCAGTTTGAGACCCGAGTGCTGCGTGATGGAGTGAGCTCCCATCTCTGGCCCCAGCTCCTGCCAACCTAGCAGTTCGAAAGCAAGAAATTGCAAGTAGATAAATAGGTACCACTTCGGTGGGAAGGTAACAACATTCCATGTGCCTTGGCACTTAGTCATGCTGGCCACATGACCACGGAAAAGTCTTCGGACAGTGCTGCCTCTTCGGCTTGGAAATGGAGATGAGCACGGCCCCCTAGAGTTGGCTTCAACTGGCTTTCGAGCAAGGGAAACCTTTGCCTTTAAAAGAAACAAGCCATGGTGGGAAATGTCCCACAGAAAAAAGGTTGGATGAAAATAACCTTCTGGACCTCCGATGAAATTTCAGACAGACAAACAAACAAACAAAAGTCTATCTTTGGGCTTGCCTAAATTTCAGACATAAATATGGATAAAGGAGAATAAATGTCCACTTAATATAGCCCCAGACCTATGTTGCAAATTTGTTCCATTGGCCTCTACTTCTCAGTTTCACTTGGCTTCACCAGTCTTAAATGTGCATTTTCCACCAAGATGAGAATAGAAAGAGTCTTTTTACAAACACATATAATAGATGCCATTATGAGATTAGTACACACTGGCACAGAAAAGATCCCACATCTATAATAATCCTAAAGGCAGTGAGCTGGAACTAGAATGGGAAAAGGGGCTTATTTTTGCTGTTTCAGTGGCAACTTTGTGCCTGCCATACACAGATACATATGCCAGCCAGCATTTCTGGAACAAAATTAATATGATGTCTCTAAGCTTGGCTGGTGGTTAACTTGAGCAAGGAAAAAATATTGGCTAGATGTTTTCAACTGCTCGGCTTTAGCCTCCGGTGTCATATTAGGATTCTTTAAATTCAGAAGAAAATGCAGAATTTTTTACCATCATAGAAGCCATGCAGGCATATGTTTATTAGCAATATATACATGAAGGATAAACTCTCATTCACATATATTCTGGTACTTTGCTTTGAGCTGCATTCAACTCTCCTCTCATTCCAGATGAAGTCGAAGAGCCAGCATGGTATAGTGGTTAAGAGCAGTGGACTAGCCCTGACCTGGATAGCCCAGGCAAGCCCAGTCTCATCAGATCTCGGAAGCTAAGCAGGGCCGACCCAGGCAAGCACTTGGATTGGAGACCTCCAAAGAATACCAAGGCTGGGACGCAGAGACAGGCTATCAAGCCACTTCTCTGAACATCCTCCACGCCCAAGAAGGAGTTTCCAGAGGGCAACCATGACTTCCAGGCACAGGCACACACATACACACGTACACACAGAGTCACAGTTCTTTCAAAACTCACTCAGACCCACCTACCTCACAGGGTGTCTGTTGTGGGGAAAGGGAGGGAAGGTGATTGTAAGCTGTTCTGAGGCTCCTTAAGGTACAGAAAATTGGGATATAAAAACTAACTCTTCTTCTCTTCTAGGACCAGGGGTGGGTTGGCCATTATAGCCTCTGAGAACTTGCTGGTAGACCAATGGCCTGCCTTTTCCCCACCTGGGCTTGCCCAGCTCAGGATAGAAAGGCCCAGCCCAGGGAAGATGGCCCCTGACCTGGTTTTAACATTGTTATGTTATTGCTTGGTGTAGTGTTTAAGAGCGCAGACTCTAATCTGGAAAAAACGTGTTTGATAACCCACTCCTCCACATGCAGCTGCTGGTGTGACCTTGGGTCAGCCCTAAATTCTTTCAGAGCTGTTCTCTCAAGAGCATTTCTGAGAGAGCTCTCTCAGCCCCACCTACTTCACAGGGTGTCTGTTGTGGGGAGGGGAAGGGAAAGGAGATTGTAGGCTGCTCTGAGACTCCTTCGGGTAGTGAATGGTGGGGTATACATCCAATCTCTTCTTTTACTATAGTTGTTACATCCCTCTGTGTGCCGTAATTGTAATGGCCTTTGGCTATGTGCAATAAATGTTTTGCTTGCTTGAACAGAATTCTGGAGTTGAAGCATGCACAATTTGCCTCCACTCCAATTCACACACACACACCCCTGTTCTACATTACTGATGTGTGCGGATGTATTGACAAAACACTGTGGGGGGGGAGTGATTTTGATGTGATTGTAGACAGGGCTTTTCTGTGGTGGTAGCTATTGGTACTGAGTTCTGGCACCTTGACACTGGGGTGGTCTTTCATCAAGGGATTAAAATCCTTACCCTGTAAGAAGCATCACTGATTACCTTTGGACCAGTTGCCATCTCTTGATCAGCTTATGTCACAAAGTTGTTATGCAGATCAGCTGAAACAACCCCAGATATGCCATTCTGAGCTCCTCAGAGAGCCAGTAAGATACAAAAAATAAATATATATGAATCAGCTGTACAGCTCTACAAAGCAGTTGAATGTTGATGTAAAGACACACTGAGTGATGGAGAGGCATGTCTGAATCAGTCTTTCAAAAGGGTATTCCAGGCCCTGACATGGATAGCTCAGGCAAGGCCAGTCGCATCAGATCTCAGAAGTTAAGCAGGGTCAGCTCTGGCAAGTACTTGGATGGGGGACCTCCTTGAAATACCAGAGGAGGGAGGTGGGGGCAGGCTTTATTTAGCCACCTCTGAATCAGTCACCCGAGGTCGCCATGACTTCCAGGTGCATGCACACTCACATGCCTGCACATACACACACATATAAAAAAATACCAAAAAACCCACAAAAACCCGAAGGGTATTCTGCTCCTCCCACTGTGTCTAGAAATTGTACATCTTGTTCTTCAAAAACGTGTTAAGGTTTGAGGTCTGCATTGTCTCCGGACATGGAGGGCTTGATAAGAGAACTCTGAATTAATTCAGTAAGATACAGGAAGATCATGAGCTAAGAAGCACCTGGGCAACAATCACGTTTGAGACAACGAGCTACTGCATGACGCATCGCTTGTAGCTCCTACATGAATTTTGTCTAGACTTGGGGCAGACTGAATTACAGTAGTTCAGCCTGGAAGTTATAAAGGCGGTAACTACTGTGGCCAAGTTGTTGTCTAAGAAGATTAAAGAGAGACTCCTCGCTTGCTGGAGACTGGGAAAATTTGCTTCTGGCGGGCTTTGATGTTCCAAAGGCCAAAATGAATCCTGCATCACCTCAGGCGTTCTTCAGGGCCTCCCCTTCAAAGTCTTCCAATAACAAAGTCTTCTTAGAATGAACATGCTGTTTTAGATTGAGAGTTTTGAGAATTAGGATGATGAACTTGGGCTGCAGTGGCTCAGAGGTTGTCCTTGAGCTGCGCACCAGAAGGTTGGTAGCTTGGCAGTTCAAGACCCGAGTGCCCTAGCTCCCGTCTCTGGCCCCAGCTCCTGGCAAACTAGCAGTTTGAAAGCAAGGAATTGCAAGTAGATAAATAGGTACCACTCAGGTGGGAAGGTAACAGCGTTCCGTGCAGCTCAGCGTTTAGTCATGCTGGCCACATGACCACCAAAAAGTCTTTGGACAGCGCTGGCACTTCGGCTTGGAAACAGAGATGATCACCACCCACTAGAGTCGGATTCAACTTGCTTTCGAGCAAGGAAAAGCCCAGGTAAGGTAAACTCAGCCAAGGCCATGGAAGTCAAAGATGGCTCTTTAAAATACTTCCCTTTTTAGCCTTTTCTGTGATGCACTTTGGTTTTTATTTGGTTGCATCCTATCAAGGCTCTATTATAATTATTTTTTGTCATTTACTAGGTAATTGGGGGAAAGAAAATGTATATAGGATGGCTTGACATGTTATTTTTCTACTATTACTTTATCCTTCACATGCAAAACTTAATAGTTGTACGACTGATACAGAAAGTAGAAAGGAATGTTCTTGGTTCTATGTCAGATTCCTATTGCAGAATCTCATATAATATCTAGTATTAAGACAGTACATTTTACTTGTGTAAAAACATTTAAAATCTTAAAACAGCATTTAAAATAAGGTGTGTGTATATAAACAGTTCAATTAAACAATATTGAAACAATCATTTAAGCAATATTTAAATATTATTTAAACAATCTGGTAAAAACTTATATAGCACACATCTTTAGAGGCCTTGCTTCAGGTTCCCCCAACTATCAGAAGGCTAGACATGTAAAAACTGAAGAAACCCTATTTGGGTGGAAAGATGATATCTGCTTGTACCTGTGCAAGTTTCTTCACAAGGTTGATGGATTTCCATTCTGACATTAGGAAAGACAACATTTAAAAAACCAGTGGGGGAATATTTTAACTTTCCAGGACATTCAGTTGCTGACCTAAAAGTAGCAGTTCTCTTACAAAGGAATTTCAAAGGGAGATTAGAAAGAGAGACTGCTGAATTGCAATTGATTAGGAAACTCAAGACAATGCATCGACCTGGAGTGAATCGAAACCTAGGTTTCCTGTCTCATTACCAATGCTGATTTCTCCACACCTACTACCCTTCTGCATATTTCACCTAAATGCAATCACGCCTGCTATTGCTATTCACCTGCTATTGTCTTTTGCTAGCTAATATCATTCGGCATCACTCTACTTTCCAATAAATAGGACAGATGGACAGATTCTAGCTGTATCTGAAAAAGTGAGCAGTGACTCACGAAAGCTCATGAGAGACAGTTTGGTGTAGTGTACTCTAATCTGGGAAGAGTGTGTACTCTAATCTGGAACAACTGGGTTTGATTCCCCACTCCTCCACATGCAGCTGCTGGTGTGACCTTGGGTCAATCATAAGTTTTTTCATAGCTGTTCTCTCAATGGCAGAGCTCAAGAGAGCTCTCTCAGCCCCACCTACCTCACAGGGTGTCTGTTGTGAGGAGGGGAAGGGATTGTGAGCCGCTCTGAGACACCTTCGGGTAGTTAAGGGTGGGGTATAAATCCAATCTTCTCTTCTTCTTCATACCCTGCTAAATATTGTGTTAATCTTTAAAGTGCTACCGGGCTTGGTCTTTTCTACTGCTACAGACAGACTAACATGACTATCCATCTTGATCTCTCTCCATGGAAGACACCACATTTAGTTGTACAGAATGGAAATCCATCAACCTGGGTGGAAAGGTGGCATTAAAAAATTTTGATAAGCAAATATACCCTTCTAAGTCCATGGAAGTCAATGGGCTAAGAAGGGTGTAATTCTATTTGGAATTGTACTATTAAGGAAGAGTGAAAGCCAATGCAGAGTGCAATTCTGGACCATAAAGGGGCAAGATATCATCAACCATGCAGGGAAGTCCTCCCAATTCCCTTCCAATGATCTAACATCCAGAGGCCTTCAGAAGCATCTGTCGCCTGTGGTCCTAATGGGAAGAGCATATGCTCATGTATATAATAAGAAACTCTTTTTGTGTCATATGCCTTCTAGCATTGGGTCATGCATTAGTTACCACTAGCAAGATGGTGGTGGGAAAAGCCAAAATAATCAGATTGGGGGCATTGGAGAGGGGGGGACTAATTATCCAATTCCCTATCACTGGAAAGCAACTGGCGGAGGGAAAGAATAGAAAAAAGATGAGACAAAATGATGTTGCCATTCCTGCAATTGCACAAATAGGCCTACACTGTTACTGCATAGTCTTTGCCTATGATCTCTTGCCAGGGCCAGCTGATTTTTATGAAATGGAGAATGAGAGAGACTGACAGCTGTGCCCTGTGCGCAGACTGCCAAGTGACAGCACGTCTTGTTCGGCTGCCATGTGGCGCTAGGCCAAGCAAGCTATCAATGACACATATAATGAGACGCTGACAGAACAAGCAAGTATCATAGATCCAAAGGTGTGTGGAAAGAAGGCAGAGATGTCCTTGTGCTCCCAAGAACAACCTGGTGGGATGCTGTGAAAACAGCTACGGAATCGAAGGTGGGGGGGCGGTATCATAGCTATATGATGGCAAAACTTGGAGTAAGTATGGGTGGAGATTTAAACATCTCAAATGCTGAAGTACCTAGAGAACCAGGGTAGTGGAGAAAGGGTCAGACTTCAAGTGAGGAGGTGTAGGTTCAAATCCCAGATTGTGCCATGTGCTCTTGGGTAACCTGCCCAGGGTTGCCAGCTCTGGGTTGGGAAATACCTGGAGATTTGGGGGCTGGAGCCTGGGGAGGGCGGGGTTTGGGGAGGGAAGAGACCTCAGCAGAGTATAAGGCGATTGAGTCAAAGCAGCCATTTTCTTCAGGAGACCTGATCTTGGTCATCTGGAGATCCACTGTAATAGCAGGAGAGCTCTAGGTTCCACCTGAAGTTGGCAACCCTAAACCTGCCTCACAGGGGTATAGTGAGGAAAACATGGGAACTGGGCTACTGTGCGCTGCTTGGAGGAAAGAGGGGATACAAATGTACAGAATGAATGGATCTACTGCAAGTAAAAAGGGTGATTCAAAATGGAAGAAGGAGTAGGAAGAGCAGAAAGAACCACAAAATCATGCTTCAGTTTTACTTCTTCCTTTTGTGAGCTGAACCCCCAATGATTTATTTTCATGCCATTTTCTATTTTGTCACACCATTTTCCTCCATAAATGCACACATTTTCCAGTGTTATTTATGAGCCAATAAATAGCATTATGCTCGATATATACATAAAGGATGTACATATAAATACCATATTAACAGCATATAAAAACTGCACAACATAAGTGCACAATACAAATGAATCTTTGAAACCAAGAGAAATATGCTCAGAACTACTGGAATAAAGAGACAGAGAGAATAAGAGAGATCCTTTCCAACTCTTCTGCTACTTAAAAATAAATATAAAAGACATTAAGTAGGGATGTCCTCTTTGCACTGCATCCCAAACCCTGCATTACATCCATGTGGCTGATGGTGATGGTAAGGAATATCATTATTTGGGATGTGGCCATGGCACAGTAGCAGAGCACCTGCTTTGCATGGAAGTCACAGTTCAGTCCCTCAGTTAAAATGTTCAGGTAGCAGGTGATGTAAAAGACTTCCACTTGACCTTGGAGATCCACTGCCAACCACAGTAGGTAACACAGGCCACAATCGACCAACGATATGACTCAGCAGAAACTAGTTCCATGTGTTCATTTGATCAGACTTCACACACTAAGAAGTTCTAAATATGGGGACTACAGTGATGCAATTTTCAGGGGCATCCTCCAAAGGACAACATACTCCATTTTTCAGTCTTTTGAGCTCTGCACTGCCCATCTGTGGGATAATGTTCCATGCCTTCCTGCCTCTTACAATTTTCAGTATTGCTTTCTCTCTCCTTAGGCCCAGTCTGAAACTTCTTTTTTAAAAAGTAGATACTTGTTATGTCCGCTGACTGCCGCCAGGCACCAGCGACATGCAGTCCGAGCTTGGGTCCTGGAAACAATAGGGGCCAAGGATCCTCCAGGAGTGCACCAATAGGGACTTTGTTGGGAAATTCAAACCCTCCAATGGGACTGTGGGTGTGACCCAGGGGTCTGTATATAGTTCACCACTTTGGCCAGTTTGTGTGTTGTGTTGTGTACGAGTAAACATGAGCTGTTCACCCCTCTGCTGTCCTGCATCTTCATGCGTCGAACCCAGTACACAATAATACTCAAACACTAAACTGGGCTTGAAAGCAATAGTATCAGAATACAGTGGGAGGTCAACCACATTCCTCAACCTCTAAGCCTGAACTTCCTCTTGGATTGAAGTATTAAACTGAAGTGATCAGATTTATTTTCCCCACGTAATTACAGGTGAGATGAACATTTGGAGATGAATCTCGAACGCCACTGACAACTGGATAGGACGAAATGAAGTTAACATTGCCAAACAGATGGCAATTAACAGCTGAAATGGACAACAGAGCCAAAGTAAATTACAAATTCTCTAGAAGCTGGGAATGATTTCACATCACTTCGATGCTGAGACATCCCCAGCCATAAGGCACATTCGCATTAGTAAGGCTGTGGCTTGTGCCTGATGATACTATTATCGCTCACCTCAGAGAATCACCAAGGCTGGCATGTCTTTCAGTAACATTGCAATACCTTTCTTTTTTAAAGCTGCCTTTGAGGATTGGATTAACAGGTATGGAGGACTACAGGTCATAACTGGTCTCAGCATATTAGCATTGTGTTCTTGGGCCCACAGAGTTCAAAACAGATCAAAACAGAGTTCAAAACAGAGAAGATCAAAAGACGGAGATCAAACCCGCCATGGGTCCCGGCCACACAAGCGAGATAATCTGGGGAGGAAGCAAGGCTATTTTGCCCCGGAGCAATTTGCCCTGCAGTTGCACGATCACACAGGTTGGCAACGCGCCGCTGCGTGATCAGACGCAACTGCGGGTGAGTTGGGGGTTTTTTGTTGTTGGTTTCTTATTCACTTAAACGGGGGATCGATGAATCGATTCTCCACCCAGGGCTTCCAATGGCAGTATGCGATGATGCACATACTGAGAAGGGGGTGGGGACCAACAGCATGGCATTGGGATAGCATGAGCAGACTATCCTTGACGCCACAAGTTTGCGCTGGAGTGATCACATGGGGAAAGTCTGGCTGTGGCTCGCAGCAAACCATTTGATACTGCATTTTCCCTAAGGACTGAACCTGGGACCCCTCTGCATGCCAAGCAGATGTTCTACCACTGAGCCACAGCTTCTCTCCTGCATTTGCAATATAGATTTTGATTTGAAAATGCAGGGAAGAGATATTCAAAAATATCCTTACAGCAAGCCAAAGCTCTGTTTAATGTGTTGAGCCACTCACATTCCAGTTAGGGGGGAAGAAAACATTCTCGTGGTAAGTTTGCCACAGATTGTGAGTTTGAACAACCCAGCCACCCTCGTTGCTGAAAGTAATAGTGGTTTAAGAGCAGATTAAGCCATATTCTAATTTTAATTACTCTCATGAGCAATTGATTAGTGGAAGCTCAGTGTAGGATAAATTAAATTTGAGCACAGTGTGTTCTGTTTCATACTGCTACCATTGTTTAGAGAAACTCTATTTATTAGGGGACAGATACCAGCTAGAACTGCCACTGAAATTTCACTTAAATATTAAATGAATGTGGAGAGTTCATCTGAAGCCCCACATTTGAAGGAAGCCAAAACACTTTGGGAAAATTGCAAAATTTAGGTGGAGGCCAATAGTTTCTAGCTAGAATATGTCTGTGTAGTACTGACAGCGGTAGAGAGGGGTAGGAATTTTAGTGCCACCATGTATCCTACAAAGAAGAAGAGGTATCCGTAAAGAAGAGGATCTGTCAAACAACACACCTCAGAATTCAGTACAACTCAAAGTGATGCCTTATCCTCCTAGGTTTTTCATTTTGGGGCGGGGGGAGACTGTGAACAGCACTTATCTAGTATGGATGTCATGGTGGAAACCTTGGCATTTGTGCAGCAAGGACCTCTATTTAAATCTGTTCACATCCTGACCACAGTAATAAGGTAGCTTGATAAGGTGGCAAAGGTTAGCCTCGATGCTCGGCTTCTCGCTGGGTAAAAAAAGGCTAGAAAAGAAGTATATCTAGGTGTCTGGCCGACCTGGCAGGTGCCACCAACTGAGATGGCAATGCAAAGAGGCCTCGCTGAACAGGTGGTGAGTGCTAAGCAGAAAGACCTCTGACTTTTGAGAATTAAATCTGTGAAAGCTAGAGGACACCTATAATTGAACCTCCCACAGTCATTTACCTGCTCCGAGAACACTCGCTTTAAGGCCAGCTGCTGCCAGAGACACCTAACGTGTCTGCAATTTCCACTATAATTAATGTGCTGATTAAAATGTGAATGGAAAGAAACTCCTGGTCGTTAGGGTATATTGGAGAGCTGAAACAAAGCCAGTGCTGATTTGCGTTCTGACACATTTTTGGACTTTCTGCAAGGTCCGTGTTTAAATTAAAGCTCTCTTCTAGTTCTTCCAAGCCTTAAAGCGGCTAAGAGTTGGGCTGCTCGGTATGCGTGCCTTGTACAGAGCCGTTCTGCCTGTTCGGAACTCTGAAGTCTCCCCACAAAGACCTGCAAAGAAGATGGAAAAGGAAATAAAATGCTTGGACATTTATTGCTTTGGAACATTTGCATGGCACCTCTCCAGGCCTGCCCACAAGAAGGAAACAAAGTCAAACGTGGTAAAAAAAAAAAAAAAACCAATTAAAAAACAAGCCGTTCCAATAAAATATAAATAAAACTAACCAAGTCAGTTAAAAAAAAACCTATCTGGGGCATAAAACGGAGCAGCAGAGAAGGAAGGGCTGCTACCTCAAGGTACTGCCAGTTTGGTGTAGTGATTAAGTGGGAGAACCAAGTTTGATTCCCCACTTCTCCATTTGCAGCTGTGGGATGACCTCGGGCAAGCCATAGTTCTGTCAGAGCTGTTCTTGAAAGAGCAGTTCTCGAAATAGTTCTCTCAGCCCCACCTACCTCCCTGGCAATGCTCCCTCTAACCTATGGACTCTTGTAAGCAAAAATTCTACTTTGTGAGCTACTGGCATTAAAGCTGTGAGCGAGCGATCTGGCTACTACATAGATTAGTTTGCTCTGGAGCCATCCTTACTGAGCTGAGACAAAAATGTGTGAGCTGGAGGCTAAAAAACTGTGAGCTGGCTCACAGTAATTTAGCTTAGAGGGGACACAGCTCACAGGGTGTCTGTTGTGGAAAGGGGAAGGAGTTTGTAAGCTGCTCTGCAACTCCAAGTGAAGGGCGGAGTATAAATGCAATCTCCTCCTCCTCCTCCTCCAACTAGTTCTCTCTCTCAGCTGATCTTTCCCAGCAGGTGTGAGAGGAGATAGCAGGTAAAAGAAGTAGATGTAAGAGAAGCAGCCAGAGATGTTGGATATAGGGTTACCAGATGTGCGACTGTCAAACCTGTCATACATTACTTATAGCTGCTAAATGGATATTAGCTATGAATTGGAAAAAAAACCTACCTCGCCTACAATTGATGACTGGCATCTTAAGGTTGGGGAAATACTTTGGATGGACAAAATAGTGGATTCCATATCTTATGCCGATCCATATTTAGACTTTCCCAATATGCTGGACAAGTGGAGACAATTTTTAGAATATGCTATGGAAAATTCTACTTCCCAAAATGGTCCTACTAATTGTGTATATTATAAGGTCATGAGATATCTGTAACTCTACATCTGTAAATACGAGTCCCCTTAAGTTTGTACATCTCTTGTTAAAAGTTATTCTCTCCTAATACTGACCATTCAGTGTTAATCCTGTGAAAATGTAGGCATAGAAATTGTTACTTGTTACTTGCTTTCACTGCTGAATTGTATTTTATTGGCTTTGTACTGTGTAATGGTTATCAGTTTAAAACAATAACATGTTATTTAAAACAAAAGCCATGTGCATGTTAGGGCTGGGTAAGCCATGAGGAGGCGAGTTTCATGTAATGCTCAAGGGATTCCCTCTGTCTCTACAGTAAAGACCTCTCCTGGTAAGCCAAGTTATATAGCAGGAGAAAGGCAGATAGTCCCTCCTCCTCTTCCATGGTCAATATGACTGCAAGGCAACTTTCTTTTCTCAGAGGGAGTCTTCAAAGCTCCAACCAGGCACCATCAGATTGCTTGTCATGCCGTTGACATAGCACATAGTTCAGCTCTTCAAGACAAAGAAGCAGAGGCATGCTGACCTTCAAGTATTACTTTACATGGAAAATGGCTATTATTTGGGAAAAGATAAGAGATATAGGCAGAGCAGATAGCTGCCCAGACTACTAAATCATCACACACTCATTCGGTGCGGTATAATGGCGAGAATGTTGGATGAGGATCTGGAGACCCAGTTTTAAATCCCTATTCAGCCATAGGTGCTTGCTGGGTGATCTTGGGATAAACACACACTCTCAGCATAACCTTATCTCATAGAGTTATTGTAAGGATAAAAGGGAGGATACAAGCCACTTTGAGTCCCCGTTGGGGAGAAAGGTGGGAGATAAATGAAAAGAAACAAAATGCTTGGACATAAGTTTGGGCAGCCGCATGAATTAGGTTCTTTGTTTTGGAGCAGAGGGATTTTTAACCTGCACCAACCCAAGCTCCCTGTCCAGACTTGATTTATTCAATATACCCACTTTTATCTCAGTGACCAAAAAAAAGCCCACTGGAAAAAAGCCCACAGAAAAAAACCCACTGACATAATTGCTCACAGGAAAAATGCCCACATGGAGAAATGCCCACATGGAAATAAGCCCACATGGGGAAAAGCCCATAGACATAAAAGCCCACATGGAAAAATACCATGTAAAGTGCCATAGATATTTATAATTGTGGTTAACCATTCATCTCCATTTATGAGAATGAACAGGTATTACCTATATATATATATATATATATATATATATATATATATATATATATATATATATAATTGTCTTACATGTTGGCCATTTCCAGCTCTCCCATTGGCTGTGCCATGCACTCCATCAGCCACTGGCCAATCAACCGGCACTCAAGAGTACTCATGTGCCACTGGCTGAGTGCTGGATCCATTCCTGTGGGACTAATTTATCCCTCAGTGGCTGTTGCTAGGCAACCAAGCATGGTTCTGTCAGTAAAAAGACAAAGGAAGGAAACCCTTTCCAGGCCTTTGTGAGGAACTCATTGTGGCCAGTTCTGACTAAGGTTGCCAGCTCCAGTTTGGGAAATTCCTGGATATTTTGTGATGGAGTCTACAGAAAAGGAGGGAAGAGGACTCAGCTGGACAGAATGACATAGAGCCCACCCTCCAAAGCAGTTATTTTCTCTGGGGGGAGGAGATCTGTTGTCTGGAGTTCAGTTGTGATACCTGGTGATCTTCAGGCTCCACCTGTAGGTTGACTACCCTAGGCGTGGCAGCTAGCACTTCAGAGCAGGATCTACTAGACCCAGGCTCTTGTTGTAGAAGTTGAGAAGGTGATTTCGGACCAGTCACAGACTTTCAGCCTAACAGGGTTGTTGTGTGGATCAAAAGGGGGAGAGGAGAATGATGCAATCTGCTTTGGTCTCCACTGTGGAGAAAGACTGTACTTTTCCTCCTGGGGAATCATTGCTGCCTATCTCCAGGTGAGGGCTGGAGATCACTCAGAATTAAAACTGCTCCAAGTTGAGAAATTCCTGGATATTCGAGGGATGGAGCCTGGAAAGGGTGCGGTTTGTGGAGGGGTGGGACCTCAGACAGGTACAATGCCATAGACTCCACCCTCCAAACTAGCCATTTCCTCCAGGGAAACCATTGTTGCCATTTTCCAAGTGAGGGCTGGATATAACTTAGAATTAAAACTGCTCTCCAGACGGCAGAGATCAGTTCCCCTGGAGAAAATGGCTGCTTTGAAAGGTGGACTCTATGGCATCGTACCCTGCTGAGGCCCCTCCCCAAACCCCATCCTCTCCTGGCTCCACCCCCAAAGTCTCCAGGTATTTTCCAACCCAGACTTGGCAACCCTAGTCGCCACAGCAAATTGACGCTGAGTGTAAAGGCTTGGAAGGGAAAATAAAAGGCCTGGGACACACCAGGCTAATCCTTTTATATCTCTGGTCCCATTGTGAAACTGAAAGATCAGTCCCTCCTAACTGCAGGGACTGGTGTGATCCATCAGGGTTCTTCTTATGTTAAATATGTTACCCAGCCTCCTCAGCTGCTGCCACTGCCACTGCCTCCTGCTCTTTCTCTTTCCTAAATAGTAGAAGTAGTTAAGGCCTCAAAGATCTATGAAGCTTAGCTTAAGATAATAAAACCACAAGACAACATTAAATAACAAATAACAACAGAAGTGGCCACCATGTTCTGTAGTGCTCTTAATTTCCTATTCCACAGCAGTCATCCCAGTGTGTGGCAATACTCCCTCTAAGGTGTGGAGTCCTGTGAGCAAAAATTCTATGTGTGGAGTCTTGTGAGCAAAAATTCTACATTGTGAGCTATTGGCATTAAAGTTGTGAGCGAGCAATTTGGCTACTGCATAAATCAGTGTGCTCTGGAGCCATCCTTCCTGAGCTAAGACAAAAATCTGTGAGCTGGAGGCTAAAGAACCAAGAGCTAGCTAGCTTACACTAACTCAGCTTAGAGGGAACACTGGTGTGTGGTCTCTATATGATGGACTGAAGAGGGACCTCACTTGCCACAAATTAACACTGGCTAATGCACAGGCAGCAGGTCGCCTAATAACATAGCAAAATCATTATTTAATTATACTTGATAAAATCACAACACAAATTGTTGCATATGAATATAGGTAATACCTGTTCATTCTCATAAATGGAGATGAATGGTTATCCACAACTATAAATATCTACGGCACTTTACATGGTATTTTTCCATGTGGGCTTCTTTCCGTGTGGGCTTTTTTCCTGTGAGCATTTATGTCAGTGGATTTTTTTCCCTGTGGGCTTTTCTCCTGTCAGTTTTTTCCCAGTGGGTTTTTTTTTTGCAGTGGGCTTTTTGCCTAGAACCTTTTATCTCACTCTTCACTTCAAATGTCTTTACTTGTCCATTTATGGGAAATGTTCAGTGATAATCAGGCAGTCGACAAGTAGTGAGGTTTCTGGAGACTGACTCTCAAAGTGGCCCAGTGTGAGTCACACCTGAGTGGGGATCTGAATCCAGGGATTTCCATTTATAGTCTGACACTCCAAACATTATGCCCCAGTAGCTCACCCACTATCCTAGACTTCTCAATAGCTACTGTTCCACACTGCCTTTTCTAAATTGATCATGTTCACTATTCATTGCCCTTTTTTAGACTGGTGGTATGCCACCTTGGCTTTCACAAATGTGTTATGATTTTTTTTTCAATAAAAGTGATATTCTGTCAGAGCCACTGTAAACTGACAACAATGACTTATAAAGGAAATACCAGCCTTTCGCTCCAACAAGAGCAACAGGTGATAGAATAGAAACACCAAATGTGGAATTTATCACTTTGATACAAAGCAACCAAAATAATAGGCACAGTCATCTGCAGGCCTCTTTTTAAACATTTACCACATTCAGAATACTCTCCCTCCCCACCCCCCCACCCCGTGCTTTCATCCTGATAGCATTCCCAGTGGGGTCAAGGTGTTTCATCAGTGGATTGCTTTAAGGAGGGGAAATGAAAAATCATTGTTTATAAGTAAAAACTGCCATATCTTTCCATTTTAAGGGCAACAGATAGAACTGATAAATATCAAACAAAAATAAGGGCCTTTCCTTTCAGTACTATGGGTACTGAAGCAGTACTATGGGTTCTTGGTAATGCAAACAGTTTGGTTTGAGGACTTTCAAAGACTTCTGGCTTCTCACAATTTCTATTGTATTTCCCAAGGTTAAATGTTTTGCCTGGAGGCAGCTGCTTAGAATGATAAAAGGGCCAGCTCTAGGACAGCAACATCTTTGTAATGTTAATAAATCTTGATTTCATATCAGATGCAACCCAGGGAAAACCTGCCAGTTTGAGACTCGGAAAAAAACTGCTCCTTGTTTAGTCAAAGTTAGGGAGGAAAGTATTAGTTTGGGAGTGGTACAAAGATAGTTTGAGTGACATATGAAAGAGAGAGCAAGAAGCTCTCTGGTGTTCCTCATCTAGTCTGACTCATGTTGGAGAAGAAGAAAAAGAATTGCTTGATTATTTGATTAAGTGGAGTGGCAAATTAGAATGCCTTGTGACATGCCCTACATAGGTGTGAGCTGGGTGTGTTAACTGTTTCTGAGAATCGGGAGGAAAGCATGCCTCATGCCAGAGACTCAATTTGCACATCAAGAGGCTTCATGGGCCACCTAGCTTGAGCCAGGCTGTAGTGGTTAAGAGTGGTGGACTCTACCATGTCTGGGGCAGTGATGTCCTGTATCCTTGGTGCTTGGGGAGCAGCAATGGGAGGGCTTCTGGAGTTCTGGCCCCACTGGTGGACCTCCTGATGACACCTAGGTTTTGGGCACAGAGTGTTGGACTGGATGGGCCATTGGTCTGATCCAACATGGCTTCTCTTATGGTCTTAACCAGGTTTGATTCCCCACTGCTCTGCATGAAGCCTGCTGGGTGATCTTGGGCCAGTCACAATTCTCTCAGCCTTACCTACCTCACAAGGTGCCTGTTGGGGGGAGGTGAAGGGAAGGAGATTGTAAGCTGCTTTGAGTCTCCTTAGGATAGAGAAAAGCAGGGTATATAAAAACCCCAGCTCTTCTCTCTTGTGGTCCTCCTGTTCCACACTGCACTAGGCGACAGAATGAAGGGGGAGATGGCGTGATAGACAGATAGGTGCTGTACCCCAGTTTTCATGTATGGGCCTTTGCTTTGCTGAAAATAGCTTGAGTATTGTAGGGACAGGTTAGGCTTCTGCAGGATGCCCTTTCCTTGAGAAACTGGTTGTATTGGAGCATGCATGGACAATCACCATACATCCAGTAGTATGGAGGCTACAAATTTCACTGTAAATGTGTTTGGACTTAACATGTTCAAAGGCAGTGATAACATGAGCTAATTATTTGATCAGTTTGGTTCAAGCCAAGCAGCCGCAAACACTTGCCGAACCAGCTTGCATTGGGTTTATACAAAATGTGCAAAGACACTGCTGATTCAAACTGACTGTCAGCCTTAGTGTCACTAAGGACTACTTAGATGAACACTGAATGATAGGGTTTGGTTAAAACACAGCATTGATTGACGACTGAGTCATATGATTTCTGGATGATGTAACAACTGCCTGCTGAGAGAAGCAGCTATGTAGCAAGAATGGAAGGGTAGTAGAACTCAGCTGGACTGTGTGAGAACATGCAGGTATGAAAAGCCAATTGTGCTGCACTGCTTGGTTAGGAAAATATACAGTGAAGCAACCTGCTGAACCTCCATAAACAGGCTAAGGAACTATTGAATCCAGGGCTTTTTTTGTAGAAAAAGCCCAGCAGGAACTCATTAGCATAATAAGCCACACCCAACAGCAGAAACTCATTAGCCTATTAGGCCACACCCCTGACAGCACAGTTTATTAGCATATTAGGCGGGGGGCTGGGAAAGCACAGGGCAGGCATGGGGAGGAAAAGAAAGGCATTTTCAATGTGCCTGGGTTTCTTGCCTGCCCTTTTCCAGCTGTGACATGTTAGCTAGAGAAGGGAAGGCAGAGAGAGGCTTTTCCTTGTCAATTTCACTCTCAGCTGACTGGGGGGGGGGGTGAAATTGACAAGAAAATCCCAAGGGGCTCCCCAGAGGGAAAGACAGCATTTTAACCTGCTACCTTTCCCTCTTGTGTGTAATGTGGGGAGGGCAGTGTGCTCTGTAGCCACGCATGCCAGAGTTTTTTGGTTGTAGGCATCGCCAACTCAGGAGCCAACCAGAACTCCATTCCTGTGCGTTCCTGCCCCAAAATAGCCCAGGGTATATTAAAGATCTAATGCTATCCATAGAAGTAAATGCTGAACTAGATAGACCAATGGTGTATGACTTGATAAAGACAATAATTCCAGAGGTGAGTCTGTTACAGCAAAATTACATACAAATCCAGTGGAAACTTAAAAAGCTAACAAAATGCTCGAAAAATGGGCTAATCTTTCAGGAGCCACTGGGCACGTGTTTAATTTTGACAATTATTATTTAGAAGGCTTGTATACTCCAAAGTCTGCTTGAGGTGGCTCACAATTAAAACTGTAAAAGAGAACTAAGCAAGCAGCAGTAAAAGCAACAATAAAAGCAAGCCATGCCAATTAAAACAAAATCAACAAAAATGGACAAGAAAAGCACGTGACACAAAACAGTCTAAAATGCTGTCCTCTAGGCCAGGAGCAAATCTGAGACAGCTTTATATATTGTACATATTGGGTTGGATCAAACCAGCTTTTCCACTGGTGAAAAGGAGAGGAGGGGTTCTCATTTGATCTCCAAAAAGGATGCAATGAGGGCTGAACTAAGGAGAGGAATTGGGTGAGGGTGAGTGAAAAAGCTGACTGGATCTAGCCCACTGGGTAAAAAATACCACAAGAAACAGAAAACTAGGCTACGTGATTATATACCAAAAAGCAACACTTACCAAAAAGAAAGAAAAAATGTCTACAACACAAATGGCTCACTCTAGCTCTCCTGATGCCATAATAGTTCTTCCATTAAAGGTGCATAATTAATTGAATTTCAAGGATAAGCACAGTAATTCTGTTCTCTCCATGACATATCCCTACCTTTGAAAAATTAAAAACTCCTTGTCTATTCAGAATCCTGGTCATAGGCAAGGTGCTCTGAATAATTAATTGTTTCATAGAACACACAGCAATCCACTAAAAATGACCTATTCTTTTAAAAAGTGTGATTTCTCCAGGTACACACAAACAACAAGTGCCCAAACTTTGGTTGCAATTCTAAGAAAATGTTCTTGGGAGTAAGTCCAAATTAATAAAATCGTACTTACTTCTAAGTAGACCCACTTAGGATTGCTCCCTTTGTCATACAAAATGACACTCCAGCTGACAGCAGACAGACCAGGGTTCCACATCTGGCTATCACCAATAGCAAGCAGGGTTGTACTGCATGTTTTTTCTTGATTGAAAACAACTGTAATTGAAGACAATTGGGTTGCCTCTGGTACCATGGGCAAAGTATAATAAATGGCTTAGTAGCAATGATACCCAATTCTGTAGCCACCACCATTTTGACTTGAAAATCCCCATTTCAGCTTAGTTTATAACTTGTGTGAACTGAAAGAATAAGTTTCTGTTTCCTTGCATCATTTTTTTTCAAGAAATGTAGGCATTTTAACAACTTTTTTTTCATTATTTTGGTATATTAGTGGATAGAGTATATAAATATCATATAAACGCCATAGACAGAACAAATGAATTGAGAACATCAGCAATAAAAAATGGGTGAAACAAAAAAAAAAGCTTACATGGAACATACAATAAAATAAATTTACAAGGATCTATTTATACACACCCACCCATTATCATTTGGGATGTCAAATTTATTATCTCTTATTTTGACCCCCCATCTATGTTTTGATTTTGTTTCTCCCTTGTGCAAGTCAAATCCACAAACCTTTGTATTTATGCCATATTTCCCCCTGTAAAATGTACATACTTCTCAACATTGGTTGTATATTACTATATAATTATTACAAATTATACATATAATTTATGAATATGTCAAAATTGTGGACATAAATACTGCATGAATGATGCATAAAAATGGTACAATGTGTACACACCATACAAATGAAACTACAAAACCCACAGGAACATGGAAGAACTAATACAACTGACAGAAATATATATGGATATACAAACAAATAAAGTGGTGAATATTTATTCATGTAGGTATTTATACCCTGCTGTTCTTCCCAATAGGAAGCCAAAGTAACTTCTCCATTTTACCCTGTGAAATAGGTGTCAAACTCAGCGCCTTATTGGTCATGGAGCTGCTGTAATAGAGGGGGGCGCTTTCGTGTGTGTGCCTGGGGAATGCTTTGCTTTAGCAGCTGGGTAACTATTTTTCTAAAATGCCTCCCTTCCTCTGGGAAGAACAAGCAATGACATTGGAAGCTGTCTGTGCTTGCTCTACTGTCATAGATAGTATAACAGTAGTCTCAAAGGTGGGTGGGGGGGAGGTAGAAGTGCACGAAATCTAGGCGGGCTGTGTGAATAGGCTGATTGGATGGGACATGGGAGAGGTTGTTTGAACTCTGTATAACTCTAGGCCTTGGCACCAAAAGGTCAGTTCTGACATGAAGAAGTCTTAGCTTGAATCATCTTTACTACTCAATAATCAAATCACTGCCAAGAGAGTGTTGTTGAGAGTAACTTTGTTCAAGAGTCTGACAATAGGTTGGACTGACCCAAGTTTGGACTGACCCAATTAACTTTCATCGCAGATTGGGATTTGAGCCTCTGTCTTCCAGATCCTAGTCCAATACTTAAAGGGTGTATCTAAAAAATACATGTGTTGAGCGTCCCCATCCCCTCTCACAGCTACATATACTCTCAGATACTCTCATGTCTCATACCTTAAAAAAAAAAAAAAAACCTGTTCAGTTGTACAACATGGCTCCAAACAATGCAAACAGGGAGGAGGGGCTTCCTATTGTGCCATTCTTCCTAGCAGAAATGGCTGCAGAGGGCCCTGTTTGTCCCTTTTCCTTGGGTTCCATGTGTTCTCAATCGCATGATCCCCATTGTGGAGTCCATGGGCACTGTGGCACCCGCCAATACCTTTCAGAGCCCGTTTGGTGTAGTGATTAGGAGTGCGGGCTCTAATCTGGGAGAACCGCCTTTGATTCCCCACTCCTCCAAATGCAGCTGCTGGTGTGACCTGGGGTCATTTAAAAGTAATTTCAGAGCTGTTCTCTCAAGGGCAGTTCTTGAGAGAGCTTTCTCAGCCCCACCTACCTCACAGGATGTCTGCTGTGAGGAGGGAAAGGGAGGGAGATTATAAACTGCTCTGTGGCCACTTCTGCACCGCCTTCTTTTTGTCACTTGTTTGTTCCTATTGCTTTGAGTCCCCCCCCCTTCTCTTCCACATGAGTTTTTGCTCCCTCTGGGACTACTAGAGACAGCAAAACACATTGGGGGGGGGCTGAAGCAATAGGGACAAATGAGTGACAAAAATGACAGTGTGGAAGTGGCCTGTTGACTCCAAGTGAAGGGTGAGGTATAAATCCAATCTTCTCTTCTCTCTCTTTCTTGGTGGGGGTCCTGCCTAACAGAACCTCTGACTGGCCACTGAAAATCTTATCAGCTATGCAAATTAAAACAACAGTGTTTCAGTTGCAGCTGCCACCGTAATATTTATTGTATTCTCTACATTTTGTGGTTGTGGCCACCATCCTATGTCAGAATTGCAAAGATGCCCACTGGCTCAAAAAGGCTGGGGGGGGGGTGGTTTAGATGCCCCCTAACGACTATGCCATGCTGGTTGTGCATCAGAGTTATGCGGTGAGAAGTGGCTGCCACTGATCGATGGGTTGTGCTATGGAAATTGTGGCTGAGGACAGACTAGCAATCTGAAGCGGAGGCAAAGCGGAGGGAACTGGAGCGGGGGAAAAAACCCACGGAGCTGGCCATTCACACTGGCCAGAGCAATGCGGATCAGCGGCGATACGGAGCGTTCAGACTGCCACGGAGCGTTCAGACTGCCGCATAGCCAGCGCGCGCGGCTTGCGCGCGCCGCTGCACTTTTTTTTGTTTTTCTTTGATGTTTTTCGCATGTGCGCACATGCGCACATGCGCACATGCGCAAAACTTTTTGCCAGTGCGTTCACACTTCCTCCGGATGCCTCCCGCTTCTTCCAGTTCACACTGTTTGGAAGCGGGAGGCATGCGGAGGAAGGCCCCTGAACACCGGGAAAAACCAGTGTCTGGGTAAAGCGGAAGGAAAGCGACTGGGAGACGGGTAAGTACGCAACGGAGCCGACGGACAGATGCGCATGTCTGAACGTGCTCCTTTCCTCCGTTTGCGAAGCGTGCCTGCCCCGCTTTAGATTGCCAGTCTGTCCTCAGCCTGTCATCTCACTCATGTGCAATACCTTCATTTTAAATATTTGTTAACCCCCTTCCAGCAGCAACAAATGATATGAATGATATGAAGAAACAGGGCAGGAAAGCTCACAATATGCTAATGTTACACTATGGAAGAAGATGATACTACATTTTTTCCTGGCATAAAACAACAAAAGAATGACGTTTTTAATGGCATCTTTGAGTCATGACCTACGCCCATCCTCTAAACTTTAAATCTGGATTACTTTATGACCTGACTGCAGGAGACATTTTCGCCAGAGAAAAATGAATGTGAGTATCGCCACTAAACTCAACTCGTATACTTACTGCAGTTCTCTTAAGTGTTTGAAATACAACAGAACACCAAGATACGATGTTCATGGTTGTTGTTTTTTTAAAAAAAGTTTCATTTACTGCCCCATAAAGTAGGAGAATCGATTCACATCCCCCCATCCTCATTTTGAAAGGTCATCTTCTTGTACATCTACAGAAATGTTCCTTCGGGGAAAAATGTTCCATATCTTCGAATAAAACACTCAAGCACGCCTATTTAGAAACCCAGTACCTACCACTTAAAGCAAAGTCATGGTTAATTTGTCGGACTTGTTAGACGACCATCACATATGCAAAAAAATCTAAGATGCTGCCATCCCATCCAGCCCCAAAGCATTTTTCTCCCATCAAAGACTTCACAGTGCAGCACAAAGTTTTGACATCATTCACTTAGAAAGCCACTGACCATATCCTGCACCACTTTTAACCCACAGTTTATATTAAGCCTCCTTCATTCTACAAAGAGCTTCACACTTTTGGTAAGAGAATTTATAGTTACTGCTCTTGAAAGACTCCATCTACTCTTCTTGTCCAAAGACTTCCTTAACTCTTCTACAAGGACAAATCTGCATGTATATATGGAGCTGGAGGAAAACGTACAAATCCATTCATGAACCCTGGGGCAAGGGATGTTGTTGTCCCAGCCCCTTTTAAAATCAAATGAAGCACAAGGCATTCATTTTCTATAGTGGTTAATTGTCCATCCTATGGAGATCAGCCAAGGGGACGAGCATAAAAATGCCTCCCCACCTCTGCCATACAGGCACGCTCTTGTTCACTCACCCTTCCTACGAGCGACATGGGGTTAGCTAGTCTCTTCAGAGCTGATCAGAAATATTTGAGGTCTAGTATGATTGGAGGAGGAGGAGGAGGCACAACAGACACCCTGTGAGATAGGTGGGGCTGAAAGAACTCTAAGAGAACTGCTCTTGAGAGAATAGCTCTGAGAGAACTGTGACTGACCCAGCTGGCTTCATGGGGAGGAGTGGGAAATCAAACTCAGTTCTCCAGATTAGAGTCTACCACTCTTAACTGCTACACCAAACTCGGACCTTTTTTTCTCCTGCTTCACAGTGCCTGAGGAGGGATGGGATAAGCAGGCTTGGTTTTCGAACCTGTTGGGTCATAACTACACTCATGACTGGAAGAGTGAATTGATGAACATGCTGAGGCACTATACAGTGAAAAGCTGCAACAGCCCACCATTTGTTCATAGTGGGGTATGTTTGGGAGGGAATGCCCCTGCTGCTGGGCAACACTGACCAAACATTTAGCAATCTGTGTGGCACAGTGAGGGAGTAAGATGAAGTCTAGCACATATCAGTGCCACTCTTTGTCCCCGACCTTGGATAAAGGAAACAAGCCACTGTAAGGCCAGTCCCTGGGTTCCAGTGTTGGCGAGGTGGTGGACCAGTAGCTAATGGTCGACCGTGTCAAACGCAGCCGACAGATCTAACAACAGCCCCACTGATCTGCTCTGATCCAGATGCCTCTGGAGGTTGTTCCCTCTGAGTTCGTGTAAGGCCTTTATCTGCAAAATAGCCCACAAAAGCCTCACAGCCAATATCCAATCCCCTAGCATTTAGGCCCAATTTACACCTCCCCTCTGAAGTAGTTTGACTGCTGTCTTTTCCCAAGCTCATTTCACGCTGGTTTCAAATTTCACTCCAGGGGGTCTGAAGAGTACTAAACAACAGCATTTGTTTAAAGCAGTATAATGCTAGCTTGACCACAGGAGAGCAATTAATGAATGTAAACAATAATTTATAAACTAGAACAAGTATGGTTTGAAACTAGAAACGGGTATAGACAGAGTTTTTTTGAAACTAGAATGATTCTAGCGGGAAAGTCAGATGTAAATTTTACCTTAATCTGCTCTGTGGCAGAACAGTAATAGACTGAATTGTTCTAAACAATTGGGCTGGGTGTGAGCTCCCGGGACATCAATGTTTTGGATCCTAGGACATCCAACAAATAAGTTGGAAACACTGCTTAAAAAGAAGGTTAAAAAAGGATCCAAGTTTACATTTTATATGAAATAGTTCAAGAGAGGGGGAAAAAAACCCACATTTCATCATTGCTCTCCTTTTGATATATCTGCTTATCCAAATGAGTTTCCCATGAATGAATCTAGAGATGGCTTTGGCCGAAATTCAGATGATAGCTCTATTGATGCAAGAATCTGACCATGTGTTGGCCTTATTAGAAATATGATGAACATCTTTTGTACAACTGTGCTTTATGAAATGACCTTTGAAGTATCCATGGCATTATTACAGAGGGTAATAGCCTTCCCTCTATGCAGGCAGTTCTGAGGAATAAAGCGAAAGGTCAAGACAATTATCTGCAACTCAACAATCATTATCCATCTGCAAATACAAAGCACTGAAAACCAATCATTATGTATGCACTGGATATAGAGGCATCGTGGCCAACAACTGTACAGTTATCTGGGAAAAACAGGACATCAAAGCAGATTTTTTAATGGCTTATATATGCATTTCGGTTTTCTTCAAAACATGAAATATGTATCGTTTACAAACTTTCAAGAGAAACCGCAAGTAGCATATATTTCCCCACCAGGTGGGGATACATCCAAAGTTCTCCCCATCCAAATTTCTTCCTAGGTTTAAGAGTCCTGAATTAATTAGGTTTATGTCTGAAGGGGAACTGATCCAGAGGTACAACCAAGTAAGCCCCATTGATTTCTGGTGATTTTAGGACTGTCACGCCCCTGGTCAGGGAAGGCAATGCACCACCCCGAGCACTCATCACTGCCTGCTATCACACCAAGTGGTGGCAGGGGAATTTAGGATCATCTGCACCACAAACTGCAAGTTCAGAAGCTGGAAGAAGCTTATTGACACCACCCTAGGGTTGTCAAGTCTTCAAAACTCACCAGCGGGGGGGAGTCCTCCTCCGGCCGGGAGTTTCTCCTGGCGTGCGCGCAAAGCGCGCGCACCCAGCAACATCACTGGAAGTGACGTCAGCATGTTGGGGGCATTGCCAGGGCAACACTCTGGCAATCGCCCCAAAACTCTATGGTATCATAGAGTTTTGGGGCAATTGCCAGAGCGTCACCCTGGCAATGCCCCCAACGTGCTGACGTCACTTCCGGTGATGTCATTACGTTGTCCTCGCTGGACAACTTCGGGGGTGGGGTCCCCTGCTACCACTTGGTGTGATAGTAGGCAGTGGTGAGTGTTTTGTTTTGCTGAGTTCTTTCGCAAGCAGCTGGGGTCAATTATTTGAAGAACCTGAGAGAATCTTCCTAAGTTCCCTTTACAACAGGGTGTAATGGGGTTGCCAACCTTCATACGGGGCCTGAAGATCTTCCAGAATTACAAGTGATCTAATGACAGAGATCAGTTCCCTTGGAGGGGAAAGACTATGGCGGAGGGTGTCTATGACACTATCCCCTGCCCTTTCCAAGACTTCACCTCCAAATCTCCAGGAATTTTTCAACCTGCACTTGGCAAGTCTAGGGTCTATTGAGGAATGTTCTGATAGAAATATAGTTTAGAAAGAGGAGCCATACTCATGAAAATGTCACCTTTATTCTTGGAACTAATCTGATACTCTCTTATCACCCTCCTTTTGCTTACTCGTGCCAGTCTCTCCAGGATCTAGGCTGCCATTTTTCAGGGAGAGAAATGCTGCCTGGGAGAAGGAGAACAAAGGGAAGATCGTCAGCCTATTTATTTATTTATTATATTTGATTTTTTTTTTTAACTGCCCATTCCCTGAAACAGGGCTTAGGGGGATGAACAACAGACAACTAAAACAAACATATGATAAGAATCAAAACATGAAATTCAAGTAGCATTAGATTTAAAGAGATGACTGGTAGAAGCTTCCAGTTTTGGTACAACCTTGCGTGGGGGAGGGGGTAAGAGTGCCAGCTAGATGGACTCTGTCACTGTCCTCAACTAAATGTGTGGTGAAAATATCTGCCTTACAGGCCCTGCAGAACTGCATCAGGTCCCACAGACCATGGATGTTACTCAGCAGAGAGTTCCACCAGGTTGGGACCAGGGCACTAAAAGCCCTCGCCCTGGTCAAGGACAGCTGGATATCTCTCGGGCTGGGGACCACAAGAAAGTTCTTATCAGCTGAGTATAATGCTCTTCTGGGGGTATACCAGGAGAGGCGGTACCAAAGATACATGGGTCCCATATCATTAAGGGCCTTAAAGGTAAACACCAAAACCTTGAACCTGATCCAGTGCTCAACTGGTAACCAGTGCAGCTCACACAGCACAAGTCAAATATGTACTGTTCACAGGGTCCCTGTAAGGACCCGTGCCACTGCATTCTGGACCAGCTGACATTTATTTATTTATTTAATACCCCACCCCCGGCTGAAGCAGGCTCACGGCAGCTTACAAGGCTGATTGGCATCAAAAATATTAAAACAATAAAAAGCAGGTTAAAATTTCTGTGTCAGTCTCAAGGGTAGGCCCACATACAGTTACAGTAGTCAAATTTGGAGGTGACCATTGTGTGGATTACTATGGCTAGGTCAGGGCAGGACAGGCGGGGGGGGGGGCAAGTTGCCTGACCTGGTGCAGCTGGAAAAATGCCAGTCTGGGAACATTAGTGACCTGGGTCTCCATTGATAAGGAGGCATCCAGAATCATGCCCATGCTCTTGATAGTTGCTGCTGGTGTCAGGGGCATACCATCAAGAGCCAGGAGTTGACTCCACAAACCTAAATCCTCCCTGCCCACCCACAGATCTACAGAACCCTGTATCTAATCTGCCATTTTTTTCCTCGGGGGGAGCTCTCTGTCAAAATGGATAGCTTCTACAGCCACACAGAAACTACAAGCTAATTTTGTGCAACTCAATATTATTTCCTTTTTTGCATACCTCTTTCAGTGCCCAACACCAACCGGCTTATCAGTGAGACAAACTCAGCTGTCAAAAGAGGCATATTGTTCAAAACATGCTATGTAATTTCAATGCTAATTAAACCCTCTTGGAGAAGATAAGAGATCTCACTCTGAATGCAAAACCTAGAATATAGGCAAGAGCGCAGTGCCCATGTGCTAAGCTCTTAAGGCCCAGCTCCAAGCCAACCAACTGCCAAGAGCCTCGGTGTCTACCTGGATGACTACTTATCTGGGGGAGGTCCCAATCACAAATGTTGCGAGGCGGGCATTTCTTCAGTTGCACCAGATCAGGCAACTAGCCTCCTTCCTGTCCTGCCCTGACTTAGCCAAAGTAATCCACACAATGGTCACTGTAACTTGTTGTATGCAGGGCTGCCCTGGAGACTGATCTGGAAATTACAGCTTGTTTGGAATGCAGTGGCACCAGTCATTACCGAGACCCCATCGATAGTGCATATACAACCAGTGCTTCACCAGCTGCACTGGCTCCAAGTCAAGTACCAGATCAGGTTCAAACTTTTGGTACTGACCTTCAAGGCCCTGAACAGTCTGGGAACTGAGTATCTACAGGACCCCCTCTCTCTCTACCCTCCCCCCAGGCATTATGTTCTGGAAATAAGAGCCTTCTGATGATCCCTGGCTTGAAGGATATCTGGCAGTCCTCAACCAGAGCCTTTTAGGCCTTGGTGCTGGCCTGATGGAACTCTCTGCCTAATAATATCCGGGCCCTGCAGGACCTAATACAGTTCTGCAGGGCCTGTAAGACAGAGCTATTTCACCAGGCCTATGGTTGAGGACAGCAACAGTTTGCCAACAAGCTTGGCCTCCCCATCTTCTCCCCTCTAGAGAGGGATATGGAATATTCAGCATCATTGGACTAGTTAATTACTGCTGTTTTATTGTTTTAAATTTTATTGTGTGTGTGTGTGTGTGTTTATATAAATGTTTATAATTGTAATTGCATTTATGAGTTGTTGTTTACCGCCCTGAGCCCTTGGGGGGGGGGCATTGTTGTTTTTATTGTTATTGTTGTTATTATCTTTAAGCCTCTGAGGCCTTGAGCTGCTCCATTATAATGAACGTTACACCAATATCTAGGGCTGCCAAGTCCCCCGGTAGGGTGGGGGAAACACCGATTTTTAAAGCTTTCCCCCGCCTTTTCAAAATTGGCCACCGGGGGAGGCAATGGCTGCCAGCAGGGAAACGTCGGAGGCTGCCCTGGCCTCTTAAAAGGGAAATGTCTGCAGAGAGCCTGCCCTGCAGTAAAAAGCCTCAACAGACATTTCCCCTTTAAGAGAGAACAAGAGAGCCCCGCCCAGAGAGGCTCTTTCTGCTGAAGGGCCTGCTTTTGCATGTGGCCTGCTGCTGGAGTAAGCTGCTTGGGGTAAGCTGCTGGGGTCTGCCAGCTCTTTTCCTTCTCTCTCTCTCCCCCTCCCCCTTTCTTTCTTTTTTCTGTCTGTCTGTCTGTCTCTCTCTCTCTGTCTGGGGAGACCCTTTGTCTGGGGCAGTGATGCTCTGAATTCTTGGTGCTTGGGGGGTAACAGTGGGAGGGCTTCTGGAGTTCTGGCCCCGCTGCTGGACCTCCTGAGGGCACCTGGTATTTTTGGCCACTGTGTGACACAGAGTGTGGTACTGGATGGGCTCTTGGCCTGATTCACTTTAGCTTCTCTCCTGTTCTTATGAGATGAAAATCATATTTAGCACTTGTGTAGCATTTAGTGCTTCATATTCTGCCGAGATGAGGAAGGATTCAGTAGGGCCGTTGCTCAGTGATAAAGCATCTGCTTGACATGCAGGAGGTATCAGCCTCTTCAGCTAAAAAAGGATCAGGTAATAGGTGACATTAAAGATCTCAGCCTGAGACCCTGGAGAGCCACTACCAGTCTGAGTAGTCAGTACTGACCTTGATGGACCAATGGCCTGATTCAGTATTAAATAAAATGATTCCATGGCACTGCAGGGTTTTGAGCCAGGCTCTCCCAGATCCCAGCCAAACAAACTGACTGCTACATAACACTGATTCTTGTTCAGCGACAAAAAACAGTGGCATAAAAGTCACAGTCTGGGTAATGCTGCTTGCAAGCCTATAAAGCTCAAGGCAGCAGCAGAAGCTCAGTATTAGGAAACTTCATGAGTTCATGTGTCAGCATGTGGAAGCAACATCACAGGATGTGACATCACAAAATGATGTCACTTCCTTTCTCCTGGCTCCACCCCCAAAGTCTCCTGGCTCCACCCCCAAAGTCCTCAGATATTTCCCAAGTTGGACTTGGCAGCCCTACCAATATCTAAGGGGGTCCAAATAAAGACAAGGGAATTCTGTAATGAGCAGGGGTGTTTGAGGACACCATTATTAGGAGCATGGTAAGCTAACTGAAGAGCTATAAAATATGCAGTTGGACCGGAGGACAAGGTAAGGAGCAATAACTAGAAGCGAATAGTCTCAGTCAGGAACTGGCCGCTGGATATTGAGCCAAACAATAGAGAAAATATGTGGAAGTGCTCCAGGCTATTTCTGCTCAGGGGACTTGCAGACACTAAAAAGGTATGAAAGTAGGGTGGTAAAGACCTCTTGATAATTGCTATAGGGTTTTTTTCACTTTCTATCTTGGACTCACAAGAAGAGCCAAAATAGCAAAAAATGACACTGATGATTCTTGTGTATAAATATAAGGTGTTTCGGTCCTTATGCAGCACTGGTCATAAGGACAAATGACTAGATTGGTATTTAAAATTCTGATATAATTTCAGGCTGGATCTTCTGTTATGTATAATGAGTCTTGGCTGAGTGAATGGTAGTGCTACCCTAAGCAGAGTTACACCCCGCTAAGCCTATTGACTTAAATGGACTTAGAACTCTTGTAACTCTTTTTAGGATGGTACTGTGGGTTAACTCTGTTTGGCTCACAAAGGAAAGGGTCCAGGAAATTATGAGTGACATTTGAAAACTTTTCCATAAGAATTCTGAACTCGATCTTCATTGAAAAGTCATTCCCAATCCACCTGACTTTCTCCAACAAGACCCTCCACAAACTACTCCACTTCTCCGGGGAAATATGGTTTATTTATTTATTTGCTTGCAGCCTACTTCACTGGTAGTCCGCCTTCCTCAAGACAGATTACAAAATTTTAAAACAAGGCAACCATCCCAATTGGCAGTGTCTGTATGCCATCATAATGTCACATGTGGGTTGTACCAGGAAGTGACACCACAATGCTCTAGGAATTCATATATCTCTACAGTAAAAATCCCATCCCTCACACTGGGCTGGTAACCCTAACCACGGTCTAGGGTTGCCAAGTCCTGCCTGGCAACTGGTGGGGGACGGGAGGGACTCACCAGGAGAAAGAGGAAGGCCCAGACCACATGGCCAGCATCACACCGGAAGTGATGTCATCATGCCAGCAACATCTAGGTTACACTCTGGTAGTTGTGCAAAAACTCTATGGTTAAAATGGCTTTTACCATACAGTTTTTGCCCAAATACTAGAGCATCACTGGCACTATGACATCACTTTTGGTGAGATTCCAGTGATGTGGCCTAGGCCTTCTTCTTTCTTCTGTTAAGTTCCCCCACTAGTCAGTCTATTGATGGCTGGGAGGACAGGGTCTGATGGTGGGGGACCCCTTCATCCACCAGGGGGCTTGCTAACCCTACCACGCTCAGAAGTGGAACATAAACATAAAGAAAGGAAAGCAACAGGGCTCTCTCAGACCAGGAACACTGTTAGATTGCTGTTTGGCGAAGGATTTGTTCTCACACCTGCCTCTTACTCTGTCCCAGATTTCCAGGCAGAGGTGGCAAAGGAAGATGTGACAATAAGGCAAGAATGTCAGTGGAGGTTGCCACTCTCCTCAAAATCCAATACACGAAGCCACCTCTTTCACTCTAAAGCATGTCCTATTCCCAAACAGCTTTCCTGCCACTAGCTCAGCTATCCAGGACTGTACAGAATGCTACGATACGTTGATTATGTCAGTCTAATGGAATTGCACTGTTTCCCCGGTAAACTGTTATGTATTATCATAAATTCTCCTACATTCAAAATCACAGATGCATGAAATATATGTGTGGCAAACTCCATTTCTGTTCTTTTTGCTTCGCCGCTAACTTCTTGATTTTTAATGCTTATCATTAAACTTTATACCCTAATGAGTACTACTAAAATAAAAATAGGGTCCCTGAAGGTTAACAGGAAAATGATAGCAGCAAATGAGCTGTAGCCGACTTACTCTGCACTGTGCCATTTCTCACCTCTTCCTCTGCCTTAACATTCCATTTTATTGTTTCCCATATTTTTCTTCTCTTTTCATACAAACAGAAATGACATTAATTTCAATATATAGATATATCAAATTCTGAAGAGCAGTTAAAGTCTCAAACTGGAAACAAACATCCATGACAACCGTTATCATGCTGCACGGTGCAGATAAAGACTTCCGCTGGTGGCAAATTCTGCCAGGCAGGCGGCACACCTGAAAAGCTTATAAATTACCTCCTACAAAGCAAATGTACTTTAGAAAAAAAGATTTTTGCTTGGTGATATTGACAAACAAGGTAGCACATGACCTAATGTCTTCCAGGGTTTATTTTAATAGTTGTTATTGGTCTTTTTCTTTCTTTTTTTGTATTTAAGAATGCAAGAAATCAGACCAGTGGTCCATCTAGTTTACCATCCTTTCTCACACACTAGACAACCAGTTCCTCTGCAGGTCCAACAATAGGGCATAGATGCTGAGGCCTTCTCCTGATGTTGCCTTCTGGCACTGGAATTCAGAGATTTACTGCCTCTGAACATGAAAATCCCCTTTAGGTCAAATTTACATCTGACTTTCCCGCTAGAATATTCTAGTTTCAAAAAACCTGTTTCTAGTTTCAAACCATACTTGTTCTACTTTATAAATTACTGTTTACATTTGTTAATTGCCCTCCTGTGGTCAAGCTAGCATTATACTGCTTTAAACAAATGCTGTTGCTTAGTACTCTTCAGACCCCCTGGAGTGAAATTTGAAATCAGTGTGAAATGAGCTTGGGAAAAGACAGCAGTCAAACTACTTCAGAGGGGAGGTATAAATTGGGCCTTAGTCGTCATCGTGGCCTGGAGCCACTGAAAGACCTACTCTTCATGATGAAGTATCTGAAAAAGTCTGGCTGAGGACAGACTGGATATGTGGCCTGCTTTGCCTCCACTTTAGAGGCGGAGGCAGAGAGGCCATCCAGACTGCCGCAGCCGTCCCCCATCGGCGGGCTGCACTCACCCGTCTGTGAGGCACTGTCCGTGCGCTGCAGCCGGAGACCCCTTGGCTGAGGACAGACCGGGGATCTGGAGCGCAGCGTGAGCGGGCGAAAAAGCCCCAAGGCCAACCCATCCCATGGCTGCCCATTTGCACTGGCTCCAGTGCTGCGGGACCTTACCGGGAAAGAGGTGGACCAGCGCGTCCACTCTGTCAGTCGGCCCCTGGAGCCTCCACTGGGGCGGCGAGCAGCTGTTCCGGCGAGGCATGGCTATTCACATAGCCACAGTAGCTGGAACAGCCGGTTCACACTTCCGGCGCTGCTTCCTGATGCGTCCACACTGCTAGGAAGCAGCAGGGAAGTGCACCCAGATGGTCGGAGACAGGATCCAAGGGGTCTCCAGCTGCAACACACGGACAGCGCCTCTCAGACGGGTGAGTGTGGCCCACCGACAGGGGACAGTTGTGGCAGTCTGGATAGCCTCTCTGCCTCCGCCTCTAAAACGGAGGCAAAGCGGGCCATATATCCAGTCTGTCCTCAGCTCTTGGATCCGGTCTCTGGCTGTCTTGGTGCGCATCCCTGCAGCTTCCTGGCAGTGTGGATGCATCAGGAAGCGGTGCTGGAAGTGTGAACCGGCTGTTCCAGCTACTGTGGCTATGCGAATAGCCTTGCCTCGCCAGAACAGCCGCCCGCCGCCCCAGTGGAGGCTCCAGGGGCCGGCTGACAGAGTGGATGCACTGGTCCACCTCCTTCCCGGTAAGGTCCCACAGCACTGGAGCCAGTGCGAATGGGTAGCCATGGGACGGGTTGGCCCCGGGGCTTTTTCGCCCGCTCATGCTGTGCTCCAGATCCCCAGTCTGTCCTCAGCCTCTGTGTACACATGAAAGCTTATGCCCAGAATAAAACTTGGTTGGTCTTAAAAGTGCCACAGAGCTCAAACTTTGTTCTGCTGCTTCAGACCAACACGGCTACCCATCTGAACCTATCATCCATGAATCCATCTAATCCCCTTTAAAACTTTCTATGCTTGTGGCCATCCTCTGGCAGCAAATTTCACATTTCAGTCTCTCACTGTGCAAAGAAGTATTTCCTTTTGTCCATCCTAAATCTACTGCCCATAAACTTCATTGGATGAACAAGTTAACAAGGTAGAATTTGGGGGGTGTTAAATCATGACATTCTTTGAACTCCCATTTTCTTCTGGACCTCGGACATGCCTGTTTTGAAGAGGCCAGTGTTTGCAGTAGTGATTTGGTGTAGTGGTTAAGTGCACAGACTCTTAATCTGGGAGAACCGGGTTTGATTTCCCACTCCTTCACTTGCAGCTGCTGGATGACCTTGGGCAAGCCACAGTTCTGTCAGAGCTGTTCTTGAAAGAGCAGTTCTCGAAGGAGCTCTCTCAGCCCCACCTACCTCACAGGGTGTCTGTTGTGGGGTGGGGAAGGGAAAGGAGATTGTAAGCCACTCTGAGACACCTTCGGGTTGTGAAGGGCAGGGTATAAATCCAATCTCCTCTGTTGTCTCCTCCTCCTCCTCCTCCTACGCCTCATCCTGGTTGATCTACTCTTTAAAAAAGCCTAACAATGATTTTGCTTCTCCTTTGCATGAATCAAATCCATGAGTCATTTTTACAAAGGGGTGGATTTCTACCTGGTTTTTCACTCAATTCCATACAGTTTCCCTCCTCACTGTAGGGTCAATGAATAAGCCAGGCTAAAGAGCAGACCCCACTGCTGCCGAAACCAGCAGTGAGGAGGGCTAAGGGATCCACCTGAAGCTTTGAAAGAGGCCTTTGACTTAAGTTTACCAAAATCCGAATGGATCCTAGAGATCTCCCAGAATTACTACTGACGTCCAGACTACAGAGATCAACTCTCCTGGAGAAAATGGCAGCTTTGGAAAGTGGAGTCTATGGAATTTTAGCCCACTGAGGCTCCTCACCTTCCCAAACCCACCCCTCCCCAGCCCCTGCCCCCAAATCTCTAGGATTTACCAGCCCAGAGTGTCAATCTCCATTGCATGATGTTTGATATCTCTCAGCATTGTTTTATGCAAAGGTGAAGAGAAACAAGGCCAGCTGCCTGTTAGCAATAACTTGCATGCATTTAGGGATTTTTAAGCTCAATTTCTCTTAAAGCAAATTATTTCACATATAACCATTGGTCTTTTCTTTTGGAGTAGCTGGCCATATCTTCCCCCACCCCCTGGAAAGGAGTTGTTGCTTTCTTATTGTCTTGTTATTGTTTGCAATAAGGAAGTGTTTGGATCCAGTTCTTAATCTGAGCAGTCAATAGGGCCATTCCGATTAACCTCAAGGGGCTTATGAAAGACTTTTTTCTTAGTAATCAAGTGACCACAGGTGCTCCAGCATCTACACAAATAAAATACAATCATCAAGCACAATACGGTTAATCCTTTCAAAAGTGCCTTTCTGTTGGTTCTCAGGGAACCCCAAGGTGTACTTGTACTGAGGATTTAGACTGGCCCGCATTTCAGCCTTGCAATTTTCAACAGACTTAACCTTTTGTTTCTAGCAAATATTGCTCATAGCTTCTCAGAGAATTCAAAACATCCACTTTAGCTGACACGTTCATGCAGGCATTTATTTATGCTTCATATAAGCATAGCCCTGCTGAAGAGGGATTTCGTTTAGATCCATTGGGTTGGATCCAGACTAAATTGGCCATTTCCACTGATTCCCCCTTCCTGCTGCAGACCCCTCTTATGTCATTCCTCAGGGTTTACTCTCCCTCAGGAACAGCATTTCACAGAAATCTGTGGGCTGAATTGGAAGGGGGAAAGCGGGAAAGTTCCACGCTGCCACTGGAACATTTAATCTGGATCCACCCCATTATATTTTATTCAAGGGACTGTGTTCTCTTTATTTGCTTTTGGTTTTGTAGATACATCTGTATTGTGTGCAGATGTGGTATAGTTTTTTTTAAAAAATATGGACAGAAATAATTCTGAAAATGTGTGTATTTTATAGGGAAGATTCAGTGCAAGGACTAAGGAATTACAGGTTGAAATTCTACAAAGGAGGAGTGAAATGCGGATAAAGGAGAAGTGAAGCCCGAGGAGATAGGAGATATTACTGAATTCTGCAAACTGTTTTGATGTGAAAATGCAGATTTCTGATATGGCTTCTCCAGGCACAGGACAATACAGCAGTCATCTTTTTTCCTGACCATACTAACAATATTTTACAGAATCAGGTCCCATTAAATGAATGGATTGTTTGCACGTGACATATCAATGCCATAAAATAAGTAAATGAACTGCAACTCAAATGTGAAAAAGCTTCTTACAAAAGAAGGATATCTTTTTACACCCCTAGGCAGACCACTGGCTTTTCTAGCTGTGATGGACTGCACTTTTTAAAAGCTTAGAAGTGCTGTACAAATAGATAAAGGACTGTGAAAGGTTAATTCTTCACAGAGCCAGAGCACTTTGAGTGGCAAGCCACTTCAAGAAATCTGATTGGTTAGCATCAGCTAAGCAGTGATTGAACTGGATTCTGAGGAGAATTCAGTCTGATTTCAACCCTAGCTGATTTCAACCCTGAGGAGAGAAGTACTGAAAGGTTTGGAATTCAGCCCTGACTGAGAGCAGTTTAACACAGACAGGAGAACTAGGAAAAGTTGGCAAGGATGAGTGGGCACTTAGACAGAGACTCTCAATTGGGCCAAGGAAAGGGGATAGATTTCCCTACTCAGTCTCAACAGGGTGATAGCTCTGAAGGGTGCAGAGATCCCTGGTCTGGTATGGTTAGAAACTGCATTAAGAGTCAGTTAAAAATTCAAGATGAGTACTGGTGTTTCAAGAGAAGGGGTTTGGGTACTGGAAAGCGTGTACCAGCCTTCCAGAAACTGAAAGAGTCAGAGAATACTCAAAGAAAGTGTGCTGGAGTGCTGGGAAACACTGGAACAAAAGCCTCTCAACATAAACATTTTGAGTAACTCTGAATAGCTTAAGAAACTCTCATTAGCCTGAAACATAAAAACTAAAGTCTGTACATGAACTGATTTTCCCTCAGAGTTATCTATATTGCATTACCTCAGAAATTTTACCCCTGATTTCACCCCTCTAAATTGAATAAAATATTTTGTTAATTTGGAATATAAAACTTCTCAAGTCCCATTTTAGTTGTATAAGTTAATTGGGGCTCCCATTCCTCTCAGGTTCCAGGGCTGAGCGAAAAGCCAAAATATTATACTGTGACAGGGCGAGACAGCCAGAATTCTTCAGGAAAGAAGAAAGCAATCAACTAGAGTGGCTCAGTCACAAAACAGAAATAAAACCAGAAGGAAAATCTTGCCGCTGTGGGGAGGGAAGTGGCTGAGGGTGCCATAGTAGCTCAGTTCTGTTAATTCTAACTGGCTATGACTCCAAAACAGAGATCCCCCCCCCCCCACACACACACACACATTCTGGTTTCTGAGATCCTTTTAATCCCGGAAACGCCATTGGTTGAGTTTGATTTCCCAGCTGTATTTTTTTTATAGAACTCAGAGAAAAGTAGGGCATTGTCACTTGTGCAGTAGCACAATTTCCCCAAATTACAGCCATTTACCACTTACAGCTGGTAGTCAAGTTGCACCTGCTGGATGACAACCAACTTATGCCAACCCCAGCACGTGGCTTTCTAGACAAGTGAGAAGCGGAGGTGGTTTGCCATTGCCGCCCTTTGCAGAGCCTTCCTTGAGGGTCTCCCATCCAAATACCAACTTTGTTTAGCTTCTGAGATATGATGAGAGCCAGCAATACTATGCCACCTCCCCTCCCTACTTACAGCCTACTTTATATTTGTAAAAAACAAAAACACTTGGGTGGAAAATAAACCCAGACTATTGATACATCTTTGCTACTAGAATACTTTTTTACCCCATAGGGCACTACAATATCTGATTGAGGTATCCCCCCCCCCCCCATCCTATGAGTTTATTATGGAAACAGTGATCCAGAGAATCATTTTTCTGGAGAGATATGGCCCTTCATTTTTATCCCAGATACATGGAGAAGTTGGTTTGGGATGGACATATACAGCAAATACAGTATGTGTGCTCCACCCACCCAAGGTTAACTGGAGAAGTAGGGGATTAAAAAGGGCTGCCAACCTCCAGGTGGTGGCTGGAGATTTCCTGCTATTACAACTGATCTCCAGGTGACAGAGATAAGTTCACCTGGAGAAAATGGCTGCTTTGGCAGTTGGACTCTTTGGCATTATGTCCCAAACCCTGCCCTCCTCAGTCTCTGCTCCCAAAATCTCAAGGTAATTCCTGGAGCCAGTTTGGTGTAGTGGTTAAGTGAGTGGACTCTAATCTGAGAGAACCAGGTTTGATTCCCCCACTCCTCCACTTGCACCTGCTGGATGACCTTGTGCAAGCCATAGCTCTGTACCAGCGGTTCTCTCAAGGACAGTTGTCTCAGAGCTCTCTCAGCCCCACCTACCTCACAGGGTGTCTGTTGTAGGGAGTGGAAGGGAAAGGAGTTTGTAAGCCGCTCTAAGACTTCAAGTGAGTGAAGGGTGGGGTAGAAATCCAATCTCTTCTTCTTCTTCTTCTTCTTCCTAACCCAGAGCTGGGAACCCTGGGACTGAACCTGGGACCTGTTGCATACTAAGCCTCTGAGCTATGACTCCTCACATGCAGAAGTTTTCATACAGGAGCGAACTTAGAACTTGCAGGCTTGTATATCCCTTTGATTAACAGAGTCCCTTTCCATTTCCCCATGGAGGTGGCTTCAATCTGCAGTATGGAGTGGCAGTTTTATCTTAGTGGGATTCACTGGAGAACTCGCACAAAGTTAATGCGTATCATGTCATTTCAGAGTGCTATGTGCATTAGTAAAGTTCAGTGGAAAGCAGCAACATCTGCCAAATCAGATACCTCTCAGAACACAGTCCTCCAGAAAACAGGCCCAGTCTGCCAACAGCACCATTTAGCTTCTTGAAAATCCTTTTTGAAGCAGGCCTCTTGCAAAATAAAAGCAATCCCGCTTGAGAATTTCACAGCCCTGTTGGATACCCACTCAGAGATCAATCACCTGTTCTCATTCTGTATTCCAGCTATATTTTGATCTTTGCAGCACCTCGTCTGTTTCATTATCGCTGGGGTTTTAAAAGGCAAACCAAGGGAAGGAGATGAGGTTTCAAAAGCTGGACAATGGCTTTCTGTAGAAATGATACCGTATTGTTCTACCCTCTCCCGCTTCCTTAGAACCATAGAGAGCAGAGCTTTTTGCCGAGTTCAGGGTGGAAAATGTATTGAAAATGAGGAATGCTTTTGTTTTGTTTTGTTTTTTTAAAAAAACCTGTTTATTTACAGATATACAAATTAAGCCAATGGAAAGAAAGCATGCATCTTAAGCAGTTATTGTAATATTTCTGGGTTTAAAGATTACCAGAATAAAGAATGGCTTAACAGAATTTTAAAGATGAAGAGCAACTAAAATATCTTGTGCAGCTTTGTTCTGGAACAAACTAAAGTCATGTGATCTTAGGGCACGTTCAGAAATAATTACTAAATTCCCTAGCATGATGAAAGATATATATGACTAAATTGCACAGCAGCACCAGCCTGGTTCCCCGATATCATAGAACCTGTTTCTGTCAGTGAATGGCTGTATCGGCCGTACGTCTGTATACTGGAGCAAAGCTTGTATTGAGCAAGTATATCAACCATCAAGAGGGAACTTGGGCTTCATTAAAGCAACCAATTCCTCTAATTGACAATCCAGGCCAGAATGCCGGGCTTTATAATGCTACGTAGAGCTCTACCGCCCCTTGTAGGGCTGCCAAGTCCCCCGGAAGAGCGGGGGAAACACCGATTTTGAAAGCTTTCCCCCGCTTTTCCAAGATTGGCCACCGGGGGGACAAAATGGCTGCCAGCAGGGGAACCTCGGAGCCTGCCCTGGCCAGCCTCTTGAACTTCTTAAAAGGGAAATTTCCCCTTTAAGAGCTGAGCCAGCTAGAGAGCCCCGCCCAGAGATTAAGGAGGGACTAAGCTCTTTCTACTGCGTGCAAGGTTGCTGCTAAGTAAACTGCTCCGGTAAGCTGGGGTCTGCGAGCTCTTTTCCTTCTCTGTCTCTCCCCCTCCCCCTCTTTCTTTTTGCTGTCTGTCTGTCCACTGTGGTTTTGTCAAAGGAATAAACTGTCACTTCCAAAGAGGTAAACATCACAAGGAGAGGTTGCCTGTAGAAGGTCTGGGAGTGGGATTGTTTAAAATGTCTTGTCGTGGCTGCTTGGGTCCCACCAATCCTCATTTCCCTCCTGCAAATAAAAGTTGGGATTCCTCATTTTTATGCCAATTTTCTGTTTCTTTCAACCGTGTCCCCCCCTCCAGCTAGGGCTGCCAAGTCCCCCTGTAGAGCGGGGGAAACACCGATTTTTAAAGCTTTCCCCCGCTTTTCCAAAATTGGCCACCGGGGGGACAAAATGGCTGCCAGCAGGGGAACCTCGGAGCCTGCCCTGCTGGCCTCTTGAACTTCTTAAAAGGGAAATTTCCCCTTTAAGAGCTGATCGAGCAAGACAGCCCCGCCCAGAGATTAAGGAGGGACTGTGCAAGGTTGCTGCTGGAGTAAGTTGCTTCCGTGCAAGGTTGCTGCTGGAGTAAGCTGCTTAAGGTGCTGGGGTCTGCGAGCTCTTTTCCTTCTCTGTCTCTCCCCCTCCCCCTCTTTCTTTTTGCTGTCTGTCTGTCCACTGTGGTTTTGTCAAAGGAATAAACTGTCACTTCCAAAGAGGTAAACATCACAAGGAGAGGTTGCCTGTAGAAGGTCTGGGAGTGGGATTGTTTAAAATGTCTTGTTGTGGCTGTTTGGGTCCCCCCAATCCTCATTTCCCTTCTGCAAATAAAAGTTGGGATTCCTCATTTTTATGCCAATTTTCTGTTTCTTTCAACCATGTCCCCCCCCCCCCTCCGGCAGTAAAAATCTGCATTTTTAAAAGCATTTGTACATCAAGTAACCGGTATTTTAAGTTAGGGATGGATCCAACTAGCTTTTCTGCTGGCGAAAAGGGGAGGACAAAGGTCCTCTTTAGCCACCAAAAAGCCTATGCTGGGGGGGGGGGGGAGAAGTTATGGGACTTACATGGACAACAGCTGGGTGAAACAAGGGCCAGAAATAAAGCCTGGGAATTGGGCAAGAGTAAGTGAAAAAGCTGTCTGTCTGTCTGTCTGTCTGTCTCTCTCTCTGTCCCCATCCAGCAGAGGTCTATCAGTGGCTATTATAGCCACAAGGTCTAAATGGAGCCCTTTGTCTGGGGCAGTGATGCTCTGCATTCTTGGTGCTTGGGGGGCAACAGTGGGAGGGCTTCTGGAGTTCTGGCCCCGCTGCTGGAACTCCTGAGGGCACCTGGTATTTTTGGCCACTGTTGTGACACAGAGTGTTGTACTGGATGGGCCGATCCACTGTGGCTTCTCTCCTGTTCTTATGATATGAAAATCATATTTAGCACTTGTGTAGCACTTAGGGCTTCATATTCTGCCGAGATGAGGAAGGATTCAGTAGGGCTGTTGCTCAGTGATAGAGCATCTGCTTGACATGCAGGAGGTATCAGCCTCTTCAGCTAAAAAAGGATCAGGTAATAGGTGACATTAAAGATCTCAGCTTGAGACCCTGGAGAGCCACTACCAGTCTGAGTAGTCAATACTGACCTTGATGGACCAATGGCCTGATTCAGTATTAGGAAACTTCATGAGTTCATGTGTCAGCATGTGGAAGCAACATCACAGGATGTGACATCACAAAATGATGTCACTTCCTTTCTCCTGGCTCCACCCCCAAAGTCTCCTGGCTCCACCCCCAAAGTCCCCAGATATTTCCCAAGTTAGACTTGGCAGCCCTACCTCCAGCAGTAAAAATCTGCATTTTTAAAAGCATTTGTACATCAAGTAACCGGTATTTTAAATTAGGGATGGATCCAACTAGCTTTTCTGCTGGCGAAAAGGGGAGGACAAAGGTCCTCTTTAGCCACCAAAAAGCCTATGCTGGGGGGGGGGGAGAAGTTATGGGACTTACATGGACAACAGCTGGGTGAAACAAGGGCCAGAAATAAAACCTGGGAATTGGGCAAGAGTAAGTGAAAAAGCTGGCTGTCTGTCTCTCTCTCTCTCTCTGTCCCCATCCAGCAGAGGTCTATCAGTGGCTATTATGAGCCACAAGGTCTAAATGGAACCCTTTGTCTGGGGCAGTGATGCTCTGAATTCTTGGTGCTTGGGGGGCAACAGTGGGAGGGCTTCTGGAGTTCTGGCCCCGCTGCTGGACCTCCTGAGGGCACCTGGTATTTTTGGCCACTGTTGTGACACAGAGTGTTGTACTGGATGGGCTGTACTGGATGGGCCGATCCACTGTGGCTTCTCTCCTGTTCTTATGATATGAAAATCATATTTAGCACTTGTGTAGCACTTAGGGCTTCATATTCTGCCGAGATGAGGAAGGATTCAGTAGGGCCGTTGCTCAGTGATAGAGCATCTGCTTGACATGCAGGAGGTATCAGCCTCTTCAGCTAAAAAAGGATCAGGTAATAGGTGACATTAAAGATCTCAGCCTGAGACCCTGGAGAGCCACTACCAGTCTGAGTAGTCAATACTGACCTTGATGGACCAATGGCCTGATTCAGTATTAGGAAACTTCATGAGTTCATGTGGAAGCATGTGGAAGCAACATCACAGGATGTGACTTCACAAAATGATGTCACTTCCTTTCTCCTGGCTCCACCTCCAAAGTCTCCTGGCTCCACCCCCAAAGTCCCCAGATATTTCCCAAGTTGGACTTGGCAGCCCTAGCCCCTTGGGTCATTTCACTGCTGAACCAGAAGCAACAGTGACACCTGTTGACCAGCTGTCTCAAACCACTGGGCACTCTGGGTCTCCAGGAACCCATGCATACACTTTTCCTAGTCCTGCAAAGCCTTTAGCAGAAAATGCCAGTAACTGAAGGTGGAACCTGGAGAACCAGAATGGTGTAGTGGCCAGAACATCAGACTAGGATCTGTGAGTCCCAGCTTTCAAATCTTCACTCTGCCATTACAGTTTGTTAAGCAGCCTTAGGCTAATCACTCTGTTTTAGACTAGCCGACCTCACAAGGTTTTTGTTATGAGGGAAAAAATGAAAGAAGTGGAAAGGATGTGGTAAGCTGCTTTAGGTCCCCATCTGGGAGAAAAGGAGAAGATAAACAGCTAAATAAGCAAATACCCTTTGGCATGGTGTTGGCAACCACCAGGTAGAATGTGGAGTTCTCTTGGGACTGCCAGTGACTTCTAGAATACAGAGATCAGCTTCCCTGGAGCAAATGGCACCTTTGGAGGGTGGACTCTATAATGTCACATCCCCACTGAAATTACCAGTCCTCTACAGACACTGTCCCCCAAATCTCCACAACTTTCTCAAGCTGAAATGGGCAAACCTATACCATTTGCTTTTTAACTGTCTTCATAGAGGGCCTACTGGTATTAAGCAATGAATACTTTTGTGGCTGTTCATTTTCTGATGTCTCACACTTCAGGGGTGGAAGGACAAAGGGGAATAAGGGTATAGGCAAACTCTTCAGCCAGGAACTGGGTAGAATACTCCCAGAGGAAGACAGTTATGCCACAGAGGCATAGGCATAGAGTATGGGGGGGGGGGGGCTCAAGGGCTTGAGCCACCCCCGAAATTTCCCAGGGGGGGCTCAGCCACCCCCGGGAAAATGGAGCGCCTGCCACCGCGCCTCCCCAGGTCCTTCCGAGGCCTGGCCACCGCTGCTGGAGAGGGAGAGGGAAGGGGTGGCGGGGGGGAAGAGAGAGTCACCGGCAGCAGTGGCTGGTGGGCCTCGGAAGTGCCCGGGGAGGCGGGGCAGTTTCTGGGGGGGGGGAGAACATTGCTCCAGCGAGTGAGTGCGCTTCACGTGTGCGCTAAGGAGCCCCCGCCCCCCCCAGGATTTCCAAAAGTCTACGCCCCTGCACAGAGGCCTTTAGCAGGGGTTCTGAGCCATAAATCCAGAAGAAGAGCTGGCAGAGGAACAATAAGAGGAGGAGACAGGTGAAACATTTGGACAAGTGGGAAAGGCAAGCAAACAACTGGTGACAGGGAAGCAATTAAGAGATACCACACAGACCAATGCAAAAGAGATCCAGAATGGTGTAGTGTTTAGAGTGCGGTGCTAGGAAGCTTGCTGTACTGGTCCCGGTGGGCCTGGTATGGGAGTAGGCAGAAGTTCCATGGAACAAACAGGCAGAAAGTACCAGGTAGTCACTCACAGCAAGGGTTCAGGCAGGAGAGTGGTTAAAAGACAGTCCAAGGTTCAGGTATTCAGAAAGGGGAGTTGTCAGGTAGTCCAAGTTTCAGGCGTCCAGAAATCAGGTGGTCCAGGGTCCAGTCCAGGTTCAAAGCAGCGGCCTGTGGGGGCAATTAGGCCACTCACCTCCCACCAAGCCTGTGATGGCAGGAGGGGGGCAATTTGCCCCTAGGTAGGGCAAAGACAGGGATGCCGGCACCATGACACACATGGCGCCTGGCATGGGCGGGGTCAGCCTATATAGATCTGGACCCCACTCATTGCCTCAGTCAAGCCCTAGGCATGCTCGGCCCACCCTCCCACCCTGTGGCAGTGCAGGTTATTGTATTCAGTTGCCCTTCAGGGGGCCAGGTAGGAATTTTTTACTCCCTCTCAGATTGAAATGGGAGAGGGGGTGTTTTCGCCTACCTTGCACTGCTGTCAGTGGATCTGGGGAATTGGCTTTAGGATGGGCCATTCTTGTTTAATAAATTGGTCACTTTTGGTTGGGTGGGGGTAGTGCAGTTAGAAAGTGACTATGGGGAGCACCTGGGCATTTCTACTGTGGTACCAAGAGATCCTCCAGGAACAGCTTTCGGGCCTTTGAGGCTCACAGCTAGGAATGAGGGTACTTACTGGGAGCACTCAGGCTTGGCTGATCCTAGCAGGCTGTGTGGCTTCTGGGGTAGCTGGCCAGGAGTTCTTCTAAATACGCCAGGCCACTGGTTGAAAGCCACATAGATGGCTTGAGATCAGGACAGGTGCCTCACCCAGGAAAATGTGCAGGTTGTTAAGAGTTGACATCTGTCACAGTCTTTCCACACTAGTTAGCATCCCCTCGCTGGTTTGTTTGATTATAAATAGTGAATAAAGTGGCCCTTGCTAAATCCACATTGTGTTCGTGTCTTCATTATGACTGTGGGGGCAATGCCCCCAGCCTCCTCTCTCTCCTCCAAGTCTGGTCTGGAGGCCTGTAAATTGCTTGCAGCTGGAAGAGAAGGCAGGTTGGCTACAACCGGTGTGTTGTCAAGAACCTGCATCTCCTGCCCTTGAAGACTGACGGTCTCTGTCTCAGCTGGGTACTCCTTCTCCTTTTCAGAAGAGGTTTCGTTATCAATCAGACTGATTGTTCATCCGGTCAAGCTGGCTATCAGGGAAGCATATAACACTTGCTGGATGTCCCTGGGCCAGTCACACCCTCTCAGCCTGACCTCACAGAATTGTTGTGAGGACAAAACAGAGGAAAGGAGAACCATGTAAGACACAGTGGGTTCCCATTGTGAAGAAAGGAAGGGTATAAATTAAATTAAATTTAAAAGATGGCAGAGTTCCTATGACTTACAGAGTGAATTTTAGCATGGAAGTTTTTCACATGCACCCCAAAATGTCATCTTATCATTTGAAACAGATATAGAACTCTCCTTTCCTATTTAATAGTATCCTTGATAAAGTTGTTCTACTGCTATGAACTCATTAGGTGGTCTTACTCTATTAACTCAAAGATGTTTTGGTTAGGAAACCTGGAAAAATGTTTCCTGTTACAACATCTGCAACAAAGTTGGGTAGGGGATGGTTAGAAGGGTGACAGGAGGTGGTGGGGCTCACAGGGAGGGCCTGGTGAATTTGCCAACAATCAAGATCTCCTGACATTCACCTTTGCCCCCATCCCCAGCTGGTAAAGTAAAAGGGATGGCCTCAAAGGAAAAGGCTTTTGTGGTAGGGATGGTACATTGATCGACCTCTCTCCCATGCAACCTTTCTCATGTCCCTGGTCAATTGCCATCTAATCTTGATACTTTTAGGTACCAGGCTAAAAGCTTCATTTTCACTCATGCTTTTATATTTCTTTTTTATTATATTTTAATGTTTCATTATTGCAAGGTACTTTTTGAAATTATAACAGCTGCAAGAGTGGGATATATTTTTTTAATTAGAGAATTCAGTATGAACCAAAGATTATTTTCCATAATTCTCCAGTATTGCCATAAGCTGTCAGGCCCCTTATGATTCAATGCTAGGGAAGTTCACTCATCACTAAGCAAGTAGAGATGGGATTACCAGACTTTAGTGGTGGGTATGGAAACCTCCCCCCCCCCCCCAAGAATATGTTGCCTTTTCAACCTAAATTGTTTCATTCCTAATCTTATTTTAACTAGCATTTGTTTTATTGTAATTATTGGTATATATATATTTTTAATTATCCAAGTTTTAATGCTATGTTTGTGTGGGTTATAAAATAAATAAATAATCTGGCTCTTCCTTATCCAGCCATAAGTCCACACCTTGAAAGTCATACACTGCCGCTGTGACTATTCCCTGGGACAAGACATCATCCCCCAACATTTTTTCATCACTTTCCCACCTTCCCAACTTCCCAGGAGAATTTCCAGGGGGAATAAAGGCTTGAGGAGGTAGAATCTGAGCCTCGATTGATAACTGAGGGATGAAGCAAATTGACCCGGACAACACAATTTACTTTTCAACTGAATGAGAATGAAGTTTATCAGGTGGGGGAGCACAGTGAGTTAAATCTTAAATGATGATAAAGATATGTGGGCTGTCAGATTTTACATGGCACATGCCCAAGGCGAGCGGGAGGGACACGACCCATTTTCCAGGCCAGGAAGTTCCACATTTGTAAATCAATAAATGAGGGTTAAATGAGAAGTGGGGAGAAGGAGAAAAGTCCTTAGTTTGGATTCAAAATGAAGTTTGAGTCAATTTCACCAGACTTAGAATGGAAACCAAGAAAGTCTGGGGTTGTTGTGACAGTGTACTTCATAAATCCTTCATTTTCAAAGGGCCAACAAGTGGTGCTCTGATGTAATTCATACCTTGTGAAATAGTTCAGCTTCACTTTCTTTCTCCCTGTTTTGTCTCTCAATCAAAGTGTTATTTCATGTGTATCTTTTTTTTCTACAGATGTGAGATGACCCTGTGCCAAAACATCTTGTCAGAGTAAATAATCCACATGAGCCGAGAATTCCCAGGCAGGTTCTGGCATCTTGCTGTCTAGAGGTCGATCAGGGAGATGGCCATGTGTTTAATTCATAGAAGAAGTTTGCATGTATCGACAGGCTGAGTTGAGATGTGGAAATCATTATGTTGTGAGAGAAAAAAGCTTAGGTGAGCAACTGAACTGATTTCCCTCTTTCAAAAGAAAAAAAAAAGTCTTTCTAGCAGACTCTCTATTGGAAAACCTTGAACGTTTCCTCACAGATAAGTATAAGTGCTTAGCTGGGATTATTCCAGAACCAATTTCCCATGAGGCACAGCTCCACCACCGCTCTTTTCTTTCCCCTGATTGCATGTGTCAATTTCCCACTATTTTCCTCATGCTGCATTTTGATCCGCAGCTTCACCCATTTCCCCCCACAGCTTTGCAATCCTCAAAAAACAGGAAAATAGTGGGAAAATGACACACACAATCAGAGGAAAGGGAAGAGTGGTGGTGGAGCAGCATCTAGTGGGAAATCGTTCAGGTGTTTGGGTTTAAAGGTTGGTCTGGAAATCTCATGGAAGGAAACCTCTCTCATGGAAGATTTCTGGGCCTCTTGAGTCTGAGACTCAAATATAATTTATACCCCCCCAAAAAAATCACCAACAGGGTTCCATTTTTCAACGCAGTCCCAACTGAAACCTAGTGAAAAACACAGCAAAAGGAGAATGGCTAATAGATTAGCAAAAAGAAGTGGACCCATTTACAGTGTTCCATTTTTTAAGCATGGTTAGTAATGCTTGGTATCAAGGGTCATTTCTTAATCCTGAGTGAGAGACTTGAGTCTAAGTACAAACTAACACATTGGATTGGATCCAAATAGATTTCCTGCTGATGTTACCACTGAAAAAGCTATGCTGGGATACTGTGTGGGGAAAAAAAAAACATGTTCAATGAGCGAGGAGGGGAGTTTGGGTGAGTGTGTGAAAATCTGGCTGAATCCAACCCATTATCTCAGAGATCTGTGATCAAACCTCCCAAAGTGTTTTTGACCCTAAAAATTTCCAGTTTAGAGTGGAACTAAGTGCTAGATGCATCAGCTCTTTTTTTTCCCCTGCAGCATTTTACATATTGAAACTAGACCTCTGTGGGTTAGTTAAAAGTTAAATTTCTCAAGCTGTTAATACATTTTATACACACTTCAAAAGAGAGAGAGAGAAGATGGGGAGGCCATTTCTCACCGGTGGTGGTGGAAAGTGCCACAGCTAACCTACAGCAACCCCACAAGGTTTTCAAGACCAAGAGATGAACACAGGTTGGTTGCCGTTGCCTGCCTTGGTGTATCAACCTTGGATTTCCTTGGTGATCTCCCACCTAGTAATAAATGGAGCTAACCATGCTTAGCTTCTGAGAGGCAGCAGGCTAGCCTGGGCCATCCACCAAAGTGAACTGCTGTCCAGGGAGAGAAGTACTGATTCCATCCTTTAATTTACCCAGACCCTGATGAATCTGGTATATAAAAACAAAGGCAAATGACTCAAGGATTATCAGCTTGGCGTGTATTTCATCTCTAGTAGATACAGAGCTGGAATAATGCAAATTCATACAATGGGCAATCACATCGACCAAGAATGGTCAATTTCTGCATAAAGTACTTCAAAGAGGCTAGTCTGAGACCCCCCCCCCCCCCCCCGAAAAAAAAAATTGTTCTCCCTCGTGGCATGGGAAACCTGATCATATTGAACACAGTCATATTGGATGTGGTCCAACAAATACACAGTAAAATTGTTTTTAAAACATGGCAGAGAACATGCTTTTAGAATACTGAAAACTAGGATTTGCAGTGCAAACATGGACTGGACCAGGGTCAGCCCTGTTCAGTATTTGGATGGGAGACCACCAAGAGAAACCAAGGTTGCTATGTAGAGGCCGACAATGACAAACCACCTCTGAACATCTCATCCCTTGAAAACCCTACATGGTCACCATAAATCACCTGCAACTTGATGGCAAGAAAAAAAAAATTCCACTGGAATACAGATAATGATCTGAAGTCCTAATTGCTACCATGTAGCTACTGAAGAAGACAAAAGTTGAAAAGCATCCAGAGTTCTTCCACAGAGTAGCAGTATAGTCTTATGTGGTGTTAGTCTAGTCCAAACACATGCTTTAGACTATAGCAAAAAGAAGGAAAAGTCATGGGAGCAGTAACAGAATTCATGTTCCTGGAATCCAAGATCACTGCAGACGGTGACTGCAGCCATGAAATTAAAAGATGCCTGCTCCTTGGGAGGAAAGCTATGACAAACCGAGATGGCATAATAAAAAGTAGAGATGTCACAGAAACAGCCTGGGTTGCCCTGTATGATGACCTATGTACAGGCCCAGCCCTGTCAAGAGTCAAGTACAGTGGTTTAAGCCAGCCAGCCCAGAGGCAGGAGTTACAGAGTTCAAGAAGCATAAAACACAGTCCAAAAGTCAGGGGTTTCAGGAACCAGGTTGTCCAAGACCAGTCCAGGGGGTTTCCAGATAACAGGTGTCCAAGTTCAGCCCAGGGTCAAAGGTTCCAGAGAGCAGCTAATCAGTCTCAAGTGTACTTGTTGCATCCACATTCAGCATCAGCTCTTGGCAGATTTTATAGCTAAGCCTTAATGAGACGTGCTTACAGTCATTTTACTTGGCAGTCATCCAGCAACTACTCATCATCCTTATCATTTGACAGCTGGTGTTGGTCCAGGAGACATGCACTCCTTCTCTTTAACTGCAACTCAGCATGCCACTGACTTCCCCGGTGTTCCAAGGGCATGGGGGAACCAGGTGAACTGGAAATTGCATCTGGAGGCTTGTTTGCTCATTCAGACCTGCAGGGTGTTGGATCAACCATAGCTGTGGACTGTGAGTCATAATCAACCAGTATCTCAGTCCCTTGTTGATCATCTACTGACTCTGCACTGGCTGTGACCAGTTCCTCTTCTTCTTCCAAGGAGTCCTCACTACCACTAGTCTCAGGCTGACAAACAACCTATGTCAGGAGTGAGTGTTCCTGTTGATACTACTGGACTGCTTAGCAGCTTTTGATACCATCTATCATGGTATCCTTCTGGAGCAGCTGGCTGAGATGGGAATAGGGGTCACTGCATTGCAGTGGTTCCATTCCTACTTGGAGGGCCATCTCCAGAAAGTGGTACTTGGAGAATATTGTTCAGCCCCATGGACCCTCCAGCATAGAGTTCCTCAGGGGCCTGGGGATGCTCCTTGATCCATTTTTGTCACTTGAGGCTCAGGTGGCATCAGTGGTTCAGAACACTTTCTACCAGCTTTGGCTGGTGGTCCAACTGTGCCCCTACCTGGACAAGTATAGCCTTCAGTAATTTATGCTCTGGTAATCTCCAGACTAGATTCTGCAACTCACTCTACTGTCTAAGTACAGGCAAAACCAGAGTCCAGAGTCAGTGTCAATTTCAGTCCAAGTTGTTTACCAGCAAGTCCAGTCTAATCCAGGGTGTGGTCCAGAAGCTGAGTCTCAGAGTCCAAGGTTATACACAAGAGCAAGCAGATTTGAGATCCAAGTCCAAAGCTTGTCTGAAAGTCACTGGAGTAGAGCAGAGTCAGGAGCAGAATCAGAAGCTATGGTAACAAAGTCCATGGGGTGGTGACTTGTTGCCCCACTGATGGACCTCCTGATGCCACATGGTATTTTTGGCAACTGTGTGACAGAGTGTTGGACTGGATGGGCCATTGACCTGATCCAACATTGGCTTCTCTTATGTTCTTAAGTAGTATCCATTGACTGGCTTTTATAGGCATCTGCTGGAAGGTCTTACTTGCAGCTATCTGCTTGGGAGTAACCTTCAGCTACTTATCATCACCAAGCAGCTGGCGTCGGGCCAGGAGATGGGCACTTTCTCTCCTGGAGCTCCATTCTAAGTCTTCATCTCTGATACTCAAAGGGTGTGGGTGAAACTGGAGGGGGTGGTAATGACCACCTCGGTTTCATCTGTTAGAATGGATCTGGAAGGTGCTGGTAGCTCTGTATCAGCTGTTGGCTGTGAACTCTGATCAGCTTGCAGTTCATCTTCTTGCTTGCCAGCTTATGCTGATTCAGAGCTGGTTACACATGACTCCTCTTCTCCTGAAGAGTCCTTCTCTCCTGACTGACCCATGACATCCATGTGGGGCTGTCCTTGAAGATGGTTCAGAAGCTGAAGCTGATGCATAATGCAGCAGCCAAAGTACTAACAGACCCAGAGGTCTGAACACATAATTCCAGCTCTGGCCCACCTGAAATGGCTGCCTGTATGTTTCTAGTCCCAATTCAAGGTGTTGGTTTTAACCTACAAATCCCTACAAAGTTCTGGCCTCACTGCTGGACCTCCTGATGGCACCTGGTATTTTTGGCCACTGTGTGACAAGAGTGTTGGACTGGATGGGCCATTGGCTTGATCTGACATTGTCCAGTTTGGTGTAGTGGTTAAGTGTGCAGACTCTTATCTGGGAGAACTAGGTTTGATTCCCCACTCCTCCACATGCAGCTGCTGGATGACCTTGGGCAAGCCATAGCTCTGTCAGAGCTGTTCTTGAAAGAACAGTTTCTGTCACAGCTTTCTCAGCCCACCTACCTCACAGGGTGTCTGTTGTGGGGAGGGGAAGGGAAAGGAGTTTGTAAGCCACTCTGAGACTCCTTCAGGTAGTGAAGGGTGGGGTATAAATCCAATCTCTTCTCTTCCTCTTATGTTCTTACATGCCTTGGGACCTTAATACCTATTGGAGTGCCTCTCCCGCCTGCAATCTACCTGGACACTATGCTCAACTGCTGGGGCTTCCTCCGGGTGCCAACTCCTTGAGAGGCTTGGAGGGTTGCATCTGGGGGGGGGGGGGGCTTTTCAATGACAGCCCCCTGTCTCTGGAACAACTTCCCTTCTGCAGCACGACTGGCATCAAATCTGGCATCTTTCGGGTGCCAGGTTAAGGCCTTTTTACAGAGGCCTTTAAATACCTCCCTGAGGTAAGCATCAGGAAAGGACCCTAGGGAAGAAAGGAAAGAGGTAGACAAAAGAAATCAGGGTCAGATGAAGCAGAGGATGATAGTACAGGTTCCCAAAGAGAGAGAGAGATGAAGGAGAGTGAAGGGGAATAAAAGGGAGAAGGTGTAGCTCAGTGACTGAGTACATGATTTGTGAGCAGGAGGTCCCAGCTTTAATCCTTGGGATCTCTTTTTTTAAATTATCTCAGATAGTAGTTATTAGGAAAGACCCTGCTCTTCCTGAGACTCCTAGCCAGAGTAGGAAAATGCTGAGTTAGATGAACAATTGGTCTTATTTGATACAGTGTAGTTTCGTACCTAAAAGTTAGAAAAAAGGAAAACTGAGGTTTGGCCTTCGCCATCAATCCAGTCTATGCATCCATATGTACTCCCATTGTTTGGTGAGCATTACCATAATAACAGAAAGTTTGACTGCTTAATGTGCAGATTTCACTTGTTGTGCAATTAAAATAAATAGGTAAAAGTATAATTGTCAGTACCTCCAGCACACTTGTGTTATGTTGAACAGTAAGCTCCTGGGAAAGATAGTTGGTCATTCTAGTATCGTAACCGAAATGTAATTAAAACAGCATGGCTTGATGGCTAACATTTGAACCATGAATGAGCAATTATTAAAAATTATATTTAGGGGGTTTACCATAAAATACTTATTTACTTCATACTAAATTTGCTTATGGGGCAGCCTATAAGAATGATGGATGATCCCTGTGAAGTATGACCAGAAATCCAGTAAGTTAATTAAAACCCCTTTGTCCTAATAGCTCATATAATGAGAATCAAGTTTGCTAAATTAACCATAGTAAAAGTGTGTGTGTTTTTTTGTCACCAATTTGAGGCACTTTGCTTCAGTGTTTAATAACTTGGAAAATTCATCTCGGTGGCTTTTTAGGATTTGCACGTATGAATCGGAGTAGATGCCAAAATTACCAATTAAACTCCTAAAGCGCTATGGCTGTGAGGTACACAGCCAGCAGTAGTTACCCAAATAATTTGTCATCGGCTTTTCAAATATTTGATTACAGATTTACATAGGGAAGGCAGAATCCTATAATGAGAGAATAAATTACCTTTTGGTTCAGGATGTTAAAAATGGGAGCACAGTTTTGTAGGCAGCTTGATTCTTTTTGCCTGCCAGGGTTCTATCAGTATGTGCAAGAACTGTGCTAGAGGGCACAAAAATTATGAGCGTATGGAACTGGGTTATACCAAGTCATACCACTGGCCCATCTAGCTCTGTATTGCTGATTCTGACTGGTGGCACATCTCCCCTCTCAGGTGGAGAAAGGTCTTTCCCAACACCTGTTACTTGAGATCCCTTACTTGGAGATATCAAGGACTGAATATGGTCCTTTTGGAATGCCAGTCCTGGGGTCTTATAACCGAGCCGCAGTCCATCTCAAAAATGGGTAGAGTATCAAATCTCTCAAAACAACCAGCACATTATGCAAAGATTCGTATTCATGTGTGCAACAAATGATTTGGGAAATATCACTTGAAGAATTTCTGCCTGTAGCTCAGCAAGCCCAAACTCATCAGATATCAGACGCTAAGCAGAGCTGACCCTGAAAAGCCTTGGAAGGGCGACCTCCGAGGAATACCAGGGCCAGGACGCAAAGGTAGGTAATATCAAAGCCACCTCTCTGAAACATCCTAGCCCCACTAGGGGTCACCAGAAGTCACCATAAATTCCAGGCTGGCAAGTGCACGCATGGATGTGTGTGCATGTGTGCAGACCCCTGGGGGGGTCCTTATCCCTCATGAGTAATATCTGGGGGGCATTTGGAGCTGTAGTGGGAATGGGGAGGCAGAGTACTGGAAGGGATGGGGGATGGTGACCAATCTTGTCATCATCATCATACCTTTTATTGGCATACTCAAACATAGTACAAAAATAGGGACAAGCAAAATGTACAGTTCAAGTTTAAGGACAATAGACTAATATGTATATATAGAATTCATAATGAAACATGCCCCACATAAATTTTAATAGACCTCAAGGAATTTAGTAACAGCCCTTGTGATTTCTATTTTATTATCTTTAAGTAAGTAGCAATAGTCAATCCAATTCACCAGGTTACAGGGAGGAGGAAAGATTACAAAACAGTTCCCTCCGAGGATTAGAATATAGTTTATAGCATATAGAAGAAGAGAAGAGACTGGATTTATACCCCGCCCTTCACTACCCAAGGGAGTCTCAGAGCAGCTAACAAACTCTTTTCCCTTCCCCTCCCCACAACAGACACCCTGTTACGCTGGATGGAATCTGGACAGTTTGCCCCACAAGGGCAGACTCTCTTACTATATGGGATTTGTAGGAATCTGCCATAAACAATGTTCTGGAAATCCAAAAACAACATCCGTGACAAAAATAATGAAAAGTTAATAAAGATGTGTTTGCAAAAACATTTACTGTTGTGATACTGTAGAAAATTCTCTTCTATTATTGCTCACACGCAACGAAGAAGAGAAGAGATTGGATTTATACGTCGCCCTTCACTACCCAGGGTAGTCTCAGAGTGGCTTACAAACTCCTTTCCGGTCCCTTCCCCACAACAGACACCCTGTAAGGTAGGTGGGGCTGAGAGAGCTCTGACAGAAACTGCTCTTTTTCAAGAACAGCTGTGCCAGAGCTACGGCTTGCCCAAGGTTATCCAGCAGGTGCAAGTGGAGGAGTGGGGAATCAAACCCGGTTCTCCCAAATTAGAGTCCATGCACTGAACCACTACACCAAACTGGCTCTCTTCTTATCACTAGAAGGAAGAAAATACACATTCAGTTATTCTAGTGATAAGACTTCTGATTGCTATATGCTTAGATAAAGCAACTATTGTGAAACAAATACATTGTGCAGTATACGTTGCGTGTGAGCGATAATAGATAAGGATTTTCTACAGTATCACAACAGTAAACATTTTTTGCGAACACATCTTTATTGACTTTTCGTTATTTTTGTCACGGATGCTGTTTTTGGATTTCAACTTCCTCCCGTGATCTCTCATTTTTGGCATAGACAATGTTCTGGCAGAGTACTGTTACTCTCTTGATGGAGATCTCTTCTTTAACTGCCTGAGACTTGGAATAAGAATAAATAAAGTTGTTATGAGCCACATCAGTGTAACGAACCACTATAAGGCAGCTTCATATGCTAATTCCAAGGCCTGTCCTAACCCTGCTCCACAATCACCCCATATCTCTAATTAGCCTTCAAAGCATAGCTACTCTGAACCTCCATTTAGGCCCAAGGTGAGTTCACCAAGCAAACTACAAATGTGTTGTCAACCTCTTTGACTCTCATTTCAGGCAGGTCTTCCTATCACAGCAGCTCTTCATTTCCAACATATTATTCAGAATTCTTTTTCCCCCCTGTACAATAGAAATTGTACATTTTGTTCTCACCCTTATTTTTAAAAAATCTAGTTATTCATATCCTTTCAACAAACTGTTGAAATCCTTAACTGCATTGTGCCAATATTCTTCCAACGTATTTATGCAGAAGTCTTACATTGGTGACCTTTTCCCCCATAATTAGTTCCAAATGAAATTAGATTTAGTGAAGGCTTCCATCCAATTAAGGAGAAAGCTGAATAAAGCTGATTCCATCCCAGCTATCTAAAAAAAAAAAACTTTTCAATGTTAACTTTGCTAGTTAGATTTTTAAAAATTGGATTGTTCTTAGGGAAAAAGTTTTGGAATACTACTTTTACAGAAAGTTCTGCTACCTTATCAGGATCCTTCATTGAAAGGATCCTTCTGAATATCTCTTCACAATGGCCTTTTGCATTCTGAATACATTAAGGAAGTCCTTCTTCACTCAATGTAATTAATTTGTTTAATTAATGATTGTATTGATGGACACTAGTTTAGTTGGCATTAATGGAGGACTGGACAAATTCATGGAGGACAGGTCCATCAGCAGTTTTAGCCAGGGTGACTCTGTAGAATCACCATGTTAAGAGGCAGGAAACCACTAAGTACCAGTGCTGAGAGCGCAACAGTGGGAGATCTGGCCACAATGCCTTGCTCATAGGCCTTCCCAAGGCATCTAGTTGACTCCTGTGCTGGACTAAACAGACTACTGGTCTGATTCTTCATGGCTACTAGGCCCAATTTACACCTCCCCTCTGAAGTAGTTTGACTGCTGTCTTTTCCCAAGCTCATTTCATGCTGGTTTCAAATTTCACTCCAGGGGGTCTGAAGAGTACTAAGCAACAGCATTTGTTTAAAGCAGTATAATGCTAGCTTGACCACAGGAGGGCAATTAACAAATGTAAACAGTAATTTATAAACTAGAACAAGTATGGTTTGAAACTAGAAACAGGTATAGACAGGGTTTTTTTGAAAGTAGAATGATTCTAGCAGGAAAGTCAGATGTAAATTTGACCTTATACTCATTGCAGACTTTCCCTCTTCCTCCCCTCACTCTGAATGTTATAGAGATCATTGTATGCCCAGATACACACTCTGTTTTCAGGTTGGAAGAGGTTGTTAGTTTTCTTAATGTGTGTGTTCTGCTGGAAAAACCTGGATTTGTGTTCTACTTTTCAGCCCGATAAAGAAAGCAAAGTAGTGATGCCTTATGGGTCATAGCACCCAGCTTTGTGGAATCCATTAATCTACCTGGCCACTTGCCCCACTGTCCATGGTCACCTCCAAAACTGTGTAAGGGCTTCCTAGCAGTTTTTTTTTTCTCCTAAGGCCTTAGCAGGCAGCTAAAGGGTTTGTTTTGTTTTGTTTTGTTTAAGAAAAGTAAAGGGCATCAGCAAAGCTGGTGCTACATTTTACAATTCAGTTGTGGAGTTATATCAAACACCATGACTTATTTTTCTTCTGCAAATGTTAGTATTGTGTAGCATTTTAAAGTGTCTGTGGTAGCTGTTGTTTTGAGTATACTGTTTTAGTCCCCTTTAAGTAAACTGCAAATAAATAAATACATGCAGGCATCAACCAGCCAAAATTAGGTACTTCTTATTCTCAGTAATATTAAATTGAATTTTTTTTAAGCATGAGGCACTGGAACGTTGGTTGGATTTTATCCTAACAAAATATATATTTGAAGAGAAATCTGTGGCTGCAATTCATTTTAGCTCTACAGGATTCTATGGATGATTCCAAATTTTCTCTGGATGATTCCTAATTTGAAAAAGTTGGTAGGATCCAATTCTTAGTGTTTTAACTGACTTAAAACTCTGTTTTGTTGGTTTTGATGTTTTTGCTGGGCATTTTATTGCTATTATTGTGTCTGTGAAGAAATCTGTGTTTTCTTTGGTGGTCTGAACTGGGCAAAACTTTCACCAAGAGTTTTAAAAGTTTTCTGTCTGGGCAAGAAGAGGGAAGTCAGTTCAATTGCTTTCTAGACTCACCAGAGCCATTCTTTTTAGAAATGCTAATAGATCTAGCAATAGGCAATGGGATGGTCCAGTTTCCATCCCCCACTCCAAGCAGGGAACAGAGATTTGGAGGGATTATGACTAGAAAGACTTCAGGAAGAAATTCCTGAAGACTTCTTTGACCCAGCCTGACCTGGTCAGTGGAAAGAGAAATGATTAAACTCCTGGGAGCAAGGAAGAAGGTGTTTTGGTGCTGATTCCAGCAAAGCAGACAGAATGCTTAACTGAGGTCTGGAGGAGGCAGCCATTGCCCTGCGCTGGCCTGCACACCTGAAAGAGGCTTTAAGTTAATGGTCTTATACTTAACATCTGATAGGGCATGTATAGAGGGGAGGACAGAGGAACTGCATTTTACCCTTTTCTTTTGAATCCCTTGCTCAATCTGGTGCTGTGCTAAAAGTATGCTTGTGAACACTTTCTTTTTGATAAATGCTGCATAACTTTTGATCCTGGTAGTGGTTCTCTGTGCCACATAGACCTAATTTAAAAGGAGCATCAGGAAGAAGGGGAAGGCAGCCAGCTGGCAAATGGCTACTCCCCTAGTGGTGCAAAGGCAGTAAGTGGTCCCTGTGGTAACCAGGGTAGCAGGAGACACAGAGGCAAGGCCTCAGAACTTGTAAAAGATCTTATGGTCCCAGGATCTTTGAGCACACACCATGATGATATCATTGTACCAGGCATGTCATGCAGGGGATGCTCTAGAATTTTGGGGGGAAACTCTATGGTCACCATAGTTTTAACCCAAATGCTAGAGCGTCCCCTGCACGACATGCCTGGCATGATGATGTCACCTCTGGGAACATCGGGCATGACAGGGCTCTCTGGGGACATGCTTTCCCTGCCCACTGGCTGTTGGTGGATTGGGGCCCACAAAAGTGGGGAAAACCCTGGCCCCATTGGGAGCAACCCTAGCTAGGAATCCTGACCCTCCCAATGGGCAATTCCTACAAAAATCAGGTGATGGCGGCAGTTGAACAGAGAGAGAGAAAAGCCCCTCCCTGTGTTGGGATAACCCTTGATGGCAGCATGGAACAGGGCCTGCTGGTCACAGCAGGAACATTCTGCCTCAGTGAATTTTAAGTGTTATACAAAAAACGTATGCAGCCTCAGCTAACCAGTTCTGATAAAGACTCTTAACAGAGATCTAAACCCATGGGAATGTACAGAGTGGTTTCTAGCCTCGTGTTTCTGGATTCCCCACCCAGATTTCTTCTGCTGTTCCTCACCACAGGTCTAAAAATGCCATCACTTTAGCTGTTCAATAATGAAGTCATCTAATATTTCATCCCTTTGGATATTAAGGCTGCTAAAGATGGCTCTTTCAGTCCCCTCATAAACAGACAGCAAATCCCTCAGTTGTAATAGGGATCAAGTGTTGAGAGTGTGATTAGAGTAGTCTTAACATAGGTGGGCGGAGTGTTATTCCGCAGGCATAGTTTTATTCTAAAGCTTTTCATTTAAAGAGATGAAATAAGGTATTTGCATGACATATTAAAAGGTAGAAAGGAGGTGGTGGACTTCTAAAAACTATGGAAACAACCAAGCATTTCTACTCCGAGATACAAATCCAGGCAGGGATTTAAAGCTTACTTAGAGGTATAGACTTTTGTCAAAGAAGTTTTTTTAGGATGGCCTCCATGAGCTTCAGGGGGTGGGGCTGAGCATCATGCCATCACAAAATCATAAAATTTGGGGGATTTTACTATAGAGTTTACTATAGAGTTTTACTATAGAAATTGCTAGAGCATCCCAGTGATGCATGACATCACTTCTGGTAACCATTTTTTTTTTCATTCTAATTTCTCCTGCTGCTGCACCGAGCAGCAGCAGGGGACTGGGTCAGGCTGAAGGAGGTCTCTCATTATAGCTCCTCCTATGATCCCCCTACCCCCTACTTCCACACAGAGAAGCAGCAGGCAGTTCACCATGTTAGGGGCAGATCTAGAGCACTCACGTTTCAAGAGGGAAACAGAGTTTTCAGTCTGTATACTGAAAACTCATGAACTTTAAAACATTTTAAAAATCATTTTGTCAAAGAGGCTCTGGAACTCTGTTCCGGCATATTCCCATGGGGGGAACCCCTTGGCACAGCCCCAAGCTGCCAGATCTGATGGTGGTACAGCAGCACTCTGGGAGGTCAGGAGCAGTGTTCCCTCTAAGCTGAGTTAGTGTGAGCTAGCTCACAATTTTTTAGCCTCCAGCTCACAGATTTCTATCTGGATGGCTCCAGAGCAAACTAGTTTATGCAGTAGCCCAATTGCTTATTCACAACTTTAATGCCAGTAGCTCACAAAGTAGAATTTTTGCTCACAAGACTCCACAGCTTCGAGGGAGCATTAGTCAGTGGTCTAGCAGCTGGGTCAGCCAGAGTGGAGGAGGAATCAGGTGAGTGTGTAGCCTGTGATATAACCACACAAGACACTGCATGGAGGGACTTGGAATGAAGTGGGAGGCCAGCTTGCTGTTGGTTGCTGAGCCACCCACCCTCCCTTTAGACATCACAGGATTAACTGATCAGCAAGCAGGAATTTCGGGGGTTTCACTGGATTGGTTATAGGGGGAGCCTTCATTCATCTGCTTTCTGAGATCGTTGTGGAGGTTTAGCAGGTATAGGGAATGCTGATCATGATAGGCATGGATGACTGGCAAGCACCATGAATCATCAGCAGTGATGGGGGGAATGTCTGTCACAGCACATCTCTGGCTGTGCCACAGAGTGCTGCTGGGAAGGAATGCCCTCAGTAATAAAAAAAACATCTTTCTGAACATGGTGGTAGCTGTGTGGCCCATCAGGGGAAGGGCATGGACATGGGCATCTCTCGGCACATTGTGTGCAGGCGATAGTAAACGTGGCCAGAGGAAGATGTGGGCCAAGTCCGGAGTCAGGATAGGTCTGCCCAACAAAGGCAGCCACTGCCAGGATGCCTAATACAGTCCACCCATTTAAACATGCTAGCGTCTTTAATACCATAATGTAGACCTGCATGGAACCAGTCAAATGGGCTCAAGTTTCATCTCCAACCAGGTTTTTAAAAAATCAGATTTCACATGGTTTATCTAGAAATCTGTGTGAGTTATTTTGAGGTTGTTATATGATGCATGCAGCTGAAGAGTTGCCCCCCCCCTTCTGCTCCATGGACTAACAAGTGAGATAGACATTCAATGAGTGATTTGTTTAATTAACTGGTTTTCTTTCTATGGATGGCTGTTTAGAAGACTGAAGAGCCCCCCCCCCCCCCCCCAATTTGGTGACTGCGCTACCGACGATTTCAAACGAAGTTTCTCACCTATAGAGAGCAGGTTTCATAAAGCCAATGAAGGCATCACAGGAGAGAGGGTTTTTTTCTCTCTCTGTGTTTTTAGCTCTCTTCCTCACCCCCCCCCCCCTTTTGTCTGCACGGCTGTTCTCCAGGGGTTGCTGTGATTGAATAGTGCTTTGCATATAAAACACATTTGTTGTGCGTTCAGAGCTTTGGATCTGTGCTTTCGGCAACATTTTTGTTTCAAGGAACATTTGGGTTGGGGGGAAAAAACCCTTTTAAAACTGTCATTAGCTGTGTGTTAATTATAAAGCAAGTGTTAATTTTAATGTTATCAGGGACATCAAACTCTAGGTCAATTAACCAAAGATCTGTATAGAAACAACAGAGGCATTGGGGGGGGGGGGCTCATGTGTGACACAAACTCTGCCTTCTTTTCCTCTAGGGTTGTCAGGTCCAATCTTCTCCCCAGCGGTGGGATTTGGGGGGGGGGGGTGCCAGGAAGAGATGGAGCTGTCCCTGATGTGATGACATCACACAGAACACTGCCAGGGATGGAGCGCCGTGCACTCGCGTCTCCTGCTTTCCCCCAACCATTTAAAGGGAACCTTCCCTTTAAATAGTTGGGGAGAAGGCCGTGTTTCCTCTAAGCTGAGTTAGTGTGAGCTAGCTCACAGTTTTTTTAGCCTCTGGCTCACACATTTTTGTCTTTGCTCAGGAAGGATGGCTCCAGAGCAAACTAATTTATGCCACAGCCAAGTCGCTCTCTCACAACTTTAATGCCAGTAGCCCACAAAGTAGAACTTTTGCTCACAAGACTCCACAGTTTAGAGGGAACATTGGAGGCGGGCACTGTGCTCCCCTGCCCTGCAAGCAGTGAATGCACAGCTTGTGGGGTAGGCATACATAGCCCCCACTTGAAAAGAATGGGTGCCACAGCGCTTGCCTGAAAGCCATGAATCTGCCGCTTGCAAGGCAGACACGCACAGCACCCTCTCTTTTCAAGTGGGGCTGTGGACAACTGTTGGGGCAGGGCTTCCCCCCACCAGGCAGCTGGCCAGCATTTGGGGGGAGCCCAAAATTGGGAGGATCCTCTGCCCCCACCTGGGGACTGGCATCCCTATTTTCCTCTTATGCTTGGTTTTTGCTAGAGATAGATTTGAACCTCTCATCCTGGTTGTTTTGGCCCCCTTTTTCATTTCACTTCTCACTTGTGTGATTTCCTAGTAGTGCATGGAGCTGCTTTCTGCTGAGTCAGGCCTCTGGCCTATCAATGTCAGCATTGCCTGCTCTGACTGGCAGCAACACTGCAAGATCTCTGGCAGATGTCACATTATCTACAACCTGATCCTTTTAATTGGAGGTGAAGGGGATTGAACCTGGGAACTTCTGCATGCAAAATCAGATGCTCCTCTCATAGCTTTATCCGACGCAGAGTGGATTTCAACAGACTACTGTATAGGTTCAGGCTGACAGCTGTATTTCCTGCCCTCTGAAATATGGGTGTGACTGAGAGGTGTTTTGTAATGGTTGCAATGGCAGGGACAGGAGTGTATGCCAGTGTATGAGAATCTGAAGTTCCATCACGTCAGTGCTGCTGGTTGACAAGAACAGTAAAACATTAAAACTCGAGATGACAAGTGACACAGAAAACCCATTCTCATTCCTACAAACAGATTAATTAAATGGAGAGCATCCTTGACAGGTGTTTGTTTAATGCAGTCTTCTGAAGTTTCCACCAGCAGTTGACCCAACTATTCTTAAACTGTGACACTGCTGTGCTGAACAATTATTATATGCAGAATGATGTTCGAACCTGAGTAAGCTAGGGGGTGCTTTTGTCAACATCCCTCCCTGTTTGAAATGGAGCACATGCTTTCATTCAGCCCAGCCAACAGCCAGCGGGAAAAGGAAGGAGTGTTTAGATCAGCTTATCCTCTGGCCAACATTGCTTTTGCAACAGCTACCACGCTCCCCATTCTTACAATGCAGGATTAGCTGATTGCTTTTTAGGGGTCAAACAGGATTTTGGGGGGCTTCTTTTGAACTGGATTTGGGGGGGCTTCTTTTGAACATTGGGGGCATCACCCCTGGAATGCCCCTCAAAGTCTCCCACTCCTGCCAAGGTAAGATCTGGCAACCCTAAGAATCAAACCCAGTTCTCCAGATTAGAGTCTGCCACTCTTAACCACCACACCATGCTGGCTCTCAGCAAAACCTGGAGTTGCTCTACAGCGTGTTGAGGGAAGGGGTGGGGATTGGGATCTCTCAGTACAGTGTGCTGGGCAGGGTGGCATAAACAGACTCAGAAGCAATGTCTACTGAGTTTGCAGCCAGGATAGTGTTGCCCAGAAATGCTGGCTGACCCCTGGGAAAACTTATAGACTATAAAGCACACAATCCCTCATTTGCTGGTGAATGCAATTAAATACTAGCTTCTAACTAGCTGTAACGGTGGCACTGCAGTGTTGCAGAGAGCAGGCCAGGAGATCCTGCACAGTGGTGCAGGGAATAAAGGACCCAAGTCCCACTGCTAAAATCCCTGGTCTGAAAAACACAGAGATACACACTACATCATGTGTCATTTCTAAGATGAAAATAAGCATTTTGAACAAGTTTGGCACTAAGAATCAGTATGGATTTTTAGTCCCGTGTTACTGCAAGCCATAGTGGTGGAAAGTGCCATCAAATCACAGCTGATTTATGAGATTCCCATAGGGTTTTCAAGGCAAACGATGAGCAGAGGTGGCTTGCCATTGCCTGGATCTGCATAGCACCCCTGGACTTCCATGGTGGTCTTCCATCCAAGTACTAACCAGGGCCAAACCCAGTTTAGCTTTTGAGATCTGATAAGATCTGGCTGGCCTGGGCCATAATCCTACATTCAAGTAAATGTGTATAGGATTAAAGTGTAAGGGTGTGTGTGTTAATAACCCTCTTGTTCTTACATCCCCCAAACAGCTCAAGGTTGCATTTGTTTCATCCCTGTCTGTTCTATCCTCACAACACATATAATGGAACTGACTGCCAATGGCTCTCCAAGTTCTCAGGCAGACATCTTTCACATCACCTATGACCTGTTCCTTTTTAACCTGAGATGTCAGCATTGGACCTGGGACCTTCTACATGCTAAGCAGACATTCTGCCACTGAGCCACTGCCCCCTCTGAGGTTTCATAGTCTGAAACAGATAGCCTGGCCTACAGTTAGTCACTAAACTAAGGATCAAACTACATGCTATGAATTTTGGTCAGTCTGGTGTAGTGGTTAAGTGCGCGGACTCTAATCTGGGAGAACCGGGTTTGATTCCCCACTCCTCCACTTGCACCTGGCTGGATGGCCTTGGGCAAGCCATAGCTCTGTACCAGCTGTTCCCTCAAGGACAGCTTGGGAAAGAGTTCTCTCAGCCCCACCTACCTCACAGGGTGTCTGTTGTGGGGAGGGGAGGGGAAAGGAGTTTGTAAGCCGCTCTGAGACTCTTAAGTGAGTGAAGGGTGGGATATAAATCCAATCTCTTCTCTTCTTCTTCTTCTTCATGTACAGCTCCAAAGTGGGAGACTTTACTACCTGGGAGTCATTCCAGCTTGGGAAAATCATAAGAGGGGAAGGCAGGAGCCTTCCTCCCCCATGCTGTCATCCCAAATCAAATTTGGTCCCAGCAGATTTTAAAAACTCCTTTCTCCACAGCTGCTGTTTGAATACTGGGAAAGTGAATAGGGTCTGGGGAGTGCGGACCTGAGTCACCAAAATGTATAAAGTGTAGTTCCCCCCCCCCCCCCAAGTGCGGATTTGAACTCCTGTCTTCCCAAATGCTAATCTAACCCTCTAACCACTACAACACACTGGCTGTATGAATTAGTTGGATCAGTTTGTATTCTGGAAAGAGGGGGAAAAGATCTTGTGATAAAAACAGAGGGCAATTGTGGAGAGGAGAGAAGCCATTCATCAGTTTATAATTACCCCCTTGCTTGTTGATCAGTTTTCCTTTGGTTTTATGACTCAGTAAATCATGCTTTGCAAAACAAAAGGAATATGACTGTCATAAATATCATCTGTTTGGTAATGAAGGACAAGGAATAAAAAAGTTTATGCAAGAGCATGAAGTTATCATAAAATTCGGTGCAATTATTATCTCTGCTTTGCCTCCCAAAAATGATTACTCTCCTGGTAGACGTCAAAGTAGTAGAGCTTTAAAATGTAGGAGTCGGGCAGTAAATTGCATTTTTGAATTACGCATTGGAATCAATTATGGCATTATCATAGGGGGCTATAAATAACAGGCAGAATTGCCAGATGTGTAATTCTTTTTTTTTCCCCTTGATACACTGGAGCATTTGCTGTTTTTAGAACGGCTAAGTAAGGACCTCAGGTTAATCAATGAATTTCATGGATCGGTGTGACAGAAGAAGAGCCAGAAAAAGGACTAGAATGACTTTGCCCACAAGGAGAATTTTACAAGGACAAGATCATCTCAGGGGCAAATCAAATTACCTTTGTTCACCAAAAATGAATTAAGATTTATAGTTGAAAAGACCTGAGAAGAAGCCTTCAACGCTAATGTGGGGTGTTGCTTAGTCTTAGGGTAAGTAGGATCATAATTTAATAAGGGAAGGTAACCTTCTTCTTTACCTTTGTAAATAACCATTGACCTATACATCTGTGAAAGTAAAAAAAAAATTGCCTCCAGAGGCCAAGCGGACTTCAATGGCAAGGCAAAGTGGGGTGGTTGCCCCAGACCTAAGGTCCATGCTAACTCGCCCCACTGGGATGGTTTCTGTAGGCTTTTGTTATTGCTGTCAGATGTTATTGAGCCAGGTCACATGTTACAGTCTGCCCAGTGTGTTGCAGGTTCTATTCAATTGCCCCCGCCTCCAACAGTACCCAATTTAGATCATGAGTATGATGCACAAGGAGAAGGTGGTTCAGCCTCCCCTCCCCATATATTTTCCAAGACTTGGTATGACTCTATTGGAGCAAGCCATATGTACCCCCAGGGCTATTTCTTGTCAGGAAGATGGCCTGGTGGGAAGGCTGAAGCCCCTTCTCTCCACGCAGCACAGTCACAACCCATATCAGGCCCTGCATGTGTGGTAATTGAGGGGGAACTCACAGCTCATGTCTGACTGAAGGACAGCATGGAAAAAACAAGACAGAGCCTTTGTAGACCATAACGTATGAACTGGCCCTTGAGTGGAGCAGCTGCATCCTGGTGGTGTGTCTACACATTCCTATCCTGCAGAGACTCTTCCTTACCAGGAAGGGGTATAGATCAATTCATGGCTACTTTGGAGGACTGAAGACAAACTTTGAGCAGTTGTAGACTGATTCAGGCGATTTCTGGCAGCACAAGTCCATCATCCATCTGAAAACCCAGCACTAGCCTGTTCTGCAGGAGAGACAAAGACGGCTTCCAACGTTTTTTGTTTTTTTTTGTCCGTATTGTATGTGCCAAATGTTAAGTTATGTCAGTATATTTTGTACGGTATAATTTGTCTTTCACAGAATTCGCCTTTTATATGGGGGAGTGGAGCTGTGGCTCTGTAGTACAGCATTTGTTTGGCATGCAGGAGGTCCCAGGTTTAATCCTCGATATCTCCACTTGAAAGGACCATGCAGTAGGTGATATGAAAGATCTTTGCCTGAGACCCTGGAGAGCCATGACTAGTCTCAGTAGACAATACTGACCTTGATGGACCAATGGTCTGATTCAGTATGAGGTGGAAAGTCAATAACTTTGGAAATGATCCCCTGACTAAGCAAATAACAAAATGTGTAACTTGCATTTGTTTTTGCTACATTTTTTCTGCTTACTGGTGTGGCCATTCTTGTTTTCTTCACTATGAATATTCCATAAAAAACTAATCATGGGAAATATATCAAAGAAGATATGTAACAAAAATGATTTTCTTGACCATGCAAGGAAATGAAAAGAAATGGAAACAAACACCTATAACAGACCTTTTGATTATTCAGTTGCTCTGCAATTCTGAAGAAGTGGGCCTCTAGCTCATGAAAGCAAATGCTAGGATAAAATTTTGCTAGTCTTTAAGGTTTCACAAGTTCCTATTTATCTATAATTCTGGAAGTAGCAGTTGTGTTTTGACTCTCCCTATCTCCTCCTGTAAAGCAGATCGGGGGAGTGATCAGATGAGCTGTTTGGTCCATTGCTGTTGCTTCTCCCCAAAGGATTTAAATTTCTTGATCAGACAGCAACCTCTGTATCCTGTTCCACAGTTGTCAGCCCCCTGTGCTCACCCTCGACTTTCCCGACACTGGAATAAGTCCAGTATTTACTGAACCTACCAGGTTCACCATGCATAGGGCTGCCAGCCTCCAGGTGGGGCCTGGGGATCTCCCGCTTTTACAACTGATCTCCAGCTGACAGAGATCAGCTCCCCTGGAGAAAATGGCTGCTTTGAAGGGTGGACTCTATGGCATTGTCCCATGCTGAGGCCCCTCCCCTCCCCAAACCCCACCTTTTCATGGCTCCACCCCCAAAGTCCCGAGGTATTTTCCAACCTGGACTTGGCAACCCTGACCGTGCATATCCAGATGTCAGATCACTCTCTTGTGCAGTCAAGCCATTTGAGAAAGCACAAATGTCCATTTTCACCTCCATTTTTTTGCAAGTTAACAATGTGCGCATAAGCAGTTACTCACCCAATGGTCGTTAATAAGCAGTTACTCACCCAGCCAGTTTGGTGTAGTAGTTAAGTGCACTGACTCTAATCTGGGAGAACCGGGTTTGATTCCCCACTCTTCCACTTGCACCTGCTGGATGACCTTGGGCAAGCCATAGTTCTGGCACAACTGTTCTTGAAAAAGAGCAGTTTCTGTCAGAGCTCTCTCAGCCCCACCTACCTCACAGGGTGCCTGTTGTGGGGAGGGGAAGGAGTTTGTAAGCCACTCTGAGACTCCTTTGGGTAGTGAAGGGCAGGGTATAAATCCAATCTCTTCTTCTTCTTCTTCTCTTAAAGGACAGTAAGACAGAGAGAAGAACAGAGGGGGAAGCAGGATCAAACTTTGCAGTGTCAAACTTGCAGGATGAAGAGATCTGACAAGCCTGGGCTAACCTATCTCATCGATGTTTTGTGAAATAATGTGGGCAGGAGGCCATTTGTGTCACCTTGAGCTTCCTGGAAGGAACAGAAAGATTTGTTTTAAAGGAATAGGATACAAAAATAGTCATCCGAACACAGTAAGCAAGACTGTTTAGTATCTAAAGGTCCATTTGGACATTATAAAACATATCCATGTGATATGCTGTACTGATGTCCCACAGTATAGATTTATTTCCACAATTCATCCTACAAGATCCAGTGTTGTAGGCCCCACGAGGTTGCTGTCTCCCACCTACTGATAACCAGCCATACCCACCAACATCAGTGGGCTGGACTCTCCCTACAGTAAGCTACGATTACTGATTTTATATGCTTATAACATGTTTTAAAATCTTATTGTATTTATGGAAATCTTGTTACCCACCCTGAGCAGGATATAAATGTGAAAATAAATAAAATAAATAAATGTGGTATAGTAAAACATTCATTGGACAAGAATGCCTAGAATGGAATCCCTGCTCATCCTTGAAGCTCGCAGGTCATCCTTGCCCAGGGTGCAGCCTCTCCAGCCTACCTCACTGGGTTGTTGTGAGGATAGCATGGGCTAAACTCATAGATGTCACCCTGAGCTCCTTAGACACATACATGATAAATGAGTTAATCCAAATCATGAAGTTGTCAGTTTTTGCCTCTGGCCAAATTGCAATGAAGTTAAAAGTGTGACAAATTCATTTGCCTAAATAGATTTTTTAATGCTTTTTGTTAGTAACTCATCCCCTGTCTGCTGAAATGTTAAAACTCTAATTCACCCAGCTTTGTTGAATTATTACTTACTCACGTTGTCAGGGAAGCTTGCTCGCGCCTAGTATATCACCCTGATAGCAAGACAGCGCTGCCTGTCAAATCAAAACAAGACCTTTAATATTCACACTTGCGCTATCAATACTATTATCCCTTGTGTAAAGGCATATAAAGGCATTTTTTTCATTTCTTTTGATTAATGCAATAGCTAGAAGTGTCAAGCTTCTTCAACCGTCCATGATCATGACATCCAGCACATCACACCATCACATTCCATAATACATTCAGAGCGCTTTCAAATTACCTTCTAGACAAGGCGTTTTCTTTACATCTCAGTATCAGGTTGACAAACAGGTTTTGTGAAGTTTGCCTGCATTCTGTCATCCACAAAAGCTGAAATTAAGTCATTTGCATACTGGGCTCAGATTATGCAAAAGTCTTGAAATGAATGAAGGGGTTGACCAATCTCACAGCTTCCCAAAGAACCTCAGTCAGTAACAAATCACAGCAAACTTGGGGTGGTCATGCGAACACAATGAAAGAACTGATAAACTCAGAGTAACTACCGAGGTTTCAAAAAAAAAAAAACCCAACCTCCTTTGACCTTTCAGAGGAAAGGATTTTCACATATAAGGCACTTGGGTCAGTTCTGTATGGGTTGTTGTATAGTGCTTACACTACCCTATCAAGTTCAAGGAGGAGAGATAGAAAAAAATATGAATAGACAAAAATATGAATAGACAAAAGCTCCAGATATGGTAGCTCTGCTGGGGGTGGGAAATCTAAAAGACCATGAGGATGGCATATAGCCTGTTCTGGCTAGAGTTACACTCTGCCTGAAGGAGCAGCCCTGCAGTTAGGTGGTAGTCTCGAGTCACCTGTAGCTGTCTCTTTAACAATGGTTTAACTTGCTGCAATTATCGTGTTTATTTTTTCTTTGTCCTGGACAAACTAGAATTTCGAAGAATTAGAATGTGGCACAAAGGAAATGTCTGGACAGGAACAAAAGAGAAAACCTGCTTATCCTCAGGACATAAGAAAACAGGAATAAATAAGAGCCTTGTTGGATCAGATTAATGGGACATCTACTCCACTATCTTCTTTGCAAGCCAATCATTCTCCTATGATGGAAGCAGCTGTTTCCTAATGGGTGCTCCCTGAAGACCCAAAGATGAACCATCTAGGGTTCTTCACAAGTACCTCCTTGCATTTAGGAGGTGGAAGAAAACCAGGACTGGGTATTTATTTCCTTTGAAGAAGAAGCAAATGGGCATCAAGAAACCTGTTGGTGGACACCACACTGGAGATCACTGAATCTGGCAATGTCTCTGGTGTCATGACATAATAATACTAATAGCCTCAAACCAAAGGAAAACTTATGATAATATGCAGGCCCAAAGCTCTATGTTTCTATAGCCAAGCTGTTTGAATGTAAGTAACAGTGGACCAAACCATTCTAAGAGAAGGGATACTGAGAAAGCATTGACCAAGTGACCCTCACTGGTACAGGGGCTTATGTCACCCATGGCCCTGGTTGCAAGAAAGGAGGGGTATGAAACCTTTAGATCAATAAGGTTGCGATCACACTCACAATTCGCCCCGACATAGACGTGAATGCTGGGCAGATTAAAGGAGTGCAATCAGATGCCAACATCTGGGAAGTGTCTCGCAGCTATCAGCAACCTGTTTTGCTCTGCCGCACAAGCAGAGTTAAGAAACACCTCACAAAGTCCTATAGCAAACAGGTTGCTACGGGCCACAGACGGACTTTCCTGCATCTGATTGTCCCAGCGTGCTCCCATGGCATCCGGATAGTCTGATCAGGCTATCCTGACTCTGTGCCATTGTTTTTCCCCTGTTGCAGTATGTGCATCAGCGCAACCCCCACCCCTGCACATTCCATAGGGAGACCTCAGTGCAGAGGTGCGATTCATCGATTCCTCATGTAAGCACATCGAGAACAAATGGTTAAAAAAAAAAAAAAACCGACTCACCCGCGGTTGTGTCTGATTATGCAGTGGCAAAGTCTGTGTGATCATGCAACTGCGGGTCAACTTACGCCGGAGGAAATAGCCTCACTTCCCCCCGCTTCCCACTTTATCTTGCATGTGACCACCACCTAAGAATGTTTTCTCTCCTGTTGGAGCCTAAGGCCGCAGTCACATGGCCCTTTAAAGCAGGAGGAACTGCTGTTTCCCCCTGCATTTAAAGGGACTGCTCATACAGGCCGGGACCACTCCTGCGCCGAAGTGGGCTCAATCACGCATTCCTTGCACTGTTTCCAACCCCCGGGAAAATCAGGTGTTTTCCAGGAGTTTGCGCAAGGAACCCGCAATTGAGCCGATCTGAACAGCCCTCTCTCGCAATGATTGTGAGAGAGGGCTGTTCAGATTGTTCCTCCCAGGTTTTTTTCTGTTTTTGCAGTTGGGTGCTTGGGCACTCAAGCGCCCAAGTGCAAAAGGGGGGGGGGAACCCCGGTCCGCTCCGAGCCCCACCAGCCACCGCTGCCTGGCACCCCCCCAAGGTTCTCCCAAAACTTACCAGGTGGCAGCCAGCAAGTCTCAGGGAAGGGTGCCTCCCCCGGCCACCACCAGCCGCCACCATTGCCAGCCACTGCTGCCACCCACTGCCAGCTGCCTGCCACCTCCACGGCCAGCCGCCACCACAGCCAACCGCCATTGCCAGCCGCCGCCACCAGCCACTGCTGCCGGGGTTGGAATGTGTAAACATCCCAACCTGTAAGAAAGAATCCCGGATAAAATCCCAGCGGGATTTTATCCGCGGTAAGGGTGCCATGTGACTACGGTTTAAGGCACAAGTTGGGTTTTTTTCCGATACAAGGAAACAGCCATACTTTGAAAACAAAACTTGTAATTCCTCCAGTTATAAAAACTGTCTTTGTGTGAAAGCACCTATTCTCTATGTGGCGTGAACACCGTAGATAAAAAATGATAACTTAAAATATTGCAGACTTTTAATCTTCCTTGACAGTCTATTCAGCTGAAATCAAGGATTTGTTCTTTGGTTTCTGATGGCGCCTTGATTAAGGATGTTGTGAAATAATGAATACAAGGTCAAATCTTGTAATCATCAAGAGGCACTTCAGGATGCGCTCTGCCGGCATCTGATAGTACTTAAATTAGTACAAATGTGCATGTCCAGGGCAGTGCTTGTAATGTGTTCGGATTCCTCAGATTGTCCCCTACAAAAGAACCTCACAGAAAAAAATTTTGGAAGTGAACAGTGGCAATCTGGCATCAGTAAATGTGAACTACATATGGGAAATAGATTACATGATGCTTCTTCAGGAAAAAAAAAATCCCCAAAATTCCATACCTTGTTGCAAAAATGAAAATAATAGAAATTTACTTTTTTATCAAGTGAAATGGATTAATTAGGCATTCTTCAGTGATGTCCCACCACTTTCCATTTATGGATTTTGTACACTGCAGATCATGAACACCTTGGTGTAGCTTTCCGTCCATATGCATCTATGTTAGTGATGTGCACATATGCACTGATATCACACTGCAAACAGTAATTGAGATAATAAGTACCAGTCAGGTTCCTTTTTTGTGTCTGATGTTTTGGAATTGCAAACATGGGTTAAACATGGAACAAAAAAAATCTTTATGCGACAATGTGAAACAAATGAACAGTAGGAACTGAATACAGTGCCAGATGTGTATATTCCAAAGACTGTTAAAAATTCTCCTATTATACCAGTACTTAGGAGGAACTGAAAGTAGCACAAACAAAATTCTGGGACAATAAAGCAACAGAACAAGGAAAAGTCATCCCTAAATAAGAGATGTAGTTGTATTATAAACCACCCTGAATGTTTGTGAGGTAAGACAGCACACAACACATGTGAGGTACTAGTGAGCTAGTACACCAAACTAGCACGTTTGGTGTAGTGGCTGAGTATGTGGACTCTAATCTGGGAGAACCGGGTTTGATTTCCCACTCCTCCACATGCAGCTGCTGGTGTGACCTTGGGTCAGTCATAAGTTCTTTCAAAGCTGTTCTCTCAAGGGCAGTTCTCAAGAGTGCTCTCTCAACTCCACCTACCTTACAGGGTGTCTGTTCTGTGGAGGGGAAGCTGCTCTAAGACTTATTTGGGTAGTGAAGGGTGGGGTATAAATCCAACCTCCTCCTCCTTCTTCCTAAAATGATGAAAAAAAGGATAGATTTTTGCATGTATGTGTTTTCTTCAGCATTTCAAAGCTTGTTGATCTCAGGTTTTGAAAGAAGGAAACACCAAAACATATATAGTTTTTTTTTTCCCAATCAGGATCATCACAAATAAAAAATGCAATCCCCCCCCCCCCCCCCGAGCAGTTCTGGAACGATAATCATTCTGATTCCAATGAAAAAGCAATACTGACTTTCATAGGGGAGGAAAAATGAACACTTTTTGCAACAATTAAATCAATTGAATAATAAAATATTACTATTTGCTATAGTGTTTTATAAGGGGTGGGGGAACCCTCAGAAGTCATCCTGTGATGCTCATTATGAAGGCTTTTAAAGTGTAATTTCTATGGAGCAGTAATTGGCATAATTGAAATGAGTGGGGCTTATGCCCAGCAGAACCCTTGAAGATTAGGAAATTAATCTCTAATGAGTCTTGTTAACTTAATTCTTGTAGAGAGCTTTTGGGAAAAAACACTGGCTACACCTTGAAAACTTGTGCATTTTTAAAGAGATTGCCACATCATTGTTGTTGTTGTTGTTCTAAAAATGAATCCTAGCTGCTAAGTGTTATTACATCCTTCCGGGGTAAGGTTGAGAGCATGAGACCAGCCCAAGGTTACCCAGCAAGCTTTCAGGGCAGATTGGGGATCTACACCTGGGTCTCTCAGGTCCTTTCCACATTTGTCCGGCACTCTGGTGTTCGAGTCGAGGTAATTTAAGTCCATGGCAAAACAGCTTCCAAATAACATAGGGCAACAGCAAGCTGAAACCAGGCTGACCACTGAAAGGAGATAATGTAATGCAAAAGGGGGGGGGGGCAGAATAAAAAGAAAGTTGAACTCCATTTTATTGCAGAAGGGGGGGGGGGGAACCAGGATTAAAAAGAAGGTTGAACTCGATTTTAGTGCAGAATGGGGGGGGAAACCAGGATTAAAAAATAGGTTGAGACTGATTTCCCACAAGGCGCTGCCCCAGCATTGTTCTTTCCTTTTCCCCAATTACATGCTTCAGTTTCTCACTATTTGCCATGGGGCACATTTTGACCTGCGTCTTCACACAATTTCCCCCGCGGCTTCAGTGATACTGTTTTTTGAGGATTACTGAAGCCACAGGGAAAATCAGGTGGAGCCGTGGGTCAAAATGCACCCCGTGGGAAATAGTGGGAAATTCAAGCATGCAATTGGGGGAAAGGGAAGAACAACACCAGGGCAGTGCCTTGTGGGAGATCGGTCTGAATTCGATTTTAGTGCAGAATTGCTTGGAGGACACCACAATGAGCATGGATTAAGGCCGCGGTCACACTGCCTTTTAAATCCGGGAGCCCTCCCAGATTTAAAGGGGCCACAGTTTTTTGTTTTGGGTTGGGGCATCCCAACCCTGGTGGCGGCAGCAGCTGGAGGAGGAGGAGGTGGTGTGTAGTGTCAGAGGAGGCAGTGTGTGGCGTCAGAGGCGGCGACGGGTGGCAGAGGAGGAGGCAGGGAGCAGCAACGGAGGAGGAGGCAGGCAGCAGCGGCGGGCAGTGGAGGAAGAGGTGTGGGGCAGTGGTGGGTGGCCACAGAGGAGGCAGGCAACGGCAGAGGAGGCAAGCAGCAGAGAAGGAGGAGGTGGTGGTGGCCGGGGGAGGCACCCTTCCCTGAGCCCCGCTGGCGCCTGGTAAGTTAGGGGTTTTTCTCCCTTTTGCACTTGGGCGCTTGAGTGCCCAAGCGCCCAAGTGCAAAAGGGGGGAAAAATGGAGGAGGGACGATCTGGACAGCCCTCTCTTGCAATGATTGCGAGAGAGGGCTGTTCAGATAGGCTCAATTGCGGGTTCCTTGCGTGACCACTGGGAAAATAGTTGATTTTCCTGGGGTCGGAAAATGTGGGAGGAACCCGTAATTGAGCCCACTTTGATGTGGGACTAGTTACAGCCATTGTAGACGGTCCCTTTAAATGCGGGAGGAAACAGCACTTCCTCCCGCATTAAAGGGCTGTGTGACCGCAGCCTAAAAAGAGAGCGCAGAAAGGGCCTCAGACTCAAGTCTGACTCTCTAACCACCACACCACTCTTCTCCTAAATTTTGCCATCACCACATGCTGCCCCCAAATCTCCAGGAATTTCCAAAGCAAGGGTGGACAAACCTAGTCAAATGTGAGAGTCCCTTGTTGAACTTTCTCGTTTGAAAGTTTCAGTGCCACCTCTAGTTAGAGAACTGGAGACAACATATGGAATGAAACAGAATAGCAGCTCTCTGACTTGGCGCCACTATTCTCTTCGGTGGTGTGTGTTGGTTGTTTTTTTTTTTTTTCCTGTGGTATTTGAGTGGTGAGGATGATTCTTCAGCGCCAAGTTGCAAAAGGAATTGTCTAGCAGGAGCATCTGGCTGCTTGGCAGATGCAGTCACGATAGCAGCTTTGAAGCTGCCTCTGGGTCTGTCACCGGCTTTTGTTACCTAGAGACTGAGCTGGCTCTTGCGTCCTTAGAGCTGCCATTTTCTATTAAAGGCTCTTTGATTCACAGGCCTTTGCGTGTTGTGCAAAAAGCTTTAACTTTGTAAATAAGAGCGTGCCCGTCTCATTCTTCACGCGGCAAGAAGAGCTTTAGTCTTAAAATGTCATTGGCACTGGTAATAATTCTAGAAAAAGAATGGGCATTAATGGAAGCGTCAAAAGGCTCAGAAGTTTGGCATACAAAAAAAAAAAAAAACCCAGCAAGTGTATATATGGTACTACTACACTTTAATGATGATTTATTGGTAATGTTGTGCTAGAATATACAGACCAAATATATGAGCCAATCTTATTTTTTTTAGAAAAAGAGTTTTTGGAAGCAATGGTTTCACTCACTCAGGAACTAATTTTCAGTGGTGGTGGTGGTATTGGTGGTGGTGGGGAGGAGGAGGAGGAGGAGAGGGAACAGCAAAGTGCCATCAAGTCACAGAGACCCCATAGGGCTTTTAAGGCAAGAGACTTTCAGAGGTCGTTTGCCATTGCCTGCCTCCACGTCATGACCCTGGTATTCCATGGAAGACCTCCCTCCAAGTACTAGCCAGAGCCAACCTTGATTAGTTTCCAAGATCTGACAAGATCGGGCTAGCCTGGGCTATCCAGGGCAGGGCAGGTTTCTGTACAAGGACCAACAAATACAAGAGCTGATGAAACAGAATTCTGTAAAGACATACAACTTTAGTGCAGGAAAGTGTTTCTAGGCTGTGATTTTAGGAAGCCTGTGGGGAAATCACAGAACGCTGGCAGGGGGGAGGATGTATGCCCAGGGATGATGCCTGGTGTGGACGGAACTTCTCCAGGAAAGGACTTGGAGGGAAGCTAATTAAGGTCAAATCTACATCTGACTTTCCCACTGGAATCATTCTAGTTTTTTTTTAAAAAAAAACGTCTATACCTGTTTCTAGTTTCAAACCATACTTGTTCTAGTTTAAAAATTACTGTTTACATTCGTTAATTGTCCTCCTGTGGTCAAGCTAGCATTTTACTGCTTTAAACAGATCCTGTTGCTTTGTACTCTTCAGACCCAGGGAGTGAAATTTGAAACCAGTGTGAAATGAGCATAGGAAAAGACAGCAGTCAAACTACTTCAGAGGGGAGGTGTAAATTGGGCCTAAGCCATCAGGCACTAAATGGGTTTGGCACAAAGTTGATAAGGCTTTGAGAAAATTAGTCTTGGTAGCTGGGGAGCTTGCATTCCTCACCTAACAATACATTTTGATAGGCCATGCCTATATAGGGATCACAGTGTTCACCTCTCTCCCCCAGGGGTAGTGACACCTATCTGGCTGATCTGTCTCAGAGTCTGCACAATGTTATTATCAAGTTTAAACAAAGCCTCTGATCTGACTATGTAAGAATAGGTCTACCAGAGATCAGAAGCTCTGTTTAAACTAGTCTCATGAGAAAAACAAACAAACCCCTAGATATTCATCCTGTATGATTTGAAGACTGCTGTAGCATTGAGCACTGTATGAAGCTGTATAGCAGTACTGAAGAAGTAATAATGAAATGAAGATAGAAATCCGGAGTCTTCATCCTTGTTCTCCTATGCTTCATGTCGACTTGTTTGCAACAATTGTGCAGTTTCATGTTCACTATATGTTACTGTCTATATATCACAAACTTACATTCATGAGCTGATTTGTGCCCATCCCTAGTGCTGGGAACTGTAACCTGGAGGCACTGAATCAGACAGAATATAATTGCCTTTGGAAGGAGCACACTTGGTGCTGAGCAGCAGCATCCCAAAACTGGAAGTGGCTTGTGATGCATCAGGGAAGGGAGATGAAGACTGGCACTCCTCAACCTTCGGCATGTGCAAGCAAAGATAATGTACAGCTGGCATAATTGCCAGCTTAGTTTGGAACCAGGGTGGATTTGCCCACATAATGGTAGTCATGGGAAAGTTGCCCATTGCAGTCCACCTCTTAAAAACGTTAATAGATTATCACTCAGATCAGACATTGAAATAAAATAGTTAAACCTATGCTTGCGTGTTTCCTATTCTTATTTGCGGGGAGGTGCCTGGGAAAAAAAGGTTAAATATTTTTGTCTTCCTTCTCTGTACAGTGACGAGTAAAAAAGAGTAAGAGTCCAGTAGTACCTTGATGACTAACAAAATTTGAGGTAGGGTAGGGTATGAACTTTCTTCTTATCTGACGGCGTCAGCAGTGACTCATGAAAGCTCATACCCTACCACAAATGTTGTTAGTCTTTATGGTGCTACTGGACTCTTATTCTTTTCTACTCCTATAAACGGACGGACATGGCTACCCAGCTTGGTAATCACCAGTTCTGTTTCTTTTTCAGACAAAAAATAATTCCCATTTCTTCCCCAAATAATGTCCGCATGTCATCACTGTGGCTTAAAGTTGCCAGTCAGTAGCTAGCAACCAATGGGAGTCCATGGGGGCAGGAACATTGGGGAAACCATTGGGCAACAGTGTGATGTCACTTTAGAGGGGAACCATCACACTTCTCTAGGAATTGCTGGTAAAACCACAGAGTTTCCAGAGATTCCTAAAGAAGAAGAGTTAGTTTTTATCAGGGGTCTGTTGGGGCCGGAGCGAGGCAGAGCTTCTGCCAGCTCAGGACTGGCCAGTAGGGCAGCCACGGGCTAAATCAGAGGCCGCGGTCACACGGCCCCTTAATGCGGGAGGAAGGGCTGCTTCCTCCCGCATTTAAAGGGGCCGTCCACAACGGCCCGCTGCGAGTCCCGCAGTGAAGCGGGCTCCAATGCGGGTTGCTCCCGCATTTACCGACCCCGGGAAAAACTAGTGTTTTCCCGGGAGTCACGGGAGCAACCCGCATTTGAGGTTATCTGGACAGCCCTCTCTCGCAAGCATTGCGAGAGCAGGGCTGTCCAGATAGCCCCGCCGGCCATTTTTTTTTCACTCTTTTACACATGTGCACATGGCTATCCATGCGCCCAAGTGTAAAAGAGTGGGGGGAAAAAACCCGACTTACCCTGGCGGATGGCGGGTCGGAGGCCGCCACCGCCACTTGCAGTTCAGCTGGGGCCACCTCTGTCACCTCCATCGGCTCAGCTGAAGCGTCTTTGGCGGCAGCGACCGCCGCCACCCTTTCCGCCGCCGCGGCTGCCACGGCCGCAGCTTCCTTAGCTGCCCCCACTTCCGCCGCCTCTGCCGCCGCCTCCGCTGCGGCCGCGGAGGCTATTCCCGCCGCGGCCGCCGATCCCGAGGCAGCAGGGGTTGGGATGTTTAGACATCTCAACCCGCTGTTGAAAAAAGTGGCCCCTTTAAATCCAGGAGCCCTCCCGGATTTAAAGGGGCCGTGTGACCGTAGCCAGATTCTCTAATCTGATTCAGCTCGCCGCTGAATTGCTGCCAAAATTCAGTGGCAAATTTAAAAGCCACTGGAGGGGAGGGGGTTTGAGGGAGAGGCTCCAAACTTGCAGGGTAGCTGTTGGGGCCTCTCCTCAAAATGCCCACCAAGTTTCAAGAAGATTGGACCAGGGGGTCCAGTTCTACAGGCCCCCAAACAGGTTGCCCCCATTCCCTCCATTGTTCTCTATGGTAGGAAAAAGTTAACATTTTTCCCTCCATAGAGAACAATGGAGGGGATGGGACAATTTGTTTGGGGGCCTGTAGAATTGGACCCCCTGGTCCAATCTTCTTGAAACTTGGTGGGTATTTTGAGGAGAGGCCCCAGCAGCTACCCTGCAAGTTTGGAGCCTCTCCCTTAAACCCCCTTTCCTCCAGCCCTCATATACCCTATGAGTTTTTGCCATTGATTCCAATGGCCCATAGGATATAATGGGGCTGAAACTGACATTCCCTTTCTGACACACTTCTGGTGATGTCAGGGGACGTTGCATATGCTAATGAATTATGCTAATGAGTTATGCTAATGAGCTCCTGCACCTCGTTTTCTACGAAAGGACCCCTGGTTTTTATACCTTAAGGAGTCTTAAAGCAGTTTACAATCATCTTCCCTTCCTCCCCCCACAGCAGTTACCTTGTGAGGTAGATGGGGCTAAGAGAGTTCTGAGAGAACTGTGACAGGCCCAGGATCACCCAGCTGGCTTCATGTGGTGGAGTGGAAAATCAAACCTGGTTGTCCAGATTAGAGTCCGCCACTTTTAACCACTACACCACACTAGCTCTAGAGCAGAATGATGTCACTTCCAAGTTCTCCACAGAAGTGATACCATGTCATTGCCCAGTGCTGAATTTTTTTTTTTACATTTTTTTTCTCTGGCCAACCACAGGAGCATTACTGGGAAATGTGAGCTGGGGGGTGGGGGATCCCCATCCCCAGAGGAAACTGCAAAGCCTGCTATGACACCAGGGTACTTCAGTTTTCCTTTCCAGGGAATCTCTAGTCCAACCCACATTTTCCTGCAGCCTCAACAACCCATCTGTAACATGAAAATAATACCATAGGCCTGCCACTGAGTACTAATAAAGATGACTGAAGTTGTGTACCCAAAGTACCTTGAACAGATAAAAAGCATTCTATAAAATTTTGCTACTGTTATTGTTGATGAGGAGGACAGTTGGAACTCGACTATGGGGAGAGCTACACAGGTTTTCTTCCGCTCTCAAAAGGAGTCCTTTTGCTCCCAGATCCAATCCCGTGGCTCCAATAAAATCCATTTAGTTTCTTTAGAACATTTACGCCCTCAGAACTGCAGGTGTCTGATTCCTCAGATATAACTTTGTGGCATATCCTCCACTCAAGCTCTCATTTTTAAGTGGTTTTTCAGCAGAAACATCATATTGTTCTATGTATAAATCTTTTATCAAATGTGCTATTCTGTTCAGGTTTATAGAATGATTTTTATTTACCTGAAGGACTTGTTTTTCCCCCACATCTTACAAAGTTTCATATCATTTTTGTTATTCTGCCTGCCAATCCTTCTGTCTGTAAACTGCATCTACAATAAAATGCTCCTGTTAAGATTTCCCAAATGGAAACGTCTATGAATTGTTTGCATTGTTCAAGGGGGTGTGCGCGTGTGCATGGGTGTACAAGATGTTCACTGACAGCTTGAATTTTATTAGTTTCCTGATTTCAGATTATCTTTTATACAGTTTACCCTCCCCCCCAAAAAAGAAAAAAAATCCTGTTCTCTCTTTCTGCATTTTTAAACATTTCCCACAAAGTAACTGTTCTTTTTCTTTTTCTTTCTTTTTTTCCGGTGCAAAGGGCCACAGGCGTTGGATTGAAATGATTTCCTACCGTCCTCCTAACATCTGATTGTACCGCTTTAGACAATTCTTATTTGTTGTTGATGGGTGAACATTGCATGTTAACCAGCCCACAGGTTGATAAAATATGTCTCTGCATTTATGAGATTAAATATGCTATAGATAAAATGTGTTTTTTAAACATTGAAATCCCTGACAAAACTACTATGAAGAAAGGTGCCCATTTTAATTTAGATAGAGGTGATATGATGCCCTATGTAAGAAAGTGGATAAGAAGGAGAAAAAAATCTACAGAGGACAAATGGCCAGGCCTAAGGATATAAGGTGGCCAATGGGGGCCTGGTCACCCTATCTTTTCCTCTAGCCACCCCAACAAATATCCCTGTGCCCCCTACTACTCCAAGCCACAATTCATTCTGCTGTGTGCCTAAGAATTGTTTACAAGAATTGGGACTCCCAGTGTAAACCAGTTGACAGAGGCAAAGAAACACCAAGTGTTACAAGCACTTAACTGCAATACATCCAGAATTATATTTTTGTGTAATGTTTCAAAAGTATATAATCAAATAAACAATAAAGTATCTAAGCAATTTCAGAGTAATTATTACACTCTCAGGTTTAAAAATTCTTACAGTCACAGAAGCTAATGGCAACACCTTCTGCTGTTCACAACACACAATTCACAATCGCAGAAAGGCATCTGCAGATGCAGTATAGTTTGAAGGGACAGTTTCAAGCAACATGACCTTTCAATACAAATTAAAGAAACATTTCCAAAACAGTTCAGCTCCCACAATAAGTGCTGCGTAAATATACAAACAAAAAACTCACTCCTGAAAATTATGCAAATTTCAGCATAAACATTAAATCATCTGTATCATGGAGTGGTTTCTTTTGCAATCTGAATCCTGCGCAAACTACGCGTCTCCTAAGTAAGTTGCACATTTCGAAGAACTTCTTCAAGAAAGATTCAAAGAAGAAAGATTCAAAGAAGAATTCAGGGGGCACTCATAGTGGAACCTGTTTCTCATGACTAAGAGAACCTAGTCATCCATATTGAAGGAAGTCTTAAGCTTTACTAGCTACAATCATGTTTCATGAGAAACGGGTTCCAATATGAATGTCTTCTGAATCATTGATGTATATTTCTATCTATTTTTGCTGTCAAATCACAGCTGATTCATGGTGACCCCATAGGGTTTAAAAGGCAAGAGACATTCAGAGGTAACTTGCTACTGCTTGCCTTTGCATAGCAATCCTGGACTTCCTTGGTATTCTCCCATCCTAGGGCTAACAATGGCTGACTCTGCTTAACTTCCAAGATCTGACAAGATCAGGCTAGCCTGAGCCACCCAGGTCAGAGCAAGTAGGGTTTCAGGTTCTTTCTGGCAACTGGCAGGGTGGTGGTGGAGGGGTCTTACCAGGAACCGGAGGGAGGCCCACATTATGCCACTGGTGATGTGATGATGTCACTTCCAGTGTGTACTGGAAGATATCATCACATTGTGCCATCATGATGAGACACTGGTATTTGGGCAAAAACTCTATGGTAAAAATGGCCAGCTGATCGGGGGGGGGGGGGCACAAAGCCCAGGGCAGAGGTTTTCCCACTTTCGGGGAGAGAGCGAGCAACCCTTGGGCTATGTGTACATTACTGCATCTTTAAGGCACAGATGTAATAATATCTTTACAACACAATGCAATATGATGGCATTTATTGCACATAGCCAAAGGTCATTACAATCAGTCACAAAGAAGATAAATCAGAAAATACCATTAAAATAGCCAGATCTTTAAAAACTGGTCACATTTAAACATTTCACCCTTCACATACAGCTTTTGCCCATATTTTCTTTAGAGTATTTGTATACTTGAAATTAAAACCATCTATCAACTGTGTGCCATTATTTCTTTCCCTTGCTTCAGTAATCAGCCTCATTTTGGCTTTTAAACAAGGTGACCCTCTGTGACAGTTCTTGGGGGAAAATGCCAGTTTCAAATTCTTTTCTCATCTCTATTCCTCTTGAACACTTCCTTTGGAGGTTTTCCAAAGGAAGCAAAGTTATGAAAAATAATGTTTTCTGAATTATGAAGGTTCTTTCTAAGTCCCAAATCCCACCGGAGAGACTGTGCTTGGTTGCTCTGACAGTTGGAAAATTAAAATGTTTTGTAATTATTTACATTTCACATAAACTTGAACATAAGAGGAGTCACCTACTTGAAAGGGAAAGACAGAAAGCAAATCCCTTTCAGATGAATGGGTCAAATGCTATGAGATTTTTACTACTGCTCATTTCGTTCATTCTTATGCTAATCAGCAGATTTCAGTGTATCCTTTCCCCACTTCCATATGAAGGATCATTCTGCCCCCACTATAGACCAATGCAGTTAAAAGAATGCCCTCCTGAACATTTCTGTTTTGCGCATCTTGCAGAATGATGGTACTGCGGAAGCCTTCCTGAACTCCTCAGACAGGACATTCCACAAGGTGATCTCACCAATTGCATGAGGGAACCTTTGGAGGGTTTTATTACAAAAGCTAAAGCTGCCACAGTGGAGCAAGAGAAGAGGTCCTGCCGGTATGAAGGCTCTTACAGGTGATAACTAGGGATGGACACAAACCGAATTACGAACCAAGTTTCATGATGAACTGGGCCGGTTCGTGTGATTGTGAACTGTGATTTGTGCAGTCACGCTGTTCACAAACCACCCAAGAACTGCCATGGTTTTTGTGGCAGTTTGTTCGATTTGTAAGAGGGTTCATGGGCCAGACTTGCTGGCACCCAGTGCAACAGGTGGGAACTCTTTAAAGTCATGGTGCCTCAGTGGCACAACATGAATGAGTTTAGAAGGCATTTAAATGCCTCCTGAGCTCACTTGCGAGAGCCTCTGTGGCTACTGGGGGTGGGAGAGCGAAAGGAATCACTGAACTGGCTTGCATGTGATCTTTCCTGCTTGGAAGCTGCATGAACCTCATGAACCCGAACCAGTACAATAAATGGAAAAGTTCGTGGAGGTTCATGAGACTCCCACAAGCCTCCATTTTTCCGGTTTATGCCCATCCCTAGTGATAACCAGTACCTTGAATTTAGTTCAGTAATTGGTTGATAGCCAATGGAGTGACTGCAGGATGGGTGTGGCATACATGTTCTGCCTGACATCTGCTAATAATCAGGCTGATGCATTTTGTATCAACTGGAGTTTCTGAACAGACTCCGTGGGAAGGCCCATGTAGTGTACATTACTGTAGTCTAGCCTGAGGCAATCATGGCATGGATCCAAGTGGGTAGATTATCCAAGTCAAGACAGGGAAGAAACTTTAACTGATAGAATGCTTTTTATGCAGCTGCACTGGCTTACTTCTCCATTAATAATGCTGCATCTAGAAAAATTCTATGGCTCCTAACTGAATCAGGGAGTGTCAGCTGGACCCTATCAAAAGTCTCCTTCAAGACTTCAGTCTTCCAAATCAACATTTCCTCTGTCTTATCAGGATTCAGTTTCAACTTGTTCACCCTCCATCAATTAACCACAGCAATAAGACACTGGTTCAAGATCTCTATAGAATCACCAGCATATTGAAGACAGCCTACTCCAAAACTGCAAATTATTTCTCCTGAGGACTTTACACAGAGATTGAATATCATGGGGGATAAGACTGAGCCTTGTGAAACCCCACATGGCAATTCTCACGCTGCTGACAGCTAGTCTCCACAAGCAGCCCTCCGAGTCCTCTTGTAACAAATTATTTAAGTCAGCCCAAAATGTATCCCTTACTCCCAATTTCATCTGCCAGGCTTCTCAGTAAGATGGTATGATCCACCATATCAAAGGCTGCCAATAGATACAATAGGAGCAGACTTTGTCTGCATTCAAATGGTAATCATCAGCTAAAGCCATCAATACCATCTTCATTCTATTTCCTGGTCTGAAGCCAGAATGAAAGGTGTCTAGTGCAGTTGAATTATCCAGGAAGGCCTGGAGTTGCTATGTTACTGCCCTCTTGATTTATCCTTGAACTGTAAAATGTCAAAGAGCAAGTGTCTGGTCTAACCTTGTCCCAGTAATGATTTGATTTATACCCCCGCCCCCCCCTACCAGGCTCAGGGCAACTAGTGTTCTATGCAGGAAGGGGAATAGCAGGAAGATAGTTGCCTGCTTGTAAGATTCAGGCTGTTTGTTGCAAGTACTTAAACCTGGGTGTGGCCACGGAGTTTGGGTAATCTGAAGCGCAAGATTCAAAGGGCTCTTGGCCTTCAGCTTTTAGCCCGAGGGTTGTAGCCAGAAGATCTCTTGGTGGGAGGGGGGTAGAGATCTGCTGTGCATCTAGAACAGTGGTTCTCAACCTGTGGGTCGGGACCCCTTTTGGGGTCGAACGACCCTTTCACAGGGGTCGCCGGCTGGCGTCCAAAGTCACCCTGCCGGCAGGAAAGAGCCCCACGCAAGCTGATTGCCATTGGAACCTAACTTTTAGGAACTGATTCCAATCCAGTGTAGGAATAATGGTTGGACATAAGATATTGGTTCAGGCAAGATTTTGTATAGATGGGACAGAAAATAATGTTTTTAATGGTTTTGTCAAAGCCATTTAGACAACACAACAAATAATTTTATGGTTGGGGGTCACCACAACATGAGGAACTGTATTAAAGGGTCACGTAATTAGGAAGGTTGAGAACCACTGATCTAGAAGCATCCCCCCTCTTGTTTGTTTCTTCTTTTTTATTATATTGTGACCCATTGTGGATCCCTACTGGGGAGAAAGGTGGGATACAAATGAAAGATGAATGAATAAATGAATAGTATTTTCTGTATTCCATCATGAGACAGCTACTTACAAGTGACTGATAGCCTGAAGTGGTGCAGCGAAGACATTTGGTTTGCCACCTCAGTGAGAACTAGGCTTCAGTGAGACAGAAATTAGGTCTCTGTTTTTCAAAACAAATCTGTTTCCAGGACACAGAAGCCACCCGTTGAGGATAGAGCTGGAGCTAAGAGCACTTTCTTTTGTTTGTTAGCAATATATTTTTGAACCTACGACAAATCCTTGGATTTGTACACCATCTGCTCGAAAACCTCTCTTTGATTTGTTTCATCTCACTTTGGTACTGGGAGAAAAGTGACAGGATATCATATGAGTGCGCCACCCAACAGAGACTACCCATCACAAGATTATTTCATTCGATTATTCTGACCATTCAGCCAGCAAATTATTTGGTTCTTCAAATGTTTGTACTCTGTTTCTCCTAACCAAAGATGGTCCAAGGAAGCTTATATAAGATGGATTTTATGACTTAACACCTTAAAATTAAATTAAAATTAATCGAACAAGCAAGTGGTTTAGGAAGATCTCTTCAGTAATGTTGAGTACTGTATCACCTCCAAAGGAAAAGACCTTGAATACATAATGGTCCCCCAAAAGAAAAGGTTATACACAAAATGATTTCTTAATATTATTGTACATACCTCTAACTTGTATAGGAATTTAACACACTTTCCTCTTTTTCCTGAAAGTTCATATGGGAAAAAAGCATAGAATCATAAAGCTGGAAAGTACTTCCAGGGTCACCTAGTCCAACCCCCAGCACAATGCAGGGAATTCACAAAATACCTCCCTCTCCATACCCCCAGCAACCACTGTTCCACGTCCAGAAGATGACAAAAAGCCTCCAGGAAGAAACCTTCTCTTCCTCTCAGTTTGGTGTGCTGGTTAAGTGCGGGGACTCTAATCTGGGAGAACTGGGTTTGATTCCCCAACCCACCACTTGCAGCTGCTGGATGACCTTGGGCAAGCCATAGTTCTCTCAGAGCTATTCTCTCAAGGACAGTTCTGGAAAGAGCTCTCTCAGCCCCACCTACCTCACAGGGTGTCCATTGTGGGGAGGGGAAAGGAGTTTGTAAGCTGCTTTGAGACTTCAAGTGAAGGGCGGGTTATAAATCCAATCTCTTCTTTTTCTTTCAGGTAAACAGGCAAATGTTCCTTATTTTCATATTTGCTGTGGGATAACCAAAAACCACACTCAGATAAAGAATCACAGGTTCACTTCGCACATGAGAGAAACAAGGGTCATTTGGTATCAAAAGAGCAGGGAACCATCTCCACTCTTTTCGAAACCATCTCCACTCTTAACCAGAAATATTTCAATGTGCATGTAGGAGACAAAAGTAATGGCGTGTACCCTTTATGGCCAATTAACATGTAAAGGTCATTTGCTAAAATAGCTTTCCAATTCAAGATCTTGTGAACTGCAGTTGCTGTTGTTGTTTCTAAAGGTCTACAGCTGAAACACAGTCGTTACAGCTGGCCCCTTTGACAGCCAAATCTCTCCAGGCCTAGCACACCCTGCTTAGTATCACTTTAGAATTCTATAAATCTTTGAGCAGTTTTTATTTAATCTTTGCCTGAATTGGAGCTTACCGATGGTCCCTTAAGATCTGGGATGAAACCAAATGAAATAATGTGCCTGACAGTTATTTGATTGTGAGTTGGTAGCATTTTCATTTTACAGGCATAAGTTAACCCCAACCTCCCCCCCCCCCATCAAAGTGTTTCAAACTAGAGAGAGTGGAGAGCAAGGGTGGGGAGATTCTGTTATGCTTTCTCCACTGTCCCTTCCTGTGATAGAACAAAGAGAAGAATGAAAAAGGTTACCTGTTTCTTCAACCATTTCTCTATCTTGTGGATCTACTAAGTTTCAGTGATAGAGCACATGGTTTACAAAAAGAAGGCCTAAATTTCAGCCTGATATCTCCAGCTGAAGAGTGCCAGGTGCTGGGGAAAGCCCTTTTCTGCCTAAGGTCCTGGAGCATTGATGCCAATCAGGCAGGCAATACAGAAGAAGAAGAAGAAGAAGAGGAAGAGGAAGAGGAGGGGGGATTTATACCCCACCCTTCACTACCTGAAGGAGTCTCAGAGCAGTTTACAATCTCCTTTCCCTTCCCCTCCCCACAATAGACACTCTGTGAAGTAGGTGGGGCTGAGAGAGCTCTTTCCAGCACTGTCCTTGAGAGAATAGCTCCGACAGAACTACGGCTTGCCCAAGGTCATCCAGCAGCTGCAAGTGCAGGAGTGTGGAATCAAACCCGGTTCTCCCAGATTAGAGTCCCCACACTTAACCAGTACACCAAACTAATTGTCTGACTTGGTATAAAACAATATAATCTAGGGCTATGGTGTGCAAGAGGTGCAGTGGTTCACTGGTATAGCATACAGAAAGTCCCAAATCCAATCCTAGCCAGCTGCTATTAAAGAATCTCAAGTAACGTAGTGGGTGATAAGAAAGACCTTCCTTTGCCTGAAACACTGGATATCGGCTGCCAGTCAGCATAGGCAATGTCTCTATTTATTTATTTGGCTAATTTTAGCCCACTCTTCTCCCCTCAAGGCTGACTCAAAGCAGCTGCCATTACAGTGTCCAAAACAACAATGGGAAATCATGACATAATACCAATAAGTCCACCTGCCAAGAACAGAATAGCTCACTGAGTGAGGAGAGGGGCAGAGCAGGTAGAATCGGTGCTGCCTTTGATGGCAGCGGTCTCCTCTCTGGCACGTCCTTCTTTCCAGGAGACAAGTTCCTTTTAAGTTTCCAAGGGCTGGAGGGGAAACGGCAGCTTAGTAATGTCATCTGTTGGAAGGGCCATAGTTCAGTGGCAGAGCACCTGGTCTGAATGGCTCTCTGGTTAAAGGGATCTCAGGCAACAGGTATTGGGAAACGTTGCATGCAATCAGGCACTTGTGTCCCCTAGATATGTTTCCATGCAAATATTCCTCAAATAGAACCCACATTTGTGAACTGGTCTGAGAAACCACCTCTCCTCCACAGCCTCTCACACAGCTCTTGTCTGTGTAGCTGCTGGTTCAGTGCCCTAGAAATCAGTACTCATATATGCTTCTAAGAATCCTAAAGACACCGGTCCAAGCAGGTGATGTCTCCTGAGCTCTTGTAAAGCATCTTCTGCTCCACTGAGGAGAGGAGGAGGAGGAGAAAGCAGGCACTTGCTTCTGAGGAAAAGGAGGAGGAGGAAACACATTGGCAAGTGCCGTTTGTCTGGTACAAGCATTCTGAGCAAAACAGAAACTAAACTTGATAACTCTGTGCTGGGAAATTCCTGAATATTTTTGGGTGGAGCCTGGGGAGGGCAGGGTTTGAGGAGGGGGGGGGACCTCAAGGAGAAATAATGTCACACAGTCCACCATCCAAATCAGCTATTTTCCCCATGGGAACTGATCTCTGTGGTGGAGAGCAGTTGTAATTCTAGGAGATCTCCAGGTCCCAGCTGGATAGTGGCAAATCTGGGAAGACCTTTGAGTGTCTGGCCCCAGGAATCCAAACTGATCATTTGGTAGAGAAGAAGAGTTATTTTTAGGTCCTGCTTTTCTCTACTCTAAGGAGTCTCAAAGTGGCTTACAATCACCTTCCCTTCCTCTCCCTACAGCAGGTACCTTGTGAGGCAGGTGGGGCGGAGACAGTTATGAGAGAACTGGGACTGGCCCAAGGTCACCCAACAAGCTTCATGTGGAGGAGGAGTGGGGAACCAAACCTGGATTTGCAGATAGGGTTGCCAGCCCCCAGGTGGGAATGGGGGATCCCCCGATTTCACAGGCTCCTGCCCACCACCCGCCAGCTGCCCAGTGGGGAGAAGCCCCCCTAACAGCCACAACCTGGTGCAGCATCCCCAACGTAATGATGCCACACAGAAGTGACATCATCACATCAGGGGCATTGTGCTGTATTGCTCTGATACCAGAGCATCACCGTGCAATGTCCCCAGAGTGATGATATCACTTTCATGTGATGTCATCACATCGGGGATTTCACACATAGTGATGTTGCCCTATCCCTCATCCCAGAAAGCTCCCTCCCACTCCTCACCAGCAAAAAGATAAGACCTGGCAGCCATATCTCCAGATTAGGGTCTGCCGCTTTAACCACTGTACCACACTGGCTCCGATGCTGATATGCATGCTGTTATGCATTTGAAATTGTTACTGATGTGGCCTGATCCCTCATGACTACTCAGACCTTCTGTGATTACATTCAAGAATATCAACACAAGACACAGCATAATACACCAATCTCTCCATTTCCCGAAGAGTTAACTGGATTGTTACAGTGAATGTGGTTTGCGGCAGTCTGGGAGTGAAATTGAAGCAATTCCTTCCATTTGGAGACTTTTGAGGGTCTGACCTGTTCTAACAGGTGCAGCCACCTCTCATTAACATTTCTCGGAATTACACATATGCACGAGAAAGAGACAGGAAGACCGATCTTGGTTCAAGTCTGCTATTTCTTCAAAGTAATGATGCTCTTAGGGCAGTTTTGCTTTAAGAACAGAACCCATTTAATTTACTCAGACTTTGAAATCCTCTGTTCGGAATAATTGCTTGGCATGTGGCTGCTAGCTGGAGAATTTTAATGAAAGCCATTTTTCCCCCTCCAAGCTGCAAAGCAAAATTAATAAATGCTTGATTAGGAGATCTGTGTCACTGACACTGCTTCATTATGGGAAGAAACCTCCTTCAGATTTCAAATCAACACTTGCCTTCCGCAGTCCCAAGTTGGCTACCTGTCAAGGCCTATAACAGGACCCTACCATCTTGTAAGTTGGGAGACTGAAGTAACATTCAGAAAACTGAAGTTTACGTGGGGGTCCAGTGTTAGGGTTGCCAGTTTCCAGGTGGGGCCTGGAGATCTCTCGGAAGTGCAGCTGATCTCAAGATAACAGAGATTAGTTATCCTGGAGAAAATGGCTGCTTTGGAGGGTGTATGGCATTAAATACCAATTAGGTCCCTCCCCTCCCCAAACCCTGACCTTCCCAGGATCTAGCCTCTAAATCTCCAGGTATTTCCCAACCCAGACTTGGCAGCTGTGCTCATGCAATGCTCCCCTTTCTAGTCTCCTCCCTTCACATATTTTATTTTATACATCTTTTTTGGGGAAAAAATTAAAGCATAAAACTTTCATTCATAAAGGATCTGACACAACACAGCAGCATGATCAGCAGTGTGCCACCCATCCAGTTACTTCTTTCAATCCATGAATAGCCAATGTGATCTAGTGGTTAGAGTGTCAGACGTGCAATTTGATCTGATGCTGTTGCTGTTCCCTTATGCATATAAAGTGCACAATCAGACAGCAAAATCTGTCTGTCATGCCCCAGTTGTCTGAGTCCCGTTCCCCCCCCCCCTCCATTTCTGCAATTTTCTTTGATACCTGAGAAGGCTGGTCCTGTTGGTCTGAGCTGGTTCCAAAATGGATTACCTGTTGTCTGATCACTCAGTTGCACACCCAAGCCATCAGGCAGGTCTGACTGGTTTTCTGGCCGCCATTTTTTTACTCGTTAGTGGAGTGTACATAGCTGCATATTCGTACCGCTCTCTCTCTCCCCCCTCCCACAGGAGCTGCTCTCAACTTTGTTTTCTTCATAAAAACTTTCAAAGAAAGATGCCCCTGTACAGCAGCTTTTTCTTGTGGTTTGGAGAAAGGGTAAATTGAAAAGTTTAACTTGGCTCATTTAGAGGCAGGGCAATAGTGGATCAAGCTGCCTGTCTGATCACAGCCCCTGATGTGAATCCCCACTCGGCTATGGAAGCTTGCTGAATTACCTTGGGCCAATCTCATATTTTCAGCCTAATCTCCATCTCAGGCATTGTAGTGAGGACACAATGGAGGAGAGGAGCACAGCATAAGCCTCTTTGTGTTGCCACTGCAGACTAAAGCAGGTTATTGATGAAGTAAAAAAAAATCATCAATAAATTCTTGAGTCTTGGGGACGTATCCTGGTGACTGCAATGACAAATCCACTCCTTTTGGCAATCTTTTTCTATGACCACCCAAGAAGTAACATTTCCTCTTCTTTAGAAATATGAAATCAAACCCAATAGAGCAAAGAGCGGATCCCTGGATTTCTTCTGCCTCCACGAAGCAGGATATGTTTCAAAGGCGCCTATATGGAAGGGATGGAGAGAAGGAAAGTTTTGCCAACAAAAGACTGGCCAGGATAGATGGGAATAACCTTCCTTTCCTTGTTGCCCAGGATGCAAACTCAGATCCTCACCCAGCCAACAGTTGGCATTTCTCATTTTTAAAGGGGGTGGGAGCAGGATAACAGTTTCCATGCAAAAGGCAGTTGCTCCTCCTCTTGATCTAGGCCAGTATTTCATAACATCATTTAAAAAAAAAAAAACCCTCTACCTAGTGAGAACCACTGCATGCATCTAATTAAGTGAGCTCTTTAAAATATCATAAGGCTCCTGTTTGTTTGCTAAGGGAAACTTTAACAGGAAGAAGATTAGAGGCTGTAGCTGGACATTAAGAGAGGAAGATGAGAAAAAGAGATTGGATTTATACCCCACTCTTTACTACCCGGAGGAGTCTCAGAGCGGCTTACAATCCCTTTCCCTTCCCCTCCCCACAACTGACACCCTGTGAGATAGGTGGGGCTGAGAGAGCTCTCTTGATAACTGTCCTTGAGAGAACAGCTCTGAAAGAATTTATGACTGACCCAGCAGCTGCATGTGGAGGAGTGGGGACTCAAACCCGGTTATCCCAGATTAGATTCCACGTTCTTAACCATTACACCAAACTGGCTCCTATTAAACCTGTGTTGCAGCTTGATTCTCAGCCCTAAGACTCTCTGACAATGGGGGTGTACAGGGCCTGGAAACAGTTACACAAAACTTGCATGCAAAATTATTTTAAAAGTCCAAACATTAGATTATTTTTTATCTGAGCTGATAACTGTAAACTGAGTTGTGCCGCCACCATGTACAGATCTGTTGCAACAGTTCTGATAACAGAATTAAGTCTTTAGGCTTTTTTCCCATTCTTGTCTTCCAACTCTTTCCCCTCCCACCCCATATTTGATGCTCATCTAGGGAATGTTGATTGTGTACTTTCCAACCGTAGCTTCACCTCCTGATGGATTTCATCTTTTGACAAACGCATTTCCCTCCCCAGAAAGTTTCCCTATCACAAATCCATCATAATTTCTCTGGTTGATTCTAGTTCAGCTCAGTCAAGATTTCTTATCTGCCAAATATTTTTTCCATCTCTAAAGTAAACTTAACGGGGCTCAGTGGAGGCACCTGAGCAGTCAAGAGAGTTAATGAATTTTTACATACACTTGCAGTTAAATAAAAAAGGGATTACCTTGGAAACATGCACTCCCAGTATTAATCAAAACACTTTGAAAGTTTGACAGGGAAGTGGAACTTATTTGAGCTTGGATTCGAAATAATTGCTGGAATACAAATATCCAAGACAGAGAGATACGCATAGTCAGACATTAAGCCTCTGGATAATTAAGGGACCGTTTTGTGTCTCAGTAGACTTTAGTGGTGTGACATAATGATGTTTGTAACAATTTCTGCTCTCCCCCCCCCCAAGCCTATTTTAATAAGAGCAAAGAATATGGCAGATATTCTGTGGGTGAAGGAGGCATGGAGGAAGGAGGAGGCGGGAGGAAATCTTATTTTATTCCAAATCCCCAAGAAGGTCTTCACTGAAAGTTAACTGACAATTACTGATTCTTAGGATTTCTATAGCTCTTGAATGTATTTGTTATGTGCCATTAGCCACCAGGTGAAGCCCTACGCTAATAGCAATACCCTCCGGTAACAGCTTGGGAGACTCTAACACTGATTGATGGCAAGTCACCTGGAATTGGTTGGCAGAATTTCCAATTTTCTGTGGAGAAATTGCTTATTTCATGAAGTCTATTCCCATTTTTACAAGTGGACAGCAGGCTGAGATTATACATTATTATGTGTCTGACTAAAATGGTGATGGATGGTGTCACACATTTAAAGAGAATTAAACATTTCATTTAGGGAAGGGATTCTCTTTTTTAAAAAATGGGGGGGGTTAAGTAACTTTCAAATTCATACTGGCTTTGTCTCATCACCTGTTTTATTTCATCTGTTGTTCTGTGTTTGTTCACTCGCACAGCAAGCCCACATCTTAAAAATTAAGAACATAAGAAGAGCCTTGCTGGATCAAACCAGTGGCCCATCTAGTCCAGTTTCACACAGTGACCAACTAGATGTCTGGGCTAACAAACAGGGAACAGAGGACAAGACCTTCCCTTGATGCTGCCTCCTTCCAATCATTTTCGGAGGTTCTCCTTACTTACCTTAACTAGTAGATGGGGAATGAAATCCAACTATGTATTTTATTAAACATTTAAAAGATTATATCATGACTATGAATGGGTTGGACATAGGGTTGCCATCCATTGACTGGTAACTGGTGGGAGAGGAAAGGGTGGGGATGGGAGGAATGACATTGCATAGTTTGTACTACATCACTTCCCACAAAAAAAACAGAGGTGACATCATCTTGTTGGCATAATGCTCCCCCTTCTCTATGGTTTTACTATAGAGGTTTGGAGGATTCCTAGAACATCATACCAACACAGTGACATCACTTCCTGGTTTTCACTACAAGTGACATCATGCCATTGGCCTGCAAATCTTCCCTCCCCATTTTTACCCTCACCATCCTGCTGAGTAGCAGCAGGAGCAACCGCTAGATGGTGGGAGGTGTCCCACCAAAGCAGGAGAACAAGTGAAAGCTTGCTGCCTTCTTGTGCAAAGTAAAAGTAATTGCATCACCACTGTCTTTCCAGTATGCACAAGGCATTTCTTCTGATATGATTTCAAAAAGAATTTAAAGAAACATGTAGGAATTGTCTGTTGCACATTCTGTTCCTCCATATATAAACATTGTTACGTTGTTAATGATAAAACACTCTGAGTTGTTGCAGCTGTTGTGCTATTGCTTGTGCTATATATGTTTTCCTTTATGTTCATGTAACAGTGGATCAGCTCTTTTTTTCACACTTTTTGAGATTTATCAAGGGACAGTGCCATGGTGCAGATGTAATAATACATTCTGATTTGCAGGGAGATGAACAAATCAGAGTATGTGGCTTAAACAGAATGACAACCAACAGCCCACTTGTCTGCTAGCAAAGAACAAAGAAAAGTCCCCAGTTTTGAAGACCCTCCCCCCTCCTCCAGTTGAGGCCCTCTTGGTTAGTGAGCCCCCTCTCTTATTTTGGACATCATTGTTTTAATAGGCACCCCCCCTTTACAGCCTAAGTGCCAGGGGGATATGAAACTTGGGGAGTCTCATAAAGGCACCTGGGTACAGCAATGACATTGGAAAATCCCAGGACAGAGGAGGGAGGGAGCGCTGCCGTTAGAAACTGATTAAGTGCATGGGTTAAGTGCAATATCCTCTAATTAACAAAAGTCTTTTCAACACTGGAATATCCTGGCATATCCCAGAGGTATCTGCCCAGCCCAAGGAAGTTGCTATTTCATTAATCAATGCCCAGCCCCCCACCCATTTTTACTCAATCAAGAAGGACACTCGAGTCATTAATTTATGCTCCATCCTGCTTTAGGAGCTATCTTGACTCACCCAAACTTTTGTGTCAATGAAGTTCTGGCTCACTTCAGCCTAATTAAAGTTTGTTAATCATACTGCCTCACCCAGGCTCTTTGCGCCCGTGTAGATTTGGCTCACGATAATCAATCAAGGTATTTTCCTCACTTTTTCCCACCAAAGTTTAACAGCAGTTAACTTTAAATCAGACAGCGATCTTCAATCTTTTTACCTTGACCCAATCCAAAGCCAGGATGGCCCAAATCCCACCTATCCTGGGGGATCTTTTGTCCATAAAAAAGGGGGTCCATGCCATAGCAAATACTTCTTCAGATCTCTGGTCCAGGTCTTTACTGGTCAGAATTCTGGTTTCCTGCTGTGAATCCCTGCTACACTTTGCAGGCTTTTTCTCCTTGTTTGACCAGTGCCTTGCTCTGTCCCTTGGACCTCAGCTGCTTTTGCCCCTGGACCTCTCCAGACCTCAAGCCCAGGATTTCAGCTTGTGGGTCCCTTCCCTAAAACTTCCCAGTTTCATCCCTCCTCCCTTTTATAACTGTGCCCTCTTGTTGGGGGTATATGTGCATGTGTGGTTAGTTAGGGAATGAGTTCTCAGGTGCCAAGTGTAGGTTCTTTACATTTTTATTCTTTTAATTTGACTTTGTATAAATTGTCTTGTGTTTACAATCGCTCTCATTCTCTTGCTTCATGATATTTTTGGGTTGTGTCCCCACTGAGATCCACTCTGGTATAAACAGACGACAAAATCCTGGATTATTTCTTTCTGGAACCCTTATTAAAGCTCATTTCCCCTTCTCTGGGTCTAGTTTGGGTAACACTCTGGCCATCAAAAATGTCTACCCTAGGACCATAAGACCTGAAAGGAGAAAATGTATGTGAATGTCAAGCTGTCCTTTGAAGGAGAAATGGGCAATATTGAAGGGACAAGCTGGCTGGATCCCACCCAGTGGTTTGTTGGGAAAGGGGAAGGGTTTAATTTGTGAGGCAAGAAGACAAGAAGATGTAAACTTATGATATTATACAAGTGAAACCTTTAGAAAACCCTACCTCCATGAAAAATATCTATCTCTTTTTGCAGATATATGTTCTAAACTCCTGATACCCTGTTTTAGCAAGGTAGAAATATATACCCAAAGATTATATGGAAAGTTTCACACATTCCTTGTGAGCAATTGCTGCCAAATAACACTGGCAGACAACCAAAGGGCATCTTTTACAGGAAGTTTTATTACCATTTGCCATTCAGGAATATAGCTTCTTGGAGCAACTGATGATGTTCTCTTTCCTTTCTCTGAAACATATTTTATGCTCAATTGGCACAATATTTACATTTTAAATAATGTAATAACACTAATGGAATTTAGTTTTCATGCCGCTGGCCACTACTGCCACTTGTTGATCCAACTGGAGGCCCAGGTATTGGAGCACCCCCAAGCTACAAACCTGCTCCTCTAGTGGGGATACAAGCCCATCCAGAACAGGGGATAACCCATTCCTCAGGCCAAACCTTAGCCCCACCAGTAGCACCTCCAATCTTCAGGACTCAGTTGTACCTTGTTGCCTCCTCTACTTGGTTCTCAGAGGCAAATTGAGTGAAGCTGTGGGATTGTTGAGTGGAGTAGTACTCTCCTTTATCAGTCATAAACCTATTACTCATCAATATCATTGGTGCCCCTGAGTTTATTTATTTATATCCCACCTTTCTCCCCAGTGGGATCTAAAGAGACTTAGGTCCTTTCCACACTTGGATGTCATCCCTGGTTTCATCAGAGTTCAACTTGCAACCCAATACCTTGCATTTATCCCTGGTTATAACAGCATCCATTTATCCTGGGACAAGTGTGGGGCGAAACTGGGGTGACCTCAATGTAATGTGGAAACAAAAAAATATGCCAATATAATTACCGGGGTGGACTCGAGTGTAGTGTATAATGTAAAAATACCCCAAGATAATTAGAGAGGTGAACTCATGTGTAGTGTAGAATGTAAGTTTGGGGACAAGGTTGAACCAGAATTTAAGGACTAGTGTGGAAAGGACCCAAGATCATTCACCTCTTCTTGGTTTTATCCTCACAACAACCCTGTGAGGTAGGTCAGGCTAAGAGGGTATGATTGACCCAAAGTCACCCAGCAAACTTCCAGGGCAGAGTGGGGATTTCAACCTGGGTTTCCCAGGCCCTAGTCTGACACTCCAACCACTCCACCATGCCGGCTCTGTAGCTAGTGTTATGGCACAAGGAGCAATACTAGAGCCCAGGGGAATCCTGAAAGACATTAGTTCTCCACAGCCGCCTGCCTCCTTGATTCAAGAGGAATTTACCAGCACTTTCTTCTAATGGTTTGAACTGGTGTCTGCAGTTACTCCCCAAATAAGGGATCTTGGTGGTGCTAACTGTAGGAAGCATCATTCTCCAGGAATGTTTGTTGCAATATTATATTTTAAAAAAATTATTCATAATTATGTTATTAATCTTATTTATTATGTATAATATTTATTATGTATAATGCTCAATCAAAGTGCATCGCACTTCATGGCACAAGCCAAAAATACAACTTCTACCCACCCACAATCATTTTCCCTAGGAAGGGTATCATCTACACATTATAAATCAAAGTTCTAAGGCTGCAGTTTCTGGGGAGAAACCCCCACTGAATGCTTTGGGACTTACCTCCAAGGACTGGACCACACAAACATGTATTACTGTTGTGTTCTACACAACTGCCATGCGGTCAGGCCATGCAGTCCAGGGCAAGTACATAGCCAGGCACAGTCAGAGCTTCGCTCCAGAACACAATTGTCAAGCTCCGCCTCCTTCCCCGGGTCAGGTCCCCCTGTAGCCGTGGCCTTGTTGTAGGGGGAGGAAGCTGCAGGAGGTAGAGGCTGAGGAAACCGCAAAACTCAGCCTCAGAATTGGCCAGGGGCGGGGTTCCAAACACACCCGGGTCGCCCTCTGGCCTCCGGTCGCGCCACCAGTTTGACAGCACTTTCTCTCTCTGACCTCCACTGTGGTGTTCCCGGCACTTCCTCCCTGGCATCCTTGCTCTGCTTCCTTTTATTTCCTCTCGTTTCATCCCACAGCTCCCCCTTCCTCCCACCCCCTTTGCCCCGCCCCTCCTTATTGCCCTGGACGCTCTCCTCCGGCTCCACCTGGGTCGGGGTAGCCGTCGTGGACTCGGCGCCGGGGCTCAACGCGCCCCCGGCTGCTTCCATCTCCTGTCTCAGCACCGGCCCCGCCCTCCTGTGCCGCTGCGGTGAGGGAGCCACGAGCCTGCTCTTCTGCCCATCATCGCCGTGCTCCCTCTCGCCGCTCGCTGCGGGCTGCGGCACCAGACCGCCCGCCAGCCTGAGTGGTCGCGGAGCTCTGGGGCCGTCCCGGGCTCGGGAGTCTCGTCGGGGTGGCGGGAATCCAACGGCTGACCCCTCTTCGCCCGGCGCATTTGCCGCCGGGTCTCCTGGCCTGCTGCCCACCGCTGGGGAAGCAGGGAACACCCCAGGGCCGGTAAGGATGGGGGCCTGCTGACAAGGGAGGGAGGGGTCCCAGACACCCAGAATGGGACAACAATAGACTGGCCGGATTGTAATTTAAACCTATCGGTCAGCCAGGATGCAAATAGGGGCCAATGACCTGTGGGAGACTGTACTGCATTAATTGTAATCCTATCAGAATGTGTGGGCGAGGCAGGGGGCGTGGTTTAGGTGCGCATATAAGCAGACCCCCGAGCCCAGCTCAGACATGTGTTCCTGAACCTCCTAATAAACCATGAACTGATTTCACTTGATGGCGTCTCTAGACTGAGTACTTTACAATTACCATTTCCCCTCTGTAATTAAACTGCTCCCTCTTACTTAGGCATTCTTTTCTTTTCTTTTCTTTCGTTTTTTGCAAGAAGTCCTGGCCGCCTCTCAAATCCCAGCCTGCAGTTTTATAGAAGGACAAGAGACTTTGCCTACTAACATACAGCCACCTTGACACTCTCATATGCTGTCCCATTCTACACAGAAGGGCTTGGGTGGCTGGGAGGGATAGTCCTGGTCCTCTTGCTCCCCAAGTGTCATTCCCCCACACAGAAGAAGAAGAAGAAGAAGAGATTGGATTTATATTGCACCCTTCACTACCTGAAAGAGTCTCAGAGCGGCTTACAATCTCCTTTCCCTTCCCCTCCCGACAACAGAAACCCTGTGAGGTAGGTGGGGCTGAGAGAGCTCTGAGAGAACTGCTCTTGAAAGAACAGCTCTGAAAAAACTTGTAACTGTCCTAAGGTCACACCAGCAGCTGCATGTGGAGGAGTGGAGAATCAAGCCCTGTTCTCTGAGATTAGAGTTTGTACTCCTAACCACTACACTTCATATTCACCTATGGTTCCCTTGCATTCAAGGAAGGGAACCAACTGCCTAATCAGCCACACATGATAAAAGGCTGACTTCGCAGTGGCTGCTACCCATTAAGGAGGCATCCAGGAGCACTCCCAAGATCCTAACCTCCAGCACTAGCACCAATGTGGCCCCCTCAAAAGTCGGGAGTGGGATCCCTAAACTTGGACTGCTCTGACTCAAGCAGAGGACCTCCATCTTTGTTGGATTCAATTTTAGTCAACTCAGTCTAAGCCAACCAGCCACAGCTTTCAACACCAGGTCCAGATCTTCTGAACTAGAGTCTAACTGGTTGTCCGACAACAGATAGAGCTGGGTGTCATCCACATATTAGTGACAGTCCAGTCTGTGAGTCCAAGCAATCTGGGCAAGGGGGTGCATATAGATGTTAAATAACAACAGGGAGAGCACATCTCCTTGGGGCACTCCACAAATCAGCAGGTGCCTTCTGAATTGTTCCCCAGTGGCCATAGAGGATAGGTCTACTGTTGACTATTAGCCATGAGGCAGAATGGCTCTGATCAGGGCTGGTTCCAGGATTTGGGGGGGAGGGCCTGAGCAGACTCTGTCCAGCCCTCCCCTGTGCTCACTACTTCTTGCCACCTGCCTGCATGTCACTTCATGACATGCACCAGAAATGACATCATCACGCTGCACTGTCACAGTGATGTCCTGGTATTTGGGCAAAAACTATGGTAAAAATGGCATCCACCATAGAGCTTTTGCCCAGAGTGTCACCTGGATGTCGCCGGCATGATGATGTCACTTCCTGTGCATGCCAGAGGTGATGACGCCATGTCACCAGTGACATCGCTTGGGCCTTCCTCTCTCTCTACTGGTCAGATCACCCACTGGACAGCTGATTCGGGGTGGAGCCTGGTAGCAGAGAATCCCTGCCTCCCCCCTGGGGGAGGCTGGTAACCCTATTCCTTCATGGCACTGGACTGGCCACTGTTAAAAACAAGACGCAGGACTAAATGGACCTTTAGCTTGATCCAACATGACAACTCTTATTTTCTTACAGCTTTAGATTTCTGGTCATGGGGCACCATTATTTGCATCCATAGCCAATGCTTTTGTTCAGATGCATCAGTTCACGCCATTGCAATCTCTTTCCCACCTTGAAAGTGACTTTTAGCAATCATTGCCTTGTTAGCAGCAGGCTGCCTTCACAACCCGACAATAACATTCATGTGTCTTCATGCTAGTCTTTTTCTCCAGAAAACCCTTTGTTTTTGCTGAGCAGTTTCAAGACAATAGAGGCAATCAAATAAGCAGAAACTCATGACCCAGACGCATCGCCCCTTCCGACACCAGAGCAGCCTTATTTAAATCGCTCTTCTTTTCATTCTCCTTTCAGAAGTTTCTGAGAATATTATTTCCTTTCTTTCGTTATGATTGTATTATTTCTAAAAGTTCAGGTTTAATGAAATCGTCGCTCTGTATGGTGAACGAGGTAAACACCACTGACAGCTACACGTTTATCCATTTTTATCCCTTTCAATGAAATACGTGGGACGAATTGAGAAGCAGAAAGATTAGAATTGTTGCCTATTATTTGTCCATCTAAAAGCCAGCCAGTTGTTCAGATATTCTAGATCTCTTTGTTGTTAGCGGCATACTTCCAGCTTGCAAACAAAACAGCTTGCAAACAAAACAGGAAGTTTATTTCTTAATGGAATAATTGTGTGTGTTCCCCCCTCAAGTGTATTTAATGCTGTACAAAGGTTGAAGATAAATTATTCCGCTGTCTAATCCAGGGATTTCCAGACCTTTGTTTGGCTCAGATATACTTACGTTTCAATAATTTTTTTTTAATCTAAAAATTAACATAAAAGACTTTTCATTGGACATAACAATCCAGTGAACCATGCAAAAAGTCGATATATTACTAATCTCCAAGGGGAACATTTGTTATTTCGCAGAAGCTAAATAGAGAGGTAGAATTCCAGCCCATTGTTCTTTGTACAGTGATTCATTTATTTATACTTAGTTTTCATATATGAGAGTTGTCACCAAAATTCCACCTAACATAAATTTTTGAGATCAGTTTGAAGGATAAATGAAGCATACAAAGATCATCAAAGAACTCAAAAAATTAGTTTGGGCGGGGGACACAACAAAGAGTGCCAACGCACTGGAAGGAAGAGTGGATGTGTTGTGGTAGACCCTTTCGAGGAGCCCAGCCCACTTCATCAGATGAAGACAGTGTTATCTTCAAGTGGAGTGGATATATATTTTGCACCAATATTTTTGGAGGTTTCATTTTCATAGCTAAGGGCTGCTCAAAAAAAAAAAATGCAGGGCTCCCAGGGTATGTGGGGAGGGGGGGGGTTTCCTTTGCTTGCAATATTTCAATACTTCCCCCAATCTATGCAAACCATTGTAACCGCCACTTTAAAAGAGGCAATCTTTAATTTAATGTGAAATGTGATTACCCCCTGCCCACTTTGGCAAATTGCACAGAAAAGGGTGGGACCCTGCTGTGCAAATCACTGCAGATTGCCTCCCATCACTCTGCAACAATCACCTTACAGTAGAAAATCCATTACAGTCTTTCGAGTGTGATTCTCCTGTTCTCTTTCCTAAAGGGGGATCCTTAGCAATAGTGCCTGGAATAGGTGCTACAGCCCTAGGAGGCAATCTGAAGTAAATATGTAAAACCCAAATCTGGCACTCTCATTTGGCAAGAATGGGGAGGATTGCCCTGCGATGGCCTCCTTTGAAGTTGTCAGGTGACACGTCAAAGGAAATAAATATGGCTGTGCTTGTCTTCTTGCAGCACTGAAAGACTGCCAGCATGAGGACCCTGTCCCTACAGAGTGAACCATTTCATACACGAGGGCCTCTGGAACAGATGGTATTCCTTTGCACAGGATCATAACTTCAGGAGGTTCTGCTACCACTTCAAGTACCCTGTTGACTTTTTCTGATCTTGCACTGGTGGTTTGGGCAAAGTTCTAAAGGGTTGGATCCAACCAAATTTCCTGTTGGTGAACAAGAAGAAGAGAAGAAGAGATTGGATTCATACCCTGCCCTTCACTTGTAGTCTCAGAGCGGCTTACAAACTCCTTTCCCTTGCCCTCCCCACAACAGACACCCTGTGAGGTAGGTGGGGCTGAGAGAGCTCTGAGACAACTGTCCTTGAGAGAATAGCTTGTACAGAGCTATGGCTTGCCCAAGGTCATCCAGCAGGTGCAAGTGGAGGAGTGGGGAATCAAACCTGGTTCTCCCAGATTAGAGTCTGTGCAGTTAACCACTACACCAAACTGGCTCTTAAACAAGGAAAGAAGGGTCCACTCAAAAAGGTTGTGTGAGTGGTCACAGGGCCTGCATGGACAAAAACTGTATGAGATTGAGGCAGTAATAAGGAAAGGCATTGGGTGAGACTCGTGGGGGGGGGATCTCTAGATCCAACCCAGGATATTTTGCATTTGTGTTTTAGTATGGTGTGAGTTGCCCCGAGAGCCTTTGCACTGAGGGATAAGTTACAAATTATTTAAATAAATAAAGCCGATACATTAAACATTTCAGTGGCATCTATGCAAAGATATATATCTTCACTTATGGCAACCAAATCTGGGTTGTGAAATCTCTAGAATTTGGGAGGTGGAGCCTGGAGAGGGTGAGGTTTGGGGAGGGACCTCAGCAGGTTATAATGCCATAAAGTCCACTCTCTAAAGCAGCCATTTTCTCCAGGGGAACTTCATCTCTGTGGTGTTGAGATGAGCTATAATTCCAGGGGTTCTCCAGGCCCTGCCTGGAGGTTGGCAACCTTCCACAGGACCATTGTTTTCAAGAGTTTCTAATTGTGCCCCAAATGTCTGAAGTGCATATAACTGCCTGTAAATGAGTTTACTACACTGAATTGAATACACATTTATTGATTATTTCGTGTATTTCTTCCCCATCATGGTACTGGATGCAGAATACACAGGATTCTGAACTGATCCCTCTTCCAGCTTAGTTTCAGCAAGAACTCTTTTCTGATATTATGGTTTTTGCTCTCATGCCTCATGTAAGTGGAAACTGTGTTACATGCAGTCCTCTCCGTATACATATTTTGTGCAAACAAGGCAAGACATGTCTTTTCCAGCTTTGGTATGTACAAATGCAATGCCACCTTTTTCAGGATGTGCAGTCAAATGTCCCAGAGCCAGAAAATATGCACATTGCCCAAGTAATACAAAATGCTGCTCTCACATATCGAAAGGATCATGCATACTGCAATCCTTCTTACACACAGTTGGAGCAACAATATCATGCCCAGCATTGCTTTCAAACATACCCTGGAACCAGACAGGGTAGGGCTTTCCGCTATGATCCCCCTATCTCAACAAGTTACACTCATTTACCCTGGATATGTCATCTAAACTGGAGTTTCACTAACAGAAAGTTCGAGAAGTCTGGATTCAGAGTCTCACATGCTTCCAGTTTTAATTGACTGTCACACACATATGCCAGACCTAATCAGGTGCCGCTGAACGAGCTGGGACTGAAGACATTTCCCATCTGGTAAGTCTCCTTTAATGAATCGTTCGGCAATATTGAATTGCACCTCTCTTTCCTTGCTGATTCTGCTTTATGTTCATTCTGCCCTTCATTCGGGTTCTTTGTAGCACTAGGAGTCTTGTAGCATTCCGCTCCGGTAATATATTCTCTCCTTTCCACTCCACTCCCTGCGCAGCACACTGGGATTCTTCATATGATGGATGCGCTATGAAAATAAATTGCATTGGTTTGGGAGTTCTGAAATCTGCAGGGCACAATTCTTTTTCAATGACTCTGAAATCCGGCCTCGAAATTATGAATCATCATAGGTACATTTCTTCCCAAGGCAATGTGCGCACCCCTTTAATTACTTCCATAACACTTTATACGAGCCATTCAAAAATATGAAGCTAAAATATGAGCTCACTCTTTCTCTGTTCTTTTTTTTTTTTTAAAGAAAAAACTCTGGTGCAAATCTAGAATACCTGTGCTAGGATGACTCCAGCTTGCATTAATGGCTTTGGTTGGGGGCGAATCATATTTCTTGAAAAGACCAGAGTTCCACTTCTCAGCAAACTTCTGTTTAAAATTTAATCTGTGAAACATTTTTTCCTAAAATCCCATTGTTTGTTAATGTCTTACTGTAAGCTTATTATGTAAATAAATGAATAAGTAAATGAATACAAGAGAGGACAGCTTATTTGGGACAGGTGAACTGACAGAAGTAGGGATAGAATAGATTTTTTTTCATCCCTGCTGTTTCATTTTTTTTTAAAAAAATGTCATTTTTTGTTTTGTTTCTCTCTTGTGCAAATGGAATCCACTGTTCTTTATTTTTGCCCTATTTTCTGTTTCCTCACCCTGAATTTTTTATGTAAAAATGTAGATATTTTTTCAGAACCAAGTGTGTGCACGTTAGGTACAGTCATATCACCTCTGACTAATGGAACTCCATGAATCACTGTCGTCCAAAACATCCTACTGTCAATAGCTTCAGGTCTTGCAAACTGAGAACCATGGCTTCCTTGATTGAGTCAATCCATCTCAAGAGCCAGTTTGGTGCTGTGGTTCAGTGCGTGGACTCTAATCTGGGAGAACCAGGTTTGATTCCCCATTCCTCCACTTGCACCTGCTGGATGACCTTGGGCAAGCCATAGTTCTGGCACAGCTGTTCTTGAAAAAGAGCAGTTACTGTCAGAGCTCTCTCAGCCTCACCTACCTCACAGGATGTCTGCTGTGGGGAGGAGAAGGGAAAGGAGTTTGTAAACCGCTCTGAGAATCCCTTGGGTAGTGACAGGTGGGGTATAAATCCAATCTCTTCTTCTTCATCATCTTCTTCTTCTTCTTCATGTTAGGTCTTCCTCTTTTCCCGCTGCCTTTACCTTTTCCTAGCCTTATTGTTTTTCCCAGTCTTTTCATAATGTGACCAAAATACAATAGCCTCAGTTTAGTCATTTTAGCTTCTAGGGAGAGTTTCAGCAGCAGCAGGTGCTCTTCCATATTTCTTAGCTGGTTCTTCCAAATGTCCACCTCCCACATTGACAGGAGACAAATCCTCATTTGCTATTGCTGGTTTGGGACCAAAGGACCAAGGCTGGAATGGCTGCAATCAGCTCGTGCTTTACTGGTGCATTTAAAGATAAATGTACTTTTCCTAGCTTACAGTCTAGCAATGCCAGCTGTGAGAGGAGTTTGGGGTGGCATAAATTGGTGCTCTCATCTTTCTATGGAACTGAACTCCACAGCACTGGGGAAGTAGGCAGAGATGTTCCATCTTTATTCCCTGTATTCTTCTCCCCAATGTCCTTTGAATTCTGACAAATCATCTGAGCAAAACCCTGAACGCAGATAGGATGAAACCTATCGGGACAGAGCTTATTCCAAATATAAAGACATAACCCTCATATTGCATGGGGAGAAAGACACTAAGGCATACTAAGATGTACACTGCACTGTTCAGGAAGCCCAGGAAAATGATTATAAATAGTGCAATAGCCAATGAGATGTAGATCCTACCCTAGTGAGTTTACGGCCAGGGCTAAATTTGAATAAACGACTTGCTTACTCATTGCTCAGTCGCTTTTGTAGCCCATGTACTGTTTTATAACTGCTCTAAAGGAGTTAGAGGAGAAATAGTTGCTCTGCTTTGGCCTATCACACCATGTACTTCAACGTAATGTGTAGCTATTCTTTTGCTTACTGCGGACAATGACTTTTTCATAGGGGGGGGGGGAAGAGAAACATTCTGCAGTGGCTAACAGGAGGGGAAAAATTAGCATGTGAAGATAACTCATGTGCCATCCTTCCCATGCTGAAAGTGCTTGAGAGATTATACATTATAATAGAGAATCCATTTCCTTTCCAAAAGAGTGTACTGGAGATTTATGATGCCTTTAAAAAAAACCCTATTCCATTGCAAACTGATAAAATACAATAAAGGTATGTCAGGAAACTGAGGCAAGTGATAGTTCCCAAGTAACGTCGCTTCAACCCACCTGCTTGATCTTTGGAAAAGGGAATTCATTTATTCATTCCTTATTGTGAGATCCTTGCCTTCTTACAAGAAACACAGGGTCACATTATTAACTGATATTTTCCTTCACAACAACCATGCTGGGCTGGTTCAGCTGAAAGAGAGTGACTGACCTGGAGACACCATAGTCAGTTTCATGGTGGGAGGTGGACTTCACTGCCAACTCATCCCAATGAAAGCCCAGCTTTTAATCACAAAACTGCACTAGCTCTAAATTCAGCCCAACCTGAACCTGTAGCATTGTTCGGAGAAATCTTAATTCCTCTTTCCTCAATCTCTCCCTGGAATCCAGAAATATGTTTCTGTTCCTCTTTTTTAGAAACTTGGAGCCAGTTTCTAACTGATCCCTTTTTTATCAAAGAGAAATTCAAAGAGAGGAGGGGAAGCAAAGGAAGGTTCTGTAAAATTTCAGAATTTCACTCTGTAGATGCTCAGAGGCAGGCAATATTTCCCCAGACCTTCCTATCCTATTGTTAGGACAGTACATGGAGAAACAGAATGGTTTCTAGTGGGCAAAGGTGTCAGACAAGGAGCTATTTTATCTCCCAGTCTATATGCAGACCATATCATAAGGAAATGGGTGTGCCACAACATCTGATTGTTTTGATATGCAACCTATACTCAGGACAAGAGGCAACTGTTTGGACAGTATTGGTTGTGTATCAAAACAATCAGATGTTGTGGTACACCCTGTAAAGAAGTTGTAACTCCAGGGACTCACTCTGGTAGTACTCTTCGTCCTGGCCGTGGGCTGTTTGCTGCACGAAGGAGGGAACTCCACATTCAACAAATAAACAGTTCTGTTTATTTACTAAATCCAAGGACGGAGTCGGAGAGGAAACAGGAAAACAAGATAACAGTCCTGTACTTAGACAAAAGCCAAAATTACACAGCAGTTACCACAAGCAACAGCCCAAGCCTTCAAGTGAATTCTTCTTCTTCCTCATACAAGGCTCCTGAAGAGGGATGAATTCCAAAAGTCTCTCGACTCTCCTCCAAGTTTTGCTTTCTCTGTCTGAGGTCTAATGGTTGATAGTAACCACACCAACTCTACTCCCTCTTTATCCACCCCACTTATTAAGCTATCTCAGACTTAATTGGCACAGGCTGACTCAAACCTTCTAAGGTGTTTAATCTACCCTCCACAGGGCCTAAGGAAAAGAGAAAATCATAAAAGACTTGAACACTGCTGCCACACCTCAAACCCCATCAACGTAACATTTACTCCTTTACATCCTTCCCCTTCTAAAATAAAAATTGGGGCTCTACTTCAATTTTTCAATCTTCAAACCATTAAAACCTTTAAAACTATACAAAAATAACATAGTTTAACAACTTCTTTACACACCTATTTCTTTTAAAGCCAACCATAGCTTTTCATGATCCACACAGTCTATGCAATCTATGAAACACAGGCTGGTTTTCTTCTGAAATTCTCTAATATGCTCCAATGTCCATTACTGAGATGAGGAGGAGGAGAAAAGCAAAAGACTCTTGGACCTTATACCAAATCCTTTTCTATCTCGCTGAAAACTAGCTTGGACATACCTCAGGCTTATCACTTGCGTACCACTGTTTCATCAGAATTGTTACAAGGGAGAATTCAGAGTGGGGCTATGAAGCAGAATTGAGTGAATAAAGGTAGAAACTAACAAGGTCTTGCAGAATAGAATGACGGTAGGAGAGGGGATGGCAACAAACACCTCCCACGCACACACCTCCAAGCACTTCTGAGCCCTTTTAGGAATGATGGGGTTCATTTATGCCGAGGCAGGGAAGGATCTCATGTTGGCTGATCTGCATTTGGCCTGGGAGCTAAGAGGGCTAGCCTGTTTTTAGGGCAGGATTAGTGTGCAACTGAAACATATGGTACCCTGAAGCAACTACGGATTGAAGGGATACCCAAGTTGACCAGACCCAGTTGGGTGGAAGGGATGTCCCTCAATGCTGGGCATAGGGGGCATAGTGATAACAATCAGCTTCTCTTGGTATTGGTTTGCATGCAGAAAGGCAACATAAAGCAAGGCAAGACAGTAGTGCCATTTAGACTAGAGCCATGGTGGGACTGCCCAAACGGTGGCCAGCTCCTTGGTGGTAGAAAGTGTCATCAAGCCACAACCAGTGATCCATCCAGGCCAGGGAAGCAACCCTTTAGGAGGAGGCTAATAGGGAACCAGCACTAACGGGATGAGATTAATAAATTGTGACAGTTAATAAATAACACTTTACACATTTACAAATGTTTCACTTTTATTTCAGGGTGAAATTTTGGCCGCAAACGCAGGAAGCTGCCTTTCTACTGAGTTGAGCCATTGGTCCATCCAGGTCAGTATTGTCTTCGCAGATTGGCAACAGCTCTCCGGTGTCTCAGGTTGAGGTCTTTGAGGACCTACTGCCTGGTCCTTTTAACTAGAAATGCCAGGGGTTAGACTTGGGACCTTCTTTATTCAAAGCAGATGGTCTTCAAGTGAGCCACAGCTCCTCCTCCACAGGTGCTTTTATGCACAGTTGCCAGAGCTTCCAGCTCCTACATTCATTTTGTGTCTTTCCCTCTCGTCTGCATTCCTGATGCACTCATGCATGCTGATCAAATGTTGCAAAAAAGGGGGGGAAAAAACAAAGCAATCTGGATGTAACTGTAGAAATGATTACATCAAAATTCTTCTTGGTGGGGTGATTTACTGATGCCCAGGATTGCAAGTGCATATAAGTAAAACACAACACACAAAGAATCTTGATGCCATCATCTGTACAATCCCCTCCAGATCAGTTTGGTGCAGTGCATTATCAGTATATATTTGGGCAATCAGTAACATAGAAAGGAAGAAAGATACAAATGAACTGATAGGTGTGGCATATACTCGCATCCCAAGATTAATGCTAAAAATACTTTTAATTGAATCAAAATGAAGAAGAAGAATAAGAAGAAGAGAAGAGATTGGATTTCTACCCCGCCCTTCACTACCCGAAGGAGTCTCAGAACGGTTTACAAACTCCTTTCCCTTCCCCTCCCCACAACAGAAACCCTGTGTGGTAGGTGTGGCTGAGAGAGCTCTGACAGAAACTGCTCTTTTTCAGGAACAGCTGTGCCGGAGCTATGGCTTGCCCAAGGTCATCCAGCAGCTGCAAGTGGAGGACTGGGGAATCAAACCCGGTTCTCCCAGATTAGAGTCCGCGCACTTAAGCACTACACCAAACACCAAAGAAATGCATACAACTTTTAGAACCAGGAGTGGTTCCTCATTTTGGAGATATCATTCAGTCCACTCCCTAGTTCTCCTTTTGAAGAGATGTATAGCTTGGTATAGGGGAGGGGGTTAAAACGCCTCGAGCATGACTCTGAAGAGACTGCATAGAAATATCTTAAATAAAATAAAACAAGAGGGAAAATGGTGGGCACCTCTGTGTGCGTGTATGTATTTTGCAAGAAGCCCTTTCACCGATAGAGATTTTTTTGAGTATGAGAAGATTCATATTATGCTTTGGAGTGTCTGCTTATGTAGATATCTGATGTAGATGGTTTCTGGACAGTATGCCTTATATCTTTTGCCTTATGAAGCACATATGAAGCTGCTTTCTCCTGAATCAAACCCTTGGTTCATCAAGGTCAATGTTGTCCACTCAGACGGGCAACAGCTCTCCAGCATCTCAGGGAGAGGTCGTTCACATCACCTCCTGCTTAGTCTTCCCTCCATTTATTTTTTTAAAGGGGACAATAACAATGCAACAAGTTGATCACTCCATACAACCCGGCACACATTTCACTACATCAAGATCACTATTAAACTAAATGAAATGAGGGTCATAAGGAATGTGCAACACATTTAGTTCAAAACAAGTAAACCCCAACATGAACCAATCAGAATCCATCTTCAGCCAAAACCGGTCTGGCAATGTACTTCAGACAACGGTTGCAACAACAGAGTGGGGCCTCCAGGCATTGCACACGCCCCTCCAATGGGCTGAATATAGAAGAAGAAGAAGAAGAAGAAGAAGAAGAAGAAGAAGAGATTAGATTTATACCCCGCCCTTCACTCACTTGGAGTCTCAGAGTAGCTTACAAACTCCTTTCCCTTCCCCTCCCCACAACAGACACCCTGTGAGGTAGGTGGGGCTGAGAGAGCTCTTTCCAGAGTTGTCCTTGAGGGAACAGCTGGTACAGAGCTATGGCTTGCCCAAGGCCATCCAGCCAGGTGCAAGTGGAGGAGTGGGGAATCAAACCCATTTCTCCCAGATTAGAGTCCGCGCACTTAACCACTACACCAAACCACTACACCATACAGGCCTTGGCTTTTTCTATGCCCATATAGAATTAACTATGTCTTTACATTTTGTTATAAGTAATGCAGTAGAACCCTAATATGCCATTACAGACTGTTAAATCTTTATATATCTTCATCTTGAAGACCCTAGTCCCTTTTTTCTACTGGAGATGCCGGGGATTGAACCTGGGACCTTCTGCATGCAAAGCAGATGCTCTGTTGCTGAACCATGCCCCCTCCCTTTATTTTCAAGGCATTAAGAAAAAGATACATGTTTTTGTTGCCTCATATTTAAAAAATCCACTTTTTCTATAAAATTTACTGTAAGAACACCACATCCTCTTATTCTTATGTTTCCTCAAACCAGGTTGCCAGGCTATGCTGGCACAGCCTTGTGTATGATCAGTGAACACCAGGAGCCTAATAAATGAAATATAAAAGCTTAAATGTACATTTGGACAAGAAGATGATGACCAAATACCATTCTGAAAAGTGGAATTGATTAAGATGGTAGGGATCTGAGGGCTTTATAAATACTTAACTTATCCTATTGACCAAGGACATTCTCTGTTTTCTGGTACCTGTTCCATATATAATATTCCTCCAATGTGTGGGGGAAATGTGGAGATGGCTTTATAAGACATTTGGCAGAGTTCTTCAAGCTTCAGATACCTCCCCAAGAATCTAGCAGTTAAATATAGGAAGGGAAGTCTTGATGCTAGTGCTCATATACACAAATAGCTGTGGGGAGAAGGGACCTGACAAAATGCTAAGGCATTGCTTTCCTTCCATGGTCCTATCATTTCTATCCCAACGGCGAACATTTTATCTGTCTTTCTACCAGTGGTCATTTTGTAGAAAAAGAGGTGCAGAAGCTCATTAGCATAACTCATTAGCCTAACTTATTTGCATATGCTAAACCACCTGACATCACCGGAAGTATATCAGAAGACAAGAAAGAGAGAGAGAAAGAAAGAAGGAGCTGACAGAGTGGAGACAACTACCAATCTAAGCCTCAGAAATACCACTATTCTGGGCGGATAGCTTCAGTGGTGGCTGAAGCCTTCAGAAGGCTGGTTGGAGGAACAAGGACCTTTCCAGGGGACGGGGTCATTTTGCTGCAGCCATGACACAAGCAGGCATTCCCCCGTGGGGGGGGGGGGGGCTGGCACCAACTCCCAGAGCTGAGCTCCCCCGAGCTCCTGCTCGAAATGACCCCTGCTTTCTACCATCTTTCTACCACCTGTCCAGTGCAGGTTCTAATAATATCGCTATAGCAGATCCATATAAAAATACCAAGCCTATCACAGAAAAACACAGAAATCCTCCTAAAAACAACTCATGTTTCCACCTAGTACAGAGAAACAGATATCTGCCAACCACAGGGGGGGAAAAAATGACAATTTGCAAATGACCTTACAAACAGAAGATCTTTTGGATGCCCCAATAATCACTTTAAACCCAAATGTAGAAAACTTTGAAAAATTCAGTTTTGAAACGACCATGTTTCTGTTGCTATCTTCTGCCAACAGGTGGAGACATTTTTTGGTTTCATTTGCTATTCACTCTGTAGCAGAACTACCTTGTTCTGACCTGCAAGCCTTATTCCACAGTGCCTTCTGAGGCTTCTGGGATCCAGCGGCCATCCAAGGTCTCTGCCTGGCATGTGCCACCCACCTGGCTTTCCTCACACCTGGAGGGGCTTTTTTCTCCCTCTCTCAATTCAACTGCCACCACCACCTGGCCTTTGTAGGAACTGCCCACTGAGAGGACCAGGGCTTCCAACTTCCCTTCCTTGTCCTGCAGTTTCACCTCTGTGACTCCCACTGATTCACCATCTGGTTACCATGGTGACAGCTTATTACCTTGTGCACCACTGGCAAATAGCCAACTGCCCACCCTGCCCCTTCCTCCTGGTGATCTTTTTTTTTTAATGGTGTGCCAGGAGTTATGGAGGTCTAATGTGGTACAGAGAATGCATTGCAAGTTATATAGCATTTATTTAAAACAACAACAACAACAACCATGTTCACACACGTACTCTCAGTACAGTACCAAATCAAGCAAGGGATCCAAACAAAAAGGTAAAACACAGTTCTTCTGTTCCTCCCTCTGTATATGCCCTAGTCAGTGGATCTTAGTATAAGGCAGGCTCACTAGCTTAAAAGGTTACAATTGTTCTAAAAAGTTCCCATTACCTTGAAGCCTCTGCACATGACAATGGCTGCCTCCAGTAGACCTCAGGTAAGAGTTCTGTCTGCCTTGATGGAATCAGCACCAAGAGAGAGCCTCTTTCTTCTCACTTCTAGGAGTGTTATAGTCCCTCTCTGTCTCTTCCCACAGACCAGGTCAGACCAGGTAAAAGAAACTTTTCCTGAACTCTCCTAAGTGTCTTTGAACTCTTCCATTTTTAACTTGTTTTTATGCTTTATATGTTGTTAGCCGCCTTGAGTCGGTTGTAAAACTGACAAGGCGGGATATAAATGAAACAAACAAACAAATAAATAAATAAATATGTTATTTCTGTACTGTGTCAGGGTTTCCCCCCCCCCTTTTGTGTATTTCGCTCCCTCTAGTGGTCACTTCTATATTTCATTACTGTTACACGAGCTTATTCCTGAGAAGTTTAAAAGTGCAGGGAACAAGTTGGAGATACAGCAATGAAATATTTAAGTGACCACTAGAGGGAGCAAAATACACACGAAAAAGGGGGAAACTGATACAGTATGGGCAAACAAGAGACAAAAATGAGAGTGGAAAAGCCCTTTGTACTGCAGACTGTGTTGACATATTGTCTTATCATTTAGGAAATCATGCCAGCCGGCCATGATGGGCTCTCAGCTGCAAAAGTGAGCTGAACAGTCAAGATTCATATAGTTGAAAGCAAACCTAATCTCAGTTACATAGGAAAGCCATCACAGGGTTCCTTTTGTCCCTCCTTTTGCCCCTCCCTTGTCATAAGTGTATTTCCATCCATTGAGCCATATTATCTCTCTTTGGTTTTAGTTCCTTACATTAAATGTTACAGTGGGCCATTAACATGTGCTCTTTTCAAGTTCACAGCTATACAGAACAGCTCTCTTGTATGGCATGTCTAGATTTATCTGTATCCTTTTGCATTGCCGCCTGTCTTTTTCTTTTATTTTATACTCTCCCTATTATCCTTTGGCTACTTTGAAATATATCCATTTGAAATCCTGGAAACCTTTACATAAGACTGATGTTCCCATGCCGTATGTCTTGACATGACACCTTTAAACAGGGATGAAAGTCATTATAACCACTTCCAAAAGATGTGATACTTTGTGATCAGTGCATTCCTCCCAGTTTAGCTCAGAATCCAATCCGCATTTTGTTTCAGGTTACCTGCAGAACTATGTTCTGAAGGTCCTCTTTGTCCCTCCTGGGTCATTGCAGTTTATTTATGTAGACAATCTCTGTGCTTAACTTATATGCAATTAATGTAGACATTGCATACCATATGCATACAATCTGCACATGCTACAATATGTCAATAGTGATTTTTTGATACAAAAATGATGTTAAATATGCATACATTGTACAGGAAACATTTGGCTTGAGAAAACAGGAAAAGGCTCAAAACAAGACCAATTTGCACAAGAGAGAAGAAAATCACAAGGAAGATTGTTTTGGTGGGAAAAAAATGAAACAGCATGGATCAGAAATTGGAAATCATCGGACTTCCGGCAAGACTTGCGATAATGGCGGACGTGCTCCTCCGCAACTGCGGGGAGCGCGATCCGTACCCGGCGGGAAGAAGGGGCTCTGGACTGGTGCCGAGCCCCCAGAGACCCCAGTGAGGGGGCTCTGCCTGGGGTGGTACGAAGGGGATCTCTCCCTACGGTGGCAATCGAGGGATCGAGATCCCTTTTCATCACCCCCATAGGTTCCCCCGACGTGGGAGCCGTATGGCTGAAAGCACAAATCCGTGAAGCAGCAGAGAGTGTGAAGCAATGAGGCTGGAACTGACAGTTACGCATGGAGAAAACGTGAGTCTGAAGTAAGAAAAGCAGAATACAGCGGGAAGACGGCGGGAGGAGTGAACCCCCCCCCCTCCGGGACTGGCGTACTTACCAGACTCTTCACGTGGCGTTACTGCAGGAATAAAAGCCCGTCCGCCTTGCTAGATGGCAGCATCGCTCACTTGGAGATATAAACTTTAAAAGGACATAAGTGCTGTTCGAAAATTTGCTCCTTTCGTTCATCTTATCTATCTATAAACAAAGAGCGCAGCCTCAACAATGGCGGGGAAACCGAAACCTTCCCCCAAACTAGGAAGTACAGCTCCGAGTGTAAAGGTTGATACCACAGAGATGAGCGCGGTGTTCTCCTCGTTATTGCGACCTCTAGTGGACCAAATGACAGCTCTCAACGTGAAGATGGACAAAATGCAGTTAGAACTAAAAGAGTTGAATAAAACCACAGAGAAGCTGCAGCGAGAACTTCTGGAAGTAAAAACTTCAGTAAAAAACCAAGACTCAAGACTACAAAAGGCAGAGAAGGAAAAGGCCTTCCACCATGATCAGCTTTTGAAATTACAAATGGAAAGATCAATTTTTTCCTAAGACTTCAGAATGTGCCAGAAAACACAGGAGAAGACCTTAAAAATTTGCTAAGTGAAGCACTTGAACCAGTGACAGGCATGAAAGCAGCGGATATAAAAAGCGATATGGATATGGTTTACAGAACCTATCCAGATTATACTAAAAAGAAAAGCCTGCCTGGTGAAATTATGATAAGATTCTCCAAAAAATCTACAAGAGACGTGGTGCTTAGGACCACAAACAAAGCAGCTCTGAAGATCCTGGGAGAAGAAGTAAAAGTGATGAAGGATATCCCATTTGAAATAAGGAAAAGAAGGAAAGCCTATGGAAAATTGACATCTTGGCTCCAGTCTGAGTCTATCATCTATCGCTGGAATACTCCAGAAGGACTATGCTTCAGCATCAAAGATAAGAAGTATAAGATTGACTCTGTTCAACAAGCGAAAAAATTTCTGGAAAAAAGCAAAGAGCAGAAAACTGGGAGAGACTCAGATGGTTCACTGGCCTCGCAAGAAAGCATGTATGGATTTGATAGCTCAAAGAGTGAAGAAGAAGTGTCTGACTCGGAAAAAGGAGCAGCAGCTCCAAAAGTAGATGAGACTGTTAAGACAAGAAGAGGACGAAAGAAGAAATAGTGATTAAACTGTTTTATTAAGCATTGCACCTATGTATTATAAATTGTTTAATTAACCGTATTTCTCTAGGTGGGCGTGCCTGCCAAATAGTTTTGATAATTTTTATAATAGCAGTAACAAAATAATTGAAATTTATCCAAGGTTCTAAATGCTTCATAATTATATTATGTAACATGGTAGTATTAAGCAAATGATAAAGTACTCTCTGTATAAGGTATATGTAGCTTAGATTGTAGCGTATTAGTTGTAGATATAGGAAAAATCAATAAAAATTTATAAAAAAAAAAAAGAAAAGAAATTGGAAATCATCCTAGCCCCAGAAAAGAAGATTAATTGAGGGCCAAAATGGCAATAAGAAAATAAGAAGAGCCCTGCTAAGTAAGGCTGAGGGACCATCTAGTCCAGCTTCTGTTTCCAACAGCGGGCAAGATATATGCTTCTGGAATGCCTACATTGAGGCTCGAAATGAATTGCCCCAGTCTGGTGTATGTCCTGATCATCATCAGTTGGGGAACGGTCTTTCAACCAACTGGAGCTGATTCATACAACCATTCCCCGTTTACTGGGAAACTTCTCATTAACTGTGACAGTTTTACAATATGCCTTTCATTATGGAACTCAAGAAGCTTTCTTAGGGTGTCCACCGAGTCTCCCATACAGCATTTTAACATCTACCTTTCAGCCATGTGGTAATATAAAGTGCCATCAAGTCACAGCTGATGTATGGTGATCCCCATAGGGGTTTTCAAGGCAAGAGACATTCAGAGATGGTTTGCCATTGCCTACCTCATGTCAAGAACCTGGTATTCCTTGGTGGTCTCCCATCCAAATACTAGCCAGGGTTGACCCTGCTTAACTTCCGAGAACTGATGAGATCAGCTAGCCTGGGCTATCCAGGTCAGGGCATACCCAAACAGTATTCCAGCTCAGTTGAGCAAGTATACTGCTTGTGTACTTGCAAAAGTTAGTGTGTTAAATACTCTCCACTGCTATATGCTCTGGTGTTCATGATATTTAACATTGTTCTTGGTGCAATTACACTGGGATTATTCCTGGGATTAATCAACTCAACCAGTCACCCTTTCATCACTTATGGAGTTATTTCCACTATTTTTTTTAAAAAAAAAAACACCCAGCTTCTTCCCTCCAATGACACATTGCCTTTCCAATATACTGAGACAGAGACTGCTTTTTAATTAAATATAAAACGATGGTTGGGGAAAGACTTCCCGGGCACTGGAAAGATAAATCTAATAGTCAAGTAATTAGCTCAAAAAATACAGAAGCAAAGAAATGCCTTATTTTGTTCATATTAGTATATGAACTTTGTAAGAACTTTGTAAGAAATTTGCAGATATTCAATTAACATTTATCAAAATAGCCCGCAGCAAATTAAATATTAATTGTTTGAACAGAAACGTTTAACGGGCATGTTCAGTAGTAACAGACTTGCATACCACAATGATGTTAAAAGCTTCCTACCACATGCTATACCAAACATGATACAGGTTTTGGTTGTGGATACTTCCACAATCCTCCTTTACAAGATTTCTCTCTGGCATTTGCAATTCTGAATTGCTGGATCTTGTTCCTGAAGCAGCAGCAATGCATTCAGAATCTAAATTTCTGAATTTTATACAAAGCATTGTGGGATTTATCCTTTAATTAGACCCAGAAACAAAGCAGAATCCAAGGAATATGTCCCAGAACCATATAACATTCTTCAGAACAGGTCAATAGTGGCAAAAAATAAACTGCTACATTTTGCACTGATTTAAGTTCCAAAGTTCAAAATGAGGCTGTAGCTCAGCAGAACAGCATCTGCTTTCCACGCAGAAGGGCTGAAGTTCAATCCCCAGTAGTTAAAAAAAAAGATCAGGTAATATTTATATAAAATACCTTAAACTGAAATTATGGAGAGCTGCCCTTGGGAGACCAGGGTGGCCAGCTCCACATCATCTGGATGGGAACACCTGGATTGGGCATATCAAATTTTGGCAGGCTCTATGCAGTGGTGACATACAGCCCACCCAGGACAACATAAGTAGCACTGCCGATGGGGTCTAGCAGCACAATTTTCATTGGATCCCCATCCACCCTCCCTGTGTTTAGAGGTTTTCTGTGTTACTTTGCTTTGCTGTCGCAGCTGGAAATTTTGTGCATCTGGGTGGATCCTTTTGGGGGAGACAGGCCTGTGCATCCACCTCCCCCCTTTTGGGGACCCCCTTAAATGGTTTGGGGGCTTGAGCCACTGTCCAGTAGGCCCAATTCGGGGGCTGTGCCCAGGTGTCAAATTGGTGCCACTCAGCGGCAGCTGCCCTTGTGAGACCAGTAATATCTGTCACTCCCAGGTTTTTTCCCAGCAGGTGGGTTGAGGGACATATTTATCAAATGCAGTCAGTTTTCTAGGATCCACCCCCATGCTGTGCCAATGCTCCTTGATCTGTAATCAATAAAAGCTGTGGCCTGGTTTTATTCCAAAACTTGTTGCACAGTGTATTATTGTGGATTTCCACAGGACCTCTTCTTAATAAGCCCTGTGCCTGCAAATCAAATACATAGAGCCAATGAACTTGCCAGTACCAACATCCTGTGTTGAAAGACTGTAAACAGACATGACCAAACACACACACCAATCATAAAGAGCTTTAAAGCAGATTGGGAGCCAGTATAGCTGCTTCAGCATTGGTGTAGAGGCAGATGCATTCTGCACCAGCTGAAGCTTCTGAGCTGTCTTCAAGGGCAGTTTCTATATTCCATTACAGTAGTCCATCCTGGAGGTTATGGTAGCTCAGATTTTTTTTAAAACCCTATAATCTCCTAAAAATGCTTTCACCCTGTGTGTGCAGAACCCATGAAGCTACCTTATACTGAATCAGACTATTGGCCCATTAAGGTCAGTATTGTCTTCTCAGACTGGCAGCAGTAAACCAGGGTCTCAGACTGCGGTCTTCCATATCACTGCCTGACTGATCCCCTGATCCTTTTAACTGGAGATGCTGGGGATTGAACCCAGGACCTTCTGCATGCCAAGCAGATGCTCTACCACTGAGCCACAACTCCCTACAAGCAAGATACGTACAACTCGCACAAGCAGTAAAAGGAGAAGAATACTGGAGTCCTGGTTTCCTTCTTTTCCTCCCTGTATTGGGGCTTGCAGAAAGCTCCCCCTTCTTTCACCAAATGACCACCTGTCTGCAGTTTCAATTGACAATGGCAGCTAAAGGATCTCCAAGCCAGTGCCCTGAATATCTTACCATAAATGCCCTGGCATGAATTCCCTCAAATGAGTGAGCCCTTTCTATATCATCAGGCCTAGTATAAAGCCTTCAGGGCTGAGATCCCACCAACAAGGCAGTCCTGCAGTGGCTCTTCCTCCCCCAAACTTCTTGTTAAAGTTGCTGCTGCTGTTTCTCCTCTACCCAGCACTCTTTTTCTCCCTCAGCCTATTCTACAGTCTAACCCCAAATCAGGAATGATTCAGGAGTTGTGGTGGGAAGGGGAAAACTGTCTCCACACCCTTCCTGGACTTCTTTTCAATTACACCAAGTTTCATGTGCAATGAATGTGGCCCTGATGTATTAATCCTGATCTATGATGCCCTTTGTTCAAGGCTCAGACTCTAGTGACTTTGCCACGACTGCAGCTGTATATGTTCCCTCTGCTTCCATACAAGAACCGACAAAAGGTCAACAGGTACCGATTTGAACAAGCGAGTGTTTAAAAGTCTTTATGTTATAGTTCATAGCTCTATTGTTCCCTGAGAAATTTCACCGGAGGGTTCAAGACAGAGAGAAAGATAGAGAAAGAGATGCTATTAGCTATTTTAAATGGTGTGTATAATATGTTCGGTGCAGTCTTATTTGTTGATTTAATAAGCCACCGTTTCGTCATTTGGCTTTGAGCATGCAGAAAGATAGATTATGTTTTCCATTTGTTTGCGATCAACAGCACTGTTCCTAACCTAATCACAAAAATCTAGCTGGCTACAATTACTGTTTAATTTGCCACAAAACCCCAGAGTTGTTTTATTTGCATAAGTAAAAGAGTTCTCTGAAGCATAATAATTTTTTTCAGATAGATGAAAGAGTCGACAGCAAGAGAAATGAAAGGAAAGTGCAACTCAAGTGCCGTTAGATGAAGAGCTCAATGGAGCTATCCAAGTGTTAAATGATGCCACAAATATTTGCATCCATTATAATTTGGGATACAATTTTAACAGCACTTTGTGAGGAATGAAAGGAGTCTGAAATTGTCTGGGACGTGATGGCTGAAATGGCTTGTTGGCAAATTGATATACTGAGCAATGAACAATTCCCTGCTCTGTCTTTGCTCGTTTAAGTTTCTTAAGCTCCCTCAGACATCTTAATGCTGAAGAAATATGAACGCTGGTTTCTTGAAGTGGTCTTGTCATAGTGCCATTCTAAAGCTTTCGGTTCTGGAGGAGGCATTCTGTGAAGTTCAGCTTCTCTCAGACACATGCAAGGTGAAATCCTAATTGGATCACATCGGTGGTACTTGTTGAAGCTTGTGTTGAGCAGCTTTGAGCCAGGACATAGCAGTTGCATTTTTGGTGTGGTTATTTTTTTTTTAATGAAATTGTCACTACTACATCAGTATACTATTTCTACCATTAGGTAATAATCTTTGTGGGGCAGGGTGCTTATCAAACTGGGGGATAAAGGTGGAACTCTTTCCATGGACATCAATAAATGGAGAAGGAAGCCAATTCTTGATCATAATGAGAGATTCTTGATCCTAATGAACAGAGACCCAAAGCATACAGAGACAACCAAACAGTAAGTCTCAGTTTCAGTGCAATGTTTTCCTTTTACCTTTGTGCTTTTTAAAATTGGAAGAAATGTCAGAATACTGGTGGAGGAGAAGTGGAGTCCCTTCAAAGGCATACTGTGATTGGGGATTTAGCAACACTTCTCTTTGTGTGATGTGGTGGTTAGAGTGCAAGACTAGGATCTAGGAGACCCAGATTCACATCCTCACTCTGCCATCAGAGTTTGCTGGGTTATCTTGGCCAGTCACACACTATCAGCCAAACCTACCTCATAGAGAAGAAGTGGTTTACAATCCCCTGTCCTTCCCCTCCCCACAATAGACACCCTGTGAGGCAGGTGGGGCTGAGAGAGAGAACTGCCCTTGAGAGAACAGCTCTGAAAGAATTTATTACTGACCCAAGGTCACGCCAGCAGCTGCATGTGGAGGAGTGGGGAATCAAACTCAGTTTTCCCAGATTAGAGTCCATGCTCCTAACCACAACACCAAACTGGCTCTTTTTTTTTTTTTTTGTAAGAAAGTTTTTATTTTTCAAAACATTAAAATTAATACATTTGTTTTATACAAATCCTTTTTTCCATATTATATAACATTTTGTTCTATTTGTATAGTCTTGCTTTTATCTAAACTGGCTCTTCAGTGGTGTGGTGAGGATAAAATGAGGGACAGGAGAATAATGTAAGCCTCCTTGGGTCCCCAATGGGAAAAAAGTTGGGGTATAAATGAATTAAATGGAATAGTGTTGTATTTATACAGTAGTACATCTAACATGGTTTTAGTGTGTGTTTGTGTGTGTCCACACGCACGTGTGTGTATAGAAGATGACAATCAAGCTTCATAGGGAAAGGAAGTCTATGGTGCCACCACTGAAATGGCCTTGTCACTCAACATTCTCTTTCAAAAAGGTAACTCATATTGCAAGAATTTTCTAAATGATGTCTGTGGACACTGTTTTCATATTGGAGAAGAGCATCCTTCAGAGATCCTGGTCCCAAACTGTTTACTGCACTGACACTGGGTCTTTTTTTGGCATGACCTCTTTTTTAAAAAAAACAAAAAACTTCCAGATTATAAAACATGAGTTCTCGACTGCTTCTTGTTTTGCAATTCAAATCCATCCTTCCTCAACCCAGGTTCTGAACTATTTGATATAACCCTGACCCCACAGCTAGCTGGGCTTTGGACCTAGATCACTACATAAATGGAACACTCTATTTTCAAAATCAGTGTAGTTCAAAAGATACAAGAATGCACTATCCTTTCAGGTGAGGCCACTGCAGGGGCTTCCTTATATATTTTAAGGTATTAATGGGTCTCCCCTGGAGTAGTATCTAGTGTTCCTGAGTGATAACAGCATGGCTTATCCCCAAGACCACTTTGATTCTCTTGCAAATGGATGAACCTTCCCACGCCTCAGGAGATATACATCCATTCTCTAAAACTGCCTGGTTCCTTTCTGTGTAACATTAAGAAGCTCATCGGGATCCAGGCATGGTTTAGAAATTGTCGCAGTTATACCTACCAGATGTTTGTTTCTTCTCTGAATCCCCAGGTCGGCAAAGATTATTGTTGTTCCAGGAAAGCAAGGTCAAAGAGAGCCAGTTTTACATTTCGTTCTGAAAGCGATGAGATTTGTGGTCATTCTAATCCCTTCTGGGAGAGAGGCTCCGCAGTATTCCCTTTGAATGTGCTAAACAGTTGGCAAGAAGAAAGTAATATGTTTGGATGAATAAAAAGCATCCCAGAGAGAAAGCAAAAGAGGGGGGAACCCTTTTGTAGTTACTGATACAGTTTCTTCTCAGATAGGATTGCCATTATACAGTTGGCTTCCCTGCCCCGACACTTCTTCAGCACAAACCTTAGGGGGGAGTGTGATTTTCAGGCCCATTAAACACCATACAGTAAATATTCTCAGTGCATTAGAAGTAGAAAATGAAACACCTGAGTTAAATTGCTTTTTTTGCTGATCTGCTGGGAAAAGTCTGACTTTGGTAACCCCAAATACCTCTTCCCAGCAGTTGTGTTCCAAGAAGAAATCATCTTTTTTAAAAAAAATCCTGGAAGTGCTTCCAATGGGACTGTTGAAAATAGTTCTAGAAACTTCTGATACCTTTTTTTAAAAATCTAGCACAATATCATTCTGTTTAATCGTATATTTAGTATGAATGGCTATATTCACAATCTTTCCATTCATCTTTTATTGATGTGTGCACATTGGACACTGTATATTTTTGGCAAGATTTTAAAAACTTCATTCATGCCCCCACCTTTCTCCCCAATGGGGTCCCAAAGCAGCTTATGCCATTCTCTTCTCCTCTGTTTTATCCTCCCAACAACAATATCAGGTAGTGTAGGCTGAAATGGGGTGACCGATCCAACGTTATCCAGTGAGTTTCCATGGCAAAGTGGGGATCTGAACTTGGGCCTCCCAGGGTGCGTTCAGATGGGCAGCTAATCCCACCATTGGCCCGGCTGTAATTTGATCTAGATCTTTTTGATCCAGCGTTGCACGACCAGACAGCTCCCCTGTGAATCACTTTACCGCATGTGACTCCGCGGCGGATTGTCTAGATAGCATCCACCGTAAGGAGCTGTGCGGTCAGCTGTTTTTTTAAAAAAATCCTGTTTGCGCAGGCACATATGTGCCTCACTATCTACTTGTTTTTTCTGTGCATGCACGGACTAAAATGGTAAAAGCACCACCAGCTGTACCTTCCTCTAGTGCATAAATATCATGGGACCATCACAAACATTAAATTTGAGCATTTGAGCAGAACTCTGTGGATCATTTGAGCAGAACTCTGTGGACATCACATGTTTAAGCGGTTATGCATGCATCGCTAAGACTTTTTAAAAATGGCGGCCATTTGGGATAGTCTGGAGACCATCCCTATGGGCTGATTGTGCGCTGGTGAAATGACCTGATGGGGGAAAGTTCGCCATTGGCCCGTCGGCCAGCTTAGGACCAGACTTTCACCACTATCTTTTAAATATGGATCCCCTATGGGAATCGACGGGCTGATCACAGAAGTGGCACAATTCCCAGATGTTGTTATCTGGAGTTGCACTTTAAATCCTTCAGGCACTTGTGCCTGGCGTGGCTCAAAATAGCCATCTGAATGCAACCCCAGACACTCTAACCACTACACCACACTGGCTCTGATATTTACAAAGATCAATTTTTGCATCGCTGTTCATGCAGCGTTGACTCGATCCTGTATCCTTCCCATTCAAGAGCTCAACAATCCCAAGTGGTGAAATCACGATAAAACTGATGTGTTCAGCACACACAATTGGCCTGATTTGAAGGGTGTGTGTGTATGATGGGGAACTTGTACAATCAAATGCTGCTTTTTTGCTGACAAAAATGCTTGCAGGCCTGTTTTCTTTTTGGGAGCTGCAATAGCAGCTAAGTGATTTTCATTTGGGAGACAGGAAAACAAAACTATTCACACAGTCCCTGGAAATAATAGTGAAATTGTATGCAACAAGTGTCAGGTCATCTTCAGGATGGATTAAACCAAGCACAGGATGAATTGGGTTCACAGAAGCTAAGCAGGAGTGGCCTTGGCCAGTATTTGGATGGGAGACTACTAAGAAATACCAGGGTTGTGACATGGAGGCAGGCAATGGCAAACCACCTCTGAACATCTCTTGCCTTGAAAACCCCACCAGGTGACTTGACGGCCAAAGAAAATGTGACTTAAGAGCAAACAGAGAGAGAGAGAGAGAGAATGATTTGCACAACCACTTTGTAGACTCTTTTTCATTTTCTTTTCCTCCCCACACAGAGTCTTGACTATTGAGATGTGCTTCTCTAAACACTCATTTACCTTAACTGCATCATCATTATCCACATAATTTGTACCATCACATGCATAGTGCCAGTGTATTGTCAAGCGTCTGGTCTTTACTGACTGCACAAGGCTCATTTTAGGGATGATTTTGAATGTCTCGTTGCTGCTGGTTTACTCTCTAAATCTCCATTCCAATTTCACCTCTTTTTTTTTCCCCTTGCACTGAATTTTGCCTGCTTGTCATTATTTGATGGTCGATAAATAACTATTACAAGGGAGAGGCTGTGGTCCCATGGTAGAGCATCTACCTGGCATGCAGAACATCTCAGATTCAATCCCTGACACCCCCTATTTAAAGGAACTGATAGGAAATGATGTGAAAGTCTTTCACCTAAGACCTTGGATAGCCATAACCAGTCAGAGAAGCCAGTGCTGGCTTTGATAGACCTAAAGTTTGACTCAGTAGACATGGACACACAACTTCTTCTTATGTTGACTGAATGCATGGAGAGGGTGTGCAGGCATGAGTGAGCTGACCGTGTCCCCTGCTTACATGTGACCACTAGTTAATGAACAGTGCCTAAGTGTGAAGGAAGTGTGGGCTCTCTCCCCATGATTGGCAATATTAGATTACCCCACCCATGCCTCCCTATGCTTGCCAGTTGATGAGCATGGTGCCTACTAGTAAAGGAAGCATACACTTGCATCCCGTGTTCACCATCATCCAGAAAACAGCATCCCCAATGATGGAGAGGGCTCATAACCAACGGACAGACTTTCTCCATAGGTTCACACTGTGCAGATGACCAAGAGATTGTGCAATGATGGGGGTAGGGCAGTGCTCTCATCTCTGCTGTCCCTCCCCACATGTCCAGTCAATATGTGGCTAGATTGTAGACAGCATTGCCAGCTTCCTGCTGTTTCCCAGAGATCTCCTGAAATTTCAACATTTCTCCAGATGACAGAAATCAGTTCTCCTGGAGGAAAACCTGGCTGCTTTTGGAGGGTGAACTCTATGGTGTTATACCCTGCTGAGGAACCTCCCCTCCCCAAACACTGCTTTCATATGAACATAAGAGAAGCCAATGTTGGATCAGGCCAATGGCCCATCCAGTCCAACACTCTGTGTCACACAGTGGCCAAAAATACCAGGTGCCATCCAGGAGGTCCAGCAGTGGGGCCAGGATACTAGAAGCCCTCCCACTGTTGCCCCCCTCCAAGCACCAAGAATACAGAGCATCACTTGCCCCAGACTGAGAGTTCCTATCTATGAGAGTTCCTTGTGGCTAATAACCACTGATGGACCTCTGCTCCATATGTTTATCCAATTCCCTCTTGAAGCCATTCATGCTTGCAGCTGCCACCACCTCCTGTGGCAGTGAATTCCATTTGTTAATCACTCTTTGGGTGAAGAAATACTTCCTTTTATCTGTTCTAACCCGACTGCTCTGCAATTTCATGGAGTGCCCATGAGTTCTTGTATTGTGAGAAAGGGAGGAAAGTACTTCTTTCTCTTCCTGCTCTATCCCATGCACAATCTTCTAAACCTCGACCTCAGCTGTCGTTTCTCCAAGCTAAAGAGCCCCAAGTGCTTTAACCTTTCTTCATAGTCTTTGCCCCTAAAATCTCCAGGAATATCCCAATGTGGAATTGGCGGCCCTAGTTGTAGATGGCATCTTCATGTGTAAGTGTAGTTAATAAATAACCATTAGATAGTATATCTGTCTTATGTATATAAACAATAAACAATGTTATCATGTATAAACACCATGTACACTACAGAGAACAGCAGTACAATGTGCATACATAATGTAAACCAATTTACAAAACCAGTGGGGAAAAGCAGTGTTCCAAATCAGTTCCCCACAATACAAATGGATTGGGGCGGGGGGTACGTGATGTTTAGTCATTGTGATCTCATGAGTGCTCCCACAGCGAGATCTAAGTTTCCCATTTTTCCCAAGGGCTATATGTACGGGTCCATTTGTGTCAGAGGTGACATGAGCAATATTTATTATTTATAAAACACTTCAACCTAGCCATTTATAAAGCAATTATATCGTAAGCCGGCAAAAAAGAAAAAAAAAAACCCAGTCCACAGCTTACCAGGTAGGCTATGGAGAAGCCAAACAGGAAGATTAAGAAGAGGAAAATAACACCAGAGAAAAAGGAAGAGACAGATATCAGGTGCTTGGGAGAAGAGAGATGTTTTCAAACATTCGGAGGAGGGAGAAGTGTGGATTTTGGGAAGCAGGGAGTTGCAAAGAGAATGAATGGAAACATTGTGTGGGGGGGGAGGGGGAGTCGACACCAAGAAAGCAAATAACAAGAAAACAGATAAGAAGGGAACAAGAAATGAAGATCTTTTTAAACAGAAAGCGGTAGCTTAAACTGTACCGTTTAAAAGGGGAACCGGAGCCAAGGAAGGAAGATACATTGGCTAAATGAGATACAGCATAAAACATGGTTAGCAGAACTGATGTTAGAATAGGGAGGCTGAAGCTGTATCCAGCTGCTGAAGGATGAAAGAAGTACACAGCACAATCCTAAACAGAGTCACACCCTTCTAAGCCCTTTGACTTCAGTGGATTTAGAAGGGTGCAATTCTGTTTGGGCTTGTGCTGTTATAGAGGAACAGCCTGTCCTGGACTTAACAGGCTGCTGCATCTCATTCTAGGAATGCTAATGGGTTCATGGATTTTAGCGTTAATGGAATGTCAATTATTGCAAGTGTAGCAAAAAATAAGCTCTTTGATCTCCTAGATCTTGAGCGCAGGGGGATTCATAGGTTGTTAGAGCACTAAACCACAGAGAAAAGGAAATCATCAAGCAGAGAACTACAGTCGGGTATCTACTGATCAAGATTTGGCCCAATCCAAAGCAGGGACATGCACAGGTATACTAAATGTTTCATATCCAAACAGTATTACTTCTTTTCATGTGTTAGTCTGGTGCCTCATGGCCTGATTTCATTTTCCTGGCAGAAGAGTGAAGGGAACAACTGATTCAGCAATATGTTCCTGACAGGGACATCATCCATCCGAATCAGTTAGTCACTCTTCCTGCCCAACAGGACCAAACCCCATTGGTATTTCTCTGGCTTTTGGAGTACATGCAACTTTTGCACAAATATGTGTCTTATTTGCACAACTATTTCACTCTGCAGTTTTGCATGATAGATTGGGACACAGGATTTACTTGCACATGCTGTGAGGCAGGGCAGAGTCTCAATCTCATCTGTGGTCCCCTCCATTGATGGGAAATCTGCATGCAGTGGATGAATGAAATTTGGCTATGACGTGCCTGAAATCTGGAAAGGAGCATCCCATGAATAAAGTGTTTAAGCCCTGGGGATATCTTTTTGAACTAGTCTCAAGACATCCAGTGTAGATGTTGGTATAGTTGTCATGGGAAATTATAGCAAGCAGAGATGCTGCATAGGAACACCCAAGACCCAGCAAGTGTCCAGTCTGGATGTACCTTACAGGAAGATGGGAGTGACTTTTCTACAAAATACCATCCTGACACTATCAGCTGAAATCTGACTGAAGCTGGACCTTGAACTCCTCCTGAAAATCAAAAAGGCATTAACAGATGTAAGGAATGAACTGAAGAGAGAGAGAGAAAAAAAAAAAACCTCTGTCAGTTTAAGCATTCTAGAGTAAGAAAGCCAACTATTCATTTATCGGGCAAAGAGATAAGGGAGATGTACCAATCAGATGTACCATCTGACAGCAAAGCCAGAGTTAGAAGCAGTCTGTTAATGGCAAAGATATTTCTGTCTTTTAAAGAGACTTCTCAGGAAATAGAAGTTTGAAGCACTGTCCTCATGTTTACTCAGAAGCAGGTAAGGAGGCTTACTTTCAAGTAGGAGTGCCAGGGACTGGAGCCGAAGGCAAAATGGCCTGATGTATTGTTAAGGGAACACCATGGAAAAAGTACATTGGGAATATATTGATTCTATTTAGATGTTTACACCGCACTTTTCTCCTCATTAGGGATCAAAAGTGGCTTACAATATCATTCTGTCCGCCTCCATTTTATACTCTCTGCAAGGTAGGTGAGACCAAGAGAGAGAGAGAGAGCCATTGGCCCAAAGGCAGCCAGCAAGTTCCCATGGAAGAGTGGGGATTCCAACCTGTGTCTCCAAGTTGCTAGTCTAACATTCGGGCCACTTTACCACTCTGGCCCTCAAAGTCCTCTGACAATCAGTAGCATTTTGCTTGGTCCTGCAAACCAGTCTGAACACACATTGCATCAAAATAAAGATTGAGCTAAATTTTACTGACTTTTGATCCTGTAAATAATAATAATTTCTCTCTTTTTAGAGCGGGCTATCACTAGGGTTCTCAGCACTGACTTGGAACATGCTGGAACACTTGGGGGATGGTCTGGGGTGGGTGAAGACTGGGCAAAGTGTTCTGTCACTTTCTCCTGCCATGGTCTTTAGTCTTTACCATAGAGACTAGGGCCACGGCCACATGGCCCTTTAATGCGGGAGGAGGTGCTGTTTCCTCCCGCATTTAAAGGGACCGATCACACCGGCTGCGAATAGTCCCGCACGGAAGCGGGCTCAGTTGTGGGTTCCTCCCATGTTTTCTGACCCCAGGAAAATCAACTATTTTCCCGGTGGTCGTGCAAGGAACCCGCAATTGAGCCTATCTGGACAGCCCTCTCTCGCAATTATTGAGAAAGAGGGCTGTCCAGACCGTCCCTCCATTTCCCCCCCTTTTGCACTTGGGCGCTTGGGCACTCAAGCGCCCAAGTACAAAAGGGAAAAAAAAACCCAAACTTACCAGGCGGCTGGCGGGGCTCAGGGAAGAGTGCCTCTCCCAGCCACTGCCACCGCCGCCAGCTGCCTCCTTCTCCACTGCCTGCTGCCGCATGCCTCTTCTGCCGCCGCCGCCTCCTCTGTCGCCACAACAGCCTCCTCTGCCGCAGCCCACTGCCACCTCCACCTCTGCCACCTCCACATGCCTCCTCCACTGCCGCCCGCTGCCACTGCCTCCGTCACTGCTGCTGCCACCACTGGGGTTGGGATGTGTAAACATCCCAACCCAAAATTTAAAAAAATTAAAAACCACGGCCCCTTTCAATCCGAGAGGGCTCCCAGATTTAAAGGGCAGTGTGACCATGGCCTAGGAGAAATTCCTAGAATGTTACTATGAGTAGGCCAGTTTTTCTAATGCTTCTAGAGCCAGTTTGGTGTAGTGGTTAAGTGCGCGGATTCTAATCTGGGAGAACCGGGTTTGATTCCCCACTCCTCCACTTGCACCTGGCTGGATGACCTTGGGCAAGCCATAGCTCTGTACCAGCTGTTCCCTCAAGGACAGCTTGGGAAAGCGCTCTCTCAGCCCCACCTACCTCACAGGGTGTCTGTTGTGGGGAGGGGAAGGGAAAAGGAGTTTGTAAGCCGCTCTGAGACTACTTGGGGAGTGGAGGGCGGGGTATAAATCCAATCTCTTCTTCTTCTCAGGTGTAGGAAATTGGGGCTGGAATAGGGTTGCCAGCTTTGGGTTGGGAAATATCTGGAGATTTTGGGGGTGAAGCCTGAGGAGAGTGGGGTTTGGGGGAGGGGAGGGCTTCTGTGGCATCTAATGCCATAAAGTCTACCTCCCAGAGTGGCCATTTTCTCCAGCTGGACTGATCTCTGTTGCCTGGAAATCTGTTGTAATCCCTGGAGATCTCCAGCCTCCACCTGGAGGTTGACAACCCAAATCTGGAAGGTGGTAATTCCCCCATCCCACGTAGGTAAATCAGAGGACTAATTTAGGACATCTCTGGTTCCAAATACTCTCTGTGTAGCTGTGAGCCTCCTAACACAAATAACTGTTGAGAAGGGCCATACCCAATCTCTGTACCACCTGTCATAGATGGAGAGAGGGTTTGCTTGATGCTACTTGTCTCCAAGAGAATTACCTTCCACCTCCACTCTCCCACCTTCAAACCTCTCTTCATCTATATCTCAAGGTGCCAACTGATTATCCCTTCCTACCTCCTAACAACCTATACAATTCCTGCCATCTTTAGTTGCACCAAGTCCACAAAGCTCCGGTCTAATTATTATAACATCCAACCACACCAAACAATGGGGAGCAGGGTTTTTTTTTTTTTAAAGGCCTCTCTCTAAGCAAATGTGAAAGCAAATGAAAGCAAATGTCATATTGTTCAGTGTTGGAAGTGCAAGTGGGGCAGCACCCAAAGGAGAATCACAGCTGCCTACAAAGAGCCTCTGCCCATCTCTCCATGAATGACTGGCCTGCGGGTCTGGAGATCTCCTGGAATTACAACTGATCTCCGGACTACAGAGATTAGTTCCCCTGGAGAAAATGGCAGCTTCAGAGGGTGAACTCAGTGGCATTATACTCCACTGAGGTACCTCCCCTCGACCCCTCTCCAAACCTCTCCTCCCCAAGATCTACCTCCAAATCAACAGGAATCTCCCAACCCAGAGTTGTCAACTCTACATACACCCCATACATTTTATGGAAGAGCAAAAAGCACATGGAATTTTTTTTTAAAAAACCACATGTTCAACAAGGAGGGTTAAATGAAATCAAAACAGCATTTCCAATCAAAACAGCAGGGATTAGAAATTCAAAACAATCTGTTTAGGAGAGAAAATCTGACTCCCTCAGCCCACCACTTGGCTACTTTTCTACATACCATAAGTATAATTTCATTGTATCAACTGCTCCCCCTTATGGCAGTCATTCTGTGGGGCATGGAGAATGGGTGCGTGGAGGTATGTGTGTGTGGGGGGGTAAAAGTTCTATTGTGGTCACATTTCCCAAAAAACAAATTAAGGCAGAAAGCCATTTAAATTCCTTGGATATTTCTTTTCCCATCAGCAGCTGAATTTATATACCTCAGAAACTAATATAACTCTTTGATGGGAATTGCTTATTTTCTGTTGACAGCTTTTTAGTGAAAAAGATAGAAATCAGATTGAATTTCAACAGTGAGAAATGGAGAGCGGCTTCTACCAGCAGGAAGCTCAAGGCTTCTAATTTTGCCTCAGTGAGCAAAAGATGGAACAACACTATCTCCCTCATATGTCTCTTCAAAAAAAGAGAGAGAAATCCCTAAGTAGTTATGGGAGAAAACAAAACAAAACCTTGAGGTTTACGATCCTTTCCCCCATTCCCCAGTCAAGGACACTGGATTGTAGCTCAGCCTCACTGTGTGTGTGTGTGGGGGGGGAATCCTTAGAACTAACTGATGGGAGAGAAATATTTTCCAAAACTAATCTGTAATGTGAAAATATTGAGCTGGTGAAAAAGGAAGGAAGGGCCCCCTTTGACTACCCAAAAAAGCTATGCTGAGAATCATGGAGACTGCACAGAGGAAAGCTATGTGGGCAGTAAGTAGCGAGGCCAGGTCTCCCACTTCAGCTCCTTGTTGACTCTGCTCACTACTACTCAGTGGAAATGGGGGGCAATTGATGTTGAACTGGTGCCATGACATCACTTCTGGTGTGACCTGGAAGTGACATCATCACTTTTGATGGTGCTTTAGCATTCACCTCAAACTCTTATGATTAGAGCATCAGCCCTATGTGACATCACCACATTACCGGTGATATCATGATGTTGTCAGTGATGCCCACCCGCATGGTAAATCTCATAAGAACTTAAGAGAAGCCAATGTTGAATCAAGCCAATGGCCCACCCAGTCCAACACTCTGTGTCACACAGTAGCCAAAAGTATCAGGTGCCATCAGAAGGTCCCACTGGTTGCCAGCCTAGAAGTAACTGGGGGGGGGGGGATTGTGTAAGATCAAATGAAAAACAACTGGGTGGCCTCAACTCACTGTAACTATTTATCACAGGGGAAGATATTGGGTTATGCCCTGCCACACCATTAAGTATGGAGCCTCCCTCTGATGGGAGGACCCATCCTCCAGCAGGAGAAACCTCTTCCGTTAGAGAAAGTCTCCTTCATATGCAGAAAGGCTATGTACATAATTGAGCAGAGTATCTGTGGGATTTCCAGGTTGTTTCTTATCTACCCCCTTGCCTACAGTTACCTGAAGTTCTCTCAAATTATAACTGATCTTCAGGCTATATAGATCAGCTCCCATGGAGGAAATGGCAGTTTTAGAGACTGGCCTCTATAGCTTCAATTTCCTGCTGAGTTCCCTCCCCAAACTCCACCCTCTTCAAGCACAGCCCCCACCCCCATCTCAAGGCAATTTCTCAACCTGAACTGGCAACCCTCCATTTATCAGACCTAAATCTCTTATACTTGGTAAGTCTGCTGCATTATGTTCCTTCAAAGCAGGGCTCATTTCATAGCAGGAGCTCCTCTGCATATTAGGCCACACACCCCTGATGTAGCCAATCCTCAAAGAGCTTACAGTAGTCCCTGTAAGAAGAGCTCGGTAAGCTCTTGGAGGATTGGCTACATTAGGGGTGTGTAGCCTAATATGCAATGGAGCTCCTGCTACGAAATGAGCCCTTCTTCAACGCATACTGGCATATACTCCCTATTTAATTTCTTTTAATATTAATTTATGTTTTTATCAGTAATTGCAGTTCTCTGATTTTTGCTGTTGGTTTCATCGATTTGTTCACATTGTATACACATATTTGTTAATGTGTACTTTTGTCACATAGACACATACTATGCCTGTAATGATTTATTAATGCGCAACATTGCTGGATAACCACACATTCAATTCCCTGGTGGGAGAAGCAAAATCAAAATGTGTATCTTCTTGTCATAGCAATGGAGATGAGCATTTTGAAATCCTCATAGTCTTGTTTGCTGCGGGAAAACAACTTTTGTCTCAAGGGAAAGATACCAACACAGAGAGAAGGGTCTCAGTACCTATTCAGCACATATGTGGGGTTGGTTGCATGGGAGACAACAAGTGCCCCAAGATACCTCAGTTCTATAAATTAACTGTTGAAAATAAATACATGTGCAGTATAGGTGTCTGACTCTACAATATTAAGAAAACTGTTAAGATTGCTGTATAGAAGACATTACTTTCTATTGGAAGGCTAGGTAATTTTTAAATTCTGCCATCTTCATTCCTATAGTCATACAATTATCAAAAGGGACCATAAAAACATAAGTTGGATCAGGCCAGTGGCCCATCCAATCCAACACTCTGGGTGCACTCAGATGCGCCATTTGATCCGGCTTCGACACTCTTCAAAAATGGATCAAATGTGCGTGTTCAGACAGCATCAGCTGCCTCCCGTCCCCAGCCGTCGCTTTCCAGAGCAAGTTCTGGAACAAACCATAGTATTTTGATACAAGGTCCTTCAGTGGTGTTTTCTGTGCTCTCCTGGTTGAAAGCGCATTTTCCCCTGTGTGATCACTCCACTGTCGTCAAGCCACTTCCGAGTCTTTAACACACACCCACACCGTGGAAGCCAGAGGCTTCCACTTTTTGACTGCCATTTTTATTTTCATGTCGGTGATATGCGCATAAGTGCTGCTCTGCTCCCACGTCTATAAAAAAAAATAAATGGCCACTAGTTTTGAGTTAAGGATCCCAAGGAGGCTAGATTTGGGCAAAAAGTTTGAAGGGACGTGCTCTGTCACAGCGGTGAAATCACAGTGCTTGTGGAACTGTGACATGATTTGCTCTACTGCTTTTGCATATGCGCAAGGGTGTAGTTTTTCAAATATCCAGATGCGCATGCGCAAACTTAGAAAAAAATAAACAAATAAAAAACCCGAAATACACTCCTGTGTGATCACAATTGTCCAGAGTAAAAAAAAAAAGCCACATCAAAGCGGGGTGCTTTAAAGCGGCTCCAGCACGCCGTCTGGAGTCACATAGTAGCCAAAACCCAGGTGCCATCAGGAGATCCAGCAGTTGGGCCATCTAGTCCAACCCTACATGGTGCAGGAAATCCAAACTAGAACATTCCAAACAAATGTCCAAGCCCACCAGCAGGGAGTGTCCACCAGTAGCACACCAGAAGCAAAACAGGCTCAGGGAAAAAACCGCCTGAATGTACTCTTAATCAGCTTGATTGATCTACTCATTAAGCTAAAGAAATGGTGCAGCCAATCATTCAACCAAATTCACCCCACACTCTTCCCATACTGAACTCCACACTTTTTCCCCTTCCAACTTGCATCCCTGCCCAAGTCCTTAAACATGGGCAGAAATGAGTGTTGATTTCAAGAACACATTTTTTATCCACTACTTTTTATCCCATATTCTATCTTGTTCAAGTAATGTATGATCCCATCTAGGGCTCTTCAGTATCCTCCCCTCTCCATCATATTACCCTAATGTTTTCTCCCATAAAGTATAATCACAAACCATATTACATTAATTCCTCTCTGACCCATCACGTCTTCCCGCTGCGTTTTCTGTTATTACTTCCCTGGCTTTTCTCTCATAGCCTTTAGACTTTATCATCTTCCATCTTTATCATATTGTTTTACTTCTTTTCATTGCGTTGTTCTTCCTGTCGAATCATTCTATCACCTTGGTTTTCACACTCTAGACTGCCATGGTTGCTTCGCAACACATCTCCAATGAAAGAAGTATCTCTCTAATCTAATCTAACCTTCACTTTATAATCATATATCTTTCCCTCTCTTGATACATTGTTAATATCGTCTTGGTTGTGGAAATACAGCTTCTGTTCTCATAAAATCTTGGTTAGCTGAGAAAATAGAAATAAAATAAAATATCCAAGCTAAAATATAGCTGCAAAGTACACTGTAGGCCAGAATATGATTTCCTGCTTCTGCTTTACTGCTCAGTCTCTGTCCGTGCCTACAAGGAAGCTTGGCCTATTCTACTGTGAATATATGAAGTTGCTGTAGTCAGACCACTGGCCCGGTTAGCCTAGGATCTGTCATGTTCTCTTTTGCTTCTGTTAGGATTAGGGTACTACTGCTCTCAGGTTTCTGCTCTCAGGTTCCTACAGCAGGGACAAGTGGGCTTAAAATGGTGTCTATGTATTAACAAGGAGCTACAGGGATGTGAGCAACTGGCCTCAAAACAAAAGAACTCATGCAGTCTACACTTCTAGTGAACTAAGCAGAGACCTGAAGAATGATCCTTCCCAAGGAAAAAAAAATGGGGGGGGGGCTTTTTTCCTTTATTATTCCAAGGCATTCCCTCCTGGTTTTCCATTCAAAAAGTTGGAAATTTGGGGGAGTACTGGGGGGGGGGGGACTATAAAGTACTGGGGTTGGAGATGCTTCAAGTGAAATCAGCTCATAAAGTTTATTGAATAGAGAAGATGGCATGCTGGATGGAGGTCCGGGGGTCTGCTTATATTCCCACTTTAGCCACACCCCCAGCCTCGCCCGATACAGCGGATAGGTGCAGTTTCCCACAGTTCGCCCCATAGGTCCCTTTTAGGATCCCTCATGCATGATTGGGCTAAATTACGATTCAGTCGGGCTATTGTCTGCTGGATCAAAGCTCCGGCAGGTAGCCCGACTGTGTGCGTTGTGGCATCCACATGGTGGTCGCCATTAAGGACATTGCAGGGACACTATTTGATGTTTCCATCATTTAGATAGATAAACAGAGAGGGCCAAAAGTAATACCAAGACCAGTGTTTTGTTCTTTTTTTACAAACCATTAACAGCCATGGCATTAGGGATCGTTCACTGTTTGCCCTGGTATGTGGCTCGTGTTGGGAGTCACCCTGAGGCCCGCATTGCTGAAGAGGGGTGGAATATATATCTAAAAAAACAAAAATCTCACAGGACATTCAGCTTCTGAAATCAAAGACACCATTATTTAACAACAACGACAATACTGAATTAGAATTTATTGGAAAGTTTGATGCCGTCAGTTGTGATAGTGGTTTCATCTCACACAAAATATACTGAATTAGCTCAGCAAGTCTCACAAGAGAGTGTTGTCACCAATGGCTGTCATAGAAAATGGTCATGAGTTTTTCTTGCAGAAATGTTAAAGTCTCTACCGCTGATACTGAATTGCCATTTGATCCCAGTGATTACATTTTGCCCCTCTAGTCTACGTGCATTTATCTACCAAATGAGGGCATATTTCATGCATCTGTAAGTCTCTAAGGTGCCATAGGACTCTGTTTCTGATTTGCTGTTAACAGAAGAGTCCTCTGAACTCCCCCGTCCTGACAGCCTGTGTACTTTAACAGTTAGAAATCCTACAGAACAGCTTTTCCTGCATGGCCATGCTGAAGGTAGCTCAGCCTGTTGAATTTCTGCCTGTTCTGCAGCTGTTTAAAAGCAAACTGCCTCTTGTAGGGTTTTTTAAAAGGCCTGAAAGTAGTTTGTGTAGCAAACAGATATAATGCAATCCAGCTCCCTCATATGTCTTACTTAGGGTCTATCCAATGATTCATATTGCTGGTGCCTTGAATTAATATCACATTGACCACAGCGCAAGAGAAAGCGAAGAAAGTCAGGCCGCAAACTAAAACAAAAGCAGCAGATTCAGGTGATCCATTTTTCAAACTTAGCCGGGCTGGCTTCAACGAGGAGGCAAAGCTTTTCTCAACAAGATGGGTTTTCTCCCCCCTCCCCCAGGTTCACTCGCCTCTCCTTTTAATTAAAATGCTGACAATCAAGGATAAGGAGAACAAAATACAAAGGTAATTATGTACAGAAAAACATATTTCACCAGAGCTTAAGCTGTTACCAGTTTCTCAGCTATCTGATCATCTGACAGGCTTATGGGGGGGGGGGGACTGATATGAATTTCAAATCTTTTGCCATTCCCTGAGGAAACTCTGTCTTGTGTTGTTTGTAGCCTACTAAGCCGACAGAAAGCAACGGCAGGGGGAAGAAAACAAAGAGGGGAAGAAAGCACAGGTTTACTAAGCCTAGACTCACTTTCTCTCTCTTTTAAAGAAAACGAGGGCTGAGAGAGCCCAGGTAGCATCAGCTGTACCTAAGCAATAAGACCTTCAGGCTAATGAACTGCCCCCCCAGCTTTATAAAACCTGGCAAGGCTCCATTGGGCCTCTTGTACCTCTTGGCCCCTAAACTGGTTACTCGGGGGATATGAAAATTATCCTTATTTTATTCGTTCCTCCCCACACAGTTATCTGAATTATCCGGTTGTTGTACCTCTTTGTCTCTGTGATGCTACTGAACTCCTGTTTCATCGTGCAACAGCTATATTAATTCAAATGGCACTTTCCATGGTCATGCACATGAACAGCCTTCACAGAAATTCACACTGGATCATCAGAAGCATGCAGGACACAGTGCTGGACTCAATGAAGATAAGAAAGAAGTATTGGATGAAATGAGTGCCACTCTTTCAACCCTCTTCTGATCCTAATTATTTATTTTAGTGTTTTATTTGCTTATTTCATTTATACCCTGCTTTATAACTCCATCAGGGCCACCAAGGAAGCTTACAAAATAAAATTCCAGATACACACAAAATAGATTTACCCCCAGAATACACGCAAACAACAAATAAACAGAGGGCTCCATATGAAATAAAAGCATACCGTGACCATCTAGTGCCCTTATGTCTTATTTAGGTCATCTGAGATTCCAGGATGGTTTTGTGTCAGAGGATATTGATTGTCTCAGAACATTACTCTTTTCTTGAGCTTGTTCGCCTGCCTTGGGAATCTAAAAGGATTTTTGCCATGCACCACAATCCAGGACCGAGGCATGCCTAAACTCATGGATTCAATCACTGATACTTTTGGTAGCTGTAGAAATTATTCCTGAGGCTCATTTTCCAACCAATTTGGTGTATTTCTGAGCCCTTAGGGAAGCGACCTCAGAAATCATGGGGGATTGCTCTTTTAGAACTTTAATTGATCGTTCAGTGCAGCAGCTCACAACAAGAAAAGTTGTACTAACCCAACTAGAGTGTAATGGCAGTCGAAGAAGACAGGTGTAACAGCACACACACAACTTTCCTTCATTTCTCCCCCCCCCCCCCAATTATTCAAGAATTTTGTTCTTTGGTTTGGTTTACCCTCCTTCTTCTGGAGACTATTTAAAATTAATTCTACATTGGAAGGTATGTAGTTGGCCACAGCTTCCAGTCTATGGCTGAGGACAGACTGGCAATCTAAAGCGGGGCAGGCACGCTTCGCAAACGGAAGAAAGGAGCACGTTCAGACATGCGCATCTGTCCGTCGGCTCCGTTGCGTACTTACCCGTCTCCCAGTCGCTTTCCTTTCGCTTTAACAGGACACCGGTTTTTCCCGGTGTTCAGGGGCCTTCCTCCGCATGCCTCCCGCTTCCAAACAGTGTGAACTGGAAGAAGCGGGAGGCATCCGGAGGAAGTGTGAACGCACCGGCAAAAAGTTATGCGCATGTGCGCACATGCGAAACACATCAACGGAAAACAAAAAAAAGCAGTGGCAAGCGCAAGCCGCGCGTGCTGGCTACGCGGCAGTCTGAACGCTCCATGGCAGTCTGAACGCTCCGTATTGCCACTGATCCGCATTGCTCTGGCCAGTGTGAATGGCCAGCTCCGTGGGTTTTTCCCCCCGCTCCAGTTCCCTCCGCTTTGCCTCCGCTTTAGATTGGCAGTCTGTCCTCGGCCTGTTTATCCAAAAAAAAAAAAAATGTATAGGGAGGGGCCTTGGTTCAGTGGTAGAATATCTGCTTGGCATGCAAAAGGTCCCAGGTTCAATCCTTGGTATCACCAGATAAAAGATCTGGCAGTAGGTGATGTGCAAGACCTCTGCTTGAGACCTTGGAGAGCTGCTGCCAGTCTGAGTAGACAGTACTGACTTTGATGGACCAAGGGTCTGATTCAGTATAAGGCAGTTTGATATGATGTGTTCATATATATGTACATTGATTTTAAATAATACGCTGCATAACAGCATTCTTGATACGATCTTATGGGTGATCACATCAAGATTCTTTTGGCATGATTTTCACAGGCATGAACATGCCCTCCTGTGCTCTTAGGGTTGTCAAGTCTGGGTTGGAAAATACCTGGAGACTTTGGGGGTGGATCCAGGAGAGGGCAGAGTTTAGGTAGGGGAGGGGCCTCAGCACAGTCCAATGCCATAGAGTCCACCCTTCAAAGCAGCCATTTTCTCCAGGAGAGCTGATCTCTGTCAGCTGGACATCAGTTGTAAAAGCGGGAGATCCCCAGGCCCCACCTGGAGGCTGGCAACTCTATGTGCTCTGTATAAAAAAGCCATGTGGGGGGGAGTTTCTGACAGCTGTATATACAATCACATTGCATTTCCTCTTTTTCAGTGTTTTACCTGTTTGAACCTGTTTGTAAGAAACGTGGGAGGAAAATACAAATGGCAAAATGACACTGAGGAAATGCAAAGGATTCCTAATGCATCCATTCCACTTGAGGATCAAAACAAGGTCATTCAGAACGCCAACATTTTGACAGAAATTCAAATAATTGAATTGAACTGAATTAAAGAAGGATCCCTTATTCAAAACGTTTTCTTTATATTAAGCAAATGTCCTAAGGGTGCTGATGTACATGAGAGTATGTGAGGAGAAATCATCACCTGATCAAAGCAAAAAGGGAAATGCAATTGACTTACTTCCTGTTCCTTGCACTGGCTCTTTCATAATACCCCAACAGTTATTCTATTTTATTTTATTTTTTGTGTCAGCATCTAGTGCTTTGAAACATATTTTAAACAAAGATATTTCAAACCTTCATCCATTTGAAAGGTTTAGCCGTCTGGACACATGATAATTATCTTTTCTTATATCTCCTTCCAAGGTTCTAGCACCAGGGATGCATATTTATATAACTTCAGACATGTATTACCAATCACCTGCCAAATGCCTGGTCTTACTTTGCCATCTTGTCCACATCCTTTCTGCTACACATGAAAAGGGCATTAGTTCTTTCCCATTTGTGCTTTGAGGTTTTCTCCTTTAGCATGCAGCCATTTCCCCTGTTCCAGCATCTCCTTATATCTTGATCCACAAAAAGAATATGCAATTGAAGTCGAGACAAAGGATATTTTCTTACAGTTATCCTTTTTCATGATGGAGCACCGAGCTGAATAAACTAGCCATCATAGAGTGTTCTCAGAACATCAGAGCATCCCCTTCCTTTAATTTTTTTTTTTAAATAACGTTTATCATTCCTCAAGCAGACAGCCTTTATTGTTTAAGGGACAGGGGACTATCTATCAAGATATTTATCAAACTATTTCAGAGAGGGAACCTTTATAAGAGCATTTAGATTAGATTTAAGAAATTTTGCCAGCTGCCTAAATGAGGCTTTTTTGTTTAGGGATCGGAACAAATCTTCCAATTGTCTGTGCCTCACTAATAGGCACAGATCTTAGATCAACTTTGCAACCCCCTAAGGCATCATGTAACAATGAAGAGAGGGAAGGCAACTCGTTTTTTTTTTTTCATCATAATCTGATCAAATATCAAGCTATATTAAAGGAAGCATTTTCCCTCAATCACAGGTGTGTGTCGGACAGATGACTGACAACTTGATGTCTCTTCTTTGATAAGGTGGCTCCCTTGCCATTTTGGAGATGTACTTTCATAAATGAGCTGCAGTTTCTAGCCTGCTGAGTGAAGATCAGAACAGGCTATGTTTTGAAAGCATGCTTCCCCTTGCCTAATTCACAAAGGACTGACACTAGGTACAAACAGCTTCCCTTCATGTATCCTCCGGGAGGCCAGGTGGGAGATGCACATATTCACACCTCAGAGCCAAAGCCCTGCAGGCGGAAAGGTAATCGTGAAGCCTGCATTGCTTTGCCATCAATTTGCCACATTGTTATTGCATTATTTCCACTTGCCATTGCTTGGGAGCCAGACTTTGCAATTCCGGCATCTCTACCTGGTGAGTAAGAAAAAAAAAATAGTGCAGGTATTTTTAGAACCTGAGTTTATATGAGTTTACAGCCATGTTCTTTTGTTGTGAATTGTTGTGAAGAAATTAGCCATTACCTTAGCTATTTTCGTGGCTGCTGATGTGTTTAGATCAGCAATGCTTTTTGCACATGCACAGTTTTGCTTGTAACACCCACAATAACACCCACGTGAGCATATGAAACTGTGTTGCCTAGCAAGGCACTTTATGTGCTCTTATGGACTCTTAATGTTCATAAGTTTGAACTTTGGACTGTGCTAAGTGTATGCTTAAAGGACTGTATTGTGATGCCAGCTGCAAACTGCACACATGCCCTCTTACCTGCTGCAAGAGGTTCCAGTCTATTCCTGACTGCCAAGAAGCACACTCCCGCCATTGTCCACACAAAGACAGAGACAAGGAGCTGAGGACCCCATTGCCCAAGGGTGTTCCTGTCGACTTACACTAGGCAACCCCCCCCAACATACCTGTGGGATTCCACACATTCCAGAGAGATGCTGAATGAGGTTGCTTGGCAACTAATCCTCAACCCATCAACTGGCCAAGCTAGGGCCATCAAGAGACAATAGGATGGCTCGGTGACTCATCGCAAGCTTGCCCAGGTGTCCGTTCCTGTCTAGCTCCTAGAGTCTCAATATTGACCACTCCCCAGCATCCCCTCCTCTTTCTCCTTTAACCAATGGTAGGGTTTGTATGGACGGACTACCTGGTAGGTGTGTTAGGGGGATGTGGTCAGCGCTGCCCGCCCCCAGATCACCTAATAAAAGAGGTTGCCTACCAGGCGGCCGGTCTCTTGAGCTTCCACAACCCCTATCTGCTTTTTACCCCTCTCAAGTCCAGCTTGCTATCCCAATACCCTCCCTCCATCTTTGATCTCTGGGTCTGCAGCTAGAGGTGAGCGTGCTTCTACCAGCTCAGAACACGTTCCCTATTTTCCTTTCAATCCCTCAATTCTTCCTTTGGAACGGACAACCCATCTCCAGGACAGGTAAAGTATTGCCCAACCATCGAACCTCCTGTTAATGTGAAAGTGCTATTTATCTATCTAAAGTTTCTGAGGGACTGTGTATTAGTGTGTGTGGATCTGTATTGTGTGCCTGAGAATATTCTTCAGTAAAAATCATTTTAAACGGGCCTCCGCCTCAGTGCCTATTTACTGGGAACTCCTGGAAGGGGCGGGACCTTGGTATAGTTGGCTATAACCCGGTTATTTGCCAATTGCTGACCTTAAAATCACTAACCCAGAGCAATTCGGCTAACAACTGTCACATACTGAATGAGACCCTTGGTCCATTGAGATTAGTACCATCTGCTCTGGCAGCAGTTCTCCAGGGTCTTAAGTAGTGGCCTTTCAGATCATGTACTGCCAGATCCTTTAACTGGAGATGCAGGGATTGAACCTGGGACCTTCTGCATGGCAACAGATGCTCTACAACTGAGCCACAGCCCCCTACTCTGGTCTTTTTTCTATGTTCTTGCCTAGCTTGGCAACTGTTAGCGAGCAGCAATGTCTTGTTTAATAGATCCTCTGACCACTCTTCTCTAAAGCTATCTTGGAATGTATTTTTAGTCACAACCACTAACAGGCTATATGGCTGGTTTAGAGCAAGGGATATTTTTTTTGGGGGGGGGGGGTTCTTTCAATGCAACACATATCAATAACATCAAGATTTCCATGTGCTAGGAACAGAAATCTGCTTTTTTTCCCCATCTGAGCCCTACCTGCAAGTTCCTGGAAAAACCAGCCTCAGCCAAACCATTCCACGTGCCTCATTTGAACTGAAGAAAGATCCAGGATAACAGGATCCATAACTCTATAGCTGTGCCTGTGAATGTGCTTTAAAAAAAGTCATTCAAGAATGCAAAGAATTTTTTTTAAAGTGAGCTCAGTAGATAGAGCTCAGTAGAAATTTCTGAAATGGAAATTAGGAAAAGGAAACAGAGGATTTGTAAAATGTTGGTTCCGCATCAGAAAGCAAACAGGGTAGTTCTGAAATCTAAAGTTCAGGAAGAAATTCTGATGAGCATCAGAAGCAATCCTGCTTGTCATGTTGGTGGCATTGGAAACACAGCTGACCCTGAAGGACTTTCCAGGCAAGAGACATTCAGAGGTGGTTTGTCATTGCCTGCCTCTGCTTTGGGAGGGGAAGGGAAAGGAGTTTGTAAGCCACTCTGAGACTCCAAGTGAATGAAGGATGGGATAAAAATCCAATCTCTTCTCTTCTTCTTCTTCTTCTTCATTGTAACCCTCGACTTGCTTGGTGGTCTCCCTCTTTATCAAGTTTAAAGTTGTATAATTCCTCAGTAGTTATTACTTTTCTTAACGCTCAACTGAACATAGGAAGCAAACCTGTTTGTCATGTTGGTGGTAGTGCTGGAAAGGGCCACCAATTGCATCCAAGCACAATGGCTTAACAAATATACCCTTATGATACAAATATATGCAAGCCTATGTCTGTCCCAATTCCGTTTGGGGGTTGTTCATTTAAAAGTTTAAACCCATAATCTTTGGGGAAGCCTTATGGACAAGGCTAAGAAACTGCACGCTTTACCACTTTATTTCATTTGTTTGATTGCTTTTTGTGGATTTTAAAAAATCTATCATATGTAGTGCTGGATCCAATCAGAAGAAGATTTATACCCCACCCTTCACTACCCAAAGGAGTCTCAGAGTGGCTTACAAACTCCTTTCCCTTCCCCTCCCCACAATAGACACTCTGTGAGGTAGGTGGGGCTGAGAGAGCTCTTTCGAGAACAGCTTTCAAGAACAGCTTTGACAGAACTCTGGCTTGCCCAAGGTCATCCAGCAGCTGCATGTGGAGGAGTAGGGAATCAAACCCATTTCTCCCAGATTAGAGTCCACACACTTACCCACTACACCAAACTGGCTTTCTGTCCACCCCTCTGCTGGTGAAAAAGGGAGGGAAGGTCCCTTTTACCCCCCAAAAAAGCTATAATAGTGATCATGGGACCTGCAAGGACAAAAGCCAGGAAGGACAAGGGACACAGCAAGGAAGAAAACTGGACAAGAGTGCAAAAGCTAGTTGAATCCAACCCACAATTTAGTATTTTCTGTATAAACTCATCTTTCTGCAGCATAAAAGGGGGGAAATCCTCCCATGCCATTGATCTTTGTGCCTTACCGAACCAGCTCCTTAACTTCTGAGCTATTTGAATGAAGCTATCATCTTTTAACTCTCTTGCTCCCTGAGGGCTTCTAATGTGAGGGTATAGAAGAGCTGGATCTATATTGCTTCATTTACCCTTAGCCCCCTTCCACTGCCTATGAATAACTTTTCTCTTTGCTTTAAGTTATTTTCCAGAAAATTGTCATTTAGCAACAACAAAAAGAGGGTGGAGGGATGGAAAGAAAATCCTGATTGGGCAACCCCATTGGGAGAGGTGAAAATGCTCATAGAAGAAGGAGCGTTCATAATAATGCTGGGGTAATAGCATCGCCCTAAAGAGATCAGACCAGATGCGGTGTCTGTAGTGAGGATAATGGCTTAAGTGATGGAACTGTTTGCTAAAAGAATTGGTTGACGCTGCTCTGATGGCTCATTCTTGAGTGAGATGAACACACCTACTGTTATTGATTCTCATGCACTGTCAAGTGGGCAATCCAAAAGATGGGCAATGATTAGAATGTGGTTCAGATGTGTTTGTTGCCGACAGAGATGAGATTTACTCAGACTGTGTCCTCAAAACCATTTAAACCATTTTTATGGCTATTATACTAAGTATTAAAAAGCCCAATAGCACCTTTAAGACTAACACATTTTATTGTGGCATAAGCTTTTGAGAAATGCAGTTCTCTTCCTCAGATGCATGGAGGGTATGAAGAAACTGACCAGAGATATAGGTGGTAAGGGGAGGGGGGAGAGGATGCAGAAAGTGCCATGTAAATGCAAAGCAGTTGCAAAAGTCATGAAAAAGGTAGAATCTGCAAACCAGGCTGGGTGCGATCCCTTCCTTCTATTGATGAATTTGAATGGAATACCTGAAAGGCAGTTACTTCTGGTAATGAGATAACCATCCAAAGTCTCTATTCAATCCAAGTCTGACTGAGTCAAATTTACATATAAATTCCAGTTCAGCAACTTTCCGTTGGATTTTGGTTTTGAAATGTTTCTTTTGAACTATGGTGACCTTTAAGGCCTTGATGGAATGTCCTGGTAGATTGAAGTATTCTCCCACTGGTTTCTGGATATTGCCATTTTTTGATGTCAGATTTGTGTCCATTTATTATTTTGCATAGAGGTTGGCTGATTCGTCCTATGTACAGAGCAGAGGGGCATTGTTGGCACATGAAAGCATGTATCACATTGGAGGATGAGCTCCTGTAAGAGCCAGAGATTGTGTAGTTGATGCTATTGAGTCCTGTAATCATATTTTCTGGGTAGATATGTGGGCAGAGTTGACATCTGGGTCTGTTGCAGGGTCTGGTGACCCCGTTAGATGGTTCATGGTTGTTAGTGAGATGTCATTTGAGATTGAGTGGCTGTCTGTAGGCAAGGAAAGGTCTTCCACCCAGGGCTTGTGAGAGAAAGGCATCATTCTCTAGGAAGGGCTGTAGATCACTGATGATGTGTTGGACTGGTTTGTTTCCTCACCTCATTTGGTGGGTACTATAGTCCCAAAAATGTTTGTTGTAAATCCCTTAAGTGAGAGTCCCGATCAAGAGCATTGGAGCAGATATGATTGCAATGTAAAGACAATTGACTGGATGATATGTTTTGGGTGGTAGCTTGAGGCATGTAGATATGAGTATTAGTTGGTGGTTTCCAGTATAAAGAAACTAAGTATTGTTATTGCTATTGTGTGGATATTGCTACATCGGTTAAGCCTTTTGCCTCTCATTTTTTAATTCAAATCCTTTTAACATAATCTAGTCTCAGATCTCGTTATGGAACTGCTCTGATGGATGGCCTGCTCTGGTAAAAGGACAGGGGGAGTGCAACCCTATTAATTCTCCTGGATCTCTCAGTAGCTTTCAGAACCGTGCATCGTGGATCACCTTTTGGTGTTGGGAGTGGGAGCACTTCTTTGTGGTGGTTTCAGTCCTACTTTGAAGGTAGGTTTCAGAGTATGGTGTGGAGGAACTGCTGCTGGGCCCCTTGGTCTCTGGTCCTCCATCTTAAAGAATCCCTAGATCCAGCATGGTGTAGTGGTTAAGAGTGACAGACTCTAATCTGCACGACCAGGTTTGATTCCCCACTCTTCCACATGAAGCCTGCGAAGTGACCTTGAGCCAGACACAAATCTCTAAGAACTCTCTTAGCCCCACCTACTTCACAAGGTGCCTGCTGTGGGGAGAGGAAGGAAAGGCAATTGTAAGCTGCTTTGAGACTCCTTAGGGTGGAAAACAATAGGGTAAAAAAGCCAACTCTTTTATTGCTTGTCCCCCATGCTTTTTAAAAACTATGTGAAGCCTCTTGGGGAAGATATCCAAAGATTAGGACTGAGTTGTCACCAATATGCAGATGACACACAGTTCTATCTCACACTTCCAGCAGACTCCAGGGAGGCTATGGAAGCCATGTGTGGATATCTTGAGGCAGTTTTGGCACAGATGAGGGCCAACAAGCTGAAATTTAATCCTGGCAAAATGGAGGTGCTACTGGTGTGGGGAAACTCTGGCCCAAAAACTGGAATGTCTCCTGTGGTGGCTGGGGTTACACTCCCCATAAATAAGCAGATCTTATTCCATCTACATTGTCTCCCCGTTGGTTTTTGGATCCAATTCAAGGTGCTGATATTGAATTTTAAAGCCCTATATAGCTTGGGACCAGCATAGCTGATGAACACCCTACTCCCTTCAGACGCCGTGCTTTGGTTGTCCCTGCCATCCAAGACTAGATAGGTAGCAATCTGAGAAAGGGCCTTCTCAAATGTGGCAATGAAACTTTGGAAAATCCTTCCCTGGGAGATTCATCTGTCTATCATGGTCTTCCGCCAGCAGGTAAAGACTTTTTGTCTTTTTAAATTGTGTGTGTGTGTGTAGATAAATGCTCTTTAATGTCTGAAACGTTTTAGTGTTTTAAGGTTTCCCACCTTGGGGACCCTAAATTAAGTGGAAAGGCCATATTTTTAAAAAACAAACAAACAAGTTTTTCATTTCTTTTAAAGGGATTCTCTTTCTCCCTCCAAAAAAGATTTTATTAAATATTGCATATCAATAAACCCAGCTCCTCTTAACAAAGAGCCACCAGTTGTCTATAGGCACCATGTTCAATATGGCTGGCAGCATGAACTTCCGGAAGACTTGTGAGCAATGGCGGACGCTTCCCTCTGCACCAGCGGGGGAAGCGATCCGTGCCCGACGGGAAGAAGGGGCTCTGGACAGGTGCTGGGCCCCCAGAGACCCCAGTGAGGGGGCTCTGCCTGGGGTGGCACGAGCGGGGATTTCTCTCTGCGGTGGCGACCGCGAGATCGAGATCCCCCTCATCACCCCCATAGGTTCCCCCATCACGGAGCCGTAATGGCAGCAGCGCAAACCGTGAAGCAGCAGAGAAGCACAAGATCCCAGATCCGCATGGTGAAAAAGTGAGTCTCAAAGTAAAACTAAGCAGAACTTAGCGGGAAAGCGGTAGGTGGAGTGAAACCCCCCCCCCCTCGTACATATCGGCGTACTTACGAGGCTTGATCCCACGGCGTTACTGAGAAAACAAAAGCTTCTACGAACTGCTTGCAGGCGGTATCGCATACTTGAAGGCATAAGCTTGAAAACGATTTTAGTGCCATTAAGAAAACTGCTTTCTTTGCGCATCTTATCTAATCGTAAACAACAGCGTAGTCTCAACAATGGCAGGGAAACCGAAACCTTCCCCCAAACTAGGAAGTACAGCTCCGAGTGCAAAGGTCGATACCACAGAGATGACCATGGTGTTCTCCTCGTTATTGCGACCTCTAGTGGACCAAATGACGTCTCTCAACACTAAGATGGATAAAATGCAGATGGAACTGAAAGAATCAAATAAGGCCACAGAGAAGCTGCAGCTGGACCTCATGGAAGTTAAAAAGTCAGTTAAAAATCAAGACTCAAGGCTACAAAAAGCGGAAAAAGAGAAGGCTCTTCAACAAGATTCGATCCTAAAAATGCAGATGGAATGATCAAATTTCTTCCTAAGACTTCAGAACGTACCAGAAAAAAAAAAAGAAGACCTCAAAACCATGCTAAGTGAAGCACTGGAACCAGTAACAGGCTTAAAAGCAGCGGATATAAAAAACGACATGGATATGGTTTATAGGACCTATCCTGAATATATTAAAAAGAAAAGCCTGCCTGGTGAAATAATGATAAGGTTCTCCAAAAAATCTACAAGGGATGTGGTCTTAAGAACCACAAACAAAGCTGTTCTGAAGATCCAAGAAGAAGAGGTGAAAGTTTTGAAGGACATACCATTTGAAATAAGGAAAAGAAGAAAAGCCTACAGAAAGTTAACAACGTGGCTTCAGTCTGAGTCTATTGTGTATCGTTGGAATATTCCAGAGGGACTAAGCTTCAGCATCAAAGACAAGAAATATAAGATTGACTCTGTTGAACAAGCGAAAAAATTTCTGGAAATTGATAAAGGAAAGAAAAAAGACAGAGACTCAGATGACTCGCTAGCTTCGCAAGAAAGCATGTACGGTTTCGATGGATCTAAAAGCGATGAAGATATTTCAGACTCGGAAAAAGGGGCGGCAGCCCCAAAAGTACAAGTTGAGACCAAGAAGACAAGAAGAGGACAAAGGAAGAAATTATTTTTTTTTAAATCATTATATTAAGCATGTGCACTAATATGATGTATAAGCCATGTTATTAAGTGCTTTCTTTAAAGTATGCATACTTGCCAAATAGCTTTTATAGTAGAAACAGTAACAATGTAACCTGTAGTTAACCATGGTTTTTATTAATGCTTCAGTTTTTTTATATAATCAGATATAATTAAGCATTTTTTAAAAGTATTCTCTGTATAAGATATATGTAGCATACTAAATAGCGTTTAGATGTAGATATTAGAAAAAGCAATAAAAATTTATATTAAAAAAAAATATGGCTGGCAGCATGCAAAGGTGATTTATTGATCGTATTTTGCCTCTCCATTTCTCTAAGGAACTCCAGCTATTCAATCAACCTCACTGGACATCTAGCAGATTCTCTCAAAAGACTCCCATAGTGATATACTATGTAGGGTTTCTTTTCATCAGTCAGAAGTCAGAGAAGTTGATGGTTGTACAAAAAGCTATCTGCCCTTTGGCCAGAATCTCTCACGTAAGAACATAAGAGAAGCCAATGTTGGATCAGGCCAATGGCCCATCCAGTCCAACACTCTGTTACACACTGGCCAAAAATACCGGGTGCCATCAGGAGGTGGTTATTGTATACCATGTTCCACTATGGTTCTATCCAGTCCTCAGTCAGTAGTACTCATCTGTTGTATTGGCACCTGATATAGCATCAATATATCTAACAAGTTGGGGACCTGCAAGGACTTGTGGGGACATCTGATTTCCCCTTCCCTTACTATTTCCTCCTTCCCTTCCCCGAAAGCCCCATAGCCAAACACTGACTTTCATTGTTTACCTTGCTTTAACAACAAAATTGCATCCTTTATAAATTAGTTAGCATGTTACACTGCATTTGTGATGGACATATTTGTGGAAGGATAAGTGCCTTCATTTTCAACAATCAAAACTGCTAACATAACCCAACACTAAAGCACGAGAGAGCTGCAAACTGCTGTGCCTTATTTTGTCTTGGCGCAGTTCAGTCATTCTAAAAGACTTTTAAAGCTCTAAACGACTTTTAAAAGAATAATAGGGATGGGAACGAACTGGGGAAATGCTCGGTTTAGATTGTGTTTTGTGACATGCCTCATTCATGAACATGGAATGTCATGATTTTTTTTAGCCTGCTTACAAACTGGTTTGGTTTCTGAGATTTGTGAGGCAGTGGAATGCCACCCTGGCATGCTAGAGACATCAAACTCACAGGGCATCTCCAGTTGACTCTTCTGTATCTACCCTTCATTTGGTGATGATTTGATTTATGGGGTCTGAGTTACAGCCCCCAAAGACGGTACCCTGAGGAAAGTGCTTTCTGGAGAAATGACCACCTGTCATTTTCCCAGAAAGCACTTTCCTGGGGGCACCTTCTTTGAGGGGGGGGGGTGACTTGGGCCCCATAAATCCAATCCTGTGATTCCCTGTGAGTTTGGTGTCTCTAACATGCACAAAATCCATTATATATGGTTATTTGACAGACACAAGTTCAGAAGGCCGAGGAATGTACAGAACAGATCCTTTGTAAATTAGAGATATGGAAGTCCCAGGAGACCTCCCCTCGCTGCTTCCAAATTGTTGCTTTGAAGTTTTGTAAATATTTTGATTGAGAAGAGACAGTCTGTCTGTGAATGTATCCACTCACAAATTAGCATGAACCTCTATGAACAACATCAGAATTCATGGAAAGTTTGTACCAGGTGCCCTGCCATGAACTTGACTTTGTGAACCACAAACACGTGCTTCATGTTTCAGTACGTGCCCATCCCTAGTGAATAAACCTTGTCTTAAAAAGTGTTTCACTCACTGCAATGGCATTTCAGTATTTTTTAAAACATTTCAGGCCTTCCTAAATTTCCCAGTTTTCCCATTGGAAAATGTTTTTAAAGTCTTAAGGAAAAAAGTGTTTGTTTTCCCCCTAATTTCCCCCAGTTTGCCCCTTTCATGCCTTCAGAACTGTGTTTGATGCACATGACAACTGTTAAACTGGGGGAGACTGTCGTCCTTAAAATTGCTTCACTTCAGCTTTTGTTTGCAATAAACCAACTGATTCATGAAACTCTGTGTTTTCCTTCCCAGTGGAATCCACAGAACCAAACCTCTTCACAAAGAGCTTGTAACATTCCAAAATCGTAACTGATTGCAGTTATCAAATAATCTATAAGGAACAGATCTTTATTATTGGTATTGTTTAAATTAGTAAACTTCTTTTCTATTTCTCAGTTGTGTGAATATGTAGGCTTTAGTTAATGGCAAGGCATTTGATTAAAGGAAAAGAAGAAAAATGTAACTTCTTTCAAACATTAAAATGAATAATGAGTTTAGACTTAATCCAAAAGCAATTTAACTTTAAACATTCATATGAAATTAAATGAGCCATTGAATTTGCTATATAAGCAAGCATTAATCTTATCAAGCTATGAAGACTTGAATACTATACGGTGACCTATTAATTTCAAAATCTAATACAAGGTCTGTTTAATGCCTGCAGTCCATTAAAAAGTCTGATCCCACAATATAACAGCTTTTTCATAAAACTTTAAACCCCTATTCATTTGTTTTAATTGCACTAATCGCTTGATAATCTGCTCTGACAAGATTATGGTTACAAATCTAAATCCAATGTGTGTTTTCTTCATGGGAAGCAAACTATGCATATGAATTTTGTCCTAAATCAGAATTTACTATAAACTCTTGGAAGCAAAGGGTATGGGTACTGGGCATAATAATTTGTTAAACTAGGCATGGGCACAATATTTTCAGTGGCTGTAATTAATTACATGCATCATGGTTTACAGTTTGCCAAGCCAAAAAGGTGGGATATATTTAATTTACTTTATTTTTGTTTTTTGTTTGGTGTTTTTTACTGATAGCCTCAAATAAGCAACACATTGGGTGCGATCATACGCACCTATTTGCCACGCTAGAGGGACGATTCATCGACGGATCAAACTGGTTGATCACACCAGCACATCTGGGAAGTGTCCCGCAACTGTCATCAAATCGTTGCAAACAGTTTTGATATGGTGGGGAATTGTAGTAAAAAACTACTAGTGAAACTCCAGTATCAAATGGTTTGCTGCGGCTCACACCTGGAGTTTCCCTGTGTGATCGCACCAGTGTGGAAGTGTGGCATCGCGGATAGCGTGATCACACGCTATCCCGACGTGACACTGTTTTCCCCCCCTTCTCTGTGTGCACATCATCGAAAGCCCTTGGGGGGGAGAAGCAGAGCATCAATTCCCCCTCCCACTTGCAGCAATTCATCAATCCCCCATTTAAGCGCCTCAGAAACCCACCACACAAAAAAAACCACATTCACCCGCGGTTGCGTCTGATCTCACAGTGGTGGTTTGCCCCGGCAGGTCCATGGAACTGTGTGATCATGCAGCTGTGGGGCAAATTGCTCCAGAGGGAAAAAGCCTTGATTCTTCTCCGGATTATCTCACTCGTGTGGAAAGGACCATTGAGTCAGAACTAGCCCCCTTTTTTCAGCCAATTTCAGCCAATGCAGGTTCCATGATCCCTATCATAGCCTTTTGCATGATACAAGGAGATTCCCTCCTCTCACCAGTGGAAAAGCTGGTTGGATTCAAACCACTCAACTTAGGGGCAACTCATAGAGCCAGTGGTTCATGCATGATGTCCTCCAGGAGCATATGGAATTGCCTGCAGCTCACAAGGAAGGGTGGGGCCAGGTGGAGCACTGATTGTCCCTACCTAATAATTTTATTTCTGAAAAGAGCTGTTGTCTTTCCTTGCAACATAAGTCATGGTTGTCCCTTGACAGCTTCAGTGTGAAGAATGAAAGCTAGTTTTTTAGAATGTGAAATTTTCTGTTTGTTTGTATGATTGTTTTTATAAATCTTAGTACTGGATATACTTCAATCTCCATTTATTCAGCCTTGCCCGATCTATCTTGCTGCCATCCCCACTTGGCTCATGGTGATGTTTTTAAGATAGCTGTCAGCTTTTTGCATACCTGATCCTGAAACATATCCAGTTTAGCCACATTGGCCGAGGACAGACTAGCATTTTGGCCCGATATAGGTCCACTTTTCAAGCGGATTAAGAGGGCCCATTCAGACAGCTCCAGCTGCCCGGTGTTGCCGTGCCGCACTCACCCAGTCCCTAAGCACTTTCATTCCGTGTTTAAAAGGTACCTGGGGAAACCGGTGTGAAGCCGTCTGGGTGCGCGTTCATCCCACTTCCTGGCAGTGTGGATGCAAATAAGCCGCACATCAAATGGTACTGGTAATGTGAACCCACAGATCCGGCTGCTGTGCCCATGCACCTATGCACTTATGTGCATATGCGCACATGTGCAGGTAGGCAAAATGGACAAAAGCTGTGCACCACTGTGGCAGGGCTGCCAGGGTCCACCCCACAGTGTGAACACTCTGTTCCACCTCTTCCCCGGTATGGTCCCACATCATTTTCTGCAGTGCGAACGGAAAGCCCCACAACAACTTGGCCCAGGGCTTTTTGCCCCGCTTCCCTTGCACTTCATTTTCCCAGTCTGTCCTTGGCCTGTGTCTCTGAAGAAGTAGCCAGCAGTAGTAAGGTATCATTATTAGCATAGAAACCCTTCTGAAAATAATATCTGTCCTTCAAATAATTCAGTTCTTCTGATACTATCAAATCATATATGCTGAAGACATTTGAACATGGTGACATAGCTATAGAACTTTCTGTTTGCTGAGGAAACCTTACCTTCTTTGTGGCTCTTCCCAGAAATATGGCTTAGATTAGCAAAAAAGGTTGACTATGTCCTTGCTCACAAACTGGCTGAGATTGCTTGGAAGCACCCATCACAGTCACCTCTATTTGAAAGCTGCAAATGCAGCTGTCACTGTGTAAATTAACAATCATGCAGATCATAGCAGTTTTGTGTCCTTATGCAGCTCCCTAGCCAGGAACTTTTTCAGAAGATGGTGCCTTCCGGGGGGGGCACTCCTAATTAAATTAACTCAAATAAGCTCACCGGCAGGCCCCGATGGGCCTACAGGGAGGAGGCCAGGGCTGGGTCTATTATCTTAGAGCTGCATTCGGGTCAGTGCTGGGGCCTTGTCAGGGAAGAAAGGTGAGGCAGGCCACACAGCCAGCTCCCAGTTCAGATAGGCTGCTGGAAGTGAGATGTACATCAATCAGAGGCCTGGGGTCCAGCTGACCCCAGCCAACTTGGTGCCTGTCCTGGTTCCTCCTGGGCCACCCAACAGACCCCCCCCCCAGCAAAGTGACACGAATCTCCCCCCCGCAACCATTACATCCCCGTCAGAGCCGGCCCAGTGCACCTGCAACCGTAGGGACGTCCGGGCGGTGATGGAGTGAGGCGACCACACCCCAACAGCAGTTATGAAGATGGATGGAGGAGGCAGCAACAGTGACACAGCAGCAGGACCAGAAAACAGGAGGACGATGCAGGCCCAGGCGGCAGGCACCAGACGAGCACAGGACTGGGCACCGCCGGGTCCTTGCGGTCGTGGGCTGATGGTGGCCAGAGTGGGGCCCCAAGGAGGCGGAGGAAACCTGGTGACCTGGTGGGGCTGTACCAGCCCATCTGCCATCCGAGCAGGAAAGGGCAGGGCCTCAGGAGGCAGGTCGGCATCTCTTGTTTTGACTGTGGGTGGAGCAGCGGAAGAGGGAGTGGGCCAGGGAGCAGGGAGGATATAAAAGGGGAAAAGAGGAGGCTGATGAGGAGGAGACCAGCCAGGAGATTACAGAGAGAGAGGGCTAGAGAAGAGCTGGAACCAGGGATGCAGGAGAGAGGTGACATAACCTCTCTGTGCCTGTCCCATCTGAGGCTATCCCTCTGACCCAACTTTGGAGGATCCTCCTCTCCCAGGCCACCCCCCCCCTTTCCAGGGTGGTCCACCAGGATCGTCTGGCCATTGACACAGCATGGCCTTGGGCAACACTACCCAGGGGACCCCCTCAAACCTTGACAGTGCCTCATCCCCACAATGCACAAAGCTCCCTGGCTGGCTGGAGAGGAGAGGCTAGAGAGAAACAGCCATTCACTTCCAAGTGTGGAGCAGCAGCAGTGGCAGCATGGAGCAGGGTCAGTTCTTCCTCATCATAATTAAAGGGAAAGATTGGGTGGGGGCACAGTAAAATTGATAGGAGGTACAGTCTGGGTCTCCTCCCACTGGCTACAACCCTGACTACATGGAGGTGTTGTTTTATAAACCGGCACTTCTATGCAACATTGGTCAGTTCAAGAGCCCATCACTAGTCCTTTATAAAGACCTCTGCATTCATTGATTCTCAAGAGCTCCAGCAGCTGCCTTTAATATCTGTCATGTAAAAGGGCTCTTACACCCCACTGGTGGAGCCTGCCCCACCATAATGAACTACTATTTTAGTGCATAATGCTGTCATGTGTATTGGACAGATAGAGGGATAGATAGATTAGATAGATTAGAGAGAGAGAGAGAGAGATGATGAGGGAGAGGGAGAGAGAGAGATGATATTAGAGATCTTAGAATTTTAACAAAAGCCCAACTGCTTTTTTAGGGAGGGTGGAGTTGGTAGACCAAAGGTTTCCTAAACAATGGATTACACAGGGCTCATTTCGTAGCAGGCGCTCCTTTGCATATTAGGCCACACACCCCTAATGTAGCCGATCCTCCAAGAGCTTACAGAGCTCTTCTTACAGGGGCTACTGTAAGCTCTTGGAGGATTGGCTACATCAGGGGGTGTCGCCTAATATGCAGAGGAGCTACTGCTACGAAATGAGCCCTGGGATTACAAATACAGATAATGTGGAGTTGATTTGAAATTTCTGAGCATTTTGACTGGCCTTAATAGCAAAGCAAATTTTCAACTTAGTATGAGTGGGAAACTTTTGTTTACTGCCCTCCATCAAATGCTATAGATCAGGATGCATTTAGGAAAAGAAAAACAAGCCAAGAGACACTCTAAAGTGCCCTTTTAACTAAATGAGTTGGGGAGGGAAGAACAAATGTAGCAGAACATTAAACACACGTTAGCTGCCATTTTGGAAGGTCACGGACCTAAATGTCGGTTTCTAATCAGTAGTTCTCTTCCACAAAAACCAATCAAGAGGGAAAGGTTGGTATTTAAATATGTTTATCTGTTAAACAGGTGTTCCCATTTGACATACTAATCCTAATTCTAACCAATTTTGCAAATCTAAGGTCAATACAAAACTGCCGCTCTAAAAAAAATAAGAGGTGGGGAAAAAACCAGGGAAGGCATGTAGTGGTAAACAAAAAGAACTATACTCAGCATGCCCATGTTTTCATGTAACTTTAGTGTTTGACTGGCCTTTTAGGTGAAAACTGAGAAGATTTTCATGTTAAGTTTTCCCTACCCTCAAAAGAAGATTAGAGAAACTTGTATTGACAGTGAACAAACTGAATATTTTCAGTTTTCATTTTGAAATATATATTTTGACGGGAGGTGGGGGATTGTTTAGTGAACTCAAATCACTTTAATGAATAATTTTGGAATAATTTTATATCATTTTTAAACAATTTTTGTTTTGCTGTCAAAGGCAGTGATCTATGAGTAAGATCTACACAGAACACAATCTTATCAAAAGATATCCATTATGGTGGTGCCTATAACATACTACGTAGACGAGCTCTCTTTAGGTTCACATTCTGTGGGATCCCTACTGCTACCCTTAATGTATATAAAAATGAAAAATCTGCTTTATTGGCAGTGTGCCAGTAGCACCACCATCTCCAAAGACTACTATGCTAGACCATCTTCTGAGTAAAGGCACCAGGGGGGGAGCACACTAGGATCTACAGATCATACATACAATGGGTAGTGCCATCTTGGATACCTGTGAATCAGATTGGGTATGTAGACTCATGGGTTTCAAGGTGGAATCATCCATACTGTAGACTCTCAACTGGAATCCTCCCTGTATGACGTGTTCATATAATGGCCAGAATATCTAAGAGTGATGAGTGAAGTACTTTTTGGTCAAAGTGGCATCTTCCTGAAAATCACTGGACAACCTCTGCCACTGGTTTCATGAAAATTTATGTAGCGTGTGAGATGATGGAATCCTGAAGGCATCCACAGCATACAAGCCAAGTAGCTATGCGGCCACCTCCTAGAACCACCTTTTGCAACCAGATAGCAGAGAACAATGTAATCAACACCTGTCCTAACAAGCCAGTCCAGAAGGATATCAAGGGTGATGGGTATTGAAAGCTGTTGACTGATTCAGGAGAGTCAAAAACATGGCATTATCACTGCCTCCAGCAAAGGTCTTCACCAGGGTAACCAAAGCAGATGCAGTTCTAAAACAGTTTGGAATGGATCTTCCTACCCCACATCATCAAATTTCTGGTCTTGAATAACTAAAATCCATGACTACCTTCTGCCAAAAGTAGATAGTAGCAGTTGGGAAATACCTACCAAGATTATTTAGGTCCATAGAAGGTGTCTTCAGAACTGATTTCATAGCTGCATCACCCAAAACATGCAGGATCACTCCTTCCCTCAACAAAGCACCAGCTACCTCCCATATCCAGTTGGTTACTGTTACCACATAGGCCAGATTGATAATGCACAGAAGAGAATAGATCCTCAGAAAGGGTTACCTGCTGTACTGAAAGAGATGAGAGTGAAATGTATGCATAAAAAGGAAAGAAGGAAACAGACAATTGGGGTATAGCCATGTGGATTATTTGAACCAGTGCTAGAGATAACAGGCAGTAACATAGAAACAAATATCCACAAAAATATTCATGTCGATGAATCTTCTAATTTTGCCATTCAAATTCTAAATGTGAAATTTGACCTCAAAATTTGAAAGCTGAGTGCTGTACAGTGCAACCCTAAGCACGTTTAAGAAGATGTAACAAATCCTAATTACTTCTAGGGGACTTATACTCTGACAAGTGTGTTTATTATTAACACAACCTTAAACTGGCTGATATCTCTTCCTTATTTTAATTGGCATCAAAAATGAAATCTCACGAACCGTTTGCTGCCCAATACAAAATGCCATTGCATGCCAAGTACTGTGAGCTATCAGATACAAAATCAGATATGATAGTGTGCCAACTACAGATGTCAAATATTTGGCAAATATTCAGAGACCACACAGATAATGTACACTGTGAAAGAAAATGAAGGGGAGCAAATTTGTTTCTGCTCTTAACTCTTCATTGTCCACAATTTCTAGTTCCTTCTTTCTCTTCATCCTTGAAGGGCTCTGATAGACTTGATATTCAATACGGGAAACAGTATTTCTCTAATAAATTCTTAGTATCTGGGTGATTTCCCCCCCATTATTCACTTATTTGTTTACAAATGCAATTGTATGCTGCCTTTCCACAATGACAGAATAAAGCCATATTCAACAGTGCCAATCGAATAAAAGCAACAGCATTAACCAAAAGTGAAACGGCAACATTATGTAAACGAAATGTAATAAAAACAAACAAAACTACTTGCCCCAGGCACTCCCCCCTTCCCAATGAAGACCCAAGACAACAGCATTGGGTTTAACTAGTTTATTTATTTATTTATTTGATTATGCAGATCTACATTATGTCATAACTATGCTAACATATTTAAATGGGTGGGCTGTGCTAGGCAGCCTGGCAGTGGCTGCCTTTGTTGACCCCAAACTTGGCCTGAGTCTTCCACTGGCTTTGTTTACCATTGCCAGAGGTGCCCAGATCCAGCCCCTTCCCCTGATGTGCCACATGGCCACTCAGGTTCCAAAAGATGCTGCTCCTTCTCAGCCACACCCCACTGCATGAGCATGTGCTGTTCTGGACACAGCCTATGTCACTGCTGATGTCTCAAGATGCTTGCCAATCAGCCCTACCTATCATGATCAGCCCACCCTATCCCTGCCAAACTAGTTATGGCCTAAACAGTCCAAGGATCAGGCCTATTTAATCACCTCTGTCCCAACATTATCAAGCAGGCCAAAAAAGGCCCCTTCAATAGGCAATCAGAGGGAAACCCCCCCCCCCCAAATTCCCACTTGGCCACAAAGGCAACCAGCAAATATCATGATGTTAAAGGCTGCGAGCACACGGACCTTTAATGCGGGAGGAAGGGCTGCTTCCTCCCACATTTAAAGGGGCCGTCCACAACGGCCCGCAGTGAGTCCCACGGTGAAGCGGGCTCCAATGCGGGTTGCTCCCACATTTTCCGACCCCGGGAAAACTAGTGTTTTTCCGGGAGTCGTGGGAGGAACCCGCATTCGAGCCTTCTGGACAGCCCTCTCTCACAAGCATTGCGAGAGCAGGGCTGTCCAGATGGCCCCCCGCCATTCCCCCCCCCTTTTTATACTTGGGCGCATGGCCACTCATGTGCCCAAGTCTAAAAGGGGGGGGGAACCCAACTCACGAGGCCACCGCTGCTTCTGCCACTGCTGTGGCCGCCTCCACCGCCGTTCCCGGCCGCCGCCATTCCACCGCCGTTTCCGCCGCCGCCACGGCTGTTTCCGCCACCGCCGCTTCCACCGCCGCTCCCGCCGCCTCTTCAGCGGCCACCGCCTCTTCAGTGGCCACAGCCGACGTTCCCGCTGCCGCCGCTGCCGTCGGTGTTGGGATGTGTAAACATCCCAACCCGCAGGAAGAAAAATGCGGCCCCTTTACATCCAGGATCGCTCCCGGATTAAAGGGGCCGTGTGCTCGCAGCCATAAGGAGGGAGGGTGGGTGGGTCAGCAGTCAGAAGAAAAGCCTACATGGAGGACACATGGCAAGAAAATGGCAAGAATATATATGGCAAAATCACACCTCCTGACTGGCTGCTTCAAGCACCCCATCAAACCTTGTATCTTCCTTGTCTCAGGGTGGGGGCAGGGCAAACCAATCCCTGTTATTACTGCCATGAATTCCATATTGATTAGGAAACCCACAATGAACCTATGTACTGATCAAATGCTCAGTTGAATAGAGCAGACTTACACCCAAGAAAGATGACAGAGACGGAACCAGTCACGTATCTAACAGGAGACAGAGCTCCATAAGCAGGTGGCAACCACAGACAAGGCCCTGTCTCAGACAGACAACCATTCACCTTTCAAGGGGAGGGAAATACACATAAGTATATCCTATCCCATGACAATATAAACTATTGGAGAGACTCAAGAGGGAGATGGCAGTCTTTCAGATGCCCTGGACCAGTGTTCCCTCTAAGCTGAGTTAGTGTGAGATAGCTCACCATTTTTTAGCCTCCAGCCCATACATTTTTGTCTTAGCTCAGGAAGGATGGCTCCAGAGCAAACTAATCTATGCAGTAGTCAAATCGCTAGCTCACAACTTTAATGCCAGTAGCTCACAAAGCGGAATTTTTGCTCACAAGACTCCACAGCTTAGAGGCATTATTGCCCTGGACCCAGACAGTTTTGAGCTTTCATGGCCAACACCAGTACTTTGGATTGTGTCTAGAAACAAACAAGAATAAACTGGTATTTGTAGATTCCATATTTATAGCATCCTGGGTCCAGGAGTTTCCTGACACTGGAAAGAAATAATGAAATTCTAGCATTTGCTATGGCACTGAAATTAAGAAAGAGAAAGAGGAGCAAAAAAAAAAATCCCCTAGATCAGAAAGAGGAAAACTTCTAAATAATTCCCATTAACTTTGTACTCAGTTGCTTATGTGCCATTTTCAAATCAAATGTGATATATGCCGGATTAAGTTGTTCCATGATCATGGCCAGCTCAGCCAATTTGCCATGATCGTGTGTTCTCTGGATAATGGTGTTCACCTAAAGAAGAGAAATATGTCCCCCACCCCACCCCACCCCATTTGTCAAGCCTATTAGCATTCAAAAACCTGACTGAGTCCATAACCTGTTTGTGTAACTGGTATAGCCAGGCATTTGGGTATGTTAATTTCCTTTTGATCCGAAAGGATAAAATATAATGGAAGAGTAAATTAAACAAAGGTGATATACAAAAATATCCCACTTTGCCACTTGAGGGAATGTTCCATGTGTCAATTTTATTAATACCATTGGAGAAACTATTTTACTGGGTATGAATGATAGGCATAAGTGACTTTATGGAGTCTCAGCCTTAGCCATGGGAAATTACATTTGCACTCTGGAGTTTCTGCACTGATGGAATATGTTCATTTCCAATTGGGGGAGGGGGGAAGTAAATAATTCTAAAGGGAGACAAAAAATGTTCAGGCATTCAGGACCACATGTATTTGTTCTTTCTGTGCTCAAATACTTTTCACTTTGGAGGAAGCCTTGAGCTCATCAAGAGAGACTTTTTGCAGCCTTCATTGGTGAAATTTGGATGGATATCTTGGTATTTGGCAACCTTGTGTTTGGAAATATCTGTTGAACTCCCCGAGGAAGACCCTGAAACAGGAGGCTATCTGGACCTCTGTTGGAGGAAGGATAAATACTAATCCAAAATAGACGTCTTGAATTTTTTGTATAATTAAAGAAGAATGGTATTAATAAAGGGGTTGTGCAATATCATTTTTGCTATTAAAAGTTACTTAAATTATTGGATATATGATCCTTTCTATGTGATAATGTTTATGTGATCTTTAATATTTTGGTGAACAATATATAAAAGATATTTAAAAAATAGGAAAAAATAAAAATATATACAAAAATGAATAAATATAAAAAAATTACTTGAGATATTTTGTAATCATCTGTTGCATGGTATTTGTTGACTTTCGGTTTTTCCTACTTACCGTGGGTCCTATTTTTGTTTTGTGACTTTCTGTGCTCAGGCAATCTATCACTTTGGAAATGCTGCTGCTGTGAGAAGAGTCAGCCTTCCCTATCATCGGGCAGCAACCTGCTGAAAAACCACTTTCTTAAAAACCAAGCAACAGTGGTAGGGGCTATGGCTCAATGGTAGCACATCTCTGTTCCATGTAGAAGGTTCCAGGTTAAATTCCAACCATCAAACGCTAAGCTCCTGTACCTTTTTCTTCTCTCCCTGATACAATGAGCTATGAAGCTCATGTGGTGAACTGCAACCCACGGGAGACCTCCAGGCAACCCACTACATCAGCTGCCAGTGCCTGAAGTGCAGGTAGAAGAAAATGGTGGGGTATTGGGGCATGTGTTGATGTCACGCCAGATCACTAAAGTTACTTGCATTAAAAAAACAGACATGACAACAAGGTTGACCCAGGATTTGCAAAGACTCCTGGCAGCCCGTGTATATTCCCCTTTCCCTGCTTCCTTCTCACTGTACTAGAAGCAGAGCTCCGTTGGGGCCAGGGCACGCTGGGGCGCCGCTCCGGAAGAGAGGAGGCCAGGGGGCGGGCACATAACCAAGCCCCGCCCCCCAGCTCGCTTTCCCCAGCCCACGCTTCGGCACGGAGCCAAAGGAAAGCCTCCCCCCCAGCTCGCTCTCTCCGGCCCATGCTTTGGCGCAGAGCCGGAGGAAAGCCTCCCCACCCTGCTCACCCTTCCCAGGCCACAGCAGGCTGCCTGCCCGGGGAGAAGCCCCCATCCCTCCCCCCTCTCACTCTTCCTAGTCAGTTCAGTGCAGTGGTTAAGAGCGTAGACTCTAATCTGGGAGAACCGGGTTTAATTCCCCACTCCTCCACATGCAGCTGTTGGTGTGACCTTGGGTCAGTCACAAGTTCTTTCAGAGGTGTTCTCTCAAAAGCAGTTCTCAGAAAGAGCTCTCTCAGCCCCACCTGCCTCATAGAATGTCTGTTGTGGGAAGGGGAGGGAAAGGAGATAGTAAATCGCTCTGAGACTCCGAGTGAAGAGCGAGGTATACCGTATTTTTCGCTCTATAGGACGCACCTGACCATAAGACACGGGGGGAGGATCGCACCCTCCGCGCTGGTCAGGAGGCCTCAGCCGGCAGCGGCGGCCTCGCGCGAGCCAGCAGCGGCGGCCTCGCGCGAGCCAGCAGCGGCGGCCCGGTGGCGGCCTCGCACAAGCCGCGAGCAGCAACGGCGGCCCGAATGGCGGCCTCGCACAAGCCGCGAGCAGCAACGGTGGCCCGAATGGCGGCCTCGCGCGAGCCGCGACCAGCAACAGCAGCCCAGAGAGAGCCGCGAGCGGCAGGGGCGGCCTCGTGCGAGCCGGCAGGGGCAGCCTCGCGCGAGCGGCAACGGCGGTCCAGAGAGAGCCATGAGCGGCAATGGCAGCCCAGAGAGAGCCGCGAGTGGCAGGGGCGGCCTCGCACGAGCGGCAACGGCGGTCCAGAGAGAGCCGCGAGCGGCAACGGTGGCCCAGAGAGAGCCGTGAGCGGCGAGCTGGCAGGGGCGGCCTCGCGCGAGCCGCGAGCAGCAGGGGCGGCCCAGAGAGAGCCGCGAGCGGCGGCCCAGAGAGAGCCGCGAGTGGCGGCGACGGCGTCGCGCGAGTTGGCAGGGGCAGCCTCCCGCGAGCCGCGAGCCGCGAGCAGCGGCGGCGGCTTCGCGGCAGCGGCCTCGTAGCAGCAAGGGGAGCCTTGTTCCTGCCGCAGCAGCAGTATTTGGACCATAAGGCGCACGCACTTTTCTCCCCACTTTTTGGGGGAGAAAAAGTGCGTCTTATGGTCCGAAAAATACGGTAAATCCAGTCTCCTTCTCCTCTTCCTCCATTTTATATTTACGACAGTACTGTACTACAGGTTCAACTAAAAAGAAGCAATTGGCTCAAATCACCTAGTGAGCTTCCATGACAGTGGGAATGAAAATTTGGATCTCCCAGATTCTAGTGCAAAAATATAATAACCCCTGTACCACACTACTGTGTATTCTCCTAATAGAAAGTGTTTGATCATTCTATGGTGTTTCAGACCTACCTTTTCTTTTTGATTTGAAAGTTCCACTAAAATTGAAGCTGGATAATGGAACTCTAAAACCCTAAGTTATTGGGGTCTAAATTACCTCAGCATTGTGAAAACTCTCCTTTAATGGCACAATACCTATTTGGTGTTGATGAGGCAGTTAAGAACAGAGGGTTTTAGCCATTCATTGCCTCTTGTTATTTGTATCTCCTGGAGATTTGAGCTGAAGGGAAAAGTCACAGGTAGAGAAGTCTGTGTAGAGAATACATAGCAACTCCAACTAGAGGGATGGCTGGAATGGGAAGATACACACAAATAGAATATTGAACCACAACAGCCTTAAGATTTCCAGCAATTAGGCATAAAAGGACAGGCATCAAAATCTTCCATAGGTCTGAACTTTAACCAGTTTTGTGCCCTAAATCAAGGCCCAAGAATTATTCTAGTGTTGCCAATGGGCCTGGGGAAAAATGTCCTGTTCCTTTTAACAGAGACTGGGATTGACCAGGAAATACTATTCATCACCATGCTGTGAAAAGCTTCAGCTGCCCATTTCCACACATAAAGCCTCTATGAAAGGGACACAAAAATTTTCTCCGGGCCTTCTGGCAATCCTGTGACTATCCCACACATACAATTTTTATCTCATGAGTTGTGAAAGACACAAAAAAAAAACCCAATTTTTTTTCCTGAAATGGCATAAACAGACGGTGTCATGGCAATAGATTGCAGTGTGGGCTGGCCCTCCCCTCCCACCACTACAGCACCTACAAATCTGCCCCCTGCTTGAGCTTTGAAATGGAACTATAACAAGTCAATTTGATCAACATGCTAGATTCTTATCTTTCCATACCTTTAGACACCATGGGTGGGGGGGAGCACCATCACAACCAGTGCTCATAATTTCATAATGTAAATTCACACTTCTATCCCACTACATTCTTTATTTATTTACTTTATTTATCACCATTCTTTCTCACTGAGGCATTTTACAAAATATAGCTGACTTACAGTGACTTCTGGAATGTTTTCAGGGCAAGAGATGAACAGAGTTGGTTTGCTATTGTCTGACCCTGAGTAGCGACCCTTGCCTTCCTTGGTGGTCTCCCATTTGAGTACTAACTAGGGACAGGCATGGGCCAGGAAAATGTGGTTCAGTATGTGATTCTTGACTGAACCATGAATTGAATCACTAATTCATTCATTAAGCTGGTTTGTACAGTTCATGGCCCTGGTAACTCCATTGAAAGAGACTACAGTCCCTTTAAACAGCATTTGCAGAAAGCCTGGAAAACAACTGAGCAGGGGGGAACAAGCTTCCCACCACTCAGCTGTTTTGGGCTGTCGTGTGCAGTTTTGGGCAGTCGGGCTGTTTCAGGCTCTTGTGCAGTCTTTTTAAAGCTCCCCACTACACAGCTCTTTCAGGCTGTCTTCTTCAGTCCCTTTAATATTTAAAGGGACTGCAGAAGACTTCCTGAAAGAGCTGTGCAGCAGGAGCACCTCCACACAGCTGTTTTTCAGGCAGTCTTCTGCAGACCTGTTAAAGTTTAAAAGGACTGCACAAGTCCCGCAATGAACTGGGAGTCCCTTTAAACCCCCACTTTCCGCTCCATCCATGAACCACACAAGCTGCTCAAAAATTTCATGGAAGTTCATGATGGTGAACCCATCATGATGGTGAACCCATCATGAACCCATCATGAACTTCTGTTCAGAACCACAAACAAGGCAACCGTGGTTTGGTTTATGCCCATCCCTAATACTAACCAGGGCCAACCCTGCATAGCTTCTGAGATCTGTTGAGATTGGGCTAGCCTGGGCCATCCAAGTCAGGCCATTATAAAAGCAATTAAATCAAACATCATAAGACATCTAGCAAACACTGCAACAGTAGTCGGATTAGAAAACAATGCAAATAGAAAACTTTCTAAGGCATAACTAGATTACCATTCTCCAGATGTAGCCTGGAGCTCTCCTGGAATTACAACTGATATCCAGACTACAAGTAAGTTTCCCTGGAGGAAATGACACCTTAAAAGGGTGGATTCTACAACATCACATTCTAGGTACATTTCCACTCCTCCCCAGGCACTGCCCCACAAATCTCTACCAATTCCCCAAGCTGGAGTTGACAAGCCTCCTTTCTTCTTCTTCCAGTAGTATCACTATCCATTGCAATCTGGCCTCATCACTTGCTTTCTGTCACTCCCCTCAGCCTTGGCATATATTATGCAGCCCTCCCCCTTATATCACTGATCTTTTACATAGTTTAGTGCCTCATTAAGAATTAGGAACAAATATTTGTGAGTATGTGCAAAGAAACAGTGGAAGGAACTGAGATTACAGTATATTGCTTTGATTAGCATTCTGTTTAGAAAGAGGAGGCTCGAGTTCAGATCCACAAACCTCACTGGATAGCTTCGTTCAAGTTCACTGTGTTGAGACGGAAAGTGAGCACAGTATAGTGGTTAGAGTGTTGGACTGGGATCTGGGAAAACCAGGATTGAATCCCTCCCCTGCCATGAAAACTTGCTGGGTAACCCTGGGCCAGTCATGCTCTCTCAGTCTGATCTTCCTCACAGGGTTGTTGGGGTGAGGATAAAATGGAGGAGGGAAGAATGATGCTATAAGCTACTCTGGATCCAAACTGAGAAGAAAAAGCAGAGTAATAATATATAGTATTTTTTTTCTCGGGATTGCCTGTCTCCCAATGGGAGTAAGGGACCCCCTGTTTCCAGCTCCTGTTTCTAAAACTTCCAGATCCAATTTATTTTTTAAAAAAAAATTCAAGACCATAAGGCCTCTCTAGGAATTGCAGAAACTCTGCAGTTTTACCAAAGAGTTTCCAGCAATTCCTAGAGTAGCAATTATTGGAGAGGTGTGATATTACTTTTGGGTTTTCTCAGTAAGTGATGTCACACACAGAACTTCTTAACAGGCAATGAACTAAAATTCATAATCACCTGACAGTTCTACAAAACTGGTAAATCTTCCGTTCAGCAGGGTCCTTTATCATTTCCTTTCCTTCCTTTGGCCTTTCTGTCTGCTTCTCCATTTCTCAGCATGTTTAACCAACAACTTCCTTTCAAATCAATAGTCCTTAGCCTGAAATCTCACACGTTCTTTGAATAATGTCTGGAGTTGTGGTAGGGGAACTATGCTTCTGCTGGGTTTTGAGGGGGAAAGTACTTTATGTTAGAAAGCAACATAAGGCCATCAACCAAAAGACAAATTATGACTGTCAGCTACATTTTTCAGGTTATAATGACATTTGGGCACTATATACTGCAACAAAGGCTTAGCTTTTCAACATGCTTAAAGCCATAAAAATGAGATTATTGTTGTTCTGTGCCATTATATTGCATGCAGAGCTTGAATTAGTGCTCCTTTAGTGGTAATAAAAACAAATTGTAAATCCAATTGGTTTTGGTAATATGAATTTTGCCTGTAAAGCACTTTTTATTCCATTAAAGCATTTACTAAGACAAACAAAAGGAAGAGATTCTTTCAGAATGACAACATGGGTCCTGAAAGATCTCCTTGTAGGATGTTAGGTTCTGTCACTCCATATTCCAGGGGGGGGAAATGTGAGCCAGAGGAAACTCAGTCCTGAAATCAATCTCCATCCCTTAAGTATGGATTCACACAAATGTTCTCTCCAATTTTGAGACGATGTTTGTTTCTTAGTCTACATAAACGAGTGGGCATTCAAACTCAAGTCTGTTATTATGATCCAAGATCAGAATTTAAAGTGACATATATATGTACATACATGGCAAATACATACATAAACGAGTGGGCATTCACACATTTCCTCTCAAACAATAGTACCTTTATCAGTGAAGTATTTCTTTTCTGTATTAGCTTTTCTGTCAATGTAGGTGGAAGTCAATGACCTATGTTCACTTTGTTGCATCTGAACCTAGAGAGATGAAGAACTTTACTACTGGAATAAAGCTCTACATGGAGGGTACATCCATCTCTACACTACCAAACAGCACCAGCATACTTCAGCAGTAAAATATTTCACATATGACTACAGTATTAACTCAGTTTATTCCCTATTGTATTGGCAGTGCAGAAGCTACACTTTACTGTGGGAATAAATTACCGCTATTTCAGAAGGCAGGTAAAAAGCTACCATATATACCTCAGTCACCACCTTTTCCTTCGCATTATGGAATTACTACGTTATAGCCAAGTATTCCCTCTTATTGCATAATAAATCTTCCACTGAAGGATGAATGCTTCTCTGGGAGTAAGGAGGCCATCCTCCAACAGAAAATTCATCACTTAGCCATCGAACTTAAAGTATTAAATTTAAATAAGTACATCATTTAGCTATTCACTAGGAAGCTTGAGTGGTGACTACTAAGGATAAGCACAAACCTCATCATGAACCTAATTTCATGACAAACAATGCCCAGTTGGTGGTTTGTGAGCTGAGGGTTACGCGATCGCACTCCCAACGGACCTTCCACAACCCTTCATGGTTTTTGTGGCAGTTCATGCAGTTTGTGTCAGGGTTCATGTGGCAGACATGCTGGTGTTGATCGATTAATCAGCAAAACAACAGGGGAATGGATTTCCAGGTGAACTCACTGCTTGGACTTCACTCACGCACAGTGTGGCTAGCAAAAGCTATTTAAAGGGAAAGTTCTCTTGCCATATTGTAAGCTGCCCTGAGCCCGTTCGTGGGGACGGCGGGGTAAAAATGTGAAATAATAAATAATAATAAATAAATAAAATGGCTTTTGAAAGATCTTTCCCCCCCCCCCTTCCATTCTGCTCACCTTGGGGAGCTGATGCCAGCAGAAAGGAGGGAGGGAAGATCTCAGACCATCTCCCCCTTCCATTCTGTTGGCCTCGAAGAGCTGTCCCAAGGAGAAAGGAGGGAGGGGAGATCTCAGATCTTTCCCCCCCACACACACACACACACACATCACAAACCTCATGAAATGAACCAGTTTGGTTAAAGGCAGAATCATGAAGTTGTGTGGTTCATGTGATCCCACAAGCCACAGACCAGGACAAACCTCCTTTTTCCTGGTCCATGCCCATCCCTAGTGACTACCCTGTCATTACAGAACACAAGCTAGAGAATTTTCAGAAGCTTTGCATAAGAAATGGGGAATTTCCCCTTCCATTTATATGGGGCTTGCCAGCCGCACCCACTTCCTGCCTTCCTTACTTTGCTCAAGAGTAGGTCTTTACTTGTGCAGGGTCCAGTCTCAGGATCAAGGGAACAGGCTGACATTAGAAGCCAACTGCCTGTACCCTCTTATACTTAGTTTTGCCAACTGCTTGGCGGGTGAGATATCCTGTCCCTTTAACAGAGGCTTGATGGGATATCATTTACCAGGAGCTCTTATTTACCTCCATGCCACAAAAAGCTTCAGTTGCCTATATCCACTCATTAAGTCACTATTAAAGGGACAGAACAGGGAGAGCCTCCCTGCTGCACAGCTGTTTTTGTGCTGTTTTGCAGTCCCTTTAAACTTTACTTTGTGGTTCAGTTCATGGTTCAGCCACGAATCATGAACCAAACCGCAGTTTCCTGGTTCATGATCATCACTATGTGTAACATAAACTGACTATGGAAGTCTCTTCCATCACGTTTCCCTTTGGAAACTGGCTATGCTGTCTCAAATGTGAACTAATTTTCTTCAGAATTAAATAATGTATATTCCTATTATTAAATTCCATATGTGTAATTCTGGTGCTCTGAGAAGTACCCTACCAGAGATAGAAGAAATTAACTTGTATGCAGTTATGATTCAGTTAAATTAAAGTACCCATTACTCCAGAGTTCATTTGGAAAAAGTTTTAATCTGCTCCTGGAAAACTTTGAGTAATGTTGCTTAGGTAAATTATTTAGTAGCAATGAACTGGGTTAGAAATTGGTAGAAATCAAAAATCCACAATTATAGCTGGAGTATATTATTCATTGCCCCCAATTCTAAACACACTCAAGCCAATGCAGAGATGAAACATACATTTAAGTCAATACCTCATTCTCAGATAATAGGCATACAAAGATGCATTATACTGGGTCTAACTATTGAGCCAGTAACTCTGAATAGCATATTTGACTAGCAGCACCTTTCCAGAATTTAGAGTAAACAAGTGTCTTCTAAGGGTGTGAATCTGGATACACATGAGCCAAATTAAACTTGAGATTAACTATTTTCAGTTCGCTTGGGTATATTCAAAATGACCCCAAACATTCTAAAATTCTGGGAGTGACAAAAATTTGATCTCCTGGAATTTCAGGAGTGTTTTGGTTTCAGGGAGGCATGGGCATAGGGAGGGAGGGAGAGGAAGCTATTAGTCAGTGTCTCCCACCCCTTTACATTTTAAAGGGGCTAGAAATCCTGGCTAACAGCTGAAGGCAAACAGCTGCTAGTAGTTGGTGGACAGAGGCCAGGTCTACCAGCCACTGAAGTAATGGGGGCCTTATTTCCTGAGGGCTATAGAAAGGCCATGTCCATAGAGAGGCCTATAGTTTCCTATGGGTAGATCTGGCCCATAAGAAATAACAGCCCCATTATTTCATTTGTGAGTAGACCTGGTCTCTTTCCACAATCAGCTGTTAGTCAGCATCCACTGTTAGGAGGGGCTTGTAGTCTCTCTAAAATTTAAAGGGAGGAGAGATGCTGCCTAACAGCTGTTTGGTGAGGCCACCTTCCTGTCTCCCTCCTTCCCATCCCTGCACCTGCTGCCTCTGAGGAGGATGAGGAAAATGGTCCTGAATTTTTGGGATCCCAACAAAGTACCCCCCAAAAATATATTGAAACAGTAGCAAAGTTCCAAGTGTTTCAAGATAACAAAAAATATGTCTTTCATAAAATCAGATCTGAAATCGATATGAACATTTTTGGAGTGAACATCCCTCCTGTCTTCTCCCATGACTGATACCTGAGATTCTTTTTAACTGGAAATGTCAGGGCCTAAATCTTGGATATTCTGCATATGAACGGTGTGTTGTGTTTGTGCCCCTCCACTTGTGCTATTGCTGCTTTAAAATGCATCATTGTATTAGGATACACTGTAGTTCATCCCCAAGATGAAGAATGCCAGTGCAATCCTAAAACAGTTACACCCTTCTAAACCCATTCATTTTAATAAGCTGAGAAGGTTGTGACTCAGTTTAAGACTGTGCTGTTAATCAGTGTGGTGTACTAGTCTGTTGAACTAGGACTTAGATGGCCCACATTAAAAGCTCCATACTTGCCAGTTTGGAGCCCCACTGCTATTATTCCACACAAGCTACAGCAGTGACAATGGGGAAACCCCAGAGAACTGTGTGGAACAGTCCAGTGGCAAGGTATGTAAATAGGATATGAAGTTTTACATGGTGCTACAGAGACAAGAGGAGATTTTTACACATGGTTGCCATTTTTAGAAGCCCTGGATACACGATATGTCTGTGTACAGGGCAGCATGCGTAGAGAGGGAACAGAACATAAGATGAGTTCTGCTGGATCAGACCGGTGGTCCATGTACTCTAGCTTCCTGTTTCACAGAGTGACCAACTAGTTGCTCTAGATGGCCAGCAGGATATTGAGATCAGAGCATCTCTCTGATGTTGCTTCCTAGCACTGGTGTTTTGAGGCTGACTGCCTTTAAATGCCAAGTAGTTGTGGATGGACCTCCATGACCACGTCTAATCCCCCTCTAAAGTCATCTAAACTCCTAACCATCACTACGTCCATTTCCAGTAACAACCATGATTGATTCTCTTACTGAGTGAAGAGAAAATGCCTTTAGTCTGGAATTTGTTACCCATCAACTTCATTGGATGCCCCAAGTTCTAGTATTCCACCCTATGTTCTACCAGGATTAAGCTTGCTAGGCAGCAGAAACCCATAATTTTGGATACATGTTTGGTAGGGACTTTTCTTCGTATCCAGTTCTGTCTGTGGGAAAAAAATTCTCTCTGGGGTTGCATAGGGGCCCCTCCATACAGGCCTTCCAGCAGCAGCTAAAGACTTCCCCCCACTGGACTTTAGCTGGACTATTTAAATTGGACTCTAACTGACTGGATTTAGTTTAAAATATTACTGTTTTGATTTAAAAGGCATTTATTGCTACAATTATCTGCAAGTCACCTTGAGCATCTAGAACAGAAAAATTCCCCCACATGCATTTGCCTCAACATGGGCACAGGAGCTATGTGCAGATAGACTGTATTCACAGACACATGATTGGGAATGTTCAAAACACAGCACTCCAGTTCACAATGATGGCACCTATGCATGTACAATGGAGGCCCAGATCAAGGTGAGCATCTATGGTGGGAACAGGGCCATCATGCTGTGGCTGCGGCCACACGGCCCTTTAATGTGGGAGGAACTGCTGTTTCCTCCCGCATTTAAAGGGGCTGTTCCCAACGGCCGCGGCTAGTCCCGCGCTGAAGCAGGCTCAAATGCGGGTTCCTCCCGCATTTTCCAACCCCGGGAAAATTGAGTGTTTTCCTGGTGGTCATGCAAGGAACCCACATTTGAGCCATCTGGGCAGCCCTCTCTCACAATCATTGCAAGAGAGGGCTGTCCAGATGGTCTCGTCCTCCATTTTTTTCCCCTTTTACACTTGGGCACTCAAGCGCCCAAGTGTAATAGGGGGGAACCCCAAACTTACCAGGCGGCCGGTGGAGCTTGGGGAAGGGTGCCTCCCCCGGCCGCTGCCAGCTGCTGCCACCGCTTCTTCCACCTCCACCTCTGCTGCCTTCCACCACCACCACCACCTCCTCCACCCGCTGCCACCGAGGTAAAAAAATGCAGCCCCTTTATATCCGGGAGGGCTCCTGGCTAGCATACTTAAATCCTGGCTAGCATACATAAATGTTTCAACCTACAATAGCTTTTGCCAAAAATGTGCAAAATCACATGTAGAATGCCAATTCAAAAGAGCTGGGTTTGCCTGCCTGTGTTTAAGAGCAATGAATCCAAAACTCATATAGAACAAGTAAATCTCACTGCCAATTATATGAGAGAGAGAGAGAGATGAAGCATGGAAGGAACAGCTCAAGAACAATAATTACCATAGAAATAGAAGATGGGCATGTTATATTAAAGCATTGCTCTTTCTGTAGATTGCAGAAATGAATATTAGAGCACAGATTTCTTTTCCAGCCCATTTCTCATGTCTCCTGTAAGATTAAGCTTTACTCAGAGAGCACTAATGGGAGCAATATTTGTTTTAATCTTGGGTAATGTGTTCCCTCGAGGGGGAAGACAGTGTCAGAGAAGTTTTATTGACTACTTTTTACTGTATCAGAAACCAAGTAACAATATTGTTTGCAATGTACTCCTGATCTTTAGTGGGGGAGGGAATTTCCGCTACTATTACACATGAGGACAAAACGGCACACCGGGGGGGGGGGGGGGGGAGGTATCGTGGCAATGTATTCATCATCTGTATGGACTGTTCCTCTTTCAGGAGCTCTGTCCCTAAAGAAGTAATTTCATTTATTTATTTATTTTACTTCATTTGTCCTCTGCCTCTTTCCCCAATGGGGACCCAAAGCAGCTTACATCATTCGCCTCTCGTCCATTTGATCCTCACAACAACCCTTTGAGGTAGGTCAAGCTGAGAGAGTGTGACTGGCCCAAGGTCACCCAAATAGGAATGTGAATCTGAATTTCCAAAATCCAACCTTCTAATCACAACAACCTGTCAGCATTTGTGGCTGCCAGGCCTGTCCCCAATAAATCTTCCCTCAAAGTCCAAATAGGCATGGAAAGGGCTCTGCCTCCTCCCCATTCCATTTACTGATAGAAAACAAAGCTTGAAGGCTGGCAATATTATTGTGGTTGCATAGCAAACATCATTGTGACCACCCCAGAGGATATTTATTTCTTAAAGCTACAGGCAGTGGTTCTATAATTTTGGAAAGATTTATCCTATACCTTTTTATTTTATTATTATTAGGTTTCTGATTTTTCAGAATAGATTTTTCTCAGGTTTCTAGAAAGATCTGTCTAGTCTGTTCATGATGTCAGTTTCTAGATTTAAGTATCTACAAATGAAACCATGTTGAGAATTAGATATATTGATGTCTTCTGACAATAAGCACAGTAACACATGTTCCCTACTTCATTTTTTTTTACTCTCCTTTGTATTCTGTAAGCAGTTCCTTTTCTACTTTTTGCTATTGTTTTTACAATTTAATTGCATGCAGGGCTCATTTCGTAGCAGGAGCTCCTCTGCATATTAGGCCACACACCCCTGATGTAGCCAATCCTCCAAGAGCTTACAGTAGCCCCTGTAAGAAGAGTCCTGTAAGCTCTTGGAGGATTGGCTTCATTAGGGATGTGTGGCCTAATATGCAAAGGAGCTCCTGCTACGAAATGAGCCCTGATTGCATGGTATGTATATGAATATAATGGATCATGCTTATTTATTTATGTAGAAATAATGTTGAAAATGCATATATTGTAAGGGGAAAGGTTAAATGAAAGCAATAGAAAATAACATAAAAATTATAGTTGGATTGAGACAGCTTTTTCACTCCTTCTCATCCAATTTCCCTCCTCACTACAGCCTCCAACCCAAACGGCTTTATCCTATGCAGGGCCATGATCTCCATCACAGCCTTTTTGGTGGTCACCTTCCTTCCTTTTCCACCAGCAAAAAAGCTGGTTGAATCCAACCCAAAGAATCACTGCTTCAGTTAACCCAAGAAAGACGTGAAATTGAAATTAGGACTTCAGGACTGAAACATCAGGGGTGAGGAATTTAAGAATACCCAATTACATGTGCTAGTTATTTGTCTCAATTCCCCTTCACTCCAGGATGTTCCAGCAGTATCCTTTTATTGTTGAACCCTGAATAAATAATACTGGCCTGCTAAATCTCCAAAAAATAATATGGATCACCAACATCATCACACCCTTCTTGTTACAGTAATTAATAAATCTATACTGAATTCATTCCAATCCATCTTATTTAAGCAGAAGACTGCAGGAACAAATTGGGTGGCTAGAAATTTCAACAATAGCAGAGAATATATTGCAGTCCATTAATGTACACAATAATGAAACAATCTTCATTTTACGCTCCTGGCAATTTGGTGACTTGTCCATTTTTATATTCAGTCAATTTATCAAGAATAATAAATGATGTTTTGCATAAGAATAAAAAAGGATAAATGGTACCTCCTGTTAATTGAAAAGGGGCCTTAGTTTGGCATTTAACTTTCTCGCATTTCTTATACTCTGGTTTTCAACCAACTATTTTCACATGGAACAAAAGACCTGTCTAAGGTGAACAGATTGGAGTGATCTGAACAAATTTCCGGGAGCAGTACTATCAAGGTTGATTGAATGACAGCACAGGAGATGTATGTTTTTATAATACCTGATTTATTTAGAAATATACAGGCACAGCACAGGTGGAGGCACAGAAATGCAGGGTCTAACATTAGATCCTCACAAAAAGAGGCCTCAAATTCCTAGGTGTTGTGTTTTCAGCCAGTTCTCTCTAAAGTTGCTGTTTTTCACACATATGTGAAAAGCTGTGAATGCTTACCTTCGCTTAGTTCTCCTTGAAGAAGGAAGCTTACCAAGAAGTCAACTTCTAACCATTAGCCCATCTAAGGATCCAGATCCTTTGAGGAATTTTACTGGAAGCTGAGGGATTTTCAGGAGCCAGTGTGGTGTAGTGGTTAAGAGTGATGGACTCTAATCTGGAGAACCGGGTTTGATTCCCCACTCCTCCTCCACATTAAGTCTGCTAGGTGACCTTGGGCTAGTCACAGTTCTCCCAGAACTCCCTCAGCCCCGCCTACTTCACAGCCCCAAAATGAGTTTTAGAAATTGTCCTTAGACATTGTGGAATAATGAAACATAGCACAAAACAAACTTCCAGAACTTAATAGGAACAGAATATGTGATTCTTTTTCTAGTTCAGATGCAAAGGAAAACAAGCTTTTGTATTGTATCAGAAGAAAGTTCATGCCATGCTGATGTTGTCACAGTCCCTGTGTGACAAACTGCTCCAGCCAAAATGCCCTCCTCTGCACAATAATTAAGATGCAAAAGCCCTGTTGACATTGCAGACCGAGTAACCTGGTCCCAAGCCGTAGGGCCTAAAGAACCAGTTTTAATCTCCATTTTGAGTTTATGTAAAATCAAACAGAAAAATGGATTAGTGCCTTGGCAATTAGTAGTACATAAGGCAAAGCTGCCATTAAACTGTTTGGGACTATTAGGAGAGGTAAAACGCAGTTCTCTTTGAAAACAGAAAGAAAAGCCGAGTTCAGACTGGCAGTTTGGCCCAATATAGGCCCACTTTGCAAGTGGGTTAAGAGAGCTCTGGCGTTGCCGTGCTGCACTCACCCCATCCTGAAGCGCTTTCATCCCGTGTTAAAAAGGTACCTGGTGAAACCGGTGTCAAGCTGTCTGGGTGTGTGTTCATCCTGCTTCCTGGCAGTGTGGACGCAAATAAGCCACACATAAAGTGATGCTGATAATGTGAACCCACTGATCCGGCTGCTGTGCCCATGCACCTATGCGCCCATGCACAGGTTGGCAAAACGGACCAAAATCATGTGCCACCGCAGCACCGCCACCAGGGGCCACCCCACAGTGTGAGTGCCCCATTCCTCCTCCTCCCCGGTACGGTCCCACATCAGTCTATGCAGTGCAAACGGAAAGCCCTGTGACAACTCACCCCGGGTCTTTTTACCCCACTTCCCTTGTGCTTCATTTTGACAGTCTGTCCTTAGCCAAAGCTATAGCCCCTGTCCTCAAAGCAAGGTAGACCCAAATCTTTCTCTAATTGCTTTCCTTTGGGATTTCTTATCCATGCTGCGAGTGCAGGATACTCAGTGGAAATAATACCTAATACAGAATAGATTCCTGAATCACATTCAGAGAGATAACAGGGAAATATTACAGTTAAGGTGAAATTTTCAGTCCAGCTGTGAGGTGATTGGTAGGAAATCTCCTGGAGTTTTCAAAGGAGATTGGGGGGGGGGGTTATTGTAGTAATTGTGTCACCTTTCGTTAACAGAGACTTCCACATTTGTCCATTCACAGACAGACTCGACTTTTGTCCATACTGGGAGAATCAGATTGTATAAGTTTGCAAAATCAGGTATCATTCCTAAATGTAACCCACTGGCCCGCTGCTGCAGAAGGAAAGGTGATATCCTCAGGAAGCTGCACAGAAATGAAAATAATGGATTAATGTCATAGCAAAATTGGTTTGCCCGGTTTCTTCCCTCCCAAATTAGTATTTTGCTAGGAACCAGTAAGGACTTCTGGGTTGTGTTATGTTTCACTGCGTTTTTAGTTGTGTGCTTTATGACAGCTCTTCAGCGTTACTGTGACCCATACTGCTTTTCAGGAGTAGCCAATGGCTGTTATTCATCTAAGGGACATGAGAAGCGTTAAGCCTCAAAGATGAGCAGGAAACATGATCTGTTTTGTTCTTCATTGGAACTGGTATGAGTGTTCCAGATTTTTATTTTATTTTTTTTATAAAGCAAACGTTTCTTGCTAAGAGCAGAAATGACTCTGTGTCTACTTCTCTGACAACACAATACTCCCATTTCCATGAAGGGGGTGGGGTGGAGAAACCAGGATGAAGATGTTATTCACAACGCTAAAATTCATTTCCCATCATAACCTGGTTCCTAGCTAGAAAAGACAGAACTGCTAGCAGTTTACTGCATGAGCAAGTGACTAAGACATAGTTTGTCATTCCATGTTATCAGTGGGATGGTGATAGATCACACATTATCCTTCCGAGTACGGATCCTTAAAGCTGTGAAATGGCCTTTTTGAGACAGGCTGTAGAGGAAACAAATCAAGACAAAGAAGTATAAATGAAAAGCATGTCATGGGTGAATAGAGATGGGAAAGAAAGAGCAAAACAAACTCTGGAGACTTTAGGAAGCAAAACAATATGGGGAAAAAAATGACAGTCTTTTAGGAAAGTTATTTTAAGATGTTGCCAGAATTATGTTCACTCAGATGGAGAAGAAAACTTTTAAACAGGTGTTCCTGCAACCTTTTTCTCCCCAAAGACTATTTTAAAACTACCAAACAAGTGAATGCCAACTGTTTCATTAAAAATAAAGACCTGCATGGCAATTTGAGTTTTGTGTCGTCTAGTAGACAGAGACCACCACTAGTTCCCATTATATTCTTCTCTCCTAGCTAGGATATATTCTACTCTCTTACCCATCTTTTTCACCTACATTTATTTATTTATTATAGCCTCCATTATTCCCCAAGGGGGAGCTAAATCGGCTTACAAATTTCTTCTCTCCTCCTCCATCTTTTTATTTTCCTCCTCTGTAAAGACCAAAATAGGACTGCACCCAGCAAAAGCACACTAAGATCATCCTAAAGATGCTTATAACTAATTTCCATATTATTTCTCATCCTGGGGGAATTCTAAAGCTGCCGCAAGGAGAAATTTGTTTGTTCCTTCTGCCAAACTTCTTTGTGCTCTCCTCCAAAAGAGTTTTATTAGTAGTTGGAATATCCATGTTGGAATGTCCATTTTAATGGCATCTACAACCACAGCTTTGTGCTTATATGTGGACACATATTATATATTATATAGATGAGTATACATACTGTTTTAATTTTCTGTGACCTTCCTCGAGCATCTTTGGTGTAGAGGGTAGGGTAGAAAACATATGTAATAAACACATATGTACAGCCTCCCCTCTTGTTACAACCTAGCTGAATAATATTTGTGACTATAGAATACAAAGCTGTAGTATTCCTAGAAATCGTTACCACAAACCTTCTCTAACTCTGTTAATACAATGACAGTATTGGTTAGGGATGGACACAAACCAAACTGCGAAGAAAAATTTATCACAAATTTTGCCCTGTTCATGGTTTGATCATGGCAGTGTGCCTGGCACAAACATTCCATGAACTTTGATGTTTGTGGAGGTTTGTGCCTGCTAGTGAATGGATACATTCCCAGTCTATCTCTGCTCAATCAAAATATTTACAAAACTTCAAAGCAACAATGTGGAGGGCATGTAGAGGAGCATTGGGGGAAGGTCTCCTGTGATGGTGATATCTCTAGCTTGCACATAATCCATTCTATACATTCCTGAACCTCAGTCATTTTGACAGGTGTGGTTTCAGGAGGTTCAGGAGTATACAGAATGGTCCTGAATAAGCCAGACACACCAAACTTGGAGGGGATCTCTGGCTGACTTTCCTCTATCTGCTCTCCAAGTTTTGTGAGGATTGGATTTACAGCTCCTGAAAGAAAGAAGGTGCCCCCAGGAAAATGCTTTCTGGAGAATTTACAAGTGGTAATTTCCCCAGAAAGCAGTTTCTGGAGGCACCTCCTGGCAGGGGCTGTAAATCAGACTCCGTGAATCCAATCATCACCAAACTTGGAGGACAGGTACAGGAGAGTCAGATGGAGATCCCCTCTGAGTTTGGTGACTTTACTATGCTGGAAGAATGTTCTACTGGGCCACGAACCTCACAAACTGAACCATTTATAAGGTGGCTAAAAATTTGTGATGGTTCATGGTTCACAAAAGGGGTACATGATAAACCATGAACTGAATTGTATTTCCCAGTTCATACCCATCCCTAGTACTGGTATTCTGTTCAATTAAGTGGGATGAATCTCACCTATTCCCTTTCTTGCTACAATCCTCAACCCACATAGATTTTATCCAAGTAGGATATGGCTTGGTGGTCAGATGGGACCCTTCCTTTCTTTTTTCACCAGTAGAAAATTAGTTTGGATCCAAACCAATATAATTGATGCCGCATTCAGCTCTGTACAAATTTATTTCTTTACTGAAAATATCTATATTCCACTTTTCTCCTGATTTACAGGACTCGAAGTGACTTAATTAAAACATAAACATATCCTTGCCAATGGAGAATACCCGACAAGGTGACAAAAAACTTTGGGAACAAGATAAGGAATAGTTAATGGAATCTACTTTTTTTCTGTTTACCCCCAGGAAAGCCTCAGCATTCAGAACCTGGCTTGTATGTGGCTGCTTTTCATGTGGGGAGAGTAACATGCAGCCAGGCTGGTAAATTCATGGATTTATTTTTCACTTGGTGTAATGATAATCTTCCCTTGTTTTTTTTTTTTTATTCACTCCATTGTATCTCAGCCTATCCTACAAAAAAAAGTTCAGGATAGTATATATGATTCCTTTTCCATGGAGGCCGGGGACCATGGTTCAGTGATAGAGCATCTGCTTGGCATGCAGAAGTTCCAGTTCCAAGCCCTGGCACCTCTAGTTAGAAGTTCCAGGCAGTAAGTAATGTGAAAGACCTCTGCCCTGGAGAGCCTTGGAAAGTTGCTGCTGCCATCTGAGTAGACAATACTGACCTTGAATGACCAATGGCCTGATTCACTATAAGGCAGCTTCACTTTTATCCTCCCAGTTCCTGTCACTTCTATCTTCACAACAGTCCTGTGAAGTAAGTTACACTAGATGAGTGAGCATCTGAGGCCAGGTCTTCTTAGTTCTCAAGATGATATAAGCATGGCAGTTTTGCACATGACAATCTTATTATGTGGTATTTGTTTTTTTTAAGGGACATGAATCTTCCTGCAGTTTTTCTGCTTGAATCTTTGCCTGTCCTCATATCCCAGCAGCACTTGGTGGTGGGGAAAGATGAAATCGCCATGGCTTAATCTTTCATGAGTGGAACAATTAATTCCAAACAACCTGAAGTTGCTGTAGTGGTAAAGAAAGGAGAGATAAAGAGGAATAACAAAGGTAATACATTTTTTAACGCTCCTTATCTCTTAGATTGGGACCTTGAGTTTGTTAATGTGTGTTCTAAACTGGATTAGGGGTTGAGTAACTGACCATTGGATGTAAATGTAGATGGAGTATGTACTACAAACACTCCTGGTGGCTCCGGCAGCAGAAAAATGAAACAAGGAGAAGAGTGTTGCCGAAGAGGGAACAATTCATGCTCTGTCAATAGGACTTGTTGGTCTGGAGGACTCCACAGCCACCTTCCTCATGTTGTAATATTATTTTACATTCAAGAATAGCAACATAGGATTGAGAGGGAAAGAATAACATACCAAAAGTTCTGAGAAATTCCAAAGTACAGGTACCTGAGCTCATGTGCCAGTACGGTCTGTTGATTGAAGTGTCCAGCTATGATCAGGAAGACCTGGGTTCAGATCATTACTCTGCCACAGGGAGGAACCATGGCCCACTGGCAGAGCATCTGCCTTTCATACAGAAAGTTCCAGGTTCAACCCCAGGCTTGTTCACTTCAAAAGATCAGGTAGTAGGTGATGTGAAAGGCTCTGGAGAGCTGCTGCCAATCAGAGAGGACAACACTAACCTGTAGACCAACCTGTACAAAAGTGCTTAATAGGTTCACGTATTCAGAAAGTTTACTGGGTGACTTCAGACCATTGTTCTCTTTCAGTGTAACTCCTCTCTTCAGCACGATTGTGAGGATAAAATAGGAGGGGGTTAGGACTTTCTGTGCCATCTTGAGCTCTTCGGAAAAGGGGAGTCATTTCCATGTGTGAGGTCCCTTTCTGCATAGGAAATATAGCATTTAAAGTCAGCCCCTGCTTTTTCTCTAATGGAGACCCAAAACAGGTTACAGCATTGTGCTTCCCTACTCCATTTTGTCCTCATAACAACAACTCTGTGAGGTAGGTCAGGTACAGAGACAGAGAGTGACCGGCTCAAGAGTGGGGGATTTGAACCTGGGGAGTAGGTATTTGAAGCTGGGTCTTCCAGGTCCTCATCCGACACTCTAACTGCTATGCTAGCTCTCATTGCTTCTTCTGTCTTGTAGAAACAACAGCCATTCTTGGACTGCTGTTTTTTTTTTCACCCATGTGCAACATTTCAAAAGAAAAACAAATGGTGGGAGTGTATTATTTAAATAACTGAGTTACAGATCCCTTCCAAATCAGGTAATTTTTGTCACTGAAACTTCTTCATTTTCTTTCACTGCCTGGAGCTCTATGTATGTAAATTTGACATCACACAATTTTGCAGAATATCTGTTTTAATATTTAGTAGCCTGTGGCCATGATGAGGGTTCTCCGCCGAATGGCAGCACCATGGTTTAAGAAGAGAGAGGGCCGACTCTTTCCTCTCCATGCCATTTTCCCAATGTGAAATGATTCCACATTGCAAATATACCAAGAGACCAATATGTCTTCTCCAGTAGGCTAATAACACTCCCACAAGTCCTTTTTTCAGGTCATGGGAATGGTGCAGAGAGAAAGGAGAAACCTCCCTCACCTGACACCATGATCCCTATCTGAAACAAGCTCCTGTGAGGATAAGGTGGGAAAAAAAAAAAGCTTGGGAATTTCAAACACACAACTCCCCAGTTTCTCATGCCATTTGTCTCAAAGCAAAGCCAGGGCTAAGGTCAACAGACAGCCCCAATCATCATAAGAAGAGCTGAATATCTGACCAGTGCTTCATCTAGTCCTGCATCCCGGTTCATACAGAAGCCAGCTAGTTGCCCTGGAGGGCATGGAGTCCAAGGGCTAGAGAACATAAGAGAAGCCAATGTTGGGTCAGGCCAACGGCCCATCCAGTTCAACACTCTGTCACACAGTGGCCAAAAATAGCAGGTGCCATCAGGAGGTCCACCAGTGGGGCCAGGACACTAGAAGCCCTCCCACTGTTGCCTTCTCCTAACATTTCCTCCTAGCAGTAGAATCAGAGGTTTACTGCCTCTGAATATCCAGGTTCCCTTTGGTCACCAGGGCTAGTAGTCAATGTTGGGCCTCTCCTCAATGAATCTGTCTAATCCTCTTTTAAAGTTCTTGATGCTTGCAGCCATCACTACTTCGTGTGTGTGTGTGTGTGTAAAGAGCCATCTAGTAACAGACAGCTTATGGCAAGGGGGCTTTCAAGGCAAGTGAGAAGAAGATATGATTTGCCATTGCCTTCCTCAGCAGTTTTCCTCGGAGGTCTTCCATCCAAGAACTAACCAGGGCCAACCCTGCTTAGCTTCTGAGATCTGACAAGACTGGGCTGTACCATGCCCAATTCTCTCCCATCACTACTTCTACTGGCAGCTAATTCCACAACTCAATTAAAGAAGTATTTCCTTTTCATCTGTCCACAGTCTATTGCCCAACAACTCCATTGGGTTCCCCAAAGTATTGGGATGGGAAATTTCCTCTGTCCTACCTAGCGAAATGCTGAGTCCTTCTCTCTGGCCAGTGATACAGTGCAGGAGCAGCAGGCGATCTGGGTATGAGGCTATGCCCTCTGAGTCCCTAACTGTTGTTTCTTTACTCAGTGTCCTTCACAAACCTATTTAAAATCCAGGCATTCGATAGCTGGAGTTGGCTGTTAAGAGTTGATGTTTTTCATAGAAACTCATTGGCTTTATTTTTGTGACCACCATTTCAGAGACCCTGCAGCAATAGCACAACAGGTATATCTAGGTGTAACAGCATCATCTTTTCCTTCCTGCTTTCAGAGCTGAGCCTGAGATCAAAAAGATGAAAGTTTCTTTGTTGATGTCCAATAAGGCAATAATTTGACTCAGGTCACTATCTATGACGAGAATGGCTGTTATCCCAGAGTTATTATTTTAAGGGCATTACATCCACAACCCTGGGAAAGCTGAGATGTCTGAGGTGGCAATAGCAATTTTCTAGGTAACTAGCACCTTGTGATCGAAAGAGGCTGCACAAGATGACAAAGGGAACAGAGGGGAAAAAATTACACAGAGATGTAGCCATTGAGAGATTAGTAACTTTTAAAAGGCCCTGGAGACTGATAGTATCTTCCTGTGTTTCAATGACTCATGTTACAATAGAAGCAGGCTCACAGTAAAACAGGCAGGAATCATGTCAGTTTCCACTTCAGATCAGGGAATAGAAGTCCTCCCTCCCCCTCCCCCTGTGGACAAATATGTAAACTGGCTGGCTTGAAGCTTCGAGATCTTGAGTTCAAACGCTGACACAGATTCTGTTGGTGGCCTTTTGTGAATCACTCTCTCCTAGCTTCAGCTGTACATTCATACCCTTGTAAAGACACATTCAGACATACTTGGATGTATCCCACAGACTAGGTTATGTTACAGGGACCAAATAAAGTTGCAGCTAAATTAATATCTGTAGAGGGTGGATGTTGAGTCCTTAGCATGCAAAGTGCTTGATCTGTATGCTGTTCATAAGCTCTGGCTAGGTTTTTTTTAAAAAAAAAAATCTGGATTTTAAGGAATAACACTTAATATTTTTATTTTTTTAAATTATGTTTTATTTTGTAAGCCACATCAGGCAAGATGATGCATTTGACAAAGAGAACTTTAACTCATGACAGCTTATACCAGGGGAAAATTTTGTTTGTCTTTAAGGTGCGACTGGACTCAAGTAGCGAGCTGGAAATCCAAGGTCTTTGTTCAGTCCTGGAGCAAGGAGCAAAGTAGAGCTTTGTATGATCACTCCTATATACCGAGTGAAACCTTGTGCTGAAATAAACGTTAGTCTTTAAGTTTCTTCCATTTAACTTTCTTAGTGACTTCATGCCTTCAGAATAAGCATGTTACCTTTCTGGAACTGAAAGCTACTCACGAAACAACCTTTGGAGAGCCTCTGATATGTACCAAGTAGATCTGGCTAGGACAGTGAAGTTTTGCTTCCGTGTTTTCATACAAACTCTTCCTTGGAAAGTTCCTCAACAAAGTTCCACAGCAAAGTAGAAAAGGGGAGGCTGTTCGTGTCTCTCTTTGTCCCCCTGTGTGATTTGATTTGTCACGTGTAAGCCCCAGGAACGTGCTTCTCAATTCCTAAAAGAAAACGTTTTTAATTGGGCATTTCATATTCATTAGTCTATACAATGCTGATATTATTTTGACTCAGAGTCCTAGATGTGGGTGTCTAACGAGACACAGAAAAATAGCATCAATGACAAATCCGCATATGAATCAAGCCAGGAAAACATTAACTTTCCATTTCTAATTAAAGGTGACATTGAATCCTCAGGACAGAGAACATATGGGAAGCAGTGTATTTTTTCGGCAAAGAGTAAACCCAGAATTACATGAAGTGTGGGGGGGTGGCATGTATGCAAAGCGTTCCAAGATTTTTTTAAAAAAAAATAATCATAACTGCTTTTGCTTCTGATATGCGAGCAGAGGGAATCTGAAATGATTTTAATGGAAGACAGAGTGATGCAGCCACATCTTCCCACAAAAAAACAGAGTAAGATGTGAGACAACTCAAGCTGTTCAGAACAACTGGGGATTTACTGGAAGTCACCCACGACACAATTGTTTCTACCTTCAGAGATGGCGAGACAGATGGCGTGAATATATTTAAATCCAGGGACAAACCTGATGTGACACTCCAGTTACTTTATTAAAACAGCTTATTCCCAGGAAAAAAAAAACTGGACTAAAGTAGTTTGAGAAAAGCTGATCTATCCGTAAACCTGCCACCTTCCTAATCCTCCTGGTAGATCTTGGAACACCAAGGTAAGAGTACTGTTGACGTCTTTGTCCTGGTGGCAATGGGCTGGAGCCAGCAATGCATAAGCAGAACCACGAACTCAGCGCTGTTCCATCGGCACAAGTAAAAGCACTAGATGTATTGTGATACAGATGGTGAGCGCCCCCTTTTGAGAGTTCATCCTCCTCTCTCCCTATCATCATGTTCTCTGCACTAGTTCCTCTCAGGTCTCAGAGCTGCTGGCTGTGCGCCACGGGTCTTTCCTCTCTTCCTCTGGAGCAGCACTCAGCCTTGCTACATGGCAATGTGCTACCTCCTTTTATTTCTCTCGTCTGGCTTTGTCCTGCCTCCCCCACCCTCAATAAGCCAATCACCAACCCTTTGCCATTATCCAATGGCCCCTGCACCTGAGCCTTGCTTGTTTCTTTGGGGTAGGCAGCCCTCTTTAATCAACTGCTGGCCAACTCCCAGAGAGATTCTAGGGTGCCTGTTCCTCAGCACTGGCTAATAACATCATGGGGATGCCGGTCTCCAGGTGGGAAGTGGTGATCTTCTGGAATTAAAGATTGTCACCAGACTACAGAGATCAGTTCCCATGGAGAAAATAGATGCTTTGGAGGGTGGACTCTAGGGCATTGTATCCCACTGAGGCCACTGTCCTCCCCAGGCTCCATCCCCAATTCTCCAGGAATTTCCCAACCTGGAGCTGGAAATTCTCCCCCATCCCTTGCCAATGGCCGGGGGGGGGGGGGGGACCTGTCAACCCTCTAACATCATCAATTCAGGCCAGAAAAAGGTTCCCTTTAGCTGCTGCCTCAGTGGATCTTCTCTGTCTCTCTCTCGCTCTCCTTCCTTCCTTCCTTCCTTCCAATTTCCTTGGTGGGGGTGGCTGAGTTCAGACATGAGCCAGCACTCAGACCAGCCAATAATTATTTGTAAAATGTGTTGTGCAAGGGGAAATACAAGTTGGGCTATGTCAAAGAGTCTAAGACTGAACCCCATTGGTCCCCAGGGAGGTTGTACACAAGTAAGCATACCTTTGTTTAATTTTAAAAAGATTTATGAAGTTTATTCCAGTGTCTGACAAAATTAAGATTTATTCTATAGACAACACATTACTCTAAAATCATGCAGTAAAAAACCCTAGTTAGCTATCTAACACTTTCCAAGAATTGTGTTAACTGGCACAAACCTTAATTTCAAAAGCAGAAGGCTCAGGTGTTCTGTACACTGCATTTCAAGCATATCATAGTTTAGGCCTTTAGTCCTTCAGAATCCAACCTAGAGTCTCTTCATCAGGGCCTTAGCTCAGTTATAAGTATGGGGCCCAGCAACATCAAGTGAAGATGACATCCATTCAGGCCACGTTCTCAGGAGAAGCCTCTAGAAAATTAGCTCATCACCACTGGTTCTTCCCCTACCATCATAAGGACCGCAGGTTCTCAAGAGATGCTAATTACCACCACCATCTCTGGCCTTTTAGATAAGAGCAGTGTAGGCAAGGAGACCAATTAATAACACCTGAAGATGGACTGGTCCCATTACCATTCTCATTAACCCTTTGAGGAGAGGCCAGGGGTGCTTTGCCTCACAGGATACAACAAATTTAATTTAACACAAACTGCCAGGGAGTGGGGGGATGCATTTTATATTTATTAAATAACATTTGGAAATGTATGCATTATCCAGTTACTGTGATACTATGTAATGCAACACATTGAACTTGTATTAATGATGTCTACTGAAGCACCCATTGAGTGTGTGCACAAATAATTGGATTCCCCCCCACACACACACACACAAACAGTGGTGCTGTCCTCCGGTGGAAGGAGCCTTCCATCTTTGCAAGAGGCTCTTCCAGCAGAAGAGCCTCTTGCATCAGCAGAAGTCTCCTTGCATTTCTAATTAGGTGAATGAATCTGCAGAGTCCATGGTTCAGTGGGATAGAGCCTGTTTTGCATGCAGAAGGGTCCAGGTTCAACACCATCTCCAGTTAAAAGGAATAGGTAGCAGGCCATGTAAAAGACCTCTACTGGAGAGATGCTGCCAGTCAGAGTGGTTTTTTAATTATTATTATTTAATAAATTTTTATGCTACCTTTCCAGGGAACCTGCCTGAGGCAACTTTCAAAATATTTAATTGATTGATTGATTTCTCACATTTCTACCCCACCCTCCCAGCCAAGGCCGGCTCAGGGCGGCTTACACAAACCAGATAAAATACATCAAAACATAAATTACATTCAAACAGTTCTAAAACCATAAAGTGCTAGTAATAAATTATTGTTCCTCATTGTCCGTAGGATAATAGCAGCCATTGTATAAAACTCAATACAAACAAAACATACAATAGTTATTAATTAAAATTCAGCATTACATTCCAGCATTCAGAGAAGACCATGCTGATCCTTAGACCAATGGGCTGACACAGGGTAAGGCAGATTAATGACTGGGACTGCATCCAGCCCATTGTCAAGAGGAAAGTGAAGTGAACTGTTGGAAGGATGCGGAGCAGAGCCCACAATGCAGCCATTATGGAGCGAGTGACATGCCTCTAACCTTCAACCTGAGATTTTGCACAAAGCACCATTTAACCTCATTAAATCAGTTTAACATCTTCCCTGTTCCTTCGCACCACTGGCTTTCCCCATCAGGCCTGTTAACATCTTTGAACATCCCTCCCCTTCCTTTGTTTTGCTTAAGCCAGAAAACAAGTTCCAGGGAACTCGTTTATATCTTTGTGTTGTTTTAGCTGATCTTAATAAGATATTACCCTTCCTTTGTTTATGGTAGGGAGGCCAGACTCCAGGTGGGATCCAGGGATCCCCTGGAATTACAGCTCATTTCCAGACTACAGAGATCAGTTCCCTGGAGAAAATGGATGCTTTGGAGGGTGGACTCTATGGCACTGTACCTCACTGAGTTCCCTGTCCTCCCCAAGCTCCACCTCCAGAACTCCATGAGTTTCCCACCGGGATCTGGCAACCCAACCCCCCTCCTCCTCCCATTGGTGGCCAGGGAGGACTTGGCAACCCTTTGAGTCTTTGAGAGGATAAAAGGGAATAGATCTCCATTTGTGCTGCCTTGAACTCCTCAGGGGAACGGCTGGGATAAACATTGAAAGAGTTCTGTGAACCTGTATTACAGTGAAGATACTTTTCTTGGCATATAAAATGACAAGGTCACGGATGCCTTCAGCAGGCCCGGTCTGTTATGTCTCACTGCAAGGGTCTTAATAACCTGGCATGCCCACGAAAGCGTTAGCAGCTTGTGTCTCACTTTCTGGCAAAAGTTTTCAGCAGTCCCAGGGTCATCTTTATGCAATCTGATGGGTGAATAAGCATCTGCAAATGAGCCTGACGTGTGTCATTTTCAGCCCGACTGAAATCAATCTTGGCCAAGTCCCCTTGCCCAGCGCGAGCGAAATTATTCGCTGAATCCAAACCCTGCTTTTTTTCCCTCTCTAACAGACTTCAAGGCATAAGAAGTGGGAGTTTTCCCCCCCTTCAAATTAAGGAAGGGAAAATGTAGTGAAAAGTGGCTGTGATTGCCCTGGAATTGATAATTGCAATAGTCTGACGGTGTCAGGTGTTACTGTAAAGTGACAGGTCTCTCAAAGTATTCAGGTTAAAGCTTTGAAGATTTCAGGAGGGAAAAACAGTCATTGCCTTCATGATGTGAGGGTGTGTGTGTGTGTGTGTGTTTTGTTAAACTTTCCAGATGGATTCCAGATGAAGTCCCTTGGTGCACATCAACATGTTAATGTAATTACAGATATAGAGACATGTGAAGAGAAAGTGTCAGATGTACTCGAAATCACAAGGAGAAAGCGAGAAAGGGCGACGTTAACATTTCGGTCTCCTCATCTGACAGAACTGGGAATGGAGCGACATGACTTCATACACGGAGAAGCGCACGCTGACATCATTGTTCACAGTGTGTCCAGCACTGAGGCAGACACCACTGAACAAACACCAGGAAAAAAAATAGGCAAACATCTTGCTGGAACTTGCTTATAAGTAAATATTTGACTTCCAAGTACTGAGGAATACGTGCAGACTGAAAGCATATCGCTACTGCTGCTCTCTGCAAAAAAAAAATAAAAAAAAATCAGGATATGCATCTTGCAATCGTAGAACATGAATACATGGGGGTACCTTGCATAGAATCAGGCCCTTGGTCTGTCAAGGTCAGTATTCTCTACTCTGACTGGAAGCAGCTCTCCAGGGTCTTTCACATGACCTACCACCTGAACTTTTTAAACTGCAGATTGAACCTGGAACCTTCTGCATGGGAGCAGATGTTCTTCTACTAAGCCAAGGCCTTGCTTCCTAAAGTTGATCTTTACACTCAAAACAAACCGACAATGGTCGTTTCCGATGGGTACATTGAGTTAGATCCAGTCCAAAATGTCCACTTGTGCAAGTAGAAACATAGGGAAAAGAGAGTGGTAGCCACTTGTACTAGGTCAAGTTACTGCATCCTCACTGGCATTTCCACTTCCACAAGATATTGTACAAACACTAACTGGATACTATAGTACAGTGTTTTTCAACCTTTTTCGAGCTAAGGCACATTTCTTTCATTGAAAAAATCCTGCGGCACACCTGACAATATCTCACGGCACATTGGTTGAAAAACACTGAAATACAAGATAAATGGGTCATTAGTTGCCTCAGCTCAAGTATTAACTATGACAGTATTACAAATACACGTAATAGCCACTCAACTTGAAATCGTAAGTTACAGATCCAAAGTGTAATGGCTCCTTCCCATAACATTGACCTGAGTTTCAGAAGAAATATAATGTGAATGTATTTTAATACTGCGATTCTGCTAAAGTTTTTCAAATACAGAGTTTAAACTCTTACTCTTATGTGAACGGCATTCCGCTGACCATAAGTGATTTGAAGAGAAACACAGTACGCCCATTCTTCGCTGAGGGACAGTTACTGATTTGAACCCCACCCTGACAGAAACAGCTAGCTGTTACCATCAAACATATTCATGTTTACTGGAATGTCTTGGTGCAAATCACCCCCCACACACACACACACACACACAACCCAGGAGCCAGGCACTGGAAGAAACCAGCTTACTCTGCTGGAGGAGTGAATGCCCTTGGTACCGAATGTTCCTGTCCTCTGTATTAACATCCACAGGTCTAGCATGACTCTGATTCAGCACACGAGTCCTCCTCATTCATTTAAAACCATCTGCCATGTGCGAGCCTGCCTCCGGCCCCCACGAACTGGATGCCACTCGAGTCCGCCGCCTCACCCTGCTCATTCTCCAACATGCAGGCAGGCATCACCCGACTGCCGCCGCCGCCACACGGCTTGGAGGCGGCCAACATCAGCACCAGGGCCAGAGATGGAAAAAGAGCAGCCATGAAGCGGGACCCGCGGAGGCCCACCTCCACCTTCCGGGCTGAGAGGCCACGCAGAAGAAGACAGCCCTCACCTGGAAAGGCTCAGCTGCCCCCTCCGAGGCTTGTGGGGGGGCGGCACAGACGAGCCAGGGCGTTGGCTCCATCGCGGCCAAGCGGAGGCTGTGACGGCGGGGCCCGTGGGGGGCACTGTGCGTCTCCTGAGGAGGACCCCCCTTCTCCTCCTCCTCCTCCCCCCCAGCCACTCACCGCTTTCATGGCCGCGGCCATGTCGTCGTATCTCTCCGCCTGCTCGGCCAGGCGGGCTCGCTGCAGCAGCTGCTCCCGGTCGCTCATGGCTGCTGCCTCCATCGTGGTGCTGGCAGGTCGGGTGGGTGAACAGACAGAGCCCCTTGGCACTCTCCCTCCCTCCCTCGAGTCCTCGCAAGGCCAAGGGGAACTGCACCTCAATGGCGGCTCCCTCCTACCTCAGGCCGGCCACAGAGCGTGCGAGCAGAATCAGCGAGAGAGCGCCACTGTTCTTTCTCGCATGCGCAAACGCGTCCCGGAAGGTCAGCCCGGAAGGCACATTTCTTTCATTGAAAAAATCCCGCGGCACACCTGACAATATCTCGCGGCACACCAGTGTGCCACGGCACAGTGGTTGAAAAACACTGCTATAGTATATAGGGAGGAAAGTGCTTAGTGTTGAGCAAGATCTCAAACAGAGGAACTGTGTTAAGTCAGTTTAGATTTCTGCCTGTGTTTCTCTGGATCCAAGCAGTTTAGAAAAGTCTTGATGGGGGTATGAACATATTCTGATTGAATAGACTATTTTATACCCTGGGTGATGGAACAGGCCTGATTGACCTGCAGACCTGTCTGCTCCCTCTTTGGTTTGCCACCTCCTAGAGGAAGCTATTCCTCTTCCTTCCAGTAGGGTATTCACTGCCACCACCTGTTCATTTTAGGGGTCCTGAATGAGAAAGCCAGTTTAGTGTAGCGGTTTAGGAGTAAGGACTCTAATTTGGGAGAACTGGGATTGATCCCCCACTCCTCCACATGGTGCTGCTGGTGTGACCTTGGGTCAGTCATAAATTCTTTCAGAGCTGTTCTCTCAAGGGCAGTTCTCGAGAGAGCTCGCTCAGCCCCACCTACCTCACAGGGTGTCTGCTGTGGGGAAGGGAAGTGAAAGGGATTGTAAGCCACTCTGAGATTCCTTTGGGTAGTGAAGGGAGTGAGACTCCTTTGGGTAGTGAAGTATAAATCCAATCTCTTCTCTTCTTCTTCAATCCCCCTTCCCAGTTCTGAGGCCTGGCCTCAAGATCTTTTGCTACCCAGTGCCTGGTTAACACAGAGACCAAATGGGCCTTCTGGGGTCCCCTGGAGGGTTGGCCACTTGCACACTGCCTACTTCCCTCCTCCCTGGGGGTCCCCCTTGTCCAAATAGCATGTCCCAAAGCAGTTAGGAAAACTTTATGGCACAGAGAACACTCAGAAGGTTAAAAATATTTATTAATTTTAAAAAGGGGAAGTTCATAAGCATACTTTAGCACCACACCAGCAAAACAGAAGAGTAAAGAAAAGTTGGTTAGAAACTCATCCTCTCTCCCTCTCCTACACATACCCTAATGAGATGTTACAATCAAAGTAGGCACTTAGAAGTTTAGAAAGTTGCAAAATGTTCTAAAGATGTAACAGTACCTCAGGCTCCCTGCAAACAGACAGACAGACTGCATGGCCCAAGCTGCCAACTTGCAGATCAGATGTCTGTCCCCTTCCAGCACAGAAAACCCTTTCCACCTCTGAGGAAGAGCATTTAGTAAACCTTTGTCTCCACCCACTTTACATCACCTTCTCCACCACTTTGACCTGCTCTGCCAGGGTCAAGGTTTTTTTTCCTATTGTCTCCAGTAAGCCTCCTTCTGGGAAGCATCCTGGGAAATCTCCAGGCATGCTAGGAAAGTCTCTAGGAATCACCTGGAGACTTCCCCAAGTAAGCACTAAATTCCTCAGTTGGCTTTGCTAGCAGGGTCATTAACATTTCTATAGCTGGGCTTTGATAGGTAACCGACCTAGGTTCCTGCCCTTGCAGAGAGAAGAGGGGGGGAAGTGACACTTCTAAATCTCAGAGAGGGGGGAGGCATTCTGTCACACCCTGTTGGAGGGAGTCTGATGAATTTTAAATTGTTTAATCATTTATGTAAAATTTGGGTTGATCTCTTCCTCTCCCAGGTGGCCTGCGAGGTAAAGGGTGGAAAGTAGAGTGAAAAGTTCTTATTGAAAGTACTGGTTTCTTCCTTCATGATCTTGGAATTCCAAAAGCAAGTTCAGGTCCCCTTCCTTGGCCCTGAAAGAAAGGAAGTTTACTGGTACCTTCATTTCATATCCGGGGCTAAAGCTCTGCTCCTCTACTATATGCTGAGACCCAATTCCATTGTCTCCTGTGGCTGGTTCAGGAGTTGTGGAGACCTGTGGATCTCACCATCTGAAGCATCAGAACACCTGGAGCCGGACAGGGCTCCCTCCTTAGGGATAGCCATCTAAGATAGGAAAAATTCTGTTTGCGCATGGTGAGACCAAAACAAATGGAAGGCAATCCTCTGAATGAAATAGTCAAAAAGGGAAGTTGATTTAGGTATTGTCAAGGAAAGGCAACTCTATTCTCTCTACATCCAGACTACTGCAGGGAAGATGCCCTTGTTGCCTTAAGATATGGTATGTCACACAATCTTTCACAAGGAAGAGGAGGAGAAGAGTTGGATTTATACCCCGTCTTTCACTCGGAGTGGCTTACAATCACCTTCTCATCCTCTCCCCGCAACAGACACTTTGAGAGGTAGGTGGGGCTGAGAGAGCTCTGAGAGACCTGCCCTTGAGAGAACAGCTGTGAGAGAACTGTGACTGACCCAAGTTCACCCAGCTGGCTGCGTGTGAGGGAGGAGTGGGGAATCAAACCTGGTTCTCCAGATTGGAGTCCACTTCTGTTCATCTGGTAAGCATATGTGGGGCTGCCAGTGGTACCTAAAGTCCTCATTTCCTTAGCCTCACCACTGCTATAAGACTGTTGCATTTCCAGACCAATTATAGGAAATTTGTTAAGAAAGCTGTAATACAGCTATATGTAGTGTAATTCACATGCCTCTAGTAGGGAAACTGCCTTATACTGATTCAGACCATCGGTCCATCAAGGACGGTGCTGTCTACTCAGACTGGCAACGGCTCTCCAGGGTCTCAGGGAGAGGTCTTTCACTGTTGCACACTGCATTGGTCAGGCCACACCTGGGCTGCGGTCACACACACTAAATAATCCACTTTCAGTGCACTTTCAATGCACTTTGAAACTGGATTTTTACTGTGTGAACTGGCAAATCCAGTTTGAAAGTGCACTGAAAGTGGATTGAAAGTGGATTGAAAGTGGATTATTTAGTGTGTGTGACCGCAGCCCTGGAGTATTATGTGCAGTTCTGGAGGCCTCACTTCAAAAAGGATGTGGACAGAATGGAGCAGGTGCAGAGGAGAGCAACAAGGATGATTGGGGCCTGGAGACCAAGCCTTGTGAGGAAAGGATGAGGGACTTGGGAATGTTTTGTCTGGAGAATAGGAGGTTGAGGGGGGATTGAGGGGGGACATGATTGCTCTCTTGAAATATTTGAAGGGCTGTCACTTAGGGAGCTGTTTCTGTTGGCCTCAGAGGATAGGACTCATGGTAATGGGTTTAAATTAAAGGTGGGAAGGTACCAGCTGGATATTAGGAAAAGTGTTTTGTTTTTTTACAGTCAGAGTTGTTCAACAGTGGAATCAGCTGCTTAGGAAAGTAGTGAGCTCCCCCTCACTGCAAGTCTTTAAGCAGCAGCTGGACAAACACTTGTCAGGGATGCTCTAGGCCAGGGGTGGCCAAACTTGCTTAATGTAAGAGCCACATAGAATAAACATCAGATGTTTGAAAGCCACAAGGCATGAACAAATATTACATTTTTATTGGAAAATATGAAAATCTGCTTTTTATTACATTAAATGAGACTGCCAAAAATAATAACGAAAGGGGGGAAAGCAGATATTGATAATGATATTTGTTTGTCCAATTATATTTGTTTGCGCATAATATTTAGCTTCCCCAGCTGCCCTGCCGGGATCCGCATAATATGTTTGAAAGAGCCACATGTGGCTCCCGAGCCTCAGTTTGGCCACCTCTGCTCTAGGCGGATCCTGCATTGAGCAGCAGGTTGGACTATATGGCCTGTATGGCCCCTTCTGACTCTGTGATTCTATGATCACCTCTTACCTGGTCCTTTAACTGGAAATGCTGAAGATTGAACCTGGGATCTCCTGCATGCCATGCAGATGTTCTACCACAGCCCTTCCCTAAAGTATTCATGATGGACAGCTCTCAACTCTCCCTTCCTAGCTGTGCCTTAGAGTGATGCCCAGATTAGCCATCACAGGGAATTTGGGGATTGACACTAAAACACAGCCTAAAAGTCTGATCTGGGGGAGGGAATACTCAAAATACAAAGGAGGACTTAATCCTTTAAACCTTTCTCTGAGCCTTGCAGCTTTTGATCTATAATACTGATGCAAATTTATGAACAAAAAGCCTTCAGTATAAGAGGACATGGTAGATGTACTTTTGGGAGGAATGATTCTAAATATTCTGTTCATGAAGTTTAAATTTAATCTGGGTCAAACAAAGTACTAGGACTTTAGAAAAGAAAACAAATGAATTTGCTATCTTACTTTTTTTTTCTCCAAGTTGGTAAGAAGACATTCACAGAGATTCACAGAGCAATCCCATGAGGTCTACTGTGCTACGCTGTGCTGAAGTGGACTGTAGATTCTAGCAAGAGAGATGCTTCCAAAATTCCCATGAGTTGATGAAACACAAAGCTGACAGCATATAGTGCATGATCAAATCCCTCCCATTCTTTCTAGCCCATTCTTGTGGCCACATGATTACATTATTCACCAAACAGTGGGCATTTGGCTTAAACATGGATGATCCTTAAGCGATGAGCAGGGTCTGCCTCTCTTTTTTGTGCTTTGCTTCTATTAGCATCTTGGAAAATGTGCACTTGGCCAATAGCAATTCAGTTGTGTTTGCATATGTTTATTCCCTTTACTTCCAGGGCTGTTAAACATGGTGGTCTTTGACCCCTTCTTTTGTGAGAAATATGTTGGTTGCTAGGTATGCAAATAGTTCTGAGATGAGGATTTGTGTAGAGACTAAGGCTGCCAAGTCCAACTTGGGAAATATCTGGGGACTTTGGGGGTGGAGCCAGGAGACTTTGGGGGTGGAGCCAGGAGAAAGGAAGTGACATCATTTTGTGAAGTCACATCCTGTGATGTTGCTTCCACATGCTTCCACATGAACTCATGAAGTTTCCTAATACTGAATCAGGCCATTGGTCCATCAAGGTCAGTACTGACTACTCAGACTGGTAGTGGCTCTCCAGGGTCTCAGGCTGAGATCTTTAATGTCACCTATTACCTGATCCTTTTTTAGCTGAAGAGGCTGATACCTCCTGCATGTCAAGCAGATGCTCTATCACTGAGCAACGGCCCTACTGAATCCTTCCTCATCCCGGCAGAATATGATTTTCATATCATAAGAACAGGAGAGAAGCCACAGTGGATCGGCCCATCCAGTACAGCCCATCCAGTACAACACTCTGTGTCACAACAGTGGCCAAAAATACCAGGTGCCCTCAGGAGGTCCAGCAGCGGGGCCAGAACTCCAGAAGCCCTCCCACTGTTGCCCCCCAAGCACCAAGAATGCAGAGCATCACTGCCCCAGACAAAGTGTTCCATTTAGACCTTGTGGCTAATAATAGCCACTGACAGACCTCTGCTGGATGGGGACAGAGCGAGAGAGAGAGACAGACAGACAGACAGAAAAGAGAAAGAAGGAGAGAGAGAGAAGGAAAAGAGCTGGCACAGGCACTTACTTCCATTTAGACCTTGTGGCTAATAATAGCCACTGATAGACCTCTGCTGGATGGGGACAGAGAGAGAGAGAGAGACAGAAAAAAGAAAGAAAGGGGGAGGGGGAGAGAGAGAGAAGGAAAAGAGCTGGCAGATGGACTTACCCCAGGCCCAGCAGCAGCAACCTTTCAATCTTACACCAGCCGCATGCAAAAGCAGGCCCTTCAGTAAGAGCTTAGTCCCTCGTTAATCTCTGGGCGGGGCTCTCTTGCTAACTCTTAAAGGGGAAATGTCTGGTGAGGCTTTTCACTGCAGGCTCTTCAGACATTTCCCTTTAAGAGGCCTGGAAGGGAGAGGGCCCGGCAGGCTCCGACGTTCCCCTCCTGTTGGCAGCCATTGCCTCCCCCCGGTGGCCAGTTTTGAAAAAAAGGGGGGGGAAGCATGAAAAATCGGTGTTTCCCCCGCCCTACCGGGGGACTTGGCAGCCCTAGTAGAGACTGCTGTCTTGCATTTTTATCTCTGTTCTTCCTCCAAGGAGCTCACCTCTATGGTTTCAGCCCCACAGCACCCATGTGAGTTAGGCTAGGTTGGGAGGGAGTGACTAGCCCAAGGTCATCCTATAAGCTTTGTGACACACTGCAAATTTGAACCCAGGTCTCTCTGGTTAAAGTCCATCTGCTATATGACACTGGATTTGCTAACGTTAAAAAGGCGTGAAGGTATCCTTTAAACTGAGAAAGCACTATTTCTTTTTTCTTCACACAGTTTCCATGGATGAAGAGACACTGTAGAATGGGATTCCCTCCCAGATGAAAAGTTGCAAGTCCTTTAACACTGGACCAAACTAGGGCTGAGGACAGACTGACAAAATGAAATGCAAGGGAAGAGGGGCAGAAAGACCCAGGCCGAGTTGTCGCTGGGCTTTCTGTTCACACTGCGTAGACTGATGTGGGACCATACCGGGGAGGAAGCAGAACAGAGTGTTCGCACTGTGGGGCGGCCTCTGGTGGTGGTGGCACGTGGCTTTGGTCCATTTTGCTGACCTGCATGTAGGCGCATAGGTGCATGGGCGCAGCAGCCGGATCAGCATGCTCACATTACTGGCGTTGCTTGATGTGCAGCTTACTTGCGTCTACACTACCAGGAAGCGGGATGAACATGCACCCAGATGGCTTGACACCGGTTTCACCAGGTACCTTTTTAAAGTGGGGTGAAAGTTCTTCAGGACGGGGTGAGTGTGGCAAAGTGGGCCTGTATCAGGCCAAACTGCCAGTCTGAATTAGGTCTAGATGTCACAATGTCCACAGGTCCACACTGCCACCCTTTTAAAGGAATTTTAAAATGTTTCAAGGCTGTGGCATTCTTAAATCTTTTAAAAATAACACTGTCATCCATGAGCTGGGACTGTGGACTCATCTAGTTCGGCCCACAGTCTCTTGATTTTCTAGTAATATCTCTCTGGCTCATGCTAGCAGAACAGTTCAGGAAGAGAGAATGGACGGACAGCCACAAATGGCAAGCAGGTGTGACATTAAGATAGAAGATCACAAAACAAAATCAATGCCTCGGTCAGTGTTGGAGAGGGTAATAGGGTAACATAAAACAAAATCCTTGCATGGAGAATTTTCATAAACAGGACCAGTGAATAATACAGCAAAATGAGATGTATTAATTTACAGATACAGGTGGGAAAAAGGATAGTTTTTTTTCCCCTGCAGAATGTTTCCTATTCCATTCTCTTTATGAGCACCCCAAGTAGGCTACGGAAACCATTGTTTCTTTATGATCTGGTTTCCTGGCCTTTCATTATTATCTATCCAACCAGCTGTTAGTTGCGTGTTTCAGAGACAGTGACAGATTGTCAATGGCCACAGTGTAAAGTTTTCCTATCTGCAGACTACTTAGCAATCAGTACTGACAAATGAAACCCATGGGCTCTGACTGTGATTTCTGACTGATGGAAAAATATCAGTCATCTTGAGAGCAACTGCTGAATTTTGCCCACTGCAGAATTCAAAGCGAAAGCAGAGGTTCCTCTTTTGGAGAAGAGCTGAGCCCTGTTGAAGAAAGCTAAAAGTTCTCTCTCTCTCTCTCTCTCTCTCTCTCTCTCTCTCTCTCTCTGTATATATAGAAAACAAAGTAATATTAGAGAGTGACTACAAAAAGGAGAAGAGGGGTTATGTAACATAATTATATATACCAAGAATAATTATATATCATAGAGCAGGGGTGTCAAACATTTGTTATGCGGCCCAGATCTGACAGAATAAGAAAGCAAAAGCTTTCTGCTCAAAATCCACTTTTTTATACATTTATATTCAAAACTTGTTCTCATGCTGCTTCTGCATTGCAAGAAAGCTAAAGGTTCTTAACATGCAAGAGAAATTTCATATGTTCCTAAGACACTGAAAAGAACCAGGATTTACTTTACAGTGGTTTTTACTAGCATGTCTCAAATGCCCTCTTCTTGATGCCTGCTTGATGCCTACTCTACCTTTAGGTGGCAGGACAAAACATACCTTTTTACCTCGGCTTTTGACTTTTTGATTGTCTTTATAATCTGCTTCCAGCCTGCAGACCACTGCATGGTTCATCTAGCCTACTAAATGTTTTGTGCTCTGGGTTTTTAGTTTGTTTTATACCCTGAGTTTTTATTGGCTGGGTTTTTAATGATCTGCTAATTTTAATGATTTTTTGTGTTATGATTTTATTTTGTTTTCTGCTGTGAGCTGCTTCAAGCAGCATTATGAAGCAGTAGTGTGTATTTTTTTAAAAAAAATTAAGAAACAATCTTCATGTGCACCCATGCTGCCTGTAGATATTCCTCTTAATAGGAAGGAAGGAAGGAAGGAAGGAAGGAAGGAAGGAAGGAAGGAAGGAAGGAAGGAAGGAATTCAATTATCTGACTTTGTAATGAAATAATCAGTAACAATTATAATCCTCAGGAAGTACACCCAAAGCAGAAAGGAATGTGACCATTACTTAATTATTCTGTTCAACAAAGTCAGCCCTTGCTGTAATTCACACATGAATAGCATCAATTTGCATGTAAATAGGAGCCCTACATGCTTCTGTGGAGCTAAAAGCTTCATTTCAAGGTTTCAAGGTGGAATTAGGCAGTGTGCCCATCAGGACTTGATGGCTCAACTTTATAGAGACATGCTGGCTAAACTCCCAGCAAATACTCTTCTCTCTATTTCTGTCTAGGATTATTTGCTGATCTTAGTAGGGTAGATCTAAAGATGCATCCAGATGTATATAATTTTTAAGAGATGGTGATGACATTGATATACATTTTTGGCTCTTGTAATTTGCATTTTGAGGAGAAGGTGGTCTGGTATAGCTCTATGTTGTCACATCTTGGAAGCTAAGCAAGGTCAGCACTTGGAAGGGAGACCTCTGTGGAAGACAGTGCAGAGGAAGGCAGGGGCAAACCACCTCTGTTTCTCACTTGCCTTGAAAAGCCCCTTGCTTCTCATTTTGTATTATGCAATGGACAGGCATACTCTGAGACCCATAATCTGTTCGTCATTAATAATGGGACATATTTTGAACTGGTGGCTTTCTTTTGTGGCTGTGCCGCTGGAAGCCTCCGGGAAAGTAGCCACTGTTAGCCCATGCTCAGAACTTCATTATTTTAACTTAGAGCTGCTAACTGTGGGCTGGAGAATTACTGGAGATTGGAGGGAGGCAGAGCCTGGAGAGGACGGTGTTGAGGGAGGAGAGCGACCTCCACACATATAATACCATAAGGTCCACCCTCCAAAGCAGCCATTTTCTCGGTAGTCTGGAGATCAGTTGTCATTTCAAGAGATCTCTCGGCCTCACCTGGGGGTTGGCAAGCCTGTGTTGACCCCTCACTGGCTGTCAGTGAAAAACTATCCTTCCTTCCTTTCCTCCCAGTGGTTGAAATGGACTTGAGATTTGTTTAATGGTATTAAAATTTACAAATCAATAGCCCAGCAATTCTAGAGCACCACAGAGTGGTTTGGACAACGTTCCGCTGCCTGCTGGTCCCTACACTAAGATCCCTAGTCATCACTACGTCTACACACACATGCCACAGGATTAGAGGCCATTTAGAACTGTACAAAAAAGAGTGTTCCCTCCCCCTTTTATTCACAAAGGAGTGTTTACCACCCCTGCCAGTACTCAACGTATAAGGAAATTGACCATATAAAATGCTGCCCATGGATCATCCTATTAAAAGCAGGAGAAACACAACAGTATTAGTTTTCCCATTTTTATTTCACCCTTTTTTTGTGTGTATATTACCTGAGGTGAACTTAAAAAGGCAATAATGAAATTTATGGGTATATGGATGAGTAAACTGTACTTGAAAAGCAGTTCAGATTGGTGACTCCCAAACTGGTGCTGTGCCACTATGAATGCCGTAATAATGGGTTGGATCCAGGCAGCATTTTCATTGAATCCTGTCCAGTTCCCTTCCTTGTTAACACCCCTACCTGATAGGACTTTTTGTACATGCAGGTGCTATGATTCTCAGCATAGTTTTTTTAAATCAAATTATACCCTTATTTTTTTTTTCACCAATAGAAGAGGTGGCTAGATCCAATCTAGTGTCTGTACAAGGGTCTGAACTATGTCTGAAAATCAGCAATGGTGAGTTCTTTTAATTATTTCCTTCATTTATACCTTGGCTTTCTTCCAATGGGGACCCAAAACAGCTTATATCTTTCTCATCTCCTCCATTTTATTCTCATACCAACCCTGCAAGGTAGATTAGGCTGAGCATGTAACTGGCCCAAGGTCACCCAGCAAGCTTTTGTGGCAGGGTAGTCTGAGAAGGAAAGAAAATTGAAATGGAGAGCCAGGATGCTTGAAAAACTCAAGGACAAACAAGACATGACATCATCCATGAATCTGACACATGGATGCTAATGCCATTTTAGAAGTAAATTTGGCCATTTAAAAGTGCCAGATGATCTTCTGCCCCCATGCTTTTTCAGTTTGAAAGCCAGTTTGGAGTAGTAGTTAGGAGCAGTAGACTCTAATCTGGTGAACCAAGTTTGATTCTCCAGTCCTCCTCCACATGCAGCCAGCTGGGTGACCTTGAGTCAGTCACAGTTCTTTCAGAGCTGTTCTCTCAAGGGCAGTTCTTTCAGAGCTCTCTCAGCTCCACCTACCTCACAGGGTGCCTGTGGTGGAGAGACGATGGGAAGGAGATTGTAAGCCACTCTGAGTGAAGGGTGGGGTAGAAATCCGACTCTTCTTCTTGTGCCGCAACAGCCCCTGTGGACCTGTGAATGCAAACGAGCCAAATCCCCAGAATGATCCCATGGGAAAGAAAATATATGGAGCCTGTGGAGTATCTCAACCAAGCTATAGTTCCTTTTAGTTTTCATTTCCAACATGATTTGAGTGAGAAAAAGAGTTCTTGTAAAATGCACATCAAAGAGTTATGAATAAATGATCCAGAGGAAATTCTGAACAAACACGTCCCCTCTCCCAAATTCCTTGACAGTAATTTAAAAGAGAACAGGGAAGCAACAGTGGAGAAATGCAACCGTACCCAGGCTGCAGGACATTAAGCAGTGCATTTCAAGATGTCTTCCCCCCCCAACCTCCTTGAAGAGTCTTTCACCAGCCTCAAAAGACAAATTTAAAAAGAGTACCTTATTGTTCCCGGATTTTATCTCCTGTTCTTTTGCAAAGCAACAAATTTCCATCTGCTGCATTTAGAAGTTAAAGTGTCCCAGAAATCTAGTAAATTAAAAGCGTTCTTTCTAGATCTGTCATGGTACCTATAAAACTCTGACTTTACATGCTTTCTGGACTTACGCATGCTGTTTTATTCCAGTTCACCTAAACCACTGAGGCCTACTTCGTATTTCATCTGCCACCAAAACTATAATCAGTAAAAATGATACAAACACAGTACAAGGCAATTCTATAGTAAGCTACTCTTGTTACAGGGCACTGACTGCCAGGGATCAAGACTAAGGGTTATTCTGCTGTTGAAAAGGGGAAAGGGGTCCCCTTAGATGACCCTTTATGGCTATGCTTTAAAGCATGGGATAAAAGCTATATGGAACATGGACTATATAGTAAGGAGGAAGATGAGGTAAGTGAAAAGCTAGCTGGTTCCAACCTTAAGGGTAATCAAAGTCCTGCAAGATTCAAGTTCACCTTCTTGTAGCCCTTCCTCAACCAATCCACCAAAGATGAAACTAATTAATAGAAGATTAGGGGAAGAGAGTACCATACTCTATGAATCTGTGAGTTGATATTTCAGGAATCTATATTAAAAATGTTGGTTGGTACCTTCCAAGAATGTATTTCATGTCAACTTGTCCTGGACAGGTTCTATGGAACCCCACACACACTGCAGAGGATTCTGGGACATATTCTAGGACATAGTCAGAGCCATAAGAGTATACTACTAAGTAAAAAATGTTCAGGGGGTTGGGTAAAAGGCTAAGAAAAAAAGTAGAAACCTGCAGCTAATGGTCTATGTAATTCTGGAATCCATTTTAGAAGTACTCCTAGCTGAATTGATGTTCGGAAGGAATTGAATGCAGAACAAACCCATGAAATGATACTGGAATGGAATGAATCCTGGAAATGATACTGGAATGGAATCCTCCTCCCCCTACTCTTTCTTTTCCTCCTTCTGTTGTTCCCAGGGCCTGTACGCCCTGGTTTTAAAGTTAGTTCTTCTCCTTTCAGCATGGGTGAGAGGTTAGAGGTAAGGAGCCCTAAAATACATGTTTCAATACCCTGATCAGGAAGAGGCCAGTGGTTTAGTGATAGTGCATCTGCTTGGCATGCAGAAGGTCCCAGGTTCAATCCCTGGCATCTTCAGTCAAAAGGATCAGCTAGTAGGTTATGTGAAAACCTCATCCTGAAAACCTGGAGAGCCACTGCCAGTCTGATTAGACAGTACTGACTTTGATGGACCAAGAGTCTGATTCAGTATAAGTAAGGAATTGCAGTGTGCACAGCAATTCACTGGTTTGGTTGGGAAGAGCCATGACAGTTAAGCTGTAACAGTATGACCCCAGGGTAAATGTGTAGAACAAGTATGTCACTACTTTCTTGTTCCCCTCTTGTGGATTCTGACCCATTCATTGAAGAGCAATGCTCTAGAATATAGCAAATTTCCCCCTTGTAGTTGAGCCATACAGGGGAGCTTGGTAGTGGTGATCATCAGGATGTTGAACCAATGACAGCAAGTTTCTATTTATCACAGCACTTGCCTTGTCCACCATTCATTTTGTTAGAGTGGCATCCAATAAAGGAAAAGCAACATTAGTAGACAGAGCAGGATTGCTGTGGTGGAAAATTAGTTCTAAGGAAATGGCCTGCAGTTGGACAATGAAGTTATGGCTTCTTAGAACGCATCCACTTCTGTACTTCAGTGGAAGCCAAGAAAGGGATCCAATTTAATTAGAGTTTCTTCTCCATCTCCTCCTTTTTTCCATGTGGCAAATAAAATGTTGGCTGCTGGACCGGGGGGGGGGGGTCTTATTTCTGTGATTTCCTTTGAATCATCTGTTATTTTTATTTGCAGTTAGGTCCTGACCAAACATATTGATTCCCCCCCCCCCAAAAAAAAAAAGCTGGACTTCTCCCAGTATGACATTTTCTATAAAGATTTGTCAAAACAAATCCATTGAGAAATTCTGCTTGGGGCTCCTGCCTGAAGAAGCCTCAAGGCTAGGCACTGCTCCAAAGGAGTTAGCAGAGATCAGGACCAAGGCTAGCTCCCTGTGAGGATTACCAGAGCCTAGCAAAGCAGAGAGCATAGGGACCTAAGAAGAGCCCTGCTGGATCAGACCAAGACCAATTTCCCACAAGCACTGCCCTGGGACGTAGTGCCTCCATTTGCCCTGATTGCCTGCTTGAATTTCCCACTATTTGCTGCGGGGCGCATTTTGACCTGGGGCTTTGCGCGATTTCCCCTGCGGCTTCAGTGATCCAGTTTTTTGAGGATCACTGAAGCCGCAGAGGAAATCGGAAAAAATAGCACAAAGCCCTGGGTCAAAATGTGCCCCGTGGCAAATAGTGGGAAATTAAAGCAGGCAACCGGGGCAAATGGAGGAACAACGCCAGGGCAGCACTTGTGGGAAATTGGTCCAATAGTCCACCTAGTCAAGCGTCCTGTCTCACACAGTGGCCAACCAGTTCCTTTGGACAGCCAGCAACAGGGCATAGAGGCTGATGCCTTCCCCTGATGTTGCCTCCTGGCTCTGGGATTCAGAGGTTTAGAGAGTGCAGAGTGCTGATCCTCACTAGCCTGAGACTACCTACATAGAGGTAGTTTGCAGCTCATGCCTTGCCTCCCTTGAGAAGACTGACCATTCTTAAAGGGACTGTGCATGATTGGGTGTAGGAAGCTGCTAACTCAGTCAGACCACTGGTCCATCTAGCTGTGCACTCTCTACTTGGACAGGCAATGGCTCTCCAGACTCCCAAGCAGAGAATGCCCTTCCTTCCAGAGATCTTTTACCTAGAGATACCAGGGTCTGAACCTGCCATCGTCTACACACACAGCATGTACATTTCCACACAGCTATGACCAGTCCATTTATTAGGAAGGATGATCCAACAGGACTGGAATGCCTTCTACCATTTGGGGTTTTCAGTGTGACAGTGAAGGAAGACTCTCTTGTCCTGCAGAATGTTTGGGGGCTGAGCTGGAATCCAAGTGCAGTGCTGTCTTTCCAGGTAAGAAAGATTTCCCTGTCTCTTAGGACATCTAAATTCAAGTCCAGTAGCACCTTAGAGACCAACAAGATTTTTTAAGTATAAGCTTTTTCAAAGCTTCCTCTGAACCCTCTCTCCTGGGGCTCTTCATGTTCTTCGGGGGGGGGGGTCTTTATCCTTTGGACTTCCTTTATCTTTACTGAAACAGACCGCATTGGTCAGGCCACACCTGGAGTATTGTATGCAGTTCTGGAGGCCTCACTTCAAAAAGGATGTGGACAGAATGGAGCCTGTACAGAGGAGAGCAGTGAGGATGATCAGGGGCTTGAAGACCAAGCTCTATGAGGAAAGGCTGAAGTCTGAAAAAGAGGAGGTTGAGGGGGGACATGATTGCTTTCTTTAAGTATTTCAAGGGCTGTCACTTAGAGGAGGGCAGGGAGCTGTTCCTCTTAAATTAAGGAAGGTACTGGCTAGATATTAGGGAAGACTTTTTTACAGTAAGAGTTGTGCAACAGTGGAATCAGCTGCCTGGAGAGGTGGTGAGCCCCCTTCACAGACAGTCTTTAAGCAGCAGCTGGACAAACATTTGTCAGGGATACTCTAAGCTGATCCTGCATTGAGCAAGGGGTTGGACTAGATGGCTTGTATGACCCCTTCCAACTCTTTGATTCTATGATTCATACCATTAGATCATCAAGATCAGGTATTGAGGCTCCCTTCTGCATGGAAAGCAGAGACTCTACCACTGATCCTTTAAAGAAGATGCCTTATACAATACATCTATTGTCAGGATTCTCTACTCTGATGGGCATCAGCTCTCCAGGAACTCAGCTGGAGATCTTTCTTACCAGCTGCTACCTAATCCTTTTAACTCGAGATGCCCACAATCAAACCAGGGATCTTCTGTATGCCATGCAGATGCTTGAACAATAAGCCATGGCACCACCCCTAAAACATCTTTCTGTCCCCCTTTTCCCACCTCTGGACTCAGATGTTAGATGCCACTGTACAGATATTACAGTGTACACTGTACAGATATTAGACGCCCAGGCTAGCCAGATTTCATCCAATCTCAGAAGCTAAGCAGGGTCAGTCCCCATTAATGCTTGGATGGGAGACCACCAAGGAAGACTACAGTTTCTCCACAGAGGCAGGCAGTGACAAACCATCTCCCTTCCTCTCTTGCCTTGGAAACCCTACAAGGACACCTATGTCAGCTCTGACTTGATGGCCCTTTCCACCACCACTGCACACATAGAGAGGGATGTGGAATGTAATATGGATATCTCAGACATTACTATCAGGTTGACCAGAACTCTGAAAAACTTTATCCTTGATTATGCTAGAGACGGTGGCGGCGCGCTCGCGACGAAGCCACAAGAGCATCTTATAGGACGTTTATGAAGGCCTATGAGATGGCAGTCATGGCCACCAAGAAAACTTACTTGGCGGCTGAGATTGCATCCGCTAGCTCATGCCCGGCACAATTATTTAGAACAATTCGGTCTATAACAGAATTGCCGCAGGGCAAAATAAATAATAGGGAATCGAAAATCGGCTGTGAGGCATTTGCGAGCTATTTTGCGGATAAAGTCTTGGCGCTCCGCCGCGATCTCCCCATCACAATTGATACAATGAGCAAACTCGAGGCCCCTTGCACGTCTGTATTGCCGGGTTTGGATTCCTTCGGCCAACTCAGCCTTGACGAAGTTGACAGGTTAGTCATGACTGTACGCCCAACCACATGCCCCCTTGATCCGTGCCCCTCCTGGCTCATTAAAGCGGGCCACGAGGGGTTTCGAGGTGCACTGAGGGAGATTATCAACCGCTCCCTCATGGAGGGGCAGTTCCCGAAGGCACTCAAGGAGGCGATGGTCCGTTCTCTCCTGAAAAAACCAACTTTAGACCCGGCCGAATTGGTGAACTATCGGCCGGTCTCTAACTTGCCTTATTTAGGCAAGTTAATAGAGAGGGCGGTGGCGATACGGTTGCAGGGATTCCTGGATGACGCTTCCGTGTTAGATCCCTTCCAGTCAGGCTTCTGCCCGGGGTTCGGGACCGAGACAGCGCTGGTTGCCCTTACTGATGACCTCCGAAGACATCTGGATCGAGGTGGTGTGGCGGTGCTGCTGTTGCTCGACCTGTCGGCTGCGTTCGACACGGTCGATCATCGGCTGCTGTCCTGCCGCCTCGCCGACGTGGGGATTCAGGGACTCGCTTTACAGTGGCTTGTCTCTTTCCTCCAAGGTCGGGGACAAAGGGTGGTGCTAGGGGAGGAGCAGTCCCAGAGACACCCGCTTGAATGCGGAGTGCCTCAGGGGGCTGTTCTATCCCCAATGCTCTTTAACATCTATATGCGCCCCCTTGCCCAGATTGTCCGGAGGGCGGGGCTGGGTTGTCACCAGTACGCTGATGACACCCAGCTCTACCTGATGTTGGGGGGCCGGTCTGGCTCGGGACTGGACGATTTAGACCGGGCATTGCACGCTGTGGCTGGTTGGCTAAGGCGGAGTGGGCTGAAGCTGAACCCGACAAAGACGGAGGTCCTGTGTCTGGGCCGGGGTGGTCCTTGGTCGGGGCTCCCACTCCCGACCTTCGACGGGGCGCCGTTGGTGCCTTCGCCGGTGGTTAGGAGTTTGGGAGTGCTCCTGGATCCCTCCTTGTCAATGGAGGCCCAGGTAGCAGCCACTGCCAAATTGGCCTTTTATCATCTGAGGCTGGTGCGGCAGTTGGTTCCCTTCCTGGATCGCGCGGACCTGGCCACAGTGATCCATGCAACGGTCACCTCGAGGCTAGACTATTGTAACGCTCTCTACATGGGGCTGCCCTTGGTGCAAATTCGGAGGCTTCAGCTGGTGCAGAACGCCGCAGCAAGGTTGCTGATGTGTCTCCCGAGGCGGGAGCACATACAACCAGCGCTTAAGGCACTGCACTGGCTACCAGTGGTGTACCGAATTCGCTTCAAGGTGCTGGTATTGGCCTTTAAAGCCCTAAATGGCCTGGGTCCGACCTACCTAAGGGACCGCCTTTCCCCATATGTACCCCAGAGAGCACTTCGGTCCGGGGCCCAACATCGCCTGGCCATACCTGGCCCAAGAGAAGCCAGGCTCACTGTCACCAGGGGGAGGGCTTTTTCGGTGGCGGCCCCTAGCTGGTGGAATGAGCTCCCAGAGGAGATCAGGGCCCTGCGGGACCTGATGCAGTTCCGCAGGGCCTGTAAGACGGAGCTCTTCCGCCAGGCATTTGAATAGGGGCCGCCGCCTCTCTGCTTCCCCCCCCCCCCTGTTAACATCTAGTGACTACCAATGGCGCCGATGATCCTGAGCGCTCCCAACATCAGCATGCGTAACATCTGCATGCATAAGACCGTCTGGCCTATGCCATCAACAGCACTGAGCACTTAAGATTTGAAAATGTATTATTTAATCAATTTTAAACTGTTTTAACTGTTTTAACTGTTTTAGTGTGAATGAGTTCACCTATTATGTAAGCCGCTCTGAGCCTCCTATGTAGGGAGAGCGGCCTAGAAATCGAATGAAATAAATAAATAAATAAATAAATGCCAATGCCTATTTCCTACCCAAACGCAGAATGCTGACTTCTTGGTGAGCAGCCTGTGAAACAACGGCTAGACCTGCAAAGCTAGTTCTGTTTGGCTGTCTTCCTGCCATTCCCTTGTAAATCAGGGCTGGGGGGGAGTCAAAGAAGCCCTTATTAATCTCTTGACAAGGTGCTGTTGAGTTTCAACATTAACAAAATTCCTACAAATGCATCTGTGGCTATTGATGCAGCCTTTCCAGATTTCCCCGTCAGCCAACCTTCAAGGCCTCCCTTTAGTTTAAAACATATCACACTACTGGAAAGCCTGTTTTAACAATGCAATGGGTTATGTCTTTATAGCAAATGTTACTGGAGAGGATTATAGATATGCTTTTGACTTCAACCTGTAGCTGTTGCTTTACAAGTTTCTGTTTTCTGGGTTTTTTTTTTAAACTCTTACAAACAAAGACCTTCAATCACTTTGCTAAGAGCAAATCTTAATTCCTGGCCCTCCTAACAGTTTCAAAAGATCAGGGATGCATAGAAACATTTGCCTTAATTTAAATGCATCTATAATTCTCTCTAGAGTGTTTTCTTTGTATTCCCTCTCTCTGCCCCCCCTTTTTTTAAAAAAGTAGGTATTTAAAATGTGGAACAAGCATCACAAAGATTAAAACTGTGTTCAAGAAACAGTAAACACTGGCTATGGTCACCCACATGAAATGATCCACTTTCAATCCACTTTCGGTGCACTTTCCAACTGGATTTTGTCAGTTCACACAGTAAAATCCAACTGGAAAGTGCACGGAAAGTGGATTGAAAGTAGATTATTTAGCGTGTGTGACTGCAGCTCCTGTGAGACAGTGCTGTGCATGACAAGGAACTATTGATTGATTGATTGATTGATTGAGATTTAAATCCCACCTAGCCAGTGTGAGCTGGCTCTAGGTGGCTTACAACATTAGTCAAAATACATATAAAATCACAGCTAAAACATAAAAACGAATTCACAGATGGCCTGTAGTTTTGCACACACACACCCAAATACCCAGAAGATCCGGAGGGGGGGGGGGCATGTATACTATCTGACCTAGCTACTCCTGTGTGTTTCTATAAAAATAGAAACTGGCTATTACTGCAGAAAGCAGTTGGTATCTTGCTGGATCAGAGTGCTGAAAAAATGCTGTAAAGCTGCCTGGGATTGAACCTAGGACCTTCAAGGCACATGCTCTGCCACTGGGCCATGGCTTCCTCATAAGATTGTGGTTGTTCAGTGGTTGATCAGTTCATATTTAGAGCCATGAGGTTCTTCAGCCAGGACTAGGAGCATAGGAAGGTGTTCCTTGGCCAGTATCAAATTTGTGTTCATGAGAGCCAGTGTGGTGTGGTGGTTAAGAAAGTCAAACTAGTATCTGGGAGTCTTGGCTTCAAATTCCCATCCATGCCATGGAAGTTTGCTGGGTAAGCTTGGGCCAGTCACACTCTTTCAGACTAAGCTATCTCACAGGGTTGTTGTGAGGATAAAATGGAGGAAAATAAACTGATGTTAGCCACTTTGGGTCCCCACTGGGGAGGAAGGCAGGATACAGATGGATGGATGGATGGATGGATGACTATGTCTTCCTAAAATGATTTATCCATACGTGTTTCTTCTAGGAATGCTGTGAAGACAGAGAGGTTAGCAACCATGACTGCATTTCAGGGCAGAAAACTGCTTTATGCTTCTCTTCCATTAAAAGATCTCAAGAAGGTCCAGTTTCTTCCAGGGCTTGTATTAATAACTCTGCCTGAACTGCGTGTCCCACACAACTCTGCTTTGCGTAAAGCTTAACAGTGGTTGTTTGGCAGCCATTAAGTGTCAAATGATTGTGTGCAGCTGGTTTTCTTAATGTGTTTAGCAAGTGAGAAACAGCCTTGACAAAAACCTATTAGCCCAGCCAACTATAAAAATGTAAATAAATAAAATATGCAACAAGGTGGCAGGTAATACTTTTTTAATGGAGCCAACCAGGAATGCATGAAATGTAAAGTGCATTAGTTAACGTACATGAAACACAGAGGTCAAAGGCAATTTTATATACACACACACACACATAGTACATATCACACACATAGCATATACAATTGAGTAATTGTATGCACTTACAATTTAATGTGAATTATATGAAAAAGGAGCTTGAAGCAATGGAAACTGAATTAGGAGAAGAGTAGGTTTTTATATCCCACTTTTTTCTACCTTAAGGAGTCTCAAAGCAGCTTACAGTCGCCTTCCCTTCCTCTCCCCACAACAGTCATCTTGTGAGAGAGGTGGGGCTGAGAGAGTTCTGAGAGAACTGTGACTGGCCTAAGGTCACCCAGCTGGCTTCATGTGGAATCAAACCCGACTCTCCAGATTAGAGTCCACCACTCTTAACCGCCACACCATGCTGGCTCTCTGCCTCAAGAAGACAAGTGATTGGGGTAATCTCAAAATCCCTCCCAGTTCCATAAAATGACATTCAGGACTAGACAGAACAAAATCACCTTTCAGTGTCCAGACTTTATCTGCTTTGCATGATGATGTTAGGGAGAACGTTTGTATCCTTACAATGAGTATAAATTGGAGTTAATTTGCCCATTAAGTGATTAATTTAATGGGGGAGGGCGTGTAGTCGCTAACATTAGTTGATCAGGTGAGTCCCATTGAATTGTCAAATAGGTAAACTGAAATGAGAACCTGAAATGAAAATTAAAATGAAAGCAAACATTAGAAAGTGAGAAACAGCAAAAAGAGAGAGAGAGAGAGAGAGAGTAACATTGCATAGATTGGTTTGGAGAGCCCTCTAGTGACTCTATAAACATCATATTCACTAGCAGGCTGTTGGTATGTTCAATGGCAAATGATACTAAGATCTTGGTTTTCCATCACTGATGGCATGATACTTGCCTGTGGATTAGATCTGTGTCTGAAGATGTGTGAGAATGTTATGATCCTTAATGTATGATGTCTAAAAGGAAGTTTGATATGTCTGCCAAGTTGTATGAACACACAGAGAAGGAAAATATTGTTATCTACTACCTAGTGGCACAAAGTGAAAAATGCTGAACAAAGATTATACGTACTGTATATTCACACTATTTAACGTATCTAGGTTGAGTCCATTAACCAACCTACAACACGGCCTTAAATGCCACCAGCATGATTTTTTTGTTCATTCAGTGTGGTGTAGTAGTTAGAGTTTCAGACTGATTTCTCACTGACTGAATCTGCGGCACCATCGCTCCTCCCTTTCTCCCAGTTCCATTGGTCAATTTCCCACTAATCACTGTGCGGCCACATTTTGATCCACGGCTTTGCATGATTTTCCCCAGGGCTTCTAAATCTTGTTTTTTGAGGATCTAGAAGCTGCGGGAAAAATTGTGTGAAGCCGTGGATCAAAATGCGGCTGCACGGCTATTGGTGGGAAATTGACCAATGGAACCGGGGGAAAGGGAGGAGTGACTGCGCCACAGCTCCTTGTGAGAAATTGGTCTCAGACTAGGATCTGGGAGACCCAGGTTCAAATCTCTACTCTAACATGGTGTTCACTGGAAGACCTTGGGCCACATACCCTCAGCCTGAAGATAAAATGGAGGAGAACACTTTGGGGCCTCAATGAGAAGAAAGGCGGGGCATCGATGAATGAAATAATTAAATACAATATTTTATTGAATTTGCTTGTGTTGACTTTTCACCTGAAGTTCCTAAAGTACATCCACAGAAGTTCAGTTTAGCTGTCAGGATGAATATACGTAGATGAATGTCTCCTTCATTTATATCTTCCATGAAGCCATCTACAAGGCCGTGTCTGGAAAAGCCAATGTCGGAAGACAATGAGACCAACATGAGGAGACAGAAAGCATCCAGATTTCCTCTTACGAATTCAGCTCAAAATGAGATCAGCCAGCTTCCATCTGCCAACAATAGGGATACTAAGGGAAGGTAACGTGATATCGCCTGGTCTCATCAGACTGAGGAAGCCAAGCAGTATCAGTACTTGGAAAGGAAGGCCCTGCAGAGGAAGGCCATGGCAAACAGCCTCTGCTTCTCATTTGCCTTGAAAACCCCTTGCTGGGGTCACCATAAGTCAGCTGCAACTTGACAGCGCTTGACACAAACACACAAGGGAGCCTGGATTCACATCTAGGGGTGGGGTCACACAGTTGTTTTGATCGGGATTCGCTGCTGTTCCCTCTCGCATTTAAATTAGCTGATCAGACAGGCCAATCTGCCTCCCACCCCGAAGTGGGGGGCTCACTCGCACAATTCTCCCAGTTCTCTTCCACGTTTTCCTGCACCGAGAAAACCAAGTACTTTCCTGGTACTTGCGCTTTGAATCTGCGATTTTGCCAGGGTGGACTGCCATCTCTCGCAATGATTGCGATTAGGGTCATCTGACCATCTTTGGCGCCATGAGGGTTTTTTTTCCCCAGCTTCCACTTTTGAGCCCATGAGCAGTAATTCAATTCTACACTTAAACATTCAAGCACACATCCCCCTCCTTCCGATTCACCTGTTGTTTGCAAGGCATGCCCCTGCTCCTTGGCTTCATCTGTCCCCTCCTCACAGTCTGCTCTCCCTTCTCTCCAGTCTCCAAGAGTGAGAGAGAAGTGAGAACTGAGAGGAAGCACCCACCTGCATATGTGTGTGTGCCTGGGCTTCTCTCCTCCCATTAGAAAGCGGAGGCTGACAAAAAATGTGATACAGCCTTCAGAAAGGAAGCATTATTTCTCCAGAGGCAGAGAGGGGGAGGAGGATGACCGAGGTGCTTCCTTCTGCCCCGCCACCTCTTTGCAACTCCTGCCTTTGATGTCTTGTTTGTGTGTGTGGCCAAATGGGGGCAGTGATTCAGCTGTGCTCATGCGCACATGGACAAAGCAAGAGTTTTTTTTTTTTTAAATAGCATGGCTATCTGGACAGAGCCAGGAGCCTCATCCTGCAATGCAGGCAGTTTGGGGAGGGATGTGCGATCATCCCAGCCCGGAAAAAATATTCCTGGATCAAAGTTATCACGGAAATAAATTGCGAGAAACTTGCCATGTGACCACGGCCTAGATGACATCTTCTCCTCCAGATTCCAACTGATGTCACCATTAGAGATCCTTTTCTCAACTTCTAGGCCCTATCAGAAGGCACTATCAGAGAGCAGCCAGGCATTCTTCCACTTCCTGAATCTAGCTTAGTTGAGAATCCCCCTGTAGAGGAACTCCTTATATTTCATTATTTTTTTACCTATGAATATTCTTTTTTATTTATTTTACAAAATTTATACCACGGCTTCTGCCCTCAAAAGAGCCACCGAAGCAGATAGGAAAAATTAAAATATATACTTGATAAAATCAGGTCTTAAAAACCATTAAAACCAATACTAAGTACTCATTTTATATCTCTTACTTTTCCCCCTCCAAAAATGATTTTCTCAATTCCAGAAGTTTCCCATTTGCTTCCATACTCACACTCCTGGCTTATCAGAAGTTCCGTCCAGGTAAGACACCAATGCTCTCAGCTGATTTGCCTCATAACTAGGTTCTCCTCATATCCCTTGATACAACCTCTTTTGTCTCATAACCTTCATAAGGTTCTTTTACCTTGATATAAGAAGAAGAAGAGTTGGTTTTATACTCCACCCTTCACTACCCAAAGGAATCTCGGAGTGGCTTACAGTCACCTTCCCTTCCCATCCCCACAATAGACACCCTGTGAAGTTGGGGGGGCGGGGGCTGAGACAGTTGTGAGAAAACTGTGACTGACCCAAGGTCACCCAGCTGGCTTTATATGGAGGAGTCTGGAATCAAACCCAGTTCTCCAGATTAGAGTCTGTCACTCTTAATCACTACACCAAATGAACATTTTTTGCCACCTTCCCAAGTTGTTTGGTATAATTGCAATGGAAAGTATTTGGAAAAGATAAAGTTCTGCCCATAATTGTCAAGTGTATCTGGGGCCACCTTTTAATAACTTTTTTTTTTAATTTGTCAAATCACTGGATGGAAATTTAGCAGCTGAAGTTTATTTAAATTCTTTCAGATAGTTACTTCCTGATATTTAAATGATTTGTGGAAATTGGAAAACCTGGATCATTTTGGATTTCATATTGTATTTGTGGTTTAATATTTATATATGACATACCACTTTTCTATCATTAATACCTAATCCTGTGATTATTCCATATCCATGGATCTCTCTCACAACCAGATGAAACAGTGTCCCTGGGGACAACTCCGGGAAGCAGCAGACATTTTACCTCAGGATTTCTGTTGCTTTAAAAATGCCACAGAGGCCTAATCCTGTGCAGAACCTGTGGCAGAGAGGGAGGAGGGGTCCTCTCTCCTCCCCACTTCCCAGCACATAACACCATTTTCCAAGAAGATTTGAGACTGGTTGATAGTTATTAAGATCTCCTGGGTCCAGACTGGGCATCTTTAGAAGTGGTTGCACCGCAGCCTGTTTCAAGGCTTGGGTGACCACTCCCTCTTTCAAGGACGTATTAATTACTTCTTGGAACCGCTCAGCCACCCCCACCCCCAGGAGATTTAAGAGCAAGGGGCATACAAGCAGGTGGTAGGCCTGAAACTATCCAGGATCCTTCTCACCTCCTCAGACTTAATGAACTGGAAAGTATCCCCAAGAACTGGACAAGTCAACACCCTGGCACCTTCTGTCCCTGTTGCTGCTAATGTGGAGTCAAAGTCAGAACAGATGTGAGAAATTGCATCTGCAAAGTGCTGAGCAAAATGGTCACAGGGGGCACTGAGCAGTCTGTCTCCTCCTGCAGGTAAGATCCCAACAGACCTCTGACTGCCTTGAACAGCTTCACTGGCTTACACTATGCAGATTTAACAGTGTTGGGAAAGTGTTGCTTCTTTGCCACCATCGTTGTCACAGAGGATGCTTTAAAATGAGCCTGTGTCCTATCGGATCCCGCCCAAGTCCCAGATGTGTTTTTTATGTCGGGTTCCCAGCTCAGGGTTGGGAGATACCTAGAGATTTGGGAGGTGGAGACTAAGGAAGGCAAGATTTGGGGAGGGGAGGGACTTCAATGGGGTGTAATACCATAGAGTCCACCTTCCAAAATGGCCATTTTCTCCAGTTGAACTTATCTCTGCTTCCTGGAGCTCAGTTGTAATCCCAGGAGATCTCTGGCCACTCCCTGGAAGCTAGCAAACCTATGATCACTTTGGGAGGAGGTTTGGAGTTCAAAACTACAACAAAGCTTTAATGAAGAAATGACATATTAGTTAGTCCTCGTGTGTCTCCTGTTACTGATGGGGGCTGCACAGTAAAGTTAATGAAGACATGAAGCTGCCACATACTCACTGGTCTGTCAGGTGGAAGTCTTCACTCTGGCTGGCCACAGCCGTCCAGGAAAAGGAGAGGTCTTTCGCATTAACTCCTACCCAATCATTTTAAGTGGAGATACTACTAAGAACTGGTCCTGGGAGTTTGCAAAGAAGATCGCATGCCACTGAGTCACAGCCCTTCCCCACTAATTAGGCATCCTGTGAAGAAGTATGTCATTGTGCCTGTCTGGAACAGGCTTGCCACCCTCCAGGTGGGGCCTGGAGATCTCCCGCTTTTACAACTGATCTCCAGTTGACAGAGATCAGCACTTCTGGAGAAAATGGCTGCTTTGAAGGGTGGACTGTAAGGCATTGTATCATGCTGAGGCCCTTCCCCTCTCCAAACCCCACCCTCTCCTGGATCCACCCACAAAGTCTCCAGGTATCTTCCAACCCAAACCTGGCAACCCTAGTCTGGAACCAGTTTCTCTGGGATCCAGTCAACTTCAATGGGATCAGGAGGGATCAGGAACAAAGGATCTTTAAGAAAGCAATAGTTTGGTAAACAGGAAGGCAGAGAAAGTCTTGGTACTGCCCACTGCAACTCTTCTAGTTAAACAGGAAAACATTTCCAAAAGATCTTCTATCTTTATTACATAGAAACCACTGCCGTCTCCTCTGACAGTATATCTGTAATCCAGAGGAAAACTGCATCTCTGCTTCTGTCAGTATTGTTCAATTCATGGAGAAGAGATCTGGCAAAAAAAAACCCTATACTACAGGATAGCTGAGTTCCAGGACTTTGTCAACATACTTCAGGTAACTGGATTCAGCAGAAGTATAGTCAAACTTAATCCACAAGCTGTCTGGCCACTTTCCTCTCTGACGTACATTTTCTGATCTTTATGTCTATTGCTGTTAGTTCTTAGAGCTGGGAAAGGAATAGAAAGAAATTTTACAAATGCTAGATGGAGCTTTTGTCTTATCTGCTTCCATAGAGCACTCTTGTGAGATAACAATGCCACCTACAGCCCATCCATGAAATAACTCCAGCATACACAAACACAAATCCTTCCACTAGTATCAACCAAAAAAAAATCACAGGAATGTGGTATTTGGACCAAGCAAACTGGTGAGTGCAAGTGTTCATACTCTCAGGGGATTGGATGCTAGGCACAGAAACCAAGGAAGGAAAGAAGAGAAGGCCAGATGTTTAGATAGGCATGATGGGAAAATCCCAAGTTTCTCTACAGTTTATAAAGTTCTTAAAATGGATAACAAGAGGTGTTGCGGACTCAGTTGGATGACATGGTGACAGACAAAAATTTGTTGTCAGATTGTATCAGAGACTCTTGATATGTAGAAGAAAAAAAATAGATTCTTTCCCTGTGAAAATAACCCTTTTTGTTTTACAGTCTTTTTTTCTCTCAACCTAACACATCTCACAGGGTTGGTATAAGGATAAAATGGAGGTGAGGGGAAATATTGTAGGCTACTTTTGGACCCCAGTTGGCAAGAGAAGCAGGAGAAAAATATTTTCATAAGGAAAAGCTCTCAGTGTTTCATTGGCAATGTCAGAAAGCCATAGAAGGAATTTAAATAGAAGAGTCAGTATTTTAAAAAATGTGTTGGTCCAATAGATAGAATGAATAAGTGATCCACTGGGGTCACCTCTCTACTAACCCCAGAATAATCACAGGTTAGTATGGAGCCAACGGGCGCCAATGGTCTGCCTCCATATAAGGCAGATTCATATGAGGAAACTCATACTAGAAGGGCCCACATCTTAGTCAGCTGAAGGATCTCTCAAGGAGCAAACTGGAGGCCCTCATTTGCCTGAAACCTTACAGAGATGCAGCATCTTAGAGCAGACAATACTAAGCTAGATGGGCTGATAGGTTGATGGACGAGGAGGAAGAGGAGGGGGAGGATTAGAATTTATACCCCACACTCCATTTAGAGTCTCAGAGCAGCTTACAATCTCCTTCCCCTCCTCTCCTCACACCCTGTGAGGTAGGTGGGGTTGGGAAGGCTTTGAGAGAACTGCTCTTGAGAGAACAGCTCTGAGGGAACTGTGACTGACCCAAGGTCACACAACTGGCTTCATATGGAGGAGTGGAGAATCAAACCTGGTTCTCCAGATCAGAGGCCACTGTCCTACACCAAACAGCTTCATGTATCATTAAGGTCTTTTTGTCTGTGCCCTGGCTTAGTCACAGAGCACCTGCTTGGCATGCCAAATATCCCAGGTTCAATCTCCAACTTGTTCTGTGAAAGGGTTTCAAAGAGCAGGGGTTGGAAAGAGCTTTGTGTGCCAAAGACCTAGGAGGAAACCATGCTGAGTTTGATTGGAAGTTTTGTAGAAGTCAGTTTCATATGGTGTTGAAAATCCATAATTAGCAACAGAATCAAACTGGCTTTCAGCATTTTGAAAACAAAGATTCTGATGCGGAAGAGGCGGCATGCGTTTGCACTGACAGGCAGAGCAAGAGGTTGTGCCGCATGGGAGCACCACCACAGCGCAGTCGTTCCCAACCCATGCAGTGGGCTGCAGGCTGCAGCATCAAATCCAGCTCTAAGTGAATGTGCTGAAGCCCCGAAAGACGCACAAAGCGTGCCAAGTTTGCTTTCAACGTCTAGATCAACTTCCTTAATAAATAGCGAGTCTCTGCATCAAAACGCTGAACTCTGTGCTTTGGCTCCCTCATAATCAAGAAGCATTTTGGGTGTCTTGAAAGATGTTGTTGTCTTCCTGTAATGAGATGCGTGCAGTTTCACGACCCTCCCGAGTTCCTCTTTGAGAACTCCTTAGAAACAGCTGCCACTTTCTCACAAAGGAACGTGAAGCGTAACCCCACCAATTTACTGAATTATTCATTAGATATGAGGAATAAAGAAGAGTCTGGGAGTGAGTATGAGAGAAAGAGAGAGAGTGTTAGCCATTCAGTGTTTTCTTCTTGATAGGTTTGCTTGTCCTCACATTTTCGACCGGGAGGCAGAGACAATTTCCCCTTTTCTACAACCCTCACAGATAAAGGAAAGATGAACTACAGTGTGTACTTTCCCAGAGTATGTTCTGTTCTTCTAAAATTGCATCTCAACATGACGTAAAACATGCCTTTGACAACATACACAGAGTAAATAAAGATCAGGGGGGGAGAGAGAGAATAGAAATTATTTGTGTACTGGGGAAAAGAATGGCTGCAGGCAATGCTTTCACACATTGTTGCTCAAGTCAGGATTGTGATATGACAGTTCTAACTCTCCTGCGGACTGCCTTATAGACTCTAATGCATTACTTACTTCTCGTAAAAATAACATTCTATCACGGCGCCTTCTTCTCCCGATGCTGCTTCTGAGTTCAAGGAGAAAAGATTCTGTTTGCCTTTGATTCCAGGCTTCTGGCTTGCTAATACCATTCCATAGAGACGATGATTAAGAAGGTAGTTAAGTTGTCCTAATTTCATGCCTCATTCTACATTTTAGAAAGGACTGTACATCTCCAGTTCTTGGACTTCTACTATTTCCGAAAGCCGTACTGAATGCATTATGATGTGTCTCCAAATTGACACACGTGGCCTGTCCGGTCTTGTGCTGAAATCAGGTTTTGAAGGGCAGTCTGGAACATACAGACCAGAACATTAAAAGAGCCAAGTTGGAAAAGACCAGCTACTCCACATTCTTGTTCCTCACAGAGCCAAACAAATACTCCAGAATGCCCACAGCGGGAATACATGTGCCAAAGCTGTTGCTTCCCCTCTGGTGTTCAGAGTTAAACAGCCTCTGATCATAGAATGCCCCATTTAGCTGTCATGGCTAATAACCAAAGATGGACCTGTCTTCTTCCTGTTAAGACAATTCTGATCTAATGGCTTACCAGCCTTCACTGCATCCCACAGTGGGTTTTGCAAGTTAATTATGATTATGTTGCCAGCTCTGGGTTGGGAAATTCCTGGAGATTTTGGGGTGAAGCCTGGGGAACCTGGGTTTAGGGAGGGCAGGGTCCTCAGTGGGATATAATGCCATAATGTCCAGCCTCCAAAGCAGCCATTTTTTGTCCAGGGAACTGATCTTTTTTTATCTTGAGACAAGTTGCAATTCTGGGAGATCTCCAGCCACTATCTGAAGACTATTATACACAAGAAATAAACCGTGCAGAATAATGGAAACCATTCACCAGTCAACATGTATAACAATCTGAACCTATGTAAATAGTGTAGTATATCCAAAATATAATATAATAGTCAGAAACTCAAAAATACACAGTTGAAATACACAGTCAAAATTCAGAAATAACCTTCAGCTAGTCCAAAATCAAATTCCTCAAGCAGTGTCTTGTAGACAAATGGGATATATCGCAGTATTTGGCTGGACATTGATAATGTAAAAGGTGCTTTGTATTCTACAACAATATTGAAGTATATCTTTTAACTGGTGTATTTACTGTTTTATATTTACTAGTTTCTCAGCCGTTTCTTTGGTATAGGGTGGTTTTGGTGTTCCACTTTTGAGGAAGCAACGCGATATGGCAATTGTAACCTAGCGGGGCTGTCAAGTGGATACACAAGCAGTGAGAAGAGCTTTTTGAAGAATAATTATAAACTTTGACGTTTGGACTTTTCACTGCTTGAGGAATTTGATTTGGACTAGCTGAAGGTTATTTCTGAATTTTGACTGTGTATTTTTGAGTTTCTATTATATTATATTTTGGATATACTACACTATTTACACAGGTTCAGATTGTTAAAAGTGTTGACTGATTAATGTCTTTCATTATTTCTGCGCCGTTTGTTTCTTGTGTATAATTTACTCCCTTCCATGCTTCTCTACTGTTTGGGTAACTATCTGAAGACCAGCAACCCTGACGCTGTAAGACAGTCTTGACTGGATGGACACATTGTTCAGATTGACAAAAAGGACAGTACTACAGATGACAACCCACAGCCCAAACTGACAACTCACCACCACCAGCTGTTTGTTCATTTTTTTTCTCTGTAAGACCTGTTCCTGGGCCATACCAATTCAGGCTGGAGAGGGGGGCTCACATGACTTAATGTTTTCCATACAAAAAAATTCCCTTAACCTCAAGAACTAACGAGTGAGGGCGAAATGGTAGGCTAAACATTTCCACAGATCTCCCCCATCCTGCTCTCCCCCACCCCCAGTTTCCCATCATCAAAGTCCTTTTATGATTTTGGAAATAGTAATGTACCACCTCCATCCGGTACATGGTGCTATACCGTTTCCTTATTGTGTAGTTACTGTGGAAGTTCTGCAGTCTTCTACAATGTGTGCTGCTGGGGTGCCCAGCAGGGATTTAACAAAGCTTGGGTCCTTAAGCAAATATCATATTACATTTCTGAAAGTTTTAGCCTCGTCGCTCAAACACTAGGAGATACAGTTCATTTCACTCTTTCGCAGGGCTAACGCTAATGACTTCATTATTGTTTGATGAATAGAAGTGCCATCTCATAGACTGCTTGTGAGTAAGTCACATAGCTATCACAGAAATGATTTTCGTATGCATTCAGGTAGTTCCCAGTTGTTAAAAAAAAACCCTTATCCAGCAGTATATTTATAACTGGATGCCATTGAATTTTACAGCCCACCTGCTGTTTTGACTTAAAATTCCTTGTTTCGTTTTTACTTCTCCCTTGTGCAAATTGACCCTGTCTTTATTTGTGCACGATTTGCTGTTTTCTTTGGCTGAATTTCCCCCTTACATTCACATATACTTTAACAGTTATATTTAGTCCTTTTCAGATATTACAACCAGGGACTTGCCAAGTGCACATACCAGAAATGCATGCCACCTGCTACCTTCCTCTTAGCTGTGCAGTGTAAAGCAGGCCCTCACAGAGGTCAAGAGAGGGCTGGGCCACTTCTCTTTTTGAGGGGGGCAGTAAATTAAAAAATGAAGAAGTGCGAAAACAATGATACAAAATTAGTAGTATTATATTTTAAATGTCTACATTTAATACAATAAGAAAAAGAGTATTGTAAGACTTTGTAATAAATGTTCCCATTTTTATTTAACATGTGATTTAACTCCAAAAGTGTAAATTGGAGGCCCCTGAAGAATGTGAAACCCAAGCCAAATGGCCCTGCTGTCCCCCCTCCCCGGCCCTGGTGTAAAGTGGGGCAACATGTACATTTACCATGCATATACAGGCTTTCCGTGGTGTTGTCTCCTAGCACTGGTGTTCAGAAGTTGACTGCCTCTAAATATGAAGGTTCCCTTTACTCACCATGGCTAGTACCCACTGATTGACCTCTCCTCCATGAATCTAACCCCTTTTAAAGCAATCTATGTTTGTGGCAATCACTATGTCCTCTGGCAATAAATTCCACAATTTAATCTCTCATTGAATACAAAAGTACTTTCTTTTAACCCGCAGTTATTTCTTTTAAATATTATCCCAGATATATTTTCTAAAAATGATCGGCTATTAATTATACATGGTATTACTGCAGCAAGGTTGGTATTTGCAAAGTATTGGAAATTAGATAAAACTCTGAGTAGAGATGACTTTGTCTATAAGATATTAGATGTAGCGGAAATGGATAAATTGTCTTCTATTTTAAAAGGGAAAAAAGACTCAGATTTTGATATAACATGGAATAAATTTTATGATTGGTTTGATAGTAGATATCTACAAGGGAAAAAAGGAAAATAATTCTAATTATTGTTATTATGTTATCAATGTGCTGTTTTTAGTTTTGTTTGAATGTTCTCTCCAGTTGGTTTTTGGGAAACTTCTTATGTTAAGCTTATAAATAGTTGCTGTATTGCACGTTTAAAAATCATAAATAAATACTTTTAAAAAAAGAATACAAAAGTACTTTTTCTGTTTGTCCTGATCAATTGCTTATCAACCTCATTGAGTGTCCATAAAGTACAGTACTGTAAGAGAGGGAGAACAGGTTCATCGTGTCCTCTTTGTCTGTGGTACTGAACCCACACAGTTTCAAAGAAAGCTATCCTATGAAAGGTAGCTGATGGATCTCAGCACGGTCCCCACAGTTGCATGCTTGGCCCATGATAAAATATGGTGATGCAGGAAAGCTGATCCTGTGACAACTGAAAGCAAATTTATGTACTCAAAATGCCAGCTGCAGCTATCACAGGAATAACAGGCAATGTGAATTCACGGCTTGAGTTTAAATAGCGTGCTGAGTGGTTATAATGTCCTATAACCTGCCGATAACTTTAGTGTAATTTGCTATGTAAATGCTAACAACTGGAATCCCCTTTTATTTATTGTGAAGGCTAGCACATTCATCAACTTGCCTAATTAAAATTTACCAATTAATGAACAGGGGCAAAACACCACAACGAGGTCAGAAGCAACCTAAGCAAACTTATCATAAACGCCGAGCACTTTAGAGTTTCTCAAAGTTCATTCTTTGCTTAATTAACAGATCTAATTATAGTCCTGACACAACAGAATGCAAAATGCTCTCTTCAAAAGACAAGAAGTCAAAGGTTTAATAGCACAGATAACCTTCTTCTGCAGTATATAGAAATGTAGCTGAGGACAATGAGTCGGGGGCGGGGGGAGTGAGCGAATGTTGCCAAGCGTTCTACAGAGTTGACACAATGGCTGTGACAGAAATTAAAGCTAAGCAATACACAGGAATCCCAAAGCAACAAAGGAATTGAGAAGGAATAAAAACTCTTGTGCATCTTGGGATCCAAACTAACACCAAGTCAAGGCTTTTCATAATCTCTCTTAGCGGAGATGTCAGTTTTTATCCTATAACTTCGCCTGGCTACTGGCAAAAAATCCTTTCGCTTGACATAGGGAGCAAGTGTTGTAATTACTGACCAAAATGCAAAAATCAAAGACGATTTCAGTCTCTGTGTCTGTCCTTGCTGACTGCAAGGTTTCAGAATCTCATTCCAGGAGAGATTATGGAGTGTTCAGCATTGTCCAAATTTAGCTGTGCAGTCTGGAAAAGAGAGGAGAATGCTGACTGGAAACTAGAAGAGTCAAAACTGCATCTTTTACTGATAAGCCATTAAAGCACATCTAGGCAAAAAGCATAACCAATAACACAGTAAAAAACAATGGCTGGGTGCTGTGACTCACAGTCATAGGGAGCCAGGCTTACTCAGAAGTAAGCCCCATGTTACTCAAGTGTCCCTAGGAGTGTAGCCTTCCACACACACACACACACCGTGAAGTTGCAGCTGATTTATGGCAACCCTGTAGGGTTTTCAAGGCAAGAGACATTCAAAGGGTGTTACCATTGCCCTGACCAGGATAGCCCAGGCAAGCTCGATCCCATCAGATTTCGGAAGCTAAGCAGGGCTGACCCTGGCAAGTATTTGGATGGGAGACCTCCAAAGAATACCAGGACTGGGAGGCAGAAGCTGGCATCAAACCACTTCTCTGAATGTCCTCCATGCCTCAGTAGGAGTCACAAGAGGTTGCCATGACTTCCAGTCATGGGCACACATACACAAATGCGAAAATAAACAGGGGGGTACCGCCTGCCTCTACATAGCAGCCTTGGACTTTCTTGGTCGTCTCCCATCTACTCTGATCCTGCTTAGCTTTCAGTTCCAAGATCTGATGATATCAGGTTAGCCTCACAGACTTCAAATCGAAAAGAACCTTATTTATTTATTTATTTATTTATTTATTTATTTATTTAGATTTATATCCCGCCTGACCAACATAGCGGCTCTAGGCGGCTTGTAGAGTGTCCATTCCATTCTGCCACTCAGTGTAGGAGATTCACAGTTAAAGTGATGGCAACAGGAGGCCTGGGTATAATTAGCATGGTAAAGGTAAAAAAAAAATCCAATAAGAGGAAGTCACACTAGTTGGTGGATGTCATGGGATGTCTTCAAGGAAACCTTGCAAATATCAGTTTAGAAGCACAATCCAAAGTGGAATGCAATCTCTAAAGAAGTATTTCATGTTCTAGGGTTTAATATGCTAACTTTTATCTATTTAGAGGATGTATATGCCACCTGTCCAGAGACCACAAGATAAAAACAAATCATAAGTTACCAGGGTTACCAGGTAGGAGGCCTTCTGCTGATTGCTGCCATTGCCCACTGCCACTAGAAGGGGTACCAGGATAATTTTAAAAAAAATGACATCCAGTATGCCAGTAAGTCACTTCAAAGTACAACCTAAAAATGACAGTGAATAACTCTAGGAATCACTGGAAATTCTATGGTTTTACCATAGAGTTTCCAGAAATTCCTAGAGCTACCCATTGTTACTTGCAAGCTGAAACTGGAAGTCACATAGGGACACTGGCAATGTTTGTAGCATCACATTTATTTTTTAGTTTGATTAATACCTTGCTCTCCCTGCGAAGCAGGCTCAGGGCAGCCTCCATAAAAATGCATATATAAATACAGTTAAAATAATACATAAAACAACTATAAATTATATATAAAACAACACATGCCCTCTCATGTTGCTGCCCCCACCTCTGCTCAGCCAGGCAACCCAAAGCATATTGTCATCCAAAAGCCTCAAATTATATTCATAAAACTCAGGCTGAAAGTAGACCATAAAAACAGCTTTAAAAGGTGAAACACCTCAGTTAAAAGCCTGGGTAAAAAGAAATGTTTTGGCCAAGCACCTAAAAGGTGGTAAAGTAGGCACCAGGCAAGACTCAAGGCAGAGGGCATTCCAAAGGCAAGATGAACCTATCAAAGGCCCTGAGCAAGCCCTAGAATTGCCAGCTCTAGGACCTCAACAGGGTATAATACTAGAGTCCACCCTCCAAAGCAGCCATGTTCCACAGAGAAACTGATCTATATAGTCTGGAGATCAGTTATTATTCTGGGAGATCTCCAGCCCTCACTGGGAAGTTGACAGCCCTATGCAGGTGGGGGCATCAAAAGCAGGGCTTGGGAAGAAGATCTTAACCAGGGGTGTGCACAAAATGGGACTTGGCCATAAGTCTCTGTGACATCTAGTTCTGCTTGAGCAAGTGGCTTTCCCTTTCTTCCTGCAGCTCCCATCCCCCCAAAAAACTGAACAAGACAGCTGTGTATGAAAATGCTAATAGAACTGTAACAATATTTTTTTTTAAAAAAGTAAATATTTATGTATGTTATTTTCATACATCAATTCATATTACATTACATTAAATTCATATACATTGTATATTAACAAAATCTCTGGATTGTGATCTTCCTTTCGGAAGTCTTCTTCCAGAATATCAAACTATATAATGATTTATCAGTTTCAGAATGGGACTGTTGTTCAAACAGCTTCTCAGTTCAATCCAGTTTTAGTTGCAGCAGTTTTATACAAAGTGTCGGAAGACAGGCCACCAGTAACTCATTTAACACAGGGACACTCTCAATGCTGCTAATCCGGTGGGTCTTAAAGGTGCCACTGGACTCGAACTTTGTTCTGTTGCTTCAGACCAACATGGCTACCCCACCTGAATCTGTCTTCATGGAGACCACTACACAGGAGCAGAGATCTGGCAGAGTTGTACACTATGCCAGCACAGTGTATTGGTTAGAGTGTCAAACTAGTATCTGGGATACCCAGTTTCAAATCCCTGCCCTGTCACAAAAGCTCACTCGGTGATATTGCGACCAGTCAATTCACACCATTCACTTGGTGGGCAGTCTGTCTGTTTTTCAACTACACCTACCTCATGAGGTTCTTGTTATGAGATTATAAAATGGAGAAAGGGAGAAAGATGTCTGCACATTTGGGTACTCATTGGGGAGAACAGTGGATATGAACATTTAAATAAATAAACACATAAAAATGATTTTCCAGTCAACATTCTGTCCCCCATTTCTAATACTACCAACAATCCATAAAGTAAAGTGACCTAGTCCACTGTTCTTGTGCTGCATATGTGCAAGTGACTCCTAGGTGTTCACAAGAAATAAAACTGCACTTACGGAGTTCTATGCACTGGAATGGACAGAAGTCACACATTATTCAGAGTTGGCGTGCCATGGTGGCCCAAATTGCAAATGTTGCCAGGCTGGCATTTTTACAGTTGTGCCAGGCCAGGCAATTTAGCCCCCTTCCTGTCTCCCTCTGTCCTCACCACAGTAATCCAAGTGACAGTCACCTCCAGGCTGGATTACTGTAATGCCCTCTATGTTGGCCTTCCCTTGAGATGGATCCAGGGGTCATTTCATAGAAAAAGAGGTGCAGGAGCTCATTAGCCTAACTAATTAGCATAACTTATTTGTGTATGCCACACACCCTGACATCAGCAAACGTATGTCAGAAGGCAAGAAAGAAAGAAGAGACAGAAAGAAAGAAAAGACAGACAGACAGACAGACAAGAAAGAAAGAAAGAAAGAAAGAAAGAAAGAAAAAAAGAAAGAAAGAAAGAAAGAAAGAAAGAAAGAAAGAAAGAAAGAAAGAAAGAAAGAAAGAAAGAAAGAAAGAAAGAAAGAAAGAAAGAAAGAAAGAAAGAAAGAAAGAAAGAAAGAAAGAGCTGGCAGAGAGGGGACAGCTACTAATCCAAGCCCAGAAATACCACTATTCTGGGAGGATAGCTTCAGTGTTGGCTGAAGCCTTCAGAAGGCTGATCGGAAGAACAAGGACCTTTCCAGGGGATGGGGTCATTTTGCTGCAGCCATGACACAAGCAGGCATTCCCCCACCGGGGGGGGGGGGGGGGGGGCTGGCACCAACTCCCGGAGCTGAGCTCCCCCGAGCTCCTGCTCGAAATGACCCCTGGATGGATCCAAAAATTGCAACTGGTCCAGAATGCAGTGGTCCAGATCCTTACGGGGACCCCTTTAAGAGCATACAGTCAACCAGTGCTTTGCCAGCTGCACCGACTCCAGGCTGAGTAACAGGTCAGATTAAAGGTTCTTGGTATTAACCTTCAAGGCCTTGAATGGTTAGGGGCCAGCATACCTTTGGGACCACCTCTCCCAATATACCCCCAAAGAGCACTACACTCTGGGGAGCAAAATCTCCTGGTGATCGGTGGCCCAAAAGATATCCAGCTGTCCTCAACCAGGGCCAGGGCCTTTTCAGCCCTGGCCCCAGTATGGTGGAATTTCTGCCTGGTGACATCCATGCCCTGTGGGACCTGGGACAGTTCTGCAGGGCCCGCAAGATGGAGATGTTCTGCCAGACTTACAGATGAGGGCAGCAACGGTTCACCATCAAACCTGGCCTCCATATTGCACTACATTGTTTTAATTGTTTTGTTGAATTTATTTAAACTGCTTTATTTATTGATACGCTGTTATATGTTGTACATCACCCTGAGCTTTCCGGGGAAGAGTGGTTTATAAATTGAACCAATCATTATGCCAGTGTGTGGATGACTGGTAGTGTTGGAGACAGGGCAGAAAAGCAGGCAGGGGGGTAAGGCTCCTCTTTCTCCTCACCCAGAGGTCACTGTATGCCATTCAAACTAGCCCTCAGCTCAGAGAACCAGGGGTCATTTCGAGCAAAAGCCTAGTCCTTCCCCCAAGGAACACAAGGTGACACACAGCTCTCCCTGCTCCAGTTTAACCCTCTTCAATACAGTCTTGTGAGGGAGGTGAAGCTGAGAAACAGTGACTGGCCCAAGGTCACCCAGTGGGCATCATGGCAGAATTAGAATTCAGATCTGGCTGTCCCAGATCCTAGTCCAGCTACTCCACCAAGCGGGTTGTCAAATGGGACTTCTGAAAGGATAGCATCCTAGACCATCAAAAAGAACAATTTCAAGAGTTCTCTCACAAACAGCATGTATTGTTTTCATAAACATGCTCCCTAGGAGGCATCAACTGTTAATAAGTGATTTGTGGTTTCCTTCCTGTAAAGGGGATTCAAAACCATGTTTGGGGGGGGGGGGGTGATTTTGCTCTTCATATTTTCAAAAGGAAACTTTTATGGTTATTCTCTCTAAAGCAAAACAAAGAGCTTTCCTTAATGTCTGAATGTCCCCCCCCCCCCCGATGTTAAACATCTGAGCTATGAATCCTGGGCAGACAAGCAAAAAATGGCAGGATTAGTTTTGTCTTTGCTTTCCTTTTTTTTTTGGCAGTGAATAGCTTTCAAGCTTCCGACAGTGTCCTTTATTAATAGTAATCCCAAGCAAGCAAAGTTGTTAGGCGTAATGGATAACCTCAATGCACGGTACGAAAGGGCGATAAATCGAACTCTGGTAAAACAGAAGAATCAAACTTTTTTTAAAAAAATCCTGCATTTCGTGATCAGTCAGCTTTGGCACTTCAATTTATACATGGAGTTTGGGCAATAAAACATAAGTAAAATATTTGGCCTCTTCAACAGCAGTCTTTTATATTTTTTTTAAAAAAAACCTTACAACATGCTTTTGAGCCCTCTCTGTAATCTCTCTTATTTTGAATTCGCCTTAGGGTTTTTTTTTCATCCCCTTTATTTTTGACTGTAGAGAAACGACAACAATAAGAAGCTGTCTCAAAAAAAAAACAACACCTTGATTTCTCCCTTTGTAAAAGGACACCACATCCTTGTAACTCAGGTATCCAAGCGAGATTTAAAAGGCCTCCCGAATAGTGTATGCACCCCTTTTCTTGTCCTCTCCTTTGTACAATAAAACAAACAAATCTGTCTTCATAATACTATTCACTTTTGCTTACATATTCATAAGCTGAAGGCACGCATGGGTTTCACAACTACCTTAGTAAATCGCATCCCTTATTTCCCCCTAGTGTTAACTAAAAATGCAAGAAACGAAAGCCTGCAATAAAGTACTCGGAGAAAGAGCATTAGGAAGGGACAGCCGTCGCAACTTGGGTGGTGCTGACTGCAGGAGCGAGACTTAATCCATATCATCAACAAATCACCAGATCCCTTTATCACAGGCTGTGGGCACTCTAGCTTTAAAACAAAGTGCAAACAAAGCTTTTACCTCACTGAAGTGCAATGGATTTATTGCAAACAGAACTGAGCCTTGGGTTTGTAACCTGGAGAGACCTTGATGAGCCAAAGTGATTCTAAACAGAGATTCATTTTTTAAACGTTTGTTAAAACTTTGTTTGTTTACTTTCTCCCCAGTGGGGACCCAAAACAGTTGATATTGTTCGCCTCTTCTCCATTGTGTCCTCACAACAACCCTGTGAGGTAGCAGTAGAAAAGAGCAAGAGTCCAGTAGCGCCTTACAAGACTAACAAAAGTTGTGGCAGGGGATGAGCTTTCATGAGGGGCCGCAGTGGCTCAGAGGTTAAGACGCTGAGCTGCAGACCGAATGGTTGGTAGCTTGGCAGTTCGAGACGCCTGACGGAGGGAGTTCCTGTCTCTGGCCCCAGCTCCTGCCAACCTAGGAGTTCGAAAACAAGAAATTGCAAGTAGATAAATAGGTACCACTTCAGGGAGAAGGTAGCAGCATTCCATGAGCCTCAGTGTTTAGTCATGCTGACCGCATGACCATGGAGGAGTCTTCAGACAGTGCTGGCTCTTCGGCTTGGAAACGGAGAGGAGCACCGCCCCCTAGAGTCGGATTTGACTGGCTTTTTAGCAAGGGAAACCTTTACCTTTAAAGTAAGTAAAAGCTGCCTACTGGTTTCTGGGCACAATTCAAAGGGCTGGCTCTTCCCTTTAGAGCCCTCAGTGGTTTGGTGGCAGGGTACGGAAGAACTGCCTTCTCCTATATTGACTAGCCTGCTTTTAATTAAAGATTAAAAAAAAAAAAACATGATTTCGGTCTAGAAACTTGTTTTAAGCTGTCAATAGTCTGTTTTATGGTCTATGTTTTTATGCTGGGAATGGGGCTTTAATTAATATCTTTTAATATTTTGCTTTTATTATTTTTATTTTGTAAGCCATCTCAGGCAGGTTCCTGGAGGGGCGGCATAATCTTTTTCTAAAGAAAATAAACAATAAGAAAGAAGCAAGGAGAAGCAGGGGCTGGAACAAGTGAGATGTCCAGGGGTTTCACTTGTCTCCACGGTGGATGAAACAATGAGGGGATCTGAATTTGAACAGACTCTGACTGCATGCCGTCAGACTGCAATACTCCAAATGGCCTGCAGGTGGCAGCAGAAAGTAAACCCTGTTTGTGAAAGGAAATGAGTGGGATACAGCTGGAGTGGTAAACTCCTCCTTGAAGTCTAGCAGCTTGAGACCTGGGCCACCTGAGTAAATTCATCATTTCCTATGAGATTTCTGTTCCCAGATATTTTGGAAATGGAGTTGAAACAATGCAAGGTGCTTAAGAACATAAGAGAAGCCAATGTTGGATCAGGCCAGTGGCCCATCCAGTCCAACACTCTGTTTCACACAGTGGCCAAAACCCAGGTGCCCTCAGGAGGGCCAGCAGTGGGGCCACTGGCTTCTTTTCAGACTAGGATTGCCAGGTCCCCCTGGCCTCTGGTAGGGGAAGGGGGTAGTATTACCAGCTCCAGGTTGGTAAATTCCTGGAGATTTGGGGGTAAAGCCTGGGGAGGACAAGGACCTCAGTGGGGTACAGTGTGGTAGAGTCCACCCTACAAAACATCCATTTTATGCAGAGGAACTGATCTCTGTAGTCTAGGAGTGGGCTGTAATTCTGGTAGATCCCCAGACACATACACACACGTGCACACGTGCGCGCGCACAGAGAGAGAGAGAGAGAGAGAGAGAGATCCTTTAAGAAAAGCTGGAGTTGAACATAGTGAAGCTTCCAGGGGAAGAAGAAACTGGTGGATGATGTGAGGTGAAGGTGCATGCGGCCTTCCAGCGAGTATTATGAAATCACCTGGCAATGCTGAATCATGCCCCACACAGCAAAGACATGTCAAAGTGATGGCTTTGCAAAGGCAGATCATAATGGATTCCTGTGGGAGCACTGTCACATACCCGTCGGTGAGCATGCAATGTAACATGTTCATCATTGCTTTCATATATTGCATCTGATGTTTTTATGACTGTTTCTACTACTGGAAGCTGCTGTCTTGACTACACTCTAGAGTACAAGAGCTGAATATAAATCTTTTAAACAAGTAATGAATGAAAGCAAAGCAGATCCTCTGACAATGCACAGACTAAAAATGGGGAGTGGTTGTAACCAGTCTGGGTGGCATGCCAAGGGTCATGGCCCAGCCTTCCTGAACGTTTTTATATTGCCTGCTACCAGGTGGTGTTAACTGACTTTTCAAAACCTTGTGTGCTTTAAAAAGTCACAAAGATATTTTTCTCAGCATCGAGGATGATCTAGGGGGAAAAAAATCCTTATCCTGCATCTTGGGACTTTTTAGACTTTGCTTCCCTTCAGGTTGTATCCCTCTTATGTGTGATGCCTTGAGCACTTTTAGTTGGAAGAAGTCTTGTGGCATCTTTAACACATTTATTATGACCAAAGTAGTTGGAAACTGCCCCCCTGTTGGACTGATATGCATAAAGTGAGTCTGCCTTATGAAAGCGTACACCAAAATAAGGGCCAATCTAGATGTGATGGGATCCTTACATCTGCCACGGGAATGCCACTGCCTTTTTAAAGCCTAAAATGGGCAAAGCCTAAAAAGGGTTGAAATTAAATCAAAAGAGTTTTCAATTAAACATTAGGAAGAACTTCCTGACAGCAGTTCCTCAGTGGTGCAGGCTTCCTCGGGAGGTGATGGTTTCTAAATAGAGGTTTCTAAACAGAGACTGGATGGCCATCTGACAGCAATGCTGATTCTGTGAACTTAGGCAGATCATGAGAGGGAGGAAGGATTGCATCAGTGCTTAGTTCTTGTGGCCCTTTCTTCCATGCCCCAGGGAAATGCTGATTGCCACTTTGGGGTCAGGAAGCAATTTTTCTCCAGGCTGGTTTGGCTGGGGTCCTGGAGATTTTTTGTCTTCTGGGCATGGAACAGGAGTCACTGGGGATGTGGAGGAAGGTGTTTGTGAATTTCCTGCATTGTACAGGTGGTGGACTAGATGACCCTGGAGGTCCCTTCCAGCTCTGTGATTCTATTATTCTAATTCCAGTATTGAGGTATGCTCAAGTTGCCACAGCTTTCACTTCTGGCACTTTATTTGGATCTTTCTCATTCTTTGTATTATATATGGGTACATCTTCATCAATAAAGCACTGCAAAAAAAATCTTATTATACATATGATCAAATCAACATTTTTTTCTGTGCCATTTTTCAGTGATGCATACAAGTGCTTCCATGGATTGCTGGAACACCACACAAACACAACATTATCCTGTATGAATAACCACATTGAGACTGCTTTTTGTAATATTTCATCAATTTATAAGTTGCACAGAGATAATATAAAACAGATGCAAATGGACAAAAGGAACTGATAACTTCAGAAAGCTGTGTTTGCACAGCACTCTGTACAGAATGTGGACATCTGTAAAAGGAACAGAGGAAAAGCCCTAATGGATTGGTACCATACGGTTAGGAAGGAACCACAAGATCAGTGCCAAAGCATCTGCTTGCATGCAGAAGGTCCCAGGTTCAGTCCCCAACATCTCCAGTTCCAAGGATGGGGTAGTATGTGATAGAAAGACCTCTACCAGAGACCCTGGAAAGCCATTGCCAGTCTGAGTAGACAATACGAACTGTGATGGACAGCCACTGACAATACTGACTGTGTTCCAGTCCATGCATCCGCAGAAAATAAGACCAGAAAATTCAGAAGTCCAGAATTATTGGGAGGGGGGGGGGAGTGAATTCAGATGAGGAGAAAGTCTGACACACCATCCTTGATACTGAACATGAGCTATGCAGAATTTCTTTCTTTCTCTCCCGTCTCTGGCACCTGTCATTGCCTGTGACTGAAGTGAGACTAGAGTGCTTCACCTTCTTTCTACTTCACAGGGTGTCTGTTGTAGGGTAGGGAAGTGGAAGGAGTTTGTAGGCCAATCTGAGAATCCTTTAGGGTAGTGAAGGGCAGGGTATAAATCCAATCTCTTCTTCTTCATCATCATCCTAGGAGTACTGAAAGTAATAACATAAAGGCACTTTTACCAACAGTGTGCACACACATTACACCATCATCTCTGGTAAACAGACCCCAAAGCCTTTTAAAAAGGTAAAGCCTTTCCTTGCTCAAAAGTCAGTCGAATCCAATTCTAGGGAGCAGTGCTCATCTCCGTTTCCAAGCCGAAGAGCCAGCGCTGTCTGAAGACTTCTCTGTGGTCATGTGGGTGGCATGACTAAACACCAAGGCACACAGAATGCTGTTACCTTCCCACCGAAGTGGTATCTATTTATCTACTTGCAATTTCTTGCTTTCGAACTCCTAGGTTGGCAGGTGCCAGAGACGGCAGCTCACTATGGCACTCGGGTCTCGAACTGCTGAGCTACTGACCTTCTGGTCTGCAACTCAGCATCTTAACCTCTGAGCCACCAGGGCCCCTCAAAGCCTATTACAGCATTCCAAAACCCCACAAAACTGGTTTGCCTAGAGGCATAAGTGAGGGCAAAGAAATATGTACGTCCTGGGTACCACCAGCAGCTTTATCATTTACCTCCAGACATGTAGTTATGTTAATCTATCGTAGCAAAACAAAAGAGAAGCAAAACAAACTAAAGACCAACAACATTGATTTCAGCATGGGCTTCCGTCTGAGCTCACGTCTTCAAATGGTACTGCCTTCAGCCCTCTTATTCTCTGTCACTAGCCAACTTTCCAAATCTCAAACGATCTGTGACAACACTCCCTTATCGCTGGTAGAGTTGGATATTTGACAGCCCCAAAGTTAAAATGTCATACACAAAAGCAAGGGGAAATGACAAAAGCAAGGGAAACTCAAAACTTATTCATTGCATTCACACATTTTACAGACTGGGATAGACACAGTGACAGCAAGATTTCAGCACATCAGGGTTAGACTGGGCCATAAAGACTGCACTTGCAGTCCTTAGAGAACAATGCCACAAGCTCTGGAACAATTTATAGCCTATGGCATATCTTCGTCGCCAGTGTGGCTGCACATGCTATTTCACACAACCATAAGTCTAAACGATGTTGTTTTCAATGAGTCAGAAATCTCAGCATCAGTCATTTTAATGCCAGTTTGATGTTGCAGATCCCACCCCCCACCTAAGCTGTCACAGGCGATGAATATGGTCCGCGCTTTGCAAAAATAAACCGGATTTACTTCCCACTTGCTATAGTTGTGGGAAAGGGTTTATTGTAGCTGTTAACACAGGCTTTTGAAGAATGGCTAGTGGCATAAAGAGGTGGCATGGTGTCATATGGCTTACATGCAGTGACTTCTTGCACCGGGCCGCAGAGTTTGCTGTCACTCTTGCTCCGAATGTTTCCAGAGTCCTCTCCCAACAGGAATTCTCCCTGAAACAGGCAGTTCTGATCCAGACTGTCCATGCCACAGGACACAGTTTTATTCACTGGATGTTGGTGTGAACAAAAGGAACTCAAAGCAGCTTCCAAAAAAAATCCAGGGGTGGGGGGGTGGGGTGGAATTTAGTCAGAAAAAGGAAAACAAGTATTTACAGCACAACTGCAGCTTCTGCACTGAGCCCACATCCACTGTGCTGTCTCACTCAGGGCCATGACTCATGGGCTAAGAGCCAGGAGCCTTTGACTTCCATCAAAAGGCTTGCACCTCTGGCCTTGCCATGGCTAATGACCCACCACAGAGGAGGACAGAAGCTTCAGCTGTGAAGGTGGAAAGTGCTGTCAAGTCACAGCTGACTTATGGCAACCCCATAAGGTATTCAAGGCATGAGGTATTTGGTGGTGGTTTGCCATTGCCTGACTCTGTGTAGCACCCAGCTTCCTTGATGGTCTCCCATTCAAATACTAAACCACTACCAACCCTGCTTAGCTTTTGAGATCTGACAAGAGTGGACTAGCCTGGGCCATCCAGGTCAAGGCAAGCTTTATCCAGAATATCTGAAATTAATTTCACATTTGGAGGATGTATAATTGGCTACTGCTTTGAGTTCACCCCTCCCCCTGTCATACTGCAGTACATGTGCAAATGGATTAAATACTGTAAAAAGCAACCTCAATCCAATTATAGCGTATTTGTTTAAAACACTTCTTTCCACTTTTCTCGGCATACGTTTACCTACAACGATGCTCTTTTTGTGTGGCGTTTTAACACTGTTCACATATGCTCCGGCATATCTGCAAAACACTACACTGTTCTTATAGACAGTGTTAAAATGGGATTGGACAGATTCATGGAGGATAGGTCAATCAGTGGCTGCTTGCGATGGTGATTAAAGAGAATCTCCACATTCAGAGACAGTAAACCTCTGAATACCAGGACCAGGAGGCAATATCAGAGGACCGCCTCAGCCTCTATGCCCTGCTGTTGGCCCTCCAGAGTAACTGGTTGGCCACTGTGTGAGGTAGGATGTCAGATTAGATGGACCACTGGTCTGATCTGAGAAGGTTCTCCTTAATCTTGTGTTTGTGTGTAAAGTCCCGTCAGGTCTCAGACAACTTACGGTGACCCCAGCAAGTGGCTTTCAAGGCAAGTGAGAAGCAGAGATGGTTTGCCATTCCGTTCCTCTGTAGCATGATCCTTGGTGGACTCTCTTCCCAGTGCTAACCCTGCTTAGCTTCCGAGATCTGACAAGACTGAGCTATACCATGCCATCTTCCCTCCCTCTTGATCTTGATACCATTCTACAAACGTACATGAGCATCCCTAGTATTCCTATCTATGGATACACTGGATGAAAAAAGGCTCTTGTGCTCTTCGTAACTTGAATTACAGATGTAACATAAAAGTAAATTAGGGACGACTGGCATGCTGCGGCATGACCAGTCAGCAGAAAGCAGCAGAAGCCTGTATTGTTATTTTTGGGTTGGAGGTCGACATGGGAAACGGTGAGCCTAGCAAGAGCATCCGATCAGTTAAAGCTGCACAGATGCTGAGCTGCTTCGTCGTACTGCTGGAGGTGTTACAAGGGCGAGGGAATCAAAGGAGGACGGTTTCTGTCTTCCAAAGCTCCCCCTGTGCTTGCTTTCATCTACCTCCCCATAGCTTATCTAGCTGTTGTTCTTGGGCCCCTGGAGAAGTGGAATCAAAGGAGCTGGATGGAGAAGTACATGAGGAAGGAAATCACCTTAAGGACTTCCCGGAATGAAAAACAGCTTTGCCATCCGGTAAAATCCTAAAACTGTTTTTAAAAAAACTTTTAAAAACTGATTCTCGGTGTCCTAAGTCCAGGGAAAAAAAAAACACAAAGCAAAACAAGACTGCAAAAAGCTTCCTACCCTTTGCCCCCTCCTTCCCAAAGCAGGACTTGGGCTTATTGTGCAAAAGAGACAGGGCCAGGATAAAACGCAGAGGAGGCCTTACATTCATGTATTGCTCCAATTCATCTGTCAATTAGCAGTTGTTGTTTTTTACTGTATCTTTTGCGCCTTTAAGTGGTGCTGTTAAATGTCAGGGAATCTACATAGTGCTCTGCTTGCGTTCCATTATTCTGTTCTGACATTCTCAAAGCAAAGGAGCATTTTGATCTGGAGCTGCATTCTCAACATTTATTTATTCATGTGACTGTAGAGCTCTTCACCACGCACTCCAGATAAAGGACATTTCTCCCCTCTCCTGTCATAAAGCGTTTAGACCTCAGGACTGCAGCAGTCTGCTGAGATATCCAAATATGTTGCTGTCCGCATAATATATATATAAAAGGAAAACAATGGGTAATCCCTCAAATGCCCCATTCAACAATGTTCCAGGAGCCAAGAAACAACAAAAATGGTGACAACAATAACAATAACAGTTAGAGTTGCCAACACCAGATTGGGAAATCCCTTGAAATTTGGAGGGGGCGCCTGGGGAGGGTGGGGTTTGGGGAGGGGAGGGAGCTTGGCAGGGATCTGATGTCATACAGTCCACCCTCCAAAGTGGCCATTTTCTCCAGGGGAACTGATCTCTGTAATCTGAAGATCAGTTGGAATTCTGGGAGAACCATAGGCCATACCTGGAGATTGGCAATCCTCATAATCTATATATCTAATTCCGAAGATACCCCCTGAGTGCGGATACCTAAATCCAAGTGGGGGGGCACCTGGGGGGCAGGGAGGTTTTCCTACACATGGGGGGCATTCCACCCGTGTGCAGAAAAATCCAAAAAGTTTGAAAAAATATTTGGGGGATATTTAAATCCCCTGAAAAGAGAAAACCCATTCCCTGCACATGCAGGGATTTACCTTAGTGCGGTGGGGGGCTGTGGCTGAGCCGGTGGCTGGGCGGCCGGGTGGCAGGCTGCGGCCAAGCTGGTGGGCGCAGACACCAGCAGCGCCGGGGCAGCCCTTGCTGCGGGCCTCGGTGGTGCTCGCCAGAGGAAGGGGGGAAAGAGGGATGGCCCGTGGGGGGAAGGGGAGAACCGGTGGGCCCAGTGAGCGGGCCCGCTGTTGGGGAAAGGTGGGAGTGAACAGGGGAGGGGTCGCGGGGGTAGGAGGCAGCGTGACTCAAGGCCTGCCATGCCGCCATCTGGAGTGAACGGGGGAGGGGGTTGGGGGGTGGGAGGGAACGAGAATGGGCTGGGAGGGAGCGAAGCACCGGGGGGGGGGAACGCAGGGCCCAAGTGGCTTAGCGCCACTCGGGCCCGAACGAGAACGGGCGTGCAGGGAGGGAGGGAGAAGCGCTGGGGTGGGGGGGACCGAAACACCGGGACAGGGGGGACAGAAACGCCAGGCCGACTGGCTCTCAGCCTCTCAGCCAAGCGAGAGCAGGCCGGGAGGGAGGGAGAAGTGCTGGGGCGGGGGGGGGGGGGGACAGAAATGCCAGGCCGAGTGGCTGTCAGCTTCTCTCCCCCCCCCACGAGTATCACGGGTCCCCCCTTGTCCTATTTGCCCCAATGAGACCTGTACATCTGAAGCTCTTTATCTTTTTTTTTGGTTTTGTTTTTTTTTGTATTTTTCATGTGTGTGTGTGTGTGCATGTGAATGCATGTGCACCTGGAAGTCAGGGTGACCTCTGGTGACTGACCCCTACTGTGGGCCTGGAGGATATTCAGAGAGGCGGCTGAATAAAGCCTGCCCCAGTCTGACATGATCAAGTTTGCCTGGGCTGTCCAGGTCAGGGATGAAGCCCTTTATCTTGGCATGCTGCTGTCCTGACCTTGACTGAGTCCACATAGAGGACATTTGCAACTCACATCTGACTGAAAGACAGAGTGGGGGACCCAGACACAATAATGTGTGAATCAGCCCTATCAGTAATCCATCTATACTAGTGACTATCAGCTCATTCGTTGGGGGTGACCAACACTTACTTGTGTGTTGTACCTAACTGGAGTATAAGTGACTAATGGAGAGCACCTCTTTGAAACTGGAATGGGGAACATTGAGGGAGATTCAGGTAGTGTATTTTTGTCACCTGGTGTTTTTGGCCACCGTGTGACAGAGTGTTGGACTGGATGGGCCATTGGCCTGATCCAACATTGGCTTCTCTTATGTTCTTATGTAGTGCACCTGCCAGACTGAAATCAGCCCATTTTATATGTATTTTCTACATTTTTATCCCACCCTTTGTGAAGCCTCACCTGCTCATCCTGTGGTGGGTGGCGCTCTGCCATCTTGCTTATCACTCAGAGGGAGATTCCCCAGGCCTCAGAATGGGTGGGGATGGTTGTTCCTCCTCCTCTTCCTGACTGGACACCACCCTCTTGCAGCTTTGGGTAGCCAGTCATAGCTTCCTCCACTCAGCCTGTTGCATGGGACCTGCATATATATATCCCGGTGGGTACTGCCCCCTCCCATTCTAACTATCCCAGTGGCCAGTCCCATCTGCCTTGGACTCTTGCTGGCCATTGACCACCCCTTGTGCCACTCCTGCCCACTCCATCTCCAGTGGCCCCCCAACTTTGAGCCCTCCCCTTCCACTCACCCCTCACCTGAGTTTCCCTTGCTCAGCTGCCTTGGATGGGTTGTGACTCGACGGCACACAAATATTTTTATTCACCTTTATGCAACCATAATTTCCAGTTCCTGATCAGATTAATCAGAATGAAAATTCTTCCCAAAACAAGGCGCTTGGAAATGGATCTTTGTCTCTGAATGGGCCTGCCAGAGGGTGGTCTTGACTTTGCTCAAGCTCCCTTCCTTCTCCCTCCTCACCTTTTCTGTGGTTTGCAGAAGGATCTCGTATAAATAGTTTCAGCAGTGGGATCACTCACTGCCGGTTAGTGTTCCCTCTAAGCTGAGTTAGTGTGAGCCAGCTCACAGTTTTTTAGCCTCCAACTCGCACATTTTTGTCTTAGCTCAGGAAGGATGGCTCCAGAGCAAGCTAACTTATTCAGTAGCCTCAATCGTTCGCTCTCAACTTTAATGCCAGTAGCTCACAAAGTAGAATTGTTGCTCACAAGACTCCACAGCTTGGAGGGAGCATGGCACTGCAAAGTGCCTGCATGGAGAGGATCGCCTATCATTTACTAGTAATTGTCAAGAGGTACTGGTGGAGGTAGCAGGATGCATTTCAAGTCAGCAGTGTGAAAGCACACCATTGTTAGCTCATTGGCCGGCAGAGGCTGCTGATGTCAGCAGGGCTGCTAGCCAATGAGCAACTTTATTAGTCTTTAAGGACCACTCAGTGAAGCAACATGAGTAAACCTTTATTTTGGTATACCTTGTTCTGGCTTTTGCTAGTTAAATATTTGATTCAATTAAAAAAAACAGTTTTGTCAAAAGTCTATCAAGTTTGCACTCTTGTTTTATGGCCAAGACTGTTTCCATTGCTTTCTGGGAGAATTGGGTTTGATTCCCCACGCCTCCACATGCAGCTGCTGGTGTGACCTTGGGTCAGTTACAAGTTATTTCAGAGCTGTTCTCTCACGAGCGGTCCTCGAAAGAGCTCTCTCAGCCCCACCTACCTCACAGGGTGTCTGTTGTGGGGTGGGAAAAGGAAAGGAGATTGTAAGCCTCTCTGAGACTCTTTCAGGTAGGGAAGGATTGGGATATAAATCCCTTCTTCTTCTTCTTCTTCTTCTTCTTTTTCTTCTTCTTCTTCTTCTTCAAAAAGACCTAATGCCCCAGATCAGTAAGAGGAATCCAGAACTCTGGTTGGGAAAGATAAGGAGGACTTGAGCTTTGAAGTAGTTCTTCCACCCAGCTGTGCTTCCTTTGGGATTTCCAAGCAGCCACAAGAACCCGCCTGTTGCTGAGAAGAAGACCTTGCTTTTGAACAGGGCCATCCTAAGCAGAGTTAAAACCACTGAAGTCAATGGTGCAGCTTTGCTTAGGGGTGGTACTGTAAATGGTTGAAGAGTGTTTTACTCTAACACAAAGATGCTCCAAAGACTTTGGCAAGGAAAATTAGTGAAAAGGTAACATTTCCGTGGAGGGCATCTATTAACCTGGGTCATTCTAGCAGAGCTGAGTATCTGAGCATTCTCCTCTTCCACCCATGCCCAAATTATGTAAAGTGACATCTGACATGCAGTCTCCATGTGTAGGTCCAAACAGGAAGATCCTTCCCATCAAAAGAGGAAAGAAGGTTGCAAAGGTCAGGCATAAATGCATACGGCCATTGGAGTCTCATAAGAGAGGGTGCACATAAGGGACTGTGCATAAGGGATACAGCACCTCAGAGGAGAGCGTGTGAAGGTAACCACATACAAGAAGTCAATGGTCTTATTATTGTCAGCTTGGCATTCCATGTAATAAAGACATCGTGTGGCGACCGAAGATCGAGGACAGGACTGATTAAGTTACCATTTGGCCCTGATGCACTGTAACAGATGGACATAGGTATCCATGGGGGACTCAGGAATATGCACAACTGCTGAACTGGGCTTTCAGGGCATACAGGAACACTACATACCAGAACTCTAAAGCAGCTGTCTGGCTGGCTCTTATGAACCCTGAGAGGAAATGCCACCAGTAATCCAGCTCGACTTCACATTCACTTTCCTTTTAAAAAAAAGAAAGAAAAACTACTTATAAAATAGCATCTGCCACAACTTAAGACAGGTTATTTGCCCCTGCTGAGCCAGAGAGAGTGTGTGGAATGAATAAAGAGAACCGATGTTCCTGTGGAGTTTAGCACTTTGGTTGTGATGGATTGTATGTGAAAGGGAAGGCTGGGGCTGGCAAACAACACACTGCAGCTTTCTTGGCCAGCCAACAGCAAATATTTATTAAAAACGAAGGCACAAGGCAGTGATAATCTTTTTTACAGAGTGATTGTGACACGATGTCTTCCTTTCTCCCCAACAAGGGCTGATTATTAATGCTTTGGACTGAACGTAAAAGGTACGTGCAGAGTCACGAAAACAGAGTCTCGGTTTTTAAATGGCAGAAAATCGGCTCCTGGTTCAATGCTCATTACAATGGAGCATCCCATCCCCCCCCCCCCCCCCCCAGCTTGTGATGAGGCTTGTGGAGAACATTCCTCACCTCTTCACTGGAAGACAGCCAACAAGGCCACCGGACTGTGCCATCAAACAATGGCATAGCAATGTATGCCGCTGGGTGTAATGCACACTGAACACTTCAGTGGGGGGACAGAACCTTTGGCTTCATTCACACCTAAGGTTGCCAGTTTCAGGTTGGGAAATTCCTGGAGATTTGGGAGTGGAGTCTGAGGATGGGGGGATTGGGGGACAGGAGGGACCTCAGCAGGGTATAATGCCATAGAGTTCACCATCTGAAGCTGCTGTTTTATCCAGGGGAGCTGATCTCTGTCAGTTGTCATTCCAGAAGCTCTCCAGGATCCACCTGGAAGTTGACAGCCCTATCCCCACATGACCAGTTATTACACTCTACTTGCACTAGAGCATTCATTGTTTGTACTAGAGTTGCCATCCCCCTGATGGGGTGGGGGTTCCGATTTTGGGGGCCCCAATCTGCCCATCAGCCAGCTGGCCAGTGGGGGACCCCACCCCTGAAGAGCTGTGTGGCACCTGACATGCCTGGCACAATGACATCATCTGGAGGTGATGTAATCGTGCTAGGTCCATCATGTGGGGGGGGTGCTCTAGCTAGCATTCAGCCAAAAACTCTATGGTCACCATAGAATTTTTGCCGAATGCTAAACTGTCTCCTGGAGAGAAGCCTGGAACCCCTGGCTGGCAACCCTAGTTTGTACTCATGGGAAAATCCAGTAGCAAATGACTGCTAAAGCATTTACAAGACAGCCATAGCCACACATGGATACTTGGATGCAGTCTTCAACCACTGTCCAGATCCTAGCCTGAATTAGTTTAGCTTATTTGAACTTGGGAAGCCACACTAAACTTCCTCCCTGTGGTTAGTTGTTGAAATCCCTTCCTATAGCTAAAATGATAAAGATTGTAGATCAGTTCATTGTGCTCTATATTCAGAAGTACAATGAGGGGAAGGCCCTGATCAACTGAGGGAAGAAGAATTCCCCATCACATAGATGTTCACACTGGAAAGAGAGGCATTGTCAGTTGTGGTCAGACATCTGGGTCCCCATTCTTGAGTGGAGAGAAGGATACCGATGCTTTAATTTCATTATAATGCAGGACAACTGTTTATATGAGAAAACGTAGATAAGAGTATAAGAAGACCTCACTGGATCAGACCAGTGGTTCATTTCGACCAAAATAAAAGTCCAAAAGCAGCTTAATGACAAATACATTTATTTCAGTGTGAGTTTTTGTGAGTTGCAGGCATGAATGTGAAGTGACTATCCATGTTCTTTTGTCTCCAGTGTCTGGTATTTAGAGATGCATGGAGGAGGAATGGGGGGAGAAGACCACCTTCTTCCAGAAAAGGTAGAAAGTTGTGCCTCCCAGGCTATGAACAGTCCCACCATTCCACCATCAGCTGAGCTGCTGTAGGCACGGGTAGGGCTCCTTTTGATTCCAACATCTTTCAGAAGAACAAGGCTTTCCGAAGGCACCTCTTAGCACATCCACCAGAGATTGTTATGGAAAGTTAATAAAAGCTTCCATTTTGTAAGTCACTCTGGGAACTGCTTTTGAGTTGAGAAGTGACTAATGAGTGTATAAAATGATCTTCCATCGATGCCCTGTTGGGTCTTCCCTCAAGTCTGTGGTATGAGGAGCTGTTGTTGGGAGGGGCCTTCTCAACAGTGGCACCAAGAGAGAAATTTGGTCAGCTGTTTCCTTGCTGGATCTTGGATACAAGGGAAAGGCTGTTGTGTTCCGGGGACATTTAGCATGTGATCTGCTTGGATACAAGGAAAAGGCTGTTGTGTTCAGGGGGGCATTTAGTGTGTGATTGGTGCTCAAGCAACAGTAACATTTTGATAGTGTTAAAGATAATATTGATTTCATTTGCTGTGCCGTGAATGTATTTTGTTATTTTATACAGACTTTAATTCATGTAACACAGTGTTGTTTTTGTTTTATCCTTGAAGAATTCTCTCCCCCCAAAAGGGAGATTCCAGTATTTTAATACAGACATGATGAATGAAAAAGAAAATATTGTTGTATGGTGGTCAGAGTCATGGACTGGGATTGCAGAGGTCTGGATTCCATCATCAATAGGGTTGCCAGCTCAGGGTTGGGAAATACTTGGAGATTTTGGGGGTGAAGCCTGAGGAGGGCGGGGTTTGGGGAAGGGAGGGAAGTCAATAGGATATAATACAATAGAGTCCATCTTCCAAAGCGACCATTTTCTCCAGGTGAATGGAACTGTCACCTGAAGATCATTTGTAATCCCAGGAGATCTCCAGGTACCACCTGGAGGATGGCTACCCTAACCATCAAGCATACTATAGAACTGTAGATCTCTTGTTCTCTCTGCCTAACCAACTATACAGGGCTGTTGTGAGGGTAAAAGAGGCCAACCATATGAATTGCCCTGAGTCTCTTGCGGAAAGAGAGGGAAGGAAAATCTCAGAAGAAATGTCTTAAGATTAGAGTCTACAGGTGTCTAAAGCTCCATTTACTTGAACCCAATTCACACCAAGCCAGCACTCTGGAAACCGCTCTGTAATGGTCTCTTAACAAAATTATTGTCGGCTATTAACATTTAGAGACACAGGATTGTATAGACTCTGCCTGAGCCCAGCAGGCTGCTTCTGTAATGGAGTACTTTCCTTCGAAAATAAAGGCCACTCAAAGAGATCAATGGCAAGAGAAGCACCTCATGAAGCACATAAAATATGAAAGGAAATGCACAAAATGCCTTTTTATATTCAGGTAAAGCTGTGGAGTGTTTTCACCTTTACGAAGTTTCCCAAAGCTGTGTGGTTTAAATCTCCCAAATTTAAAAGACGGGGGTTGACTTTTGTTTTGTTTTCCCATCAAATGAGTGAATCTTCTCCCGAGCTGAGACGAGGTGCAAACAGATGCAGTGTTGATAGCGAGGCAGAACAGACACTGACAAATGCAAACATTTCCATAAATTGTCTCGCTGGATATGAGATGAAACAAGCTCAGAATCCTCAAGGACTTGTAGGGGACACTTCATTCCCCCCTTAACCCCCTATGCACACCAAGGCTGGGGTCACACGGCCCTATAAATCCAGGAACCCTCCTGGATTTAAAAGGACTGTGTTTTTGTTTTTTTTTAATTTCGAGTTGGGATGTATACACATCCCAACCCCGGTGGCGGCTGGCAGAGGAGGCGGTGGCGGGTGGAGGAGGAGTCAGCAGCAGCAGAAGAGGCGGGCGGTGGCAGAGGAGATGGGTGGTGGTGTTTGATACTGCTACTTTGCTTGGGCCAGCAGTCCCCACAATCAAGCTCCATGCCTTCTCTCTTCTGCCACTGGCTTGACTGCTTGACAAGTGGGTCCTTTCAACTACTAGCACAGGAGCGACTTTACTAACTGCTGATGCTCTATGACTTTTGCAGAATGATTAGAGCCCTTTTATCTTAAAGGGAACATAATACGGGTTGGTGGAGGAAAGTGCTGTCTAAGTCACAGCTGACTTATGGTAAAACACCATGGGGTTTTTAAGACAAGAGCTGTTCAGAGGTGGTTTGCCATTGCCTGTTTCTGCGCCATGACCCTGGTATTCCTTGGGTGTCTCCCATCCAAACACTATCTAGGGCCAGCCCTGCTTAGCTTCTCAGATCTGACAAGACCAGGCTAGCCTGGCCTATCCAGGCTATGAATGAGAACGGAGAACTGTGCCATGCAATCTTAGGAAGTTACTCCATTCAACACAGTGTACTGGACAGGGTGTCAGACTGGGATCTGGAAGACCCAAGTGGAAATCCCCACTATTTCATGGGTGTTGGTGATATTACTCTCAGCCTAACCTACCTCATAGGATTGTTGTGAGGGTAAAATGGAGGACAATAATGTGATCTGCCCTTAGTTCCTTGGTGGAAGAGAGGAACAGGGGTCATTTCGTAGAAAAAGAGGTGCAGGAGCTCATTTGCATAACTCATTTGCATAACTCATTTGCATATGCCACACCCCCTAACATACCGGAAGTGTGTCAGAAGGCAACACCCACCCCTCAGGCTCCACTCCACAGGTGAGTGAAACTGACCTGCTCTTCCTCCGTTCCCTTCCCCATCCAATACTCTGTGCAATAAAAATAAGCATAAAGAACACACCCTCATTCTCTTCCTGCTCCCTTGAAACCACCAGGTTTCAAGTAGACTTGAGATACCCAGGACATGTGCACCACCCATCCCTTCCCCTTCCCCTCCCCACAACAAGACACCCTGTGAGGTAGGTGGGGCTGAGAGAGCTCTTTTGAGAACTGCTCACGAGAGAACAGCTCTGAGAGAACTTGTGACTGGCCCAAGGTCACACCGGCAGCTGCATGTGGAGGAGTGGGGAATCAAACCCGGTTCTCCCAGATTAGAGTCCAACTCCTGACCACTACACCAAACTGATGGGGTGGAAGCTGCTGAAGTGTTGGTGAAATTTCTCCAGTACTTATGTGCCATGTGCCCAGATAAAAAATGGTATACTTAGAAAATTTATATGCCACCTTGAGCAAGTCTCTGGAAAAGCAGCACACAGTCAAAAAAGGAACAATGATAAAATTATCAATATTAAAACAAAACATTAAAAACAATAAAGACCCCAGCAGGGCTTTCCCCGGGGTGCTGCGCCTCTGCACTGCTCAGGGAAGCCGAGGAGGGGGCGGAGCTTGGTCATGTGCCCGCCCCCTGGGCTCCTCACTCCCGGAGCTGCGCTCCTGTGCGCTCCCGCTCCAACGGACCCCTGGAGAGGAATATAATACAATTACTAAACAAATAAACACACGCACACACACACACACATGAGGACTTGCAGGGGGCATCTCACCCACCACACCACTAGTTCCTACTTGTCCTTCTCTGAAAGCCCCCATAACTTCCCCTCTTTTCCTGCTTCCTTCCCACCAGCAGCCGACCTACCTTTATCACACACACACACCAGTCTTTGGCTTTCCCTTCTTCCATCTACCCAGGCAAGCCTAGTTCTGAATTGCTAACTGCCAAGCTGGGCCCAGTTGCACAGTGGAGAATCTGCAAGAACTTGTGGGGGTACCTTATTCTCCCTGTACCTGCCTCACCACATTATTTCCTTTTCCTCTTCTCCTGGCAGCCCCCATACCCTCTCCTTTCCCTGCTTCATTCTCTCCTCCGCACCCACCCACCTACCTATGTACCTTTTATCCCCTCCCCAGATTCAGCTATATTTATTGTGTATTTGCTTGATTTATATCCAGACTTCCTTTACACTGGGGACCCAAGGCAACTTACATAATTCTCCTCTCCTACATTTTATTCTTACAAGAACTCTGTGAGGTAGAGTCCAGTAGCACCTTAAAGACTAAAAAAAATGTGGCAGGGTATGAGCTTTTACGATGAGCCACTGCTCACTTCTTTGGATGCAGCTACAATATGAATCCATCTGTCCTCATATCTTAGAGGGTGGGATGATTTCAGATGCTGAATGACAATAGCAGATGTGATTGGATTAGGTGTAATATGCAAAGGGATAGTAGGTGTGGAGAAATCAGCATTGGTAATGAGAGGAAACCTAGGTCTTGATTAAGACGAGGATGATGCCTCATCTTGAGCTTCATTATCAGTTTCAAATCAGCAGTCTCTCTTTCTAATCTCCCTTTGAAATTCCTTTGTAAGGGAACTGATACTCTTGGGTTAGCAACTGAATATCTTAGAAGGTTAAAATGTCCCCTCACTGGTTTTTGAATGTTGTGGTTTCTAATATCAGACATGTCCATTTATTCTTTGTCGTAGGGACTGGCCTGTTTGTCCAATGTAGAGGGTGGAAGAGCACTGCTGACACATGATGGCATAAATCACATTGGAGGATGAGCAGGAGTATATGAACCGAAGATGATATGACTGATGATGCTGGGTCCACTGCTGGTGTTGCTAGGATCTATATGAGAGCAAAGCTGACATCTTGGTTTGTTGCAGGCCTTGCTACCAGAGTCCATGTTACTGTTAAGTAGTTTATCATTGCAGGTGAGATGTTGTTTTAGGTTAGCAGGCTGTCTGTAGGCAAGAAAAAGTTGACCGACCCCCCCCCCCCAGTGCCTGTGTGAGGGAAGTGCTATATCTGAAGAAGTGAGAAGTGACTCACGAAAGCTCATCCCCTGCCACAAATTTAGTTAGACCGATTTCCCACAAGGTGCTGCTTTGGTGTTGTTCTTCCCTTTGCCCCGACTGCGCGCTTGAATTTCCCACTGTTTGCCCCGCGCTTCATTTTGACCTGCGGCTTCACCCGAATTCCCCCGCAGCTTCAGTGATCCTCAAGAAACAGGATCACTGAAGCCACAGGGGCATTCAGGCGAAGCCATGGGTTAAAATGCAGTGCGGGGAAATAGTGGGAAATTCAAGCATGCAATCAGGGCAAAGGGAAAAACGACACCGGAGCAGCGCCTCATGGGAAATTGATCTTAGTCTTTAAGGTGCTACTGGACTCTCACTCTTTTCCACTGCTACAGACAGACTAACATTATCACCCATCTTGATCTATATCCAGCGTGGGTTGTAGGTTGTTAATAATATGTTGAACTGTCTTGTGAGCGGCATGTGACCACCACTGGTGTTCTGCTGTCATTTTCTCTGGGCTTATCTTGTAGCAAGCTGTCCCTGAGGTATCATGCTGGCCTTCCCAATCATCCTTCTTGCCAAATCAGGAGGATGTTGTAGCTGCAAAAATGCCTGCTGTAGATCCTTCAAATGAGTATCTCTGTCTGAGGGGTCAGAGCCAATATGTCTATAGCATGGAGCTTGGCTTGTTTTATGTGGCTGGGCTGGTAGCTGGAGGCGTGTAGATATGTTTGTCCCATGTGTATTTGTACTGTGGTGTTCAGGACGTTTATTTCTTGTGTAGAGTAATTCATAGTTTGATGGTGGGGTAGAAGTTGTTGAAAGCCCGGTGAAATCTTTCAAGGGCTTCTTTGCCATGGGTCTACTGGCACTGGAATGACAGGCCTCAGAGTGGGATGATGGCCCGTGGCAGTGGCAGAATTGTTCTGGAGTTGAAGTGACAGCCTCCAAAGTAGAATGACAGCTCCTGGTAGTAGCAGAAGTGTTTGGGGGGCTGAGTGACAGCCTCTAGAGTGGAATGGCTTCCCCTGAAAGTTAAAAAATACTGTTCTAGAACTGGTATGACAGCTCCTTGGAATAGCAGAAATATTTTGGGACTGGAAAGACAGGTTGTAGAAAGGAATGACAGCCCCTGGGAGTATCAGAAGTCACCCAAGGCTGGAATGATAGCCCCCAGAGTAGAATAAGGTCAAATCTACATCAGACTTTCCCGCTGGAATCATTCTAGTTTTTTAAAAAAAAACCTGTCTATACCTGTTTCTAGTTTCAACCCATACTTGTTCTACTTTAAAAATTACTGTTTACATTCATTAATTGCTCTCCTGTGGTCAAGCTAGCATTATACTGCTTTAAACAAATCCTGTTGCTTTGTACTTTTCAGACCCAGGGAGTGAAATTTGAAACCAGTGTGAAATGAGCTCGGGAAAAGACAGCAGTCAAACTACTTCAGAGGGGAGGTGTAAATTGGGCCTAACAGCCACTGAGAGTAGCAGAACTGTTTGGAGACAGGAATGTCAGGTTATAGAGTGGAATGGCAGCCACTGAAAGTAGAAGTGTTCTGGGACTGGAATGACAGTCCCCAGAGTGGAATGACAGCCACTGGGAGTAGCAGAACTGATTTGGGACAGGAATGCCAGGTTACAGAGTGGAATGACAGCAGCTGGAAGAAGTAGAAGAGTTCTGGGACTGGAATGACAGCCCCCAGAGTGGAATGACAACCACTGGTAGTAGCAGAAGTCTTATTTGGCCAAATTTACACCTCCCCTCTGAAGTAGTTTGACTGCTGTCTTTTCCTACACTCTTTTCACACTGGTTTCAAATTTCACTCCCTGGATCTGAAGAGCAGTAAGCAACAGGATCTGTTTAAAGCAGTGTAATGCTAGCTTGACCACAAGACAGTAATTAACAGATGTAGACGGTGATTTTTAAACTAGAACAAATATGGTTTGAAACTAGAAACAGGTATACATGGGGGTTTTTTGAAACTAGAATGATTCCAGCGGGAAAGTCAGATGTAGATTTAAGACAGGAATGACAGCCCCTTGAAGGAGCAGAAGCATTCTGGGACTGGAATGACAGACATCAGAGTGGAATTGTAAGCAGGTAGACCCTCTGTCTCTCGGGAGGGGTCATTTCAACCAGCAATGGATCCCACTTGACATAAGTGGACACAGATGGACCCCAGAACTGGCAGGCCCCATAGTCTTGCCTAGGCCATGACCCTGGGAAGGACATGGGATCTTGTACTGACACTGCAACCTCCCCTCCACCCTGCCAATATCTGCATACTCTGGACTTGCCTTGCCCCAGAGCTCCTTCTTTTCAACAACAAAAACTAATTCTATCAATCATGCCTCAGCCTTCCTCCCCACATCTCCTTTATAATGAAAAATTCTTACTTCTATTCCTTTCCCACACCCCAAATCTAGTTGGCCCATAAGCAGTATTGTTTCCATTTTGATTAGTTTAAATTTGCAACCCGTTAGTTCTTCAACCACCGGAGAAGTAATCAGGAACCCAACCCAAATTTTGTGTTGCATCTAGAAGAAACCACCAGTCTCCTTTATCTGTTCCTGGAAACACTGTTCAGCTATTCACAGACACCTCTAGCTAATCTTATCAGAAGCACATTAACATCATAGTTTACACTGAACCTTAACTCGGATGCAAACTGTCATAAGTTTTCCAGGTCATTTTTGGTATTATTTTGAGGCACAAATATCAGACTGCTGCAAGACACAATTTTCCTATAACAATAGCACTCAGAGTCTCAGACTCTGAGCACTCAGACTCTGTGGCCGCGGTCACACGGCCCCTTAATGCAGGAGGAAGGGCTGCTTCCTCCCGCATTTAAAGGGGCCATCTACATAGCCCCGCAGCGAGTCCCGCAGCGAAGCGGGCTCCAATGCGGGTTGCTCCGGCTTTTACCGACCCCGGGAAAAACTAGTGTTTTCCCGGGAGTCGCGGGAGGAACCCGCATTGGAGGTTATCTGGACAGCCCTCTCTCGCAAGCATTGCGAGAGCAGGGCTGTCCAGATGGCCTCCCCCCTCCATTTTTTTTCCCTTTTTACACTTGGGCGCATGGCTACTCATGCACTCAAGTGTAAAAGGGGGGGGGAAACCCACAACTTACCCAGGCGGCTGACAGTCCTTGGCCGCCACAGCCGCCTCTCCTGCTGCTGGGGCCGCCTCCGCCGTGGCCGCCGTTCACTCCGCGGCTGCCGCCTCTTCAGCGGCCGCCGCCGCTTCCACCGTGGCCACAGCTGCTGCAGCAGTCGTTCCCGCCGCGGCCGCCTCTTCAGCGGCCGCGGCTGCTGCTTTTGCTGCTGGTGCTGCCGCAGGGGTTGGGATGTATGGACATCCCAACCCACGGTTGAAAAATGCGGCCCCTTTAAATCCAGGAGCCTTCCCGGATTTAAAGGGGCCGTGTGACCGCGGCCTGTGTGTCTGTCCTGGAAGACTACTGACAAGTCACCCCCAAATTTGTTTGGGTCACTTTCCATCTTCACAGTCTCTGCTCCGTGGATTCCTGATCTCCTGGATAGGTAAAATATATTTCCCCAACACCCTCCTATTATTCCCATCCATCTCTGTACATCCATTTCTTGTGTGTATGATTTAACATGTGTTTTATTTCTGTATGGGTGCATTTTATTAGGATTTTCTTCTTTTTAACAAAGACAACCCTTTTGGTTAAGCAACGGACTGCTTATTGAGAGTTCTCAAAGGGAAAGATCCCTATAAACAGGCAGTAGATCCTCGCTAGTACCCCGCCTCTCGCTGAGGCCTGCCATTGAGCTAAATTCCCCCAGAAACTGAAGGCAGTGATTCGACTTCTTAAGGTCAAATCTACATCTGACTTTCCCGCTGGAATCATTCTAGTTTCAAAAAAAAAAAAAAACCCGTTTATATCTGTTTCTAGTTTCAAACCATAATTGTTCTAGTTTTTTTTTTTAAAAAAAAAACACTGATTACTTGTTAATGGCCCTTCTGTGGCCAAGCCAGCATTTTACTGCTTTAAACAGATCCTGTTGCTTTGTACTCTTCAGACCCAGGGAGTGAAATCTGAAACCAGTGTGAAATGAGCCTAGGAAAAGACAGCAGTCAAATTACTTCAGAGGGGAGGTGTAAATTGGGCCCTAATCTAAGGCTACACCTCTTGGCCCTGATCAGACTCTGCTTCTTGGACCCTAGGCTGGCTTCCCTTGTGTATGACTCTTGGACTGAACTCTCAACTCTGCACTTCTGCTTAGTGACTCTGACTTGTCCCCTTGGTTTCAGCTGAGTGTGCTCTGACCCAGGACACCCTGAAGCCAACCCTAACCCACACCCACACCCTCACCCTAAACCCAACCCTAACCCTGACTTCAACCCCAACCCCAACCCCAACCCAAACTTAAACCCAACCCTAACCAGGGGTCATTTCAAGGAGGAGCTCGGGGGAACTCAGCTCTGGGAGTTGGTGCCAGCCCCCCCCCCCCCCGGCAGGGGAATGCCTGCTTGTGTCATGGCTCCAGCAAAATAACCCCGCCCCCTGGAAAGGTCCTTGTTCCTCCGACCAGCCTTCTGAAAGCTTCAGCCACCACTGAAGCTATCCTCCCAGAATAGTGGTATTTCTGGGGCTTGGATTAGTAGCTGTCCCCTCTCTGCCAGCTCTTTCTTTCTCTCTCTTTCTCTCTCTCTCTTCTTTCTTTCTTGCCTTCTGACATACTTCCAGTGATGTCAGGTGGTGTAGCATATGCAAATAAGTTTTGCTAATGAGTTATGCTAATGAGCTCCTGCACCTCTTTTTCTACGAAATGACCCCTGACCGTAATCATCTAACTCTAACCCTAACCCAAACATTTACCCCAACCCAAACCCTAACCTTAATCCTAACCCAAATCCCATCCCTAACCCCAACCCTAGACTTTACCCTAATCCTTACTCTGACCCTGTTCCTAATTCTGACCTTAACTCTGATCCTAAACCTAACCCTTAACTCCTAACCCTAACTCTAGCCATCCAGGTTAAGGCCCCCTAGATTTACACTATTTTAAAATTAGTTACAGAGGGTAAACGTTTTGGTCTGTAGTAGAACAGTTAGATTCAAGTTTAGTGGCACCTGAGAAACAAGAGTTTCAGGGAGCTTTGACTCTCAAAAGCTTATACCTCAAAGCTTTTGTTGTTCTCTAAGATGTCACTGGACTTGAATCCAGCTATCTTTAAATTTTATTCAAAATAGCTCATTACAGATTGTAGCAATCATTACTCAATAAGACCATAAGATGGCAGTCAAGGAACACTTATATTTTTCTGCATTATTAAGAACAGGCAAGAACACTCAAATGTTTAACTCAGGTTGGCTTTTGGTTGTGCAGTAGAGGGCAGCGTCCTGTGGAAATCATAGTCTGGGAATACCATCCACTGAAATCTGCAATAATATTAAACATGAATAACAAAACAGAAATCTGTTTGAAAAATGAGTATGTTTTTAATAGTGAGTATTGGACTGATGCAGGACCAAGTCAGAAACCAGTTTTCCCTGATAAATATTCTTTAAAATGTATGATGTCTATTGACATGTTTAATACTGATACTTTCTCATGAGAATTAGTGTAGTACAGCGACTAAAAATGACCCCTTAAGTGTTGAGTTCAACTCTCATTTGAGCCACAGTTCCATTCATTTGAAGTCCTTTTGAAATGATATTAATCCAGCCACAGTCCTTGTGTTTATGTATGCACACCTAAATCTTTGGCACCCAGCTTCAGTCTCAGCAAAAGGGCAGACTAATATATAAAGTAATTTTTTTTTAAATTGAAGTAAATGAATAAATGTGCAGGACTTTTGGATTACAGAAAATGTCTGTAGAGTTCTAGAACATTTGGGATCGGTATGCAAATATTAACTGTTTTGTATTCCATATAAACGTTGGGTATTGACAAATTTGCCCTGACCTGGATGGCTCAGCCTTGACTGACCTTGTCATATCCCAGAAGCTAAGCAGGGGCAGCCCTGGTTTGTTCTCGGATGGGTGACCACCGAGAAAGTCCAGTTGGTTGCTATGCAGAGGCAGGCAATGGCAAACCACCTCTGTTCATCTCTTGCCTTGAAAACCCTACAAGGTGACCATAGGTCAACTGTGACTTGGTGGCACTTGCCGCCGCCATCATGTTGATAGGTTTACATTGTTGCACAAGTGACAGTTTCATGTATTCCAAGTTGTCCCCTCTTTTTTATTCCTTTAATCGTGACCTTTTAATAATGACCACCAAAATTCCCTATTGTTAACAGCCTTGCTCAGGTCTTGCAAACGGAGGGCTGTGGATTCCTTGACTGAGTAAATCCATCTTGTGTTGGGTCTTCCTCATTTCTTGCTGTATTATATGTACAGCCCCAAAAAATGGGGCTGATAACTCCGCATTTTGGCTCAGGGAAGTGGTACGGGAGAAGGCAGGAGCCCCATGCTGTGCTCCTGAGCCAAATCAGACCCCCGCAGGCTTTTGAAGTGATGTTTCCCACAGATGCTGAGTGACTGCAGGAAAAGCAAGTCAGGTCTGGAGAACACAGACCTGACTCATTACAAAAACGGTCTGTGTAGTTTTGGCCCTAAATCTTCTCCTGAATGCATTCCTGCCAGAGATTATCATAATAGCAGGTAATGCAGCCCTGAATTGAATTGGAAGGCTGGATGGAGGGGGCGCTACAATTTCTATCAATCCCAGTAACCCTGAGAGTTCTGAACCTGCATTATGCTGGGGGGAGGGCTTCCAAATTGTTCCATCCCATGATTCCTCACCCCCAGACCTTGTTGGTAAAAGATAACGACAGGGGCAAACCTAAGCAGGTTTACTTCTATGAAACTGCTCTGAGGATTTCAGGCCACACATCTCTGAATCGCTGGCATACATTCAGTCATCTGCAGGGGCGTAGAGCTTTGTAAATTCCAGGGGGGGCAGGGGATCTTTAGCGTGTGTGCTTTACACGCGCACTCGCTGGGGCGATGTCCCGCCCCCCGCCGGGAAACCTCTGCGCCTCCCTGGGCCCTTTCAAGGCCCGCCAGCCGCTGCTGCCGGAGCCTCTCTCTGCCCCCCCCACTCCTTCCCTCTCCCTTCACTGGGAAAAGAGGGAGGGAGAGGGAAGGATGGAAGAGTGGCCAGGTGGGGGGGGAGAGGCACCGGCAGCAGCAGCTGCTGGCCTCAGAAGGGCCCCAGGAGGCATGGTGGCAGGCGCTATGTTTTCCGGGGGGGCTCAGTCTCCCCCAGGAAATTTCGGGGGAGGCTCGAACCCTCGAGCCCCCCGTAGTCTATGCCTATGGTCATCTGTTGGGATCCTACTAGGGTTGCCAGGCAGTGCATGGCAACTGGTAAGAGGGTATGGGGCAGAGAGATGAGGGGGCATTATGTCATTTGTGAGCCCATGTCACTTCCAGGGGAAGGGAAACCCAAAAATGACAGAGGTCATTCAGCACTTCCATGAGGCCAGTCCATAAGGCCCTGCCCCCGAGGGTTTCGAGGGACTGGGAGGTGCCGGAACTCTCAAGAGGGAAATGAAGTTTTCAGTCTGTATACTGAAAATTCATAAACTTTTAAACATTTAAAAATAATTTTGTTGAAGAGGTTCCGGAACTCTGTTCTGGCACGTTCCCCCAGAAAAAAAAGCCCTGCCTACCCCCCAATTCCTCTTCTGGGCTGCAGGCTGCAGCCTGGCAATTATTTCAGTAGCATCATTATGGCTTTTAAAATGCATCTAAATGACTGATTGGTTTGTTCACTCTTTGGCTGTGAAGCAGTCCACAGTGATGATAAGTCAGGGAGAGGCCTAGGATTCCCACTAGTAGGGTTGCTAGTTCTGGGCTGGGAAATACCTGCATCTTTGGGGGATGGATCCTGGAGAGGGTGGCTTTGGAGGAGAAAGGGACTTCCATATGGTACAACACCCTAGAGTCCACCCTCCAAAACAGCCAGTTTCCCCATGGAAACTGACCTCTGTAGGCTGGAGATTAGTTGTAATTTCAGATCTCCAGGTTCTATCAGGAGGTTGGCAACCTGACCCACTAGGCTAGGAGACTGTGCGTGCATGAAATACTGTGTTCACATTTTTGTGTTGTATTGTGTGAATACACAGAAAGTAACCTTCCAAATAGGATCATGTTGTTCACAAATAGCTGAATTGCTCAATGAAAAATGGCTGTCTTGGTTGCAACTGGGAGTGAAGAGTATGAGCTGAACCAGTGGGTGCTGACCCATCCCTGGGATCAACCAGAATTTTTTTGCTAGTGATGACTGCGATACTTAAACCGAACTATCAGTGTAGCCTCCCAAATGTACTGGGAATGTTGTTATTAACACGACTGCATGTGTGACTCGTCTCCTCTAAATTAATGCATCTTTGGACACACCCACCAAACTGAACATCACATAAAACACAGTGCAATGCTAATGAAAGCCACTGTTCTTGGCTTGAACGTTTCCAGGATTGATATGAAAAATTAAACCTTGATATCGGAGTTGATCAACCTTTTAAAATTTGTCACCTGAGGGGAGAAATTATGAAATATGTTCTCAGTCATTCTCCTCTCCCACCCTTCTTCATTATAGATCACTGCAAAGATTTAAATGGAAAACAAGCCCTTGAAATAGATTCTAGTCCAGATGGGAGTGGTGGAGATGTTGTTTGAAAGGCATACATTTCAATCAGTGGAGTATTCCTGTCAAAGTGGATTACTGCAGGATGCTTTGGTTGAGAACAGTTCTCCAGAAATACTGTCCAAGAGAGGAGAGTTTCATGGAAGAAATAAGACAGGGAAAAGGAAAGAACATCCAAAAAAGTCTCTTCTCCTCACATTTAAATACCCAAAGACATCCACAATGGGTCAATAGTTGAAGCTTACTGAAAGCTTGGAGTGACCAGTTAAAATAGCTGCTTTTGGTGAGGATTGTGTGGATGTTAGCATGAAAAATACTCTTTTCAGAGAACCTTTTTTTTTTTTTGTCGATCTGAGAAAACTGGCACAGCTCCAATAGGCAAGTGGTTTGCAAAATGTCATGACAAAATCAAGAAGAGACATGTATGAAAGCAAGCCCCCAAGAATAACAAACTTTCAAGAAGCTCTTTGACTTCAACCTGGACAAAGTGAATTTATATCATCTCAAAAATGGGGGAGGGACTCCCCAGAGTAGGCATTTTCAGAAGAAAAAACATATTATATTATCAGCTCGAGACAGAGCATGACATCTCCCGTTTTAGACATGAATCAGAGACGCTCACAAAAATTCCCTACTACTGAATTCCTTGACCAAATTTGATCTGTACGCTCGATGGCACAGCACATCAAAGTGGACCTGACTGTGTTTTGTCATCTCTATATATTTGGGAGGCAGAAAATAAACATCCCCTAGCTCATCCATCTTCCAACTGGCTTAATATGGTTTACATAATCCCTCTTTCCCTCTGTCCTGCCATCAACCCTGTGAATTAGGCCAGCCTGAAAAATTGTGACTGGTCCCAGTGTGAATTGTTAAACTTTGTGGCTGCTTCTTGTAACTGTTCTGATAATTCAGGGAAGGGGCCGTGGCTCCATGGCAGAGTATATGCATTGCATGCAGAAGGTCCCAAGTTCAGTCCCCAGTGTCTCCAGTTAAAAGGACCAGGCAGTAGGTGATGTGAAAGACCAGAGCCTGCGAACCTAGAAAGGTACTGCCAGTCTGAGTAGACAGTACTGACTTTGATGGAACAAGGGTCTGATTCAGAATAAGGTGGCTTTGTAGATGTACATATGCATTTATGCGATGTATGTTTTATTCCACCAGTCTATGACTGTAATAAGTAATTGAATTTTGTGGCTGGGGGGTGGGATTTAAATGTGGGTTTCTCCACTCTGTATCCATCACTAACAACAAAGCCATCTCATCTTTGGGGGGGGGGGAGCTCATTGTTCCTGGAACTGTTAAAGAGTCATTTAGAATTAATTAGGAATGCCTTGGTGGTGGAAAGTAGCATGAAGTCATGAACGACTTATAGTGACCTCATGGGGTTTTCAAGGCAAGAGATGTTCAGACGTACATAAGAACATAAGAGAAGCCAATGTTGGATCAGGCCAATGGCCCATCCAGTCCAACACTCTGTCACCCAGTGGCCAAAAATACCAGGTGCCCTCAGGAGGTCCAGCAGTGGGGCCAGGAGGACACTAGAAGATGGTTTGCCATTGCCTGCCTCTGCATAGCAATCCTGGTCTTACTTGGTGGCCTCCTATCCAAATACTAACCAGGGCTGACCCTGCTTAGCTTCTGAGATCTGATGAGATCAAGATAGCCTGGTCTATCCAGGGCAGGGCAGGAATGCTTGTAAATAAGTACCTGTGGAAATTCCCAGCGGCTCCAAGCCAGCAAACAGCATGATTTAAACACAAGGATTTAAAGTAGGCTTGGCCTGGTCCAAAGAGGACTCTCTTATGACTCAAGCAGAGGACAAAAGGGGGACAAAAGGGTACAACCAGCTGCCTTATCTCTGGAACAGAGGGCATCAGATGCCTCAAGGGCCAAGACTGCAGAATAAATGCTATACTTTACTTAGAGTGGCCTTCTACCATCAAAATCCCAAAGCTTAGTTGTACATGTTAATGATAGGGTTGCCAAGTCTCTCCTGGCCACTAGCGGGAAGTGAGGGGGTAGGGTTCCAAATTGGGTAATTCCTGGAGATTTGGGAATGGAGCCTGGGAAGGACAGGGACCTCAACTGGGTACAATGCCATGCATTCCTCCCTCCAAAGCATCCCTTCTCTCCAGCGGAACTGATCTCTGTAGTCTGAAGATGAGCTGTAATTCCAGGGATCCCCAGATCTGGCATCCCTGGTTAATAAGGAGGCAGAGATGGAGACAGATCTCAGAGTCGCCCTTCTGAAGCAGAAGCAGTCATGGAATTAATGAGCCAGCTGAGGCTGTAGAACTTTGGAAATGTTAAAAATAACTAGCCACATTGGTGGGTGTGTCATTTTGGTCTGAAAACCAGCACTTTAGGAACGGATGGGAAATGCCAAGTACGACAAAGTGGTGAGAGGAACACTTTGAGCACGGCTATGTTTATGAGACCTGAGACTGCCAGGCTCCTTTTTGTGTGTGCCCATGGCCCTCCCACTAAACACTGGTGGGCATCTGTAATGACAGTGGTTGCACGAGGAGAAAAGTAGCCTGACAATTTGTTTTTAAAAATATCTGCCAGTGTCCCTTCACATGCGTTCGATGCCAGCTGCTACAAACAATGATACAACTTCGGAATATAATGTTGCTGGGCACATTGCATATTTGCTGCTAGATTCACCGCACAAATGCTTTGACATTCCAATTAATAAATGCAAAAAGAAGGAGAAAGAGAGGGTGGGCTGCTAGCTATAAGATAGGATCTGATTCCTTATGTGTTTATTAAAACATTTCCCAAACATTGAATACCACTTAAAAAGGTAAAGGTTTCCCTTTCTTGAAAGCCAGTCGAATCTGACTCTAGGGGGCGGTGCACATCTCAGTTTCCAAGCCAAAGAGCCAGCGCTATCCAAAACCTTTTTCTGTGGTCATGACTAGACGCTGAGGCACGCACAACACTGTTACCTTCTCACCAAAGTGGTACCTATTTATTTACTTGCAATTTCTTGCTTTTGAACTGCTAGGTTGGCAGGAGCTGGGGCCAGAGACGGGAGCTCACTCCGTCATGCAGCACTCGGGTCTCGAACTGCCAAGCTACTGACCATCCGGTCTGCAGCTCAGCATCTTAACCTCTTTAAAAGTTTTCACAAACAAATAGCCAGAATGATATCTCCTGAAAATTTCCAAAGACAGCAACCCCCCCTCACCTCGAAAAAGTGGAAGCAACCACTGAGAACACACAAATACTTGTTGATGGCATGTGGGCACCTTTAGTGATGGGACACCAAGGTGGCAAGCTGAGGTACAGGAACATATGGGAAGAGCCATCATGGTGTCAGGTTAGAACACTGGACTAAGATCACCAAAACCCATGTTCAAATCCTGATGTTGCCTTGGAAGCTCATTGGGTGACCTTGGACCAGTCACACATTCAGCCTAACTTACCTCCCAGGGTTGTGAGGATAAAATTGAGGGGAGAAGAATGATGTAAGCTGCTTTGGGTTCCCATTGGGGAGAGAGGTGCAATATAAATGCAATAAACAAATAAGTGAATAAGAATATTGAACGATGTGCTCTAATGGGAGCACTTCAGCGTTGTATCATTTGTTCCCTTTCTGGTCTTAGGTTATATAGAATAATTAGTGATCACTTTGGGGTTAGAGATTAGAGAGCTCTACATACAAAGTTAAGAGTCTCCCGCTCCAAGCTTATTACAAGCCAAGCTCAAAATCTATTGAAGTTCAGGTCCGCTTCAGAAAAATATCATTTGTTGCCATTGATCCTTGCATTTGCTGCCACTTTGTTCTCTTCCCTTCACAATGACCATAGAACAGCTATTGCTACAGTGGCTTCTCATGAGCATTCTGGAAATGTCAGCATCCCAGAGATCTTGGGATATGAAGTTGTTCTGTGCATCTGAGCATTTAGTAGGGACTTTGAAGTGCTCACCCTGACTTGGATAGCCCAAGCTAACCCAATCTTGTCAGATCTCAGAAGCCAAGCAGGGTTGGCTCTGGTTAGTATTTGGGTGGAAGACCACCAAGGAAGTGCAGGGTCATGACACAGAGGCTGGCAGTGGCAAATTACCTTTCAATATCTCGTGCCTTTAAATCCCTTTGTGGTCGCCATAAGTTGCTGTGACTTGACGGCACTTTCCACCACCTCTACCACTGAAATGCTCAGTGGAAACATGAAGAAGACCAACAGGAAAGTCTGTAGGACTGTACCTTGAACTTCCTGGTCCTCCCTATAACAGTCCAACCATCCTCCAGGTAGCCTTATTCCAACCTAAAGAGGCTTTGTCCAACTTGTGTGGCTCTTTGGAGGAGCCACAGTTTGGAGGAAGTCACCTTAAGCTGGAGAAAGGTTTCAAGCTTGAGTCAAAAGGAAAGATGGGTTATGAATATTTTAATAAATAAACTTTTCTCAGTGGAGTGGCGGGATGGGAAGCTGATCCACCCCACTATCTCATCTGGCATCAGTTCACAGCTTGTGATATTTTTACTAATGCACAGAAGCATAAAGTTTCTGCCAAAAGAACAACTGTGTTAGACCATACATAATTATGAGAAGATTGCGGAACATTATCACAGTGCAAGAAAATGAGTGGACCTTCTGAAGTACTGATTCCTTTAAAGGATGCACAAGAGCAAGTCTTACAGCCTAGTGAGTGGAGAAGTTCTATTTTAAAACATGGGTGCCACTCACTGGCATTAATACTGGAGGATGGATCCAAACACTCAGTCATTTAAATTAGCTGGCTGTGGGACTGGAACATTGAATTAAAGCTGAAGTATCTGCTACTGAATACTCTGTGTGCAACAAAAAAGATACGGAGAAGTTCATAGAAGATGAAGACAGAAAATACTTTTTGTACCTAGCAAGTTTAAAGTAGAGGTGTTTCTGTAATGTTCCTCATTTGAAGCTCTCCCGGGATTTTGTATTCTTATTTGTGATTCCTGTGCATAACCAAGGTCTAGAAATTGCTTTTAATTCCTATTGTTTTTACACTGTGCAAAAGTAATCATCGTGATAGACGATTTTATTGAAGTTTTTCCTTGGTGTGTGGTATTTCACTAATGTTCAGGAGAACATATGTGCATCAGTAGAACACTACACAAAAGGAATCTTGATTACATTTCCTAGGATTCCCTGACTCGATTTGTGGTGGAACAGTCCCACTGACTTGCAGACCCTGCTCCATCTTGTCTTCCATGGTGTCTGGGCACCAGTGGCTGTACAAGGTCTCTGCCTTGCACACGCCACCCACTTGACCTTCCCAAACCTCAGAGGGGCTTTTCTCTCCCACTTTCAGTTCACCCTCTGCCGCCATTAAGCCTTTGTAGGAACTTCTTTCTGAGAGGCCCAGGGATCCCAGCTTCCCTGCACTGCACTGCCATTCTAAGGCCTTGTCATGATGACCCCTGACCAGCTCAGTGACTCAGACTTTGAGTCCTCAGAGGAAGAGCCCAAGGAGCCAAGGTCAGCAGCTGAGGAGAACCAGCAGGACCAGGGAGAGACTAGCAAGGCTGAGACACCTGCTTACAGGGGTCCAGCTGCACCAGAAGCCATCCTACCTGAGCCTGCAATGGAGGCCTAGCCACTGGCTCCTGAAATAGTCATCATGGCTCAGCTGGGCAGAACCTGAGCCCATGCCCCACCCCCAGAACACTTCTACTTTGCAGGAATAGCAATGACAGAAGACCTGGGACACACAACCCTATCCCAGAGCCAAAAAAAATGAGAACAGTAACACCCTTAAGAGCACATATTCAACCAGTGCTCCACCAGCTGTGCTGGCTCCAAGTGGCATACCAGATCAAGTTCAAGGTGTTGGATTTAACCTTTAAAGTCCTATGTGGTCTGGGACAAACATATCTATGAGATTGTCTCTCCTGGTATATCCCCCACAAAATCTTCTGGTGATCCCTGGCCCGAAAAATATCTGCTTAGCCTCAGCCAGAGTCTTTTCAGAAAGCTTTCTTGAGCGAGATCTAAGCCCTGCAGGACCTAACACATTTCTGTAGGGCCTGTAAAATGGAAATGTTCCACCAGGCCCATGGTTGAGGTGGCACTAATTCCATCAGTGTTGGCCTCCCCCTCTGTCTGTTCATCACCAATACCACCATCCCCAAACGCATGTGAAGAATACTCTCTATTGAGAGAAGATGCACCAAATTGTGTTGAAATATCACCTGCCATCTGACTTTTCAGTTTTAATTGTACTATTATTTTGGTTTTAATTTTTAATTATTAACTTGTATTTATTGTTTTAATATTATTCATTATTGATGTTACCCACCCTGAGCCCTGCTGTGCAGGGAAAGGCAGGCTATAAGTTGAATACAGTAAACAAACAAACAAATCTTCACAAGATCCTGACCTTGTTGGATCACCTGGTCCACTAGGTGCAAACTTGTGTGCCTGCTGCAGGCTTCCAGTTCCACCTCCTGGCTTCCAGCATCTACTGACTCTTCCAAGCCTTGCTCTCAAGACCTGAGTACACTGCTTCAGAGGAGACCTGACTAAATCAGCCTATAGAGCATAGGACAGGCCTTAACTTGTGCCTGTTTCTCTTGCTACCTAGCTTCTGGTTACCATGAGGACAGTTTACTGCTCTTAGGCGCCACTGGAGGGGGAGGGGAGGGTAGGAAGAGCAGCAGCAGCATTGGATTTATATCCCACTCCTCACTTGGAGTTTCAGAGCAGCTTACAATCTCCTTCCCTTACTCTCCCCACAACAGATACCCTGTGAGGTAGGTGGGGCTGAGAGAGCTCTGAGAAAACTATGACTGGTCCAAGGTCACCCAGCTGGTTTTATGTAAAGGAGTGGGGAATCAAACCCGGTTCTCCAGATTAGAGTCTGCCACAAAACGCTGAGTATAAACATACAAATCCCATGTTTTCCCCTATACATGCCCTAGCTGATGTTAATCTAAGCCTTAATTAAGGCTTAGCATAATCAAAGGCTTAATTTAAAAGTTACAGTGGTTCTAAAGAGCTCTCATTACCTTGGAGCCTCTGTTCAAGCCTGCAGTCTTCCATATGGCAATGGCCACTTTCAGTAGGAGCCCTAGTGTAAGAGCTCTGCCTACCTGGATGGAAACAGCACCAAAGAGAGTCTCTTTCTTGTGCCAAGGAGTTTTATCATCTCTATTTGCCCATTCCCTGGCAGGGCAGGGTGGAGAAAAGAAGCTTTTTCTAATATCTTCAGGAAAAGTTTTTCTAAGGTTTTCTACCTCCAAAATTCTGTTCTCTTAGATGTCACCTTTCTAGTTGGTGGGTAACATTAATCATCCCATTGTCTCCCACTAGACCTATTTGCATTTCTAAAAGATGGCTGAGGTGATGATGGAAAGGAATTGACTTGAATTCCCATCTCCTACCTATTCTCTGCCAAGAGAGATAAAAACTTTTTACAACTAAAGGCAAAGGTTTTGCTCAGTCCAAACCTCCAGAGTAAAAAATCATTTCTCCAAAAATCTCTTCTCCATATACTCTGTTGTCTGATTGACAGGGCTTCTTATTTTTTAATCTATAAAGTACTGGAATTCTACATTCTCTTTAAAAATCTTGAAATTAAAAATCTTGAAATTCAGAAAAGAAGATTATGTTGTTTTTCCCAGTAAGAGAAAATTACCTGAAAGAAAAGGACTGTTTTGTGTTGGTTACGAACTGTAATAAAGCAATGAATGGAGAAATTATCTGAAAGAAAAGAAGCTCCTAATCATTAAATCAAATCCTTGCTGAGTGATTCATAGTCTGATCTTCTGTCTTCATCCAGGCAAGTCAGAACCAAAGTGGATGTGACAGGAGCTCCATGACCAGAATTTCTTGTAGTTTGTTTTTAGATTAAATCAGTCATGGGATGAGGGTGGGGTCAAACAGATTGGAGAAGCAGCAAGCTGAATGTGAATACTTAATGTAAACTACCAGTATGTTTCCCCATAGGGCAAGCAAAGCAGGTGTGCTGTAGGGATTAAAGTACCAGACTAGATCTGAGAGACCCAGGTTCAAATTCCCACTCTGCCAGGGAAGCTTGCTGGGATCCCTTTAGCTTGTCACACACTCCCAGCCTAACCTACTTCACAGAGTTGTTATCAAGACAAGAGAAAAGGGAAGACCAGTGTCTGCTGCCCTGACCTCCTTGGAAGAAGGGTGGCATTTAAAAATATACTTATTGAATAAATAAATAAACTGGGATTATTCAAATTAGGAAAGTGGCATGGTGAAATGAACGCCTCCTTCTGAAATAACTTCCTTGACCTAACGATACCCCTCTCCCCAATACACATGGCTGCTTTGATTTAAAATAAATCAAAGGGGTAAGGAATGAGATAGCAAAACGAGAAACAGTTGCAAGGACTAAAACATAGAGATGGCCAAATATTCTCTATTTCATTTCTTTGAATATTTGTTTATATTTTTGCCATGGTTTTGGTTCCTTGTTTCACACTCTTGGTTTCGTAGATCCATTTGTATTGTTGATGTATATCATATGGTTTCTGTATGCAATTTATATAGTATTTATGTATACAAAGTGCACAATTGATATGCTTAATACAATGCTTTAAATATATACAAGTAATTTTTAAAAAAATGCAGATATTATACAGGGAACATTTGGTGGGAGGGAACAGAATGACAAAACAACAAAGACCCACTGGTTTGATTCACCAGAAGGAGAAGCAACACTGAGATGGGGAGTTTTCATGTTGACATCTGGGATAAAAATGTGAAATAATCCCAACACTGGAAGGGGAATTTGAATGGTCAGCTAGACAGGCAGCACTGCTAGGTTGCAAGAACTGCTGCTAGGGTCCATTTACTTGTTATTAAATTACTTCATAAAGGTGTTACATACACCAGGGAATTTGTACAGAGGTGGTTTTTTACATGACTGTAGAGCATGATGATATTTCCCTTTGTGTGACCCAGCATATCAACTATTACATCAAATTTAATAGGCAACTATGATAAGTAGTGCAAATTGTCAAACACTCATAGATCTTGATGACTGCTTCCAAGCAATGCAATGTATGCATCATTGTATGTTCCTTTCCTATGGAGTCATCCATTCATAAATGTGTCCTTTGCATTATACATTCTACTTAAGCCAAAAACCACTTGCCTCCCTTTGTGGTGCTTCCATTAATTTCCATGTGGTTCTCTTGTTCTTTTTAGGGGTATGGTTCTCCTTGACTATGATTTGTGTTTTTCTTTGCGGCTTTGAGGAATTCCACAATTTCCATGTAAGAAATGTGCTATGCATTTTGTTTTCAGACTTCTCCTGATTAAAATATCACCATCCAGGGGAACAAGAAATTGGGGTCACACAATAAAAAAAATAAAGATGGATTCTCTAATAATAGTAAAGCTGATGTGATAGAGTGGTGGGACTGGAGAGATACATATTCCCAGTTGGCCATGTAAGTTACCAGGTGAGCCTCCAACAGCCTCACCTACCTCACAAAATTGCTGTGAGAGTAGAATAGAGAACCACATCTTATGTGAGAGCCAGTTTGGTGTAGTGGTTAAGTATGCAGACTCTAATCTGGGAGAACCGGGCTTGATTCCCCACTCCTCCACTTTCACCTGCTGGATGACCATGGGAAAGCCATAGTTCTGTACCAGCTGTTCTCTCAAGGACAGCTTGTCTCAGAGCTCTCTCAGCCCCACCTGCCTCACAGGGGAGGGGAAGGGGAAGGGTGTTGTGGGGAGGGGAAGGGGAAGGAGTTTGTAAACTGGTCTGAGACTACAAGTGAAGGGTGGGGTATAAATCCAATCTTTTCTTCTTCTTCTTTTTCTGCAGTAGAACATCTGCTTTGTATGCAGAGGGTCCCAGGTTCAATCCCTGGCATCTCCAGTTAAAAGGACCAGGCAGTAGGGTCTTGACCTGAGATCCTGGAGAGCTGCTGCCAGTCTGAGTAGACAATGGAGACCTTGATGGTCCAATGGTCTGGTTCAGCATAAGGCAGCTTCATTTGTTCCTGTGAATCCAAGAAACCATGAATGAAGCTTGTGTCACAAATCTTTAGCATCTCTCCTTTCCTCCAGTTTGGTGTAACTGGTTAAGTGGTAACTGAAGAGCCAGTTTGGTGTAGTGGTTAAGTGCACGGACTCTAATCTGGGAGAACCGGGTTTGATTCCCCACTCCTCCACTTGCACCTGCTGGATGACCTTGGGCAAGCATAGCTCTGTACCAGCTGTTCTCTCAAGGACAGCTTGGGAGAGCTCTCTCAGCCCCACCTACCTCACAGGGTGTCTGTTGTGGGGAGGGGAAGGGAAAGGAGTTTGTAAGCTGCTCTGAGACTCCAAGTGAGTGAAGGGCGGGGTATAAATCCAATCTCTCTCTCCTTTCTTATGTCCTGAGCTCTTGGAAGGAAGTACACTATAAAAATTGTATTACAGAGATGGTATTTCCAGCCTTCATTATAGACTGGTGATATCTAAGAGCTCCTGAGTATAAAAAAAATCACAGCCTCAAGAGATTTTGATGCTCTGCGAGAGCTTTTTAAAAATGAGTTTTAAAACAAGCAAGCTTGGTTGGTCTACTGATCAGAAGTCCTGTGTGTTGGGATTTGACCGAATGAAAAGGAAATCCAGATCTGGTGGCAAAGTCTATTTGATTAGTACATTTATATCCTGTCCTTTCTCCAAGTAGTGAACATGGTTTCTGCCTCCCATTTTACCTTCAACAACCACCCTGTGAGATAGATTAGTGTGAGGAACTCAGGATCACCCGGCAGGATTCCATGGCAGTCTTCAAAGCTCTAACCACAACACTAGCTTAGCAGTCGCCATTTTAAAAAGCAGGAGTAAAACTAGCCAAAGATGTTTTAACCTCAAGTAAGTCTTGGAACATAATTGTTAATTCAAATGAATAACCAAACACATTTCAACCACAAGGGCATGACCCAAGAGTTTTCTTCCCAAGAAAGGAAGTAAAGTTAACTTTGCCTTGTCACCTGAAGTTAATTTTACTTTACTTCCCCACCTTTCTTGGGAGGAAAACTGTTGAGTGATGTCCTTAATTCAATGATGCCCTATGACTTAATGACATACATTAGCATTAATGTCCTTTAAAAAAATAGAAATATGGGGACCACTACAAATCATGGCAGCATGATCCATGAGGCAGCCAACTTCACCTATTAGTCAGACATTCAGATGCAATGTGGATGTGTCCTTGAGCACACAAAAGGACCTGTTACAAGTGTGAAATGTTCCATTTGGGATGCTTCCCAAATCTTCCCAGATAGGAATTCTTTCCAGTCCAGTTATCTGTGTTGTGGAAAATTGCAAGCATATCTGTTTTAGCCATTTTTGATGCTTCTATTGTTAATGGGTTTTTTTTTACATTGAATACATAATGGGTTGGATCCAACCAGCTTGCCAGCTAGTGTACAAGGAAGAAAGGGCCCCCTTTCCACTTCCGCCAGGCTATGGTAGAGATCATTGACCTGCATGGACAAAACAAAGATGGGCTGTGGGGTGTAGTAAGGAGGGAAACTAGGTGAGTTTGAGCGAATAAGCTGGTTGGATCATGATCATTATGGCAATACTATGGAAGTATGGATTACAACTCACATCAAATTTATGAGGAAGTATATGGAACTCTTGGGAGGGCAGGCTGCGTGGTGTGACCTGGTATCATCAGCTCTTGAAAGTTAAGCAGAGTCAGTATTTGGAAGGAGGACCACCAGGGCAGACTCTGCAGAAGAAGGCAATGACAAACCAGCTCTGCTTCTCACATGCCTTAAAAGCCCTTTGCTGGGTCACTCACCATAAGTCAATTGTGACTTCATGACCCTTATGTATCCATATGGAAATACAGGTTACTTACCTGTAATTGGAGATCTTCGAGTGGTCATCTGTGCATTCACACCTCTGGGATTAAGTGCGCCTGTGCCGATCCCGATCGGTAATCTTCAAAGCCTAACGGATTTTCGCGCCAGCTCCCCGGTCACGTGCACGTCCCACTGCGCATGACCCAGGGAGGGGCACGAGGATCCCACCAGTTCCTTCTGACCGCTGCTAACAGTCCCCAGAAAAAAAGGTGAGGGAGACCGAAAGCAGAGGGGAAGGAGGGCGGGTGGTGTGAATGCACAGATGACCACTCGAAGATCTCCAATTACAGGTAAGCAACCTGTATATCTTCTTCGTGGTCTCTGTGCATCACACCTCTGGGAGAATAGCGAGCAATAAACACACCACATACCTGGAGGTGGGTGCTGGAGGTCTCACATCTGAGCTGCTTGCAGAACTGCACGGCCCACCACAGTATGCTGATGGACGCGGACATCTAGGGCGTAGTGCTTCACAAACGTGTGAGGGGACGCCCACGTTGCAGCATTGCAGATGTCTCCCAGGGGAATGCCCTTGAGGAATGCTGTGGAAGTAGCCACGGCTCGAGTGGAGTGTGCCCGGAGGGATGCCGGTAGTGGCCTTTTGGCCAGAAGATAGGCGAGTTTTATCGTCTCAACTATCCACTTCGAGAGTCTTTGAGATGACAGTTTCTGTCCCTGCCTGGGCAAGGCATAAGAAATGAAGAGAGCTGGAGACTTGCGAAAGGATTTTGTCCGGTGCAAGTAGAAAGACACGGCTCTCTTGGCATCTAAAGTGTGTAGGCTACGTTGCGTTGGGTCCTGGGGACCAGGAAAAAACACTGGCAACATGATATCCGCCCCTATATGAAAGTCAGAGACTATCTTAGGCAGGAAAGCAACATCTGGAGCTAAAGTGACGGCATTATGATGAAACGTGAGGTACGGTGGGTCGCAACGGAGCGCCGAGAGTTCACTCACGTGTTGAGTAGACGTGATGGCCACCAAAAACGCAACCTTCCATGACAAAAGTTGAAGGCTGCATGAGGCCATGGGTTCGAAGGGTTTTCCCATCAGCTTAGTGAGAACCAGGGGCAAGTCCCATGCCGAGACTGGTGTCCGCACTGGGGGATAGAGGCGATTCATTCCCTTGAGGAATTGCTTCGTTGTTGGATAGGAAAACACCGAATAGCCATCAATCTTAGGATGATTGACTGAGATGGCTGACAAGTAAACTCGGATAGATGAGTGACACAGTCCCCTGTCTTTACATGACAGGAGGAAACCAAAAACATCTTGAAGCCCGGCGGGGACTGAGGGCCGTCCCACAGACGCCAGGAAGGTTAAAAACTTAGTCCATTTTGACTCATATGAACGTCGAGTGGAGAGTTTGCGTGAGTTCAGTAGAACTTGAGCAATGCGTGATTCTAACCCTAAGTTTGGATCAGCCACACTGTCAATTTCAGTCTGGGCACATCGTGGTGCAGTACCCGGCCCCCGTGCATCCCGAGGAGGTCTGGGTCCGTCGGGAGATGGAGATACGTCCCTCGTGAGAGACTGAGGAGCGTGGGGAACCAGGGTTGTCTCGGCCATCATGGGGTGACGAGGATTGCCCACGGTTGCTCTGTCAACAGTTTGTGGACTACTCTCGGTATGAGAGGAATCGGGGAAAATAGGTACAATCGTTTCCCTGTCCACTGGAAGAGGAGACCGTCTCCGAGAGAGGTCGGGTCCGTTCCTGCTCTGGAACAGAATAGGTGGCACTTCTTGTTCTCTCGAGAGGCGAATACATCCACAGATGGATGCCCCCAATGGTCGAAGATCGGAGTCAGGTAGAGGGGGTTCAGTTCCCACTCGTGTAGGGATGCTCCCCCTCTGCTTAGGAAGTCTGCTTGGACGTTGAGTAGTCCTGGGAGATGAGTCGCTACCAGGTGAATATCTAGTGTCTGGCACTCATCCCAAAGCTCTATCGCTAACTGGCAAAGTCCACGGGAGACTGTCCCACCCTGGCAGTTGATGTAAAACATGGTGGTGGTGTTGTCTGTAAGGACAGTCACCGTCTTCCCCGACAGGGATTGGTGGAAAGATCTCACTGCGTAGAGAACTGCCAACAGCTCTAGGAAGTTGATATGGTTGTGTGCCACAGAGGGGTGCCACCTGTTGCCCACACCTACACCGTCCAGATGAGCTCCCCAGCCCCATAGGGAGGCATCCGTAGTGACGGTCGCTGAGGGGGGTGGAAGGCGGAAAGGTGCACCTGAATGTAAATTCTGAGGCACAAGCCACCAATTCAGGGTCTCTAGGACCTGGGTCGATATCTGAAATAGTTTGGAGAGGGGGTGGAAGTTGGGGCGGAAATGCCTCGAAAACCAAAGCTGCAGTGGTCTCATCCGCAATTTGGCGAAGGGGATTACTGCTGTTGTCGCGGCCATCAGGCCTAGCAGGCGAAGGATTTGTTTGGCTGTAGCCTCCTTGGTCTCTTGGATAGACAGGAGAAGGGAGACTATATCCGCTGCTCTGTTGGGGGGTAGGAACGCTCTGCATTGCAGGGAGTCCAGGATAGCTCCGATAAACTGAACCCGTCTGGAAGGGGTAAGCATGGACTTTTTGAGGTTTATCGTCAGCCCTAGTGATTCTAGGGTACGAAGGGTAGTAGAGATGTGGCTCTGTAGTTCCGTCGTAGAGGGGGCGACTAGAAGCCAGTCATCCAGGTAGGGGTAAAGGTGGACACCTTGAAGTCGCAGATGTGCCGCTACTACTGCCATAAGCTTCGTGAAGACACGAGGAGCTGTAGAGAGGCCAAAGGGTAGGGCCTTGTACTGGAAGTGACGCGGACCGACCGCGAAGCGTAAGTACAGTCTGTGCGACGGGTGTATCGTCACATGGAAGTATGCGTCCTTTAAGTCCAGCGTCACCATCCACACGTTGGCTTCTAGTAGCGGTAGGATGGTCTGTAGAGTGGTCATACGGAATTTCTTGTAGGTGATTAATGCACTGAAGTTCCGCAGATCCAATATGGGACGAAGTCCGCCATCCTTTTTTGGGACCGTGAAGTAGCGGGAGTAGAACCCCCGCTGAAGGTGGTTTGTTGGTACCTGTTGTATGGCATCTTTTGAGAGGAGGGCTTCGACTTCCAACGATAGGGTGTCGAAGGGAGGAGTGGTTACAAAGTACGATTCTTGTGGTGTCTGAAAAAATTCTATTCTGTAGCCTTCTGCTACGACCGACAGTGCCCATTTGTCTGTCGTGATACATTGCCATGCTGGTAGAAAGGGTGATAGACGGGTGGGAAAATCGGAGCGAATGGGGGAGTCAAAGACTCTGCTTGTTCGGTTTGGGTGGCTTAGCCTTGGGAGCGGAAGCGGACGGGAATCGTGACTTGTGGCCATAGGGTTTCTGTTGATAAGCAGTAGACGACAGTCTCTGCCATTGGGGTTCAGTGGGAGATCTTCGCGTTTGCTGTTTGGACCAAGATCTCTGCCATGTCTTCTGCTTCTGTTGTCTCGATTGTGAGACAACTAAGTTACGAGATGTCTTAATGCTCTTATCTAAATCATGAAGGACTGTGTCCGTCATGGAGCTGAATAGTCCTTCACCCTCGAAAGGGAGATCTTCCACCAAGGGCTTTGTGTCTTGTGGAAGCAAAGTCGACCTCAGCCAGGCGTGGCGGCGAAGGGCGATTGCTGAAGTGAGTGTCTTGGACGTGACGTCCGCAGCATGCTTCGATGCGTTAAGCTGGTGCTTTGCTAGCACCATGCCTTCCCTCTGGATCTTCCTAGCAAGGCATTGCTTATCCTCAGGAAGATGGGCCAGAAGTGGTGTCATCTGCTCCCATAGGGAGTATTGGTACCTGCTCATGCAGGCTGTGTAGTTTGCTGTTTTTATGCCCAGTGCACCGGCTGAATAAAATCGTCTCCCGAAAAAATCTAATTTCCGTCCCTCCTTGTCCAAGGGGGAGGAATGTCCGCTACGGCCCCTGGCCGAGGGGGTCACTACAACCGAATTGGGTTTGGGGTGAATAGGAATTCTGCCCCTGGCTCTTGGAGCCTGTACATGTGGTCTAATCTCTTGTTGGAGATTGGAGTTGAGGAGGGGTGGCCAGAGGATTCTTTGGCAGTGTTCAAGAGCACCGAAATTAGTGGCAACGCTACCGCGGTGGATGTATCCATCTGTACGATGTCGAAGATGGCATCGGTAGCGGTAGGGGTTGGCTGGACCGTGGCAAGTGCCAGGGAATGGGCCATTCGTTTGATAAGCTCTCCATAGGATTTCACATCCTCGGAAGGAGAGATTGGTAAATTTTCAGCCACATCAGGGGATGGTGACGGCTGGATGGGAGATTCGTCATCAGATGATTCGGGAGATTCGGGTATCGAGTGGTCGGAATGTTCGGAGGGAGACATAGGGGTCGACGGATCTGGTTGGTAGGGAGGGAGGTCGACGTCGGGCGAAGTAGGTATCGGCATCGGTAGTTTCGGTATCGGTTTCGGTATCAGAGTCGGTGTCGGAGCCGGGGCCGGGGGATCTCGGCATCGGGAGACTCTTGACGACGTCGATTGGCGATCCCACTCCGCCGGGTACCACTGTGGAGGTGGCGGGTAGGAGGAACCATACAGGTATCGCCATTGACGGACGTCCCACGGCACCGAAGATGGAGGGAGGCGCCAGTCTCGCTCACCTTTCGGCGCCGGCAGCGGGTCGGGCCCGGTCTCGGGACTGCTGTGAGGGATCCGCATCAGCTCGATGTCGGGTTCCGAATCTGTGAGCTGGATCGGTCGCGGCATCGGGGAGGCGGGGCTGCCCTGGGGTCGCTCGCGCCCTGGAGGGTCAAGCTGCAGAGACCCGTGCTGGGTCATGTCGGATGCGGGATGCGTCGACAAAGCACTCGAGGTTTTGCGCTTCAGCTTGCCCTTACCCTCTTTGCCCTCCTTACGCTTCTTAGCGGGAGTTCGTGGCAGTGAGAGGGGTCTTTTCGGTGCCGACTTCTCGGTACCGGAGGGGCTTCGCATCGGTGGCGACGTCGGGCCTGTCGGTGCTGATGGAGATGTTGTCGAGGCGTCGGCTGCGGACATCTTCGGTGACAACGCTGCTTCCAAGAGAGCCACTCTGAGTCGGGCTGCCCGGTTCTTACGGGTTTGTTTGGAGAACGCGGCGCAACTCGAACAGGAATCGACACGATGCGACTCGCCTAGGCACAGCAAGCAGAGGGAGTGCTTGTCTGGGGGAGCGATTTTACTCCCACAATTAAGGCAACGTTTAAAGAAGCCCCACCGCTGGGCCATAGGCCGGGCGGGGAGTAGGAAGAGGAGATCCAAAGGCGAGTCCAGAAACAGTCCGTAGGTCAGGAAAAACAAGAAAGTCAGTCCGAAAGGCCTTTCCAAATTGGAAAAAACGAATGTAAGCTACCGACCGGAGCGGAGAGGGGATCCTCACGACGCGGCGGTCAGAAGAGAACCGGCGGGATCCTCGTGCCCCTCCCCGGGTCATGCGCAGTGGGACGTGCTCGTGACCGGTGAGCTGGCACGAAAATCCGTTAGGCTTTGAAGATTACCGATCGGGATCGGCGCAGGCGCACTTAATCCCAGAGGTGTGATGCACAGAGACCACGAAGAAGATCTGTGGATTATGTCAGATTTCAGAATGCCTGACGTTTTCCCACGCTTTTACATACACAACACTGTGCGTGAACAAAGCATCTATGTATCACTCAGGCATTAAAAGAAATCAATCATTTGCTGACAGCTAATGGAAGAAAATGGGGCCGTGGTGGCTCAGTGGTTAAGATGCTGAACTACAGACCGGAAGATTGGTAGTTTGCCAGTTTGAGACCCAAGTGCCGCGTGACAGAGTGAGTTCCCGTCTCTGGTCCCAGTTCCTGCCAACCTAGCAGTTCAAAAGCAAGAAATTGCAAGTAGATAAATAGGTATCGCTTCGGTTGGAAGGTAACAGCGTTCTGTGCACCTTGGCATCTAGTCATGCTGGCCACATGACCACGGAAATGTCTTTGGACAGTGCTGGCTCTTCGGCTTGGAAACAGAGATGAGCACTGCCCCCTAAAGTCGAATTCAACTGGCTTTTGAGCAAGGGAAACCTTTACCTTAATGGAAGAAACAGAATTTCAACTACAGTTTGATAGGAGGTGGGTTGGTGATTTCATATATCTCCCTTGCTGTCTCATCTTTTAGGACTTTGCATACCCCAAAAGGATGAACTGTAAAGAGTCTCTTTTCATTGTTCGTTCATTCAGAAAAGCTGCTCCTTTTTTTCAGTCTCACACAGTGAAAGGGGAAAGATGCCTTCATATTTACTATATACTGTACGCTCTGGTGCATTTCAGGAAGATTTGCCTAAACTAATTTTTTCCCCCTAAGCTGGAAATGGAATTTGACCCTTGGCCTTATTTGTGAAAGCTATTCAGTCATCCTATTAGTTTTAACTCTTTTATCACATAATGGATTTTAATTGGGGATTTGATCTGGTGAAAATTTACTAAATTATTAAATGTGGACCAAAAAATACGTTCAAATTTACAGTGATCATTTTAAGCAGGGTGGAAAATGTTGTGTGCAAGGTACTGACTTGAACAAATAAAATAGAAGTCCTCCAGAGCACATCTAAAAGCTTTGCTGCATTCAAAGTCTCCAACCAGCCATAAAGAACTAGGCACATCAGCATGGTGACAATAGTAGCTAATTTTTAATCAACATTTCTAGTGCTCCAGAGAAGAAAGAGGACGATTAAATACTGAGTATCCCGCTTTGGGCAATGGCATCAAATTTTCCACATCCAAATTTCTTACTAGAGCCTGCAATTTAATGTTAAGTGCTCTTGTGTTGGAGGCAGAACAGATGCTTCATGAAACCCTAGTTTTGTCTGGTTTCTGAACATCTTACACACATGCACAATATGTGGCAACTTTCAGTTCCAAGACATTTTCCTCCCCTCTATTTTACCAATGTGCTTGTCTGCACTGATTAAAAAAACTGGGAAACCAGCAATTGCACACACTGTTGCACTGAGATTTTTTTTTGGCCGTGTTTTATCAATTCACATTGCTTACTTATGAAATGCATAAACTGGAAGCTGAGGAAAAGCTGTGCATGCTCCAATTCTGGCCCAGTTGTGTTTATCATACACAGTCAAAGGGCACAAGCTAAGCAGCATCAGCCATGGTTAATACTTGGATACTTGGATACTCTGCTACACAGAGGAAGGGAATGGCAAACCACCTTGGCTTAGCACGTGCTTAGAAATCCCCTTGAGGGGTTGTCATGAGTTGGCTGTGTGACTCGGTGGCACTTCATTATTATGTTTATCCTAATTTCAGAATTAATTTTAGTGATTTTCCTACTTAAACGGGAATCAAGAATGAATGTTTCAGTTCCAACAAAACAACTGCTTATGTCTGGCACACTTAAGAACAAATTAAACATGGTGTGTTTTCAATTAGTCCTCAAAATGAGACGTTTATTAATCATATAAAATTTTCACCAACAAGCTACAAAGATCAGTAGGCAGAAAAATCAGAATCTCTGAGTAAAATCCGGAGCACTTCAAAAATTGGTGAGAAGGAATAAAACTTCAGTGACTCAATGAGATGACAGTCCTTGGAATTTAGCTAGGAGCCTGCTGAAAACAAATTCCATTTATATTAATGTGAAGTAGAGTTTTCTAGTGCATTTTACCTAATTTAAAGCATAACTTTACAAGTTGTGTTACCACAAATAGTGCAGGAATTTGGAGAGAAGTTAAATGTCTTTGGCCGAGGACAGACTGGCAATGTAAAGCGGGGGCAAAGTGGAGGGAACTGGTGCGGGGGAAAAACTCCACGGAGCTGGCCGTTCATACTGGCCAGAGCAATGCGCAGTGGTGCCGATACGGAGCGTTCAGACTGCTGCGGAGCCGGCGCGCGCGGCTCGCATGCGCCGTTGCGCTTTTTTTTGTTTTCCCTTTGATGTGTTTCGCACATGCGCATAACTTTGTGCCGGCACATTCACACTGCCGCCTCCGGATGCCTCCCACTTCTTCCGGTTCACACTATTTGGAAGCGGGAGGCATGCGGAGGACGGCCCCTGAACACCGGTTTTACCCAGTGTCCTGTTAAAGCGGATGGAAAGTGACTGGGAGACGGGTAAGTGCGAAATGGAGCCGAGGGACAGATGCGCATGTCTGAACGGGCTCTTTTCTTCCACTTCCGACGCGGGGCTGCCCCGCTTTACATTGCCAGTCTGTCCTCGGCCTTTGAATAAACTACAACATTTATTCCGAGATTCTGAGATTGCTATCAAATTCTGAGAATACATAGTTCAGTGCATATTTGAAGTGTCCTGCTCAGGTAAAACACCTCAGAATTTTGAGGGGACCTGAGAGTCTATTACAACTTGTCATGTACAGCCCTGAATTGGGAATGATTGACACAATAGACATGATTCAGCAAGCCATGTTTGGTCAGTTTGGAACTGCTGTTGAAAGTTGAGGAAAGGGATGCCACATAAGGAACTCCATATATAGCAGCCGCCAATGAAAATTCCATGTAGGCCTGGATCACAGTAATGACAGATGCCCTTTCTCTGGCAAAGTTACACTTACTGCAGAAAGAACACAAAAAAGATGAAGGAAATTTGTGCAGTCGTGTGCTCTGCCTCATTATGACTGGAACATGATCTTCAGGATTCATGTGTGGGTGATCAAATACCAAAGAATCTACAAGGATAATGCAGCTTTGGACTTGCTTACCTCAAATAGCATCCCTCTCCACCCCAGTAAGTTGCTTGTGAAATTACATGGATTTTCAAGAGGACTTTGAGATTTGGCAGGGGTTGGTTGTTCAAAGATTTCATGGGACTCGATCAAGTGCCCTTAATTATCTCAGGCATTGTTAGTAAAGTAACTCAGAACATCTAAGAATATGGTATGAAAATACACAAATTGGGGAACCCCCAAGGTACATGAAATAGTAGAAAAAAAAACCTGACCACTACTCCCAGTATACATAGAGCCTCCATATTTTATTCAAGACTTGTACGGGTACCAAACATAATGAAACAGTTAGAGTATTTTATTATAAAACTTATAAAATAATTAAATAGTACACTTTATACGTTGCGCTTTTTTTTTACACCATAATCCATACCTTTACGTAACTTTTCTCTTCTGAGTTGCTGACACTTACTTAGGAAGCAAGTGATGAAATAAAAAGGCTATGCATTAATAAATTAATATTTTTACATCAAATAATAAAAAAAAAATGACACAATTATAGAACAAAACTTGGCATTTCTGGGAGAAGGAAAACATCCCCCTTGATGGTATTGTTTTGAAATGTTCAGTGTTCAAGACACAGAGCATCCAGAAGCTGAGACACTGTTCTAATAATAATTTCATAAACAAATTGGAACATGCACATTGTTTTCATTTAAATGGTTGCAAATCCAGCAGCTAATTTTAACTGACCACTGTCTGCCATTAGTGCCGATGTGGCTAATTTTAGTTTGAAATGGTACTTTAGGAAGCAATAAAGCTCAGCTTCATTCATCAAATGTAGCTGTGGAAATGGGTGGACGTGACCGGGGGGGGGGGGGGAGGCGATGGCATTTTTAACCACTCCCCAGAAAATTATAGCAGGACACAACCGTGCCTTAGCCATATGGGTTTTGGCAATGAAATAACTGCTTTTCTTCTTCCTGGGTTTTCAGTTTTGCCTTCAAAATACGTTGTGTCCTGACTCCTATGGATTCCGGGTCTAATTGAAAAGCACCATTGAAAAGTAATCAAATGAACATATACATCAACAAGCCCTAATCAACTACAATACAGGCAAACAATCTGATTGGCAGTCATGTGATTATCAGGAAATGGTGTATTTCTCCATAGTTTAACCAACTGACGGGATGCATGCATGACCCCAACATCGTTTGCATTAAACACAAAAGAGGAGGGGGGAAAACACAAGGCCAGTTTCAGCAAATTAGCACTTAGAACAATGGGACTTCAAAATGCAGTTCAAGACTTCCATTGGGTCTTGTATGCTGGCATGATGTAATGAACTTACTCCCTGATCTTATAAGAAATTGTAGTCTCATATAATTGCTCACAAAGCCAGAAATGTCAATGGAGATAGAGGGATCTAATATCAAGTGGTTTTGGTCGTATCAATTGCAATTCTTTAGTAATATCTTATTGATCCACCTAGGATGACACACCACAGTGGTCAGAATCCTTTTTAGGTGCTACATGTGTCATGGCCCATTTTCTTGTTTTCTTCTTCTATTATCACTCTACAACTGATATATGCAATTCCACTGAGCCAGTGCTGAAAGATCTCAATGGTATTTTGATCGTCTACATTACCCAGGGTGGGACCATTTAGTTCTTTAAAAAATCACCACAAATCAGAAAAAAGACAGACAACAGTGAAAACACAGGAATGCAACAGGTTGCCAGTGACATAATCTGGATTCTTTTAAAAAAAAACTGAGTGAACTGATCATGTCAATGCCAGACTAAATGGATACCATGGAAGCAACCTTACTAATTAAAGCAGAAAAGGGCAAAAACAAAAACAAAAAAAATCCATCTACTCTAATGCAACACTTGCTTTCCCAGCAGCAAGTACAACACAATAAAGCACCTTTTATTTTGAGAGTGCAACATATATGCTCACTTTTGATAATAACACACCCGCATTATGTACGGCAATGCATTGCATCATCAGCCACCAATTCGGTTTCTCAAGCCTATATGTTATCCTGTTTTGGTTGGATGTGCCACTGGCAGTCAAAAAAATGACCAATGTTATCACTAGATAGTACTGTTACACTGCTCTGTTGGAGGTCTAGTGCACTGAAAAAATTAGGAGCACCATGCCAAATGTGCCAGTCCATTTTAAAGAACTGCTTTGGCCACTAACAAGAAGGTTTTTGCTCATAACAGAGGACAATGGAAATGGTGAACCTGAAGAAGGCTAAAAATTGCCCTAACCTTCTATAGTTTAATAATATCCTGTGCATTTTGGTCAAAACCCAGTCTTTGTGCACCCATGGTTCATCAGTCGTTGTACCACAGCAAATATTGCTCTGTTGAATCCAAGTCTCTTCCACTGGAAATGTACATGATACAAGGTGCAGGAAGGCCTCATGGGAAACTAAATTTTGCCAGCAACTTGAAGACAGGTGCTTGTCGTCAAAAGGTCAGATGAAATCACCTTTTCTATAAGTTCTTCCGTGTGCATGATTTGCAGCACTGTTTGCCATAGAATTTGTGATTGCAAACTCCATGCTGGGGGACCAGGTGGCACCAAGTAAAGAAGTCCACACAAGAAGGATCATCTGCAATGGTAAAAAATACCAAGCAAGCATATTTAGTTGACAATGGAGATGACAATGTAAAGTTCAGAGCTGGTTCAAAAGAGCAGCTGGCCACATGTACATTAAATTGTTCCTGCATGTTAGTCCATTTCTAGAAGCTCTGAGAACATAAGAACAAGAGTCTTGCTGGACAGACCAAAAGCTCATCTAACTACTGTGTACATCTGATACCTCTGATCCATTCTTTAGGGTTCCCACCTCCCAAGTCCCAGTGGGGGTTTCCCTGCTTTTAGGGGCCTGGATCCAGCTGGCGAAACCCCACCCCCAAAAAGGGACATCACCACGCAACATCCTAGACACAATGACATCAACCAGAAGTGACGTCACGGCATCAGCAATGTCAGGGGGTGATGCTCTAGTTTTTGGGCAAACTCTATGGTTTTGAAGGCAAAAAAAATCATAGAGTTTAGCCTAAAAACTAAAGCATTACCCCGCCGATGTCAGCAATGTGATGACATCACTTCTGGGGTGCTCCCTATGGAGTGGGCAATGATGCGCATACTGAGAAGGGGGGCGGGAAACAGCACAATCAGGATGGCCTGATTAGGCCATCCCGATGCCATGAGAGTGCGCTGGAGCAATCAGATGTGGGAAAGTCCATCTGTGGCCCATAGCAACCCGTTTGCTACCAGACTTTCCAAGGTGTTCTTTAACTCCGCTTGTGTGGTGGAGCAAAATGGATTGCTGCCGGCTGCAGGACGCTTCCCAGATGTTCAGGTCTGATCGCCTGTATTCACACCTATGTCGGGGCTAATTGTGTGTGTGATCACAGCCTAAGAACAGGAATCTCTGAGGTCCCTTTTATACAGGCTCTTTAAGCCTGCTTGGGCTTCCGAAGGCATACAGATTTTTTCCCCAAGGTTTCAGGCACCTAAAGCATAAAGTACACCCACACACAAAGATCTAAATAGGTTTTGGAGAACACAGATTAAAGCTTCATTAACTGCAGGAGGACAGTGCTTTATCCTCAAAGTGCATGAAAACTTTTTTTTAAAAAAAAAATCCATTTGCCTTTAGAAGCCTATACAGGTTTTACTTTGAGACATGTGAGACCTTTCTAAAAATGTGTATGCCTTCAAAAGCCAAAGTGGATTAAAGAGCCCACAGGAAAGGGACCTTTGTCACTACAGATGTTAATGAGCAACACCTGGGACTCCTTATCAATTACGGGCGTTAACAAGCTTAGCAAAACTAGAAAATGGTCTCTGATTTTTCTTGATCAGATTTACATCTCATGTGGTACCTCCCAGGGCTCATTTCATAGCAGGAGCTCCTTTGCATATTAGGCCACACACACCCCTGATGTAGCCAGTCCTCCAAGAGCTTACAGTAGCCCCTGTAAGAAGAGCTCTGTAAGCTTTTGGAGGATTGGCTACATTAGGGTATGTGGCCTAATAGGCAAAGGAGCTCCTGCTACGAAATGAGCCCTGGTACCCCCTGTATTTTATGACCCCTTGACTCTGATGGTTTTTCTCTGTGTGTGTGTATGTGTGTGTTAAGTGCAGTTAAGTCACTTCCAATTTATGACGACCCTATGAATTAATGTCCTCCAAAACATCCTATTGTTACTGGCTTTGCTCAGGTCTAAGGGCCCTGGCTTCCTTGATTGAGTCGCTCCCTCTCATGTTGGGTCTTCCTCTTTTCCTGCTGCCTTCAACGTTTCCTAGCATTGTTGTCTTTTCCAGTGACTCTTTATGACCAAAGTACGATAGCCTTAATCTAGTCATTTTAGCTTCTAGGAAGCGTTCAGGCTTGATTTGATCTAGGACCCACTGATTTGTCTTTTTGGTAGCCAATGGTATCCATAAAACTCTCCTCCAATGCCACATTTCAAAGGAATCAACTTTCACATAAAAGGTAGTGAAGAGACACAACATGGTATCTGGAAAAAAGTGGATTTTAGTCCATGAAAGCTCATGCCAGAAATTAAGTTTTGTTAGTCTCCAGGGTCCCATTTATTAAGTATGTCCTGTGAGAGGAAAGAGCTCAGTGACTGAAAGATGCTTGGTTTTAACGATGTGTCCCTTAACAAGACTGTAGTGCTGGCAGCTGTGTTGAATGTTGCCCTGCCACCGATCTGTTAAAGACACTGGAGCGCCCTACATGATTGCATGCTGGCAACTTAAATAACCATCCCCAGGATGTTTCTCAGATTCTTCCTATTCATTTTTCTCCATGGATTTTGGAGTTCTTGGAAGCACAAGGTGAATCCTCCACCATTCTGCACTTACAGATAAAACAGAAAGGATGCAATCTTCGTGGAATCAGACACAAGTCCATACCAACAGTCTTTCTTACAAGGTGCATTTTGTGTTGTGCCAAAATAGAAACTGCAGCATACATCATCTGCTCCTATTTCACAAGCAATCTGACCTATTATTTATTTATTTAGATTTGTATCCCACCCTCCCTGCCCAGGCAGGCTCAGGGTGGCTTACATTATTTGCGATGCCTTAAGAAATGCAAGAAGAATTGCAAAGCAGGACAGAATGGTCATGGAATCATAGAAGCACAGAGTTGGAAGGGGCCATACAGGCCATCTAGTTCAATGCAGGATTCGCCTAGAGTAGGGGTGGCCAAACTGTGGCTCAGGAGCCACATGCAGCTCTTTCATTTATTTATTTTATCAGATTTCTATCCTGCCCTTCCTGCGAACGGGCTCAGGGTGGCTCACAACCATCGGCACCTTGTGCCTAGTACCATAAAACATTAAAAACATTTAAAAATTAAAACATACTAAAAAAAATCATACAATAGATAATTAATGCATTAAAGTGCACTCAAGATATTGAGATGGCGCGATATTATACTGGGATCCCAGTTCAGTGGTCTTCTGGCCTTCCACAACACTATGGTTTGATCTCCATATAGGGCCGGCTAGTTGGTGGTAGTGGTGGGCAGCTCCTACTTGAAAGCCTAGTGGAAGAGCTCTGTCTAACAGGCCCTGCAGAACTGCATAAGGTCCCACAGGGCCCTGATCTCCTCCGGGAGCTCATTCCACCAGAAAGGAGCCGCCACCGAAAAGGCCCTGGCCCTAGTCGCCATGAGCCTGGCATCCTTAGGGCCTGGAACCACTAGCCAATGGTGTGATCCCGACTCTAGTGCTCTCTGCGGTATATATGGGGAAAGGTGGTCCCTCAGGTATGTCGGACCCTGGCCATATAGGGCTTTAAAGATAAATACCCGCACCTTGAAACGAATTCGGTATGCTATTGGCAGCCAGTGCAGTGCCTTAAGCACAGGATGGATGTGCTCCCATCTAGGGAGACCCATCAAAAGCCTGGCCGCGGCATTCTGCACTAACTGCAGCTTCCAGATTTGTGACAAGGGCAGCCCCATGTAGAGAGCATTACAGTAATCTAATCGCGAGGTGACCGTCACATGGATCGTCGTCGCGGAAGGAAACCAACTGCCAAGCCAGCCGAAGATGATAAAAGGCCAAGTTGGCAGTGGCTGCCACCTGGGCCTCCATTGTTAAGGAGGGGTCCAGGAGCAGTCCCAAACTCCTACCCTCTGATGCTGGCACCAGTGGCGCCCCATTGAAGGTCAGGAGTGGGATCCCTCTCTCCAGACCACCCCGACTCAGGCACAGGACCTCCGTCTTTGCCAGATTTAGTTTCAGCCACAGCCTGCAGTGCCCAGTCCAGATCTTCTAGGCTGGAGTCTGATCGGTCACCCAACATCAGATAGAGCTGGGTATCATCAGCATACTGGTGACACCCCAGCCCATACCTCTGGGCAATCTGGGCAAGGGGGTGCATGTAGATGTTAAACAACATTGAGGAAAGCACAGCCCCCTGAGGCACACCGCATTCAAGTGGGTGTCTCCTGGACTGTTGTTCCCCTAGCACCACCCTTTCTCCCGGACCCTGGAGAAAGGAAGAAAGCCATTGCAAAGCAAGCCCCTGTATCCCCACATCCGCAAGGCGGCAGCTCAGTAACTGGTGGTCGACTGTGTCAAACATAGCTGACAGGTCTAATAGCAACAGTACTGCCAAACCGCCCTGATCCAGATGTCTCCGGAGGTCGTCAGTAAGCGCAACCAGCGCCGTCTCCGTCCCATGTCCCAGGCAAAAGCCAGACTGAAAGGGGTCTAGGATGGAAACGCCATCCAGAAAGCCCTGCAACTGTGTCACCACCGCCCTCTCAATTAATTTGCCCAAATAGGGCAAACTGGAAACCGGCCAATAGTTGGCCAACTCACACATAATGTGTGGTTCCCAACTAGTGTTTCCCTCCCAGGGTAGGCTTGTGGGGGGGGGGGGGAAGCAGAGAAAGAAAGCAATTTTAAATGCATTCTCAAAGCCCCCCCCCCGCCTTCAAATATCTTTGGATAAATAAATATCATTATCAATATCTGTTTTTAACCTTTTTGTTTTTATATTTGGCAGTCTCATTTGCATGCAAATTTGCATATTTTCCCAATAAAAACATGTGTAATATTTGTTCATGTCTTGCGGCTCTCAAACATCTGATGTTTATTCTGTGTGGCTCTTACATTAAGCAAGTTTGGCCACCCCTGGTCTAGAGCATCCCTGACAAGTGTTTGTCCAGCTACTGCTTAAAGGCTACCAGTAAGAGGGAGCTCATCACCTCCCTAGGCAGCTGATTCCACTGTTGCACAACTCTTACTGTAAAAAAGTTTTTCCTAATAACTAGCTGGTATCTTCCCACCCTGAATTTAAATCCATTATTGCGTGTCCTGTCCTCTGCTGCCAAGAGGAACAGCTCCCTGCCTTCCTCTAAGTGAAAGTCCTTCAGATACTTCAAGAGAGCAATCCACCTCCTCTCCTCCAGACTGAACATTCTCAAGTCCCTCAGCCTTTCCTCCTAGGGCTTGGTCTCCAGGCCCCCTGATCATCCTCGTCACTCTCCTCTGCACCCACTCTATTCTGTCCACATCCTTTTTGAAGTGAGGCCTCCAGAACTGCACACAATACTTCAGGTGCGGCCTGACGGTGTACAGCGGGACTATGACATCTTGTGATTTGGATGTTTTGCCTCTGTTGATACACCCCAAGATCGCATTTGCCTTTTTTGTCCCCGGGGAAAAGTGAAGGACTGGAACACAGAAGATCCTACTATCTGTAGTCTCTTGTCCTGGCCTGTTTCACGATACTGCTTTGTCTTCAGAGGAACAGCCTCTAGACCTGAAGCATAGTCCTATATTGGGGGGGGGGGGGGTGTCAGTCATTGTATGCATGACTCTCCTTTAAATGATACTTATTTTCTGTTCCAAGTTGCCTTACCGGCTATGTGTTACGGTGCCTTGCAGACTGATGGAAATGAGGAAAAACGAGCAGAGGAGCTGACCCAGCCTGTTTAGGGAAGCACGTTAACTTTCCCTGAAAGACTCATTTCTTTCCCCTCAATCTCTCCCCAATGACTCACCGAGCTGGAACTATGCGGTGGGTAATTGAGAGTGATTGGCTTCCAAACCGTTCCAGCACAGCTGGCCACATTCGCTGGTGGAGACAGAGACTTAGAAAGCGGCGAAGAGATAATTGATCTCCAGAGCCTGAAGACCTACTTACAATAAAGTCAAAAAGGACTTCTACAGCTGCAAGCAGGGGGAAGGGAGAAGACTGAAATGAAATGAGTAACAGACGCTGGGTAAGAAATCCAGTGAGAAGACCAGGAAAAGGGGGGAGGGTGCAGATCTGTACTCTACCAAGACAGAAAGTGGATATTTTATTTTTATTTTCTCAAAAACAGCCAACTTGAAGAATTTCAATAAATAACCCACCCCTGGAGATTCCGGGGGCAGATCCCCCTGCCAAATATCTGAGGGTGTGGTACTTCAGATGGAATTTGGCAGGAACTCTATTTAGAAGTAAACTTCTTAAGTACAAAACAATGAGCCAGTAACCTATTTTAGGTTATTCCTCCACTCTGTATGGCCAGTCATACATGATTCTCATGGATTCATGCTGACTCACATATGGATGCTCATGGCTTGATGACTTTAGCATTGCCATCAAGTGACAACTTGTCAGCATGAACAATCAGCCAGTGATACAATGACAGTGATGACACACTAAGGCTGCGGTCACACATGCAGTTTGCACCGATATCATTGCGGTACCTTTGTGGATTTAAAGAGCATGATCAGACAGCAACATCTGCCTTCTGTGCCCCAGTCGTCGCCACCCCATTCTGCCTCACTTTGGAAGCCGAGGAATCAGGCACGGGGGAAAGTCTGGTGTTTATGGATATCTGAGCTTTCACCCCATATTTCCAGATGTCTGAACTCCCCTGCTGTGAGCTCAACCCGGTTGGGAAGTCTAAATGCTATGTCCCATTTTCACTCATTGGTTTTTCCAGCCACTGAGCAATGTGCGCATAACCGCATCTTCATTCACTCCAGCACGCTTTCAGCTGTCCTCTGAGGCAAGAAGGGGGGTGGGAGGGAAGGGGAGGCTGAGAAGCCTCCTTTGTCTTTTTTTGTGCTGGTTCCTCTGCCTTCAACTTTGCAGCACACAGGTAGGGAAGGCGTTAATTGAAAATATGAGTTTTTTTCAGAGGGAGAGGATGCCTCCTCCAGCTGTCAAAATAGAGCAGTGCTTCAAAGAAATGGTTATGCACATATGCAAAACACAATTTTTTAAAAAGAAGCCACCCAACCACCCCCTCCATGGTTGCCACGCAACAATAATCTGAACTGTCAACCATGGGGTGAGCGCACAGTGAGGCCAGTTCAGGGTTAAAACTCTCTGTTACAAACCACAACGGAGTACTTAGAGCTGGGTTCAGAACACACCAACCCTGCAGTCTGACCAAAGCCTAAGTCACCACAAATTCCTTGTGGTTCAGCAAAGTCTGCTCATGCATTCAGCTGGCCATTGCCAAGTGATGGGACATGGAATTATGTGTATGCATGTGTGAAACATCTCATTAGAGATCATAGTTGCAGGACTTACAGTATCATCACCCCCATATCTAGTTATGTTCATGTTTTGCCTTCACTCACTCTCTCTTCCAGTAGACCTGCCTTGCCTGAGAATTCAACCATTCATTGATCACGCGCTTTTACATACCGCTAACTCTGAAAAATAAGGGATTCTTTTCAAGAGCTGTTTGGCCACAGATTTAGTAACAAGAGTGGGCATTTTTACCTTTCTTTTCAGGAGCCAGGCAGAAATTAGTATTGCAAGCCCTTGATATTGCTGGTTTCTGATGGGGCAGACAGCCTGCCGATGGCTGGCCCTGCCGAAGGCACTGCACGGTCCGTGTCTGCACACCTCCACCACATGTCACTGTGCACTGTGAGAAGGGGAAAATAAGAGGCTGCATTTCATATAGTTATGAGAGCCTACATACCCCCAAGAACAGCATTCCATTCCACGTATCCGACAAATATCTCTTCCCATACAAAACCCCTCAATTTCAAGGGCAACAAGACAGCTTGATCTGGGCAGATAGAATTGGATCAGCTTTTCCACATGATCACGTCCAGTTCCCCTCTTAAATGAAGCCCACATCCATCTGGGTTTTGCCCACAGAAGACCCACTCCCCAGCATAGTATTCAAATGCCCCCAATGGGCAGAAGTAAAATGGGTATGATCCAAACCCTTCTCCTTGTAGAAACTGTTTTGCAAGGTTTACCTTTGGTACATCCAGGGTAATGATGTAAGAACACAGAGGAAGCTGGACAGCACACTAGGTGCTATAATAGCACCTGTGCTACACAACTCCTTCCCAGGAGAATCTTGTACATTTATTTATCAACCAAGACAACCACTGAATCCTGGCTTGCCTCAGCAAATCTTGGCTTCAGCATTATCGTTTTTCACCCTGCCTCTCTGCCAGCTATCCCAGCCTGCCTTGCAGCAACCAACTGATAGCAAAGGCCATCATGATCTTGCTTACCATTGGTCACTGTCAATATGAGGGTGGAGGAGCTTCTCTGAGGAAGCTTCAGCTGCACTTGGAATGGCAAGGGAAGCTACACCTTCCCTACTTGGAGTATGGCTAAAATGTTTGCATCAATCCTTTCATCACCAAAGCTCCATGCAAAATAAATGCCTGTGACTGATTTTGGTGAAAACCTGTACAAGCAAACTCCTGAAGACCGCCTCCTAAGATACTCGCAGGCCCCCTGTCTTACTCATGTGCCCCTGTGTGTTTCTGTTTCTATGCAAAGCACCACCTGCCCACCACTTAGAGTGTTCAGGGCCATAGTTCTCATTCCCACAAAAGCCCTTAGAAGAGCACACACATCTTCCATGTCCACAGATACAATAAACACACAAGTGAACTGAATCAGATACACTTTATAGGGTAGAGAAAGCAAGTGTGGAACAGTAACAGCTGTGAATGCTAACTTAGGTTGGGTATTAATCCATGGGGGTCTTCACTGCTGGAAACACAGGAGTAAGAACTCTGCTTTTTCTCCTTCTAGCCCCCCCCCCCCCAATTGTCTCAGTGCAATAAATGGGGAAAGGGTACTTGTGCAAACCACCTGTGGATGGAGCACAGGTAACTAAGAAAGCTAAGGATACAATGGGATTCCTTTTATCCCTTAGGGATGAACAGAAAGAACTTGCTGCATTGCTGTGTGTTTAAGAGAGCAGAAGCAGTGGCTGAGAAAAAAGACTGCTGCAAAGCAGCCAAAGGAGGAGAAAGGCTTGATGGTTGACACTAGAGGAGGAGGAGGAGGAGTTGGTTTTTATACCCCAGTTTTCTCTACCATAAGGAGTCTCAAGGCAGCTTACAATTGCCTTCCCGTCCTCTCCCTACAAAGGCACCTGAGGTAGGTGGGGCTGAGAACGTTTTGGCTCTCTCAGCCCCACCTGAGAGACTGGCCCAAGATCACTCAGCTGGCTGCATGTGGAGTAGTGGGGAATCAAATGCAGTCCCAGATTAGAGTCCGCTGATCTTAACCACTACACCACTCTGGCTCTCCAGCAGTTTCTATTTTGAGCTGCACTTGCCAAGTGATCCTGCAATTTCCCACCATCAGTGGGAAAACATTCACAAGCAACCTAAGTCAGACCTAACTGTGGTTAATAAACCAGCTTGATATCCTGGTTTGAGGTACCTGCACTAGCCATAGTTAATGTGGTGGATTAGATTAAACCATGGTTTTACATAAAATCTGAACTGAGCCATTATGATAGCTGATAACAGTTTCATTGCCATTGTTTGTTGGGTGCTTTAGATGTTTTTCTCTTTTTCTTGCTGTGAGCTATCCTGTTGTGTCCATTGGCTCATAAGATAAGACACAAATTTAATGATGTTCAGTGCACCCAAAGGAGAGTAACATCTTTCTAAATGCATTGCTGTCAATGGGTCAGTGACTGAATGAAATGGTCAAGTGGTGACCTCATATGCCCACCCACCATATGTGGAAGAATGCAGGAAAGGGGCTGAAAGGTAATTGCTAGTAGAAAGTGCCATCAAGTTGCAGCTGACTAATGGCCCAACAAGTTTTCAAGGCAAAAAACATATAGAGATGGTTTGCTATTACTTAGCTCTGCATAGCAACCCTGGGCTTTCTTGGTGGTCTCTCATCCAAGTACTAACCAGGGCCAACCCAGCTTAGCTTCCAAGATCTGGTGAGATCAGGCTAGCCTGGGTCATCCCAGTCAGAACAGAAAGGTAATTAGGACCTTGAAAACAGAGTGTGGGAAAAGATTGCCACAAGATGATGTTCAGATTCTCTAGTCTTGGTTTGGCTTGGAACCACAGAACAAACTCCCTGCAAAGACTTAAACAATGCAAGGCCAATTCATGATCAACATTCATAAATCTATTTTCCTCTTGATGTGCAAACTGTTTAAAGAACTAATCCTAAGAATACTGAAGTATGGTTCAAATATTCCTCAACAGATGATCCTTTACGCTGAAACTGCACATACATGTCCCACATACACAACTGATGAGAAAACAGCCAATTAACAAGAGATTAACACTTGAAAACATTTGTTGACTTAGTTTCAAATTTACAACCTGCAACGTGGCTCTGCAGAGCCCATTCAGGGCAGCAAAAACGTGATTGGAACTTGTCTGCTGTTCTATGTAGCAAAAAAGTGATAATCGTGTCATGATGTATCTGGGGGAGATGGTCATTTCCAAGGAAACCCTGAAATGTTGTCAAATATGTGAATCTGTCTAAGGACATCATGTCTCTAAGATGAAATGTGATCATGTTCAGCTGATTATATGAATGAAGGTTAGCCAGTTGTGTGTGTCAGCTATTGAAGAAGTGCTTGTCTTAGGGATATGTGACTCATACGGTAGATGTGTTCCAAAATACAGAAGCTTGTTTGCAAGACAGTGGAAACAAATACAGACTGATCCAGTAATCAATCATGCTATTTAAGGAATTCCAGGCAGTCTCTGCAGTTCCCTAAGGACATCGTACATACAGATTTGTAATGGTTCAACCACAGTGCAGCTCTCAGAAGAATGACAGAAAAAAAAGGTCCATGGAATGCTGAGAATTGCACAGAAGAAGGCTAGCAGAACAGCTTTTGTGGAATGTGGGATTTAAATAGGGATGCCAGGATTGGGGAGGCTCAGACTGAAATACCCACTTAGATGTAGTACCCATTTGGTGACATTAGGTAAGTCACTCACTCTCAGCCTAATTTAACTCCCAGGGATGTTGGGAAGACAAAATGGAGGAAAGGAGAATCATGCAGGCCATCCTGAGCTCCTTGGAGGAAGGGCATGATAAAAATTGGATGGGTGGATGGGATGGACAGACAGACAGATGAACAGACAGGTGGGTGAACCATCAGAAATGATAGAAGAAGGAGGAGGAGGAAATTGGGTTTATACCCTGCCCTTTGCTACCAAAGGAGTCTCAGAGCGGCTTACAATCCCTTCCCCTTCCCCTCCCCTCCCCACAACAGACATCCTGTGAGGTAGGTGGGGCTGAGAGAGCTCTCTTGAGAACTGCTCTTGAAAGAATAGCTTTGAAAGAACTTATGACTGACCTAAGGTCACCCAGCAGCTGCATGTGGAGAAGTGGGGAATCAAACCTGGTTCTCCCAGATCAGAGTCTGCACTCTTTTTTTTTTTTATAAATTTTTTATTGATTTTTCCCTATAACTACAACTATTACGCTACAATCTAAGCTACATATACCTTATACAGAGAGTACTTTATCATTTGCTTAATACTACCTTATTACATAATATAATTATGAAGCATTTAGAACCTTGGATATATTTCAATTACTTGTTACTGCTACTATAAAAAATATCAAAACTATTTGGCAGGTACGCCCACCTAGAGAAATACAGTTAATTGAACAATTTGTAATACATAAGTGCAATGCTTAATAAAACAGTTTAATCACTATTTCTTCTTTCGTCCTCTTCTTGTCTTAACAGTCTCAACTACTTTTGGAGCTGCAGCTCCTTTTTCCGAGTCAGACACTTCTTCTTCACTCTTTGAGCTATCAAATCCATACATGCTTTCTTGCGAGGCCAGTGAACCATCTGAGTCTCTCCCAGTTTTCTGCTCTTTGCTTTTTTCCAGAAATTTTTTCGCTTGTTGAACAGAGTCAATCTTATACTTCTTATCTTTGATGCTGAAGCATAGTCCTTCTGGAGTATTCCAACGATAGATGATAGACTCAGACTGGAGCCAAGATGTCAATTTTCCATAGGCTTTCCTTCTTTTCCTTATTTCAAATGGGATATCCTTCATCACTTTTACTTCTTCTCCCAGGATCTTCAGAGCTGCTTTGTTTGTGGTCCTAAGCACCACGTCTCTTGTAGATTTTTTGGAGAACCTTATCATAATTTCACCAGGCAGGCTTTTCTTTTTCGTATAATCTGGATAGGTTCTGTAAACCATATCCATATCGCTTTTTATATCCGCTGCTTTCATGCCTGTCACTGGTTCAAGTGCTTCACTTAGCAAATTTTTAAGGTCTTCTCCTGTGTTTTCTGGCACCTTCTGAAGTCTTAGGAAAAAATTCGATCTTTCCATTTGTAATTTCAAAAGCTGATCATGGTGGAAGGCCTTTTCCTTCTCTGCCTTTTGTAGTCTTACGTCTTGGTTTTTTACTGAAGTTTTTACTTCCAGAAGTTCTCGCTGCAGCTTCTCTGTGGATTTATTCGACTCTTTTAGTTCTAGCTGCATTTTGTCCATCTTAACGTTGAGAGCTGTCATTTGGTCCACTAGAGGTCACAATAACGAGGAGAACACCGCACTCATCTCCGTGGTATCAACCTTTGAACTCGGAGCTGTACTTCCTAGTTTGGGGGAAGGTTTCGGTTTCCCCGTCATTGTTGAGGCTACGCTCTTTGTTTATAGATAAATAAGATGAACGAAAGGAGTAAATTTTCAAACAGCACTTATGTCCTTCTAAAGTTTATATCTCCAAGTGACCGATGCTGCCATCTAGCAAGGTGGATGGGCTTTTATTCCTGCAGTAACGCCACATAAAGAGTCTCGTAAGTATGCTAGTCCCGGAGGGGGGGGGTTTCACTCCTCCCGCCGTCTTCCCGCTGTGTTCTGCTTTTCTTACTTCAGACTCACGTTTTCTCCATGCGTAACTGTCAGTTCCAGCCTCATTGCTTCGCACTCTCTGCTGCTTCACGGATTTGCGCTTTCAGCCATACGGCTCCCACGGCGGGGGAACCTATGGGGGTGATGAAAAGAGATCTCGATCCCTCGGTCGCCACCGTAGGGAGAGATCCCCTTCGTGCCACCCCAGGCAGAGCCCCCTCACTGGGGTCTCTGGGGGCTCGGCACCAGTCCAGAGCCCCTTCTTCCCGCCGGGTACGGATCGCTCTCCCCGCAGTTGTGGAGGAGAGCGTCCGCCATTATCACAAGTCTTGCTGGAAGTCCCAGAGTCTGCACTCTTAACCACTACAGCAAACTGGCTCTGAGTGAACCTTTAGCAGATAACCTAAGGTCTGGTTCAAATGTGTAGAAGTGACACCTTTTGCTGTCCTTCTGAGATGCTACCACTTTGGAATTTGGAAGGGAAGAAATAAGTTATTGGATGTTCTCACAAATTTTTAAAAACTAACAGATTGGGAAAAGGCTAGACTAAATTCCTTCTCAACTTTGCACACTTAGGACATGAGGTTTTTTTTGTTGTTGTTGTTTATTTTTTTTAAAAAAAAACACCTTTAAATCACAATTTGATACACCACTGCAGATGTGGGCACTCCTGTGGCCTAGCAATTAGAGTCTTGGACTGGAATCAGAGATATTTGGGTCCAGACCCCAACGCTGCCCTGATGCCTTTGCGTTAGCTTGGACCAGTCACTATCTCTCTCAGGATGCCTCTCCTCACAGAATCGTTGTGAAGAAAAATTGAGGGGAAAGTTATGTGTGCAACCCTCAACTCCTAGGAGGGAGCTACTGGAAGGAGGGATGGAATAAACAGGATGATCTACCTGGTGCCCAATCTAGGTTGATGCCACTATAGGTAGGATGTAAACACCAGAAACATTGGACAGCATTGCCCTTGACTGCTATGTTAATAGTGCAATCCTAAGCAGAGTTACACCCTTCAAAGTTGTAACTGGAGCAAAGAGCATCACAGGGAGACATCTCCAAAAACAACTGCTTTAGACCCTCTGTTCAAGCCACCTCTCTTACCTGCAGCCAAGGTGAGGAATACCATCCTGACACCCTGTTGTACACATGATGCAGCGGACACACTCCTCTGTTGCACGCTTCTTCCAGCTCGACGTTTGGCTTCTTCAGGTTTCGACATCGCCGTTGGGGGAAGGTGATCAGTTTGCCACCGATGCTCTTCTCGCTGCACTGCATTTCTCGCCTCCATACACCTGGGCCGCAGGTGGCAGAACACTGCAGAGGGCAAAGCACACAAACATTTGGGCGGCAGCTGAAGGTTTCATTGAATGTTTCTGGCTTGAAGCTTACTTCTCTCCAGTGATGTTGCGGTATCTTGCCCAGGACAAAATGGTGGTGGAGAGCATTCCATGGCTCCCTCACAAGAAACTTCACATAACAATGGACACCTATACAGCCACTGTCCTAGCCAAACTTGTTGAGAGAGACTCAAAGGCAATGTTGAGGACTTATCATTTGTGGGCATTTAAACCAAGGCTAGCTGTACAAAACCACCTAGGGACTTCACAGACTCCATAGTAACTAAGCATCTTCCCCAAGGAACTGGACCCAATACACGTTGGAGGTACTGTTTTTCACTGGCCTGGAGATGAGTGAATGGGTTATTAGAGGACACCATTGCCACCATCAGAACATCCTTTTCTGAAGTCACAGCTTGTGTATTAGCAGTAAACCATGGCACTCTTTGGAATCTAAAATAACCAGATACGTGAATAACTAATCTCTGAACCTCATGTTGCACGCCTGTTACTTTACCTCGCTCCAAGCCGAAATAACCCACTGGAGACGTTCATTTTTAGGACACCGTCCCAACACACACATCTGTTGCATTTCGGGCTTTGGTTCACCATTGCACATGCTCTCTGGCAGGATTTTCATCACAGAGGATCCCACGCTTTTGCAAAAAATGTCACGTTTTGCGATGCCTCTTCCACAAGTTTTGGAACACTTTATGAGGGAGAGAGAGAGGATTTAAGGTCAGATGTGAAGAAATTTAATTTGGCACTTCTCTTTCACTGTAGAACAATAGATCAACCAGACTCAATTTTCTTGGTTATGGCAGGACTCACAGGATTGAATCTTGTTACTTGTTTTCTCCAGAACAAGACTTCATCCTCCAGATCAAACCTCATCATTTATTTTTATTTTTATTTTTAATCATTGGATTTCTAGCTTGCCCTTCCCTGCAAGGCTCGGGGCAGGAGTACAACAAGTTAAAACAATATTATAATTATTAAAACAAACCAACATTGTAACAATCCAAGCTAAAATCAGATGGTGCCGTTAGGCACTGAAACACATAATTTAGCAGAAGGGAGTCCTAAAATCCAATCCAGTGTGGCCCAGCCATTCAGGCATCTTTTTTATGCACATGATCTTAATTCTCAGCTTGCACTAACATATCTTAGCTCGTGAGTCTTGATAATGGTATCATAGTTTACTTCACTGAATAAAACAGGCTGTTTTGTGAAAAATTGTGGAACAGCAAACTGGAAAAGACCTGATTGAAGCATGGTAAAATTACCTGGGGCCGACTGTACCTCATCAGGCTGCTACCTAATTCTCAGCAGGTGGGTGAAGCCAAAACTGTCTATTATTCTATTAATATACAGGCTACATTATTCTCTCTCCATTTAAGTCCATATAATTATTATTTTTTGCACAGACTTATCACACAATAGGCAGTGTGTTCAGAAAAATAATAATGGCTTGGGGAGGGGCCATAGTTCAGAGAGCCAGTTTGGTGTAGTGGTTAAGTGCACGGACTCTAATCTGGGAGAACCAGGTTTGATTACCCACTCCTCCACTTACACCTGCTGGATGACCTTGGGCAAGCCATAGCTCTGTACCAGCTGTTCTCTCAAGGACAGCTTGGGAAAGAGCTCTCTCAGCCCCACTTACCTCACAGGGTGTCTGTTGTGGGGAGGGGAAGGGAAAGGAGTTTGTAAGCCGCTCTGAGACTCCTTCAGGTAGTGAAGGGTGGGGTATAAATCCAATCTCCTCCTCCTCCTCCTCCTCCTCTTCTTCTTCTTCTTCTTCTTCCTACTATCCCACGCAGCCCTTGAAAAGCCTTTCTTGTTTTTTAGAGTGACCTTAGGGAATGGCAAAGGATGAGGCATGGGAGGACTGCAGTAGGAAGCAAGGTTGTCAGTTGGGTCCCACCCAACATTTTCAATTTCCGTAATGTTCATTAAGCAAAGACTTTTTCCTTGCACAGCTTCAGAGCAGCTACCAGACTACCCTGAAAGACTTTGCAGGAGCTTATTCACTCAGATTACAACCCTGCGATAACGCCTGCCTTGGCAGTTTTACAAAATGGCAAACATGTATTTCACTTGCAGCGTGAAAGCTGTCAAGAGTTCCTGTGTCTTGCTGGAGCAGAGGCGTGTGTGTCTCTCGGAATTTGCCTGAGGCCCCAGGCTACCATCTACGCTTCTAAGCACAGTGTTTTCTCTGCCAGGATAGAGATCAAGTTGTTTGAAATGACATTATCAAAAGGAAGAGCACATGCATTACTATAATGGGGTTGCTAATAAAAATCCAACGTTAAATGCCTACTTTTGGAGAAACATCTGTGCGATGATGAGATGGGAATACCTTTCCCTGCCTGGCATGATGTCGTATCCTTATTCGCTTTACTATTACAAAATGTTTAGGCTGCAGTTCAATGCAGAGGGCTGGGTCCAGTAGAAGGACTTTGTGAGGTCTGTGCAGAGATCTCCAGCCTTCCCAGCTTTCCCCTCCTGCCCCTGGAAACTTGATTTCCTGGGTTGTAGGACCTGCATGGAGTAACAGCCATGTGGGTTGGAAGGATGCAGTGGGTAGGGGCGAGGAGGCAAACTGTTCCCTTCTGCAACTGCCATTAGCAGTGCTGTCCTCAGAGAGCTCAGAAGGAACTATTTTGTTCTCTTTCACTTCCCTGCTGCAGTGTCCTGATGATGATGGCTTAATGGCTGGGCATTGTGCAATACTACTGGACTACCCTGCTGGACCTTCTGAGGGCACCTGGTGTTTTTGGCCACTGTGTGACAGAGTGTTGGACTGGATGAGCCACTGGCCTGATCCAACATTGACTTCTCTTACGTACTACTCAAAATATGAAGCAAGGTAATGCCCGTTGTTTCTCTTAATTACCTGAGACCAGGGGCCAGGACTCCATTCTGGTGGGCAGTCTTGGTTACTGCACGTCTGTATTTGCGCTGGAGTGCTCACAGGGCAGAGAGCATGGGCCACGATTTCCTCCTTCTGAAAGTTCTTTTTCTGGACACACTGTATCTGACGGCTCTGTTCTCCGCCGCCACAGGTCTGGCTGCAAACACTCCATTCACCTGCCAACCAACTTGAAGAAAGAACAAATTCACTGGGTTTGGATCTCTGATTTGGATCCAAAGGTGATCATGGGAGAACTCATGTTATTCATGGAGTGGCAGTTTCAGATCCAGCTTTATGGCTTGGAGCCAGAATAAGCCCACCTTGTCTGATGCAGTGCAATAGGTCCTAGGCAGACATTTTATACATGAGGTGTCATTTTTTAAAAAATAAATAAATAAATAAAATAAAACAGCAGGGGCACAGAGTTATGAGATGAAGGAAGTACACCATAAAATGTTAATTAAGTTGCCACTGGATTCCTACTGATTTTTGTTACCAATATAGATAACACTCTGGATTAATTACCATTGAAAGCCAAAATGCTAGGACATCAAAGAATGGATCAAAAAATAAATAACATCTGGGGGCAATCCAGATCAAGACTACGGTGAGCAAAAGAAGGGGAGGTTGACCTTTCTCCTATGCAGTTTTCCAACTGCAATGATCATCTGTTGTTGTTTGCTTCACTGGAGGAAGCATACTGGTAATATTCAAGATAAACAAAGCTATTCAAAGTTTGAGTCCAGTGCCACTGCACTCAAACTTTGTTCTACTGCTTCAGACCAACACAGCTACACACCTGAATCGGAGCTATTCAAAGTTACAGGAAAAAAGGTCCACATGCCATGCCATTCCACCACTTTGACCTGAACCTCCCACTACCCCTGGCTGATGTCATTCATCCATTTCAAATCCATTCACAACACTTCCAGAATCACTTCCACCTTGGCCCTGATTCAGAAGCTTTGACACTAAAGGCAAAGTAGGGTTAACTTTCATGCCCCCTTCCTGTAGTTTTGAGAAGATACTTTGCTAGAAATCCCAAGCCAAATCTGAGCCACAGGTACCCTGGTCTGGGGGCAGAAGGCATGGCAGTTAAACTGGTTTACATTTGATGTGTGTACCTAAACTCTTAAAGGGTATTATTTAAGGTTTTCATCTACAACTAAGAGAGCTGCAGTCTACATCTGCCATCTGTATCTGCCCTTTACATTTCCTTTGAGGAGGAAAGCCAACTCAACTCTATACTTATGAAATTTTTACCCTGCCCCTCCCTGCCTCCAAAGGACAGCATACATGGTCATTCTATCCTTTCCATCCCATCACAACTCTGTGAGGTAGACTGGGCTGAGAGGAAGTTGACTGGCCAAATCTTGCCCACTGAGTTTCACAGAGCATGAGGATTTGAAGCAGGTTGTTGTCCAAACTACATCCAGCACTCTAACCACTACACCACACTGACTTTCACCAAGCTCAATGAATCTTCAGAATGAAGGAAGGAAGGAAGAACTTTCCCAATTCAGCAGCCCTGTAATTAGAGTTTGGCAGATTCAGAAGCTGCCCTCTGGCAGATGATTATATATATATATATATATAGAGAGAGAGAGAGAGAGAGAGAGAGAGAGGAGTGAAATTAATCAGCTGACCACTGGCAGACAAATATATCTTCGGGGCATGCCAAAGGCTTCACAAAATTGGCAGAGGAAAAAAATCCCAAGAAAGTAGGATAGTTAAATGAGGAATAAAGTGGTGTAGATGTATCAGCACTGGACTAGACTTTGGTTAAAGGACCAGTTCCGCCATGAAGCAAAATTGGTCACCTTGATTCAGACACACTTTTGGCCTAACCTACTTCACAGATCTGTTGTGAGGATAAAATGGTGGGGAGAAGCATATATGCCACCCTGAGCTCCTTGCAGGAAGGGTGAGGTAAAAATATAGTACAGGGGTGGCCAACCTTGCTTAACGTAAGAGCCACATAGAATAAACGTAAGAGCCACATAGAGATGTCTGAGAGCCGCAAGACAGGAACAAATATCACATACACGTTTTTATTTTTTAAAATATGCAAATTTGCTTTTTATTAATGTTAAATGGGACTGCGAAAAATAAAAACAAACGAGGAAAACCAGTTATAAGAAAGAGAGAGAGAGAAACTAGGAAAGCAAATAGATGGGAGGGAGGAGGGAAGGAAGGAAGGAAGGAAGGGAGAAAGAGAGAAAAAGCATGCTTCCCCTTTGCTTCCCCAGCCGCCCTGCCAGGAGCTGCACAATATGTGTGAAAGAGCCGCATGTGGCTCCCGAGCCACAGGTTGGCCACCCCTGATATAGTAGATCTAAACTACAAAATGAGATAAGGTAGATTGACTTGTCTAAACTATTTGAAGTGGAACAAAAAGGTGTCAAAGGTGTCAAAGACACTCATCCTCTGGAGAGCCATCTAGGTTAGGCCTGGCCCTGGAACTGCATGATCAACCTCCCTGAGGTCTAAAAGTATAAATGCCAGAATGCCAGAACATCTACAATAGGGGCTGACATCATGTGCCCTCAAACAGTTTGGATGATTTCACAAGGGAATCAAAGAACCATGGCATTTCAGAAGGTGATGGAAAGCGAACTTGCAATCAAACTTAGTTCCTGCATTGCAACTTAGATTGTGATTTGATGGTTTTTTAATATAGAAGTTGTGACTTTTACCGGCATTTAAATCTATGGGATTTTTATTTGTGGTTGCAGCTGCTGTTTAACCCCTGCTTCCGAATTCCACTTGTTGGGCTATCTGAGCATATTCTATGTGCCATAAAATCTTCATACCCTGACAACAACAATGTGAGGCTGGTTAGGTTAAGAGAACGTGATTGGTCCAAAGTCCGCCAGTGAGCATTATGGCAGGGTGGGGATTTGTACCTGGGTCTCCTGGACCCTAGTTCAACACTCTAACCACCATGCCAGGCCGGCTCTCCCAATATGGGTTCTACTTTTATTAGCACTCTGTTTCTTCTAGAAGCTACAGAGGCTTTCAGTGCGAGTATCTCCTGACTGGACATTTAAGATCTACACACCCAGCTTCAAAATGTACTTGGGGTTTCCAATAACGGCAAGGGAATACGATGATAGCAACTTGTGTGGCTTTTCTCCTGATTACAATAAATGCTATGTTTCAGGAGCTGCCAACCACAATTAGAAGGCAAAGACAAACAATCCCGAAGAAAGCCAAGGGAAATGTAATAGAAGGCTTTTCTGTCTACAAGAAGCTAAGCCCATTGGTCCAAAAATAATGCTTGGCAGAAGATTAATCGCATGCAAATAGATTATTTGGCAAGTGAGATTACTTAAAATTAGTGTTCAGACAGTGACGTGGCTCAAGGCAATGAAATCGCTAAAGCTGTCACATGATATGTTACCCAAATTAAACCTTATCTCTGCCTTCTTGTGGTTCTGCTACAATTTCCTTTTGGATTTTATATCCTATATTCCTTTTCCCCTTTAGCTTTTGCATAAAATTAGACTGCATTGGTTAAATATTGCTGAACACAAAGAATGCATTACAGACCCTGTATTTCATTAAATAAAGGTTGTTCATACAGTGGGTTGGATCCAGACAATGGCACTGGATCCTTATGGAGGGAGTGCTTTTGAGAACAGAAGAACCACTTATCTGAGCAGAAGGGATGCCTTCCAAGAGAGGAAAGGATTCTCTGGATCCAACCCTATGTGGTGAATCCAACCATTTATGAATAACCTGATTTATTTTTGTTATTAAAATGTTTATACCCCACCTTTCCCTTGTGGCTCAAGATTAATTACAATTCTAAGATTCAAAACATAACAAAATACAATAAAATCCCATTAACCCCCCTCCTCAAGTAATACCTGCCACTTAAACACCATTAAAAGCCCTCACAAATAAAATGGCCACTTAAAGACTTGCAAAGAAGGTGCCTCCTGATCAGGCTAGCCAGGCCTCCCGCTGGCAAGCTCTGTTGCCCCCAGAAGAAAAAAATCAGTGATCTCGCTGACCCTGCTACGTAACTTCTGGGTACAACCTGGAAAGTGACAAGGGGTAGATCTAGGAACTGACAGAAATTCTATGATAAAACAATGGAGTTTTTGGTGATTCTTAGAGCTACCCTTTGCTACTTCCAGGTTGTACCTGGAAATGAAATTAGTGACATCACACCCGCCATCATGTCCCTGCCTCCAGCCCTCTCATAGGTTGTCAGGCTTGCCTAACAACTCTACCCCTGACCTCCCCAAGGTGCCCTTTCCACAAGATAGGAGCCACTACAGAGAAGAAATGGGTTCCAGTAGATTCCACGCAGGCCATCTTGAGCTGGGGGATAACTAGAAGATGGCAACTTGTAGCCCTTTTGCCATTTATTCCAGCTCCATTTTGTCTGCTCCTCCTGCTTGCACTAGTTCCTACCCTAGATGCAGCCTTCTTGTGCTGCTGACAGCCACAATAATGCCGAGTAGGAGGACCCATCCGAAGGAGAGAAAGAAGCAGCAGCACATTCTCTCCATTATGCCTCAATTAACTCCCCTCCCTAAGAAATGCTTTGCATTGAATTCTATCATTTCCATCAATGTCTGCTTCCTGTGAGCTGCTTTGGGAGTCAATTTTCGGCTGAAAAAATGGGGATAAAAATATAACAAGCAGAGTATCCAGAGAAATAGGCTGGTTCCAGAAATCTGTGGATACTGAATGCATGCAAAGACTTTGGTAGAAGAAGAAATGGCTGGGTGGGGGAGCTGTAAAGCAGTAACACTTACTAGGCTGGGCATGGATTCATGTTGCAGATCTTTGTCTCTGTTAAGGGCTTTGTCCTTGGGCCACAGAAAGAGGAATTAACTCGGGTGCGGTGATCTTGTAAACAGACAGCCTTTGCTATTAAGTGCCCTGGGGAGATAAAAATAAATGGCAACAGCAATTCAAAATGAGATCCAGCACACTTAAATATATATATCAGAAACAGGGATTTTCAGTCTGAAAACTAAATGAGTGCAGGGGCTCCCATGTTTTTTTTCTATGCAACTCTGCTGCATTCTCTTCTATGAGATGATTAATGCTCAACATATGACACAAGGAACCCCATGTGCCTATGGAACACTTTCCTTTATTTTAAAAAAGCCAAGGTTCACTTATAAACACGAGACCCTGTTAACTTTCCATGCAGTTGCTTGTGGCTGAAAGTTTCACAGCTCCTGAAGTTTGCCTTTTTAATTACTTTGCCATATAACTGTTACAAGGGCCACGGTGGCTCAGAGGTTAAGACGCTGAACTGCAGACTGGAGGTTCTGTAGACCAGCAGTTTGAGACCCAAGTGCCGTGTGATGGAGTAAGCTCCCGTCTCTGGCCCCAGCTCCTGCCAACCTAGCAGTTCGAAAGCAAGACATTGCAAGTAGATAAATAGGTACACTTTGGTGGGAAGGTAACAGCATTCCATGTGCCTTGGCATTTAGTCGTGCCAGCTGCGTGACCACAGAGACGTCTTTGGACAGTGCTGGCTCTTCAGCTTGGAAAAGGAGATGAGCACTGACCCCTAGAGTCAGATTCAACTATCTTTTTTTATAGTTGTTACAATTTTTGCAGGCAGAAAGGGTGTAACAATATCACAGCATGTTGTAGTGAACCCAGTGCAGTGTTTAGGAGATACGGTTGCCAGATCTGGGTTGGAAAATTCCTGGAAATGTGGTGGTGCAGCCTGGGAATGGTTTGGGGAGGGGAGGGACCTCAGCAGGGTATAAAGCCATAGAGTCCACCCTCCAAAGCAGCCATTTTCTCCAGGGAAACTGATCTCTGTTTTCTGGAGATCAGTTGTAATTCTGGGACCGAGGGCATTCAGAGTAGCCCCCTTTCTGTTCACTGATTGATTGCCCCTTGCAAATTCTCTTTAATTGTCTGTATCAGTTCCCCCCTACACACACACACACATATTTCTCCTTGAGAGAATGATTCATTAGGTGGTTATGACCAATGCTTTAGGTTAGATCCTATCAGATTTTCTGCTGGCCAAACTGGTAGAAGGAGGATATTTTGACCACCAAAATCTCTGTGTTATAGACAGTGGGACCCACTTGGACAAAAACCACATGAGGCTCTAGTGAGGAGGGGAGTGGGGTGAGCTTAAACAGGAAAGTTGGTAATGTCCAACACCATATATTTTAGCATCAGTTTTCCTATCTACGAAGTGGGTATTCAGCCAGAAGCATATAACGACATAGGATATAAAATTGCACGACACTTTGCAAATTAAAAGTACTATAAAGGTCACCATAAAAGCTTTTGGGGATTTGGCTTAAGTCACGGTTAATTTAGGTCCTTCTTCAGAGAGCTAAGAAGGAATTCTGCCCTTCCCAGGTACATCATCTTCAACAGTTCAACATTTCTTTTTGAAAAAAATTAAAATGCATTGTTGGGATCACAGAGACATTACTGAAAAACAGTGTTTTATGGAAGCGTGATGTATTCTTGCAATTCAGACATTTTCAGTAGGTTACTCACCCCCACCACATGAAGCTGAGCAATCGGACTGTACTGTCACCCACAAATAGCTATGTCCTTTGGTGAATATCTTGTTCTCGTTGATCATCTTTGAGAATGTGTACTGCCAAGCAATGCCTGGATTTTTGCCTTGCAACAAGATCTAGATATGAGGCAGAGGTAGGGAATAGATTATGAACAGGAGAGAAGAGAGGCCAAATTCTGCAGTTGTGAAGGTATCACAGAATCACATGAATCCATGAGCTGATGTATTTGTGCTGTGATGTATGCATGAAGATCTCCAACTTCTAGGGGCTCCCCATTCACTTCAGAGGAGAGTTCAGGCCACCCATTCACCCTTTCATATGCCTCGTGTTTTCCCTTCCATTGAAGTCAATGGAAAACCTCCATACAAGAACTCCTTTCTGAAACAGAGTGCTCCAGATTGCCAGGAGTGCAATCCTAATCCAAAACATTTCTAACTATAATGAAGTCAATTAGCTCTGCTATGGACTGCACCATAAGTTGCCCAAAAATAAACTCTGGCACATGTGAATATCTGCAGTCAGACCATAAGTAATCAAACCAAAGTAAACAAAAAGCATGAGGAACAGATTTCATTATTTATTAAGAAGAGGAGAAGGAGGAGGAGATTGGATTTATACCCTGCCCTTCACTCAGAGCTGCTTACAAACTCCTTCCCCTTCCCTTCCCCACAACAGATACCCTGTGAGGTAGGTAGGGCTGAGAGAGCCCTTTCAAGACCTGCCCTTTCAAGGACAGCTCTTGTCAGAACTATGGCTTGCCCAAGCTCACCCAGCAGCTGAAAGCAGAAAAGTGGGGAATCAAACCCAGTTCTCCCAGAGTAGAGTCCACACACTTAACCACTACACCTAGGGTTGCCAGCCTCCAGGTGGGGCCTGGGGATCTCCTGCTTTAACAATTGATCCCCAGCTGACAGAGATCAGCTCCCCTGGAGAAAATGGCTACTTTGAAGGGTAGACTCTATGGCATTGTACCATGCTGAGGCCCCTCCCCTCCCCAAACCCCACCTTCTCCTGGCTCCACCCCCAAAGTCCCCAGGTATTTTCCAACCCTAACTGCACCCTATAATAACTGCGCACACTGCTTCTCTTTCAGGTGAAACCAAACTGCAAAAGACATTGTGCTAAAGAATGCAACACAAGTAACTGCTGATTACGTTACATAATAGCTTTACATTAAGTTACAACCGCTGAGTTGTAATGAACTCTCTGGAGAGCCAGAGGAATGAAGAATGGAGCCCAAACAGGAAGGACTGCCGCAGGGAAGAGGCTTGGCATCAGTCAGGTGTATGGCAGAAGGCCTCTTCCAAAGTTTTGTCTGGTGCTGCAGTCACCTCTTTGAAAGGCTCATTTTGCTGGTCCCAGTAGAAGCTTGCTACCAACATTAGGGTGGGCCTGGAGTTCTCCCGGAATTACAAATAATCTCCAGCCTGCAAAAGTCAGCCATAGGAGCTCTGGAGCACAGACTCTTATGGAGTCTAGGAGGAACAGAAGTCCTAGAGTAATATCAGAAGTCCCTTCCTGCCCAGGCACTGCCCCTAAATCTTCACAAATTTCATAAACCCAAGTTGGCAACCTTAGAACCCAAGTTGGCAACATTCACCACTAGACAAGTTGGCAACATTCACCACTAGACACATGACACTACACAAGTTGGCAACATTCACCACTAGACACATGATCCCAACTCACGCATACACCACCATCAAAATATAGTCTCCAAAGATGAACAGGGGGAGGACAGCACCGGTGAATTGCCAGCAATCTGCTTAAATTTTTAATTTTGAGCAAGAAGAGTCTATTAACATTCTTGAAGGTGAACAGGGGGATTCTAGCTATTCAGAAAACGTAACCATCGTGGCCTGGAGGGGTAGGGTTAACAATCAAGAAAATAACAACCCTTAGAGAGTAAGAACAAAGAAACACAAAGGTTGTGAAAAATGCTACTGTAATAATAATAATAAATAAATCAAGTGTAAAAATAAAATGTAATAAAAATCATTTGTCCATTTCTTTCCAACGGGTTTTTACAAGACGTTTACAAGATGTTTTGACGAGGTTTTCTAGAATAATTCTCTCGTTTCATCCATCATGGATTTCATCCAAACAAGAATTTGGTATGTTGCATGAAGCATACGAAAGGGCAAGTTTATCACAATCACAGTTGAATAGTACTATACTCAGTCATGGTCAAACCATTTCTCAATGAAGGCTACAATGAAACATTCTGAATTAGGCTAATTGACTACTTCTGATTGATAGAGTCTTCTAAATCAGGATTATTATTCTTCCGAGGAAGAATTCTGGTGAACAAAATGAGAGCTTACCCGGGGACTCATCAAGAACTCAAGTTGCTGAGGAATATTCCAGCAATTGGGACTTATATAAAGATTTATAATAAGTTCATGTGTGTGAGCCTAAGTTGCTGATGAATAACTTAAAGAATTAGAGAAATTAAGAAGCATGGGCATTATATGATTGTTACTGAGTTTATTAATATATTCACAATCAACACAAACAAGTTGTATTCTTATGAAAATCATTTGCAAGTAAGAAGCCAAGTTCATAGTGTTGGCTAAGCAACTAGGCAGGAATCTGCTATACTCAGCTGCCACACAGTGTGATCCTGCACACAAGCTTTACTATAAGGTTACTATAAGGTTTAGACTGGAAAAAGATTAACACATTTGCACTGTTAATCTGTCTTTAAATGTGTGCCAGAAACACACCACCAAAATATAAGCTGAAATAGTCTTGTTTCAGTCAATCTGTGACAGCACCCTCCTCCCATTACTGTTGTTCATTGCTCCCTTTGGGCTGCCACGACACAATGGCAAGAGAAGCCACAACTAACAGAGTTTGCCTCTCCTCATCGAAGATGCTAGAAGCTAATGGATCTATTCTCCTAGGCATACTTTCTCCTTGCTCATCTTTTGTTCAGCTCCCTGTTTTGTCCCATATTTTTTAGTCATCCTCTCCTTTGACCTGTTTCCAAAGGACCCTTGTCATCCCCTCTCCTGGCAAATAGGTTTCCCTTATCTTTAATACTTGAAGTTCCTTCCCTCTTTGATTAGCTTCATCTCATAGCAGTTCCTACGTGTATCTTTTCTCTCAAATCTCATTCTCCAAATATTCCTCTTCAGGGTCCATTCTCAATCCACTCTGGATCTTGCCTTCAGCATTCCTTAATTCAGGATACTTGGTTTTGTAGTTTCCCTACACGCTAAATATCACTTCCAGGTCCTCCTAAAAGGTTTTCTTCTTACTGCAATAAGAATTTCCCTTTCCTTCACAGAAAGACTGTAAATTGTTCACCTTTCTAATCAGCTGAATATTCCCTGACACCCTAATGCCTCAGCTATCCTTGCCTCAAGAAGCATTTTACTTATTCTAAAGAGAAAATATCTAATGAGAGTTTCTTTTCAGTGTTCTCCCAAATTTTCCAACTTTTTCCGGGAAAACTGAGGGCCTTAGGAAAAAAACAAAACCACAAATTTTCCTTTCCTTTCCTTTCTTTTTTTTTTTTAAAAAATCCAGGGCCTCACATCGCTAGCTGCACCACCACAAGAGTAATAACATGTGATTTAGGGTGTGATTTATGGATCTCAGATCTCTGGCGGGAAAACTTCTAGACATCTACTCTGTTCCCCACTGGCACCTCAAAGGCTGGGAGGGAGAAAATGGGGAAAACTGGAGTTTTGGCATATTTCTAGAGCATAACTCCATCTTCATGACACCACTTCCTTTTTTTTTTTAACCAGAAGTGACACTGTAGGCCAGTGTCATGCCAGTGCACCTGTCCCTGCTCCCCAAATCCTCTTGGGGATACCAAGTGGCAGCCCGGAATCCCTAATACGATTCCTCATCTCTATAGCAGAATGGCCATTTTCCAGTCATTTTCTCATCGAGTTCTTTCCTCTAGATTTCTTCAGTGTCCTCATTCCTCCTTCTCCATTTACTAATCCTCCTTCATAGCTTCCCATAGCTCAGCCAACACAGCCAGATACCCTGCTCCATGCTAGAAGGCCGAGCATAGCATCACTGCAAAAATTAGGAGCCTGACCTTACTTTCATTTGCATCCAAAATCTTGAATAATATTTATGTTCCATTAAGATACTATTGTCAAAGTAACAAGAACCCTCAGCAGACAATTTGCTCTCTTCCTGTAAGCGTGTCGGGTTCAAAAAGGATGGTTTTCCTTAGCAATCAAATATCTACGGTCAGTGTACGCTGCCATATTATTAAAACTACAAATTTGGAAAAGACCTCCAGTGCTTCAGTCTACTTAACTGGACATATTCCAGAGACTTCCTAGCCAACTGGTGTTTGCTCCCAAATTTACTGCTGGCAAACAAGCTCTTAAACATTTCCAGGTCCTTCCACAGAACTGTTTAACGTCTACCTTTAACACACCAACCACCTGGCTTCAGACACAACACTCAGCAGCTTTGACCGCAGGGCGCAGAGTTATAAAATTTACAACTTCTTATGTTCACAAACCACAGGTTCTATGGCTAAGATCTTCCAGATCAAGTCTGAAGAACAAGACATTTGCTCAGAGCTTCAGAAAGCTGTAACAACGGGCACGCTGAACCCTCTTAAGTAAACGGCCGTTTTCTTTTCCTGCTAATTTGGATCTCAGACTTAAAACAATAAATATTCTAAACCAGCTGTGCATCTCTCTCTCCCTTTGTTCCAGCTTTTTTCTCCCTTCACATTCCTTGGCCTTTACAAGTATATTAAATGGATACGAACTTTTGTGGGTTAGTTTAGCAATTTCTTTTAAATGTATGTCAACACCTTCTTTGAATTGTCTTGGGGATTTTAGGCTGCAATCTGGTCATGACAGCTCAACTAAATTAATGACACCAAATAATTAAATACATTCCAGCAATGGCTTAAGATAGCAAATATGACATAGAGTTGCCACCCTCCAGGTGGCACCTGGAGAACTCCCACTATTATAATTGATTTCCAGGCAACCAAGATCAGTTCCCCTGGAGTGAATGGATACTTTGGAGGGTGGACTCTATGGTATTATACCCTGTCGAGTTCCCTTCCCTCCCAAAACCCCACCCTGCCCAAGATCCACCCCCCAAATCTCCAGGTATTTCCCAATCCAGAGCTGGCAACCTGAAAATGATGTGTATACAATGCATATAATACCATGTAACTTGTAATATTGTATCATACAACACAAAATGTTGTATGTAATACATACACGACATGTACATAGTATCAGACAACATGATTATGTTGGCATGGCCAGAATGGTATAGTGGTTAGAAAGTTGGCCGAGGATTTGGGAGACCCAGGTTTGAAACCTCATGGTACCATGGAAGCTCACTGCATGATGTCAGGGCTCTTGTTGTGGGGTAAAGTGGAGGAGGGGAGAACAATATTGTAAGTCATTTATGGTCCCCATCAGGGCACAAAGTGGAACATAAGTAAATAAGTAATAAGTAAAGATATTTACTTCTTCACCTCCTATCACTGGATTAGATGCTAGAGAAAAGCAAGGGGCCAAAGCCACTGGAGAAGACAGCAGTGGTGGGACCAAGCTACAGGATTTGATCCTGATAAAAAACAGCAGTATTAATCATGGGATTTCCAGAGGTATTTCTACTTTTCCAGGAATGGTTATTGAAGTCTAGGAATAGAGCAAGTCAGACTATACCTCCACGGATCAGTTATATAGGTCAAAAGTTATAACAAGTCACAGATAGAAGATGTTTCCTGGCCTCAAATCCTCTTCAAAATTCCCTTCACAGTTATAGCAGATGCAGTGTCTGTGTTTGTGTCTGTATATAAATATATGTAACCAGGGGTCCTTTCGAGCAGGAGCTCAGGGGAGCGCAGCTCCAGGAGTTGGTGCCAGCTCCCCCCCCCCCCCCCGTGGGGGAATGCCTGCTTGTGTCATGGCTACAGCAAAATGACCCCATCCCCTGGAAAGGTCCTTGCTCCTCTGACCAGCCTTCTGAAGGCTTCAGCCACCACTGAAGCTATCCTCCCAGAATAGTGGTATTTCTGAGGCTTAAGTTAGTAGCTATCCCCTCTCTGCCAGTTTTCTTTCTTTCTTTCTTTCTTTCTTTCTCTTTCTTTCTTTCTTTTTCTCCTTTCTTTCTTGCCTTCTGACATACTTCCGGTGATGTCAAGTGGTGTAGTATATGCAAATAAGTAATGCTAATGAGTTATGCTAATGAGCTCCTCCACCTCTTTTTCTACGAAAGGACCCCTGTATGTAACCAAATAAGAACATAAGAAGAGCCTTGCTGGATCAGGCCAGTGGTCCATCTAGACCAGCATACTCTTTCACAAAGTGGTTAACCAATGGCTCAGGAGGGCCAGTGAGCATAAAGGCTCCTTCCCTTGTGTTGTCTCCAAGGACCGATATTCAGAGGTTTAATGCCTATGGATATAGCAATTCCCTTTAGCTAGTGGATGGATTGAATGTATTCAATCCCCCTTTAAAGTCATCTATGTTGGCTGGCTCTTCGGCTTGGAAACAGAGATGAGAACCAACAGAGACGAGAACTCAACTGGCTTTCGAGCAAGAGAAATTTTTACCTTTACTTTTACGTTAGCAGCCATCATTAAATCCACTGGCAGTGAATTCCACAATTTAATTACTGGTAAAAAAAAAAAAAAAGAACCAATTCCTCTTGTGCATCTTGAATCTATTGCCCATCAACTTCATTGGGTGCCCCCAAGTTCTAGTATTATAGGAAAGGGAGAAAAAGTTCACTTTCCACTCCATGTATAATTTAATATGCCACTATCTTGTTCGCCCTTGGTCATAAACTGAAAATCCCCCGACTCTGTGTATGAATACTGCAACCCCGTAGACAGAGGCAATTGTGTGCGTCTTTTCCACCTGATCTTTGCCTACCCTTCCACTGGGTTTGTAGCTGGGTAGGAAAGACCCTTGTGACTGGTATCACTTATTTAACTGTAGTGTTCACACAAACACCAGTTCTAGAAGCAGTACCAGGAGAGAGTGGCTCCCAGAGGACCACAGATTATCTCCAAAATTAGAATCTGCACCTACAGAGTAGACCACCAACATCAACAACAGAAGATGGAGAACTACAAGGCCCGATCCTGCCAGGCTCTGCTTTTTCAGGCTGTCTGGGTCTTTTGACAGAATTGCCTTAAATGGAATTCTGGAAAGCTCACTAAGTGATACGAGCTTTGGTCCCAGGCTGAGCAGAGAACATTTCCAGGATAGAATGCCAGGTGAAGCTTTTTTTCAAGACAGAGAACTATAGCTACTGCACTCACACTGGACCCAGTCCCCTGAGATGCCTGATTATCTCCTGACAGTACACTAAGGTCAAATCTACATCTGACTTTCCCGCTTGAATCATTCTAATTTTTTTTTTAAAAAAAAACTGTCTATACCTGTTTCTAGTTTCAAACTTGTTCTAGTTTTAAAATTATTGTTTACATTCGTTAATTGCCCTCCTGTGGTCAAGCTAGCATTTTACTGCTTTAAACAGATCCTGTTGCTTAGTACTCTTCAGACCCAGGGAGTGAAATTTGAAACCAGCGTGAAATGAGTGTAGGAAAAGACAGCAGTCAAACTACTTCAGAGGGGAAGTGTAAATTGGGCCAAAGAGCTACAGTTGGGCTGGCCCTTATAGAGACTCTGCAAGGCCTGCCTCTTCTCCTCATGGGGTCCCTGGGCCTGCAAAGGCCTGAAGAGAGCTACAAAGGACAGGTCAAAATGTGGGCATGATATCATGCCAAAGCAGTTACATTATTTGTTTTATTGTCAATGTTCAAAAAGTCTCAAGATGACTTTCAGATATCTCATAAAACAATAACTCCATTTTTCCCTATATAAATTTCCAGTGCTATTTATTCAACAATATATTATCATGGTACTATTGTTAGACATATAAATGTACATGTATTGCTGTATAAATTATGTACAAAACCTGTGCAACACACATATGCAGTACAAATCCATCTACAAATCCTACATCCAAAAGCAGAGAATTGAATCTGTTGACACAAAAGAAAGAGAAACCCCAAACTCTTCCCCACTCCTATCCAAGACAGAGGGTTTACATGTCTTTCGTTTTCCCAGAAGTTACTTTAAATCCAACCTTCAAAATGACATGAAAAGCTGAGAGTTCACACTCCCTCACCAAAGACACTTAAAGGGATCCCTGAAAGGTCTTTCTATGATCTCATTTCTTCTTCAGCTGGTTTGTATTTGTCATTCTATGTGTTCGTCGCACTCTCTTTAGGAAATGTCATGCACTAAATTCGCTGGGTGAAGGGATACAGCCCGTCTAATCTTTTTCACTTAAGCGGAACTCTTTTATCCCTTACACTGAGTTTACATCTGTATCTCATAAGTGTGGCTTTGCTCTGTCCAACACATACTCTCTTTAGGGGAAATCAGGGCTAATTTATCATGTAGTAGCTAATAATAAAAGTGAGGCTTTCGAACTGCACCCTGGCTCTCACCCAGTGGCTGCTAAATTATCAGTAAAGTCCTTCCACCTGGTTTCCTTCCTCCATTTTCCCCATCGACAAAGAACAGAGGAAATGATTTATCAGTTTTAATTAGACAACTTTTCTTCCTTTGAAGATCCATTCCTTTTTTCTTTTCTTTTTTGCTTCTAGTGAATGATTGGGATTTGGTTAAGTGCCCCATCCATCCGCTGCACTGGAGATAAATTCATCTAATTTCATGGATGGAGGGAGAGTTGTAACTCTCTAGCTTAATATTAGACAGTTTTGCTGAATGTTCCATTAATTCTGCGCCGAGTTATAATCCTAAAAACCTTCCCAACTGCTTTGTGCACATGGTAGCAACATTTCAAATACGATTTAGGTGATCTTGTTACCCCTTATAATTTATTATTTCCAGAGCACCTATATCAACTCAGCAGTGTGCATAAAACAAAAGTCCTCCACAAATTCAGCTCTGGCTTACACTGTGATCCAAGCTGATGTGCCTCCCTTATTGGGACCTTGAAAGCTTCAATAACAGCGAATGACAGGAATCCCTATGGACTATGGGAAATGTAGTTTTCTTAGGCCATGTCTGGCACTCCTGGAGTCAGAAACTCAGAATTCAGGCACGTTAAGGGGGAAAAAACCACTCAATTTCCCAGATATTTGGAATAGTAACGTTGAACAAACCTGGGGCCTTGCGAAGAGGGGTGGTGGTGATTGCATTGGGGACAGAGTCCAAATTCAGAACTGAGTTAGAAAAAAATAGCCATTTTCAGATGCTTTTTAAATCCATTTGCTGAACCTAATTTCAAATCAAGCCAAGAAGGGTAGGGACACCACCAGGAATAACATCTACAGTTATTGCACTTTTTATCTACTTAGCGGTCTTTCAAAATTCATCTTTGGCTTTGATAATATAACAACTGCTGCCTTTGAACTGAGCTGTTACTTCCTTTCCAAGGATTCTGCAAGACTCAAATTGCATTAGAGATGCAGACGTGCCAAAAATCTTGGCTTTTGAATTCCCAGAGGTGACATACATATTCCATTTACTGCTTTGTTCCTGGAGGAACTGTTGTAACCTCAGTCCTACCAGCAAAGCAAAGCCATTTGTTCTACAAGTTGTTCTTTAATAATCTTTAATAGTCAAATTCTACTGTACATTCCCTTACCATTAAATATTTCAACAGGGAATGTACATGGAAAAATCTCACACTAGAATTCAAAATCCACATAAATTTGATGAGGGACATCAGGCAGGGATTACACATATTCATAAATGTTAAAATTCATGTGTAGTTTGTTCACATACTACATGCCACTACATGAATGAGTCTAAGGTTGCCAGGTCATCACTGCCAACCCTCAGGAGCTTGTGCTGGGCAGAGCCTTGGGGAAATGGTGTTACCGATGTCATTATATCACTTCTGGGAGAAAACCCTGAAGTGATGCAGTCTACTACAGTGCTCTACAAGTTCCACAGATCACTATGGTAAAAACCGCTGATATTCATGGAATTCCTAGAGCATCATGGGGGAGTGCTGTGATGTCATTTCTGGATCTTCACCCAGAAATGACATCACAGTAACCATATATATATGTGGAATTCCTAGAGCATCATGGGGGGTAGTGTGGTGATGTTCCTTCTGGATTTTCACCCAGAAATTATGTCACAGTGTCAATGACACTGTTCCTCCTCATTTATTTACCCTGCCATCAAATCAGAGGGCTGATAGCGTGTCTGTAGGGATTGCCTGTCATTGGCAGACAACTGGCAACCCTAATTAGTCCAAGGATCTTTGGGTTTTCTTTTCTTCCTCTTTCTCTTCCTATGAAACAACACAAGCAAAGCCCTGCTGGATCAGACCAACTGGCCATCTAGTTCAGTTCATGCTCCCCACAGTGACAAACCAGATGCCCAAAATGTCTCACTAACTTGGGCACAGAGGTCAACATCTGCCTCTGTTGTCTTTCAGCAAGTGGTACTCAGTGGTACACAACCACTGCCTCTGAGGTTCCATCATGGTAATCCACACACACCCAGTCTTCTTTTAAAACCACTTAGTGGCCATCACCAAATTCTGCAAATTGAATTTGACAACAGCATGTTGCGTAAGGACCTTTTTCCTCCCACTTCTCCTCCCTGGCCAGCTAATGGAAATCTTTGTGGCAAAGCTTTCTTGTTATTACAGTTTCTGCCTTAGTCAAAAAATAGAACACCAGTTGAACACTTATCATGGGCAAGCTCCCAGTTGACCCCTCCGTCCCCAACCATGCTCATTGGAATGGTGGTGGGGAAACTGTGGGGAGACTTTGTTCAATGCAGCAAGTTTATTTCCAGGTGAAGTGATATTACTGCAGCGAGTGATGCTCTAGGAGTTTCCGGCAGTCTCTGTGGTATTCATTGTAATTGAGAAAATTCCCAGAACATCACTTGATGTGGTGACATATTTCACCCATGGCTGTCCCCCAAAAGTCTCCCAGAGATTTTTAACAATGTGCCTGGTAGCCCGATCTACAAACCAGGATTTCAGAATGGCTATCATGTAGACAGGAAGATGTGCAATTTTTCATGTCATGATCAATTCAGTGCTCCTTTATTTACCTAACTCGTTACCACCGCCATTTGTCCCCCACTGGAGGGATTTTTTAATTTTAAGATTGCCCATAGCTTTATCACAATAGCGTTATCACATTATAACAATGCACTGATTCCATGCTCTGGTTTTTTTTAAAGTAAGTCTATAGCCCTTCTGATTGAGCTGTTATAACAGGAAAGGCACTGGTTGCACATTTCTCAGCAAAATGAAGGGATAGATACTTACTTTAAAAAAAAATTAAAACAGTGTACATTGCGGCAATAGATTGTTGCAACACTACAGCAATATAGCTACAACTGACTTTTATTTTAAAAACTCTGGAAAAGCTCTCTAATGGCAGAGAGAAAATGGCAGCCATGGAGGGCTGAGGCAAGGGAAGTGTGGGGAAGACTTCTGTGTAGATGTTCTTGTCGGCACTGGGCATGTCCTCTGCATTTGCTGCAGCTACAGAAATTACATGGAGAATTGTCTCTGTGTGGCAGCAGCCAGTGTAAGCAATGATGAAGCCACAGCCAGTTCTTCCTTATCCAACAGCCTTTTTAGAAAAAACAACTCAATTCTTTGAACAAGTTCTATAAATTGAAACCAGATGACCTCAAATTACCTACGCCGGAATCTCAACAAAACATTTTAGTGTTAAGCACTTAACTGGATTAGAAGCTTAAAAAAAAAAAATCGGCATGCCTCCACTTAAGATGACACAGCTACATTACTCAAACCATATGCTAAAAGCCAGTATGAATTCGTGATGCCAGATGATCTTTGGACTATCATACATCTTCCCTATTGTTGGTCTCTTTCTTCCCCTCCAGCCAGAACCTGCCTCTGTTTTGATGGGTTGGGTTCAAAATCCACTAGAGACATGATGTGTTTGTGTTGTATCAGTTTTCATTGGCTTCTGTAAACTACCAATAAGGAAGCTATAAATAACACAAGCATTTTCCGTGGCTTCAAGAATTATTGACAAGTACAAGGAAGGAGCTCTCCAGGATCTCTGGCAGAGAAGGATCTTAGGATTTGCAAGACCCATGGAGTTTGGGGCACATCCTAGAGGTTGCGGTCACATGCCCGAGATAAAGTGTGTGTGGGGGAAGCAAGGCTATTTCCTCCAGAGGAAATTGACCCACAGTTGCGTGATCACACAGAGTTTTGTAGTTGTGGGCACAGCTCACAGCTGCGTGATCAGAAGCGACCGCGGGTGAGTTGGGGGGGGGGGGTTGCCATTGTTTTCCGATTCGCTTAAACGGGGGATTGATGAATTGCATCTCCACCCTGAGGGCTTCCTATGACAGTATGTGATGATGCACATACTGAGAAGGGGGGGGGACAACAGCATGATGTTGGGATAGCCTGATCGGACTATCCTGATGCCATGGGAGCACGCTGGTGTGATCAGATGCACAAAAGTCCATCTGTGGCCCGTAGCAACCAATTTGCTACTGGACTTTCTGAGGTGGTTTTTTTTTTTACTCCATGTGTGCAGCAGAGCAAAACGGGTTTCTGATGGCTGCCGGGCACTTGCCAGATGTTGGCATCTGATCGCGCTCCTTTAATCCACTCAGCATTCGCGCCTATGTCGGGGTGAACTGTGTGTGTGATCACAGATGTGATGATGTCACTTCCAGTTTCATGCCAGAAGCGATGTTGTCCACTATAGCAGCATTGAACAGCTTGTCCCCTTCCTCTCTATGGTTTTTGTACAATATAGCACCTCCAGAGGCCATTCAGCCTCTGCTTGTTATTCTCTAGCCTCTTTCCATTGTGAATCTCTGGCTTTGCAAGTTTTGCTTGCCTGCCTGCTTGGCTCAACTTGTCCTTTTTGGTCTGCAGTCAGAACACACTCAGACTGCCTCTTCGCCCCATTCTTTGCTTCCTCCCCTGGTTAAAATGATTCCATCCTCTGTATGACAGGCAGTCATCATAGGCAATGTGCAGAAGCTGAGCAGATTGCAAAGAAAGGCTGATCTAAATCTAAGCAAGTGAAAAATCAGACATCAGTACTTGGAAAGAGGTACCTTGAGAGAAATTGGCCTTCTTTTTGATCCCTGATCAAATGATCTTTGATAAATGTATATAAACTTGTATGTGAACTTCCTTCACCATGTTTTCATAAGCTTTTGCTTAAGATATTGAAATTCTCTTTCATATTCATTAGCAGTTTTGGCCCCAGGATTTTATCAACATTGCCCACTGCATGGAGAGTTTCCTTAACAGTCCTGAATTCTCATCCAGTACAGGTGACAAGCAGTTTGCACCCACTGCCCAACCCCAACTAATAACCTGAATTAATGTTTTCGGTGCATCCACAGGCAGGTCCTTGGCATTTCCAGGTACCTTGAGAAGCCGAACCAGGAAAGACCTTTGCCTCTGGACTTTGCTGCCAGTTGGAGCTGATATTAGGCTAAATGGACTTAAAGCAGTTCCAAACACTTATGTAAGCCCAATAATGTAACTCGCTGTGTTATGACAAACTACATTTTCAGGATCTAGTGCTGCCAACATCCAGGTGGAGCCTGTGGATCGCCCAGAATTACAACTGTTTTCCAGATGACAAAGATCAGTTCAAAGATCAGGGGGGCAGCTTCAGGAAGACCTTAGAGACCCACAAGATTTTCAGGGTATACGCATTCCAGAGTCAAAGCTCTCTTTGTCAGATACCTGGAGAAATGGCTGCTTTGGAGGGTGACTCTATGGCATTATACCCTGCTGAGGTCCCATCCCTCCCAAAACCCTGCCCTCACCCAGGCTCCACCCCAGATCTCCAGGAAATTCCCAACCCAGAGCTGGCAACTCTATAACTCCATGATTTTCAGGAAGATATTTGGAAAGGAAGAGAGACAGAATGGCATCAAGGTAGCAGCTGATCAGGGCTGTAAGGACTGGTGGACCAGTGCAAAAGAGGCTATGCACTGGGGAAAGATTTGGGGGCATTTCACACACACACCCCACACACATAAAGCCCCTTTTTTGTGTGCTGAAAATGCCTCCTCTCAAGCATTCGTTGCAAATCTCACAGGAAGAAGAGCAGTGTGGTATGGCGGCTAGAGTGCTGGATGAAGATCAGGGAGACTCAGGTTCAAATTCCTGCTCAGCCACAAAGCTCAGTGGGTGACCCTGCAACAGTCATTATTTTTTATCAGGGAATTAAAGATCTGTTAGTGCAGGCAAGTGCCATTGAAAAACAGTGCTCAGCTAATGACCTACACTATCTGCAGCTGTATTCCAGGGCAATTTTGAGACCCAACAGACCTCAACAGTGCCTTTGTGAACTGAGTATGAACCCTAAAAACACTCCCTAAATCCTTTGCAACATGCAGGAATTCCATTAAGCCACGAAGAACTTCTTAGGCAGGAAAACCAATACAGAGACAGTTCTTTGAAGACGTTAGGTTTCAAAACCACCAATGTATGCTAAAGCCTTCCCCCCGCTCAATTTACTCAGGCATAAACCTCACTGAAGTTAGTGGAATTTCCTCATACACAATTGCTGGTATAAATGTTTTCTTGTTCTGGTCCCCATCCTCCCCCCCACACACATTCAGCCTAAACTAGGGTTGCCAGCCTCCAGGTGGTGGCTGGAGATCTTCTGGGATTACAACTGATCTCCAGGCAACAGAGAAAATAGCTGCTTTGGAAGGTGGATTTAGAGTTGCCAGGTCTTACTTGGCTTGCAGCGGAAGGGTCCTGGTCCCTCTCTGGGACTTCTTTGCCACACATGCACACCGCAATGACATCACCCGAAAGTGACATCATCGTGTCGGGCATATGGGGGGGCACTGTCATTTGAGGGAAAACCATAGTTTTCCCTCAAATGCTACAGCATCCCCCTGCAACCTGCCCCAGCGTGAAGATGTCACCTCTGGGTGACATCATCATGCCGGGCACATCACCGTGATGCCAGCACTTTGGGGGTGGCGTTCCCCCTGGTGGCCAGCAAACCCCCTCCCACCGAGGGGACCTAGATGGACTCTGTGGAATTATACCCCATTGAAGTCTCTCCCCTCTCCAAATCCCACCCTCCTCAGGCTCCACCCTCAAAATCTACAGGTACTTCCCAACCCAGAGCTGACAACCATAAGCCTAAATGCTCCTGGACAGTATGTTTAATGGAAGTCAAATGTAAGCTACGATTAGGAGGCCAAGGAAACTAGATGATCAGGAAAGGAGGCTGTGAGTAGATCCTTACTTGCGAGCAGGCCAGTGGTGCCCATTGACCAGAGAAGGAGACTGAGAGTAGCAGGCCAAGGGAACTGGCTGGTCGGGGAAGGAGTTTGTTAGTAGACCCTTACGAGCAGGCCAAAGGAATTGCCTGACATGTGAGGTAGAGAGCAGAATGACTGCTGCTTCCTCTATGAATTCTCTGGCCACTGGAAACTGAAGCTGGGTCTCCCCAGGCCTAGTTAAGCACAATAACCAACACACCAGCTCTGTACTTTTTATTTATTTATTTCATTTATATCCCCCCTTTTCCTCTTCAATGGGGACCCAAAGTGGCTTACAACATTCTCCCCTCCTCCACTGTATCCTGCAAAATCTAAGATGATTTTACTGGGGCCGCATTCAGATGCCATGAGCAAATTGTGACGTGTTTGTGATGAGAGGCTGCCTTCCACTGAGCCATTCAACCCAACTGTGGCTTGTTTCTTGCCTACAAGCCGAGATTCTAAACTAAGGAGGAAAAGGGTACAAGAACCTGTTCTCAGGCTATGCAAAGCATGTAGGGTTGCCAGGTCTATGGTAACCATAGAGTTTTTTCTCGGATGATAGAGCATCCCCACTGCAACATGCCCTGTGCAATGGCATCACCTCTGGGTGATGTCTTTGCGACAGGCATGTTGGCGTGAACATGGCACTTTTTTGGGGGGGGGGGGTTCCCCCTGCCGGCTGGGTTGGGAACCTCAAAAGCGGGCATACCCCCACCCCCCACTGGGGAACTGGCAATCCTATGGTTTGTTTGGTTGTTTAAATGCAGCCTCGTGTGGTTTCAAAAGCCTTTAGCCTGACTAGGCAAACTCTCCTGATGAACCCTGTGGCTAGCTTTTCTTTTGCACACCCCTTGAATTTGTTGGAGAAAAACAGCATGGAGCTATAGCTGTCACTGGTAATTCTCTAACAGACATCAAGGACAAAAGGAACAGGAAGAAACCTACTTCAAAGACAAGTGTCTCGTTAGTTGGCCCAACAGCAGAAAGTCTCTCTGGAAGATTAAACGAACGCTGATAATCAAAGATGGTCCCACCAAAATGAAATTTTCCTGGCCAGTCGATTGTCCAGTCCTTTGTTAGGTAATATTTCTTGTTCAGGTTGCGGACAGCTAGGTAGCTGCTGGACATTTGTAACTCCTGGATTTCAATACTGCGAGCTCCAGCTGGAATTGTAACAACTGGATAATAATCTAAAACAGAAAAAATATATATGTTCGTATTTCCAAAGAAAAATATATTTCCAGGCAAAACACACAGTGTTTTCTCTGTAACTAATGTTATTTATATAAAAAAATAGTGCTTCTGAATATTAAGAGAGTTTTGCAGACAATGTTTAGATAGGATCCACATGCCTTTTGAGATTGTATTTTTGTCATTGTTCGCTTCCTGGATTTTCCTGCACAGAGAGGCACAGAGAGGCACAGAGAGGCAAATCCAGACATTAACCTGATATTGCAAATCCAGACATTAACCTGATATTGCAATCCTAAACAGAGTAACTCCCTTCTAAGTCAATTGGAACTGTGGGGTTTAGAAGAGGGCAACTCTGCTCAAGATGGCACTGTGAATACAACAGTGCAATGCAGTGTTCCCTGTAAGCTGAGTTAGTGTGAGCTAGCTCACAATTTTCTTAGCCTCCGGCTCACACATTTTTGTCTTAGCTCAGGAAGGATGGCTCCAGAGCAAACTAATTTATGCAGCAGCCAAATTGCTCGCTCACAGCTTTGATGCCAGTAGCTCACAAAGTAGAATTTTTGCTCACAGGACTCCATAGCTTAGAGGGAGCATTGGTCCAACTACATGTGGCTCTGACCTTGCTTAGTCCTCATAATTAGTTGCCAGCTCTGGGTTTGGAAATACCTGGAGATTTGAGGGTGGGGCCTGCGAGGGTGTGGTTTAGGGAGGGGAGGGGCCCTGCTAGGGTATAATGCCAAACAATCTACCTCCAGCTATTTTCTCCAGGAGAAGTGGAATAAATATTTTAAATAAATAAATAAGATATCGATGTAGTTTAGAGATCGGCTGTAATTCTGGGTAATTCTGAGGACAGCATCCCCGCTCACAATAGTGCATGAAGACAGCTTAGCCTAACCTCCTTCAGAGGGTCTTTCTAAGGATAAGACGGAGAAGATGAGAATGCTGTAGGCTGCTTTGGGTCCACTCTTTGGGACTCAACAAATAATGAATAAAACATTTAATACGGGGGTTGAGTCTAAAGGACTGGAATGCACGAGGCCACCTAGCGAGTTAATAGCGGAGGTCAGATTAAAGATCAGACTTCCTGTTTCAGAGTATAACTCAGCAGCCGTTGTGCTGTATCAGCTGCAGACTGACGGCTAACTCCTTCCTCCTCAGACCACCAAAACCTGGATTCTGATTCCCACCAGGGATTCAGCAAGATGGGACTTTTCCTTCTTCAAGTGCTGTTGGGCAGAATGGACATTATTCCATTTGTCATAAACTAAACTTCTTCCTTCTGCTAAATGCCTCCAGTGGAAGCGACTTCCAGTGTTCCTAGGTGACAGCCAGAGACTGATAAGATTTACAGCTCGAATGTATTCAGTCATGAAATTTAGTGGGGCAGGAATAAAATACAGGCTGACACAAAGCAAGCATTTCGCCCTGGCTAGTAAGAACCGTTGTTTACATGCATGTCCAAAATCCCTCACCCAAGCCTCCGGCTTAACCCTTTAGTTCTTCTCCCCAGCCATAATAAAGCCTAAATGTGTTTGCTTACAATGATCCCTAGTTGATTTGCTTTACTTTTAAAAAAATGTTTTATGCAACTTCTCCCAAAGGCTTCTGAAGGCAAACAAGACGCTGCAAACAAACACTAGAAGCCAAAAAAAGTCCACACAAAAGTTAAAAACGAGATTCGACTGATACCCTGGCCTCTTTCATTCTCTCCTTCACTCTTTTTTCCCCTTCCCTGCTCCTTGTTGTATTTTTTCCCCACTGGTAGACTTTAGATTGCATGCCCCTTGGATAATATTCAATGGATTGATTTTTGCTGATGTCATTTTGTAAATAATCAGGTATGCCAACCGTTAGTCCTAATAAAGGGGGCAGGGGGACAAAGCAGATAGCTCCTGTCCTTCCGTGTTGTGTGTGTGTACGTGTGTGCATGTGTGTGTAAAGCACTGCCAAATCACAGCTGACTTATGGCAACTTCATAAGGTTTTCAAGAGATGAACAGAACTGATTTGCCATTGTCTGCCTCTGCATAGTGACCCTGGACTTCGCTTCTGGTCTTCCATCCAAATTCTATCCAAGGCCAACCTTGCTTAGCTTTCTAGAGCTAACAAGGCTGGGCTAGCCGGGGCCATCTGGGACAGGACTCTTCTCCCCTAGTGGGATGAGGATAATAAAACAGAAAAGAAGGGACAGTTTTGATCAGGAAGATAGTGCCAAAGGAAAGGCTTAGCTTCTCCTTTCACCAGCACCGTTGGCCCGATCTAAACTCACGAGGCTGCTTTTTAAGGATAAATTATATTTCAGTTGTGGAACCCGCAAAGTAACAAAAATTAATGGCCCTAAGCATCCCAAAGAACAACTTTCCTTACCATTTGTTTTGGGCTGGGTCAGGTAATGGCCAGAAAAGAACTTGCATGTCGAATTGTCTCCTTTGCAAACTCCACAAGCATCCAAAACAGCTTTGGATCCAAGCCGACGATCGCACCCTACTTGCTACGACACCAGAAAAGGGTATGAGTGAAAGACTAAAAGGAAATACAAATGTCCCCTCCCCCGCCCCCAAAATGGGTTGGTTGTCTATTTCTTAAAAATGAACTCATAAAGTTGCCTGGTACTAAGTCACCCCATAGTCCAATTCTGTCCACTTTGAGCAGCAGCGCCTATCTAAGGTCCTCTCCAGCCCTGCTCCCTGACAAAGTTTAACCAAAGATGCTCAGGATTGAATTTTTGGATCTCTCTTTGCAAGACGTACGCTCTGCCACTGAGCAATATCCAAAGCACTGTGACAGAGAAAAATATCAGCTTAATCTTACTTCACAAATGCCATCGATGCACACATCGTCTCTGTAGAGGGAGCAAGGAGTTCCATCTTTCACTTTGCTGGACATTGCAAAGAAAAAGTCAAAGTCTTCTGCTGTGCAGTACAATTTGCAGAGATCTTCTTCTGGAAAGACAGATGACAGTAGATCTTCCCCATTACCATTCCTAATTTATATGTAAAGGCCAATATTCCTTCCTCCCTGCTGAAAATTTATGCTTATACACTATTATGGAACTACCTTTCTAGGACTTTCTTTTACAAGTGACAAGGCAGACTTCTTTCAGGTATGATGTCACTTCGTAAAATTTGTTAACAGACATATTCCCATATATCTCAGAATGTATCTCTGCCTTTGGCTTCCCTCCAAATACAGATTTGTATATGCCAGATATAATCAAGATGATCCTTCCCTGTCTATTTTAGTACCTACCATCCTTTCCAGTTACAAACATAAGCCACCTGACTAACTTTGCCTCTAGGTAACATGGAATCTGTAATGTGATCAACACTGATAAAGGATTTTTAAAAGGTAAATTTAGGCTTGATGATGAGTTCTTGGATTGGATTGCTTTAAAATTTATTTCATATATTTCCTTTTAACACCTCTTGAAAATGATGAGTGATTTTATTTTTATAGTGGCATGCAATTAGCAGGGTCTTACAAAGAACAGAACCAGTGTTGTCTACTATACAGACTTGTCTCCTATAAGCCAGGTTCTACTATAAGCCAGGGTCTGAAATAGGCTGACTTGTTCAACTCATATTTTGAAAGCCGGAGTGTAGCAGTACAGGAGTTTAAACCAACTGATACGCATAACACCAACAATCCAATTGTGCAGTATATATCCAGGCATTAGAACCATATGTTAGAGCCACACCATAGCCCTGTTCACCATCCAAGAAATAAAATATCTTGAGGGAAGAGACTGGGGTCATGGCTACTGCCCCCCAGTCTCACAATCATGGGCCTCACTGCCCAGACCATATACACATATGCATTAAAATTATGCATGAGGTGGAGAAAGTGGCTAAAGGAGGCCGTTTCTCTCTCACACATAACATTAGAACACAGGGCACCTAAGGAAGAAGATGGGCAATAGGTTCAGGACAGATGAAAGAAAACACTTCTCTACCCAACAAGTAATTACATAGTGGAATTCACTGCCTGGACATAATGATGGTGACCACTGGACAGATTCATGGAGGACAGGTCCATCAATGGGTAGCAGCCATGATCAGAAATGGGAACCTCCATATATACAGGCAGGAAACCTCTGAACACCAGAGCTAGCAGGCAACACTGGGAAGGGCTTGGCCTCTGTGCTCTTTCCATTGGCCATCCAGGATAACTGGTTGGCCACTGTGTGAAACAGGATGGCAGACTAGATGGACCACTTGTCTGATCCAGCAGGGCTTCTCTTATATTCTTATAATCCATACAGGCTGACTTACACATTGTTCATACAGTAACTTTTGAGTGTTAGAATATATGGATAAGAGGTGCACAGTTCAGAATAAAATTCGACAGTCTTTGATTTTGCATGAGCAGAGATTTCCCAGTTGGCATAAAAGGGTCCTTTGGATGACAGTCACTCAAATTAGAGTTGTCTCAACAATTCTTGTCTATCACTTTTTTATCCACCTCCCCTGCAAAGACCCTGCATTGTGGCTACAGCAAAGCCAGGGATATGGCAAGATTAAGCCAGGATGTCTTTAACATTCATACATTAAACAAAACCATAGTTTAAAATAAGCATGGTTAATAAACCAACTTCAAACCATGGGTCCATGTTTCTGCTCCCATTACAAACCACAGTGAGTGGACTCACCCACAGTCGTATGATCATACTAACCATGGTTAGTTTAAGTTTTGTACAACGTCTGAGCTGAGCTATAACTTTATGCATATCGGGCCCTTGAACATATGAAATCAAGAGCAAAAGTAGCAAGAGAAACCCCCATATCTTCCACGTCTCACTTCAGCATCATGGGTGGATGTGTGAGCAGGGCTCATGTGATATCTCAACCCATATTCCCAACATGGAGATATACAAGAGAGAGAAGCCATGCTCACTATTACTGGATTACCTTCAACTTTTGTGTAGGGCTTCCATTTGTAATACCATCCACGGAAAGGCTTGCTGTTATACTCAGCACACTGCTGGGCACGGAAGTCAGGGCTATTAGGTGCGCATGGCTGAATATTGCACAGTTGATAAATATGAGTTGAGCCTTGACAGAACTTTCCACCATACTGAGGCCTATGAAGAAAAGAAAACCTTTGGCAAGATTCAACACTAAGAAGGCGATCAACCACTAAATTATGAGCATAATGGCTGCTTCCACCATAACAATCTGGCCACAGTTTTCCATGCTCCTGTCATGTCCAGGTTAGATTACTGCAGTGTACTCTACAGAGAACTGGGTGACCTTAGGCCAGAAACACTCTCAGCCTAACCCACCTCACAGTGTTATTAAAATAAAATGGCAAAACCATGTACACTTCCCTGAGTTTCTTGACAGCATTAAAAAAACATACAAGGTAGACAAATCGAGAGATTACAACGTATAAGGCAGGTTGACTGACATACAACTAACACTGAAAAATGAATACATTTTACAGGACAAATTTGGCCCAAGGAAACAGAAAACTGGGTGAAAATGAATAATCACAGGGTTGATTCACAAAAAGGAAAAGCAACACAAAACAAGAACATTGGTATCAAAATGGGGCAGTCTCCGCAGACTTGTTAAATGATGCTGGCAGCTGAGAATTTAGGGCAGGAGATCAGTGGCATGAGGAGTTTACATACACCTCGCATCATTACAGCATTTCAAATAGCCAGACCAAATAGGCATGGTGCATTTTCAGAGATCAGGCTCAGGGCATCCAAAATATAAGAAAGCTTAATAAATAAATAAATTAAAAGAATACACGTGGTCAGTTCAAGCAGTCTGGCTAAACAAAGGAACAAAGAAAACCTAAAAACATGCTATCTCCTTTCCCTACGCTTGGTACTTTCCTTAAACAGTGTCTTAAATAGGACATGCTCATATTATTTTAAGCTGTGCTAAGTTCATGAGAACCTTAGTTCAAAAACCACAGTGCTGCACGTGATGTTGCATTGACATCACCTCCAGCTGATGTCATTGCATTGGGGACGTCACGCATGACATCCTGCCTACCCCCTGGAACACCCCCCAAATCCCCCTGGTGAGGGGACCTGGCAACCCTAAGCACACACAAAGTACCATCACAATGATTGAAATTTTGAGGTGAATTCTTGGGTGAAAGGCATTTTACCACAGACCCTATAAACATTGTGCTGCTGTTGTAAAAATGAGGGTCATTATGCAGCTGGAATGTATACTTATATTTGCCGAAGGATAACTGGGCTTTAACTGGTCGTTGCTCTTTTATATGTCACATGAGTGGTCCTGGACTTCAAGACAGGGTCTCCTGGGGCTGATTATGTGACGTGCTCATTCCGCAAACAAGGTGAGCAGGTGGTGGGTTTTGTTCCAGATTTCTGAGCCAATGTCATCATCCACCCAAGCATGTCTCCTAAATACACATGTCACGAAGTCAGCCTGGGGGCTAATCTACCTTGGACTGATTTGGACCTCTTACGTGGTGCATGAAGTCACTCAGAAACATTATGAGATGTATTTTCAGATTAACATGCAGTATTTACCCGACAACAATGTCTAAATCCATATATGATGAGCTATCAATGGATACTAAATCCATTACAAAAAACTTGCTATCATGTCCTAATACACCGTACTGCTGAATCCATCATGGAAAGATCTTGTTAACATATGTAATACAGAATCCAGGTGCAATTTGCAATCAGATCTTGATACACTCTGCTCAGACTTGATACCCTAATCCTCACACACACACCACATGCACACAGAACAAGCCAGAACGTGTTACAGCAGTTTATATGCCCTGAAAACAATAATGTAGATTCAAAAGCTAACTTTTCCAAAAGCTTTTCACAAAATGAAGAATATAGAACACTCTCTTGTCAAAGGAAGCTGCAGATACTGTCCCTTGTTCTGTTTCAATAAGGGCAACCACACAGCTGTGAAATGATAGATGTGATATCATCTCTAGCTATACAACTGAGGAACAGTACATTAAAATATATTCAGATGCAATAATATTTTGTCTTCATATCCCGCACTTGAAGTGCTTTGTTAAACTGCAGGGCTCATTTTGTAGCAGGAGCTCCTTTGCATATTAGGCCACACCTCCCTAATGTAGCCAATACTCCAAGAGCTTACAGACCTCTTCTTACAGGGGCTACTGTAAGCTCTTGGAGGATTGGCTACATCAGGGGTGTGTGGCCTAATATGCAGAGGAGCTCCTGCTACAAAATGAGCCCTGTTAAATTGTATCATTAATCCTTACAATAGCTCTGTAAAAAAGGCTATTATTGCTACCTCTACATTTAAGATAGTTGAGGTGAAAGAACAGCTTTCTTAAGACATCACCAATGTTTCTGGTTGTATTACGTTCATCCATTACATGTTTATCAGCTATATACCTTTTCTTATTTAGAAGATTATTTGTCCTAATTTGTAGCATCAGAAAGGAATGGGGTACATGGAACCTTAAATTAAACAATTTAGTGATGGTAAAGACTGCATCTGTATAGCAGTGATTCTCTGCATTTCTTCCACTGTCACTGCCACTTTCACTGCCACTGATGGATTCAGCAGAGGCATTTGGAAAGGAAATTGAGTGTCCATACAATCAGCTGAGAAGTGAATTCTCACCTTACTCCAGGCATCTTGCAGCTTCCCCTCCCCATTCATTTCCAGACCATCTGGATGAACAGTGCCTGCACCTTTCCAATTATAACTCAGCAACAAAAAGAACGTACTTTTTTACAGTGAAAGTTGGGAATTCAGAGGAACTAGCAGATTGCAGAAACAGATCATTATAATGTTACTGCACTATAACACAATAGCAATTACTGTTTTTTAAAAAAACTTCTGTAGTGTGGCAAAGAAAATGGTAGCCAGAAGTGGCTGACATAAAGAAAATAGCAAGTGAGCTGCAACTTCGAAAATGCACACTTTGCCATCCAGACGGCATGCAAAAACTGGACTTCCAAAAAGGACCTTAGCAAAGCAGGTCTGGGGAAGATAAGAGCAAAGCATGGGAAAGTGGACAATTAGTCAATGGAAAGTAGACAATTAGACAATTATGGGTGCTCAAAAATAAGTAGGAAAGCAACAGTGGAGCAAAAGATCTCAGCAGAAGCACCCAAATATGAAGTTCTTGTCTCACTGGCAAAACATTTTATGAACCTGAGGTTGTAATTCTGAGAGTTACACTGCACCGTAAAGCCCTAACAGATTTATTGTGGCATAAATTTTCATGGACTACTGCCCATTTTCTCAGATACAAATGGACTCCAGTGCTCCACAGCATCTTAGATCGCAACACATCTATTAAGCTTTAAAGTGCCACAAGACTGTTTTGTTATTTTATTAAAGAACAGACCGCTTTTGGAATTTACAGACATACTTTATTTGGAATGTCCTCTGAAATTCTATTTTTCTTTTCAGAACAAGTATGATGGGACCAGGCTGTCAGAAGTCTGTCTTTACTGTAAAAAGTAAGCAACTCGGGGAATTTTATCCTTGGTCTGTCCCTCCAGACTCAGGCTAATCACTTTGTACACTCAGTTGCTATTTGCAGTTCTCACAATCACTGCCCAAGCAAGAGCATGACAACAAATTGGTAAAAGTACATATGTTGAAGCCATTGTTTCGCTTTGGTATTTCTTTAAGTACACAAGAGTCTAAAATTGCATTTTAATATTTTCGCGAACAATGCGCTATTATAAAGCAGGTAAGTCTGAATCCCACAGATATGAGTTAGTATGAGCTTACGTCTCATGGGCACGCTTCGTGTTCTTTACAGCCAGGCTATTAAATTATGCAACCTATTGCATTCTCAGGGAAAATACCTTGACTGTAAAATGTTGTGATGTATGAAAACCAGATCTCAGGAATTTACGCTGCAGTGACTTTATGCAAACATAATGATTTTAGCAAATCTGCATAGAGTGGTTGTACTGTGGATGACCTCCAAAGGTGCTGGGAGGCTGTAAGGGCGTATTGAATGTGGACAGATGCTCAGGATGCCATTGCCAATTTTCTTACCTGGACAAGGCATACCATTTTGATTGCAGATGCTTAATATTTAAGATGGCTGCTCATCCCAAGTGTACAGTTGGAATCATTTGACAAATGGAGTGGAGGAGAAATAAAGGGGGTAGACAACATCTCATCCAGCAGTTTGTTACCTTTAAAGTCACTGTGGGGTGGGAATTGAAGTCCACCTTTCAAAGCCGCCATTTTCTCCAGGGGAGCTGATCTCTGTCAGCTGGAGATCAGTTGTAAAAGCGGGAGGTCCTTAGGCCCCACCTGGAGGCTGGCAATCCTACCTAGTTCCCCTCCTTACTATAGCCTCTGCCTCACATGGGTATTGTCCATGCAGGCCCTATCACACAGCATAGCCATTTGGGTTGTCAAAGGAGACTTTCCCTTCCCTTTTCACCAGCAGATAAACTGATTGGTTACAATCCTCTGATCCAAAACTTCAGTGTTTTATTTGAGCTCACACTTTGCACCTTAGCCTAGTAAAAGTCTTCAAGAGAATTTTGCTATGTTAATCACTTGACATTTATGAGGAATATGGGATTTCTACTATCTATCGAATTTCCCTCACACGCCTCCAGCAAAGGCTCCAAAGTGGCATACATGGTTCTCTCCTTCCTGTTTTATCTTCACAACAGTCTTGTGAAGTTGTTTAAGAGTGAAAAGGGCATGACTAGGCTAAGAAAGATGAGAAACTGATCTCCCAGGTCTAGTCTGATAGTACACTCTACTAATCCAAAAGATTATTTTAGATGGTCGGGGAACATATTAATCCTCAAGGAAAATCTTCTCTGCCCTCTATCTTGCTAGACACCAACTAGTCATAAAGATAATACCTAATGATATCAATGTCTTACTTGGGATTGTTGCAGAGTCTCTCTTGGTATGTGATGCCGCCTCCACAGGTCCGAGAACACTGAGACCACTCAGACCACATGGACCACTGGCCGTTAACAGGTTTGGGACCATGGTCTCCGTACCGTACGCACTGACCTCTTCGACACCACTGTAGGAGGGAATGTAGAAAGTCAATGCTTCATCAACTGCTCACCCATTTTGGAAGTGTAAAAACTGGAATTACTTTCAAAACAACTTAGATAATCTGATTGGGATTTAACGAAGGGAAACCAACTGGGGGAAAATAAATCAGCAAATGGACCTGATCCATTCCTATGTATTTGTTCCTTCCAGTTCAGCACGTGAAGGATTGATACGAAAATGGGAAGCTGGTGAGATCTTTGAATGTAGTATTCAGCCCTAAAGAGATTATGTGGGAGAGCAAACATTGAAGGAATTAATGACAATAACACTTTGTTGTTCAGTTGCACAGTCGAGTCTGACTCTTCCAGACCCCATGGACCACATCACGCCAGGCTCTCCTATCTTCTGTCGTGCTCCAGAGTTTGCTTAATTTCATGTTCATTGCATCGACAACACTGTCTAGCCATCTCATCCTTTGCCGTCCCCTTCTTCTTTTACCTTCAGTCTTCCCCAGCATCAGGGTCTTCTCCAGTGAGTGCTCCCTTCTCATTTGGTGGCCAAAGTATTTGAGCTTCAGCTTCAGTATCTGGCCTTCCAGGGAACAGTCAGGGTTGATTTCTTTTAGAATTGACTCATTTGATCTCCTTGCAGTCCAAGGGACTCTCAGGAGTCTTCTCCAGCACCATAATTCGAAAGCATCTATTCTTCAGCACTCTGCCTTCCTTATAGTCCAACTCTTGCAGCCATGCATTACTACTGGGAATACCATTGCTTTGACCATACAGACTTTTGTTGGCAGGTGATGTCTCTAGTTTTTGTTTTGCTGTCTAGGTTTGCCATCTCTTTTCTTCCAAGGAACAGGCGTCTTTTAATTTCATGGCTGCAGTCATCATCTGCAGTGATCTTGGATCCCAGGAAGGTGAAGTCTGTCACTGCTAGAGTTCTTGTTGCAAGAATTTGTTTTAAATATGGGGAAGCATTCAGACATGCGTTCTCCCCACCCACCCTCTCAGTGGTACAACCTAGCCCCTGAGCTACTGAGCTGATCAAACATTTCCCATCTAACCGAACACTAACTTACCATGTTTATCCCACAAGGTGTCCCTTCGGCTGCTGGCATAAATTTTGTCTCGCATCGATGACCTACTCTGTGGCACCAAAGTGATTTGCATATATCCTATAAGTTTAAAAACCTGTCATTAATTTTATTCCTTCATGACTAGAGCCATACAATGCGTTCCTTTCCAACATCTCCCCCCACCCCACAAAAAGGTCTGTGCTGGGGATCCTGGGACCTGCACAGAAAAAAGCCACATAAAACAGGGGCAGTGATAAGGAAGCAAATTGGGCACAAATGAACAAAAACATTGGCTGGATCAAACCACATAATTCTGTGAGGTTTTTTTAAATAAATAAATAAATAAATAAAATTTATATCCTGCTACTTTCCCCTGAATGGGACGCAAAAAAGAAGAATTGGATTTACACCCCGCCTTTCACGCAGAGTTTCAGAGCGGCTTACAATCCCCTTCTGGTTCCTCTCCCCACAACAGACACCCTGTGAAGTAGTTGGGGCTGAGAGAGCTCACAGAGAACTGCTCTTGAGAGAACAGTTCTGAGAGAACTTTGACTGACCGAAGGTCACCCAGCTGGCTGTATGTGGGGGAACTGGGTTTGCTTCCCCACTCCTGCACTTGCAGCTGCTGGATGACCTTGGGCAAGTCATAGTTCTGTCAGAGCTGTTCTTAAAAGGGCAGTTTCTGTCAGAGATCTCTTAGCCCCACATACCTCACAGGGTGTCTGTTGTGGGGAGGGGAAGGGAAAGGAGTTTGCAAACTGCTCTGGGACTCCTTCAGATAGTGAAGGGCAGGGTATAAATCCAGTCTCCTCCTCCTCCTTCCATCATCCCCACTAGAGGCTTTTCCCCACCACCAGTGTCAGAGGCAGGATACTCCACCCCTCAACCAGAAAATGGTGGGCAAGCAAGAGGACTCCTGGACTCCCACAAGTCTTGGCTGTTATACTAGCCATTTCCTCTCCTGCCATGGGGATTGTTTTTTTTTTTTTAAAGGCAACTGAATAGTGTCATAAAGGTACAGTAGTATGTATATTAAATCCTCTGTGATTCCCAGCTTTCATTTTTTAGAGGACTCTAGCACCTTCCTTTGCAGAGAAATCCCTTTCTATGTCCACAATGTAAGGGGCTAGAGATTTTTTTTTTAATGAAAGCTGGGAATTCAGAGAACAAATACACATATTACAATACTGTTATATTGCTGCAGCACTGTTCAATTGCTGATTTAAAAAAAATACCACCCACGCCACAGGGGAGGGAATGCCTGCTGTGATAGCCGAGACTCATGGGAAGTCAGGAACCCACCCACCATTTTCCAGCTGTGGGGCAGGCTCTGCTACCTCTGATGCTGGCAGTATTTATTTATTTAATTAATTAATTTCTATCCCGCCCTCCCTGCCAGACCAGGCTCAGGGAGGCTTACACAGTATTATAACAAGATAAAACTATTAATTAAATAAAATTGCAATAAAATAGGTCTTAAAGCAACACATAAAATGCTAGCGTAATATAACGATGGTGGGCATCCGACAGTCAGCTGGCAACATGGTCTGGGTCGTATTTGCGGAGCACAAGCTAATTCAAGTTGGTGTAATATTGATGTTGGTATTGATGTGATGTTGTTAATATTGGGGCCAGGGCCTCAGGTGGATGGATGTGGCTCCCTAATCAAAAGCCTGGTGGAAGAGCTCCGTTTTACAGGCCCTGCGGAATTGCCCAAGGTAGAGAGAAGCCTCCATTGGGGATGATCCCAGCCTGGTAAATCTGGGGCTGGCTTCCCCTCTTTCTCTACCTCCCACCTGCTCCTGCTGCCTTTTGGGGAGGGTACAAAAATAATAGCCCCAGTTTTTCAGGACCTGGAAAAATACACATCCCCTCCCAATTCCAAACTGGTAACAACACTTCTGAAAAATCAAGAAAATGAAAACAGTGTCAAACTGGCCCTTCCAACGTCTTCTAATATTACTCGATTTAAAAAAAAGAAAACTGCAGAAAACATTAGGAAAGGCATGGCCCCATTCACAGAAAGGCATGAGAGTCATTTTCCCATGGCGTGAATTTGTACCACTTGAGTAGGTGAATCATACAACCGCACAGGCATGGTCAATCTCATGGTACTTTCCTGCTCAGCTGTGGTGGTCCCACCCTGCCAAGTGGCGACAAAGTGAGAGAAAACCATGCAACTGGTTTCTGCCACATGGTGGCATCATCTACACACAGGGCTTTTTTTTTTCTTTCTGGGGAATGCGCCAGAATGGAGTTCCGGAACCTCTTCGACAAAATTATTTTTAAAATGTTTAAAAGTTCATGAGTCTTCAGTATACAGATTGAAAACTTCACTTCCCTCTTGAGAGTTCCAGCACCTTTTTTTCCAGAAAAAAAAAGCCCTGCATACATGCACACTCTCCTATGGAGTACATTTTGGGGTATTCAGTTCCCACACCATGGTATTTGCACATGATTGAGGCTAAGAGACTTACAAAACCCACCAGGACCCACTACTCGGAACTGACCCATTTTGAACCAAAGTTTGATTTTTCTGGCAGAAGGAAACGTCTCTAACGTTTTTTGTTGGAAACGTCTCTAACGTTTCTCCTTGATATGTTATATAAATCAAACAAATTCAACCACATCAAAAGACCCTCTTTACCACAACTGCAGCTCTCCTTCTTATATCTTTATCGCCATCTGACTGATTTCCCAGACAAATGCCCTCCAAGTTGTTTTTGATTCCACACCCTGTCCTCGCCCACCCTGCCCCCCAACAATACAAGCTGCTGCAAAAGCTTCTGCTCCTGGCCGCCAGCACTCAGTTCATACTCTAGTTCTGTCTTGCCTCAAATATGGAAAACACCTTCCTCATCACTGTTTCTTGATCACAGCTCCATCTCTTCTCAGAGCTGTGGCTTGTTAGTAGAGCATCTGTTTGCATGCAGAAGGTTCAGTCCCCAGCATCTCTCCAGTTAAATGGCTTCAGTAGTAGGTTATGTGGAAGAGCTCTACCGAAGATTCTGGAGAGCTGCTGTCAACCAGAGTAGACAATCCTGACCTTAACAACACAATGTGACTCAATATATGGCAGCAACTGTGGTAACCTACCTGAAAACCTAATATTGTTCCACTTCCCCCCCACCGCCGGATTGACCACACTCTTCAGTAGTGCCCATGATTGCTCTTCCTCCTTGATATCCACATTTAACTTGTCCTTAAACTCCACTCCCACTTTCCATTCCCACAAGCTCTAATCTTTCATAAACACATGAAGCTGCCTTATAATGAATCGGATACTCAACCCTTCAAGGTCAGTATTGCCAACTCAGAGGATCTCAGGCAGAGGTCTTTCACATCACCTACCATGTGATGCTTTTAGCTGGAGATGTTGAGGACTGAACTCGAGAGACCTTCCACACGCAAAGCAGGTGCTCTACCACTGAGCTACAGCCATTTCCCTCCTCTCTCACCACAACCTAAAATCCTTATTTCCTAACCTTCAAATCTAGCTTCCCTACTTAATCTGCTGTCCCATCAAGACTTTGCTTCCATCTCTTACAACCTAACACAACCTCAAAGGCTGGTGCAGTGGACAGCATGTCAGACTAGGATTTGTACAGGAAATCTCACGCAGCCTGGAGCCAGTCAGTCTCTCTCAGCCTTAACCTACTTCACAGGGATGTCATGTCAATAAAATGCAGAAAAAAGGAACCATGTATACCACCCTGAGCTCCTCAGAGGAAAGGCAGACTGAAAGAAACAGATAACAGATTTGCATGTACACAATGCCACACAAATGAAGTACAATTTATGGATTAAACCCTATCAGTTATTCTGCTTGAGAGAGAGGGAGGAGCAGCCCATTTTGGCCACTGAAAAGGCTATGCTGAGGATTGCAGGACCCACATATACAAACACCACACAGGGCAGAGGCTGCAGCAAAGAGAGTTGGACAAGAGAACATAGGAAGATGGTCAGACCTACCTCCATGTATCTTTCTGCTATCTCCATCCTGCTCTTGTATCCAACAATGGATTGCAAGCTCTTTGATGCCCTCACTTCCATTGTTGATCAGCTAGCTGTCAAGTTTTTTGATGCCTTCTCCTCCATTACTGGCTAGCTGGCAATATGATTGCCATGAAGAGTCTGCGAGCAATGCATGTGGAAGGAGGGCCAGCCTATTTCAAGGACTTCTGGGATCTGTGCAGTGGCTTTATGCACACAAAAAACACACTGTGACCACCCACCCACACCCTGGTGAGATCCCTAGATGGGCCACTCAGTGTTAGGGCTGATAGGCCATGCAGGCCCTCATCACAGCAATGCAGTGCTTTCCCTTTTCCCCTACAGGGGTGAATGGTGGTGTTCAGGACCTCCCTTGAGATGGGAGTTAAGTCTGCTTCCTGCCACTGGTAAGCTCAGTTTTTGGAGGACTCAAGTCTGCTGCTATGTGCATAACTCCTCTCTTGCATGCACAAGGTCTCACCTCACATTCTATTTCTATTTCTTGGTCACATACAAGAGTGATCGAATTTTGATAACTTTCATGCATACAGAGCACCAGTGTTAATATTAGTGTTTCTACATATTGAAATCAGACCACTAGAAACATCAAAGAGTTCTCCATTATTACACTAGAGGACACAACAGATAGCATCATTTTAGGACTGGATCATGCCATGCAGCCTGTGGATATACCTGAGCAAAGTCCTTGTACGTTCTGTGACCTAGTAACAAATCTGGGCGACCTGCCATTCCATCTCAGCACAATAAAAAAGAAAGTCTCTTAATGTAAAATGGAGCTTAGGCATCTTCCTCCCATTCACTCTTCAATGTCAATTGCAATTTGAGTCTACATCCTGTAGGCACAATCTTGTCCTGAAGCAATGCTGGCCCACCTTGACTCCCATCCAAGCCAACACCTTAAAAGCAAGCAAAGATGCATGCCAAATCATTGAAGATTTGAAAGGGTGTAGACCCTGGAGCTCCTTGGAACCCCTCCACTCATTCATAATGTCTCCTTTTTACAGCTCGTTGCTATTTCCCAGTGCAAGTTCTAACTCTGCTCGAAAGATACTTAGAAATGTACCTTCACAAAACTCAGGTTGCAGAGTTTGGCTTTCCCTCCAAATTGCCATTTGCATTGTGTGTCGGCATCGTAGATTTGCCCTGGGAGTTTATCGGGATATTCGTATTGCCCAGTTTGTCTGGGCTCATCGATCAGGCAAGCCGCTTGAGCTGTACTGTAAGAAAGAGAGGCATCTCTGAATGAACCATCTTCCCTTTGTATGAAAACCATGATCTATGTCTAGAATTATATCCTTTAAGAGCAAATCAAAGCCAAGTAGGGTCTGAGAGCAACTGAGAGTTTAATCCTGATCAAATGTACACCTTTAGTTATATACCACTCAGTCATTCACAGCTCAGTGTTGTAAACTGCCAGCAAATGAAAAGCTTTGTGGCATGGTTTGCACACTGGCAACACCAACGCAAGCACTTCAGGGCTGATTTCCACATTACAGAGTATACAGTTTAGGTCCAGGATCCCCACCCTGTGTCCTGAGTAAAAGACACAAGTTCCTCAATTCCCACATGTATGGTGGCCAGTAAAAAAAGAGGAAGATGCAACATGAGATGGACTGACTCAGTAAAGGAAGCCACAGCCTTCAGTTTGCAAGACCTGAGGGAAGCTGTTAATAATAGGTAGAGGTGCCCATTTGGACCTACTTGATCCAAAAAGACACCCCAAAACACACCAGTATTTTTCGGGTATATTTTGGCATCCCAAACATATCTAGGATTTTTTGAGAGAACCTAAAAAAAAGAATTCCCCCCCCCCCCCCAAAAAAAATTGAATATATTTGGAAATTACCAGCAAACCCCAAAAAACAATTGAGGGGCTGAAGAAGATTGCTCCTGTCACTCAGCTGTTTTCAGGATTTCTTCTGCAGTCTCTTTAAACAGGAAATGTTTAAACAGATTGCAGAAGACAGCCCGTAAAACAGCCAAGCTGGGGAGGGGGGACCTCTCTCCACCTCCCATCTCAGCTGGGGTTTAAACCAAACTGCCAAAAAAGCCCACAAATCAGCTCATCCCGCAGGAAGAACTTTCCCCACTGGCTCCGCTGGGGCTCTTTTGGACAGTGTGGTTTAAACTGGGCTGCCCAAAAGAGCCTGCAAAGCATCTGATCCTGCAGGGAGAACTTTCCCCACTGGCTCAGCTGGGTCTCTCTTGGGCAGTCCAGTTTAAACTAAGTTGCCCAAAAGAGGCCACACAGCAGCTGATCCCACAGGGAGAGTGACAAAGCAGCTGATCCTGTGAGGAGAACTCTCCCCATGGCTCAGCTGGGCCTCCCTTGGGCAGCCCGGATTAAACCAGACTGTCCAAGAGAGCCTCAGATGCTTTAGAGGTTCTTTTGGAGCCCCAGCTAAGCCCAGGGAAGAGTTCTCCTTGCAGGCTTGGCTGCTTTGTGGGCTCTTTTGGGCAGTCCAGTTTAAAAGAACTATCCAAAAGAGCCCCAGCTGAGCCACCTCTTGGCTGTTTTTCGCAGCTTTGCTGCTGCTTTTTTTTTTTTCTCTGAATTTTTTGGTTCGAGTCCAAAAAATCCAGGATGTCTGAAAAATCTCAGATCTGAATATTCTACCAGTATTGAGATCCAGTTTTTTTTCAAGAATCCCGATTTTTTTTCACATCCAGTAGACCCAAACCTAAAAATACTGAGATAAAAAATTTCACACCCCTAATAATAGGACAGTTTGGAGGTCATTACTTTATAGGGTTGCCATAAGTAGAAAGCAACTTGACAGCGCATAACAGGGGGCATTTCACACAGCCCCCTGTAGCGCTTCAGGACTGGTAGAAGAACTGAAGAACGCTTGGGAGGAGGTTTCCAGATAAACCGGCTCAGGAACGCTTCCCCAGTGGGAGAGGCACGTTACTGTGTGAAAGGGTGAATATGTTCTGTTAGGGAACTGGTACTAATGTGGTTCTGTGTGAAATGCCTGACAGAAACAATTACTGAAGAGTTCCTGAAACGGAACATATTGGCTGTGTGAAATTCCTCAGGCACACCATAACCAATTCAAATCACAACTAAGCCATATGGGAGGAAGGGTAAACTTTTCATGTGGGTTTCCCCAACAGTCTAAATACTGGGGCTCCCCAGGAACATTTCAGGCCAGGAAAACTGACTGGAGGGAAGCTTGAAGCCCCTTCTCAACGTGTAACACACTTGAGAATTGAGGAATTTATGTGTGACTGTTGAACCGGATTCTGGACCACTATATTCTATGATGTGAAATCAGCCCTCAGAATCACATGGTAGATAGTACTTGTACACAGGTGGTCACTGTCATGCCAAACTGCTTGAACAGTTGGCCAACTGAAAACAAAACGCAGTTCAGCTGCACAGACAGGATCATAGAGATGTACTCGTTCTCACAAATTCCAGAGGGGTAGCAATGTGGCAAATCTGCATTTCAAACAAACCATAGCATAACACAGGCACTGAAAACAAACATGAGATGGCAAATTTTTTACTCCTTGCAGTTTTCTATACACGACATCCTAGACAAAAGCCGAACAAAATGATATGTGGGAGACACATGAACACCCTCGTACATTTTTATGAATGAAAAGAAGCCAAGGATGTTCTTGATTTCAACAGAGGAATGGCAGCAACTGCTGAATGCCTTCCTCCAATTTGTTCCCTCAAAACTGCCTCATGCAAACTGCTTTCCAAACCATGAGGGGAAAGATCAAGGGATCCTGACTCTTTTTTCAGGCTGGTGGGACAGTAGTTCATGGTGAAGCGTAAAATTTGGAGCAGAAAAATGGGAAGAAAGAAAAAGGTACGTAATTCCTCCCTGCCCTGCCCTGCCCTGCCCTGCCCTACCCTGGATAGCCCAGGCTAGCCTGATCTCATTAGATCTCAGAAGCCAAGCAGGGTCAGCCCTAGCTAGTATTTGGATGGGAGACCTCCAAGGAATATCAGGTTTGTGATATGGAGGCAGGCAATGGCAAACCACCTCTGAACGTCTCCTGTCTTGAAAACCTTTGAGTTTGCCATAAGTCAGCTGTGACTTGATGGCACTTCCCACCACCAGTTCCTCCCCGACACTCTGCTATTCTCACTGTTTGACACTGCTTTCCAGTCATGAACACAGTTTTGGAAGACTGTTTGCTTTTCTCTGACTACTTTGGCCCAAAGACAGGAATCCAACAATGGGTATTCCCCAAAGGAGATTTTTCAGTACGTTAAGAAAAAAAAGCTACACTCAAAATAACAGAGATCTACATATCAAAAAGGGGACAGGACCTCACCCTGTACACAAGACATATCTGTGTACAGACTTTGTACATATAGCAGGACTGCCTATATGTATATAAGCTGCTATTCATTTGGAGTACATACTTAGGATTTGGGACAATGAGAAACTGAATGGAATGGGGGTGAGGCTACCAAATGCTACCAATCCCCCCCACACACACACATTGTCTATTCATACACATGTCATGTGTACAGGACTCAAACATGGATCAAGGAGATTTTAGATTAAATCAAAATGGTGTAATTTATTTAGATACTTGTACCCTATTTTTCTCCCCAATGGGGACCCAAAGCGGTTCTCAACCTCATTCTCTTCTCTTCCATTTTCTTCCCACAACAACAACCAGTTAGGTAAGTCTGGCAGAGAGAGAACAACTGGCTCTGGGTCACCTGGAGAGCTTCCATGACATAGGGGTTTCAAAATCAGGTCTCCAAGATCCTAGTCAAAATCTCTGACCACCCCATCACACTAGCTAGTCTCCCCTTCCCAAAACATATTGGTTTGCTCAGTATATTTCTGTTGGCACCCGATGTCAGACATTTGGTTCAGACCCAAGATTCCAACAATTAGCTTCTTGCTTCAAACTTACCTGAGAAATTTGTTAAGATACTGCCGACTGCACACTGACCACGAAAACACTCCATTGTTGCCTGTGAGAGTAGGAGACATAATGTTACCTTCGGCTTTTCTGCAAGGATTCCCTTCTCCATCATGGATCATGCCAAAGCTAGAGACAGAAGCGAAAAAGAAAATATAAGACCCTACTAACGTATAGGAAGATTTTAAAAAAGAGAGGGAAAGATATTTCGAATAATTGTGTTGGTTTGGAGGGGAGCTCATATTATAAAGCAGGGTTTTAATCTTCAACCTCTCCTGATGATCTTTAATTTCAGCGTACAAAATGGCACCCCATTTTGTTTTATGGTGCAATTGTATGCATTGTTAATTCAAGAGAAATCAATGGGATTAGACATAGGATAGCACAGTTCATCTTATATAGAGGTTGGATCCTAAGATGCCTTTTAGCTTAGTTAGTAGTCTTCCATTCACAAAGAACACAAAGATTTTCTCAGTGAAAGGACAGAGTCTTTTGTGAATGGAATATGAGCAGAACTCTGATTTTTAATTTAGCTATACATCAGGGGTCCCCAACCTTTTTGAGCCTGAGGTCAAAATAGCATGCTGGGTGCAACAAAATGATTGTCACAGTTTAACTCAGTAACACAGTGCTGATCCTTGTGTTGCGGTGACAGCTGCAGTTGACGCAACATTTTAAAAAATTTGCATAGCCAGTCGAATCTCCAGTAGTCCATCAGAAGCACTGCTGGGCAAATGCCCAACCCAGCCCATCCCACTTCCTAAACACACTTGGTGAATGTCAGAAAAGGTGTCAATAAGTGGCATGGCTCCCCATGGGCATCACATTGGGGACACTTGGTCTAGATCTGCCCTTCCCAGAGCCCAGATCATAGGGACTAGTGGTCCTCCTAGCATCGAAAGGAATAAGTGCACGATCCCCCACATCATCACACATATAACATAATGCATTAAATCCACATGGATGCACAATGGCTCCATTGCTGCAATTTCACAAAAAAAGGGAGGGTTCCCTGGTGTACAGCTTGATTAAGATTTTTGTGGGAGTTAGTTGTATAGGAAGAAAGGGATTATATCCATTGAGTTTTAGAACCATTAGTCACCATATTGGAACTGTCACAATGGGCTCAAGTGCTGAAATATGACTCTGACCCAATAACAATCAGAGTGGAGAGACCTTCACGGAGGACAGGTTCTTCAGTGCCTACCAGCCATGACATTTAAAGGGAAAGGCTATCTCCAAAGATACTAAGCCTCTTTATTTCAGTTGCCAGGAGGCAACATCAAGGGAAGGGCCTTGGCCTCTGGGTCCTGTTTCTTGATCCTCCAAGGCAACTGGCTGGCTACTGGATTTGGAGACAGGGTGCCAGACTAGATAGAACTGCTCTGATTCAGCACAATTCTTCTTATGTCCTCACACAGCAGAGGGAACGAGGGGTTGACTTTTAAAAGCAAAGAAGGAATTCTTTTTTTTTTTAAGAATTTTTATTGGTTTTTTCTATTACTACTTCTACATCGCTACTTTTCTAAGTTACATTTACCTTATACAGAGTGTGCTTTAACATTTGCTTAATATTACCTTACCACTAATACATATGAAGCATTTTAAACCTTGGTTAATTTTCAATTAACATTGTTACTGATGATATATGAGAAATAAAAAAGCTGTTTGACAGACATGCTCTTTTGAAGGAATGCTTGATTATACAAATTTTATAAAATATATAAGTGCAATTTCAGTAAAAACAATTCAGCCCTTATTTCTTCTTTCATCCTCTTCTTGTCTTAACAGTCTCTTCTTGTGCCTTTGGAGCTGCTGCTCCTTTTTCCGAGTCAGAAATTTCTTCTTCACTCTTTGAGCTATCAAATCCATACATACTTTCTTGCGATGCCAGCGAACCATCTGAGTCTCTCTCTTTTTTCTTTTCTTTGCTTTTTTTCAAAAAACTTTTTGCCTGTTGAACAGAGTCAATCTTGTATTTTTTATCTTTGATGCTGAAGCTCAGTCCTTCCGGAACATTCCACCTGTAGATAATAGATTCAGACTGTAGCCAAGATGTCAGTTTTCCATAGGCTTTCCTTCTTTTCCTTATTTCAAATGGAATATCTTTCATCACTTTAACTTCTTTTCCTTTGATCTTCAGAACCGCTTTATTTGTGGTCCTAAGCACCACATCTCTTGTTGACTTTTTGGAGAACCTTATCTGAATCTCACCAGGCAGGCTTTTCTTTTTGGTATAATCTGGATAGGTTCTGTAAACCATATCCATGTCGCTTTTTATTTCCGCTGCTTTTAAGCCTGTCACTGGTTCAAGCGCTTCACTTAGCAGATTTTTAAGGTCTTCTCCTTTATCCTCTGGCACATTCTGAAGTCTTAGGAAAAAATTCGATCTTTCCATCTGTAATTTCAAGAGCTGATCAGAATGGAAGGCCTTTTCTTTCTCCGCTTTTTGTAGCCTTGAATCATGATTTTTTACTGAAGTCTTAACTTCCAGAAGTTCTCGCTGCAGCTTCTCTGTAGTTTTATTCGACTCCTTCAGTTCCAGCTGCATTTTATCCATCTTGACGTTGAGAGCTGTCATTTGGTCCACTAGAGGTCACAATAACGAGGAGAACACAGTGCTCATCTCTGTGGTATCAACCTTTGAACTCAGAGCTGTACTTCCTAGTTTGGGGGAAGGTTTCGGTTTCCCCGCCATTGTTGAGGCTGCGCTTTTTTGTTGATAGTTAGATAAGATGGACGAAAGAAGCAAATTCTACGACTGCGCTTATAACTTTTTAAAGTTCATATCCTCTAAAGCGCAATGCCGCCATCTAGCAAGTCGAACGTACTTTTTTTTCATGCAGTAACGCCACGTAAAAAGTCTTGTAAGTACGCCAGTCTCAAGAGGGGGGGGGTTCACTCCACCCACCTTTCCCACTGTGTTCTGTTTGTTTTTACTTCAGACTCACGTTTTCTCCGTGTGTAACTATAAGTTCAAGCTTCAAGGCTTCGCACTCTCTGCTGCTTCACGGATTTGCGCTTTTAGCCATATGGCTCCCACGGACGGGGGAACCTATGGGGGTGATGAAAAGGGACCTCGATCCCTCGGTCGCCACCGTAGGGAGAGATCCCCTTCGTGCCACCCCAGGCAGAGCCCCTTCACTAGGGTCTCTGGGGGCTCGGCACCAGTCCGAAGCCCCTTCTTCCCGCCGGGTATGGATCGTGCTCCCCGCTGATGCGGAGGAGCACGTCCGCCATGGTCACAAGTCTTGCCGGAAGTCACAAAGAAGGAATTCTTGTGAGGAATGCTGAAGATTCTCCACCCTGTCGCTTACATCCTCTCAGACCCTCTCTCAAGGTACTTTCCCCATGTCTGAGGAATGTATGTCAGCAACAACACTGAGAGACAAGCCCTCGGAGAAAGAGACTTTAAAGAGACGATAAAGGGGGGGGGGTTAGCGTCCCTCTCCTGTGTGCCCCTTTTGCTTTTAAAGTCAGATCTCCCCATTCCTTCTGGGCCAGTTCCAAATACATGCAACAATCTCTGCCATATCTCGCTCTGGCCCAGACTTTCTCACTTTAAAACTTCTGGTTCTCATAATTAAAATAGAGCACATTGATGGCATCCATCAATTCATAGGGAAGGAAGTTCTATTAAGCCTGGAGTGATTTATTTGCCCCCCCCCCCAAAAATCCTATAATTGTTTCAAACTTTCCCTCCCATCTATAATTACTATCCAACTGTTAATAGACTTATTAGGCACCACTTCTAAGGACCATCTGCCTCCAGGCATCTTTAGGTCACTGCTGCCAATTTCCCATATTATACAGCTGAAAAGGCACGAGCTTGGACAAATGACAATTTCTAGCAGTTACTGCCAAATGAAAGAACTGCAGTCTTTCCAAAATACATTTTTTTTTCCGGAAGGCAATTCATAAATCCTTCCTGTCCGGATATCGAAATGTATATGCCAGGCTGAAAAGGAAGGCTGAAAAAAGAAGAGAGGAAACCTGAAGAACAGCAAACTTAAGTATGCATTATTAAAAAGCAAAAAGAGGGAGAAGATGAGGTTGAGACACCAACAGTGGATCCTGAACAGAATCCCATCCTCATAAGTCCATTGAGGTCAATAGGCACAGAAGAGTGTAATCCTGATTGTACTCCAGCTAACATATTCATGATGTGGCTACTCATTTATCACCATTGGGCACAACCTACTAGGACTTTTAAAGATCAAATCAGTTTGGCATGACTAACAGTTATTCTCAGTTTATACCAATGAAACGTGTGTAGGAGAATGTCTCAGTGCCATGTTCCTGCACAGCTGTCATATTTGTTCCCATTAGGATTCATGCAAGAGAAATTTCTAGAAGATAATGCTTACTGTAAATAATTCAGAATTTCCTAGAGTCAAGCCCAGTGGCACCTTAGAAAGCAACAAGATTTGGGGGTACAAGCTTTCAAAAATCAAAGCGTCCTTCACCACAGCTTCTTGAAAGTCACACAACCGCATTTTCGGGGTGGACTTCATGACTATGATTTGTGTATCTTTTGGCGAATATTTATTTATTTATCAAATTTATATCCTGATTCCCTATTCTCCAAATGGGACTCGGGACAACTAACAGCATATAAAATACACCAATTAAAACAAAGATACAATAAATTATCTTTAAAACATAAAAGAGTTAACAACCTATCCCCATTAAAATCTATCCACTATCAAGCAGGCTAGGATACATGGATAGTGAAGACACAGTTGAAGTATACCAGCTCCTGGGTTGATCACAATTACCCAAAGGCTGCCCGAAAAAGAGCAGCCTTACATGCCTGGCAGAACCTATGGAGGTCCCACAAGGCACACACCACTTTGGGCAGCTGGTTCCACAGGATAGGAGCCACTACTGAAGGTCCTCACCCTTGCTGAAACAAAGCGAGCAGTTTGTGGACCAGGGATGTTCAATAAATGCCGAGATGAAGATGGGAGGAGACAGGGAGGATCATGCCAGGAGAGGCGGTCCTGAAGGTGTGGTCCCAGGCCGTTTAGGGCTTTAAAGGTAAGTACCAACACTTTGAATTGGCACTGGAAACTAACTGGGAGCCAGTGCAGCTGCCATAGAATAGATGTTACATGCGCTGACCAGGACATTCCTGTCAGCAATCTGGCAGCTGCATTCTGAACCACTAGCAGCTTCTGAAGCATCTTCAAAGATAGCCCTGCACAGAGTGAGTTACAGAAGTCCAGTCTCAAGGTGACTGTTGAGTGAATTGCCAAGGCAAGGTTCTCAAGAGACAAATACAGAACCAGTTGGCGAGTCCAGCATAGATTGCAAAACACAGTCTTTGTCACCAAGGACATATATTTGTCCATGGAGACCAAAGAATTGAGCCATACTCCCAAATTCCTGACCGAGTCAACTGTAGAAAGATAGACCTCATCAAGGGTCAGTAAAAGTGGCCACCTCAGTGGTCCAGGCTTCTTCAGCCACATAATCTCTGTCTTAGATGGATTTCGCTTCAACCAACTCTCACCTAGCCATTCCACCACTGCATCCTGGCAGGAGGCCAATACCAGAACTCCGGCTACCCATCATTCCTTCAATAAGACGTAGAGCTGGATGTTATCTGCATGTTGATGGCACTGTACTCCAAACCTTCTAACAATCTCTGCCAGAGGTTACATATAAATGTTAAATAACATTGGGGAGAGGCTTAACCTCTGCAGAACTCCACAGGTTAGGGCCCACAGTGACCACCTCTCTCCACCCATGATTACTCTCTGGGACCGACCCTGGATGAATGAGGAGAACCAGCTCAAGGCTGTACTCCTCATAGCTAGGGAGGCTAGGCAGTTGACCAGGAGTAAATGGTCTACTTTGTCAAAGGCAGCACTAACAGGATCAGTACCGCCATCTCACTTGCATCAAGGTGTAACCATAGATCATCAATCAGAGCAACCAGGGCTGTCTCAGTCCTGAACCCCGGCCAGAAGTTGGATTGGAAGGGATCTAGGGCAGATGTCTCATCCAGGAATTTCTGGAGCTGTTCAGCCATTGCTCACTCAATCACTTTTCCCAGAAATGGAAGATTAGCTACTGGGCCATAATTGGTAGGTCCCTCTCATCTAACAATGACCTTTTCAGGAGGGGTATCACTACTGCCTCCTTGAGGGAGCTAGGGAAAGAGCCCTGGGAGAGTAAGAGATTTATAATGCCCCCCAAGGCTCCTCCTAACTCTCTGCCCAACATCATACCTTCCACCTCTCCATCTTACAGGGATACCCTGGCCACCTAGACACATCTCACAGCTTACTTTGGTTTCCCGTTCCACCTGTGGGATGATCTAACCACCTGTGCAGCAGATTTATAATGCACCAAAAAACACACACATACAATCAACCACACCCACAATAGTCCAAGCCAAGCAATGGATCTCCGCTCTACCCATCCTTGTAGTCGATACAATTTTTAACCTGTCCACCAGACTTGCTCCCAACACTTGTATTTTAGGATTAGGCATCCACATTCTTCATAGAATGGATTTTCTTGACACAAGCCAAGGTTAAGGAGAGCAAGTCAGCCAGATATAACCACTCTCCTTGAGAAGCCTCATGCCACAACCAGAAATTTATTCTTTCCAATGGCAGCAACCATCACTCTCCAAAATTTGAGAATGGGCATCCAGAGAGAACTGAAAATAGGAGTTCATTGTCAAGGACAGTCCCTCATGTGAACACATGAAGCCTTATCCTGAATCAGACCATTTGTCTATCAAGGTCAGTATTGTCTACTCTGACTGGCAGCAGTTCCCCAGGGTCTCAGGTGGAGGTCTTTCACATCATTCACTGCTTCATCCTTTTAACTGGAAAATACTGGGGACTGATGTAAACTGGAGGTAACTCTCGTTGTACGGTTCTGAACTGCCCCAGTTTTGGTTATCATTCTTTCTCACTCAAAGGCCCCACGGGGTTACCACCGGGATCAGGATTAATCCTTAATTCCTCGTTTCCTTTCAGATGAACGGCAACCTGCAAAGGGGCCACTCATGTAGACGTGAGGTCACAGCCAATGCCATGCACAGTATTTACACAAAGGGGACTGAATAACTCCGAGCAGTCATGCAGAATCAGGGATTCCTGTAACAAGTGAAAGGAATGGCAGCAGCGTGGCCATTGACAAAAGGGGACAAGCTGAATGGAACTGTCAGCCAACAAAGGGGAGCTTCTGTGCGGGATGTATTTTCATAAAGATTCCTGAACAAAAGAAACCCCGGATTTAAATCCTGCCTTCGTGCTAAAAGCCACGGTTAGCCCGTTACCAGTGCCTTGGCAACATAATGTCACCACACATGTATTTATTGAAATGCACTGCCCACCTTGGCTCAGAAGTTCAAGATGGGAATAGCATTATTTTTTAAAGATCCAATTAAAACCCAGCTGCAATTGGTCATTTCTGCTTTTGACCTTCACTCCTAAACCACCAGGGGCCATGATGGCTCAGAGGTTAAGATGCTGAGCTGCAGACTGGAAGGCCGGTAGTTTGGCAGTTCAAGACCTGAGTGCTACGGGATGGAGTGAGCTCCCGTCTCTGGTCCCAGCTCCTGCCAACCTAGCAGTTTGAAAGCAAGGAACTGCAAGAAGATAAATAGGTACCGCTTCAGTGGGAAGGTAACAGTGTTCCGTGTGCCTCGGCGTCTAGTCATGCCAGCCACATGACCACGGAGACGTCTTCAGACAGCTCTTCGGCTTAGAAACGGAGATGAGCACTGCCCCCTAGAGTCGGATTCGACTGGCTTTCAAGCGAGGGAAACATTTACCTTTACCTTTTTACCTAAACCACCACTATCCTTAACCACCCCCCAAAAATATCTTCATGGTGCCACCTCAGTTCTTTCTAGAGAGACTATATCTCAGTGGCAGATGGCCTCATTTGCATGAAGAAGGTTCTAAACTCAATCCCCGGCATTTCCAGTTTAAAGGATCAGGGAGGCACTGATTTGAAAAATTAGACACCCTAGAGGCTGCGGTCACACGCACGGGATAAAGTGGGGGGAAGCAAGGCTATTTGTGCCAGAGTAATTTGACCCGCAGTTGTGCAATCACACAGTTGTGTGAAGCTACGGGCACAACTCGCCACTGCGTGATCAGATACAACTGCGAGTGAGTTGGGGGGGGTTGTCGTTTGTTTCTGATTCGCTTAAATGGGGGATTGATGAATCACATCTCCACTCTGAGGGCTTCCAATGGCAGTATGCAATGATGCGCATACTGAGAAGGGGGAAAAAATGGCATGGCATCGGGATAGCCTGATCAGACTATCCCTGATGCCACAAGTATGCACTGAAGTGATCACACAGGGAAACGCCATCTGTGGCCCGTAGCAACCCGCTTGATACTGGATTTTCGCTAGTGATTTTTTACTCCACTTCTTCGGCGGAGAAAAACGGGTTGCCAATGGGTGTGGGATGCTTGCCAGGTGTTCTGGTGTGATCACGCCCTTAAAATCCGGCTGGCAGTCGGGCCTATCGTGCCGCTAATTCTGCATGTGATCAAGGCCTAGACCCTGGAGAGCTACTGCCAGTCATAGCAGAAAATACTGACCCTGGTAGAACAGTGATATGACTCAGTATAAGGCAGTTTTGTGTGTTCAAAGTTCTCTAACTTCCTGAAATAGTTTCACCTTCTCCCCACACCCTTGATGTCCCCTGTGTCTTCATCCCTATAACTGTGCCACCTCTAAATCCCTCCTCAGAACCCATCACACACCATACCCTTACCTACGGGAACTAGACCTAAGTGTGTGTAGATGGAATGAATGCCTGGTTTTCCCACTGTCAGATTTCCCCAAAGTGAGGGATAGATATGAAGGTTGGTACCACAGAGGGAAAAAGCAAGGTTGTGGGTTTTTGGTTTTTTGGTGTTGATTTTGTAGAAGAAGACAAAGAGATTGGATTTATACCCCGCCCTTCACTCGAAGTCTCAGAGTGGCTTACAATCTCCTTCCCTTCCTCTCCGCACAACAGACCTGTGAGGTAGGTAGGGCTGAAAGAGCTCTGAGAGAACTGCTCTAGAGAGAACAGCTCTGAGAGAACTGTGACTGACCCAAGGTCACCCAGCTGGCTGCTTGTGGAGGAGTGGGGAATCAAACCCGGTTCTCCCAGATTACAGGCTCTGCTCTTAACCACTATGCCCAACTGGCACCCCTCTTCTCTTTTGATGCCCAAGCTTCCTGGGAATTCATCATGAAGTTTTTCTAGGGTTGTCAACCTCAAGGTGGGGGCTGGAGATCTCCCAAGACTACAACTGATCTCCAGACTACAATAAATTACTTTATTTATTAATTTAAAACATTTATTCCACTTGTTCTGGAGAAAATGACTGCTTTGGAAGTTGGACTGCATGGCATTATACCCTATCCTCCCTAAACCCCACTCTCCCAAACTCCATCCTCAACTCTCCAGGAGTTTTTTAGCCTGGAGTTGGCAACATAAGAACATAAGAGACGCCAATGTTGGATCAGACCATTGGCCCATCCAGTCCAACACTCTGACACACAGTGGCCAAAAACACTAGCTGCCATTAGGAGGTCCAGCAGCGGGGCCAGGACACTAGAAGCCCTCCCACTGATGCCCCCCCAAGCACCAAGAATACAGTACATCACTAAAACCCTAAGCTTTTCTCCTCTTACAGATCTCAAAGGAGAAGGGAAGGAGTCCTGTGTGATACTTCTCAGTCCCAGATGGTGGAGATGGAGTTAGTTAGACCAGTGTCCCTTGGAATCTATGGATGTGAGCTCCCCTTTTGTCTCTGTTCTAGGAAAACACAGATTTCCAAACCTCCTCATCCACATCTGGGCACCATGTTCCCTCCCTATTTCCACACCCATAATTCCCCCCAATTTTCAGCAGGATTTTATTTTTTCAAAAAAAAATCAGATAGTAGGTGTGCCACTATAGCACTATAGTGATGCAGCTACTATTGGTTTTCTTAAAAGTCAGTAAAAAGCTTTCCAACAGTATTGGAAAGTGGATGGTGGGCAACAGGGGTAGGGAGGAAAGACTGAGAATCATCCCATGCAGAATCCACAATAGGGAACCATCTCCCTGTGGAAGCAGCCCTGCAGGGGCACATAAAAGGAGGCGTGCATCAGCTTCTCCTGCATTCCTGAGATGATGCCAGAAGGGGCACTGAAGAAAAGCATCGCATAAAACTCCAAGTCTGAGCATTATCGTCTGTTTCAGTTAACTTGTAGGGAGAAAGGACTCACGAGAAGTTGCTTACTTGTGTCCGGATTCATGAGCAATCGTAAATGCCAAGCCGAGCCCAGTGTCTTCATTGATGGTACAACTGCGGTATTTGCTACACATTCCACTGATGGGAGCAAAACCTGCCAGGGAGGGATTGAGAACAGGAAAAGTGGTGGAAGAAAGGGATGGCATTACGTTCTGCTGCACAACTTCACAGAGATTCATCACATAGTTTAGTCGGGTGCCTGGGGAAGATTCAGCGCACATTCAGTTTTGGCACATAGAAGGAATATGCAAGGCAAACTCACACACACACAGCTAGGCTGGGCCCGATCCAAGAAAAAAAAAATGCATTCTGTCTGCAGCAGCTTACAAAAGTAACACGGGCTCATGTTCTTTGCTGACTCAACACCAGGCCAGTCAGCTGGGAAAGTGATTTTCAAAAGGGGGCTCCAGCTCTTTTCGGAAGGTCAGCCAGAGAGAACAAGAACGCTGTTGGCCAGAGCCAGTTCCAAAATCTAAAACAACAGTACTGGGCTGTAGATTCCCCAAGCCCCAGAAGCCATCCGAAATAAGGTTCCCTCAGAAGACGTCTGCTTTCTGGTCCTCCCTTGTAGGGTCCAAAACCTGTTAAAGCTTGAGATTGACTTGCTACTTTCTAAACAACTTTTCCCCCTCCACATTGGGCTGCCTTGGATGCTATTTTAACTACGGTGATTAGTATGCTATAGAGCAGGGACATAACACAAGAAAATAAGGACTTGCTGGATCAGACCCAGGGTCCATCTAGTCCAGCATCCTGTACATAAACCCACAGATGTTTCTTCAGATGACAGAACCATATGCAGGGGACAACACTCCCACCCTCTAAAAATTCTTCCAACCATCATGAAATTCAGAGAGGGACAGGAAATCCAGAGGTTGGCCCTGGTTAGTCTTGGATGCAAGACCACCAAGGAAGTCCAGGGCCAGTATGCAGAGGCAGGTGATGACAAACCAACTCTATTCATCTCTAACTTTGAAAACCCATAAATCAGTTGAGACTTGACCATTCTTTCCACCACCAGTAGTTACGGTGCCACTGGACTCTTACTTTAAATCCAGATGAGTTATATGGGGTTGGATCCAGCCACTGACTCTCACCCAAATCCTGTCTTTGCTACGGTCTGCAACCCATCTGGCACTTGTCCATGCACATCCCATGATCCCAAAAATAGCTTTTTGTGGGATGGTCAAAGGAGTCCCCCTCCTTTCTCTTTCCACAGCAGAAAAACTGGTTGGATCCAACCCATTGATCACATTATATGGCTGTCATCGTTTCACCATAGAATATTTCCTGGTCATACCTAAAGTGTCACATGGTTCATTCTTCCAGGAGCAAATATCAAATCCGGTAAGCAAGATGGCATGGTCGTGACGCTTCCCGTTCTTTCCAACCAGAGCAGACTGCCACTGACAAAAGCTGTTTAGTGACTGGTCTGCATGATGGTTGATCAGTAATCCACCCTAAGGGATAATTCATTAACAAGAGGGGGGAAATCTGTGATCAACAGGCAAGTAAAAGGCAAAGAAGTTTTTTTAAAAAAAAAAATTCCTGAACATTTAGAGTAATGGTTTTGTTATCAAGGGACACAACTCAGGTGGCCTTTTTTTTCCCAACAGGCTACTTGTAAACACAGGAGAAATGCTCTAAAGGCTTCTAAACTGACGTTTTGCCCTCTGTGGCCCCAACCCAGCTAAAGGCATGTTTACAGCTTTTTCTTGAGCTGGTTCTCCTGTTGAAGAAGAGGAAAGTTGCTTTTCAGCTTGCCCCTTCTGCATAAGCTGAGGCTATCATACTTGGGTCACATCACAAGAAGACAAGGCTCTCTGGAAAAGACAATAATGCTAGGAAAAGTTGAAGATAGATAGTAAAAAGAAACATCTGAGATGGATTGGCTCAATACAGGAAGTCATGGTGATACAAATGAGATAAACTTGATCACCCAGAGACACATTTAAAACTGTCCTTACTTTAAGTCCTTCTCAATTATTTTCCTTAGTAACACCATGTTCAACTAATGCTGGTTCACGGAGTCATTACCCTTTCACACCCCAAATGCATAAGAATGTAAGAGCAATCGTGCTGGATCTGACCAAAGGTCCATCTAGTCCAGCATCCTGTTTCCATCAGTGGTCACTGAGATGTAACAGAGAAGACCACAAGCAGGCCTGTAGACAAAAGCCCTCCCTTGCTGACTGCTACCCAGCAACTGATGGTCCAAAGCATTTTGCCCATGAAGCTGAAGTTCCCATTTAGTTATCATGACTAAATCATGTTTACTAGTAGTAAACAATAGACCTATTCTCCATAAATTTGTCCACTACCCCCTTCATTTCCACCAGGATAAGTCAACCACATTCCTTCATTCAGTAGTTCCAGGGAGACTGGGACACAGCAATAGTAATAGAAATGGGAAATGCAAACTCTGAAATGAATGACATCATCCTATCATTACGTTTATGTGTAAGATTTGACATGATTTGCACATTCCTCTGTGAAGCCAAGGTTGCATTACACTTCCAAAATCAAATATTTTCCCTGACTCGAAAGGGTACACACATCACTTACAGGTTGTTGTTCTAAAAGAAGAAGGCTCACAACCACGATGTTGATGTCACTTCCGATTGTACCGTCCTTAAAAAGACTAGAGACCTGTGAGGAAGAGAAAACGGATACAACGGTAAGAAAGAGGACAAATATATTTGTCTGAGGACAAATATAGCAGGAAGCCCCTTCAGAGCTGCTCTACTGAGAATACCATCAATGTGCATTTATGTATTTCTTATCCTCTCTTTTCAACCAACAAGTCTCAAAGCAACCATAAAAATCCTAAATACGAGTGAAGATTAAAGCTCCTGAGGAAAAGGATATTCCGCCTTGGCCTACGTATGCAGTGAAATGAGACAGTGGAATTTTGAGGAGGCAGAATGGGTTGAAGAAAGGGAGAAAGGGTCAAATTCTTAAGGCTCTGAGTTCACACAGTCGGTGAATAAATTTAGTAGTCTCCTGCAGACACACAGAAAGCTTCAGTCATGTTCTCCCTCAACACCCATTCTTACCATGTTCATCACTGTTAAGATGTACGTGGTGACATTCTCCTTACTGTGTTTCTCCAACATTTTCCTGTCAGCTACAACTAGAGTCTCCACATTCAAGCTTCCGCCCTTCTGGCTTTTAATGGGGGATCTTTTCAATCTTGCCGAGCTTCCGTATTCATCAGAAAGGATGAATGTGTCCTCTGTGGGTGGCTTAGGTGTGTCTAAAAGGAAACAGAGCCGAGATTTGGAAAATATTCAGAACGTGTTTTTTTTTATGAGCAGTTTGGTTCAGACTTATAGCGCCGAGGGACTTGGACCCTGAACGAATTCTACAATATTGCGACAGATGCCAAACACTGATTAAAATGGGCTGTCGGATACAGAGTTCCTTTAAAGATATTATTAATTAAGTCCTGATTCATCCTCCTTTGGAAAAAAAACAAACAAAATAAAGACATTTAATACAATAAGTCGCTGAGAGGGAAACAGACATCTTGCAAAAAAAAATGAGTTTCACATGCTTAGGCGGGAAAGGCTTCAGATTTCTGCCTAATTATTTTCTATCTGCTCATGAAACAAACATACAAACTCACTCCCCCACACACACCATCCACCACCCCCATTATATCTAGGGACCAATTCAACTAGCTATTCTGTGTGTGGCCAAACTTTTAAAAAAAATTCTGACTGGGTTGCCCCAATTTTTTAAGGCACAGGATGCCCCTAAGCACAAGCACAAAGTGGAACCATGTTAGAGCTGTGGCAATGGATTATACTTTTGAAGATAGGTACATGAAAACTGTTCACTCAGGGAAGGCTTTAACTTACTGAGAAAGTTACTGGAGGGCTACTGCTAGAGTTGCCAGGTTTGGGTTGGGAAATACCTGGAGATTTTAGGGGTGGAGCCTGGGGAGGGCAGGGTTTGGGGAGGGGAGGGACCTCAGTACAGCATAATGCCGTAGAGCCCACCCTCCAAAGCAGCCATTTTCTCCAGGGGAACTGATCTCTATAGTACAGGGAATGGTTGTAATTCCAGGAGAACTCCAGGTGCTATTTGTTTGGCAACCCTAGCTGCTACCCATGATTTGAAAACACTAATGGGGTGAAACAGCTACAATATTTGCATTTTTCTGGTAGAACTCACAGAAAAGTGGCTCTAGAACATTTTCCTCTTAAGATATTGTCACCTGAGCAATACTAAACAATGTAATCATAGTACTACGATTTAATGCTGGCTAGGCGGGATATAAATCCCAATAAATAAATAAAAATAAAAATTAATAATCACTTTCAGTTTGTGTTCTGTAAATATGGCCTGCAAGGTGATCCTTTACCTTGACTCAGTCAGTCTAGCTACTTGAGTCTATACCACAGTAACATTGAGATTAGACTACTGAAAGGCACTCTACATGGATCAGCCCTTGAAGTCAACCCCAAGGCTCCAGTTAGTACAGAATGAGCACTTCAGATTATCAGGAGCTAGACTGGGCACGCACATTACACCCATTCTGTAGTTATTTCACTGGCTGCCTATCATCTACCAGGTTCAATTCAAGATACTGACTATCACATACAAAGTCCTGCATGGCCTTGGATCCTCATATCTCAAGGACTGCCTCTCCTCCTATGTTCCACCACAACAACTGTATTTATCTGTTCAGGGCCTTCCACAGGTGTCACCTTGCAAACAGATAGGATCAACGATGGCCTGTACAGATGCTTTTTTGGTTGTGGCCCCCAATTTGTGGAACGGCCTGCCTGAGGGTGTCAGGAAGGCTCCCATCCAGTGTTCCCTCTAAGCTGAGTTAGTGTGAGCTAGCTCACAGTTTTTTAGCCTCTGATTCACACAGTTTTTTCTTAGCTCAGGGAGGATGGCTCCAGAGCAAACAAACTTATGCAGTAGTCAAATCGTTCATTCACAACTTTAATGCCAGTAGCTCACAAAGTAGAATTTTTGCTCAGACTCCACAGCTTAGAGGGAGCATTGCTCCCACCATCCTGTTATTTCATAACGTAGTAAAATGGAGTTGACCAGGAGAGCTCTTCTGTAAAGGTAGATGTACTATAATAGAATAGTTCAGGAAGATGCTTTACAAAGAGAAAGGGACTGTGGATTACACCACTACGTATAGGACGTACTAACAATTTGCTCACATGTCATCCTGTTGTCATTTCTACTGATGTAATACCAGTTTTCTTCACTATATCCATACTCTGTATTGTGCTTAATATGCAGTGCTCACTCAGGTTCAGTAATCCTAGTTCTAGGACATTGTCCATTTGATGTCTCCTTATATTGATTGTTTTGACCTACATAGTGCTTATTAGATATTTCTTTGTATGAACTGTTATCAATCTCCACTGTGGCGTTCACTTTGAGTCTCAGTGAGAAAGGTGGACTATAGATATAGTAAGTAAATAAACTAAAGAGATGGGCTAATCATTTACAGTGTATTCAAACTGACTCCAACATTCGACAGGGAGGGGGGAAATCCATGATGCAGACATTGTAGAAAAGTGGGGCTGGGCATGAACCAGAAAAATGCAGTTCATGCCAGTTCATGAACCACGAACTGAACCATGAACCAAACTGGGAGGTTCATTCACGAACCAAACCAGTTTGTGGCCCCGCAAACCCCATTAAAAGGGACCTTTTATCTGGGTTTGTAGAAAGCATGAAGAACAGCTGAGTTTAAAGGGAGTGCACAAGAAAGCTGTTTTGTGGCTTTCAGGGGGACAGAAAGCAGGGGTTTAAAGTTCATGAAAGTTCATGGTAGTAGACTAGTCACAAACTTTGGTTTATAAACCATGAACAGGGCAAAATTCATGATGAATTTTGCTTAATGTTTTGGTTCGTGCCCATCCCTAATCCTGAAGGATGTCAGTAAATAATTAACACATTGCACACACTACGATATTTCCCCCCAGGAATTTTCATTGTACTGAATGAAACCACAAAGCCTGTGATAGAATAAGCAAGACTGATGGGGGGGGGGCAGGTGTTTAGCTCCTCCTCTTTGTACCTTTTTCCAACAACAACAACAAAATCTCCATCACCAAGCTGATATAGTAGGCTATTACTAGACTAAAAAGAAGTAATAAAAAGTGACATCTGAATTTTCAGATCTAGCTTCCAGTTTAGGGTTGCCAGCTCTGGATTGGGACATTCATGGAGATCTGGGGGTGGACCCTGGGGAGGGAAGTGTTTGGGTAGAGAAGGAACTCAGCAGAGTATAAGGCCATAGAGTCCACTTTCCAAAGCATGGCAACCCTAAGTTTACTGTATCATTTCACATTTATTTTAAGGTTTGCACCATATCAGCATCATGGGCCATGATTCTCTGATGGCACTTTGCTAGGGTCTCAATGGAAAAAGCCACCGTGGAAAAAGATAATGGCATTCTGTAGTCAAACCAGGCCTGCTTTGCATACAACCACAACAGAACCAATGAAGGGAAGCTTTCCCACCCAAGCATGACATCCAGATGGCAGGGAGGGCAATGAACAGGTGAGAAAGACTCACCATATGGCCCCACTCACCTGGTATCCAGTCATAAAGCCAAGTGGGATCACAACACAGCAAGGTTGACAACTCTGGGTTGTGAAATTCCTGGAGATTTGGGGAGGGGGCAAGCCTGGGGAGGGTGAGGTTGGGGGAGGAGAGTAACCTCAGCGAGTTATAATGCCACAGAGTCCACCTTTCAAAGCAGCCATTTTCTCCAGGGGAACTGATCTCTGTAGTTTGGAGATCAGTCATAATTCTGGGAGCCCATCAGGTCCCATCTGGAGGTTGGCAACCCTACAACACAGGGAAGAGGCTGCTGTGACATTGTGGGTTCTACAGTGCTTATTTTAACCCAGTGCTTTCCCAGCAACTTACAGAATGACTCCTTCCATGAGAAGGAGGAAATCTTTGGATCCATTTAAAAATGTTTGATTGGGATACAGATCCTAAATTTTTAATGCATATTTTCCAGATATAACCAGCAGCACCATGCTCGGGCAATTAGATAACCCATGTTCTTTACAGCAGTCCAGCGGTTCTAAACATCTGGGTTTCAGTAGAGTTGCTAAGTCCAGGTTGGGAAATTCCAGGAGACTTGGGAATGGAGCTTGCAAAGAGCAGAGTTTGGGGAGCAAAGGGAGCTGAGCAAGGATGTGATGCCATAAATTCCACCACCTGAAACTGTCATTTTCTTCAGGGGAACTGATCTCTGTAGTCTGGAGATCAGTTGTAATTCTGGGGAAACGCCAGGCCTCACCAGGAGGTTGGCATCCCTGACTTCGGAGCCAGGAAGAGTACATTCACTTATACCAACTGTTAATATTCACTCAAAAGAAGAAAGAAAGAAATGTTAACCCGGAAAGCCTTCTCCTTTTGCAAGCCAGCCATGTGGCCCCACAAAGCAAATGGCTTGTTCTCAGTGTGCAGACTAAAATATTTGTTTAGCTGGGAATCTAAGATCATACGTTCTCCATGAAATATATAGCTCAATCGCATGCAGGGAGCTTTTCTCAGCCACCTTGGCCTCGAGATTAGTCTTGTCTTTGCTGCTGTTAAGAAAAGTTATTAAGAAGAAACAGCGTTACTCAACCATGACTCGCTAAATATGAGCTGGCTGGCAAGCCCGCTCTGTAATTATGTACCTTGGGATGACCGGCTTTCAAAAGATTGCTGACTAATGCCAATTCCATAAAAGCTCCATGTTGAGTTAAATCATTACAGGGAAGCAAGAAGGGAGGAAACTGAGCCCTTGACTCTAAATGCGGCATAATGCTAATTCCCCCCTTCCATTTCCCCCCCCTGTTCCAGGTTATGAGTTAAATTAAGCCTATTTTAAAGAAAATAAAAAGTACAGATCTACTTTCAGATCTGATCAAAGAGCTACACTTTATTTTTTAAACAAAGGCTTATTTTGAGGAATGCTAACATCGAGAAATAAAAGATGGAATTCTACATTTAATTGATTATTTGTTTACTTCACTTATACCCCACCTTTCTCTCCCATCGAAACCCAAAGAGCCAACACTGTTTTCCTCTCTTCCTTTCTACCCTCACAACAACAACCCTGTGAGGTAAGTTGGGGAGAGTGGGTGTGACTGACCCAAGGTCACTCAGCAGGCTTTCATGACGATGATGATGATGAAGAACAAGAGCAGGAGGAGGAGGATGAGAAGATTGGATTTATACCCTGCCCTTCACTCGGAGTCTCAGAGCAGCTTACAAACTCCTTTCCCTCCCCCTCCCCACAACAGACACCCTGTGAGGTAGGTGGGGCTGAGAGAACGCTGACAGAAACCGCTCTTTCAAGGACAGCTCTGACTATGGCTTGCCCAAGGTCATCCAGTAACTGCAATGTGGAGGAGTGGGGAATCAAACCCAGTTCTCCCAGATTAGAGTCTGTGCACTTAACCACTACACTAAACTGGCTCTCTCCAGTGGGGGGTTAAAATCCAAAGTTTCCCCCATCATAGATTACCACTCTAACGACTACTCCACACCACACTGGTTCCCCTTAATACTAACCTGCCCTTCCTGATCAAGTTTGGTATCTCTAAAGCAGGGGCCCACAATGCGGTGCCTGTGGGCACCATAGTGCCCACCAACACCTTTTCTGGTGCCCGCCAAGTGCTTTTAGAAAGTGGGTGGGGCCGGGTGGGATTCTGATAGGCTGTGCAGATTAAAAGGCATCCTGTTAGACAGAGCTTCTTCCTCAAATGTTGAAGAGTTAGCATTAGGGTTATATATCACCTGACTTTTGATGGTTCGTTCCGCCTCCTGCCGCAGCCATTTTGTAATTGGCTCCACCTACTGTTGCAGCCATTTTGTGATTGTGCCCATCACCCTGTATAAGAATTCTCAAAGGTGCCCACAGATTCTAAAAGGTTAGGGACCCCTGCTCTAAAGGATGGGTGAACAAGGTACCCCAAAAGTTCATTCATCTACACAGAAATGAATACATCAAGAGGATTGGGCAACCAGCCCTGCCTTCACCTCTACGGCTTCAAGGGCTGCCTACACACTGAGCCTGTCCACATACACCTGATTGAGCATAAAGTCCCATATGTATCCCCCATACCCTCCTTTTATTATTTTCTTTTTTGTCTTCCAAGTATGGGAGTCTAATGTGTGTAAGTCTAGCGCTATGGTCTTCCCACTGGCAAAAAAAAAAAAATAAGACATTGGGCCAACAACATTAAGAAAGCAGCAAAGTTTTGGACCTCTTAAGGATTTGTTTGCATTTCTCATCCTTACAGTTTCTACCTCTATATCGCTATTTGGACTTTGCTTCTGCTTTGTGCAAATGGAACCCATGGCTATTCACTGTTGCGTGATTTTTCTATTTCTGTGCCTCATTTCCCCCTATACAACATGTGCCTTATCGAATGTTATTTGTGTGACGGCAAAACAGCATTACAGATTATACGTACATTATACATATAAACAACATACACTGTACGCATAACCAAAAAATATATACAATATGAGTACACAATTGAAACCTAATCTAGGAGACGGTCGTAAAAAGCTCAGATCCGAAACTGTTCACATAAATATGAAGTTACATAAAACAAACCCCAAGAGGGAAGATTTGCTCATCACTAACGTTCAAGAGCTCATCATATCCCCTGTGCGCTCAGCTCGTGATACTAGCCTTGAGAGAAATGATCTTAAAATTGTCCTTTTCAGCCAGGCAATTCCATAACATGCAGTCATCACCAAAGCAGTGACTGCAACCCACGGCAACAGCAAGCATCTAATAAAACTAAGAGCTGCTATGTCAAAAAAAAGAAAGAAAGTTTCCTTACATACATTTCTTGCGACGTCCACAAAAATGCTGCTTTTGAAACCTTCCGTGGTGGTAATCGTTCGCTTGAATGTGATACTTGTGGGCAGGGTGATTTCTGCCATGGTCAGGGGGGAAGTGGTGGGGGTTTGGATCTACTTTGTACCGGTGAACCTTCTCCTCGGCTGTCCGTTTATACAATACATGAGGGTGGTGTCCAGCGGGTGCCGTGTAGTTGTGTTCCTGTGCTAGGTGTTGAGGTAATGGAGATATAAGGAAGTCATTCTCCTGTGTCCTTATCAAACCTGACTAAAGAAATAAAAAAAATAAAAAAAAGAAAGAGAGAAAGTTATAATATGTTTGCTAGACTGGAGGTATGACGAGGGGCAAAGTTTAAAAGGAGGGCAATTAAACCCTTTCCCCTGCACCAATTTCCTAATGCAAACTGTCTACCTCCCTATTCAACTTTGTGGGACAAATAACAACATCAGGAGCAGGGGTGTGAAGGGATTTAAACGGTGAGAACAGCACGCCTTGATCTGACCATCCCAGGGTAGATCTTGAAGGTTAAAGACAGTTCAAAAATGATAATTAGACAAGTAAGTAGCACTTTCCTTGCACCTTTTGCTCTGTGTGAAACAGCCTTGACTTAATGGCACAGCACATGCCTCACATGTACAAGGTCCCCTGTTCAATCCCTGGTACCTCATGTTAACTAAGGACACAGGTATTTAGAATAATTCTCCTTTATTAGAGACTCTGGAGAGGTGCTGTCAGTCAAAACAGACCATATTGAGACAGATGGACCAAAGACCTGACTTGACGGAAGAACACAGAAGAACCCTTTCTTCTGCTAAACACTGACACAGCACAAGAACTTCACAGATGCAATATAACAATGTGTCATAGACCTGAAGCAGTTAGCAGTGAAATGTTTCTTCAAAATCCTGGGAACAACTGAGTCTGTACACCAAACCACAAATTATGTTAACATAAGAAGACCCCTGCTGGATCAGACCAGTGGTCCATCTAGTCTAGCATCCTGTCTCACACAGTGGCCAACCAGTTCCTCTAGATTGCCAACAAGAAGGCTGAGGCCTTCTCCTGATGTTGCTTCCTGGCTCTGGGATTCAGAGGTTTAATACTGAATGTGGAGGTTCCCCTCAGTCACCATGACTAGTAGCCACTGATAGACTTATCCTCCATGAATGTCTTAACCCCCTTTTAAAGCTATTTATTCCTATTGCACATTTGGAGTAGCAATTCTCAAGGGATTAATTCAAGGCACTTCTGATCACTGCATTCCAGATTTCTGGGGTGCTTCACAGCCCACACTGCTTCTATGACCCCCCTTTTTGTAGTCAAATGATCAGCAACCATGGTAGTCCTCAAGTGACCACTGATATGCCTTGGAAATAAATTTATCTGCCATACGCCATAGTGGAATTTGTGACCCCAAAGTACATGTACTAGACTTGAAGGAAATTCATTTGGATGAACCTTAAATTAATAATTTCTGAGCGTCTACATTATGGACAAAAATAAAAACAATAAAATGGAAGGCTCATGTTGTTTTAGATTTGGAAGGGAGTTTATAGGCACCCAAATCCAACCCCTACCTAGCATAAGAAACATAGAGCCTGAGCAATCCTGATAGATGGGTTGAACCACATTTTTGGAGCCATTCTTGACCGATAGTGACTGACTGAGGAGACAAAAGGGTATTGAGCTGCCCTTGCACAAGACAAACTGATATATGGGCCACATAGCCATATAACCAATGATGAACCTGCCCCCCCCCCCCCGGTAGATTGATAGACACAGAGTAGGGGTCAGGGATCACATTACACATTTCTTCTACAGACCTGCTAGAACCCCCGGGTTTGCAGAAAAATCCACAAAAATTATTCAAGTTTATGTCACAGTGCCAAGATCTTGTGATGCTACATTGTGAGACCTTGGCCACCACTTGTAGGAAGAGTGGAAGAACTGCCTGCCCATTGCCTGATCCGGTCAGGACGAAGCAGCAGAACTGCAGGAGGGTGGGAGCCATCCCTCCCTCATGCATCAATAGCTGCAGGCGAGCAGGAGGAGGAGAGAGGGAGGAAAGAGCAGGAGCTGCCGCCACCACATGAACTATTCAGGTGGGGGCAGCAGCATCACAAGCAGGCAGGGAAGGGGGTGCACGAGGCATTGCCATTTCACCCCTCCGCTGCTGGCACTGCAGGCAGGCAGGTGGAGAGGACCAGGAGCCATCGTTGTTTCCCTTCCCCACTGCTCCAGCCAGACTTGTGCATGCAGCAGTATTGCAGGTAGTCAGTATGGTTGGTGTAAGCAGTTGCCCCAGTGGGCAGGGGAGAAGGTGGGATCCCCTCTGTGACAGGATCAGGTCTTCCACTTGTCTTTTCTCCTGCTTAGCATAAATGATCTTCCTGTCATTTAAGCTCAAGGAAGGAACACTTTTACTTAAAACACCTTTACAGAAAAATGCAGCAGCAGTAAAATTGATTCTGCGGATCATATTTTGCTTGACTGTCCCAAATTTTCAGCTCTGAGAGACCTCCCCTTTATTTAATCGGGACTTACTCTCTCCAGAAACAAAACCATCCTGGTTACTTAGAGACGGAGACAAACAAACTACCCTGTGTGTGGCAAAATTTCTAGCAGCTGCTGTAAAATCACATGACAACTTTTGCAGTAGCGACCTTTGAATTCTTCCATGTTTTCCTGTGGGATGAGGTTTATTGCGGGATGAGGGTTTGCTGTTTATGACTCCGGTTGCAAAAAAACAGTAAAGACAACAATAATACAGACAAATGCCAGGCTATGTCAAGGTAACACAGTACCAGAGACAGTACGCCTCTTTCAAGCAGTTGCTGGCTGGAGAACACAGGATAATGCTGTTGCCGTCTTCCTGTTTGTGGGTTTCCTAGAGGTAACTGGTCAGCCACTGCTAGACTGGATGGGCCTTTGGTCTGATCCAGCATGGCTCTACTTAAGTTCTTACGAAATGATGGAACCAAGAATACCAGAAGCACCACAAGTGGCAGTCTAGAACGACTTGCATCACCACACGCCACATTGTCCTCAGTCCCATCATTTAGTAGTCCCTTCCAAATGAGCCGTGGTTGTAGAATTTACTAGTTATGCAGAATACACAATGGACCTTTGAAGCAGAGGATCCCAGCAGACACATCTGAAAGCACCCCTCAATTAATAAGACATACAGCGGGATTGTCCTCCCAGCCTCCAAGCTGAGCTGAGGCATTGCGGTCACCATAGCAACAGCTGCAACCTGAATGGCTGCCGTGGGAGGCCCAGATGCCTCACGTGAGGAGCCTTGTGAGACTCATAGCAAGATGAGATCACATCAGTTTAGCTTGCCACAAGCAGTATTGTGTAGCCCAGCTGCACAAGGGGGACCTGAAACAGACAATCTACTTCCTCTTCACATGAGCTAAGAACATAAGTTCCTTCTCTTTTCAAAAGGAATTAACGAAGTCCAGCCCTGTCCCATCAGTCCAAATTCTTGCTGTCAGTGAACAAACAAGGCCTTGAAAACTGCTGATCTTTGGAAATAACTTCATTCACTTGCTTGCCCTTGTTCAGTGAGCAGCTAAACTTCAAGCTGGCCAATCACATAGGAGCACGAGCACGAAAAAAGAATCTCCCTGATGGGGTCAAAGTGATGTTTTAATCCTTATGATTTATGTCAGCAGATATTTAGAAACGACACAATTCATGAGCAGTTAGAAGTAAAAAAAAAAAAAAAAGCCTTACTATCATCTGTTATTCTGCACCAGTAACTGGGCATCTGCAAACTGATTTTACTCCTATTTGAAAAATAGAGAAAGAAAACGAAACACAGTCAATCTGGTTCTTATTTTGCCATTTTAAAGTTTCCAACATCTGAAATTATTCCTACAGGATTCATTACATAAGTGATTTGAACCATATGGAACGGAATCGTCCATATTTTTTCCCCTTTTTGAGAACCTGTCTGTGATGCAGAACCTGCCACACTGTAGTCCCAAAAATATTCATGATGCCCCACCGTATGGTGAGCTGAAGAATTCCAGAAATATATGAGTGGCTTCCTTCTGATTAGGGCTGTTAAACTGATTTAAAAATTCTTAGGAGATTAATTGCCATTTCTTCTCATTGATTATAAATGTGCACAGCACCAAAAGCTCAGCAGAGATGTCCTTTTGAAATACTGGAGGAAACATAAGGTACAAGTAACACCACTAGGAGGAATTTCTTCCACCGAAGAGGAGTCTTTCTCTGTAGATGTCTGGAGTTAAAGTTTGAAAGCAATAATGAATGAGGGCCAGCAAACTGAAACTCACTCCACATAAGAGTAACATTCTGTTGGTTGATAAAATAACTAATCAGGGGCTTGGGAGTCAACCTATACTTTTCCTTCAGGTTGGCAGGTTGCGACTGCTACTAGATTCAGGTCTTTAAACAGAACTGTAGGTCTTCTCTATGGAGAACTCTACCTACGCTCCTTAGGGAGCAACTCTGTACAGGTCTACTCAGAAGTAAGCCCCATTTTATTCAGTGGGACTTACTCCCAATAAATGTTCTTAGGATTGCTGCCTTTTCCAGCTAGTCAGTTCTGGCCCTTGAATGCTGTTTAAAGATCCTCACAGTCTAACAGTTTTCTTTCTACGCAATCTGGAATGAGGATTAGGAATGTGTACCTGAAAAAAATGGTATTGTTCAGATTCAGATTTCTAGAAGGGTATAAATAGAAAATTCTAAGTTATTCAAGTTCCCTTATACCATTTTGAGATTTAGATTTAGGGTTTTTTCAGAATTCCAAAAATTCGGGGGTCCATTATTCCCTATGGAGGAATCTTTCTGGGGGGGAAAGTAGCAGTTTTTCAAGCATATGATGCCAAAACTGCAGGGAACCTAGTACTGACTGTCAACTAAATGCCCATCAGGTTTTAAGTAGATTAGATCATGGAGTCCAATACTACAGGCCCCTGAACAAGGTGTCTCCAGACATTCTGCTTGTTTGCTATAGGAGAAAAAAATCTATGCTTTCTCCAGGGCAAAGAAGCCAATAGCCAAAAACACAAGAGCAACCACTGGCCAAAGGCCTCCAAATGCAAACAGAACCAACAAGACCAAGAGAACCAACATCAGACCAGAGAATTCCAGTAGAACAAAGGGCCAACGTGACTGCAAGCTCAACAGAACCAAAGTCAAACCAGAGAATACCAGCAGAACCAAATGAAGCAAGGGGCACTGTTGCAAACCAGGCAGATCTAATGTCAAATCATGGAAGCCAAGCAGAACCCAGGTCCAATGTGGCAACAAGTGCAACAGAGCTAACATCAAACCAGAAAATCCCAGTGGAACCAATGAAGTAAGGGACAGGGTTGAAAGCCTAACACAGCCAATTTTACACCAGAGAATTCCAACAGAGCCTACAGCCAGTGTGGCTAGGCCAACAGAACCAACAGTCCTTCATAACTGGTGCTTCTGTTCCATCCCACCCTTGTACAGAAGAAACACAGCACCAATACAACATGCATGATTTACATTTTAGGTGTTTTATGGGATATCTTTGTGCTTTTTTTAAAAAATAGAGATATTTGTCTACCCTTCCTAGCATCTCTTGTTCCAGTGACATGGGGGGGGCTCTTTATGCAAGTGGCAATAACAACATTTTTGGCACCATATTTATTTATTTTCTGCACAGAAGTACTCCCCCTAACATCTGATCCCATTGCTTGGGAGAGCTGCCTCCTTCCCCCCTCCCTCCCATTGCTTAGAAAATGTGTAACATTGATGAAAAACAGACCACAGGGCCTTAAAATGCCAGCTCCAGATATTTTTGGCTATTCTTGAGTATTTCTGGCACTTTTTGCGAATTGATATCCAGAATTTCCAAGAATCCCAAATATTACCTGAAAAATAGTAATGAAATATACCTGGACCAGAAATAGCTGAATGCATATCCCTAACTTAGGTATTTGATCACTTATATCAATCAATCCAATTATTTATTTTTATTTTATTTCATACGACTTATATCCCGCCCTCCCCGCCAATAGCGAGCTCAGGGCAGCTAACAACACATAAATAATACATACAATATCAAATTAAAACTCATTAAACTTACATCACAAGATCAGCGGCATACAGTTACAATTTCCTTCATAGGTGTATCTACACAGCATTCACATGTACTCCTTCTATACGTTCCCACAGGCTGGCAAATAGAATAAAATTGGGCCAGGGCCAAGATGTATACATTAGGCGGCCCCTACTTAAAAGCCTGGTGGAAGAGCTCCGTCTTGCAGGCCCTGCGGAATTACCTTTATTGGCATGTAACACTTTACAGACTCATACAGAACAAGAACAACAGCAACAGAAAATACTACTTGCAAAAGGAACAAATGTAAACACTTATACCTCCTGTACAAATTTGCTCACAAGCCAAAATAAATACTCTTGCAAGGTCCTATAATGTGTGATGTTATTTTCAGAAGGATCAAGCACAGGACCTTTTCTGATGTGACACTCTAGTACACTTTCCTCTCACAGCCTGGCATCAGATCTACTGTACTTTTAAGACCACAGGTGAAAACATTTTTTCAACCAAATTGTTGGATAATTGCTCCCTCAAACTAGGAGGTGGGGCCAGGCCTTTGATTGAACAACAACAGTAACCAATGAATCTGGCACCCTGGCTTAAGTCCCTTGCACTGAAGCCTGGTCTATGGTTTCCATTCTGTGGTTGCCTACAGCGCAGCACTGTATTGATTTACACAGCCAAACAGTGACCCTAGTGTGGATTCAGCTGCACCTTCACCCATTTGCATGTTTTACACTGGGAAACTACAGCATGCAGGGGTTGTTTGTGAAATCTTCACCAACCAATTTTCTCCCTGTTTTAAAGTTCTGAATTACTTGGTATTGTTTTAGAAAGTGGAACAGGCTCATGCTTCATGGTTCTGTTTCTTTTCAGTTTATGAATGCTGCACATACATAATTATTATAGTTTTCAGTTCTCTCAGTCCTTTTGTGTCACCCACCCATTAAAGATCCTTGGATGTACATGGGTAAACCCCTACCAAAAAAAGAAAAGAATGATGAAATCATACAAATGACTGTACCAAGATTCTTTCTGTATCATGTACATGTTAATAATCAGCTGAATACTGGGGGGGGGGGGGAAACATTCTTGATATAATTGCATATATCTAGGATCACATCAAGACTGTTTCTTGGGAAATGTTTTTCTTTTTTCTTTTTAAATATTATTAAACATACAACAGAATATATATAGCCAAACTAAGGAACAAAAAACTAACAAACTAACTAAAATGCCACCTCAATATATGTAATGTATACAAACCAGTAATTACACAATAAAGAGGAACTGTCCAATTGTAGCAATCTCATTTAGATAACCAATTATCTCTTTACATGTGCCTTTCTATCTTTGTAATCACAGCGTCCCATAGTCAACTCTGTACACACCTTGAAACTTTTGTAATAAAGTTAATTGTAACAATTTATACAACCCTTTTACTTTTATCAACCAATCTCCAACTACTGGACACTTGGGGAACGTTTTCTTAATGTGCACATGTACACCAATGACACTTTAAAAATATACAAATGTACTGAAAGAACTGGGAAAAAATGTGGCAAACTGTACGTGCTTCAGATCTGGAGTTAATTATACAAAGTCATGAGGAAAGGAGCATAGACTAGTATACTTTAAAATATACTTTAGAATAGTAAAGGAAGTCACTGACTGCACGCACATATGAAGGGATCATAGCAATAAGAACTCTGCAACCGAATTTCCTCGATAGCAATACTAAAAGCACACTTTGCATTGATTTACACCGAAGCCAGGAAACTTAACCACTACTTACCTTGCCAAGGTCTAAATGGCAAAATAACAAGCATGCCACCCACTCTTGTGCCATTTGTACCCATGCCACTGTGCCATTTTCACACAGAGTTGCTATTCTCCAGGTGGAGCCTGAAGTTTTCCCAGATTTACAGCTCGTCTCCAGATTCCAGAGACCACTCCCCCTGAGAAAAAATGGCAGCTTTGGAAGGAAGACTCTATGGCATCACATCTCTGCTGAGCTCCCTCCCCTCCCTGAAATCTGACCCACCCCATGAACAGGGAGTTGGTAACCCTATTTTCAGAGTCAGCTGATGTATCCATCACCCCAGAGTTCTTCAATACAGTTGCCGTCGTGTCCACTCTAATCTGCAGAACCGGGTTTGATTCTCCCCTCCTCCACATGCAGCCAGCTGGATGACCTTGGGCCAGTCACAGTCCCTCTCAGAGCTGTTCTCTCAAGAGCAGTTCTCTCAGCGCTCTCTCAGCCCCACCTACCTCACAGGGTGTCTGTTGTGGGGAGAGGAAGGGAAGGAGATTGTAAGCCGCTCTGAGACTCCGAGTGAAGGGCGAGGTATAAATCCAACTGTTCTTTATGTTGCATGAAAATGGGCCATGGATCAGACAGAAAGCCCCCCCCTTTCAAAATGCAGCAAGCATTTCACAGCTGCATAAAGCCACTTTCATTACGTGTTAATCAAATTACAAGCAACAGCTCATCAATATGCACTTGAAATGTACGAGAAATTCAGAATCCAGATACACTTAATGAGGTATGAATTGCAACAACATGAAATCCGAACCATAGGACATAAGAGGGCAATCAGACCAACAAGCTACACTTCATGTTAAATGAATCAAGTTAACTAGTGCAAGGTTTGAGACAGTAAATCTTCTCTTTGTGTGATGACATAAGCAGCCTTGGGTGGACCAGTAGGATCTGGTCAAAGATGTCTTGAGCTCCATTAAATAATATACCAGGCCAAAGATCCCAGCTCTAAGATCAGCAAAGGAAAATCCATAGCAAGAAAAGCACAGTATTCAACCTTACACATCTGGAGCTCCCCAAATCCTTTTACATCCCCCCCCCCACTCCTCCCAGGCCAGCTTCTTTGTCACTAGGCCTGTCATTCTTCTTCCCTTCCTTCCATCTCCCGTAAGCCCTCTGAATGAAGCTGCTGCAGCAGTCACAATTGCTTCCTTTTCCTAAGGTCCTTTGTTAACAGCATATGGCTACTAGGAAGACAAAAAGAGGGAAGGAAGGTAGTAGGGTTGCCAACCCCAGGTGGGGCCTGGGGATCTCCTGCTTTTACAACTGATCCGCAGCTGACAGAGATCAGCTCCCTTGGAGAAAATGGCTGCTTTGAAGGGTAGACACTATGGCATTATACTATGCTGAGGCCCCTCCCCTCCCAAAACCCCTCCCTCTCCTAGCTCCACCCTCAAAGTCTCCAGGTATTTTCCAACCCAGACTTGGCAACCCCAGAAGGTAGACATGAAGCTACCTTGTACTCAATCAGACCACTGGTCCATTACTGTGTATTGTCTACTCAGACTGGCAGTGGCTTTCCAGGGTCTCAGGCAGAGGTCTTTCCTATCACCTACCACCCAGGGAATGAACCTAGGGCCTTCTACATGCCAAGCAGATGCTCTGCTACTAAACCAGGGCTTCTCCCCAGCCAAAGTCTTCCATAGTCTACTGTTTTCTCCTCCTCATGCTAATGCTGTCCCATTTTGGAGAGAAGCAATGTTGGCATGGGAAGGGTGCATTTGGTGAACTCCACTCACATGACCCTAGAATTCTGCTATCACCCAAGGGGCATGGACCATGTTAGAGTGGCTTCCATTTTAAGGAAATTATGTCACAAGAGGCCCTTCAGCTCCACACTTTTAGCAGGCCTGAGCAGGCACAGATTTCAGAAAAGTCTGGTAATCAATATAAATCGACCAAGATAAAATCAGGGGTGTATTTGGGGGGAAAGCAAAATCAGAAGGGTTTCATTTATATGCATAGCTCTTTCAAAACTGATAAATGATTCAAAATTCCTGGCTTGGGAAAGGATAGGGGAAGGTTGTGTTTTTTAAAAAAAAATGCATAATGATACACTTTTCTCGTAGACTATATATTTGTAAACTTACAATGTTAAACTGGCTTACACAACATAGCATTTTAGTTCTCCCGCAAATTAAAGGATCTTCAGAGAGATAAATCTTCAAACAACCATTTTGTTCTCCAGCTACAAGACCACTCAGTTCATGTTAGTGCCACAAGAATGAGTTCTATTTCTGAATGTTCAGCAATGGTTAAAACAAGGTAACATAGCGGGTCTTCCTTTTAATTATTCAGATATGAACAGAGGCGAGGGGGTGCTGAATGGTGTCTTTGTACTTTGGCAGTTGACCGAATCTTTTAAAAACATCTCTGTGCCATCCTGTTTCCATCGTTATGTAGCAATGATGCAGCATTTTAATCCATTTCCTGGGCTAGGTCAATTATACTTGCTTCCGTATTTGAAGACTGTACATAGAGCGGCTTTGCTGATATGTGCTTACAACTAACCATATCCTAAGGGGGGATTTTTTTCCATTTGCATTGTGGGGGGGGGGGGAGAGAGAGCAGAAAGTACAAGATTTTCTTGTTTCTTGTTGCACAGAGAGAGAGAGAGAGAAGCCCCTCTTAGAGTAGCCAGGCCCACGGCTCAGCAAGAGCAAAATTGGGGGGGGGGGGGGGGGCACATCATCATTCCGATGTTGCAGTGTCAGTTCCAGCCTGATCCTGGAAGTGACTATGCTGAGGGGATGCTCCAGGATTTATTTGAAACTACAAAGTCCACCTAAAACTATAGAGCTTCAGGTAAATCCTAGAGTGTCGCCCCAATACAGTGACATCACTTCTGGTTTCGTGCCAGAAGTCTTACAGTGGCATCAGCATCATGTCTATCTTGTGGTCCCCACACCATTTTGTCTCATGCCAGTTGGCCAGAGCTCAGGTGGCAACCCTAACCCTGCCAAACATCTTAAGTAGAGTCTTTGTATCGCCTGCCTTGGAGCCATGAGGTGCCCAGTTTTTTGCATCAATCTGCAGGGTCTTGTGCAAGGTTTGCTCTCAATGATCAACACTGTTCACTGCATGTTTCTCAAAGACAATCAATCCAACAAAAACAAATGCAAGTAGCACAGAATGAAGCCAAGGTTCAGACTAAAGGCTGCATGGGAGGGGGGGGGGGGTCTCCAAGTCTCTCTAGCTCCCAACCCTTCTATGAAACCCTGTGACACAACCAATCTGTTAGTCTTTAGGGTGCCACAAGATTCTATTTTGTTTTAGGACTCATTTCAAACATCAGGCATTAGCCCTGGGAAAGATGAAATATGGACAACGATGGCAGAGCTTTCAAGCACATGCAAGCTATCCTAGCTCCTCCACTGTGTGCACTTTAGCCTTGTTCACAAGTTACAGAGAATGGACTTACAATCTGTGTATAGTCTACACTTGATCTGTTGCCCAGAAGGTCGGACACGAACCAGTGGGTTGAAATTAAACCAAAAGACTTTCTGGTTAAACATTAGGAAGAACTTTCTGACACAGCAATTCCTCAGTGGAACAGACTTCTCCAGGAGGTGGTGCGCTCTCCTTCTTTGGAGGTTTTTAAGCAGAGTCTAGATGGCCATCTAACAACAATGCTCATTCTGTGAACCTAGGTAGATCATGAGAGGGAAGGCAGGAAGGGTTGCCTCAGTGCTTAATTCTCATGGCCCTTTCTTACATGCCCAGGGAAATGCTGATTACCACTTTGGGGTCAAGCAGCAATTTTTCTCCAGGCCAGTTGGGCCCGGGATCCTGGAGGGTTTTTGTCTTCTTCTGGGCATGGGACAGGGGTCACTGGGAGTGTGGGGGAAAGTATTTGTGAATTTCCTGGAGATCCTTTCCAAGTCTATGATTCTATGATTTTTCTTTATATGTGCACTGAGTAACTCTCATGTTACATTCAATACATATAAAACTTAACATGTGACTGAAAACCACTGATTTAGGTTCTGGTCCCTGGTTTCATTTGTACAATGAACACACACTGGCTCTTGCTTATAAAAGGTGTATTCACATACACACAGGTTATGCGTTCATTCACTGTAACATGTGGACAGGGTTTTTATGCTTTTGGGTGGCATTTCAACATCTTGCAAAATGAGCACTATTGCTTGACGTTTATGTTCCCATCTTAAAGATAATATTTTAACACAGAAATTGGTTAGCTGAGACATCAAGATCTAAGGGACAAACCAGAAGAGGCACTGGAAAATCTGCTATTGAATTGCTAGCATTGTCTTCCATAGCAGATAGTCTCATGGAGTACCATCTAAGATTAGACACTGACGTGTCATTTTTTCCCATTCCCAGTGCACACCCTACCCCACCCCTGTCATTATTTGTTATAGTGGAGGAAACATACAGGGTACATTTGTCTGCCAATTTACAGTGGTCCCATAGGGTTTTCAAGGCAAGTGATTAAGTAGAGGTGTTTTCCCATTGCCTTCCTCTGCAAAGTCTTCCTTAGTGGTCTCCTGTCCAAGTACCAACCCTGCTTAGTTGTCGAGATCTAATGAGATTGGGCTATACTATACCATTCCACATCCCAGACAACATTTAGGTGCCCTATATATATTTCACTGAATGGGGCACACAAAAATCTACCAGAGCCATTTGGAAGGGGGGAAGACTGGAGTAGCTGGATAGCAGCAGCTGGGTAAGATCCATCTGAGTTGGTTTCTCCTCTGCTGCAGGTACTTAAGGCCTGGGCACACAGGGAGGCATGAGTTAAAGGGCTCTTGAGTCTTTGGCTCTTGGGTCATAGCCAAGATCCAGCAACAGAGAGAGAAAGACCAGCTCTGTATTTGGAAGGCTTTCCCCTCCTTCTACTGTTTGTTTGTTTGTTTTTAACATCACAACCTTCTGTAGGGTTGAATTTGTTTGTGTCGTAAACCTCTTTGAGTACCCATTGGGGGGGAGAAGCAGGATATAAATAAATAAATAAATTTGAAATAGGGAAAATAGCATGGAAGAAAAGAATAAATTTCTCTCCCACACACTGCAGCCTCAATCTTACTGAGTGCTCCTTTCCATTGTTATTTAACAAGTAACATAAATATGTGTTGGAGATCGAAGTATGGACCTTCCAGTGTCTTTGTTAGCTTGACCCCAAGAGAGTTTTGATAGTTTGGTGCCGAGTATGTGTTGAATCAAGGCTCTGTGAGTGCAGGCGGGGGGGGGGGGGGAGAGCCTCACTATTTTATTAGCAATGACAGTTCCAAAATTGTGCCACAAAGCAAACAGGAAGCAGTGGGATTATTTCATGAGTTCTCTAATGCTTCACTTGTTCTGTTGAGAAAAGAGATTGTGCGGAATCTCTTGTGTGTTTGAACTGTCGCTCATGCACCAACAAGAACCGATGAGGAAATGTGAAAATATAGGTGAGTGATACCGAAAAGCTTGTCAAAGAGGACGGCGATAAACCCCATCAATATAGCCACTGTTGGAAACTTAGTCAAATGAGCTGCAAAACAAATGCTGTGTTTAATGCAAATACTTTAATCTTGGGTGATCTTAGGGTCAAACGAGACGTGACGGAGATCACAGATCTCTGCCAACTTTGTAATGGCACGTTACAGGTGTGCACAGACCCAGTTCAGAACAAGTTAGGGAAGGCAGGATGGGTTTAACTCTTTCATCCCTGCACAGTTTTCTTTACTGAAATTTCCATTCCCTGAGCTTTTAAAGGGGAGGGGGACACCACAGGTATCAATCTATTTTCTTTACAAGTTTTCTTTAAGGGAAAGAAAAATTTAAACGCCCTTTCCTCCACTGCATGTTCCCAATCTGAGTTAGGACCCTACACAGCTGTGATTCATCCTGGAAATGCAGTTAAGCTATCAGGTCATGGGGTTGGATCCAACCAGCTTTTCTATTGGTGAAAAAGGGAGGAAAGAGGGTCCCCCTGTGATCCCCTAAATGGCTATGCTAGGGATTATGGGCCCTGCATGGACAAAAGCCATGTGGAGCAGGGCTGTAATAAGGAGGTGAACTGCATGGGGCTGAATGAAAAAGCCGGCTGGATCCAACCCCATGGTTCTCCCAATCTCTAGCCAGTCTTCTGTTTCTCAGTGTGTTTCTCATTGGATTTCAACAGCAATTTCTCATGCCTAAGTACATTTAACAGCCCGAATTCTGTTCCACTGTCCAATTGTTCTTACGCAAAGGTTTCAAAGCACTCTCCACTTTCTCCAGCTTTGAACCCAAGGACCTCTTCAAAACTTTATTCTTCTTTCCAGGCTTCCCAATCCATTGGCAGTCGTCTCTAGCAGGTGAGTTCAAAAAAGGGTTGCACACAGCTGCATGCATGTAACTCTCTGACGTGTGAGGAATGTCTGGACAGGCAGCCAGAGGAGGTGGCAGGACGGGGAGAAGCTGCCATGACCAGAACATCCCATCTTGATCCAGCCTCTTTGCAACTTCAGTTGCTAGCCAGAGGCACACTCCTCCCAACAGTGTCACAGATCTGCTGTCATCAAGGCATTATCTCCACACTCTCTCCCTGGAACTTCATGCTCCTCTCAAATGGTTTTCTTCCTCCACAAAAAGGAGACCCAACTTGCAATTAAGCACTCCCAGATCTCTAAAGGCATGTAGGAAGCTATGCACTGATGGCCCTTTTGGGTGCAGAGCCAATGCAGGAATGTGCTGTGTGTACATAGGCTCATACCACAAGGCTGAGAAACCTGCTCTTCACAGGTCCCCAGCTACAGGAGATACCACAAGCAAGATACAATAAGTGAGATATCAAAAACTTATACCACAAAAGCCTCCGACTTTGGAGCCCCTGGCATTTTTGTCTTGGAACGCTGAGAACCAATACTGGATGACAACCCCAAAAAAGATTGCCATGGCAGTAGGGCCAATCACAAAATGCTGGAAGTTTCCACAAAAGGTTGAGAAGTTCCAAGCCAGCCAACTTCATACAGTGAAGGCAGCTGTGTTTAAATGAATATTCTGTATATACCCAAAGGTGATGTCTCCTGGGCTCTTCTGAAGCACATCCTGCTCCAATGAACTGTCTATTTGCTTTGAGTATGGTTCCCAGTTCTGGATTGGGAATTATCAGGAGATTTGGGGAGGGGAGAGACAGCCTAAGGAGGGGAGGGACTGCCACAGAGTTCCCCTTCAAAAGCGGCCATTTTCTCCAGGTGAACTCATTTTTTATCTCCTGGAGATCAGTTGTAGTCCCAGGAGATCTCCAAACAACACCTAGAGGTTGGCAACCCTAGCTTTGAGGGAAGAGATACAGGGAAAAAGCCAGTGGGCACCACAGCACCCTCAGGTACAACAGAGATTATCACTGCTATTCTGTTGCAAGTTCTTCATGATAGGGTTGCCAGGTCCAAATGAAATGTCAGAAAGGTATGTACCAGGATGCTCTGGAGGAGAAGTACACCGTACCTACACCGTACCTACATCACCTACACCGTACCTACATCACCTTCTGGTGATGTAGGCATGCCAGGGATGATGCTCTGGTTTCTGGGCAAAACTCTATGGTTTGAAGCTAACTCTACCACAGAATTTTGCCCAAGAATCAGAGTGTCACACACACACACACACACACACACACACACACACACACACACCCCTGACGTCACCAACATGCCTACGTCACTTCCGGGTGACATAGGCACGTCGCATTTGGGGCTGTAACTCTCCCCAGCTGGCCAGCTGGCCAGCGCTGGTGGGAGTGCCAGAAACCAGGGGATCCCCTGCATGCTGGGGGGACCTGGCAACCCTAGTCCATGTGAATGAATGCTCTGTAGACACAGAACCAAACAAGTCATTACTGAGCAGGCCCAACAGGCATGGATGCGATCCCGCATCCTGAGCCTCCACACATTTCACATTGGAAGGTCCAAAGCAAACTTTTAAAAAAATACTGTAGTAACCTGATCACCAAGTCACCAAATTAAATGTTTGTTTAAACCTCTAAACCCAGATTTAGATTGCTATAGGCCCAGCCCAATGGGACTTTACCGCAATGCCCAATTACCTCACTTTTTTTTTTTTGCAAAAATGTCAGAGGTCCAGAAATCAGAATATGATAAAGGGTCAGAAATCATAAGCATAGCCATTACATGTAACCAAGACACCACGTAACTCTCATGAAACTGCTCTTTGCAAGGATAAATAAAATATGTTGGATTATAAGTGAAACCTTTCTGGATGGATCAACTGAAAGATTAAGAGCTTGGTGGAAAAGGACATGGTGTTGCAGAAAGGAGTAATCTTCTGTCCAGGAATGGAAACAGAGGAGATCATCAGAAGGAGATAGTAAAGTTTGCAAAACTGAAGTAAAATACTTGGAGGAATAAAATGTGTCTTATTATGCAAGCTAACAACACAGATAGAATATGTAATTGTCTTCTTTCTTTAGGAGAAGCCAAAAATATATGAGAACCTAACTGGTATCAAATGAAGCACGTAGTATGAATCCTGGGAGTACTCAAACTGTTAAGAAATCACTGTCCAGTTTTTTTGAATAGGGTTTGGTCCCATGTAGGGTTGCCAGCTCCAGGTTGGGAAATACCTGGAAATTTTGGGGGTGGACCCTGAGGACAGGGTTTGGGGAGGGGAGGAACTTCAGTGGGGTATAGTGCCACAGAGTCCACCTTCAGATGAACTGATCTCTGTCACCTGAAGATCAGCTGTAATCCCAGGAGATCTCCAGCCATCTCCTGGAAGTTCGCAACCCTAGCTTCAAGTGAAGATATGCCTCACAGCAGATTTGTAACATTTCTTCAATGTGGGCTAATAATCAGGAGACATTCTCCTGATAACTCTGAGATAAACACATTGATCAGACCATATACTGAATCAGAACACTGGTCTATCACAGACAGCATTCTCTACACTGACTGGCAACAGACCTCCAAGGTCTTCTGTGGAGGTCTTTCACAACACCTACTGCATGACTTTTCTGACTGGAGATGCCATAGCTGGAAACTGGGACCTTCTGGCACATCAGTCAGAAGCTCTACCACTGAGACTACAGCCCCATCTCTAAGCCATGGCCCCACCACCACACATTTAGACAAGGGTCTACAGTTGGGAGTAGGTGAAGAAATAGCTTGGAGATAGAAAAAGAAGGCAGAGAGAGAGCAGCTGTGAAGTGGTTGAAGTTAAAGCAACTGGGGGCTATCTCTGGGAGCATCTGTTATGGAGTAGTAGATTTGCTATTTCATAGGCATGCCTCCATCTAGTCTCAGTGGTGGAGGTATCATCGTTCAGTGGCTGAGCCTGCTTTGCATGCAAATGTTCCCAGATTAATCCGTGGCATCCTCTGTTAAAAGGAACAGGAAGTAGGTGATGGGAAAGAACTTTTGCCCTTTCAGACAGTCTTTGTGATCTGTTTTAGTAGCCGGTTGCTAGTGGATTTTTTGTGTGTCAATTCAGACACAACTGTTTTAGCAATCAGCTGCTAATGGATTTTATTTACATTTTCATACAAAGCCACTTGCATCCAGTTAGCAAAGCGTGGTCGAGCTATTCTGAAGTAAACTACTTTTTTCCATTTTCACCTCTTCTTTGCGCTTCTGAATTGCTGTAGTGCGCTGTTTAAAATGTCTGCAGGGCTTCCAATAGTGCCACAGTTTTTTTCCAGCCCTTTTTCACTGTGTGATTTTTCATAAACTTTTTTTTTTAAAGTTCTAAGTTGAGCACTACTGCACTAGACCAATATAGCACTTCAGTGCTATAGCAGCACCATTGAGATGCCTTGGCACCACTGAGATACACTGAGAAGTGCTGTATCAGTCTAGCGCTATAGCACTCAAAAGACAACATTCAAAAAAAAAAGTTTAAGGAAGATTGTGCAGCAAAAAAGGGCTGGGGGAAAAAGCACAGCATTGTTTAAAATGGCCAGACAGCTTCAGAGATGTCTCATTAATGGAATAAAATTCCCTGTGTGAAACCTCTGTCTGTGTATCACTTTACTCAGAACCAGCCCAACAACTGATGACATCCGCTTTAAAATGGTAATGTGAAAGGGGCCCTGCTCTGAGATCCTTGAGAGCTGCTGCCAATCAGAATAGAAAATACTGACTTTGGCAGACCAATGGACTGACTTGCTTTAAGGAAGCTTCATTTGTACGAGTATATTCGCATGACAATAGGAATGGGGCAAGCTATGGTCCCCATTTGGCCAGAGAAAAGGGGGTTTCTTGTACCCAGTTCCTTCTCCTTCTAGGCTTAAGGGTTCCTCTCTGGCTATGAAGAACCTCAGAATACCTGTGTGTGTTCTTTTCACCCTCTCTCCTTGTCTACTTTAACATGTAGCTTCTCACCCATACTCACTTCCTGCCTCCTTTTTACCTGGTTCCTGAGTAAGCATTTACTCCCCCACAGGTCTTTCAGTAGGCTATTGTTCCTGAAAAGGCCTCCTAGCCAAGGAGAGGAACTGGCTGCCACTCCTAGCTTGGCTGCCTTCCCTGTCCTCTTCCTCTGTCTCTAGGGGTTTTGAATAGGTGCGGATTTCCCCTCGAATCCCTATCATTTGTAAATGCAACACTTATTACAAAGCTGCTTTCAATCTCCAACACTCATCCCTATCCTAAACAAATCATATCCCAGTAGCATTGCTACTTTTTTGGAAGTGGGAACTGGGGAGCACATAAACAGGAATTACCCTAGGCCAGGGGTGGCCAAACTTGCTTAACGTAAGAGCCACATAGAAGTAACATCAGATGTCTGAGAGCCGCAAGACATAAACAAATATTACATAAATTTTTATTGGAAAATATGCAAATTTGCTTTTTATTAATCTTAACATTAAATAAGACTGCCAGAAATAAAAACAAAAGGGGTAAAAACAGATATTGATAACAATATGTAAAGAGACAAATGTTTTCTCCAAGCTGGCCAGGGGGGCAGGGGCTTTGAGAACGCATTTAAAGTTGCTTTCTACCCAGGGAAGGAAACATTGGCTGGGGAAGGGAAGACTGCCTCCCCTTCACTTCCCCAGCCACCCTGCTGGGAGCCACACAACATGTGTGAAAGAGCCACATGTGGCTCTCGAGCCGCAGTTTGGCCACCCCTGCCCTAGGCCAATGCCTTCTTTTTAAAAAACGTGCAGAGTCACTGAAATTATACATTTTTATCAATGTGTTTCTTCATCTTAAGTTTTTGATCTTCTTTCCTCATCCTGGTTAAAACTCAATCCCTTCTTATGTGTGATGCATTCTTTCAGGGTTCACTGACCTGACTGTGAAGCAGTCAGTCATGTATCACATTGCTGGGAAATCATTTTCCAACTTTTTTCTTCTTCTCCCCCCCCCCTTTTATTGCCCTCCATCTCTCCCAAGCTGTTGCAAACTGGTGAATAGCCCCTGGTTTAGTGTGTCTCCTCAGCAACCTGCATCCAGAGGCACATGCGAGAAAGACCAGGGCACTGCTTTTATCGCCATGAAGTCGCAGCTGACTTATGATGACCCCCGTAGGGTTTTTAAGGCAAGAGACATTCAGAACTGGTTTGCCATTGCCTGCCTCTGCATAGCAACCCTGGGATTCCAACCACCTGGGGCTCTAATTCAGACTCCGGTTTAAGACTCCGGTGCAGGGAGTCCAGGGGGCAGTATTTGCCCCAGTGTAGGGCTTTGCATGAAGCCCATCAATACACACACAGCTCCTAATAGGGTAAACACCCCCTTCTGGGGTCATTTTGGGTTGGGAAAATAACACAGGTGCAGGAAGACTGAGGCCTCCTCTCCCCCTACACCACAATCCCAATACAATTGGGGGCTTTACAATTTTAGGCTCGGGAAATGAGTCCCCACCAATATGACGTGTGACTGACCACTACAAAGTCAGGTCAGGGAACCCAACACAACAAGTAAAAAATGGTAATGTGTGATTTAATTGCCCCCCCCCCAGAACTTATGCCACTGAAGCGGGGGGGGGGGATCAGAGAAATATTCCCAGGATTCACACCGCAATTTTCATAAATAAAGCAACTTTCATTGGTGCTTAGACCAGAGTCCATAGGATAGGGACAGCAAACTTCAGTCCCCGTTTTCCAGTAATGGCCCACTCAAAGTAGAGAAAACATTCTCAGCACATCTGAATCCCATTCTGATATTAAAAGGTGATAAAGCAGTAAATATCATTCCTACTTGGATCTCGGTCAAACCGTCTTAAATCTGAATTCCAGAATAGCAGCTGTCTGTTAAAGATCAAGAGGTTTAAAGTCCCATCCCTTCCTCTTTTTTTCTCTCTTGGGGTTTCTCTGCAAGACTGTGAAGCCCAAATAACAACTGTAACATTTAGATGAACAGTGAACCACGTAAACATCCAGGTCTTAATCGCAAACAGATCCCCACGCACAAAGCAGGCCTGTGAAACTACAACTGAATAATCATCATGTTGTCTGGTTTTTTTTAAATGACACCTTTTGAGCCAAACTCCATAAAAACCTGCCTTTATGGTTTTATGCTAAGAGATAGCTATCAGCTGTCAGCTACAGAAACACAGGGCTAGTGAAACAACCATGACAGCAAAGATACAGTGGGAAACAAATCCACCTTCCTACAGGGGCTAATATCTACCCACTATAAATGGCCATAGGAAGCCACCTTATACTGAGCCAGACAATCAAGCTCCTTTTGTGGTTCTCCAAAGTCTCCTCCTTGTGTCAAGGGCTGCCTTTCAATAGATTGCAGCGACGGAGCTGCTCTGCTACGCACGAAACCCCAACCCAGAATCAGGTTGTCTATGAATGATTTAGCACCGGGTTCCCCACGAACATGTGGTGCGCTCTGGGCAAGAGGTGGCCCCCTTCCGGCCATGCTCCAGAATCTCGGTGCAGATGGCTCTCCACACCAGGCCTGGGTGGGCCCGGCTACCCAAGGCCAACCGAGGCTCCTTGACACTGCAGTATCATTACGCTTAGGGGGTATTCTGATTTAAGAGGCATTCAATCATAATCCCACAGATAGTAGCTGAAAAGTACTGAGGTCGGAGATGTGTTGAGTGAAAACAGCTCATACTTTAATATTTAGAGGTCAGAACAAGGCTACTTGCCAGACTCGCAAGTCCACTTATATCCCCATTCCAGACCACACACACACACACACACACACAACACCCATGATAGGTTCTATAATATATGTGACACTCGCTTGGTGTCCTCCCAGGATCCTACTCCCCTGATAGGGTGCCATCAGGATTGTGGGTATCTACTGTTCTTTGGAGTGATGCTCAGTAGCTTCTCCCAGCCATGTGTAAATCCAACCACATGTATGGTCCTTTGTGAGGACATAACAGTAGCTTTGCCCCACTGGCTCCAATCCCTGCTACTGGTACTTGTGCCTTTCCCATTGTGGGTAACCAAAACTTAAATTGGAAAGAGTCATGGAGGAAGGGGAAGGTCCCAAGCCAGATTGGGCACTCCCCCAAATCCATTCTAGGGAGGGAGTTCTGACTGACAATCTCCCATCACCATGCCTAGCTGACCCCAAGCTCTCTGCATCGACATTGGCGGGACAATGCTGGGATAATCCTAATAGTATGAATGACAGCCTCCTTTGGGACGACCACTGCACTTACGTTCATTTATTTATATCCCTCTTTTCTCCCCAGTTGGGACTCAAGGCAGCTTAAAACACCATACCTCCATTCTCTCACAACAACCCTGTGAGGTAGGACAGGCTAAGATCACCCAACCAGCTTTCATGGTAGATGTGGAGATTTAAAGCTGGGTGTCCCTGGATCCTAGTCTGACCCTCTATCCACTGAGTCATCCAGGCTCTCCACACTTGCTTAATTCCTGGAGTTCAGTCCCGTCTGGGAAAAGAGTCGCTTTCATCTAGATGGCCACCTGACAGCAATGCAGATTCTGTGAATTTAGGCAGATCACGAGAAGGAGGGCAGTAAGGGATGAGCCAGGGCTCAGCTCCAATGTCCCTTTCTTGCATGCCCAAAGTAATGCTGATCACCACTTTGGGGGTCAGGAGAATTTTTTCTCCAGGCCAAATTGGCCAGCGATCCTGGGGGGAGGGGGTTCAGCCTTCCTCCGGTCATAGAGCAGGGGTCACTGGGGGAATGGGGGTGGGTGGGAGGTAGTTGTGAATTTCTTGGATTGTGCAGGGGGCTGGAAAAGATGACCTTTGAGGTCCCTTCCAGTTCTATGTTTCTATGTTTAGAAACCTTCCCCCCTATCCCAGATGTGAGGCAACACACTGTCAATATTTGGAGCCTAACTAGACAAGAGGCCAGAAATCCATTCATGGATCTTTGGACCATTTTTATCACTAAACAGCAGCTATGGGTAGCCCAGTATGAAACAGGGCACAGCATGGCAGAAAGGGGGGTTGACTCTTCCTCCCAACCTCAGGTAGCCCAATTATGCGGAAAACATGAAGTGACAAAAGATTGCATGCATACCCCCAAATAGCGGGGTAAACTGGGATAGAAGAAAGGGGGATGGGTTTGAGAAAATGGTATGGGGAAATCCACCCTGCACTGCCTCCAGGGGCCCTCTCCCCAACCATATTTAGCCATAAGAAATGCAGCTAGATATGCATTTGCAGCTCTTTCAGCCTCTGCTTACTGCTGTGGCACATATTTAGCCCACCTTTCCTCCAGCTCAGGTCAGCATGTGTGGTTCTTCCCTCTTCTCCCCCCATTTTATGCTCACAACATCCTTTGTGAAGAAAGTCAGGCTAAGCGCACATGACTGGAGTAAGGGCACACAATGAGATCAATGATTTCTAATGAAACACTCTACTGATGCATTACACCAACTCTTGGGAAGGAACGCTCTCTTTACACCAAGTCAGGCAGATGTCATACGGCATCCATGAATATGCATCAAATAATAATTGAATAGAGCTGTAGGCATCCTCCAACATGTGTGCCATCAGTGGTGTAGGGGAAGTTTAGGGTTCTTTTCTATGGGTGGGTGGAGTCTGGCTAGGGAACTCAAGCCTCTAGAGGGAGAGAAACACAGCAAGAACAGTTGCCTTAAACTCAAAGTATTTATTAATGCTAAAACTATACACAAGTAATACCAATATCCAATAGCATACAGAAAACCCCAATACCTGATATAAAGGAATTCCTGGACTGTGGACCAAGACCTCACTCAAGCCTAGGTGGGGTGTTGGCCAAACAGCCCCAGACAAAGCCCAAAGCATCCTTTTTAAACTCCTTTCAGCCAACAGGAACCAAGAGAGGAGTTAATTAAAACATACCAAGCTTGCCAAATACCAACCCATCCTAAACTGATATGACAAACTTTTGCTAGCATGATCTTTTGCCTTAATATATTTTATTAACTGTGATGTCAAAAACACCTAGACAGATGTTTGGACTTTGAGGGCCATGAAATGTGAATTTGGGCAAAGATACATCTGCAGGGCAAGGCTTTAGTTTTTATGCCTAGGCTGCCAGCAAAGGCTTATGGGACACACCAGCTCATTTTGCTTGGCTTCAAGGGCCAGAGCAACCAAGGCATGATAGCACTGTGGGAGCAAAGGATGCAGGAGAAGGCAACTAGCATGGCTTATGGCCAACATTGGTTCCCAGACCTGAACAGCTACGAGTCTAAGGCAAATCCCTAAGATGCTGTCCACACTGCTGGGACTCGCGTTGCTCTAAGCAGGTCAGGCTATGCCCAACCCTCATCTCCACCCATGTTGCTTGCTAGAACAATGACATCTTCACAGGTGGGCAATGCATTCTTTTCCTGAGCCCTTGGGTCAAAAGAGGTTGCCTACCCCTGACCTAATACATACTTGCACTATGGAAAGGAAAAGTTAAGGGGTGCTGGTAGTAGAAATAGGCCCTGACCAGGATGGTCCAGGCTAGCTCCATCTCATCAAGCTCCATCTTGGAAGCTAAGCAGGGTTGGTCCTGAATTACTACTTGAATGTGAGATAACCAACGAAGCCAGGGTTGTGATGCAGAGGCAGGCAATGGCAAACCATCTCTGAATGTCTCCTGCCTTGAAGACCCTACAGGGTCACCATAAGTCAACTGTGATTTGATAGCGCTTTCCACCACCACTGGAAACAGATGCTTGGCCTGAGTTCCAGTTAACTCTTGCCACAAATTAAGTGCTGGCATCATTGTACTCTAACCTGTTTGAGCATTACAGCCTAAGGTTAATATTATTTTAGCAAAAAAAAAAATTCCACACCATCCCCTGCCCTGTTTAAATCAGTTTCAAGCCATGACTTTGCAAACACATGTGCTTGTTTTACAATGCTTGTCATGCAAAGTGCATAATACACTGTGTGGGAGCACTCGTTGGCTTTCCTTTATAGAGGACTGAGATCAACGTTCCACAGAAATCCAAAGAAGAGAGGAACTGATGAAACGGGAGACGTTGATGTGGAACACATAAGTGGTCCCGTTCCCCTTTCCCTCCCCACTCCCAATTGTTGCTGTTTTTTACATGTTTATAAACAAGTCCATGGATGGGCTGCAACCAAAGGAAGGCGATGTAAGCATTTAACTCCCCCACACACACACATGGCAGACATGTATTAGATTATTTTGTTTCATGCTCGTGAATACCATGTCTTGATGAAAACCTTTGCTGAGGGGAAGGTTTCCAAAACTTACAGCCGAGAACAGAATGTTCTCAAAACATGGTCTCCGAGACCACCAGTAAACGGGCGGGTTCTTTGGTTACCCTCAAAAGGAATCACAAAGCAGGAAAAAGAGAAGATGGCAATGAGTGAAATCAGGATTCTGCACAAACCTAATCTACCTCACAGGGTTGCTGTAAGTATAAAACGGAAAAGGGGAGGCTGTTATAAGCCACTTTGAGTCCCCACTGGGAAGAAAAGTGGAGTATAAATGAAGTAACTAAATAAATTTATAGCGCTCACATCTCTTATGTTGGTCATCATTACGAAACAAGCCTGAAAGGTGGGTTATTTCATCCTTATTACAGTTGAGGTGGCTGAAAGAGATGGAGCCTGGCTTAAGATCAGTTCTGAACCATGGGCTTATTGCTCAGACTTCTTTTCAAAGTTAAATTTCAGCCACACAAAACTTTGACTAGTAGTGGGGCTAAAACAGGCTGGGAAGAAAGCAGACATGATTTTATCAGTTCAAAACACAACCCCCCCACACATACAAATATTCAGATTTTATAAGTCTTCTAATAGTGTGAGTGTCCCTGTGTGCCTTTGGTGTCTGCCCATGAAACTAGCTAACAATGCAATACAGTCACTTCATGATAGATGCTCCTAACTACACAGGTGCACAAAGCAGACAATGAGAAGAAGAAGAAGAGGAGGAGGAAGAAGAAGAAAAAGAAGAGGAGGGGGGGAGGAGATTAGATTTATACCCCACCCTTCACTACCCAAAGGAGACTCAGAGCGGCTTACAAACTCCTTTCCCTTCCCCTCCCCACAACAGACACCCTGTGAGGTAGGTGGGGCTGAGAGAGCTCTAACAGAAACTGCTCTTTTTCAAGAACAGCTGTGCCAGAACTATGGCTTGCCCAAAGTCATCCAGCAAGTGCAAGTAGATGAGTGGGGAATCAAACCCGGTTCTCCTAGATTAGAGTTCACACACTTAACCACTACACCAAACTACACCAAATGTGTCCTCTGTTGGATTATTTAAAGGATGTATCCATCTGTCCAGGCACAAAGAAAGAAAGAATTATGAGTGATTCTTTGTAGGTTACCTTAATGATCCAATCACAACCTTGGGGAACACGAGCCTCTTCTCCTGTAACTGAGGAGACCTAATTCAGAGAATGTGCAAGCACAACAGTGGCTGCAAGCTGCAGTACAAATCGGTTGTTTACTACCAATGCATGGTGCAGGTGCTATTCTTCTCAGTGCAGGGCTCCAAAAGGACTTTCATGCAAATACACACAGAGCAAAGCAATCTAGTAAGGAGCTCACCTCACATGTGAGGAATTTCAGTCAAAGAACGTTTGCCTGGCAAATGTAGTTTCAGGTGGATAGCTGTGTTGGTCTGCAGCAGAAGAACAAGATTGGAGTCCAGTAGCACCTTAGAAACCAACAAGATTTCCAGGGTAAAAGCTCTCGAGAGTCAAATCTCCCTTCAGTCAAATACAAGCTTGTATCTGGACTCAAAGCTTGCCCTGGCAAATGGTTATGTCAGGATTCCAAATTCCGTTGACTGAAAGGAAGCAAATTCTGGAACAGACAACCCATTAATCTGATCCAGCAGAGGTCTACTTACATGCTTCTAGGTGTGGAGAACTTCCTTGAGGAATTCTGATATTGAATCTGCATCAAAATCACTCAGGAACTTCCAAATTTACCTCAACAAACTTGTTGGCACTCTCAGCCTTGTGAGGCTGAACAGGAGAGCTGTGCACTCATTATTTTTTACAAAGGATTTCTCCTTTACCAGCAAGGACAATGGCCTCTGCTTGCCCCGCCACAGCTTCTGAACTATCAGTGTAGGATCCAGCCATGGCTTGCAAAAAACAGACTCTCTCTTCACCTGTCAATTGTACCTGTGCATGCTTCAGACACATAGCATTCCAACATGATGCAAAGAAGAGGTGGATTTCAGACAGCTCCAATTCATCTCCCAGGCACTTCAAGGTACGCCTTGGAGTACATAGATATTTTTCAACTTCACACTACCTAAGTGATTTATTTCTGGCAGTACAAAATGTGACATGCTATCTTTAACTGTGTCATAATTTAATCTTGCTTGTTTGGCAGAAAGTGTGTGTGCGTGTGTGTGTGAGGAGAGTGAATTTTCCCTGTTCCTTTATAAATCCATATTTTACTCTGCCTTGCATTCCACTCTTCCTGATTTTAGCTCCTAAAATTAATGCTGGAGCATGGACAGCTTTGTAACGGCTTTCAGTGTATTCTATTTGCATTTCCCCCCCACCCTGAGTTAACAACACAGATATGTACATTGGTACAACACTGGAGAAGAAATATTGCAAGACTGTACCTGCATCAAGATTCTGTGTGTGTGTGTGTGTGGGTGGGTGTGGGTGTGGGTGTGGGTGTGTGGGTGTGTGTTTTACTGAAGGGCAAATTCACACCCTGACTTGGCAAGCTCTCCCATCACAAACAGTGTTGTCATCCCCTGCCCCCCCCCCCCGACTCTGGGACCTGTTTACCTCCATGTCATTACTTTCTTCATCTTTCTGGCCTTCTAAAAGATAAGGCATCAAGGGTCAGGGCACACACTCATACAGTCCTCCGCTTCATCATGTGCTGGGCTGCCTAGAACCACCAAAGGTCCTCAGATCAAGATTCTCTCTACTCCACCCCCCCCATCACAAATCCACACCCATCCAAATATTATATGAAACCAAGCTGCATGATCTACCTGGGTTCACTGGCCCTCATGGTAACCAGCCTTCCTGGAATTATATCCCCCTATGCCACCCATGAAATTAAGCAAACTCCAGGACATGACAGAAGACAGGAGGCCCTGGTGTGATGTGGTCCATGGGGTCGCGAAGAGTCAGACTCAACTATGCGACTGAACAACAACAACACGCCACCCCCATCTCTTTTATTAAGGTAAAGGTTTCCCTTGCTCGAAAGCCAGTCAAATCCCGCTCTAGGGGGCGGTGCTCATCTCCGTTTCCAAGCCGAAGAACCAGCACTGTCCAAAGACATTTCCGTGGTCATGTGGCCGGCATGACTAAATGCCGAGATGCACGGAACGCTGTTACCTTCCCACCGAAGCAGTACCTATTTATTTACTGGCAATTTCTTGCTTTCGAACTATTAGGTTGGCAGGAGCTGGGACCAGAGACAGGAGCTCACTCTGTCATGCGGCACTCGGGTCTCGAACTGCCGAACTACTGATTTTCTGATCTGCAGTTCAGCATCTTAACCACTGCTTTTATTTTTTTATTTTTATTACTAGCTCTTAAAATTAGCAACATGCAGGTTAAAAGGGTCAGATCCAGCTGGCTTTTCTGCTGACAAAAAAGGAAGGGAGGATCTCCTTTGACCACCCCCAAAAGCAAAGCCGAGGTCACGGGATGGACTTATACCAAAGCTGTGTAGAGTAAGGGCTACAGTGAGAAGGAGAATTGGGTGAGGTTGAGTGAGAAACCTAGTTTGATCCAGCCCAAAGTAAGAAAGCCCGGTAGTTCTGGGGACACCACCTGTAGCTCCAGACATTCAAAAAGAGCAATTTTCCTAACTCCCAAACTGATTTTGCAAACAAGCTCAGGGGCTTAAAATCAGAGACCTATCGAGATCACTACCCAAAGCCAGAGTACAACCGTAATTCTGCAAGACATTTAATATCATTTCCTCCCTCCATAACCCTAATTTCACGTAAACAATCAAATGATAAATGAATAGGCAAAGGCTGTCCTGATCACTGTGTCTCATGTTCTGTACTCTTTTACTCTGTTTTCTTGTTTCTTATACAAACCAGTAACCAGTCATCATAAGCGGATTTAGGATATCCCATGCACGTGGCTGAATGTATTGGCTTGCAATTAAACCACATATCGAACTATCTACAAGACTGAAGACCACACGGATAGTATTGTAAGAAAAATATCTCTGTTAAGAGTACATTGACAAAATCATTTCCCCCCGAACTGCAAGGTGATTTTTTTTTCTAGTTTAAAAATTCACTTTTCTTAGGTGATCTGCGGGCCTACAATGATATATATATGTTGAACTATTCACAAGTCTGGAGACCACATGGATGGTATGATTTTATTTTTTTTAAAGCCAATTTTTCATGACGAGGTTCATTATTTTGATTACGCAAACCATGTGGTCTCCAGTCTTGTGGATTGTTCAATGTACGATTGTTCAATGTAGGCAATCGCATCCAACCCATCAACAAGGATTAGGCTCCCTGTTGAATTTTAAAATTAATAAAAGTCTTTAAACCATACCAGGGATTACAGTTGTCTGAATGTACCCTTATTTGGCATGTTCTGCTGAGTGCAGCAAACTGTGGGTGTCAGTCTTAGGGGGCAGTGTGTTCAAATGATCAGAAGGCACAAAATTGATATTTTCATTTTTTTAAAAAAATTAAAAATCCTTGTGATTGGGATAAGAGTTTCACGAGACTGTTCTCAAAAGAGTCCTTTTCCTTAGAATTACATGAAGATGGACTCCAGAGGTAAGGATGAGGCTTAACTGTAAGCCAACACTGTCAGTCTATCACAAAGAATTGATCCACAAGCTGACTTTTAAAATTAAACAAACAAGCAAAAATCCGTCTTTTAGGTTGGGACAATGGTTTTGTTACTGAACCCTTAACTGGAGTATTTTTCATGTGAACAGCTGGAAAACACAAGAATGGCTCTGTTGGATCAAACCAACAGTGCCCTCAGTGATGTCCACAATGGCCAACCAGGTGACTTGAGGAAGCCACAAGCACTGCATGAAAGCAACAGCCTACCCGCCCTATGCTGTCTGCCAGAAACCGGCACTCAGGGGCACACTGCCTTTGAGCATGGCAGTGTCACTGAGCCATCTTCGTTTATAGCCGTTGCCCGCTGGTGGAACTATCCTCCACAATGCTGCCTAGTCCTCTTACAAAGGGCTTAAATACACACCATGACTTCCTCGCAGTATATTTTGAACAATGCTCTTTTCATTTGCAAGTACAGCTGCGGGGATTGTCTTGGCAGGAGGAGGAGGAGGAGGGAAGCCTTATCCCTTTCCCTCCTGTCTGGGAAAAGGCACTCCCTAGCAAATTTTAGTGCTGCTGAACAAAACGTACACCAAAACAGTGCTGGTTTTCCATCAAAAAAATGGTGTGGGAAGGATACCCCCCCACCCCATTTTCCTCCTTGGTAAGGCAATCCCTGCATCTGCATTCACAAATGAAGAAGGGGTAGTGGGAGATGCTGTCAAGTCAGAGCTGACTTATGGTGACCCCCATAGAGACGAAGAGAGGTGGTTTTCCATTGTCTGCCCATGCATAGTGACCCCTGGACTTCTTTTGCGGTCTCCCATCCAAGTTCTAATCAGGGCCAACCCTGCTTAGCTTTTGAGATCTGATGAGACTGGATGGGCCTGAAATGGATATTGTTTAAAAAGGAACATGAAGAAGCCATCACCTGTGGATGAGCTGCAAAGCAGATGACCCTCAACTGAATTGTGTTGGGTGAAGAAGTGCTTTTGGTTGTCAACTCAGAACCTACTGCTCATCAACCCTGTTGGGTGACACCAAGTTCTAGCCTAAAGGGGGAGGGAGGAAGAATCCCCTCTGTCCGCTTTCTCCACACCATGCATAATCCTGTCTCCCCCTCACTTGCCTTCTTTGTAAGCCATCTGTTAGGATGTGAGCTTAATGGAAAGCCAATTTTCCGATCCTATCACAAGAAACAGATGCACACAGATACTTTCAAAATAAAAGAATCAACTCCTTATAATGGGGAAACAAGCACTGTGTGGATCTACCCATACTCAGAAGTTATTCAATGAAGCAAGCTTTCAAGCGAATGCCACTGGAATCAGGACACCAGCTACAGCACTCTCAGCTCAGCAAGCGACTAATATCCAAGCTGCAGTATATACATTTCCTTCCCAGCACGTTATCCATGCTGCAAATGAACAGCCACAACCACCCCATGCTTTCCCCCTTCCCCACCCAAGAAAACCCTCTTAGCAAAACAGGTGCTATGCTTCAGAACTTGCCTTCCTAAGTTAGAAATTTTCCCAGCGTTCTCATCTGTCACAGTTCTGTACTACTAGCAGATTTTCTCCATTGTGACTTAAAAAAAAAATTACCTACAAGAAACATTTCAATTACTATATTAACTTTAAACATTTCCTGCGGTTTGGACTAGACTAATTTAAAGCATATGGAATTGATAATAACAGCCAACATGTCAATCCCCTTCAGAAAAGGAAAGAATCAGAGCAGAATCAGGAATGCAGTGCAGAAATAAGCTTTTTTTCTCAAAATAGCGAGAATTCCCATATTGTTATTCTGTAGCAACAGAGGGGAAAAGCAGTTCTGATTTTAATGTTCTGAGCTGGTTGATCTATTTATAATGCCGACAGTCAAATGGATTCTAAGTAGCAATTTACTGTTGGTTTACCACTGGTAGTATAGCTGGAAGCGGTCCAGCAGTTATTCTAAGATTCCCAGGAGAAAGCAGCAATTATGGCCCAGTACATATGCAAAGCTTCCGATCGCTTAGCCATAGTTAAGAGATTAACAGTGCAATACTGTGGAGAGTTCCTTCAGCCTAAGCCAACTGAAATCAATGGACTCAGGAGAACGCAACCAATGCTCACTCTAGGCTGCAGAGTTTTGTGAGCAAAAATTCTACTTTCTGAGCTACTGGCATTAAAATTGTGAGCAAGTGATTTGGCTACTGTATAAATTAGTTTGCTCTGGAGCCATCCTTCCTGAGCTAAGACAAAAAGTGTGTGAGCCGGAGGCTAAAAGAACTGTGAACTAGCTCACACTAACGCAGCTTAGAGGGAACACTGGATGCAACTAGATGTGAAGCCATCCCCAGGAAGGACCCAGAGACACTGCTGACATTTTTAGTGCCCAACAAGGGAATTTAAAAATTGTGTGAGGGCTCGATCCTGACTAGGAACACCCCCTTCCCCAAGCACCTCTCAAAGTGCCAAAATGGCCGCACCCACAGTCTCAGGACTGGGCCTTACAGGGTTTTTAAATCTCCCATTAGCCACTATTTATTTATTTATTGAATTTGATTTTTACCCTGCCCTCCCCACAAGTGGGCTCAGGGCAGGTTACACCTCACCAAGTAACAATATAATCAAATAGTTAAAACTGTATCATTCTTATGGCACAAACCAAACATAATCAGGGTGGATTCGCCTTGACAGCGATGCTCAGTTTAAGCCATGTCCATCTGACCAGCATTGTCAGCAGGGGAGGCTGAGATAAATTTGGATGGTGTGATGGTGTCCCCCACCTGAATTGGCTCTCATGTCTGGCTGTGCCCTTCTTGGAGCAACCTCCACAGACTGCTCTGTGAAAGTAGGCTGTGCAGTTCCTCCTCCAACTCTCCAATGCAAATATAGCAAAATAAGAAATCCTGACATGACTGTACACATCACTGCATCAAAATTCTTTTTTTTAAATGATTTTTTTACCTATGAACATGCCAACACAAGTACATTAGCACATAACACGCACGTGCTGAAACTGCATTTTTTTTTCTTGGTGTTTAGGAAAACGTTACTTCCAAAAACAACCCAGTGAGGACCGAGCATGCTCCAGGAGACATGTAATGTTGAGGGCAGCAAAGCTCCTCCTGCTGTTCCCTGACCTGACCACTGTTCTCTCACCCAGCAATGCGCCCTCTAAGCTGTGGAGTCTTGTGAGCAAAAATTTTACTTTGTGAGCTACTGGCATTAAAATTGCAAGTGAGCAACTTGGCTACTGCATAAATTAGTTTGCACTGGAACCATCCTTCCTGAGCTAAGACAAAGATGTGTGAGCCAAAGTCTTAAAAAACTGCAGGCTAGCTCACACTAACTCAGCTTAGAGGGAGCACTGTGTACAAGTGAATACACAAAGACAGCAGCAAGGAACAGCCCTAGGAGCTGGCAATATAGGACCCCAAGGTCTTGACAGGTAAACAAGACTGCTGATTCATGATACTGGCAGGACGAATGGTAAAAATGAATTTCAGTAGGAATTAGACAGGGGAAAACATGGAGGCCAGCTCCTAAACCACAGAAGAACCAAGGCGGAGAAGGTTTCCACAGGTGCTGAAAAACCATTGATTAAAATCAGACACAGAAGCCCAATGTGTGTCAAGTGTAAAACCCATTATCAGAGTGAGAATCACTGTGTCACAATGGTTTGTGTCAGACTGGGATGCTCCAGGTTAAAATCCCAAACAGCCATAAAGTTCACTGGGTGACCTTCAGCCAGTCACTCTCTTTCAGTCTAACTTACTGTAGAGAAAATAGAGGAGGGGAGAATCAGGTGTGCTACCCCTAAAGAAGGATAACAATACCTGATAGATCAACGTGGGCGGTCATATTGGTCTGAAGCAACAGAACAAAGTTTGATCACCTTGGTCAAATCTTTCATACTAATACGAACTAGAGAGTTTCCAGAAGGTTTTCCCAGGCAAAATACATTGGACTAAACTCAACTCTAGTTCAGATTTCCTCACAAAAACAAATACCCGAGTAGGTATTCATTCAATTTCATTCTCTGTTATGATATTTCAGCAGCCATATATCAAGGGTTTCCAGGAACTGATAAATGATTCACATTTGAAAGTGCTGCAAATAAACAAAAACAAAGCAAAACCAATTCAGCACTGTCAGTCCTAACAGCAGTTTAATAACTGCTGGGAATAGAGGTCACTAGGCAGTGGGGAGGGTAGCTGTGAATTTCCTGCACTGTGCAGGTCGTTGGACTAGATGACCCTCGGGGCTCCCTTCCAGCTCTAAGTTTTCTACATTTCTATAGTTTATTATTATTACGCCCATGGCTCGCACAGATCGAAGCAAACTAGTTTACATAAAATACAGAAAGTGCACAACCATTGGTGTGGGGATATTATAATAAAATGCACAAGACTTAAAAAAGAAGTATTTAAAAGAAGAAGTGAACTTATAATATTCTTGAAAGGGGATTCTATGTTTAACTGTTGTATTGACTGAAAACTAGAATGAAACAGACATCAGCCATGTCTCTTGTGAATCCACCTTCTAAAAAAAATCTGATTTTCAATATATTATACAGAGACACAGCTTATTCCGTGCTGCTTGAAACCAAAGGCCATTTAGTTTTCCACAGTTTATGGCATAGCTAGTCCAATCTACGTCAGAACATCCCAGTACAGAAATCCCACCATACACTTTTTACTTATGGAAGATCTGCTGAGACTGAAGCAAAACCTTTTTACCCATTGACTGAACCAGAAAGGCAGACTGTAACGTAAGTGGTGGGCTTCCTGTCCAAGGAATCCACACTTCGGTTATGTCTGCACAAACCATGACTTCCTTTTTACAAATTCACCTTCAAGACTTTCACTTTGGATCCTGCTGTTCTGCTCACACTGAAAGAGCAGAAGAGATTGGGGAAGGAAGGGTATTATATTTAACCCACTGCGTTTAATCTCAACTGCACTGCCAATTGTGATTGTTCGGCCTCTACTTCAATATCAGCCACAATTTTATCCCTTATGATGGAGGCTTTTGAATTATCATAGTTATAATGTTGGCTTCTCACATTCAAGCCTGTTCAAAAGCCTTCGTGAATCCCATTCGACACAGGGTTCCATTTTTTAAACAAAATCTGGTGCAGTGATCATTAAACCACATAAACTTGGAAACATGTACATTTAGCTTTTGAGGATCTTCCAGAGTTTGAGTTCCATGAACTGTGACTCGCCTCAGCATCCAGGAACAAAATATACCCTTTTTGTTTTCATGTGATACCACTGAACCCATTTTGGTTTTCATTGTTTACAATCTGTTTTACACAATCTATAATCAATTTATGTGAAAAATTGCAAAAAATTAATGGGAATTTTTTTGGCAGAAGGAAACAGGAAATTATGCAAAAAAATTAAAAGCCTCACAGGTTTGATTTGTGTAAGAGAAAAGCAAAAGTTACCTAGACTCAGCTGATCTGCCCAGGCTGATCCATGCTTCTTTAACCTCACAGCTGAATTACTGCAATGAGCTCCATGTGGGGCTGCCCTTGAAGACAACCCAGAAACTACAACTAGTCCAGAATGTGGCAGCCCAGCTGCCATCAGGGGCCAGCCACAGGAAACATATGTTGCTTATTTTGAAATAGCTTCATTAGCTGCCGCTCTTATTTCCAAGTTCAATTCAAAGTGCTGGTTATGACCTCTAAAGCCCTTCACGATCCAGCACCCACATATTTGAAGGCCCATCTCCATTCATATGTCCCTGTGCACTAACGATGATCCTCAGGCTGTCATCTGTTGGTGACCCCACCACTTTTCCCTTCTGGCTTCAGCTCGGTGAGAAGAAAGCAAATCCTTGGAGATCTTCAGGAGGTACTGCAAGGCCTGCCTGTCACAGCATTTTTGTGGGGGGAAGGGGCTTGTTAATATATCTTTAGTTTTGCCTGGGGATAGTTCAATTATTGTAAGCTGCCGTGAACCAATAGGATAGAAATGTTTTAATAAACAGATAAATAAAATGCAAACTTTAGATGCCTAATGGTAGGGTTGCAAAATTCAGTTGTGTGCCTCCTCTTATTAGATGCCTGTGCTTCAATGCCAATTTCTCACACTAGGTCAGCAGCAAAGCATCAGATCCTCAATCCAATCCGTCTAGCTAGATTACACACAGACCAGCCCCCCCCCCCCCCCCCCAGTAATCCTCTGTGCCGGCAAAACCAACAACCAGGCAACTGAATTCTCTAGGTCATTTCCCCACCCACCCCCAAAACAGCGAATGAGATCAAAGAGTCCCTGTAGTCTGTCGAAATACAATTGCTTCCAATTCCCACTGTGGAGTTCCAGGCTTAAATGAATGGGTCACTGCAGTTTTATTGTGGAGACGCTACCGCTAATGAAAGGAACAATGGGAAGATTAGTGCTCCCAACCATGTAGTAGCAACACCACTTTGGGTTTAATTGTGGCAAACAAAGCAAATAAGAAAAGAAGGGCAACCAAGTGACAAACGCGGTTAGGAAAGGGAGGATGTGGATGGCGTTACTTCACAAGATACTTCACAAGATGCTTCACAAGATGCTTCCAGTCACAGCCCTGCATTCAGGCAAAGTGGACAACTACAGAATCTAGCCCAAGACTGGCATTCTTGAACACTGGTGACGATTCTTGATCAATAGCAATGAACACTAATTAAAAAAAACACTACTGAGTAACAGTTAATTTTTTTTTCTCCTGGATGTGTATTTTCTGGATATGTACATGTTAGTACAGATCCAACCTTAGGGTGGAGGAAGTTCCTCCAATGTAAGGAAAACTCCTGCTTAAGTGATTCTTCTGTAGGAAGAAGTCTCCATAGGCTGGAGCAATGCTCCAAACTTTGTTCAGTGGAGTGGGAAGATCGTGGAAGGATCCACACACCAATACATTTGGACCATAATCCCTTCTTTCACATGTGTATCCCACAATGAATTGTGCACACATAGGATTACCCTCATAGCTACTTACTTCAGAGATCACTGATCTATCCACCAATTACATTTTTAATATCATCCTTCCTCTAAGCACTGGTCAGCATGTATGCTTCTCTCTCTTACTTGGTTGTATCCTCACAACAGCCCTAGAATAGAGACAGTAAGAAAATGGACCCAAAAGTTGGGCAGAGTGTCTTTTTGGAGACTGAATCATAAAAAGAGTCCTAAGAACAGCCCTGCTGGATCACACCAGTGGTCCCTCTAGTCCAATGACCTGTCTCACACGGTGGCCAACCAGTTACTTTGCAAGGTCAACAGCAGGGGATACAGGCCAAGGTCTTTCCTTGTTGTTTCCTCTTGGCACCAGTATTCAGAGGTTTATTGCCTCTGAAAGTGGAGGTTCCCTCCATCCTCCATCTTCCCTTTGCACCATGTATATGGAATGGTCATTTGTTTCCTTCAGCATAGCAAAGGTGGGGGCAAAGCAAAGGTAGCAGATGTTGCTTTAGCAAAAGCCAAAAAAACCCACTAAAAATGTATGTAATGTGAGACAAAAACTCAGGCCCGCTACTCACCTTGTGATCTCCTTCACCATGGAAGGCACAAGCTTGGGTTGGGCTGTGAACATCTGAGATTACTCTCCATCAGGGTTGCCAAGAGACACCCTGGGCCCCTGGACAAAAATTCCACCTGCCAACTCCAGTGTGACCCTCATCCAAAACCATGTGTCCAATTTTGTAATTTTATATTTGTACATACATACGTGTGTGTACCAAAAGTTAGTACGTAAATCAGTAAGAAACCTATTTAACTTTACCCTTGCACCTCTATGTAGCATAAAAACAGAGGCAAGAGGAGAAAGCATTATTTTACTAGTTTGATAGATCATGGGGAAACAGTAACCACCACCACCCCGCTTCTGTTCACAATATTAACAACGGTTTGCTGCTATTCTACCATTAAGTACATTCTAAGTTGCCAAGCAGGGAGGAGGAAGAGTTGATATCAAAACTGACAAATAAGGGGAGGGGGGTTAGAAGTGGGGAGAGAGAAATGAGGGCATATCACTGAAGGAAGACAGCAAAAGGAAGGAAGGAGAAAAGTGTGGAAAAGAGGAAGGGAAATTAAGAAAAGAGGAAAGGCTGTTTTATTTTCTACTGCACACCAACAAGGTGACCCCTTTGCAAGATCTGGTGAGCAGACAAGATGACGGAGCTGGGTGGAAGGAAAGGAAGAGGGAAACAGACTGCTGAAAACAACAACTTTGTCAGTAATAGGGTTGCCAGGCCCATCTTCGTCCCCAGCAGGGGACTTTGGGGGCGTTCCCAGAGGGGGTGGGGCATCCCCAACATGATGATGTCCTGTTGGGGATGTCCCAGCTCCAAGCGACCTGCAGCCGGAGGACCCCACCCGCCCAATCTCCAAGCGGAATCAGGCATGTGGGGCCCTTTCCCGCCAGCTGCCTGCACTTAAAGGGGCTCCCTTTAAGTGCACGCAGCCAGAGGCTCCTGCCCACCTGATCTCCAAGTGGCAATGCCACTCAGAGACTAGGCGCATGGGCTGCAGCCGCCCCCTCCCTCCTCTCTCTCAAGACAAAAGGGAGAGGGGTGGCTGCGGGTTTTGGGGCTTGGGGGCGGGGCTTTCCCCACTGGCCAACTGGCCAGTGGCAGGTTGAACCTCCAAAAAAGCAAGTAACCCTCGCCAAACCAGGGGGTCTGGTAACCCTAGTCAGTAGGTTGCATCCTGACAATGACTGTATGTATCAGTCATGAGCTGTGCTGGTTGGTCTTGCCTTGCTCCAGTGCCTGGGTTTGTTGATGGGTTTAGCAGGATCTGACAAGCAACCAGGGGTCCGTTGGGGCCGGAGCGAGGCGGAGCAAAGCTCCGCCAGCTCAGGAGTGGCCACTAGGGCAGCCATGGGCTGAATCAGATTCTCTGATCTGATTCAGCCTGCTGCTGAATTGCTGCCGAAATTCGGCGGCAACTTTAAAAGCAACTGGAGGGGAGGTGGTTTGAGGAAGAGGCTCCAAACTTGCAGGGTAGCTGCTCTCTCCCCCAAATACCCACCAAGTTTCAAGAAGCTAGGACCATGGGGTCCAATTCTACGGGCCCCCAAACAGGTTGCCCCATTCCCTCCATTGTTCTCTATGGTAGGAAAAAAGGTAACATTTTTTCCCACCATAGAAAACAATGGAGGGGATGGGACAACCTGTTTGGGGGCCCGTAGAAACTTCTTGAAACTTGGTGGGTATTTCGAGGAGAGGCCCCAGCAGCTACCCTGCAAGTTTGGAGCCTCTCCCTCAAACCCCCTTCCCTCCAGCCCCTCATATACCCTATGAGTTTTTGCCATTGATTTCAATGGCCCATAGGGTATAATGGGGCTGAAACTGACATTCCCTTTCTGACACACTTCCAGTGATGTCAAGGGACGTGGCATATGCTAATGAGTTATGCTAATGAGTTATGCCAATGAGCTCCTGCAGCTCTTTTTCTACGAAAGGATCCCTGCAAGCAACGGTTTCCCTCAGCCGCCCAGTAAATTTGCAGAATGGCCCGGTCAGCAGAGGCAGAGCAACTCCTATTTACTGTGCTTTGCCTTCCCTGTTCCCCTAGTGGCTGCAGTGCAGAACAGCATTAGATGAAAAATCAGTCAAGATACATTCTGAATACCGCATGACACTGGCTTCAGAGGCCATGCAGCTGACTTGAGCCTCGTGAGTTTTTTCCCTTTGCCTCCAGTCCCCCATCTTGGTGGCCCTGCTTTCCATTGACAGTTCAAGAACCATGGGGCAGATCCTGAGGAGACTGCCTGAAATGTCTCAGTAGAAAAAGGAATACCTACTAAGCAATCATTTGGCCATGTCTTGTACGATTAGTGAGGCCTTAATGGGTTAATCATTTAATAAAAAATAGAATATAACACTTGCAGAAGCCACCTAATTTTCAGCATTGATGCGGAATGTTCTATCATCCACTGACCACCCTTTGAAAAGATATAAGGGCCCAGGAAAAGTTAAAGGGGGAGAAACCTCCTACAAAATATTTTCTGTTTTTGAGTGAGAAAAACCTTGTCTTATGAAGCATTTCATTCATTCAAAATGTACAAATTAAAGATATATGTGCTATGGTAGCAACTGGTGCCGAAGTTTGCAACTCCGAGTATTGGGTACAGCCACCTTTTTTTCCTTACATAAAATAATATTTATACATTTAAATACCATAAATATGCCAAATACTACAATTGTATATAGGTTAAGTTTCTCTTGCTCGAAAGCCAGTCAAATATGACTCTAGGGATGCAGTGTTCATCCCCATTTCCAAGCTGAAGAACCAGCGCTGTCCAAAAACATTCCCATGGTCATGTGGCCGGCATGACTAGACACCGAGGCGCACAGAATGCTATTACCTTCCCACCAAAGTGGTACCTATTTATCTACTTGCAATTTCTTGCTTTCGAACTGCTAGGCTGGCAGGAGCTGGGACCAGAGATGGGAGCTCACTCCGTCATGCAGCACTCGGGTCTCGAACTGCTAAACTACCGACCTTCCAGTCTGCAGTTCAGCATCTTAACCACTTGAGGCACTGAAGCCCTACAATTGTATATACTGCTTGATGCACTTTATATTGTTCAAGCAGTAAAAGAATTTTAGATTTGATGGGAAGGTAAGTATTGCAGGTAAATATATGCAATACTTACCTTCCCATCAAATCTAAACTTCTTTTTTGCTTTTCCAAAAATTTCTGGGTTTTGTTTTTTCCGGAAAAATAATGTCTCCCTCCCAAGCACCCTTAAGATTTTAGGGACCTTTACATTTCTACCCTTGAATGTATGAAACTTCATAAACACAGTGAAATACCTGCCTATACACTGCCAATATGGAATTGTAGCACAGAGATTCACCCAGCAAGATCCATATAGAGAAAATATAGGGAAACTTTAGTAATCTTAATCAGCTTTGCACCAACTCTTAGACTGCAGTCAAACACATTAAACAATCCACTTTCACTCTGCTTTCCATGCACTTTCCAACTGCATTTTACTGTGTGAACTGGCAAAATCCAGTTGGAAAGTGCGCTGAAATTGGATTGAAAGTGGATTATTTACTGTGTGTGACTGCAGCCTTAAATGCAAATGTTCATTAAATAAAAAAGATGCATCTCCATAATTTTTTTTAAAAAAGCAAACAGCTAAATTCAATAAAGCTGAGCTGCAAAATGGACGTAGAAACTGAAGAGATTTCCAAACGCAGGTAAAAGCCACCAAATCCCAACCAGAAGTTTAACCCATATCACCCATATCACCGCCTTGAGACTACTGCAAAAATCTAGGGTTCTAAAATTCAGAATGTTTTGGAAGCTACTGAGAGAATTGAAAAAATAACAGACATGGTCGAGCTGCAAATTTTAAATGCAAATGTCAACAACTGGAACAGAGCAAGGTGTTACGCAGTGCCCTGAAACCAGTTCCCAAGTCACCAGCCTCCTCCCATATAGATCACAGTTGCCATTGTTTCCCCCTCTATATCCCCAAGGATTAGGAACTTTTTTCTACAAATGGAACTCAGAATCAAAGTATGTCAAATTCCACTCCAGATACCAAATTCCCTTCTTGCACTGTGAAATCACATACACAGAAGACATGTCAGGCCATAACCACAGAACAGAACCGTCACAGGCACTCCGTTTGATCAAACCCATAGTGAACCCTGGGCATCTTGGATCATAAAGCATTCTTTAAGAAGCCTGTTTCTCTCCATATTATAGCCTGGGCGAGCGGTGGGGTAACAGTGGAAGTGATGATAAAAGCTATTCATACATCCAGGAAGGATCTGGGACAATTAAGACACGGCTGCCTGTATTGACCGTGAAGACTCGATGCGGAAAGGAAATTCCCATGGATTAACTGTGCACATCTGCCTCCAGAATTATTTTCATTAGACCTGTCTTCAAGAACCGTAGCCTAAAGACTACCACTGGCTTGGCAAACGACGATGTAATTTAAAACTCCAATATTCAATAAAGATTACATTGGCAAGCTGAGCAATGGGAGGAGAAGGGAAGAAGGAAGATGATGGGTCAAACGGGACTGAACGTTGCAGGAGCCAGATAACTGTGTCAAAACAGTAAGTCCTGCCAAAGTCTAGGCTCTCATACATGCCTTTAAAGAAGACACTTACCAAGCCTACACACGTAGATATGGCTACTGAAGAGGAGCTAGAGTTCCGTATAAATCCCTGATAGAAACACGGTTCAACGTGGTGGTCTTTCAGATCTGCGATGCCATCTTTCCCAAGTACCTGGACAGTAAAACTGTAGCTAAAAAGGTCAGAAGGTTTGAGCTCCAAGTGCATTTCTTGTCCAAATGCTGAAAAACGGTAGTGCAAGGAACTCTTAGAGCTCGAGGATGATCTCTTCTTCCTAGCGCTGTGCAAAATGTCATGTGAGATGTACGATCCGCTGGAGTCCACCTCAACGGGAGTGACAAAGATGTAATCTGAAAGGATAGAGCATGGTTAGCTGTAAACCTTCATCACCCAAGTGCAAGAAGATGACCATGCAGGCTTTCCAACAGCAGTAGTGGGAGCCTGCCAATTACAGCCAACCACAGATACATAGATCTAAAGCAATTTCAGCTGGTCCTATGTAAATCACGGGTTATAAAACAGGGCTTGTTTCCTCTTTGCCCTCTGATGGTTCCAAGACAGACTAAGTAGCTGTGAAGTTTCCCACAGTCACTCTGGTGAAGACATTTGTCATCAACAGGAATGCTGTTCTGTTACCTGCCTCCCTTCTGTTAAATGAGGACTAAAGGAACAGTGGGTTTTCCACCTTTCCTTACGTCTCCTTGGCCCCTGAAAGGGGGGGGGCAGGATGGGGAGGAAGTTCACCTGGAACAGAAATCCTCACCTTGGCTACCAATCATCTGCTTACTAACTCAGCATCGGTTGGAGAAGGCATCACACTGATGAAGCTTACAGAAGAATCCTAAATAGAGTTATTGCCCTTCTAAATCCAATGACTTCAACAGATTTAGAAAGGCATAACTGGGTTTAGGATTGCTGTATAAATTCAGTCTGATCACGCCCTGGATCAGAGATCTTTTGGGGATCCCCCATAAGCAGCCTTGAAGTCCGTGAAGGAAGCATGCGTACAGGCCGGTACGTTTAAGGGCAACAGTAAACACACGCCACACTTACATTGGCTGAAAGTTTTACCCATGGGACACATCATGTACAAATCAAGCCAGAGGAACTAATTGGAACATTGTTTCTCTCCGCAGGCATCTTTAAGACACACGCTCAAAGAAAACAATCTGAGATATGAATCTTTCCAGCAAGGCAGCCGTCTCAACATACATGTGGAGCTGAAGATCAGCACTGAAATCATGTTTCAGAGATCCCAAAAAACTTCTCACATAGTAAAACGTACTCTATTGCTTCACATTGCACAGAGGGGAAGGGGGAGCGGTAGGTTGGCTCAAACCTGTCTTTCTGCTGGTGAAAAAGGGAAGAATGTTCCCCTTTGACCACCCCAAAAGGCTTATACCGTTGGCACATAACCCCACCTAAGGTATCACAGATCTACTCAGAACAATCACCACAGTGCTGGAAATGCAAAAAAGCCGTAGGGACATACTACCACGCCTGGTGGGCATGCCCTCTCATCTTCTCCTTTTGGGAATGCGTCCTCATTGAAATACAAAAATGGCTTAACATCATCATCCCGATGGATCCTGCACTTATTTTACTTAACCTTTGGCCACAACAGCTTCCCACAGCAGAAACACGTGATCTAATCTCTGTCCTTATAACTGCAGCGAAATACGGAATAGTGGTTAAATGGAAGGACCCACACCCTCCCCCCCCCTCCACATGGTTAGCCAAAGTGTGGGACTACTTTCTTTTCGGCAAGATTTTGATACAACACCCTGAAGGGTTTATCTGTTTTGAAATTTATCCTGCTTTGCAGTATAGCACCATTTGTTTTCAAAATGTCTAGATTTATCTTGCTGTAAAGTACTGTAATTCTTAACTTACGATTCTCTTCACTCTGTACCGTTTTCTTAACGTTAATAAAAGCTATTATTTTTTAAAAGGCTTTGACGGAGACCATGGGACAAAAGCCATATGGGTCGGGGGGGGGGGGCTGTAGTAAAGAAGAAAATTTTATTTATTTACTTCATTTATATCCGACCTTTCTTCCCAGTGGGAACTCAAAACAGTTTATGTTGTTCTTTTTCCCTCCATTTTAGCCTCATAACAACCTTTTGGGGTAGTGTGGGTCACAACTGGCTGGATCCAGCTGAGTTATTAAATTTTCCCATGTTAAAAAGAAAAATCATCAGGATCAAAATTCAGGCAAAAGAACTCTTACCCTAGCCTTCTTCCAGATACAGACAGACAGATAGATAAATGTGGTTAAAAGAAATCATGCGGTTTGCTAAAGCACAATCAGAAGCAGAGAAGTTGAGGATGTTTTACCATCTGGCCAGTTTTACCAATCATATTGCACGGCCTGCAGGTCTCAAGAGGACTGCAGAGAAGAGCGCTGTCGTGACTTGATGATGCAGGGCAGGGGTCCCCAACACGGCGCCCGAGAACATCATGGTGCCCTCCAGTACCTTTCATGATGCCCATCAAGTGTTTTCAGAACATGGGCAGATAGGGCTTTTGCCCAGCATGACTTCTGATTGGGTGGGGAGGAGGAGGAGGAGGACATTGGATTTATACCCCACCCTTCACTCCCCAAAGGAATCTCAGAGTGGCTTACATCTCCTTTCCCTTCCCCTCCCTACAACAGACATTCTGTGAGATAGATGGGGATGAGAGAGCTCTGAGAGAACTGCCCTTGAGAGAACAGTTCTGAAAGAACTTGTGACTGACCCAAGGTCACACCAGCAGCTACATGTGGAGGAGTGGGGAATCAAACCCGGTTCTCCCAGATTAGAGTCCACACTCCTTACCACTACACCAAACTGGCTCTCCAGTTAAAAGGCATGCGGTTAAACAGAGCTTTTGCCTTAAATGCCAAAGCATTGCTATGAGAATTATGCATCATTTCGCTCCCTGACATTTTGTGGTTGGCTTCGCCTCCTACGGAAGCTCTTCTGTTGCTGTGCCCACCACACTGTGTCCCATTTCAAAAGGTGCCTGCAGTCTCAAAAAGGTTGGGGGCCCTGATTTAGGGGGGATTTCCTAATGTCACGTTTGTGTAAGTCACACTGCCTGCTGTAGACTCCTTTTTTAATGTTACTTGTAAACACAGGGCATGGGAGCAATTCTGTTATTCTTATGCAAGGGAATTGTGGCCAAGTTTTGGGCTGGAAGGGAGATGCAGGACAGAAGTTGAATATTTGCTGAATATATGAGAACTAGAATATTTTCTGTGCTACCTAAGATTTCCAGGAGAAAAGAAGAATGGGTGGACCACAGCTGGGACTTGAATGGATGAAGAAAACAGCTTGATAAATCAGAGCCAAGATGAGCCCCCCCCCCCCCCGGTCCATTTGGCACAGAGCCCCCATCCCATTTTGTTATTGCAGAGCAGGGGCATTCGAATGGCATAAACCGGGAAATGTATTTGCATACTGAGGAATCTCTGGAGAAGGAGTTCACAAATTGCAACCAGCCAAATTGCGCGTTCAGCATTCCCCATAAATGGTCTGACATGGACTGACCATGCACATTGCCCTCCATGACCCAATGGATATTGAGGGCAACTGAGCACTGGTTGAAGGGAAGGGAGGAAAACAGGGGGAGGGAGAGGTCAATGCCTATGAGGTCACACTAGAGTACTCCCAAGACCCATCACAACAACAGGCAAAAGACTTCCCTCTCCCTGCAGGTGAGCAGGGGACAGAGGCATCACAAGGAGTGGAACATGGTATAGGGATCAGGGCATCAGACTAGGGTCAGGGAGGTCCCGGTCTGAATCTCCACTCTGCCCCAAAAACCTGCTGGGTTATCTTGGGCCAGTCTCAGCATGGCCTACTTCACAAGGTCGTTACTGTGAGAAGAAAACGATGGAGAGAAGCATGGTGTTGTAAGCTGTGTTGGGTCCCCATTGCAGAGAAAAGCAAGGCATATAATCCTGCATTGAGCAGGGGGTTGGACTAGATGGCCTGCATGGCCCCTTCCAATTCTGTGATTCTATGATCCTACCTGAATAAATAAATACTCTGCAGAATGCCCCTGAGACCTGCAAAGCAGAGGAGCAGCAGTGAATAAAACCGATGGCATTCCTGCTTTCAATTCTGGATTACTGCTTCATCAGAGATATTTAATATTGGCCTGATCTGAAAGTTTGATGGAAGCGGTGTGCATATTTAAAGCGCTGTCAAGTTACAACTGCCTAATGGCGCCCCCAGCAAGAGGCTTTCAAGGCAACTGAGAAGCAGAGGTGGTTTCCTACTGTCTTCCTCTGCAAAGTCTTTGGGGGGGGGGGGAGTCTCCCATCCACGTACCAACCAATGCTCCCTCTAAGCTGTGGGTTCTTGTGAGCAAAAAATCTACTCTGTGAGCTAGTGGCATTAAAGTTGTGAGCAAGCGATTTGGCTACTGCATCAGTTAGTTTGCTCTGGAGCCATCTTTCCTGAGCTAAGACAAAAACGTGTGAGCCAGAGGCTAAAAAGCTGTGAGCTAGCTCACACGAACTCAGCTTAGAGGGAACACTGGTACCAACCCTGCTTAGCTTCTGAGATCTATACTAAACCATTATACATGTCCCTTGATGGAATTGGCAGGGCTAAAAAAAAAAATACAGCCTTCTGCATTGCCACCTAGAGGGCAGCACTGATTTATTCCTACTGACTTCAGCCAGCACTGGGTAGAGTTCCCAGATGCCCCTCATTTTATGACACATCTGTACTGAAAAGGTCCACCTTGATGAGTGTTCTTGCTTCTGGAAGATCAGAGGTCCATTTGATTCCAAACTAGCAAAACCATATCCTCCTATACTGTGCAGCCGGCCCATGAAGACTCTTTCCTCCGAGACCTTACCTGCAGAGGTGAGGAGGGTAGTGACCAGAAGCAGGGCTTTTTCAGAGGTTGGCACCTCACCTTTAGAATGCCCTGCCCCTCAAGGCTCACCTGACACTCACTTCACCTTCCTTTTGACTGCTGTGTGTTGTTTTGGTGCTTGGTTTTATGGCATGTTTTTACTGAGTTATTTTTATTTATTCTGTTCACTTGTTTTTTATTGTCTTGGTTTTGTCTTCTTGTTTTAGTTTTGAGCAGGTTGGCAGAGATGGCCTACAAACTGTCTAAATAAATAACAGGCTTGTTTGTTATTTTAGAATTTATACCCTGTTTTTCTCCCCAATGGGAACCAGCCGTAGCTCACAACATAATTCTCCTCTCCTTCATTTTATCCTCACCCCAACAACCCTGTGAGGTAGGCTAGGCTGAAAGAACATGACTGGCCCAAGGTCACCCAGCAGGCTACCATGGCAGAGTACGGATTCGAACCTGGGTCTCTCAGATCCTAGTATAAAATTTTCACCATCACACCACCCTGACTTATGGTTGCATCTAACCAGCTTTTCTGCTAGGTGGGAAAAGGATCCTCTTTGACCATCTCAAAATATTCTGCTGGGGATCATGGGACCTGTTCAGATCACAGCCAGGTGGAACAAAGGCTATAGCGATAAGGTGTTTCGGTGAGGCTGAGTTAAAAAGCTGGCTGGGTCTAACCCCAATACTTCCACTGTGCCCGTAACATTAAAAAAAAACAGATCTAGCAGCCCAATGGCCTATATGCGTGTGGAACCTTTCTAACCTCTCTGAGCAATAATTATGTTTACAGTGAATACAATGGCTGTGGACGTACTGCCAATCTACCGCACCTCGGCGGCACGGCAGAACAAGGCAGGGGGAATTGCCCCCGCTGCATGGCGTTCGCGCACCGCTGCAAAGAAGCCGCCCGCAGTGTCCAGACTGCAGGCGGCTTCTGCCAGCGGCACCCGAACACCGCATGGCTCCCCCGCCCAGCGTGCGTTCACACCTGCTGGAAGCGGGTGAAACGCGCGCCGCAGCAGCCGGGATATCACTTTGAAGTGGTGACCGGCTGCTGCGGGAGGAGCGCGGCGCAGGACGCGTTGCATCCGGGCTGCCTCCTCCGGGCAGATGCAGCAGTCTGAATGGCCACTCTGCCTCCGCTTTTAAAGTGGAGGCAGAGCGGGCCAGACTGCCAGTCTGTCCTCGGCCAATGGCATTACGTCAGAGCTTTCAAGAATAAAGTGTGAAAGACAGATGTGTTTCCCTACACACTCATGTACCCTGATCAGGCAGCAATTCCCTGTCATGCGTACACGGACGTTTAAATAAACATTGATCATTTAAAATGTATGTGCTGGTTGTGGGAATCAGGAGCAAGACACTGGGCATGCTCATGGCAACCCATGCCAAGTGTCAAGCTTCTGGTTATCTCAGTGATTAAACTCTACGCTGGGGAAAAGTTTCAACTTTCAATATGAACTTTGAACGCTAACAGTACTATCTCCTGGGGCAAAGTCTAGCTGCAGCGGAAAACCTTTTTCTCACACATGGGTACAGAAGTTACAGATGCAGTGAGGGGAACCCAACAGCCCTCTGAAATTTCATTTGAGTTTAGAAAATGAATAAGCTGCTTTTCTGCTGAATATGACCAACTAAGTTGATCCCAGTTTCACCAGGGATCCTGGAAAGGAGTGTGTTGTTGTTGTTGTTTTTTGGCATCTTCTGGCCACGGAGCAGGGGTCACTGGGGGGGGGGGGTGGCGGGGGGAGGTAGTTGTGAATTTCCTGCATCATGCAGGGGGTTGGACTAGATGACCCTGGAGATCCCTTCCAACTCTGTGAACTATCCAGGCAGCTCACAAACACTCAAGACAATTGATACAAACAAATTAGAAAAACCCTCTTTGTGTGGGTACAGTCCAGTGAGAGACTTAGGCTGATTTTACATCTGACTTTCCCACTGGAATCATTCTAGTTCCAAAAAAACCTGCCCATACCTCTGTGCGGTGTGAAACCGTGCTGCTACTGAAATGTCCATATCTACTAATTGCCCTCCTGTGGTCAAGCTAGTATTATACCGCTTTATTCTGCTTTAAACAATTGTGGTTTCTTAGTGCACTTAGACCCCCTGGAGTGAAATTTCACACCGTGAAATCAGCACAGGAAAAGACAGCAGTCAAACTACTTTAGAGGGGAGGTATAAAATCAGCCTTACACTCAGAGAGCTATGATTACAAGAGCAAAGAATCTAGCAATGCATACAAAACTAACACCATTCATTGCGGCTGCAGCCCACTGATGCATGAACTGCAAGCTTCAGTATTTACTACTGCAAGCTGTAGATTTAAACCAATTCACTAACCATGCAAACCCATGCAGAGTTATGCAGAAATGGATGCCCTTCGACTGGGCTAATTCCCCAAAAGACTACATTATCTATTTAATTATTGTATACCCCGTCCCCCCATCTCCCCAGTGAGAACCTGGCTTATGATGCCATGATCCCCTCCTTCAATTTATCCTCACAGCAACCACCCTGTGAGGTTAGGCTGAGAAAGAAGAACTGGCCTCAGGTCACCCAGCAATCTTCAATGGCAGAATGAGGATTCGAACTCAGGACTCCCAGATCTGAGTCTCGTATTTTAACCATTAAACCACATTGGCTCTCACATCCTCAGTTGTAAATATACCACCATCCAGCCTGAACACACATGAAGCTGCCTTACACTGAATCAGACCATCAGTCCATCAAGTTCAGTATTGCCTACTCAGGCTGGCAGCAGCTCTACAGGGACTCAGTTTGAGTCCTTTCACATAACCTCTTACCTGGTCTCTTATAGCTTGAGAGGCCACTGAACATGCTCCACCACTGAGCCATAGCCCCTCCCTGTATTTTACTATGCTTTAGCAATAGTGCCTGAAAGCAGCCAGTGCGTTTGCTAGACTAGAATGCTTGAACCACTAATATCAAATCCCCTGGTAGGCTAACTGTTGTGTATCAAGATCGTGGTCACCATGTGCTCGCATATTGGCGACCGCCATGTGGACATTCGCACATGGCCAGAATCTACCTGAGCTTCTGCCAGGTAGAACAATAGCCAGTCGACCACCAATCCTGCATCTAGGTTTCCCCCAGGGGACCTATGAACTGTAACCACTATCTTCAGGCCCTATCAGGACATGTGGGCGAGGTCAGAGGATTATCTCCGACCAGCATAAAAGAGGGCTCTAAGCCCGGGGTTTCCCATGTTCCATCTTGACCTGCAATAAACTACAATGCTGTCTTCACTGTTACCGGCCTCCCGACTCCAGTACTTTTCACCAACAGACTTCCTAGATGGCTCAGACACTCTTCTATCTCAACCTGCTCTAATTCACAGGGTATTATGAGGGTGATATCAGGGAGGAAAGAACTATGTGGACCTCTGGGAAGTTTGAGAGTTCTGTGCTTCTCAGGAATGCAGGGGACCAACTTGGATTGGGATCACAGCATGCATGGGGAGGGGGATTAAGCTTCCCCCGTTCCAGTTTCTGGATCTGAGATATTCCCAGGGAACACTACTTACCCTGTTGGGGAAACTTATCACAGAGAGAGAGAGAAAGAGAGATGTTAAGTTTCCCAAATGAGACAAATGGTGGCTCCCCAGGGATGTTTGAGGTTGGAGAAAAGGCATGGGGGGGTGTTCTAAGCCCCCTCCCCACGCATGCCTGGGAACTGAGTTCTGAGCACAGAAATCACAGTCCTCATCAGCTGACCATATCCAGGGACAGAGCTAGGGAAAATGTAATCGGTAGGTACGCCCCACTGAGGCCCTGAGCTGGATGGTCCAGACTAGCCGGATCTTGTCAGATCTCAGAAGCTCAGCAGGATCACCACGGTTCGTACTTCAGTGGGAGACCACCAAGGAAGTCCAGGGTCACCACCCAGAAGCAGGCAATGGCAACGCACATCTGAAGGTCTCTTCCATGGAAAGCCTCTTAGGGGTCACCATTAAGTCAGCTGCGACTTGACAGCCCTTTGCACCAGGCCCACTGAGTCCCTGCATGATCTTGGGTTGGTCACACCGAGGATAATGGTACGGAAGTCATGTGTGCTTCTCTCAGCTCTTTGGAGGGAGGCTGGGAGCAAAATACAATGACACATCCGTGGCCTCTGGGGAGAAAGCCATCTCAGCTCCTCCACCTTTCTTTAGCTCAGCCGATGGGACCCAAAGGGAAAAGAGTGACCTTCTTTCCTATACCGCTACCCTCCTGATCTGAAAGAGCTGCATCTTTCAAAGGGCTCAAGGCAGCAAGTAAGACGTTGTCTTTGCTGCAGCGTGGAAACAATACATCAAGTGCCTTTCACTTTCCTTCCAGTGGTGTTAATCAGCGGCAGAAGTTCCGGACGCTCAGCAGGCTGGTGGCCAAAAAAGCAAGCAGCTGCGAGAGGGAGGGAATTCCCCAGCGCAAAGGGGCACCATGCACCAGGGTTTGCCTGTCCCAATACCTGGGCATACTGTCCTTGTTCACACTCCCAAGCGAGTGTCTTCCTGTCCTACAGACACAAACCCAGATGTATATCCTACAACATATTACACAAAGGCAGAACATAGCTGCATCCTCTTCAGCGCACTTCATACTGCCAAAGCATAGCCATATTTCCCCCCTAACCATTCTTTTGAACATTAATTCTTAGTTTTGGAATGTGCAATCTGCCTCCAATCCATTCATTCCTTCTCCTGCTGTCTTTGAAATCTAGCAATCCTTGCTTGCCTGCTCACACATGTTCTTTGCGCTTGCTTCATTTCATCCGCTTTTTTGGGGAGGGGGGGGGGCTAGAAATACTTTGAAGTCTAGAGATTCTGAGAGATGTTTCCACATTAGTTTTAAATAGCAGCTGGGTTTATTTATTTTTCCGTAGAGATTAATAGCCCATTCCAGTTTCCTCCTCTCCCCCCAATGGCAAGAGCGGATTTTGCCTGGATATCTCCGTCTCTATCGGCTCTCGGATCCATAATATATTTGCAAGGAAATAAGTCCCAATGATTTCCAGCACAAACCTAAACGGAGTTATGCCCTTCTAAACCCACTGGCTTCAATCGACTCCTACGCCCTTATAACTGTACTATTCAAGTGACATTGTTTTATGCCGCCATCTGATGCACCTTTCCACCTGAGCATGGAAACAAACGGAACTTGCTTCCAGGGAAACCAGTTTCCAGGATCAGGGGGCAAGCATGCAATCACTCTCAGCCTAGAGCATGATTACTATGTCCTTAAGAATGTCAGGACTTGTCTGGCAGGGTCAGACCAAAGGTCTGGCCAGCTCAGCACTCTGTGACAGCAACCTGCCCACAGAACTGGGATGCTCCAAAGCTGAGAAGCGGCAGCTTTCAGCCACTGGCATTTTGGAGAATGGCTAGTTTTGAATCCAGTAGCATCTTATAGACCAACAAGATGCGCAGGCGATCAGGTGAATGGAACTTTGACTCTCCGAAGCAGATACCCCAGAAGTCTTGTTGGCCTGTAAGGTGCTCCTGCACAGCTCCCCTCTGATGGTATCTAGTAACTGAAAGTATACTCTGAATACATAAGTTTAAGGTAAATACCCTAGGCTACTAGCCATTTACTTATTTTACACCCTGCCTTTCTCCCCAGTGAGAGCCCAAAGCACACGACATCATTCTCCTCGCCTCCGTTTTACCCTCGCAACAACCCTGCGAGGTTGCTTCGGCTGAGAGTGTGTCACTGGCTCAAGGTCAACCGGCAGGCTTCCGCTGGCAGAGTGGGGATTCAAAGCTCAGTCTCCCAGACCCTCTAACAACCACACCAGGCAGGCTCTTGCTGACAGAACGGTCCATTACCTGTGATGGTCTCTTTGCAAAACGCAACCGGTCGTGGCAACCTCAGCCTCTTTCACTCGTTAACGTGTTAGAAAAGCAGCCTGCAACACAGTCTTTGCACTGCTGGCTGTAACATTCCCACCCATTTTACAGAGGAGACACAACAAGACAGCCCAGAGGTCTGGTCTCCAGCGAGCAATGCCAGCATTTAAATGAAAGGAAGCCGCCTTCCTTCTACTAAGTCAGACTCCAGGTCTATCAAGATCAGGATCATTTGGGCAGGGGCTTTCCATGATCTCAAGTTTAAAAAAGGTCTTTCACCACATCCAGTCCTTTTAAGCAGAGATGCTAGGGACTGAACCTGGGACCTTCTGCATACAAAGCAGAGACTTTGTCTCTCAGCCACCTACCCTTCCCATGCTTTGCTCCCCCACGAAGTCCACAGAAGCAACCCATTTCCCACACCCGTGTCAACAACAGACTCCAACACAGACGGCAGGTTGTTTGTCGGCATGCCATTTAAAAAAAGGGAAAAGATACCTACCATGGTTGAATCCACGGATGCTGCTGCTGCTGCTGTCACCGGTGAAAGCAAAGGCAAAAGACACCCAAGAGATGCCGCACAGCTGCAGAGTCTGGAGGGAAAAAAGAGGGGGGGAGAGAGAGGCAGGAGAAACGGCAGGGGGGGAGAGGTATTGGGGGGGGGGGGGGTTCTGATCTGAACTGGCTGGAGTGGTGGGGGAACACAGGGAGGGACTCCCCCCCCCCTTGGCAAGAGAAATGGCCATCCGACCTTACCTTTGCGACGCTGCCCAGCCAGAAGAGGGTGAGCGAGGGCATGGAGGTGCCGTTGCCAATCGCGACGGGCAGAGTCCACAGGAAAAGCAGGAGACAGTCCATGGCCCTCTCCTGGGCACATCTGGGGATATTTGGGGGGGGGGGGGGGAGGCGAGGGAGGGGGGTTACCTGCCTCCGCCGCTGCCGCCACCGGACACGTGCAGCGGCAGCCCCAGTCCCCGCCACATGTTCACGGGGCTCTGGGCAGCCCGGCTTGGCATCGCCGGCCTGCACCGCCCACCGCGGGCAGCGGCGCGGGGCAGCCCAGGGAGAGGCGAGGCGAGGCGCGGCGCGGGGAATCCCTCCCTCCCCGCCTCCGCCGCAGCCAGCGCGCAGCTTTTGAAAATCGCAGCCCGCCCGGCGCGGCGCGCTCCGGCGTCCTCCCCCACCCCCCACCGGGGAGGGGGGAGGGGAGGGGAGGGGCCGGGCGGCAGTCCTCGCGCTAGGCGCTGCTCCCTGGGCACGGCTCTTCTGCGGGACCCTCGGCCGGGGGGCGGGACGCGGCCGGAGGTGGGGGTCCGCGGTGGTTTCCAGCGCCAGCGCTGCCGACCCGGGAGACGTCCCCCATGCGGGGCAGAGGGTCTCCCGAGCTAGGGAGCCTACCCGCTTCATGCGTTTGTTGAGGCTCTTATGCCAAAGGGCTGGCACGCTCCGAAGCACATTTACGCAGAAGTCAGTGCCACTCTCGCTGGGCGAGGGTTGCCAACCTCCAGCTGGGGACGGGGGGGGGGGTGGGAATCTTCCGATGTCCGGACTACATGTGTCAATGCCCCCCGGGGGGAATTGCAGCTTCGGAGATTGGACTGTAGGGCAGTATTCCAAGAAGACGAAGAAGATTAGACTTATACCCCGCTGAGCGGCTTACAAACTCCTGTCCGTTCCCCTCCCCACAACAGACTCCCCCTGAGGTAGGTGGGGCTGAGAGAGCTCGGAGACAACTGTACTTGAGAGAACAGCTGGTACAGAGCTATGGCTTGCCCAAGGTCATCCAGCAGCTGCAAGTGGAGGAGTGGGGAATCAAACCCGGTTCTCCCAGATTAGAGTCCACGCACTTAACCACTACACCAAACTGGCTCTCCACTGAGGTCTCTCCCTCCCCAAAGCTTGCCCTCCCCAGGCTCCACCCCCAAATCTCCAGGAATTTCCCAACCTAGAGCTGGCAACCCTGTAAAAATGCCATCCAGCCACAGCTGATTTACGGTGACCTGTAGGGATTTCAGGGCAGGAGTCACTCAGAGGTATTTTGCCCTGGCCACCTTCTTTCACCCCCGGACTTCCTTGGTGGTCTCCGATCCAAATACCAGCCAGTGCTGCCCCTGCTTAGCCTCCAAGATCTGACTAGAGCGCACTAGCCTGGGTTATCCAGGTCATGGCAACCCTACCTGAGTTCAAAAGGCGTTTCACCTCTACCCCCCCCCCTTTCCCACCAGTGGGGACCCAGAGTGGCTTACATCACTTGCCTTTCATCCATTTTATCCTCACAACAACCCTGCAATGTAGGTTAGATTCAGAGTGGCCCAAAGCAACCCAGCGAGTTTCCACAGCAGAGCTGTGGAAGATTGTAGCCCCTCATCAGCTGCAGCAGAACAAACAGCAAAGGTGCCATCCTAAACAATTATACCCTTCTAAACCCATGGTTTTAGGAGGGTGTAACCTGAGTGCCACATGACAGAGTGAGCTCCCGTCTCTGGCCCCAGCTCCTGCCAGCCTAGCAGTTCAAAAGCAAGAAACTGCAAGTAGATAAATAGGTACCACTGCAGTGGGAAGGTAACAGCATTCTGTGTGCCTCGGCATCTAGTCATACCGGCCACATGACCACGGAGAAGTCTTCGGACAGCGCTGGCTCTTCAGCTTGGAAACGGAGATGAGCACTGCCCCCTAGAGTTGGATTCAACTGCCTTTCAAACATAGGAAACCTTTACAATTACTAGCTCTGTTTAGGAAGGCATTGTAACTGTTACAGATCAGTGAGTTTAGACTGGAGCAACTCTGCACAGGATTGCTCCATTACAAACTAGAGCTTGATTAATAATACGAATAATATTTATTCCAGGGAGTTAGCAAAACACTAAGCACGTTGACTCAGAAATAACCCCACTAAGTTCAAAGGGTCCCACACCTGAGCCGGCATTTAGAACCCAGCCTGCCCCCTCCCCCAGCAGAAACAGCAAAGGTGTTCAGAGATTAACAAATCTGTATTCATGGATTCGATTCCACTTTAATTATTATTTGTATAAGTATCCCAAGGGAGGGAAGGCGGCATGGTGTAGCCCAGTCTTACCAGATCTCAGAACAGAAATTAAGCAGGTTTGGTACTTGGAAGGGAGACCTCTAAGGAATACTCTGCAGAGAAAGGCAATGGCAAACCACTTCTCCCTAAATCAGGCTGAGGACAGACTGGCAATCTGGAGTGGGATGAATCTGGAGGCAAAAGCTGTGGGGGGGAAATCCCCCGGGGCTGGCTGTCCACATTGGCCAGGGCATTGCACAAGGATGGCATTACGGAGCGTTCAGACTGCTGCGGAGTGGCCCCAGGTGGGCCGGCCTCCGCAGCTCGTGATAGGGCTGTTTCGGCAATTTGCACATGTGCACATGCACTCGTGTGCATATGCGCATGAGCACTCATGCGCAAACTGGCAAAATGCCGCGTTCGCACTGCGGCCTCCGCTTGCCTCCCGCCTGCTTCCGGTTCACACTGCCTGGAAGCGGGAGGCAAGCGGAAGACAGCGTCAGGACACCGGTTTCTCCCGGTGTCCTTCTAAAGCGCAAGAAAACTGGCTTCAAAGCGGGTAAGTGCGGAAGGGAGCCAAGGGACAGCTGCGCATGTCTGAACAGGCTCCCTTCCCCCGCTTCCCATGCAGACCTATCCCAGGGCAGATTGCCAGTCTGTCCTCAGCCTTAGCTGTGACTTGTAGTACTTTACACACACACACACACACACACACATTCATATTTGCTTCTGTTCCCTTTAATTCAGTGAACTAACGTTAGAATGCATGTGCAAAACCTGAACCACAAGGATTTTAATGGAAGGCGCTTGCTGGATGCTACTGCGCAGCTGTAATAGGGCAACACCACCACCCCACACGTCACAAGTGATGTTTCACCCTGATTTAGAAAAGTGCATTTTTAAAATTATAGCTGTAGAATAAATATACCGGAGGAAAAAGAATGGTGCATAAGGCAGGCACAGAATACACAGTCAAGATAAAAGACTTACTGCTCTGAAAATCTGCAGTAAGATGTGCATGCGCAATGGGCCTTAGCCTCTTGGACTTCTCACGGGGCCCCACCAAGTTCAAAGGGCCTTACTCCTGAGTCCCTGCTTGTGACATGTCAGTGGGAGCTGCCTGTATCCACACATCACTGAATATTGTGCAGTCAACTGGGTTTTCCTGTGCAGACGAGACAATCTAGTTGTGAATGGTTACTTTAGCGCAGCAGCCAGTGATGCGTGGATGCATCTGTCTCCTTACTAATATTCATCTTTTAATATAATCAGCAAGTGATAATAAATACTAATTAATAAAATAATAACATTAACAATTGATTAGGTATTAATTAATATTGCCACATTAATATTTCCAACAGCGAAGAGTGTGAAATTGACCGGTGCAGCTGGGGGAAACAGAAGAGCCAGGGTGGCACAGCTGCTTGTGGGGAATCGGTCTGTGTGACTGGCCCAACGTCATCCAGCAAGCTTCTTGGCAAGGTGCGGCTTTGAACTTAGATCTCCCAGATCCTTGGGCCACAGTCAGACCACAAATATGAAGGACCATCTCTACCAACATGAACCTGGACGCCTGCTCCATTCTTCCAGCTGATTATTGCTTTCCATTCCTCTTCCCCAGGGTCTTTGGATCTTCTTTCGCTAGAGATAAAGGGGATTCCAGGAATGCAAAAGGGTATGGTATAGCTTGATCTCATCACATCTCAGACGCTAAACTAGGTCAGTCCTTGGATGGGAGATCGTTGAGAAAGACTCTGCAGAGGAAGGCAATAATGGCAAACCATCTCTGCTTCTCACTTGCCTGGAAAGCCGATGCTGCTGCTGCCATAGGTCAGCTGCATGACAGCCCTTAACATACATAAGGGGGGTTCCAAAACTGCTGATTTTCAGAAAGAGGTGCAGATCTCTTATTTTCTTTGATGCCATAAGAGTTACTAAGTGTTTATCATCGTAGGTTTGGGTGTACTGTTTCGTTTCACAATTATATGACTTTATTGCTGATATTATTTTACACACCGACTTTTGAAGTGAGGAATGAGCGGTAGTCCATTTGTCTTGAACCAAAAGGTTATGGTAATAAATTCTGGACACTGAACTCTTTGGGGAATTTGATCCAGTTGGAAGTTGACTCTAGCACATTTGTGCTTCATGTATTGAGAATTGAGTTTACTGAGGAAGCATTAGTGAAACGAAGAGAAAAAGCTGGCATCTTCGTCTTCCTTCACGGGATACTATGCTCTGGAATATTTTTTCTTGAAGACATGTTCTTGAAGATATTGTGAGCTTTATGCTTTGAGTGTAAAAGATATACATTATGTGAGCTTAGTATCCTATTGCAATACTGTAATAGACATTTTCTTTGCATGTTTTGATTAGGAGTCATTTGATACAGATTGTTTCTCTGCATCATAACAGTGCTTTTGTATTCTTATTATTTTACACATGCCATGAGGTGTGGTATCTTGCAACTGGTTTTGAGTCCTTGTGAAGAAAGGGCTCAAAACCAGTTACAATGTTTCCCATAAATAAATGATGAATAAACAACCCTATAAGGCAGGCCAGTATGATTTATTCCCTTATTGGAGATGGGAGGGAGTGGACAGGGGAGAACAATAGCTTGCTTAATATTACCTACTGAGTTTCATTGCTCAGGTAAAATTGGACCCTGCTCATAACTGGAGCCTTAGAAAGAACCCTAATTGAATGGCCTTGCAGGAAAGTTGACAAAGAGAACTTTTTTCTCCTGCTCCCAAAGTACTAGGACTTGCAGGCCCCCACTGAAGCTGATGGGCAGCAGGTGGACAAAAAGGAAATACCTCTTTATACAGCAGGTGATTAAAATGTGGAATTTGCTGCCAGAGGATGTAGTGATGGCCACAGGCATACCCAGCTTTAAAAGGTGATTAGATAGATTCATGGAGGATAGGACTGTCAGTGGCTACTAGCCATGGTGACTAAAGGGAACCTCCACATTCAGAAGGCAATGCACCTGTGAATACCAGTGCCAGGAGGCAACATCAGGGGAAGGCCTTGGCCTCTATACCCTGTTATTTGCCCTCTTGAAGAACTGATTGACCACTGTGTGAGGCAGGATGTTGGACCTGATGGACCACTGGTCTGGTCCAGCAGGCCTCTTCTTCTGTTCTTGTGAAACAGATGAAAACAGACTATGATTTTCTGTCCTGGAATATTGAGCTTCCCTCCCCCCAAAGGCATAACACTAAAGTGATGGGGACAGTGGGGGCGCATGAAGAGTTCGAATGTTATGTGGACTTAGGTAGATTTTGATTTGGTTGCTTTGGGCTGATGACCACTTTCCCTTTGGGGGCGGGGGGGGGGCGGTGTTTCTCATTGGTGACTCAAGGACAGCGGTTGAGATCAAATTAGAAATTTTTTTTGTTCAGAAAGTACTTCGTAAATGGGACCCAAATCTTATCTAAGACAAAAGCCGGGGAACATTTGCCGGCAGCTCCAGTACCACCTGGCTGTGAAAACACATACACTTCCCCCTGTCAGCCTTTTTTTTGCCAACAAGGTGTTTATTTGCAATTGGTTTGTGGTGGGAAACGGCGAGAACCAGCCATGTACATTTCCCTTCCCTGCGTTATTTCTTGTCAATAAACATTAAATAACTCCCTCACCGGGGAAACCCAATTTCCCTTCCAATCCTCTCAGTGGGATGCATTAGCACCTTGCTAAATTCATTGGTGCACAGTCTTTGATTGAATTCACACATGCCACGTAAAGCTCTTTTCAACCACTCTCTGGTTGTTGGTGTGTATGTGTGAAAAATCGAAGGGCAGCATCAAATGAGGTTTGTCTCGACTGACTGTCGGCAGTGCCCAAAGGCTGATTGAAAATGGCGTTTCAGCTTTCCTGCACGTGTGACTTCATTTAATTCTGGCTGAAGCTGCAGGCGGAACCGCTTCTCCTTTTGCTGTAGGGCTTTGGTGAAGATAGACTCAGCAGGCATACCCCAAGAATTTTGTTTGAAAAACAGGCTTTTTGTATTTTGTGACAAGCCAGTTTCCATTTAGCATTTTCATCATTTCATTTTCATCCAAGTTGCTTAGGGCATTATATGTGGTTCTCCCTTTCATGACAAGGCTAAGGTTACCATATGAGTTCCCTCTAATTTTTCCCCCTGCTGAGCAGAGCAGTTCACATCCTGAGCAGAATATAACTGCTGCAATCTTAAAATGGGCACTAGGCAGTGCGAGACCCTGCACGCCTCCAGATTGCTGCTGAGCGGGCTTCCTGTGTTAATGAGCGGCCGCTCACCTGCACTGCTTCTATGATAGAGACTTAGGCCTTTTTCACACACTTTTAGTGAATTTTAGCAATTAGAGTTGCCATCCCCCCAGTAGGGCCAGGAGATCCCCTAATTTCAGGGAGCCCAATCCACCGCTGGCCAGCTGGCTGGCAGAAGAACCCCCATCCCTGAACAACAGCATTCTACAGGGACGCTGCTGATGCAATGACATCACCAGTAGTGATGTCATCATGCTGGGGCCATTGTGCAGTGACACTCTAGCATTCAGGGAAAACTCTATGGTCACCATAGAGTTTTTGCCCTGAACGCTAGAGCATCACCATGCAATGCTCCTAGCATGATGACATCACTACTAGTGACATCATCGCACTGCACATGCAAAGTGCACGTGGCAGAAGAGTCTCAGTGAGGAGTCAGGAGCCCCCCACTGCAACATAAGTGAGACCTGGTGACCCTATTAGCAATCCACTTGCAAATGACTTCTAAAGTTCATTGAAAATGTATTGAAATGTTTGAGAAAGCAGCCATAAATTACAATCCTAAGGACATTTTCCAGGGAGCAAGTTCTATTGAATACCATAGGACTTACTTCTGAGGAGACCTGAGTAGGATTGCTTCCATAACGGGATGCTATTTACCAGCTGATTCTATTTGCCTCCATACCCTGAAAATCTTCCTATTTCACACATTCAGCCCCTATTAAAGGGACAGGACATTTTTTCCTCCAGACCTGTTGCTAACATAATCTGCATCTAGTGAGAGTCTTGGTTCGATTAATACCTTGACTCACCATTTAAAGAATGAAGGCTTGAACTGAAACACTAATGGGGGTGCCCATGCTCCACCCCTACATTAAAGGGACTCATTTCCATCTGACTCACCCAGTTCTGCCTCCCCACCCCTGCTCAGGATGCATTTTTCAAGATCACTGTCACTCTTCTTATCCTGAAACATAGCCCCCTTTAATATCTGAGGCTCTGGACATGGCAGGACAGTTCAAGGGATAAGAGGCCATTTAAAGAAGCAATTACATGTTTAGAGAAAGTATATAAAATAATTGATCTTAATAATTTCTGATGCTGACAATTCATAGACTCTAAGGGCAGAATTACAGCCAGTGTGGGGTAGAGGGTAGCATGTCACATTAGGCTTGGAGAGACCCTGACTGGAATTCCCACTCTGCCACGAAAGCTCACTGGGTTGACCTTGGACCGGTCACATTTCCCAAAAATAACAGAACTTGTAGCTTTAAGGTACAAATGTCTCAGTGGCCACTGTAGCTTTAAGTATAACTGCATCAGCCTAATACACATTTCGTCCATCAGATGAAGTCATCTGTGACTCAAGAAACCTTGTGCTCGAATAGAGTTTACTGGATTCCTGTTTAATTTATGGAACAATTCTCACCAGCTTTTACTCAAAACGTAAATCACAGCTTTCACACAAATGCAAATTGCACTGAGTTCAATTGGACTTACTCCCATACTTACAACACGACAGGGGAAGGCTAAAACCAAATTTAGTTGCACAGCATCCCCCCTCCTCTTACAGTATTCTCCCTCCTTTTTTTTTTTTCTCCCAAGAAGCCAGGCAACAATTTGATAAAGAGTACTGACCTTCCAGGCCCTTCCCACATGCCAAACTCATAACAACATCAGCAGTAATGACAGGCATGCAGAACAAATATGCCCTGGCTCTAAATGCCCTCTTATTTGCTTTGGCCTCTTTGTTAGAGCAAATTCTTCCCTGGGCAACACACTGATGCACTCAGAGTCAGTTAAAAAGCAAATATCTCTGAATGCTCTGTTAGGTGACAATTATGACCTCTCTTTTGGACATTAGTTCATGAAATAAAACAGAAGTCCAGTGGCCCCTTAAAGAATAAAAGCATTTTTCCAAGCATGAGCTTCCATGAGCCAGAGCTCGCTTCTTCAGGTACAGTGAAGAGGAAATAATATTCACATGTTTATAGCATTCACATTTATACCTTCATAGCATCTGAGGAAGTAGGCTCTTGACTCACAAAAGTTCATGCTGGTATCAATGTCATTAGCCTTTAAGATGCCATTTTGGTTTTATTAGTCTGTGACTAATTAGTTTTATTAGTCTGTGAGGAATGCCAATTATGAGATACCTGCCACACAGTTTTGGCCAAAGTCACTCATAGTGGTCAATCAGAGTTTCTGAACTGGAATTCATCCTTCATTGTGGTTTTAAAGAAAACTGCAGATATACAAAGATGAAAATACCTTCAGTTTGCTGCAATTAGTTCCTTGCGTTTGTTTGCCTCTCTCTTACTGATATGCACATGGTACAACTGTGTTAAGAGCAGGGGTCATTTCAAGCAGGAGCTTGGGGGAGCTCAGCTCCGGGAGTTGGTGCCAGCCCCCCCCCCCCCGATGGGGGAATGCCTGCTTCCCCCATCGGGTGTCATGGCTGCAGCAAAATGACCTGATCCCCTGGGAAGGTCCTTGTTCCTCCGACCAGCCTTCTGAAGGCTTCAGCCAGCACTCTCAGAATAGTGGTAGTTCTGAGGTTTGGATTAGTAGCTGTCCCCTCTCTGCCAGCTTGCTTGCTTTCTTTCTTTCTTTCTTTCTTTCTTTCTTTCTTTCTTTCTTTCTTTCTTTCTTTCTTTTTTCTTTCTTTCTTTCTTTCTTTCTTTCTTTCTTTCTCTCGCTCTCTTGCTCTCTCTCCCCCCCCTTTCTTTCTTGCCTTCTGACATACTTCCAGTGATGTCAGGGGGTGTGGCATATGCAAATAAGTTATGCTAATGAGTTATGCTAATGCGCTCCACCTCTTTTTCTACAAAATGACCCCTGGTTAAGAGCTGGTGTTTTATCAGTCCACAGAAGCACGTCTACATCAGTAAAATACCTTATTAAAAGAATCTTAATGTGATCATACCTTAAAATCGCTCAGGACAGGAAGTGATTTTATCTAGGAATCAAAACAACAGTGAGCTGCAACAAACTCTGCATTACAAATTCTGTAATTCCAGAATTTCAGACACCACTTAATTCGGAATTCAGGAAGAATGAAACACAGTGCAGAATGAAATTCAACAGCAACAAAAATAGGACAAACCTGCTCATCCTTAATTAATAATTAGCTAATTAAAAGAAGTTGATTAAAAAAAGGAAGCCCTGGTACTTTTTAGGATGTGTCTCTTGACTTATTTTCACTCCTGAATGCATTAATTGCTGAATGTGACTTTGGTTCACATGTTTACACGAACTCAGAGAGGGAATTCATACATGTATACTTGCTGTGCAGTGATTATTACCGTACATCAGCTGATCGCTAATGGGATAACAAAGCTTGGAAAGGGTGATGAAGTGGATAGAAAGTGCAGCACCATCTGGAGAAACACTGGTGCAAATCTCCACTTAGCCACAAATCTTAAATTACTGACAAGTAACCAGGCCAGTTGCTGCTTCATATCATAGCCTGTTTCACAGAGTTGTTATGAAGCTAGAAGGCAGGTTAAAAAAAATTATAAACCAAACAATCATCCTAATTTTTAAAGATCTTTTTTTTAAAAAAAAATATCCATTTTTAAAATGTTGCTTTATACAGTTGATACCTCAGAGTGTTTCCTGCAACAGCATAACAGAGAGAAACTCAGCAATTGAACGTTATATTTTGTTGGCACTTCAGTGTTCATACGTTCCAGTCAATCAAGCTTACGTTTTGTTTGCACCTTTGTGTTCCTAGGTTCCGCTCCAGCCACTGAAAATATGTTTTGTTTGCCTTTTAGTATTCCTAGGGACCTGCCATTAAATATATGTTTTGTTTGTTCCTAGGGTCCACACCAGCCAGTTTTGTTTGCATTTTACTGTTCCTATAGCCCACCATTGTTTATGATTCACTGATTTCTTCTCTGACACATAGCGTCGGCTCTGCCATACCACTACCTATTCTGTATAAAGATAACTACATTTCAGCTGACATGGAAACAGAATAAGTAACAAAAACATCTAGTGCTCGAAATAGTATGGTTCCTCCATTAATTTATGTTACTTACGAGCCAAGAAAGCTCCTAGAATAAAATTCCAACCATTTCCCTAGCCTCCGTATTAAATTCTACATTCTGCAGAAGCCTTGAAACGTGGTGTGAGATGTGGAAATGTTTCCTCCAATGAGCTCTAAAACTCACAATTTTGGGACTGAGACCTACAAATCCTGGCAGGCTCTGAGCAATAAAGACAGATCTCCATAGAATTGGCTTTCACCATATTTACTGTATTAGCATATATTTTAAAGTAAACCTTTCAATTCGTTTTTGCATAGCTTTCTAATCACGTTAGCTGGAACTGAGGTCTTGAACTTCCATTCTGTTTTGCCCCCCACTAAACTCCCAGGGAAATCAAAAGAGAATCATATTGACATTGTCACTCTGTCCAGACGCTCCGGTCCTGAATTGATGCTTTTGATTACAAATATTAAATAGCAATTTTCTGCTTACATGAATAGCTCTGTATCGCACAGCATGGCCATCCTAATTTGATTAGTTCTACACATTTATTTATGTTTGCTGAATATCCGCACTCCTGGCAAGGCGCGTGAAGTTCCAGCTATCCTGCTGACATCCCGACATTGTGCTTTCTGTGGTCCACTGCCCAGTCCAGGTTCTGGGGCAAAACTACCACGGTGTCTCCTTGCTGGGTGTTTAAGGGATAGCATGCGGTGCCTTCCAGGATGCCGTTCTCGTTCAGTGGTCGCTAAAGGCTAATGCCGGGATTTGAAAAGAGATTAACTGACTTGCTCTTCCAGTGTCACCCGTAAAGCACTGAAAAGGGAATTCCAAGCCAGGAAAGCAAAAGAGACCTTCTGGAAAGTGGGCAAATTCCTTTGGAAGGGTTCCAAATATCACAAGTTTTTGTCTTAATGCACCAAACACCCTGACAGCTGGAATATGAACAAGAGAAGAAGCTGTCATTTGTTCTGTTGCTAGGATGCTTTCTCTCACACATAAAGAGAAAATTAAATACAAATATCCATCCGTAATAAGAGGAAAGGGGGGTGGGGGTGGAGATGTCATGGTGGGTGGCCCAAATTAGATTTTTTTTTCAAGTGTTCTCTTTTTGAGGAGTTTCCTGGAAGCTCACCAAGTGCAATTAAAGAGCAGGTAACATTGAATTCGCAGGACTCTAATAAAAACAATTTTATGCTGTACGAAGTCGTAGGCAGGCCAATTTCTTCAATGGTACAATCAGATGGAATGGTGCAGAGGAATGGCACCTTTTGGCAGAGGCAAATTCTTACTTCCGTAGCTTCCAGGTTGGATGAGTATAATGCTTTCTATACTTCAGCTGGTACAAAATGCAGCCAACTATCTCTTGATCGACTCTGGGCTGCCTGCGCACACGAAGCCGCTTTTCAAACCGCTTAACTGGCTTTCAAATTTGCTTCTGGGCTTCATCCCGGGGCCCGCACACATGAAGGATGTCTCTCCAGATAGAAGCTGAAGAGTACTGGGCTCGGGAGACCAGGAACGGTGAAATCATGAAGCCTTTATTGAGTGATTCAGCATGTCCAGTAGATGGTTAGATCAAGCATGCTTCCAGGGCTCCAGGGCCCTCATTGTATGCTGGCCGGAGCCACACCTCCGGCCGCACCCAAAAGACCTGATAGGGGCTTAACATATGTGCATGTTTGTCATAGGTTCCCTAGAGGAGCCTTTGATTGCATTGGCTTCCAGGGAGAACCTAGGTACCACATTGGTGGAGGCTTAGAATCCGGACACATATTGTTCCTCCAGATTCAAGCTCCCCTCTCTGCCTGACCATGTGCTCTGGCCATGTGGCAGGCACCATTACCTGGGAGCACATGGCAGGCTGGTTGCTACACAGAACATACTACATTACAGAAGCTCACATACCAGCTTCGCTTGAGAAATACACTTTGCAGGCTGGGTGCAGACATCTATGGCAGAGGCTTTTTCATTTGCCATTCCAGTGTCTTGCAAGAGGTTGCCAGAAGTTGTGTGGAAATCACCTTCCTTATTAGCTATTTGCAGGAAAAAAATGTTGCAAGATTTTTCAAAACTTAACATTTTTTTGCTTGATCGTTAGTCACTTTACTGAGTCTGTAGATTTTTTTAGATTGCTTTTAGATTATTCTGCTTCATGTTTCTTGATTTTAAGCTTTGATCATTAGATAAGAAAGCGGCTACATTCTTAAATGTTTCAAAAATATACACCTTAAGAAAGTTCATTTTCAAAATAGCAAGTTCTACCACCCAAGTTCTGAAGACTCAGAAACATAGTATATTTAAAATACAGTGTGTCGGTTTGTACAGATTGGCAGTACTTTTTGAAATGCAATCATTTTTCTGTGTGGAAAAGGGTGAAATAAAGTTGGCTGCACACATTGACTAGAGGTTTGTGGTGGTGGAAAGTACCACTGAGTCTTAGTCAACTTATGGCTACCCTGTAGGGTTTTCAAGGCAAGAGGCAAACAGAGGTAGTTAGGGCTTCCAGGAACCCTGCCCCCAAAGTGCCCGGTTCGAGCCGATGTGACCGGTGCAATAACATCACCTGGAAGTCATTGTGCTGGGAATGTTGCCAGCCGATGCTCTAGCAATCAGCAAGTTTCCAGGCTGATTGCTAGAGCATTGACCAGGCGACGTGTCCAGCTCTCCCCCACTCCAAAAGGTAAGTCACTTGGCAACCCAAGAGGTAGTTTGCCAGTTGCCATTGCCTGCCTCTGCATAGCAACCCTGGACTTCAGTGGTGGTCTCACATGCAAGTACTAATTAGGGCCTCCCCTTTCCCTTAGCTTCCAAGATCTGACACGCCTGGGCCATGTAGAAAGGATGGAGGTTTGTAGGCCTTCTAAATTATTCTAATAGAATCCACTGGAAGGCAAAGCATCTTCTTATTTTTTCTTACCTAGTTCTTTTGGCAAATGTACTTTTGTTGTGGCATGTGCATAGGGACCAGGTTTGCACATGCATGTGCATTTTTATGAGTCCTTTCTCTTGGTGAGTGTAGCTGTCAGCGAAGTAACTCCAATGGGGGGGAAATGCATTTGAGAAGAGATAAGAAATCTGTAGCTTTGTGACAATACCCATTTGCACATCTGCATCATTTCTCAAAACAGATTGTTCTCCTTTCTAATATTATCACTCTTGACTATGCTATTCTAACCAGTCACACCCCTCTAAGCCCTGAGTTTTAAATGGATTTAAAAGGATGTAATCCCTGAAGAAAGCTGACAGAAAGAAAATGGATCCCTTTGAAATGTAGTGTTGGAGGAGAGTTTTATGGATATCATGGACCACCCACAAAGTGGGTTCTAGATTAAATCAAGCCTGAAACCCCTCTAGAAGCTAACAGGACTAAACTGAGGCTATTGTACTTCTGTCACATCATGAGAAGACAAGACTCACTGCAAAAGACAATAACACCAGGAAAAGTTGAAGGCAATAAGAGGCAGACCCAACATGAGGTAGACTTACTCAAAGAAAGGAAGACATGGCCTCAAGTTTGCAAGACCTGAGCAAGGCTGTTAATGATTAAATATTATGGAAGCCATTAATTCATAAGGTCACCATAAGTCAGAAATGACTTGGTGGCACATAACATACAACCGCTGCTTAGGACAGCACTGTGAGTTGTTCTTCATATAATAACTATCTCTTGGGATTCACTGTCAAAAGATATGATAATGGTGCTTAGCAGACCATTCCATAGAATCATAGAGTTGGAAGGGAGCTCCAGGGTCATTTAGTCCAAACCCCGGCCTGCACAATGCAGGAAATTCACAAATACCTCCCCCCTGCCACAGTGACCCCTGCTTCATGCCCAGAAGAGAGCAAAAAGAAAAAAAACACCTCCAGGATTCCTGGCCAAACTGGCCTGGATAAAAACTGCTTCCTGACCCCAAACTGGCAATGAGCGTTCCCCTGGGTGTGTAAGAAATGACCACAAGAACTAGGCACTGATATGACCCTTCCCACCATCTGATCACATAATCTGCCTAAGTTCACAGAATCAGCATTGCTGTCAGATGGCATCATTGCTGTCAGATGATCGCACCCCATTGCAGCTACTCACCGGAGCCCTAAGAAGCCGCCATCTTGTGGTATTTATTTAGAGTTTTTAAATGTCAATGTTTTAAATTGTAACTCTGTTTTTATGATTTTATATGTTGTTAGCCGCCTTGAGTCGGTTGTATAACTGACAAGGCGGGATATAAATGAAACTAATAAATAAATAAATAAATAATAAATAAATAAATAAATAATCTAGCCTCTGTTTGAAAACCCCCAAAGAAGGAGAGCCCACCATCTCCCAAGGAAACCTGTTCCACTGAGGAACCACTCTAACAGTCAGGAAGTTCTTAATGTTTAGCCAAAAGCTCTTTTGATTGATTGATTGATTTAGTTAGTTAGTTATTTGATTTATACCCCGCCCTCCCTGCCAAAGCAGGCTCAGGGCAGCTTGCAGGCCCATTGGCATCATCAAACAATAAAACAATTTAAAAATTTAAAAATCTTAAAAACTATTCAGAAGTACAGCACATATAGGATGGTAAAAACTATCCTATTGGTCACCATAGGGGAATTCAGCAGCTGATGTCTGGCTCCTTAGTGCATAGTTCTTTAATAAGGGCACAGATATTAAAGCAGGCAACCATGAGTAGGTTGTTGGGCGTAATTAATCAGATTGATGGTGGCCCTTTAATGTGGCGTCTCACTCAAACGCCTGGCGGAAGAGCTCTGTCTTGCAGGCTCTGTGGAATTTTGATAAATCCCGCAGGGCCCTGATGTCCTAAGGTAGCTCATTCCACCAAAGTGGAGCTGCCACCGAGAAGGCCCTAGCCCCTGGTTACTGCCAGCCTGGCATCTTTCATGCTGGGGAAAACAAGAAAGGTTTTGCAAACCTGACTGCAGTACTCTCTGGGGAACATATGGGAAAAGGTGGTTCCTCAGGTACGTGGGCTGCAGCTTTTGGATTTGGGACAAGGGCAGCCCCATGTAGAAAGCATTGCAGTAGTCTAGTCTTGAGGCAACCATTGCATGGATCACTGTTGCCAGGTCATCACGGTTGAGAAAGGGAACCAGCTGCCTAATCAGCCGTTGGTTCTGATCCGACCTTCTGATGCAACAGAAAACAAATCTGCACCATCTTCTATAAGACAGCCCTTCAAGTACTAGAAGATTGTTATTGTACCACCTCTCAGTCCATGAAGGACAGAGAGCAGTGGGGGCTGGATCTGTTTCCTTCATGTCCTCCTTTTAGTCGAAGCACCTAGCTGTTACCATGCTGGAAAGAAAATGCTGAACCAGGCCTAATCTTGTTCCTTCTAATCAAATGTTTCACTCTTTATCAGCATATCAATTTCAACTGTGGGTCAAGAGAAGCCATAAAACCATTCCTTGTGTAGAGAAGCCACATCTTTGCATGACAGCATTTTATTCCAGACCCTTCCACACTCTTCTGAACTTCTGCTCTGCAGAATTATTTAATGTTTTCAGCTGCCCTTTCCAATTAAGAATTAAATTTGATCTACCTGTTTCTCAGCCAGTGCCAGCAGCAGCCTTCTCGTTGGCTGAAAATGAAAGATCTTAGAGATAAGAAACACAGCTTTGCCAAGTGGCATGAATGGGATTTTGTTTGTGTCTTTAACCATCACCTGACAGTAATTCTTCAGAGGCCCATTTTAGCCATTATGTTTTAGCCTTCTAGCTAAGCAGTCTGTCTGCTGATCTTCAGACAGAGGCTCTTTAAAATCTTCTTAATTACCACAGTTTGTATCACAACATTCCCTGAAGGAGCTCAGGGTGACATTCATGGAGTGATTCCTAGTTTATCCTTGCAATAACCCTTTTCAGTTCAGTCAGGGCTACAGGGCTGATTCTCACAAAGACTGCAGCTGAGATAGTAAAACCATTTCCAGGCCATTTTAGACAGCAAGTGGTCGATCGGAAAAATAAATGTTCCTCCAGGGTTCCCCGGAGATTCCTGGGGAGTAGGGATGCCAGCCTCCAGGTGGGACCTGGGGATCCCCCAGAATGACAACTGATCTCCAGATTACCGAGGTCAGTTCCCCTGGAGAAAATGGATGCTTAGGAGGATAGACTTTATGGCAAGGTACCCCAACTGAGGTCCCTATCCTTCCCAGTCTCTGTTTTTACTCAGCAATTCCAGATTTCTCATGCCTCATTTTTGGAACCCAAATTCCTAATTTGCAAACAAAGCTGACAATTCACCGTCTGGTGTCAAATCCAAGGAGAAATGTCCTGGCGCACCAAGGCCTTCAGCAGTTGTTTTCTAACCATTATTTCAAGGGTTGCTGTGACAGCAATTCTTTAATTTTCTTATTGTGTCTGCATTCAGTGGGACGTGTGTGGTTTTGCCTACTTCAGCAACTGGGAGATCAGAAATTTCACAACAGCGGAATGAACAGGAAATGAAATTACATAGTCATTTGGATAACTCCTCATTCCTACAACACTAGAACTAACAGCAATCCTCCAGCTGTATCCAGCAGCAGGAGAACCATTTTTTAAAACTGGCTTTTTTACAGAGTGTTGTAGAGACATGTTATATCTGAAAGAATAATAGTGTTTATGTCACAAGCACTGTGAGGACCAATTGCTATGTAAAATTATTGATATTATTTTGGAGTAGACACATTATCGAGGAAGAAAACAATATTTTACTATTATCTGGAGTATTCTAAACCTGGAAAATGTAATAGACCCTTTCTTCCATCAAAATTTAACTTTCATAGACATTTACTGGTTAGAGGAAGAAGAAGAAGAAGAAGAAGAAAGATTGGATTTATACCCCGCCCTTCACTTGGAGTCTCAGAGCGGCTTATAATCTCCTTTTCCTTCCTCTCCCCTCACAGGACTCCACAGCTTCGAGGGAGCATTGCCCGTGAGGTAGGTGGGGCTGAGAGAGCTCGGAGAGAACTGCCCTTGAGAGAACAGCTCTGAAAGAACTTGTAACTGACCCGAGTTCACACCAGCAGCTGCAAGTGGAGGAGTGGGGAACCAAATCCTGTTCTCCCGGATTAGAGTCCACACACTTAACCACTACACCAAACTGGCTCTTAGCGTGATGTAGTGATTAGAATGGACTAGGATTCAGGAAACCCAGGTTCAGATCCCCACTCTGCCATGGAAGCTTGCTGGGTGGTCTTGGGCAGTCACTCTCAGCCTAAAATACCTCAGGGGATTGTTGTTAGGATAAAATGGGAGAAAGGAGAATGATGTCGTAAGCCCCTTTGGGTCTCTGCTTTATATATATACTAGGAATAAGGCCTGTTGTGGGAAGAAATACAACGGGCTCTAGAAGGAAGCTCCAGGTGAGTGTCCCAGCTATGGCTGGTGGGGCAGCAGAGGGAAGGGGAAAATAGGAGGCAAGCCATGTTTATTTCCTTCTGTTTGGCTATAAGGTAGGGCTGTCTCAAGTCCTCTTGCTGCTCCAAGTGGGTAATATGGGAGGACAGCCTCATGGTAACAGGTATAGTTCCCTCCACCCCTGACTTATGTTGATTTGGGGGTATGCAGTAGCAGCTAAGGTAGAAAAGCACCTCCTCCTATGCTATGCCTTCTGGGTTCCAAGGGTCTGGAAAGTGGTTCCATAGCCAGTTACAGAGTTGCCAACTCTGGGTTGGGAAATACCTGTAGATTTGAGGGGTAGAGCCTGGGGAGGGCCAGGTTTGGGGTGCAGAGGGACTTCAGCAGGGTATATTGCCATAGAGTCCACTGCCCAAAGCAGCCATTGTCTCCAGGAGAACTGATCTTGGTCATCTGGAGTTCAGTTGTAATAGCTGGGAAATTTTCTGTAGGGGAAATGATGTGCTGTGGCTGGGGAACATGGCGATTTCTGGGAGATCTCCAGGCCCCACAGGGAGATTGGCAATTCCAGTCAGGCCTGTAGCTAACATGGGGCCCACAGGGCCCAGCCCCCTATCATTTCTTCTGGGCCCCTCCCTCCCAGGCTAGCACCAAAGTACCTCAACTTGCTGCCTCCGACCTGGCTGCCAGACAACTGAGCACCTTGGCTGCTTCCCCACTGGCCTCACTCCACTCCCAGCCAGCGACATCCAGAACAGCAGCGACGGAGGTGGTGGCAGTTCCAGCAGCAGGAGGTGCCTGGCTTGCTCGGTGGTGTGGTGGGTGGGCAGGTGGGCTTGCTGCCTCTTCCCACTCCCACCATCAGATCTTTCTCTCCCCTTCCCTGCCAATCCCCCTCCTGGATGCTGCTGCCTACTGCCTGCTTCTCCCTGCCTAGCTTCAGGTCACATATGCAAATGACCTCTGTGTTCCAACTGGCTATGTGGGGAGGGGAGAGAGGAAGAGCAAACTGTTTAGAATGTGGGAGGTGAGACACAGGCAACTGCTGTGGGGAGAAGAAGGGAAGGAGACTGTTAACCACTCTGAGACTCCAAGTGAAGGGCGGGGTATAAATCCAAACTCTTCTCTCTTCCTCAATGATGTTAAAACGTCAGGAATATTGTAATTAATAAAATGAATTTTAAAAATAAAGCAGTGCAGTTCTAAGCAGAATGATAACCCTGCTAAAATCTCCACCTGCTGTCCCTATTGGCATTAGGCTGATCAGCCTCCCCGAAACAGACGCACACATGCTTAGCATCAAGTATTATCAGCCATCTACACAATAATCATGTGTAAATAATACCATTCCTAGCTCCACTCTCAGCCAGAGAAATAAAGCGGCATGAAAAGTATTTCTTTTCCAGGGACCTTGTCTTTTTTCCCCTCCACGCAGCCTCATCGCTGTGTAGAGATGATGCGATCTGAAAGCATATTATTTTGGACGGCAGCCAGCCATCTGGGAATCCTTTGCAAGAACCTGAAATAGAACGAAAGCAGAGCATACCAAGGTGAACAGCATCCTGGTTCTACCTGAAAGCACCGTAGGTGGCCGTAGGCCACTTGAATCTTAGCCAACTCAGGCACCTGGCTCTGAGCTGGATGCCTGCCAGTTTCATATCATATGCTGTTCCTTGAATTATGGTGTCTGGACCCCTTTCATGGCTTATTGCTGTACATCTTTTTTTCAAGCTAATTCCTCACTGAAAGATATTTGAAATCCAAAGCTTCTCCCTCCCCCACCCCCTTTCCCTGCTTCCTACCGTGTTCAGAGCTGCTGACACTTGTCCTGTTGGGTCAGAGAAATACCTACTTGAAGATTTTGTTGTTGTTGTGGAGGCTTTTAAAATGTTAACTCTTTGATACACTTTTTAGAGAGGATACAATATGGTGATATGAAATATTATGAAACATGAAATGTTTTTATTCATTAGCCTCTGCAGGTTGGTTTCATTGTTCAAGGGTGAGACAGAGAGGCATTCTTAATTCTTTGTGAGTGATATTTATAGCTGCCTCCCCCCCCCCCAAGAAGTTTCAAAGCCATTTACAACAAAAACTGTGAAAGAAAGCAGATTAAATTATGACAATGGTAAACAGACTGAAAAATAATAAATGTGACCACTAGAAAATCATTGCCACGCAAACTGCACGCAATGTGAAGTCACACTAGGTTTCTGTCCCTAAAACTTGGCAAAACAGACATATCTTCATCTTCCTCCTAGAAGAAAAGACTGAAGAAAGTAAGGGAAAACATCTGGGGAGAGTCGACTAGAATGTTGGGGCAACTGTCAAAAAGGCCTTGCTTCTTGTGGAACTCAGCTTTGCATTCATATACAATGAGATTCAACTCGCACCTAATATTTCCCAGGGTTTTCATTTATTTTGATGCATTATTTCTACTGTGAATAGTAGAATATTTCTACTGTGTTGTTTGGAATATCCTAAAATGGGATCTAAAGATCTGTTTTTTGGCTTGTCCACATTTTAAATGTGTATAGTAGAGTTCCTTAGGGTTGCCAGCTCTGGGTTGAGAAATTCCTGGAGATTCCTTAGTAGGGTATAATGCCATAGAGTCCAACCTACAAATCAGCCATTTTCTCCAGAGGAACTCATCTTTGTCATCTGGAGATCAGTTGTATTCAGATCTCCAGGCCCTACCTGGAGGCTGGCAACCATACTCTGATCAAAGCTGCTATTTTCTCCATGGGAAATGATCTCTGAAGTCTGGAGATTAGTTGTAATTCTGGAAGATCTCCAGGCTCCACCTGGAAGCTGACAACCCTACATCCAACACATATTTGTACTATTATTTTGTATAATTCATTGTACAATCTGATTTGCTTCTTCTCCTAAGAACTGCTTTGAATGACTTGCTGAATGACAACTTCCCTGTGAAGCAGATTGCTATGATTTATGTCTAGGGAGTGGTGGACTATAATGACTGATTATGTGATCATGCCAAAAGTGGGGATATGAACTCCGATCTCTCACAGAATTGAGCTGTAATGGATTCAGTTAGTTTCCAGCTTCTTCTCATGATTTAGAGCAGGCATCCCCAAGTCTGTGGGCACTACTGGAATTTTGAAGAACTGGTAGTGGGCTTCACCACAAAATGGTTGCCAGCCAGAAAATGTCAACAACAATAGTATGGCATGACCAGCTGCCTCGGAGCATGGGTCAATCAAGAAATGACAGGAGGTTCCAAGCCAAACGTCCTCCAGTGATGGAGGCAGCTGTTTCTGAATGGCAGCTACTTGCAGACACAAACATTCTTCTGAAGTACTTCCTGTTTCAGTAAGGAGGATGAGGAAAGTAAAGATTGGCTCTGTTCATTCAGGAACAGAAACCTTAGGGAAAGCCAGAATTAACCCCCCAGAAACCATATGGGCAGGCACCATTTTGGGGTCCCTCAGGCTTAAAGTGGAAATTTGAGACTGAGGAGGGAATAGGAGCAAGCAACATCAACCTCTGTGGTTAAGAGCAAGGACAACATTCTGGAATAGCTTAGCATTCTGCTTTTATCTAGTCAGCTAAGGAGTCTGCTTGCCCCACTTCCTCACTCAGTTTCCAGCTCCAGCCATCAGATTCCATGTCCCTGAGACAAAAAGCTCATTCTCCCAAGTTCGAAGTGAGGTAGAGACTCTTACAACCTACAGCTCCCTCAGCCATATTATGACCCACTTTGGTTCGGCTTCAAGTTGATATCTCTGCTTTTGACCTGGTGTGGTAGACAGGTCATGCGACACCCCACTCACCCGGTCATGAGAAACTGCCACACTGAATTTCCACATGTTGGGAGCTGACGGCAATACTGTAGAAAGAACCATGCATTTTTAGCATAGACAACTGCATGTGAGCCACCTTTGTGAGCTGCAATTTCCAGAAACATCAGTCTTTGACATAAACTTGGGTCACCAGGAACATTTACAGTGTCTGCAACTTGGCCCTGGTTTTGACTCTGACCGTTGACTCCCTTGTTTATGGATATTAGTTTTGCTGCCAAGGAGTCTATGGTTTCCTAAGGCAGTAGAGCCTTGCTTTTATAATCCACATGCCTGACAGATTTCACATAACCCCATCATATTCCCATCACCTCTCAGCAAAGATGTTCATAGCTATGCTGAGGATCATGTTACAAAGGCATTAGGGAGTTTCTGTTTCTCTCAGTCTTCTTGCCGGGAGCATGAAGCCATATTCTCTGCTAGTGCAAACTGACGCAGCGCCACTGAAATCAGCATATCCAGGGACCTCAACGAGATAGAATTTCAGGTCAGCTCACAAGTTCAGCAAGTCACAGCAGCAGCTGCAATTGGCTAGTTGATGGAGTCATTAACTCTAAGGACAAGCCCAGCCCATGTTGTTGAATTTATCATTCATCTGCCTGTCCCTCCAAGTTAGCAGTGAAACACTCGACAAAATAAGCCGCGATCAAGGAATTGGTGTTGCCATGTTCTTTTTTTCTCCAGTGTGGTGGACCCTGTGCATCTCATTTGTTATGTTCTTTCAGATACGCTGCTGTGCAGGAAATGTGAGTGGGAGCCAGTGCTGGTCCGATTTGAGTTTGGTTTTGTCCACTGTCACTGTTGAGAAAGGCCAGTCTTTTTAATCATCGTTTATGCTACCCAATTCCAGCCCTTCTTGCATGTGTGCCATTGATATGAACAAGAAAACCTGGCCTGAATGTGCCTGCAACGCATATAACTAAACATATGAAGCCACCCTGTACTAAGACCATTATGGGGGGTTATCATGTTGTAAGCCGCCCTGAGCCCTATTTGTAGTGAAGGGCAACCTAGCAAATCCAATTTAAGACATAAATAAATGTTTGATTTTTAATTCAGTGAAATGTACCAGCTTTGAAGTCTTCAGCATTGTCTCGTTCTTTGACCTTTAAAGAACATGCAGCCTTGTGTGTTAATGTTTATATTCCTCCCTTTCCTTCAGGTTTTTAATGTGAGTGCAGCTGGTTGGATTTTGGAAACTAGTGTTTATGAATTGGAGGTTAAATATCACAGATCAAAAATAACATGGGCAAGTGATTTTTAATGCCTGTATTGGTAATAATAATTAATTATTGCATGGCATTGTGTGTAGAATAGCCAGACAATTCTAAGATTGTCTGGCAGCCAGAAGTTCTTGCCTTTTAGGGTTATACACCACTAGGTGGTAAACTAGACCTAGGTTGTTTTTTTTAAGGCAAGAGACATTTCAGAGGTGGTTTGCCATTGCCTGCCTCTGCGTCTCGACCCTGGTATTTGTTGGAAGTCACCCTTTCAAATACTAGCCAGTGACGACCCTGCTTAGTTTCCGAGATCAAGCTAGCCTGGGCTATCCAGGTCAGGGTTATATTGGCTCTGTATTGGTGATGGTGGCATAGGGGTTAGGGATGATTATGCTGGTGTTTCTTATAATGGTATTAGGATATCAAAAGATTTACATGTTAATAAATTTGGGGCAGCGTTATGGAAATTCATTAGTAAGTTTGAGTTAGTAATAATAAATGGTAATATGGAAGGGAACAAGTGTGAATTTATTTATTGTATTTATTGAATTTATTTATTGTAGAGGAACTAGTATGGTTATGTTTTGGTATCACTGGCCTTTCTGGAGGATATTTTAAAGTGGGGTGACTATCAGAAGGCAACCACCAACCACCTATATTCCATATTTGGGGGTTTGGTTTATATACCGTATTTGGGATTTATTGGACTCTGAGCCAGTGGGATCCTTAGCTATGGTCTCTGCTAAAATTACAGTTGCTATCTAATTGAAAAGGTCTCATGTACTCCAACAAAAAATGCAACATATACTGAATAGTGAGCCAATGTTGGGATTCAGAGGAAAGATCATTAGAGCTAGAGTTGCCAGTCTCCAGGTGGGCCTTGAAGATTTCCTAGGATTACAGTTGATCTCCGGGCTACAGATTAGTTCCCCTGGAGGAAATGGCAGCTTAATTCCCCCCCCCCCCCCCCCGAGAATTTCCCAAGCTGGAGTTGGAACTGTAATGTCCCCCTTTGGCTGTGGGTTCCCGAAATAGGGTACTCACTCAGGATCCTCTTCTCAGGTCCATTCAGCAGAGACAAGCTGGCTCAAAACATCAGCCATTTATTTGCAGCTCAAACAACCAACAACTTCAGCTAATATACGAAACTGGAAATTGAACAAGAGTTCCATCCACACAGCTATTAGCGGAGGAGCAGACTGTTCCATTATATACATACATACAATGTATACAATAAATATACCACATAAACCATAATTGGAGCCAAGATGCTGCTACTGTTTTGACACTATATAATGGATTAATTAGATCCTTGAGGCTGTCTTTGGTTAAGAATGTAAGACTGTAAGGCTGTTAGATTGATTAAAGGCCTCTATACCACTACCACTTATAGGTTAGATGAGGGGTTCATGGCCAATTGTCCAGTCCAGTTAAAACTACAAATAGGGGTTGGGAAGGATATACTGAGGCTTAATAGTTATGAAATTTATATGATATGATGCAATGTCTTTCAGAACACAATCTTTTCCAGTCAATGTAGGTGGAAATGCTGTTTCAGGACCCAGAATTTGTACACAGCTAAATTGTTAATAAAACAAAGATTATCAGATGCAAGTGTCCAAGTGGATAATGGATTATTAGCTACTTTGAGAACAGTTTCATTTTACAAGTAGCTTTCTCCTCTCCCTCTGACTCTTATTCTTGAGACTATTTTAACATGGCTCTTAAGGAAAGCCAGATCAGGTTAAACTAATGTTTCTGTTGGCAGATAGAGATAAATGTGTTACACTCAGGGTGGCAAGATTGCCTCAACTCTGAAATTTTTTTTAAAACCCTGTCATAATGACTCCCTATTAGGTTAATTGGCCATTGTCTCACTCTGGGTCACTGGTACTGGCATTTGATTTGGGGACTGATATTTGAATTAAGTTGTCAAGCATCGCTAGATAGTCGTATGTTATTATTGGGGTTTTTATTTATTTATTTAAAACATTTCTATGTTGTCTTTCCACCCAAACAGGGCCTCCACGGTGGTGAACATCAAAACACTACTTTTTTAAAAAAAATAAAGTATATATAAAACAATTCAATAAAAACATATAAACACACACACACAACACTACGGCCAGGGAGGCAGGGCCAATCAGTTATCAGCGATATACCAAACAAGAAAAAAAGTCTTCACCTGCTCGTGAAAGACAATGATGGAGGGAGGCAGATGAATCTCCCTGGGGAGAGAATTCCAAAATTTTGGCCACAGCTGAGAAAGCAATTTCATAGGCTGCCACCTATCTTGCCTCAGATGGTGGTGGGCACTCAAAGCAGGTCCTCTGAAAATGACCAGCGTAGATGGGTCGGTATGGGAGAATGTGATCCTTAAGCTATGTGGGTCCAAGCTATAAAGTGCTTTTAAGGTACATTCTTTGAATTGGACCCAGAAGCAAATTGGTAGCCAGTGTAGACTGGCAAACAAGATGAAAGACAAGGAAGGACACAACCCAGCCTGCAATGGGGGAAATCCTGTCCCGTTTGAAGACAGTGAAGAATTTCCAAACCCCTTCCATTAGCAAAGAATTAGCACTGGCAACTCTCCTCATCATATTTTGGAACCTAACCCATGAACTAATTCATGCATTCAGTGGCTTTCCTTTATGTCCTCCTGCCAGAGCAGATTGACCTGGATGTTTAACTTACTGGGGAAGTTCCTGGTGAGCTGCTTCTCTAGAAAGCCACTGGCAGCCAGGAGGAAGTTGAGCCTAGTGGTCCCCTGTGGCTTTGGCATAGGGTTGCTAGACACCCACCCATGGAGGCGGGGGTCCCCCCCAGGCTCTCCAACATCCCACTACTGATCAGATGGCCGGCGGGGGGGATTTTACCCCAGAAAGAGGGAGGCCCAGCTGACATGCAGTGACATGTCTACATCACTGCCCACATGACCTGGAAGTGATATGACCACATCAGGGACATAGGGGCGATGCGCTGGTATTTGGGCAAAAACTCTATGGTAGAAACCAAATTTACTATAGAATTTTTGCCCAAATACCAGAGCATCACCCTACATTGCTGTGTGATGATGTCACATCTGGGTCATATGAGCAGTGATGTAGGCATGTTGCTGCACATCAATGGGGTTTCCCTCCTGCTCCCCATAAGTCCCCCCTGGTGCTTTGCCAGTTGACAGGAGGGACCTGGGAACCCTGCTTTGACAGAATTGCAGTCTGCTTTGCTCAGACCAACACCATGGTAACAATAGCAATGGCCAAGAAATTCAGTAACACTCCTAGCCAGTTTTCCCTCTAAGCTGAGTTAGTGTGAGCCAGCTCACAGTTCTTTAGCCTCTGGCTCACACATTTTTGTCTTAGCTCAGGAAGGATGGCTCCAGAGCAGACTAATTCATGCAGTAGCCAAACCGCTTGCTCACAACTTTAATACCAGTAGCTCACCAAGTGGAATTTTTGCTCACAAGACTCCACAGCTTAGAGGGAGCATTGCTCCTAGCTTATTTGCCCATCGATGACTTGGTTTCTAGAACTGCTGCCGTCACTATTCTTTGTATGCTATGTTTCATCTGATTGGTAGGTATTATTTATGACTCTGATTATGTTTCTTCTGATTGGTAGGTATTATTTATGACTCCGAGTTATCTACGGTTGCCTCTTTCAAACTGTACATAAAATCACTGTGTTTCTATCGTGTGATGTTATTCTTTTAAAGTAGGCTATTGTGGTTATATGTATTTTTATTGAAACACACAGTTGAGATATTAATGCCCTAAGCTAAGAAATATTTATATAGCATCATTGGTCTCAAAAATAAGCAGACGTCCTTCCGGTTTCTTTTCTCTCCCCGCCACAAGTACACATGCAAACACACCTTTGGAAAAGCAATATGTAATTAGTTGCTGCAATTTCTGATGTTAAACTTGTGATTTCAAAATGGAGAGAGAGCCTAAAAATGGTCTGGACAAATGAGATACTTAAAAGTTTGGCAGTTGTCCAAGACAAAGAAGGCCTTGTCGTTATCTACGGTTGCCTCTATTACCAGAATAACGAGGGAGCTTTTTGAATCAGCATGACAAATTAGGAAAGAAAAACAAAAAAAGATCTCCAAAGGCAGGAAGGTTTTAGCGCTGCTTTAAATTAAACCTTCCTAGTTGGATTTATTTTCCTAAACATACATTGGTGGAATTAGCTACTGGGACCATGGGGCTTAATGATTTTTTAAAAAAATAAATGCTTAAGAGAAGGAAAGGCTGTTGAGATGATGAGCTTGAGTTGTTGGATTCCCCCCCCCCCCTTCATTTCAGAATACAAATAAGTCACAGCAATGAAAGATTTAGAAATTCTTGGGGACACTACAAATGAGATTTCTTATTGCTCTGATCTGGGAAATAGGTTTAATACTAAGAGGCTGTTTTGCAAAGACCCAGTAAGCAGCCTAGAACACCATGGTGGACAAACAAACTGAGCATTTGTATCTGAATGTGGAGGTTCCCTTCAGGCACCATGGCTAGTAGCCATTGATAGACTTCTCAATGAATCTAATCCCCCTTTTAAAGCTGTTTATTCCCGTGGCCATCACTACATCCTCTGGCAGCAAATTCCACATATTAATCACCCCCTGTGTAAAAAGGCATTTCCTTTTGTCCATCCTGAACCTACTGCCCATCAGCTTCATTGGATGCCCTTAAGTTCTAGTATTTTGGGAGCGGGAGAAAAAGTTCTCTTAGTCAACTGTCTCCTCCTGTCAGCTCTGCTGCCATAGCTTATAGGGGCTGGGAGTTGGAGGCTGGGTGAAGCTAGTATTACTTAGAGATGTCTTCAGGTATGTTAAGTTTAGGTTTCAGCAATGTCTTATCTCCCTTACTGCCTGCATTTGACCTTGGTGCCTTGGTGCTTCTTTTCCCCTGGGAACTGCTACGCAATTTTTCTGGTGCGCTTCTGCGCTTGCTGTGATTGGTTTCATCCTGCCCCGGATTGCGCTTTGAATTATATACAACTTCCCAACTCCCACCTGGAGAGGCATTACTGACACAAATTACATTCTGGATGCCTGCCTTTACTGCTTCCAATAAACGGCTTATTGGTTAAGACTGTGTGTTGGGACTGATTGCTGTGGGACCCTGACGCCTCCCCTTGCACAATTTTATAAGCCTTTATCATGCCTCTCTTTACAGGTACAAGGATTGTCAGGGCATGAGGACAGGAGTGGCAGAAGTGACACAGGCACCCGCTAGCCTCCCTTTGCCTCTATCTGAGACTCCAACTCTGCTTTTCCGTTTCTCCTGTATATGACCTCCAGCATCCATGGTCCAGTGCCACCTCCACCTCAGCCATGTTGACACTCAGGTGAGCCAGAAGACACCCAAAGCCTCTTACAAGATCCTGACATCATAAAAATCACCATCATCATCATTGTCGTCATTTTCTGAACAACTCCCTGTTACTCAGGTCAACGTAGCATTCAAGAGACAGGGAATGTTGTGCCAGGGACTTCTGAAAGGTCACTAACTGTGGTTTTGAAAAATCCAGCTTAATGAAAAGAAAGCCATGGGCTCCCAACAAAGGAAACTAATCTGAACCATATTTGACTTTTTTCCAAAAACAAAACAAAAAGAAATCAAAGTGTATGAAAATGTAATCTTTGGTGCTCTGGCAGAAGAGTGAGGTGGCCTCAAAGGAGCATGTTTATTTTCCAAACAAAAGAAAGACCAGCCACCAGTTAGTGCTCTTCCTTCCAACGTCTTCATTGTGGTCTAATTAATCAAGTCAAAATGAATTTTAAAAAACCAGTAACCTTTTGCCAAGCGCATAAAAAGAGATGTCTGCTGCTGACATTTAGATAAACAACTCCTCGGAAGAAAAGTTCGCTTCAGATGGGTGGGAAATTTGCTTTCATGGACAGAGAGATTTCTAAACTCTTTTTCCCCACACTTTGTTGTCTTACAAAGACTAAATATAAATCAAGCCTGCTCATCCATCATAATCACTGCTGCCCAAGAACTGTATTTTGGAAATACTTTTGACTATGTGAATGATCTTGCTCAAACTAAACCTCTTTAAGTCCCATTGATTTCAGCAGGTGAGTTATGCCCTAAATGTATTCACCTGGCATCCACACGGCTATCCTTTAAATGCCAGGTGAAAGCCGCTCTATTCTTCTAAGCCATGGGTGGGACATCAGTAGAGGTCTATTCATAGCTTTTAACTGTTACTAATACTGACGCTATCCCTAGTGATGACTTGGTTTTGTTTGGGATTTGATTCTTGTATCATTTTAACATTGTGTGTAAGCCACCTTGGAGATTATTGGTGAAAAGGCAAGGTATAATCTTTTCAATAAAGATTCTCAGCAGCTCAGAGGAGGGCTTCAGTAACCAGGCTGAGAAACTAGATTTGCGCATATTTGCCTTGTTCACGTTGGAATTGATAAAGAGAAAGACAAGTTCTGCAAAATCGCACTTTGTTAAATGGGATCAGTTGGGACATAGGGTTGCCAAGTTCCAGGTGGGGCCTGGAGATCTCCTGGAATTATTATTGATCTCTAGACTAGAGATGAGATCCCCTGGAGAAAATGGCTGCTTTGGAGGATGGACTGTATACCACACTGAAGTCCCCTCCAGGCTCCACTCCCAAATCTCTAGGAATTTACCAACTAGGAGTTGGCAAACCTATTTGGGGGTAACCCCCCCACACCTTATTAGCAATAGCTGGTCATGTATAGATATTGAAAATTAAAGCAAAAATTGAATTTGGTCTTGCAGTATGATGTTCCCTCTTGCTTGTAAGTCAGGATTAGGGTGCTGACACAGGTTCCTACTCTCAGATGCTTACATCAGAGACAGGTATTCTCAAAATAACACTCATTTATTACTGAGGAGATACAGGGATAGGTACCTGAATAGCCTGGTCTCGTTGGAGCTTCTAAGCAAGTAGGTTTGGCAATGGTTAGTACTTGGATGGGAGACCACCAAGGAAGTCTGGGGTTTGTCATGCAGAGGAAGGCAATGGCAAAACACCTCTGCTCATCTGCTGCCTGGAATGTTCCCATCAATGGGGTCAGCATATGTTGGTTGTGATTTGACAGCATAGAATTATTATTATTAAATACAGGGATGGGAACAACTGGTTTTGGAACAAGGGAGTTCATGCAATCTATACTTTCAGCCCAGTGGTTTTCAACCTGTGGTACTCTTACCACTGGTGGGGCACAAGGTTTTGATAACAGTTACTAGGAATTCATTCTCCTTCAGTCCCCATGTCCACCTGCAAGTGTGACACGCCATCTCCTTCCATCTTGTATTTACCCAACCTGCCATGGACAGTCCATCTATGACATTTTTGCATGCTAGTAGTAACCTCGGGCACTTGGTGTTTCACCTAATCCCCTTTTCCTCTGTCCACCAGCAAATGTGTTTGATGCACTGCTTCCTGCCAGTCCTACCTGCCAGAGAGTATCCCTTCTGCTTCTGCAATTTTTTTTTGTCCTTAAAAGTTACCATAAACAAATGAATACAGTGACAACTGAATGCCTGTGAAAATATAAAGGTCATTCTCAGAAACGGTGGGGTTTTTTGTTTCTACCATGGAGATGCAGAGCTCATTTCGTAGCAGGAGCTCCTTTGCATATTAGGCCACACACCCCTAATGTAGCCAATCCTCCAAGAGCTTACCAAGCTCTTCTTACAGGGGCTACTGTAAGCTCTTGGAGGATTGGTTACATCAAGGGGGTGTGGCCTAATATGCAGAGGAGCTCCTGCTACGAAATGAGCCCTGTGATGGAGGGACCTAGGTTCTTTGACAGAGTGATTGGTGGGCCTTAAGATATGAATGGCTGTGAACCAGTGTTCTAGCAAAGAAACAGTACTAACTAAGCAGGGACTCAATTCCATGAGACTAAACTAACTCACACAAATATTGGGGGAAAGCAGACCATTCTGTTGTAATGTATACAATAAATATATTACAGCTGATAAGAAGGAGGAGTGGAAAGGAGAATAGAGAAAATGGAGAACCTTGAGGTTCCTCACAGGTCCCTTCTAATTCCCACAATCTTTTGAGTAGAAACCATGACAGTCATGCTTATTATGTTGTTACCCAAACTGGACCCAGAGAAGGGGAAATTAGCTTTAAAAAGGGTTCCAGAAAGGAATAACACAGGACCTTGAGAACAAAAATGTCCCTTGGGTTGGGGGAGACTGCACAGTTTCCACACACACTTCCTCATCCTTGGCCTTTCATTGACATGGCTGTATCCAGGTGCCTGTATGAGACTTTTCAAGCTTCAGATCCCATGGCACTTAGGGTCTAAAAGGGGGTTCCTTTTTTTTTTTTTTAATGAATATTGAATTGCAATAACTTTTTTGTCATGTTTCTGTCTTTTTCTGGTTGAACAGCCTATTGGCTTTAAGACCTAGTTGGGATGGACAGAGTACATAAGTCCAAAATAAGAGGGGGATCCCACTGACCAAGCGGGTCATGGGTGGAGGAGGAGATGGAGTCCTTACAGTGTAGCTAATACATTCCATGTACTATCCAGTGTGTTCAAGTCCCAGGCTATACAACGGATGATGGGAGTTTGAAGTCTCGAAAGCTTATACCTCAGAAATTGTTGGCCTTTAAGGTGCTACTGGACTGAAATCAGGCTATACAAAATTATTCACTGGTATCAGGTTCTGATGAGAAACTAGGGTGCAAAATTCAGCATTTGGGGTTAGTACAGTACAGTGAATGCAAAGAGAGAAATCTCTGCAGTGCTGCATTTTTTTGTCACCCTATGAAATGTCAGTGTTCCCATCAAATGTACTGCAAAAAGAAACAGAGCCAAGAAGAGAGAGAGAGAGGCTATTTTATTTTTTCATATATCTGGTCTTCCTAAAGCAACAGCCCCACTGAAAGAGCCCAGTTCCCCTCTCTGAAGGCATGGCTTACTGTTTATGTGTCCTTTCTGAACTTCAGCCGGATTGCTTTGTCATATTATTACACAATTCACAATAGTCTCGCTCTGGGGCCCACTGACATACTGAAGCCCTGGAATTTGCTTCTTAACTTGTACCAGGTTTTCCTATAGGTTTCTGACTTGCGTGGACCTGCAGACTGTTGTTTTGGTTGGTTAGGAGGAGCAGGACCAGGTTTCAGAAGAGAAACGTAAGAAGTTCTCAAGAATCTTCAGTTTCAAAGCAGAGCAGGTCTCTCGAATTTTCGGGTGGTTCCTCTCAAAGCCCTCCTGATGTGGGCACCCTATGGCCTCTTGTGGGGCTGCTTCAATAGACGATAGAAGGCAATTTGTTTTTGTAGTATGATACAAATAAAGATTTTATTAAAGAAAATAGAAGTGTAGGAACTGGGTCTTGTCCTCTGAACATCAGCAAATGGAGGAATCTGCTTAACTTGTTCAGTGCCATGATAAAGCTTGCACTGAAAGCGATTGGTAAATGTAAACCTTTGCTTGTGCCCTTTAATAGTGGCATCAACTCTGAGTATTAACAATGTTACCAAGTGTTGAGAACTGAGACCATTTTAATTTGAGAATCCAACCTTGTTCTCCCCATTAAGGACAACACTGCAGTCACACACACACACATATATACACACCAAACATTAATAGAATTATTACTGTTGAACTCATTCTTGTTTCTGTGTCAATTTTACGTCAGTGGCATAAAGTTAACAAAAACTTTCCTTCAAGGAACTTGGGGCAGAAAAACAACAACCTTGTGAGGTAGGTTAGGCTGACAGAGAGTGACTGGTACAAGGTTACCCAGCAAGCTTCCATGGAAGAGTGGGGATTTGAACCTGGGTCTTTCCATTATTTGGACCAGAGATTGCTTTTGTTGCCTTGGCTGATGACCTCTACTGAGAACTAGACAGAAAGAATGTGACCCTGCTAGTTCTTCTGGATCTCTCAGAGGCCTTCAGCACTATTGACCATAGTATCCTACTGAGCTGCCCCTCTGCACTGGGATGGGGGGGCACTGTTTTATGGGGGTTTGAGTCTTATCTGGGGGGCCAACCCTAGAAGGTGGTTCGGGGAGATTCCTGCACCGTTCCCTGGCTGTTGGCTTGTGGGATTTCACAAATTTCAGTCTTATTCCCTATGCTATTTAATATCTATGTGAAGCCACTGGGAGAGGACATCAGGAGGTTTGGGCTGTGTGACACCAATAAGCAGATGATACCCAGCTCTACCTTTCTTTCCCACCTAATTCCAAGGACGACACTGATGTTTTGAACCAGTGCTTGGAATCAGTAACCCAGAGGGTTAGTAGCAAGGCAAACTCTTGTCTTGGATGGGATGATACTCCCCTTGAAAAGCCAGGTTCTCAGCCTGGGAGTGCTTCTCTACAAAGAGGTGGTTCCGAGTGTCTTTGCCCAGTTCTGGCTGGTGTGTCAGCTGCATCTGTTCCTGGTTCAGTCAGATTTAGCCACAGTGATATATGCCTTAGTCACTTATTATGAAATGCTATGCTACACTAGTTCTCAGAACAAAAGAAAAGGAAAAATTCATGTTTGGTAGAAAAATGTATGTTTGGTAGAAAGCAAGTATATAGGATTAGATACAGTGCAAAATGTCCAGTTATGTTCTTATGATTTTTACATTACTGGTAATTAAAATAATGATTAATGATCTATTCAGTTTTCACAGCCCAAACACTGTTTGTTGTGAGTCCATTATTAGGAAGTGGCACACTTAAGGCCTCACACTATGTAACAAATATGCACAGGAGTGTCCTGTGTGATTGCTTTACTGTGTAGTGGCCAAAAATCTGTACATAGTTCACATGTGAATTACTTGCAGCTGTTTGCCTTTATCATTTCCCTTTCTGTAAAGCATCTTTAAGAAGCCCTTTAGTCCCATAAAAATCTTTGCCTATGATTCCCTTCACATACTGATTTATCTAACATCCCACCTACCCCTCCTCTTAACTTAAAGACTCCATTTTCCTTTGTAAAGAGCCCTGTTCAGTTCTGTATTGGTTCATATTTGGCTCTAGAGCCATTGGATGCAGACTCCCGGCTTAACCAGACAGCCTGGCATTCCCAGCTGGGGAAATGGCCTAGGAGAATTAAAGTTCCCCTTTCTGGATCCAGTTTTATTCTCACTCCCAGTAACTGCTTCTTGCAGCTTAATGACACATCTGAGAATCTGAATCTCCAACAGAGTGTGCGGCGTGGCCCTCAGAGTTTATAAATGGTGCATATTTCAGTTGGCATGGCTATTTCGGAGATAGGGGATCTCCAAGGGACCAAAAGAGGCTGTGTACATTGTACATGATGTACATTAGGCAGTCTGCAATACCATCCCAACTATCTGTAGCCTCAGATTGTGTTCCACACCTGTTACCCCATTTTAGGAAGCCTAAGCAAGCTGGGCTGGGGTCAGCCATCCCACTCCAAACACAAGTTGTCATGTGGAGACAGTGGCACTAGGGTTTACTTAGGCACTTCCCGCCAAGGTCATCAGTGCAGTTGTGCTACTTCCTTTCCCCGGCAGCCTATTCAGCCCTTCCTTCCATGTGCCAGCCATCCTGCCTTCATGCCTTGTGCTCCTCCATCTTCCTCATGCCCCACACCACCCAACTCCTCTCCGTGTCTGCTCTTTAATCCCCTCCAGCACAGGACCCAGCTGTGGCATCAGCCTGGAGCCCTTGCCTTCTTCGTGTTTGCTGGCTTCTCCAACCAAGGCGCATGCCCTCCCCGGACAGCGCCTGCCCCTAATAATATAAGTACTCAGTCCAGAGATGTGTTCAAGTGAAATCAGCTCATGGTTTATTGAAGGATCAGGAACACATGTCTGAGCTGGGCTCGGGGGGTCTGCTTATGTGCGCATCTAAACCGCGCCCCTGGCCTCACCCAAACAAGCTGATAGGATTACAATTAAGTCTCCCCAGATCATTGGTCCCTATTTACATCCTGGCTGAACGATAGGTCTAAATCATGATCCAGCCAGTCTATTGTGTTCTGGAGTGAAGCTCTGTATGTGCCTGGCCATGTGCTTGCCCTGGACTGCCTGGCCGGACCGCGCGGCCGGACCACATTAGAACACAACAAATAACCAGCCTCTTCCAAGCTGATGCCCTTCCAGCCAGACCCTGGCTACTGGACAAGCTGGCCCTTGGTGTATTCAGCTGCCTCTTAAAGGGCCACTGTTCCCTAACCACCCTTCCATGCCACACCATCTATCATGATGGCTTGCAGTATCATTCAAGTCAAGTGACTTAGAAGGATGTAACTCTGCTTAGAATGGCATTAGAATGCAAGACCTGCTGCTTAGAATGCAAGACCTGCTACAGCTCTTCTGGACACACACAGTCTGGGAATCATCAATCTAGAAACTTCTTCATTCCCTATCATAGTGTTTCCCTAAATTGCCAAAACCATATGGAGTAATGTGAGGTAATTACAGATAGGATTTGCTGTGTGGCTATGGGTTAGGTAACTTGATCACAATGATGGTAACAGTTGACAAAGGCTTCTGATGGAGTCCCACTGGAGGTCAGACTATTATTCCTTAGAGTCAACAAGAAATCGTTTATAACTATGGTTCTATAGGATTTCTGCTTGAGAACAATGATAGTCATAACTGTGGAAACAGGCATTAATTCTCCCTGCTAGTAAGTGTTGGCCTGAACAACATCTGGGTGTGGTCACATGTGCCAGATAACGCAGGGGGGGAAGCAAGGCTATTTGCTCCGCAGTAATGTGACCCACCATTGCGTGATCAAATGCAACGGTGGGTGAATCGGGGTATTTTCTTCCCCACGTATTTCCGGTGTGCTTCAACAAGGGATCACTGATACAATGGGAGCGCGCTGGAGCGATCACACGGGAAATTCCATCTGTGGCCCATCACAAACCCATTTGATACTGCATTTTCCCAGGTATTTTTTTAACTCTGCTTCTTTGGCAGAGTGCAACGGGTTGCCGATGGGTGTGGGACGCTTGCCAGATGTTCTCATGTGATCGTACCCTTAAAATCTGCCCAGCTTTCATGTCTATCGCGTAGCTAATTCTGCGTGTGACTGCACCCATCTGTTAATCAAATAGTTACCTCTGCACTTTGGTATGGATGACTGACAAACTGACTGAGCTGTAAGCAACTCTTGCTCCAGTAAAAAGGTGGCCATCACCATATTAGCCCAAAAGAAAACAACAGAATGTGGTACAATTATGTCAGAGTTCCCATTATTAAACCTTTCTTTCCCATGGCTCTTTAATGTTATAAAATGGCTTTCTCAAGCCTGTATTTGGGTTGCTGGTAGTGCACATTGAAAACATGGTGCTTATCTGCACAGTTAAGCAATATACTTTATCAGCCAATTAATGAAAAACTATCCTTCATCCTGAACTGACTTAGGTGCTCATAAATGCTCATGCTGACAGGAAACTCTGACAGCAATGAGGCCCATGGTGTTCAGTCATTATGCTATCTGAAATGCAAACATAATTCTTTTAATAATAATAATAGTATGTGTATATTTGAGAGAAGCCCTTTTCAGTCATTACAATTTCGGTGCTCCTGCTTTATGTACTGGGATGCCAGGATAGCACACTGTACATGATCCACTCAGTATGTGTCTTTACCATTTGGTAAAGCAATGTGCATATATTCTGACTGTGGGACTCATAACAAGAACCCCAAATTATTGAACGCATGCATTCAGTCATACTGAAGCTGGAAAATATGCTGCCCCATTTAAACAAATTGACAAATGTGTTTATTGAGAGGATTGCATATAGCGTGCTCTCTCTGTACATGAGGTAAAAGTGTCAAAATGTAATACCTAAAAGAGAGGGGAAGAGAGAGGGGGAGAGAGATGCCTATGGCCATTTTACACAATCCACATTGGATCCGATGAGTGAAGCCATGCTAAGAGCGACCAGTACTCCAATGTCTTTGCCAGATGCCTGCCATATAACCCATGACAAATCTTCTAAGCCAATGATATTAGAAAGAGGCTGGAAAAGAGGGCATTTGGATGCAGTGTGGGCTTCCCTAAAGCAGTAAAATAGCAGTAAAAAGACAAAGGAATGAAACCCTTTCCACGCCTTTGTGAGGAACTCACTGGCACCAGTCTTGACTAGGGTTGCCAGCTCCAGGTTGGGAAATTCCTGCTGAGTCCTTCTGCCTCCGCCCCCCACACTGTCCTCCACAGGATCAACCCCCAAATCTCCAGATATTTCCCTGCTCCAAGCTAGGAACCGTACTTTCCCCTCAGTGCCTGCTTTGAGCTAGGAACCCTACTCTCCCCTCAGTGCCTGTTGCCGGTCAACCAAGCCTGGTTCTGTCAGTAAAAGGCCCTTTCCACACCTATTTTGGCCTTCGGGAGAAAACTCTTTGCATCCTTATACCCTGCTGAGATGCCCTTGCCCCCCTGTGACAGCCAATGTGACATGGCAGTCAGGGCTTCAGAGCACAATAGAGGCTACAGGTGTGGGGGGCAGATAGAAATCTGAGAGTGAAGGGGAAATAAAGGTAGATTGATACTTGGCTGGGAAGGAGATAGGGTTGTCAACTCCAGGGGGGAAGTTCCTGGAGATTAGAGGGATAGAGCCTGGAGAGGGTGAAGTTTGAGGAGGGGTGGGGCCTCAGACAGATATGATGCTATAGACTCCACCCTCCAAACCAGCCATTCCCTCCTGAGGAACCACTGTTGCCAATCTCCAGGCGAGGGCTGGCAATCACTCAGAGTTACAATTGCTCTCCACATGATATTGATCAGTTCCCCTGGAGAAAATGGTGGACTCTGTGTCCTTATACCCTGCTGAGATGCCCCCCCATGACAGCCAATGTGATGTGGCAATCATGGCTTCAGAGCACAGTAGAGGCTGCAGGTGTGGGGGGGGGAGATGGAAAGCTGAACAGTGAAAGGGAAATAAAGATAGGTTGATGCTTGGCTGGGAAGGAGATAGGGCTGCCAGCTCCAGGTGGGAAATTCCTGGAGATTTGAGGGATGGAACCTAGAGAGAGTGAGGTTTGAAGAGGGGTGGGACCTCAGACAGGTACGATGCCATAGACTCCACCCTCCAAACCAGCCATTTCCTCCTGGGGAACAATTGTTGCCAAAAAAAAATCCATATTGAGGCAGAGGGAGGCTTAAATTAAAGGTCTGGCACTGGGAGGGGCATTGCTCCATTCTGGCCTTCTACCTCCTCTTCTCCTTCATGTTGTAGTGCAGCAGCAGTGGGGCAGGCTTGCCAAACCAGTGGGAGAGCCAGAGCTGCTTCAGGGTCATGTGGTCTGGGAGCACCTTGTGGTCAAAGAGCATGTGCACGTGTGGCAGGGCCAGCTCCAGGCGGCAACACAGAACCCAGTGGAGGTGGAGGATCTGGGCCTGGACCAAACAGCAAACATACTTGTGCTGAAGGACATGCCTGTTCTTTTCTTTCCCGGAGCCCTGCTTCTCAAGGCAGAACGAGACATGTTCATCAAAGCAGTAGTTCATCAAAGCAGTAGTAAGCCCAGGAGTGGTCAAAGTTGGTGCATGGCAGCCCTATGCGGTCGAAGACAGGGTCTTTGCTGCTGGGTTGGGTGACCTGCTCCAGTCCTTGGGACTGGCAGAACTCCCGGATCCACCTCTTCTCACTCTCCTGCAGGCTGGGCACCAGCTTGTAGATGATGTCTTGCATCACGTGGTCCAGCTTGAGGTTGAGTAGCGGCTGGGTCTCATGGACCTTGATGCTGCACAAGGGGCAGTACTTGCTGGTCTGCAGGTACTTCACGATGCAGCTCTTGCAGAAGGTGTGCAGGCGTTTCGTGATGGTGGTGGCATCAATGAAGTAGCTGGCACACAAGAAGCACCTTCAGCTCCTTCATCTTCACTTTCACCTCCTCCTCGTTGCAGAGGGGGTCCATCTTGTAGACAGTCTGGAGCTGGTTGAGGAGCCTCATTGCAATCACCATCAGGACCCCAGGAGGAGATGCCATCTTGGGGCCACCCCATTGCCAATCTCCAGGTGGGGGCTGGAGACCACTCAGAATTACAACTGCTCTTCAGGTAGCAGAGATCAATTCCTCTAGAGAAAATGGTGGACTCTGTGTCATTATACCCTGCTGAAGTTGCCACAGCAAAATGACACTGAGTGCCCAAGGCCTTGGCACTCTCCCAGAGCCTCTTTCTAGAGCCTGTATTTATTTCCTGTATTTATGATGTGCCTGTATTTAGTTCCACAACGGGCCTTATTCCTAGTAAGCAAATAAAGATACAAAATATAGAATCATAAACACAACATTTGCATTATATTATTAAATGCCAAATCACAACTCATGTAAGGGTTGACATCAGCTAACAATTTAGCTACTATCTCCAGCTCTGAAGCTGGAGTTTGCTTTTGAATGTAAACTATAATCCACTCATCTTCGGCAATACTACATTTATCACAGTCAGTTTTTAGAAAGTCAAATAGTATCTGATTTTTCAGATTTATAATCGCAAAGCCCCTCAGAAAACAGAATCCCTGTGAACCTACCCGACAGTTCCCCTAATAGCAATGCATTTAACCTTGCTTTAAAGAATAGGATTTGATATTGAGGCACTGTTAGGATTTTACAGTAAACAGGTAGGGTAACTTACCTGTGTAAAATATATTTGTCCCAAACTGAAACTCTATGGGCCATTGCAGGTCAGGAAAATGTTATAGAGGGTATGGCTTACCTCCCTGTTGAGAAACACTATCTTGTGTTTGGGTTTAACTTTGTGTGGGCTGGATAACTTTAGGTAGGCCTTGGCCTAATCTCCTCAATCCTCCCCTCCTGTCTCCAACCAGTAACATGAGGGCAATTCCCTAGCAAATCCATCAAGGTTATGAGGAGATCTGCCCCATAATGCTGCAGGAGGGACAGCCAGTTCCAGGGCAGGAACTGCTGTTCATATTATTAAGTTTTGGGGTGGGAAGTCGGTCAGTTGAAGCTTGCAAGAGACAGAAGCAGGTACAGCCCTGTTCCCAGGCCAGAGATGGAGGCCATTTTGGAGGAAATGCAGGGCTATTTTGGGGCAGGAATGCACAGGAACGGAGTTCCAGCTGGCTTCCAAGTTGGCCACACCTACAGCCTCCCCCCCTCCTCAGGTATCCCAAGTGCCTTACAAGCCATGGGGCACCTGGGGAAGCCAAGCTGATCCAGGGAAGGAAGGCAGTTTAAACTGCCTCCCCTTCTCGCATTCCCAGGCACCCCACAGCTGCAGGGCGCCTGGGGAAGCCGATCCAGAAACTGCCTTCCTTCCCTTGGGTTCCCCACGCGCCCTGCAAGCCACGGGGCACCTGGGGATGCCAATCCTGGGAGGGAACTATGCTGTCAGGGGTGTGGCCTAATATGCGAATGAATTTCTGCTGTTGGGTGTGGTCTATTATGCTAATGAGTTCCTGCTGGGCTTTTTCTACAAAAAAAGCCGTGGGAACATGTTTGTCCAGCTTACTCCAGAGTAACAAATACCACCTAGCCCTGCATACCACCTAGATAGGGCATGAGTTTAGAGGAGGGAGAGAGATGAAGCATTTTTGTCAACATTATTTTATTTATTCCATTCTTTTCTGATGTGCCTGTATATATAGTTGTGAGTTTTAAATAAATTATTTAATTGTTGAAGGAGTGAAGTCCCTCTGTACCACATAGTTCCCCCAGCTGCTTGGAAATGCTAGGAGTGGATTAGGAGATCCCTAGGGAGGAAAAAAAATGGTAAATAGCCAGTTGTCAACTCTCCAGGGGAGCCCCAGAGAGTCCTGGCAAGCCCCGAGACAGGCTCCTAGGGACACTAGAGTGAGGTTAGTAGGCTGTTCCGCCTAACCAGAGCCCAAGATAGGGACAGTGGTGGCAGCAGTACCCTGAGGCAGTGGAGTGGAACAGGTGCCAGGTCAGGCAAAGGAGGGGTAGGCAGAGTGGGGCCCACCAGCTGAAGCAGGCCCGGTCCTCCACACTCCTGCTTTTGACCACCCACCCACCCATGGGAGCCCCATTCCCAGAATTCCTAGCATGTCCGTGAATTCTGTGCTAACTGTACTCTTTTCTTAGTTCTGAGGGTATCTTGATAATTTTAAACAGGAGCTATAGGTTGGAGGAAAAGTAATTCCTTTATGTTTTAAGAGTGTAAAATCAAAAGTGAGATTTATTAGAATAGTTGGGGGAGAAATAGGTAGCTGGAATTCCAGATTGGCCACACTGTTCAATGGAGGCCAGAGAGAGCCATAAATCTTTAGAACAATTCTGGTTGTTGGTGGCTGAATTTTTTTTTAAAAGCTGGGGGCTGTAGCTTGACAGCATATTATAGTAGCCTTTCTCTCCAATTTCTATCCATTAACATGTGAAACAATGTTTAAAGTGATGGTTTTAAAGAGCCAGATGGCTTTTATATTGGCACAAATGTGTAAAAAAGAGAAAATATATCGTTCTGATTGGAGGCTGTGAGCCAAATTCTGTAAATAGCTTTTTGAAGGTACATGATCCAAGGAAGGTATACTTTCCTGTTGCTAGGTGATAGACTTTTGAGAGGGATATTTGACAGATTCCCGTATAAGGGTGGGGGGGCTGCACCTTTCATTAACTCCTAGTAAATAAGGTAGGATGAACAATGGTGGACCCTCTTCCTGTTGAGGTCACCAGAGAGATTCCAGTATTATTAGCAAGTCCCTTTTCCCTGAGCCAATGATGGAGGTCCACACTTTCGAATGGACTTTGGTATCGGGGGGGGGGGGGGGGATGGTAAATTAAAGCTTCTGCCAGAGCAAAGTGTGATCAATGCTGAATTATTGCATCAATCTGATGTGAACTTTATTAGCTGCAACTCTGTTTCCGGGTGCCTCCTTTCTTCAAATCTTTCTTCAAAACATGCCTTTACCATTACGATTTTGGCAGGGTCCTCAAGGCCAAATGAAATGATTTGTGTGACATGAGCCCTTCAGCCCCGACTTACAGACACACATGATGTAAGGCATCCATGGCTATGGATAGGGGGCTCTTTGCCCCATTGTGGTGCTGCCTGCAGCCTTTTAGGCTTGGGAAAATGGCATGGGAGGGAAGGCTGAAACATTTAATCGTTTCACTGAAGCATTTCATCGCCTTCTGCTATTTTTCATCTCCAAGTCAGTAGTATATATATATTGCTGTAGCATTTTAACATTTTTAAGAAAGTTCATACCAATGCAAGTCTGGGAAATGTCACACCAGAACTAGGAAACACTCAGAAGGGAGACCAGCAGACAACAATGTCGTGCCAACACCCCCCCCCCCCCAAAAAAAAAAGTCATTGCAGCTGGGAAGGCAAGGCAAAGCAAGAAATTTGTGTGGAAGCAACTTGAAGGCAAAACTACACATTACTTTTGGGGACAAGTTGGGTTGGAGTTCCCTGGCCGCAGTCACACAGCACCTGTGGGGAAAGTCATTTTTTAAAAACTCCTCAGGAGCCCAATTTTGCTCAAAACTGTGGCTTGGGGGAGGAGGGGTCCTGCCTTCCTGTCTATGTCATTTTCTTGAGCTGACATGACTCCCGCAGGGTGTTATTTGTATAACTTTGCAGTTGTATTTCAAGCAGCTCCAAAGATATGCAAATAACTTCCTGAGGGGGCAATTTTGGTTCAAGAAAATGGCGTGGAGGGGAAGGCAGGAGTTCCTTCTGTCCCCGTGCCACATTTCCAAGCTGAATTGCGGTCCTGGGGACTTCTTATCAAGAGACAGAATAAAAAAACTTCATTAAAAACTTCCCTTGCAACCCACAATTAAAAATCATTCAAATGCTTTGTTTACTGTCATTGGAAACCCCTCTGGAACATCAGGATGGTGAGGATTCCAGATATAATTTTTACAAACACAGAAAAAATGTACAATACATTACTACATATAATATAGATGATCATCTTACATAAATATAGACAAAAGCATAGGCATGAACATAGACAATCATTTATGGTCATCTGCTTTATTTACAATATCTGTTTCCTACATAAGCCACAATACTACACTGATCTGTTTATTACAATTGTCAATTACTTGGTTGCATAAGATTTATTTGTACATACACTAAATTTTCACTTCTGGTTTATCTTTTTCCTATCTTTTCTTCATTGCTTCATATCCTTTCCGAGCCTGCTTCGGCGGGGAAGGTGGAGTATAAATCCAATAAATAAATAATAAAGTAAATAAATGTCTAACATTTCATTATTACGAACATGTATTGCCTGACTCTGAGGATTCCAAGTGGGTAGAGAGAGCTGAACTGAGTTTCAGCCATGCTGCCCATTAGTTGGGGTTAGATGCGAGTTTCCCTGGGAAGCCAAATGCAACTTCAGGGGAGCCCTTCAGAAAGCATTCCCCGTTGCAGACAGGTGGCAGCTGCACTGCAAAGGCTCTACTTGAGGCTGAGAAAGGGAACACATGGGAGTATATATTTAACATTTTAAAACGTCGTTCGCGTCCCCCTCCTCAATTAGCAAAGTCTGAGGCAACAGCTGTTTGAGTCAAACTGCCACATCCAAAGCTCTCAACAGCCTTCCCAAAAGAGCAGATGCATTTTAGAACGTTATGAGAGCACTTCTCCAGGGAAATGGAACAGCTCTCCTGCTGCCAAAAGCCACAAATATTAGTAAAAAGACAGATGATTCACAAATTGTAACTGCTTTGTTTGGTGTGGTGGGTTTACCCCCTTCCCTCTTTCCTTGCCTGATGAATAAATTCATTACAAGAAAACAGGAAAACTGTGGCTTCTCTGACTTGCAAACAGCTGAATTCCCTAATTATAGGGACATTACAGAAAATATTTGACTGACTGTTTCAAATGACAATTTAAAATCAAGTCTTCTGTACCATCCCTTTGGTATATCTTCTGCTGTGGACCAGTTTCTATGAAGCTGTCTGACACCATTGGTCTACCTAGTCTGATAATGTCTACTTTGACTGCCAGTTAGGGTTGCCAACCTCCCAGAGGTGCCTGGAGATATCTTCCTATTACAAGTGATCTCCCGATGACAGAGATAAGTTCCCCTGGAGAAAAGTATTCTCCCCATCCAGAGCTGACAACCCTACTGCCAATGGTTCTTCAGCATGTCAAGCAGAAATCCTTTAGTGGGAGATGCCAGATACTGAACCTGGGGTCTTTGTGTGCAAACCACAGCACCATCACTGAGCTTGGTTTTGAAATTGTATTGAAGAAGAAGAAGAGATTGGATTTATACCCCGCCCTCCACTCCCCAAGGGAGTCTCAGAGCGGCTTACAAACTCCTTTCCCTTCCCCTCCCCACAACAGACACCCTGTGAGGTAGGTGGGGCTGAGAGAGCTTTTTCCCAAGCTGTCCTTGAGGGAACAGCTGGTACAGAGCTATGGCTTGCCCAAGGTCATCCAGCCAGGTGCAAGTGGAGGAGTGGGGAATCAAACCCGGTTCTCCCAGATTAGAGTCCGTGCACTTAACTACTACACCAAACTGGTATTGAGAGAAATACCTTGCACTACATTTTACACATGCAGAAAAAAATAATCATATTCACTTAGCACAAACAGACAATGTGCAGTAATTTTAGCCCTTCTAATTTTTCAGGAACTGTTGTGCACGTGGAAGTCTCCCATGGGGTCCAGCCAAGTGAGAAACAACATGTTTCTCCAAGCAACAAAACAAAGGCAATAGATGGAGAAATCTCTGTTCTTCCCACTGTGAAGTTGACACATTTCACAGGATGAAGATCACAGCTTTCATTTTCAGGGAACAGGAGTGAAGAAATCTGTCTATAAGTATTCACACTGGATATATCTTCTGCCCTCCAACCAAATTCCTTAAAAGTTTCTCTTCATTGGCTTCATTTTACCTCATGGCAACCAGCCCCCAACTTTCAGTTCAACTTAGTTCCCTCATATTTTATACTTGGGAGGATCAGCCACTCATGGCAAAAGCCCAAGCTGAGACTTGAAACCTCAGAGTTTTGTCAATTTCACTTTGACAAAGTCTTCCCCTGGATGATTCCACAGATGTTTTGGTGCAACCATCCTTTTAGTAAGCTGTGGAAACCAGGGTAACCAAATTCTTTTTCCCTGCATACCTCCTTCATCAGCCGCTCCTGTTGCTGATTCAAAGAAGGATGAGGAAGAAGCTTTCCATATTGTTATGCAGTCTAGAAATAAAATGTTCACCAGCCATTCTTATGACTGGGCCGTCAATTGTCTCCCTTCAGAAGTAAGGGCATCATGACTGGATGCTGAGCTCTTGGTCACAACATCTGTTTCCTTAGATTCTTATCCTAAAACGCAACTAACAAGAACTGGAGAGAACTGACCATATGCCAGTCTACAGGCCATCCAGAAGCAGAGTAAAAACAGACAAAAACATTAATATTAAATTAGTGAGCTACATAAAATCTCTCCAAACTGACCATACAATAGCTGGATCTTAGTCAACTAACTCAATTATCGCATACCAAACTAAACTATAGCATACAAATTTGGTTCAAGGTGTTGATACTTACCTTCAAAGCCCTTTATGGCCAGGGGCCTACTTATCTAAGGGACCACCTTTCCCCACATGTTCCCCAGAGAGCACTACAATCGGGGTCCCAAAATTGCTTGGCTCTTCCAGGCCCCAGAGAAGCCAGGCTAGCAGTGACAAGGACCAGGACCTTTTCAGTGGTGGCTCCATACGGGTGGAATGAGCTCCTGGAAGACATCAGGGCCCTGCAGGACCTTTTGCAGTTCTGCAGGACCTATAAAATGGAGTTCTTCCTCCAGGCTTTTGTTTAGGGAGCTGCATCCATCTACCTGAGGCCCTGGCCCCAATATCAACAACATCACAACAATACTAACATCAATATTACACCAACTTGAATAGCCTGTGCTCCGCCAATATGACCCAGACCATGTTGCCAGCTGACTGCCGGATGCCCGCCACCGTTATATTGCACTAGCACTTTATGTACTGGTTTAGACTTATTTTAGTGTAATTTTATTTCATCAATTGTTTTATCTTGTTATAATACTGTGTAAGTCACTCTGAGCCTGCTCCAGCGGGGGCGGTGGGTGATAACAATAACAATAACAATAATAACGTTACCTAACTCCTCAAATCTTTCCTATCCTCTTGTCAGCAACCTATCTGTTTAAATATGCATGCTTGCTCAGTTTCCTGTCTGACACATTGAACATCACATTTTAAAATATGATTCACATACTCTTCAGGAATGGCTAACAGGTGGGGGGGGGTATGTGTGTATAATTCCCTGTTTCACTGGCCAGCCAACCCCCCTTTTTCTGACCATTCAGGTCTACTACTTTTTATTCGGTGTAAGGCTTCCCATTTATATCCCACCTTTCCTCCAAAGAGCTCTGGAGCGGGTCCATACACATTTCTCCATTTTATCCTTACCACAACACAGTAGGTAGAGTAAGCTGAAAGACAGTGACTGGCCCAAGGTCACTCAATGATTGGACCTAACCCTGCCCTCATTCATTCATTCATTCATTCATTCATTCATTCATAGACATTTATTGGCATATCATCAGTTGTAAGGTGTATAAAACATTGTATTGTAAAATTAAAATCTAAGATTCCATATAACTTAAGTAATAAGCAGTACTATCTAAAATTTTGTACCTTAAGAACTTCTGTAAGAAATTTGGCAACATCATTAGTGATTTCAGGGATTGAATCATTCAAGAGAAGTTGACATTTTGACTTATTACTCAAATAACTTTTAGGATGAAGCCAAGTTAGAAGGAATTTTCCCTGAGGTAGCTCATACAGGGGGCATTCGACAATTATGTGCTCAATTGTGTCCTGGGAGTTAAGACCACAGGGGCACAGCCATTTTTGTCTTGGGATCTGATGGTATCTGCCATAGAGTGTTCTAGAGGGCAATGCATTAACCCTGGCCAGAAGAAAAACTCTACGACGACGAGGGATATCGAGATTATAAAAATATTGAGGTATCTTGCCTGAATGGTTAGAGAGGCCGAGCATGGCAGATATGAGGTTGAGTAGGGTGTAGCTTCTGCAGATCAATGTCTAAGAGTTGTTGTATGATTAGTTTAAAAATATGAGGTTCATTTTTTAGTGCTAGGTATTCAAGAGGAAGAACCCTGTTCCATAGGTGTCAACTATGGGGGGAGGCTCGGGGGCTCAAGCCACCCCTGAAGTTTCCCAGGGGGGACTGAGCCCCCCCAGAGAAATGGGGCACCCGCCTGCCCGGCCACCCACCCAGCCAGCTGGCCAGCTCCCCTCCCTTGAACCCACTCGCTCTCTCCCTTCCTCCTCCCTCGTGCCCAGGGCCATCTGGGGACCACCCAGCGTGATGATGTCGCAGCTGGGGCGACGCTCTGGCAATCGCCCCAAAACTCTATAGTGCCATAGAGTTTTGGGGTGATTGCTAGAGTGTCACCCCGGCAACATGCCCGGCGTGATGATATCACTTTCGGGTGACATCATCAACCTGGGTGGTCCCCAGATGGCCCTGGGCATCATAGAGTTTTGGGGCGATTGCCAGAGCATTGCCCCAGCTGCCGCCGCCGCCGTTCCTGCAGGGGTCCCAAGACATCCCCTCAGCCGCTGCATGGGGACCCTCTGGCAGAGAGCTTTGGTTGCTGCCGCAGCCTTCTTGGTGGCAGGCTGTGACCAGCTCGCTAGCGACTCTTCAAAGAGCAGGGCGGTCCTGGCTCAGCCAGCACCACCTCCTGCCCAGGCTGTTCCTCCTCTCAGCCTCCCTTTGGCTGCCTGAGAACTTGGGACTGCAATCTGGCACTCGCTTCCCTCGTTCCTTTTGAATTTGGACTTTAACCCCCACCTCAGCAGGTAGCAACACTTTCTATGCTTTGCTTCTGTGGACATGCTTGACATCCCCCTCATAGGGCTTTTGCCTTGAGAAGAACTTCTAATCGTTGGCAAAGTGCTCGCCATTGTGGCCTGCCTAAGATAGTTATCGTTTTGGTCTTTGTAGTCATGTAAAAACGCACGAGGAGAAAGAACAACATGCGTTACCAGATGTCTCTTTTTGTAAAGGCTTGTTCCTTACTTTAAAAGCATCACTGGCATCACAATAGGTTTCCCTTACGTTATGCACCAAAGCTTCTGATTTTTTTTCCCCCAAGCATCATTTTCTAAAAATCTTTTATTTTGCCAGTTGAACCAAATAGAGTGGGTTCAGGGGAGCCGGGCGGGGCGGGGGGGAGGCTCTTGTGGTGGCAGCTGAGACATTGTTCCAGCGCACACATGCACATGCAAGAACCCCTGCCCCCCTGGGAAGTTAAAAACTCTATGCCCCCTGCCCTGCTCTCTAACCACTGTACCGCACTGGCTGTGCAAATGATCACTGGATCATCCTTCTATAACTGTGCACTACAGGAACAATTTATCGCAATTGCCAAGCTGTCCTTCAGAGATGCTTATCCCCCATTTCTGCTGTTCAACTTGAGGAACCCCTCTGAGTTTCATTTGAACACAGTGTGAGAACTATTCCCTTAGAGGATAATTCGACATCCAAAAAAGCACGCAGGTTGCAGCTTTCTGACAGCAGCAAGATATCCCTAGGTGATAAGTGATTAGAGGTAGGCTAAGTGGGGAAAGAATGTTGCCCTCACAGTTCCGTGAAGCTCCCGTCTGCGACATCAGCATTTGGCCTGATCGTACATCACATTTGGCCCAGAAGAAGAAAAAAAAAAGTATGTATGCAGCAGTGGAACATATGCTTCTGCCTTCTCAAAAACAAGAAACAACAGGACTGTGTTGTAAAAATATATCCTCTCTGTTGGGAGGCTATTTCATTGCACAATACGTTTATCCCAGTTAATTTGAAAATCACATTTCCACTCTGGGCTCATCTTTGCTTTAACAAGTGTTTTTTATTAGCTGAAATGATTTTTTTTTCTCTTTTTACATTGCGAACCAAAATCTCCTTTCCTTGTTTTTCCAAAGGGCATCTCTCTAAAGGATTATTTGGAAGAATTGAAATCCAATCCACTTAAAAGGCAGCAGTGGATTCTTTGTCAGTAATTGAGGGGAGGGGAGGGTGAATGTTGGTTTTGATTTAAAGCGTGAAGCGCAATGCAATTCGGAGGTGTGCTGAGTCAGGATACTTATTCGCTGCTCTAATTGAGGGGATCGGATTATTGTTTTAGAAAACACAGTCCCTGCAGTACAAATAGAGAGAGGATTGTTTGGATCCCCCCCCCCCCCAATTTGCTATTAAGAAAATTGGATTTTAAGAAAGTTCAACCTACCCTTGTATCCTGCTTCCAACCGTGGTGAGACTGATGCCTTTGGCAAGCTGTTGTTGATCCCAGCGCCTCTGAACCTGCCCTTGGATGCCCCATTTTTGGTCATATCAACCAGCAGACACAGTACAACTCTAGACCAAGTTACACATTCCTAAGCTATTGGTAGGGTTGCCAGCTCTGGGTGGGGAAATATCTGGAGATTTGGAATTTGGGGCCTCCGGAGGGCAGGGTTTGGGGAGGGACCTCAGCTTGGTACAATGCCATAGAGTCTGCCCTCCAAAGCAGCCATTTTCTCCAGGGGAACTTATCTCTGTAATCTGGAGATCAGTTATTAAAGCAGGAGATCTTCAGCCCTCACCTGGAGTTTGGCAACCCTACCCACTGGGCTTAGGTGGAGGTCACTCTGTTTATGATTGCACTGTAACATACACTTTAAATGCTAAATATTATTATTTTTGAATTATTTTAATGTCCAACCCAGTCAGTCTCCTGTACCCAGCCTCCCGAGATGGTATTTATGTACTTGTCTCCTAGTTCATTTCAAATTCAATTCCCCCACACACACACACACAAAATTCTATGTTGTGTTTTGAGTATTCTTTCTCATTAGAAATATGCACTCTCTCTTCTTGTATCTAGGATCTGGGTCTAAACTGCGGTTAAAGTATTTTTTGGAGAGATCTAGCTCATCGGGTTAGGTCAGAAGTGATCTTTTATCTTTAATGTTTTTCAGTAGATTATCCTGTGCATACTGAGGAAACACTTCAAAGTCTTACTGTTTCTTCTTCCTTGGTGTGGTGTTTGAAAGCTGGGTCTGTATTGCTGACACCACAAAGATGTAAACACTTGGGAGAATGAAAGAGCTCAGCCCCCCTCAAAAATGAGATTTCACCCACAAGGCCTATAAAGTGGCTTCGGGTGTTGCAATATGAAAAGCACTCTTCTCCTCAGACTGTGCAACTTGCTCTGACAAGAACTTGAAACGCATTAAAGTGTTTACCGTAAGACATGTGCCCGCAGAAGAATTGTGCAGTATGGAGTGGACTTTTTGTAAAATCCATACACTGGATTTTAATGTAGAGGGGGGATCATTAAAGGCCTGTCTTCTTTCCTTCCCCAGCTTTTTTCCTTTCGAGAATTCCTTTCTTACTCCATTTGTTGGTTTGTTTGCGAAGTGCCACCCTGGGAGGAGAACCACTCAGCCCAGCTAGCTTTGGGATGCAAGTTCACCTGAGGTCACTTCAGCTTCCCTGTTTTCTTGGCTTCCATCTCAGGTTGTCAGCTCCAAGGTGGGAAATTCCTAGAGAATGGGGAAATGGAATCTGAGGAGGACAGTTTGGGAGGGATCTCCACCAGGTATAATGCCACAGAGTCCATTCTCCAAAGCAGGCCTTTTCTCTGGGGGAATTGATCTCTGTAGTCTGGAGATCAGTTGTAATTCCAGGAGATCTCCAGGCTCCACCTGGACCTTGGCAACACTACTACCCCCTCAAAGCTGCAATTTTAAGAGGGTGCAGGGAGATGTGGCTGGCAGCTGAGGAACTTCACCAAGCCTTTGTCCTTTTTTTTTTTGTTCCATACTTGTTCCACACTTTTACTGTGCTTTTATCTCCTTTCAGCAATCACGAGGACTTTATTTGTGCAGATATGCAAGCCCTGTGCATTTGGATGTGTGTATTTTATAAATATCCACTGCATTTTGTCATCTTAAGCAGGGAATCTTGGGACTATGCCTGCCAACTGTAGAAGATCAAGGCAGAACTTCTATTTCCCTTCCTGTTTCAGGTATTAAAGCCCAGGCAGAGGCACAAGTTTTTTGACTCAGGCTTCTTATCTCGAGCACTGCCTCCCTTCAAGATGAGCTAGTTATATACAAGACACAACTGACTTATGGCAACCCCAGTTAGGGGCAGTGTTCCCTCTAAGCTGAGTTAGTGTGAGCCTCCAGTGAGTCTTAGCTCAGGGAGGATGGCTCCAGAGCAAACTAGTTTATGAAGCAGCCAAATCACTTGCTCACAACTTTAACGCCAGTAGCTCACAAAGTAGAATTTTTGCTCATAAGGCTCCACAGCTTAGAGGGAGTATTGCTTAGGGGCTTTCAAGGCAAGTGAGAAGCAGAGGTGGTTTGCCATTGCCTTCCTCTGCAGAGTCTTCCTTGATCTGGCTTCTGCGATCTGGCAAGACCAGGCTATCCCATGCTGCCTTTCCTCTGATAAGTGAGCTAGTTGCTATTACTCAGTGGTAAAGGAAACTTTATACAAGCTCAAAGATGCTAGTTGTTCTCTTGCACTTTACATATTCCAAGAGCAAGTCCTGGCACAGATCAGTGGGTGATAAGACCCAGTAAACCATGACTGAAGCCACGCCCCAGTCTGGGGCAGCCACAATGTGGAGTGAAGACATGGGGTGCCCAGATGCTTCCATTCCTCTTCAGTTTCCTGCTGAACTGATCCATCCTTACCCTTTCCATTTACAGAAGGTTTTTTAAAAAAGCTCATACTTTGGAACGTGTCACTTAGATGATTTACTTTTAATGATCCTGTTCGAAGATTTATTTGACCAAGGAGCATCTGCTACGTGTCAGGCACAATGGAAGAAGAACAAAACAAAACAAAACCAAAAAAGCTCAAGCCACCCAAACACTGTAATTCAAGGACAATGCCTCATGTGGTGTAATGGTAACCAACGGCATATGTCTGACATCTCCACTGTGGCATGTATGAGAGACACCCCCAAGGATCAGATTTTGTTTTTATTGAACTCAGCACTGTGGGTTCAGTTCTCTTCGTTCAAGCTGTCTGAGGCCTTATATGCATATTTCAGGCATTGCCAAATATGCTCCAGTTTTAATGTGTGGTTAATTTCTGTGGGGCAGACATTTTTTTTTCCTGAAACACATTTTGATTGCACGGACATTAACCTTATGTTCAGCACCACTTGTCCCCCTTAGCTGCTTTTTAAGCACTGTCACATACACTCACCCAGCTACTGCTGCTCCTCCCTCCTTCTTATCCACCAGTCAGGAATACAGAAAAAAGAAGAGTTGGTTTTTATACCTTCTCTACCTGAAGGAGTCTCAAAGCAGCTTATAAGAACATAAGAACATAAGAGAAGCCAATGTTGGATCAGGCCAGTGGCCCATCCAGTCCAACACTCTACATACGGTGGCCAAAAACACCAGGTGCCATCAGGAGGTCCACCAGTAGAGCCAGGACACTAGAAACCCTCCCACTGTTGCCCCCCCCCCCCAAGCACCAAGAATACAGAGCATCACTTGCCCCAGACTGAGAGATCTTATCTATACCTTGTGGCTAATAGCCACTGATGGACCTCTGCTCCATATGTTTATCCAATCCCCTCTTGAAGCTGTCCACACTTGTAGCTGCCACCACCTCCTGTGGCAGTGAATGCCATGTGTTAATCACCCTTTGGATGAAGAAGTCCTTCCTTTTATCTGTTCTAACCCATTTTACAATTTCCTTCCCTTCTTCTCCTCCCAACAGACACCTTTTAAAGTAGGTGAGGCTGGGAGAGTTCTGAGAGAACTGTGACTGGCCCATGGCCACCAAGCAGGCTTCCCATGGTGGGGTGGGGAATCAAACATGGCTAGCCACATTACAGTCCACCACTCTGAACCACTACACCATGCTGGCTCTCAAGATCATGCAGTAAATGCAATGTAGCCAATCAGATTTGGTTACATGAAAATTTCACTGAGGGCACATGGGAGTTATGTATGTAGATAAGCCAATTTTTTTTGCACGGAGTGCCAGAAAATCATTAAAAAGAAGGATTTTTCACATCACCAAGATTTTTCATGGGGTGGGGGAAGGAATTGATTTTGGATCCATCCTATGTACCTTACCTCTTGGATCAACCTCTTGGTTAAGTCATTTATTGGTAAAGAATGAACTCTTTTGGGTTCCCCCCTTCCAGGAAGCTTCAAATCTGAATCCAAGCTAGGGGTTGGATCTAGTCATCTATCAATAGAAGATGCTGACAGATGTGGATATTTCACTTTCCGATCTCAGGGAAGTTGAGTCACAGGGTCTGTGTAGACTACTAGCTGTGCTGATGGAAGAAGGACAAACGTACCCTTTCCCCTTCTTTGGGCCCGTCCCCTGACCTGCATGGCAGTTGGTCTACATGGGCCCACATCTGTGGGAATCCATTTTCCTGGGATTGGAAAGGACTATTAGTGGGAGGGGAGTAAGGGAAAAGATTCTTGTCACCATGGATCACCAGATACAACCCTAGGACTATATGTAATTAACTGCAAGTGAAAATTTATTTTAGGGGTAAGAATAGCCTAGTTCTAACTGATCCAACTACAGTGTTCAGTGTGATTTTTAGAAAGACATTATTAGGGCAGTCAGCCAACTCTAGAACGCTGATTAATGCACATGTGAAGCTCCCCTATAGTGGTTCAAATTATAGTCTAGTCTACTGTCTACTCCAGGACTGAGGTCTTGTATTTCTGAGCTCTCTCACCAATTGGAAGTGCTGGGGGACTGAACCTGGGATGTTAGGCATGCCAAACATTTACTCCACCACAGAGTTCTTCTGGGTTCTCCTCTGGATCATATTACCAAGCCCTCAGTCTGGGTGGTTTATAGAATATGATTTACTTTGGCACAGATTGTTGATTCTTTTTTTCAAAAAGAAGGCACAGGATACATACCTATAACCATGAGTATAAACACTGACTTTTTTAATGGAGGGGGGAAGAGCAGTCTACTTAATTACTGTAGTTTTGTTTCATGGCATAAAGTCACCATAGAAGAATTGCAGTGATTCTTACTTGATGGTGCTCTCAACTTTGCAACAGCCAATGCTCTTCTTGGTGTAATTCAAGACCCTGTGTTTTACCTGGGAAGACTCAAGGCCAGTAGAGACCTCCTTTCTCCATTGGATCCCAGTACACACCCTTCATCAACCAAGAGACCCCTGTTGAGACAGCAATGTGTTGAAGAGATAACTTCCAGTGGTACCCCACTCTCCCATTATGGAGCTGCCTCTGATGTCCAAGCCTGAGCATCTGTCAGATGCACTGTAAGACCAGTTTATTTATGTTTACTTTCATAGTTAGTCAGCAGTTTCTTAATACCAGTGGCTGGATTTCAATTGAAAATGCATCTGTCTCTTTGAATTTTTGGACTGGTTTGGTTTTAAGAGAGAATAAGACAGATTCGTGAAAGAGAGGTTCATCAGTGCCTCCATATGCAGTCAACCTGCAAATATCAATGCTAGGAGGCAATATCAGGGAAAGGCCTTGGTCTCCATGTCCTGTTTGTTGGCCCTCCAGGGCAAGTGGTTTGGCAGCTGTGTAAAACTGGATGTTGGACTAGATCAGGGGTGGCCAAACTGGCTCAGGAGCCACATGCGGCTCTTTCACACATATTGTGTGGCTCCTAGCAGGGTGGCTGGGGAAGTGAAGGGGAGGCATACCTCCCCGAACAGTCTTCCCTACTCCAGCCCGTGTTCTTCTCCCTGAGTAGGCTTGAGGTGGTGGGGGAGCAGAGAAAGAAAGCTTTAACTTTAAATGCATTCTCAAAGCCCCTCCTCCCCTGGCTGGCCAGCTTAGAGAAGGCATTGTCTCTTTAAATCCCTTCTCCGAGCCAAGCCAGCCAGTGGGTTGGGGGGGGGGGCCCTTGAACGCATTTAAAGTTTGTTTTTTTTCTACATCTCCCTCCCTCCCCATCTGTTTTCTTTCTTTCTTTCTTTCTTTCTTTCTTTCTTTCTTTCTTTCTTTCTTTCTTTCTTTCTTTCTTTCTTTCTTTCTTTCTTTCTTTCTCCCCTCCCTCCCCATCTAAAGTTAAAAGTGTTCTCCAAGCCCTGCCATACCAGCAGACTGGCTTGGGCTCAGAGAAGGCATTTGTCTCTTTAATTTAATATGCACATTTGCATATTTTCCAATAAAAATGTGTGTGTTCATGTCTTGTGGCTCTCAAACATCTGACATTTATTCTGTGTGGCTCTTAAGTTAGGCAAGTTTAGCCACCCCTGGACTAGATGAACCCACTGGTCTTGATCCCGTAGAGCTTTGCTATTACTCTTAATTCTGTTGGTGATGGTTGCCTTCAGCATTAATTAAAGATCTTGAATATTTTGTTAATGTATGTTCCATGGTCACACTCTATCATGCTTCCACGAATATCAGATCTAACACATGTCAGAACCATTATATTCTATTTAGCTGAGATATTCCTACCTTGGTTTCCCACCTTGAATTCTTGGGATAAACTAGGAGAAAGAGAGAGAGAGAGAGAGACTTTGCTCTGATTTCTGTTGGGAGACATAGAGGATTCTAGGATAGGCTGAAAGACATGAGAGCCAGTTTTGTGTAGACATTAAAGCATCTGACAAGGCCATGGAGACTCTCGTGGATTAAGTTCAGTAGGTGACCTCGTGCCAGTCATTCTCTCTAAGCCTAACTTCACAAGTTCATTGTGAGAGTAAAATGGAAGAGGAGAGATCCATATTCGCTTCACTGAGCACTGGAGAGGGGGGGGGGGATAAAAATGCAACCGTTGTATAATTGCAGCATAAAAGGCACCCTGATTTGGCTAGAAACCTACTCTGCACTCACACTTAGCATTATGATTAATTTATCTCTGGTTCTGTGTGGGCCTTTGCAAGAAATCAAACTGTTCTGGCCATCCCAACCAGTCCCACTGTGTCTTGCTGACAAGACTAATCCCTCCACGTACACTTTAGCTTGTGCATCAAGGCAATCCCCATGAAAACCAAGTTACATTTTCCCATCAGTATCGATGACACGGTCACATCTTTTCCAGCACTCACCAGGTTATCATTCCTGAAATGTCTGCCATACTTTCCCACAACAAAGACAATCAACAAAGTGGGGGGGGGGGGGATACTGGTATTCGATGAATACAGATTCTCCTGCATCTTTTAAAGTTAGCTTATCCACTAAAGCTGCAATTAGCCCTTACAGGTCATTATGGGGGGTTTTTCTTCTTCTTTCTGATCCTAGATTAAAGCCAAATCTCAGCAAAAGGACCAGCCAGATGGAAAATCCTGTAGCTATCAAGCTAAAAATTCCACGATCCAAATGAAAGTGTAAATCCCCAGTTTAACATGATTCCCCCCCGTCTTATTTTCCAGCTTCAAATTATATCCCTGTTTCAAGTATTATTGTTATTCAACATTCTATGGGCTTTGAGGGACCTTCAGTTTCTTCTGAATTCTTTTAGACAAGGAAATGGCAGCTGCTGTTCATGCTAACTTCTTGCTGTTGGTGTCATTGGGGGGGGATACTCATGTGCAAACCCGTGACAATGCAGAAAACAGCACACAGTGATAGCATGTTATTCCATGAGTGAAGGTAAGGACATGCTTCCTTCAGCTAAAGGATAAAGCTTGGGGGTGAGGTGTATCAAGATGGGATAGCTAGAGATGCAACCTAAATGGGGACAGTTCATTCATATAATCAGACAAACCCAGGCAATCTTACCTAGGAGTAAGGCCTATAGAACTGACAAGGCCTTATTTCTGAATAAACGTGCATAGGATCAGGCTGTAAGTCAATTTAAGGACCATCAAGGACCCTGGTTTGCCAATGAATGGTCAAGTTTTGGCTGTCCTCTCCACCCCCAGATTAAGTCTGCCCAGTTGACATCTACCAGAGCCCATTCCTTTTCCCATCATGTTCCCATCTTGTAGAGCAGGGTGTTTGGGGAAGAGAGGAAGTCACCATACTCAGCAGTCTGGGAGGTGAGACGGTTTTATTTACTAGAGGGTTTTATTTAATGGTGTTGGAGCTGCAGCATTGTCTTGGGGGTCAGGGTTAACGATCCTAATCTGGATAGCCCCATCTTGTCAGATCTTGGAAGCTAAACAGGTTGGGCCCTGGCCAGCATTTGGATGGGAAACCTTCAAGAAATACCAGGTTCATGATGTGGAGGCAGGCCATGGCAAACCACCTCTGAATGTCTCTTTCCAGCCAGTCTGGTGTCGTGGTTAAGTGCGCGGACTCTAATCTGGGAGAACCGGGTTTGATTCCCCACTCCTCCACTTGCACCTGGCTGGATGACCTTGGGCAAGCCATAGCTCTGTACCAGCTGTTCCCTCAAGGACAGCTTGGGAAAGAGCTCTCTCAGCCCCACCTACCTACCTCACAGGGTGTCTGTTGTGGGGAGGGGAAGGGAAAAGGAGTTTGTAAGCCGCTCTGAGACTCCCTTGGGGAGTGGAGGGCGGGGTATAAATCCAATCTCTTCTTCTTCCTTGAAAACCCTACCAAGTCAGCTGTAATGATAACACTTCATGAGGTTTTATTGGTGTTTTATTGTATTATGGAGGTCCTTAATTTAGAATTGGAAGCCGGCTTGAGTCATAAGGGAAAAGTGGGGCATAAATATTTCCATAAATAAATAAATAAATTGATTTTCATCCTGATTTCCACTTCCCTCTGCAAACAGTCTAAGCGCACTCATTTCTCTCAGATAATTCCTATGAAATACACTGTGTTGTTTGACAAGGTTGTACTTATGCAGTTCTTAGAGTTTCTTTTAGCTAGTTTTTTTTCCCTTTTCCCCTTTGCTTAATATCTGCATCTTATTTCTTGCCTTTTTAAAAAAAATCCTGGGGGACTTAATAAATGTTTTTTTTTGGGGGGGGGAATGAAAAAAATATGAAAACCTCTATATTACTACTAATAAACTCTGTTCAGACAATCTTCTAAAAAGAAGCATCTGTGATCCATTGGATTCCAAATTGTTAACAATCCTTGACATAAGTTCAAACCATTTTTAACTCTTGGACAGCACAGAATTTTTGGTGTTGTTTGATCTCTCTGCAATGAGGACAGAATATTAAAATTCTATTTTTCATCGTTTCCAATTAAGCGGAAAACGGAAAACTTCATTAGAGAATAATGCAAGCTGGGCTTCAAAGTTGTTCTTAGGCAGGATTTGTGGTTGACTTGCACATTTTCAAAGGCAGAATATGAAAACATTGTGGGGGGGGGTTGGATGTTGGAAAAGGTGTGAAAAAGGACATGACAAAAAAAGGAGGAACGAATGTTCCTTATTTTTGTATCATTGTATCTTCATTTCTGTTATTGTCAGCGCTTCTCTTTTTGCTGTTGCCTTTGCGTGCATGTGCAAGTTAGATGGTTTTAATACAGTTTATACGTACGATGTAGCGATGAAAAACAATTCCTCATGTTGGCTTTTTTGGCTCAAACTGTGATGTGTGGAGTGGGTTCTTTTTAAGCTGAGGACCCAAGCTGCAGTTGTCGTTTAAGTGAAGGATGAAATTACAGCTGCCAAAGATGTCTGTCATAGAAAAAGTCTCACTGAAAGAAACAGACAACTGCATTGAGAGCCAGTTTAGTGTAGTGGTTGAGAGCGGTAAACTCTAATCTGGAGAACAGGGTTTGATTCCCCACTCTTCCACATGAAGCCAGCTGGGTGATCTTGGGTCAGTCACAAGTTCTGTCAGAGCTGTTCTCTCAAGAGCTCTCTCAGCCCCGGGTGTCTGTTGTGGGGAGAGGAAGGGAAGGAGATGGTAAGCTACTCTGAGGGAAGGGTGGGTTATAAATCCATTCTCCTCCTCCTCCTCTTCTCCTCTTCCTCGTCCTCCACTGCTACTGCTGCTGTTCAGGTTTTGAAGATCGAGTAGTTTCCCCCCCTAACCTGACCTCTGCTGGCTGGTCATTGAGCACATGATGCTGACTTTTACTGAATCAGTCCATAAAGTTCAGTATTGTCTGCTCAAACTGGTGGTGGCTCTTCAAGATCTCAGGCAGAAGTTTTTCACATCACTTGCAGCCTGGTCCTTCTAATTGGCGATGCCAGGATGGAACCTGGGACCTTCTGAGTGCAAAGCAGAGGTTCTACCACTAAGTCATGGCTCCTCCCCCAGGACACAGGAAAAGAGGTGAAGGTTACTGATATTTTCATTCTCATCCCCCCATTGGTATCCTCACTATAACCCTAGGTGGTTAAGTTAGGCTGAGAGATGGTGAAGTCACTGAGCGAGCTTTCATGGCAGAGTGGAGGGGGTCCGCACCCAGGTTTCCCCATCACTAGTCTGGTATTCTACCCAGTTCTAATGCGTCAGTTCCATTCCAGGTTATTTGAGGTGAAACTGAGATGAGGACACTTTCAAAATCATCCCTATAAGCATGATGTATTGTTTTACTAAAGGCACTGCTGCCGTGAACTAGCCGGTTTTGAAAGGGTAAGTGCACTCCTAGAATGTCGCTGTGCAAATGAGATAAGCCCTGTTGCGCCATCCCTTGGAGTCTGAACAAGCATGCCAGTCTCAGCTACTACTTATTTCTTCCTGTTATTTCCTCACCGGGATAGCAGATGGAGTTGTGTAATGAGAACGGTGTCTAATGTCATGAAGCCAGACCCAGTGAAAGCAAGCTTCATTATAATTTCCTTTCTTTGACCATAAATGAGGCAGGGTTTTCCTAGCTGACAAACCTCTGGGTGACAATTGTCACTTCTGAAATGGATGAGATGGTTTTTTAAAAAAAACTGCGGGTGGGGGAGAAAAGGAGAGAGAGGATTGCTCAAAGGGGAAAGGGGGAAATGCACACTTTTGCTGAGGAAGCACCAAGATCAAGAGAAGCCTCTGCTTGTTTGCAATTTTCTGCCCTGATTAATTGCAAAGACTGTTAATTGCATATGGATGTTAGTTTAAAAGCATTTGCTATTTCTGTCTGGTCATGATGTCACCGTTTTAAAGATCACTTAGAAGGATTATAAAAGTGGCTTATTTTCTTCTTTCCATGCCCCAGTTTTTTGAATATATTTACGTAAACCTTATGCAGAACTCAATCACTTGCTAATGGTTTAGTATAAAGTTTGAGTTCGGTGGCACCTTTAAGACCAACAAAGATTTATTCAAGGTATAAACTTTAGTGTTCAAGCACACTTCCTCAGATGTTTTTATTACTTCTGTTGTAAAAGAATGGATTTCTTTGGGGGAAAATGTGAAAAGGAGACCTGACAGTGCAATCCTAATCAGAGTTACAGCCTTCAAAATTCATTAAAGTCAGGGGGCTCAGAAGAGTAGCCTTCTGCTTTGAATTGCACCAGAATTTAATTATTTCTGTACTAACCACCTAGTAAACACTTCAAGGGTGGTGTACATGGGGGATGTGCCTATCTGTTCTGGCTCAGCCAGTCACCACGGCTATCATGCACTGGAAACTGGATATACAGTCCAAAATCAAGTCAAACAACAGAGCCAAAGGTCAGAGAAATCAGAGCCAAAGCCGAGAAATCAGTCACAGGTTGTAGGAACAAGGAGCGGATACTAAACAGCCAGGATCTGATCCAAGCATGCACTGTTGCTTCTGCACTGAGGCAAGTGCGTGGGGGTGTTTATGACTAGGTCCTCCCTTCCCTGGGAGTCAGTCTGCCAAGACTCACAGCCCCTCACGTTGCCTTTGCAAGAGCTGCAGTCTGGTACTCTTCTTTCGCTCTTGCACATCCAGCTGCTGACGTGCTTTGCATCTGGGACACTCAGGAGAACTAGGTGGGGATTCTGGCCTCGGGGTGTCTCCACCTGGGGGTGCTGGGCCAGGCTCTGGATCAGTCTCTCCCTCTGGTTGCATCTCCTGCACAGCTGCTGGGGCCTCTTCTCCCTCAGGTGCTGTTAAGAAGAGCTCCTCTGCTGGTCTGACTCCATAGGAGGCTGGGTTGCTCCATGCTTCTTCCTCCTCTGAGGAGTAGTCAGCCTCATGACACTAACATTTTATCCCAGGGCTACCAACACCACCTCAGAAAATGCTGGGAGATTTTGGGCTGGTGCCTGAGTAGGGCAGAGTTTGGGGGAAATGTGATGTCACTTCTGCAAGACACACTAGGCTGTTTCCCATGGCCTTCATGGCCTTTACCATAGAGATTAGGGGAAATTCCTAAAGCAATGTGTGTGGATGCGATTTTTCTCCTGCTTCTCAGTTCCCAGAGGATGAAAAATTGGGGCTGGTGTTGGGTAATTTTCCACTCTAGGTAGTAGGGTTTCCAGCTTTGGGTTGGGAAATAACTGGAGGTTTGGGGGGTGGAGCCTGGGGAGGGCAGGGTTTGGGGACAGGAGGGACCTCAGTGGGGTATAAGACTATAGAGCCTATATTCCAGAGCAACCATTTTCTCCAGAGGAACTTATCTTTGTAACCTGGACACCAGTTGTAATTCAGGGAGATCTCCAGCTACCACCAGGAGACTGGCAACCCTACTAGGTAGGTACATGGGAGGCCTACTTCTCACAACAATCAGGCTAGACTGACTCTGGGAACATCATGGGAGAGTAGGAGTTAAAACAACATCTTACTGATCCAAATCCCACATTCAACCCACTAGACTAAACTAGCTTCCTATCTGGAAAAAGAAAACTGCTTTCTTTAAAGTCTGGGTGGCCATGCACACTCTGTACAGAGCCAAAGGAAAGGGAAGTAGCCATGCCCAAAGCCAATGCGGTCCAATATGCTATGGTCAAACAGCTGATAGAGAATTATCTGAAGCTGAATCCAGACAAGACAGAGCTGATTATAATTGTCAAGGCTTGACAGTGTTATCTCTTCCGCTTTTATGGGATGAGACTCTTGCATTCAACTAATAGTTGAGAGGAGGGGTTCTACCATACTCTGGTCTTTTACTGGAGAAACAAGATGGTACAGTGGCAAAGAGTGCACCTTTCTTTCCACCTATCTTTCCACCTATAGCCAGCATGGGTATTGGCTCCCTTCTTGGACACAGCTAGCCTGGCTATATTGATCCATGCTATGGTAACTTCAAGACAAGACTACTGTAACATGTTCTATATGGGGTTGCCCTTGAAAACAACCCAGAAACTTCAGGAAGCACAAAGTGCAGCACCCTGGTTGTGAAATAGGTAAACTTGGTGCCAAGTGAATTTCTGTGGGGTACAAATCCAGAAACAGGGCACTACAACAGAAAAAACAGCTACCTCCACCATGAGATGATGCTGTGCTCAGAAACCCCCAATATTCTGTGACTCCCTAGGAGTGCTGATGGGCTCAGCCAGGTTTGAACCCCCTGGCCTAGCACTCTGAATTGTGCCCAGAAGCCAAGAAACAACTTTTAGAATTGCAAAGTTACGTTTCTGAAAACTTGGAGAAGTGAGTAATCTGCCCATTGTATTTTGCACCAAGGAAAGCATCAAAACTGCCTTCAAGGTCAGCCCAACAGAAAGGACAGTGCTGTTGTTTATTCCAGATGTGCTCAGAGTATGAATTATCCTGAACGGAACAGGTAAGCCCCCATGGTCTGGTTCTTCCATGAAAGCCAAGGCCAGCAGCTAGTCCTATGTCTCTGGGAATCTTACACCAAAGAAAATTATATGCTTGATACCAAAGAGATGTTGCTTTCCATACCCAAGGAATGCTTTAGTTACATGCTATATACCCTGGATTGTATGCCAGTGAGGGCCTCTGTGGTATATTCATTTCAGATCTTCACTTAGAGAAGTTGCAGTCTACAGAAGCTACATTTCCTGTTCTTTGAAAGATGTTATTACAGCATTATCTAAAAACAATATACATAGGGGTTTAACATTTGTCCAAAGCATACATATCTACAGATCTGTTTTTCTGCTCATACTCACTGATAGGCTTTTAGGGAAAATATTACCCTTAATACAAATGCACTCACAGTGATATGCTTGAGACAAGGGTCTTCATTGTTCACTAGGAAGCCATGTTAATTGAACAAAAGGATTTGGATTATATTTCACGTCTCACCAAGGTGCAGATAATAGGAACCTTTTGTCTACAAATTCCAAATACACATCCCTCCCCCACAAAAAAAGATTAAGGATTTCTTTCATAGGCTTCGGTGTGGTTATCAGAAAGGGAAAAAAAGGAGAAATCCTTATATGGTTTGAATCCAGACTAAATTTTTCACTGATGGACATACTTTCCCACAGTGAAACACAATTTTCCTGTCTCCACCCCACTACAGCCCACTGATATCCCCAAAATGCTGCCCCAAGGGGACCGGGGGTCTTCAGGAATGTCATGAGGAAAAATGGGGGGGGGGGTCTGCCACAGGAAGGGGGAACAGGTGGAAATTACAGCTCCCCTCTGCAAAAATTTAGCCTGGATCTAATCCTATAAATGTCATAAATGAAGGTATTTGAAGAATACTGGAATGGGGAATAGGTTAAAATGGGATATAAATATTGATCAAACAAGACATTCTACTTACAAGTTCTTCTACCAGACCAGGAAGTGGCTCCTGGAAAGATAGAACAGAAGCAGTGTATCTATCTAGTTGCTCCCTACCCAACCCAGTTTCTAGCTGCTGCAGCATCAATATATCTAATTCTCAATGTGTGCCCATTCATGGATACTGGAGATTGAGACCATAAACAGACAAGGTTTGCAGGAAAATCTGAAATCTAAAAAAAAGAACATTAAAAAACTCTGGAGGGTTAAAAAGAACCCCAAATAATAGAAGCAGTACCTGTATCTTTAGGAAACAAGATCTCTACATGGTCATTGTGGCAGTTGCTAGGCAACTGCAACAATACTGCTATCCTTCAACTCTTGGTTCCTGTCATTAAAAGGCAGGGGGAGGCCCTTTTCAATAGGGTTGCCAAGTCTTACCAGTTAAAAAAGCGGGGGAGTCCTGGCCCCTCTCCAGGAGTCCGGTGCACGGACAAAGCATGCGTGCACTGGGATGACGTCACCCAGAAGTGATGTCATCATGCTGGGCATGTTGCTGGGGCGACGCTCTGGTAATCGCCCTAAAGCTCTATGGTACCATAGAGTTTTCAGGGCGATTGCTAGAGCGTTGGCCCGACAATGTGCCCAGTGTGATGATGTCACTTCTGGGTGACATCATCACACTGGGTAGTCAGCCTGATTGGGCCACTTTGGGCGTGGGGTTCCCCCCGCCAGCCGGATCCAGACCGGCAGATTGGAGACCGCTTTAGCGGGGGAATCCCTGCCCCCCTGGGGGGGACTTGGCAGCCCTACTTTCCAAGGTCACTTTGGCCTCCCAGTCTACCCCTCCTTCCCTCTCTCCTGCCATGGATGGGTCAGGCCAAGCAGCAACCACTGGGCAACTTTGTGTTGCCCACCTAGTTGTGGTTGTGGCTACCAAATGACTCGATGTCACACAACTCATTTGGACCCAGTGGCAGCCTCCACACAACTTGTGTAATTTGGCTGGGCCTCACAGTGGCTACCACACAAATTACCTGTGCTACTTGCTACTGCATGACTTTTGCAATTCAGCCAAATTTTACCCAGGCAGAGGCTGCCAGGGAGAGACAAAGCTGACTGCCAGTGTGGTATAGTAGTTAGAATGTCAGATTAGCATCTGGGAGACCCAGGGTTAAATCTCCACTCTGCCATGGTAGATATGTAGGCTGTACCATACATATTGTCAGACACTGAACTATCATTGCACTATCACTGGCAAATGGATTGGTCTTATCCACACAGGAAGGTCCAGTTGCAGATGATTGTTCTAGGGCAATAATTTGTGGAAGTAGAATGCCGTCTGGAGATGGGAATGAACTGGGGAAACATGGTTTGGTTCGTGGCATGCTCGGTTTGCAAACCACAAACCATCACAAACTTTCAAGAGCCAAATGAACTGGTTCACTTCATAAGGTTCGTGGTGCAGTAGAATGGCTCCCTGGTATGCTAGAGAAACCAAGCTCACAAGTCTGCCCTCCAAGTCTGGTGAGGTTTGGATTTACGAAGTCTGAGTTATCCCCCTCCCCAAAGAAGGTCCCCCCAAGAAAGTACTTTCTAGGAAAATGACAGCTGACAAGCAGTCATCTTGACAGGTGCAGATTCAAGAGTGTATAGAATGGATACTATGGAAGCTATAAACACCAAACTCATAGGGGATATCCAGATGACTCTCCTCTACCTGCTCTCCACATTTGGTGATGATTGGATTTACATGATCTGAGCTACAGGCCCACAAACAAGGCATCCCCATCCTCCATTGTTTCCAGTGGAGGGGGAAACTAGCAAAAAAGCAAGGGCAATGGAAGCCTAGCAGAACATACTCAAACTGCTAGACAGCCCCGTAGTTAGATGATTTGGGGCTGACCGCTGGGGGCATGACCACTGGGGGCTGACCACTGGGGGCATAACCGCTTCTGATGTCATGAAAATAATAAAATTAAAATAGAAGAGCTGGAGAAGAGCCAGCTCCCTGGCGTGGATCAAACACTCTCCTAGCCCCCCGCTCACCCTGTTCTCTGCACAGCCCCCCTTAAGCCACACAATCCGGCTGTGAATTGATCTGAAGGGCTGTTAGCCAAATTGCTCTGTTTGCTTTAATAAAAGGTCGGGGAATTATGATATTAATGTGCAACTGGCATAACTACAGGATCATGGCCTTTATATACCAGAGTCCCATTTTATCCAGGTCACAGAAATAGACACAGAGACTAGATAACTAAAGCAGTGATCTCTTTACTGAAGAATTCTTAAGTCCTTATAAACAATAATCAAACATTCAGACACACAATACAGAACTAAGAAAGTAGAGGTGATTGATAGGGAATAGAGGGGTTGAGTTATGGGGTGATACTACCTGTCCAGATGTGCAGAGGTCCATGAGGAAAGGATTATGGCCTAAACCCGAGAATAAAGGGGTGGCCTGCCAGTTGGTATCAGGGCAGAAAAGACACACAGTCTGAGGCCATGGACCTAGATAGTTAAAGGCACTGGAAAACAATGAAGACCAATGGAAGGTCTTGGGGGCTGGTCTCAGGTGAGAACAAAAGATTACCTGGGCCAATCAGGTGTCCCAGGAGGTGTGTGATACCAGGATGGGCAAAGCCTAGATGTGGCCAATGAGCTTCCAGAGGGGGCAGAGTCTGGATTAACAACTCGAGCCAGGTGTGCTGGGGCTAGCTGAATGGATTTTAAGACCACTGATGGTTCTGCCAAGACAGTTGAATAGGTTCCCAGATACAGACAAAAGAGGGAAATCGGCCCCTGATTAGCTTCTGGAAGGATCATTAATAATTTGAATGTTTGGTTAGTTTATCTTGGTATCCTGAGGGATGAAGAGCAAGGAAGGACAAGTACCACACATAGACATGAGATAACACAAGAAAAGGGCTGGGTGAGGTTCTGGAGACAGAAGGACTATTTGCCAGATTGCCTCTGGATAGCCTTTAGAAATGTAGATACTTCACCTGGTGGAACCCAGTGTTATCCCGTAAGCATAATCTCTTCTGGGTGGAGGGGGAAAACTGGATGTTTGCTTTGAGGGTGCCTTTTGAAACCTGAATGTGAAATCCCTGTTTTCAGAACTATGGCTTGCTCTGTGTTCCAGGTCCAGGAGTGTCTTCCTTGGCCTGAGTTTTGTGGGTCTCTGGTTCAAGTTAGAAGTGGGGTGCCCCTTGCAATTGGGGCTACCCAAGAGTAAAGACAGCACCTCTGGCAACAGAGCCTCCCCATCTTTCTGCCCTAAACCTGTGCCACAGGAGGCGCTGAGTCCTAGCACTCCTCCAACACCCCAGGAGAGAAGCTGCCACCACAGGGCCCAGCTGTCACTTCACTGGGGGGAGACTCAGCAGCAGCCAGCCCCCCCCCCTTCTTAGCTGCCCACCTGGGGGTGATTGGGTCTCATATCCTCCCAGGGTGGGGATGTTGCAGATTTGGGAGGGTTGCTGCCCCCCCCTGCTATGGCCATGGTCCCAGAGAATCTCTGCAGTAGAAACTGAATGTGCGGAAAGCATCTTTGCAAGCCTAGCAGAACCAGGGCAATGTGCCCAGCAGAACCTGTGCCACTGTGGCAGTGAAAACTCATTATGAATAAGGTCAAATCAGATAATCTCTGCAATAGAAACTGAAAGGGTGGCCATTTTTGCAAGCCCAGCAGAACCAGTGCCAGCTCAACAGGACTGATGTGTAGCACAGAATCACAAATCAAGCGGCGGGGGTGGTGGTGGTGTTGATAGCCCAGAAAAAAACAGTGCAATGTTCTAGTGCACAGTAGAATCCAGAGGGGAGACAGCCTGGAAATGTATCCATTCATGTCCTGGCAATGGCAAATCACTCTGTTTCTCACTTACCTTGTAAGCCCCTAGTTGGGGTCACCATAAGTTGGTTGCAACTTGATGGCAATTAGCACACATATTTATTGCCTAGAATAATTTCTCTCTGGTGATGATGCCTCACTTTTGCAAAATGTAGTTTGAAGACAACTACCTGGTCCTTTAAAGCCTTGGAATGGAAACTGAGCCAACAAAGCACTGCCATGGGCAAAACCCTTCTGCCCCTCCCTGAATGGTTTTTCTCCCCTTCCCTCCTGCTGCAGCCCAATATGGCACCCCAAATGCTGCTCCTAAGGGGTTCCTGTTCCCCAGAAGAAGCAAGAGGGGAGGGGAGATGCAAAAGTTGCATTCTGTGGGCAAAAAACCTTCCATCCCCAGAAAGTGTCAATTGGATCCACACTAGGATGTAGAGTCAGGCACGCACCTCTACGATCCGGGGAGTCAAGAAGCTTGTCATACTATGGAAAAAGTTGAATGGTCTGGCTTAACATTTGTAACTTTTGGCTGCTACCATGTGATATTAATCTAACTGACGTTTAGTCAGAAATCCCTAAATTACACTGAAAACGTGACAATAAATTAACTCAAGTGCTTATTTGCTGTTAATATTTTTCCATATGTTCCACTGATACCATTCAGTGAGGAGTGCAAATAGTTTTGGTTGGTGCGACTGCATTCCTGTTTCCAGCTCAGACGGTGATGGAAAGTCTGTTTAATTGTTTAAGTGGAATGGAGGAACCTTTTGCTGACTGCTCCGGCACATTATTTTCAAAGATAATATCAGTGACTGACATTTAGACAGGATTTGGGACTGGATTGATACGCCTGCTGATTAACTGAGAGGCGTGGGAGTGACTCAAGCCATATTTGAGAACACCGTCTAGCCTGCTCCACAAGACCAGACATGAAGCATCCTTTTTGCAGTACCACAGATTTCTTTGCATGACGTTGTCCGTCACTTGCAGCAGTATCGTAGCGGGCATCCTGTTGGTTCTCAAGACTTATGCTTGTATTTAGCATGAAGTAATCTGGAATAAGTCACTTACTGCCTTACCTGGATGGCTCAGGCTTGCCTGATCTCCTCAGATCTGAGCCTGGTCTCCTCAGCTAAGCAAGGTCAGCCCTAGTTATGACTTAGGTGGGAGACCACCAAGGAAGTCCAAGGTTGCTATGCAGAGGCAGATAATGGCAAACACTTTCTGTTCATCTCTTGCCCTTGAAAACCCTAGCAGAGGTGTAGAACTCATTTGCTATGAGGGCCATATCTGACATATATGTCACTTTGTGAGACCGGGCCATGTATGCCATAAAACATTATGGTATAAACTTTATAAAGGACAGCAACTGGTAAGCTCCAAGTTGATGTGTCTTCACTGCAAGGCCCCATGGGTGCAGAAGAAAACCCACAAGGGTGGGCTGGGGTCCCAGAAGTGCAACACTAGGCAGAAGCCCCCATGCCCCAGCAGAGGATCATCTGCACCCTCACGTGCAAGCGCTGATCCCTGAGGCCATCCGGATAGCCCCAGAGCTGCAAACCGAGTGGAGAGGTATGAATGCAGTTGCAGTGGCTCCCAACTTACCAGTGAGGCTGTCCCTGAAGTGAAGGGAATCTGTTTGACTGCTGCAGACGAGGTTGTTCTGCCATGCTGAAGCCACAATCGGAGTGGCTCTGCCCACCCACCCTTGAGCAGCCTCCTGTTCCCTCCCTTGCATCAGTTGCTTGTGGGCTGCATAACAGCCCTGGACAGGCCAGTTCCAGCCCCCACCCCTGCCCTACAGGGTCACCATAAGTTGGCTGCGACTTGGTGGCATTTTCCACCTCTACCACCATGACACATACTAAGTGTCTGAAAACCCCTGGCCTCACATATCTGAAGGACCAGCTCTTCCCATTTGTCCCCATGCATGAATTACAGTCCTCTGGTTGTCACTGGCTGTGGCCACACGCATGAGATAAAGCGGGGGGGGGGGAAGCGAGGCTATTTGTGCCAGAGCAATGTGACCCACAGTTGCGCGCTCACACAGTTCTGTGAAGCTGCGGGTGCAACTCGCCACTGTGTGATCAGATGCAACTGCGGGCGAGTTGGGGGGCATTTGTTTAAATGGGGGATTGATGAATCACATCTCCACCCTGAGGGCTTCCAATGGGAGTATGCGATGATGCGCATACTGAGAAGGGCGGGGGGAACAACAGCATGGTGTCAAGATGGCCTGATCAGCCTATCCCCGACGCCACAAGTGCGCGCTGGAGTGACCACACGGGGAAAGTCCACCTGTGGCCCACAGCAACCCATTTGATACTGGAGTTTCCCCAGTGGTTTTTTTAAAATCCGTTTCTCCGGCGGAGCAAAACGGCTTGCTGATGGGTGCAGGATGCTTGACAGATATTCTCTTGTGATCACACCCTTAAAATCTGGCTGGGAGTCATGCCTATTGCGTGGCTAATTCTGCCTGTGACTGGGGCCACTGTTTGTTTATCCACGAAAGGTGGCCTGTTTGACATATACTAGAGCACAGCTGTTTTTTCTAGTGGCTCTCAGCTTGTAGAACAGGCTCCCTGAGGAAGTGAAAGAAGGAATCATCCTTAGAAAACTTCAGGGGGCACTGTAAGGCCATTTTGTTTGCAAAGGTATCTGGTTTGGAGTCACTGTGATTCACATCCCCACTCCCAAACATACTTACTCGGGTTGTTAAAAGGGCAAATTGGGGGGAAGGGGGGGGATGGACCACGTATGTCATCTTGAGGAAGGATGGGTAGAAAAATCTAATATCCCTGCACATCATTATTAGTGAAAGTGGGAGCTCATTTATTTCCTTTCCAGAAATGAAATATATGTAGGGTGGGAGGAAGGTCATTTGTTCTGCTTTGTTCTTGTTCCGAAGTTTTACTGCATTAAGCATTCCATTTAGCACTCTTCCAAAGTTCCACTGCAGTTTCTGTGAACTTTGTGTAGATGCACATATAAACTGCTTATTGATAGAGGGTTTGCAGGTTTGGCACATGTACCCAGTGTATTAGTTGTTGTAGATTTTCCGAGTTGTATAGCCGTGGTCTTGGCATTGTAGTACCTGACGTTTCACCAGCAGCTGTGACTGGGATCCTCAGAGAAAGATGGATTATTCTGTGTGTCAATGACACAAGCCTTTGACAACATATTCTCCAATGTATGTTGTAATCCCTATTTCAATAGAACCTCTCCATAATTATAAATATATGTTCATTTTGTTGGTTTTTAACTTATTTATTAGGACAGTGATTTAAGTGTTGCAAGTCGCCTTGGGTGAGCGGTGACTAAAAAATCTACTAAATAAATATCCAATGGCTTGAATTCAGCAATGTGTGAGTGGAAATATTCTCAAGAAAATAACTAAGACCTCTATTCAACAGACATCTGAGCCCTACCCTCATGCAAGAGGGTAGTACTGTATCAACTGCATACAACAGGATAGGCACACGAAGGATGCCCAGTTTAGGAGAATGGTAATCTTCTTCAGCTAAAACAGGGGCCAAATTATTGAGAAACAGATTAAATAAAAAATGAGCACATATGCATCCCTGTTTAATTCCTTTGTTAAAGGGAATTTTTAGAGTTAATTCCCCTATGGTTGAACATTTGATTTGACACATGGTGGAAGTGTGTAGCGTTATGATTAATTTGAGAAGTCAATATCTAGTTGGTGCAATTTAGCCCATAGTAACTCTCTGTCGATCAAATCGAATGTGTAATGTCTAGATGCGCATGATTGACTCATTTGCCCTTGCTACCTCCTTATCTGTTTATTGTTTCTACCTGTAATCCGATATATGCCAATAAAGGGGGGGGTGAGAGAGAGAGAGACAGAGAGAGAGAGGAAATATAAATAGACTTGATATAGTTCTGCTTGCACAAGTTCTTGTGCAAAACTTGCACTTTCTTCCCTATATATTACAGTGCCCAGAAATTAGTCGCACAAGATCTTGCACAAGTGGGAAGGTAAGTGGGGAAACAACTTTGACTGAGCACAAGAAGCTACTGTGGTCTTTTTCTTGCATTTCTGCTTGTGGAAGTACTGGGTCCAGCCCAATATTTACACCCCTCCTAGCCAACCAAACCAAATGGCAGGGAAAATACATTGGAAATTATGCTCCAAAACATAGGTAACTCTGACTTGATTGGTATAATCCAAAGAAAATTTCTACCAGGGAGGAACTCAGAATTGATTTCATTAGAAAATTTATATGTTTCTTTTCGGGAGTGGCTGACAAGGTAGAAGCAATACAATAAAATCATTTTTAAAAATCAACATAAGAATTATGAATGACAAAACAAGCCACAGAAACAACCAAAGGGGCATAAAGACAACATAAAACAGCATTCAGGAGCATGGGGTTATATCTGTAAACACTTCTGGGGCTAGAAACAAACAGCTAATGAATTGGAAGCCCTCTGTTAAAAGCCTGGATAAAGATAAATGTGTTGGCCTGGTACATAAAGAACAATAAAGTAGGCAGGCACCAGGCAAGCCTCAAGGAGCCTCCAAAGGCAACGGGACACCACTAAAAAACCCTGTTTCTGGTTGCCACTTGCCTCACCTTTGCAGGCAGAGGCAATAGAGAACAGGGCTTCAGAAGAGGATCTTAAGTGATTAGTTCAAACTGGAGGAGGCAGTCCTTTCAGGTGCCTGACCCAAGAACCATCCCTAGGTGTGTGTTCCTCGTATGTCCTCTCAAACAATGATAAATGCTAATACTGGCACAATACTTGTTTTTCCATTATAGGTCTTGGTGACCTCTAGACTGGATCATAGAGCTAAATAGGGCTCCTTTCAAAAATGTCTAGAAATCACTAGTCCAGAATATAGTTGTCAGACTTTTAACAAGAGTCCTCTGAGGAAAGCAGATCTGATGCATGTGCTCAGATAGCTGTAGGAGCGCTCTGTCTCCCAGCCCAATTCTAAGTACTATCTTGGCCTTCAAAACCCACAACAGAAAAGCCTTATCCTTTGGATCTTCAAAATAAGTTCTTGAGAGATGTTCCTTCATAGTCTGAAGGCAAATTCTCTTCATAATTCCTTGCCCATGAAGACTGACCTAACTAATCAAGTGTGCTATTAACCCCACAATTCCTCCAAGGAAATCAGGATAACATACATGGATCTCCCCTCTCCGTTTAGTCTTCACAGGTACCCTGTAAAAGTAGGTTAGCCTGAGACAGTGACAGTCCCAAGATCACCCACACTACATATGATTACACTGCCTGATTAGGGTGATTTGATCCTAACAGTTAGGAACCATTTGAGGCTCTAACCAAGGTACCATTTTGGCTCTACTTCACTGAGCTACTGGCTGTGTCCTCAAAGGACATTTCAAAGATGTGCAGAACACATTTAAGCAGGCTTTTAGCCTGGAAACAGCAAATGTTGTGACTTATGGAAGTTCTGACTTTGCAGAACTGGTTTGGATTCTGCTGTTCTTGTATTGTTTGAAGATGTTTATTGTATTGTGTTTCTGCTGCCACAAGAGCCAATTGCTGACTAATCAGTAGTTGCCTTTAAGCCAGCTCTCTGTGGAAAGATCTGAACAGCATTTGAACTCAAACCAGAATAGCATGCTGTTACAGGGAGTGGGACTCCAGATGCATGTCAGTGTTGTTTTTATATTACACACCACATGGGACTGGGGGGGGGGGGGAGGTTTGGGAAGATGCTGCCTGCATCAGAGCATGGACAAAATGAAATTCTGAAATTTTGTAGAACTTCCCTTGGTGCCCTTCCTCTCTTCAAGTTTCTCTTTTGAGCAAAGAATTGAATAAAAACTGACTCCAAATTCCCTCAAAAAAAAGAGAGGAAAAGAAACATATTGTAGGATTTCAGGGAGAAATTGGGTAAAGAGGAATTAAGAGAATTAAGAGAATTCCTCTTAATAACTCTAGTTTAAGGTGGGTGTTTCCCGGGCTGCTAACTGCCAGGTGGGGCCTGGAGATCAGAATTGAAGTTGATCTCCAGACAACAGAGATTATTTCCTCTGGAGAAAATGGCTGCTTTGGAGGCTGGACTGCCTGGCATTATCCCTGACTGAGGTATCTCTTCTCCACAAATCCCTCCCTCCACACCCAAATCTCCAAGAATCTCCCAACCTGGAGTTGGCAACACTAGTTGCTTCTGTGGGGGCCACTTTGCTCTTTGCCCTGTTACCACTGCTAAGGTGATGTGAAAAGGTCTTCCAATATGGACGTCAGGCATGCAGCAAGGGTTTCTATTGAATTCTTCCAAAGATGTTTGGAAGCCCCCCACGCACTAACACTAAAGACAATAATATTCAGACCAATTTATAAACTATCTTGGAAATCTACTGAAGGAAGAGATATACATTTTTGAATGATAATCTGTCAGGATAGGCACTTATACCACACTTGCTTTCCAGCCGCCGCACATCTGCCTGCAATCTTGACATCTGAACAAGTCTTCTTTGCTGGATCCAGGCAGTTGTGTTCTGCTTGCACTTCAAATGCCTCTTTGTGGTCTCCAGCAAGCCTTTTCCCATATGAGTGTATTTTTCTCCTGTTGAAAAGATCATCTGTTCCAAGTACATTTTCAGTGACTTTTCCCTGCTCCCCCCGCCCCAAGTCATCCTCCTCCATTTCTTTGGGAGTCAACATGCAGTCTGAGAGACAAATATGCATATAGTGTAGCTTTGTTGGCTTCCTAACAGTCAATAAGTCAGAAGACATTTCTCGGCATTGCCGTTTCCTAAAACTCCTCTTTGGATTAGGAGACGTAAACATTACTGTAGTCAAGAAGGTTCACTGAGCAAGTTCAGCTTCTATCCTAGACATCTACCTTACACTTGTTGAAAATAATCAGGCAAGACAGACAGTGTTAATCACTTACTGATGCTTGTTCTCTTCTGTGGTTTTGGCAAGGGCAAAGACAAAAAAAAAAAAGAAGGACTTCTTCCCATGGTTTAAGAAAGAAGGAAATATAGTCTAAAAGATAAAAGCATTCTCCTAAGAGCCCTGATCCTCAGTGTCCTCTGCTGGCACGGATCCCATTTGTTTCAATGGATCTGCACTTGAGGATCAGATAGCAAGTGACTGTGTCACTGAAGCTTCGGTTTATTTTTATTTATTTTTCTTCACAGAACAGTTTGCTTAGCTGGAAAGTACATTTATGGGAGTGAGTCAACTTTATGTATTTTCACACTAAGCTAAGCCTCTTGTGTTCAGACAACTACTGATGTTCTCTCATTCCTATGCTTGAGTTGGAGGTCACAAGCAGCAACCTCCATCTTCAAAAAAATGTTTTGCTTATTATCGAGCATTCGCAATTGTTTAGGATTCTGTTGGAAATGGGTTGGATCCAGTCAGCTTTTTCACTCAGCCTCTCCCAGTTCTCCTGCCTACAATACCCCTTGTCTTACACAGGGTTGCCAGTTCTGGGTTGGGAAACACCTGAAGATTTGGGGGTGGAGCCTGGGGAGGGTGTGGTGTGGGGAGGGGAGGGACTTCAGCCGGATACGTCAAAGAGGCCAATGTCAAAAACAGCCATCTTCTCCAGGGGAACTTATCTCTGTCATCTGGAAGAGACCAGCTATATTTCCAGGGGCTCTCCAACTACCACCTGGAGGTTTGACACAAAATCGCAGCACTAAGGCTGTTACACTGTGCAAAATTTTTTTAACTGGACATGTAAAGTCCTAAAGATAATTTAATTCAAATTTTCCAGGGGTTATTTCGAGGAGCGCGCAGGAGCGCCATTCCAGGAGTAACAAGCCCAGGAGCGGGCACATATGGTGATGCCCTGTGGAAAAAAGCAAAAGCAAACTAACTTGATCTGTATTTTCATGCTTGTTGTAGGGTAGCTTCCCTGCAAGAGCAAAGGAAACCTAAAGTGCCTTTAGTCAAAGTGTAAAGCTGGCTTGCCAGCTCTGAGTTGGGAAAGACCGGGAGATTTTGGGGGTGGAGCCTGAGCGGTGGGTGTTGCCTTCTGACACACTTCCGGTGATGTCAGGAGGTGTGGCATATGCAAATGAGTTATGCAAAAGAGTTATGCTAATGAGCTCCTGCACTTCTTTTTCTACAAAATGACCCCTCTAAACAACTAACATCTAATACATTCATACATATTCAATATGATCTACATATTGTTTAAGGACTCCTTAAACAGCTTAACATTAGAATGCAAGCAAACTCTCTTCCTGTAGAGTCCAAGATCTTTTTAATGGCTTAACATATTCAAATTGGTCCACACAGGACTCCTAAATATAATTCATTATTTTGAACAGCCAAGTCCTGGAGGTTGGCAACTCTAGTCTCATGTAACTTTTATACCTGTATATACCATGATCCCAGGGAGGGGAGGCGTAGCCTGATCTTGCAAGATCTTGGAAGCTAAGCACAGTCAGTACTTGGAAGGGAGACCACCAAGGAAGGCCATGGCAAACCACCTCTGCTTCTCACTTGCCTTGAAAGACCCTTGCTGGGGTTGCCATAAGTTAGCTGAGACTTGATGGCACTTTACACACGCACACCATGATCCCAAGTGTAGCATCTTTGGTGATCAAAAGGGACCTTTCCTTCCTTTTTCACCAGAAGAAAGGCTCATTTTATCCAATACAGTGTCATTATATCCCCTCACCAGGTTACCATCTGCTCAACCCTCCTGACAAAAAGCTCATATCAGTGTTAACAGATACATTTTCCTTGGTGGAATTAGTTTTGCTAGTGGAAAGCTACATGGCTAGTCTCTCTAGCAATTCAGACTTTCCCATTTTGCCTGCCTGGTTCTAAAGTCAAGTGTGTTCATCAAGTATTCTGAACTGGAAATACTTTTGTGTGTTCTCACATTAATGCCAGGGAGCTTCAGTTCATGGAGTTCTGAGCATGTTTCAACATGATGAATACCATCAAGTGCACAAAAAATGTTCACCTGTTATTGAGTGCTTATAACTGTTCTGGATTCTATTGCAAATGTTTGCATATGCACCATCTTCTGTGGTTTCCCTGCAGCTGTCACCCTTCTCTGCTCACTATCTGTCCAACCCCTCTGATATATCAGAATTGCATATTGAGCTTACTTTAAAAGACACAGGCATTGTGAACAGGGTGAATCTGATTTCTGATCATATTACTGTATTTGAAAATATTGCAGCACCGTTAAGGAGACCTAGAGGAACTGGTGATGAAGGGGGAAGAATAAGTTGTGTTATTTCAAAGCTGAATCTATTTTGCTCTGCTTCTAAAGTCCACGTCCCTAACATGATTCCTATGGGAACCATGGCACCACCACCCCTGACACCTTTCCTGGTGCCCACCAAGTGGGCAGGTCCAGGTGGAGGTTTTGTCCAGCAAGGTTTCTGATTGGCTATTAAAGACTTGATTGGCCACACAGATTTTTTTTTAATAGTTATTTGGCAGAAGCTGCCACTGGAGCACAAGGATCTTCACTGTGTGACTGTGGCAGCCATTTTGTGGCTGGCTCTAGCTCCTGCAATGGCCATTTTCCAGCAACCATTTTGTGACTGCACCAACCATGCTGTGCTAGAATTCCAGAGGTGCCCACAGGCTTTAAAAGGCTGTGCACCCCTGCTTTAGAAAAAATGTTTTTACTGACAAAGACTGCTAGATTTTGAACAACGTTTTACAAAGGTTTTTTTTTAAATCTAAATCTTCTCGACAAGAAGCAGAAGCACTGCCACATTTTCAGTTGCTACTAGTTATGAGAAGTTGAATTGCCATATAAAAACCAAATGTTTGCAGATCTCCAAATAAACTTTTCCATTTCATATGTGTAAATATCCAATGTTGAGCCAGCATGGTCTTATGATGGGAGTGCTGGATTAGGATCTAGGAGACTTGGGGTTGAATCCTCACTTTGCCATGGAAGTTCACTAGGTGAACTTGGGCCAGTCAATATTTCCCAGCTTAACATACCTCTTAGAGTTGTTGTGAAGATAGGACAGAGAGGAGAACGCTGTGGTAAGTCACTTTGGGTTCCCATTGGGGAAAATGCCAGGGTATAAATAAAAATAAATTAATAAATAAATAAATAAATAATTGATGCTCAGATATGTTGAGAATGTGCAGGAGTTATGGTGTAATTTTGCTGGAAGGAAACAGAATGGTGAGAAAATAATCACAGGTTTGGTTTGCACAAGAGAAAATCAAAAATTTTAAAAATGACGAAGAATTGGTTTTTATACCCCACTTTCCTCTACCTTCAGGAATTTCAAATCTCCTTCCCTTCCTTTCCTCACAACAGACACCTTGTGAGGTAGGTGGGGCTGAAAGTGTTCTGAGAGAACTGTGACTGGCCCAAGGTCGCCCAGCAGGTTTCCTGTGGAGGAGTAGGGAATCAAACCCAGTTCCCCAGATTAGAGTCCACCACTCTTAACCACTACACCACACTGGCAGATTGTAGGGTTGAAAAAGTCTGAAATAACTGAAACCACTTCCAACCTTATACAGTCATGTTGCTCTCCAGAGGAGTCAGCAATAAAGCCAGGAGATTCTTCTTCCCCAAGCATCTGTTCTGCTGGGGCTACCCAAAGGTGCTTAACATTTTTTGGCATCTGGTTCTTTTGTGAGTGGCGTGTTTTCTCCTCTTGCAAGCTCACAGTGCTGTTTTGAGACAATACGCAAACAATAAATGGGAATGCATGTGCGGAACAATTAAATTTAATATCCCAGACTGTTTCCTTTGGGAAATTGACAAAGTTGGAGATCAATTGGCCCCAATTCCTTCTGCTGGAATGGCATATGCTTATGTGTTATTAATTGTGAAGTTCTCATAACAAGCATTTCTGTGCCATGAGAGTCTATATGGCTTTTCCCACTCTTTGCACTTCAAGGAGAGTTTTGTTCTACAAAATGTGGGGCATTTATAAGGCTTGCATTGGCTTCTCTTTAAAACCCATCAGTATGATTTTCCAAACTTCTGATTGGAAATGTGAAACACCATTCATTCTTCCACCAAAAAAAAAAAGAGAGATTATGTTTTTATACCCAGAGCAGTTACTCAAAAAGAGACATAGCAGGTGCCCTCCAATAAGAGTACATCATTAAAGCAATAAATATGTATTTTTTCTTAGTTTTTCGGCATAGTTGAAATTACAGAGGTCATTTCGTAGAAAAAGAGGTGCAAGAGCTCATTAGCATAACTCATTAGCATAACTTATTTGCATATGCCACACCCCCTGACATCACTAGAAGTGTGTCAGAAGGCAACACCCACCACTCAGGCTCCACCCCAAAAATTTCCAGGTCTTTCCCAACTCAGCTGGCGAGCCAGCTTTACACTTTGACTAAAGACACTTTAGGTTTCCTTTGCTCTTGCAGGGAAGCTACCCTACAATAAGCATGACAATACAGATCAAATTAGTATGCTTTTGCTTTTTTCCACAGCACATCACCATATGTGCCCGCTCCTGGGCTTGTTAGTCCCAGAACGGTGCTCCTGCACGCTCCTGCTCAAAATGACCCCTGGTTGAGAAGACCATTTTCAGCTTTTCAAAAAATTTCATTTCTTCTCTTTACAGTATTTAAGGGCATTTTATGATGTAAAACATGGCATCCATTTTGATAGTGACATTCTTAATTGAATTTCATTAATACCATCAGGAAAAGAAAAAAGACCACAGCCTCATTCCAAGTGTGGAGAAACCAGGGGGTGGGGGGGACTGAACCTTCAAATGAATCCAGAGTGTTCACAAAATTTACTAACATCCCTCTATAATTATGGCACATCTCTGGTTTGGGTGTGATTCAACCATTCAGCCAATCATTCTTGATGCTACATTACCTCCCCTTGAAGCAAGCAAATAGGAAAGAAGAATATCCCAAATCTCATAGCAGCTTGTAATTATTTAATCAACCTAATTCTCACAGCCAACTAGCAGTTTTCTCAGCCTAATCAATCACATTGTTTTTTCTTAGCAATTCTGCCTTACAATAGAAAAGTTTTCTAACCTCCCCCCTCCCCCCAACAAGTCATTATCATCTCAATTCAACATCTGGTTCTTGGCAATTTGGGAATGAATTGCAAGCTGTGCAAACTGCCAATTGTGCAACTTTGCTGATTACAGGTTTGGGTGTATCACATATCAAATAAAGGCAATTTGCACCGTAAAAGGCCAGCCAGTTCTGTTTAAAAGAAATTGCACCCCAAATGCCTTCCACAGGGTATGTCATTAGCTGGGCAATTAGACTCTCTGGAGGGACTCCAGCACTTGCTGGTAACAGATAGTAGAACACTACCTCATTGAACACACAAGCTTAACATAACTAGCTATACATTCTAGGCTTTCCCTCTTGTATCCCCAGGAAGTGCTTCCTGTCCAGACTTCCCTTTGTCCATTGAACCAGGAACTATTATCACATGGGGAATTGATTAAAATTGATTTTTAAAAACTTACAATAGCTACTGTCTTCAACAGAACTAGACCCAAATGGTGAGGCTGAGATGATGTATTGATGTATTAGCCCTGTACAGATAACTCTGTGTGTTGACTCACCCTGTGGAAAGGGAGAGCAGAAAGGAACATAGGTCACCTACCACAGGGTCGCCAGGTCCTCTGCATTATGCAAACGCACAGAGAAAGAGCCCATACACACACACACCCTCCCCATGATCAGAAACTTTTGAAAGTAGCATCACTGACCACAGGGAAAGGACATACATATTGTGTGGACAACTTGGCAATCATGTCGGAGGCAGGGCTAGCATGCTCATGCCCATTCTTCCTCCATGCATAAAGGGTCAACACACAGCTGGGTCATCTGCACAGAGATGTTCGTTTTCTCCATGCATAGGGTTGCAATCAGCTTTTCCATTGGGGAAAATTAGTGGTGACCATCCAAAAGGCCATGAACAAAAGCCAGGTGGGATACAGGCTTCAGGAAGAGAAGTCAGAGAACTTGAATTTAAAAGCTAGCTGGATCTGACCCATTTAAAAAAAATAATAATGAGTGAACATTCAAACATGTCCACCTCTAGCCCCTTCCACCCATGTCTCAGTCCTGGAGAAAAACCTTGCCTCTTGCGTGTGCTGAATGTACAAATTGATGAGATTGTACATTCACGTGAATAGTCTCAGCTTCTCCAAGGAGCAGAAGTGTTAGACAATAACGATGGGAAATGATTGTAAAATGTTAAAATGCTCAGAAGACGTTCAGTGTATCCAGGTTTGAACCTCCATTCTGCCATGAAAGTTTATTGAGTGACCTTGGTCCAGTCATTCTCTCTTAGCCCAACCTTCTTCACAGGATTGTTGAGAGGAGGATAAAAAGTTGAAGGGCAGAATGGTTGTGACTCACCTTGGTTCTCCACTGGGAAGAAATTGGGGTATAAATAGATTAAAACTTTTTTTAAAAAAAATCTTCCCTCCCTCCCTACTGGCTAACTTCTTCCAGCATTCTGGGAACTTGCAATAATCGGTTATTTTAAAGCTTATTCTGGTAGAAATGTGTATTACTTTTCAGGACAGCAACACTGCTTTTAAAATCACTTTTACAACACTCAAAAAGTTGATGCCTTTGCCCTAATGTGGAATGCTGTTTTCGCAGCAACAGTGTATGTGTTTTCTTGAGTTATCTCCTGGTACAGCAGTACATGATCTGACTGCTCATCTATAACAGAAGAAAGCAGGAAACTACAAAATTATAACGGTGAAATGAATGTTCATTTTGGTGTTTTGCCCTGGCATTGAGCCAAGATGTCCCCTTTTCAGCAGCCTGTGGCTCAGATCAGTAGCAATGACTACAAGATGTGTTCTACAAGCCATGATTTTTGTAGATTTTGTCCATCTATAGGGATCAATTAAAACAACAAAAGGGATGTTCTGAAAGCAGAATTTGCTTTTTAAAAAACCTTTCTTTAAAAAATTGGGACATGTTTTTATAAGAGTGATTATAGTGAAGCAAAATGTTGTCACCTCATACAGATGAAGATTTTGCAATTTAAAGTATAAAACATGATAAGATCTGATTCTGGAGGACTGGTAAAAAAATCAAGAGAAAAAGAAAGCAAGAATGAATGTCTACACTCTTAGAACTATATTGTATGAACCACATACCGGGAAATCTCATTTTCTTCAGATGGTTTTCAATAAATGTAAAGTTGAAATTGGCACACACTCAGTCCCATGATAAAAAAAATTGTATTTTAGACCTAATAAACCTCAAACTAAAGACTATCCAGTTAACGAAAGAAAATTTGTACTGCAAAGGTGAATATGTTACATATTAAGTCTGAGGAAAATCTCATTTCTGTCATAGTTTTTCATGAACCTATGTACTATTTTATGTTGACTGGGTGAGGGCACTCATAATTCAAGACAGAAGCACTGGGAGAGAAATAAATGGCACTGAACCATTGCGTACAGAAGAAACAATAGCACAAAGACACTGTCAAAAATGGCAAATCTGAAAATTAAACTAGCATAGTCACTGATGGGCCAACACTGCTAATAGTCACTCAGACAAAACTGGACTCGAATTAGACAAATCTGTAACTCATCTGTTAAATAAATTCACGCAGAGACAGACACAGTGGTACAAATATGAGAAAGCCAATACACGTCACTTTTTTTTTTTAGGCAAGTACTGAGGGTGTTGTTTTTAAGTATATGATTAAAAACAAAATGGGAACAATGGAGACAAATGTGTATGTATATAACACACACACACACACACACACACGGTTGGTTCATAAGTACACGTGGGTCTCTTGAAGATTTTTCTGTTCTTGATTACTGTACCCTTGATGAGTATGTGTACTGGTGCTATTGAAAACCATTTATGACAAGAGGGTTGAATGTAAGATGGAAGTTTTATCAGCAGTGTTTCATCTGTGATCACTTATTTACACATGCCATAAGTCACCATTTCAGTGTGCAGGCACCAACTGAGGAATATGAATGTATGGAGCAGGACATGAGCCCTGCCAGGAGCAGAGCTCCCTCTCAAGTATGCTTTCTGTAGCAAACCCAAATCTGCCACTTTGTAAATTAGCCATGGATAAAACTGCCCACCCACGATCTCATAATCAAATTCAGATAACAAAGCAATGTGCCAATGAATTGTCACATTGCTAGGGTTGTCCCAGGCTTGCATATTCATTTGGGATGCTTATAAGTACATCTTTTCCCCAGAAACCTGGGACCCGAGGCAAACAACAGAACAGAACTAAAACATCAAAAAACAACAGAACAGACCTAAAACATCAAAATATAATTAAAATTTATGTCCCAAGCCATCTTCAAATCCTTACTGTTGCCCCCCCCCCCATGCCTTTCTAAGCGCCTTTCTGTGAAGGAATGCTGTGCAGCCTGTCATGAAAGCCATCAGCAAGGAGGTGTTCCCACATGTCCAGGAAGGCTATTCTGTGGATCATGGAGAAGTAATTGAGTAAGTCTGCCACATCTGCCCACACCCTAATACAAGAAGGGACAGAGAGAAACCATTGGTATGCTGACTGATGGTACAGGAGAGGGAGAGGTGGTCCTTCCATACTTCCATGAAGGCATCTGAAGGAAAATACCAATGCCTGGAATTGAATCTGGAAACATATCGGCAATGAAACATATTGACAATTATTATGTAGGGCTGCCACATTCCCAATGATAATGGGAGATCTCTAACTCCCCATTGCTGCTGCCACTTAACTGGGCAGCAGGAGGAAAGGGGGGGCAAAGGGGGGGTTAAGACTGGCATCCATGGCATGATGTCACAACTTGTGGCATGACCCGGAAGTTATGTCATCACACTGGGCAATGCTGTAGCATAAGAATGTTAGTCTATCGCCCCTGGAGCAATGACATCACTTCCAGGTTGCACTGGAAATTGTATCATCACACTGGGGATAAGTCCCCCCTTCCCCCATCTCCCACCAGTTTCCAAACTACCCTAATTATGAAGAAGGGGAGGGCTGGGGATCTCAGAACTCTATAGCACTCATAATGACATCTTTTGGAGCATTATGTAGTACTTGAAGCCCATAACTCTCAACTACAATCCAGTTTACCATCTGGTCTCCTGATACTGTGGTAAGAGGAAGAAAGTCCCCATTTCTCATCATTCTTCTTCTCCCAGCACCTTATCTGTTTCGTCAGAGACCAAGGCACCTGCATACTCTGGGAAATATAGTTCCCAGGATGCCTGGCATTTGAAGCAACTTCACCTAATATGCACTGGGTGGCTTGGATTTCTGGAGGCTGTTGCGCTTGTTTCACATTGCTGGTGGGAATTATGCACCACCAAAACTCCTACTCCAAGCCAAGGGGGTGTAAACATGGGCAGCCTTGCAGTGTTTAATGCCTGGAATGGACCGAAGTAAATCTTTACTTTTGTGTGGATTTGTTTGACAGTCCATCTCTCTGGCAGATATTAGAAAGAAGAAAAGCAGGCACACTCTCCTGATGCCACTAGAAAATATTCTGAACATTGTACTATTCAGCCAAAAGAGTCTGGAGTGTTCCCTCTAAGCTGAGTTAGTGTGAGCTAGCTCACAGTTTTTTAGCCTCTGGCTCACACATTTTTGTCTTTGCTCCGGAATAATGGCTCCAGAGCAAACTAATTTATGCAGTAGCCAAACTGCTCACTCACAACTTTAATGTCAGTGGCTCACAAAGTAGAATTTTTGCTCACAAGACTCCACAGCTTAGAGGGAGCATTGGACTTCACTTGAAGAGAGAAAAATCAAACCATCTTTATAAGAGAGTATAGAAATGCAATAAATTGCAGCAAGGAAATCAGTGGAGCTATCTCCTCAGCCTGGTACTGGCCATCAGATGCCATTTATCTTGTCTGCAGTCTCGGGCATAATCTGTCTTCACATCTTTTTACTAGCTTACATTACAATGTAAAAACGTTTAAGCAGAGGTTGTTTTTGAAATGTGTTTTCAATTAGCACAGTGCAAGCTGTAAAATATCTGAGCCCAAATTAAGCTAACAAGCTCCTGGGGAAAGGGGAAAACATATCTTTGCATTTAGCTCAAGTTAAAGATTTCCCAGTTTTTAGGCGTTTAGGTACCGTGCTTGGAAGAAAAATACATTTTCTGGATATTGAGACATCCTAAATGGTTTGGCAGAGACTTGTACGGAAGCTGATGTGCAGATTCTGAAGGCAAGGGATCTCCAGAGAGATCTGTGCTAGCAAGGCAGCGTTCCAGGCCTGGATCGAAATACCGATAGCATTTAAGGCAAAGTGTTATATAATAGAAGGCAAGAGACTGTCTGAGGCAAGATACTCAGATTCCAAACATCTGGGCTATCACATGAGCCCAATATTCCCCTTTCATACAGGGGTGAGTGGGTTAATCGTGCTGGCATGAACTTTTCGGTGGCCACTCCCATGCCAAGCTGTGTGTGTTATGCGCCATCGCTCCTAACTTATCTATTAATTAATGACCTCCAAACAGCCTATCATTAACAGCCTTGCTCTGATCTTGCAAACTGAATGCCCTGGCTTCCTTGACTGAGTCAATCCATCTCATGTTGTGTTACCCAAACTGTTCTGTCTCTTTTTTAGATGGGGGAAATTAGCAGGGAGACCAGACCGACAAATAGGCATAACAGTCGGGATCTACACCTGTATATACCAGGGTCCGTTTCAAAATGTCTCAAAATGGTTGGGACTAAGTTTGAAAAGAAGATTGAAAAATACCAGTTAAATGTAACTCATGCATACCGAAGCAATCAAATAACATACAAACAAGGCTAGAGAGAAATATAGGAGCTTAGAGACATAAGAAGAAGAAGAGGAAGAAGAGAAGAAGAAGAGATTGGATTTATACCCCGCCCTTCACTCACTTGGAGTCTCAGAGCAGTTTACAAACTCCTTTCCCTTCCCCTCCCCTCACAGACACCCTGTGAGGTAGGTGGGGCTGAGAGAGCTCTTTCCCAAGCTGTCCTTGAGAGAACAGCTGGTACAGAGCTATGGCTTGTCCAAGGTCATCCAGCCAGGTGCAAGTGGAGGAGTGGAGAATCAAACCCGATTCTCCCAGATTAGAGTCCGCGCACTTAACCACTACACCAAACTGGCTCGCTATAGAGGGAGTTGCAGGGTGATATTTACCATCCAGATGTGCAGAAGTCTGTGGAAGGGAGATCATGAATGACGTGAATGACCAGTGTATCATGGACAAAGGGGAACCCAAACTGTGAGTTTGGGGGTGCTACTCTGCTAGGTGCCGTAGAGTGACACACGGAGCTACGGTTGGGCAGCCATTTTATAGACCAGAGAAGTGTCCTGTGGGGCCAAGGAGTTTCCCAAATCAAAAAGTGTGATGGCACCATAATGGGTTTATCCTGGAATGTGCATGTAGGGTTGATGGCTGATACTATCTGATACTTCAAAGTCAATATGTTTTTGGTAACCCAGAAAATAGCCCAGGAAGAGGACCATAAATCTGCTTTTCAGAGAAATGTTTACACTTTAAAGGAAGTTTGGCCCAGGAATGGGGCCATAAAGGATAGAGTAGGTGTTTTGCAAAGAAATGTCGCTAAAAAAGATTTACACATCAACGAGACAAAGGAGCTTTCAGAGAAAGAAGATCTCCATATTGGAATGTGGTGGAATGCTGAGAACTCTAATACCTGGGGGAGGGACCAGATTGTATGTAGAAGAGACAGACGTTCTGCTTCTGCAGCCTCCAGGGTCCATGTTTTTGGCAAGCTCCCATGATCATATGTGCACCCCTTTCAGGACTACCCACAGACTCAGGAACAATGCTTTGGGGGACCTTGGGGCACCTTTGAGGTGAGGGTGCCAGTAAATGCAAGTGTGATAGGCTACCCTCTGATGCAGGGTATACCAGTGGGTTCACAGTCGGGTCTTCTTTTCCTTCTGCCTTTAACTTCTCCTAGCATTATTGTCTCTTCCAGTGAGCTGATCTTTCTGTCAGCTGTCTTCAGTAACTTTTACACCTATATATAGTACTGGGGAATACTATAGTATGAATTATCTTGATCCTAGTTGCCAGTGACACATCCTTACATTTAACGCCCCAAGGTATGGTGGCCAAAAGCAACAGAAATTACAACTTGCTCCCATATAGCTTCCCACTTGTCCAGGAGGGGATTTTTATGGAAGGATTAGAACTGTAACAGATCTGAACAGCCCAGGAGGGTATCTTTATAATGAAATATTGTGGCAATGATTGTTCTGGGTATTATCCTGCTTTCACTGCCTTTGCGATTCCACTTACTACACTGATGACAGCATCCAGCATACCTTGCCTTAGGCAGCTTGTTATTCACATAATGCTGAATAATGCCATTTCAGTCCACTTCAGTGACCGTTTGCAAGTGGATTTTGCTGTTTCACACAGTAAAGTCCAGTTGCAAAGCACATGGAAAGTGGATTGAGAGTGCATTATTTAGATGTGTGTGAAAGTGTTTTAATTCTGTTCCATAGCATTGTTCACAGAATGTCTTGAGCTGTAGGAATACATTGCTTTTATTCTGTAACCTGATTTGAGTCTCAGTGGGGAAGGCAGGCTATAAATAAATAAATAATACTGGGTGCCCTCCTCATGGGGATACCAGAGGAGACGAAGGAAAAAGAGCCTCCCTTGGTTTATAAAATTATGCGTGGGGTGGAGACAGTTGACAAAGATAAATTGTTCCCCCTCTCCCAAACTACTAGAACTCAAGTGCATCAAATGAAGCTGATTGTCAGTAGATTCAGGAGGGGGGAAAGGAAATACTTCTTTACACAGAGAGACTGTGTAAAGCCGCTGCTCCACCCCTGCTCTTCCTTTTCCCCCAATTGCACATGTCGATTTCCCACTATGTGCTACACGGCCGCATTTTGACCCGCGTCTTCACCCGATCTCCTCCACATCTTCTAGATCCTCAAAAAAACAGGATCACAAAAACACGGGGAAAATCAGGCAAAGATGCAGGTCAAAATGCACCACAGAGCATATAGTGGGAAACTGATGCATGCAATCGAGGAGAAAGGAAGAGCGGGGGCAGAACAACAGCAATGTGAAATCAGTCAGAGTGATTAAAATGTGGAATTTGCTGCCAGAGGATGTAGTGATGACCTCAGGAATCTCTGATAGATTCATGGAGGACAGATCTATCAGTGGCCATTAGCCATGGTGACTGAGGGAAACCTCCAAGTTCAGAGGCTCTAATTCTGCCTCGAGTATGGGTTTTCCCAAGGGACAGGTATATAACTACCCCTTGACTGAGTTTTGGACAAGTTATATGTTGGCAGAGTTCAGGAAATAATTCAGTCCATACTTTAGAGTTTGCTTTTAATGAATATACTGCAACAGGATTTTGCAAAAAGACAATTGCGCATGCACGAGCAACAAATAATTCTGCTTCATGCTTCAAATGGGTGCTTATGTGCATGCGAGAACTATCAGTTTTTTAAAAAAGTCACCCAACTGCCCACTCTGTGGCTGCTGCGCAGCACAAATCTGGATGGGCAACCACAGGGTGAGTGCACAGTGAAGCAGGTTACGGGTGGATGTTTGATCAAAATTCTCTGGCACAAAAAAACTTGGATCAATCATAACTCAAAAAGTACGGCCTCTGACCACAGTCATAGATTCATGGAGGATAAGTCTATCAATGGCTACTAGCCACGGTGACTGAGGGGAACCTCTACATTCAGAGGCACTAGGCCAGGGGTGGCCAACCTTGCTTAACGTAAGAGCCACATAGAATAAACGTAAGAGCCACATAGAGATGTCTGAGAGCCGCAAGACAGGAACAAATATCACACACACATTTTTATTTTTAAAAATATGCAAATTTGCTTTTTATTAACGTTAAATGGGACTGCCAAAAATAAAAACAAACGAGGAAAACCAGTTATAAGACAGAGAGAGAAACTAGGAAAGCAAATAGATGGGAGGGAGGAGGGAAGGAAGGAAGGGAGAAAGAGAGAAAAAGCATGCCTCCCCTTTGCTTCCCCAGCCGCCCTGCCAGGAGCCGCACAATATGTGTAAAAGAGCCGCATGTGGCTCCCGAGCCACAGGTTGGCCACCCCTGCACTAGGCCTTTGAATTCCAGAGCCAGGAGGCAATATCAGGTGAAGGCCTCGGCCTCTATTCCCTGTTGTTGGCTGTCCAGGGGAACTGGTTGGCCATTGTGTGAGACAAGATCCTGGACTAGATGGACCACTGGTCTGATCCAGCAGGGCTGTTCTTATGTTCTTGTGTTCACCTGTAGATTTTTTTAAAAATAATCATGTAAAAACATTTCTGATACAGAATTTGCCTGTAGAACATTGAAATGTAACAGAAGCTGACCGTAGTTATAAAATGACTGTCTACTTAAATATTTCCACTAAATCAATGAACATTTAAATACGCTCTGTGTAAAGTGTTATCTGTGGAATCTGTGTTCTGTTCCTCTCAGGGCATGCTTTGCTTGTGTCCAAAAAAAAAAAAATTCCCTGCAGCTAGACACTAACAAATATTTTGGCTTCCTGATGCAGACCGTGTGTTATTTATTAAAATTCAGATTGCCAAACTGACTTTGATACATTTTTAATTAAACGCAGCAACATGTAACCAAAAATTCTGTGTAGGGAGACTCTGCGTGCTGAAAAAGGGCTTTTAAAAAAAAACAAAACAGAAACTTGCTTTTGAACACTAGTTTAGTCTCCCCCCTTTTGTTAAGAAAAGGAGTGTTTTTTATTATGTCCATTTGAAAGTAATTAAACAGACTAAACCAAGAACGAAACAGTAGTTGATGGAAATGAAAACACATTGTAGATGCCCCATGGCTGTTAATGACTTACCGTGCTGATATCTTTTGAGTGCCAAAATAATCGCTTTCCATGAATCAGATATTTACAGAACTCAAATAAAGAGTGAAGGAGACAGGCATGTCGTGGCGCGAGATTTTCATGCTGTCCCCAGGCTTTGGTTCTCAATCGAGAACATGCCAGTGCTAGGATTTAGATAGCAAATCATTTCAAAGCGTGCCCCTGTTATAAACAAAGGCTGATTTTAAAATATCTTATCTCTGTTTTTCTGACCTGAAAATACCTGTTTTGATTGTGATTCTCCCTTGCGTGAATCAAATGTGTGATTCTTTATTCTCACACCCTTTTCTGCCTCCTCACATAAATGTAAGCATTTCACTGTGTGATTTTTGCACCAGTAAATCAACACAGTAAATTATATGTATATTTTATGTATTGATGGTATTGGTGGTTCATACAAACAGTGTATAAATGGCATGTAAAAATTATAATCATGCACACATAATTTAACATAAACCTACCAAACCAATAGCAAAAAGTAGACAACTGAAGTAGCAAAAAGTAGACGACAACAACAACAAAAGATAAACCAATATGAAATATTATCTCACTCGACCACAAACCTATAACTTGTGATCCTTGAAAGTGAATGCAAGCATCTGGAATTCCAGTTTAATGCATGTTGTATGCAACTTTGTGGCCAGCCATGTTTTTAATAATCTTTCTTCGTTTGGCATCCACAGGCAGGTAGCAAAAATAGCCATTTTGAAATGGTTGTCGAGACCTTATAACATAGTGTCATTTCAATCAGCATTTTTTAAAAATTGTGGTGTTTACTGCTATAATTTGGGGAGTTAACCTTCCTGTTAAAGTTTGACATCTCCCCTTTATGTACGTGGCCCCACTGTACAGATTTTTTGGATCCACAACTTGGGGCTAAGTTTAGAATAAGGCATATGATTAAGAGCCTTGTGGCTTCTAATACATGGCTTGGTGGGCTGTGTTCAGCTTTATGGATCACCAAGTTATACATTATGGTAGGCTTGTAATTTTGCCCTTATTCTTGTGTACCGTTCCTGACCTGGGTGTTGCTGCCCCTACAGTTAGTCCCACAATCGTATGGCTAGACAGAAAATTTCCACATATGTGGTTCAGTCTTCTGGCATATTGACAAACCACACAAATGACACCCTGATCCCTGAGACAGGTCCATTCTATTTGTGGTTTGTCAATATGCCCACAAGCCAAACCACATGAGCCTTTGTATGTCTTTGTATGTGCCTGAATCTGCAAAGGGAGCAGAAACCACACTGGAAAGGTGTGCTGTTTCAGACTTTAGACAGCCCTTTGCTGTCAAGGATTTGATGTGCCGACATCTCTGAGGCTGAGGACAGACTGGCAATCTGAAGCGGAGGCAAAGCGGAGGGAACTGGAGCGGGGGAAAAAACCCACGGAGCTGGCCGTTCACACTGGCCAGAGCAATGCGGATCAGCGGCGATACGGAGCATTCAGACTGCCACGGAGAGTTCAGACTGCCGCATAGCCAGCGCGCGCGGCTCGCGCGTGCCGCTGCACTTTTTTTGTTTTCCTTTGATGTTTTTCGCATATGCGCAAAACTTTTTGCCGGTGCATTCACACTTCCTCCGGATGCCTCCCGCTTCTTCCAGTTCACACTGTTTGGAAGCGGGAGGCATGCGGAGGAAGGCCCCTGAACACCGGGAAAAACTGGTGTCCGGGTAAAGCGGAAGGAAAGCGACTGGGAGACGGGTAAGTACGCAACGGAGCCGACGGACAGATGCGCATGTCTGAACATGCTCCTTTCCTCCGTTTGCGAAGCGTGCCTGCCCCGCTTTAGATTGCCAGTCTGTCCTCAGCCTGAGTGCCAACATGCTCTCTTTGCAGGATAGCCTTGCACAAGGCCTCAGTTTATAGGCAATATCCAGTCATTGCATCATGCAGACAGATAGCTTTGCAGCAAGACCAGACAGGCTATAATTCTCTGTTTCATTCTGTTTATGACTGCATCACCCTGACCCGGATAGCCCAGGCTAGCCCAATCTCATCAGATTTTGGAACCTAAGCAGGGTCAGTCCCGGCAAGGATTTGGATGGGAGACCTCAAAAAAATACCATGGTCGTGATGCAGAGGCAGGCAATGGCAAACCACCTCTGAATGCGTCTCTTGCCTTGAAAACCCTGTGGGGTCACCATAAGTCAGCTGTGACTTGATAGCATAAATACTCACATGGCTGTATCCACAGAGGGTTTTCCCCCCCTTCTGTCTCTCTACCATGGCCTTCTACGCTGCAGAAGTTCTTTTTGGAACATCCACACCATGTCATTCAACCGCTCACCTTCTACGCTTTCCTTGTCCTTGAGTGCTTGCAAGCCATTTGGAGGGGAAGGTGTGCATTTTAGACTGTCCTGCCTGTACCGGCACCATTGTCCTTGCCTCCACTCCCCACAGTCATTGTTTCACTCACAAGCCAACAAGAGGCCTTTTAAAATGGTAATAGTTATATTGTTATCACAGTTTATGAATTTTAAAGTGTGATTGCCTACTCCGGAGATAAGAGACATGGGCTAGATCTTTTTTTCTTTTTTTTTAAGGTAGCAACTTTTTCTTTTTAGGATTGTGCCACAACTATTTATTCTGACATGGACATTCTTGTTATTCATCAAGAAAGAGAATACGACAAGACTTGGAGAGTGCAACATTACTTCCCCCCCTCCCCCCGGCAGTCATTTCTGGGATACTGCATGCTTCTCCTGTGTTTGTACAGTTAGAATGGTAGGAAAGGAAATATCCCATAAGAGAGAGAAAACCAGAAGAGCTTGGATTCTGAAAGCAGGTTAGACGAAAGTTACACCTCAGTCTCAACCACACTACACGGCAAGTATGTTCCTCTGACTTAAACGGGACATGCTTCCAAAGTGCATTTACTTAGGCATATGTTCTGTCAAACTTTGTAGACCTAACAGTGCAATGCTAAACAGTTGTGTGCGTGTGTAAACTGCTGCCAAGTCACAGCCAATTCATGGCAAGCCTTCACAGGGGTTTCAAGGCAAGAGACAGAGGTGGTTTGTGTAGCAGCCCTGGACTTTCTTGGTGGTCTCCCATCCAAGTACTAACGAGGGCCATCCCTGCTTAGCTTCCCAGATCTGATGAGATCAGACTAGCCTGGGTCATCCAGGTCATATCCCCAAGCAATCTTATGCATTTTGATAAGCCATCAGCTTCCTTGCTATTTGTAACCGTGTGGCATTTTATCTTGGACTATCTCAACAAGCAGCAAAATATTCCTTCAACATCATCTATATTGTGGCTATGGTAAAAACTTTGTAGAAACTTATCTATACATCTAAATGGCTTTTGACTACTTGACACCATAAGTTATCTTTACTGTAAACTGGATTGTAGCTCTATCAGACATATATTCAATGTGAATAACTTGAGTAATGACACAAATAATTCTTACCTTATTGATATATAAGTTGTATAGACTAAATGTATTATTGTTGAATGTTATGAAATATTTCTGTAACCACTCAAAGTTTTATTGCTATTTTAACTTTAGTTTAAAAAAATTATACTAAAACAACCCCACAGGGTAGGATACCTTTAGAGACTAGCTGATGACCAGCTGAAGGCCATCCAATGAAGTTCATGGTCTGAATGAGATCTAAATGAGGTCTTCCAGAGTCTGAGAATCTAACTTCTACACCTCACTGGCATATCTGTTTCTGCCTTTTCAGAAAGAAAAAACATGAACATGCAGATACATTTGGATCTGTTCTACTCCCTCTGTCCTGAATGCTCTGCCATTTGAAGCTAGATGGGTGGCAACCTGAGGAAGGGCCTTCGCACTTGTGGCACCAAAACTATGGAGAGTTTCCCTCTCCTGGGAGGGATTTCCCTCTCCTGGGATTCTCTATGGAGAATCTCCCTCTCCTGGGAGATTCGTCTCTCTCTCTCTATCGATGTCTTTCACCAGCAACTGAAAACTTTTTTGTTTCATCTGGTATACTTCAATAATGGTTACCAGCTCTCCTTCTAGTGTTGTTTATGTGTTTTTAATTGAATTGCTTTTTTAATTGTATTTTTAATGGCTCAAATGTTTTTATTTTTTTAATTTTTTTTATATTCACCACCTTGTAAACCCTGATCAGGTGGAAAGGTGGTATAAAAACGTTTTAAATAAAGCACAAAATATAAATTTGGTGCCATGTCGACAGTGGGAAAAGCACCACACTGGATGGATGCTAAGTCTTTTTGACTTCATGCTGATGTTAGCAAATGTACAAGTCCAATAGATGCACAAAACAAGCCAGTAAAAGAGGGGGGAAGCAAATTATAAACCTGGCTGGTAACTCATCAGATCAGCTTTCCTGGCCAATAGAGAACAAAACAGCTTCGTGCAATTCTCCCACACAAATCTACAGGCATTCAGTGAGGAATGTTGAAATGAAACATATCTGCAGACACTCTAACCTCCCTGGTCCCCCAGTTAATCATGCTCTTCCCTTTTCATATTGCAAGAGCCATGTCTTCCTTCAAAAGCTCCTTGATTGATAGGCGAGACAATTCATAACTTTTCCATACTAAGCAAAACACCGTCTTGGTCATCTGTTTCGTAGATCCTGAGTGACCCTTACGTTCCTCTCTCTTTGCCATGGGTGCTCTCACCCTACAAATCAAACACGACTTGACAACAGCAGCAAGAGCCGTAATTGCTGCAGAGCACTAACTACAGTGCCAAAGTTGAACATCATCTATTCATCACAGCAAACCCCTTCAGGGCTGCAATTCTATGTATGCTTACTTGGGACAGAATCCCAATGGAATCGGTGGGAGTTACTTCTGAGTAAACATGCCTAGGATCAGGCTCCGCCCTAATTACACACACTGCATGATCCGACATAGGTCCATGCAGCAGTAAATCATACAGAGACTTACTCCTTTGTGAGGAGGGCTACACTCAGAGAGTGACTCAGAATACCTGTACTTGATAGGGACCTAATATAACCAGATGAGTTTTCTGATGTTCCCATTTCAGCATGTAGCACATAAAATAATTATGTGGATTTTCTTTTTTAAAGAAAGTCAGACTTATCAAATCTAAATCCGTTAGAGACCTGAATGTAGCTAAGATAATTTGATGGTCAAGTTTGAAGACAATAATGTGTCAGATCACCCTACCGGAGAAGGGATGCGGTTGCCCTTATGCTCTGCTTGTAGTCCTTTCAGGGTATCTGTTGACCACTCTGTGAAAGAGGATGTTGGACGACATGGTCTGGGCATGGCTGCTCTCATGTTCTTGCCCGATATAGGTAGGTAGGTGGAAGCTAGGATATGACTTTTAGGGGGCATTCAATGACGAGCATACCCAATTTGATTTTTGACTCCCCCCCCCTTCAGATAACAGCTGTACTGGAAACAGCTTATAGAAGACCCCTCAGTTTTACAGTGAGGCAGGGGTTAGGGTCTATTGTTCAGGAACCACAAAGCCAATGTCCCTCTTGAGCATAGAGAGCAAGTTTTATTGATCGCTGGATCCAAGCCCTGACAAATTGATCTCTCTGTCCATCCAGATATCTACAAAAGCTATCTGTGAAAAGACATCCATAGTACTGTTATGTTAAAAAAAAAATCCCATTTGTCACCAATACCTGAGGGACCGCCTTTCCCCGTATGTCCCCCAGAGAGCACTACAGTCTGGGGCCCAACACCACTTGGTTACACCTGGCTCCAGAGAGGCCAGGCTTGCTGCCACGAGGGGGAGGGCTTTCTCAGTGGCGGCCCCGACCTGGTGGAATGAGCTCCCAGAGGAGATCAGGGCCCTGCGGGACTTGGTTCAGTTCCGCAGGGCCTGTAAGACGGAGCTCTTCCGCCAGGCGTTTGAATAGGGGCCGCCACCCTTCTTTTTCCCTCCCCCTTCATAACATCTTTACTATGTCTGACCGCTGATATTACCATCTGCCACTGGGATATGGCACCTAGCGCATCTGAGAGACGCCATCTGTTGATTGATCGTTGAGCACTTTAAACTGTTATTGTTTTAATTATGTATGTTTATATTTTTAACTGTTGCAATGTAAATGTACACCAGGTCCTGTAAGCCACTCTGAGCCTGCAGAATGTGGGGAGAGCAGCCTAGAAATTAAATAATAAATATAAATAAATAAATATATATATTTTCCCTCCACTGACCACATGGTGGTTCAGGAAGCCTCTCAACTTTTCCATTGACCAGAAGTCCCTTCAGAATTTCCAATCATCTCTGACCTCTCACTCTAGAAAGTACACACCCCAGAGTTGCAGCACCCATCAAAGGCACGGTGCGCACCTAGGACCGAGCATCACAGGGCGGGAAAAAGAAAGACGTAGGAAGAGGTCAGAGTTGGTGGAAACCATAAACGAGATCACAAGCTCCCAATTTAATTGTCATGCTCTGCTGCCCTTCAGGTCCATTCCAAGCGGGAGCCCCGTTGAACAGAGGCTGCAGCCCGACCTTCTCTTTACAAAGAGAACCCTTCACAAAAGGAAAAGCAGTTTAATTTAAAATGAAACAGGATACGAGCACATGAATTAAGTGGTTCACTGGGGGAAATAACAGTTCATAGCACTGTATCATTTCAGTGACCGAAGCAGATACCGCCTCCACTCTGTTTAGAGCGACGGGATATATAATATCCTGTGGAACAATTTCCAGGCCGATACGTGCACTTCCCCTTTCCTACAATGCCATTGTCAAATTAACCAGATATACTTTTACATCCAGTCACGTTTATTAGATTACAATTCATTTCTCCTAACCGCATCGATATATATCACGTCAGCCAACAGAGCAGCTCCGTTTGGTTGCTTCAGGCTGACATAAATTGACCTTATCGTTGTTTTTAACGTCTGCTCCATCGGATGGCAAGCTGGTTGGGCCAAACAGGGTATGGAATTCAATCTTATTTATGCCAATGGCAAAAGTCTTATGAATCTCAACTGGATCCAAATGTGGGTCCTTCGCATTTATCTGTCTGATCTGTCTAACTACAAACATCCGTGGCAGATGGCACTTATCGGGGTTTTCTTTTTTAAAAAAAGTTCTAGGGGTTGTCTGTATTCACGCTTCTGTGATTTTTCAGTACTCAGATGCCACAGATACTGGTTCCAGTCTACAATCTGCAAAGCCCGTGCAAGATATCCAGCATAACACACAAGTGTAACAGATGCCTCATTCTCTCAAACACCAGAGGAATACTGCATGTATACATGCTTGGAATATCCATCAAGAGAGCAGCCCCTGACTGCCCAGGGATCCAGATGCATGCTAAAATCATGTGGCTACTTGGAACCCAGGAATGACTCTGTGTTATTTCAGAATCCAAAACTGGGGGGGGGGGGGGGGGGATTGGACCAGTTTTCTGAGCAGGTTATATAATAACACTCAGGTATGCCATTCTCTGTTCTCACCTATTCCCAGTAGAAATCAGTTTACTACAATGGGAACTTCTTGTGAGAAGGTTGTTTTACAGATCCCCTGATGAGGCAATGTGCAAAATACATAGGGAACTTTGTGTGGAATACAATAAAATGCTTCCCCCCCCCCCAATGCACCAGTGTTTTTCTTATTTATTTTATTTTTATTTATTTTGAGATTTATATTCCGCCCTCCCCTCCTTCACTACTTTGAGTCTGCATTGGTGACCCCCCCCCCCTTCAGACTCATATTAGCACATACAGGAATTGTATTTTTCTTTGTATATGAGAATCATATTCTGCAATAGCCATTACTAGGGATGTGCTTGTTGTGTCCCCCTCTTGATAGAGATATAACTGGGTGTTAGGCTAAGGACATAATTTGACAGTGAGTCCTAGCTGTGTATTTGAAGACAAGATGCATTGTTTAAAGTTAACAACCAAGCTTTTAAGTAAATACGTGCTTTATAGTTCTAGATTCCCTTAAAATCAGGCAATGACACAAACCTTACTCAGATAACCATGCTGAGTTTGGCCATATTCACACCTGAAGGGAAGAATCCAAACATTTGCCTTTCCCTCAGCTTGGCCTTTTCGAAATTCCTGGATAGATGCAGAGATGGGATGAGAGAAAACAGCACCACCTATGGAACAAAGTTTGAGTCCAGTGGCACCTTTAAGACCAACATAGTTTAATTCTGCATACAAGCTTTTGTGTGCACACAGAACTTTGTTCTGTTGCTTCAGACCAACACAGCTACCCACCTGAATCTAGTACCACCTATAGAACTTTTTGCTGCTAGAACAAATGGAAGCTGCCTTAGGCCATTGGTCTCCCCAGGTCGCTATTGTCTACTTAGACTTTCCGCAGTCCAGGCACGTAGCGACAGTGGGGCATCTTGGGGCTAGCCCCCCCCCAACTTACTGGCTAGCCCCCCCACTTCCCATTCAGCCCAGGGCCCCTAAGCAGTAGAGAAGGAGACAGGTATTCCTGCAGAGCTGTCTGGCGTGAAGAGCCGACTGCAGTGGCTGTGCAGAGCCAGACATCACTTCTCTATTTCCCCTAGAAATTCTATTTCCCATGAAAGTACTTGTTGCTGGCAGGATGTGCTGTCTGGCGCAAGGGGCTGGCTACAGTGTTCTGAGGGGCTGCTGCGAGGCAGTGGCGGCTTGGTAGAGGCCTGGGTGGCAGAACCTGCAGAACAGCTTGGGCAGGAATAGGGGTGTGAGAGGGTGTGAAAGGTATCCAGCAGGCAGATGGAGGAGGCAAAGGCTACAGTGAACCCAACCCATGCTGCAGTTCGGGCTGTGCCGGGTACCACCAGCACAGCCGACCCATGTATCACTGTCCCTTCCCTTCCCTGCTCCTTTCCCCAAGTTGTTGGCGCACTGCCAGGTGGGAGCAGCACCCTTTCCGTTGCCCTTTGCAGGCTGACCCAGGAAGAAGGCACACCTGTGAGCTGTGCCGTGGAGTCCTCTCGACTGACTGAAACCACAAGCTCTTCCGTGCGCCTCGCGATTTCCTCCTGAGTGCCTGGGATCCCACTCGGGGCTCCTGCACCCCGCTTTCTTTCATGTCTCTCTCTCCCACACAGCCTTCCAGGAACCTGGCAGGGGCCAAAAGGCAAGTGAATTAACTTTAATTAAATTACATGCAATTTGATTAGCCAGAGCCCCCTAAGAAGTTTAAATGCCCCCCCCAACTTAAAGAATCCTGACTACGAGCCTGCCACAGTCTCAGGAAGAGAAGGACTTGCCCATCAGCTACTGCTACCCGATTCTTAAAAAAAAAAAACTAGTGATGCTGGGGATTGAACCTGGGACCATGCTTTCCAGGAAGATGCTCTGCCAACAGAGCCATGGCTTGTCTGGCTGTTTTGATTTCCCTTATATATAGGTGGTCCAAATTACCAGTCCAGTTTTACTGAGGTGAAAGTTGGATTTGTTTGGGACAATGATGCCATCTGCTGGCCAGTCACAACATGCAGCCCTTCTCTTTCCAATTCACAAGGGTACGTCCACACAAGTTTCCTTGGGATCTTGTTTCCAGGCCTGCACACTTGAGGCATTTCCCACACTTCTACCTGTTTAATTCTGCCAGGATTGGATAACATTGCCTCTAACATTCTAGCTTTCCATATGCCATACTAAAAAGAAAGCATCAGAGTCGATAGCCCAGATGGCTACTTTTTGCAAGATTTCTTAGGGTTCTATGCAAATTGCTCATAGTTTTGTATTGCTCGAGCAAAGTTTTAAATCCCCAGTATTTCAAGGTATGTGAAAAAGGAGGACCAAACAGTAGCATCATTGAGCATTGGACATGGCTGCCCACATCTGACAAAAATAAACCAGGAGTCCAGTGGCATCTAAGAGTAACAAAATTTATTCCTGCCTATCTCAGTCAGAACTCACATCATCAGATGCACAAAGCCTACATCCATTAGGCACATACATTTATACTAAAAGCTACAGACAACAGAAAGTTGGGGAAATGTTATAAGAAAGGCCAGGGTTGGGGTTTTTTTTAAAAAATCCTATCAAAAGAGTAATTAATCCACTTAGCGAAGTTGAAGATCATGCATTTGAGGAGTTACCCACACTTTGTTCATCCTTTCTTTTAATGTGGAAGGAAATTCATTTTTCCATTTGCTCACTCAAGATATTTTTGGATGCCTGTCAGAAGAGCTCAGATTCTCCTGCCTCCTCGACCCACACAATGGGAGATGAACTTATAAACAGAGGGTGTCGCACCTCTGTGTGGCTGATTCAACTCCCAGTGGAACTCACACCACTGCCGAATGTGGTCCAGAGATCTTTCTCAGATACTTGCATCTGTTCTCTCAAGGCTGCATTTAACAAGAGTTTTCCCAAATGGGAAGGGAGCCATGCTGGAGCATTAATCTGTTATCAGCCTTTCGCTTTTGAAGTGAAATTTCAAAATGAGCCCCCTTTCTGGGGTTCTGCACGAACTTGCTGAACAAGAAATTCTTGAAGAGCAAAGAGTGTAAACATTTCACATGGCCCTGACTTGGAAAGACACTAATTGCAATAAATTCTGCCCCAGGTGTGTGTACAGCTAAGGGGATTAGAGAAATGTTTTCAATAGAAGGAATCTATAATAGTGATGATAACCTGGACAATGGAGCTGAACAAAACTCTGGGTTTCAAGATTACATCAGGGAGATCAAATAAAGGATACGTCCTTTGTTTGGGGGGGAGAGACTACACAGCTTGGACATTTCTTACCAGTTGAGGAGCTATTAGATGATGTCCTTTGGTTTTCAAATATCCTTTATCAGATGATTCATCAAAGACCGAGACCAAGAGCTAAGTGAGCCATACCATGTCAGGCTCTGATCCCCTTCTTGCATTTTTAATGTTCTTCTGAATGTGAAGTTGTTTATGTTACAAAAAGAAATTTAACATTTCCCAAAGTATTAATACTCAGGAGCATCCAATGAAGCTGATGGGCAGTAGATTCAGGGTGGACAAAAGGAAATACTTTTTTTACACAGTGAGTTATTAAAATGTGGAATTTGCTGCTAGAGGATTTGGTGATGGCCACAGGCATAGACAGCTTTAAAGGGGGATTAGACAGATTTCATGGAGGAGAGGTCCATCAGGGGCTACTAGCCATGCTGACTAAGGCCCAATTAACACCTCCCCTCTGAAGTAGTTTGACTGCTGTCTTTTCCCAAGCTCATTTCACGCTGGTTTCAAATTTCACTCCAGGGGGTCTGAAGAGTACTAAGCAACAGCAGTTGTTTAATGCAGTATAATGTTAGCTTGACCACAGGAGGGCAATTAACAAATGTAAACAATAATTTATAAACTAGAACAAGTATGGTTTGAAACTAGAAACAGGTATAGACAGTTTTTTTAAAAACTAGAATGATTCTAGCAGGAAAGTCAGATGTAAATTTGACCTAAAGGGAACCACCATGTTCAGAGGCAGTAAAGCTCCGAATTCCAGAGCCAGGAAGCAACCGCAGGAGAGGGCCTCAGCCTCCATGCCCTCTTGTTGAACCTCCAGAGGAACTGGTTGGCCACTGTGTGAGACAAGTTGCTGGATTAGATGGACCACAGGTCTAATCCAGCAGCATTGTTCTTATGCTTTTTATAAACCAGGAGGAGAAAAAAAGGAAGCTGCTGAAAACCTTTATATGAACATAGTCCATTTGATCCTGTGATAGCTCGCACATGTGGGCGCCAATATTACAACCCACATGTACAAAGGGTTGTGATGCATCACATGAATGACCTGAGGAGATGCAAGCAATGATTTATGTCAGATCAGGCTAGGACTGCCAGGTCCCCCCAGGCCACTAACAGGGAAATGGGGCGGTAGGGTTGCCAGATCCTCATTCAAAATAAACAGACAACTGGTGGACCTCCTGATGGCACCTGCTATTTTTGGCCACTGTATGACAGAGTGTTGGACAGGATGGGCCATTGGCCTGATCCAACATTGGCTTCTCTTATGTTCTTATGTTCTTACAATCCCATGGTTGGCAGCTGGGAACTGATCTTAAACTGTACATCCTTCCCAACAACATAACAATTCTTGCTGGGTCATCTAGTTCAGTAGCTGTCTGCCAGGTGACTTGGTGCACTCAAGGATCACATGAAGGAGATGTTCCTTCCTGGCTACTGATTCTGTATTCTTGCTAAAGATTCCCCAGAAGAAGCCTGTTGGCAAAATGCATAGGGAAATTGTACGCAGGGGTTCCAGTTAGGTATCATGGCTGACAGCCATTGATAGGTCTTCTCAATGCTCGAAATAAATGCATGTGCATATCTACTGTAAGAATCCACTACATTGCTCCTAAGAACCGACTCTTGGTGGGTAAGTCCTGTACACTGTCTTGAGAGACTACTTCTCCTGTAAGAGAATCACATGTGGTCAAAGCACAGATTGTTGTTGTTTCCCCTCTCCCTTCAAAGGCCATGCCTGTGGGAACAAGCTAGCCCCCTGAGTCATAAAGCATACACCACCCAACTATACTTGGCCATCTCCGGACTAAATGATGCAATCAGTCCCTGAACTGTTAGACCAGCGTTATGGAAGTGTAGCACTTACATCCTTAAAACATTCCCAGGGCCATATGAGAATGAACTACTTTTGCCAGAGTTCCCACATGGTGCACACATGTGCCGTCCCTTCCCAGTTCACACTTTAAGGTATCTTATTATCATCTCCTAACACTGCTTGAGTTAATCTGTGCCCAATGCTTGCATAAAATTTTGCCTTTTTCCTTTGCAAAAAGCTGCCCTGTGGTGAAGACGAAAAAGAAGAGTAGGGGGAAATGACAGCACCTTCACTCTGCTTCCTTTGAAAAAAAAAAACCTGTAAAGAAAAACAAGCTCCTCAAAAGGGTCACAATCCTTGCGGCATTTCTTCTGTTTATTCTAAAAATAACCACAAGGTTTTCTCTTTCAGAATGCTACATCTAGGAGCCAAACTGCAACGAAGAGATTGTCAGTCATGGAGTTTGCCAAGTGGGAAGTGAGTTGAAGCCCTTAATGCTTGTCCTTCTAGCAGATGGGTGAGATCGTCAGTGTAGTTTCCATCTGATGGAACCGAGGCACAGATCATGCAGTCTGTGCTGGGGCAAAGAGCATGGTCGTGTCTTGACCGTGAGCCATCCGGGGGATGGGGTCCAGAGACAGGTAAGCCTACTAAATAAGAGGCAACATCTCAGCAAACACGTGGTCCCTCAGTGTATCAGTTCAAATTGCCTGAGGTTAGCAGTCAATCAAGACTGCACTCAGTCAGCCCTTCACCTTTGACTTTCAGGACAATGATTTACAAAATCAAACTTCCTAACTTGTAAATCAGCATTCATGATTATTAATGAAATTATCATCACTCACATCTACACGCCAATTTTATATATTACAAAAGAACAAGATGGTATGCTGCAATATATTACAGTTATTATGTTAATAGTCCATATTCTGATTATGCAATATTGTCTAAGGAAATCATTTGGAGGGGGCTGCAGGAGGGAGAGATCAAGACTGTTTTGCCCAAAGCTACTGGAAGAAAATTCTAAAAATGATTCAAGATATACTTAACATAGAACTACCGTTAATCCCAAAACACTTTTTACTAAACATGCTTCCCACTCCCTGAATATGGCTAAGAACAAGGCTGCAGCCCTAATTCGTTTTTTTTTCCAAAAGGGCAATCAATTTGTACCGGCCGCACTTAAGATTTTTCAAGCAACTGTTATATCCCGCCTGCTATATGGGATCCCTATCTGGATTCAGTCTTTTATTAAGAGAGTTGAGAGTATATACTTTACCTTCTTGCGTAGGATTCTTGGTGTCTCCAACTCAGTGTCGCTTTCTGCTCTCTACAAAGAGTTGGGTCTTCACTCGGTAGAATCTCGAGCTTGGATCATTACGATCAAGTATTGGCTTCGACTTTACTTTCGATCTCCCCCTACTAGCCTAATGGTCCAACTTTTAACTGATCCCTATATATCGGGGTGGTCGCAGGCCATAGTAAAAAAGATTGGTACTTCAGGTATTGACCTGGAATCCCTCTATAACTGTGGTGAGGTGGCAATTTTGCAGGCAGTTAGGAGGAGAATTTGGGATATAGAGGCGCAGATAATTAATGCTGGTAGTTTTGGAGTCTGTTCCCCCTACTCATTACCTCTCCCCTTACATACCTCTATGGTACCGTATATTGCCAACTTGACAATCCCAGTTTTTAGGAGGGTTTTCATGCTTGCAAGGTTTAACCATTTCCCCTCAGAAGTTGTCTTAGGCAGATATAGGGGTGTTCCGTACAAGGATAGACTTTGCAATTGTAATCTTGGGGAACCTGATTCTATTGCCCATATCCTTTTCCGATGCCCTAAATATTCCGCTATGCGTAATACTTTGATTCGTCCCCTTTTCCCTCCACAGAGAGATTTTCTGGATGGGGATTTAACTTTTTTTTTAGCAGATAAGAATCCAGCAATAACGTTATCTGTTGCTGAATTTCTGGCCTATGTATGGAAGTCAAGAGTAATACTCTGTAAATCCTGCAATTTATGCTAGGATTGTTTTACACTCTGGAACACTGAGAATATTGATGGATGTTGTTCGCTTTGTTTTCTTTTGTACCTACTGCTTAATGTTCTCTTTGTTCGATCTATTTGTGCTGTGCCAATAAAGGTTGTATATATGTAAACATGCTTCCAGATTGGTTAAGTAAATCGGACACTATCTTTATAGTTTATATTGTTACAGCTGCATGAATTACGTGGGCAAAATATTGGAAATTAGCTTCTGGCTCCGTAATTGGTGATGTAATATGCAAATTGATGGATTTGGCAGAAGCAGAAAAGTTAAGCCGGACTTTATATGGAAAAAAGAAGGAACACTTGCAGGAAAGATGGTCGAAATTTTACGAATGGTGTAAAAATAATTGAATGACTCAAAATAAGATCTATTAAATGTAAAGACTTTAAGTTGAGATAACAATGTAACAAATCAAAAAGAAATGTCTGATTCAAGTACTAAGATGTATATAGATGTATATAGATGTTATAGATATTAATAGGTATACAAAAAATTTGACTGTGTATAGAGTTGGACATAGAATATTTTTGCAAAAAAAAAAACCTGGCAAAAAAGACTGTTTTGCCCTGGGCCCTGAGTTTCTCTCTGCAGTACTGCCTGAGGAAACAGGGCACAGATGTTTCTCTCTCTCTCTCTCTCTCACACACACACACACACAAACACACACACAAGAGAAGGCCATCCAGAAGCAGAGTTGCTAGGGTTGCCATCCCCCTAATGGGGGTGAGAGAAAGATACAATAAATGGACATAAGCTGACAGTGTGACATCTCTTCCGGGATCACCCGGAAGTGACATCACACCTCTCTAGGAACTGGCTGAAATTCCATAGTAAAATAATAGAGTGTTCAGTGATTTTTACAGAGTGCTGTAGGTGATATGGCTGAGCCGCAAATAGGGGCAGGCCTGACCTGAGCTGCTGCTGCTGCTGAGCTGGCTGCCTCCTCTGTCCGTGGGGTGAGGTCATGAGTGGTTTGCCCCCCTTAACAAGAGGCCCAGAGCAGGTCCCCATTAGCCATTGGTTAAGACTGCCCCTGACATACAGAGGTTCCAGTATTAATTTTAAAACAATGTTTCTGTGGTGTGTTGTGTAACCAAAACATCAAGTGCAATGAAAGAGAAAAACATCAAGTGCAATGAAAGAGAAAAACAAGAATCCCCAGAATGAAGCAAAAGATCTCTACCAGTCTTCTCCAAAGCTCATGAAAACAAGGCTTTGTAAAATATTTGGCACAACCAAATATCAAGAATACGACTCTTTGATCACGGTTGGAAGAATGCTGCAGCTTCCCCATCCGTTTGCCTCTTACCTGTACTCTAAGGAACTGTTGCAATATGTTTTACGTGACTTTTTTTTTAACTTGTGCCATCTTGTGGATTTTAGACATAAGTGCAAGAGAACTTAATTCAGCATACTTTATTCAGATACAACCAACTGATAGTTCCAGTGGGACCCAGAAGATGTGTTAAGAATTCAGCAAAACTCCTGTATAGATGGAGGATCCTTTTTCCTCTTGGGTTTGCAGGGATTACTGGCTCATGGCAAACATGATGTCCACATACCAAGAACCTCACATCACAAGGTTGCAACTGAGCCTAAAGAAATTATTTGGACTGAATGTAGATGAAGCACTTTTCAGGCACAGAAATTGCAGACGGTATGAAGCCTCTGGATTGGCACTGCCTAGAAGAAATATCAGTCTCCGGCTATTTGGCCCTGCCTGATCAACAAAACACTAACTTCAGCCAGATGTACTTCAGATTCTGGTCTATGCCATCACTCTCACACAGTTTTTGCAACTTCATTTCAGGAGACCAGAGAATGGAGGACACATACACCACATATGGGTTTGGGTATAGATGCCCATGATTTCCCTTAAGGGGTGATCTTTTAGCAGGTTTTTTTAGTCTGATTCTAGCCTGAGAAATGTTTTATGAGACTCGTTTTCACCTCCTCTGTGTTTTATGCTATTTTTTTGCATTCTTGCATTGTTTTTTAATTGTTAAGAATGATAATGGTGTTTTGTGTTTTTTTTTAATTTTCTACTTTGTAAACCTTGAACAGGTTCTCTGAAGAAGTGGCAGGCACAGAAATGTTCTCAATAAATAATGTTGACTACCTGGTTTGGGAAGGAATACTCTCTTTTTCTGCATTTTTGACTACTTTCCCATGGCTTCCAGTAGATACTTTGGTCTAGCTAAAAACCAAGATCAGGGGGCAATGTTTGTTTTAAATTTTGCTAAATTTATATTCCGCCTTTCTGCCTTCACAAGGGCCACTGGCAGCTAACATAAACATACTTAATAAAATACATAATAAACTAACATTTTAAAACCATTTAAGGCCAACCCCCCACAAAAAACACAAGTCATCAAAACAATTAAAAACAGAGCTAAAATGCATACAAAGACCCAGACCAATTTCGCAAAAGCAGTTATTCTGCCCTCAGTCTCCCATTTCCCCAATTGTACTGCTCAATTTTCCACTACTTGCTGCGCAGCAGCATTTTGACCCACATCCCCCCCTGATTTCCCCTGCATCTTCTTGATCCTAAAAAATAAGGATCCAAAAGACATGAGGGAAATAGGAGGGAGATGCAGGTCAAATTGAGTGGGAAATTGAGCAGTACAACCAGGGGGAAATGGGAGACCGAGGGTGGAATAACTGCTTTTGTGGAATCGGCCATACACACAGCAATTAAAACATTGGTCAGAAAGGAGCGATCACTAAGGAAATGCCAAACTAAACCCAATATCTTCATCCACTGGCAGAAGATGGCAACATAAGGCGACAGAAGAATCTCTCTGGGGAAACAGTTCTAGGATTTGGGTGCTGTGACTGGTTAACCTAGGCCAGGCCAACTATAAGGAGATCATGTTCTTGAGTGGTTGGGAAAAGTAGTCCCTTGAGTCCCTGGAAATGGTTAGAGAAGTGATCCTTTTTTTGTTTGTTTGTTTTCCAGCACCCTGAAGTCCTGACACTAATGACAGACATTAAATACTATTATTATTTATTTAATTTCTAGACCACCCTCCCCCTAGGGGCTCAGGGCGGTGTGCACCATGCCTAAAAAGCATACAGTATCTAATTCAAAAACATTAACAACATCAGACATCAAACAGCCAATGATTAGTCAGAATAAAAACAGTAACAGATCTCTCCTTGATGGCACTCCATATGTGGTTTCTTCCTCCAAGAGGCAGGTCATGGGCCTGATGCAATGGGAAACTGTAGCTGTCCTCAGACATAGGCCTGGTGGAACATCTCTGTCTTGTACACCTTGCAGAATTATAATAGGTGTGGATGTCTGCAGGCAGACAGTTCTACCAGGCAAAGTTCTGCCTCTGGTTGAGGACAGCCGGACATCTTCTAGGTCAGGGATTACCAGCAGATTCTGATCTTGTGATTGCAAGGCTCTTCAGGGGACATACTGGGAGAGGCAGTCCCATGGGTACATGGCCCCAGACCATTAAAGGCCTGTTAAAAGTTCTAGTCAGCAACTATTTCTTTCCTGGAGGGCCACATTGAGGAAACAACAGAGGTCATTAAGCCAGGATATTCCATCTCTAAAGTGGACTGCAGTAGATCCTATAACCACAAGTGCCACTCCCTCCATGCTCTACTCTTGCCCTCGAGGGGGTACGCGGGGGGGTGGAGATAGATATTACCCTCAGGGGCACATCCAGCCCTGCACCTGCTATGGCTGCTGTTCTCTGCATAAGCTTCTTGTCACCTATAAGTCACCGTAAGACCATAATGATGAATTTTCCCTGATGAAGTTGCTCTTTAAGTTGGGAACTTGGAGGAAGGAATTCTACATAGAGTAATTGTGGCATTTTAATCTCTCCCCCCCCCCCCCCCCCCCGCCTTTGTCTGGCAAATCATGTGAAGCTTGTATTGCCTTAACATGTGTTTGGGCTCCGCACAGCAGAAAAGATGTACAGATTGCCTGCAGCTGCACTAACCACATGAAAAGATTCCACACTTACCAATAACTCCATTTCACAGAGCATTCATGCTCCGATCGTGATGCTAGACAACAACAGCCATTATAATATTTTTTGAAAAAACCTTTTGGTTTCCCCCGCCTTTCCTGATATGCCCTGAAGCCTTTATTTTCTCTCTCATGAACAACATTATCCTTGCTCCAGAACAGAAGAAAAAGAAAAAGAAAAAAAGAAAACACAGCTTTTGATCCTCTGTAATTTTGGAGAACAAGGGAGTATCGAAGAAGTCTGGCTTCAGTTACCACAACACAGTATTATTGGTTTTTTGCATTTTCCTCCCCTTTGGAAACAGGTGCAGAGGCCAAGCTGGCATTCCTATTTGAAGCAGAGAATATTGTTTGGAACATGCACACCAGTTCTTGTGCTGAACTCCCTATTCACAACTGAAATATTATATTGTTCTGTATTCTGTATCTTCCTTGGGTCACCTTGGAAAACTGGCATGGGAACAAAGCTGGAGCTTGTACCTGAATCGTACAATGGTGTCCAGAACTCACATGCTCACCTGGATAATCTTTCTAGCTCGTGGAGGATGCGGCTGACCTGGAAGCAGAGAAGTGATAGGTATCAAAAGATTTATCCTTTAACCTGGCAAATCAGCAACTTTGCCCAGTATACATAATGCCTTTTTCTAACTTTGATTTTGAGATTTGGGAATGGAACCTGGGGAGGACAGGAATCTCAGTGGGGTACAGTGCCATATAGTCAAACCTCCAAAGCATCCATTTTCTCTGGGGGAACTTATCTCTGTAGTCTGGAGATGAGCTATAATTCTGGAGGATCCTAAATTCCCACCTGGAGGCCTTAATGCCATCATCTCCAAAGTATTACAGGGCGGATTTCATCATATTCCATATTCAGATTGCCTCTGCCCTTGCTGTCAGGGTAAAATTGACACTCTGTCTCACAAATTTTGGAATGTTGTTGTTTTTACAGTTTTTAGGAACTGTTGGATCTTGTTGCTTTTAACACGTTTGTTTAATAAACTTAAAGGGAATAATATTCTCTGTCTGATGCTAGACAGTTACCCAAACACAACCTACTCAATCACCAAATTCATCTCCAGCATATTTTCCTTTAGTAAATAATTTTTCTTTTCTTTTTTTTTAGTCATTGCTCAAGTAAGCTGCATGAATCCAGATTGGAAATTTGATAGTGTATAATGACGGAGTCTGAGGAGGTAAGATACCAAAGAGTTGACTCAAGCAGACTCTGTGAGAGCGAATCATCGTACAGCTGTAATCCAGCTCTGTGTGGTGATGCTGGTGAAGTGAAAGGGTCTTTGCCTTATCTAGCAAGAAGATATCCTCAGGTATAAGCCCTAGTTACCTTAAGCTAGCATCTACTGTCTTCATCCACCGAGAATGCAGCAAAATTCACACAAACTGTGCTTTGGCCTCAGCTTTTAGAGATAATAAATTCCCACATTTCTACCCCAGATGTTGATCTCCAAATTTTACACTCCCCCCCCCCCCCAATATTCCCATAGAATGGACTGAAGGCACGATACAAAGTTCTGGAGCTGGAGCTAAACAAGTATGGCCCCATAAACCCCCCAAATAGGACACCATCTGGGAACCATATGCTAACCAGCGTGAACTCTTTAACTAGAAGAGAGTAGTATAAATATAAGTTCTGGGGGGGAAATCGAGGATTTGCTGAAAGATTCTCAGTATGAATTAAGGCATGAAAAAAGATGCACATTCATCACTTGGTGACGCTAGTACCAAGTGATGATTTGCATGTGCAAATGAGCCAAATGCATCTTAAAAAAAAAAAAGCAGCTATACAATTAAAAATGAAAGTGTGAATGTAGCATTCATTTAGACTGTGAAGAAACCCTAATCAGGGAATCGGGATCAGCTGTCACTCCTAAGCACATTTCAGAAATCCCTTTTATCCAGTTTCTGCACACATACACACGCACACTGATTTTGGAGTTTAATTTTCTTGACCTGTAGCACGCACCACCTTAAAAGAAGAATTTCTTCCTCTAAGATACTGTGAGTGAGATGAAAGAGTGGATCCAGTCTAACTTGTTTAACAATCACGGGGCAACGCAGAGCATATACGTTAGCAAGGTTTAATATGTTGCCATCAGCAGCATTATGTGGGAGATTAAAAAAAAACCCTGCATTCGACAGCAGGTTGTGTTCCTGCACTAAGCGGGAGATAGAAACTCCTGAACATGTGTTTCTTCCATGTACTTTCTACTCAGATTTGCGCCTTACATTCATTGGGCCATGGTTGAGAAAGTATTCAGGGAAACCTGAGAAATGTAAGATTTACTTCTTGCTGACAACCCAGAATCATGTAATAATTGAAACTGTTGCAAAATTTCTGTATGAAGCTTCAAGAAGGCGTTCAGTATACTTTGCAAATTGAGCCATATGTTCTGTATGTTATGCCAATAAAGGTCGATTGATTGGATCCAGTCCAGCATAGTGGTTAAGAGTGTTGGATTAGTATCAGGAACACCCCGGTTCAAATCCCCACTCATGCCATGGAAGCTTTCTGGGTGACCGTGGGCCCGTCACTCTCTCAGCCCAGCCTACCTCACAGGATCATTGTGAGGGTAATACATACTGAGGAGAGGAGAATGATGCAAACTGCTTTGGGTCCCCACTGAGGAGAAAGGCAGAGTGTAAATGAATTAAATAAATAAGACAGCATCTGTCACTCGTGGTTTTGGCAATGACTGCACCAAAAGTATTTTGAAAAATGTTAAACACCACTTCTCCAGTTAACTGAGGGGGGCACAGTTCAAGTTAGTGAAGCACAGTGGTGTGTGCTGAGTTTGATGGTGATCTGAACCACCACTGAGTTTAATGGAGTGTAGAAGATTATATAAAATCTGTGTGCAGAAGATTATAGCTACACATGATGTTCAGTTATGCAAAACGTTTCCCCCAAGCATTTTTTCACACATCCCTCGCAATAAAACCAACAGGGGAAGGTGCCATCAGGAACAGAAGGTAACATACCTGGAAGGCATGGTGTGTCTTTTCCCTTGCAGGCAAAAAAAACAGCTTACGGAAGTCATTTTCATGGGCGAAACAAAGGCAGAGAAACTGTTACACGCTCCCCCACACCCCTATCTCTGCAGTCTTCTGCTCCAGCTTTTCATAGATAAAACAAATAAGCTTGAGAAAACATTCTCACAATGACATCAATTATCAAAATTACTTATTCCAAGTCAAACCATTGGTCAGTCTCCCTGAGTATTGTCTATGGCTCTCCAGAGTTTTTAACAGAGATCTTTCACATCACCTTTAGCAGATGCTTTTACCTGGAGATGCCAGGAATTGAGCTTGAGACCTTCCAGGCAAAGATTATCTGCTACGAAGCTATGGTCCCACTCCCTAAGCTCAGAATGCACAATAGACTGAAAGACAGACCATTGCTGTTGCCATCCTCCAGGTAGGGCCTGGAGTTTCCTCAGAATTGCAACTGATCTTCAGACTACAGAGATCAGTTCCCTTGGAGAAAATGGCAGCTTTGGAGGGCGGACTCTGCAACACCACCTCCCTGTTGAGCTCCCTCACCCAACTCTGCCCTCCTCAGGCACCACCCCCAAATCGCCAGGAATTTCCCAAGCCAGAGCTGGCAATCCCTGGCCTTGCTGAATTAAAACTCAACGGGGGTTGCGCTATAAAGTTCAAGTAAACAAATGAAATGACAGCGACTGTCTGGCAGTTTGTGTTCCTCCAGTGGCACATAGTGCGTCACTCTAAGCTGTGATGCAAGCGACCTATAAGAAACCATCAACTACAGGGAGAAGCATCCTGTATTGATCAAGGGTGAAAAGAAGCCCACACTTGGAGAACTGTCAAAACTCTCGCTAATGGAAGACGTCAATGCGCCATTTTACCGTGTTTGTTTGTTTTTCATCCAAAGCAGGACATGAGGCTAGAATAAATACATGGATTTGTGTGTGAGAAAGTGATTGTAATATATACTTTGTGGCAATGTTCTGTAATTCAAGGGTTTCTCAAGACTTCAATTCATTCTCAGCTTTACCACACACACACACAAAAACTTGTGTGAAATGCCTTGGAATATTGTTTGGAGTATGAATTCTATTTCTCTATCCTAAAAATCCAGTTCTGAAATCTCTTAAATGTTTTCGATGGAGTTTGCATCTCTGTATGAGTCTGCACATCAACGCTATTCTTCATAGCAGCTCCTACAGACCACACACTATTATTGGGCATCTTATCTAATGTCCCCTAAGCTGTGGAACAGTCTCTTAGAAAGTGTGAGGAAGGTTCCTACTTGAAATCATTCCAGAGAGGTTGCAAGAAAAACAGGACTTTCCTGTTAAAACACAGGTTTGGAGAAAACAGAGACAGAATATTTTCAGTGGTGGCACCTAACCTTTGGAATGACCTCCCCCTCTAACACTTTTTTTTGCACTTACCTAGGATTGCCAGCAAGAAGGTTGGGTTGGGGAAATGGGGTGGAGTGAAAGTGGCTACATCATGAGATCCCATGTGGGGAAAACCTGGAAGTGACATGGGGTAACTCTAGGAATCACCGGAAACTCTGTGGTAAAGTCAGTCTCACTGTGTGGTTTTTTAATTTATCTCCAACTAATGTTCTATGCCCTATACGTACTTTACTGTATTTTAGGTGCCAGGGCAAAGCATTTATTTTTAGCCAGGGTTTTAACTAAAAGCATTTGTCCATTTTGATTTTTTTAAATCTGTTTCTAGCCTGACGACTGTGTTATCAATGTTCAATGTTTTTTTTAATCCTGTGTTTACACCCAAAGCTTATATTTACTAACTTGGTTTAGTGCTGACAATTTATGCTATCGTTTCTATGGTTTAACTGTATTGTTTTTATTTCTGAACCACCTCAAGCAGAAGAGGCAGCATAGAAATTCTCTACATAAATAATTTCATTCTACTGATTTATTGTGGATGTGGACTATATGTCACAAAAAAGTAAACCTAACATAAGCATGTGTATGATTGCATAAAAATCCCCTGAATGCAGAGATCCCCAAATGTGCTGAAACTGTGGGCACTTTTGGAATCAAGAGAATGCATAGCATATGCCACAAAATGGCTGACACAGAATGGGGCCATTCAAGAAATGGCCGTCAAACAGAGCAAGGCCAACCACAGTCATCCAGAGGTGGGAGGGATTGTAAATGTTTGAAAGGATCTACAAAACATCAAGGGGAATTAAGCCATGTGTGGCAACCAGCTAATGGCTAGCTCATATTTCGGGGGCCATGAATAAGGCCTGACTCATGAAAGCTTATACCCTGGAAAATTGTATTGATCTTTAAGGTGATACTGGACTCGAATTTGGCCAGATTCAATGTACTACCCTCAGCGTTATTATCTGGCCGCTTCCAGGGTGTGCCCTTCACTGATAGATGTTGTCCATGCACAAATGATCACATCGAAACGATCCCCCATGTTTTGTTTCAGTGCCCCTTCTACAATGTGCTACGTCAGAAATTTTTAAACTCTATTTTGACTCAATTAAAGGAATATTCTGATGGTCTAAAGATTCTTACTCTTCTTGATAATCCCAATCCTGAGATAATTGTTGCCAAATTTCTTTCTGCTGCCATTTCTATTCGCCTTTTATTTCATTGATTGGTCTTCTTTTTTGGTATATCTACATGGCAACTCCTTTTACATTTGTTCTTTTGCAAGTACTATTTTCTGTTGCTGTCGTTCTTGTTCTATATGAGTCTGTAAGTGTTACATGCCAATAAAGGTAACTGGATTGGAATTTTGTTCTAATAAGAAATGTGTCTGGGACCAAGCTGAAAGTGCATGTCTGTGACACATCTACCTAGGACAGGGGTGGGCAATTGTTTTGGCTCGGGGGCCGATTTGTGGGAGCGGAGGTTAGCGGAGGGCCGCACCTTTTAAAATGATTGCACTCATTAGTTAACTTTGCATTTCAGAAAAGGTATAAATTGTATCATAAAAATCAACAAATATAAATTAAATAAAATAGTGGTAGTTTTATTCAATTTATTTATCATGCTAATTTCATATCATCTATAGCTGCAAGCACATTTAATTTTAGAATCAGTTTAATGAGAGAAATGTACCCTATCACACTTTTCTACAATTTTTTTGAAATCAGGAGATTGCTTGTTGAGAAACCACATGGCCGACTGTCTTGACGGGCCACAAAAAACTCTGTGGCGGGCCGCATGTGGCCCCCGGGCTGCAATTTGCCCACCCCTGGCCTAGGATAAGCCCAATACTTTGCTAGTTGATCAAATGCAAGGAAACCACTTGAAGGTTCCTATTTTGTTCCCTGTTCCATCAAAATCAAAGGATCAAGTGGGCCCCATGAAACACCCTGGTGGGCATTGTGACACCCCCAAGAGGCGCTTTGCAGATCACTGCCTTATATATTGTTTCTACTTTGGAATGATCAAGGCAATTCAGAACTCCAAAGTCTGTGGAGAAATTCCAGTGAGAAGAATTTTTGAAAGTAGACTGAGTTTTGGGACAGGGATAAGAGAACAAGGTATATTTCTTCTTCTTTTTCATAATGGAACACCCAAGAACTACCAGAGTCTTGATCCTTATTCCATATTCTTAACCTGTGCATTACACTTATAATAGCAGGTAAATAACACAATCAGATTTTAGAACTTCTTCGCAGCTCTTGAGCAATTCAGTGAAAGTAAGAACGTGACTGGGTTCTCCTAAGGGCTCTCTCTGATTTTCATTTCAGCATACCATCTTGTTCTTTAGTGATCCATGCTCAAAACAGGGATGAAGAAAATCAGCTGCAGGCAAGGTCTGATTCAAAGCAAATGGAAGGATATTGTTCCTTTGTTAACATTCCCCTTATGACTCTGTATGAGGGGTGGAATATGTAATTACCTCTTTTATCTGCCAGAGTTGTCACAAAGGCAGGTGGTAAAATAAGAACCACCCAGAAAAAAACAGACAATCCCATTGAAAATGATATTTATGATCATTAAAATAACAACATTGTAAAGGATGGGGCACTATAAACATCTGAGTTACTGCCAAACGATATAAATAACCGAATTGTTGATGTAGAATTCCTCAAGAGGGGATATGGCCCCGAGTTTCAAACAGGATGATTTGGTTGAAGAAAAATAAACATATCTCCTGTGTTAGAAGAGCATGGGTTTTTAAGCTCCTGTGAGAAAGAACAGTCATTTGTTCTAATAAAACAAAACTGAGAAGACAGTTGCTTACCGGGATATATAACGTTGAAAACAACATGGTGACAATGATGGAAAAGATTGAATTACTATAAAATTGAAAACTCGAGATAAAACCGTGTAACAGCCTCTCCCTTGTTAAAAATATAAACATAGTCTCTTCTTCCCCCCTCACAAATTAATAGAACATATATTACATAATAAATAATGCCTTCCCCCATATTTAGGTGATAGTTTGGGGGTGTAGGGGATGCAAAGCTGAACAAAATGTCCTGAAGAGCAGAAGTCTTGTTTTGGATTTGAATTTATGATATTACCACATAACCAAATCCAAATGGCTGTGTGGCAAGCCACAGTGTCACCCCACTGGCTGCATGATCCCTAACTGGCTGGATCACATAGCCAGCATGCAGAAGAATCCTTTTAAAAAATGGCAGCAAAGGAGCTGCCAAATGGTCAATATGTCAACAAAATATGTAAACTGAATAGTGTTGTTGATCCTGACCTCTGCCTGTTCTCCTCACCTCAGGGCCACCTGGCCTTGGGCTTTCAGGACTCTAACTTCTTGCCCAATCTTAACCATGTTCCTACCTAGCCCTGGCTTCCACTCCACGGAAACTGATCTTTGACCTGGCCTCAGATTGAATCTGTTAATGACCTCTGACCTCTGGCTATCTGATACCTGGCTTGGCATGAAATGCCTCAGTACTTCCTGGCCCATCTTGTTCCTCAGAACCTGACACTGCCAAAGGTACCAAAACTATGCTCAGCCTAGCCCGCTCACAGGATTGTTCTAAGGATAAATTGAGAACTATGTTTATCACCCTGACCTCCTTGGAAGAAGCATGAGATTTTTTTAAAGTTCTAAATAAATAAATACCACACCATGTGATCAGATACAATGGGGGAAAATGAGTGGAAAGATTCCTTCATTCATTAAACCAAAGCACTCCCCCTTCACAAACACCATCTTACCACATCATTGTGGCTTGTATGATATACACATTAAACTGGCCTTGTATTACCCATGTAATATTGGGTCTTGGGGTTGCTAACTCCAAGTTGTGAAATCTCCAGAGATTTGAGGGATGGAGTAGGGTTGCCCACTTTTACAACTGATCTCCAGCTGGCAGAGATCAGCCCTCCCGGAAAAAATGGTTGCCTTGAAGGGTAGACTCTATGGCATTGTACCATGCTGAGGCCGCTCCCCTCCCCAAACCCCACCCTCTCCTGGATCCACCCCCAAAGTCTCCAGGTATTTTCCAACCCAGACCTGGCAACTCTAGGATGGAGCCTGGGGAAAGCAGGGGTTTTTTTGGGGGGGGAGAGACCTCAGTGAGTATAATGCCATAGAGTCTACCCTCCTTTCTTCAGGGGAATTGACCCCTGTAGTCTGGAGATCAGGTAGAATACCAGAATATCTCCAGGCCTAACTTGGAGGTTGGCAACACTAGAGCATATGCTTTTATTATAAAGAAGATCATCCATTATAGCTTGCTGCAATGAATGAGCCCCTCCCCGTGTTTAATCTTCTGCACAGGGTTACAGACACAAGAGGGACTCTGAAACCTGATGAGGGACCAGATTTAGCTCTTTAATGTGGCTTTTACAAGGCGATACTGTTAACAAAAGGAGATGATTCATTTCCAGACTCTTCTTTGTGGTTTCATGACTAACACAGTTGTGATTTAGCAGATAAAGCAGAACTGTCACCTGTCAAAATCAGTAACAGCAGCAACAACAGCAGCTTGGGGCTTAACCAGAAGAGCTTGTTTTTCTACACCTCAATGCAAAACCCGAATCAGTGTAACTAATAATCATTAAAGGCCAACCCTAGCCCAGGTGTTGCTGCCACAGAGAAAAGGAAACAAGAAACAGATGTAGCTTCAGTTCTCGGATTCCTGCCAGCGCCAGCAAGATTCCACTTAGTGGCCTTCTCAGAGAAACAAGGCGCCCATGTTTGACAATCACATTTAAAAGGCTGCCTGGAATCCAGGATGCAAAGGAAGCTTAAGGCCTTGTGTAGCACATAAGCCTTTCTAGAAAGGTGTAAACAGTGCGGGCCCTGGGGATCTGAAAAGCTGCCTGCTCCTAGACAAACCAGCCATTCACCAAAATCCTCTGCCATCTGAAGTAAAGTGGGTGAAGATCAGGGAAAAGTCCTTCTCGCTTAGGTTGCCAGGTCCCCCCTGGGCACTAGCGGGGGATGGAGGGGTAGCGTTGCCAGCTGGAAATTTGGGGACAGAACCTGGGGAGGACAGGGACCTCCATGGGGTACAAGGCCTTAGAGACCATCCTTCAAAGTGAGACTCTCGCTTACAGAACTACATCTCTCAAACACCTCCCAGAAGTTCCACAACCAGCCAAGATGGCCCTCTAAGCATTGCCTGTAGACTTAGCTGGGTCCCAGGTTCACTGTGCAACTGGGCTGGAGGAGCAGAGGCAAGGTAGAGCAGTTCCTAGCAAGCTGGTCAGTGGGAGCAGATGTAAGGCTGTCAAAACCTGTCAGTAAAGAGGCAGGCCTGGGCAGGTGTGAGAAAGAGCCTCTTTCATTGGAAAAAATGTTCCTTATACCATAGGAACTTTCCACATTTAGCATCACAACAGTGGCAGGATAGAACCTAGAATGTCTCTGGAGTAACTCCTGAAGCCCGGTATGCACAGGTCAGCTTGATCATATATATTCAAGAAACCCAATTGTTCCATCATTTCAAATGTGGTGGAAGAAACCTCTAGGAATTTATATGAACGTGCGTGATAAATCCAATAACTTTCCCTTTGGTATAACCACTTGTCGACATTAATTCTGTTGTATCTGTTGGTAGGTTGTCAGAAATGGAAACCAACCCTGCATTTTTCTGAGCCTTTTACTTTATTTTCTAGGCCTCTTCCTATTGTCCGGAGTGCAGCCATTTTAGAACCTTTTGGCCTTCTCTGTCGAAGTAAATGCCTGCCTACTTCTCTCAGAAATAAGTGTTACCTACTGTAGCAGCTGGGAGACAGTGGGGAGGGCCAGCTTATTGCCCTGAAGGTCAATTGTTTGTTAGAGAGAACAAGGATCCCAAAGACACATCCAATGAGAACACAGTTTCTGAAGTCCAGATAAGGCCCAAAGCAGGGTCCAGCCTATGTTATCACACTAGAGACACTTGCAACATGTACAGAACATGTAATTCTGCATGATCATTCTGACACACAATAGCTCCATAGGGCAGTTGTTTGTAATGGTATAAGAAGAGACCCCACAAGTGGCAAAGGATTGCCTCTTCTCCAGAGAGGATTACCCTGCAGGCAGTCTACATTTCACAGGTGCGGCTACAAGAGCTCTATAATATACTGTCTCCCTGTGCATGTATCTCTCCCCATCCCGTCCAGCGTTGCCATTAATTGGGGGACTGTGCGAGTAGGAAAAGCTCGACGGTGGACAAGGGCTGTTGGCATTGAAGTGGGATGTGTCAGCCCCGGCTGCCTGAGCCCAGCCCGGGTGGTTAGGTTCACAGGCAAGGCAGACTCTGCAGCATGGAAGGCACCCGGCTGGTGGGCACATAGGCAGCCGGACTGGGTGGTGAATGCAGGAAGTTGCTCGAGTCATGGGAGTATGCCGGGGTTAGGGGCAAGAGCTAAACTCTGGTACATTTTATATCCTTCGAAGCAAGGGATGACGGGGTGGAGTCACAGCTGCCAGGATGCGATCAGGGTGAGTTCAGGAAGCCGGACATCGAGAGCTCAGCGGGTTCTCACACGCTGTTGCAGTGGAGGCAGCTTGCAAGCACTTCTGAGTAGATCTGCTCAGGCTTGCTGCTCCCTAAATAACCACCAACCACGGAAGTGTCCTATTAAAATGGACATATTTACACTGTCTCCAGTGCTTTCAGAGTTAAACGGGATTCTAATCCTTACAACAGCCCTGTAAGGCAGGCTGGTATCGGTATCCCCACGTTGCCGAGGGTGGCTGGGGTTACAGTCCTCCGAGGCCACATGTATCTCTCTCTAATATAATCTGGGAGTCTGTGTGGGATTGATTTAATTGCTTGTTATCTATTGCATAATAAACTCTGCCTCAGATAAGAGCCTGTTTCTTGAACCTCTGTGGGCTATGGGAGAGGAGAAGTAGAACGCTTGCAACTGTAGCTCCTGCTCCTCTCGAGGAAGGGCCTGATCCTCCCTTCCACAACCCTGACTAACCCTCAAGAGGTTACTTCCTCTGCAGGCTCAACTGCCCTATCTTGGTGAAGCGTTAACCTGTGGGACTCCACTCAGCAGGCCATCCCTGCAAGGTACAACAGAACCCCAAATTCTGCATAAATTCACCATATCTGACTAGGTTACTCAAGACTGTAATCCTAAATATTCTTTCTAGGATGCCCATCCACAGAACATAAGGTCAATTCATATCTACATGGTTATCATTTGACCACACAAATATGAATGAAAGAGCTATCAGACATCAGTCTCCACATCAAACTTTCGTACCAATTTACGTTCTCTCAAATCAGGGGCATAGAGTTTTGGAAATCCCGGGGGGATGGGGGCTCCTTAGCGCGCATGCTTTGCATGCGCGCTCGCTGGGACGATGTTCTCCCCCCCCCGGGAAACCACCCAGCCTCCCCGGGCCCTTCCGAGGCCCACCAGCCGCTGCTGCCGGTGCCTCTCTTCCCCCCCCCCCACCCCTTCCCTCTCCCTCTCCAGCAGCGGCCACCAAGCCTTGGAAGGACCCGGGGAGGCGCGGCGGCAGACGCTCCGTTTTCCCGGGAATGGCTGAGCCCCTCCCCGGGAAATTTCGGGGGTGGCTCAAGCCCTCGAGCCCCCCCGTACTCTACGCCTATGTCTCAAATGCTTCTCAGCTCTTAGCAAGGTCATGCATTCAGCTTTGTGTATTCTAGGGGTGAGTCTACTGTTGCGTAATTGAGTGACATCAATGTGTGAACTGCCATGGGTGAACTAGCTGTTTATTGGACCAGGAAGACTGAGATCTGTCTGCCATGGTAATTAGATACAAATAAAGAGAACATTTAAAAACCTTGACACAATTAGAAAGGTTCAGCAAAATGAGGCCTCAGTATGTTATGGATGACTCTGGTGAGGCCTGATTCAAACGTAGGCATGCACCTAGGCATATTGTTATATCAGTTCAATTAACTCCTAGCCAGAGGTACACCTCAGTGACATTGTGTGTTCATAATGGGTATAGTACACTGAACCCACTATGCTAGTTTGGTGTAGTGATTTAAGTGTGCGGACTCTAATCTGGGAGAACCAGGTTTGATTCCCCACTCCTCCACTTGCAGTTGCTGGATGATCTTGGGCAAGCCATAGTTCTGTCAGAGCTGTTCTTGAAAGAGCAGTTCTTGAAAGAGCTCTCTCAGCCCCACCTGAGCCTCACAGGGTGTCTGTTGTGGGGAGGGGAAGGGAAAAGAGTTTGTAAGCCACTCTGAGACTCCGAGTGAAGGGTGGGGTATAAATCCAATCTCTTCTCCTCCTCCTCTTCTTCTAAACAGTATTAGAGAATCTCTGCTTCCATTTTAAGCTTTTATTAAAGTAAAACTAGTAATTTCTTAACACTGACTATATCAACAGAAAATTATACAGTCCAGCCTTCTTAGTGGATAAAGGAGAGCAATTACATGACACTCAAGGAGAGCAATTGCATAAAATAATCGTACTCCCAAAATAAGCAGGTCACGGGCAAGGAGACTTTTCTGAGAAGAAGCTCTTGATCCATTGAACTTTCCTAATTTATAAGATTTTAACATCATCTTCTAACAATAGCTAACTGTCTCACTTGATAAGGGCACACATTCTTGGAGAACTCATTATCTTATAAATTCAAACACCATATAATGCTATACTTGAAATGTCTTAAAATATATAATAACTGTCAGTTCATTCTTGCTACTTTTTACCTTTACTGTAAGTCTATTCAAAAACAGTAATCACAAGTTTCTCATACATACGAGTATCTTTCTGGCCCTCAACCAACACACCCATCTTTGAACAATAGCTCCGCTTTTGTGAAGCTGGACATTCCTGCCTTCATTTGTGGATATCTAAATCTGCAGGTCGAGGTCACAATGACACCAAACAGATCTTCCTGCAAACTTGGGGGAACCCCAGGTTTCCAGAAAAAAAGCTTTAAAAATACACTGGGAGGTTTGAATCCCCCCCCCCCAAATAAAAATAAGTCGACTGCACATGCACAAACAACATCTCGAACCTTGAAACACCCCAAGAAAGTACTGAAGGCAATTCTCCCATATTATTTGCCCCCAGCCTCTCAGGTATACAGCTTCTGAACAGGAAGGTTCCACATAGTTGTCATGGCGACTTACCATTCCTTCATGTTTTCAAAGTCTCCATGTGAAAACTTTTAGGAACATCTCCTCTGTGAGCTTCTATGCCATCTTGTAAATATTTCACTAGCATAAACAACACTTCCTTTTGCCCCTTTGGCTACGATCTTGCAAAGATCAGTTTACAACATACACAAATATTATTGCATAGAAGTACCACAGGTGGGTCCTATTTATGGTTTGTTCTTTGGGTTTATTTAAAGCATAGATTTTATATATATATATATATATATATATATATATATATATATATATATATATATATATATATATATATATATATATGAAAGACAAAGTATAAGTTTCCTGAAGCTCAGATCCCCCATTGACACACTGGGCTGAAAAGCACAGCTTGAAGTCCTGAATTTTTAAATTTCATTTAAGCATAACAACATGTAACACATGTGAACCCAAGGCAGAATTACTCTATTATAGATCCATTGACACAGCTGTGAGAGTGTAGTTACATATTCTTACTTGCCAGAATTCTGTGTGTGCATTTTGGGGGGGATTTAAGAGCTGTAATACACAGCCTCATTGGCTTTCTCAAGTTGGCTACAGCTGACATTTTTATTTAGTTACAAGTTTCTTCTTATTTAGGACATTTACACTTTACAACAGAGCGTGTTCCCAGAACTGAGGTACAAAGCTGTAGGGTTGCCAGCATCCAGGTGGGGCCTGAAGATCTCTCTGGATTAAAATTAATCTCCAGATGACAGGGATCAGTTCCCCAGGGGAGTAAATGGCTGCTTTAGACAGTAGATTCTATGGCATTATATCCTGATGAAGTCTTTCCCCTCCCCAAGGCTCTACACTCAAATATCCAGGAAATGCCCAACCTGGAGCTGGCAACCCTACCTAAAGCCATAAAGAAGTGCAAAACATTATGGCTGTGATCATACGCACAATTATACCAACACGGGCACAAATGCTGGATGGATTTAAAGGGTGCGATCAGACAACAACATCTGGGAAGCGCCCTGCAGCCGTTGGCAACCCCGTTCTGCTCCACCGCAGAAACAGAGTTAAAAGACACTGGGGAAAATCTGGTAGGAAACAGGTTCCAATGGACCATGGATGGACTTTCCCCTGTCTGATCGCTCCAGCGTGCTCTCATGGCAATACTTCATTAAAAACACTGCCTTATGATGATTAGTATTGTCCCTTCTGAGTAGCACCAGGTCTCAGATTTCTTCCATTCTGCTACCTGAGATTCTCTTAAATTGGAGATGCTGGAGACTGGACCTGGGACCTTCATCTTAGTTATTCTACTGAGGTACAGCCAGTTTGGTGTAGTGGTTAAGAGCGGTGGACTCTAATCCGGAGAATTGGGTTTGATTTCCCCAGTCCTCCACATGCCCCCAGTTGGGTGACCTTGGGTCAATCACAGTTCTCTCAGAGATGTTCTCTCAAGAACATTTCTCAGTCAGAGCTCTCTCAGCCCCACCTACCTCACAGGGTGTCTGATGTGGGGAGAGGAAGGGAAGGAGATTGTAAGCCACTCTGAGACTCCAAGTGAACGACAGGGTAAAAATCCAACTCCTACTCCTCCTCCTCCTCCTCCTCCTCTTCTTCTTTTTGCTACATCAGGGGTCTGTAGCTTATGGCTCTACAGCCAAATGTGGCTCATGTCAGGCCTGAATATGACTGTTCAAGAAAGAAAAGAAACTCTGTTAAGGTATATTGGACAAATACATCTGGGTGTCATCGGCGTATCAGTTAATTATCAGTAATTTTAAAGTTCAGTTATGCAAATGAACTTTCTTATACTGGTTCTTCATTGATTCTTGCTTGGTGTTTTATGTAGTTTGTATAGTTTGACTCTTTCATTTGTTTATTTGATTTTTATTTATTACATTAAGCTTCTATACCCTCCCCACTAGTGGGCTCAAGGCGGTGCCAAACAAGTTCATATAAAATACAACACAACATGTAAAATACAATAAGTAATCTAAAAGCATAGATCCATAAAACCTAACATCTATATGGTGCTGTAATGCAAAGTTCTGACCCCGCAATTTACATCAGCATAGGGAAGAGAAAGGGTAAAAAATCTGTCAGTAGGTTAAGAACTACAATAGATGCCAAGCCGCCTCTTTGTTCCTTCCAAGAATTATGGCCAATGATGACTGTATAGCAAACTCATGAATAAAATGAGTTGCAAGGGGATTATTTTTGTTTCTCTCTCGTGAACTGATTAATTTGCCCCTTTGGTATACCCTTTAAAGCATGGGGGGGGAGAATGAGAAATGGCAACTTATCCACTTTTCCGGGGTTATGGCACTTTTTGAAAAACTGCCTAAGGAGCTTTCATGAAAAACTGAAATTATTTTATTAATACTGAAGTGCTTACTTGAAAGTAATCCAAGATTAAATGCAATGAGCCCCCGGCACAATATGCTTCCAACTTTCTGTCTTGATTCAATAGTAGCTGTCAAGAATAATGAATAATCTGTGTGGAGTTCTGTTTTTTAAGATCGCAGGGGGGGAACCCTAAAATAAACCTAAAATAATGTTTGTTTGGGGACACAGGTCAGAAGGAACAAAAGGAGAAGGCAATTATCCTGGATTAAAACAGATGTACAAAACTGTGAGATACTGATTCTTTTCTCATGTGTTCAAAAAGGATTAACTTCTTTCAAGAGTCACATTTTCACAAGTTAACACACTGGGATGCTTACCCAATCATATCTTGCATTACTGATTACAGATATTTTCCAGCATCATGAGGTTATATTTATTTGGGGATATTGCATGTTTATGAGTTTGAACAAATTGCCCTTGAAGCCTATTGTAGTCTTTCTGCTAACCACATATTAGATTAATCGAAAGAACAAGTTTGGAACAGGGATGTAGGAATGCCAGGTCTGGGTTGAAAAATACCTGGAGACTTTGGGGGTGGAGCCAGAAGAGGGTGGGGTTTGGGGAGGGGAGGTCCAATTCCTCATGGTCCAATTCCATAGAGTCCACCTTCCAAACCAGTCATTTTCTCCAGGGGAGCTAATCTCTGTCAGCTGGAGATCAGTTGTAAAAATGGGAGATCCCCAGGCCCTACCTGGAGGCTGGCAACCCTATAGGGGTTTTCTTTAGTAAGCTATACATCCCAGGTCCTACTGAACCCAACACTACTGCATAAGAAGCCCAAATCACAAGAAGGGAAAGAAAGAGGATCCATCTAACTATAGACCGATCAGCCTTTTGAGTACTGTAAGTAAGGTATATACCGAACACTTGTTAGAGAACTTTCTAGACTGGCTAAAGGGTGAGGAGATAATTGCTGATGAACAAGGAGGTTTCAGAGCTGGGAGGTCAACGTTAGACCACTACTTAATGATGCAACATTTAATTGAGAAATATGCTTGTGGAGATTGTGGTTTTAATGTGGAAGATTCAAACTGCACAAGGCTGGAATTTTGTGACTGGGATTTCAGGTGTCATTGATCCAAAGAAATAGCTGCCAGAGCTAGGTATGGATCAAGGCTCCTCTGTCGATAAAGGGGAAAAGAGCCCAGGGCCATTTTTCCCCAAGGGAAATGCTCCCCCTGGCCTTCTTCTGAACCAGGGATCCCCAACATTTTTGAGTCTATGGGCACCTTTGGAATTCTGACGCAGTGTGGTGGGCACAGCCACAAAATGCTGCAGAAGGCAGGAACGGCCACAGAATAGCTGTCAAAGCTTAGCTTCAGGTGAAGATCCTTGTGGTGTGCTGGCAGCTGCTGCCAAACAACATTTTAAAAATCTGTGTGGCTGATCAAATCTCCCATAGCAAGTCAGAAGCTTGCTGGGCAAAAGCCCACCTAGTCTTGACCACTTTCTAAAAACACTCAGCAGGTACTAGGAAAGGTGTCAACAGGTGCCATAGCACCATAAGTACCACATTGCAGATCACTGTAATAATCTTTCTAGGGTTGCCGGACCGCCCAGTGAGGTGGGGGGTCCCTCACAACAGGCCCTGCCCCCCAGCCACTGATCAGCTGGCTGTTAGGGGGACTTACCTGCAGAAAGAGAAAGACCCAGGCATCAGGCTTGCATCACACTGGAAGTGATGTCATCACACTAGTGACATCCAGGCAACACTCTGGTATTTGAGCAAAAACTCTATGATAAAAGCCAGTTTTACCATAGAGTTTTTGCCCAGATACCAGAGTGTCACCTAGACATCACCAGTGTGATGATGCCACTTCCTGTACAATGAAGACGAAGAAGAAGAGAAGAAGAGATTGGATTTATATCCCACCCTTCACTCGCTTGGAGTCTCAGAGTGGTTTACAAACTCCTTTCCCTTCCCCTTCCCACAACAGACACCCTGTGAGGTAGGTGGGGCTGAGAGAGCTCTGAGACAACTGTCCTTGAGAGAACAGCTGGTACAGAGCTATGGCTTGCCCAAGGTCATCCAGCAGGTGCAAGTGGAGGAGTGGGGAATCAAACCCAGTTCTCCCAGATTAGAGTCCACACACTTAACCACTACACCAAACTGGCTCTCAAATGCTGGTGACTAAATCCCTCATGGATTGCCTCTGCCTCTGTCCTCCTTTTCCTCCTTAAAAAGCCTGGGCCCAGCTGCATTCAAGAAAACGATGTAGGGGAAGAATTAGCTGCCCCCAGTGTCAAAGCATTAATCCAGTCTCCACCTTGCCAGCACTGCTTTTTAGGCCCAAATTATATATCTGAAGTTCATAAGGAAGTAAGAACAGGCATACTGGGTCTAAGGTTGCCAACTCAGGGTTGTAAAGTTCCTGGAGATTTTAGGGGTGGAGCTTGAGGAGAGATCTCAGTGGGGTATAATACCATAGAGTCCACCCTCTAAAGCGGCCATTTTCTCCAGGGAAACTGATCTCTATGGTCTGGAGAGGAGTTGTAGTCCCAGAAGATCTCCAGGCCCCACTTGGAGGCTGGAACCTAGCCAGATCAAACCCAGCGGTTGTCTAGTCCAGCACTCTGCTTCCAACAGTAGCAAGTCAGACGCCACAGGGCATCTCACAAGAAGCACCTGCTGGAAGCAAGCCTCACCTGCTGATTGCTCCGCAGCAACTCAAAATTAGAGTCATTCTACTTTTAGAGGTCCCATTCAGCTATCATGGCTACCAACCAGTGATAGGCCTATCCTCTGTAACTCTGCCCAGCCCCCTCCTAAGCCCAGCTAAACCAGTGGCCATCATCATATCTTGTAGCAGTGAGTTCCGCAAGTCAGCTACGTATTGCGTGACGTCTACTTCCTTTGCCCTAAATCTACTTTCAAAAGGTGATCCTGATTTAGGCTCATCATTTGCCTGTCCAGAATTGGCAACCTCCTGACCCCCCTATTTGCCCATGTTAGCGGCAGAAAAAGAAGAGGGAACAACACCCCAGTTCTCCTGGCCTTAAGAATTCCTAGATTGTTGGGGGCAGGGGAGGCAGGCTATGGTATCACATCTAATGTCACAGTGTCTGCGATACTTCCCATCCCCAGGCTCCACCCCCAGGAGCTCCTTAGCTGACACAACCCTGCCATGAGGTCTAGTATTAAGGGAGAGGGAGAACAGTTTCTCGGTATCCACTTTCTCTGCATCGAGCAATCATGGATCCCCAGCAAGTGTCGTCCAGTCTTCATGCAACCACCCTTCGGGAAACATACAGACTGCCACCACTGAAAGCAAGGTCATCTTGGGAAGTCCAGGTGGCTAAAATATAAGTGATAAAATGAAACAAAACCAACACATCTTGGCATCAGAACTAAAATAAGAGTTTTGACAATGCAAGCATGTCGCTAATTCATAGGTAGGAATTCTCCTTATCTGAATTTCTCTCCAGATTATGCATACCATCATAAATCCTGTTTCCACAGTGGAAGTGAGGATTGGGAATCCTTCTTTGGTCTGTTTTGCAAGCTCCTATGCATGCAGTCTGCCAATGGCCTGAGCTCCTTTTCTCCCTTGGCGTATTTTCTTATCCTATACATTAATGTTGCCCTTGCTTCCCTGTTAAAACACTACAAAAGAGCAATGGTGAGATGAGTTTATAAACAGAATGCTTTTTTGTCAGAATGCTTTTTTGCAGTGTTTTAGCAATGCACACTTGAAATTCAGAGGAAGTGAAACAAAATAGAGGCACCGAAAACACCTCCCTGTTTGGAATGAATTTCTAAATTAACTGTAACGAAGGACTAAACTGAGTGAATGTTTACACTTGTTTTTATGCTATCAGTTTTGTCATTTTGTTGTATTCTTTTTACCATGTAATGCAATTCAAGCTGGCCTCTGCAGATGCCACTCAGAATGGAACAAGGGGGATCTGTTTATCCCTAACAGCAACTGTATCAATTCACACTGGACCCACTGATAAATCATCTAGAATTTTAGTCGACTAATCCACCAATTCAACGTAGCCTTAATATGCCATGTAGGCTGTTTTTGCATGGACTGGACATTGAGGGCAAAAAAAAATGTAACTGTCTGAAATTTAATCATGTTAATAGATGTTTCCCCTCCACATGCTTATTTATACGTCTCCCAGCTGAATATTGGCCCTCAGCAGTCAATTTGAAAGAGAAATAGACATCTAGGTTATAAGCAAGCTTCCCTCCCACTCATCCTCAAACCCCCTCCCCCTTTGCAAGTCACAAAGAATTCTTTCATGACAATGGACTGGAGACCAACTCCGTGAAAATAAATAGCCTAGGAGCAATATGGATTTAATTGCTAATGCTGCCACATCACTAAAATAAAACAGCTGTGATCACACACCAAGATAAAACCATTGTTCAACAAATAAGGCTTATTAAACATCGCTGCGGTGATGATGAGTCCAGCTGTCCAATGACAAAAGTGGGCCCACTTCCTGGACCACCCATTGCTCCAAACGTGTAATGATATGACCAGCATATTGCTTGGATCGAGCATTTGATGTTGTATTTGTGGACATGTTTGATTTCATCATTCACCGATGGGTCATGGTACAAAGGTAAAGGTAAAGGTTTCCCTTGCTCGAAAGCCAGTCGAATTTGACTCTAGGGGGTGGTGCTCATCTCTATTTCCAAGCCGAAGAGAAAGCACTGTCCGAAGACATTTCTGTGGTCAGGTGGCCGGCATGACTAGACGCTGAGGCACACGGAACACTGTTACCTTCCCATTGAAGCGGTACCTATTTATCCACTTGCAGTTTCTTGCAGATAGGTTGGCAGGAGCTGGGATCAGAAATGGGAGCTCACTCCATCACATGGCACTCGGGTCTCGAACTGCTGAACTACCGATCTTCCGGGTCTGCAGTTCAGTATCTTAACCACTGTGCCATCGCAGCCCCTCACACCATGGTAAGGATGTACAAATACCTATGTGTTTGTTCTATGTTGTGCTGTTGGGCACATTTGCAAGACTGCTGTCACCCTGCCATATTTCTTTGGCGAAATTTCTTTGTTTTGTTTCTTTTACTTTTATTTTTTAAATGACTTTTACAACTCTAATGTTAGGCATCATTTTTAAGGCTGGGATGAGCAACCGATGCACAAGCAGATCTGAGTTTTAATAGCAAGAATTCTATCAAATTCCAATAACGTGGTCGGGAAGGTAGATTCCGGTGGGCAGCTGCGTTGGTCTGAAGCAGCGAACAAAGTTTGAGTCCAATGGCACCTTTAGGACCAAGTTTTATTCAGGGCATAAGCTTCTGTGTGTACAATTTTGAAGAAATGTGCATGCACACAAAAGCTTATACCCAGAATAAAACTTTGTTGGTATGGTCTGGAAGGATGACTTTCTTTTTTTGGCCTGAGTGCAGAGAAACATAAGAGGAACTTAATGAATCTGAATAGAATTGTCACAAAATTCCATAACATCCCTACTCTGTAGCATGGTAACTTTGTTGAATTTCTTGCTTGCCAAGTTTACAATCAGATGTAGGAATGATGCTCCTTATCTAAAAAGGCTTTATTTAAATACTATCCAGTGCTTTACCAGAAAGGTAGCCAAAACAAGACTGTTTTATAAGTCTTTTTGAAAGCTAGTTTTGTTTGTTTGTTTGTTTGTTTGTTTGTTTGTTTGTTTGTTTTAAAAAAGCCAAAGGTGACTTACATAAGGATTTGCAACTTCCTGATTGGGTCTGTGGAGTTCTCTCAGAATTACAACTGATCTCCAAAATAGAGATCAGGTGCCCTGGAGGAAAGGGAAACTTCTGAGGGTGGACTCTATGACATCACATTCCTGCTGCGCTCCTCCCCTCCCCAAACTCCACCCCCAAATCCCAGCCCATAGTTGGCAACCCTAACTGACATACTCCGATGCAGCAGCATATTGCCCAGAACAGGAGCTGGAAAGGCCCTGTTTGTCTTTGTCACCAAAACTGGACTTGAAAAACAGTGGGTGTGCATCATACACATGATTATTTAAGGGGCCCTGGGACTTATTTGTGCCCCTTATATCCCACCTCCCCAAGGTGCCTAAGATGATCTGCATAAGGTTCCTAGCCAGTTTCCTATTTCGGTAGCGACTGGATCTACACCTGCTTGGTTTCTGCTCTCTCAGATGCCTTCAGACCACACCCTGGGAGCTCTACTCGTTATAAAGTCCGGGACATCATTGGTTAAGAGTCGCTATTATGAATCATCAACACTTACATCTGCATGGATGAAGAATCCATGCAAATGTGGTAATGATCAATGGGAGGAGAAAATCAAGTATCCACCCTCCCAGGTCTACACAATCATGGTACAACTGAGGACACCAGGAACAGGTTGGAAAGGGAAATTGCTGAATTACAAGTTATTACAACATTTGGAACAACCCCCACAGGACTTAACAGGGATATTGGTGTCTTATCTCACAACATATGCTAAACTCATTAACTCCTTACATATTTATTTTGCACCAAGAAGGGCTATACATCCTCTTTATTTTAGTGTATTTCTTATTTGGAACGGTAGATTGGAATAGTTATTGTAACATAATGCAATGAATATTGGAATATATTTCTCTGATCTAGTGACACAGGAGACATAACGCTGCACAACCATTCACCCCACCTCAAAGCAAAGGATGCTGTTAGTCACCCTCCGTGCTTGAGAGGAGACAAATGGAGCATAACAACAGGATTTCAGTTAATTACTCTTAGCATTCCACAATTAAGAAGGATACATTTATACATTCGTCTCCTTTTTTGACGTATTTATTTGCTTCACTGTGTTTCCCCCCATAATTAAATCCAAACAAATAGTGACCATGTAAACTTAGCTTGTTATTCCTGTTTGGCCTTTGCATCTGTTAAAACAGCTTCATTATGTTGTATGCTAATTTGCTGCTCACCCTCTGCCTATATGTATGAACTGTTAACATCCATTTCAGTGTATCTGAGGAAGTGTGCACGCACACAAAAGCTCATGCCTTGGATAAAATGCTGCAGATCTTAAAGGTGCCCCTGGACTCCAACTTTGTTCTGCTGCTTCAGACCAACACGGCTGCCCACCTGGATCTATTTTTTTTTAACTTGATAGAGCTTTTAGATAATATAAAGAACAGGTTCAGTTATGTGTTGCTTATCACATATTTAAGTTAGTGTTATATATTCTGAAATCACACCAAACTAGCTGAGCTATTGGTATTGGGCATAGGACTGAACAACCTGAGAACCTCAGGTTTTTCAGTTAAAAAGCAGGTTTCTAGTCTCTCAAGACTGAGAAACCTCAACTAGTTTGTGGGGGAGAGCTAAGCAAGATTTCCAGTGGTAGGGGCAAGGTTTTCAGGGCCTTATGCAACTCTTTGGCCCCTCCATCACTAGTAAAACCAAAATAAATCACCACAAACAGGAAGTCTATACTTTCCTTGGCGTTAAATTTTGATATGTTTTGACCAGGCTGGTATTAGGATATTACTATAGTGAGAGTTAAACAGACATTATGTACTTAATACATTTAAAGAAGCAGTAAAGAAGCTTTCGTACTGAAGTTCTCTTCTGTAGGATTATGACCATTTTTCCCAAACAAGGACAAGTCTCATCTTAAAAATATCCAACACACACACACATATACACACACCCTATATACTTAAACAGTGTTATGTTCAGCTATGATGAATGCTTCCCTCCAGTGGATATATGGGGTATTAACATGATTTTAAAACTTTAAACAACAGATTATTGCCTGTAAAGGCAAACTACGTTTTATGCATCTAGCACTTTCCCCCTAACTGCTCCTTAAACACCCCTCCATTTTTAATAAGAAATCTGAGAATTCAGCACAAGAACTCTTCAGAAATAAGTGTGAGGGGACTGGGAAAATACTGCATCTTCAACTACTCTGATTTCAAATTTTGAGGGGGGGGGAGGCACAAAGAGATTTATAGCCTCAGGTGTCTGTATTAGGGATGCCAAGTCCACCTACCTAGACATGAGACCCAAAAGAAACCGTAAACAGTGCGCTTCTATAATATCATAGTGGACAATGTCAAGCAGTAGACAAAATTAACAATAAAGAATCCAACTGTATCCTTCAGTTTCTCCTGCATTATTTCCAATAGCAGTGTTGTTTCCAATAACAGCAACGATCCTTTCCAGAATAAAATGTCATTTCGATTAGGTATCTTCTTCAGAACTGAACTTTAAACAAAATACGTCTGGATGTTCTTCACATCATCAGATGGTGGGATATCCTCTACAACAAGTCATCCAACTATTCTATAGGCTATTTGTTTAATGTATCGCCCATTGCAGTAGTTATGGAATAGTCGAATGACTTGCTGTAGAGTTTTCTTCCGGGTCTCATTTCTTCGTTTCTGTGACTGTATTCCATCTTAGTGAGGTCTACTTATCTGGCTGGCAGGGGACTCCCAACATCCTTCTGGGAGATTGGAAATGATGTTGGGTGACTTCCGGTAAAACTGGAAGTGCAGGCCCCACCACGATGGTGTCGCTCGGAAGTGACATCATCATGTCGGGGACGCTGGGGGCAGCGTCTGGTTTTTGAGCAAAACTCTATGGTAAATTTGGCTTCAAACCATAGAGTTTTGCCCACAAACCAGAGCATCACCCCCCCAAGACCTCAACATGATGATGTCACTACCAGATGACGTCATCATGTCAGGGCCTGCCCTTTCAGTTTTACCAGAAATCACCTGAGAAGGTCAGTTGGGGGTGGGATGTCCCCCTGGCAAGAGCCTGCAGAAGAGGGAACTGGAACCCTGGTCTGTATGTTCATTTCTGTACCCAGCCCTGGACTTTAAAAGTGCTAGAAACTAATAGCTAGGATTGCCAACTCCAGACTGGGAAATTTGGGGGCGGAGCATGGGAAGTAAGGGTTTGGGGAGGGGAAGGACTTAGCTGGGCGTACTGCCATTGAGTTCACCTTCCAAAGCAGAAATTTCTCCAGGGGAACTGATCACTGTCATCTAGAGTTACCTGTTACAATTTTGAAAATGTTGAAAATCCTCAGGCCCCAGCTGGAGTTTGGCAATGCTACTAGTGGCTTATGTTATTGATCTATCCTCTCCCCAAACCCTGTACTTCTGAGGTGCCACCCCCAAATCTAGCTAGCTGTTGGTCCACCTTTGTGAATGCTGAAGAAAACTAAATTTCTTTAAGATCTACTAAGAAAGTGCTTTGTTGTGAATCAAAATCAGAAAGATCGTAGGCACTGTTACTAGAGAGCATAATTATTGCTTCAGTGCTTTTTGTTTATAGCAATATTATCATGTAAAATATATATTCTAACCTATATTACCATATAAATTATATAGTTGGTAGCCATGGGTGGGACCTCCACTGTCAGAGAACAGACTGAACCTGCCCACTCTTCCGGCAGACATCGGAACCAGTGGGATACATTTATACAGTTTTTTCCTGCACTGATTTCCCACCCCTCTGTGTAGAATAAACCCTGTTTGTGCTTTGTGTTTGTGAAGAGGTAAGAGGTAAGAAAAGGGCCTTTGGGCTTGTTTTAAAACTGAACTCTGTCTTTTGGTTTCCTCCTGGAAATCCTCCTCTGCCCACCCGTGGAAGCCAGTGGCCTAGAGGCACCACTGTTTTCTTGCTTCCATCCTTCCTTTTCATTAACTAACCCAAGCCCCAGAATTTTTTCCCATAGCTGGGGGTTGCTTTAGGACAGAAATTGTCATTTTGGCCTGCATAACTAGAACATGGGCTCTTATCAGGCCCTCAATATGCAGAATAGGGATGCCATGACCCCAGTTAGGGTGGGGCATCCCTGCCCCCATCCCCTGAGAATTTTTTTAAAATGGCATGTCAGTCCTTTCTAGGAATCACTGAAAATACTATGGTCTTACCATAATGCTTCTGGTGATTTGTAGAGATGTGATGTCACTTTCTCCAGAAGTGGCCTCACATAATTGCCAACTGCTCCTCTTTGTATCTCCACCCAGCCCCCAGTCTACCCACTGATTGCCAGGCTGGGTCTGGTAACCCTAGCATAGAATCAGTGAGTTGCATAGAAATACCAGTGTTTTTGAGAATTACTCAAATGTGCACTGAATGGGCACATGCTCGTGAATGGCTCTCACACCAAATATCCAATATCAAGTTGCTCCTAGCTGGATTTTAAGGTCAGCAGAAGTCCCTGTTCTGTGACTTGTGACAGTGATGCTAACTGCAGTTGTTAAATACTGGGTTCCATGGATGAGCAGACCCCAAATCTAGTGACCAGCTCAGCTTTATTTGTGATTCAGCAAGAACAAGACAAAAACCCAGGGCAATAGCCCTGTTTAGATAGCATGCAAAACCACACCCAACTCCCAACGATAGGCTATTTACATCACATTGATTCCTCACTGGTCACCTCTACAGTCCTGGTGAGCTATTGTTCTAGAACTCCAAGACAGTCCTGGAATGTTCCAGCCCTAATGGAACCATTATACCACAGAAAATGTTAAAAGAACCTACTGAAAGAAGAAAGATAGGCCCTACTCTGCATTGATCCCAAAATTGGTTGGATTCCTCCTCTATAACTTGTTTAGCATATGAGTTAATCAGGTTTCCCAGGGGCCCTTGGCAACTGGCGGATGGTGAGGAGGACTTAACAGCAATGGGGCAGGCCTACTTTGATGTTGCAGCCACATCTGGTGCACATCAGAAGTGACTTCTGGTGCACACTGGAAGTGAAGTCATTACATCACTGGTGATGTGGTAATGCTCCAGTGTTTGTGCAAGAATTCTATGGTAATAGAAGCGCTTTTTACCATAGAGATTTTGCCCAAATACCAGTGTCACTGTGTGACGAGACGATATCACTCCTAATGTGCGCTGGAAGTAATGTTTCTACTCTGCTGGTGACTCCTGGCTAGGGCTCTTTTTGCTTCTGGTGACATGACTGGAATGCAAAGCAAGGCCTCCCCCACTGCTGGTAAGTTCCCCTGCCAGCTAGCTAATGGTGGCAGGGGGTGTGGCATGGAGCTGGGGGTTACCCCGTCCTCAGTGCGTTTAAAATGGCTTAACAACACACAAGTTGTTGTTCAGTCGCACAGTTGAGTCTGATTCTTCGTGACCCCATGGACCACATCACGCCAGGCCACCTGTCTTCTGTCTTCCGTCGTGCTTCAGAGTTTGCTTAATTTCATGTTTGTTGCATGGATAACACTGTCTAACCATCTCATCCTTTGCCATCCCCTTCTTCTTCGACCTTCAGTCTATAGGCAGTGTCCAAAATGAACATGTGCACATGCATAGGCACCAAAATTAGATTTGCATGTGCATAAATGGCAGATTTTTGGAAAAGTAAATGCTCTTTCTGCATTCACAGCAATGGAACAGTGCCAGTGCTGTTCAATCCCATTGGTTCTTTATCAAGTGATTTGCTTACTTACAATTTGCATTTCCCCGCCCTGTTTTCATTATTGGCTGCAAGCTGAGCGGATCTGATTATGTATCAGTCAGGGAAGCAAAGCCTGTTGCAAAGAGTGACCTGAGAGAGAGGGGTCACAAGCTGGAAATAGAACAAGGCAGACAAGGCCACAGACAAACAAGCCCTCCTCAGTCCATAGAGTTCTGAGGAAGAGCATGACTTCTGGACTGCAGGTAAGCAGCTATTTAATTGCTTGAGTCTACTGGGGGGGGGGGGATCTGAATCAAAAATATGCTTTCCAGGAAAAAAAATCTAGGAGAAAAACAATACACAGATCAGGCAATTTCTTTAAAACGATTGCCTAACATGGTGCAAGTCTGTATCTTTTGTGAGCAACATCACTGCAGATTTTAAAAATCCATTAAGGCGACACAACAGATTTAATAGTAAATCAATCTCTGTTAATATTTCTCTTTTTGGTCCGGAAAGTATCAAAACTTTTCACATACTTTGCTCGTGTTGAATGTGATGATTCCAGGTCACTGGGAAAACTTGTTCATTTATGAATCTGCCTTTAATGGTTCCAAGAACTGGTGATTTGGCAGATGGTTTAATTGCAATGGAGGCTGTAATATTTTTTGTTCAGCTATTCAGCAAATACTTTTTAGGAGACAATATAAGAACATAAGAGAAGCCATGGTCAATGGCCCATCTAGTTCAACACTCTGTGTCATACAGTGGCCAAAAATGTCAAGTGCCATCAGGAGGTCCACCAGTGGGGCCAGAACTCCAGAAGACCTCCCACTGTTGCCCCCCCCCCAAGCACCAGGAATACAGACTGCCCCAGACATAGTCTTCCATCTATACCTTGTATTCAATAGCCACTGATGGACCTCTGCTCCATATGTGTATCCAGTCCCCTCTTGAAGTTGTCTATGCTTGTAACTGCCACCATCTCCTGTGGCAGTGAATTCCATGTGTTAATTACTCTTTGAGTGAAGAAGTACTTCCTTTTATCTGTTCTAAGCCTACTGCTCATTCATTTCATTGAGTGTCTTTGAGTTCTGTATTGTGAGACATGCAGAAAAGTACTTCTTTCTCTACTTTCTCTATCCCATCCATAATTTTGTAAACCTCTAACATGTCACCCCTCAGTCATTGTTTCTCCAAGCTAAAAAGTCCTAACCTCTTTTTTTCACAGGGAAGGTGTTCCATTCCCTTAAATCATTTTAGTTGCTCTTTTCAGCACCTTCAATGCTATAATATCTTTTTTGAGATGTGCTGACCAGAACTATACAAAATATTCCAAATGAAGCCACACCATAGATTTTTACAGGGGCATCAATGCTCCCTCTAAGATGTGGAGTCTTGTGAGCAAAAATTCTACTTTGTAAGCTGCTGGCATTAAAGCTGTGAGCAAGCGATTTGGCTCCTGAATAAATTAGTTTGCTCTGGAGCCATTCTTCCTGGGCTAAGACAAAATGTGTGAACCGGAGGCTAAAAAACTGTGAACTAGCTCACATGAACTCAGCTTAGAGGAAACACTGATTATGCTACTGGCTGACTTGTTTTCCATCCCCTTCCTAATAATCCCCTGCATAGCATTTGCCTTTTTTTATTGCAGTGGCACACTGAGCCAGCATCTTCAGTGAGTTACCTCCCATGACTCTAAGATCTCCCTCTTGGTCAGTTACCACCAGTTTGGACCATATCACCATATATTTATAGTTAAGATTTTTGGCTCCATTGTGCATTATTTTGCACTTGTCCACGTTGAACCTCATTTGTCATATTGCCACCCACTCGCCCAGATTCAACAGATCCCTCTGGAGCACCTCACCGTTCTCCTTGGTTCTCATCACCCTAAACAATTTAGTGTCAGCCGCAAACTTAGCCACTACCATTGCTTACTCCCAACTCCAAATCATCAATGAACAAGTTCAAAAAGACCGGACCTAGTACTGAGCCCTGAGATACCCCACTGTGAAAAATGCTCATTTATTCTCACTCCCTGATTCTTGTTAATTAACTAGTTTTTAATCCATAAGGACTTGTCCTTTTATCCCATGACTGCTGAGTTTATTTAGAAGCCTTTGATGATGAACTTTATCAAAAGCTTTCTAGCAGTCTAGGTAAATAACATCTGCTGAGTCACCCGTATCCACATGTTTGTTCACCCCCTCAAAGTTTAGTGGGACAAGGTCTTCCCTTACACAATCCATGCTGATTTTTCCTCAATAGATTTTGTTCATCAGTGTGCCTACTAATTCTAGCTTTAATAACGGATTCCACCAGCTGACCTAGTATCAATGTTAGACTGATTGGCCTGTACTTTCCCAGATCTCCTCTGGAACCTTTTTTAAAGATGGGGGTTACATTAGCTACCTTAAAGTCCTCAGGAATGGAGACAGATTTTAGTGATAGATTGCAGTTTTTTGTCAGGAGATCCACAAGTTCATATTTCAGAACTCTTGGATGTATGCCATCTGAGCCAGGTGATTTGTCAGTTTTTAATTTGTCCATCAGTTGTAGGGCCTCTTCATTTGTTACTTCAATCCAACTCAGGTCTTTCAACACTCCTCCTGAAATCAGTGGTTCTGGAGTGGGCAAGCACCGCCCATCTTCCACAGTGAAAATGCATTCAGTTTCTCTGCCATTTCTCCATCATCCTTAGTAATCTTTTCACCCCTTGATCATCCAAGGGCCCCACTGCCTCCCTGACAAGTTTTCTGCTACTAAAATATTTGAAGAAATTTTTATTGTTGGTCTTTATGTTTTTTGCAATATGTTCCTTATAGTCCCTTTTGCCTGTATGATCACTGACTTGCATTTTATTTGCCAAAACCTGTGCTCCCTTTTATTTACCTCATTCAGACTACCCTTCCACTGTTTAAAGGAACGCTTTTTACTGCTTCCATCACACTGCTTGTTAACCATCCAGAATGCTAGAGTTGAGTCCAGCACAGATCATCCACTATCACAGCCTCATTTCCCTCTCTTGAACATCAGGTCTTACACCGATTAACTCATCAAGTTCAGTATTGTATACTTTGGCTGCCACTACCTCCTGAGGTTCTCAAGACATGGAAGGTTCTTTCTAATACCAATCTAAGATCCTTTAAGTGGAGACTCTGAGGGCTTGGACACAGGATCTTCTGCATGCAGCTCAACATTGTATACTCCATTTATTCATCCCCCAAATATTGAACATGACAATAATGGCCTGTCCCAATGCCAGTAAACTGAAATTTCACAGTAGGTTTAACACTCTGCCTTGTTGGACTGTAAATCAAATAGGAATGGGTCAGATCCAACTCCCTTTTCTAGTGGTGAAAAAGGAAGGAAGGGTCCTTTTGACAATTAAAAAAGGCTATGCGGGGGATATGTGTTATCTCCTGGAGGGTTGGCAAGCAGCAAAAGCCTTCCCTGTATGTTTTACCAGTTTCTTTTCCTCTGGTCAGAGGAGGAAGTCTGTTCACAACTTCTTACAAATGCAGTACTCTAGTGGGAAAGACAATGGGACAGTTAAGCTTTCCCTATTCTACCCTCTTCCCCAGGCAGGAAATAGAGTTCGGAGGGCTTTAAGCTAAACCAGCCCCAGATACAATATCCAGGGATGGGGTGGTGGAAACACTTCTTTGACCTGGTGATCTGGTCAAGGGGGCAGAGACAGTTAATAAAACTTCCTTATAAGTGGAAACTGGTCTCTCTTTTCTTTGGGATGCTGAGCAGAACAGACCTCTCATCTAAGGTTGGGAGCAGGCAGCTGTTTTGGACCATGCAGCTGGCCTGAAGAGCTGGGAGCAAGCTTTAAGGGAATTGCAGATCTTTAGAGAACTAGAATACCTAAAATAAAGAGACTGCCTGTACTTTACCATTAGATAGGGTATGTATAGAGGAAGGAACAGAGGATTTGCGTTTCTTACCCATTTCTTTTGTTTTCCCTTGTTCAGTCTGGTGTTGTGCTGAAAATATGCTTGTAAACATTTTCTTTTTAATAAATATTTTTGAAACTGTTGATGAGAGGAGTGGTTCTCTATACCACAGAGACCTCCACTGTCTCAAACATGCTACTTTAAAAGGGAGCCCCAGGAGGGGGGAAAGCAAGCAGTTGGCAACTGGCTATTCCCCCAGGGGTGCACAAAGCATTAAACTACCCCTGTGATAGCAAGCCACTGGACCAGTGGGAGATACTGAGGCAAGGCCTTGAAAGGGGAGCTGAGGGTCCTCATCCCTTCAGTGGGAAACCCCTATATTGATAAAGTGGTGGTAGTGGCTACTCAACACAGTAAAGGAAAAGCCTCTCCAGGGAGTTGGGAACTCCCTAGGAGGGCAGGGTGGAACGGGGCCTGCAGGCCAGAGCAGACACATTTTGCCACAGAAGGAATGCTGATATAATAGGTAGCTATTGTGTCCAAAAGCACCTTGATTAATTGTGGAGATCCTGATTAATGTCAGGTAGGTCTGGATCACACTGAGGCCCACAATGTTTTCCAAGTGAGTATCATAAAATTAAGCTGGGGTGGCGTCCAATCCTGCCACTTGTCTCCTGGCTTGAAAGCAGTGTTGGAGGGATGGCCCACAACTGACCTAATTGAGCTTCATATGAATGCCAGCGAAAAGTTGGTCTCAGATCCAAGATGAAGGGGGAAAGAGAAATGGATGCTGGAACGCAACACCGAATCAAATTCAGCTGAAAATCCCTTCTGCAAGGAACATTTGGCATTGAACTATGTCACTGGCATTGTATTCCCGTCATTGTGACTGTATTCCTGTGAGTTGCTTCGGGAACCGATTCCTACTGAAAAACTAGATTAACTTCATTAGATACATTATGAAGAAAGAGATAACTCCAACTTAAAAATAGAAGCTTCCTGTGAGCGCTTTGGAGGATTGAACCAATAATGAACTAAAACCACCGGAATTCACCCTGGTAAGTGTATGGTGGGAAGTGCAGTCGTCTTATGGTGGCCCCATAGGGTTTTCAAGGCAAGAGACAAACAGTGGTGGTTTGCCATTGCCTGCCTCTGTTGATGTGTAGCAACCCTGGACTTCCTTGGTGGTCTCCCAATCAAGTACTAAACAGGGCTGACCCTGCGTAGCTTCCAAGATTTGACAAGATCAGGCTAGCCTAGGTCATACAGGTCAGGGCGTCAACATAGACATAGCATAAACCATGGAAGATTAGAGGGAGAGAGAGAGAGAGAGCAGCACTGGTTTCTTAGCCATGTTTAGGAGGCTGGGAATGGGACATCCATCCCAGTCTGAAGCAACAGCTTCAGGGCTGTTATTGAAGGGAAAGTGATGTGTTCATCCAAGTACAAACTGGCCCCTTAAGTAGAATTTCTCACTAGCAGAAAGCACATTTGTTTACAAACCATTCAATTTGATTTATTCCTCACTACCTCACGGCAGCTAGAGCAGTTTCTCTCTTGGCAGAGTCACTCTTCATGAACAGAAAGATTAACACATTAAGCTGCCTCTGGATTTCTTTATGATAAATGATCACAGGTCGCCAAGCGTTTATTTTAATGGTTCCCATCGCTAAGCCAAGGATGCTACAGTGCAAGTCGGAAGGGCATTATAAAAGAAAAATAATTTTGGGTCCGACAAATTGAATTTAACATCCAAAAGATGAAAGGTTCATTTATCAGCAGTGTTCCATGCCATCTTGATTTTGATTACTGGGTGGAGTATAAAACATAGCACAGTGACTGCCCTGGCAACCGTGAGGTTCTTCTTCCTCTTTTAAAGATGCTATCAGAAGAAGATTCTGGAGTCACAAAGTTCCAGCACTGGAAGAAATCCTTAAAAGCTTTGGGCCTGAATGCATGGCAGAAACCTGTACCCCATTATTAATTTTAAGTATTATCTATTTACTATACTGGGGCTGCGGTGACTCAGAGGTTAAGCAGTTCGAGACCCGAGTGCTGCATGATGGAGCGAGCTCCCATCTCTGGCCCCAGCTCCTGCCAACCTAGGAGTTCAAAAGTAAGAAATTGAAAGCAGATAAATAGGTACCGCTTTGGTGGGAAGGTAACAGCGTTCCATGTGCATCAGCATTTAGTCATGCCAGCCACATGAGCATGGAGAAGTCTTTGGACAGCATTGGCTCTTCGGCTTGGAAACAGAGATGAGCACCGCCCCCTAGAGTTGGATTCGACTGGCTTTTGAGCAAGGGAAATGTTTACCTTTACCTTTATTTACTATACTACTCTGTCGACAGCTCCCAAGGTGCTTTATATACAGTTAAAGACTATTAAAACACTGCCACTAAAACTGTAATAATTCACATTACCACAGTCAGCCTCACTAAAATTAAAACATTTAACAAAACCCACTGTCCTGATCTTGCCTGAAAGCCAGAGAGAGCGAGTCCAAGGAGGCGGGTGTCCAAGACCCTAGTGCAGATCTCATTAGGGGCAAGAATGCCTCAGTAAGTCTTGGAAGACATCCCCCACCTTGACTGAACAGTTGCCCAGTCCACAGAGAAGTAGGCTAGAGGGGTGCAGTGGCCATTTTGGGGGATAGGGACACTTTGCAAACACTTAGAATCAGAATAACAAAGGTTTGGGAGGTGGAGGAGGCCAGGGTGGCACATTCCATTTCCTGCTCCTTTGTTTTATCCTCATAACCACACTGAGAGGTCAGTTAGGCTGAGCAAAAGTGACTAGGCCAAGGTCACCAAGTGAGCGTTGTGCTAATTGAGGGTTTCAATCTGGGACTCCTAGCCCTAGTTGGATATTTTAACCACCTAGGCTTGCCAGTCCCCAGGCGGGGTGGGGGGATTCCCCGCTTTTGCAGGCTCCTGCCCACAGCTGGCCAGCAGACAAAACCCCAACCCCCAACAGAAGTCCCTGTGCGACATCAGTGATGCAATGTTGTCACTTCAGGAAGTAACATCATGACATCGACCATGTCAGAGACAACACTGTACTTTTGGGGCAAAATTCTATCGTTTGTAGCCACTTTTACTATAGAGTTTTGCCCAAAAAGTAGAGCATCACCCTGACATCGCTGACATGATGATGTCACTTCCAGAAGTGACATCATCACGTTGCCACCATCCCCGCCCACCCCCGGAATGCCCCCCAAATCCCCTCTGTTAGCACGAAGTAGGCACCAGGCAACCCTAAAACCACCTCACCCCTCTGGCACTTTGAATGCAGAGTACATACATCCACATCCACACAGAGACACACTCCTTGGTGTCTAGATTAGCAGTGACAGCATGGGATGGTGCTAGGGGGCCATCTTGTCCAGCTGTTGGGGATACTTTTTGTTGGAAGTGAAGGACTTTGTGCTGTCTCTTAGCCTCAGACTTCAGAGGGGGTCTATAAGAGAGTCAGAGAGCTAGAGAGACCAGGACACTGACTATCCTTCCCTTAACTCTCTGATGTTATCCCTTTGATGTGTAGATGGATACTCTTAGGGAAACTTCCTTCCTTCTGGTCTAATACCTTCTCTCCACACTATGCCAGCCTTCTCCATCTTGGCAGCATGAGAGCAGGACATGCCTCATGTATCTCCATCCATCTCAGCTAGTTAGACTAGATCAGAAACAACAGGGGTCATTTAATAGAAAAAGAGGTGCAGGAGCTCATTAGCATAACTTATTAGCATAACTTATTTACGTATGCCACACACCCTAACATCGCCGAAAATGTGTCCAAAGGCAAGACCTACTGCTCAGGCTCCACCCCAAAAATCTCCTGGTATTTCCCAACTCAGAGCTGGTGAGCCTACCTGAAGAAAAACTGCTTCAAAAGCACAAAGGCATAGAGGGACGATGCAGATGACAGCAAGAACAAGCAGCAGACCCCCATGTGTCACCACAAGTAAGGGCTGCTGGGAGTGGTGTGCCCTATAGCTGGGAGGCTACTAACAAGGGGGTGGGGCTGCTGCCCGAGCCTAGCACTCACTCCTCAGACTCAGAGCTGGAGACCTGGGTGTGCTGGAGCTGGGGAAATGATTGCCGTGCGCCAGCACACACCATAGAGGGAACTGGGCTCTGAAGTGAGCATGTGACACTCTAGCCCTGGGCTTGTTACTCCTGGAACACCGTTCCGGCTCGTTCCCCCTCAAAATGACCCCTGCAGTCTACTCTATCCTGTCTAGAATGGAGTTCCTCAAATTAAAGTACTCATATTAATTTACAAAGGTAAAAGACTCTGTGTGTCACTTTGTTTCTGGACAGCACACACTAACCAAATGGGCTCTGCTGCACTATGTGCCTTGAGCAATCTGCTGACTAATTACAATCCCTTCACTTTTTGGTTTATTCTGCCTGAGGATGTGAACAGGATCCTTGGAGGTCTAAGGCCAGTGGTCCGTTGGAGCGGGAGCGCACAGGAGCGCAGCTCCGGGAGTGAGGAGCCCAGGGGATGGGCACATGACCAAGCCCCGCCCCCTCCTCAGCTTCCCCGAGCAGTGCAGAGGCGCAGCGCCCCGGGGAAAGCCCTGCTAGGGTCTTTATTGTTTTTAATGTTTTGTTTTAATATTGATAATTTTATCATTGTTCCTTTTATGACTGTGTGCTGCTTTTCCAGAGACTTGCTCAAGGTGGCATATAAATTTTCTAAGTATACCATTTTTTTATTGGGGCACATGGCACATAAGTACTGGAGAAATTTCACTAACCCTTCAGCAGCTTCCACCCCATCAGTTTGGTGTAGTGGTCAGGAGTTGGACTCTAATCTGGGAGAACTGGGTTTGATTCCCCACTCCTCCACATGCAGCTGCTGGTGTGACCTTGGGCCAGTCACAAGTTCTCTCAGAGCTGTTCTCTCACGAGCAGTTCTCTAAAGACCTCTCTCAGCCCCACCTACCTCACAGGAGGGGAAGGGATGTTGTGGGGAGGGGAAGGGAAAGGATGGGTGGTGCACATGTCCTGGGTATCTCAAGTCTACTTGAAACCTGGTGGTTTCAAGGGAGCAGGAAGAGAATGAGGGTGTGTTCTTGACGCTTCTTTTTATTGCACAAAGTACTGGCTGGGGAAGGGAATGGAGGAAGAGCAGGTCAGTTTCACTCACCTGTGGAGTGGAGCCTGAGGGGTGGGTGTTGCCTTCTGACACACTTCCGGTATGTTAGGGGGTGTGGCATATGCAAATGAGTTATGCAAATGAGCTATGCTAATGAGCTCCTGCACCTCTTATTCTACAAAATGACCCCTGTCTAAGGCCTACCACCTGCCTGTATGACTCTTGCCCTTCTTGGCTACTTAAAACTGCTGGGGGGGTGGGCACTGGCTGACTGAGTCCAAGGGGTGGTTAATGCCTCCTTGAAAGAGGGGTTGGTTGCTCCAGTCTTGAAAGAGGCTGTGGTGTATCCACTCCTAACAGGCATATCCTGGACCTGGGAGATCTCAGTAACTATTGACCAGTCTCAGATGTTCCATTCCTAAGCAAGGTAATTGAATGGGTGGAGGCTGGACAACCTCATGTTTCGCTATATGGGGCAAATTATTTAGATCCTTTCCCATTTGGTTCCCATTCAGCCCTGTTTATGGCTGAAACAGGAGCCTGAATAGCCCAAGCTTATCAGAGTTTAGAAGCTAAGCTGGGTGGGCCATGGTTAGTAGTTGGATGAGAGGAAGGCCTGGGTTGCTTTGCAGATAAAGGCAATGGGAAACCACTTCTGTGTGCCTATTCATAAGAGGCATTACTCATGCTTGTGGGTTAAAAAAGAGAGAGAGGATCACCATCAGCTGACCCTGCCATTCAGAGGTGAAGGGACTGCTGGAGGTAGGATTGTATAAAGTACTCAGTCCAGAGACACGTTGCAGTGAAATCAGCTCATGGTTTATTAGGAGGTTCTGGAACGTGTCTGAGCTGGGCTCGGGGGTCTGCTTATATGCACCCCTGCACCCCCCGGCCTCGCCCACACACTCTGATAGGATCTCCCCAGATCATTGGCCCCTATTTGCATCCTGGCCAACCGACAGATCTAAATCACAATCTGGCCAGTCTATTGTCTTCTGGAGCGAAGCTCAGGCTGTGCCTGGCCGTGTGGTTGGCCACATGGCTGGACTGCATGGCCTGACCGCATGGCGGTCACCATTGGAACACAACAGGTTGCCAGGTTTCCCCTGCCCTTCCCCCCCGGGGGGGTTGGGAACAGGAGGTACTAGATCCAGGTTGGGAAACTCCTGGGGATTTGGGGATGGAGCCTGAGGAGGACAGGGACCTCAGTGGGGTATAATGTCATAGGGTCCACCCTCCAAAGCAGCCATTTTCTCCAGGGGAACTGATCTCTGTAGTCTGGAGATCAGTTGTAATGCAGGGAATCCCCAGGCTCCACCTGGAGGCTGGCATCCCTAGATGAAAGTGTCTGCAAATATGTGTTTTTAAAAAACTTTTTAAAGCTATTGTGTTGTTGTTTTTAATTAAAAGAGTACTAGACGTACAGGGATTAAACAACGAAGTACAATACAAAATAAAGATCCAACCTGACAAACCAACATTTTGCATTATTGCTTTCCCCATCAGTTCAGTCTGTTGTGCATCTTTCAGTTTAATCAACTGATAAGTCTCTAAACTTTTTTTTTTGGTGTCCATTCTTGGACCGTTGGAAGTGATTCCTGTTTCTAATTCCTCACAAAAACAATTCTAGCAGCTGCAATGAGATGTCAGACGATAAGACGTAGATTTCTAGGAACTTTTGGTACATGGTTAAACACAAAAGCCTCAATTGTAAAGGAGAAATCAGTTGCAAAACCAGCCTTCATTACAGCAGAACAAGATTGCCAAAAATTTTTAGCTTGTATACAGATCTACCACATATGGTAAAAATCAGCTCTAGATAGTTTACACTACCAGCACTTATCAGGTAAGTTCCTATGAATTTTTGCTCATTTATGCAAAGAGAGATACCATTTCTCTTTAAAATGTGAAGACACTATAAATTTAGGTCCATATGCAACCAAGTTTTTCACTGGGAATAACCCCTCCTGAATCCTTTTCCCATTTCATTTGATAATTTTGTTTATTTACCGAAACTATTGTGTTATTTCTATCCCATTGAAAGTTATGGCAAATGGAATGGCCTTGCAACATCTCCGGAACATTTCTAAACACTGCACCCCCCCCCCCTTCCCACCTCTTCAGGGAGCCTCTTCCACAAGGTGGGAGTTACAGTGCAGAAGGCACAGGTTCTGGTTGGTTGAAGCCATATGGGCTACCTTAAGCCTGGAAACAGCCACAAAAACAAGTTCTTTTTTAACCCTGTGATATTCTCTCTCCCTTTGCAGATAAAAGACGAAGACTGTGGTTTCAATAAGAATTTATTCTGTGTCCCCAAACACTATGAGGATGATCTAGAAAGAGTCTTCATTCCTCACGGGCTCATTCTTGACAGGTAAGAAGGACGATCAAGAACCGAATGTTAATTTTCACACCTTTTTCAGGAGTACCCCTAAGATTTTTTTTTAAAAGAATGTTCTTGAACATGTACTTTTAGAAATGCAACAAGTGTATCAGAGAGCCAGGATAGGTAGGAGCTCCCTGGTAACTGCCCACATAGTGGAAAACCCAGGTTTGACTACACCTAATGAGTGGAAAGGCCTTGAACTGAAATAGCATGACTGGTGGCTCCTTTTCAGGCCCAAGGAAGACAATATTGGGAGCTTTAACTGCAGCTACAGGTTGGGTAACACAGCCACATGTTGTAAAGATATCCTGCCTTGCATAATGTAACTGCAATGCCTGATTTTGCGTGTTCCTTAGCAAAATGTTTCTGAAGCGACAGTGCATGCAAACTGCTTTCAATAGGAAACAACCTGGGGCCGGCTGTCGTTCCAAATGACTGAAACTTTGTTTTTGCAGATAAGAGCTTAGGCTTAGTGTTGAGCAGGGGTAGTAGGGGTGATGTGTAACAGCAACGGGTGTATCTAAAGGACCACTACCTCCCTGATGAACCTGTTTGTCTGCTGGGATCATCAGTGGAGACCCTACATTAAGCACTGTTCTGTAGGAAATTGGTGGTGGTGGTGGTATTAGAAAGTGCTGTCAAGTTGCCGCTGACCTATGGCACCCTGTAGGGTTTTCAAGACAAGAGACAAACTGAGGTGGTTTGCTGTTGCCTTCCTCTGCATGTAGACCCTGGACTAATCAGGGTTGACCCTTCTTAACTTCCAAGATCAGATGAGATTAGGCTATCCTGGGCCATCCAATCAGGGGTCTACTGGAAATCAAGTGGGTGTCTACTTAAAACAAGATATTCTCTGTGGTAACACCCTAATTGTGACATTTCCTTCCATGGGCATATTATACAGACATTTCTGTGAGGGAAGAGAGACTTGTCAGTTTGGGTTTAAAATTTTGTGCACAGCAATGTCAGAAGACTGAGGAGAGGTCCAGGAGGCAGAGATTCTAAGGGACATAAAATACACAGGCAAGGAGGCTGAAGGATGGACACAAAGTATTTCCCTAACTTACTTCTAGGACAGAACGTTTGGCTAGAGACATCATGCAAGACATGGGGAACCATCCTATATTTGCCCTCTGCGTCCTCAAAGGAGGGTATAAATTCTTTGCTGACTTGATGGATCATATAAAGGCCCTAAACCGGAATACTGATCAATCTGTTCCTATCACCGTGGATTTTGTAAGAACAAAAAGCTACTGTGTAAGTATAGATTTTCATGCAAGTTGATGTACCTGGAGAGTTGGACTTCCCCTAGATCCCAGGGTGTGCTATGATGGCACACAAACAGCAATTTTGTAAAAGCAACGTGGGCTGTTTCTGGACACAGAAATACACATGTACAGACATCACAGCACTTTACTGACTTTAATCCCCATACAAGCATCCCCCGCCTTAGGGGCATTCCATTAGTCATTTCAGAATGGCAGTAGAAGGCATCTCATAGTTCACAAAAAAATCATTTGAATTTAAGCATGTTCTAAAAAATGTTCTTTATCTCTTCCCAGAATGATATACCAACTGGAACAGTCAGTATCATCGGAGAAGAGCTCTCTGCCTTTAAAGGAAAGGTATGGATCAACAGCGGTCTGTTTTAAGTTCTGACTGAAGTTCAAGATGTTTTATGGCCCAGTGTTAAGGTTTGCTAGGCCAGCACTTAAAGCATTTATTGTTGATGGACTGAGAGCTGAGCCAACAGAGTGGCATGGATCAGAGAAAATGAAAAAAACAGGATTTGTCATTATGTCTGAACGACAGCAGTCACATGGGCACCAGGAGGAGTTTGCAGCCAGATAGTGGCAAGACCAGGGCTATTTTTGGGCAGGAACGCACAGGAACGGAGTTCCGGCTGGTTTCTGAGTTGGCCACGCCTACAGCCTCCCCCACCCCGGGTTCCCCAGGCACCTCGCAAGCTGTGGGGTGCCTGGAGAAGCCAAGATGATTCAGGGAGGGAAGGCAGTTTAAACTGCCTCCCCTCCTCGGGTCCCCCAGGTGCCCCACAAGCCTCGGGGCCCCTGGGGAAGCCAATCGTGGGAGGGAGCTGCGTTGTTGGGTGTGGCCTAATATGCTTATATGTTTCTGCTGTTGGGTGTAGCCTATTATGCTAATGAGTTCCTGCTGGGCTTTTTCTAGAAAAAAAGCCCTGGGCAAGACTGAAGTTTTAATCTGAAGTTTTGAATAGTGAAAATGAGAAGTATAACTAAAACTACACTCTGGTATTTGTAGGGCTGCCAAGTCTCCCGGTAGGGCGGGGGAAACACCGATTTTTCATGCTTACCCCCGCCTTTTCAAAACTGGCCACCGGGGGGAGGCAATGGCTGCCAACAGGAGAGGAACGTCGGAGCCTGCTGGGCCCTCTCCCTTCCAGGCCTCTTAAAAGGGAAATGTCTGAAGAGCCTGCAGTGAAAAGCCTCACCAGACATTTCCCCTTTAAGAGTTAGCAAGAGAGCCCCGCCCAGAGATTAACGAGAGACTAGGCTCTTACTGAAGGGCCTGCTTTTGCATGCGGCTGGTGTAAGATTGAAAGGTTGCTGCTGCTGGGCCTGGGGTAAGTCCATCTGCCAGCTCTTTTCCTTCTCTCTCTCTCTCCCCCTCCCCCTTTCTTTCTTTTTTCTGTCTCTCTCTCTCTCTCTGTCCCCATCCAGCAGAGGTCTATCAGTGGCTATTATTAGCCACAAGGTCTAAATGGAGCCCTTTGTCTGGGGCAGTGATGCTCTGCATTCTTGGTGCTTGGGGGGCAAGAGTGGGAGGGCTTCTGGAGTTCTGGCCCCGCTGCTGGACCTCCTGAGGGCACCTGGTATTTTTGGCCACTGTTGTGACACAGAGTGTTGTACTGGATCGGCTGTACTGGATGGGCCGATCCACTGTGGCTTCTCTCCTGTTCTTATGATATGAAAATCATATTTAGCACTTGTGTAGCACTTAGTGCTTCATATTCTGCCGAGATGAGGAAGGATTCAGTAGGCTGTTGCTCAGTGATAGAGCATCTGCTTGACATGCAGGAGGTATCAGCCTCTTCAGCTAAAAAAGGATCAGGTAATAGGTGATATTAAAGATCTCAGCCTGAGACCCTGGAGAGCCACTACCAGTCTGAGTAGTCAATACTGACCTTGATGGACCAATGGCCTGATTCAGTATTAGGAAACTTCATGAGTTCATGTGGAAGCAACATCACAGGATGTTACTTCACAAAATGATGTCACTTCCTTTCTCCTGGCTCCACCCCCAAAGTCCCCAGATATTTCCCAAGTTGGACTTGGCAGCCCTAGGTATTTGTAATGCAAGCTTTAAATAAAAAAGAAGAAACTCTAAAGCTCAGTAGTTGTTTTTTTTCCTCCCCTTCTCTTCCTTTATGCCTGAACTGGAACTACATTCACCACAATGGAACTAATCGTGAAATCAATATTTTGGTGCTCCTTTTCTGTGTGAAATCTGGAAAGCAGAATGTCTTAGTGGTAGAGGTGGGTGTTCCATTATTGATATACAGCTTCCTATCTTTGTGTCTCATCCTAATATGTGATCATACTAATACTGGGCTAGAATAGTAATGTGAAAGCCTTCCTGTAAAGTAGGAGTCTGGTGGATTTATTTATGTGCTTTACTAGATGCAAGTGTGGCTTAGTGAAGAACTAAATACGGCTATTGCAGATCAAATCTTTAAAGTATATGGGAGAGGAAGGTGAGATACTAGAATAATCAGTGTGTGAACCATGCACAGATTTTTGCCTGTGAACTGAAACAATGGTGCAGGGTGCAATTTATTACTTTGGGCCAAACTACATGATACACCTCCCACCTGTCCAGTCATAGGTGCACAAATAGACTCACAGTCAGATGTACATCAGAGAAATTCACCTTAAAAAGTGTGTGTTTGCTTAGTGCTGTGAGTGGGCAAAAGGCATTACTTACTTACTTACTTACTTATTTATTTGATTTATACGCCACCCTCCCTGCCAAAGCAGGCTCAGGGTGGCTTGCAAGGCCTTGCAACAGAAAAAAGACTGTATATAAATTAACCAGTAAATGACAAACAAAACAAAAGCAAAGTTCTAGCAAAGTTCTACCAGAGATTCTCAGTCTTGACTTCGGCTCATGTCCTACATTTACCTTCTTACCAGCACAGACCATTGTTTTCTAATCCATACAATAAATTTTCTCTCTTTTGAAAAAGGATATTATTGATACTGGCAAGACAATACAAACACTGCTTTCCAAAATAAAGGAGTATGAACCACAGATGGTCAAAGTAGTAAGGTAAGCATCACACCCTTTGAGAGCTCAAGCAGTGAGAGGGCTAAGGTCAAGAGAAACCCTCTGTCCAGTCATGAATCAGAACCTCACAGCCAAAAGCTGATTTATCCAAGGAATCTTCTTGAGGCTGTTGCCGTTTCTTCAGGCACACAAAGGGTGTGCAACATCAACACCTGCTGTTGGCAAGCAACATGAGGTTTGGTCAGGTTGGCCTGCCCTGGAGTAAATACTTGGGAGTTTGGATGTCTGCCCTTCCTGGTCAATAGTCCAGTATCTTTTGTCTGCTGTACTTCTCCAGCTTTGCCAAGTCCTGATCTGGCCCTCAGTTCCAATTCCAGCTACTGACCTCATGTACCATGAGATGACTAATAGTCCTTCCTAGTATTCGTACAGCCAGCCCCACCTGGATGAAACAACTTTCAGGATTCCACCCATCAGAGTATGGTCCATCAGCATATCTGCTGATTCTAACATTACGATTCTAGCAAGCTCACCGTTTTAAATGAAGAAAATTCTTTTGCAAGTTTGAATCTTAATTTCGTTTTTCTCTCTCTTTGAACGAACAGCCTGCTTGTAAAACGAACAATCAGAAGTTCAGGATATAAACCGGACTGTAAGTTGGGCACTTTTTAGGATTTCCATTCAAAAAAATAAACATATCCCAATATGTAACCTTGATCACACAAAAATTTCTACAGGAAATCCTGCTATTTAAAAGTGTCAGGAAATGGTGGAGTAGGAAGATCAGATTTACACAAGTACACCAAAATAGACATCAGAAGGGCTGTATGTTTGGTCACACACCTTGCAAAGGTCTATGGGTAATGAAGTACACAAACAAACCTGTGCCTCATGTCCACTCTCCAGCACTGATAAAGTTTAACAGATTTATTCTCTGCCCACGAGTTCGGCCCTGATGGGAAAAAGGAGATGAATAGGTTGCAAGAGTGGGACTTACCCAGATAGGGGTATATATTTAGATAGGCTGTAATTAATGGTATGCAAAACCCAAATACTTGATCCCATGCCTCACCCCACACTGAACTATGCAAAGCATAGTCCTGAGATGCTTATATAATTCCAAATTTAGAATTAGATGCAGTCCGGCTTCCTCTCCTGTCTCTTGTTTTGCAATGGCCAGATACTTGTTTCCTTGTGTAAATGCAAAAACAGAGAGAAAAGCTTTTCAGCATCAAGATGAACAAATGGAGGCAGCATGAGAATAACACAGAGCACATATTCCCACATCCCAATCTCAGATCAAGCCAATTCTCAACTCACAGTGTTTCCATCTGGTCTGAATGAAGTTTTAGTTTGTTCATCCTTACAGCTGGTGTTGTCAGCATATACTTTATACCAGATCCCAGATAGTTTCTTCTAACAGTTTCATACAGATGTTAATCAGCATGAGAGCTAAAATGAGATCTTCTAGCAACCCATACATCAAAGTCCAGGTGTGGTTCTCCCAACATTACCTGGGGCATTCCTGTCAACAAAAACCAGAATCAGTTCTTTCCAGCCCCACCTAGCAAGGTCACCTTAAGGATGCCATGGTTGTTTGCAGTGTTCCCTCCAAGCTGAGTTAATGTGAGCTAGCTCACAGTTTTTTAGCCTCCGGCTCTCACATTTTTGTCTTAGCTCAGGCAGGATAGCTCCAGAGCAAACTAATGTACGCAGTAGCCAAATCGCTCACTCACAGACACCCCTGGTTTAGAGGGAACATTGGCTGTTAGTATCAAAAGCCTCTGATAAATCCACAAAATCCAACATGGACTCAGTTCGTATCCGTTTCCCAGTACAGCTCACCAAGTAATGCCACCAAGTGTCCATTCCAAATCTGGGTTTCAAATTAAGCCGAAGTGGATCTAGAGAATTGGTCTAATATGAGAAATCAAAAAAGCTGTAAATTAGTTGCCAGCACTTACGGGTTTTGATCCTAGAAACACAGGAAAGGGATGCACAAATACGTACATGTAGACACCTGCAGATCCCCACAGTAAATAAGCAATAAAGAAAACACGGGAGCAAATAAAGAAGGGGCACAGAATGTACCAAACCTTTCTTGGCCTGTGCTGGAAACATTGTGTCAATCCTGAACTAGAATCGGGGCAAAGAAAGTAGTTCGAATAAAGAGTAGACTAGGGGTGCAATTAGATGGACTATTTGGTTCGATGTGGTCTCTTCTCCCTTAATGTGTGCGTAGAGACAGCGATATCTGTCTTCCAATCCAGTCATTCCCCCTCCCCCCCCCATCCTCACCCCGGACTTCTTTGACAGTGGAGAAAGTCCGATATTTACAGCTCAATTTGTCCCACTGTCCATTTCCAGCCATCTAATCACCCTGGTGTGCACTCAAGATGTTTGGAGGTCTGCGGCTTCCACTTCCTGGCCACCATTTTTTTTTCAGTTAGCAATATGTGCATAACCACATATTCACAAATGGTGCATGTGCAAAGTAGAGAGGGTTCCCCCCCCCCCCCAGCCTAGCACAGGGAGATGCTGCTGAGATCCAGAAACTGGTGGATTCTTTTCTCACCCCCTGCAGACTTGAAAATGGAATCATGGGTGGAGGGGTCTAGACTCTAGAAAGAATCAGGAAAACTCATATTTGCCATGATAACCTTAATAAATGCCAGTTGAATCCTGGAGCAGCAGGATGGTTAATTTATTGACTAATGCTGACATGGCAAGTGTTGGAGCATGTCTTGCAAGCAGTTCTTGATCTGGAAATAATTGGAATCTGTAATATAACAGTATCCCATAATATGGGTGAGCTCTTGAACAAAAAGTAAAAAGAACACACTTTAAGTAACATCATATATACTTGTCATCACATACACCTTTATATAATCATCTTATGTTGGAGTGTGGGTTGGCTTTGAACCAATATCATTGTATTGTGCCTTCAGCTGCAGTTAGAGAAAATGTGCATTGTATTTCTTTTAAGTAAGGGTTGCTTTTCCTTAAACTATTGTTCAAAGATCCATGCATTACATAAAGCCGGTAGCTCTTAGCTAAGTAAGGTACATGCTTCATGCAAAACACAAGGGCCATTTATCTCCAGGTGAAAAACACTTTTTAAAGTTAGACATCTCAAATGATACCGTGTTTGAAACATGATTACAGTAACAGAAGTAATAGTTTGTCTTCTGGAACAACATCTTGTTTTTGCAAATGATGCGTTTCATCAGGCAGACAACCTCTTGCCACATAGCTGTGTCCTTTTATGTCGGGATGAAAATCTATCCTCTGAACTTTTATTACAGATACAGGGTTTGAAATTCCGGACAAATTTGTGGTTGGATATGCTCTTGACTATAACGAGTATTTCAGGGACCTAAACGTAAGTGCATTTTTTTTTTATGTTTAACAAAGTTCCCATTTATTGGGCTGAATCCTGATTCAATTTTCCCCTGATGGAAGATGCTTCCTCTAGCAGAACAAAACTTCTGTGCCTTCTACCTCCCTTGGCAGTCCATTGATCTACCCGGAAGACAGGAAGACCTTCAGGAATGGTATAAGGGGCAAATTGTGTCTGTAGCTGAAAGGGGGAATTGGCAGAAATCACTCCTCTTCTTCCATTAGTGGAAATTTAGTTTGGATCCAACCCATTGTCCTTCTCTATTTAGCCATAATATCTCTGAACTCTTGCCCATTTTCTCTTCTGTCTTTCTAACTTCCCATTCTCTTGGTTCTGCTGTTTCTAATCTTCTTGAACAGGCTGAGTCCCATCACCTTGTCTTTAATATAAGTTAAACATAATAAGCTGTATGGAAGCTTCTCCACACAAGGGGTTGGATCTAGTGATGTGTGAATGGAAAGCGAAATGCACTTAGTGCCATTCCACTTGCACAAGTAGTAACACAAGGGCTGCAGCAACACATGGCACTTTATTATAATTATTACCAAAATGACAATGTGGATATGGAGCAATGGAATGTACAACAGAAGGTTCACATTATTTCACATTCAGTTTGGTTTTGGGATGATATCAGAGGAAACGCTATGTCTCTTGTGCATGAAGAAAAGATAGCAGGGAATACAGCCACTTTCACTTAGCACAAACGTACAATGAGAAGTTATTTTAGCACTGCCACAAGGACCATTACACATATGAAAATCTTCCATGGGATTCAACCTGAGGTCCATAACCTGGTACACCAGCACATGAACCTTCGGCATAGCCTAGAACAGTGATACTCACTCAGTGGCTTGAGAGCCACATGTGACTGCTTAACATGGAACCAGTGGCTTTTCTGAGCACTGTTCCCCAGTATATCACTTGCCTGTGGATGGCAGTTGGGTTCCATGTTGAAACAGCTGTTGCTAAAGGAAAGGAAAGCCTCTCTTGAGGTGCAGACCTCATATCAGGGATAAAAGTAAATTTGGCTGTTTGGGTTGATGGTAATGGTAAATGTGGCTCTCTGGGAGCCATGGAATAAGTACCACTGGCCTAGAGAATGTCTGCAGCAAGGTAACAACTGCCAGAAATGTGCAACACTGGTGTAAGGACACTCTATATCCTATGAAGGTTCCATATGGGAAGACCCAGTTTTATGCTTCTCTCCCTTTTCCACGAGGAAACCTCACCATGCAGAAGACTGCAGTAGACTATAGAAGTAGACATTGGGGAGGGGGAAGCATGGAATCTCATCAGATCTTGGAAGCTAAGCAGGGTCTGTCCTTGGAAGGGAGACCACCAATGAAGACTCCACAGAGGAAGGCAATAGCAATCCACCTCTGCTTCTCACTTGCCTTGAAAGCCCCTTGCTGGGGTCACCATAAGCCACTTGTGACTTGATGGCGCTTTACACACAGAGAGAGAGAGAGGGAAAGAAAGAGAGAGAGAACTAAACAGAGAGAAGACCCTGGGGACAGCAATTGCAAAGATGGCATTACTTAAGCGTATTGGTATGAAACACCCAACCATACCCACCCAGTGCTTAAACCCAAATAAAAAGGACATATTTATTTCTGCTCCTATATACATTAAAATTGTATTTTGCTTTCCTTCAAGCACATCTGCATTTTGAATGAGAAAGCCAAGGAAAAATATAAACTCTGACAGTCGTCGCTTAATTGGAATCAGGATCACGTACTGACTGTGAATGAATAGCAGAATACAGAAATTTTTTACCACCCAAAAGAACTGCACGGTTGCCAATGAAGATGCATTTTGTAGTGTATTTTCCTTAAAATAAAGAGTGGGAAATGTATGCATTTTATATAATACCCCAAGCATACTAGTCATGTGACAAAACAGAAGAATCAGTTCCTGTCAAAGCTGTTGAACATGAATGTACACTTCGTAGAAAGTATTATATTATCTGCAGTGAGGAAAAATAAGCTAAGCAAGAATGGCATTTTGCGCAGCAGACCTATTGAAATGTCACAGAAGAGCTCAAATGTTGTTATATATGACTGGCACACTGCAGAACAAGCTGTTTTTGAAATTATTTCAGGTAGTATAGGTTAATTGCATCAATTTTGCAAACAGTGTATGTTACACAGAAGCCAGCTTGTGTGTGTGTGTATGTTTTAATCAACAGGGTTGTAACATAAATTTGAAGCTAATTGGGGAGCCATCTCGACACACAAATTATCACAGCAGGTTGCCTATACTATTTGTGCAAGTTATAATGTGTATTGCAAATATCACCGTTTTAATTGTTATTGGCAACGATGCTTGTCTGATGAGCCACTGTAGCAAGATTACAGTCCAATGAGCTTTATTGTTGTTATAACTAATCTAGCACTATTGGTGTGAATAATAACAATGTACTGGAGTACTTGTAAGCCAAAGAGCAAAATCTAACTGTTGACCGTGGGGGCTGAAACAGAAGGGGGTGGGATGTGGGGAGGAAGGATAATAAAAGATGGGGTGGATTCTACCCATACCCTACCACTTCACTGAGCAAATTTTGGAGCCTTCCTCCATCTTAAGTGGGTCTTCAGCTGGAGGAAGAAGAAGAAGAAAAAGAGATTGGATTTCTACCCCGCTCTCCACTCACTTGGAGTCTCAGAGCGGCTTACAAACTCCTTTCCCTTCCCCTCCCCACAACAGACACCCTGTGAGGTAGGTGGGGCTGAGAGAGCTCTTTCCCAAGCTGTCCTTGAGAGAACAGCTGGTACAGAGCTATGGCTTGCCCAAGGTCATCCAGCCAGGTGCAAGTGGAGGAGTGAGGAATCAAACCCGGTTCTCCCAGATTAGAGTCCGCGCACTTAACCACTACACCAAACTGGCTCCCGCTTAAGTTGGAGAAAGGTTCCTTACACTGGAGGACAGCTCCTTGGAGAACGATTGAATCCATCCTGATGAATATAAGCAAATGTTCCTCACCCATCTCCACATTTTTCATTGCAATTGTGTGCTAAGTTTCACATTCAGCCACTTCTTGAGGACTGAATGGGTTGAGGATTGGATGGATTGGCTCCACACAGTCAACAAGGACTGATGTTGTCTTCTCTCTCTCTTCTCATCCTCCCATAATACTAGAACTTAGGGGGACTCAATGAAGTGTATGGGCAATAGGTATAGAACAGACAAAAGGAAACACTTCTTTACTCACTGAGTGATTCAATTGTCAAATTCATTGTCACTTGGATATAGGGATGGGCACAAGAATATATGGCCTTAAAATGGAGTTAGACAGATAAATGGGGAGAGTTTAATTAATGACCACTAGCCAGGATGAGTAAAGGGAGCATCCATGTTCAGGGGCAGTCAACCTTTGAAATCCAACACTAAGTCAGGGAAGGGCCTTGGCCTCTATGTCCTGTTTGTTGGTCCTCCAGGACAAGTAGGTGGGCCACTGTGTGAAAGAGGATGCTGTACTAGATGGACCGCGGGTCTGATCCAGGACAGCTCTTTTTATGCTCTGTCGTAAACTAGGAGCAAGGCCCATTGTACAGCAATACAACAGGCTCTAGCAGCAGTCAGGGCTTGTGCGGCCCCCTGCCTGCACCTGCCGGCATTCCCCCCGCAGCCAGCCGCCGCCCATGTGGGTACCTGTGGACGTCAGTCACGGCGCCGTTAGGAGCGGCCTGAGGCCCCGCTTGTGGCCACCTGCACTCACCGGCGGGTCCCTACAGGTGGTGGCGGCAGCAACAGGAGCAGGCTGAGGTTCGGCATCTGGCCAGCTCCGTCGTCCTGTGACGTCCAGGCACTGGTGGCCGCCCCTTTCGGCTGCCGGCAGAGCGTGCGCCCAATCCATGGGCTCATAGCCTACTGAGGCTGGACAGCAGTTCTGTGGGCGGGACTACAGCATGGCATGGACGAATCATGGGGCATGTTCAGGCTGGTGCCACATCTGTGGGCAGGCGTCAGAGACTGCGGCCAGTGGCCAGGGTCCCCGGTCTGAGTGGCAGCACGTTCAGCCTACAGCTGAGGGAGCGCATCATATGTGGCCACCCCAAATCAGCTTTATAGTATAGAAATATAGGGCTTTGAGATTTAAATTTTATATAATTTGGTTTGGGAATATCAATACTGAGAAGAAATCTATTGACTGACTTAACAGAGATGGCCATTCTGGTTTATGGTGAGCTAGCTAGAATGATTTAAAACCTTTGTTTAGAATCTTTCAATTTGTGCCCAACTACTGCAAAAATATGCAGTATTTGTGCTAAAACTTTAAAAAGATTATTACCAGATTCAAAATCGTTTTGTCTTACAGAAGTTAACGTTCTCCCTAACTTGAGTGTAGCTGGTTTGTGTACCACAACCACCCATCCTCAAACACTTCAGGTGTTTTCCGAATTACCTTATATTTTGTATGTTTCACTGCCTTCTTATCTTGTATTATTTTAAGCTTGTAATCAGTTTCATGTTAGACATACATATATTTTAATTTCCTGTGTATTAATGCAGATCCTATTCTGTATTTTATAATTTTTATTGTATTGTATTGCATTGCATTGTATTTGTAACGGCTGCTGGCCATATGCAATAAGTTGAACTGAACTGAACTGAATTACCTTAAATTCACATTTGTAACATACAATGAACATAAGAGTTGAATGTGTGTTCATACCATTAGGGATAAAAAATGGACTTGGCCCCTGATGACTTGGGACCCAAGTCTATTGTGTGTCAAAGGAACAGTATCTTAACGACTGTAGATAAAGAAAGGAGCAGATAGCTCCTTCTGGGAGTTATATGAAGCATCAAGCAGGATTCGTCTCTCTGGGGATCTGATATGGACTAGCCAAATCTGTAGGAGTGCCTCTTTGCTGCCACCTATGCTCTACGTGTATATTTGTAAATAAAGCAAATATTAAGAATCCACAAGTGTCCAGTGCTCTCTCCTCCAAAGGGAACCAACCTGGGTAAACAACGCTAGGCCCTAGGCCAGGGGTCTCCAAAGTCGTACCGGTCACATGTTTTCAGAAAGTGGGTGGGGCTCCGAGTCTTGACTAGCAGGGCTTCTGATTGGCCACTGGAGATTTGTTGGGTTGTGCAGGTTAAAATAACGTTGCAGTGGCAGCTGCTCCTGCAGTGTTGGTTTTATCCTATCACACAGTTGTTTTTTTCTCGGCATGTTTTTTTTTAATTACTCCACTTGTACCTTGCACTTGGGCTTACTGTGTGTGGGAGGGCTCCACCTCCTGCAGCAGCTATTTTATGGGTTGTGCCTATTAAATACTGGGCTTGAGGCAGCTCTTATCAACAGTGATTAATTTTATTCATCTCAGAACACAACACACAAAACAAACCAGCAACAATCCCCACTTATATACAGTCAAGAGCAGTCAAAACCACACCTCCTGACACAGTAATAACCAATCATAGTGAACACTACAGCATACCAGATTTGCATTTCCTGTTTCATTCTAGACTTCCCTGATTGGTCTGTTATGTTCTATTATGTTATGTTGCATTGCATTGTCAGGGCTCTGGTATCCTAACTCCCTCATTCCTATTGGCTGCCGAATAAAGACTCCTTATTGGTCCTGAAGCCAATCCAAGGAACCAATCACAGAGCCCTGCTTAGGTCCAATGAGACTGCATGTTTCCAGTTACAATATATATAGTTATTTGCAGGGGGGGGGGTTGTAGAAAAAGCCCAGCAGGAACTCATTAGCATAATAGGCCACACCCAACAGCAGAAACTCATTAGCATATTAAGCCACACCACTGACAGCACAGCTTATTAGCATATTAGACCACCCCTCCATGTTACCAGAAGAGTGGTCATCCAGCCACACCCACCTTTTGCTTCTTTTTCTGTTTACCTTGTTTGTTGTCAAAACCCAGGGCTTTTTTTGTTGCAGGAATTAATTTGCATGTTAGGCCACATACCCCTAATGTAGCCAGTCCTAATGAGTTTCTGCTGTTGGGTGTGGCCTATTATGCTAATGAGTTCCTGCTGGGTATGGCCAACTCAGGAGCCAGCCGGAACTCCGTTCCTGTGCGTTCCTGCCCAAAAATAGCCCTGGTTATTTGTTGGCGATAAGTTGAGTGCCGCTCTTGCTAGAGCTGTCCCTGAGCTGAACGATGTTTTGAATAAAAGCCTGCATTTGATTTCTCGTCCCCCAGCTTAATACTTAACAGTCTGTTATTTGGGCAGCCCATCAGAGCAAGTGCTCAATCATACTAGCAAGCAATGCTATCTAACACAAGGCTCAGGCAGTAGCTGCTTCCTCTATATCAGGGGTGTCAAACATGTGGCCCGCAGGCCAGATCAGGCCCTTGGAGGGCTCCAATCAGGCCCACAAGGCCCTGGCTGTTTCCTGCTTTATGCCAGGACTCTCCTGGGTGTAACTGGGTTCCCTCCCCCTTTTCACTGTATTCATGCCCTCATGATCCAGTCCTTCTCAGTAAGAAAGCAATGTGAGCTATTTTAGAGGAGGAATAACAACAAGCCAGTGAGGTAGATTAAGCTGAAAGTGTGTGTCCAGACTAGGGTTGCCAGCCTCCAGGTGGGGCCTGGGGATCTCCCGCTTTTACAACTGATCTCCAGCCGACAGAGATCAGCTCCCCTGGAGAAAATGGCTGCTTTGGAGGGTGGACTCTATGGCATTCTACCATGCGGAGGCCCCTTCCCTCCCCTCCTCAAACCCCACCCTCTCCTGCTCCACTCCCAAAGTCTCCAGGTATTTTCCCACCCAGACTTGGCAACCCTAGTCCAGACCAAGTTCACCCCCTTTGTAAAAAGTTGTAGTTATTTCTTTGGGGAAGAGTATTCTCATGTTCTTGACCAGCACGTGAAGCAGCTTATGTACAAAAGGTTGCAATGCCCAGCCATTTCATGTTTTCCCCTGGCTAGGAACACTGAGCATGAGATTTCTGTAATAAATGTCAATAAATCAAAAGTAGGTTTGCAGCTTACAGATACACACCTGAACAGCAGACTCAAGATTACTACAGCATATTTTGATGCAATAATTCAGAGCAGAGGTGTCAATTATCAGAGACTGTTAAATAGATAAAATACTGCAAGATTACTAGTGTTTTCAGGATGTTTTATTTAAAGTTTAAAAAAAAATTTAACTGTGTTTGTTTGTGTTTTTTAAAAAGTTTATATCTCCGCTACCTGACATTACGTGTTATGACACACATGGCCCGGCCCAACAAGGTCTCATTTATGTCAGATTCAGCCCCCATAACTAATGAGTTCAACACCCCTGCTCTATATGGTAAGAGCCAATAGCAATAAGTCCCTCCGATATATGCCCTCTTCTGATTGGCTCACAAGGAGACTCTCAGGATCCTTGCAGTCTATGAAGTTTGGCATGAAGCTCAATCACAGTAACAATACATAACAGTGCCCACCACCTTGTGTCAAATATGCCTGCAGTCTCAAAAAGGTTGAGGACTTCTGTCCTAGGTAGTTTTGGAGTGGAAGTAAGGTAATAAATTGGATCTTAATACCAACTGGACAGAAGTGCTACTGGTGACAATTTAAAGGGTTTGTAGATATAAGGAACTCATTAATGAAAAAAAGGGTGCTGTGGAACTGATTATTAACAAAAAAACCAGCGCTGCTGAAGCATGGACTCACCATTCACAGAAACAACAAATTAGGGAGGTGATTAGTAAACCCTATCACCTCCGATTGCAGATTTCATAGTTAAATGTAACTCCAGAAAAATCTTCGCAGATATAAAAATAGTAAAGGTTTCCCTTGCTCAAAAGCCAGTCGAATCCAATTCTAGGGTTGCGGTGCTCATCTCCGTTTCCAAGCCGAAGAGCCAGTGCAGTCTGAAGACTTTTTCCATGGTCAAGTGGCTGGCATGACTAAATGCTGAGGCACACAGAACACTGTTATCTTCCCACTGAAGCAGTACCTATTTATCTACTTGCAATTTCTTGCTTCCAAACTGCTAGGTTGGCAGGAGCTGGGACCAGAGATGGGAGCTCACTCCGTGGCTCTCGGGTCTCAAACTGCTGAGCTACCAACCTTCCGGTCTGCAGCTCAGTGTCTTAACCTCTGATAAATAAAAATAGCTTATCATAAAAGCTAGACTAGAATGGTTCATGGTGGGGGGTACTGGATCTTATATATACTGGCAGGGGGTATACTGGATCTTATATATACTGGATCTTATATATATATACAGGATTCTGACATACAGGGCACAATCCAGTCAAAGTTAAGTATTTTTAAACCCCACTGATCTTAACTTTTGCCCTCCCTCCTTTGGCTTTTTTTTTTTAATGGAAACCATCTTTGAAATGTTCTACACTCTAAAATAAATAGGAGAGATTTAGGCTTCTCCTTAACTGCCCTGTTATTTTTTTGCTGAAGGTCATATGTTTTCCACTGCGCTCTGAAAGTCAATTAAGCAAGCAGCAAATAAGCAAAGTCCATTTGATCATGTGCATGACACTATCCCACTATTGGTGGGGAATATACACTGTCATCACTATGCTGAATTGATAAAATTAAGGTTAAAGTTTGTTTGACCATGACAGGGGGATGAAGAGCTAAAAGGAGATTAAGTGACCAGGATCATAGTTAAAATCTGAGAAGCTTGTCTGGTATTTTGGTCCTCACTGTGGTTTATGGAGTAGGTGGGTTTGGAGCTTATAGCCGGCTCTAATGTGTAGTTCTCAGGCACTACTGAATTAACAAAAGAAAAAGAAAACCTAATGGGAAAGCAGTCACAAAGGAAGAGCAATACAGATTTATTTTCACTCCCCATCTTGCTTGCAAACATAGTGACATCCCAGGATACCCTGAGACATTACCAGGAAATTGTGAATTGCTTTAATAGATGACTGTAGCCAGAAATGTTGGATTTTCCATCCCTGGCTAGCCTGAAACACACATATATGGAATATATATAACTGAATAAGAGAAATGTCATATTTGAATAGATTAGCCTTTTAGTCGTCATTGAAACAACCACGAGAAATAGTAGATCTATGTTATTACATAGTGTCACCCTTTGAAAGACCCAGGAACTGACTTTGAAGCTCCTTACAGTATTGTAAGCTCTGTCTCCTACCACCCCCAACAGAAAGCCTGCTTTCTCCAGAATCCTGCAGTCACATCACCTTTTTGGTCAGAAAACACTGTGCATTAATTGCGCGCCCTGTGCACAAGTAGTTTCATAAGGTAGCCTTGCTCATCTGTAGAGGAACAGTTAGATTCAATTAGTAGTTGTAGATTTTCCGGGCTGTATGTTAGATTCAAGTCCAGTAGCATCTTAGAGACCGACATGATTTTCGGAGCATAAGTTTTCCAGAGTCAAAGCCGCCTGTTTATCTGACCTGAGCCTTTTTCACATGAATAACCCTGAGATCAGATCCGGGGGGGGGGGGGGGGGGGGGGGGGGGGGCACCAATCATCCCTGTGTGAGTACCACTGTCATGTTTCTTTTGACGGTTAATCTGATGATTTACTTAATAATAATACCGCGTTAGAGAGAGCAATAATAATAACACCGCGTTAGAGAGAGCAAGTAAAGGAGCAGCGAACAGCCACAGCCTCAATTCTCCTTTTAAAAACGACATAACACAAAAACTCCTTTGTTCTTTCCCGACAAGTGTTCTTTTTATGATGTAGGCTAGAAAAAAGTTTGCATCTGTGCAATTAAGCAAATGCTTTTTAACGCTAATATTTTTGTTTACTTTTAATGAATAAAGCATAACTTTCGGGACCAAAATCTCTCCCGCTTTCATTCGTATTTATTTAGACGTAAATTTAAAACAAATCGAAACACTTCTTCCCACGCATTTCTTTGCTCTCCTCCCCGCAACAACCCTCCAATTTACAACACTCGTGTAAACATCTCTTTCCACTCAATTAACTGCATTTACGAGAAGTAGCGATACAAAGTGCAGAAGTGCATTGGCGCAAAGGAAACTGCCTATCAGCTTTCAGCCAATAAAAACCACGCTTATCCCATATTTCCCCACCCTCTTCTTCGTCCTCCTTTTCACTCCACCACTTGGTCCGCGCCTAAGACAAGTAGAATGGACATAACCTCGACTCCGCGCATTCTCCGAAGAGAACGCGTAGGATAGGAAAGAAAGGTTGCCAATCATTAATAAATTACCAATGGGATCGCAAGAAATGGCGGCAAGCGAGAAAGTGGGGGGTGCTGGAAATATAGGCTTCGTCAGCTCTCCCCCCTCAAAATGGCGGCTGCGCTGGACTCGCAAAGCGAGGGGAAAAGGTAACGTAAATGAAATGTCCCGCCCCTTTAAGGACAGTGATTGACCTGTCTCCCCACCTCTCCGCTTTTAGGAGGAAAGAGGCGGGACACTGGAAGGGGTGAGGGGCTCGCTCATTAAGAGAAAGTGGGGGGGGGGGGGGGATTAGAATAGTTTTGTTTTCTTAGTGTAGTTCTTATGTTTGGAGACCCGTCTTCTTAGAAAGGATATATCGCCTAAATTTGGCTTGTTAGATATGGCGTTTTTCAGTGTTCAGCTCTTTCTAAATAATTTCTTTCAAACTGGAGTTCTAAGCGTGCTTATCGAGAATTCAGTAGCCATAACATTTAGTGGATTTTTAAAAATAACATTTAGACTGCAATCGTAAACAAAAAAAAATACTTTCTTGGGAGTAAGCTCACTGAACATCATAAGACTTGCTTCTGAGTAGACTTGAGGCTTACTCCCTTAGTTTCCTAATTCCAGAAAGGCAGTGGCCACGTGAGCCTAAGATAATAAATAAATAAACAGGATTCTTGTGACAGTTTAACAAAAAAATGCGTTTAAAGAAGTGGCATCTGCTCCACAAAGCTTTTTGTTGCACTATAAAAGTCAGAGAGAAAGAGAGCAAGCGTGTGTGTGTGTTTTTACAGCCTCTGCATAAAATCTGCCCAGGCAAATTGCATTTAGTGGATCTCAAGAAGTGGGCTCTAATTTACAAAAATTATTCTAGGATAAAGATTACAGCACAGAACGCCTGTTTGTTTTTCTTGCAACAGACGAATGTGTTTACCCTTCTGGAATTGTAAAAATTCTAAATGGGCTCTTAAATTCCATGTTTTCATTAATAACTGTTACAGCTTTATGTTTTATTTTATAAGATGCGTTGGGAAGATTGCTTGGAGAAGTAGCATAATTTTTTTAAATAAATAAAAATTAGAGCCTTGTGATACTTAATGGACTCTGAGATACCACAGGACTCCTATTAGTGTTGCCAGGTCTGGGTTGGAAAATACCTGGAGACTTTGGGGTTGGATCCAGGAGAGGGAGAGGTTTAGGTGTGTGGGGGGCTCGGCATGGTCCAATGCCATAGAGTCCACCCTTCAAAGAAGCCCATTTTCTCCAGGGGAGCTGATCTCTGTCAGCTGGAGATCAGCTGTAAAAGCAGGAGATCCCAAGACCCCACCTGGAGGCTGGCAACCCTACTCCTATTTGTATTAAACTCTTGATATGGCTGGTTGAGTTTATGGTACAATAACTTCAATACAATCAGCAACATCTGAGTGAACATGCTTAAGCTTTTTCATTAATTAGCAAATAACCCTCATTAAACTCAGTTTGGCTTGTGTCCACATTTCACTAACCAACCCCCCCCCCCCCCCCCCATTTCAGTACAACAGGATTTGAGTAAGCTTATTTAGGTTTGTTCTCTGTTAGGCTATGTTTATTAAGAAGTCAGGCCCATTGGGGGGAATTTAAAGTCTAACAAATGTCTAGAAAAGGCTATAGTCTGAATGAGCATCTTTAGCTAAGCGGCTGTGATCCTCTGCACACTTACTGGGGAGTAAGCCGTAATGAGTTCATTGAGACTTAATGGTACATGTTTAGGATTGCAAATGTAAATGATGCTTTTTAGAAAGCCAGTCCTGTAGAAATCAGTTGAGTGTATCTTTGAGTAAATGCACTGAGGTTTGGATTACATGGCTGTGATCCTGTACCCATTTCATAGGCATTCTATTGAGTGCAATGGAACCACTCCTTTTTGTTTTGGGTTGGGCTATAAATCTGCAAAATGTGACACTGTTTTTAATGGTCCATGGATGTTTTCTCACTCCTGTTCCTGTAACACTGCTTGAAAGACAGAAATTTAGAACAAAACACACAAGTTCTTATAGACCATAGGGTGGCCAGGTTCCCCCAGGCTAGCAGCAAAAGATGGAGGGGTATAGTTGCCAGATCAAGGCTGGGAAACGCCTAGAGATTTGGGGATGGAGCTTGGGGAGGACAGGGGTCCACTGCAAGGTACAATGCCATACAGTCCACCAAGGGCGTAGACATTTCAATCCCCGGGGGGGCGGGGGCTCTGCCGTGCGCGCGCGTTCGGGACCATGTCCCCACCGCTTCCCCCCCCTGCCCCAGGGAGCCGCCGCCACCGCTTCCCTCCCCCGGGCCGTGCCCGCCCGCCCGCCGCGCTCCCCTCCCTCCCTCCCTCTCACCGCTCACCTCCGGCGGCGTAGAATCGCTGCTGCCTGCAGCCGGGGGCCGGCGCGTCGCCCTTGCGGGCCCCCGGCTCCCGCTCCGCCTCGCATTTCCCGGGGGGGCTCAGCCACCCCCGGCAAAATGAATGCCCGCCAGTGGCCAGTCAGCCGGCCGGCGCCGCCTCTCTTCCCCCCCCCCCCGCCCCAGGGAGGCAGGAGGGCAGGCTGGGGGTGGGGGGGAAGGAGAGGCGGCGACGGCCGGCTGACTGGCCACCGGCGGGCGTTCATTTTGCCGGGGGTGGCTGAGCCCCCCCCCGTAGTTGACGCCCATGCAGTCCACCCTCTAAAGCATCCATTTTCTCCAGGGGAAATAATCTCTGTCATCTGGAGGTGGGCTGTAATTCCAGGGGATCCCCAAGTCCCACCTGAATGTTGGCATCTCTAATAGGCCACCTTTCTCAACTCTGACCAAGAAAAAGCTGGAAATTCCACAGGAGAAAGAGACCAGTTTATCAATATGAATTTGATAAGTCTCAAGTAAGGTTGCTGACCTCCAGGTGGGGCCTGGAGATCTCCTGGGGTTATAAGTGATCTTGAGACTTTAAACATCAATACCCCAAGAGAAAATGGGTGCTTTGGAGGGTAGAATCAGTGGCATTCTGACCTGATGAGGTTACTTCCCTCCTTAAACCATGGCCTCTCTAGGCTGCACCCCCAAATCTCCTGGAATTTCCCAAACTGGAACTGGTAACCCTGGCTGCCCCCAGGAATAATTTAGATTGCATGAATAATAACTTTGTTCCAAAACAAGCAACTAACCTTTTAATTGCTGCCATTATTGCAAATTCAGCAACTTAAATTAATAAATGGGTTAATCCACATGCAACTTTTTTTAAAAAAAAAATCCCTAACCGATGAAGAACTGGTTGACAGATACTGGGATTTCTAACATCAGCATAAATTAATATGCCTCCTCCACTTGTTAGATTTTTACAAAGTTAGCAGGGAAAACAGTCCCTATTGTTTCACCTATTTATTTTCTGCTTTCCAAGCAGCTTATAAAAGCTGGAAGTAAACCAGGTAACCTACTCAGTATACCCCAAATATATTATAAGCAATATATGCAAAACTGTTTCCACAAATATTCTGAGTAAACAGGGTTTTTATTAAAATTTAACTTGCACAGCACTTTAAGCCCAGAATTCTAAACGTTATCTATTAAGAAGTAAATTCCATTCAGTTTCGTACCATTTTCTAGTAACCATACCTAAAACAGGGCAGTAAACAGTACAAAGCTGTTGAAAAACTTTTCTTTGTCTTCATGAGACACTTGTAAATTCAGCAGCTTTTATTTCCTTGTTTGCAGATGGGCGGCTGATAACAGTGGCCAATTTGTGTTAATCTCCTATTTTGTCCTGTGTCTTTAACAGCAATTCGATCCCGCCAAGATTAGCAGGTGATGATGCTCATCTTGGAAATTGGCTATTGATTCTCACCCATTAGTGGAGTTAAACCAGTTTAGAGTAACTTGAGAGACTGGCTTAGCATCTACTACAGCTAATGAAAATGGTCACTGTGCTTATCTTGTATACTTTTGAACTTTGCATAGGAATGTCAGCAGCCTGAGCTTGTCAGAGTTCAGAAGCTAAGGAGGGTTGGCCATAGTTAATGCTTGAATGGAAGACCACCTGGGAAGAAAAGAGGAAAACAATGGCAAATCTCCTGTGTGTGTGTGTGTGTGTGTGTGTGTGTGCTTATGTATATGCTGACTGAGGAGTCACTTCATGCATATTGTGAGCAAGTTTGGTGTAGTGGTTAAGTGCGCAGACTCTAATCTGGGAGAACCGGGTTTGATTCCCCACTCCTCCACTTGCACCTGGCTGGATGACCTTGGGCAAGCCATAGCTCTGTACCAGCTGTTCCCTCAAGGACACCTTGGGAAAGAGCTCTCTCAGCTCCACCTACCTCACAGGGTGTCTGTTGTGGGGAGGGGAAGGGAAAAGGAGTTTGTAAGCCGCTCTGAGACTCCCTTGGGGAGTGGAGGGCAGGGTATAAATCCAATCTCTTCTTCTTCATATGAAGTGGGCTCTAACATAAATTGCCCTGACCTGGATGGCTCTGGTTAGCCCAGTCTTGTAAGATCTCAAAAGCTAAGCAGGGTCGGCCCTGGTGAGTACCTGGATGAAAGACCACCAAGAAAGCCTAGGGTCACAACACTAGGGTTACCAACGTCCAGGTGGGGCCTGGAGATCTCCCGCTTTTACAGCTGATCTCCAGCTTACAGAGATCAGCTCCCCTGGAGAAAATGGCTGCTTTGAAGGGTGGACTCTAGGGCATTGTACCATGCTGAGGCCCCTCCCGCTTCCCAAACTCCACCCTCTCCCAGATCCACCCCCAAAATCTCCAGGTATTTTCCAACCCAGACCCGGCAACCCTACACAACACAGAGGCAGGCAATGGCAAAGCACCTCAGAATATCTCTTGCCTTGCAAACCCTCCAGGGTTGCCATATGTCAGCTGCAATTTGGCAGTACTTTCACGACCACCTAGCAAAAACTTATGCTACAATCAATCTGCTAAACGATATAGTGCTGCAAGTCTGCCTTTTGTGATAGCTGCAGAAGGGTAACACTGCTTCCCCCCTTTACCTGTAATTATTGATTTATACATACCTAACTGCCATTACAATTAAGCTGTGCTTCCCGCCCTTCTGTCAGAAACTGACTAGTCGAAGGTTCCCCAACGAACCCCAGAAAAAAGGTGTTTAAACTGAGGGGTGTGTCCGTTAAGTTTTGATCAAGAAAATTATTTTCTTGTACAGCTAAAATTCAGTGTTCCTCCCATTAAACTCTTTTAATTGATTTTTTTGTTGTTAGGGTATGTTTGTGTACACTGTGTTATATTGTGTTGACACTGTATAGAATTATTACACATATGTAATAACAAGACTTGTTAGGCCTATATGCTGGTTCCTCCATATACAGAAATACTACAATACTAGATATACTAAATACTAGAATTGGGATCCTAGCTGTTGATCATAGAATATTTCATTGGCATTCCTTTCAGCACTGGAGTGAATCTGGTTATTCTCATATCCTCCAGCTGTTCCTGTTTATGAGGGACCATCCTGATTTTTCTGACCCTTATCCCTGGTAAATTTCTGTACTATTCCCACTCTCCATGGCTAACTTGTTCGAATGTTGCTATAGATTCAGGCCCCTTTTCTCAAGTCTGTTAAATCTGTAAATTTAAATGCACACATGTGGATACTAAGATGCCATGTACACAGGAGAATCTGTCACAGAACACACTGGTAGATTTTGAAGGGTAACATACTTGAACAAAATTGATTAAAAAAAGAGAGAGAGAATATTGCTGCTTTGTTTTTAAATTAGTGAAGATCAGGCTTTGACAATAAATGATTTCAAGAAGGGAGAGCAAACCCTTCAGCAATGAGTAATGGAAGCTTTCATAGTGATCTGTTATACAATTGTTGCTCCTTTCCTTTGTGAAATGTTCTGTGTTAAGTGACTCAGAGCAAAATGATGACTTCTTATCTAAATGCCCTTTGGTGAGGCTACAGAAAATGCTTTGTTATTAAACTGTGCTATTATGTGTAATTTATGAATTGCTGTAAAGTATAAGAAACAAATACACCATACTGGTTATAACCATTCTGTTTTTGTCTTTTCCCCCCGATTGCTTTTTGTACGAGATCAGTTCCTACATGCATATAGGCCTAACAAGTTGCTGTTATTACACTGCCGCCAAGGTTTGTAATGAGGTTCAGATATTATAGCTTTACTTGCCTTCAGGAGAAGACGGTAGGCCCGTGTAGACATATCTGTGTACAATATTTATCTCTTTCTGTGAGAAAATGAACAGATTTGTTTGTAGGCATAAAGTTTCATATTCATTTTATGCAAATAGACCATCGCCCTAGAGTGAAAATTCTGTGTTTTATGAAATGTTCTTTTTCTCTCTCTTTTTTTCTTTTGTTTGCTTATTCTAGAACGAGTTTGAAAGATAAAGCTACACTGCAGTTAAGGAAATTTGATGTTGGAGACAAATTTTCTCATTTGCCATTAGCAAAAGCCTCTGTTCTTGTTCCACTGATGGTCAGAGATGAGAGGCTCTGTGTGCTTTTCACTGTCCGATCAATGAAGGTATGTAAATTCAAAGGCCAAAACTAGCTTAATAGCTTCTAAGGTTATTCAGAAAAAAACACTTGGGCCTGGTCGAAATGTGTAAGAGATGAAACCAAGATGAAAGGAAGCATAGGGAATTTGTATTGGTGCACAAGAAAATATTCATTATATGATATTGTGTTCTATATATTGTTATACCCTTGGATTGTTTTAGGGCTAATTCATCCATTATTGTAATGAAGGAAAATGGGGCTGGTTTCCAATCATGAGGCTGAGTCCAAAGGTGCTCTCCAATTCATAAAGAGTGGATGAAGAATCCCTTTCATGAGTCAAAAATCACCTTCCATGCAAGGTATCCTTGGATCCAGCCCACTGTTATCTAAGTCCATTTGCTATGAATCCCTCCTCTATCAGACTTCCAACCAGTTATAGGAGGCTGGAAAGGTTTGCTCCTTAATTGGAAAACAACAACAACATACATTCACTGGCCTAACTTGTTCCTGGACTGTGGTTTCTGTTGTCATTGTTTCTTTAAAACAACAGTGCTTGCTCACGTCGGCTTAATTTGATTAAATAAATTTGTCCAAAATGATTCTTGGTTATACCTTTCTGCATTTCATATTCAATAGTATTTCTAATAAATAATCTGAAAACAAATTAATACTCTTTGTTCTTTATTTGTATGCCAACAATTATTCAAAGGGATGTGACTGTCACATCCACTCATTTAAGAAGTAACTGGGGGGTTTGGGGGGGAATTATGTGAACCTGATGGTAAAAGCAGTGTTTATAAAATGTTTTTCTTCTAATTTTGCCTGGAAGCATGAGCTTGTGTGCATAAATCTGCAAACAGGCTTGCCAGCCTCCAGGTGAGGCCTGGGGAGCTCCCACTTTTACAACTGATCTCCAGCTGACAGAGATCAGCTCCCCTGGAGAAAACAGCTGCTTTGAAGGGTGGCCTCTATGGCACTGTACCATGCTGAGGGCCCTCCCCTCCCCAAACCCCGCCTTCTCCTGGCTTCACCTCCAAAGTCTCCAGGTATTTTCTAATCCAGCCCTGGCAACCTTATCTGTCCAGGACCTGAAATTGCTGGGCCCAGGGGGCTTCCCAATGGCTAGACTGGAGCAATGGCAAGAAGTGTCGTTCACTTGTTTGCCTGTGACACTTGGGCTGAAGACAGACTGGCAATCTGGAGCGGGAGGAAAGGGGGGCCGAAAGTTGCAGGGGGAAACTGCTCCGGGACTGGCCGTTCACACTGGCCAGACTCCTGCGTTAGCATACCGGACCGGAGCATTCAGACTGCTGCAGAGCGGCCCTAGGTGGGCCAGTCTCTGCAGCTCATGACAGGGCCGTTTCGGCAATATGTGTATGTGCATCTATGCGCATAGGCGCATGGCCGCATCAGTAGTCTAGAAATTTAAAATCTCCCCATCTCCTGTATTGGGGCATGGGTGCGTATGGGTGTATGAGTGCTCATGTGCATATCTCCGCAATGGCGTGTTCACACCACAGCCTCCACTTGCCTCCCACTTCTTCCGGTTCACACTGCACCGAAGCGGGAGGCAAGTGGCAGACAGCCTCTGAACACCGGTTTCTCCCGGTGTCCTTCTAACAGGGAAGGGAAGCGGCTGGAAAGCGGGTAAGCACGGAAGGGAGCCAGGGAACAGCTGTGGCTGTTTGAACGGGCTCCCTTCACCTGCTTCACAAGCGGAGCTCTCCCACTCCAGATTGCCAGTCCGTCTTCAAGAAGAAGAAGAAGAGGAGATTGGATTTATATCCCGCCCTTCACTCACTTAAGAGTCTCAGAGCGGCTTACAAACTCCTTTCCCCTCCCCTCCCCACAACAGACACCCTGTGAGGTAGGTGGGGCTGAGAGAACTCTTTCCCAAGCTGTCCTTGAGGGAACAGCTGGTACAGAGAGCTATGGCTTGCCCAAGGTCATCCAGCCAGGTGCAAATGGAGGAGTGGGGAATCAAACCCGGTTCTCCCAGATTAGAGTCCGCGCACTGAACCACTACACCAGACTGGCTCTGTCTTCAGCCCTGCGTTCACTCCATTCCGCACAAGCGTGTTGGAGAGGAGGGCATTAAAGGCAGAGGAGGGGCAGTGAGGAGGAGGAGGAGCCAGAACTTGTTTCCTACAAGCATAATTCCTTGTTCATGTTACGTGTGACTCGAGTATGTGGCATGTGGTTCATTTGCCTGGGTTGCTTGGCTCTTTGTGCAGACCTTCCGTTCTGCTTGCTCTGCAGTTCATCTAGATCCATCCGTCATCTTCGGCTCATGAGTCACACCCCCTCAGGTAGATCAGAAGGCCATTCGTGCTGGGGTCATGGAACCACTCTTTCTTATTCTTTGAAGCTGCTTTTTGGGAAAGACATGCCTGTTTCTCATGTATTAAGAATGAGTGCTCGGTGCATCCTGCTTCTCTTTGTGCACACACTGAGAGGAGAAGCAAGGCAGTAAAAGTAGGCTAGTGTTACAGAGGATTCATGCACGACTCCGACCCTGGGATTATTCATAACTGGATTTAGTTGAAAGGGTGTTAATTCTGTTTAGGAATGTGCTGTTTAGCCAGTTCCCCATGATCCTGGCCTTGACACTGGCAAGGTCACGATAACTCTGGCTGCTGCCTTGTGTGACTAAGATGTCACATGCTTGCCGTCCCATGGGTCCCGGGTACGGAGATCTTTTTTTTTTATAACAGAAAAATTGATTTTAATTTCTAATTGGTTGTTTCGCACTGTAACAGAATAAAAATTAATCTTATGACCTCTAGTGGAATGTTCCACTGAGATTTTTAGGAGTGTAGTCAAAGACAACACATTTTCCTTTGGATGTCTTCAGTTGCTGAATCTTTGTATATTTATATTTTATTTTATTTTTCCAAGTAATATATAATTTGCCTGTTTTATCTTGACACAAAATCTTTGTGTTTATTAAATATTTTCATAGATTGCTGTCATATGTATTTGAGAGTATGGAAATCTTGGAAACCACTTGCATAGAGTGTACGTTTCATCAGTCTGCATAATATTGCATGGTATACAAGAACATATACAAAACACTGTGCTAAAATTATATACAATGAATTATGTTTGTAAGTACAGTTACACAATTATACAGAATGTCAAAGATTGTATAGATGTGAACTTCAGAAGAAGTAGAACTGCGACCCGTGGCTACTTGTGCCTTCTTTTGAAGTTAACATTTGAATCTTTGTATACTCCATGAGATTGAGTATGTTTCCTCGCATAAAGGTCATAGGATAAAGGACAAAAATGAATGCTTGTTGAACAATTTTGCTATACAGTCTTTGACATTCTGTATATACAATCTTTGTATACAAACTTTGACATTCTTGCTGAATAATTTTGCAAATTTTATTAATTTTGTTATACAATCTTTGACATTCTGTATAATTGTGTAACTGTACTTACAAATATAATACATTGTATATAAGTTCAGCACAGTGTTTTGTATATGTTCTTGTAGACTGTACACTGTGTTCCCTGTTGTTGTTTGGTTTCATATTGTATGGTGGCAGGGGACTTGTAAGCATGTGTCATAACTGTTCAGATAAATGAACAGAACATTTTCTGTAGGCTTCATTATAGGATGCTAACCTCCTGCCCTAGTACCAGGATATTTCATTTCAGAAATTTCAAAGTTTGGAAGAAGTTATGGAAATGTCTCCATTGTATGTGTGTAACTTCCTGTTTCTCATTCCTTGCAGAGCTTCATAAAGTATCCTACCTGGGTATCAATCTCCACATAGGAAAATCTCAACATGGTGTGGTCTTTGATGCTCTGCCTTCTCAGTTGCTTTGGCAATGAGAGACAATATTATTAAGATGGCTTACCTGTGGCACTTCTTGGCTAACACACTACCTAAAATAAATAATACTGAGAGTAATTGCTGGTTCTGTGGCAAGGACAATGCTACCTTCTTCTACATGTGGTGGAATTGTAATCGAGCCATCTACTGCTGGAAAAATAGTAGTAGATATAATTTTATATGGAACTGAAATTCCCTTTAATCCAGAGCCAGTGTTAATAATAATATAGCAGTGATACAAAAAAAAATGCCCACATTTGTACTGAGTGCCATTATGGCAGGGCATTAATTGGGGGTGGGGGGAGATTAGTCACTCAGCTGTAAGAATGAATAGAAAAATTGAGAAGTTTGATCTGCATGATTAAGTTAACACTTGGTTCAGATAAAAAGTATACAGATTTTGAATAGACGGACAAAGATGTTTCACTGTATGAATAACCATGCAAATGCAATGATGTAATTTTGGCTTCTCTTTCTGTTCCTTTACTATAGCCTTGTATTATATTGGTTTATTTATATTAGGAATAAAATTTCATTATACCTAATTCTGTATATTAAAATAAAAACTTGAGAGAATGAAGTGTGGCATAAGTGTCTGCTTTTCTAATCTGTGCCAAAGATCAGATGTCCAGCCAGTGTATTTCAAATTAAAATGCAGTGCTCTCTGTAGTGAACATAATTTTTTTGGACAGTGAAGCTGATATCCATTTAGGAGATCATGATTCATTAAACAGCCTTCAGCTTGTTTAGTTGGAAAGGGGTTAAGGGGGAGAAAACCCCAAGAACTGATAGTAAGTGATCTGTCCACAAGGATAATCTAAGTAAGGCTAATTTTAAAGAAAAATAATGGGCTGGATCCAGCTGGAATTGCCAGTTTCAACCAATTCCTGATGCAGACCTCCCCCCCTCTCATGTGATTTCTCTAGGTCCCCTATCTTCCAGGAATAGTATTTTGTGCAGATTGTGGGCTTCAGTGGCAGAAGAGAGGTAGGAAAGTTCCATTAAGCCGCTGGGAAACTTCGTCTGGTTCCAAGCCAGTGTTGCTTAACAATACTTATCCTTTTAATTTCCAGTTGACAAGATCACCAGGAGAAGTGTGTTTTCCAGGAGGCAGGAGAGAACCAACAGACACAGATGAAGTAGCCACAGCTCTCCGGGAAGCCAAAGAAGAAGTGGGGCTTTGCGCAGAACAGGCTGAAGTTATCTGTAAGCTTGTCCCTGCAATAGACAAGGTAAGGTCCATTTGTCTAAACCATTCTTGTAAATGAACAATAAATTGTGAAAACATAACGACATGGTACCTCCATGTGAAGACATTCAGCTCTCAGGCGGAGGAGCTGTATTTGTTGAATTCTGCCTGATTCACTGAATGCCCGAGCTGCATTTTTTAATGCTTAATGAGCTGTTAGCATCTAAACTGTAGCCTTTCAGTGTCAAAGGACTCCATTAACTGTAGCATTCGTAATGAAGTTACAATAGTCTAAATTCCAAACAGAATCCAAAGCCAAGCAATTTCCCCTAGTTTTCAGTAAGAGCCTTAAGTTTTACTTCCATCATAAAAGTAGTGTTTAATGCAAGACAGTGAAAGAAACAGGTTTCTAAGCGATTTGCTAGCTGGGTACCACTTGTTAGTTAATGCGATCATTAACATGGTCAGCTATGGAGTTCAAGAACATTCTCTCATTCTTGGCTGTCTTGTTAAAAAATTCCTGGATGAAACTTCAATTGCTGCTTGCAAAGTAGCTTGTTGTCCTGAACTTGAACAGCAACACTCATTCTATTCTCATCCATGTAATACTGAACAAGGGGCGTGGATGTTGCCAACTTTGCCTCTGATGCAAGATGGAGGAAAGGAAAGGCTCCTGTTGAAACCCTTCCCCCAAAAAAAGAGAGGCTGAGGATCATAACCCCTGTTGAAGACACAAGCTTCAAGAAGCAAGGCACTTATTCTTTCACTAGTGCCCACAGAAAAGCTGGTGGAATCCTACCCATGAGTTTTTACATGCTCCCCCAACTTTCATCCAAATATCTCAGTATTTAAGGGGAGATAACATGGGAGTATTTAAGGGGAGATAACACCCCTTTGAAAATGGGTGTTCAGGACTGAACTGATGTTTTGTCTTAAACACAGAAATATTACTGTGTACCAAATTTTATTCTGATATTAGTGTTTGCAACAGTGTCATTGTATCACAAGCAAAGTTCAGTGTGGAATTCCATGATGTAGGTAAGCCAAAAGCTGTAGTTCAAACGTATATAATTCTAGTTTTCCATCACAGACTATAAGAAGAGAAGAGGTTGGATTTATACCCCACACTTCACTTGTAGTCTCAGAGCAGTTTACAAACTCCTTTCCCTTCCCCTCCCCATGACAGACACCCTGTGAGGTAGGTGGGGCTAAGAGAGCTCTGAGACAGCTGTCCTTGAGGGAACAGCTGGTACAGAGCTATGGCTTCCCCAAGGTCATCCACAGGTGCAAGTGGAGGAGTCGGGAATCAAACCCGGTTCTCCCAGATTAGAGTCCGCACACTTAACCACTACACCAAACTGGCTCTCCTATACCAAACTGGCTCTCTTTAGTTAAAGGTATTTCTTCCTTATTTTTACACGAGTGGTTGTCAAGTGGTGATCTTTCCTATGAATCTTGATTGTTTTTATTGCCCCCTTTGTCTGTGTAGTTAAAGATTAACGATTCAAGTTTATGATTTTTACAGTCCCCAGATTAGCTAAATAAAATATTTATATTGGGTGTATAATGGGGATCTTTAGTGGGTGGGTGCCTGGTAGAGTTGCTAACTGCCAGGTGGGGGTCTAAAGGTCTCCTGGAATTACAAGTTAGCCCCAGGCTACAGAGATCAGTTTCCCAGGAGAAAAATGGCTGCTTTGGAGGGTGGACTCCATGGCGTTGTACACTGCCTTCCCCAGGCTCCTCCCCCAAATCTGCAGGAATTTCCCAACCCAGAGCTGGCAACCTTAGCACTGCACAGTATGACAGTTATGATCATAAACTTAAGTTAATGTATTAGCTGAACTCCTGAAATCATTGCATTGAACTGAGACACCCCCCAAAGTAAGCAGTTTGAATAAGGTATAAGGAGCAATGTGTGGACATGATGAGCCTTAGAAACTTTATTTATTTACATGTGAGATTGTTATGCTGCCTTTCCAGAGTCCTGCTCAGTCTTGGAAGATCTACAGACCACCCCCCAACACCCATCTGTTTTTCCTAAGATCCCAGCCAAAGCACATCTGGATTGATACATTCATAAACACAGTAATAGCTTCTGTATCAGTGAAATCAGCTCTGGCCCATCCTCTATTTGGATATAGGTGAGCTGGCCAGAGATTTCATCTTCAGTTTCATTATTCTCAGTGATAAACATTTTTTTAAATGTAAAACCCAGCATACCCACTAGCACTGTTCTTCTCTGGCAGTGCCCAATCATGTTCCTACGTGCCCACCACACATACACAGATTTCATTAGAATTCTAAAGCACTGGGGATAGTATCTCATTATTTCTTACATGTGGACATCTTTATCCTTAGTGGGGGTTTTTATTAGTAAAAAGAACTGTTTGCTTGTGTGGCGGCTTAATACCATAATCCTTCGAATGAGAAGTTTGTTTTGCTGTTTGTTTCAAATAGTAATGAGTCCAATGCCTTTCTACTTTTCAGACTCGCACTATGGTAACTCCAGTAGTAGCCTTCATAGAGGACTCATTCCAAGCCCAACCTAATCCAGAAGAAGTCAGTGATGTATTTTATGTGCCACTGGACTATTTTATTCGTCCTTCAAAGTATGAAGTCCATCAAGTTCAAATGCTGGGAAAGGGTATTCCAGTACACTTCTTTGAATATGACAATCCAGAGCGTAATACCTCATATAAAATATGGGGACTCACTGCACACTTTACTGTCTTTCTAGCTCTTGCAATTTTTGGAGAAAACCCAACATTTGAAATTCAGTACGATCTTGATAATTTGGTTGCTTCATCTGAGAACAGCTTCATGGAGTTCTATAATATGACAAAGAACAAACTTTAAGTTGTGAAATTATTACTTTTGAAAGAAAGTATAGGGTATAAATCAGGTACACATGGTGCTATAAACATTCCTTTAAATTAACAAATGTAAATTGAAACGAGCTTTACAGTTTTATGAAGCAGTTTTGTATGATTGATCTCATAATAGAATTGCAGAAAATAAGACACTAGTCATTGTTCCACAGACGCCATTAATGCATCCTGTAGAATATTCTTCTCAAAAGGGCCAAAAGTCCAGCTGGAATCTGTTTCTTCTCATATTACATTTTTAAAAAGCGATCCAACATTAAATGCACATGAGAAGGTGTTGTACACCAAAATTTGATTTATATTTGTTTCCAGCTTGTTTTGTTTAATAATTTGGTTTCTTTAGTCTTTGTTCCCACCAGTTTCAATGGGAAGCACATTTCCAGTTGCAACTTTTAAAAATTGTTTATCCAATATGACCTGTCACTGAGGGATCTGCCCTTCAAAATACCAAGCAATAGAAGAAAGCACCCACGTTTTCACAAGGCTATCTTGCTGGCAGTCTAGGCACAGGAGGGTTGGATGATATTGGTATGCAGGTAAGTTTTTCCTCTGAATCCCCAAACGAGGGGAAGGGTATTAAAAACAGAGAATGTGGACAAAGACAGCTAAGCTCGCCCCCTCCTTCCATCTTACTTCATCCTGTGTACAAACTTTTTGCATTGCTCTCCCTGCTGATTGACTTCTGATATCAACCAAACATCAGACTAAACCATCAGAAGGGACAGGGTTTATCTCATCTTGTACTTGGCTATCTGTTCTTAAGTATTTACTTAAACCAGAGCAGCTGCCCCTGGACTAAATTATCAATGAGCAATTTCTGTCTTCTTTCCCCACTTTTTGTCCAACATGCAGAGATAGTGGGTGTAAATAATTCATTTTTTAAAGAATTGGGATGTAGGAAATGCATATTAAAATAAGCTGCTCAGCCTTGAAGCTCATTGGGTGGTTTTGGATGTGTTTCTCACCATCATCTCGGGGTTCTAACAACAAAATTGGATCACATAACCTTCTGCACGTCTACTTGAGGTCTTTGGAAGAAGAATGGGTTAGAGATATGACTGACTACATTTCTAAATTGACATTGTCAGGCACAACCGGCCTTGCAAACTTGATTGAGTTTGCAAGGCAGTGCCGTTAGACATTTAATATATACAACAATACATGGTACTTTTTCAATCACTCGAGTAAGGTTTTTACTTTTTGAAAAAAGAATACGGTTGATTACTGTGAGTATCCAAATCTTTGTTGCTTCATATGAACAGTGAAGCAAAAGGGTGTATTTAGTGATTTCCAATTACTGGGTGTGTGGCGTGGGGGAGGCAATGAATTTTGAATTTCTCTTGTGACCTGTCTTGATCATTCATACAGCAGAATTAAATATGCCTTCACCCACTCGTGTCACACATACATATATCTAAATGAGTTGCAACCATGGTTACAGCACTTTTATGTTTAATGCAGGTAATATTACAGTTTGCAAGCTAGCAGTGCAGTCCTTAATCTACTCACTATTGATCTTTCGGTACGTCCAATGTACTTTCCCCCCCTGGTTTTGAAAATGGGATCTGTTCCCCCCCCCCCCCCCCTAGTAAACAGCTACACAAAGGGTTTCTGTTTGTATAATAAACGAACAAGATTTTGCACTTTGCTTTTGTTGGGAACACCTGTTGAGAAGAAAATATGAGGGGGGAATCCACATGCTAAATGGCAACTTCAAGGAAAGTCAATGACGGTCCCCACAATTAGTTATCAAACACAGAATCATTTACAGACTCTTACAGGAGGGGGCAGGGAATGTCATAGTGAATATAAGAACAAGTACATAAAGTTGGTCAGGTAATCAGATGTAAATAACTAAAATGCTGCATATCTTAAACATGCAGTATACATAGTGGCCCTTCTTAATTGAGATTAAGTTTGGATGGAGAAAGGAAGACTGATTCTTTGCACAGAGGATTGTGCCAGTGGCTTCTGACACAAGAGTTACAGTGTCTTAACTCCTTAAGTAAAATACAACAAATGGTGCCATTTTTATCAATATATCTGTTTCTGAACCACGCTGTGACAAATATGATAGAGCCACAAAATGGAGCTGGGGCAGGCTGGGGAGAATCCGCAATAGAAACAATGCCTGTAGCTTTAAGAAAAGAATGCCCACGGAACTCTTATTAGTGGCAGTTGAGGGTAGCTTGGTAACCACAACACTGTTGCCAATCCTTGGAAAACCAGAGCAATGAGGGGATTGTGGACTGGGAGACCCAAACAACCCCAGAAAAGTTCTACCCCACGCCCTCTGCTGTCGTGCTCCCAACGGAGATGTAGGACACCAAGGCCAGGTTGGCAACTGCTGGAAACTCACTACCCTTACAATTCAGCCCAGTTGCAGCAGCCACCGCACAACTTGGCCCAGGCTAGTGGTAGTGGCCACCATACAACTCTGCCTACCCTGCCAATAGCCACCATGCAACTGGGGCTGTCCACTGTGCTGCCTAGTCAGACTTTTCCTGAGGAGTAGCTATCAAGTATAGGGAAGGAAGGAAAGCTGAAGACATGGGGTCAGGTAAAGGTAGGTTGGCTGGTGGGTGGGCCTGTCAGTGGCCATCATCCAATGGCCTGACCTGGTCTGGTGTTGCCACTGCGTAACTAAAACTGGCCTAGCATTGGAGACTACCAGCCATGGAGTGGACCAGCCAGGCGCAAGCAGCCGCCACTCAACTTTTCCCAACTTTTCCCAGGGAGAAGCTGCTAGGGGTAGGGACAGGGAAAACTAAGGACAGAGGGCAGATAAATGTGGATTGACTAGTGGGGGGAGGGTAAGGAGGAAAGGGTGTGGTTATGGGGCCTGTTGGAAGAGAAAGTTCAAGGTATAGCAGTAACAACCAGATTTAAAAAGTATTATAATAAAATATGTGCATATAAATAAGCTAATTCTATTATACAATTTTTAAAAACAACCTCAGGAAGCTATATTGTTCAAATATATCCCAGATGTGTTTCAACTACCTCCCCAGCTCATATCTGTAGACAACTAGATGTGACAAAGTCAGTGTGCAAGCTAGCAGTGCGGTCCTTAATCTACTCACTATTGATCTTTCGGTACGTCCAATGTACTTTCCCCCCCTGGTTTTGAAAATGGGATCTGTTTTTTTGGAAATTGAAGAATTGTTAGAAATGTAGTGGCTGGGGAGACCTGAGTTCAAATCCGTATTCTGTCATCAAAGATGCTGGGTGACTTTGGGCCTTTTTTCTATATTTAATGTATCTCCTTGAGATGGACAAGATGAAAAGGTGGTAAACAAAGGAGACTCTCAGACCCACTTAGAACCCTTCAGAAGCAGTCAGGACATCTGGCTCTTCTTCAGTCTGGTGGTCCTTCAAAGTCGTGATTTTAAAGCCCTTTATGGCCAGGGACCTACATAACTGAGGGACTGCCTTTCCCCATGCGTGCCCCAGAGAGCACTGCGTTCAGGGACCCAGAACATGCTGGTCTTCCCGAGTATCAAGGAGGCCAGACTGGCAACAACCAGGGCCAGGGCTTTTTTGGTGGCGGCTCCACTCAGGTGGAATGAGCTCCAAGAGGAGCTCCCAGTTCCGCAGGGCCTGTAAAATGGAGCTCTTCCGCCAGGCCTTTGGAGCCGCCACCACCACCAGGACTACCATTGCTAGCAATGATAGCAACTGACATCTTATAATGGAAGAGCCCTGGTCTACTGGACACTTAAGTACTGCCCAAGCCGAGCCCTCTCTGTGAAACATTTGAAGCGCTTATGGTAGCTGAAGTTGACCGGACTTAAGATATCCTTTTCTCTGAAAATCTTACAGCTACTGAATCTACCTAGAACTGGTTTTTCATTTAGATTTGGCTGAACTAGTATTTGTACACAAATGTATGCAACATCATTTTGTTATAATTAAGTGCCATCAAGTCACAACTGATTTATGGTAGCCCCTCATTGGGTTTTCAAGGCAAGAGATGAGCAGAGGTGGTTTGCCACTGCCCACCTTTGATAGCAATCATGGATTTCCTTGATGGTTTTCCATCCAAGTACTAAGGGGTGTGCGCTCGGGGTATACCAAACTGAATAAATACCAAAAAAAAAAAAAACTTATTTTTTTCTGATCTGATTTGTCTACTGATCTAGCCGAGTCTGAATAAAAGCCGATATTATTCAGCTTTTATTCGGGCTCAGTTTCACTAGCCGAAGTAGTATGAGTTCACCCACCTTCTGGGTGAACTCACAGCACTTCTGGGTTCCTCATGTGTGGCGTGGCTTTGCAAAAGCCATTTAAAGGGAAAGTTTCCTTTCAGTGGCTTTTGCAAAGACAAGCTGCCCGCCATGAGTCAAGCATTTAAACTTCAAACATTTAAACTTGAAATACCTTCCCTTCCCTCTCCGAGTCATGCCGCTGCGGTGGTACGCCTTAACGAGTGAAGGAGAGGCATTTAAAGAGACACAGTCAATTTACGTGACTTCCTTTCACTCACTGAGGCGTACCACCACCATGAAACTCAAGGAATAAAGGGAAGGTATTGATACCTTCCCTTCCCTCCCTGAGTTGTGCCGTATTGGCATACTTCAGCGAGTGAAGGGAAGGCATTTAAACTGATCAGCTGACAGGCAGACCCGCTGTGCTGTTCTGTTTAAATGGGAGAAAGCCATTTCAGTGCTCTTTTTCACTTCCTCCACTTCAGAGTGGGGGGTGGGATTAGCGAAACAGAGCGTTTCATGGCTCCTTGCCATGTAAAGGGAGCTTTATTTAGCAATTTATTCAGCAATACTGATTATTTACCGAATCCCAATATCATACCCAATATCATACCAATATTGGGATTCGGGAATATCATATATACTGATATTTTTTCAGGTTTGGTATACCCAAACCCAAAAAGTACTAATTTTTTGTGAGTGCACACCCTGGCTGATGCTACTTAGTTTCTGAACTCTGACAAGCTTGGGCTATTTGGGACTACATCACTGATCATAGTCTCTTATAGACTGTTTGAATGTGTATGTGAACTTCCCCCCCTTTACTGTAGGGATATGCACATACCATTTTATGCATCTGTTTTGTTGGGGGGGGGGGAAGTGTGGCAATAAGTTTGCAGTGTCCCCCTAGGTACTCAATATTCTATAAATTCAGCTATTACCAACAGATTTACTTCAGGATTCAGCATCAGGTTTAGCTCAGGTTGATTTAACGTTCTTGAACAGAAGGGATAAATTATTTTTAAAGCATTTTACATGTCCGTTTATTTAAATTATTGTTGATTTTGCTTTTCCTAAAACTGATCCAGCATACAACTCCATAAAATATAATAATAAATTCCAATTTATAAGAAAATGGCAATTCATCACGCTATAAACATTATAAAAATGAATCCCGTTACAATAGAAACATAAATCTTCTACAAGGAAACCTACAGCCCGCCAACATAATTGGTTTTCAAGTGCCTTTCTTAAAAGAATAGGGTTTTGGAAGGCCTGTTGTGGGACATACTCCAGGAATTTATTCCTTAGCTTTGAAGTAAACATCTAAAAAGACCACAGTTCTGCCCAGCCGTGATAGGGTTGCCATCCCAATCTTGGGAAATTCCTGGAGATTTGGGGGCAGTGTTTGGGGAGGGGTGGGACCTCAGCAGGATATAATGCCATAGAGTACACCTTCAAAAGCAGCCATTTTTCTTCAGGGAATCTGATCTCTGTCACTTGGAGATCAGTTGTAATGGTGGGAGATCTACAGACCCCATCTGGATGTTCGTAACCCTAAGCCAAGGGTGTCAAACTCATTTGTTATGAGGGCCAGATATGACATAGATAGGCCTTTGTTGGGCTGGGCCATGTATCTCATAAAATTTAAAGCCAGGTACCAGAGATGTTAAGGGGCTGCAGTGGCTCAAGTGGTTAAGATGCTGAACTGCAGACCAGAAGGTCCGTAGTTAAGCAGTTCAAGACCCGAGTGCTGCATGACAGAGTGAGCTCCTGTCTCTGGTCCCAGCTCCTGCCAACCTAGCAGTTCAAAAGCAGGAAATTGCAAGTAGATAAATAGGTACAGCTTTGGTGGAAAGGTAACAGCATTCCGTGCGCCTCAGTGTCTAGTCATGCCGGCCACATGACCACGGAAATGTCTTCAGACAGCACGGGGTCTTTGGCTTGAAAATGGAGATGAGCACTGCATCCCTAGAGTCGGCTTCGACTGGCTTTCGAGCAAGGGAAAGCTTTACCAGAGATGTTAACTTTATAAAGGATACAGACAAACCGAAAGGTATTATTTTTTACTTAAAATACAAACATGCTTAAAATATAGACACTCCTGCCATACCTTGTTTATCTAATGCCCCTGTGCTGCCTGGAGTGGGGAGCAAACCCTTTAACCAGCTCACTTTCATGCTTGTCCAGGGGGGAACATGAAATGGCTGGGCATTGGGAGCTTTGTGAGCCCACGCGACCTTTCTGAGACAACCCATGCAACTTCTCTGAAACAAATACCTGCCTTCCCTTCCAGCTGGGGCTCTGGCAGCTGGTGCCCTGACAAAAACCCAAAGAGGTGGGGTGTTTGGAATCGGCTGGAAAGCACAGGCACCAGCTTGCTCAGCACCTCCAGCCAGATGCAACCAGCAGCAAGGGCCAAAAAGAGGCACTTGCGAGAACCCACATGGAAGAGGGACCACTAGACAGGTGGGCAACCTCTGACTGATGCCGCAAGAGATGGGGCGGAGTGTGCACCTGAGTCCCCCTCCAAAAAGACTCCTGTGAAGCTGATTAATAACACAACACACAAGAGAGACAGCAGTGCCGAGATTAAAAGGTGTGCGTGTGACTGAGCAGGAAAGAGACTTCTCTCTCTTGCTGGCTTGCTGCTTCGCACACCCACCCACTGAGACAAGCTACATGGCTCCGTGCCTCCACCACCACCCCAGCAGCTTTCGTTGTCCATTCCCCTCTCCCATCAACTCACACTTTCACACGCAGCCCCCTTGGATGGGATGCAGAGGGATCTCCCATCCTGGAAGCTGTTTAAGTATAAGCAAGCCTGCACCCATTTATTGGGGAGAATTTTCAACAATTAGCATCTCACATGGAGAACTAATTCCCAGGGCACATTTTGCCTTCTGACCTCTATCATATGCAAACTGATGGGCCTGCTGCAAACAACGCAAAGTTTCTTTTCTGTCTCCCCTCACACACACACACACACCGGTAAGCTCTTTGGTGGAGCTTCCTTAAGGTGGGGAGGGGTTCCTTGGGGGCTGCTATCAACAAGCCTTTCCTTTCCAGCTTTGAATGTGAGCTGCCCACTAGCCCCCCTCCCCCCTCCCCTTTCTCTAGCAGATCCTAAAGAAAGAGAAGGGGGGAGCTTCAACAACAGCCCCCACCAATAGCAAGTGGCAAGGCAGGGAAAAGGGGGCGAGCAAAGGGAGAAAAAAAGTGGAGAAAAGGAGAAAGTGCAAGCCAGCTGAAGTGCTCAGGGCAGAGGGGGCTGTGTAAAAGGAGAAGTGTCGATAATTTTTTTGTTTGCTTGCTTTGCTTTTCCACACATGGTTTTTAATTCTGTTCTTTACTAATTAACAACACACACAGGATGTAGCTCGCAGGCTGGATTATTTATTTATTTATACTTCATATTTATACCCCGCCCTCCCCGCAAGTGGGCTCAGGGATTAAAGCCCTGGGCGGGCCTCTTCCAGCCCATGGGCTGTACGTTTGACACCCCTGCCCTAAGCAGTGACTACTCAACCAGGCCCTTTCTCCTGATATTAAGGGAAGAAAAAGCCATTTCTTTTGACCTTGCGCAAACGAAGGCTGGTCTGTATTCCCAACCATTTTCAAAAGGTTGCTCAATCTCTACAAACCTTATAAACATTATTCCCCAAAGTGAAGCTGAAAATAAATTACTGCAGTTAGAAAAAAATATTGATAATTGGACAGAGTGAGGGAAGAAAAAAATGTTTTCGTTCCAAAAAGTAGAATAATAAAGAGAAACAAAATGGTCCAGGCTAATTCACTGAAGTGGGGGGGGGGGGGGGGATCTTGCAAGAGCTTACAACCTAAATAGGATTTAGCTGTTGTAATTACTTTTCTGACTGCCCCGGGGTTACCATAGCAATTTAGCCTGTTCAACAATATACTCAAAAAGCCTCGTCTGTAAAACAATCATATTATTTAGAAAGAAGTGGAAGGTTAAAATGTTTTCCAAGAGGATGACCACAAGTACATGCTCTTTCTCTTGGCAACTGGGGAGCTCTCACTCCAGAGGGTTGAAACCTTAAGCAAAAAAGGGTGTATGTGTAGGGTCCCTTAAAGATAAACAGATTTACTTTGGCAAAAGCCTCCCTGGATTAGGGCACAATTTATCAGATGCATGTTTTCGGCTGACAAAAGGAACAATTATGAACAATGGGTTCAAAGGGCAATAAAATGCAAGAGGCAGTAGCCTGTGACATTTCTATGCAAAACTCAATTGTATAAAAGATAAGCAATTGTATATAATTGCCATGCTTTTTTAATGCTTAAAGGCTGTGGTCACACATACTAAATAATCCACTTTCAATCCACTTTCAATGCACTTTCCAACTGGATTTTTACTGTGTGAACCAGGGGCGTAGACTTTTCTGAAGTCCGGGGGGGGGGGGTGCTCTTTAGCACGCGTGCAAAGCGCGCTCGCTGGGGCGATGTTTCCGCCCCCCCCCCCGGAAAACCTACAGCCAGCCGCCGTGCCTTCCCAGCCCTTCCGAGGCTCACCAGCCAGTGCTGCTGGTGCCTTTCCCTCCCCCTCTGCCCTGGCCACTCCCTCCCTCACCCCTAAAAGAGGAAGAGGGAGAGATAAGGAGGGAGGAATGGCCAGGCCGGTGGGTGGGGGAGAGGCACCAGCTGGCGAGCCTCGGAAGGGCCCAGGAGGCACGGTGGCAAGGCGCCGGCGGCAGGCGTGATGTTTTCCCGGGGAGGCTCAGTCCCCCCCGGGAAATTTCGGGGGGGGGGCTTGAGCCCCCCCGTAGTTTACGCCGGTGGTGTGAACTGGCAAAATCCAATTTGAAAGTGCATTAAAAGTGGATTGAAAGCGGATTATTTAGTGTGTGTGACTGCAGCCAAAGCAGATGATAAAACCTTCCTCTCAGTTCAAACCTAGCCTAGCATTCAACTTCCTTATAAATTATATTATAGCAATTTCTCATTTCTAAATCAGTATGCTGGACAATCTATGCTGGACTGGACCAAAGTTGCTGGTCTCCTTGACTGGTACATTTTGGGAAGGGTAATAGTGGTTATAAGCAAATGAATTTCCCGTAAATGGGGGTATTGTTTTCTCAAATTGGCTAAATCAAAGTGTTACAAGTTAACTGTGACAAACGGGAGGCTGTCCTGCCCCTGAAGGGAAAAGAGCAACCATCTGAGCCTATGAGTGTGCTGCTCCAGCATCCAATTACTTTTCAGAGGGGGGACTGAATGCTGAAGGGAAGCACAGGAGGAGTTTTCGTTCCGGTCTCCTCCAGGGAGAGCGCAGTGATAGATTGTGGTCTGCCTCAGCAAAAGAGCAAACCATTTGAAGGGTAGCTCTGCCTGGTAGTGTGGCAGAGCAGTTTAGCTCTACCTCTGTGAGAGAACAGTGTACCTGATCGTTAGGCCTGTCTCTGGTAATGAGCAGTCCTTGTACCCATTAGTCTGACTCCTGAGAAAGGGCAAGCTGGGATGGGTGTGTGTCTGCAGGAATAGATGTGGACCGTCTTTGAAATGGGGTGGGGACCTATTCAGCTTTCTCTTCCATTGTGCCTTTCAGTGAGGAGAAGAGCTGAGCTGGTGAATCTCTTTTGGTGGTTAAATGCATTTCACACTTTTCCGTCGGCGCCACCTCTCCTCATGTGTGTGGGCGTGAACCTGGTCCTCAGTGGTAGGGGCAAAAGAGGCCCTTCCTCTGCTGAGAACACCTTCCCTTATAATGACAGGTGCTAGAGCCAGCATGGTGTTCTGGTTAGAGAGTCCCAGTAGAACTGGGTAAACCTGGGTTCAAGTCCAGACAGGGATCCACCACTGGGTCCTTGTCAGGTGGTCCTTCAGGACTAGGGAGTGCTGGGGCTGGACGAAGGAGTGAGGCGACGGGGCCTGCCTGCCAAGCCTCACGATTTCTTCCAACTGTCATAATTTAATTAACACAACTAATTTGTTTAATGTATTGCATTAGCCCCCCCGCAAAAAAAAATCCTTAGCTATGGGCCTGTGTGGCACCAAAACTTTGAAACTACCTCCCCAGGGAGATTCATCTGTCTCCCTCTATCCCTGTCTTTGACAGCAGGTGAAAGGGGGTTTTTTTTGTTTCATCTGGCATACCCCCAATAATGGTTGTAGTGTTGTTTATGTGTTTCAATCAAATTTTATATTTTCAACTGTATTTGTTGAAATATTTTAATGTTTCTTTATGTTCACTGCCTTGTGGACCTTGACTGGCTGGAAAGGCGGCATAAAGCATTCTAAATAAATAACTAGCTTAAATTTATGTGCCTCATCCAGGTTTCTGCTTTGACAATCTGGAGACCTGGGCTACTGATCTATTCTTTGAAACAATCTGTAAATAAATAATAATTCTTGGTTATTTACATACAATTGCTGCCTTGGTGTTCTCCATGTTCTACTTGCTTTCCACAAAACTTACCTTACGACAGTGAACTCAAAGCCTAACCACATCTTGTAACTGAGGGGAGGGTTTACAGTTTAAAACAAACCCAGTCCCCCAAAATCATAAGAGGCTGTGTGGGTCCCTTCAGGTGGCAGAAGAGGCCTGTCGCCATAACATTTTCCATTCAAAAATCTGTACTGAATTTTTACTATGAAGTACATCCCAGCAGTGAGGTACTATTTTTTTTTCCAAAACTGTTACACCATTATTCTTAGAGGAACAGCAAGCAACATCATTTTCAGTTATATAGGATACTAGGAATAAGACCCGTTGTGGAAATAAATACCACGGGCTCTAGATAGAGGCTCTAAGAGAGTGCCAAGGCCTTGGGCACTCAGCGTCAAATTTGCTGTGGCAATCTCAGCAGGGTATAATGACACAGAGTCCACCATTTTCTCCAGGGGAACTGATCTCTGCTACCTGAAGAGCAGTTGTAATTCTGAGTGATCTCCAGCCTGCACCTGGAGATTGGCAACAGTGGTTCCCCAAGGGGGAATAGCTGGTTTGGAGGGCAGAGTCCATGGCATTCTACCTGTCTGAGGCCCCACCCCTCCTCAAATCTCACCCTCGCCAGGCTCCATCCCCCAAATCTCCAGGAATTCCACACCTGGAGTTGGCAACCCTATCTCCTTCCCAGCCAAGCATCACACCTGCAGCCTCTACTGTGCTCTGAAGCCCTGGCTGCCATGTCACCCTCTTTTCCCACACTTTTTGGCCTTGGGGCAGCTGGGAACTGTGGGCCAGCAGATGAGGAAGCCCCATTCAACCCAGTGAGTGATACCCCTGCAGGCCTCTCTCTAGAACTACAGCTCAATTGAACCTTATGGGGGAACATTTTAAACAACCACAGACAGCAACCATCTTTCAAACACAGGTAACTGCCATTTCGTTACACCTGCCAACAGCCACTGAGGGAACAGTTGGTCCCACAAAAGAGGGAAGCAGGTGAAATGTCTTCGTCAAGAGAGAAAGTCGTCTTGACAGAAATTCTGACAGGGCACAAAGGCTGAAATGGGGCAGGGAAGAGGAGCAGACCCAGCACCCAGCCAACAGCACATGAGTACTCACAGCCAGTGGATAGGGACAACTTCTGAGTGACACATCAGGGAGCCAACTGATTTTGGAGCATGTGGAATGTTCTGGAGAGTGCCACTGCCAAATCAGGATTCTATAGAGAGATAGGGTTGCTAACTCCAAGTTGGGAAACTCTTGGAGATTTGTGTGCAGAGCCTGGAGAGGGTGGGGTTTGGAGAGGGGAGGCTACTTCAGCAGGGTATAATGCCACAGACACCATCCTCCAAAGCTGCCATTTTCTCCAGGGAAACTGACCTCTGTAATCTGGAGATCACTTGTAATTCTGGAGGTTGGCAAACATAGTAGAGGAAGTCATGCAAGTGATCCATTCCAGATGGCAGACTGAAACACATCCAAGCAGTTGAACCTCTAACCATTGATTAATATGTTCTATCAGTAAATTTATCAAATTGGCAGAATTGGTGGGTTCTAATTCTTTTGGAATGTCGATGGTCACCTTTACATTATTTCTACATCTTCTGATAGTTTGCTTGGTTTCTGGCTACACTGTTTTATCTCAAGTACTGTGAAGTGTTTATTCATTATTCTTCATTAAGTAGTCGAAAGAATTGCCACCAGCAATTTAAAATAAAGGCTCTATTCAGATATCACAAAGAAGGGGTTTTTTTCACAGTGAGCACAAACCAAACTTGTTATCATGTAGTGGTTAGAGGGTCAGATGCAGATCTGGGAGACCCAGGTTCATATCCACACTCTGCCATTGAAGCTTGCCATGGATGACCTTGGGCCAGTTACATACTCTCATCCTAACCTACCTCACATGGTTATTGTGAAAATAAAATGGAGGAGAGGAGAACGATGAAGGCTCTTTGGGACCCCATTTAGGAGAAAGGCTGGGTATAGGTGGTTAAGTAAAAAATTCTGCTGTACCTTTGTTCTGTTGTCCCTCCACAACTAGCATGCTGACTGTGACTGATGATTTCTTGGTTTGGGAGCCTTCAGTCTAATTCTAGTTCATCATGATATCCAAGTGAGGGCACCTGATTTGTTTCTTCCCCACATACAAGGATTGCAAGGATTGTCAACCAATGAATAAAAATATCTTTATGGGCCTTAGCATAATGTGATTTACCAGAGGGTTCATTTACATCAGAGTGCAAAGCCCAGTAGGCGAGAACATCGTTTTTGGCATGGTCTCCTCAGGACCATACTTGACACACAAACCAAAGAATTATGGTGACATTCTGCTCATCCATTTGGCATGACCTCTTCAGGAGAATAACCTGACATGATGTCGGATAAGCCTTAAAACCGACAAGAGTTGCTTGCTGTGATGGAGTTTTCACCACCAAAGAATCTGACGGACCCTCAGAATGTCTGGACTTGCAAGGTCATATCCATACAGCAACAACAGACTACAAGGAGACTGGAGACATGCTTATTAATAATGCTTATCACATTCTTCTCCTTTACCGAGGAAAATCCTAATAAGATTGCCAGGATGGGGACTTGGGGGGGGGGGGGGAAGGGACATGGGGGCACAGCCGTCAGTGTTGGCATGACATCATTTCTGGGAAAACTGCAGGTGTGATGTTGCCCCTCTCTAGGAATCACTAGAAACTGCTGTGAAATCATTGGTTCTGGTGATTCCTAGAGAGGATTGATGTCACTTCCAGCTTTTTCTTTGAAGTGATGTCACACTGTAGGCCTGACAGCCTTTTTAAATTTTATTTTTTCTCCTACTGCCACCCCAGAGCAGCAGTGGGAAACAGGAGCTGCAGTTGGGAGATACCCCGCCAGAGGATGGGCAGCTCTTCCTGAGAATCACTGTTCAAAGTGCTGGCCTGATTTGATGAGACAGAGTTGCCAACAGATTTGACAGATTTGACAGTGACACCTGAGGACAGCAGAGTTTGAGAGGAGTAGGGAGCTTAATAGTGATGTTGTTCCACACAGTCCTTCCTCCCAAGCTGCACCTTCCAACAGGGGAACTGTAGTCTGGAGCTTTACCTGAGACCAAATATCCATAACAGTAATTTTACTTTCCAGATCCCATCTACTTAAACAAAAAGTTAAGATTTTTGGAAATCACAGTTGTATCTTTTGAGTTCTGGAATCACATGCTCCCCCCCCTCCCCCACCGTAACTGAATGTCTGCATGGTTTATACATTTGTAGAGACTGACCTTCCATCTTGGCATTCATTTCAAAGTGTTCTTAGCATTCTTGGAATATTTATACTGCCCCACGTGGTTCCATTGTTTGGTCCTAAGCTTTTTATGTTTGCAGGAAATGCTTTGTTATGGTGATTATATTGCTTTGATATCAGTATCTGTCCGTGAAGGCAAAACACAGGAAGTTGCTAATATCAATTAAATTCCGAAATAACGACAACTGCAAAGCTTTTATAACACGTACAGTTGGCGTGATCTATTAGTCCAATAGGAGGCAGAGCCCACAATAATGCATGTAGAAACTTTTGTGTGGGAGAATGAATGTATAATCTATTTCATAGACAAGTCTCATTTGTCTAGAAAAGCAGACAGATACTACAGCTTTGACTACTAAAGAATCCAAGTGAATTTCCCTTTGTATCAAAAAAACTGCCTGTACTGAGAAAACTGGCACATTAAAGAGTCTTAGCAAAAACCATTTTAGGGCCAAAGGAGACATGAAGACATCCTCGGGTTGGATTAGGGTTGCCAACTAGAGTTGCCAGGTCTGGGTTAGAAAATACCAGGAGACTTTGGGGGTGGATCCAGGAGAGGGCGGGGTTTAGGTAGGGGAGGGGCCTCAGCATGGTCCAATGCCATAGAGTCCACCCTTCAAAGCAGCCATTTTCCTCAGGGGGGCTGATCTCTGTCACCTGGAGATCAGTTGTAAAAGTGGGAGATCCTCAGGCCCCACCTGGAGGCTGGCAAACCTAAATTGAACCTACTCCAGGGGGTGCTGCCATTTGGGGGGGGGGCAAGGCCACCTTCGCTCACCATACCACAGGCCCTATCAGAATCAGGCCCTTGCAGCATGTTTGGATCCCTTTAAAACGGCAGCAGCATCCACATGTTGGACCCAGGGAGGCCATCATATCTCTTGGCGCTCCGTCAGGAAACAAAGTAAAACCACTTAGGTTGTTTCACTTTATTGTCAGCAAGAGACCAGAGGTACAGTAACATCAAGCAGAGGCCTAGTTCTTTCTGAAGAAATCACATCTTTCTGCTTACAGCATACAGCACTGCCTCAGACAGCCTCGTAAATATCATTGCTGCCCAGAGGCAAGCTGTACAATTTCATGTGCACATCTACTCAGAATTTCTGGGGCTTGGGTGGAGAGACGATGTGTAGGACTACGGTCTGGAGTGCTGCGCACCACCACCGTGTTTATTTCATGAACGGTGTTGCCGTGACAACCAGACCACCTAGCCACTATTCAGGAGAGGTTGCCCAACCAACAGCTGAAAAACACAGCAAAATTGCTTCGGCTGGCCACCAGCATCAGCACCCTTGGAAGGGTGGGTACCCAATGGGCCTGTAGCTGTGTTTTCATGTGTTTTCCAAATAGGTTTGCCAACTCTAGGTTGGGAAATTCCTGGAGATTTGGGGGTGGAGCTCGGGGAGTGACCACAGCCAGCTATAATGCCATAAAGTCCACCACCCAAAGAAGCCCTATTATCCAGGGGAACTGATCTCTGCCACCTGAGAGATGCAATTCCAGGAGGTCTTCAAGCCCCACTTGGAAGCTGGCAACCCTATTTCCATAAACAGTCTATGAACTAGGTGAACACCTCCCCAAACCCCACCCTCCCCAAACTCCACCCACAAATCTCCAGGAATTTCCCAATCTGAAGCTGGCAACCTAATGAAGACTCTTTTAAGTGGGGGGGGGGGGGGAATCTCATCTCTTCCCCACTTCCTTCTTGCTCACTGCTGGTTTCAGCTTTCTGCCACCACGTCTGGCTGTTGTCTGCTTCTTCTCTCTCTTACTCCATCTCTCTTCAGGGCTATTTTGGGGCAGGAACGCACAGGAACAGAGTTCCAGCTGGCTTCTGAGTTGGCCACACCTACAGCCTCCCCCCTCCTCGGGTTCCCCAGGCGCCTCGCAAGCCACATGGTACCTGGGGAAGCCAAGCCGATCTAGGGAGGGAAACCTCCCCTCCTCGGGTTTCCCAGGTGCCCTGCATCTGCAGGGGGCCTGGGGAAGCTGATACAGAAACTGCCTTCCTTCCCTCGGGTTCCCCATGCGCCTGGCAAGCTGCGGGGCACCTGGGGAAGCTGATCCTGGGAGGGAGCTGCACTGTCAGGGGTCTGGCCTAATATGCTAATATGTTTCTGTGGTTGGGTGTGGTCTATTATGCTAATGAGTTCCTGCTGGGCTTTTTCTACAAAAAAAGCCCTGTCTCTCCTCATATCCTTTTTGCCACTGCTTGGCTACCAGCAGAGTTTTGCTTGGCCTTTCTGGTACCTGCAGCATCATTTATCCGTCGTTTGATCTCTGCAGTATGTGAGTGGGCAATCAGAGCTAAAATATCCATAATGCCTTCCTTCATAACCCGTGGTTTTCACTGGAGCCACTTTGCATATTTAGCTGAAGATCAGCAAACACACACGCAGCTTTCAAATAACGTGCATGAAACAGGCTTATGATCTTCCACACTGTAATTGTTTATGACAAAGTGAAAGATCAGAGGCCTGTTTCCTACATGCATGCACATTATTTGATTTCTCGGCACTGTTAATGGCAGTGTTTTCCTCTTTGTCTGTGTGCACACGGGCTGTCAGGATTGCAAAACCAGAGTGACATGCCATGCTGGTTTCCCTGGAAGGTCTCCCCCCCCCCCCCCATGTGTCTGATGGCATGCTTCAGGCTGCCTGTGATATCCTGTTTCATCTCGATAACTTGGCACTTCATCTTAGTCTTCCAAATAACAAGTAGACTCTGGACAGTTCGGTAATCTGTTTCAGTCGATAGGTGTATTCGTGCAGAAATACGGTTCCTCAGCTCATTCTTTAGGTATGGTACCTGGAGGCAAAGGAAGGTGATGTCAAATGTTATAATTCAACTGTCATGTCATTTTCTGGTGTTGGGAAGAGGGGGAGAACTACACTGGATCCTTCTGCTTAAAGGAACTCTGTCACATTTTACTTGGGAGGTATGCCCCCAGCAGGGTGGGAAAGCAGCATGGTATAACCTGATCTTGTCAGATCTCGGAAACTAAGCAGGGTCTGGAGTTGGGTGGGCGACCATCAAGGAACACTCTGCAGAGGAAAGCAATGACAAACCACCTCCGCTTCACACTTGCCTTGAAAGCCCCGTGCTGGGGTCGCAATACATCAGCTGAGACTTGATAGTGTTTTACACACACCTGCTCCCAGCACATTTGCCAAGAGAGACCTGCATCTGTAGCACAAAGGGACATGTGTTGGAGAGATACACTGAAGTACTGAACTTGAAGCAGTGATGTTGCTTCATTGAATATGCATCAATTCTCTACATGACTACTTCCAAGGAGGAGGACCTATTTCAGAGGTCTCCAAACTTTTTGAGGCCTTTCAGATTTTGACAGGGAATGGTGAGCACCACCCCAAAATGGCTTTTACACAAGGCAGAACCAAGTGGAATATCTCCCTCCTCATACCTCCTGGGAAGAAGGAAAAGTCCAGTTGCTTACCAGTCCTCCTTGCCCTCCAGTGGACAATTTTTTCATTTGAATGAGAGAAGCCAGTTATTTATTTTATTGATTGATTTAATTCAATTTCTATCCTGCACTTCCCGCAAGTGGGCCTAGGGTGGGTTACAACATCTTTCCTTATTATATAAAGCAAGTGGCAAGATTCCATGGGCGCCAAAATCAGTTGGCTGGAAGGACTGCCACTCAAAAGGGGGTCCCTGGCCACTGGCTGCATTCTCTCGCTGCTTTGCCTCAGTCCCGCCCACACAGCCACCGGCCAGCATCTCGTCCTCAGTCTGGAGGGAGCCAGCAAGGGGGAAGGACTGGGTGCTGGGTCCACTCTTCTGCTCCGCCCACTGCCAGGTGGGTCTAACTGTCCCCTCAGTGGCCTGCTTCTGTCAGTGAAAAGACAATGGACTTTCAGCATAACCCCCCTCCCCCGCCTGACTTTCTGACCTTCCTGTCAGAATAAACTGAATATTCCTGTCAGAATAAAGGCTCTCTCTCCTGCTTAGCTCGCCATGGCTGACTGGCTAATGAGGTGGGCCAGCAACCATCAAACCATTTCCTTCAACCCCCTGCTGTGTGGCTGACTTTCCTCCTAGGGTTGCCAATCTCCAGGTGGGACCTGGATATCTCCTGCTGTTACAATTGATCTCCAGATGACAGAGATCAGTTCCCCTGGAGAAAATGGCTGCTTTGGAGGGTGGACACTATGGCATTATGCCCTGCTGAGTCCTTCCATCACCACCCCAAATGCTGCCCTCCACAGGATCCACCCCCCCTCCCAAATCTTCAGGTATTTTCCTAATCAGAGCAAGTTAGGTTGCCAAGCTGGCAGTGGGCGGGGAAGGGGGTTATGCTGAAAGTCCATCATCTTTTTACTGACAGAAGCAGGCCACTGAGGGGACAGTTAGACCCACCTGGCAGTAGGTGGAGGAGAAGAGTTGCCAATTTCCAGGCGAGGGCTGGAGATCACTCAGAATTACAAGTGCTCTCCAGATGGCAGAGATCAGTTTCCCTGGAGAAAATGGCTGCTTTGGAGGATAGACACTATGGCATTATACCCTGCTGAGTCCTTCCATTCCCCCCACAAAAAATGCTGCCCTCCACAGGATCCATCCCCCAAATCACCAGGTATTTAGGGGCTGGCAACTTTCCCTTCAGTGCCTGTTGCTAGGCAAACAAGCTTGCTTCTCTGAAAGCCCCTTTCCACACCTATGTTGGCCTCTGGGAGAAAACTCATTGGGGCAGCTGAACAGAATGCCGTAGAGGCCACCCTCCAAAGCAGTCATTTTTTCCAGGGGGGGAGAGATTTGTTGTCTGGAGTTCAGTTGTGATACCTGGCAATCTTCAGGCTCCACCTGGAGGTTGGGTACCCTAGGCATAGCAGGCAGTGCTTCAGAGCAGGATCTGCTAGACACAGGTTGTTGCTGAGTGGGTGATTTTGGGCCAGTCACAGACTTAATCCCAACCTACCTCACAGGGTTGCTGTGCAAGTCAAAAGGGGGAGGGGAGAATGATGTCAGCTGTTTTGGTCCCCATTGCAAAGAAAGACTACTTTTCCTACAAGGGAACTATGGTTGCCAATCTCCAGGTGAGGGCTGGAGATCACTCAGAATTACAAGTGCTCCCCAGATGGCAGAGATCAGTTCCCCTGGAGAAAATGGTGGTCTCTGTGTCCTTATACCGGGCTGAGATGGACCCCCTATGACAGTCAATGTGACATAACAGGGCTTCAGAGCATGGTGGAGGCTGTGGAGGAGGAGATGGAAAGTTGAAGAGTGAGGTTGATGATTGGCTGGGAAGGAGATAGGGTTGTCAACTCCAGGTGGAAAATTTCTAGAGATTTGAGGGATGGAGCCTGGAGACGGTGAGGGTGGAGGAAGGGGTGGAACCTCAGAGAGGTACAATGTCATAGACTTCACCTTCCAAACCAACTAGTCCCTCATGGAGAACCATTGTTGCCAATCTCCAGGTGGGGGCTGGAGATTACTCAGAATTACAACTGCTCACTAGGAGGGAGGGGGGAGGAGATGGGAAGCTGAAGCCAGGGGGCAGATAACAATATGTTGATGGTTTGCTGGGAGGAAGATAGGGTTGCCAACTCCAGGTTGAAATTTGCTGCTGCTGTGAGAGAAGCTTCTCTGTAACCTACAGTACAATTGTGAGCGGCATTATATTCTCGAGGACGGCTGTTTTAAGAAGTCAGGAAGGCGACTTTGGGGGACATGGCAGGTTTGTAAAATTATGTGGGCAAATGTGGGTAAAGAAAACTTTTTCAGTCATAATCCAAGGGGGGTGCTTACAAGTGAATGAGCAGTAGATTCAGAACAGACAAAAGGAAGTGTTTCACACAATCCATAATTACTGCGGTGCATCTCACCAAGTTTTCCACTCAATTTCACCTAATTCCCCTCCTTACTGCCAGCCTCTCTCTCATGGGACATGCCCACAGGGGTCCCAAAATCCCTAGTGTGGCCTTTTTGGTTGTCAAAAGTGGCTCCTCTTAACTCTTTCAATGCAGGAGAAGCTGGCAGGATCCAATCCCTTTTGCAGAAGTCACTGGATGTAGTGATGACCACTTAGGGTTGCCAGTCTCCAGGGGAGGCCTGGAGATCTAGAATTACAACTGATCTCCAGATGACAGAGGTCTGTTCTCCTGGAGAAAATGGCTGCTTTGGAGATTGGGCTCTATGATGTTGTAGCCAGCTGAGGTTCTTTCCCTCCCCAAGTCCCGCCCTCTCAAGGTTCCAACCCCCCCCCCCCAATCTCCAGGAATTTTCCAGTTCCAGAGTTGGCAACCCTATCGGGCCACTCTCTTAGCCTTAAAAGAGGATTTGATAAATTTGTGGAAGATAGTTTCATCATGGCTATCAACCATAATGGTTAAAACTGAAACTCTGTGTTCAAAGATCTCTAAATACTAGTTTCTATGGGGCCAGCAACTTGTATTTAGTCTGGGTTTCTGTGCCATACCGGTAGGCCTCCCAGGGGTACCTAGCTGATACTCGTGAGAAACATGATGCCATTTGTTGAATTCATCAGAGTTCTTCCTATGTTATTTTATGTTCTTTCATTTAGAAACAAAAACTAATCCCCACATACACACACCTTACCCACTTCTCCATTTTTAGTTTGACTAGCGAGGTCACAACTCAGAAACTTTTGCTCTGTCCCTTTAATATTTGGGAATTGTTGAAATTTACTGAAATTTACAATTCCATAGCTCAAACTGTGATGATGAAAATTTAAATTCAAATGTGAAGATAAATTTCATTTCAGAGTTCAAGTACATCTGCTTCAAGTCTTTCAGAGCTGTTTACAGGGGCCAGAAGGGATACCTGTTCTTGAATGAGCCTGCCTGTTGGTTGACTAAAGAGGCCCTGTTCAGCATGCCTTCTGTATTTAGAAGTTAAGAATGGGCACAAACTGGATGAATGTGGTTCAGTTTGTGGCATGCCCCAGCCGCAAACCACAGGCCATCACGAATGTTTAGCCATCTCTCAAATTGGTTAGGTTTGTGAGATGATAACACACACACACACCCCCCCGTGTGCTAGAGCCCAAATTTGCAGGGGATCTCCAGCTAACTCTCCTCTACCTGCCCTCCAAGTTTGGTGAGGATTGGATGTATGAGGTCTGAGTTATGCCCCCCCCCAAAGAAGGTGCCCCCAGGAAAGTGCTTTCTGGAGAAATGACCACAGTGGTCATTTTTACAGGCATAGGTCCAGGACTGTATAGAACAGATCCTGTGCAAGCTAGAGACCCCACACTTTGAGGGCATCTAGAGAAGCATCCAGGGGAGGTCTGCTGTATGGTGTCTCTAGATTGAGCAGTTTCTGGAACAGCTTGAAAGTTCATCGAAAGTTTGTGCTGGGTGACCTACCACGAACTTGACTTTGCAAAGCATGAACCAGCCAAAATCCATCACTAACTTTAGTTTGCGAGCCGATTCATGCCCATTCCAAGTTAAGAGGATGGCATCCAGAGACAGGGCTTTTGCTGTAGTGGCACCTCGCTTGTTGAATGCCCCCTACACACACACACACACACACACACACACAGGTTTACCTGGTGCCATGCATTAGGGACTGAAAGAAAAACGCATCATTTGTCAGGCGTTTTTGGTTAGCCCCTCCCCATCTTCTTTGCCTTGCCAAAAGCTGTTTTATGACCATTGCTTCTTGAGAACAGTCTAGTTTAGCTGATCTGGGCTGAGCTTCTGTCTCTGTCTTGTAACAGGCATGGGTATGGTTTTTTCATGCAAGCCCAGAGAATCATAGAACATCGTTTGTAGCCTGGGACCTTGAGTGAGCCAGGACAGTGGATCTAGGACTAGTCCAGGAGTTGTTGTGTTTCCTGAATTATATTTTTGTGCTTCTTTCTTCCCAGTAGGGGGGGAAAGCAGGGTGGAAAACAAACAAATAGTTGTCTCTGCTGTTTTTAAATAGAAAATGGGTGCTTTATCTGCTGTTTTGAGTGGTTGTTGATTGAATGGTTATTCTTACATGTTTTGAGTGATTGTAGTGAGCAGCCTTGTGCATTTTTTAAACAGAAGACCAGTATCTGAAATAAATAAAATATGGAACATTCTCTTGACAAGCACAAGTGACTGCAACTTTGGGGCACTGGATTCTTTTGCTTTTCTGGGTTCATTGTATCTGAATCTCATCAATAAGAGTTAATATGTACCATTAAGCAGTGGCAGCTCTGTTTGCAGCATAAAATTCTAGCGTCACAATTTCAGAAATGGGATTTCTCCAAAATGTCAGGTGGTAGTTTACATTTTCTGGAATACTGCATTGAAACACAGCCATACACACACAGAGAGACTGAATCAGTTGTTTTCAATAAAACAGCCATAAAAAGGTAAAGGTTAAAAAAAAATCAGAATGGTTTTCTGTCTTCTTTTGTTCTATGAATTCTAAGGAGCACAAGAAATTTCAGAAGTATAAGAACCTGAAGAGGTGCAATAATCCAGCTGTCACCATTTTTTAAACCAGTTTTGCCAAATTTTCAGAAACCTCTGATGTAAATTGTTGAGGAATTTCCACCTCCAGTCACTGGCCCAGAATCAGTACCTCCTTGTTTCACGATCCTCAAATCCTTTAAAAGCAAGCCAGTGCTATAAACTGCAAGTAGGCACAATATAAGTGGAGAAAGACAGTGCCTCCTCCTAGATCAGAGTTTAGAACTCCATTGTGATTTTCAGTTCATGAGAGCTGCCGTCAAGGCAGGGAGGAAGGGTGCTCTACGATCGACCCAGATAAATGGTAAGCATTAACCAAATCACTAAAAATAGATTCAGGTGGGTACTCCAGGTGTTGGTCTGAAGCAAGAGAACAAAGTTTGAGTCCAGGGGCACCTTTAAGACCAACAAAGTTTAATTCTGGTATAAGCTTTCATGTGCGAGCTATACCCAGAATTAAACTAGAAGTACTACTGGGCTCAATCTTTGTTCTAAATCATTGAAAGTTTGGGATTGTTATACATATTGGGCTGTATACATACTTTCATAACCTCCTGGTTGGATTACTTTAACACACTCTGCATTGGGCTGTGATTGAAGACAACCTGGAAGTTGCTGCTGGTCAGAGTGCAAAGATCCAATTATTGTCAAGGGTTAGCCAGTGGGAATGTATGTTACCCATTCTGAAACAGCTCCATTGAATGTCAGTTTGTTTGATTTCATGGTGCTGGTTAGGACCTTTAAAGCCCTTCGTGGCCTAGGGAGTCTGGGGAGTTCCCCATTTCCAGGAGAAATGGGGGAGTGGGGACAGGTGCACTGATGGTGTGCTTGTGTGCAGTGTCGCTTAGGGTGGCCCACCTGGCCCTCACTGGAACCCAGGCCTTTGCCATCACTGCTTCCTGAAGAGGTGAAGGGAGCCCCCTCACTGGCATTCTTCAAGAGGCACCGCAAGGCTTGTTTGTTCACTGGTGGTTTACAGGGATATGAATAGCAGGCATCTTGCAGGAATGATATGTTTGGGGTTATTTATTTTACTTGGTTTCAATCTGTAAAGTTTAATTATGGCTTATAAGCCACCCTGAGCCAAGAGGAAGGCAGAGTAAAAATATTTTAATAAAAAATAAAATAAAAATTGCATGTGTCCCCCCCCCCCCCCGATGAACATAGAAAGAGTGGTTGCCTTTTACAAACACAAAAATTATGGTGAGATCATGAGACCTGCTGGGGCAAAAGGCGTGTGGGATGAGTACTGTATTAAGGAGGGTGATTGGGAAAGACTGAGAGAGAAAAACCCAGCTTCCCCAGCACTGGTTATGTCAGCATCTGAACAGGGACTATAGAGGCTCGTTTGATGAGGGAGATCCATAGTGATGAGCTTCCACTTTGTCAAAAATAAATGTAGTCGTAGAGAGGGCCAGAAATCAGACTAGAGGAATAATGTTGCGGGGGGACAGAGAGTTAGGGTTATTTAAATAGTCTCTCTCCTAAGTTACTATTTCTCTCAAAGTAGAAAAGCATCCAAGTTTCAGGTGGAGGGGGCACTTTGTCAGAAAAACAACATAGAGGTTGCCATCTCAAGGCTGGGGAATTCCTGGATATTTGGGGGTGGAGCCTGGGGAGGGGAGGGTACTCAGCAGCGGTCATTTCATAGAAAAAGTGGTGCAGGAGCTCATTAGCATAACTCATTAGCATAACTCATTTGCATACGCTACACCACCAGACATCCCCGGAAGTATGTCAGAAGGCAAGAAAGAAGAAAGGGAGGGAGGGAGGGAGGGAGGGAGAGAAAGAGAGAGAGAGAGAGAGAGAGAGAGAGAGAGAAAGAAAGAAAGAAAGAAAGAAAGAAAGAAAGAAAGCTGGCAGAGAGGGGACAGCTACTAGTCCAAGCCTCAGAAATACCACTCTTCTGGGAGGATAGCTTCAGTGGTGGCTGAAGCCTTCAGAAGGCTGGTCGGAGGAACAAGGACCTTTCCAGGGGATGGGGTCATTTTGCTGCAGCCATGACACAAGCAGGCTTTCTCCTGCAGGGGGGGGGGGAGGCTGGCACCAACTCCCGGAGCTGAGTTCCCCCGAGCTCCTGCTCAAAATGACCCCTGGTCCTCAGCAAGGTCTAATGCGTAGCTTCTACCCTCCAGAGCAGCCATAATTCTTCAGGGGAACTGATCTCTGTCTTCTGGAGATCAGTTGTTTTTCTGGGACATCTCCAGGCTCCACCTGGAGGTTGGCCACTATAGTAGCATCATTCTGATTTAGGACCTCTCCAAGCCCCCCCCCCCAACTTTTTAATGAAAAATGCAGTTCTCTCAGATCGAGTATAGCTGGTCTTTTGGGTGACTGTGTATGTAAAAGTACCATTGCTACAAGAATTGTTGTTCTGTGAGGAATTTCAGCACCCTCGCTAAACTACAATTCCCAGGAATCTTTGTGGAAAGTACTGATTGTTAAAAGTGACATAACACTTATAAAAGTTTGTTGGGAAATACTTATGCATCTGTTGATTTCTACTAGAAAGGTAATTGCCCCGTGCGGGGGGCATTAGAATCCACTCCCATCTGTACAAGACCAGTTATTAACAATACAGGATATTGTTTATTAACAGTCCAGGATATTGTTTCAGTGATTAATTAACAAATATAATACAAATTAAAGCAGGAAGGCCAATCTGTTAATTAGAAACTGGGAATTGTTCCTGGTGTTTGATACTGATAAAATGTGAGATAATGTAGAACCACCTGCCTTGTTAAGACCCTTGTGAATATTAAAATCATGAATATGAAGAGAGAACCAGGTTTGATTCCCCACTCCTCCTCATGCAGCTGCTGGTGTGACCTTGGGTAGGTCACAAGTTATTTCAGAGCTGTTCTTTCAAGAGCAGTTCTCGAGAGAGCTCTCTCAGCCCCTCCTACCTCACAGGGTGTCTGTTGTGGGGAGGGGAAGGAAAAGGTGATTGTAAGCCACTCTGAGACTCCTTCAAGTAGTGAAGGGCAGGGTATAATTCCAATGTCTTCTTTTTTCTTCCTTTGGGCCCCGATCACACGCAGAATTAGCTGCATGATAGGCACGACTCCCAGCTGGATTTTAAGGGCACGATCACAAGAGAATATCTGGCAAGCGTCCTGCACCCATTAGCAAGCCATTTTGCTCCACCGGAGAAGCAGAGTAAAAAAAACACAAGCAAAAATCCAATATCAAACGTGTTGTGACAGGCCACAGACAGACTTTCCCATGTGATCGCTCCAGCGCACACTCGTGGCATTGGGGATAGTCTGATCAGGCTATCCCGACCCCATGCCATTGTTTTCCCCCCTTCTCAGTATACACATCATTGCATACTGCCATTGGAAGCCCTCAGGGTGGAGATGTGATTCATTGATCCCTGGTTTAAGCGAATAGGAAACAAACGGCCCCCCCCAAAAAAACCCCAACTCACCCGCTGTTGTGTCTGATCATGTGGTGGTGAGTTGCATCTGCAGCTTCACAGAACTGTGTGATCGCACAACTGTGGGTCAAATTACTCCGGCGCAAATAGCCTCGTTCCCCCCCCCCCCCCGGTGCGCTTTATCTCGCGCGTGTGACTGCAACCAAAGACCAACAAGGTATCAGTATAAACTTTTGAGAATCAAAGCTCCATCTATCAGATAAGGTGCTACTGGACTCACACCTTTCTCTTCTATGGCAAACCAGCACAGCTATCTACCTGAAACTATTTTTGTGAATTAAAGAGCATGCTTCAGGAGTCCTGGTTTAGCGGCAGCATTTGAAATTCTGAGCTTAAAAACGCAATAGCTTGTCATACAAGAACCCCAAATCAGAGACTGGAATACTGATGTAGAGAGCGCTTCTCTGCATAAGTTTGATTCATTTGCATTCAGACTGCAAACTTTAATTGGGTAAATTGGTTGACTAATCCACTGAAGGGTTATTTGAGGTTGGAGCCAGCTCTAAAGGGCAGAGGCAAGTGTTGGGGGGGGGGCACTTTTTCGAGGCTGTTTTGTTTGGTTTTTTCCCATAATATGGGAGGGAAAAGGAAAAGATGAAATTTCTGCTTCCTTCAGTACTCAGAGGAGATACCTACCTTGACATTTTGGCAATATGCAAAGATATTTACATGTAAGTGACTAATGAATCAGTAAAATGCATGGGATGAATCCACTAAGCGTGCTTTAATTTCTGTATATTTTTCCTGGCACTGAGGAGTTAAGGATGCTGAGTCCCATGGGAACTGCCCCATGTTTGCCTTACAGGATTGTCAGCTAGCTGTCTTTCCCTAGCCCCATACACGGCACTATATCTTTACAAAAATAAATAATAGATAAATGCCTTTTGCAGAACCTGCAGAAACATCTTACACTAGCTCTGCATCAACACAGGCGCATTCAAGCCCTGGGCGATAGCAAAAGAACAAACACATCTTGCTAAGATGAGGATGTCTGTGTGTTTGGAGATGTGTCAGAGTGACATGCTGCCAAACCAAATATTGTCGAGAATGTGGAATTCAACTCTTCCCAACCTCCACCACCATCCCTTACTCACACCAGGCTTCAGTTCCAGGGGGGATATTTTGATGCAAATCGTACAAAGGGATGCTGATGAAATTCTCATCATTTCTCCCTGGATCTTGGAGTTCTCAATTACCTGCTTTTTCTTCTGAAGTTGAAGGAATGCATTGGGTTCCACTGATCCACTTTTCAGAATTTGTACAGAGAACTGAATGGGCATTCTGCCTCATCTCCCAAATGCTATTGTACCTTTGTATCTTTCCCTCTATGTGTTCTTGATGTGCTCGTACGTATTGACAGATCACTGCAAATGTGGTACTGTTGTGTATATGGGTTAGATCAAGGGGGTGTGTTTGTGTGGAGTGTTTTCCAGTGCACGTTGAAGAAACACCACAGAAAAAGACATGCAGTAGTTAATGCATTGGGCTCAGACAGGGAGATCTAGATTCAAATTTTCACTCTGCCATGACATTTCACTGTGAGACCCTCGGCCAACCACCTTAGCACTGCTGTGTGCACAAAATGGGCCACTCTGAGTTCCTTGCAAGGGAGAGTGGAATTAAAACAAACCTAACATTATTTTTAGTCTATGACCTGTCTTCTCCTGAGCCTCGCCAGCTACTGTTCAGTAACTCCAAGTTCTAGTCTCAACATTTCCCTTCCTACGCCATGTCAGCCAACTCTAAATGTTGTGTGAAGGAAACACCAGATTGTATTCCACGGAAACGGAATTTCTAAGCTCATGGTCTGCGACTTCCAAAATATCTGTGAAGGTGGCTGTCAAGGCATTCAGGACTGAACCCCAAAGGCCCCCAGGCTGTTGTACACAAGTAATCCAAACCTTTCGTTATTTTTAAAATTATATGAAGTTTATTTAATTTCTGTCAAGACAAAAGGTATAAAGTACAGGCGACACAGCTAAAGACACAGCAAAAAAGCAAGAAAACTAGCTTAACTATCTGAAACATTTCCAGGATTTGCGTTAGATGGCACAAACCTTAAGTCCAAGAGTCAAAGACCACAGCTTCTGCATTCTCTCCACCAGGGCTATTGTTGGTCAGGAACGCACAGGAACGGAGTTCCGGTTGGCTTTCGAGTTGGCCACGCCTACAGCCTCCCCCCACTTCGGGTTCCCCAGGTGCCTCACAAGCCACGGGGTGCCTGGGGAAGCCAAGCTGATCCAGGAAGGGAAGGCGGTTTAAACTGCCTCCCCTCCTTGGGTTCCCCAGACGCCCCACAAGCCGCAGGGCACCTGGGGAAGCCGATCCTGGGAGGGAGCTGCACTGTCAGGGGTATGGCCTAATATGCTAATGAATTTCTGCTGTTGGGTATAGCCTATTATGCTAATGAGTTCCTGCTGGGCTTTATCTACAAAAAAAAAGCCCTGCTCTCCACTGCTGTCTACCTGCAATATAAGCATACCATAGCCCAGGTCTTCAGTCCATCAGTGTCCAAGCTAACTTTTTTCTCCAGGCTCTTAGCTCAATTATAATTTTTTTGGCCAAGCAGCATCAGGTGATAATGACACCCAATCAGGACATGTTCTTGCTGGAAACCTCTAGAAAATTCCTCCCCTCCCATCGTATGGGCCACAAGTTCTCATGAGAAGCTAATTATCACATTTCCAGCACTTGCCTTGAAGATGAGGAGAAGCGGGGAAGATTGGATTTATACCCCACTACCCAAAAGAGAGAAGCTTACAATCTCCTTTCCCTTCCCCTCCGCACAACAGACACCCTGTGAGGTAGGTGGGGCTGAGAGAGCTCTGAGAGAACTGTGACTGACACAAGGTCACCCGCCAGCTGCAAGTGGAGGAGTGGGGAATCAAACCCAGTTCTCCCAGATTAGAGTCTGTGCACTTAACCGCTACACCAAACTGGCTCTCCTGTGGAATGTGTAGATAGAGAGATCAAACAGCAACACCTGCAGGGTGGAACAAGCCCATTACCATTCACATGAACCTTTGAGGGGGGTCAGGGGTGCTTTGCCTCACAGTGGTAAAATGACTAATCTAACAATATTATACTTGATTAAGAAAGGAAATTCCAGAGGGGTAGCCATGTGTGAGTCTGCTGCTGCCACTGCCAAAATAACAAAGAACCTTGCTACACCTTAAAGTCTAATATAGTGATTATAGCATAAACTTTTATGAGTCAGTTCTCACTTCATCAGATGCTCAAAGAGAGAAAGAACAATCTCTCTCCTGTTCAACATCACCATTCCTTCTTCCTCTTCATTGCCACTGGTTTCGCTGCTGCTTCCTAGCCCTCCACACAATTCCAAGGCAGACTGAAGCAACCCAGACTCCACTTGCTTTGGGTTTCTTTCAAACCTATTAGAGTCCTCCCCACCCCCTCAAATCCAACGTGTATGAATTTTCTGAGAAAACAGTATTAAAGATGTAACAATATAGTCTAGCTTCTAGACAATGGATGTCTGGAAAGTGTTGTTCAATTTTACTTTTCCGTTTTTTGTGGTCACAGGATCCTAGCTGACAGAATAAAATCAACTCTGAAGATTAAACAGGATGTTAAACGCCTAGTATATTCACATACTGGTAATGCCAACAAAATCATGCAGAATATATTCACGTTTGGCAGAGTTATACCTTAACAGGTACTGAACACAAACAGTCAAGATTATACAACAAATAATTTCAGGTCTGTTAAATAGTGGGTTCCATGGATCAGCAGACTCACTGCTAGTGCTCAACTCAACTTTATTTGTGATTTCAGCCAGAGCCAGACTGAAGACCAGGGCCAAATACCCTGTTTAAATAGCATGCAGTTGCCACACCCAAGCATACCCTACTCCCAACTATAAGCTATTTACATAACATTACTTCTTGACTGGTTACTGCCAGAATCCTGGTGGGCTATTGTTTTTAGGCTTCAAGCTCAACTAGTCTCTGGAAGCACAGCCTGCAGTGTTTCAGTTCTCAATACATAACAAGGTCAGAGGTTAAAAGATGAGCCTATTGCTTACTGTGAAATGCTGGATGCGATGTGAGCGTGCCAGTATCCTACAATCAGCAGGAGCTTGGAGGCAGGGACATGGGGGTTCAGGGCATCATATGCACTAGGCTGTCACATCAGGTAGCTCTAGGAATCACTGGAAAGCGTATGGTAAAACCACAGAGTTTCCAGCAATTCCTAGAGCTACCCATAATCACTTCCAGGTTTTCCCCAGGAATGATATAATGGTGCATGTCATGCCCACTGAACGAAAAAACAAAAAACCTTCTCCTGCCATTGCTCAAGGCAGCTGTGGGCAACAAAGGTTGCCAGCAGGTGGCCTGGCACTCACCAATGGTATGTGACTGTATTATGGCTAACACAGGATGGGGACTTTAGACCAGAACTTAGAATGTCAGGTCGTCAATGGCCTGGATCAGCAGACATTTAATAATTCTGCTCCAGTCAAGCTGCATTTCCTCAGCGGGCATGCCGGAACCTGAGCTTCTTTTGTTTCTTCAGAACTGAGTATGGTTGCTTCTCTCCTGGGAACAACGTAATAGGGAAATGACAAGATACTTCTCATTAGTCTGAGTGAATATTCTTCCAGATAAATGTTTAAATAATCAAATTATACTCAGATGGTTTCCTCTATTTGTTCCACAGCGGTATTTTCTGTTGGATTTTTCATTTAAAATATTTAATGTTCTTTATAATTTATAAAATGGTCTCCCCTACCAGCTTGCAGAATTTTACTGATGCACACATGCACTTCATAAAACACCACACAAAAGAATCTTGATACAGTTTCAAAACTTGGGAAGGGAAGAAGTTGTAGTTTTTATTCAATAGGTCATAGTAGTCAGCACAGAGGCAGAACACAGTGAAATGAAAGTTGTTGCAAACTGTACAGAATTTGGAAATAAAAAATAGAACAGCTGAGAATTCCTGAATCTTTGGTTCCACTTCAGAAAGGGGACCAGGTAATTCATGTTGAGCAGAATGCAGATAACACCAAAGAATTTGCATTAGGTTAGTGCTGAAGAAATAAAGTCCCCATGGAGGCTACTTTTATCTGTAGTAAAAAAAAAATTGTGAATTCTTTATTTAGATAGAGTAGAAATAGCATTCTGATCTAACTTACTATACTAGGATGGAAATAGATGTACCAGGCATGTCCTGCCCTCGTAGTTACAAGATGGATAGAGAAAGAAGATGTTAGCCAGAAGATTCCCTGAAAGCATCATAGAGATAGTAGGAAAGAGAAAGGATACACAGGCTGCAACCTATAAGAACATACGAAAAGCCCAGCTAGATCAGACCAATGGTCTATCTAGTTTAGCATTCTATCTATTCTATCCCTATCACAGTGGCCAACCATTTACTTTGGAGGTCCATCAAACGGCATAGAAGCCAAGGCCTTCCTTCCCCTGATATTGCCTCCTGACACCGGTATTCAGATGTTTACTGTCTCTGAAGGTGAAGGTTCCCTTTAGTCACCATGACTTTGTTAGCAGAGTGTAGATATGCAGTAAAGTGAAGCACAAGCTGTTTAAAGAATAAAGTCAGTTTATTAAGAAAAGAACTGTAAGGAAGAGGAGAGAGAATGAGAAGTCTAACTGTCTACCTACCTAGCAGGGAGAGTCAGTAATGAACTATTACTGCAGGAGCAGGAAACAGCCCTTACTGAGTCAATCAGGAGACAGGAAGGAGACAGTTTGAAAATAGTAGGAAGTCCTTAATCTCACTATGCTAACTAGTTGTCCCCTCTGCTGCCCCCTGCAGGATGTTCTTGTCATTTTCTGTATTTATGCACAATAGACCTTGCATATTCCAACATACTTGTGGTCACTGATAGACCTATCTTCCAGGAATCTGTCTAATCCACTTTTTAAGCACCTTATCTGACATAGACCATTGCTTGCATCTCCTTAGGTCATTCATGCCATGCATTGCAACCCTTTGTACATGTGGGATGTGGTATCAGAGCCCACATGTATGAGCTATCACACAATAAAATGGATTACTTTCATTCAGAGGTTCTCATCGGCTTATTCCCTCCCCCCCAGTTTATAAGAACAGAAGAAGAGCCCTGGTAGATCAGATCAGTGGTCCATCAAGTTCAGCATCATGTCTCAAACAGTGGCAAACCAGTTCCTCTGGTGTTCCAAGAACAGGGGATAGAAGCTGAGGCCTTTCCCTGATGTTGCCTCCTGGCACTGAGATTCAGATGTGGGTTGCCTCTAAATGTGGCTTCTGTAACTCTGGCTCTCTGTTTTTTTGGGTTTGTTTGTTTTGCCAGCAAGTCTTACGGCGACCCCATAGGGTTTTCAAGGGAAGAGACATTCAGAGGTGGTTTGCTATTGCCTGCTTCTGCATCATAACCCTGGTACTCCTTGGAGGTCTCCCATCCAAGTACTAGCCAGGATTCAACAGTGGTTAGCTTCTATGACCTGATGAGATCCAGCTAGCCTGGGCTATCCAGGTCAGATCTATAGTCCCCCTCTAAAGTCTGAGGCTAAGAGACAGGACAAAGTCCTTCCCTTCCAACAATTTAGGATTCCAAAATCCACAGAGAATTTTGGATAATTTCAGAAATAGCCCTATCCTCCATTTGCAAAAGCCACTCAGCCATTTGCTTTATCATCAAACTGTGACCGTCGCCAGCTCAGAGGACTGAATATCTCTACGTTTCCAAACATACCATTCTCCATCCTTGACGGCTAGTAATTCACCTTATAAAATCAAATAAAAACTGGTGTCATAAGGGCTCTATTCTGTCGCACAAAATGATTGACCTTCCTTGTCTACAAGCAAACAAACCGGGTGGCTCTCAGACTGATAGAACCACTTTAGTAATTCCAGAATCCCTGCCTGGAGGATATAAGCGTTGGGTTTCTCTTCCTCCATTTAAAAAAAAAAACAGCACCCATTTGCATTGTTGCAAATGATTTCAAAAGCACATTAATATACTTTTCTCAGCTAAGGGGGAAAATACAGCTCTCAGCAGCCGCTGTAAATGGCAAAAATTGCTTCATCGCATCGATGATTCATATAGTTCTGCAAATAAGGAAAGAAAAAGCCTCCATAAAGCGCAGGGTGGAAGAAAATAAAACAATTATTTCAGATTGTGAGTGATTTTTTTTTTGTTTGAATTACAAGATTGCCTGGAAAAGAGACCTGACAGTGATATATTTCTTCCTCTCTCTTTAGCAGACCCCCTTTCCACAGTGAAGACAAACAATTGCCAGATGAAGATCTCCCTCCCAGTAATGGCAGTGGACAATGGGTTATAATAACAGTCTAAAATAGCTGCCTTGAAATAGAGACAATACATTAAAAACATTTTTCAGCTGCTACCAAGAATCATTGTAGGACTGCAAAGAAGAAAATCTTGGGCTGTGTGTACCAAGGAAAAAGAGATGGATGGAGGTTGTTATTATACTTCTTATTTGTTTCCTAGCCATAGATGAGAGTTACTTTGTGGGCTCCAAAAATTATTCACGGATTTTGAGAATGTTTTTGACAGCTTCAAACGGCCCCCTTTTCCCAATAGTTTTTTTCCCTGAGTTGCAATGGTGTTCACATACATTGCCTTCACTCGCTCTCACTCTCCGTTTGCCTTCATTTGCCCTCAGTGATATAGTCTTGATTAGCTAAGCAGGGTTGTGACATCATCACATTCAGTAGACAGTAGGATCATCCTTGTGAATAATTTAGAAAGGAAGAAGAAGAGGAGAAGAGATTGGATTTATACCCCGCCCTTTACTATCCAAAGGAGTCTCAGAGGGGCTTACAAACACCTTTCCCTTCCACTCTTCACAACAGACACCCTGTGAGGTAGGTGGGGCTGAGAGAGCTCTTTCCAGAACTATCCTTGAGAGAACAGCTGGTACAGAACTATGGCTTGCCCAAGGTCATCCAGCAGGTGCAAGTGGAGGAGAGGGAATCAAACCCAGTTCTCTCAGATTAGAGTCCGTGCACTTAACCACTACACCAAACTGGCTCCTGGAGAACAAGGAGAACAAAGAAAGTAACAATTCCATGGTTGCTATGGAGTGGGGCTGGGGGGCTAGAAAATTTAACAAAGCACCCCTGGTGTGCTACTATAAATTGTTTTACTGAAAAGAAGGGGAAGGGAAAATATAAATTTGGGATTGTCTTGTCTCTCAAACTACGTACCTCACAGGGTTATAAGGATGAAATTAGGGGCTTGTGTGCACCATCCTAACCTCTTTGGAAAGAGGGCAGGATATAAAAGTCTGGAATGTTGTTGTTTTGTTTTGTTTTGTTTTGTTTGTTAACTATGATGCACTTAGAGATAATCAATGATCTGCTTATTCAGGCAAATCACAAGTCATATGGTTGTAGTGGTTAGAGAGTCGGACTAGGATCTGGGGCACCCAGGTTCAAATTGCCACTCTGCCAGGGAAGCTTTCTGGGTGACCTTGGGCCATGGAAGTTGTTTTGGGTGCTCACTCAGTGTTCCCTCCAAGCTGAGTTAGTGTGAGCTAGCTCACAGTTTTTTTAGCCTCCGGCTCACACACACAAACAGTCTTAGCTCAGGAAGGATGGCTCCAGACAGAGCAAACAAATTTATGCAGTCACCAAATCGCTCACTCACAGCTTTAATGCCAGTAGCTCACAAAGCAGAATCTTCTGCTCACAAGACTCCACGGCTTAGAGGGAACAGTGGTACTCAGTGAGGGCAAAGGAAGTAAATAAATAATTTTTCTGATGATCGTGTTACATCTGGCTGTTGTGTGAGGAACCTGAGAGACACTTCATGTGGGGCCCCCCCGTAGTGACTTTGTGCCCAGGGCAAGGAATTAGTCAGTGCGTGTCTTGTGCTACAGACGTCTTGTGGGGCTTAATTTTTTTCACATCATTGGCTGATAAGTTATCACACGCACTCCCAGGCAAATCGCACCTTAGTTTCACAACGTGATCTCTAGAAGAATGAACTGCATTTACTCCCCTGCCCCCTCATTTCATCTGGGGCCTACCTGGTATCAAGCACCATAATCTCCTTCAGAAGCTGTTGCGGGATTAGGGGAACTCAAGTTGCCCTCTTTCTTATTACTGGGTCTTTCTTATTATTGGCTCTTGTAACTTTTAGCAGCTGCCTGGCAAACAAAAATGTAACATGTGAATTACCACCACCACCACCCCGCCCCTGGCATGGAGATAAATGATGGGGAAAGCTTAATCGCTGCATGTCAGGCTTGTGTGAAAAGTACAAAAAGAAAACAGAGGACCAAAGTGAAACCACATTTGGGTTGCCAATATGTAAACAAATGATACAATCAATGAAATGGATGTCCCTGTGCATGGAGAACTGCCAGTTAACGAGACGTTGGATAATTACTCGCTTTATATCTTCATCGGATTTGTGCTAGAAATTTCCAGGCATGTGGGCATTCAGTTGTAAAATATAACTGCCTGTGGGAAGCAGGCAAGCAGCTGTATCCCTGCAGAAATTCGCAGTAGAGAGCCACTGTGGGGCAGTAGTTACAGCTGGGGTCCTCAATGCGGTATCCATGGGAGTCCCCAATGTGGTGTCCGTGCCCATCAAGAGTTTTCAGAAAGTGGGTGGACTGGAGCCAGGTAGGGCCAGATAGGCCTCCAGAGATCTGATTGGATACACAGATAAAGGCTGCAGTGGCACGGGTCTTTAAATCAGGGAGCCCTCCCAGATTTAAAGAAACCGGGGTTTTTTATTTTGGTGGCGGCAGCAGCGGCAGCTGGGGGAGGCAAAGCGTGGGCATGCGGGTGGTCCACGCACGGCTGCCTCCCCCAAATGCAGCCAGCCAGAAGCTTCCCCCTCCCCCACCACAGAGAGGCTCTTCCACTTACCTGCTGGCTGGCTGGCTGGCTCACCTGCGCTCCACTCCTGTCCGCAAGCCCTGCTGGAAGTTGGGAGAAACATGGGGGGGGGGGGTTGCCAGGTGACAGCGGCCGGTGGGGCTTGGGGCACGGAGGGGAGCGTGAATGAGCCAGCCAGCCAGCAGGTAAGAGCCTCTCTGTGCGGCGGGGCAGGGGGAAGCTTCTGGCTGGTTTTTTTTTCCTTTTTTTGCACTTGGGTGCTTGAGTGCCCAAGTGCAAAGGAAAATAAAAACCCGGGAGGGACGATCAGATGGCCCTCTCTCACAATCATTGTGAGAGAGGGCAGTCCAGATCGGTCCAATTGTGGGTTCAAAGCGCAACTCCCGGGAAAATAGTTGATTTTTCCGGGGTCGGAAAAAGTGCTATGAACCTGTGCCGGAGCCCACTTCGGCACGGGAGTAGCCGCAGCCAGTCTGATTGGCCCCTTTAAATGTGGGAGGAAACAGCAGTTCCTCCCACTTTAAAGGGCTGTGCAACCGTGGCCAAAATCATGGTTGCTTCAGTAGCAGCTGCCAGTGTAGTTTTCCCAGCTTAGTTTTAAAATTTCTGATCTTCTCCCCTGTACTTGGACTTCTTCTGGGTTTGTGTATGGCTCCACCTCTTCTGGTACTGTAGGGTTGCCAGCCTCCAGGTGGGGTCTGGAGACCTGGAATTACAAGTCTATTTATTCATTTATTTTTATTGAATTCGATTTGCTAGGCTGCCCTTCCCTACAGGTAGGGCTCAGGGCAGCTTACAACAGAGTGATAACAAAATTCTTTAGTTTGAAACAACATTGAAACCAGTTGAAAACAGGTCAATAAATAGAAACAAAGTACATATACCACATGGTGGAAAAATCGGTTCTCCTGACCTCCTTGGAGGGGGAATTGTATGAGAGCGCCAGAGGTCCTACTATCCACCCATCACTGTCTCGAACCAAATGCCTGGCGGAACCTCTTTGCCTTACATGTCCTGCAGAAAGGTAGTAACTCCCACAGGGCACGGATGTCTTCTGGCAGAGAGTTCCACCAGGTGGGGACCGGGGCCGAAAAAGCTGCCTTATACTGAATCAGACCCTTGGTCACTGGTGTCTTTATTTTACTTAAATATTTGTACCTCATTTTTTTCCCTCAGTGGGGACCCAAAGCAGGCCCTTCATTTTTCCTCACAACAACCTGGTAGATTAGTCTGAGAGAGAGCGATTTTGACCCAAGACCACCTAGTGAATTTCTATGGCAGATCCAGGGGGGTTGTGTCTCCCAAATCCCAGTCTGACACTAACCACCACACCATCCCGTCTCTCTTCTCTTTCTGAGATGCTGGAGGGCCATTGCCAATTAGACAGACAATTGTAAGGTAGATAGACCAATGTTCTGACACAATATAAGCAGCTTGGTATCCTTCTTGAAAAGTATTGGAGTCGGGAGTCCATGGAACAGTGAAACAGCTAGATCTTTATTGCTGGTCCGGATGAAGCATACAACCCAGGGCTCCAAGTCCTCCTTTTATGCTGGTCAGGGATAATCCCCTGACCTTGCCCAACTGGCCTGATAGGCTATTATCAGTCTATTTACATCTCATAGGTTCCCTGGGAGAAACCTAGGTACATGATTGGTGGCCGGTTCAGTCCACCTGGCCTTTGTTCTACCTGGCTGAAGCTCAGGTAGTTTCTTGGCCATGTGCTCTGGCCACATGGCGGTCGCCATTACTGGAGCACATGGTGACCGCATGGTCAATACGTAACACTTCTGTTCAGAAAAAAAAAAAGAGTGTGCCATTGAGCCTGTGCTCTCCCCTTAGATCTCCCAGCCTGCCTTTTGGGACTTGGAATCAAATGAATTTTCCTTTTAGGGATTCCAGTCTCCAGGTAGGACCTAGGGATCCCCAAGGCCCAAGGCTACAGTGGGGCATCTCGGGGCTAGGCCCCCCTACTTACTGGCAAGGCTCCACAACTTCCCATCCAGCCCATGACCCCCAAGTGGTGGTGGATGCAGGGAAGAAGCTGAGTATTTCTTTAATTCAATAAGCCAGTGCCCCCTAAGAAGTTTAAATGCCCCCCCACTTTAAAAATCCTGACTATGGGCCTGGGATCCCCTGGAATTGCAGCTATCTCCGGGTCCAGGAGACAGCGGAAGACAGGAGGGCCTGATGTGATGTGGTCCATGGGGTCGTGAAGAGTCGGACTCAGCTGTGCAACTGAACAACAACAGAGATCAGTGCCCTTGGAGAAAATGGATGCTTTGGAGGGTGGACTCTGTGGCACTGTACCCCACTGAGACTTGTGTCTTCCTCAGGCTCCATCTCCAGGAGTTTCCCAGCCTGGATCTTGCAATCCTGCCCCCCATTGCCTGCCAGTGGTGGGAGGAGGGGGGGCAGACAGACCTGGCAACACTATTTTCTTCAGTGTTCCTGATTTTTTTAAAAAAAAATGATAAAGTGCTCCTTAGGATTCGGTTCTGGGAAGGCTTTGGTTTGCTGGATTGTCTTCTTCCTTTGTCAGCATGAAATCCTAGCTAGCAAAGGTGCTTATTAAACAGGCAGTGGAATGGAGGGGGGTGCCACACATCCACAGCCAATCCTAAGTGGCTCTGCACTTCAGGACAATAGAAGCTGTCAATGTGTCTGAAGCAAATGCCCGAGGAGAAAAGAGTTGACAGGCTAATGAGCTAAAATTTCAACGATGTTTCACCTATAAAGTCTTCCTTTCCAAAGCATCCTTTTCAGGAAGTTGATCCATACTTAATTTCAGTAGTTTTTTGGAATGGAAATGGTTGATGAGAAAAGGAGCTGCTTAAAGAGAGTCTTTTGGGATTGTTGGCAGAATGAAGTGGCCATTTAATTTTAAACAGAACCCCTATTTTAAAGCTCACAATAGGGTTGCCAGCCCACAGGTCCCAGCGGGGGGTCCCTGGTTTCTGGGGCTTCTCTGACATCACCTGGGGGGGCACTCTGGTTTTTGGGCAAACTCTATGGTTTAAGCCCAATTTTACCATAGAGTTTACCCCAAAACCAGAGCATCCCCCACGCAACATCCCTGAAGTGATGACATCGCTTCTGGGCGATGTCATTGCATTGGGGACATTGCACAACAACCCCGCCCACCCCCCAGAATCCCCCCACCAGAACAGCAAGGGGACCTGGCAACCCTAGCTCACAACTAAGTAGTAGAATGATGGGAAACAATTTAAACAAAACTGACCAAAACCAGTCAGCCTCTTGGAGCATGCACAAAATGCCCTTTCTGGAGCAGCTGCAGTTACTCCTACCCCGTGTAGCTAAATGCACATATACCTTCAATATTATGTCCATTCGCAGGTAAGAGTGAGGCCAAATACGATTTTCACGGGGGAATACAGGGATCGGTATTTGTCTTGTGCCACCTTAAAGAGCAATATATTCTTTATTCTAGCATAAATGTTGGTGGATTCGAACCCATTTCATCATGCCTGTAGTGGGGGCTTCTTATGCAGATATAAGATAGAGAGAGAGAGAAAGAACAAGGTCACATGATAAAGAGCAAGGTCAAAGGGTTAGTCTTTAAGGTGCCTCTGGATTCCTGTTTTTCACTGCCTCAGACTAATAGCCGAATCCTAAGCCTTCTAAGGGCCAAAGTGCACATTATTTTTTGAACAATTCAACTTGCCATGGTGTGGTGCTTTGAAAAAAAATTCCCCACAGTTGCTTTGCAGCTGTGTGAAAAGACAGTCAGATCTAGGATTGCCAACAGGTCCAGGTTGGGAAACTCCTGGGGATTTGGGGGTGGAGCCTGGGGAGGACAGGGACCTCAGTGGGGTACAATGCCACAGAGTCCACCCTCCAAAGCATCCATTTTCTCCAGGGGAACTAATTTCTGTTGTCTGAAGATTTGTCATTCCAGGGGATCCCCAGGTCCTACCTGGAGGCTGACATCCCTAGGTCAGGTCTGGCCCAGCAGAACTGGGTAACCGATGAGTCAGGTCCCACGCTCAGCTCAGGGGGAAAAACTATCATGGCACCAAAATTTCAGAACTCCCTCACCAGGAATATTCATTTGTCCCCCTCTATCACTGTCTTCTGCCAGGAGGGAAAGGCTTTTTTGTTTTGTTTTGTCTGACGTTCCCTCAGTGATCTGTCCTTCTTGCCTTAGAATTTAATTTGCTGTTTTGTGTTTTAGATCCATAACTTTTAGCTCTAGTTTTTAAGGGGCATTTTTATTATTCTTGTTTTTATTGCTAGCCACCTTGCCCTTATGGGCCAAAAAGGCCGTATATAAATGTTTTAAATAGAATAAATAAATCTGATGAAAATAAATAAACAAAATTATGTGTATTTTGGTCCTCAGTGCATTGACTTCACAAGACTTAAAAGGGTATAACTCCCCTTAAGACTGCACTGTAACATGGCTACCCCCTAGACATGTATGAACCACAGCATTTCTTCAGAACAGTGGCTTTCAGATACATTCTGGAAACGTCCAAGTTTCCCTGTCAGCGCTCTCAGGGATTCCTCAATGAGAATAAGCATACCTACAAAGGATGATTTTGCATTTCTCATGCTTACTGCTTTGACCTGAAAATACTCGTTTTGATAATGCGTCTTTCTGCCTTGGGCAAACAGCACCTGTGATTTTTTAGTGTCACAGCATTTTCTGTTTTCTCTCACCTTTTTGGTACTCCTTCTTCAACATTACCATTATTTGTGCATCAGTAAATCAGTCTGAGGGGGCACAGTGGCTCAGTGGTTAAGACGCTGAACTGCAGACCGGAAGATCGATAGTTTAACAGTATGAGACCCAAGTTTCTGGTCCCAGCTCCTACCAACCTAGCAGTTCGAAAAGCAAGAAATTGCAAGTAGATAAATAAGTACCACTTTGGTGGGAAGGTAACAGCATTCCCTGCGCCTCAGCGTCTAGTCATGCTGGCCACATGATCACAGAGACATATTCGGACAGCGCTGGCTCTTTGGCTTGGAAACAGATGTGAACACTGCCCCCCTAGAGTCGGATTTGACTGGCTTTCAAGCAAGGGAAACCTTTACCTAAATCAGTCGAGTTGTTCAGTAAGTCAGTGCAGGGGGGCACACTTTCAGAGGGTGTTGGTGTTAAAGGTGCCTCTGGACTCAGACTTTGTTATGGTAGATATGTTAGCTTTAAAGCACAAGAAGGGTCTCCATTGTTTTGGCTGTAGCAGATTAACACACACCACCTCTCTGGAATGATTTGTTGTTACTGGTTTTTCTTGACTCTCCTGTGGCATGTTTTAGATTGTATCCTGGCTGAGGTAAGGAGTCTTCTACCCTGTAAAGCTCCACACATATGGGTGGGGCTGCAGAAATTAAGAACAGATACCCCATTCCACCTAACACGGCTTGGGGTTTAATGGCTTTAAATATATATATATATTGTTTATTTGTGCTGCTTTCATCATTGTTTTACTGTAAGATCTCTAAAGGCACAGCATATACATTTTCTAATTACATGTATAAAGAAAATAAGAATCCAGAGGCACCTTAAAGGCATTGATTGATTGATTGTATTTACTAGGCTGCCCTTCCGTACAAGCAGGGCTCAGGGTGGCTTACAACAAAATAGTATACAAAGTTATTTAAGTTAAAACCAACATTAAAACCATATAAAAACAGATCTGTAAATAAAACTATACACACACACATACACAAACACACACAAGGCGATAGGAAAAAATTCAGCTCCCCAACCTCTGTGCAGAGAGAGTGCCAGATGTCATACTGTCCCCATTGCTATCCTTAACCAAATGCCTGGTGGAACATTTCTACCTTGCATGCCCTGTGGAAAGAGGGGGAGGAGTTGGAGGAGATTGGATTTATACCTCGCTGTTCACTCCCAGAAGGAGTCTCAGAGCGGCTTGCAATCTCCTTTCCCTTCTCCTCCCCACAACAGACACCCTGTGAGGTAGGTGTGGCTGAGAGATCTTTGAGAATAGCTCAAGAGAGAACAGCTCTGAAAGAACTTGTAACTGACCCAAGGTCATACCAGCAGATGCATGTGGAGGAGTGGGGAATCAAACCCAGTTATCCCAGATTAGAATCCACACGCCTAACCCCTACACCAAACTGGCTCTCCAGTAATAACTCCTGTAGGGCATGGATGTCTTCCAGCAGAGAGTTCCACCAGGCGGAGGCAGGGCCATAAAAGCCCTGGTCCTGGTTGAGGACAGCCAAATCTCTCTAGGGCCAAATACCACCAGGAGGTTCTTATTCCCTGAGCATAACGCTCTTCTAACCACATTAATTTCCAGCACATGTCAGAGTTCCCTTCATCAGATGTGTTGGAGGGTGTATCCATTAGGTAGATCCTTTTATATCCAGAGCTTTAAGACAGGGAGGGGAGGGTGTTGCAAAGAGGCTAGATGAAAAGGGCGTTTAAGGGCCAGTTCACTCAGAGTCCCACACTTAAACAGTGTTACATAGACAAAGCAGGATTACCCTAAAATCTAGTGCAAGATAAGCAGGTATAATAGAAGGCGAGGAGACACATCAGCTTCTGTATGAAGTGATGTATGCAAGATTTTGGCACCTAGAGAGAGTGAGGAACTCTGGGTCCCTATTAAGACCAGAGGGTTGGGTTGCCAACTCAGGGTTAGGAAATTCCTGGAGTGTTGGGGGTGGAGCCTGGGGAGGGTGGAGTTTGTAGAGAGAAGGGGGCCCCGCGGCCCGCGGGGTATAATACCATTGCGTCCACCCTCCAAAGAAGCCATAGGGATCTAAACTCTGTAGCCTGGCGATCAGTTGATTCCAGGAGATCTCCCGCTCCCACCTGGAGGTAGACAACCCTCCCAGGAGCGCGAGTCGTCTTGACCTTCTAATGCCGCAGCAATCCCCATGCAGCATCTGCTGCTGCTGCGGTGATGCTCCTGACACGCCGGGTACCGCCAGGCTGGTAGGTCCGTTCTGGTTTCCGGGCTGCGCATCTACTCCGTGAGTTACGGGCAGGCCGGCGGTAGGACCCGAGCCCCTTCGCCTCCCGGCGGCTGCAGCCATTGCGCACATCGCGGGCAGGCAGGCAGGCAGGCAGGCAGGCATCCTCCTCCTCCTCCTCGCCGCCGGAGACGCGCATTCAACAGGAGGGACCGGCGGCGTGCGGAAGGAAAGCGCCTTCGGTCCGCCTCTGCCGCTTCGCAGCCGTCCAGCCCGCCCGCGCCATGGCCAAGGAAGGGGCCGAGAAAGCCGAGGAGACGGAGCAGATGATCGAGAAGGAGACGGCCGAAGGCGGCGGCGGCACCAGCGGCAGCCCGAGAGCGGCGGACGCCAAGGAGATGCGCGCCGTGGTGCTGTCCGCCTTCGGCGGGCTGAACAAGCTGCGGGTCTCCAAGAAAGTCATGCCGGAGCCTCAGGAAGGGGAGCTCAAGATCCGAGTCAAAGCCTGGTCCAGTATTGCTCGCGCGCTCTTTTGCACTCCCCCCCCCCCCCCGCAACCCTGCCTTCCCCTCTCCCCCCACTCCCCTGGGCAGCATCCTTGAGCCCTTTGGGGAGCAGAGAGGCAGGAGAGCGCTGCGTGTCAGTTGCCAGCCAGCCAATGGAGACCGGAGAGTGGGATGGTCAGTGGGATGGGGAGGGGGGGCAGAGAGAGAGAGAGAGAGAGAGTGAGAATGAGAATCGCCCATCCAGCCACTTTGCCAGAGTTAATCATCCCATTCAGTCTTAGGCGATTTGTTCAAAGTTCTTTTTTTCTCTAGGCTGGATGTTTTTTTGGGGGGTGGGGGGGTGGGGAGCCGCTGTTTGGAAAGAGAGCATCTTCCCATTTGGCTAGGGCTGCTCCCAGATTGGGCTGGGTGACTTTTACAAACATTGCCCCTTTGGCCGGGATGGAAGAGAAGGACGGTGAAGACCAGCAATTCTGCCTCCCCCCTCCCCCCCTCCCCCCCCCCCCCCCCCCCAGTCTTCTCTCTTGTTGGTGACTCGGCAATTTAGTAGTCACTGGCTGGTTTCCAAGTCTCACCATCCCTAGCCCATCCGACTGGGTTTCGTTTGTAAGGGGTTAACCTTTTTTTTGCTGGTTGGTCAGAAATGGACCCCTTGGCTGCAATTGTTCCTACCCAGCTGAACCTAATGCTGCTCCCCTGCCCCTCCCCACCCCCAAGTTTCTCCCTTGGATGCTTTAAAGTGAGGAGGAATCCCATTTCTCCAGCTCACTGCTTCTCACCTCCTTCCCTTCCTTCTGCCTTTCCTCTGGTGTGAAATATTCTCTCTCCATGAAGGTTACAACCTAGTTTGTGGCAGGGTGTTTGTTTTTTTTAATCACTCTGCATTTGACAAAATGCAAACCTGGTCTCACACTTTGAAAACCTGATGTCAGAAGAATACAGTCGCTTGCAATTGATAAAGGTTTTTTTAAACGTTCAAATGAGAGGCCAAGAGAATCTGCACTTAAAGGGCAAGCTGGGATTGAGTTTTTAAACGTTTTGTTTTTCTGTAATGGGTCTGTCATTTTTTTTTTAACCACGTAGCAAACTCGGAGTTCGTTAACAGGTTCATGAAATCGGTTGCAGGATGAGAAGCAAAAGAGCATTTAATAATAACAAGATTGTGTGCTGCCAAGTCACTCGTGGTGATTCCATTACCATGGGGGTTTCAAGGCATGAGATGAGCAGAGGTGGTTTGCCATTGCCATCCTCCACATAGGAACCCTTGATGGTCTCCCATGCAAGTACAAACCGCTGATGATCCTGCTAGCTTCCAAGCTCTGGCTAGGATCAGGCCCCTCTGCTCCCCAAAACAACCCCAAAGGCAGTGTTTTCCTTTAGCCACCATAGGATTGGATCCAAACTCAACTGGCCATGGCCTCCTTCCTGATGCTGCCCCCCCCCTATTATGGGAACATATAGAAACACTGCCTTGTACTGAATCAGACCATTAGTCCATCACAGCCAGTACTGTCTACTCAGACTGGCAGTGGCTCTCCAGGATCTCAGGCAGAGGTCTAATATCTGATCTTTTCATCTGGGGATTGAACCTGGGACCTTCTGCATGCGAAGCAGGTGTTCTACCAGTGAGCCACAGCCCTTCCCTGCTGTTTCTCAGGGTCCCCCGTCCCCACAGGAACAGCAGGGGCTGCAGTGGGAAGGGAAAGGCCAGAAAATCCATAAGTATCAGGGGACTAAAGCCAGTTATTCAAAGGCTGGCCTTCTGACACCATTTACCAATAGGTTGCCCTTTCTTAATAAAATAAACCATTTCTATAGGAACTTCCACCTTCCCACCACCTTCCATACCCTTATGGCAGGGAATAGTGATGGTTAATTATGGTAATCTCTATTTAACTGTTACCCAAAGTATCTCCTCACCTGCATAGTCCAGGCTAGCTTGATCTCATGAGATCATGGAAGCTAAGCAGAGTCAGCCCTGGTTCGTATTTGGATGGGAGGCTACCAAGGAAGTCCAGGGTCACAGTGGAATACCAGGCAATGGCAAACCACCTCTTGAGAGCCAGTTTGGTGTAGTGGTTAAGTGCGCGGACTTTAGTCTGGGAGAACCGGGTTTGATTCCCCACTTCTCCACTTGCAGCTGCTGGATGACCTTGGGCAAGCCATAGCTCTGTCCCAGCTGTTCTCTCAAGGACAGCTCTGGACAGAGCTCTCTCAGCCCCACCTACCTCACAGGGTGTCTGTTGTGAGGAGAGGAAGGGAAAGGAGTTTGTAAGCCACTCTGAAACTCCTTCAGGTAGTGAAGGGTGGGGTATAAATCCAATCTCTTCTTCTTCTTCGGCAATTGTCTTGAAAAGCCTACAGGGTTGCCATGAGTCAGCTGCAATTCAACAGCACTTTCCAACACCAAAATATCTTTGGAAGACCAGCTTCAACATGGAGCATCAAGGCTTGTTAAATAGTTGCATTATCAGGGATAGGCTGATATACCACAAATATTCATGAAATTTTGCACAGGGGCAGTGGAACTGGAGAATAGGGTGGCTCCTGTCAGCTCTTTTTGGTGGCAAAAGAAGGAACAAGGGATGCTTTGCCTTAGGCTGGGGGTTGTGGAACCTGCGTGGATCAAAAAACCACACAGAACAGGTCCTGTGGTGAGGAGAGGGATGTAGTAAGATTGAGTGAGAAAGCTGGTACATAACTACAGAAAAACTGATGGTGGGTTTTCCATGTGTCTGCCACCTGTGGGTGGCCCAGTCGTGAACTGAATAAGATTGGGTGCGGGTTGCCAGCATCCAGGTGAGGCCTGGAGATCTCCCAGAATGACAACTGATCTCCAGACTATAGAGAGCTGTTCCCCTGGCAAAAATAACTGCTGTGGGGGCTGGACTCTGTGGCATTATAATCTGCTAAACTCCCTCCCTCCTCCCAAACTCTCTCTCCCCCCAGGCTTCCCCCAGATCTCCAGGAATTCCCACCCTGGAGCTGGCAACCCTATGTCAAATCCCAGCTCCGATCTGCTAGTTGGGCACATTGGAAATGGTAGAGGTACTGAGTCTGTTGCATGGGGTTGCTTTGGTGATTGTCTGGCGTATGCTTTTATTGATTGGTTCATCATCCAGGAAACAAAGGAAGTGCATTGTTTTTAATGCTTGTGGTTTGGAGGCAATCTTGAGATCTAGACGCTTGTGCTCCTGTGCAGGTCGGCAGGGTTCTTAAGTTTTTAAAGATTCGCCTGAGAAGGAACAAGCAGGTACTGTAGTGGCTGTTCGACAGAGCACCTAAAGAGGCAGAGTAGATTGATTGGGGCTTGTCTCATGTCAGTGATGTGTATGCAGTGTGAGGGCTGTTTCATATATGCATTAATTACAAGTTCTGTGTTTAAAAATATGACCGCTGACTGAATGTTCTTCCATGTAAAAGCATTCCCTGTGTATTAGAAAAACCCTAATCTGTCTGAAGGCCATGCTAATCTGTCAGAGTGGAAGACTGTATTTTTGTGTGAAGAAGCTTGTAAGCCCCCAGCCAGCCCAGACACAGGTTGGCCAATTCAAGGCCCAGGAGACATGACTCTGGAACAGCCATACTGGGATTTCCTGTACTGAAATATTACAGGAATTGAGGGACTTTTTAACCCCTTTCCCACTCCGTATTCCCAACCTCAGTCAGATCCTCTGAAATTCTGTTTTCTCCTCACAGTGCCCTCACTTTCAGTTCCTTTCTACCTCCCACTTACTAGGAAGGGCCTCTCTTTAAGCTACCAAGCTGTTTTTCTTTGCGGAATTCTTTGTTTCCCTGTGTGTTTGAGTGAAGCCATGCCAGTTCCCACGTTTCTGGCTTGGCAAAACCAGAAAGCAAAGGGCTCCCAAGGCAGAAAAGGTGGAACATTGCAAAGGATTATCGATTGCATTTTTTAAAATTTTACTTTGTTTACACTCTGCCTTTCTTCCCAGTGGGAACCCAAAGAAGCCTACCTCGTTCTCCTCTCCTCCATTTTTATCTGCACAACAACTCTGTGAGGTAGTTTAGGCTGAGAGTGTGTGACTGACCCAAGGTTTACCAAGCCATTGCGCTTCCATGGAAGAGTGGGCATTTGAAGGTGGGCCTCCCGAATCCTAGTCAGATACTCTAACCCGTACACAACATTGGCACTCTGTGCAGCTTCCTCCCCTTCCCAGCATGGAGTATATACAGTGTCTGTAATCCTCCCGAAGACAGCATTTCAGCACTCTGTCTGCTTTCATTGAGAGAATTCTAGTAGAATAATTGGAAAGAGACATCATTTCAAAGAAGCGTGGGTGGTTTTCTTGCCTGACAGACCAGTTTCTCCCTCCAGCCTTCACACTTGTGAGATTCTGTGGTACAATTTCTCTGTGCAACATTTTCTTTTAATAGCTACTATTAATTTTCCGTACTTAAAACTAATTCATATGGCCCAGTTGGCTTGCTTTTTTTAATAGGTTGGAGTCTGCACAGTGAGGGAAAGCGCTATATTTTTTTCCACAGCGTTTGTACGTGAGGAACTGATCTTTTGAACTGATACAGTCCATGTCTAAGTTGTAATTCCGCTTTCAGTTTGTGCTCCTTCTTTTCAGCTAGGGGTGCTAACTCTGGGTGGGGAAATACCTGGGGATTGTGGGGGTGGAGCCTAGGGACGCCAGTCTTCGGTGAGGGGAGGGGCCTCAGATGGGTATACAGTATACTGCTATAGAGTCAAAACTCCAAAGCAGCCATTTTCTCCAGGGGGACTGATCTCTGCCCAGTGGACATCTGTTGCAATTCCTGGAGATCTCCAGACCCTACCTGGAGGTTGGCAACCCTATTCTCAATTCACACTTAAGTGTGTTCCAGGATTGTGTGACTATTTCTTGTCCTGATTTCTTATAGGGACTAGAAGATAGTAGCAAATGAGCAGAATTTTGGGCTGTTATCCCCCCCCCAAAAAATGCTTAAGAAATAGCTGAACACCTGTATACACCTATGAAAAATCTTTGGGTTAGTGTATTTTGCTCCCAGCTCTTTTTCCGCTTGCATTCTGCCTCCAAAGGCACAGAGCAGCGGGTCAGAAAAAAAGAAATGTGTGGTTCTTGTATGTACGTCAAAGCAGCCCTCTGCCAGTTCAGAGCCTAAGTCAGACGTGCGTCCAAATGTGCCTTTGAGTGTGAATGCAAGAGCCAAGCCAAAAGTTCACAGAGTAGCTACTGCAGCTTGGAACAGAAGCTTTTGTGATGGAAGCAAAGGGTTTCAGGAAAGCCCTTCCCATGCACCAGGTTCTCCGTTCCATCTACCTGTTTCATAATCCAGAGAGCAATGATTTTACTCCACTGCTGGGTGCCATTCCTCCCCCTTTACAGTAAGATACCTGAGCAAGGGCAAGAAACATTGCCCTGGCTCTGTGCTGGCTTCACATCTCATCACATAGCTAAGTGGCTACAAGGTGTAATCATGAAGCTGAAACAAAGCCAGGTCCAATGTGGTATGTAGTTAGAATGCTGGATTAGGATCTGAGAGATCCAGGTTAGAATCTCCACTCTGGCATGGAAGCTCACCAGGTGATCTTGGGTGGTCACTCTTGGGCCAGTCGCTCTTGAGCCAGTTTGGTGTAGTGGTTAAGTGCATGGACTCTAATCTGGGAGAATCAGGTTTGATTCCCCACTTCTCCACTTGCAGCTGCTGGATGACCTTGGGCAAGCCATAGTTCTGTCCCAGCTGTTCTCTCAAGGACAGTTTGAGAGAGAGCTCTCTCAGCTCCACCTACCTCACAGGGTCTCTGTTGTGGGGAGGGGAAGGGAAAGGGGTTTATAAGCCGCTCTGAGACTCCAAGTGAAAAGTGGGGTATAAATCCAATCTCTTCCTTCTCCTCCTGTTCTTCCTTAACCCAGTCTACCTCATGGGATTGTGGTTGGGGGGTTAAAATGAAGGAGGGGAGAATACTGTTGTGAGCTGCTTTGGGTCCCCACTGGGGGAAAAGGTGGGGTATAAATTAAATAAATAACATAACAACATATGTAGGGGCCCCATCCTGCCCTCCCCCCCCCCCCCATTCTGGTGTTTTCTGCATCCACAGCCCTGTTTGCATGTTAACAGTGAATGCACATGCGCCTTGCACATACTTGCACACGTATGTTTGCATTCACTTTAAGAATGAAACTGGGCACAAAACCTGGATATACCTGAGTTTCAGATCACACGTTGAGCTGTACATGTTTTGAACATAGCATGAGAATTACTCAGGGCATATATACAAAAAGAAAAATCAAGTGTTTACAGCAACTTGTGAACAATACTTATTACTTACTGGAAGTTAATTGTCTCTTTCCTGCATTGCCCAGCATTTTGATAATGACTGAGCAGTTTTCTCCACATCACCCTGGTGCCCAGAACCGTATCAGAAACAAGGGCCCGTGGGCATCTGTGTCTGAGGAGGGGAGTTTTGTCCTCCAGGACCTGCACTCTGCTCCTGCGACGCAAACACCCTGGCTTTTTTTATGGGAACTAAATGTCAAGGTGAACAGCGGAGATGCTTATTTTAGAAAGAGTTGACATTGAGCGTGACATTATCTCGAGGAGATCGGTTTGTTTTGCCGAAGGGGTCCAGGGTAGGGAGGCTTCCAATAGAATCTGCTTGCTTTGTCAAAAAACAAAACAAAAAAAACAAACACGTATTTTTCAGTTCTATCTGGTTTGCAAAGCTGAATCATCAATCATATCAGATCCTGGATAGTGCTGCAGTAGTAATTTTATCCTGCTAATGGTGATTTCCTAAGGTAGTACATTATGCCAGTACGGTGGCTTTGGGAGAGACAGGAGGTGCATTTACCCCCTACATTTGTACCAGTAGTCCTATACTGATAGGGCAGGTGTCATGGGAGCTCCTGAAACGGAACATATTGGCTGTGTGAAATGGCCCATAGAGTAAAACATCTAAATAACATTAATACCACAAATCTAAAACACTCAGATGGTGAGTTCCAATTATTTCCAGGTATAGACTGGAAGGCCGACACCTTTTTTTTGGGGGGGGGGGGAGTACAGAGAGCAGAAGTGGGTGCCAGCCAAGATGGTAACCATCTCTGTCCTCAACCAAAGCCTGGCGGAACACCTCCGCCTTACAGGCCCTGTGGAATTGCTTAAGATCCCTTGAGGCCCTGATGGTGTTTGGCAGAGAGTTCCACCAGGTTGGGGCCAGAACTGAAAAGCCCCTGGCCCTGGTCAAGGACACCCAGACGTCTTTGGGGCCAGGGACCACCAGCAAATTGTTGTCCAAGGACTGTAACACTCTCTTGGAAACATAACGGATGAGACAGTCCCATAGATATGTCGATCAAGACCTTGAAGGTCAACACTAAAACCTTGAACTTCAGGTTGTTGTCAGAAAGGACTATTTAGAGTCAAGATGCATAAATACTGGGTGATTATAGCTGAGACAGGATGTAAGAAAGATCTGTGAATGGCAGTAAATTTGCATATAAATACAAGAGTTAACAAACAGATGAGGGCACAAGGTTTGCAAAACAAATAAAGTTCAATTCTGGGTAGAAGCGAGAACTGAGGGACTTAGTATGTACACTAATTTCTATTAATTGAAACAGATTTCCTCAAATATTACAACCGGGGGGGGGGGGGGGGGGGTTTAGTTGCCAGGAAGAGCAAATTAGAGTCAAGATGCCCAAGTAACTGAGCTAAGACTGAATAATAACACGTTAGGTAAGACATGTAAATAGCAGTAAGTTGGTATGCAGATAATAAAGGAGTTAATAACAGATGTGAGAACTACGTTTGAGTCAAGTGGCACCTCCAAGATCTCAACAAAGTTTGATTTCTGGAGGCCCAGGCTATGTTGCCGGTGATGCAGTGATGTCAGTTCCGGTGTACACACCGGAACTGACATCACTGCATCACCAGCAAGGTAGCCTGGGACTCCCTCCTGCTCCTGGTAAGTTTCCCCCTCACCCCCACCAGTTGCCAGGACTTGGCAACCCTAAAACAATCCGTAAGGTAAGTTGAATGATACCTGTAGCAGACGTACCACAAAGCACAAGTTCAACAGAAAGCCCGTAGGAAGCAGAAGAAAGCTCTCTGAAATAAAACTGCTGTATCTTTTCTTTCTTTTTTTTAAAGATAAAAAGCCATGAACGGGGACACCCTTCTGACTGCTTTGGGCATGCTGTCCTACAAGGTTGGGGCTACATCCAGGAACACCTGGGTTGTGGGTTTGCTTGAACATATGGAAATGTTTGAAATGCATCAAATGGAAAAAACTAATCCCCCCCCCCAAGACCTGTTGTATATATATATAAAAAGGGCTGGACTGACGCTTCTCCCAATTCTGAGCTCGTGCCGTGGCTGGCTTCTGATCATCTCCACTGCTGTTCCCAGTGACCTAAATTTCCTTATGAACACTGTCTGGTATTCATGCAGGTTCTCGTTTTCATTTTTCTGGTCAGGCCCTCTCGGTCTTGGTTTGTCGCTGCTAGCTTCCACTGTCGCATTGAAATCCGGGCGGTCACATGACATTGCTTTGCATGAGAGCAATCAATGGAATTACTCATGGGTCAAACTACAGCCACATGGAGACAGCTGTAGGTTTGAAGAAGATGAGAGGAGATATTTAGATGGAAGGAAGGAGAATGTGGATGACTGCAGTTGCCAAGAGGCTCTCGGCCTTCTTCGCCACCTTGGCTTTGCATGTCAGGAGGAGCGGACTGGGGAAGTGAAAAGGGCTCTGGAGCAAACCAAGCAGAGGGGTTCCGCTGTGCTAAGCCAGCACTGCAGGGCCACTCAACTCCAGTCGACAATGAGCATTAGCTCACCCACCACATCATGCCCCAAACTGGAAGCAGTTCAGAAAAAGACACCAACTGCCATTGCTAAGGAGGGGCCTGAGTCTAGCGGCCCCTGAGGCTTGGGCAGAGTTGCTGGGGCTTAGATCTGCTCCCCGCCCCCATCACCACCCAGTCACTTAAGGACACTGGCCCACTGGGAAATTTCCCTGCCAGTTAATGTCCAGTCTGCCTCTGCATGTCAGCCTTGTTCAAACTGAGAGCCAGTGGATTCTAATCTGGGAGAACCGAGTTGGATCCCCCATTCCCCCACATGCAGCCAGCTGGGTGACTTTGGGTCAGTCCCAGTTCCCTCAGAGCTGTTCTCTCAAGAACAGTTCTCTCAGAGCTCTCTCAGCCCCACCTACCTCACATGGTGTCTGTTGTGGGTAGGGTTGCCAGCCTCCAGGTGGGGCCTGGGAATCTTCCACTTTTACAACTGATTTCTAGCTGACAGAGATCGGCTCCCCTGGAGAAAATGGCTGCTTTGAAGGGTGGACTCTATGGCATTGTACCATGCTGAGGCCCCTCCCCTCCCCAAACCCCGCCTTCTCCTGGCTCCACCCCCAAAGTCCCCAGGTATTTTCCAACCTGGACTTGGCAACCCTAGTTGTGGGGAGAGGAAGGTAAACCACTCTGAGACTCTGAGTGAAGGACGGGGTTTAAATCCAACTCTTCTTCATCTTTGACTCAAATATATAACATGTCTCTGTTGCTTGTTTCCTTGCCTGCTCCATTCCCTAGAACTGGAGGGCATCCAATGGAGCTGATGAGCAGTAGATTCAGAATGGACAGAACAAAATTGTTCTTTACACAGCAAGTGATTAAAATGTGGAATTTGCTGCCAGAGGATGTAGTGATAGCCACAGGCACAGTTTTAAAAAGGGATTAGACAGATTCATGGAGAATACAGTGGCTACAATTCATGGTGACTAAAGGGAGCCTTTGCATTCAGAGGTAGTACATATCTGAATCCCAGTGCCAGGAGGTGATATCAGGGGAAAGCCTTGGCCTGTATGCCCTGTTGCTGGACCTCCAGAGGAACTAGTTGACCACTGTGTAAAACAGGATGCTGGACTAGATGGACCACTGGCCTGATCCAGCAAGGCTCTTCTTATGTTATGTTCTTAAGTGGAGTGGCTCCTTCCCATGGTCTTAAGCAGACCACAGCATGTTTCCTGAAGTCTCTTGGGGTCTTGCAAGATAGCTGGGCCCATTGGTTGCACCTAAGCCTTTGCTGCTCTCTTGGCAGCTGAGCTGGGTCGTCATATATGGATGGGGCTTCATAACAGAAGATGATGGCGCACCCCGTGGCAGGTGCCCCTGAACCCTTCTGTGTATTCACATTACCCTGTTGGTTGTGACTAGTTACTAATTGTGGGTTTTCACTCCATGACTGGCACTGTGGTTTTAGAGTGACACTGCCCCTTTCTTGATCTAGGGAGCATCAGAACACCGAAAGACATACAGCGATGTGGACGCTCATGCAGATTGGCAAAGAAGCGGACAGACTCATGTCCCATCCAATGCTCCCTCTAAGCTGTGGAGTCTTGTGAGCAAAAATTCTACCTGTGAGCTACCGGCATTAAAGTTGTGAGGGAGCGATTTGGCTACTGCATGAATTAGTTTGCTCTGGAGCCATCCTTCCTGAGCTAAGGCAAGAATGTGTGAGCCGGAGGCTAAAATACTGTCAGCTAGCTCACACTAACTCAGCGTAGAGGGAACACTGGTCCCATCCCACTGATGTGAACACCCAAATTCTTCAGGCTCCTTACCTTAATATTTAGTGCTCATAGTCCCAAGGGATGCACATTACTATCCAAATTTGAAATGGCAGCATCTTGAGCCATCACAGTAAAAAAACCCCTCAAAATCTAATAGTGAGTGAAGTCAGACACTGGGCAGCAAGGCCAGTTTAGGGATGCCAGTCCCCAGGTGGGGGCAGGAGATCCCCCGATTCCGGGGGCTCCTGCCCACCCTAAGCCCCGCCCCTAAAAGCGGCCACCCACAGCCACACCTCTCCCTCCCCTCCTGCAAGATTTCAAGGCCTCTGCAGCTGATCGGTGGGAGGGCCCTTTAAATCTGCCAGGAGGGGAGGGAGAGGGACAGCCACTAGCTGCATGCCTGAACTCCAAGCAGCAAATTCACTGCTTGGAGTTCAGGTGCTACCCCCCACACACACACACTTCTTGCAAAAAGCATTTAAAGGGTCCCTTGAGGAGCAGAGGGCCTCACACACCTGAATCTCAAGTGATGAATTCGCTGCTTGGGATTCAGGTGCACAAAAAAGCATTTTAAGGGACCCTTTAAAAGCTGGGGGGGGGGTGCGTGCGCCTGAACTCAAAGTGGTGAATTTGCCACTTGGGGTTCAGGAACATCCCCAGCATGATGGCATCATTTCTGCATGACATCATTGCATTGAGGACATCCCCTGCCCCTCTAGGAAGTCCCCCGAAGTCCCCTCCCTGGACTAGGTCCTCTGCCCACCACCAGGACTCTCACTCATATCCCTTTCCTGCCCATGCTCACAAGCCACCTGTGCACCCTTTCCACAACAGCACTGGGTGATGCGGGTGCCTGAAAGTGCTGCTGCTGTGACCAGCAGGATCAATGCTTGCATCCCTTGCACATTCTTCCCCTGGTGGTCCTGGGCAGTGCCGGCGGCCAGGGCCACAGGAGGTGGAGCACGCAAGAGAGCAGGCCAGGGAAGGGAGCAGAGGCCGGTGGCAGAGGAGGGGATGGGGTTGAGTGGCAGAGGCCCCATGGCATAAGCCCTGGGCTCAGGCAGATGCTGCACCTCACGAGATGCTGTTGCTGACCCTGCTGGGCAGGATGTTTAACAATATGAGTTCCTTGTCCGCCTTGGACCCTTGAGTCGGGGCTGGATGCAGGAGGTTATTTCTGGCATCAGCCAAGTCGGGTTTATTTCCACTAGCGTTTTAATCATAACATTTTTTGGTTTGCCTTTTTTTTTCCTTTTCCTTTTTGTGATTACATCCCTACTTTGTCGGCGAAACTTCAAAGCCCGTGGAGAGGTTGGTTTCTTTGGCATCTATTACAGAGAGAGAGGAAGCGTAAACATGTTTCTGTCTTTAAAACAGTATTGATCATTTTGTGATATTCATATGAGAGACAAAGAGAAGGAAGTCATGTGTCTCAAGGGTTTCTCGTACAATATTGGGAATACGATGAAAGGCTTTCCGTAGGAATATAAATGCCCCATGGGGTTGATTTTTTTTTTCTTGCAGCCTCTACCTGACTTTTGACAGCCAGCAAGGGAAAAAAACGTCTGCACTTGTCTTTTTCTTTCTTTAGTACAGGGATCCCCAGCGTGGGGCCCGTGGGCACCGTGGGGCCCGCTGACACCTTTCCTGGCGCCCGCCAGATGTTTTTAGAAGGTGGGTGGGGCCTGGTGGAGCTTTTGTCCAGCGAGGCTTCTGATTGGCCATTGGAGATTTGGTTGGCTGTGCGGGTTTTTCAAAAAACCTTTCTTTGGCAAAAGCTACCACCACAGTGCAAGGATCTTCACTGTGTGACTGAAGGTAAACTACAGCAGCTATTTTGTGGCTGGCTTTGCCTCCTGCAGCAGCAATTTTGTGGCTGCCGCTTTGTGGCTGTGCCCATCACCTTCTGCTTCAGAATTCCAAACGTGCACACAGGCTCAGAAAATGCTGGGGACCCCTGGTTTAGTAGCTTTGATGAGAGATGTGATTGATAGGGCTTTTCCTTTTAAGGAGAAAACACTTCTTCTTTATAGGGCTATCGCATAACTACAGATACAACTGGGAATGGGTCGGCCCTGACACCAAGTGGGGCCCAGGCAAGGAATGCCCTATGTCCCCCTCCTGCCCTCCTCTAGTTTAGCATTCTTTAAAATTGCATTTGCAGCTCATTTCATGACCAAACTATGATTTGTACACATGACTTATCCACATACTGCACTGGAGTCTGGGTCCTAGACCCTGGCAAACAAATGGTCTCAAAACCCCCAGTCCCTTCTGGAAACCCTGCACCAAGTCTCCTCTTGGTGACACCACCCTTTCCCCTGACTTTGGGGGAGGGGATTTAGGGTTGCCAGCTACCACTGGGAGGGGATAGTGGGGGTAGTGTTGCCGCTGCCAGATCCAGGCTGGGAACCTCCTAGAGATTTGGGGATAGAGTCTGAGGAGGACAGGGACCTCAGTGGGGTACAATGCCATAGATTCTACCCCCCAAAGCATCTTTGTTCTCCAGGGGAACTGATCTCTGAGGTCTGGAGATGAGCGGTAATTCCAGGGGATCCCCAGGTCCCATCTGGAGACTGGCATCCCCACGCAGCAGCCAGTAATTGCTACCATATGCAAATCAGAGAATATCTCCTCTAGATAGAGTTGCACACCCCATTTTGCTGTTTAGAGGCTACATCTAGTTGCTGCGTCTCCCTCTTTGCTTGTGCCAAGGTTACATGCTGCCCCTCCCCATTACTGGCAAACCAAAAAGGGAAAAGAGGTGCTAGGTGACAGCTTCTTTATTATTATATAAAGCCCCTTCATGTTTCTCCATAAAAACCGGGAGATCTTTAAAAGCATAAATTAGATAGAAATAATAGAAGGGCCCCACAATAAAAATTATTACATGCTATTAAAAATAATTAAAAAGGCAGGATAAAATTAAGCCCCCAAATCAGACATATATTAATTAGAATGTGTAATGAAATGCATAATATGTACATTGGACATGAAGCAAGACAACACTAATATATAAATGCTAGGAGTAAGGCCCATTGTGGGAAGAAATACAACGGGCTCTAGAAGGAAGTTCCAGGTGGGTGTCCCGGCTCTGGCTGGTGGGATGGCAGAGGGAAGGGGGAAATAGAGGGAGGCAAGCCATGTCTGTTTCCTTCTGTTCAGCTATAAGGCAGGACTGTCTCAAGCAGTGTTCCCTCTAAGCTGAGTTAGTGTGAGCTAGCTCACAGTTTTTTAGCCTCCGGCTCATACATTTTTGTCTTAGCTCAGGCAGGATGGCTCCAGAGTAAACTAATTTATGCCACAGACAAATCACTCACTCACAATTTTAATGCCAGTAGCTCATGAAGTAGAATTTTTGCTCACAAGACTCCATAGCTTAGAGGGAGCATTGGTCTCAAGCCATTTTGCTGCCCCAAGTGGGTTGTATAGGAGGACAGCCTCATGGTATTAGGTATGGTTCCCTCTACCCCTGACTTATGTTGATCTGGGGTTATGCAGTGGCAGCTAAGGTAGAAAAGCACCTCCTTCTATGCCATATCTCCTAGGTTCCAAGGGTCTGGAAAGCAGTTCCATAGCCAGTTACAGGGTTGCCAACTCTGGGTTGGGAAATACCTGTAGATTTGATGGGTAGAGCCTGGGGAGGGCAGGGTTTGGGGTGTGGAGGGACTTCAGCGGGGTATAATGCCATAGAGTCCACTGCCCAATGCAGCCATTGTCTCCAGGAGAATTGATCTTGGTCATCTGGAGATCAGTTGTAATAGCTGAGAAATTTTCTGTAGGGGAAATTATGTGCTGTGGCTAGAGAACATGGTGATTTCTGGGAGATCTCCAGGCCCCACAGGGAGATTGGCAGCTCCAGTGACCTTTAAGGGAAGATCGGGAGATGTATTTTACCTCAGGACACATTCAATGACTCCCAACAGCAACAGGAAACTATTTAGAATGTTAGAGGAAAAGGCCAATCAAGCCGCATATGCAAATAACCTCTGTGTTCCAACTGGCTATGTGGGGAGAGGAACAGCAAACTGTTTAGAATGTTGGAGGCAAGACTCAGGCAGTGCAGCCAGTGGATAGGGACAGCTTCTGAGTGACAGATCATGGAGCCAACTGATTTAGGAGCATGTGGAATGTTCAGAAAGTGCCACCCCACTACTCAATTATATATTAGGAGAGATAAAGCAAATACTTCCTCCCCTTTATTACTCATTTGACAGAAAGAACAGACGTAATGTGTTTACAGAGGTCAAGAGTAGAGCATCCCAAATATAAGAAAGTTTAATTGACAAAAACAAAAGGAATATGCATGGTCTATTCAAGGTGAAAACACAAATTCCTCTAATCTAATGCTCAGTAGGATAGGTTAGTAATTCTTAAAGCTGCAGCATTTAAAAGTCCATCTTTACATTAGTTTTCAGAGTTGGGACTTCTTGTTCCTTGCCAAGTGGGCAAGATAGAGTCCCTAGGTAAAGGTTTAGTCCTTCATGGCTTGTGCCCAGGATTCTGTTTTCCAGTCATCACATACAACACATTTCGAGTCTTGCAATGCATTTCTAGACTAAGATAGAGTGTTGACATGCATAGCATAAGGAAAGCATGATTTAGCTAGGACACCATGCAGAATTTCCCTTCTCTCTTTCCTCTCCCTTACTATGTCATGTGGAGGATCTCACCGCCAATGAGAGGGAGTTCTTAGATCCACCCTAGCAGGTCAGTTGGGGTTTTCAGTTTCCCCCCACTTTTTTGTAGGATCAGTTGTCTGAAATTTGTAGTAAAGGGTAATTTGCTTAGTCAGATGACTCTTTGACTTATTCATCCGGTTTGTTTAACAGATCCTCAAGAGAAATCCAGTGTGTATCAACATGGGCATTAGAAAAGAAAAATCATTCTGCTAGATTTGTCTTTGACTGTGACCCTTCAGTCCAGTTCTAATTTCCGTTCTGTCTCCAGCTCACTGTTTGGATGAGAGATTACTTTTGTGCTGTTTACTCTGATCAATAGAATAACCTCAGCTAGTCTTTTCCTTGCCTGTGTGTGTTCAGATGGAAACTATGTAGGGCTTCTTAATACAGAGTAGGACTTCACAAATGCAGGCACTGAAGGACATGTCAAATTACCACACTTATGTTACTTTTAGAGTTGCCAGACCTCCCCCAGTGGAGGTGGGGGTCCCCCAACAAACAGACCCTGCCCCCCAACTGCTGATCATCTGGCCAGCAGGGAGACTTACCAGAAGAAAAAGGAATGCCCAGGCCACATTGCTGGCATCTCATAGGAAGTGACATCATCACGCCAGCAACTTCCAGGCAATGCTCTACTATTTGGGCAAAAACTTTATGGTAGAAGCCAGTTTTACCATAGAGTTTTTACCCAAATATGAGTGTCACCCAGAGGTCGTTGGCATGATTACACCACTTCCTGTGCAATGCCAGCACTGTGGCCTGGGCCTTTCACTTTCTCCTGGTAAGTCCCCCCCCAATCCCCTGCAGGTTGCCAGGAGGGAACTGACAACCCTAGTTACTCTGCAGTAGGTGTACTGGTACCAGTGCTCATCCAGAGAACAGAAACATGTGACTCTATTTGAGCATCCTCAGGAAGTCCAGTATAATCTATTTAAAGAATACATTTTAAAAATGAATACCCCACTAATGTTTTGGAACCTGTTGTAAGATAACCAGTTATCAGCCATTAAGAAAATCCCTGAGACATAGAAGGAATTTATGTATCTATTTACTTTATAGCCCACTTTTCTCACTGAGACCCAAGGTGGATTTTTTTCTCCCATCAAGTCACAGCTGACTTATGGTGACCTTCTGGGGTTTTCAAGACAAGAGACATTCAGAGGTGGTTTGCCATTGCCTGCCTCTGTATCATGTCCCCGGTATTCCTTGGTGGTCTCCCTTCTAAATAGTAGCCAGGGCCAGTCCTGCTTAGCTTCTGAGATCTGATGAAATCAGGCTAGCCTAGGGATGCCAGGTCCCTCTTGGCAGGGGATGGGGGACTTACCAGGAGCAGGAGGGAGGCCCAGCTGATGTTGCAGCAACATGTCCATATCACTTCCAACATGACCCAGAGGTGACTTCATCACGCAGCAATGTTGGGGCAACATTCTGGTATTTTAACAACAACTCTATGATAAATTTGGTTTCTACCACAGAGTTCTTGCCCAAATACCAGACCATGACCCCAATGTGATGATGTCACTTCCAAGTCACGTCAGAAGTGATGTAGACACATTGCTACAATGTCAACTGGGCTTCGCACTTTTTCCTGATACGTTCCCTCCTGCCGGCCAGCTGATTGGTGGCAGGGCAGTGGGGCCTGGTGGTGGGGGACCCCCACCTCCACCAGGGTGTCTAGCTACCCTGGGCTAACCTGGGGCTATCCAGGTCAGGGACAAAGTGGATCTAACAAAGTAAAATAATGCACTTCAATGGCATGAGACATTTAGTAATGCAATAGGGCTAGGATTACAAAAATTAGGAACAAGCAAAAATAGTATCAGACATGATGTTTCAAACAAGTATTACAAAAGTAGAAAGCAATGCAGTAAGAGCAGGATAATACAATAAATAAATATGACATTGTTATAGACTGACATCCTGTTCTGCTTATAAAAGTGCAACTGGACCTCACTGTCCACTCCAGTCGTGTTTGGAGGCACTGTTTTGGGTGCCCCCGTCAACTAAGGTTAGATGGGTGGCAACCCAAGAAAGGGCCTTCCTGATCGTGGTGCCAAAATTTTGAAGCTCCTTCTCCAGGGATGTTTGTTTGTCTTCCTCTGTCATTGTCTTGCACCAGTGGATTAAGACCATGATGTTTCATTTGGGGCACTCAGCTCTCACTGGCTTTCCTCCCCGGTTGTGTTGTACGTTTGCATGTTTTTGTCCAATTGTATGAATACCTTAAAGGCCATCTTAATGTTTTAAATGTTTTCATGTTTGGATTTCATGTTTTTACTTAGATAAATAGCTTTGTATATCCACTTGTGTGACAGAGTGCCACTGAAAAGTTGTATATAGATGGTATCATAGGCCTGTTACGATGACTTTTCCAACAAAGCTATACCAGACGTGTGTCAGATATGTATGAGAGTACATGGTGGATTTGTGTACGGATTCAGAAATATTGGATTCCAGAAAGTTGGCTCTTAGGGTTGCCTTCTCCAGGTTGGGAAATACCTGGAGATTTTTTTTTGGGGGGGGAGCCTGGAGTCGGCAGTGTTTGGGGAGGGGAGGGACCTCAGCAGGTTATAATGCCATACAGTCTACCCTCTGAAGCAGCAGGGGAACATCTGGAGATCCATTGTAGTTCTGGGAGATCTACAGGCCCCCCCCCCCCCGGAGGTCAGCAACCCTATTGGCTGTGCCAATCCTGTTGCCATAGAAACTTGGTGTTGATGGTGCTATCTCTGCATGAGATTGCCCTGTTTTCATGGCAGAAGCTTTGGCAGGATGTTCACCCCTTCGTCAGATGCATGAAGGTTGAGATACTTACATGCCCACCTGCAGGCACAGAGAACGATAAAGGGTGGGAAAAGTAAATAGCAAGGTCAAAAAGTCAGGAAATTCAAGACTGTTGACATTCCTATGCAAAGCTTCAATGTATACCAGACCTGCCCAATGACCGTTCAGGAAGGCAGTAATAACAGTGTCCTTCCTAGCTTTGCTAAGGTAATTTGCCCCCCTGTCATGGTGAAACTCGTCCAGTTAGTAAGTTTCTTTGAAGGCAGAGATAGCTGCTCCAATCCAGCTACAAAAGCAGTTTTCCTCCATGTATGAGGCTGAAAGTGGAATCACAGCACAAATCAGACAGGTGTGAACAGTGAGCTCCAAAGTAGGAATGATTTCAAGTTTCTCTCCCCTGCCATTGCAGCCCCCAAATCCATGCTTTGATTGTTCTTTTCCTAGATGTATCAAACCCTTTGTTTTGTCTCATTTTCCCTTTTCTTGCCCCACATCTTCCCCCAAAAGTACACATTTTCCAGTGGTACTTACTGTTTTGTCAATAAATCAGCATTAGATTGTATAAATTGCATACAGAATGGCACAACATGAATTCACATTAAAAGCAGTTCTGACTGAAATCCCGTGAGCACTTTCCTGCAAGTAAACCTCATTTAATAAAATGGGATATTGTTCAGAGGATATTGTCCTTTAAAAAAAAAAACCCAGCAGAAACAAGCAGATAATTGAAATCACTGGCATTCGAAAGGCATTTGATAGGGTTTATTATGTATTTCATTAAATTAATTATCTGGTTTAACCAAAAATTTAAATGTAGCTGCATAATTCAAAACACCCCAATCTGTGTGTTTTTAGAAGATATTGACATTTCTTTTAAGTTCTGTAGCATTTTAATAAGCATTGTTAGAAGGAAAAGCCATCTGTTTATGCATTTTAAATGTAGAATATTTCTTTGCTAATAGTTTAAATTTTAATAAGTTCGAATTTAATCAGTAATGTAGAATGCCTGCAGGCATGAAAGCAGCGGATATAAAAAGCGATATGGATATGGTTTACAGAACCTATCCAGATTACACTAAAAAGAAAAGCCTGCCTGGTGAAATTATGATAAGGTTCTCCAAAAAATCTACAAGAGACGTGGTGCTTAGGACCACAAACAAAGCAGCTCTGAAGATCCTGGGAGAAGAAGTAAAAGTGATGAAAGATATCCCATTTGAAATAAGGAAAAGAAGGAAAGCCTATGGAAAATTGACATCTTGGCTCCAGTCTGAGTCTATCATCTATCGTTGGAATACTCCAGAAGGACTATGCTTCAGCATCAAAGATAAGAAATATAAGATTGACTCTGTTCAACAAGCGAAAAATTTCTGGAAAAAAGCAAAGAGCAGAAAACTGGGAGAGACTCAGATGGTTCACTGGCCTCGCAAGAAAGCATGTATGGATTTGATAGCTCAAAGAGTGAAGAAGAAGTGTCTGACTCGGCAAAGGGAGCTGCAGCTCCAAAAATAGTTGAGACTGTTAAGACAAGAAGAGGACGAAAGAAGAAATAGTGATTAAACTGTTTTATTAAGCATTGCACTTATGTATTATAAATGGTTTAATTAACCGTATTTCTCTAGGTGGGCGTGCCTGCCAAATAGTTTTGATAACTTTTATAGTAGCAGTAACAAGTAATTGAAATTTATCCAAGGTTTTAAATGCTTCATAATTATTTTATGTAACAAGGTAGTATTAAGCAAATGATAAAGTACTCTCTGTATAAGGTATATGTAGCTTAGATTGTAGCGTTATAGTTGTAGTTATAGAGAAAAATCAATAAAAAATTTATTAAAAAAAAAATGTAATGTAGAATGCCTGGATTTAAAAGACATACTAACATGAAGCTGTTTAGTTACAATTAATTCTTTTTCCTACCCCCCCCCCCCACCAATTACAGCAGTTTCACACTGACATGGAAAATATATGCAGGATACAAACGGGAAAGATCAATGGTTTTTTTAATCAAATTTGGCACAGGAAGAAGAGTAGCTGGCACAGATCTTTGAACTTGATGTTGGTCTCCCCTTCAATCAAAGCCGTATATTGATTTATCAAAGGAGAAATTTCAATCTGTGATTAAAGCTTTTCTTGATCAAACCAATTAAGCAAATTGGAACTCAGCTTTCCTGGCTGTGTGATAGAAATAACTGGGATTGTCCTCTTTTGTATAAAACAGCAGCTATTGGTACAGTACTAAGCATGTCTGTTCAATAGGCTTATTCTCAGGAAAGTCTGTTTCAAGCATAACAGCCAATAAGGAAAATCCAGGGCTTTTTTTGGTAGAAAAAGCCCAGCAGGAACTCATTAGCATAATAGGCCACACGCAACAGCAGGAACTCATTAGCATATTAGGCCACACCCCTGACAGCTCAGCTCCCTCCCAGGATCAGCTTCCCCCAGGTGCCCCGCGGTTTGCGCATGCATGGGGAACCCAAGGGAAGGAAGGGAGTTTCTGAATCGGCTTCCCTAGGCGCCCTGCAGCTGTGGGGTGCCTGGGGAATCTGAGGAGGGGAGGCAGTTTAAACTACTTTCCCTCCCTGGATCGGCTTGGCTTCCCCAGGTGCCCCACGGTTTGTGAGGTGCCTGGGGGACCCGGGGGGGGGGGAGGCTGTAGGCATGGCCAACTCAAAAGCCAACCGGAACTCCATTCCTGTGCGTTCCTGCCCCAAAATAGCCCTGCTAGCACCACGTGTGCCTCTTGATTGCTTTACCACTGAGTGCCTTCTGTCTCCCAGCCAGATACTGAGAATCACTTGGACTAGGAATTCAGCTACTGGGAGGGGGTTGCAGACTAAATAAACCAGACCAGTGGTTCCCAACCTATTCACTATGGTGGTCAATCAATCAATCAATCAATCAATCAATCTATTTATTACGGTCCTAGACCAGCAAGTGGCACAATAAAACAAGTAAGTAACAGGTAAAAGAGCAATTAAAATTATAAAGCATAATAGCATCTAAGATTATAAAAGGATTCTAAAAATTTAAAATGTCGGAGGTTTAAATTGTACAAGGTAAAATTTTTTATAACAGTCAATAGATAGAGATACATCTGTCTGTATTTTCCCTTTCCTAGTTCATTATGCAAATTTGACAGCCACCCTAGTCAGCTTTTAATTTTGCCCCAACCACAATTACAGTCAGCAACCTGAATACGCAAGGTTTACATAAAATCAAACCATGGTGGTCCATTCAAGGCTGGCCCAAGGTTTTTTGGCACTCATAACAAACTGTGACTTTGGCACACATCTAGTTCTGCCTTCCATTTTATACAGTGGCTAAGCAGACTTTTTAAAATCAAATTTGTAGTGGTTTGGTTTGGTGTCATGGTTAATAGTGCCGACTCTAATCTGGGAGAACTAGGTTTGATTCCCCACTCCTCCACATGCAGCCAGCTGGGTGTCATTGGGTCAGTCATAGTTCTCTCAGAGCTGTTCTCTCAAGAGCTGTTCTCTCAGGGCTCTCTAAGCCCCACCTACTTCACAGAATGTCTGTTGTGGAGAGGGGAAGGGAAAGGAGATTATAAACTGCTCTGAGTCTTTGAGTGAAGGGCAGGGTATAAATCCAATCTCCTCCTCCTTCTCCTTTTGCAAAATCAACAAATATTGTACAAAGGGTGGAGCTGCCACCACTATGAGCCCCAAGAAAATGGCATTCTGACATACACAGCTTTTGCACATGAAGGTTACAGTCCAGCCTTTGACCACACTCTGCTTCTCCATTACTCTCTCCAATCCCCCCTAAGATTCTACAAAACTCACTCAGGACATTCCATCAGGACTTGTTTTACATGGTGAAGAAAAAAAATACCAACTAATATATGACATGGAAGATAACGGTTCCCATGGTCAGATCTTGGTTTCCAAAATACAAATGAGGACAATGGAAAGAGCAGGGGCAGCCATTAGGGAGGGCAAGCTTAGTGTTGCCAGGTCTGGGTTGGAAAATACCTGGAGATTTTGGGGGTGGATCCAGGAGAAGGTGGGGTTTGGGGAGGGGAGGGGCCTCAGCATGGTACAATGCCACAGAGTCCACCTTTCAAAGCAGCCATTTTCTTCAAGGGAGCTGATCTCTGCCAGCTGGAGATCAGTTGTAAAAGCAGGAGATCCCCAGACCCCACCTGGAGGCTGGCAGCCCTAAAGTCTGTGACCCATTTTCAGAGGCTTCACAGCCACTTACCTAGACTAGTCTGAGCTCATTAGAGCTTGGCTGCTAAGCAGGGTCAGTGATGGTTAGTCGATGCATGGAAGACCACCAAGGAAGACCAAGGTTCCCATACAGAGGCAGGCTCTGGTCATTTCTCGCCTTGAAAACTTCATGAGGGGTGGCCATGGGTGGGTTGTGACTTGACAGGACTTAATTATTGTTTAGTGGCATAATTGTCTAGTCACCAGGGGAATCCACTTTCAAGCTGGTGGGAGACAAATCTGATTTTTAAGAAAGGGGAATGAGACAAGACCAGATCTGGATTTAGTCTGGATATACACACTGGGCTGTTCGTTTGTTTTTCATGACCTCATCTGAAAATCGGCATGAAAGCTCCAAAATGGGTGTGGGGAAAAAACAGGAAATACCCCCTGCGCCCAGTGCTTTTCAACAGCCTAGACTGTGCCTTCCTTCTAAGCTTCAAGCTATTTTCTAGGGGCAAGGGGTAGCCAAGTGGGTCCCATCTATGTGGGAATGGTGCTAGGAAGGAAGGCCTTCCTTGAATTCTGTCATAAACAAGTGGCTTGTCTAAGGTGGTGAGGGCATCACAGGAACAACACCCACCTATCCTGGACACACAATGCATAATATGCACATAATGCAGCAGCATTCCCAAGCCTCTGTCTACCAAGCACCTTTCTTCTCTGCCTCCTCCATCTCCAAAGAGTAGTGGGGAAGCAGGAAAGAGTTTCCTATTCAGGTTGGGAAGCTTACAGGCAGACCTGGGAGGCCTCTGGCTTCCCTCATGATCCTATAGTCCATGCTGATTCAGGGTGGATCTATTTTTAAGTGCAACAGCTTACATTTCCCTAAATTAATTATATCCATTTCATCAGTGGTGATGAAGGTTTGATGAAGACCCTGAAGTTCTGAACCATGAATTTGTCAGTCTCCTAGAAGCAGGGCCTGGGCTGTGGTGGCTCCTTTTCCATACAAGACATGCCTGGCAGGCTTAGATTACTGGAGCATTTAGGAAACTGGTTAAAACAATTTTTAAGGAAATTGGTTAAAGAATTTTTAAGGAGATTGGTTAAAACAATGAGAGCCAGTTTGGTGTAGTGGTTAAGTGTGCAGACTCTAATCTGGAAAAACTGGGTTTGATTCCCCACTCCTCCACATGCAGCTGCTGGATGACCTTGGGCAAGCCATAGTTCTGTCACAGCTGTTCTCTCAAGGACAACTCTGGAAAGAGCTCTCTCAGCCTCACCCACCTCACAGGGTGTCTGTTGTGGGGAGGGAAAGGGAAAGGAGTTTGTAAGCCGCTCTGAGACTCTAAGTGAAGGGCGGGGTATAAATCCAATCTTTTCTGTTCTTCTTTTCCACAAGACTTTCTGGATAAATAACTGTTGTTATGCTACACTGAGATTGATGGATGGAGAATTGCTTTCATTGCTTTGTTATCTACAGTTTTATCCTAATATATCGTTCTAGTAATCTGGTGGTTCATATTTTCTGCCTTAGGGATTTCAGTTCACTGTGTTTCAACATATTTTTGAAAAGCTTTAGCCCTTTCCACAAAAAACTTTTTTTTGTATCCACAGATATTGGTTTGGGAAACTGTCTTCTTCTGAGTCAGATCATTGGTCTATCTAGCTCAGTACTCTTTCCTTAAATTAGCATAGGCTCTCTAGGGTTTTAGGCAAAATGTTAAAGATAATTTCAAGACAGAAACAATTAAAGCATTTACTGACCGACCCTACTTCATCTACCCTCTCCCTACTCCATCTCTGTACTGGATTCTAGAATGTTTAACAATTACGGGGGAACATGATGAGATACTGGTTGATCTTTGCTCTGGATTTCTTTCTCCCCTTCTCTAAAATGTGTATTCTCATATAATCTTCTCTTGCTTCTTGCATTTACAGTGGATTAAATTTTATTGACCTGATGGTTCGGCAGGGGAATATTGACAACCCACCCAAAACCCCACTTGTACCTGGATTTGAATGCTCTGGAATTGTAGAAGCTCTGGGTGAAAATGTGAAAGGCTATGAGGTAATGTAATGCTTAACTGTATATAATTTGGGGCCCTGGGACTCTTTCCTTGAGTTTTTATTTCTCAGTTTTAATATGGTTGTGTTCCAGAGACAGAAACAGACCAATTAGTCTGATGCTACTGTGTTTCAGTAGGCATAGCGGCTAGAAGTTTAAACTATGAAGTAACAAAGTCCCAGTTTTCCATGAGCCCATCCAGTTGATGGTCCTGGGTAGACCACTGTCTGTTAGCTTCAGCAGTTTCATCTTCCCATCTGAAATATGTACATGTTGATTTCAAGGATACCTAAAATAATGTATATAACACACTTTCAGTACTTCTTCCACAACTAGACTTCTGTGACTGAAAGTCTCCTCCCATGAGCAGAAGATAACATCTGTGAGTGGAAGGATCCTTCCATGAATGGAAGATACCTCTGTGAATGGATCTTTGGGTCCAGCTCTGAACAAGCACCACCACCATCACCACCACCACCACCACCACCATAATAATAATAATAATAATAATAATAATAATAATGGAAAACATTTACAGAACCACACAACTTGCTCCGTGTGCCCACAGGGGCTTTGAGAATGTGCCTCCTAAGTAGCTTTGTGGTAGACCTGAAAGGGTGATGTCTTGCTGCTGAACATTGCTGAAGCAGACCTGTCAATCCAATTTCAATGAAGCACTTTCCCCAATTAAAAGGTAGGGTTGTTTTTCAAAATGATGCCATCATATTAAGACCTTAGCAAACCACGAAGGGGTCACAGGTATCAAACAAGAAAACCACACAAACAACCCTGTGATATAAATGACATTTAGTCATTAGTCATTATATTGCTTTAAAAACTTTACAAGATTACAAATTGTCCAACATTTTCAACTTTACAATACTGCAAAAAAAAAAGTCCAGCATTCTCAATGAGCACCCAGTTATAAACTCATTTCAACAGCAGTCTTCCTCAGGAGTAATCCTATATTGTAAGGGGGTGTCAGCTTCTTAATCCAGTTCAATGTTATAATAGGAGCAAACTTCTTTATTTCCTTCAAAATATCCTGGAAAAAACCATGGTAAATGAAAAGCAACATGAAGCTGAATGGAATATAATTATTTAGAACTTTTAATTATTTAATATATAACTTATTTCTGGTTCCATTATGAGTGTTTATATTAGGAGCCAGCCAGTACTCTCTGGGTACAAAAAGCCTCCTCATTGTTGCTGGCCGATGCTCTCCATAAACACTATCCATTATAGTAGTAGCAAACCAATCCTACTATTCTCCCCGGCTAGAAGCCTTACATTTTCAAATGGCTGGCATGTAACTTTAAGAAAGAGACGTTCAACATGCAGCTGCATGGAATCAACTAGAACAGTCTTTATAGAGTCTGGATTCAGTTTGTTGTAGAGAGCATTTGCCAGGTGTCTCTGTTGACACCTACTTCTCCTCTTTCGCCACTTCCTCTTCTTCTTTCTCCCCCACTCCCTTTTCTTCCTTCTTTCAATCCCGCCTGCCAGCTCCCGCCAGCTCCCACCACCACCACTGCATGGATTGTTTGATCCACATTTTGGGGCCAAGTTCAGAATCAGATATAAAGATTGTGTCTTGCATAAAGTGCCGTAGAGTTCTGTGAAAGAATAACTTTCCATTGGCATTTTCCTCCCGTCATTGATCATTTTCCTCCCGTCATTGATCATTTTTAGAAACCCCTTTCATGTGCTGCTCAATAAGCTATAAAGTCCCAACCTATTTAACCTGGCCTCAAAGGAAAGATGATTCCATATAGCCTTTGATCATTGTTTTGATCCATTGAAGTTGGCCATTCTTGTATTTTCTAGCTCTGTGTTCTTTTTAAAAAATGGGGCTACTAAAACTGCTTGAACAATAGGTATCTTTCTGTAACAAAACCTGCACAGAACATTTCTGAATAAATTAGTTTTACTTTATTTTTACAGACTTTAGCATAGTATACCTGAATATGGAATCATCAACACACTTTAAAAAACCTTCTCTCTTTGCCGTATCGTATTTGAGATAAGCCCCTCCCCATCTATTTCTTGCTAGTTTTATCTTTTGGATAGTAATAGAATTTCAGCTGCTAGAGTAATGTATTTCGAATTCCTATTTTAGAACCTGTCAGGAGTAGCTGATAAAGTTAGATACAGGTCTGAAAGTACAATGATACAAAGTTTGCAGTCAAAATCCAATCTGTACTCTTAAAAAGCCCAAAAATGTAGTCACTAAGACACATTAACGCAATTTGTCAATGCATTTGGATCTATTCAGCAGATTTCAAGAACTGTATTATTGCAGTCATTGAGGTCATGCGAGTGAAATACAATTATTCATTTAATGGGGTATCGCCATGCCTTTCTGTTGAAACAACCTACAAGGCGATGTGTTTCCAGAACAGGAGAAATTCCAAGTTGTTGGAGTAAGCAGTCAGTTACCAATAGAACTTTCATATTGTCTGGTTTGGGCTTCAGTTTATTAGCTCAAATCTAACCTGTTACATTCAGAGCCTGTTTACACTTCAAGCACTGCACCACACTGCCTTTCTATGCAGCCGCCAAGCCTGTCACTTAACAGCAGAACTCAGGGAAGCTCTGTCACCTGACTGAGCAAGAATTCAGCCTGCCTCCTGTTAGATCTGTTGTGAAAGCTCTTTTACGGTGCATCCTGAAAAATTCAGTGCTAGATCTGAGTCCAGTGATAGCTTAGAGACCATCAGATCAGATGAAGGGAGCTTTGATTGTCGAGAGCTGATACCCCCCAAATCTTGTTGGGCTCTAAATTGCCACTGGACTCAAAATGTAGCCCTTCTACTACAGTCCAACATGGCTACCCTCCAGAGAAAATTATGTCACTTTATCTCATAATACAGGTGATCAGAAAAGAAAAGAAATAACAGATTTTGCATTGTAGGGAGTGGCTGTTACCATTTTGCTCTGCATGTAGGTTCTTTGAGGCTACAGTCACACACACTTTCCAACTGAATTTTGCTGTGTGAACTGGCGAACTCCAGTTGGAAAGTGCATTGAAAGTGGATTGAAAGTGGATTATTTAGTGCGTGTGACCACAGCCTGAGTCATTTGACTGGCCATTGGTAAACAGATTGCTAGGCTGGACAGACCTTTGATCTAATGCATCATAGCAGTTTTCATATTCTTGGCTGGTTTGGACATAATCATGTACAGTTTGATCTCTCTGTACCTTTGAGGGTTTAACAGAACTGTAGCCTGTGTTGTCATATCTGTGATAGCGTGTAGTCATACATTCCAGTTATCCTTTGATCCAGTGATGCATGTATGAACCAGCCCTTATTAGAGATCACCCTGTAGCCATTCAGGTAGGGGCTCCCTAAATTCCATACCCTGAATGTGACACTTCTGAATTGCTTTCAGATTGGAGACAGGGTCATGGCTTTTGTCAACTACAATGCCTGGGCAGAAGTCGTGTGCACGCCTCTCGAATTTGTGTACAAGATCCCGGATGATATGAGCTTTTCAGAAGCTGCTGCCTTTCCTATGAACTTTGTCACTGCCTACATGATGCTCTTTGAAGTTGCCAACTTGCGAGAAGGCATGTCGGTGCTGGTTCACTCTGCGGGAGGTGGAGTGGTAAGTTTAGCTTGACTTAACTCTTGGCATATGAGGAGTTGTAACTTTGGATGTGCTGAAGCTTGGTATGGGCTCTGAAATCATCGCCTCATTTCAAATTTTCCCATCTGTCAAAGAGATCAGATGATGGAATTGTGCTCTCTGTCCCTTCCCATCTACTCATCTGTAAGCATCAGGGTGCATTGATTTAACATCCTTTTCCAGTCTCATGAAAAACTTATTGATTGTCCCTGTGAGCTTTTAAGAAAACAGGAAGTTGTTAAGACTTCAAATCATAAATGTTAGCTGAGGAACAGAAATCACAGTGTTTACTTTTAGATGACAGTATTTTGTGTATTCGGTTTTTGTATGTCAAGCAGGATATGCATTTTTTTCCCCTTTAGAAAAGGCCAGATTGAGCTGTGGTATCCCTACCCTGATGCTACAGCCTGTCCCAAACACTGCTGTCTCTCTTGAGTGATAGCATCTGAGTTTTGGAGTCTTGTGTTTTGACATCATTCTGTTATTTCCTGTTGGCATTTTTGGTGAGATGGAGCAAGAGGTATGAGTAGGTAGCATGGTGGTTCTTCTTGAGGTTTAGGTTCAAGGTTCACCCTTGGGACCTTGCACCCGGGGGGGGGGGGTTCTCAGTTGTGGGGTTCTGCTTCCCTATCTGCCATGGAGATTTCTTCAGTACTGTAGTCTGTACTTGACTTCTCTTCAGACACAATTACGGGACTGTAGGGGTTTCCCTCATTGAGCTGTCTGAGTCCTCTTTCTCAGAGTGGGTGCTGTAGCCAGTCCTTGAGCCTTGGTGGCAGAAAGTCAAATTGCAGCCAACTTATGTTGACCCCCCCCCCCAATAAGGTTTTTAAGACAAAAGACAAACAAATGTGGTTTCCCATTGCCTGCCTCTATGTAGGAAACCCTGGGCCTTCTTGGTGTTTCCCATCATAGAACTAACCAGGGCTGACCCTGCTCACCTTCCAAGATCTCATGAAATCAGCCTATCCTGGGCCATCCAGGTCAGGGTTCCTTGAGGCTTTGGTCTTGACAAAATAAACTGTTTGGGATCTTGTGTAAAGGCTTTCCAGATATATGTTTATACATTTCTTCTGATCTTGAGTATTAGCAGAACCCTGAGAAGGCTGACATGTTACACCCACCAGAGGGACTGTGACATCATGGCACCATATTGCTTAGTATAAATCACCATGTGAATGTGCCCATTGTACTTGAATTTCCCTGCAGTTTTTGATAGTTACCATTAACATGAATCAAGAGATGGGCAGAAACCTCATGGTGAAGGCTACTTAGCAATACAAGGGAGGGGTTGGATGGGGAACTCATCCAGAGAGTCCCGCTGTGTGGCAAGTGTAATGTCTTCTTAGCCAAGATGTAATGTCTGGAGCGTCTTCCTGTTTTAAGATAGGGAAATAGCAGGAGAGAGGTGGGAGAGAAGGCCAGGAGAGAGGAAGGAAAACCAGGGAAGCTGGCACTGATGTCCAGCTTTGACCCAAAAGCAGAGCACCAGGAGGATCCCTTAAAGAAAGTCTACTGTTGTGTTCTTGATGGTTATTGCATTGCATGGTCAGGGCTCGGGTATCCAAACTACCTCTTTCCCATTGGCTGCATAATAAAGACTCCCATTGGTCCTGAAGCCAATCCAGGGAACCAACCACCGAGCCCTGCTTAGGTCCAATCATATTGCTTGTACATAGTTACAATGTTTATAGTTAGCTGTTGGAACCATATAAATTAGAGTGCCGCTCTCCCTGAGCAGTCTTGGAGCTGAACGATGTTCTGAATAAAAGCCTGTTTGTTGGATTCATCGCCTCCTGACTCAGTACTTAATATCTACTAACCTAGGTGCTCAGCTTCAACCAAAGCAGCTGGGAAAGGCTTGCATCTTCTGTACATGGCAAGTTTCGAGGGGCCCATTCTTCCCTGTCTGCCCAAATCCTAAGTATGCATGCAGGCTACAACTGGCACAACAAGGATAAAGTTATCTCAGCAGAAAATCTCTTTAGCCCAAGATAATTGTGCTTAAGATGAAAGACCCCTCCCAGACCATTGCAGTAAAGCACTGGAATTTATAATCTTATTATGGCTCAGTACAGTACAGAGGAGGTCTGTTTTATTCTTGTTGAATATTAAAAGAAAATCTGAAGGGTGGAATTTGGAAAGAATAGGGAGGTGGGGGAGGGGGAAAGCAAGATTGCTCGAGAACTGCAGAAGTAAACTGGGACTCAGTGACTCCACAGGAACCATATTACTTGCTGTTGTTATGGTAGAACAACATGGTGCTTTGCAAGGTATATGGTGCTTTACAAATTAACAGAAGCAAAAAATTGTAGGTCCTTGCTTAAACTAAAGAGCTTACAGTCTATTTTTTGGGAGTGGGGAAGGAAGAGAACTGGGAGAAGAGAGGGGAATGGGAATAACCTGTGGCCTGGGTCTTGCAAATCTCAGGGAGCACCATCTCCAATATGATCCCCCGTAAACTTTGTGGCCCCATGATCAGGTTTGGGAATACGCTGTGCACACATGAAGCTGCCTTATACTAGCCTTGTCTGCAGGCGGTGCAGAGGAGGATTTGGGATATGGAAGCCCAAATAATCAATGCTGGGAGTTCTGGAGTCTGTTCTCCACGCTTCCTTGACCTTCCCCTCCCCCAAGCCCCCATGGCTACCTATATTTCCAACCTAATAGCTCCGCTTCATCGGCGGGTTTTCATGTTAGCAAGATTCAATCTTTTCCCCTCAGCTGTTGTGTCAGGCAGATATAGGGGTATCCCTTATAGGGATAGAACCTGTAGTTGTCTTTCTAGCGAACCTGACTCAGTGGCCCATATCCTTCTACGCTGCCCCCATTACTCCACTATGTGCAGCTATTTGATTGGCCCCCACCTTCCCCCCTCAAGGAACTTGTCCGACAGCGACCTAAAAATTTTACTGTCCGACAAGTTCTCGGTAATTACTCTGTCTGTAGCTGAATTTTTAGCATATGTTTGGAAGTTAAGGGTAAGGGAGTATAAGGCTTAATCCTCTCTGATTAGTTCCATCTAGTTATGTCGGCTATTGTTTAGTTTACTGTTAGCTGCTTGCTACTGTTTCTTTATTGATGTCCCTGCAGTGTATGCCAATAAAGGTTGTGTAGTGTACTAGCCTTGTACACACAACCCCTTGCCTTGACTGAATGTACAGAAAAGGAGGATGGGAATGAGCGCACTGGCCTTCCTCCACTTCTACATGATAGCTAGGGTTGCTAACTTCCAGGTGGGGCCATGGAGATCTCCTGGAATTGCAACCGATTTCCAGATGACAAAGATCAGTTTCCCTGGAGGAAATGGCTGCTTTGGAGGGAGGCTCTATGCCATGATACCCCGCTGAAGTTCCTCCCCTCCCCAAACCTTGCCTTCCCCAGGATCCACTGGCAAATCTCCAGGAACTTTCCAACCTGGTGCTGGCAACCCTAAATAGCTGGCTAGTGAGCACATCATCAATGTGTGGAGGACATGTCCTCTCAAATGCTGCCTTCCTGTGATCAGCAATGTTTAGAAAGCAGTGTCCCCATAACAGGAAGGGAGTGGGAAATATTACTTCTTTATGGGGAAAAGTCATTTGACGTATTGACCTGACAACCTTCAACACGGATCTGAGTATTTCTGCTTTCTTTTTCTCTGTCAGCCATTTGTGGAATGTGGGAACATTTTGGAGAGGTATTTCACCATGCACATTACATTGAGGCATCTGTGAAAGAGCACTCCTATCAATGATGGACAGGAAGCCCCAGAAAGTATAGACCAAAGGGGTAGTCCTGCTGTTTCAGAAGAACTTGATTATTCAGTAGACTGATCACCACAATGCATATTTGTATTGACAAATAAAAGACCATGCACCCAGGCAAAGCATGCAAGGTTTCCCATGCGACCATTTGCACTGGCAGTGGTGCAGTCATTTGTCGTTAGCTGGCTCAGAATACACATTTGCCTAGCTTGTAACATTTAGCCGCATTACAAGTCAAACATCCATTCCTGAGAAGTCCATCTCCACTTCAGAGAACTCAGCCAATTTCAAATCAAGCCTGATGCTACTTGGCATTCTGTGATAAGTGCATGAATACAAAAGTTCATCTGTCTCATCAGAGTGCTGCTAATCACTTATAAAATATGTTTTAAAAAGCCCGCTTGCGGGGAGGGCGGGGTATAAAAACAAAGATAAATAAAAATAAATAAAAATAAATAAACAGCAACTCTATTCCAAGTGACGTGGCTCAAGCCCATTCCCTGAATTTAAAAACAAACAATGCTTAAAATGTAAATAAAACATAATATTATCAAAATGCAGCAGATCAAATGCATTCAAAAATACAAAGAACTAACACAGCCAAGTTTAAGCCAAAAAAAAACACCCTGTGAATATAAAAATTAAAGAAATAGTAGTGGGGAAATCATGCTCTTCCACTTCCATTTGAAGTTCGTGTCTGAGAGGGAGATCTGAACTTGAGATTCTCCAGTCTCAGTACAGTTCTGCATACCAGGGGTCCATGACCTTGTTAAGCTTGTTGAGACCTTTGGAATTTTGAGAACAGGTAGTGGATGATGCAATGAAGTAGCTGCCATGGGTTGGGTGGGAATAATCACAACATGACTGCTACAGAGACTAGGTCCAATCACAAAATGTCAGAAGATTCCACAAAGCTATAGGAAGTCGCAAGTCAAGCCTCCACCTATGATGAAGGAAGCTGTTTCCAAATGGGCGCTTCCTGCAGATACAAAGGTGATGCCTCTTGGGCTCTTGAAGCACCTCCTACTCCAGTGTGGTGGGGTGGGAGCCAGGTTGTGTTATGGTTTAGGAAAGAGATGTTTTAGGGAAGAAATAAGTATGTATTAAGAATCACATTGGCAGGCAGCACATTGTGGATCAGTGCTGTATACAGTTCTCTCTCTCTCTTCCCCACCTTCCCCCCCTCCCATTAGATTGAATGAGCCACAATCACATGTACATTTAGACAAGGAGCTCCTGGTAGTCCTACATGTCTTAAACAGCTGAAAAACTTCATGCCACGAACAAAACCAGTCATAATTCATTAAGAACTTATTCATAATGCATGGAAATGGGCATTACAAATGGCCCTGGAAGAGATGCTTGTCTACTCTTGTAATAGATTCAAGGGCCATTAATATCTGATGAGCTGGAAAAGGAAAGGGCCCAGTTTATTTCTAAATGTCATGCACATTCTTGAATTAGTCCACGAAACAATAGTGGCCCTGTGACACTAGAATGTTACACTTCTTGTATTCTCTTCTTGTGCTCTCAGTCTGGAGCAAGTGATGCCCTATATTCTTGGTGCTTGAGGGGGGCAACAATGGGGGGCTTCTAGTGTCCTGGCCCCACTGGTGGACCTCCTGATGGCTCCTGATGGGCACTGTGTGACAGAGTGTTGGAGTGGATGGGCCACATTGGCTTCCCTTATGTTCTTATGAAGTACCATGTGAATGGTGTATAAAAATTGACCAACGTAATATATCCAGCACAAATGGATATACAAAATTATAAATGGATATAAAAAAGGAACCAAAGGAAGATTGGCTCATCCTTCATTTAAAGGGAAGGGTGCTGTTGGTTTGGAGAAGCCTGGAATGGAGGGTGGTGGCCAGTCAGGCATGATTTACATCAAGCCAAAGATCAGGTGAGCAGGGGCTGAAGGATAGGCAACAAGCCTATAGAGCATGGCTGAGATCAAACCAGAATTCCAGAAGTCAAACATCAGCCCAGCCCCCAACTTCACAGTTGCTCAGACTGACGATTCCAACCCAGATGTAGCACTTTTATACCTCCAGGTTCAAGCTTATTGGACCCTTCAGTCAGCTGCTTCAAGCAGGATGTATTTCCTCTGCTGGCCATCTTCAGACAGGTGCTGTGGTGCAGAGATGATTTGCAGTACAAACTGAAGCAGAGTTACACCCTTCTAAGTCACTGAAGTAAATGGGAGATAAGGGTGTAATGCTGGTTAGGGTGACCAGGAGCTGTTCCCTGGAGGCGGGCAACTCAGACAGCATGCAGAGTAAGGATCTAGACCTTCCAGTTCCAAGTTTGGGGTTTCCTGTAGAACATGACAAGGAAACAGAAAGAAAAGGGCTGGCATAATGTAAGTAAAGTGTGTGATCTTTCCAGTTTTTCCTCTTAGGGAGCCACTTCAACAAGCTTCCTAAATCAGAAAGGCCATTGAAGTTCTGTACTCTATCTGGTTCATTTGTAGATATTTCTGATAGGGGAAGATCAACATACATCATGAAGCTTGCACAGCCAGGCTTTTGAAAAGCTTTTCTGACTCTGGTGGGACTTTGAGTGGTACACCACCTAATGGAGCTTTTACCCAGTGTTCAGAATGCTCGTTAACCCTCAACCTTCTCTGCCCAGTTTCCTCTTTTGCTTGGTAATGCTGAGGAATTACACAGTGGTTTCCTGAGAAGTTTCTGGCTGAGGTGACCTTCAGACCAGGGCCTTCCCAATCCATAACTCAGAGAGACTTTACCAGTTGGCTACACCAGCTCACTATGTAGGATGGGCACTAATACATCTTTGCCCACAGATATGCCACTCTGCCTCTCTGGTGGTGCCATGGGCACCAGCCAGTGTGTTTCCTGGCACCCACTTGCTTCTTCCTCAAAGCAAAGACCCAGTCCTGACTTTTCTCCATATCAATGAAATAGGAGGTGCTTTAGAACAGCCCAGGAAGTGCCATGTTTGTGTCTGCAGGGAACAGCCATTTAGAAGCAGTTGCTTGGGTTGGACTCTCCTAGCATTTGGAAGCAGCAGCTTGGGTTGGACCCTCCTAGCATTTTTGAGGACCCCTCCCAACACTTGTCATTGGGCCAGTCCCCATGGTAGCAATTTGTGGACTGGGTTCACCTCTCTATGGCAGCCATTTTGTTGTGGCACCTTCTCAGCATTCCAGAAGCATACACAGGTTGAACAAGATCAGGGGGCCCTGGTGTATATAGAGCTGGCTGTATATAGCCACTGTAGTCAGTTGGGGCCATGGTCCTAATCAGATTTTCAAAAGGCTATAGCTTGTATATGCATGGAGGAACTCAGGTTTGCATACACTGGCTCTGCACAGAGTCCTGCACATAGGCTCTATACTCATAATTGGCATTGTGGTACCCATATAGCGCTTGCTACAGCTTTGTGTTTGTACATACAGATGCTGGAGGTCTGGGGTAGGAGGTGGGATCCCACTCCTCTCCCAAAAGGCTGATCGTTACAAACTTATCAGTTTTACACCAGTTGGGCTGTTGTGGCATTCCCTCAAAGAATCCCAGGAAGCATAATCTGAGGATGCTGAGAATTGTCCAGGAGGGATTCCTACCCCATCTGTTTTCAGAACTACAGTTCCCAGTGGAAGTGACAGATTAATTTGTTAAGCCAGTGTAGATACTTCTTCCATGCATGGCAGCTAGCTAATTTATTGTAGCTGGCCACACGTATTGAATGCTTCATTTTCAAATGGACACATGCAGGTGAACAAAAGAGTTGTTGAAAACCACTTTTATAAAGTTGTCAGCCTGACGACCTTATGTTACGATTGCTGTAAAGGTGCAATAGGTGGTAAGGATATCCATAATCTTTACCAAGTCATATAAACATAGACTTGATGCATCGCTTTGCCTGTATGACTTATTGCCCCCTTTCCAGAGTGTATGGCTGAGTGTAATGACAAACTGTTAGATTAGAGATGTGTTGTCACAGTTCCATTTGTCATGCTCTGCCACAGTGAGCACTGAGCATGGAATTAGAGGAATAAAAATGATTTCACACAGGCGGAAAAGATTGTGAGATTGGAGGGTTTTCGCCATTGTGTAAAAATTGCAGATCAGAATACACACGCACCTTCTTTCCTCTAAATCTCCCACAGCCAAGGGCTCTTGCATCCCTCATGTTAACAGTGGATATCTCCAGAGCAGAGGGGCAGTATGCAGGCACTAGCCATGGTCCTGGGCTTGCCATCTCCAGGCTGGGAAATTCCTAGAGACTGAGGGAGTGGAGCCTGGGGAGAATGAGGTTTGGGTAGAGGATGGACCACAACATGGAATAATGCCATACAGTCCACCCTCCAAAGCAGCCAGTTTCTCCAGCATACCTAACCTCTGTTGTCTGGAGATTAGTTGTCATTCTGGAAGTTCTCCAGGCCCAACCTGGATGCTGGCAACCATACATGACCCATTTGATCACTGGGTGAGAGGAAGAAGTGGCTTCTTTCATGCCTTCTCTGATACCAGTTTCCTCCATACTTCTTTTGGAAATGCAGACATGATAAGCCCATTCATTCCTCTTCCAATTTGGTGTAGTGGTTAAGTGCACGGACTCTAATCTGGGAGAGCCAGGTTTGATTCCCCACTCCTCCACTTGTACCTGCTGGATAACCTTGGGCAAGCCATTCTGATACAGCTGTTCTTGAAAAAGAGCAATTTCTGTCAGAGCTCTCTCAGCCCCACCTACCTCACAGGATGTCTGTTGTGGGGAGGGGAAGGGAAAGGAGTTTATAAACCACTCTGAGACTCCTTTGGGTAGTGAAGGGCAGGGTATAAATCCAATCTCCTCCTCCTCCTCCTCTTCTTCTTCTTCCATCCCAGAAATAATTGCAGAGGAGAGGAAAATAGTCTTGGGGATGGTAGGGGAGGTGATAACTCACTCTGAACACAAAAGCCTCCTACAATAATTGTTTCTGTGGTACCAAGTCTGGATGGGAGGGGGGGAGAGAAAATAGTGTAACTTGATGGGGGCTTCCGACTGTTCGACTCTGAGGGGTTCCAGCCAGTTTTTCCACTAACCTGAGTTAGTGTGAGCTAGCTCACAGTTTTTCAGCCTCCGGCTCACCCATTTTTGTCTTAGCTCAGGAAGAATGGCTCCAGAGCAAATTAATTGATGCAGCAGCCAAATTGGTCGCTCACAACTTTAATGCCAGTAGTTCACAAAGTGGAATTTTTGCTCACAAGACTCCACAGCTTAGAGGGAGCTTTGGTTCCAGCTGAGGTATTCCTTTTCCTCTCAACTGCCTCCTCACAGCAACTGAGGTACCAATCAGCTATCACAGGCTATGTAAGAACCATCTTCCTTTGAGGAAAAGAGAGGCAATGGAACAGTCTGTTACTAGACACCCTGAATGAAAACAGTGGTGTGAAAAGAGCAAGTGAGGATGTTTACTTCAGACATCAGTCAGCATGTGATGAACATCAAGGGAATCTACCACAGAGCTTTTGAATTCTGGTTCAAAATACATGTATTATTGCTGCTGCACTATTTTTACAGGCACTATTTTTAGTGGAATCACAATTCACTAATTAAATATTCGGTCTCCTCCAGAATAATCAGGGAGATAGGGATGAAATTGAACTTTCTCTGAGTCATAGGTCTCTTTCAGTCCTTCGAGGGGTGAGGGCACTGAAAGACTGTAGAAGTTATGTGTATATAGTTGTGTGTGGGCCATATTTTCCAAGGCCCCAGCGGGTGAAGTGGGTTCAGTCCAAGAAATGATTTTAGTAAATTGCCGTTGACACATCTGAATTGTAACATTATTCCTCTAGGAGTTAACAGGTGTGGGCTCAGAAGCATTAATTGTCCCCTGTAGCTAAGATCTGACCTCCAGTTTTTTCAAGTTCAGCATCAGAGAACACTCAAACAGCTTGAAGAGACTACAAATGAAATGCTATCTGTTTGAACTTGGAACTATGAAAACGTGGCAGCTGGGTCACGGTGAAGACACTCTTCTCTCCTTTTTTGGCAAAACACTTGTGAATAGGGGTGTGCGCTTGGTATATACTGAGGCAAATAAATACCCAAAGAAATCTTATTGGTATTTTTTGGATACTTATTCAGCCAATTTGTATTCAGCTACTGAAGAAGCCATGCCTGAATAAGAGCAAATATTATTTGGCTTTTATTTGGGTGCGGCTACTTGTCAAGCCGTGCCGCCACTGCAGCACAACCGGGAAAGTTCAGAAGGAATTTAAAGTTTAAATACCTTCACTTCACACACCAAGTCATGCCATGGCAGTGCCGTGACTCCAGAAGTGAAGCGAAGTGATTTAAAGTTTAAAAGCCTTTACTTCACTTGTAGAGTTGCACCGCAGTGGTGGCCCAACTCTGGGAGTGAAGTGAAGGCATTTAAACTTTAAATACCTCACTTCACTTGCGGAGTCAACAAGTAAACTTCTCCATTATACCCTATGGGGACAGTCACCATAGGGTATAATGGAGCCAAATAACAGGTTTCCCAAATATTATAACCAAATATTATCTGAATACCAGTAAAATACTGTTACTGGTATTCGGGAATACCAATATGTTTTGGGTCCAATAGATCTGAATCAGAACCCCCCCCCCCCCCCTATTTTTCTTTGCACACTCCTAACTGGGAATGCAGCTGTCTTGCCTGCATGCCTTATAAGTGTCCATTCCCAGTGCAAACTTGCTCAGTCCAGTCATTGGATGCATTCATCCTAAAAGCATTAGCGCATATACTTTATTGGGCATTCTCAACACATCTCATTGAGACCAGCTTTTTAATCAGCACTGGTCTTCGAACAAGGGTATCACTAAGATTTTATCGTGTTTCTTCCATGGCCAATCTTAGGGGCTTTTGCTTCCATGTTGCAGGGGTTTCCTGTTGGGCCAGGTGTCTCTGTTTGCTGGTGGGCTTACATTTGCCAGGAAACCCCAGGCAACTCAGGTGGGGGGTAGAGTTGCCACATCTAGGATGGGAAACTCACAGAGATTTGGAGAGGGAGCCTGGGGAGGACAGGGGAGGAGAGAGGGGGGTAGAGTACCCAGGTGGGGGGTAGAGTTGCCACATCTAGGATGGGAAACTCACAGAGATTTGGGGATGGAGCCTGGGGAGGACAGGGACCTCACTGGGGTACAGTGCTATAAAGTCCCTAGACTCTGTGTTTTAGGGATTTGTTTCTAATCAGATCTCTAACTGACCAGTGCTTGACCCAGTCTGAAATTAAGCCTGTAATTGATTTTGTTTTTCTTCTTCAATGTTCTTGGCAGCCCTCCTGATAACTGCCCCCAGGAGATACCTCCTCCCCTGTTTGCAAAGGAACACCTACTGCTACTCAAACAACAGCTTCAGAAAAATATTCAAATTGAGGAAAGAGTGAAAGGGAAACACCAAATTCCTGTCCTCATGCTATAACCGAGATGAATAGATCTTTGCCAGTTTCGTTTAATTAAAACATATACACAAGGAGATCCTGAGCACAGCTAAGGAGATGTTGTAGTGGAGATGAATGAGGACATATGAGCTCACTGCCAACCGGCAGGACTCTAGGGTCCTAATGTCCTTCTGAAGTAGTCTGCTGCCTGAATTGGTTTGCAGACCTCTAGTGGACATCAAAGATGCAAATCTAATTTATTCACTACCTGAGCAAATTTAAGCCGATCTGTTTTATCAGTGATTTTATAATGTGCTTTCTCTCTTCCGCGCTCCTGTTCATAACTGTGCTTGCCAATGGAGGAGAGCAAGATAATGGGGAAATTACTGACAGTAATCTTGAGCAGCCTCATCAATCTTTATTTTATGCTGGGCTTAGACAAAGATTGCAAAATGCTTCCACTAAAAAGCTAAGGACTGAGTAGCTCTGTCTACCTGAAGGAGTTAGAGAACTATCAGTAATGGGGTGAGTCAGAAACTAGCACATTCCTTAACGAGGGACTTCTCTTGACAGGAGAGTGAACTCCTAAGAGCAAAGGTATTTCTACGGTTCAGTCTAAGTTTTAACAACATCTCTGGAGAGGGAGCCGATTTGAGCTCCAAAGAGAAGCCTGGGGATTGAAGCTGGGAAGTTGGGGGGGGGGGGAATACCTTGTGCTTTATTTCTGTGAACTGAGAGTAGAACTGGATTTAGATCTGAAGGGCCTAAGTTCTGTGTCACCCACAGTTAAATGGGCTTGAGCAAAACTCTTTTTTTCTCTTGTTGACGTGTTTTCTGATCCATCAAAAAATGGTTATAACAGTGAGCTTATTGCATAAGATTTGGGGGAGTGCAAATTATAGTAATTTAAGTATTTATATTTTAAAAGTCATTTTATATTTCTATTAATAATGAGGCTAAATATTAGTATCTGTGATAAAATCTGGAGTTTCAGACACAGTTTAACCCATTATATCACTGAAAGCAGAGATCTGAACAGTCAAATCAGTGAAGGCATGTAGACATTGGTAGGAGTTAGGGTTGCCAAGTCTGGGTTGGAAAATACCTGGAGACTTTGGGGGTGGAGCCAGGAGAGGGGGGGGGTTGGGGAGGGGGGGGCCTCAATATGGTACCGTGCCATAGAGCCCATCCTTAAAAGCAGCCATTTTCTCCAGGGGAGCTGATCTCTGTCAGCTGGAGATCAGTTGTAAAAGCAGGGGATCCCCAGGCCCCACCTGGAGGCTGGCAACCCTAGTAGGAGTTAGGCATTATAAGATATCTGCAGGTACTGAGAAAGCAACAGCCATGCATGACTGTGTTTAGAAATAAAAATGAATGGCGTGATGTCATCATACTTTCACTTTCTCCATCCTCACAAGCGGCAGCCAGAGCTGGGGGAAATCAAAGCATGAGGATGCTAAAGCACCCCCATTTACTTACCAGACATTATGGGGAAGATTCAGAGCCATGGTTTCTAGCAATAACCATAGGTCTTGTTTCACCACACATCTTATAAAAGGTCCATTCATATCATCAACTGAGGCTGTCATTTTATGGTTCATTTCTCTGCTAGCACTAACCAACCCCAACAGCAATAGCCTAGATTCTGAAGAAGGAAGAATTGGCAGATCTGTCCAAAACATTCATTTCCTACATTTTAGAGCCATTTAATGCAACTTCACTGGACTCTGGTCAATGTTTTCTATTGACTCCAGTACATTCCAAGTGCATATTTAGGATTTCCTTGGAGCAGTGTTTGGGTATTATGGTCTGTCCAGGACAACACTCAGCACTAACAATACTCTCTTTCTCTAGCCATTTGCTTTCCTGCTTAGGTTATAATCTGGTCAGTGTTGCCATTTCTTACTGCCCAGTGACACATTGCTGACTTGCTCAGACTCTCTGCAGTGTGATTATCATAAAAGCAGCAGTGGAACAGTGTCCTATTGTGAGACATGCACAGAGGCCAACCTCTGCAAACTACATTTCATTTCCTCATCCTTATTACAGAGGAGGGCAGTCTGTGGAATTCAGTGGACTACACGCGCAGCTGTCTCTGAGGTTTGCATTAAAACAACCCGAATTTCTGGTTGGATCACCTTGTGTCACCAGTTTTCTCTCATGATGTACACATGAGTGAAATCTGAGGTTCTGACAATAGCCTGCCAAGGCCTGGTGTTCCTGCTGTAGGACTAATAGTTGATCCTGGGATTGGAGAATATTGCAGACAGACAGGAGTGGAAGAATGACATGATCACATGTTTGAAACCATAATCATATTATCGTGTCCTTTCGTTCTTCCTGTCTCTCTCTCTGAACAAATATGACAGATCTTTCCACAGTAGCAAGAAGAAGTAACAGGGGAGAGGGACATGTCTGTTCAGCCAAAGAGAGATAGAGATACCCTCTGCGAGTTGCAGGTCCACTTGTGTGTGAATGTATGGGGGGAGCATCATAATATGATTTATTTATTTACTTCATTCATATATAGCCATTCTCCCTAATGGGGCTCCAAAGCAAGTTACAGTATTCATTCTTTGTGCCATTTTATCCTCACAACAATCTTGTGAGGTAGATTAGTTTGAGAGAGAGTGACTGCCCCAAGGTCACCCAGAAAGCTTCCATTACAGAGGGAGGATTTAAACCTGGGTCTCCCAGGTCCTTGTCTAACACTTAACCATGAGTCTTGTGAGTTCTAACGTATTTATTTTGAGCAACTGACTTTTGCAGGGCCAAGCTGTGGCACAGCTCTGCTCGACTGTCCCCAATGTTACCGTCTTCGGAACAGCCTCCTCCTTCAAGCATGAGGCGATCAAAGACTCAGTGACTCACCTCTTTGACCGGAATGCAGACTACGTCCAAGAAGTCAAAAAGTAAGTGCTTTTATCTCATGATGCTTGCTGAGAATGATCGTAAAGCTAGCAGGGTTCTAGGGGGGGGGGGATGTGCTTTAGGCCTCCCCTTCAATTTGGGCCCAATAAAAGCTGTTGTGGCATGTTTCCTTATTTGATTTATAGCCTGCCTTTATTCCTGAGACTCAAGACAGGTTATAATTTTAAAAAATGCAACAAAACAGTATAATAAACACAATAAAGAATACAGTACAGTAAATAATAATAACCATTAAGTGTCAAGTTGCAACTGATTTATGGCAACCCCTCTTGGGGTTTTCAAGGCAAAAGATGAGTAGAGGTGGTTTGCCACTGCCTGCTTCAAGCATAGCAACCTTCATCTTCCTTGGTGGTCCCCCATCCAAATAGTTTTCCAGTTTTGATAAACTCTGGCAAGTCTGGGCTATTTAGGCTGCTACAGTATAATAAACAGTGCAATAATCCCCCCCCTCCATACATGGAAGCGACAACTCTGATACTTTTATTAAAATACCTTCCTCAGCAGTTCCATTGTGTGTGTGTGTGTGTGTTAGGTGCTGTCAGGTCATTTCCAACTCATGGCAACCTTGAGAACGAATGACCTCCCGCTGCCAGTGGCTGGGGGACATGGGGACCCTCTAAAGCATCCTGTTATGGACAGCCTTGCTCATATGTTGCAACCTGAAGTCTGTGGCTTCTTTATTGAGTCAATCCATCTCATGTTGGGTCTGCCTCTTTTTCTACTGCCTTCAACTTTTCCTGCCGTTATTGTCTTCTCACCGTGTGACCAAATATGATAGCCACTGTTGAGTCATTTTAGTTTCTAGAGCAAATCCAGGCTTGATTTGATCTAGAACTGGCTTATTTGTCTTTCCGGTAGTCCATGGTATCCATAAAACTCTCCTCCAGCACCACATTTCAATCGAATCGATTTTCTTCTAGTCGGCTTTCTTCACTCTCCAACTTTCACATCCATGCATAGTAATGGGGAGTACTATAGTACAAATTATCTTGATCTTGGGATCCATTTTACTACAAATTTACAGCTCTCAGGAGTCACATACCTTGTAAGTTACTTGAGAAAACAGCTTAAGCAAAGATCAGGCCCTTAGTTCTCTTACCAGAGCATGAGTATTGTTTTTACAGGCAAAAAATATATTGCATGAACTGGTTCAAAAAAACTAGAATGTAAGCAACACAATTATTTTTTTCTTCGGTCACAGTCTGAAAGAAGTGAGTCATTTTCCTTTTCCAGCAGAAAGCTCATCAAAGGAGGAAATTACAATAGTACGCTCAATGGCAATTGCTTGGGGCAGTTCTTCACAGGCAAAAAAATGCATTATGTCTTTCAATGGAGTCACTTCAATTAAGCAAGATGAAAATGGTTGGGAAATCCAGTTGACACCTGTTACAATGAAAACACACCCCTTCCATTGAGTTAAGTGGGCATACACTCAAGTTTCTCCCTCTGGTTTTCTAAGGCTGAAACCTAAAAAATTGGGTATTTGTGACAGGAGTAGGGATGGGCACGAACTGGCTCAGAAACTAAAGTTCATGACGAATTTTGGCCAGATTGTGGTTTGCAAACTGAAGTTTGTGGCAGGTCAACCAACACGAACTTTCCATGAACTTTCAAGCAGTTTGTGGCAGTTAGTTGCAGTTTATGAATGGATACATTTCCAGACAGACTTTCTCCACTCAATCAAAATGTTTACCAAACTTCAAAGCGACCCGGGGGGGGGGGGCGGAATTCTCCAGTAATGGGAACACCAATAGGGACCCTCCAAAACTTAACAAGCATTACTGGCTGCCAATAACAGAGTTCCCATTCTGCTCTATGGGATCAGAATGCTATGTATACCCTCAGCTCAGCTCCGCACCCTCTCCTCTGTTGGGTGTTGGCAGTTAGACAGCGAGGCAAGGGACTCGTTAAAAGCAGAGCACATTCATTTGTTCCTGACTCTGAACACCTCTTCTCCAGTGGGGTTTTGGTGTCAGGTGGACTCAGGGCTCTGAACCACCCCGTCTCTCTGCTCACACCAAGCAGAGGAGCTTGGCTACTGGGTGCCTCAGTTGAGGACCCACATTTTATACCCTTGCCATTCTGGTGGTCTTTGGAGAGATTCATGAAGGGGTGGCCCCTTCCCAGCTTCCTCCACTATCCTACCCTTCCTATCCCACCTGGGTGGGGTCCAAGAAGCATCCAGCCACTACAGTATTATTCTGAAAGAAACATTTGAGATCTCCAGATTTAAAGTTAAAGCCCGTTCCTCTTCTTGGTCAGAACTTAACAGTGCGAAATTGGGGAGGGTATGGTAATGTCACTTCCTCCACTCAGGCATAATATGAAACCGTGGTTAGTCTGTGAACCCAGGGTTTGGCTCCCGGGCAGTTATTCAAGTCCTAGTTTGCCTTCACAAATGCTGTGCACATCACTTTTACTCTTTCCTCACCCTCCCTCAAAGAAACTTGGCTGGTATCCCAGCCCTCTTACTGGACAGAGCAGTGCTGGCGGGGGGGCAAGGACTACTTTGCACAAAACCATAGTTAAGCCCAGGGGTCCTTTTGTAAAAAAAGAGGTGCAGGAGCTCATTAGCATAACTTATTTGCATATGCCACACCCCCTGACGTCACCGGAAGTGTCAAAAGGCCACACATCCCTGACGTCATGGGCAGTGTGTCAGAAGGCAAGAAGGGAGGGAGGGAGGGGGAAGGAAGGAAAGGAACAGGAAGGAAGGTAGGTAGGTAGGTGGGGGAGAGAGAGAAGAAAGAAAGAAAGGAAGGAAGAAATGAAAGGAAGGAAGGAGGAAGGAAGGAGGGAGGGAGGAAGAAAGAAAGGAACAGTAAGGTAGGTAGGTAGTTGGGGGGAAGAGAGAGAAGGAAGGAAGGAAGGAAGGTAGGTAGGTAGGTGGGGGGAGAGAGAGAGAAGAAAGGAAGGAAGGGGGAGGGAGGAAGGGAGAGGGGAAGGAAGAGGGAAAGGAAGGAACAGTAAGGTAGGTAGGTAGGTGGGGGGAGAGAGAGAAGGAAGGAGGGAGGGAGGGAGGAAGAGAGGGGGGAAGGAAGAAAGAAAGGAACAGTAAGGTAGGTAGGTAGTTGGGGAGAGAGAGAGAGAAGGAAGGAAGGAAGGAAGGGGGGAAGGAAGGAACAGGAAGGTAGGTAGATAGGTGGGGGGAGAGAGAAGGAAGGAAGGAGGGAGGGAGGAAGGAAGGAGGGAGGAAGGAAGGGGGGAAGGAAGAAAGAAAGAAAAGAACAGTAAGGTAGGTAGGTAGTTGGGGGGAGAGAGAGAAGAAAGGAAGGAAGGAAGGAACAGGAAGGTAGGTAGGTAGGTGGGGAGAGAGAGAGAAGGAAGGAAGGAGGGAGGAAGAAAGGGGGGAAGAAAGAAAGAAAGGAACAGTAAGGTAGGTAGGTAGTGGGGGGGAGAGAGAGAAGGAAGGAAGGGGGGGCGCTTCTCCCCCCACTGGGGCTGGCGTTTCCCTCCCTCCTCCCCCCTTGCTTGGGCCTGAGTGGCATTAAGCTACTCAGGCCCGGCCTCTCCCTCCCTTGCGCCCTGGGAACGGTGAGTGGGCGAGGGAGGGAGGAAGGGGCTTCTTAGGGCCGGCGGCCAGCCGCGGCCCCGGGAACTGACTCCTGGGCGAGGGAGGGAGGGAGGGAGGAAGGGGCTTCTTGGGGCCGGCGGCCAGCCGCGGCCCCGGGAACTGACTCCTTGGCATGGGAGGGAGGGGCTGAGGACGGGGAGGGAGGGACAGAGGCGGCGGCGCTGCTGCCGAGGGGCGATGCTGCAAAGTCAGGCAAACTGAGGACAGGCATCGGGGACGGGGTGTGTGTTGGGGGGAGACCGCGCGGAGTTGCCTCCGGGTGGAAGGGCCATCGCCGGGTGCCGCTCGGGTGGCTGCTGCAGACTCGCCTTTGCCCGAGTTCTAGGGTGTCAAAGAGCCCCTCGCTGTCTGATCCCGGGGCGAAGGAGGCCGGGAGTCTCGCTCCTGTAGTCAATTCGACAAACTTGTGCTGTGCCCGCTGTCCTCGCCGCTGCGGCAGAGGCGACGGGCATGTGTGAGAATGGGGTGGGGGGGAGAGCGAGGGAGCGCCCGCTTGAAGAGCTTCGGGCACGGGAGGAGGAGGAGGATGGGGGCTCTTCTCCTTGGCATGGACTGTTCACGGGACGCGGCCGGGAAGGGTGAAGGGGGGGAGGGCTTTCTTCCAGAGCGCGGGCCGGGGGGCGGGGCTTTGTAATGTGCCCGCCCCCCCGGCCCCTTCTCTTCCGGAGCGGCACTCCGGCACGCCCCGGCCCCAACGGAGCCCTAGTTAAGCCTATCCATGGTTAATAAACCAGCTTCAACTAGTGTTCTCAGATTGTGGCTTGATTTACCTTAACCAACCATAGATGTCACCTGACATTTGGACCACCATGGTAATGCACTGTTAGGTTAATTCATGATTTCACCTTATGTCTTTCTGAACTAAGCCATTACCTAGCCAAAATTTTGATGAATGACATGACGATGCAGCGGGGTGGGGGGGGGAATCAATAGTATTTTTATTAAGAGCATAAAGATCAGCACTAGACTTTCTATGTTTTAATATAGAAAACAGCTAGTCTTGCCTACTAGTGCCTTAACCAAAATTAGTTTTCTGTTAAGAAGAATTTCCTTGCTAAATCAGACCAAGGCCATAGGTTCCGTCGTGGTGTTTCCAACATCAGCCAGCCTGATGGCTCTGGGTGCTCACAAGGTATACCTTGACAGCAAACCCAGGAACAGGAGATTCAACAGTGCTGGGCATTCCATCACCGCAACTGAAATAGCTTTATAAGCATCCCTACCAGTGGGTGGTGCTGTTGCACATCTAAGAGTTTGGGTTAGTTCTGTTTTGTTTCTCATTGTCTTGTGTTCTGGGGGAATTGACTGCTGTTCTTACTGTTTTAAGATCTGTGCTGGAGGCAGGGCTGGAGACCACTGAGAACCATTTAATTAAAGTCGGTTAATTATGCGAGTCTGTTAAAGTATCTCAAAGCTGGAGAAACTACAGAAAATGGCAACATCTTACTTAATAAGGAAAAGTTTCAGAGTCTGTGGATTTTTCAGTTAAGAAACGTCCATCTTCCAAGTTAAGGGAAGCTTTGTTTCCCCAGATCCACCTGAGATATCTTGGTTAGGCTGGATAGTGAGATTATGTTTCCTGCTAGCAAACACTGGATCTTTTCAGAAAATAATGAGTATTGTATTCCACTACAAGAAATGGGTTTATAAGAAGTTAACACAAAAAATGATAGGGAAAAGTCATCTCATGGTGACTTTACTACATCTATTCAAAACTGACCATGAAGATCTGGCTTCAGGGAGGCAATGTGTGAGACCCTACTCCTGAGTATATTTATTGGGAAGCAAGACCCCACTAAACTGAGTTTACCCTTTAAATTATTTTCCACTATAGTTTTGCAGTCAAGTACATGCTAGCTAGGTCTGTTGCAGTGAAAGCAAACTAACAGTTACCTGTTGATATATGATTACTTCTGGTGGTAAAAAGGGCTGTCAAGTCACAGCTGGCTTATGGCAACCTCAGAGGGTTTTCCTTTGCCCACCTCCACATAGAAACCTTGGACTTCCTCGGTGGTCTCCCATCCAAGTACCATTCAGGGCTGACTCTGCTTAGCTTCTGAGATCTGATGAGAACAGACTAGCCCAAAAGGTCAGGTTGATAATTTCTACCCTGACTCAATCATACCAGTAGTACCAGTTAGCTTACCTCTGTGAAACCAAGTTGAAAATGCCCATTCTAGCATAAGGAAACTATAGGGAAAACTCTTCTGTATTTTTATGACTTTTGCTTCCTGTCTGACCATGGGCTTTGTAGTTTCTGAATTTTTAAAAATAAAATACATCATTTGAGCCATGAAATTTAACCTTGATTGTGGCTGTCACTGCTATTAGCCAATTTCAGACAGTTTTCACTGTCATGAGATCAACTGGATTAGAGGGTGTCTGTTATACCTTAAGCTGTTCATGTTCCCTGGGGTATAATTATCTACAATAAACTGCACTGAGGGTTTTCATAATTGTTTAATTAAATTGAGTTAGTAAAAAAAAATGTTAACTGCTTCAGCCATTGATGCGGCTGCACTGTGTAATTGGAGAGTGAAGTCCAGTTTGGCCTCTTTTGGTTAGTATGAAGCCTGACGAAAAGCGGGACTTGCCATTTAAGATGTGAAAGGAGAATAAAATATTCTAGTTTACTGTGGGCTGAATCCAGTGGCAGAGTTCCACTAATGGAAAAAGAAACAGTTTTCCATGAATGTCTTCTCCCTCAGTGAGAGCCAGCATTTCATAATCACTAGTGTGCTGGCCTAGGATGTGGGAGACCCAGGTTCAAATCCCCCCTCTGCCATGAAAGCTTGCTGGGTGACCTTGGACCACTCAGCCTAACCTATCTCACAGGATTATTGCAAGGATAAAATGAAGGGGAAGAGAATGATGTAGGCTGCTTTGGGTGCCCACCAGAGAGCAAGGCAGAGTATAAATGAAGGAAGGAAGTAAAATAAGACTTCCAGTTTCCACTGATACTGTTGTGGAGGGTCCCTAGAGATCATTTCAGGCTGCACGGGTCCAGCAGAGGTGAAAAAGTTCCTTCAGTGAGTAGAAATTCCTGCTGGATCCTACCGGTTAAAACTTGTCTTCAGTCCAGTGGGCCGAGCTCCCTTGATCCTTGATGATAGCCACTGGTCAGCCTGGCAAAGAGCAATAGAGGGAAAAATCCAGGAGACTGCCCCCCCTGGTCTTATTGCGCCTTGGGCATTAAAAAGCAAAAGAAACATTTAGGCAGCATCTCTGGGATCAAGCTCTGCAATCAGACAGAGCACAGACATGGAGACATCCAATTATTCTCCAATATACTAAATGCTTTCAACCAGCATATCACCTCAGATCCCTCATGATCTCCACATATCAGAGAGTCTTTACTCTTGCACGCTTTAATGTTCTACCCTTGGCCTTCCTGGAAGGCACATACTATCACGTCTCACTGTCCTAACGGCTCTGCCCATGTCATGCAGGGAAAGTAGAGTCTATCGAACACGTTCTGCTGCATTTGCCATTTTTACAACGATAGCCAGTCTCAATATATAGCTCCAGTTCTGTCAACTTCACGGGAAAATTTGAACAACTATACAGCCTCCCTCCTTGCAAACTTTTCCCAAGAGACAACTAATAAAGTTGTGAAATTTTTCCTTCAGACGTGTGGGATACGCAAACGCCTGGTCGCAGCCCAGAAATAGCCTTTTAGTTGGAGGAACGTACCTCTTCACCACCCTATAACTTGTACTCAGTGTTAAGTCCCCGCTGCACCACATGTTCCCCTTACCCTTTTATCCCTTTATTTTATTTCAGTTTCTTATTATTATTGCTGATTCTTCGGAGCTGATTTTTTATTGACGTAAACGATTGATTGACTGCTGGATCCAAAGGGTATAGCAGACACTGAATGATATTATTAGGTGGGGAGCCAGGAGGAGGGCAGGATGGTTAGAAGGAGGAGAGCCCAATGGCTGATGAGCAGTGAAAGGGTAGACTGAGCAGGCTTAACAGAGAATCAGGATGGAGCAGGACAATATGAAATAACCAGTAAACACTGGAGGTACTTCCAAGATTGGGCAGCCTTAGTGATTCTGAGGCTCTGGGCAAAAGTCCAGGATGGGACCCCAGAATCACTGCCAACCCATCACCCCCACCACCAGGGCCAAGCTTGGAGGGCGAGGGCCACTTCCGCCACTGGGAGCTGGCTGCCTGAGTCCCAGATAGCTGCCACAAACCTGTTTACTCAAGCCCCAGATGGGGCAGGCATCAGCCATGGCAGAAGCCTGCTCTTCTTCTTCTTTTCCCTTCTCCTTTGAGGGGGGTGGAGTTGTAGGCCCCCTGTTGCCCATTGGCTAAGACTGCCCCTCCTTCCAAGGACATCTAAACAGGAGATCCAGCTTCCTTTTAGTGGGGCTTCAGGGGACTGTAACTAAAGACAGCAGGCGAACCAAAATGGCCTCAGGTAGGGCTGAGGAGGACTATTTTTCAGCAGCCCTGGGGAAGCACCTACATTACCAGTCAGTGCCACCTCATGGAGGGGCAGTTGGTTTTCCAATAGGAAGCAGTACCATTACACCCTTCATATAAAAATCACTCCAAACAGAAATTTAATCTATCTCATAAGCCTGGCCTGGGACAAGGAATGAATGGCAGGCACATCCTGGGAAGGGGGGGGGGGGGGGAGTATCTGGAAGTTCACCAAAGGAGGGCTGGCTTGATAACAGTTCTCACCCATCCTAAAGTAATGTATATTTTACAACAATTGGGGTCTCTCAGGAAAACAGCATTACACTTTTATGGTAACTTCTATTCCCATCTTGCTTCCCCCATTCGTCCACTTAGCATATTTACCACACCTGGAAGTTCCTCTTCATCCTGCACATCAAGGGGCATCCACAGATATTATCAGCTCTAGGGAAGCAATTAAGCTCTGCCAGGTTCTTTGATCCCCCTCTGGGAGAGCTATTAACCATTTGTTCTTGTTCTTGGGAACCTTCCTGCAAACACATCAGCACTATTGTTCCTTTGATTGAACCACATCAGCATACCCTCAGGTATCTTTTTTTTGGTGTAAATACAGGCACACTGCCAATTGCTTTGTGTGTGTGTGTGTGTGTGTGTGTGTGTGCGTGCGCGGGGGGGCATGCCAGCCTCACACCAAGCATTGGTCACTTTCCACAGCAGATTAGAAGCTTCAATATTGGCCAATATCACCCATTAAAATACCCTCTTTATTCCTGCTTCTGTTCAACCCTTTTATCTCCTTCAGCAGTGAGTGTGATTTCAGCATGTTTGTATGTTTGCATTTTATTATTTTAGCTTTATTACTTTATTTTCAATAAAATCCTTACCAGTAGAAGACCAGCTTGGTTTATTTAAGCTTTCTCTTGGGGAAGGATCTTGGTATACAAAGGTGCTGATCCTAAGTTACCCCTTCTTGCTTATCAAAATTCCCCCAGTCAATTGAATATTAGACCATTCTGGGTAATACCTCGATTTTTTGTATTAATCTAGGAAGCCTTCAGACTGTTATGAACAGAGCTTACTGCTTGATAAACTTCACTATTACAAATTGCCTCAGGATCAGTGTTCCCTCTAAGCTGAGTTAGTGTGAGCCAGCTCACCGTTTTTTAGCCTCCAGCTCACACATTTTTGTCCTAGCTCAGGAAGGATGGCTCCAGAGCAAACTAATTTATGCAATAGCCAAATCGGTCACTCCCAACTTTAACGCCAGTTGCTCGCAAAGTAGAATTTTTGCACACAAGTCTCCACAGTTTAGAGGGAGCATGGCTCAGGATGTGTCGGCACATCAGCCTTGAACACTGGTTGTGAGGAGACCCAGGGGGAGTTCTGTGGAGCAACACCATCCTAACTTCACATCTCAGATAAAAAAAACGACACCCTCCCCTCATCGTTCCTCAGTATGTCTGCTTTTGAGAAAATGATTTAATACAAACATTTACCAGTCCAGAAAAAAAAATGTCCCTAGTGGAAGACAAGGTAGGCTGCACCTCACCCCACAGCCACAGATTACATGGTGTGTCAGTTGCTCATCACATGAAGCGCCCTTGTACTGAATCAGACCCATGTTCCATCAGGTTCAGGAGTGTCTACTCAGACAGACAGCAGCTCTTTAGATTCTTGGGTAGAGCTGTTTCACATCACCTCCTGCCTGGTCATGGATATGCCAAGGATTGAAACTGGGAGCTTCTACATGCCAAGCAGAGGCTCTTCCACAGAGCTACAGCCCCTTCCTCAAAATTGGGGTGGTGGGTAGTGCTTCACATTCATGCTCCCTCACTCCATATAGATGCCACAAGCAAACCCAATTCCGTTCATGCTGTGCATGACATTATTCATTGCCAGGTTCACAAACTCCCTCCATCTCCAGCCTCCATCTTGCATGACACCCCAAGATCAGAAGTATTCAAATGTGGGTGTGGAGTTTATTCCTTTCCCAGATATGGGAATTCCTGGCTCAGATGCAAACATGATTAAAAATCTATTGCTGGGAGAAACAGGCCCCAGTTGGTTAAGGAATCAGCATTCAAAGGGCAAAAGAGTTTGGAGTAAGTCACATGGACACATGAAGTCCAACCCTTGGTCTGTCAAAATCAGTAGTGTCTTCTCTGACTGGCAGCAGCTCTCTGAGGTCTTAGCTCAAGGTGTCTCATATCACCTCCTGCCTGATCTTTTTCACTGGAAATGCCAAAAATTGGATTTGGGACCTTTTACATTCAAAGTAAATGTCCTACAATTGTGCCACAGCCCCTACTGTATCATAGGGGGGCTTCTTGGTATGCAGCACAAGGGAAGGAGAGAGGAAGTCTGTGAGCTCAACTATTCAGGTTTGTGCCCAATCATGAACTTCTGAATGCAGCCCCGGGTTGTATGTTCCCTCCAAAAAAACCCACCCCACAATGGGGGGCATCATTTAACAAATTAAGCATCTGTACTGCAGTGAGTTACATAATCTGTTGTAATTAACATATGATGTTAAAGTTGCTTGTTAATTTAAAACATTCACAATCCTTTTTTATGGGCTTCCCTTATTTGTGTATCATAGAGCCTTAATTTATTTTTGCTTCTTCACTGGCCTCCATTTCCATCCAGCCTTGTAAAAATTGTAATAGTGATAAATCATGGGGTTTTATCTCATTTTGCTTCCTCTAGAGTCTGCAGAGGTTAACAATATGTTCTTTCAGTCCTTCCTAATTGGTTTTTCTTAATCCCGTGTATGAAACCCCCCTTCCCTTTCTCTCTCTCAGAGGCAAGATTTCCCCTCTGTTTTCCTTGCCCTTTTGTGACTGAGCCACCCTAGTTGTCTGTTTTCTTCTTTCCTTAATTATTCTGGTCGTCCCACCCTGTCACAGTATAATATTTTGGCTGTTTGCTTAGTCCAGGAACCTGAGGGAAGGAATGTCACTTGTACAACTTAAATGGCACTTGAGAAGTTTTTACATTCTAAATTAACAAAATATTTTATTAAACGTAGAGGGGAAAGGTCAGGTGAAATCAAAAGTAAAATTTCTGAGTTAACTCTATACAGATAACTCTGAGGTAAAATCAGTACATGCACAGATTTTAGGTCTTATGTTTCAGGCTAATGAGAGTTTCTTAAGCTATTCAGAGTTACTTAAAATCTTTGTGTTGAGAAGCTTTTGTTCCAATTTTTTCCAAACACTCAAGTACCCTTTCTTTGAGTGTTCACTGACTCTTTTAGTTTCCAAACAGCTGGTACACTCTTTCCAGTACCCAAACCCCTTCTGTTGAAACACTAGTACTTGTCTTGAGCTTTTAACTCACTCATAAGGTCTCTAAAGGCAGTTTCTAACCACACCAGATAGGGATCTCTTCACTCTTCAGAGCTAACTCCCTGTTTGACTGGGTATAGGGTTTTCTTCTCTCTCTAAAAGATCTATCCTCTTTCCTTGGCCCAAAAGAGAGTCTTCACCTACTTTCCAAACTTCCTTGCCAACTTTCCCCAGTTCTCCTATCTGTGTTAAATACCCTCAGTCAGGGCTGAATTCCGAAACTGTCAATACTCTACTCTTCTCAGCTAGGGTTTCAGTCAGACTGAATCCTCCTCCGCATCCAGTTCAGAAGTCTTTCTCTGCTCAGCTGATGCTAGCCAATCAGGCCTCTTGGAACAGCCTGTCACTCAGGGCTGTCCAGCTCTGTGAAGAATTAACCCTCCACAGTCCTTTATCTGTTTGGAGAGCACTTCTAAGCTTTTAAGAATTGCAGTCTGTCACATCTTAGTTTTCACTCCACCACCTAAATTGGTCTGATTGATGTAGGGGAGTGCTGTGGACCATGGAGCTTTGCATGCAGGAAGGTCTCTGGTTCAATCCCTAGCTTCTGTACAAATTGTTTTCTCATAGTCCAAAGTAGACATTTCCAGAAGCACAGGGGTTTCTAACTGCAAAGAATGATTTTTCCACATTCCCTTTTGTGCTGCAGCCCAAAATGTGTATGTAAAGGGCTGTCAAGTCGCAGCTGACTTATGGTGACCCCATAGAGTTTTCAAGGCAAGAGATGGGCAGAGGTGTTTTCCCATTTCCTGCCTCTGCATAGTGACCCTGGACTTCCTTGGTGGTCTCTCTTCCAAGTTCTTCCCAGGGCCGGCCTGCTTAGCTTCCGAGATCTGACAAGATCAGGCTAGCTGGGCCATCCAGGTTAGGGTACAGCCCCAAATGCCCCAGAAAAATCCTGTTCCTGCTTCCCCAGGAAGAGAATTCCAGGGGCATTTTGAGCTGTTTCAGGAGGGGGAAGAGGAAAATTGCACTCCATGAGTGGAACTCTGAAACCTCAGAAAAGTTAACATCAATCCATCCCAAAGGGATGGGCCCATACCAGTCCAAGAAAAATGAAGTTGAGGACCTGCATGGCAGTACCAGTAGCTGCTGCTGCTGTATGTAGGATGTAATTCCATATTCCAGCACTAGTGCAGGAGACAAACTATGGCCCCGCTCCAGTACTAGCAAGTTTGAGGGTGGGTACTCTTCTTGTCTCCCCAGTGGGGGGGCATTGTTCTCCCCTCTTCCTTCTTGTCCTCACAGCAACAACTCTGTGAAGGAGATTACTCTGAGTGAGTGCACTGCACTGCACCATGCAGTGTCTGCAATGGAGAGCCTCCTAGACATATTGAAGGTGGTCTTTTTTTAAACATGACACAGGCCAGACATAAATCTCAGGTAAATGAGTATAATGCACAGTTTCTGTTGCACTAACATGCTTCTACTAGGTGTGCTGGACCACCTTCATCCACACAAGAAGGTAGCTTACATAAATACATTGGTGTTCTCAAGTCACACAACCAACTTTTGAGAACCCTGGGAAGGGCCTTTCAAGGCAAGTGAGAAGCAGACATGGTTTACCGTTGCCTTCCTCCACAGAGTCGTCCTTCATGGTGTCCCATCCAAGTCTGACTGTGTTCAGCTTCTGAGAGTTGACAGGATCAAGCCAGTCTGGGCCATCCAGGTCAGGATTATAAGTGCCATCAAGTCACAACTGATTTATGGTGACACAAGCAAGGGGCTTTTAAGGCAAGTGAGAAGCATCGGTGGTTTGCCACTGCTTTCCTCTGCAAAGGCTTCCTCAGTAGTTTCCCATCCAAGTACTGACCCTGCATAACTTCTGAGATATGACAAGATAGGACTATACCATGCTACCTTCCCTCCCAGAAGGTGGTTTGTATTGAGTCAAACCACGGGTCCATCTAGCTAGCTCTGAAGTCAGCTCTGAATCACTAGTTCTGCACTTTCAGGTTTTTTTTGTAAAGAAATTTTTATTTTTCAAAAAAAACATCAAAAATAATACATTTACCTTATACAAATCCCTTTTTCCATATTATATAACATTTTGTTCTATTTGTACATTCTATTTTTATCTTGTTTTGGTGGTTTCCCACCACATCTGAAGCATAACACATTTTCCATTTTATTCAAAATAGTAATACTTATATCTATGTTCCATTTCTGGTAACAGTTATATATCTTTAAAATACTTATACACCAGTTCTTATTTTCTATACTCTTATGTATTTCTAAATAAAAACAGCTTCATTGTCTAATTTTAACTAAAACATTCATATAATATATTTCTATTCCTTTATGCTATTATAACCATGTATAGATGTAGTTTTTCATATCCCAGTATTTTTCAACATATTCTTTCAAATCTTTCCAGTCTTCTAGAAAGGTCTCTGAGTAGAGATTATTCAATTTTCTAGTCCATTTATCCATTTCAGCCATATATAACAGTTTTTTCAACCATTCCCACACCTCTGGTATTTTTTCATTTTTCCAGTTTTGTGCATACACCATTCTTGCTGTTGTAATCATATACCATATTATTGTCCTTTTCTTTACATTTATCTCTTCTAGTTTAAGTCCTAGCAATAACATTTCAGGCAACTTCTTAAATGTACATTTCAAGATTTTTTCCATTTCTGCATGTATTTTTGACCAATAAATCTTTGCTTTATCACAAGTCCACCACATATGATAAAAAGAACCTTCTTTCTTTTTACACTTCCAACATTTGTTAGACATATTTTGACCAATATTTGCAATTTTTTTTGGTGTCATATACCATCTATACATCATTTTAAAACAATTTTCTTTTAAGTTATAACACGTAGATATACTCATAGCATTTTTCCATAAAAATTCCCAAGATTCCATTTCAATGTCTTTGTTAAAGTTTATCGCCCATTTTACCATTTGTTCTTTTACCATTTGATCTGCATTAAACCATTTTAGCAAGACTTTATACATTTTAGAAATCATTTTTTTCCCACCTTCCTCCCAAACTTGTTCTATTTCATTATTTTTTTCCCCTGAAACCGTGTTTTTTATCACTTCTATACAAATCATATATTTGTCTATATCTTAACCAACCATAATCAAAGTCCATCTGATGCTGCTCCTTCAGTTTGAAATCCTTGCCATGTCTTATTAATAAGTCTCTATACTTCAGCCAATCTTGTCCTTTATATCTTGATGTTGGATGTAAGACTTCTGCGGGTACAATCCACATAGGTATATCTTCTGAAAAAAAGTTTTTATATCTTGTCCACGTATCCATTAGTGTTCTTCTCAAATAATGATGTTTAAACATATTGTCCATTTTTGTTTTGCCATAATACAAATATGCATGCCACCCAAATCTACAATCATGACCTTCCAGGGACAATAACATTCTGTCTTGTAACATAGTCCATGTCCCTACCCAGGTCAAACATATTGCATCATGGTATAACCTTAGATTTGGTAGTTGAAACCCTCCTCTTTCTTTGGCATCACACATTATTTTCATCTTAATTCTTGGTTTTTTCCCTCCCCACACAAATTTAGACAGCTCCTTCTGCCAACATTTGAATGTTTTTACATCTTTCACAATTGGAATAGTTTGAAACAAAAACATTAATCGTGGTAACACATTCATCTTGACCACCGCAATTCTACCCAGCAATGACAAATTCAATACATTCCACTTTTTAATATCCTGCATAATTTGCAACCATAATTTTTCATAATTATTTTTATAAAGATCAATATTTTTCATAGTTAGGTTTACACCCAGATATTTTGTCTTTTTCACCACCTCACATTCTGTAAGTTTTTGTAACTCGTTTTGTTTCTTATTTGACATATTTTTGCACATTACTTTCGATTTGTTTTTATTTACATAAAATCCTGCTAAGTCACCAAACTCTTTTACTCTCTGTAACAAATGTGGTAATGTGGATAAGGGGTCTTCCACTATAAACATCACATCATCTGCAAAGGCCCTATATTTGAAAGAAAAACCTTTAGTTGTTAAGCCTTTAATATCTTTGTCTTCCTTCACATTTAACAGTAGAACTTCTAAAATCCAAATAAATAGCAGCAGTGAAAGTGGGCATCCTTGTCTTGTTTCTTTTTCAACTTTAAAATCGTCTGTCTTTTCGGTATTAATTATTAATGAGGATTTCTGTTCTTTATATATTGCTTTAATGAAGTTAAGCATATATTCACCAATCTCAAGATGTTCTAAAACTTCAAACATAAAATCCCAGTTTAAATTATCAAACGCTTTCTCCGCATCTAAAAAGAAAAAGCCCACTTCCTTTTCAGGATGTTTGTCGTAGTATTCTATAGCATCCACTACTACTCTTAGATTGTCCCTTATTTGTCGATTAGGTAAGAACCCTGCTTGTTCTGTTTGTATAGTCTCTTTAAGGTGCTCTTTTAGTCTATCCGCTATAATCTTAGCAAAAATCTTATAATCATTATTCAGTAAAGAAATCGGTCTATAATTCTTAACATTGGTCAAATCTTGATTTTCTTTCGGGATCAGTGAGATGGATGCATCTTTCCAGGTTTCTGGTACCTCTCCAGTAACTCTTATGTCATTCATCAATAGCAGTAACACCGGTGAAACTGACTCCTGTAACGTTTTGTAGAACTTCGCTGTAAATCCATCCGGTCCAGGTGCTTTACCTAATTTTGAGTCATTTATTGCATTTTTGATCTCTTGTAATGATACTGGATTGTTAAATAGTTCTTTAATTTTCTCTGTTGGTTTTGGTAACTTTAATGTTTGCAGGTATTCTTTAATCTTTCTTCTGTCTTTGTTTTCCTTCTTAAAAAGTTTTGCGTAGTATTTAAAAAATTCTCTTTTTATTCCTTTGTTATCTATTATCTCAATATTATCTCTTATCACTTTAGTGATAAATTTATTTTCACGTTTTTTCTTTAATTGCCATGCTAAATATTTTCCGGGTTTATTTGCACCTTCAAATGCTTTTTGTTGAAGTTTTTTTAAATTCCAGTACATCTCTTGGTTCAAAATGGCTTTTGCTTGGTCTTGTAGCATCCAAATTTCCTTTTGCAGTTTCTTTTTCCCTGGTTTCTTCTTCAGTTCTTCTTCCTTTGTTTTAATGGCTTGTAGAATATTTTCATATTGCTCTTTTTTCTTTTTATTATCTTTAGCATTTAACGATATCAATAGTCCTCTCATCACTGCTTTGTATGCATCCCATACGGTTTGAATTTTAACTTCTTTCTGCATGTTTACTTGGAAGTATAGGTCTGTTTCTTCAAGTAATTTTTTAATTATTTCTTGATTATCTAATAAGTCCAAATCATGTCAATTCTTGAATGTGAGTCATGTCTGTTAGAGTAAAAGGTAAAATCTTTTCCTTGTGGGTTAGCTTTCCTCCAAATATCTTCCAACTTTTCTTGTTTTATCAGTTCAAAAAAAATTTTTGGAAGCTTCCCTAACGTCTCATCCTTTCTTTTAGAGCGCCTGTCTAGTTTATTATCTACAGTTCCATTGAAGTCTCCTAACATCATAATTTGATCATAGTTTACATTGTCCAATTCCATTTGAAGTTCTTTAAAAAAAATTTCTTTAGCTCCATTCGGAGCATAAATGTTCACGATCAAAGTTTTCAATCCTTGCAGTAAAATTTCAATAGCTAAATATCTTCCATCTTTGTCTTTGAATATTACTTTAGGTTCCAAATCTTTTTTGACATATGTTACAACACCATTTTTTTTGTTGCTTGCTAAAGAATAAAATTCTTCTCCCAATTTTTTCCTTATTAAATATTTATGGTCTTGTTTTTTAAGATGAGCTTCTTGCAAGCAAATTATATTACATTTTTGTTTTTCCAACCAATGACCTACCATTCTACGTTTTTGGGATGAATTTAGTCCATTTACATTCCATGTAAGTATTTTGTAATCCATTTTGATATGTTCTTAAATATCTCCAAAATCATCTTTATTCTCTCCCAGGAATGCATACATTTCTTCTGTGCTTTTGATCACTACTCTGGAGTTGCCATAATAAAAGTTTAGTCCTTGAGGTATTTCCCAATGAAATCTGATTTTTTTCTCCTTCAGTTTATCTGTCAGATGCTTGAATTTTTTCCTTTCTTGCAGTATTGCTCTAGGCAATTCTTTCATTACTATAATTTTCTTTCCATCTATTACAAAAGGGTCAGTAAAGCACTTCCTGTAGATTTGTTCTTTTGTTCTTTTCATTGTAAATTGGACAACCACATCTCTTGGTATGTTTTTGTCTCTTGCGTATGTGGAGTTAACTCTATAAACGAGATCCATGTGTTCTTTAACAACTTCTTCCTGTTCTTGTAAAAAATCTGCTATTGCTTCTTGCATTCTTGTAAAAATGTCCTCATTCAATTTTTCCTCGATCCCTCGAAATCTCAAATGATTTTGCATATCTTTATAATGCATCATCTTTTCCATCCTCTCGTTCTCTCTCATTGTCTCATGGGTGTTTTCTTCCAGTTCTTTTACTTTAGTTTCTATATCTTGTGTTCTTGTGGATAATTTTTGAAATTCTGCTTTTAATTCCATGAAATTTTTATCTGCTTGAGCCGCTATATTATTCATTTTAACATTTACCTCTCCTATAGCGTCTAACATTTTCTTTTCCATTGCTTCCATAATGGCTAGTAGCTCTTTTTCTTTTTTTGCTGCCATTGTAGGAGAGGACCATGTAGCTGCTCTCGATCTTAATCCGCGGTCCGTTTTGCCTCTTTAAAAAGATCGATTTTATCTTGTTTTCCAAATCAAACACCCCTTAGTGCATTCAAACAAGCTAATCTTGCCAAGTCAAATTATGTTGGTTTCAGCCTTCTAAGTTATATAATCTTTGAGATATTGCAGTTTAAAAATTTTATAAATCCAAAATGGCGGGCGCGACTTCTCTATGGTTAATGTCAAAGGTTATAGTCTTTTTACCTTGCTTCTGGCTTGCCGTAGTTTCCTTTTGTCCCTTCCTTTTCTTTACTTGTCTGCTCTCTGCACGTCACTTCCTGTTATGGTCTTTCTGGTCCGGCAGTATTTAGAGTCCCCTCTACCTTCTTCCGGTTCTTCTCCTTTTCCCTTCTTGTCTGCTCTTCTAGCCGTCACTTCCTGGTTCAATCCTCATGTCTTAATCTCGCGATGCTTGGTTCCCTTCTCCCTCTTTGTCTCGCGATGCTTGGCTTCCCCTCCCGACTCTTCTTAACCGCAGGAATGTTAAACAACTTGTTTTTTTGGCTTTTTAAGTTCAAATTCGGTTTTTTAGTGCTTCAAAACTGCTCTCATCCAATCAACAACAGTCTATTGCTTCACCCGATCTGTTTTTCGTCTTTCAAAACGCGGCGGTGGTAAGGCAAAAAACTTTTTTCCGTTACCTTTTGTTGTTACTTCGCTTCAGATGTGGTCCCAGCGTTTAAAATTTGTCTTCTTTGTTAAGGAATCAGGGGAATTGGAGGTTTTATGCTGAATTTTTCAGCTCAGCTCGGCTCCTTAGAGATACTCGCAAGAATCCTCTTTGGCTGCAGTGCTCAAGGTGTCGGAAAAGTCTCCTCCGAGACTTTCCCTTCACCGAGGTTGCTCAAACCTGGATTATATTGCTTGCTGGTCCTCACACTACCTGTGTGAGGTTGCGTCAGGTGGATTAATCCACCCAAGCTGTCAGGAAGAGCCGCTGTCCGCCTTGCGCATTTGCAAAGCGTGTCAGACCTCCATTCCTCCGACCGGAAACTCCCTAGTTCTGCACTTTCAGTTTTGACTGACAGCAGCCCATTTAGTTTGGAGACAGGGTTGTGCCACTTGAGATCAATTAACTGGAGATGTCGGAAACAGAAATTGCATGCAAAGCATGGAGTCTGCCACTAATGAACACAAAAAGTTGCCAAGTCAGACCATTGGTCCACCTCACTTAGTAGTTTTTGCAGTGATGGAAGAACAGCTTTCCAGGGTCTCAAGCTGACAAAGGTTTTTTGCAGTGTCTGCCACCTGAAATCTTTATTTGCAGAAGAAAGCCACAGCCTTTCCCCATCAAGATCATCTGCAAAGATCCATAAATATGATCGTTATGGCTTCTACAGAGTGTGCCAGTATGCTTCAAATCAAACTGTACCAGTCGCTGTATGTATGATTCATGGTACAGGTTTTAGCTTTCTTTGGTTTAATTCCACTTATCTGGATGAGCATCTTCTGGGGTTAAGCTATGAGAGTCTCTGGTAAGAGAACTGGATTCGCTTCTGGAAACGCTATGGGTTGAATTAGTGGGCCCAAAAGGAAGCTTAACATTGGGAGTTTGTTATTGCCCACCAGATCAAAAGATAGAGGAGGATTATAAAATGATGAATGGATTAAAGATAGCGGCTAGACAAAATAACTGTGTTGTAATAGGTGACTTTAACTACCCACACATTGACTGGGAAAAAGAGATTGAGTTTCAACTTTTAACTTCAAAAGGGGTAGCTTCTTTGATATGAGGGGACATGTGAGGGGGAAACTGAAAGAAAAAGTAGAAAGAGTCAAAATCATTGGGGAAGCTTGGAGACTTTTCAAAATTACAATCCTAGAGGCTCAGAGAAAATATATACTGTGGGTTAGGAAAGGCACAAATAGGTATAGAAAAAAGTTTGCATGGTTAACAAACAAAGTAATGGAAGCAGTAAAAGGTAAGAAGTATTCCTTTAAGTGGTGGAAAACCAGTCTCAGTGAGGTTGATAAAAGGGAACACAGGCTGTGGCAAATAAAACTTTCTTCAAATACACTAGAAATAGGAAACCAGCCAGGGAGGCAGTGGGGCCCTTGGATGACCAAGGGGTAAAAGGAGTACTGAAGGATGATAGGGAAATGGCTGAACAGCTGGATGCATTTTTTGCCTCTGTCTTCACTGTGGAAGATGAGAAGTGCTTGCACGCTCCAGAACCGCTGATTTCAGGCAGGGTGTTGAAAGTCCTGAGTCAGATTGAGGTAACGAGAGAAGAGGTCCTACGACTGATACACAACTTAAAAACTAATACATCACTGGGCCCAGATGGCATATATCCGAGAGTTCTGAAAGAACTCAAATGGGAACTTGTGGATCTCCTGACAAAAATATGGAATTTTTCATTAAAATCTGCCTTTATTCATGAGGACTGGAAGGTAGTGAATGTCACTCACATCTTTAAAAAGGGTTCTAGAGGAGATCCAGGAAATTACAGGCCAGTCAGCCTGACGTCAATATTGGGTAAGTTGGTGGAAACTGCTATTAAGGAAAGAATTAGTAGGCACATTGATGAACAAAATCTCTTGAAGATTCAGCATGGGTTCTGTAAGGGAAGATCTTGTCTCACTAAATTGTTAATGTTCTTTGAGGGAGTAAACAAACATGTGAACAAGGGGGACCCAATAGATGTTGTTTACGTTGAGTTCCAGAAAGCTTTTGATAAAGTTCCTCATCAAAGGTTCCTAAGTCCTTTTGTGGAACAAAAACTGGCTAATTAAAAGGAAACAGAGAGTGAGTATAAATGGGCAATTTTCTCAGTGGAGGGAGGTAAGCAGTGGGGTACCACAGGGATCAGTACTGGGTTCGATGCTTTTTAACTTGTTTATTAATGATTTGGAGTTGGGAGTAAGCAGCGAAGTGGCTAAATTTGCAGATGACACAAAGTTGTTCAGGGTGGTGAGAACCAGGGAGGATTGTGAGGCACTCCAAAGGAATCTGTCGAGGATGGGCGAGTGGGCGTCAACATGGCAAATGGGGTTCAATGTGGCCAAGTGCAAAGTGATGCACATCTAGGCCAAAAATCCTAACTATAAATACACGTTTATGGGGTCTGCACTGGCAGAGACTAACCAAGAGAGAGATCTTGGAGTTGTAGTAGATAACTCAATGAAAATGTCGAGACAGTGTGTGACTGCAATGAAATAGGCCAGCACTATGCTGGGGGTTATTAGGAAGGGAATTGAAAACAAATCAGCCAGTATAATAATGCCCCTGTATAAATCGATGGTGCGACCTCATTTGGAGTACTATGTACAGTTCTGATCGCCACATCTCAAAATAGATATTACAGCATTGGGAAAAGTGCATAAAGGGGCAACTAGAATAAGGGTTGGAACACTTTCCCCATGAAGAAGGGTTAAAGCACTTGGGGCTCTTTAGCTTGGAGAAAAGACGGCTGAGGGGTGACATGATCGAGGTTTATAAGATTATGCATGGGATAGAGCAGGTAAAGAAAGAAGAACTTTTCTCCCTTTCTCACAATACAAGAACTTGTGGCAACTCCGTGAACTTGCTGAGCAGTTGGGTTAGAACAGATAAAAGAAAGTACTTCTTCACCCAAAGAGTGATTAACACATGGAATTCACTGCCACAGGAGGTGGTGGCAGCTACAGGCATGGATGGCTTCAGGGCTCCGTTGGGGCCGGAGCGCGCCGGAGCGCCGCTCCGGGAGAGAAGGGCCCGGGGGGCGGGCCTCCCCCGTTCACCCCCTCCCTCCCCCAATCACCGTCCCCGGGGCCGCGGCTGGCCGCCGCCCCCGGCGAAGATCCCCCTCCCACGGCCAGTCACCAGCCCTGGGGCCGCGGCTGGCTGCTGGCCCCGTTGGAGAGCCCCCTCCCTCGCCCCGTCCCTCGCCCCGTCGCCTTCCCTCGTCCCTCGCCCCGTCACCTTCCCTCGCCCCCTCCCTCGCCCCGTCCCTCGCCCAGTCGCCTTCCCTCGCCCCGTCCCTCGCCCCATCCCTTGCCCAGTCGCCTTCCCTCGCCCCCTCCCTCGCCCCGTCGCCTTCTCTCGCCCCGTCCCTCGCCCAGTCGCCTTCCCTCGCCCCGTCCCTCGCCCCGTCGCCTTCCCTCTTCCCTCGCCCCATCGCCTTCCCTCGCCCCCTCCCTCGCCCCCTCCCTCGCCCCATCGCCTTCCCTCGCCCCGTCCCTCGCCCAGTCGCCTTCCCTCGCCCCGTCCCTCGCCCCATCGCCTTCCCTCGCCCCCTCCCTCGCCCCCTCCCTCGCTCAGTCGCCTTCCCTCGCCCCTCGCCCCGTCGCCTTCTCTCGCCCCCTCCCTCGCCCCGTCCCTCGCCCAGTCGCCTTCCCTTGCCCCATCCCTTGCCCCGTCCCTCGCCCCGTCGCCTTCCCTCGTCCCTCGCCCTGTCGCCTTCTCTCGCCCCCTCCCTCGCCCCGTCCCTCGCCCAGTCGCCTTCCCTCGCCCCGTTGCCTTCCCTCGTCCCTCGCCCTGTCGCCTTCTCTCGCCCTCTCCCTCGCCCCGTCCCTCGCCCCGTCGCCTTCCCTCGCCCCGTCCCTCGCCCCGTCACCTTCCCTCATCCCTCGCCCCGTCGCCTTCCCTCGTCCCTTGCCCCGTCGCCTTCTCTTGCCCCCTCCCTCGCCCCGTCCCTCACCCAGTCGCCTTCCCTCGCCCCGTCCCTCGCCCCCTCCCTCGCCCAGTCGCCTTCCCTCGCCCCTCGCCCCATCGCCTTCTCTCGCCCCCTCCCTCGCCCCGTCCCTCGCCCCGTCGCCTTCTCTCGCCCCGTCCCTCGCCCCGTCGCCTTCCCTCGTCCCTCACCCCATCACCTTCCCTCGCCCCCTCCCTCGCCCAGTCGCCTTCCCTCGCCCCGTCCCTCACCGCATCCCTCACCCAGTCGCCTTCCCTCGCCCCGTCCCTCGCCCCGTCCCTCACCCAGTCGCCTTCCCTCGCCCCCTCCCTCGCCCCGTCGCCTTCTCTCGCCCCGTCCCTTGCCCAGTCGCCTTCCCTCGCCCCGTCCCTCGCCCCATCGCCCCGTCGCCTTCCCTCACCCCGTCCCTCGCCCCCTCCCTCGCCCCGTCGCCTTCCCTCGCCCCGTCCCTCGCCCCATCGCCTTCCCTCGCCCCGTCCCTCACCCAGTCGTCTTCCCTCGCCCCCTCCCTCGCCCCCTCCCTCGCCCCGTCGCCTTCCCTCGTCCCTCGCCCTGTCGCCTTCTCTCGCCCCCTCCCTCGCCCCGTCCCTCGCCCAGTCGCCTTCCCTTGCCCCGTCCCTCGCCCCGTCGCCTTCTCTCGCCCCCTCCCTCGCCCCGTCCCTCGCCCCGTCGCCTTCCCTCGCCCCGTCCCTCGCCCCCTCCCTCGCCCAGTCGCCTTCCCTCACCCCGTCGCCTTCCCTCGTCCCTCGCCCCATCGCCTTCTCTCGCCCCCTCCCTCGCCCAGTCGCCTTCCCAGGGCCGCGGCTGGCCGTCGGCCCCGCTGGAGAGCCCCCTCCCTTGCCCAGTTGCCTTCCCTCGCCCCCTCCCTCGCCCCGTCCCTCGCCCAGTCGCCTTCCCTCGCCCCGTCCCTCGCCCCGTCGCCTTACCGGGGCCGCGGCTGGCCACCGGCCCCGCTGGAGACCCCCCTCCCTCGCCCAGTCGCCTTCCCTCACCCAGTCGCCTTCCCTCACCCTGTCCCTCACCCCCTCCCTCGCCCAGTTGCCTTCCCTCGCCCCCTCCCTCGCCCAGTTGCATTCCCGGGCCGCGGCTGGCCACTGGCCCCACTGGAGAGCCCCCTCCCTCGCCCAGTCACCTTACCCGGGGCTGCGGCTGGCTGCCAGCCCAGGGAAGAACCCCCCCCCCCAACAGTTTCCCGGGCCCAAGGGAGGGAGAAGCCGGGCCTGAGTGGCTTAACGCCACTCAGGCCCAAGCAAGGGGAGGGGGGAAACGCCAGCCCTAGTGGGGGGAGAAGCGCCCCTCCCTCCCTCCCTCCCTTCCCTCTCTCCCCCCACCTACCTACCTACCTACCTGTTCCTTCCTTTCCGCCTTCCTTCCCCTCTCCCTTCCTCCCTCCCTCTCCCCTTCCTTCCTTCCTTTCTTCTCTCTTTCTCCCCCAACTACCTACCTACCTTACTGTTCCTTTCTTTCTTTCCCCCTTTCTTCCTCCCTCCTTCCTTCCTTTCTTTCTTCCCCCCTCCTTCCCTCCCTCCCTTTCTTTCTTTCTTTCTTTCCTTCCTTCCTTTCTTCTTTCTTTCTTTCTTTTTTTCTTCTCTCTCCCCCCACCTACCTACCTACCTTCCTGTTCCTTCCTTTTCCTCTTCCTTCCCCTCTCCCTTCCTCCCTTCTTCCTTCCTTCCTTTCTTCTCTCTCTCTGCCCCCACCTACCTACCTACCTTCCTGTTCCTTCCTTCCTCCCTTCCTTCCCCCTTCCTTCCTTCTCTTCTCTCCCCCAACTACCTACCTACCTTACTGTTCCTTCCTTCCTTCCCCCCTTTCTTCCTCCCTCCTTCCTTCCTTTCTTCCTTCCCCCCTCCCTTTCTTCCTCTCTCCCTTCCTCCCTCCTTCCTTCCTTCCTTTCTTCTCTCTCTCTGCCCCCACCTACCTACCTACCTTCCTGTTCCTTCCTTCCTCCCTTCCTCCCCCCTTCCTTCCTTCTCTTCTCTCCCCCAACTACCTACCTACCTTACTGTTCCTTTCTTCCTTCCTTCCCCCCTTTCTTCCTCCCTCCTTCCTTCCTTTCTTCCTTCCCCCCTCCCTTCCTTTCTTCCTTTCTTCCTTTCTTTCTTTCTTTCTTTCTTTCTTCTCTCTCTCTCCCCCACCTACCTACCTACCTTCCTGTTCCTTTCCTTCCTTCCTTCCTTCCCCCTCCCTCCCTCCCTTCTTGCCTTCTGACACACTGCCCATGATGTCAGGGATGTGTGGCCTTTTGACACTTCCGGTGACGTCAGGGGGTGTGGCATATGCAAATGAGTTATGCTAATGAGCTCCTGCACCTCTTTTTTTACGAAAGGACCCCTGGATGGCTTCAAGAGGGAATTAGATAAACATATGGAGTAGAAGTCCATCAGTGGCTATTAGCCACAAAGTATAGATAGGAACTCTCAGTCTGGAGCAAGTGATGCTCTGTACTCTTGGTACTTGGGGGGGGGGGGGAGGCAACACTGGGAGGGCTTCTAGTGTCCTGACCCTGCTGCTGGAACTCCTGAGGGCACCTGGTGTTTTTGGGCACTGTGTGACAGAGTGTTGGACTGGATGGGCCATTGGCCTGATCCAACATTGGCTTCTCTTATGTTCTTATGTTGCAAAAGGTCTCTCTCTCTCTCTCTCTCTCTCTCTCTCTCTTATTTTCCAGAATCTCTGCAGATGGTGTAGACATTGTTCTGGATTGCCTTTGTGGGGAAAACACAGGGAAAGGCCTAGGTCTTCTCAAGCCCCTTGGGACTTATATTTTATACGGTAAGTGACAGTCACCTAGTCAATACATTCTGAACTGTGCAGGTCATATATCCACCCCCGTATTCCATAGTAGCTGTCCCAGCAGATGTTAAGTAGCATCAATCTGTAGGAACTCCCCAAATGAAAACAGCAGTTTAGTAGTACCCTGCTTCAACACTGATAGACACAAACAAAGTTTTAAGAATCTGCCAGGACAAGCCCAGGCCTGCCAAAACCCCAGCGTTGCAAGCATGATGTCACTTCCAGAGAAAACCTGGAAGTAATGGTGGTAGCTTTAGGCATCAGCAGAAACTCTATGGTAGAGCTACCACCATTGTTTCCAGCAGGGAACTAGAACACCTGAGCCAGAAGTGTGGTCACAGTCTGACCAGGGGTCAGATCCTGCTTAGTAAGCAGTAGGTCCTGGTGGCAGGAATCTGTCATAATAAGGCAAGGGGCCAGTTCTACAGCAGCAAGTCCAAAGAATCTGGCACAGCAGAGTTCACTCCACCACTACAGTCCACTAGGATGGAGGAGCCAGCTCAGAGGTAGAGCTTACATAGCCCCAGTGCCATTCTGATTGGCTCCCCCAGTCACATGCAATCCAGGCTGCAGTTCCTTGAGAGGTCACTTTTCAGGATGGTGCTGTGGTTTGTTTCAAGTCTAAGTTGGTTGGCTTGCTGGCTGGCTGGCTGGCTGCAGTGATGCAAGGAGATTGCCAGGGTGACCCCTGGCACTTCACACCCACCCTCAGTCATATTCCCTGCAGATGCAAACCTGATGTGTCACACAGAATTATCCTAATGGCACAATTCTTCTAACCCAACATGTTTAGCTTTTCATTGGATGGTTAATGTCAGGCTGTTTGTCGCAAGCAGTCCTTTTTGTGTACGCCAAGGTAGTGGAAATTCATCTGAAGACTGCATGTTTGTATCCATTTAACAGCAGTGATTGTCAGGGGCTGGCACAATTTGTGTCACGGAAGAGGAGCTAGTCCATCTGGATAGCTCTTTGGGAAGATTTTATGGAAAGAGGAAGATGATATGTTTGGATTTTGACTCAAGGTATGAAAATGGTTAGGCTCATTCCTCCCAACACACAATGTACAATGTCTGCAGTCTTCATTTATTTTTTTGTTGTGTGTGTGTATAAAAATATATATAGACTGCAGACACTGTACATTGTGTGCTGAGAGGAATGGGCCTAACCATTTTGGTGCCTTTAGTGTCTGCAGTCATGAATTTCCTTTCTTCCCCCCCCTTCCCCCTTTATTTTTCAGGATCATCAAATATGGTTACCGGGGAAACCAAAAGTTTCTTCAGCTTTGCAAAATCAGTAAGTACAAGCCTTTTGTGGCTCTCCTAAGTGGTGGTTATGCCTCTGTTTCCTGCTATTTCTCATGTTCCTACAATTCCTTTTTTCACAGCTTGATTAAGATTTGGCAACCCGAGTAGCTAGCTAGACAAGAGATGCATGAAGACACTCCCATTTAAAAAAAAATGAAAACCAACTGTGGGAGGATGCCAGTGTGAGCTGAGAAATAGCTGCAGGGGTTAGGGGTACATTCCCATCTGGATACAAGTAGCCATTTCTTTTCCTTCCATGAGTAGGCAAGCAGCTTAGGAGAAATGATTCTGGGGAAAGGGGATATGTTTGCGTACGTCCTGCCAGTGTTTCCCTGTTCAGACTCACAATGCAATCCTACATAGAGTCATGTCCTTCTAAGCCCAGTGACCTAAGTGGACATAGAGCAGTGTAACTCTGCTTAGGATTTCATTATCCTGCCCCTCTTCATGCTTTGCCCACGTAACACTGAGGTTTGCTCTCGTTTGTCTTCATTAATTTCTCTCCCCCCCCCCCCCCAGTGCCAATGACCGATTGCATCACGTCTTATTGGGAATGAAAGGCACAAACATTATTAAGCTTGCCTTAGGCTGGTTTTTTTTCCTTTCAGAGTTGCAGCTTAAATGGATATGGGACGCTTTTTTGTGACAGCTGGTTATAGTGTGACAAATATTTTCTCGATCCGGAGCTCTCAAAGTGTGAGGCACGTCAGCCATTAGAAGGGAAGACGTTGGCCATTCAGGGCCTGAAGCCAGATTTTGATGAGATATTAAACTAGAGGAAAGATCAATCAGGAACTGAATAAGCAGAAAGTTTAGGCTGTGGAAATAGCAACAGATCTGACAGAGTCTTTAGTGATTGATTTTTATTATTTATTTATCAATGTCAATAAAGAGCAAAGCAAAGCACACACTGATTTTAGGCCTTTAAAGTTTCAGCCAACTCCTGCTGTGGAACAGATATTGCACTTAAAAAAACAGCACCCACCAAAAATAGAACAAGCCATTAAGGAAAAAAACTCATTAATAAAAAGTAGGAAAGTGCATTGAATTGTTCATAAAAATGTAAATTGCTTTTTATCCTAATCTAATTAAACTATTAAAATCAAGTTATCAAATATGCCTTTTTCAATTAAAAAGTTAGCCCTTTTTGCACATGCTGGCTGCTTCTCTCACAGAGATGCCTTTGGGCAGAAGTAGGCCGTCTTAATTACACTGGAAATGATAAAAGAATTAGTGACAGTCAGGAGCGCAATATTGGTGTGAATTCAGCTGGAGACCCTTTTGAGAAGCGATCCACATGACTGGCCAGCAAGGTTTTCTTTAGTCGATAACAAAAGGAGACTTCCTGTGCTGAAACCAATAGGGTGAGTCTCTCCAGACAAATTCAGATGGCTCATCTGGATGGAGTGAATGTTTTTGAGAAGAGGTGGAAGAGAATGCCTGGCATGCTTTAGGTTTCCAAATGAGTATGGTTTCCTAGCTAGAGGGCAGGATTTAGACAAGACAGATCCAGGGTCAAATCCCTGTCTGTAAAGCACCTTCCTGGGTGACTCTTGGCTTGTCGTGTTTTCTCTCTCAGGCTCACCGCAGGAGTAAAATAGAGGACAGCGTGTTTGCTGGTCTAAATGCCAGGGAGTACGGACAAGTTAAAAATGTAATCAATACAATATGGTTGCCAGGTCTTACCTGGCTTGCGGGGGGGGGGGGGGGGGGTTCCCAGTTCCTTTCCAGGACTTCTTTGGCATGTGTGCAAAGTATGCGCGCCACAATGACATCACCCAGAAGTGACATCATCACATCAGGCATTTTGGGGGTGGGAGCATTGTCATTTGTGGGAAAACAATAGAGTTTCCCCTCAAATGCTAGAGTGTCCCCCCACAACGTGCCCTGGCATGATGATGTCATCTCTGGATGACGTCATCACGCCAAGCACGTTGCCACAGTGCTGGCACTTTGGGGCTGGGGTTCCCCCCCGGCAGCCAGATCCAGGCCAGCGGGTAAGGGGCCCATCAGGCGGGCAAACCCCCACCCGCCCAGGGGAACCTGGCAAGTTGGCAACCCTAACCCAGAAAGACAATAAAAAAGCAGGTAATTAATTCCTTTGGTGCCTCTTCTGGCAATATTAACCTTGGAGTTTTCTGTAGCCTCCAGCTGGAACACATGGAGTTAGGTTTGCCATTTGCCCACCTGCAGCAGGTAAACCTCCCCACTTAGCCCCAATCCCCCACCCTTGAAAAACTGAGCAGCAGGAGAAAATTTCCTCCATAGTAATGCTTTAGGAATTTCCACATTTCTCTGTAGTATTTACAGTAGAGATTACAGGAAATTCCTACAGCATTGTCCAGAAGTAATATCACATCTTCCCCAAATTCCACCCTTCCCGTGCACTGCCCTCAAAATCTCCTGTAATTTGCTGAAGCAGAGCTGCCAACCCTACACGGAGTTAGCGTTTTTACGAGCTGATTGCTCCTCACGGGTAGGATGTCTGCAGCTGTCCTGAGTCCTGTGACAGCAGTGGAACTTTCCAGACCCTTGGAACCCAGAAGACATGGCATAGGAGAAGGTGCTTTTCTATGTTCTGCCACTGCATAACCCCAAATCAAGATAAGTCAGGGGTAGAGGGAACGATACCTGTTACTATGCGGCTCTCCTCCCATACTACCCACGTAGGGCAGCAAAAGGACTTGAGACAACCCTGCCTTATAGCTAAGCAGAAGGAAATAAACATGGCTTGCCTCCCTCTATTTTCCCCTTCCCTCTGCCACCCCACCAGCCACACCCAGGACACTCACTTGGAGCCTCTTTCTAGAGCTCATTGAATTTCTTCCCACAATAGGCCTTACTCCTTGTAATTTTATAAATCATGATGATGTTCCTCTTTAGTCATTATTTTTTTCTTCACTAAAATTCTCCAAACTCTATAGTATTTCCCCTGTAATGGTAGGACATTTCCCAGCTCTGTGATGCCATTTTTGTGATAGGGCAACCAAAACCATATGCACAGTTATACCATAGACAAAGGCATTATGATACTAGTTTTTTAAATTTTCCTTCCCTTTATAATAATCTGTAACATTTAATTTGCCTTTGTCAGTGTTGCCACACACCAGGTTATCTTTGTTGAGCAAACCTCTTAACTGTTTAGGTACTGCCTGGTCAAAGTCCATCGGGAGACAGACAGAGACAGACAGACAGACAGACAGACAGACAGACATAGCACTATTGTTCTTTTACCCCAATGTTCACACCATTATCTTGACTAACATTGTACATGGTGATGGTGGAAAGTGCCATCAAGTCACAGCTGATTTATGGCAACCCCATAGGGTTTTCAAAGCAAGAGATGTTCAGAAGTGGTTTGCCATTGCATGCCTCTATATAAAGCCCCTGGTATTCCTTGAAGGTCTCCCATCCAAATACTAGCCAGGGCCAACCCTACTTTGCTTCCAAGATCCAATGAGATCAGGCTAGCCTAGGCCATGCAGGTCAAGGGACATTGTACATGATTTTATGCTTATTTACTTTGTTACCTTGATCTTGTTGCTGTTTGTCCCTAGTGGTGGCAAGTGGAGAAAGTCAACCCAATCAAGCTATACGAAGAGAACAAAGTCATGGCGGGATTTTCTCTCTTAAACCTGCTTTTCAAACAAGGCCGAAGTGGCCTGATTCACAATGTAATGGACAAACTCATAACACTGTACAACGAGAAGAAGATCAAGCCACGAGTTGATTCATTATGGGCACTGGAAGAGGTAAGATGGGCATCTTTTCTCCTTGTCACCATACATATATATATATAATCTCTGAATTGATTATTCATCCAAGTGACATAACTCAATAACTGATATTTATATATTTGCAATTGTTGTGAATAATATAGATGACTGGGCATGTGTGAAACCTGGAGGAATTCTGTTTTGAGGTTCTCTTACTGGTGGAAAGCAGTTAATTTCTATAGAAAAGGCTGCTGACTGTTTGAATTTTAATAGACTCTGGTTGTGAGTCATTTTATTTGGTGTTATCATATCCTTACTGAAGGACTTTGGAAGTTTGCATTTGTTTGTGCTTTGCTCACAGTTGCATCACATCATGGGTTTTGTTAGCTTTTCAGTTGCCCAGACATTCAGTTGGTCTTGTGTGTATTTATCTTGACAGAAGGAAGATGGTGTGGAGTGGAAGGCCTAAAATACTGCAAGACTGCAGATGGTTTTGTGTAAAAAGTTAGATGTACAACGAGAATACACATGTTGCATATAGCATGAGAATACACTGCTAAAAAGTTGATGCATTGCAAGAATTTTTATTATTATTATCCTTAGACATCGCCAGAAATGTGCACAGAGTGATATAAAGTCAGAAATAACCAGTCTTTGTCTTACTGAGTTCCAGTCTAAACTATAGAGAAGCAATGATAACAAGGGATGAAGAAAATGAAGTTGTCTGTATTTATGTTTCTTTCACTTGGAATTCACTGCCAAAAATGTAGAGATGGTCACTAGTTTAAACAGCTATACAAAGAGGACTAGAGAAATTCATAGAAGATATGACTATCGGTGGCTATTAGCAGCAATGGCTTAATGTACAGTGTTTAAAGGCATTGTACATTTTTCTATATCACTTTCTAAAAGGGCAACATCAGGGATATATTTTGGCTTCTCTGCTCTGCTTCTGGTAGTATCTTGTTGGCTACTATGGGAAACAGGGAGGGATGTACACCTGGAAAACTGTATTATTTGGATTTTGGGAAGACATAAATTCAGGCCCCCTGATTCCATTTAGGGATTTGTGTTTGGGATTTTGGGGGGGGAGGATTCCAGAATTATTCAAGTTCCATCATTCCTTATGGGGGATTCTTCTTGGGTGGCCAGAGAGGCGGTTTTTCAACCAAATAACACCAGAACTGCAGGCCTCCTGGTGCTCCCTAGTGCTTCCTGTCCATTAAAGACCCCTCAAATTTCAAGTGAATGGGGTTCAATTCCACAGACCCCTGAACAAGGTCCCCCCCCACCCCGCCATCCTACTTGTCTCTATTGTTTCCAGTGATGAAAAAGAATTCCACACTTTCTCCAGGGCAAAGCCAATAGCCAAACATACAAGAATAAGCAACCATTGGCCCAAAGCCTCCAATGCAGACAGAACCAACAAACCCAAGAGCAATATCAAACCAGAGGATCCTAGCAAGCACAACACAACCAATGTAAAACCAGAAAATCCAATTTAAGCAAGGGACACTGTAGCAAGCCCAACACAACCAATGTCAAAGCACGGAATCCAAGCCAAACTAATTTGGCAAACCAGTACCAACACAGCCAGGCAGACCTGGCAAGACACTGACCCAGAAATACTGTAAATTTTTTGGAGGGGGAGACAGGCCTGGGAGCCATAACATGCTTGCCCTGAATATTCTTCGATATTCCAGAATATTTTCAATATTTTTCAGGAAATGATATCCAGTATTCTAGAATACCATTTTGACTGACTAGGATATATCCCAAAATAGCAATGAGGCATTCCTTGGGTTTATTTTCAGCCCAGAAATATCTGGGTGTGCATCCCTAAAAACAGGATTCTGAGCCATCAGAATGCTGATTCAGAAGACTTCTTACATTCTTATCTACATGAAGAATGGAGCCATAAGCTTTAATAGAAAAGGTTGAGGCTGAATGTAGGAACTGAAGGACAAGAGGGCTGATGGCATTGTGTAGGAATTTCTGACACAGGAGATAGCAATAGAGAAGGGACAGAGACTACATAATGGTCATCCATATAAGCAGGAGTAGCACAGGGGGTTACTAAAGAGCATGACAAATTTCAGAATGGCTGCTAGAATTTTCAGGCTAAATTTAGAAGTGACAGACATGTAACCCTAGACATGAACTCATGGTAGTTAACTTTCAGATATTAGCAACAAGAACCTCCATTTCGATAGAAGTGTTGAGCACCACTTTAGCAGCACCTTCTGACATTCTGGAGCATGGAAAGTCCATTATTGCTGTATTAACCATTCCTTCAAGTAGCTCTCCCATGGCCATTATCTCCCATATGTGCTGTTACCCTTCCTGGCCCTGTCTTTATATTCCATAAGCCCAGTTCTACAGTAGCATACTCTACAAAACATAAACAATATTGTGCCTTTGGCACTAAGCAGGCAACTTATTGGTATTCGGTTGAGAACTCGGGCGGGCAGGCAGGGCAAAAATCTCCATTTTCTTAATGTGTCAAGCCACACTGGGAGTCCTGGAGCAATATTCTTTCATTTGTTTGGTAACATTTCATTTAACATTTGGCAGTATTTGGCTGTCATTCTGACATTACTCTGAGAAGTAGGCAAATACAAGCTGTTCGGGACTCCAGCCTTGCTTGTTTGACAAGCCTACTTGCTATTTGTGATTTAGTAGGAAATTTGCAAAGCCTGTTACAGCTTGGAGTTAATAGGAATACGAAGCTTCTGCAATTTTGAGGATTTGTTGAGTGTCCTTTGCACTTAGATTCCATTTTCACATTTGCTTATTTAGAACTGTGGCCAGAAAAAACACTAAGCTCTTAGGAATACATTGGATAGATGGATGGATGGATGGATGGATGGATGGATGGATGGATGGATTGGCATTATTTGCACTATGCCTTTCCAATAAGTTGGCTGAGGTGGTGTAGAAAAATCAACTGCACAATGTTGAATCAAAACACTGTCAATAAAATCAATATTTACAACAGGAAGTAAAAAGAGATAGAAATAATACATGAAGATGGCATATACTGAATCAGACCATTGGTCCTTCAAGGTCAGCTAGCAGCAGCTCTCCAGAATTTCAGGTTCAGGTCTTTCCTGTCACCTGCTACGTAAGCCTTTTAACTGGGGATGCCAGGGACTGAACCTTCTACATGCAAAGCAGGTGCTTTACCACCAAGCCATGGCTCCCTCCCAACAATGAAGCAAGGTGAGAATTAAAAGATGAAAGTTTTGGTGAACAAAAAGTTCTGAAAAGGCAAGGAGTAGAGAATCCTGACATACCGTTCCATAGTATGGAGCCACTATGGTACTAACACATCTTATTTCAGAAATGGATGGGACATAAAGGCACACAGGTGACTGAGGCATGAAGAAATGGTGGTGGAAATGTTGTCAAGTCACAGCTGACTTATGGTGACCCCGCAGGGTTTTTGAGATGAGAGGCAAACAGATGTGTTTTGCCATTGCCCACATTGCAACATCATTTCTGGACAGGATTGCCAATCTCCAGGTAGGGCCTGGGAATATCCAGGAATTCTAACTGATCTCCAGGTTACACGGACCAGTTCCCCTGGAGAAAATGGCTGCTTTGGAAGGTGGACTGTATGGGATCCCTGCTGAGCTCCCCTAGGCTCCACCCTCAAGAATCCCAATGCAGAGCTGGCAACCCTAGGTCCAATAGTTCAGTAACTGACTAATCTTCTCTTGGATGCAGTCTTCTGCCAAAGGAAAGGCTCTTTCTTCCAATATATGATTCCTCATAGAAAAGATCCAGCCGAATGTGTTTTGTGCTTTAATTTAATATCTCCTTCACGTGACTGTATCCACAGTGAAAGCTTGACAGCATTATCCAAACTGTTCTGCAAACAGATGTAGTGATTATTCTATGAGCCTAAAGCAAGGAGTCTGGTTTATTTGACAGTGATGAAATACACCGTTGCCTACAGGTGGGGGCTTCAGAACCCATGGCAAGATACGATGTTAAAGCCCTTCTGAATTTTGTGCAGTGGGCAGCTTTTTGCAGCAGACACAAGCTGCTGCGTCTTGCTTCAGATCGTGGCACTGACCAATTCATGTGCAGTTTGAGTGATGCCCTAACTGTACTGGAAGATGAGACCAGAATACCGATGAACCTGTTACTTTCAGAGTAATAATGGCCATCTCTAGGTCACCACTAATTGTTTTCTATCTTTGATTTTTGATTCATCTCCACTACTCCTTCCCTTGCTGTTCATCAGTTTGCAATAGTGGTTTAGTATGCTGGCTGGCGTACTGCAGACCTTTAAGAAGATGAATTGAGGGCTCCAGATTAACAGATGGGACAAATGACAAAAAATGACAAGGAGAACATAAACAGCATCTTTCGCGTTGTTTCCGATTTGTTTTATCCCAAACATAAATCCATTAGGATGGGATGGCCTACAACAGTGTTTCCAAAACCTGTGTCACTGCATATTTTACAAACAACAGTGATGTGCCCTCAGAAAACATCCTGAAGCTCTTAAACAGGGCATGAATGCAACTGCCATCTAGGGTTGCCAATTCTGGGTTGGGAAATAGCTGGAGATTTTCAGGGTGGAGTTTGGGGAGGGTGAGGTTTGGGGAGGAGAGGGACCCAGCAGGGTATAATGCCATAGAGTCAACCCTCCAAAACAGCCATTTTCCCCAGGGAAACTAATCTTGTTCCTCTGGAGATCAATTGTAATAGTGGGAGATCTCCAGGCACCACCTGGATGTTGGCAACCCTACTGCCATCCCATGTGAGTTGTCCCCAACATGTGATAGTCAGATAATTCTTCTGAACATGGAGGTTCTGTTTCATTACTGTGGCTCAGAGTCATTCTAAACCTATGCTGCATACATTTGTGTGGTCATCATCACTAGGGATGTGTGTTCGGTATAAACCGAGCCAGAAAAAATACCTGATAAATACCTTTTCTTATAGGGAATGTGCTCCAATAATGATTGCTCTTTCTGATACCTTTCTTATCCCTTGCTGGATCTTGCCAAGGCACAAAACAGTGCAAAGTTGTTTCATGGCTCTCTTTCCTTTGTTAGAACAGTGCTGGAGGCCCCGAAGTTCTTGGCTGCCATCTACCCCCATCACCACAGTCCTCACTGTGACCTTGCTTTGCTCCCTGTCACCTTACATTCCTCACTTCACTGGCCAAAAACAGAAGCAGAACTGTTCTCCATACGTGACCTGAATGTGCAAAATGTATGGATGCCAATGAACATGACAACAAAGGTTGACCCTAGGGCTGGTCTTGGGCTGGTCATAAGACAAGCACAGACAATCAGACCAGGGTTGTCTTCTGAGACTGGTTTTAATTATTTTTAGGCCAGCTACTTTTCTCCCTGGAGGAACACTCAGTGCCAACCTCCCTACCCCCACCCCAGAATCCCATAATATTTGTCTGTAAGATTGCTGATGTGTTGGCACCTTGGAGTAGGGTTGCCAGCTCTGGGCCAGGAAATACCTGGAGATTTTGGGGGGTGGAGCCTGGGGTTTGTGGAAGAGAGGGACTTCAGTGGGATAAAGTTCACCTTTTAAAGCAGCCATTTTCTCCAGGGGAACTGATCTCTAACCTGGAAACCAGTTGTAATTCCAAGAGATCTCTAGCCATCACCTGTAAAGTGGCAACCTTACCTTGGAGATGCTTTACAGAAAGGGAAATGACAGAGCTGCCAGTTATCCAAGTGCAAAGCACTGATTTATGCCAGGGCACCAAAACCATCACGCAGGAAGCTCTTGAGGTTTTGTTTTGTTTTGTTTTACATTGGTGTGCTGTCTTTCTTGCCTTTGGGGTGTTCAGTACAGCATGAAGCTTCCATAGCCATCCATTTGGCCCTTCCCCTCCCAGACATATCCTTGCTCCCTCCCTCCCTCCCCCCCTCCTCTCCTCCTACTATCTCCTATTCCCATCATTGCAATATGACTCCTCCCTTTGCTTGGTTTACTTCTTCCAAATCCTGCACTAGTGTCTTATTTGTGAGAAAAATACCTGAAGCTCATAACTGGGAGGGTCCGTATATGATCAGCATGTAGAAGGTTCCAGATTTAGCTTCTGGAACAACCAGTTAAAAGGAGCTAATGTAACAATCCCTGCCTGTGGTCTTGGAAAGTATCTGTCTATTGAGGTACAAAATACTAGGCTAGATGGACCAGTGGTCCCATCTGGCTTAAAGAAATTCATATGAATACACTGCTCATTGTATGAGATGATATGGGGAGGAACCCTGTCTACTAGTTGCTGATCCCACTATTGGTTCCTTCCTTCCTTCCTTCCTTCCTTCCTTCCTTCCTTCCTTCCTTCCTTCCTTCCTTCCTATATTAATTCATCACTTTTCCCCTCAAAGACATCCAAGATGGTTTACAACATTAACAAACAAAATGGAACAACATACAATTTAAACAAAACAAACAGAAAATAACCACCTATAACTTGGACCACTCTTGAATCTTATGGTCCAGCTTATTGAATGGCAGAAGTCACAGGGTAAGGGCCAAGATCCGTTTGGCTGTTACACTTCAGCTCTGGCCCAAGGGCTTGTGCCTCTGGCCCCACCCATGTTTACTCCTGGAGGCAGGAAGAGCAGGAAGGAAAGCACAATCTTGGTGTTGCAGCTGGCATGAATGATGTTCCTCCCACTGTGCCCTCCCTACTCCCAGCTGGCAACCAGAACTATTTTTGTAATCCTAGTCCTATCGCATTGCTTATTAGATTTCTAACGCTGTGTGATTGCCCTGACTTACATCAGATAATTACTTTGAGCTTCTGTGGGAAAGGCAAACTGTAAATAAAATTCAAAACAGAAAGAAAGAGAAAAACCACATCTGGAAAATGGATGGAAATCAGCCTTTTCATTGATAGGAATACAGAGAATCATGCCCATTTACAATTGCTGTGCTAGAGTTTGTTAACCCAGTATTGGTTGCTTCATCATGATAAAGTTCATATTTGAAAGTGAATGTTAAAAATAGAAAAGCAATTAATTGCAATATTTCTTTTCCAAGGTGAAACCCCTGCTCCTGCCACTGAACTAATGAAATGTGCTCTTCCATCACCCCAGTGATTCCCATGACAACCTTAGCTTTTGTCAAGCAAATTAATGTCTGTGGGGGGGGGGGGAGGCTGGAGATATTGACATGCTGGCATTCTGCAGTGGTATTTGTCTCCCCAAACCTAACATTCTGCTTGTTTTGATGCCTCTGTTAAGTATCAGATGATCAAAGTATGCTAATATGTTTAGATAGTATATCAGTGTTGTTTCTCTCTCTGTGCCCCAGCACAAAATTGTCTCTTGTAACGAAATGAGCCTCATGCAGGCGGGGGGGGGGGGGGGGGGGGGGTTTGGAATCAAAGCTAACAGAAGGCTGAAAATGCACCAGGCCTATCAATTGGTGTGTTTCAGCAGAGCCTCTGTGGGGAGATAATAGAAGGGCTAAACCAAGACAACGAGCATGTAAACAGGAGAACCAGAAGTCATCGACATAGATGAATCATCTTAGCATTTCCGTGCGGGGCAAATTGTTCTTTAGATACCGACAAAGTCGGAAGCACTGCCAATGCATTCTGCTTAGAGCTTCAGCAGCAATTAGCAATAATGAGCTTCAATTCTAAATAAATGAAAACAGACTTAGAGGGAGAAGGTCCAATCTAAACAGTCTGGCAGAAGATGCTTCCTCAGAGATACAGAGCCAAATGGTCATTAACTCTGTTTACAGCGAGGGATTGCCCTAACGAAAGGGGGGCAGGGTGAGGTCCAAGTATCCAGTTTCCCCTGAACTGGCCTATTGCCAAGTCACATTCCCAACAGTCTCTACACAATTCCGGTTGGACGTGCTGCTAAAAACTGGGGTCAGGCAATCCCAAAAGCCAGGTTTTGATTGGGGTCCTTCAGTTGGTGACCCCCTGATGTACACACTTCAGGGTACCACCTGCTTTATTTTGTAGGAATGATCCTAAAGTTCAAAACTTTATCTTCTTTTATTCTGCACCAAGTGCTATATTATTATTTTAAGACCTGGAAGGGGGCAAATGTTTGACTCCCCTTCCCCTTCTTCTCACTGGATCTTAAGTCAATATAATTTTTTCCATATGTGTAAAGAGAATAGATGTGCATTTTTTTCTCCAAAAACCTTCCATATGTCATATCATAACTAAAGGGTTGCCAGGTCTCACCTTTTGTCTGGCAAGGGGCCCCTTGCTCCTCTCCTGGAGTCCCTTCTCCTCGCCTGGTAACCATAGAGTTTTACCCCCAAACGCTAGAGCATTTCTTGCGATGGCCCCAGTGTGATGGTGTCATTGTGTCAACAGCATCCATGTGGGATGCTACTGTTCAGGGGTGGGCTTCCCCCACTGGCCAGCTGGCCAAAATCAGGGGATCCCCTGGCCCCACCAGGTGGATAACAAGCCTAACTAAAGGGTTGGAATTCACCAGCTTTTCCAAATAATCTCACCCAGTTCCCCTCTTCACTGCAGGCCCTGTACTGCTTAGCTTTTCTATGGTTTATTCCCATGATTCCCAACATAGTCTTTTTGGTGGTTAATAATCCCCCCTCGTCCTTCGTTCACCAAGAGAATAGCTGGTAGGAGCCAACCCTAACATAGTATTTGTTATGGTTTTCCGTGTCCAAACTGAATCAACTTATTCTCAGAGCAGCCTACTTCACATGATTGTTGTGAGGATAAAACGGAGGAGAGGAGAATTCTGTAAGCCTCCTTTGGTTCCTTTGAAGTCAACCGATCAATCAATAGGCAAAAAATACTTGTGGATATGCTGCCTATCAGGAACATGAGCTGAGCCAGTGAGTGTTCCTTCCTGCTGCTGGCCAAGGTGATGACCCCACTTTGTCTCCTTCTGGCCAGTCACCCACGCTATTGATCTGCCTGGTTCATTGGACAACAAGGGGAGAGGCAGAATGACATCACCAGAGTTTCAAATTTTTTAGCCTCCCCTTGAACAAAATATATTGTCTCCCCAGCTTCATACCTGTCAAATCTGGATATTCCATCTCATCGAAGGGCCTGTTCTATGGCCCGTTGTAATATTTTCCCCTCAGAGGTTGTAGTGGGCCACTACAGAAAGACATCGATGGCTGGGCATGTCTGCCTGTGCGGTACTGGAGAAGTGGATACGATCGCACTTATTCTGCTTAGCTGTGGACATTACAATCAAACACGAGTTAGGTCGTATTCCGCCTATAATACAGGAAAGATTTTCAGGTTTCTTGAATACTGTAATAAGCAATATGCTTCTATCAGATTCTAACCCAGAGATCACATTGGCATGTGCAAAATTTTTAGCAGCAGCCTACATAATTCATAAACAGTACATAGATTGTATGATATTTCATTCTTATTACTTGTAAATGCTTTGGTTTTCTTCTTTCTCTACATTAGTATCTAAATTGCATATTAGTATAGTTATATTTTGATATCCAGTTTTTGATATATCTGGACTGTTTTGTGCTGGTTATGAACTGTAATAAAGCAATGATGATGAGGTCAACAAAGGACAACAAAGGGATGAAAGGAGCAAATGAGCTGCATGTTGATCACACTTGCAGGCCAAACAACAGCACAATTAGCATATGGTGTAGTGGTCAGTGTCAGACTAAGATCTGGGAGACCAAGGCTTGAATCCCCACTCTGCCATGGAAGGTTGCTGGGTGACCTTGGGCCAGTTTCACAGTCTCATTCTAACCAACCTCATGAGGTGGTTCTTGCAAGGATAAATTGGAAGAGAGGAGAACCATATTATAAACTGTGTTTAGTCCCCATTTAGGAGAAATATCTCAATAAATAAGTAATAGAACCTGTTCTTCCATTGATGTCAGTGGCCCAGTGAATGGAACGCTGGGGAAAACCAAAGTACTGAAATTTGCTCCCAGTCCTGAGATTGCATTTGCACTGACCAATGGTGTGCTACTTTGGAAGACAAAGAATCTTATTTCAGGCATGGAAACACAATATTCTTCTCACTACTTTTTCAAAACATTTCTTTTGACACAGGCTTTTGAATCTTTTTTTTATAGCAGTGTTATGGCCTGCTTCTGACCTGGAGACTGTATTATCAATGTTATCTTAGGCTGCTCAATGCTTTTCAATGCTGTTTGCCCTGGCTTGTTCTGAATGACTTTGGCTTGTTTTAGTCATAAGCCCCATTGAGCACATCTCTGGAGTTACAGGCTATGCATTTTCAAAATAAATGTCAAATAAGAAGACGGTGTTGCACGATGCCAGCAGTCAAATGATGTGACACTGATGCAACCAGCAACACTAGAAAGAGCAGAGAAGTCACTACCAATGTTTGACAATGTAAGCCGGCACCAGACAGAAATGAGGTGACCTGGAATCGCAGGCTCAGATACATTCTCATTAAATGCCTGCAACTTCCAAAGCATCCAGAGTAATAGATTGTGACAGGCTCCACATGTGCAGATATATTATTATTCGCCTGACAAGGGCAAAAGCCCAGGCCCCTGTTGCAGAGGGCTGCTGGTTATTTTTATTGGAATTCTGTTCAGAAATGGAGCAAAGAGCGAGTGGAAAACCTGCTAACAGTGGCTGGAATGTTCAGTGCAGAATAGCAGAAGTATAAAAGGGCTCTAACACAGCAGTTCTCATATAGGGATCCGAGGACCTTTGGGGATCCACAAGGGAGTCCGGGGAGAGCATGAGCCTTTTGAAAGGTCAGAGGGCAAACCTTTCTTAGGCCATCTGGCTAACATGAAACCAGAGCCCCCTCCCTTTAAGTTTTCAAAAACTTACCAGTGTCATGAATGTGTTGATGTCACTTCCAGGCAAAACCCAGCAGCTACAATGGTGGCTGTGGAAATTACCTAGTTTAAGTAAAGGTAAAGGTTTCCCTTGCTCGAAAGCCAGTTGAATATGACTCTAGGGGTGCGGTGCTCATCTATGTTTCCAAGCCGAAGAGCCAGCGCTGTCCAAAGATGTTTCCGTGGTCATGTAGCCAGCATGACTAGGTGCCGAGGCATACAGAACACTGTTACCTTCCCACCAAAGTGACACCTATTTATCTTCTTGCAATTTCTTGCTTTCAAAATGCTAGGTTGGCAGGAACTGGGACCAGAGACGGGAGCTCACTCCATCACATGGCACTCAGGTCTCGAACTGCTGAGCTACAGACCTTCCAGTCTGCAGTTCAATGTCTTAACCACTTGAGCCACTGTTTTACCATATAGTGAAAAACCATAGTGTTTCTGGCAATTCCTAAAACTACCGCTTTCACTTCCAGGTTCATCATGCTCACAACATCCCTCACACACCATGTCCCCTGGCAACCCTAGGCTGGGACTCCACCTCAGGAGAAGGGGATCAGATTGGTTTCCTTCTCCTTCAAGGGGTGGGAGGTCACAGAGCTGCCACTGCCCATAGATTCACAGGTGCTACTGCCTGAGATCTCTTCAGCTCAATCACCACAAAATGTGTAGATAGTTCACAGGGGAACAACAGCTAAAAACTCTGATTGTCTGAGAGGCAACCCAGTAGATACAGTTCTAACTCTGACATTGTAGCTATTCCCTATATAAAACGGAACCAGTTTTCATGCCATTTTCCAGTAGATCGCTCTACAAACATGGGCAACAATAGTCTGAAGCAGTTTTCAACTAAATGCCTTCCCACCTCTGTTCATCCAGCCTCTATCTTGAAATTGTTAACCCCAAAGATAGATCAAGATGGGTAGCCGTGTTAGTCTGTCTGTAGCAGTAGAAAAGAGTAAGAGTCTAGTAGCACCTTAAAGACTAAGAAAATTTGTGGCAGGGTATGAGTTTTTGTGAGTCACTGCTCACTTTTTCCTTCATATATCTGAAGAAGTGAGCAGTGACTCACAAAAGCTCATACCCTACCACAAATTTCATTAACCCAAAAGAAATCTCTTGTTGCCTCAGGCAGAAGTCCTTTCTGACTGAGGTGTGAGATTGATTAGCACTGGCATCAGGGCCTTTTGAGTTGTGGCCCTAGAGAATCAGTTATGCTGTATGACATGACCTTTCAGGCTGTGTACCAACTGCATACACATTTCACTTATGTTTGCTTTTAAAGTGTAGCTGATAAGAATCTCACTATATGGTTTGGAGAACATGGGAAGATGGAGATCTCCATGAGGCATATGCCAATGAAAGGGGGCTTTATAGAATGCATTATGGGGACTCCATACTCTAATGAGCATAGAGCAGCTGATGTATTCTATATGGTGGCTTAATTTTGCAGTACACACATAGGTCATGAAACACAGCTGTTTCACTATTATTATTTTTTTGTGGCTCATCATACCAGTCAAAATAGCAGTAGTAGAAAAACTCAATGAGAAAGTAGACTAAAGTTTTAGTCGAGTGGCACCTTTAAGAGCAACAAAATCTTATTCAAGGTATAAACTTTTGTGTGTGTGCACTTGTATCTGAAGAAGTGTGCATGCACATGAAAGCTTATACCTTGAATAAAACTTTGTCTTAAAGGTGCCACTGGATTCAAACCTTGTTCTGCTGTTTCAGACCTCCATGGCTACCCACCTAAATATATCTTCAATAAGAAAGTATCATCATAGTATCACAGTAAAACAGGATAACTTGGGGAGGGGGTACTTATTTTGCTTATTGAGGGCATCTGGAGGTAACTGCAGTACACAACGAACTTTTTCATGTTACACTGGCCCAAATTGCAGCTCATGAGAGAATTGCAGTTCCATGAGAACTAGAAACTTACTTTTTTTCTTTCAGAAATGAAAATCTGAATTCTCTGATTATGGCTGCATCTTCTGCATTCCTCACTAGGGACCATATTCTATACTCAGCAACACAGCTGCGGCCATACCGATTTCCAAAGCCCGGGGTTCCTGCTTTGCAAAAGGCGAGCCGCTTCCATTGATTTAGAATGAGAAGATGTGGCCTTCTGCCTGATGCTGCTGAATTACAATTAGATACCACCGTCATGATACTGAATAGGGGAGATTAAGGCCTTTTTAGATTTCTGATCAGAGCGCGGAGTCTTCTCAGATGCGGTTGTCAGGGTCCCCAAATGCGTCTGCAGTAGCCAAGGCAGGAGTATGCTGCCAGCTGCACAAGCAACAATGAGTTGCTGCCTGTTTGCAGCAAATCACAACCAGGGACTGGTGTGTCAGGCTGCAGAGATTACTGAATGGAAGTCTCCAAAGCAGCGAGGCTGAATTAGTCTTTGTATGCTACACTTTCAGCCTGGCTCAGTGATGCAAAACTAGTTGCTTTGAATGTGGAAGGATTCACACTGGAAAAGCAGAAACAGTTTAGAAGCAGCCTTTTGTTTTTGTTTTTTTGTTGTTGTTTTTCTTAATGAGTCCTGCTGGCTCCTGCAGCAATGAAGCGCAAGCTTGGGAACAGCAGTACCTACCACCACCAGAGCTATTCGATTTTCAGCATAGGAGAAATGATCCCGTGTTTACATGTTGCAATGGAGAAAGTATCAGTTCATATCAGGCTTTGATTAGTCACAGATGGAATGCTGTTGACGACACCAAATCCATGGTCTTGACTGTAATACAGCAGCAAGAGCACATGTCTTGCTTACAAATAGTCTCAGGTCTGATTCCCTGAGTTTCCATTTGAAAATGTCCAAGTGGCTGATATTGGGAAACACCTCCCAGAGACCTTTGGAAGCTTCTGCCACTCAGAGTAGACAATTCTGAACAGGCCACATGAAGCTGCATTTTTCTGAATCAGACCATTGGTTTATCAAGATCAGGACTTTCTACTCTGATCAACAGTAGCTTTCTAAGGTTTTAGGTGGAGGTCCTCCACGGCATCTACTACCTGATCTTTTATAACTGGAGATGCTGGGGCGTGAACGTGGGATCTTCTGCATGCAAAAGCAGAGGCTTTACTATTGAGCCACAGTCCCACACAGGCTTTCACATCATGAGAGACAACTCTCGTGACTTTGTTTACCATCTCATTTTCAATATGCTAATTACAATTCAGCCCTAATCAATTGGGATAGCAGGATGTAATAGGTGGCTTCCAGTTCTACCCTCTAGGTGGCACAACCAATACTTGATCCCCTGGAGTTCATATTCTCTCTCTCGTTCTCCTTCCTTCCTTCCTTCCTTCCTTCCTTCCTTCCTTCCTTCCTTCCTTCCTTCCTTCCTTCCCTCCCTCTAACCTACAGGCCTTGAGTAGTGTCAATCCTATCTAATAAAATAATAACAGTAAGATCCCCTGAAGTATATGTAATCCCTAGAGTTTCCAACCAATGAGAGGCAAAAGATCCTCTGTGAGAAAGATGAGGCTCAGAAGATGAGGAACCAAGTCAAGTGTCAGGGCTGAGTCAAATATTCAGAGCCGAACTAGACATGAAGTACCCCCTAATTCATGCCTGAGAACGGCTATGCCATTTTAGGAGTGAAATTCTCTTTTTGGAAATGCCACGGTGGCCTGATCCGGACTGGGACTGTGATGGGGAGAGGAGGAGCACATAGTCCACCTGCTTTAGCACCATTTATAAAAGCCAAAATGCCCAGGGTTTCAGCTCTTGAAAATGGGGGGGAGCTCCCCCCATGTCATCCTGATCTGTTGTACAGAGGGAATTTCATCCCTAAAATTATTGGAGACGTGTCTGTGGTGGACTTGGGGATGCTTTCATGTCTAGTTTGGCTCACAGAGAAGTTGGGATTGAATTAGGAATAGAAATAGATATCCTGTGTTTGGCAGATTATTTTAGAAAGGCCATAGGTTAGGGATGGGTGAGAGGATCAAGGGAGAATCTTGAGACACCAGCTAACCTTACCTTCGGGATCTGAGTCAAGGAGTGATCAAACTGAGGAAATGTAGGGACTAAACAGGTAAATTCCACACTTCGGTATCTCTGTCAGTGTGATGCAGGCCAAGAGGGAAAGGATCAGGGATCCCGGTGTTTCATGAGCCTCACTCCATCTCTCTCACCCAGAGAAACCACTTGTCAGCTCTGTAACCCTTGGGGCAGGTGGGACACCGTAAAGATCCTTAAGAGAACTGCAGTCCGGCTTAACTGTGAAACCGTTTCCCACTTTTATGCTTTCCCTGTCAACCAAAATAAGCTGCTTAACCCTTCTGCGGAAGAGACAACTCATCATTGGTCCCATCCACATGAGCGAGATAATCCAGAGGGGAATTGAGGCTTTTTTGCCCTGGAGCAATTTGCCCCAGTTGCATGATCACACAGGTCTGTGGACCTGCCGGGGCAACTTGCCACTGCGTGATCAGACGCAACTTTGGGCGAGGTTTTTTTTGTGTGTGTGTGGTTGGTTTCCAAGGCACTTAAACAGGAGATTGATGAATCGCCTTCCCACCCTAAGGGCTTGTGATAATGTGCACACGGAGAAGGGGGAAGAAACAACAGCGTGGCATTGGGATAGCATGTGATCACACTATCCGCAATGCCACACTTCCACACTGGAGTGATCACACAGGGAAAGTTTGGCTGTGAACTGCAGCAACCCATTTGATACTGGATTTTTCCCAGTAGTTTTTTACTCCGGTTCTCTGCCAGAGCAAATCGGTTTGCCACGGTTCACCAACGGTTGTGGGACACCTCCCAGATGTTCTGGTGTAATCATGCCACTTTGATCCGGTGGTGAATCATCCCTCTTCCATGGCAAATGGGTGCGTATGATCATGCCCATTGTGTTGCTAAAACAAGGAGGTCCCTGGGAGACAAATAAAATGGGGAAAGGGGGAAGTAAAAACTGTCCTCTGAAACCCGGGTTGCCATTTATAGGTCCACAGAGAACTTCCACCTTCTTAATATCTACATTTCGCTTGATTGACCACTTGTCAACACACATCGATTGTGCCCTATCCTCTGCTAGCCAGCCATTGAGGGCTGTGACAGGTAGAGAGATTGATTCAGGTGGGGTAGCCATGTTGGTCTGAAGCAGCAGAACAAAGTTTGTGTTCAGTGGCACCTTTAAGACCCACAAAGTTTTATTCAAGGTATAATCTTTCATGTGCACGCACACTTGCTCTGGTAGAGAGGTTGATACAGGACCCTACTCGTCACAGCGGCCTACTGTCCAGCAGCTGAACATGGATCAGCACAGGAGCTGTCCACAGAATCCCCAAAGAAGTCAGCAGCCTGAAGTGGAAGGCAGCAGGTTAGCAGTGGAGCTGTCCAGGCAGAGTTCTTAAGGAAGACTTTGTCAGCAAATGCTAGACTTCTACTGCTAGACATAATAGTACTTGGTTGCCCCATCTCTCTTGTTGAGTGGGCTCTGGTCCTGAAAAAGCTCAGAGCATACCTCCCATCCCCATCCTGTACAACAGAATCCCAAAGATGGTCAGGCATGTGCTCCATCTTCGGACCCAGGCTTCTGCTTGATCTTTTGATCTTTCCCACACTTGGGGTCCAGAGGGGATTGCAGGGGTTCTAAGAAGCAGACAGGTCCATAAAATTCTCCCAATTCTCTGCCTCCATTTCCCTGGATTGAGCTTCTTACTAGGTGGTCAACTTGAGACTTCCCTCTGAGGGTCCTGGCCTTTGGTTATGGCCTGGCATATGGGGAGATCCCATTCTAGTACTGACCTTCGATGGGTCCTTTTTGCAAAACCATTTCTTTTGAGAGTAATATTAATGGGCTATTCCTAGCAGTTTGACTTTTAGTGGGAGAATGTTGATTCTGTGAATTTAGGCAGATTGTGAGAGGAAGGGCAGGAAGGGACGAGCCAGTGCTTGGCTCTCCTGGCCCTTTATTACATGCCCAGGGAAATGCTGATTGCCACTTTGGAATCAGGAAGGAATTTTCCTCCAGGTCAGATTGTCCCAGGGATCCTGGAGGGTTTGTTTGGGGTTTTTTTGCTTGCTCTAGGTATAGAGCAGGGGTTGCTGGGGGAGTGGGAAGATAGCTGTGAATTTCCTGCATTGTGCAGGGGGCTGTACCAGATGATCCTTGAAGTCCCCTGCAGCTGTTTCTATGGTTGTGATCATATGCACAATTAGTCCCAACATAGGCATGAATGTTGGGCAGATTTAATGGGAATGATCAGACAACAGCATCTGGGAAGCACCCTGCAGCCGTTGGCAACCCATTTTGCTTTGCGGCAAAGTGGCATTAAAAGACACCGGGGGAAAACCAGTAGTAAACGGGTTGCGACAGGCCACCAGCAGACTTTCCCGTGTCTGATTGCTCCAGCGTGCTCTCATGGCGTCGGGATGGTCTGATCAGGCCATCCCAACTCCATGCCATTTTTTCCTCCCTTCACAGTATGCACATCATCGCAAACTCCATAGGGAGCTCAGTGCGGAGGTGCGATTCATTAACCCCTTGTTTAAGCACATGGGGGGAAACAGGACAAAAAAATGACTCACCCACAGTTGTGTCTGATCACGCACTGATGGACTGCACCCACTGCGCTGCAAAGGGAGGTGTGATCGTGCAACTGTGGGTCAAATTCCGCCGGAGGAAATAGCCTCTCTTTCCTCCTGCTTTATCTTGCGTGTGTGACCGCAACCTATGTTTCTAAAGTACCTAAGCAAGAATTTCTATACAAAATATTGACAATAGATCAGTGGTACAAGTGTAACTCCCAAGGCTACCATTGGTGGTGGAAAATGTCACCAAGTCACAGCCCACTTATGGCTCTCCTACTAAGACTGTAAAACTCTGCTTGGGACAATATTGCATTTTTTAAAATCTATGCTGTGTATTTTATCACCTAACCAACTATATCTTATATCTTTATCTTTTTAATATACACTGGAATATTGCACTCACAATCAAAATGCTTGAGGCAGTTTCCCACAGTTAAAAAGCAATAAAAACCCAACAGCAGCAGCTATAAAAAATAATTAGTAGCCATAATATTACTAATTTTTACAAATCAGCAAATTTTAGCATAGCTGGTTGTTTCATGATAATGTTCACTCCAGTACTGCTAATCAGTATTAGTGCTAATGTTTTCTTCTAATGAAATTGCCTATATTATCTCTATTTTGTTTTTCTTTTTAACTTCATGAGGAAAAAGAAATTACTTTTTGCTTGACAAGGCAGCCCCACGGCCTTTACTCAAATTCCAATCTGTTTGTAGAGATTTTCATATCATGTGGCAGATTTAAACATTATTTTTTATTACACCTCACCTCACAGTTTTCTCTTAAAGTTCACTGTTATGTGGCCCACTCTGCAGGGTTGATGTGAGAAAGAAGTGTCCATCTCTCAGGACTAGAAAGGTGCAAGGAACAAGCTAGCAGGTTAGAAGATGACTCCTAGCTAAGGGCAATCAGTCTGATGGACATGCAAATGGACTCTGCCCATGTAAAACAAAGGAAGGAGAATTTAGATTCAGGCGGGCAGCTGTGTTGGTCTGAAGCAGCAAAACAAAGTTTGAGTCCAGTGGCACCTTTAAGACCAACAAAGTTTTATTCAGGCTATAAGCTTTTGTGTGCATGCACACGTCTTCACACTCCTACCAGGGTGGAAGGACAGAGACCAAAGGATAGCTGGGTTTTCCTTCTCCTGTTAAACAAGAAGAAGTAAACAATCATCCTAACAAAGGTGAGCCACGGATTATAAATTCTCTGGACACAAAAGGAAAGCTCTCTCTTCTCAGGCATGTAGCCACACAAGGCGAAGAAGCCCAAACCACGACCTCAAGGTAATAGAACTTTTCTGATGGCTCCTCCCTCTAAGAATTAAGTGCCAGTTCCTTTAATTGCATTGGTGAGGGGCAATTCTAGTCAGGTCAAGACAGACCGTGGTTTGCCATGTTATTTTCCATGTTTCGTTCAGCCCTGCTGCCTATGAGTAGTCCGGAGTATATGTTTGATTCTTTTATTAAACCTTTGTAATGTATCTGGCCAGTGTTCTTTTTCTCTTTGAATTACTTTTCAAAGGTATATTTTTCTGCCAAGTTGGTAAGTGACGTGGTTAGCAGCATAGCGGTTAAAGCATCAGACTAGGAGCTGGAGACTCTGTCATGGAAACTCACTCATTGCCCTTGAGACAGTTTCTCTCTGTCTGCCTTACCTAATTTACAGAGTTGTCGTAAGGCTAAAATGGAAGATATAAGCCGCTTCAGGTCCCCCACTGGGAACAAAGTCAAGGGACAAATGAAATAAATAATATCAGAAAGTCGGTGAATGCTGACATTTACCAGTAATTCTTATGACTGCCAAAGACCAGTGGGAAACATTAGAAAATCTTGACGATTACCAGTTAATCTGATGGCCAACTGTGTAACAAATATGTGTGATGGTGATTCATCCTATTCTGCTTTCAGAAACACTTCTCGTCAGGGGAAATTTCTCCAGCTTCTGGAGGAAAGTATATCCTCTGTTACATTATGTAGTTAATTTTTTCCCCTGATGAGCCTAGCTTCATGCACAGAGCATTTCATTTCAGCAAAGCACACTATTTGGCAGGTTTGCCATTATCTCTAATTATAATCCAGGGCAGCCCTTTGACCTTGTCATACTGCAAAGCTTTTCAGGCCGCATCAAAAGAATTCCTTATCTCACTGTGACAGCAGAAACCACAGGGCTGTAACCAGGATGACTCCTATCCCTTTTGAGTCTCTTATCTCCAAAATAAAGGAGACTTTTACCTCAGTCTCTCCATCATATTTCCATCCTCCACCACCCCACCTTGGCTTGTGAATCTTTTCCCACTGCTGAGCTACCTACATTCCCATGAATCTGATGTTTTTGTTTTCATCCATCATCTCCTCTGGCTGCAATCCTTAAGGACAGTTTCCTGGAAGTAAGGCCCATTGAATAACATGGGACTCATCTCCTGACCTGCTTAGGATTGCCTTCATTGCTCTTATGGTGTTCATCTTGACCTCTGTGTACCTCTCTTGAGTCTATTGGCTTAGCTGTTCTGATGTCACAGAGGGCTTGGATGTCTTCGGTCTGAGTGTTAAGAGAACTGACCCGTCTTAAATGATCCTGACCTTCCTCCAGGGAGCTCAGAGCTGCAAGCATTGGCCTCGTCTCTTCCATTTTATGCTTGGGACAACAACCTTATAAGACAGGCAAAGTTTCCTCTGAGCTGTGGAGTCTTGTGAACAAAAATTATACTTTGTGAGCTGCTGGCATTAAAGTTGTGAGCAAGCAGTTTGGCTACTGCATAAATTATTTTGCCCTGGAGCCATCCTTCCTGAGCTAAGACAAAAATGTGTGAGCCGGAGGCTAAAAAACCATGAGCTAGCTCACACTAACTCAGCTTAGAGGGAACCCTGGAGACAGGCTAGGCTGAGGGAGACTGTGGCTGAGCCAAGTTCGCCCAGGGAAGCCTCTATGGCAAAGTCAGGATTCAAACCTAGACGTCCCAGATCCTAGTCTAACACTTTGACCATTACACCAAGCTTGTGTTTTTGATATGTGATTGGACATATTGTAAAATGTCTCTTTCCCACCATCCCTACTGAAACTTCCTCTCCTCTAGCACCATTACTGTATGTTTGTTAATCTAAAAAACGTTTACCTTGCCTATTAAAAATAACACTCTAGGTGGCTAGGGTTGTTGGGCAGCTCTTGGCGACCCGCGGGAGGGCTGTGGGCAGGGACATGGGGGGGAGGTACACAATGCCAGCTGCAGCACTATGTCACTTTTGGTAAAAACCTAGAACTGATTTGAGGTAGCTCTAGGAATTGCTGGACATTCTGTGGTAAAACCATAGAGCTTCTGGTGATTTTTTTAGAGCTACCCTCCACTACTTCCAGGTTTTTTACCAAAAATGGCATAGTGCCACAGATGACATTTTTTAAAATTTATTATTTTTTTACTATGGGCAGTGGGAGCTGGGGGTGGGGGTCCCCATGGGAATGGAAACCCTGTGGGTGGCATACAACAGTTCAAAACACACTACAATTGAAACACAATTCCAAAAAACAAATCTGAACAACAAGCTAAAATGCTGGCATTAAATAATAAAACATCAGTCTAAAGCAAATGAACTGGAGACTAAAAACAGCAGCTGGCTTGGATCTGAAATGCAGCTAAAGTAATTTACACAGAAATCGAGCCATTAAAGTGGCACCATTTGAGCACCGCACAATTTTAAATAATTAAGAAGGCAGAACAGTAACAATAAAGTCAGCAATTGAACAAAACAAGTCCACGAATTATGGTTTATTTAGAAGCAGATATCCTAATATCTTTTTCCTGAACATAGATTCAGTTGTCACTGGGAAAAAGGCATTCTACCTGTGCCTACTTGATTGTACCACTCCCTGATTGGCTTCCAGAGTTTATCTCCAGCTGTAGTTCTGTAGAGGCAGTAATGTCATTTTCTACCTTCCCTGACCATCAGTCATCCATCCCTTCCCTTTGCTTTTTTTTAAAAAAAAGATTGTCTCGTAGGCCAGACAGCTGGTGCTCAAGTCCTCTTCAGATGCACTTGCTTCATTATTTCCTCATTTAAAAATTATGAGGACAAATCCAGGCGCATCTGTGCCAAAGGATTAACTCAAAATGATCACAACAACAGTCTTAACGGGCTTCTTTCCCAGCCCGACCATTTGGGAATTCAAAAAAATTCAAATCCTCATTAGGACTATTTACTCACACCTACTTGATTGGATTGCTTTTTTCAGTCTCCTGTATATTCATTTGGGTAACATAACATAAAATTGTGGGAAATTTGTAGGCCTCACCAGTCGGAAACATGTTTTCTTTTTCTTATGAGAGAAAACCTTTCACTTACTCTGAACCACATAACTTCTTCTTTGGACAAGCCGTTCTCTTACATAGGAATTTACCAGAGTTATGAGGTATGAGGAAGGGGTCAGGAGAGACCCCCTCTCTAGCTGAGGGTTCTTGGAGGAGAAGGGCAGGGATGCAAATCTCCATGTGGGGCCTGGAGATTTCCTGGAATTACAAATGATCTCCAGATGATAGAGATCAGTTTCCCTGGAGGAAATGGCTACTTAGATTGGTGGTATGGTTGCCAGGTCTGTTGGATGAGCAGGAGGGGGGTGGCGATGCACTTGGCGGGAGCAGGGAGAGAAGCTGGAAATAAATGCGATGACATGGGCACATCAGTGATATGAGGAATACTGTGCCTATGTCACTCAGCCAGAAGTTACATAGGCACATCAGAGATGTTGGGGGCAATGCTCTGGTTTGTGGGTAAAACCTCTATGGCAGAATTAGCTTCATACCATAGAGTTTTGCCCAAAACCCAGAGCGTCACCCCACCCCCCGACAATACTGGTGTGCCTATTTCACTTCCAGGTGACATAGGCGTGTTGTGTTTATTTTCAGTTTCTTGACTGTTTGGGAGGAGTAATTTCCTCCAGTTCCTGATAGCCCTGAAACAGGGGGAGGGGCTTGAACCTGGGGGATCCCCTGCCCCCCAGCTGTGGACTGGCAACCCTAGTTGGTGGGCTCTATGGCAATATATCCCACTGAGGTCCTTCCCCTCCCCAAACCCTGCCCTCCTCAGGCTGCATCCCCAAATCTCCAGGAATTTCCCAACCTGTGGCTGGTAACCCGAGGAAGGCGGCAACGAGCAAAGGAGAAAGGTGGCCTGTTTCTCCTCTTAGAGAAGGGAAACTGCAATGAACTCACCACAAAAATTCTTAAGTGGTTCTTTTGACCTAGAAGAAGGTTGTGGAGGAGGGCCTACTCATGATGAGCAATGCAAAGGAGCCAGGAAGTGGGTGTGGCTGCAGAGCACCATAGACAAGGTCAAGGAAAGGCGAGAATGAGGACTTTGGTAATTCATTGTGTCCAGAGAACAAAACTCTGGGAGGGGAAGGAATTGGGTAGCAAATAGCTCCCCCTCTCCTTGTCTTGTAGAAGGAGCTTAACTCTTGCCCTTTGTCAAATGTGAGCATAAAATGAAGGTATATTCCTTATAGAAGGAGCTATTGGATGCAAAATACACTTGCCTGTAGATGTCAGCTTTCCTTCTTTTTTATCTCACTCTCATTCTCAGCAATCTCTACTCTGACAGGTAGCAGGTCTCAGGCAGAGGTCTTTCACATCACCTACTACATACAGACACATGTGCCATCGAGTCATAACTGAGTTGTGGCAACCGAGCAAGGGGCTTTCCAGACAAGTGAGAGGCAGAGGTGATTTGCCAGTGCCTTTTTCTGCAGTCTTCCTTGACACTGTCTTACATCCAAGTACAGACCCTGCTTAGCTTCCAGGGTCTGATGAGATCAGGCTATAGCATGCTGCCTTCCCTCCACATCCCCTACTAACTGATCCTTTTAACTGGGGGATTCCAGGGATTGAACCTGGGACCTTCTGCATGCAAAGCTGGTGCTCTACCACTGAGCCATGGCCCTTCCCTGTGTATGATTGCCCAATTTGCAGAATTAAGATATGGAGGTACGCTGGTACAGGATTTGTATTTATTTTTACTGCCATATCAAATGTCACATCAAACAGCAAAGTAAAATGCACAGTCAAATTTATGTCCAGGGTGGGGGTGGGGGTAAAATGCCAAAATGAACAATAAAAGAGAGTGTCAGAAACCCAAAGGAATGGAACACTAACCATCAATAGTCTAATAATTGATGACAGAACACAAGAACCTTAGAGAAGCTGGATCTGAGCAGTGGTCCACCCTAGCACAGCTAGTTGGCTTCTGACTCTGGTGGTCAGAGGTGCATAGGCGTCAACTTCAGGGGGGCTGGGGAGCTGGAGCCCCCCCCCCCTCGAACTTTCCCAGGAGGTGCTGAGCCTCCACCGGAGACAATGGACTGTAATGTCTCTGGCCCAGCCCCTGACCCCCCCTCCCAGGAAATTGGAAAGTCTACTCCCTTGCAGGGGTGTACTGCCTCTTGCTGTGGAGATTGCTTTTAATCCCCATAGTTAGTAGCCATTGATGGGCCTCTCCTCCATGAACCTGTCTCATCAGCTTTCAAAAACCACCCATGCCTGTTGCCATCACTGCATCCACTCAGTGAGTTCCACAGTCGATGTACTTGTTGAGTGAAGAAGCACTTTGGTCCATTCCAAAAAGAATATTAAAAAGAGCCAGGGAGATACACTCATCCCTGGCTGGAAGCACATTCATATGTACTGAGTGATGGATTATCTTCTGCCTTATGAAGGATTCTTTACTTTATTTTTAATCGCTAACATTAGTTAATTCACTTATTAGATTTATCCCCTTCATTTCCCTCAAAGGGTCTCCCAAGAGGCTTACAGTTCTGATTGTTACCAATACACAACTTCAAATAGTAGCAACAGTTGTGACCAGTGAAACAATCTGCAGAACTCTCATCTGACAGAATAACAAAGTTTTGCTCTTGGGGCGAACAGAATCATTGCCTGATTGTTGTTTTTCAGTGGTTGATACATTACAAAAGGGGCGCGGATGATTCAAAGAAGGCATCTCAGTCTTCATTCTGAGCCTCAAGTGTTCAGTTCTAGCCCCATTTCCAAACCTCCTGCTGACCAGAATGCTGAATCCACTGCTGTTGTCCTTTCTTCTCCCTCCATCCCAGATAAAATTGAGCCTGGAGAGTCCACATTTACTTTTCAATAGCACTTCCCCCCCCCCCCCTTCATGGGGGCCTGTTTTTAGTTTTGGTGCTATGGCAACACTATACTCAGAGTAAAAGATGTGTGTCTGTGTTGAAGAAAGCCGCATTTCCCTCACTTTTTCAGGCAGCACTTCTCTGGGTGTGGCTAAACGCTCAAATGTATTCTACGAGGTCTTTTCCACATTAATATCAATTTGCTTTCCTTGATTCTTCTGTCTCTTTGATCATTTTGAGAGCTGTTCTTCGGTTAGTTTCCTTTCCTTTTTTCTTTCCCTTCCTTTCTCTCTTTTTCCTGTTGTTCACTCTAGACTGGACTCCTACAGCACAGACTATTTGCCTTCTAAAATATTCCATACAGTGCCTAGTTCCTGTGATCAGCATCATAGAACCCTTGTGACTCTCCTCAGGCCCGAGGAACACCATAAGTGGGCATCTCTGTCAAAGATGATATCAGATTCTGATAAACCAGATTGTGATTGTGTAAACCTACTGTGCTGATGATGCTTCTAAACATTATTACAATGTTAAGGACATAATCCTATGCACTCTTACCTTTGTGTTAGTCCCACTGTGGGACTTCCTTCTAGTGCATAGCATTGGTCTCCACAGGTGTTACTTAAGGACTGTGCAACCTAAAATACTTATCCAAATGGAGTGGCTTTAGGGCTGCCAACTCCAGGTTGAGAAATTCTTGGAGATTTCAGGGTGGAGCCTGGGGAATTTAGGGTTAGGGAAGGGAGGGACTTTAATGGGGTATAATGCCTCAGTGTCCAGTAGGGATGCCAGGTCCCTTCAAGATGCAGGCAGGGGGATAGGAGGGATGCCCTGGGAGCCGGAAGCATTGCCCCCATGTGCCGACATCACTGGAAGTGATGTCATACACCATACCTATGTCACTTCTGGGTGATATAGGCACATCTGGGGTGACACTCTGGTTTTGGGGCAAAACTCTACCATAAACTCTGCCTCAAACCATAGAGTTTTGCCCAAAACCAAGAGCGTCACTCCCCAATGTTGCTGACAAGCCGATGTCACTTCCAGGTGATGCAGGTACATCATGTGCAGTGTCGCTGGCCAGTGGTGGGCAGGAGTGTGCAAAACTGGGAGATCCCCCACCCCTACCAGGCAAATGGCAACCCTAGTGTCCACCCTCCAAAGCTGCCATTTTCTCCAGGGGAGCTGATCTCTGTTTTCTGGAGATCATTTGTGATTCCAAGAGATCTCCAGCCCCCACCTGATGGTCAGTAACCCTGGGCAGCTTGGCTTTGTAATGTTTCATAGTCCATCTGCGCAACACTTATCTCTGTGTTATTGATATTAAAGCAGCTGCGGCTTCAACCAAGATAATTAATATGTGAACTGACTATACGGTGTCTGATATTTGTTACCAAAAGGTTACTATCAAGCTCCACGTGTTAAATGGGCAAGTTCTTGGACAGATTTATCCTTTCATAAATCTGGAGAAGATCTGGAACATTTACCTGTGTCGCTTGTGTTGCCAGAGTAACCTTGATGCTAAAGCTTGTGTTTGTGTATCACATGACCTGTAACCATGGAGATCTTATCCATGTAATTTGTAGCTAAGTGACTTAGTGCCTGGCTCCTTAGCAGCTGTATGTTAAGGCCTGACAAAGAGAGGAATTAGTGATAGGCAGAGAATATGTCTTTTCTAGGTAGAGTATCCAACGTTGACTTTAGAGGCTTAAGTCTGCCCTTCAGGGATGCCTGATTTGTATCAAGAAAGAGGCTACCAACAATCCATCAGGGTTAGCAGAATATGTTTCACACTAGATGTGTCAATATTTGACATGGAGAGTCCGACAGGCTATTGCTGACAGCTGCTTGGTGCATGTATAATGTCTGAAAAAGCACAAAGTTTCGACCAAGGAATGTACACAGACTCGAATGAAAAATGTTGTCAGTCATAAATAAACCTTTTTTCAGCTTCTCTCTAAATGCCCCCACTTCTTTTCTCAAGTAAAAAAAAGTCTCAAAAATAAGCACACCCCATCATTTCACTAGTTTTACTGGGGGGGGGGGGGCGGTTACTTCTGTCAACATTGATCATCTGTTTGGATAGCATAGGTTTAATACTGTCCTGTTGAAATCCAAGTGGTTGTGTTCTAAAGGTTCACGTTGTATTTGTATAGATATTTTTATGCTTGCTTGATCATGATGTTTTTAACTGTTCATTATGTTGCTGCCATGATTACCTTGTTAAAATTGAATTCGGCTAACACGGTATGCAACCGGCATTGCTTTATCATCAATCTAATATGCCCTTCTGAAAGCAGAAAGTGTAAATTCAGGGTGGACAATTGGTGGGCTGAAGTGCAGGTTAAGTCTCCTGTTGATAACAAATGAACTTCCAGCCCAGCTATAAGATGCAAGACATCTTTGTAAAGGGACCCACATTCTGGTTCTTATGGTACAGTCCTAAACAGAGGTATCATGGGAGGCTGGAATTGGTTCCTTATTCCCAGTTCCTTATTCATGACTTCAACCAAAAACACTGAGGAGAATTTGAAAGCTCTGGACCCCAAAATAAGGTTTGGACCACCATAAATCATACACCCTATGTAATGTGGCACCCCCCTTTGGAGCAGCGCTTTGGACCATGCTTTGGTCCAGGAAACAGCACATATACTCTCAAAGGGGAGAGTCCCCTGAACCTGGGGGTGTATGATATGTGGTCATCCAAACCTTATTTTGGGGTTCAGAGCTTTCAAACTTTTCTCATTGTTTTTGGTTGAATTCATGAATATGTCACAAATAAGGAATGAATAAGGAACTGGGAATAAGGGAACCAACTTCAGCCTCCTAGGTATCACTCTTCAAAATGCACTGAAGTCAGCAGGCTTAGAAGGTTGTAATCAGGGCTATTTGGGGGCAGGAACGGAGTTCTGGCTGGCTTCTGAGTTGACCACGCCTACAGCCTCTCCTCCTCTTGGGTTCCCCAGGTGCCTCGCAAGCTGCAGGGCACCTGGGGAGGCCGATCAAGAGACTGCCTTCCTTCCCTCGGGTTCCCCATGCACCCCACAAGCTACAGGGCACCTGGGGAAGCTGATTCTGGGAGGGAGTGGTGCTGTCAGGGGTGTGGCCTAATATGCTAATGAGTTCCTGCTTGGCTTTTTCTACCAAAAAAAACACCCTGGTTGTAATGATTGCAGGTTTGATCTCTACTGTCATGTTCTTTGGATGCTTTCTAGAGGCAATTTAGTCAGCCATGATGCAGCCCTTTTGTAATATTTTGCTCTTTTCTGATACCTCTTATATTTATTTATAAAGGTACCTCTTTGTAGTGTTCTGGTGATGTGTGTGTGATGCTGCCTCCTTGCCTTCCTTAGCATTTCCTACCTTTTTTCACTGCCCCAAGGGCTCTTGCCTCAGACTTCTTAGCTGAGCCCTAAGAATGGGATAGCTTAGTTATATATGGTAGGGTTACAGAATCATCAGGGCATGAGGGAGGCTCTGAGGTAAAATAAATAAATAAAACAGTTGTTTTCACTTAAAGACAGAGTTTATTTTGAAGTAAAACAATGCAATGGTTTTATGTGGTTCATGAGCAAAATAGTTTCAGATAGGTACATAAGCATAATGGTTTCAGATAGGTGAATTTCTTCTCCTTTCTCTAAAGTTCCTAAAATAGACCTAGCCACAAAGGCTTATTGTCTCATGCCACTTAGGCTAATAACTCCCACAAAGCTTTATTTCCTAACTTGCCACCTAGATGAACAACTTCCACAAAGATTACAGATATCTTTCATAGCACTTTACTCTTCACCCACTCAGCTCTCTTCTGCTCTCACATACACTGAACTATCTCTCCCACAAAGCCTTTCTGAACAAACCATTCAACACTGCTAGGGTACGGCTACCATCCTGTCATAGCACATTTCAATCACCCACTAGACCCCCTCTTTCTTACGCTAAAGGTCTACACTTTAATCCACAGCAACACACGTATAAAACCCCACACTGAAACACAGAAACGAAACAAACACAAAATATTTACATAGCAAACATCATGCCTTCTCTCTGCTCTGAACTTAAAATTGCACTCCCAGTTTGGGCTGCCAGTTCCAGGTGGTGAAATATCTGAAGATTTTGGGGGTGGAGCCTGAGGAAGACAGGGGTGTAGGGAGGGGAGGGACTTCAGTGGGGTGTAATGCCACCTTCCAAAGAAGAAGAAGAGAAGAGATTGGATTTATATCCCACCCTTCATGCACTTGGAGTCTCAGAGCGGCTTACAAACTCCTTTCCCTTCCCCTCCCCACAACAGGCTATTTTATCCAGGGGGGCTGATCCCTGTTGCCTGGAGATCAGTTGTAATAGTTGGAGATCTCCAGCCACCACCTAGAGGTTGGCAGCCCTGCTCCCAGTAAACAGTGTGATGTTGTGAGATCCCAGCTTTTTTGTGGGAGTCTGCCTGTACAAAAAAAAAAATCCCTAAGCACTAATTAATTCTGAGGATATACTTTAAATGTTGTGGATTCTCAGAGAGATGTGGGTTTTCAGTCGATAATGTTTATCAATTATATGGCATTTCATGGTATTAAATGCAACATAGGCAGGATTTTGTAGTGTTAGTAAAAGACAACAGCTTGCATTGAGCAGGACGCCAAGAGCAGAATGTTCATGGGAAGAGATTTTCATGCCTGCCCTCCCCCCACATGTTTTTGGGAAGGTCAGAAATTACTGAAAACATTTAAATGGATATATGTTGCCAGCACTGAGTTGGAAAAATCCTGGAAATTTCAAACCCAGAGTTTCGAAAGGGCTTGGTTTGGGGAGGGGAGGGAACTCAGCAGAGTATGATGCCATAGAACTCACCTTCCAAAGCAGCCATTTCCCCCAGGGGAAGTGATCTCTGTAGACCCAAAAAACAGCGGAGTGGTGGTGAGTGCCTCCCTTCTGTTCCTTCCTGGGGAACAGAAAGCAGGGGGTTAAAGGGACAAGAACGGCTTCAGAAGTTCATGGAAGTCTGTGATGGTGTCATGAACTTTGTTTTGCGAACCACATGGTTCGGTTTGTACCCATCCCTAAAGGATTCTGTTTCATTGCAACACTGCAGTGCTCGAGGGAGATATCCAAGGCTGACAGCCCCCAACTGGAAGCTGGAGATCTCCCAGAATTACAACAGATTTAAGTGACTGCACAAAGAAGTGAAACAGCTGAGTGGCGAGGGGTGCCAAACCACCACTTAGCTCTTTTTCAGGCTTTCTTGTGCACTCACTTTAAAGGGACTACACAAGAAAGGGAAACAGCTGAGTGGCGGGGAGTGCCTCCCCACCACTCAGCTATTTTTTAGGCTTTCTTGTGCACTCCCTTTAAAAGTTAAAGGAACTGCACCAAACAGCCTGAAACAGCTGAGTGGTGGGAGGCAGGCTGTTCCCTGCTGCTCAGCTATTTTTTGGGCTTTCTGCAAACCCTGTATAAAGGGACTGTAGTCCCTTTGAATGTGGTTTACTGGGCCACAAACCTCAAACAGGTTTGGTTCATGAATGAACCTCCTGGTTTGTTTCAATTCATGATTTGGCCACAAACTGGCACAAACCACATTTTTCCAGTTCATGCTCGTCCCTATCTTTAAGACATAATTCTCCATTTGAAGTTCAAATGGTGAACCATTTTACCATCTTACCATAGAGTTGCCAACTCTGGATTGGGAAATTCCTGGAGATTTAGGGGTGGAGCCTGGGGAGGACAGACTTTGTGGAGGGGAGGGACCTGAATGGGTTATAATGCCATTTTTTCTCCAGGGAAACAGATGTCCATAGTCTGGAGATCAGTTGTAATTCTGGGAGATCTCCAGGCTCCACCTGGATTGTGGCAATCCTAACTGCCACACCTGTTTCACTGGGGGAGGAGAAGGGAGACAGTGGTAGACAACACATTGGGTTGGATCCAACCAGTTTTTCTTCTAGCAAAAAAAAGGAAAGAGGGTTTCCTTTGATAACCTCAAATGCCTGTGCAGGGGCTGGATGGGGCCTATGTGGATAAAAGTCATGTGGGATGGGGGGCTGTAGTAATGAGGAGAATTTGATGAGGTTGAGTGGGAAATTGGGCCCGATCCAGTGTTGTTTTTATGTGCTTCCCCCCCCCCCCCCATTTTTTTAAAAAATTGTCAGTTCTCCTATATAAGGTAGAACCAATTTCCACCAGTTCTTCCCTCAGGATTTGGGAGAACTCTGAAAAAAGGTGCTGATACCCAGGGCTGGTGAGTACTGTCACCCCCCCCCCCCCCATCCCACCCCCAAAAAATAGCCTTGGCCAGATCCTACACACTGCAGTACAACATCATCCAATACAAGCAAACTCTCTTGAATGCTGTTTTATTTTTGCCACCATCTGTGTGTGACTGTCTCTGGCAACCGGTATGGTGCTGGTGGAAAGTGGCCTTAAGTCACAGCTGACTTATGGTGGTGACCCCACAGGTTGTCTGCAACTTGATGGCATTTTCCACAACCTTTGCATTAGGTTCTGCTTTTCTGTAAATTCTCTGTCTCTCTGTCCCTCTCTTTCTCTGCCTGCTTAAGACAGACAAAGTCTCAACAGTGCTGAAGTGAAGTAGTTAACATTAAGTTCTGATCGTAGTTACAGCCACTCAAACATCACCAGTATTCAATTGGAACAGGGCCTTATGGCTAGATGCATTGTTATATGCGAGACAAAAGCGTGAACATGGATGGAGTGCTTCATTCTGCCTGCCAGTCTGTTACTTTGCCATAACAATTCATTCAGTGTTCCGGTTGTGCTTTCTGCTGCATTTGGATTTGAGTCTCTTTTCATATTCCTCTAAGAGCAGGGAGGGGGAGGGGGGAGTTTATTAAGGTCATACAAAGCCGTTTTCTCCCAAGAAAGCTGGGGACCTTCAGAGATGCTTTTTTCATTTGTTTTTGTATGTTTGTCACTGTGAATGTTTTCATTTCACACATATTCATCGCTGCTGTTCCCAATTTGTTTGTATCTTTTAAGTAATTCATATGCCATGTATATGCAATCAATGCAAGAATTAGCATTCAAAACTGCGTGCATTTTAATGAGAAAAATTCAGCAGGAGGAAACAGGAAAATGGTGTGGAAATAAGGATGTCGCGGTTTGGTTTGCAACAGGGAAAAGCAAGATCCGCATGGGAAATTTCAAGTAAAATCTGGGGAAGCTTTGCAAAAATTGGTAACACCCATAAGCAGGTCTGAGTCCAATCAGTGCCTCAATGGAAGGTTGTCTGGGAACTAGTATATGTCATCTTGAGGTCCCTGGAGGCAAAGCAGAATATAAATGTAAATAAATAATAACATGGGATATGGACCAGTCCTGAGAGAGCTGCATGTTCCAAACTGAGAAATGATGCACAAGACAGTTAGTGTTCTTGTTTCCCCATTTGGATAAGAACACTTTAAACATTTACTATATGTCTACAGAGCTGGGAAATTGCTTCAGTTAAACACTAATGATTCTGTGCCTTTAGAGAAATTCTAAATGAAACGGAATATTAGAAATTACCAGTGGGAGTCTCAGCTCTCTTTATTCAACTGAACAATGGAAGTGGCACACACTATGCTGGGGGAAAGAAAAGAGTAAGGCTCCTGGTAGTTCATCAAGCCACCTTGGGGGATTCATGCCAGATTTATCATCTCTGTGGTTACCTCACAACTTAGGGTTGCCAGCCTCCAGGTGGGGCCTGTAGATCTCCTGATCTCTAGACGACAGAGGTCCATTCTCCCAGAGAAAACAGGTGCTTTGGAGGGTGGACTCTATAGCATTATACCTTGCTGAAGTCTCTCCAGTCCTTAATCTCACCCTCCCCAGACTTCACTCTGAAATCTTCTGGAATTTCCCAAACTTGAGTTGGCAGTCCTACTCAATTTGCCCACTTGGTTGCCTGTTTCTCCATTCCTGGTCTCGTACACTAGTCTCTTACAGAGTCTAATCATTAAATTTTCAGCAGCAACAGATTAAAAAACAGTGTGATATTAGCATGTCTGAAAGACCCAGGTTCAAATCCCCACACTTCCATGGAAGCTTGCTGGGTGACCCAAGATCTATCACTCTCACTCAGCCTATCCTATCTCACAGGGTTGATGTTGTGAGGATAAAATGGAGGAGAGCAGACTGATGTTGAGAGCCACTTTGAATCCCCAACTGGGGAGAAAAGCAGGGCATAAATATAGGGGGGGAAGAATAAAGCTAGTATCATCAGTGCACACAATGCTGTACAGAGTACGATGCTGTACATTCACCCAGAACTGTCTTATAAAGGAGCAGGGAGCTCTCTTCAGGTGTCCCAGCTGAAATTAGGGTTGCCAAGTCTTACTTACTGGAAAGCGGGGGAGTCCCGGCCCTTCTCCAGGAGTCCAACGCGTGCACTTTGCACGCGCGCACCAGGATGACGTCACCCGGAAGTGATGTCATCATGCTAGGTACATTGCCAAGGTGATGCTCTGGTAATCACCCTAAAACTATGGTACCATAGAGTTTTCAGGGTGATTGCTAGAGCGTTGCCCCGGCAACATGCCCAGCATGATGACGTCACTTCCGGGTGACGTCATCACGCTGGGCAGTCGGCCTGATCAGGCCACTTCGGGGGTTGGTTTCCCCCCGCCAGCTGAATCTGGACTGGTGGATTGGGGACCCCTTTAGCAGGGGAATCCCTGCCCTCTGGGGGGACTTGGCAGCCCTAGCTGAAATACACACAGGAACGTGGCAAAGGAAAACAGCACTCTGTTGGAGAGAGCCATGATACATAAAGTGGCCTTGAACAGCCATTCACTCAAAACAGAGTGTGACGATAGCCTCTACCAACCCACAAGGACGGGTTGTGCGAGGGCTCTGACCAGTCATTCTTGGATCCTGAGAGACCCATTACAGAGTCATATTGGGTCCCTGGCAGACCAAAACCCAAGAAAAGTCACATTCAAGGAATGTGTGATGGGCCAAAGGCAAGCTTCCATAGTGGAGCAGAGCTTCATACCTGGCTGTCCCAGTTCCTAGTCTGATGCTCAAACCGCTAGACCACTGTGGCATTCACCATGAAGTGAGCTTGACTCATGAAATCTTACGCTGGAATAAATTTAATTATGAATAAGGGAAACACAGCCAGTGTGAGTTGAATCGCTGTATTTAATAGAAATGCTGTTGGTCTCTGTGATATTCCTGAATATATCCCTTCACATCTTTGCTAAGAAGTCCACAGTTGCTACACAGAGGCAGGCAATGGTGAACCATCTCTGAACATCTCTTGCCTTGGAAATTCCCATGGGAGTCACCATAAGTCATCTGTGACTTGACAGCAAAAAAAAAAAAGCCTCTTGTCTTACCTTCTACCTACTGACATCTCTCCCTTTTTGCTACTGCAGTCCGAAGCAGTGCTACTATATATCGTCCTTTACCATTTTCCCTTAACCATTGTTCAGTTTTATTTATCCAGAATAGGATTCATTTTTGCTTTGCTTTGTTTTGAAAGGAACAAAATTATCTTGTTTTCTTTCATTTAGAAGCCAGCTGTGGGGAGCAACCGAGAAACATATCTGGCTTGAATCTTTCTCCAAAGCGTTAAACCAGATACTGTGGAAGAGAGAAAAATGCAAGAGCAGCTTCTTTTCCCTGAGCAGGCATGAGATATGGCATGCTGCATTTAGTGTAATCTCTCGCTTTCTGGCTGCAAGCCCAAAACCACTTTAATAAAGAGTCGACCCATCCCTCCCTCCGCCCCCTTTTTTGCAAGGAAATGGTTCCAGGATTTTGGTGATAATTTGCAGCCAGCAGTCTAATATATTTGCTGATTCTTTCAATTCTGCTCTCTTAGTGAGTTATTTATAGCGGCTAAGAAACTAAATGGTTAGATCTGCTGTCAAAAGCTTTAAAAATCAGTTGTTGCTTTTTTTTTCTCTATGGGTCCCTTGTTAAATTAATACTTTAAGAGGGCAATATGAGAAAAACCAACTTATCCTTGGTTTCTGAATGGTGCAGGGCTTTTTTTGTAGAAAAAGCCCAGCAGGAACTCATTAGCCTAACAGAAGTGGACCTATTTGCTACGGAATCCAACAGGCAAGTCCAACAGTTCTTCTCGAGAGCAAGAGACAACCAGGCCCTGGGGACAGATGCCCTAAACTGTTCATGGGGAGAAGGTCTGCTCTAGGCATTCCCTCCTATTCCACTGCTGCAAAAGACGGTCCAGTGCATATGAACAAAGAAGGCAGAGGTGATACTAGTGGCACCACTCTGGCCATGGAGAGCGTGATACCAAGACTTGTCAGTAACAGAATCATGGCCACTCCCCATAGAGGGGGACCTACTGACACAGGGCATGAAGAATCACCCCCGGCCGGAAATGTTACGCCTCACGGCATGGAGATTGAGTGGGTCATGTTAAGGGGCGAAGGATACACTGGCAAGGTGGTGAACACCATGTTAGCTTCTAGGAAACAGTCCACCAGTAGAATGTACAATGCCACCTGGCAGGTGTTTCACACTTGGTACGAGACAAGTGAGGTGGACCCCCTGAAGGCTTCAATCAGATCCATCCTACGGTTCCTACAGGATGGGCTGGACAAAGGGTTTAGTACTAGCACCCTGAGGAGGCAGACAGCAGCCATCTCAGCAGTACTGGGGGTGAGATATGGAAAATCACTTCTACTGCATCCCCATATCAAGCGCTCTCTGAGGGGGGCTAGACTTCTTAACCCACCCCTGGTTCATCGCTTCCCCATCTGGAACTTAAACACGGTGCTGAAGGCATTGTGTAGACATCCCTTTGAACCCATGGCTTCATGCCCGCTGAAGGAATTAACCTTCAAAACCTTATTCCTGGTGGGTATTACATCAGCTAGAAGGGTGTCAGAGATTAGGGCCATGTCCATTAACAGGGAACTCTGTATTTTTCACCAGGACAAAGTGGTGCTTAGACTGGACCCGGCCTTCGTGCCCAAGGTCAACTCCGCCTTTTATAGGACAAAAGAGGTGGTCCTCCCCACCTTCTGCCCGAATCCAAAACACAGGAAAGAAAGGGAATGGCACTGTTTGGAAGTTAAGAGGGCCCTTAGTTATTACATTGATAGATCTAAGGAATGGAGGAAGTCAGAAACCCTGTTCGTCTCGTTCAGGAAAGTGTCAAGTGGGGAGAGGGTGTCGGCACCCACACTGAGCCGATGGATAAAGGGGTGTATTATACTAGCTTACAAGGCAAATGGGATGACACCACCAGAAGGGATAGTGGCCCACTCCCTAAGAGGGGCTGCTATGTTGGCTGCTTACTGCTCATTCCCATCTCTGGAGGTGACCTGTAAGGCAGCCACATGGAAGTCAGTACACTCATTCACAAGGCACTACAGGGTGGACACCCTGGCCTCTGAGGAGGCGGCCTTTGGACGCAGGGTACTGCAGCATGCCTTGTGATTGGAGGGGTATTTTCCCTCCCTCATGGCATTCTGCTTTTTTACGTCCCAAGTGTAAAACTGCATAAGCGCACTGTTGATGTATCCTAACATACCCCAAAGCCCACATTGTGGGTGCATGCTTGAAAACTGGACCATGGGGGCCCATTTTGGATCAGATCTGTATCCTCTGAGCAGGAGGGGCTAACTTCCCTCTTTGCACTGTTTTTCTGTTAGAAATCAAATCCACTGAGCTGCTACTGCCTTGGTAGGCAGGAAAGATATGTACAACAAAGCTATGTGCTAGGACTAATAGCAGTTGGGGAGAGATGTTCTGTCAAAGAAAAAGCACTGGGGAAGGAATCATAACACCATCATCACCAAGCCCTGCTTCAAATGTGTCCCATTCCTGTCGACATAGGACTCTCCATCTCATGGGCAAGGCAGGCCCAGCATTCAGTGCAGTTCTGAAAAGAGAAAGGAGGAGCTGTTCACCAAACACCAAAGATGCAGATACATGGTGAGGTTGATGAAGCAGCAGAGGAGCCATCCAGTGAAACAGCTAGAAGGGCACTAGAAGGGCATGACCTTTACATGGGTTGGCATGCTTATGTGTGGTATAATAAATATAAAATTCATGCGAACTTTAGCACACATACCTTAAGAGCCACCCTTATGAAAAACTGGTTAAGTATAAAAGAAAAATTTTATTTGAAAACTCCTAGGTGGGTCTCACCATTGGAGGCCTTCATTAAACCATCGTTGATAAATTCAAAGAACACAGCGAGTTATAATAAATTGTTGGACACCAAGGGAAAATTAAAGAATAATGATCAGTTAAAAAATGAGAGGTTTGCAGTTATCTTGGTGGGAAAATAATCAATTAAACTCTAGGTATCATTTAGATAAAATGTCTGACTTTTATGAAACTCCAAATGAATTAGATCTAAATTGGATGAATAAAAATAAACTCAATAAAATTTATAAAATAATTCTAGCCTATGAAATGCAGGAAGAAAAGGTAAAACCCTCAATGGTGAAATGGATGGAAGATTTCGGCTATAATATTCAGGTTGATCAGTGGACAAAAATTTGGAAATCAATAAAATTTCTGGGTGTGGTAAATGACAAAGAAAATATAAGCTTTTCTACCGTTGGCACTGGTCCCCTGACAGGCTACATAAGTGTTATAAAAATGTACCTAATAAGTGTTGGATGTGTGACGCAGATGTTGGAACCTATTATCATATGTGGTGGAAGTGTAGAAAAGTTCAAAGATATTGGTTAATGGTGTATGATATGATTAAGGAGATGATGGGGTTAGAAATACCATTAGCCCCTGAAACTTTTTTGTTAAATATATTTCCTGAGGGACTGCTTGGTCATGAACAAAGATTATTGGCATATGTTCTGATGGCAGCTCGGATTGTCCGGGCCAGTGCATGGAAATCGGCAGCACTTCCGGGAAAAGAAGCTGTGATTGCCAAATTGTTAGACTGGGCAGAAATGAGTACGTTAGGCTTTCTCTTGAATGCGGAGGTGAGGATAGATCCAATGAAGGTTTGGTCCAAATTCTATGCATGGATAAGTTAAGGTGTGAGGCTCCAACAGTATGTATATGTTATATGTGGATAATACATAATGTATAAAAGTTGTTCTAAAAATAATTTTTTTTTTAAAAAAGAGAGACAGCTAGGGTCAGGGCGACCCAAGAAGAGTTCTTTTGGAGAGAGACTTGATTCAGTAGTAGAATCTAGGGCTTCATAAACTGGCTCCAGGAGCAGATTGGGAAGTGGGAATGGCCTAGGGTTGCCAAGTCACTTACTTGGTGCAGCGAGGGAGAGTTGGTCGTGGCCCAGGACATTCATGCGCATGCATGCAATGACATAACCCAGAAGTGACATCATCATATTGGGCATGTCACTGGCCAATGCTTTAGCAATCAGCCTGGAAACTCTATGGTACCACAGAGTTTTAAGGTTGGTTGCTAGAGCATCTGCTGGTGATGTGCCCAGCGCAATGACGTTGACTCTGGGTGATGTCATCATGCCAGGCACATCGGCCAGAACCGGGCACTTTGGGGGTGGGGTTCCCCCCACTGGCCTGATCCGGACCGGCAGATTGGGGGCCCTTTCAGTTGGGAAAACCCCCCGAGGTACCTGGCAGCCCTAAAATGGCCCTGGAGCAAGCCATGCGGGGAGAGGCCCCTGTGGCACTGCAGGAGGTTGCTCAGCTCAGTGGCTCAAAAAATGGGCATTAGTGTACATCTGTTAGTAGTAGGACATATTGCTCTCTCCTGAAAACTGACAGCTGGAAAACATAATTGATAGGTCAATACCAGTTACAATTGCTGATGAAGGGTCTAACCCAGCAGCCTCTGAGGTGCTGCCTGGTGCTTGGCTCTGCTAGCTCCTGGCCACCAGTGGTCCTCTAGGGCAGTGGCCCACTGGGGACTTTCCTTGTAACGTAAATGGCCAATCTACCCCTGGCTGGCTCTGCAGCTCCATTTTTTCATGGTGTATTAGGGAAGCTGATCCTGGTTATTTATTTATTTATTTATTTATTTATTTATTTATTTGCTTGTTTGTTTGTTTGTTTGTTTGCTTAATTTGTATCCCACCCTCGCTGCCAGGCAGGCTCACAGTATATATATAAATACATTAAAAAACAGTGGGATACATTAAAACAATAATAAAGTTCGAACCACAACATGTGCAAACAAGTGCTAGCATACATGGTACTAATAAATGATGGCAGCGTTGTTCAGCATCTAGCTGGTCAAACTACCACCACTTACTTCTATTTACTTCAAGGATCCTTCTTCATGAGTAGAAAAATGGGAAGGGATCCTTGTTCTGCCAAGCAGGTACTCTGTTTTCCATTCAGGTCTTCTGCTTGAGTTCTCCACCTTCTTTATTCTTCTGGTGTAAATGGTTGTTGTACAGTTCCTCCAGTGTGAGGGACAGCTCCAGAATGTAGCTGCAGGAATGCCTTTGCAGAGTTACAGGGGACCTGGTGATTCTCACTCCCCTTCCATGGGGTTGTTTGGGTCTGGAACATGGCAAACTCAGTGGTGGCGGGAGATTTTTTTTTTAAGGTTAAAGGGCACGCCAGGAGATCTGATCACAGTTCCACACCACAATACATAATTTTATCCTAAATTAATGTCTTCATTTATACTGCAAACCACTTCCTAAGACATTTTAGGTACATTACAGAAGTAATGTTCTGTAACTGGCTAACAATACAGAGAGAAAAATGCAACAGAACAAACAAGAAAGGGGGTGAGGCTTCCAATTGCCAGGGTTTTTTTCCCCTCTCTCTGTTAGCTAATCTTCTGCCCAGTTCTAGGATGCAAGTCTCAGGTTAAGAGCTGATGGATGAGAGCCCTTTGGCTTGGCTTGTGCCTCTGGGCACACTCAGGCCTTAGATAGCTGTGTGCAGAGAGGAGAGCGAACTCACCAAGGTGTTACTCAATGGCTGGCAACTAGCAGGATCTTCCCTCGTTCTTCCCCTGCCAGAGTTTATACCTTGTTCGAAAGCAGCATGTTGGACTTGGTTATCATTTTGAACAATGCACCTACTTTCGCTGCTGTGTCATTTTCCCTTTTCATATTTCTCGTTCTCCTTTTATATTGTACTTCCACATGCCTATAAAAAGGACAGAAATGTCAGCCCTGTCAAGGTAACAACATTTATACTTTGTCTGCAATGGTTTTTATTCCAAAGTGCAATGGTTTTATAAACCAAGTCCATTCACTTAATAAAATGTATTTTTATATTCTGGAAACGGATAGGAAGTTCCAATTTTAATACAGCCCATATCATTCTCAGCTGGCTTTTAGCTGTCAGTTCATCAGCGTTTACCCATTTTGTTACAATCTCAGTTCATGCATATCTCTAGCACAAAACATTCTTCTATGCGACAGCAAATCGCCATTTTTGCATTACAGTGAAAATTCAACGTGCATGTATATTACCTTACAGGTGAAAGAAGCAATGCAAAGAATCCATGACAGAGGCAATATAGGCAAATTAATCCTGGATGTGGAGAAGACACCAACTCCATTGGTGAGTAACACAGGAGTGGAGGGCACCTTCAAATTACCAAAGAGCCATATGCAGAAATCTGGTACTTCAGCTGGGATGCCAACCTCCAGGTGGGGCCTAGAGCTCTCCCAAAATTACAGCTGGTTTCCAGATGACAGAGATCAGTTCCCCTGGAGAAAATAATTTCAGAACCAAATCTCCTTTCATCAGTCATCTTAGTCACCTGGAGAAAATGGCTGCTTTGGAGGGTGAATCTGTAGCATTACACCTGCGGAGTTCCCTGCCGTCCCTAAACCTCATCCTCCCCAGACTCTACTCCCAAATCTCCAGGTTGGGAAATTCCTGGAGATTTGGGAGTAACCCTAGATTTAATGAAGATTTGGGAGTAATGAAGATTCAGGAGATTTGGGAGTAACCCTAGGTTTAATGACTCTGAGATTTCCCAAATCAACACAAAAATGAAATTATGTCCCAATCTCTGAAAGCAGTCAAGACGAACACAGAATGAGTTCATTGCAAATAAATTTCAAAAGTGCCAACTGAAATGTGGCTTCATTCATCAAATTAAGATTTACTGGATTGCCAGTCCTCCCATGTTCATTCAGAAGTCCTGTTGCAATTATTTGTGCTCAGTGCTTTGGATTTAGGCCTGGTCTGTGCATGTGGTAGATAAGAGTGCTAAGGTGGTAGAATGATCAGTCTTTCCTTCCCCAGCCAGTGTTCCCCTTCCTGGGCAGGCTTGAGGCAGGGGGAAACAGAGAAAGAAAGCAACTTTAACTTTAAATGTGTTCTCTAAGCCCCTCTCCTCCAGCCTACAAATATCGCTGGCACTGTTCCCTCTAAGCTCAGTTAGTGTGAGCTAGCTTACAGTTTTGTAGCCTCCAGCTCACAGATTTCTGTCTTAGCTCAGGAAGGATGGCTCTAGAGCAAACTAATCCATGCAGTCACCAAATCACTCACTCACAACTTTAATGCAGGTAGCTCACAAAGTAGAATTTTTGCTCACAACACTCCACAGTTTAAGGGGAGCATTGATTCATTGGACAAATAAATATCATTATCAATATCTATTTTTACCCCTTTTGTTTTTATTTTTGGCAGTCTCATTTAATGTTAATAAAAAGCAAATTTGCATGTTTTTCAACAAAAACGTGTATAATATTTGTTTATGTCATGCAGCTGTCAAACATCTGATGTTTATTCTGTGGCTCTTACATTAAGCAAGTTTGCCCACCCCTGCCTTAGACTATTGGGAAGATCAAGGCATGGGCAGCCTCTAGCCAAGTCACTTTATTTATGTAAGCAGTTTATTTCCCCCAGTTTATTACCCCCAATTTTCTCCCCAATGAGGACCCAAAGTGGCTGACAGAAACTCTTAAAAGATAAATTTAATAAACAATTTTAACAAACAAAATACAATGTAAAGGGGGGAAAGCACAATGCTACATCCTAAGCAAGTTTTAAATCCTGTAGCTCAATTGCATCAATGGATGCAATTATAAATTATGTAAATAAAATGCACTATAAAGTTCTTTGTTCCTAGGCTGATAGAGGGAACACAGTGAAACTGCTAGCAAATTGATGGAGTAGGTTTTCAGGATTGTCTCGCTCATCGGACTTCAGTTCTCCACACGGCCTATCTGCGGAAGTGTTAAATTGCGCCTTCTGCTGTCTTTGTACAACTAGAAAAGAGCAATTTGATTTGGCAGGCACCTGATAGAGACTTTCTGCAACCCTTTTTGGAATGCCAAAATGCACAACTACATTTTGCAGTCCTAGGATGCTTCTCAATTTGATAATTATAGAATTCTCCCAGCCGTAGTCTTTGGAGGCAATGGGCAAAACCAGATGTGCTGTGACGTGCAGCCGCCACATTCAAATGAGTGGCAGTGGCTTGCTCAGACAGTTTCTGTAAATTGCAAAGAGCTTCTCAGTGAGAATCTCAAGCAGAACTCTTTGGCATTCTCTGTTATGTTTGGATTTAATTTTTGCCAAGGCTTAGTTTGCGCACTGGCACAGAAGGCAGGTTTCCAAAATTAATTTGGGGCAGAAATTAAAGCCTGGAACTACCAAGTTCTAAGATCTATTTTTAATTTTGATTGTATTCTTTTAAAAAGAAACACTTCTACCAATTGGCTGCCATATTTCTGTGAAGACTTTCGGTCAAACTCTTATGCATTTTATAAATGTTTTTACATTCTTTTTTTAAAACTTCCACCCTTATTCAAAAAGTTTAGGCCAGCATATGAAATTCTTCCCTCCCCCATATGATGCTCACAGGTCTATGAGCTAAGTTAGGCAGAGAGAGAGAGAGGGAGAGAGAGCAACTGGCCCAATGGGGTTCCCAACTTCCAGGTGGTGGCTGGAGATCTCCTATGATTACAACTGATTTCCAGGCAACAAAGATCAGTTCACTGGAGAAAATGGCCGCTATGGAAGGTAGAGTCTGTGGCATTATACTCCATTGAAGTCCTGCACCTCTCCAAAATCCACCCTCCCCAGGCTCCACTTCTAAAATCTCTAGGTTTTTCCCAACCCAGAGCTGGCAATCCTATGGCCCAAAGCCCCCTCCATAAACTTCAAGGCTGAGTGGTAATTTGAACACACATCTCCCCAATATTAATCTGACCCTGAAGCCAGTGCATGGTCAGTGCAGTTCTAAGAACACTTTCCTGGACAGTGCAGTTCTAAGAACACCTATTGAATAGATCTGAGTTGGATGATGAGTAGATCTGCTTGGGATTGCTCTCTGCTCCACTTTGGGTCCCTCCAAAAGTGGACTAAGGACACATACTGGTACAAATGTATTTGTGCATATTTTTCTACAGTTACTGTGGCCTTGCCCCTTTCCTTTCCCTCCCTCTGCCAAAAACCTCAACATCAGCTCTTTATTAATTTTTCATTCATCAGCTTCATTTATAACCCGCCTTTCTCCCCAGTGGGGACCCAAAGTGACTTACACTGTTCTCCTTTCCTTTGTTTATCCTCACAACAACCCTGTGAGGTAGGTGATGCTGAGCATGTGGCCAGCATCACCCAGCAAGTACTGTGGCAGAGTGGGGATTCAAAACAGGGCCTCCCAGATCCTAGTCACACACTCTGACCACTATACCACACTGCCTCTTTGGGATAGAGAGCTCCCTTTGCCCTAATGTGCAGTGATTATGCTGTACAAATGACAATGGCAACCTGAATTCCTTATGGTGATTATTTGCAGCTGCTTGCTCAAGGGCCGAATGTAGCCCCCTTAGCAGTACCAGTTGTCCCCACAGCCAACATTTCAGAGGCAGGAAGGACCAGATGTGCATGCAGAAGGCTTGTGGTCAGTGAACTGCTTAGCAGTCCAATCCTAGCCAGAGTTACACCCTTCTAAACCCATTAAAATCAATGGGTTTACAGGAGTTGAACTCTGCTTAGGATGGACCTGTACTAATCTCCTTTCAGAAGTGATGTGGGATGTTGGGCCTCCACCATCCCATCTTCAAAGCAGCCCTCTAGTTACTGCCCAGGATGTTCACATGCAGAAATGCCTTTTCCACCTGCTAAAACATTTTGGGGTGGGAAGACAGTCAAACAACTGTTTCCTGTATCGTCATCGCCAGCGCAGACATCAGGCGCCATAACACAGCTGCTCTACATAACACTTGTATGGTAAATAATTCATCCCCCACTGCTTTTGCACTTGCATTTTAGGAGGTACACTATTCACAGATATGCTGCATAATCCACAGTTCCAGTTTTTAACTGGAGAGGCATTGAGAATCAGAAGTACATTTGGAATTATTCCATGAACTTTTAAAGCAGCTGTGCCTAGAATCACTATTGATTTGTAATGTGGACGTCATCATGACCTACATCTCATGGAGACTGTAAGAATAGCCACAGTTACTAAGGCATTTTCCCAACTAAATCTAGGTGGAGATGATAGGTTTTCGGGGGGGGGAGGGGTTGTGCCGTCATCATTGTCCCTGGTGCACACACTTCTGTTTGGGTTCTCTAATGCTCTCTGGTCACACTTTTTTTTTTTTTAGTGTTCAAAAACCATGCAGATCTGCGCAGAAAAAAATGAACATATAGACCATTTTGGCAGTAATGGCTCTAAGGTTGTGCTTTCAAGTGTCTTTAAAATGGTATTGCATATACCATAGAGGTACAAAGTTCTATATTAAGAAAAATGCAAATGAAGTACCTTGAAAACTAGCCGAGACTACATATCATAGACAATTAGGGCTGCAACCTGTAGTGGTTTAATTAGTTTGATTAACCGCTTTTAAAACTTTTGATTGACCTAGAAAGCACTCGAGATTAATCACGGTATAATATAATTCAGTTGGGTAGTCATGTTGGTCTGAAGCAGGAGAACAAGGTTTGAGTCCAGTGGCACCTTTAAGAACAACCAAGTTTTATTCTGGGTATAAGCTTTCGTGTGCATGCCCAGTTCATCAGATACATTCAGTTCATCAGCATTCTCTCATTCTATCCTGTTTCTGAAGTTCCTTTGCAATGAGACAGCTCCTTTGAGGTCCCCCATTGAATGTCCTGGAAGGTTGAAGTGTTCTCCTACAGCTTTCTCTGTTTTGTGATTCTTGACGTCAGATTTGGGTCCATTTATCCTTTGGCATAGTGTTTGACCTGTTTGCTCTATGTAAAGAACTGAAGGGCATTGCTGGCATTTAATGGCATATATAGTGTTAGAAGATGAGCAAGTGAATGAGCCTGTGATAGTGTAGTTGAGGTTGTTAGACCCAGTGATTGTGTTGTCTGGGTGTTCATGGTAGCAAAGTTAGCATCTGGGAGTATTACAAGTTCTGGAACCAGTGCCCATGTTCACATTAGATATTGTTTTATAGTGGGTGAGGAGTTGTTTAAGATTGGGGGCTGTCTTTTTGCCAAGAAAAGGTTCCCCCCCCAGTACTTGTGAAAGAGAACTGCCTTTATCCAGTAAAGGTTACTGATATATTTAGAAACTGTTTTTCACCTTGTAGGGGCCCATAGCATGTAGCAGACACATAATGCCACAAATGTATAAGAAGGAAAACATACACCATCATCAATAAAGAAGCAGCCCACATCCAAATCCACATAAACAGCAGTAAAAAACAACAATAGTAATTGGCCCTCAGAAACAATGCAGTTTCACATTCGGAACTCAAGTGTCTGGGATTTCTTTAATTGTCTAAGAACCCTATAAACGAAAGTCTTCTGTTTGACCATGCCTCTTGGTTTGCTGTCTCTCCAACGCAGATGGCCAACGACAGCACAGAAACCAGTGAAGCCGGTGAAGAAGAAGAAGACCACGAGGGGGACACTGAGAATAAAGAGCGTATACCATTCATCCAGCAATAGCTACGACGGGTGGGAATGAAAGCCAGGAGGGAAAAAAAATGGATCGAGCAGAAGAAGGGAAGACGACTGCAAAATCCATTTTGTGTACCAGTGAACAAATGCTCTAGTACAGTGTGTGTTGTTTATTTGTCTGCAGTCAGCTGAGCTATAAGCTGTTGGTCATTGATGTTTTGAACTCAAGTGCCATTCCCACCCAGTACGGTATTGACATTCCATCACGTGGCACCATGTTTGCCCATCAAAATCCCTCTCTAAAGCCTTATTAACGTACTTGGTCATTTCAAGGCAAGAAGCTCTTCTCGTGCAGCTTCAAAGGCAAATTTTCAAACCAGTCTTAGCAGGGCTTTATTCCCACCCCCCACCCCCACCCCGCCAATGCAGCCAACCCATTGGCTAGTAAAGTGAAATCATTATAAAAGGAGGGTTTCCAATGAATGAGAGACCAGGATCCCCATTCATTTCAGGGTGCTGGAAGCATGCCACACATTAGACGTGTGAGCCAGGAACTCCGTGCCTCCGTCTGAACATACTTTTTCCCCTCATGAACAGGGGAAATTTGAAGTGGGTTTCTGTGCAAAAAGGTGCATCTGGCTCACATACTGCCTTGCATCCCCACCCCTGCTTTCTGCACCACAGAAATGGCAGCCCAAGCATCAGTGACAGATCTGTGTATGCGACAAGATTCATGCTCAGAACTTTATATAACCAACTGCATATAACCATATACTCCCTTGAATTGGGACTTTTTTGCCACTCCTAGAGGTGTCAGGGAAATGAGGATTTTCTACTGAAATGTTCTGTTTTCTACTGAACCTCAAAGCCAGGTCTCCTGTCGGTCTCTTTTCCAAATTATATTTTGTCTTCTTTTTTAAAAAAAATATCTTAATTTCTCAAGCAAGTAGAATACCTCAGTTATAAGTTCAAGATGCTATACTGGTTGGTGTAAAAGGAGAAAGGCCAGAAGAGACTGAGAAATGTTAATTGGTATAGCTGTACATGTGGTACCGTATGGTAATGATCAAGACCACTTGTCTAACTGAAAATTAATTCATTGGTGGTGCCAACGGATATGTTGATCCTTCAAACTTTTATTGCCTTATATAGAAAAAATCTCCAGGGTGGCTTTTTCTGTGGTCCTAAAAGCTCTTTAACCACAAAGAAATACAGGATATCTTTTTGTTTTGATGATTTGAAAACAAAATGCTTTATTTAAAATAGCGGTAATGATTGCTGTTCAACACATTGGGAGAGTTGGTCTTACACCCATGCTCCAAAATAGTGCCAGTATACTTCATCTGAGCCCCAAATAACTCTTCTCTCAGCATGAAGCTCTTTCCTTCATACTGATCCAACAACAGCTGTGTTGCAGCATTAACAGTGTAATTCTAAAAAGAGTTAAACCCTTGTACGTCTGTTGAAGTCAATGTATTTAAAAGTGTGTAACTGTAGGCCAAACTACATGTTATTTTTTACATATGTTCCTGACGGATTGGCAGCAACATTGGAGCTGTGAGTCCCCCAGTGGCAACTCCATGTAAAAGCACCACAAGAGGCCTGATTTGGAACTACCGTGTGTGGGAGGAGGGGCTCCTGCATTCCCCATACACACACACACACACACACACACCATTTTCCTGAGCCAAAACAGCCTGGGAAATGTTCTTTGCCCCATTGAGGGAGGGCTGCACATGCAAGCATTCAGTGCACGTGGAGCCCCCCAACAGGGCAAATGCCCTCCTGGGCTGTTTCAGCTCCAGAATACAACACAAGGAGGCAGCAGCCCCTCTTTCCTTGGGGCCATGGTCCCAGTCTGAATGAGGCCCCTGTGACACTTTTACATGGTGTTGACACCGGGGACTCACGGCTGCAATACGGCTGCAAGTCCCCGAGGTGAACTCATTTATAACATTTAGCTTGGCACCATGCTGAAGATTACACTGTAAGGGAAAGGACTATAGCAGGGGTGTCGAACTCATTTGTTATGGGGACCGGATCTGACATAATGAGATCTTGTTGGGCCGGGTCATGTGTGTCATAAAATGTAATGCCAGGTAGTGGAGATATAAACTTTACAAAGGATACAGCCAATTCTTTACCAGACACTCGCAATCACACAGGAGAGGTTTGCCTATCTATCTCTCCTGTGCGACTGAGAGAGACTGGCAAAGCAGGCTGTGATGTGGCAGCAGCAAGAGAACTGAGAAAGGAAGTAAGAAACAGCCAGGGCCTTGGGAGCTGGATTGGGGCCCTCTGAGGGCCTGATCCAGCCCATGGGCCGTATGTTTGACACCCCTGGACTATAGATTCCAGCACCCAGCCCTTCCTCTTGTTGGCACAGTGCATTCATGCCTGTGTAATTAGACATAATTCGAATGCCTAGCATTAAGCGTAATTCTAGCATCCTACGTTACTGAAAGAAATTAACCATTCCTAAGTGTTCTAATAAAACCATTAACACTTAGCAGCATTTTTCAAGGAAAAGAAAAAGTTACTAACATTATCCTGTATGTTCCAAGAATGCATGAGTTTGAATTAACATGGTATGGCATTTTTAAGTATTTCTCTTATTTTATTTTATTTTTACTAATTTTCCCATATAGTATTCAATGTATAAATGCCGTCTTCTCCGTAGTTATGAAATTTAGGCTCTGATGATAAATAATGATTTAGTGCCTACTAGGAGTTAGCTTGATTCTGAATCAACAAAGCTACAGATATGAACCACGTAGGTTAGGGTGAAAAAACTGCCAAAAAGATGGGGGGGAGCATATGTCATCAAAATGCTAGATCCAATAATCAGATTTGTGTGTACAGTCAAAGCATAACTCCATCCTCTGTCTTTATACTCCTCCTCACGTGAACTCTCAGTGCCATATCAGGCCACAATTTGTAGCCAAAATTAATTCAGTAGGAATTTCACAGCCATGGGGACTGCAGTTGAGGTCTTTAGAAAGGAACAGCCATTCAGTTTTAGTCAAGAAATAAGCTAGACCTATACAAAAAAAAAAGGACAGAAAGAAAAGCTTCGTTTTCTTTTATATTTATTGTGGTATCTTCCAGCCATGCTATTTAAAATGTGGCTACCAGCTGATTTAAATGTAGGGGAAATTTGGTGGCAACTGTAATGAGAAACCATTCCGAGCACACTCCAAGCAAAGAATCCCTCAACCATGCCAGCTGTTATCATCGTTCTGAGCTAGCAGATGATACAGATGCAGTTAAAACAATTACGATTTTTAATTGCATTTCCTGCATCCTGAAATTTAGCCCTATTAGTTGCCAAGGGAATGGACAGAATTGTTGTATATGATTACCCATCAGTGCTTTTTTTTAATTAAGGTTCCACACTCTAACATAGAGTCAAGAGTCCCAAGGCCCACATATTTCAACAGGTTTAAATGAGATTATCTCTGTACGAGGTTTGTGGCTTGCGCGTATAAATTCTTTTAATGTCAAGACCATGTGATAATTCACACAGCTGCCTTTTTCTAACATGCTGTAATGAATTTTGTGCATTGATTTCACCTAGCAAGCCAAGTCATGTGAATACTTCAAAATCTCCCCATTTTGTTACACTTTCTGGGAAGGTTTCCCAAGCTGAGCAGGACGTTGCAAAGGGTAGAGGCACTGAAGCTTTCACAAGATCAATCCAGTATGCCAAGACAAAGTAATTGCTAATCTTCCCTTGGCCAGTTCAGACTGAAATGTGGAGTGAATGTGGGCCAAGGAATTCTGAACCATCGTCAACTTTAGAAGTCAGTCATCTAGTCCATCATCCCATTTCCAGCAATGATCAATATCAGATGCTCCTGAGAACCCCACTAGCAGGGCGTGAAGCCAAGAGCCTGAGGCCAGGAAATTTCCAGGCAGGGGAATTTGGGATTTGGGAGGGCATTTTGCCCTCAGACATGGTGACATCACTAGTGGTGTCACCATGTCTGACTCTCCTCCGAGGAGAGCCGAAAAGGAGGCAGCAGAGCAGTGAGCGCTGCCCTACCACTTGTCTGCCTCCTTGACTGTCCAAACGGGCAGCCAGTGCGCCAGATCTCTGACAGCTGACATGCTGGCTAGAGCAGATGCAGTGAGGTGCAGGTGCAGGCCATTAGAGAATAGCCCATCCCTGTGCCTTGCCAGCTGAACCACTAAGTCGGCTCTCGGAGAACTCTCAGAGAGCCAACTCGCTGGCTGGCACTAAGGCTCCTCCTATTTGAGAGGGAGCTGAGCCCCTAAAGCCCCACCATGGGCTACAGCTTTGCCAAGAGCCCTGTTGTGGCTTTTCTTGGGCCGACCCTCTAGAGATTTGACCACTCTACTTTTAATGATCTAACACTGCCTCCACACGCATGGTTGGATATTCGACTCTCATGGAATTATAGCATTTGTCTACAACTACATTGTCTTGACTACATTAGAAATCCAGTTGCAATGTCCAGGAATGTGTGTACGCAGCCTATGAGAAAGAACATTGGTGCATCTTGCACATTCTGTCCCTTGCAGTGCGACTCTTAAGCAGAGTTACAGCCTTCTAAGTTCACTGAAGTCAGTGGTCTCAGAAGAGTGCAACTCTGTCACTGTTAACTGTGCTGTTACCATGCCCTATTTTTTAACAACGTCAGCCAACAAATTCCAGAATGTATGTACGGAATGCTGATGGGAAGGGAATTCCAATGTGTTTTAGGCTATGCCTCCTCTCAGGAGGAAATACATTGTAGAAAATAATGCTAACACCCCCCTCCCCCCCAAAAAAAATGTATGTGGGTATGTGTTGTTTCCAAATCAGAGCTCAGTGTTTGGGCAGAATGGCAGAAGCCCTGGGATCTAACCAGCTTTTCTGCTGGTGAAAAGGGAAGAAATGGGGTCCCCTGTGGCCATCCCAAAAGGCTATGCTGGAGATTATGGGACATGCATGGACAAAAGCCATGTGGGATGGGGGATTATAGTAAGGAGGATAATTGGATGAAATTAATTGAAAAAAGCCGGCAGGATCCAACCCCTGGAGAAGTCTTTATTATCTTTGCCACACAAATTTATCATTTTGCTAAGCTGCCGCTGACTCTCATAGAAAGGTTTTCATGACAATGTGCATAGCATGTCAGCCTGCACTGAAAATCTTGGGATAATTGGCTAAGAAGTGATCCAGGGATGATTCAGCATTGTACACCACCTACATTTTAACCTGCTGCTCACCTTCCTTCTCTTTGTGGAAAAGAACTAATTCCCACCTTTCCCCGTGGAAATTTCCACTTCCTTTTGAAGATTCTCAGGTGTTGCATGCATACCCCCAAAGAACATGTGCACTCACATACATTCAGACCGCTAGAATAAGCAAGTACAAAATTTGTTCTTTAGTGTGATTTTTCTCAGAGTATTTCCAGCACTGGAGAATGAAGATGAAAAGGAAAGACTTTCCTAGGTGTAAGGCCATTTTTTTGAGGAGGCCATTTTTTAAAAGCCAAATCAGTACCTCATCAGGGTTAGTTTTTGTTTCTAGAGGTGTCCTGGCGGGACTGGATTTACTACATGCAATGTGCCCATACACTGATTGTTGTTTATGAAAGTCTGATCTAATACCTTTCTCGTCCTTTGGTATCCAGTGGGCCCCTTACATGGTAGAGCAGTTTAGATGCAAGCAGTGCTAAGAGTAAACCCCTACAACCAGATACACATGCAACTGTTTATGTGCACATGAATTTCACAGATGGTTCATTCTCACTCTTGATTCTGGTTTTACAATATCAGCAGGGAGCACTATTTGCGTAGAATTCATTGTTTCCTTGGGGATTCAATCACAGGCATCTCTCTCAGAGACCTTCTATCCCTAGAAAATGCTACTTTGGAAACAGCATAGAAGTGAACTTCCACCTCATGGAAAGATACCTTGCAATCAAATGGAATCAAACTGCCCCATGCGTTCCTTAATGCAAAGTTGAACCTGAATGTCATCTTTATTTATTAGTACACTAATGGGGTGCTTGAGGATCTTTCCTGTGTCTAGCTTGAAAATTCATTCTTCTGTCTCGGCACTGCACTTTGGCTCTGGTGGAAAGTGAATGCTGCATTATGATTCCGCTTCTGTTGCAGAGACAGATAAGAGATCGGAGTCAGCAGAGATTGTGTCTTGACTGTATGGGTCATCCACTTCAACCTCCTCCCTAAACTTATATATAGCATACAGTGGTCTTCCTGAGACTGTGCCACTTCAAGATGCCTGAATCTTCACCCCAGATCAGATTTATTTTATTTTTTTTGCTCATAGCAAGTAGGGCACAGTTGTAGCCTAGCCATTTCTCCATGTGCTAGCTTTCCATGTGCAGGACACCTTCAGTTTAGAGGTGAACTCAAACATATGATTCCCCAGTTGCTCTCCTTTAATCCTCCACTGCACTGAAATTTTTTTCTGAACATTCAATCACAAATTTCACAGATGTGTATTCCCATTGACTTTGATGGAACTACTCTTTAAGACATGCCTAAGTATGTTGCCAATTGAAGCTAGGTTTTTGGAACTGCAAGATCAAGATGTGAGATTAAAAAATATATATAGCCCAGGATTCCCCAGGACATAGGGTGGAATCATCTCTTTTCAGGTTGGTAGGAAAGATTCCATAGAAAGTGTGTTTTCTCAATATTATTACTATGAAGGGGAAAGAAACTGCCAGTGCCATCCTATACAGAACTGTGCCCATCTAAGTCCATTGAAGTGAGTGGGCTTAGAAGGATGTAACTCTACTTAGGATACAACTGTGAATTATTCTCTGGCCACTGCAGTTGGACCTTTTCCCTTTTATCTAATTAATTGGTTATTTCCTCCAAGCCAAAGCAAATGGTTTCTCAATCAGTGTTACAGAACTGTGAAGGCCTCTCTTGAACATCCGCCCAAATGAAGTGAACCGAAACATTGGTTTTAATTGTTATTTGTTGCTTTAGAGCTTTTGTTATTATTGTGCCTACCAAGCAAATGATGTTTACATTAAAAAAATATAAATAAAATATGAAGCATAGCATTAACTTTGGCTGGTTGTGCTCAGTCCGGTACAGTGGTCCTGATAAGGGATTATTCATTCAGAGGTAGAACACTGGAGACGGTATGAGTCAGATAATATGAGCGAGCGAGCCAGTGTAGTATAGTGGCTAGGGCACTGGACTAGGATCTGGGAGATCCAGGTGTGTATCTTCACTCTGCTACATGGTGGTACTGGTGGGCAGTGCCAGCAAGTCACACAGGTCTGTAGCTACAGTGGGGCACTTCAGGGCCCAGCCCCCGACTTCCTTTCAGCCCAGCCCCTTGACTCTCTGGCAAGATGTGGCAGCTACCACGAACTGCCCCTGCACCGTCACTTCTCCTTGCTTTTCCCCTGCACCACACCTCTCTCTAGGGCCAGCTGAAGCACGTGACTTACCTTTAATTGATTTGGCCAGTGCCCCCTGAAGAATTAAAATGCCCCCCAACTTAGAAATTCCTGGCTATGGGCCTGCAAGTCGCAGCCGACTTATGCTGACCCCGTAAGGTTTTCAAGGCAGGAGATGTTCAGAGGTGGTTTGCCGTTGTTTGCCTCTGCATTACAGCCCTGGACTTCCTTGGGGGGCCTCCCATTCAAATTCTAACCAGGGCCAACCCTGTTTGGCTTCTGAGATCTGATGAGACTGGGCTAGCCTGGGCCATCCAGATCAGGGCCCAGTGACCTACTCTCAGCCTAGCCGACCTCACAGGTTCCTGTGAGACTAAAATGGCAGAGAGGAGAATGAGGATCTGGATTCCCGCTGGGGAGAAAGGCAGAGGGTACGTGATGATATGAGTGAGACTGAGAGGCAGCGGGAGGCAGGGGCGTTATGAGGTCTGGCCGAACTCTTTTCTATTTACTGTTAAGTTTGGGAAGAAGTGAAGGGGCAGGAAGTTACAGAAGCACAGGCTTTGTAAGGCCAATCAGGCACTCTTGGTTGCTATGGGAACAGAGCACTGGCTGTTAGCTCTTGAAGGATGAGTCATTTTGGCATCAAAGGGCTTCCCCTCCGTGCCAATCAAGAAAACAACAAAACCTGGCCACCTATGGACTAGGTAGGACTCTCCACATACTCTGAGGACTTCCCAGGTAAGCAGGAAAACATGACTTTGTAAATTAATTGGAAACAGGGCTCTTTTTTTTTGTAGAAAAAGCCCTGCAGGAACTCATTAGCATAATAGGCCACACCCCTGACCACCCAGCTCATTAGCATATTGGGGGCTGGGAAAGCACAGGGCAGGCATGGGAAGGGAAAGAAAGGCATTTTCAACATGCCTGGGTTCCCTGCCTGCCCTTTTCCAGTTGCCACATGTCAGCTAGAGAAGGGAAGGCAGAGAAAGGCCTTTCCTTGTCAATTTCACTCTCAGCTGACTGGTGGAGAGTGAAATTGACAAGGAAGCCCCATGGGCTTCCCAGAGGGAAAGATGACATTTTAACATGCCGCCTTTCCCTCTTGCGTTTAACATGGGGAGGGCAGCATGCTCTGTAGCCACGCATGCCAGAGGTTTTGGTTGTAGGTGTGGCCAACTCAGGAACCAGCCGGAACTCCATTCCTGTGCGTTCCTGCCCCAAAATAGCCCTGATTGGAAGGATATAACCAACTTGAAAGGGACTGAGTATGCTTCAGGTTCAGAAATGCTGAGAGCAGCTGAGAGTCAGTTAAAGGGCAAAAGGGGAAACTGGCCATCTCAAACTGCTGATAGCACATAGCATCCTGGTAAGTCTTCAAAGGAATTTCCTAATTGTTTCCCTCTCTCATTATGATTCCTTGTGGGCCCTCAGCTTGTAGACCATGATATTGGTGGGAGACCTCTGAGGTGCCAGGTCAATTTGACAGCTTCTCCTATTAAAGGGCTTCAGTTAGCAAAGCTGGGGGAAAATAAGAGCTCAGACTAAGACCCTGGAGATTTTCCACCAGAGATACAGTGCCATCCTAAGTTTTTGCTAAGTCTATTGAAGTCAATGGGCATGGAAGGGTGTAACTAATAGGACTGAGCCCACAAGTCTGGGTTGTACTTTGAACATTTCATACGTTGCTTTTCAGTCAGTAACATGCCACGTAACATAAAGTTAAAATATTACAGTAACAAAAAAATAGGGTTTTTTTTTTAAAAAAAAACCCGTAAGAATCTAAAACCAGCAGCCAGCAAAAGAATAAAGGCATTCATAAAACCAAGGGGGAAAGGATCAGCACACCAAAATCATAAAAGCAACCAGCAGTAGTAAGGTTAATGGGGAAATCCACAGATTAAAACATGAGCATCAGACCTGAGCTGACTAAAACAGGTGAGGGAGAGATGTGATCAGATCTCTTTGAATTTGATTAACATTAAAACTGCTGCGGGGGGGGGGGGGGCGGGCGGGGGGGGAGGTTCCCAATTTTGTTCCGTGAGTAGCGGTGCTGGGGGAGCTTGCACCATCCACAGCTGCCAGTGATTAGCTGGGTGGGTCAGAAAAGTCACATCCTACAGGCACCTCAATTGTTCCTCATCAGTCCACTGATGTATACAACAGTTGTGCAGGCAGATGGTGAAGGATTCATAGGCTGAAAAGTCGATGATGCCCAATGCTTTTTAACATTCCAGCCCTGAGACTCAAGGAAAACTCTTTCATGAAAATAAATCAGGATTACAAAAAGCCTGATTTTGAGAGTTACAGTAGCAAAGAAACTGGGATGTGAATGAGGACATTTCCTGTTTATTTCCTCTTTCTCTCATGTGGTTGATGGACTGAGACAAGCCTCAGTGTGTCAGTATACAATATGGGCAGTGTCACATGTGGGGCTGCTAGACCTGGCCTGGCAACCAGTGGTAGACCAAGTAGGGAGGATATGGGAGGGCAGCCATCAGTGACCATATGACATCACTTTTCAAAAACCCTGGAAGTGCCATCATGCCACTCCTGGAGCTACCCAAAACTCTAGAATTTCCAGTAATTCTTAGAGATTCATGATGTCACTTCTGGAAAACATCACACCATCACTGCCATTGATTGACATTTTTTCCTCCTCCCAACCTCCCAGTGGACACTGGTCAATTCCATCACACTATCCTGCCTCATAAAGCTGTTGTAAGAATTTCTGAAGTAAGGCATATCAGTACTCTTAATTATAATAATAAGGGGTCAGTATGTTTTCTAACATCAGTCTGATTCTGTTGATTTATTGGCTCGATGCCGTAATAAACTATATAAACATATAATAATTAGGGTTGGATCCAAACCATGAGGTAAAATCCAAAAGTATCTTCTTTCTCATGGAAGGAATAATTTGACTCACAGACAGTATCCTTCTGCTCTGGTAAAGAATTTTCAGCACATGGGAGAGGATACAATTTCTGGAGGAGAAAACATGCCTTTAGATCCAAACAAAGTTTGAGTCAAGTGGCACCTCTGAGACCAACAAAGTTTTATTCGAAGTGTAAGCTTTTGTGTGTAAAACACACTTCTTCAGACAAAATTGGAATAAAATCTCAAAAGCTGGGGGGGGGGGGAAGAGGGGGGGGTAGGCTGTTAAGAAAGGCCATTCAGAGCCCAGATGCCTACAAAGAGCTTAAGTTTGAATGGGTGGCCGGTTGGATCAATGGATGGCAGCGAATTAGCACGTATATGCAAGAGTGAACTAAGAGATGTGAGAATGAAATTGGAGTCCTCCAGCACCCCCAAGAAAAACCAAGCTCAACCCTGTGTACATGCAAGAACAGAGACTCAGCCTTTTCACACTTCTTCACATACCCTGAAACAGATTTCCTCAAATATTACATGCCGGGGGGGGGGGGGGTTAGTTGCCTGGAAGAGCCAATTAGAGTCAGTTTTTAAGGTATTTGCTGATCCTTGATCGTAATAATAAAAAAATTCTTAGCCCGGAGTCAAGATGCATAAGTAACTGAGCAATAAATATAGCTAAGATTGGAATAACACATATAGTGGAACGTGTAAATAGCAGCAAGTTGGCATACAGATAATAAAGGCGTTAACAGATGTGAGAACCAAGTTTGAGTCCAGTGGCCTCTTTAAGACTGACAAAGTTTAATTTCTGGGTATAAATAAGAACAGAATGACTCACTGTATGTAGTGAGATAAGAAGCCAATATCTCTGTTGAGCCCTGGAGGTTCCATTGTCCTGAGTGTTGTAGTAATTCAGCAATCTCCCATTCCTGTCTGTTTCTGAAATTCCTTTGTAATAAAAAGTTGAATTGAAAGTTAGCTTCTGAGATCTGATCAGGTCAGGCTAGCCTGGGCCATTCAAATCAGATTGGTAAGAGTGTACTGTGGTATAATTCATCTCCGAAAGAACCATGTTAAAATTATCTCAAAAGGCCTCAGTGCCAAGAAATGAGATGGCAAGATGAGCCAGGACCAACTGTCATTTATGTATGTGTATGGAATAATGAACTGTACTCAAAAGTCTTACTGCCCCAGGTCAATTATATCCCACCATCATGCGCTACTGGATCTGGCTTCCTTCCTGCACCCAAAAGATTCCTGCCAGCACTTACACTGCATAGGAGGGCACATAAAATGCACTGCAGACAGATCCAGGAGGAGCCTCTGATCAGGCAATATGCCAGGAGATACACCCACGCATCAGTGGAAAAAGCAGATATCTTTTCTCCATTCTCTTCAGTGATCATGCTAATCAGTTCATAAAACAAGGGAGACGCAGCCTCAGGACAACACTGTTGCTTTCATCTCTAGCCCATCTGAAGCACATCTCAGTGAAAGGCCTTTCCCAGGGGACTGAAAAATATAGACCATTCTCCATCATTTAAATCTATTTGTGGGTCATATTTTCTTTCTAAGGCTCTGTAATAAAGTGGCATTTAGGATCCAGTGAGCTTTTCTTCCTTGTCTCATTCAAGACCTCAATCTCATTTTTGTTGTTTTGTTCACACAGGTCCCACAATCCCCAACACAGGCTTTCCAGTGGACAAAGGGGCCAAAACGCTGGTAGGATCCAAACCACAAGCTTCTGGAAACTTGTTTTCAATACAGTAAACATCCGGTGATGTTCATCACTTAAGCACTGCAATATGCAGCTGTGACCTGCAATTATATTGTTCAGAATTCTTGGTGACTCATCACAGTGTCCATACATGCCTGCAATGCAGGAAATAACAACAGGTTTCCAGTACAGTCCTGCAGCACATAGTTAACTCTCCCACTGAAGCCAATTACATTGAAAAGTGGCAAAATTTGGTCTAGAAAATGCTCACTTTTATTCCATGGTTCCATTTGCAGTACAATCCTAAACAGACTTGGTGAGGGGCTGTAGCTCAGCCGGTAGAGCATCTGCTTTGCATGCAGAAGGTCCCAGGTTCAAATTCAATCCTCAGCATCTCCAGTCACAAGGAACCAGCCACTGCCATTTTGGACTGTATGCAGATACATTACAAGGAGTGAATTGGCCATTAAGGCCATTGGGAAGAGTTCCAGTGCAACAATAGTCTTAAGGGGGTCACCTGCCCTTCGGCCACCTGAGTCTGGGGGCCACCTCCCCCTCCAGGGCCACCCCAGCCCAAAGAGAGGGGCAGATGCAAGCCACGGTAAGGAACACACCATCCACATTGAGCCATGACATCGTGGAAGCACCACCCATGCTACCGAAGGGATCTATGGCTCAGCCCACAGTCCAGGTACAGAGGTAGAGGGAAACCTTTGGAAATAAACTGCAGGCCTAAAGATGAAGCAGAACACGATCCCGACCCTTGGTCAAGATTTCAGTAAAGGGGAGATGCATCTTGGTTCTTTTGCCCACCTCTGTTTGCTCAGTGAACCAGACAATTAAGCAACCATCCACTCACAATGGAGACCCACATCCCCAGACATCAGAGTGGAGCTCAGTTGTTTTGTGCCAGTTCTAACTACCCATCATGGCATCCGGGAGCAAATATCTTTTGACAAGAGAGACTGTTCAAGTAGAAACATGAAGGTGACAGCTTGTCTTTGACCTTTGCCTCCTCTGGCTAGAGGCAGACAATAGTCTCCCTGAGAACCAAAGAGGGTGTACAGTAGCTCTCAGCCCTGGGTGGTGGACATTTGCACGACCAGTGGACCCGATATGAAAGTAGGATGAATGTGTGCACTGCAGGCATGAATTCCTGTGTCATTGTACCTTCACTTCGTTGGGAAAGAAAATCTATTCTCTGCCTCCAGCCACCAATAAATTCCTCCAGGGCTGGAGGCTAAGCACTGTCAATTATGTTTGCCACTTGCGCTCCCTGCAGTGAACTCAGGCTTCAACCGTTTAGGACTGAAGTTTGATCTACTTAATGAATAATGTGCCATTGAGTTGCATAGCAATCCTGTACTTCCTTAATGGTCTCCCATCCAAGTACTAACCATGGCTGACCCAGTGTAGCTTCCAACGAGCTCAGGCTAAACTGAGTGATTACTGCTAAGTATAACTGGTCACTTCTACTGGAGGACTGGAAAGAGGCAAATGTGACACTGGGGGGAATTCAGGAAATTACAGGCCAGTTAACCCACCATCTGTCCCAGGTAGCTTATGAGAAACTGTTATTAAAGACAGAATTACTAAACACAAGGGCAGGGAGGCCTGCTAAGGGGAACTCAGCATGGCTTTTGCCTTTTAGAGTTCTTTGAGAAGGCTGAAAAGCATATAGAAGAGGGTGATCCAGTAGATATTATAGTACCGTCTCTAGAGCAAACTTGCTGCAGTATGAAAATCTATACATTCATTCCTTGGTTTGTGGTTTGATTTTCAGTTTTGATATTGAGGAACACTTTAAAAAAAAGACTTAAGCTTTGTTTATAGAATTTAAAAGTAATTCAGGTGATATGAGAAGACCATGCAGTTATTTGCAAGCAAGTTGAAAGCAGCAGGATTTGCTTGAGCACATTTTCGGCCCACATTTGTTGCAGCGTTTCAGTAATGAGGGGCTGTTGTCAGCCACAACAAGGTTCCAAAACCAGGAGACTTGCAGATTGTACTCTGATCATAATGAAAAGAGCAAGGGAAACGAGAGGAGAGAGCAACATCGCCTCTCAGAATCCTCCTTGGGACTGAGAAACGGGTGATCCCAGAGAGTCAATCTTGGGAGACTATCTACTGTAAGGCTGCCAGATCCTACAATCTGAATTATTTGTTGTAAAGGGAAACTGTGGGCTGTTGCTCTGTGCTGCCTCCTTCTTCAAGCCTTTGCTTCAGACCTGTTAAATACTGGGTTCTGGATGCATTGCAGTGATCAGCTCTAGTTTATTTAGTGATTTCAGGAACACTACAAGGACAAAATCCAGGGCTGGCTGCCCTGTTTATAAAGCATGCAAAGACCACACCCTAACACACCCCACTCCCAATGATAGGCTATTTACATCATAGTACATCTCTGTTGGCCCACTTCTGAATCCTGGTAAGCTATTGTTCTGGGTAACAAGCTCAGCCCATTCCAGGTGCTAGCTCAAGGATGTTTCATGCTCAGTACACAACACCCTTGATGCCTGCCATGCCTTTTGTGACTGTACTGCAGTACACATGCATACAGTCCCTGTACAATGTACAACTGATTTTAAAATATTTTAAAAGGGTTTTCAAGGCAACAGACATTTAGAGGCAGTTTGTCATTGCCTGTTTCTGCATAGCAACCCTGGACTTCCTTGGTGGTCTCCCATCCAGATACTAACCAGGCCAGACCCTGCTTAGTTTCTGAAATCAGACAAGAGCAGTCTAGTCTGGGGCCATCTTGGTCAGGGCAAACTATCCTAAGCAGAGCTAACAATCCTAATAATCCTTGTGCATCATCAAGTCACATGTGACTCCTGGTGAGTTGTGACCCTGTATGGTTTTCAAGGCAAGAAACATTCAGAGGCAGTTTGCACTTGCCTGCCTCAGCATAGCAGCCCTGGACTTCCTTAGTGGTCTCCTATCCTTGTACTAACCAGAACTGACCCTGCTTAGCTTCTGAGATCTGACAAGATCGGGCTAGTTTGGGCTCTCAGGCTGCTACTAAGCAGGTATGCTAAGAAATCATCCCCTTTTATTCAGCAGGGCTTACTCTCAGGAGCAGTCCTAAGTAGGTCAACTAAGGAGGAAGCCCCCTTCTATTCAGAGGGGCTTATTCCCAGGAAAGTGTTCTTAGAATCGTAGCACGATTCAACTAGCCAGTGAATTCCAACAAAGCACCTGGCTTCTGAACCCTGTGTGTGTAGAAAGGAAGGGAGGGGAGCCAACCTGTAAAAAAAAAAAGCAAGCATAAAAATTATAAAATCACCCTCCTGTCTTCGCGTGCTCATCACTTTAGTGGGCAGTTCCCCACTCTAACAACTCTCAGCCTTTTCCCATTTCCAGGGGTCACACTTGGCCGCGCTCAATCAGATCTCTGTCTCCTACAGTCCTTCGAGAAACAGTTCTGCCAGTATCAGGAAATGCATCATCTCTCTTTCTCTTTGCAACTCTCAGTGTCATATAATATCCTTGCTGAATGGCACATGCAATCCAGATTCTTGCTTTCCACATCATAGACTCCAGAGTTTGAAGGGTCCTGGGGCAAGCCAAACTGTGCCCACTTTTGCCAGGATCCCTGCTGGCTCCCCTTTTAACTCCTTCCAGGCCTCCAGCAGTTGTTGGAGGGGAGGTGGAGGAGACAATAGGTGAGCAGCCACCAACTGCTGTTGTCACTGAATGGACACCAGCCAAACAGTCCCTGCAGAGCTAGCAGATATGCTGAGGCTCAGTTCAGCCTATTCCCAACTGCTAGATCTACCCATCTACATACATACATACATACATACGATAAAGTAAAGTAAAGGTTTCCCTTGCTCGAGAGCCAGTTGAATCCGACTCTAGGAGGCAGTGATCATCTGCATTTCCAAGCCAAAGAGCCAATGCTGTCCGAAGACTTTTTACGTGGTCATGTGGCCGGCATGAGTAGACTCCAAGGTGCACGGAACGCTGTTACTTTCCCACCAAAGTGGCACCTATTTATCTACTTGCAAGTTCTTGCTTTCAAACTGCTAGGCTGGCAGGAGCTGGGACCAGAGACGGAAGCTCACTCCGTCATGCGGCACTCGGGTCTCAAACTGCTGAACTATCGCTTTTCTAGTCTGCAGTTCAGTGTCTTAACCACTGGGCCAGTGTGGCCCATACATACATACATACATACGTATGTACGTACATAAGAGCTGACAAGTTGCAACCAACTTATGGTGACCCCAGCAAGGGGTTTTTCAAGGCAAGTGAGAAGCAGAGGTGGGTTGCCTTTGCTTCCCTCTGCAGAGCCTTCTTTGGGGGTCTCCCATCCCAGTATCAACCCTGCTTAGCATCCAAACTCTAATGAGATTGGGGTATATCATACCATTCCACATCCCCTCTTTCTGTCTACAGCTACTGAAAGATCCAACTCTTTGGGAAGATTTGGTTGGTATCTACAGAGATCTGGGCTTTGTCAAGCATTGCTCCTCCACTGTGGAATGTTTTGTGCACTGCTTTACTCAGAATCCTGCTCTATTCGATGAGCCTAACTCCCAGGAAAGTGTTTCTAAGCACTGCACTGTTGATTGGACAGATTCAGTAATTAACAGGCAGTGGAACAGGAACAGAGGGGTGTCCCTTTCTTAAAAGCTGTAATACCTACCTGTTCTGTTTCTGTTAATTATTGACTCTGGCCATCGAAACAGCTTCCTGGGAGTAAGGCCCACTGAATAGACCTGAGTAGGATTCCAAGTAGACCAGCTCTGTAAATCCACTTATGCTGGGTTTCCTTTTCCCAGAGGCACTGGCACCCAGAAAGAAAACATAATGATGCAATGTATTTTGTAGCAAACAGAACTTTCAAATTCTCTGGCTTAAGCGGTTTGGTCTATGGTGCTGTTTTGAAATGTCATCTTGTTAGCTGCTGCAAGCCTTTGTGAGGGCAGGATAAAAATATTCTTAATCAATAAATGGTTGATACTATGAAGTTCTCCGCCACGTCTGGATCATAGCCAGCCTTGAAACTGTGTGGATAAAAGCACACCATATTAATTCAATACTTTCTCAGGCTACAATGACTGATATGCCTCTTGTTTTTTTCTGGGATCGATGAAGCCATTTGAGAAGGAAACGATGTATGAAATGGAAAACTCCTACACAGGAAACGGTGCAGATGTTGCCTCATGGCCCTCAAGCGTACCAGTTTTTTCCTTCACACTCGCCTCAGGATCTCTGTTCTGTGATACACCTCACCAGATGCCTCAAAAATGCATGCAAAATAAACCCAGAAATCATAATATGAAAAACACTGAACTGATGGAGCCAGGCAATGTAGTCTTCTGTGATAGATTCCATATTCAGGATGTGCAAGAAAAGCCAAGCCAGGGTTCATAAAAGAAATGAAGACAAGACTAATAAATTCCAACAGAAGCAAAACAGGTAACTTAAACCGAAAGTATTCTTTTTTTTCAAATGCTGCCATCTTGTGGAACATCAGAGTTACAGCGTGGCTAGCTAGGCCTCACTAATGGATTCATAAGCATGCAGCTGTCTTCTCCAGAGACAGGTAGAGTCGGGTCTATCAAGGTCAATATTGTCTACTCTGATGGACAGGGTCTCTCCAGGGTCTCAGGGAGCAGTCTCTCACATAACCTATTACCTTTTAAGTGGAGCTGCTGGGGACTGGACCTCAGACTTTCTGCATACCAATGCTTTACCACTGAGCCACAGCCCTCTCGTGAGTCATTGTGGTATACTGGTACTTGTTTTAAGAACAACAAGAGTCTATATGCTTAAAAGGTACTGGTGCTACCAGCGATCATGTAGAATAGTTCTGCATTTCATTTTTTTCAGCTTCCCATGCAAATGATCATACTCCTTACTATTAATGGTACTAATTTTCTGTTTAACCAAAAACCCTCCACCGATTTGCTATACGCTGGCTAGAAGTGGTTTAAGTGAACAGATCCACTAGGGCAAAAAAGGGTATCCAACTTAGGCTGCCAATCTCCAGGTGGGGCCTGGAGTTCTCCCAGAATTACAACTGATGTCTAGATGACAGGGATCAGTTCTCCTGGAGGACATGGCTGCTTTGGAGGGTGGACTCTACGGCCTTATACCCTGCTGAGGTCCCCACCAGGTTCAGCCTCCAAAATCTCCAAGTATTTCCCAATCCAGAACTGGTAACCCTACATTCCAACTGTTTTCATTGGGGGGGGGGTCTATATTGCTTTTTCATTAAAAAAAATGTTCTGTCAAAGAAGATAATGGGTGGAAATTGACCAATTAAATCTGATGTTCTTTTAAATACTCTTAAATACATGCAGGGCATACAACGTGGCACACAACAGCTACAGTCCAGGACCTTACAAATTCCTGAAGTGTTCTGTGTTTAAGTTGACACTTCTGCAGTGCTACAAGGAGCAAATCTACAACTAGTAGATGCTATGAGGTGCTCGCTGGTGCCGCTAAGCTTCTAAGAATGAAGAGGACTGGTGTCCTCGTGAAGGTGACTTGAGACGCCCCAAGGGAACTTAACAGAACAATAAAGGAGAGGGGACTGGAAGATGGCAGTCAGCAAGGCCAAAAGAATAAAGGGCTGAGGAGGTGTTAGGCGAAGAACAGGAGTAGGTGGGGCTTAGGGGTGTGTCTGTAGTGCAGTGGCAGAACATCTGTGTGGCATGCAGAAGGTCCCAGGTTCGGTGAGTCCCCAGTATCTCTAGCTAAAGGGGTCAGGAAGTCGGTGATATGAAAAACTTCTACCAGAGATCCTGGAAACTGCATCTAGTCAGAGTAGACAATGCTGAGCTTGACTGACCAAGAATCTAAAATGGCTCCATGTCTTCTTGTGGGGTTTCCTTCTTTGTTATGAGCAGCAGATTCCAAAGGCCAGAACGGTCTGTAGACCTGAAGGTCCTCAAGTTATTGAGTCTGGTTGATCGAATTTCTGAAGCTTGTAGGTTCAGTTTGAATATACCCCAGCCCATTTCAAATTGCTTCATCAGTGTGAGAAATAAATCCTTGAGTCTTTTTGTGCCCTGTTTTCCTGCTTCCTCAGGCTAATACTGTCCCCATTAAAATAACCCCATTTTTTTCCCAGTGGGGTCTTGATGTTGATTGTGTATGAATGGTGTAAACATGACACATAAGAAACAAGAATAATCAACAACAGAGATAAAATTAGGCAGGATGAAACTCGGCAGTAACAACCTACAGCACCCAAACTGGTCATATAAGCTTATTCCCTCTTGTTATCCTTCATTGTGTTGGGGATATGTTTATCCTCTTTCATGGCTTGTGTTTCTCCTCTGAATGGTTGCTGGGAGGGTTCTAAGAGCCAGCATGGCATAGTGGTTAACAGGGCTGGTTCTAGGTTTGAAGGGGCCCTAGACAGAGAATTCCTAGGGGCCTCCTCCTCTCTTCTACACATCACTAGGCCTCCACCCACTGTTTACCTCCCACCTACTTGCATGTCCTTTCCTGAGAGACAGTTTGGTGTAGTGGTTAAGAGTGCAGACTCTGATCTGGGAGAACTGGGTTTGATTCCCCACTCCTCCACATGGAGCTGCTGGCATGATCTTGGGTCAGTCACAAGTTCTTTCAGAGCTGTTCTCTCAAGGGCAGTTCTCGAGAGAGCTCTCTCAGCCCCACCTACCTCACAGGGTGTCTGTTGTGGGGAAGGGAAGGGAAAGGAGATTGTAAGCCACTCTGAGACTCCTTTGAGTAGTGAAGGGTAGGAGTATAAATCCAACTACTACTACTACTACTACTACTCTTCTTCTTCTTTCCCTGCACACTGGCAAATGGGAGGTGACGTAGTGGGCCCTGCCGAAAGCATCGGGCCCTGGCAGCTGCCCCATCTCAGTGTACACTGAGGACAGCCCTGGTGGCTAAAATGTCAGACTAAGATCCTGGAGACCCAGGTTTGAATCCCTGTCCTGCTACGGGAGCTCACTTGGACCATTCCCTCTCCCTCAGCCTGACCTGCTTCACTTGATCATTGTTGTGGGGATAAAATGGGAGAGGGGAGTACACTGTTGCAAGCTGCTCTGGGTCCTCATTGAGGGGAAAAGGAAGATATAAATAATTAAATTGGACATAGGTATCTTGTAACTGAGCATCTGGAGAGGGGTGGATAGGAGGATGGTAGAATGTGTGACAAGAAGAAGGAACAGTAGGAGTAGGAGTTGGTTTTTATACTCTGCTTTTCTCTCCCCAAAGGAGTCTCAGAGTGGCTTACAATCGCCTTCCCTTCCTCTCCCTGCAACAGGCACTCTGTGAGGTAGGTAGGGCTGAGAGAGCTCTGAGAGAACTGTGACTAGCCCAAGGTCACCCAGCAGGCTTCATGTGGAGGAGGAGTGGGGAATCAAACCCCCTTCTCCAGATTAGAGTCTGCTGCTCTTAACCACCACCCTACACTGGCTCTCAACCTTTTTCATGACCCTTATTCACTTCTGTGTACCTCGCTCCTTTCCCTTGCCCATTTGAACTTTCTTGGGATCTTAAAATATGTTCTGGTTTTGACACGGTGTCCACTGGTTGGCTCAAAATGCACAAGAGACTTCAGAGGCAGGCACTGGGCAGCGTACCTTTTGTTGACCAAAGCCGCTGCCTTTGAAGGTAGAAACGATTCTTGCCACTCCACTCATTCTATAATTTCAGCCATGGCCACTGATGTTGTGAGGATCGTAGGTGTGGTACATGGAAAATGCCTTGAGGTCACTTTGGGTATTGTTGCTAGTTCAGTTTGGGTATTGAGTGGTCTGGTTTGGCATTGATTTTGGCAATTTTTTTCCTCTTCATCCTGAATGGATGGGGAAAGGCTAATGGTCATGAGTTGATGCAACTGGATGGGAAGAACTATTTGACTTTGCTTTATTGTCAAGCAGCCTGAAGAGCCCAGACTAGCCTGAGCCTGAAAGAGTTTGGAAGCTAAGCAAGGTAGTATTTGGAAGGGAGACTGCCAAGGAAAACTGGGGTTGCTATGCAGAGGAAAGCAATGGCAAGCCACCTCTTCTTGTCTCTTGCCTTGAAAACCCCATAAGTCAGCTGCAACTTGACAGCACTTAATTATTATTTACTTCCACACTCTGAATGGAACTTGGGGACAACCAGTAGTTTGTTCAGAGCTGAAGGCACTTTGAGATAGCCATGGCTGTTGGAGGTTGCACGCCCATCTGAGTAGTTCACAGTGGTCTATGAGTGTTGTAGTGCTTACAAACCCCACAGAACTCTCTGGTTAGAAATGGTAACTGCATAGCAGGCTCTTTTGGATGAGAGAAAACTGGAGAATTAAGTTGTCTTTATAATATGTACTCCCTAACCTGGAGCTGGCTAGTCCAATCTCATCAGATCTCAGAAGCTAAGCAAGGTGGGCCTAGTTAGTGTTTGAATGGGAGACCACCAAGGAAGTCTAGGGTTGTTATGCAGAGGCAGGCAATGAGAAACCATCTCTGAACATCTCTTGCCTTGAAAACCCTACGGGGTTGCCATAAGTCGGCTGTGACTTGACAGCACTTCCCACCACCTACCATAATATGTGCTCTCCTTTGAGTGACAAAAGACTCTCTGCATGTGGAAAGACAGACTGTAAGGAAGCTGGGTGGGGGGTTAATCACTCTAGAACTGTCATTTGAGAATGCAATTGGTCAATCCCCTGACAGTTTCCTTCAGGTTTCACTTAATAGCGTTTGAAAAGCAGTATGTTTCTATTCTCAGAGTAAGCATCATTGCTGTATTTTCCAGCTTGCTCTTTTAACCACCCTCTGAGGGCTTCTCATAAGGAGAGCTTTGTGGCTTAGCCTTCTGGAGCCGCGTCCTTGCAGAAAATGCAGCGTTCCGTGCTGTTTACTTCTTTGGAATGAGGTAACCCAAATAAAGGTTTCTTTTTGCACTGCAAACTTGGCTGAACAGTCCATATTAGATGGGAAATGGCAGCAAGATCTGTGATGGATCATTGACACCCATAAGCCATCCTTTGTGTTCTCATTCATCAGGTGATAAAAAGGAATGGGTTGGATCCAGTCATCTTTTTCACTTAATCTCGCCCAATCCCCCTCCATATTACAGCTCCCAAATCCTCTTGGCTTTTGTTCATGCAGGTCCCGTGACCCCCAGTTTCGCCTCTTTCTTTTTTTGATAGCCAAGGGCACCATTCCTTCCTTTGCCAATAGCAGGAAAGCTGGTTGGATCCAACTCAGATGTGTGGAACAGACCCAAGAATGTTTTCAAACACTTTGAGAGCCAGTTTGGTGTAGTGGTTAGGAGTGCAGACTCTAATCTCAGAGAACCAGGTTTGATTCTCCACTCCTCCACATGCAGCTGCTGGTGTGACCTTGGGTCAGTCGTAAGTTCTTTCAGAGCTGTCCTCTCAAGAGCAATTCTCAAAAGAGTTCTCTCAGTCCCACCTACCTCACAGGGTGTTTTTTTTGGGGGGGAGGGAAAGGAGATTGTAAGCTGCTCTGAGACTCCTTCGGATAGTGAAGGGCAGGGTATAAATCCAATCTCCTCCTCCTCCTCCTCCTCCTGAATGAACCAATCTCTGAGAAGCTCTTACATTCCTGGTTGGTTCTGTTGAACCTAGAAAACAGTATCTAGGAAACAGTTGTTCTTCCCTGCTGCTTCCCTTGCCCCTTCTCCTTCCATAGTAGGATGTCAACAAACAATAGGTGGTGATGGACAAACTCTCCATAAGTCATGAGGAAATCATCTTGGTGAGCATTTGTCAAAGAAGGTCCTAGAATTCTCTCCTCATATTTGCTACTGAGATCATGCATATGTGCTGTATTGCATCTCATCTTGGGAATGATCATTTCTGGTAACATCCAAACTGGAAAGGTGCTTAGAAATTCAACTCTGTTTTACGTATGCAAACAAACATATAGTTGAATATAGAACATTCACCAGAAATGAGTGAGACTCGGCCCCAGGTGGAAATTCAACTCTGTTCCACGTATGCAAACGAACATATAGTTGAATATAGAACATTCACCAGAAACAAGTGAGACTCAGCCGCCAAGTAGAGAAGACACAAACAAAAATTAGGTGGTTTGGTCAAGTAGTTCACAGTGATTGATGAAATGTTCATAGAGAAAAGAGCTTAACTTTAAAGTACTCTTGTTCACATAGCAGCGAAGCAATCTGAATATTTAACCAAGAAGGTACAGAATCTCATTTTACATTCTGAGCTGCAGAAGAGAAGAACTTCCGGGATAATTTTATTCATTTGAAATATTCATAAAGTAACCTTTCTCCTAATAACTGAGACCCAAAGAAGGTAACAAAGTTAAAACACACAATATCCATTACATGTGAAAGAAACAAAATAACAAAAATGCGGGGAAATTAACATATAAGCCCCTGAAGCAGTTTTAAAGAGTTCATTTTTGTAGTTCCTTTGGAATGCCATCAGGATGGAGATGGTCTTCCTCAATCCTTCTGGGAAGCCATTGATAAGGAGCAGTCCCCCCCCTCCAAAGCAGATAAACACCTAACCATACCTGGGGAGGGGCAATGCCTAAAGGCATTGCTGTGCCAGACAAACTTTCTGCATGGACTCTTACTGGAAGAGGCAGTTCTTTAGGTATGTACTTCTCAGGTCACGAAGAGCATTAAAGAAAAACCTCGGCACCTTGAATAGGACCCAGAAACAAATTAGGAGTCATTAAAGAGATCACAAAATGGGAGTGATAGGTTCCCATCAGTTAGCAAATGAGCTGCCACACTGTATCAATTGGAGTTCCCATGTAGTTTTCAAGGGCAGCCCCGCCTGGAATGTGCTACAGTAATCAAACTTCAAGGCTGTTGCAGCATGAGTCAGCACAGCGTGTCCAGCAGTCCTTAAACTAGGGGGGAAGCTCTCAGACTAAATGCAGCTAGGAAAATGCACTCTTAGCAACCATAGTAACCTACTTCTGTAATAGAGTAGGATCTAACAGGATTCCTAAGCTTCTAACAGTACTGGTCAAAGAGAGATGAACCCCATCTAAAGCGAGTAGTGTGACCTGCTCAGGAAGGGACAGCTGATCAACCAGCATCTCCTCTACCTTGTAAGTTTGTTCTTTCTCAACCAGACAGTCGATAGCTTTGGGAGCCACACAATACCCTCCTAAGCAGTATTATCTATATATCTAATAGCCAAGATGGCCCCTCTGTGTGGATATCTAAATCCGCACACTGGAGCACATAGGGGGCAAAGAGATTTTCCTGCACACTTGGGGCCCTCCCCAGATTTGCAGAAAAATCTGAAATGTTGAAAAAACTATATAGGGGATACTTAAATCCCCCCCCCCCAAAAAAAGTAAAAGCACATTCCCTGAGCATGTGCAAAGAACGCACTGGGAACTGTGCCTCGCGGTCATCACTGGGGGGGAGAAGGCTTGGTGGGCCCGGTGGGCCAGGCAGCCCCACCTGCTGGGGTCACCTATGGCCGCTTCCTCCTTCTCCCCCATGTGGAGCTCCTGCTGCTTCAGTGGGGGAGCCACGTGGAATACTCTCCCCCCCCCCCCCGGGGCAAGTATCATGAGTCCCTGCTTCTTGTACCCTTCTAAGTCTAATGACTTCAATGTAACTCTGTTCAGGATTGCACTATTAATCACATGGTTTTCCCCAAGCTCAGTACATGCCCCCATACACACACACACACACACTTTCAGACATATACACGTATTAGAAAAGAGCAAGAGTCCAGTAGCACCTTAAAGACTAACAAAATTTGTGGCAGGATATGATCTTTCATGGGTCACTGCTCACTTCTTCAGATATGTCTTGATCTATAAATATGTATTGTTTAACTATCATGGTATAAGGATTAAAGTGTCAAACTAGGATCTGGGGAACCCAGGTTTGAATCCCCACATGTGCCATGGAAGCTTGCTGGATGACCTTGGGCCAATCACATATTCTCAGCCTAACCTACCTCACAGGGTCGTTGTGAGAATAAAATGGAGGAGAGGATAACACTCAAAGCTTTCCCTGACCTGGATAGCCCAGGCAAGCCTGATCTTGTCAGATTTTGGAAGCTAAGCAGGGTTGACTGTGGTTAGTACTTGGAATGGGAGACTTCCTTGGAATACCAAGTTGGGAGGACAGAGGCAGCCTTATTCAGCCACCTCTCTGAATATCCTTCAGGCCTCCAGTAGGGGTCAGTCACCAGAGGTCAACGTGACTTCCAGGTGCAGAAAAACACGGAGAGAGAGAGGAAGATACCCAAAAAAGAGAAAAGAAAGCTGCTCTGGGTTCCTGTTGGGAGAGAAGGGTGGGATATAAAGAAAATGTTTTTAAACATGATGGACTCTCAGGAATGTTCTCATTGCTATTTCAGAATTTGCAAAATCCTCATTTGTGATCCAGAAACTGGTCTGCATAACCATAGTCCAACAGCTTGCTTTCAACCCTGACACTTATGCCTGAAAATGGCACTTCATGATGGGAAATCCGTAGAGTAGACTTTATACCCAGGCTAAGCTATTCTAAACAGCCTGCTAACCCCCCACCCCTCGACATCAGTCCCAGTTGCAACAGTTTGGCTGACAGTAACGCTAAACAGCCTGTTAAAGCAACTTGGCCTCCTTCAACTCAGCGGGGATGTCTTCTGAGTCAACAGGTTTAGCACTGGGCTCTAAGTCTGAGACATGTAATTGGTCAGAACTGACAGGAAATAGAAGTCTGGGAAGAGAACTGAGAACAAGAAGGCACCTTATGTGGAAGCCAGGGGAAGGCTTTAGCTCATTTGGTAAACAAGGGACTGAGCCAGGTTCCCTGCTCGACTTTTTATAAAGCTAAACCCAGCCCAGCTCTTCTGGGATGTGGCTTTCTGAGCGCTGAAAGGGCCTCTCAGGGAAGGTTCTCGCTCACAGTCTGAAAGCAGCCATGGCACAAACGGGATTTCTGATTTCCCTTCTGGTGGTTGCCTTGCTTTTGCTGGAACAGGCAAATGGACAGTCGAAAGCCAGGAAGCACAGCAAGCGGAGGGTGAAAGGTAAGCGATGGGAAGGGGGGTGAATGAAAAGGATGCCTAATGGAATCTTTTTTTTTTAAAAAAAATGTATTTGTTTTTATTTTGCCACTGTACCGCGCTGACACTTTATGTAAAGGACTTGTCAACTGGTTAATTATTACTTGCAATGGAAGCTGCCTCTGAAATGCCACTGCAGTGTATGGCCTTCTACGATCACCGTGACTAGGAGATGGCCTTTCTTTTAAGGGTACCATATGTACAATGACTCTGTGAGTGGAAGCACATCCGAGCCCTGAGGAGAATGCCACTTATGTTTACACAGAACTTGATAGACATGTGGTCCCTGATTTGGGGGGGGAGAGGGGACAACTTAGGCATGCTTAGAGCCCATTTGGGATCACCAGGGAAAGTGGCTTCTAATAGCATCCTATTGCTTTCAGCAGCCTGAATAGCCCTGATTAGCCTAAGCTTGTCAGAGCTGGGAAGCTCTGGTCAGTATGTGGATGGAAGACCACGGAGGAAAGGAGGACCGGAGCTGCTATGTAGAGGAAGGAATGGCAAACCACCCCTGCTCACCTCTTGACTTGAAAACCCCATGAGGGGTTGCCATTAGTTGTGATGGCAGCACAATTATTATATTGCTTTCAGCAAACTTTATCTGGATTGGCGCCACCTGAGCTTCAGCAAGCTTGTCAGAGCTGCTATGTGGGGTGCTTCCGCAGAAATGAGTTTTAGCACTGCAAGACCTTTGAGTTGCTCTTTATTCTAAATGTGCATGGAGGCATGTCCTCCATTTGACCAGCTTTCCCAGGTGTATGGGAAAAGAGAACTGGCACAGTCATCTCTGATTACAGTGTAAGGAGGACAACATTTGATGAGCATCTGGTCAAGGAACTTGAGAACAAGCTAAACCATCTGCCATGAGTTGTAATGAGGATTTATCACTCAGGTCCTACAGAGTCCTGCAACGTTCAGCTGAGATGCCTGGCATTTACACCATTCGATACATCTCTCTGGTGTCACAATGTGATGGATGAAGATATATTACATCTGACACCAATCTTTTCCAGGACTTTTTGTTTTTTTTGGCAATCCAGTGGTGTTCTTTGAAGATAGTCATATGAGAAAAAGGTAGAGCCGAACACACAAACTACGAAAATGTCATTATTATTGAAAGGGTTTTTTTTTCACTGCTTTGCATATCTGATAAAATTTACAAATCTCTCTGGTTTCCACACAAAGCATCCTCATAGCACCCAGTGAAGAACCTCTCTCTACTGCCTTTGCAGACTTGTAGGGGTTCGTGCGCATGTCAGTATGCTAACCCAGAACAAAAGTCTGGCTTGCTTGGTGTTCCATCATCCAGCATTCCCTTTTCAACCCAGATTCCAGCCTGAAATGTATTTGTAGCTTCAAAAACTTTCCTGGTCAGAGCTTTGGGTAGGATTGCCAGCAACCTGGAGAAAAGGTGTCCTCATCCTCTAATAAAAGTTTTAATGGGATGATGATGTTTCTTACCTCCATGCCATGAAGAGCTTCACTTGCGTATTTCCACATGTTAAGTCTCTATTAAAGGGACAGGACATTTTTTTCTTCAGGTTGTTGGCAATGCTAGCGTTAGCGAGCAGGAGAGGAAGGGCTAGATGGGGAAAGAATGTGTCATTTTCATGGTCTTGGTAAGAACTGGCACAAAAAACTGGGACTTTGTAATTTAATGAAAGTGCTAAGTGTTCTGTTAGAGATTAGTAACACCCAAGCACTTCCTACAATGACCAGAGTTCTTGAAACCAGCTTGTTAAATCCCTTTAAATTTGTAAGGTAGCAATCTTCCTGCCCTGCTCTCCACAACTAAGCGAGCAACCTTAAGCAAGTCTACACAGAATCCTACTCAGGTCTATTCAGTGGGGCTTAGTCACTCCCAGGAAAGTGGCCTTAGGTTGTGGTCACACGCCCGAGATAAAGCAGGGGGAGAGAGACAGGCTATTTTCTCCAGCAGAATTTGACCCGCAGTTGCACAATCACACCTCCCTATGCAGCTGCGGGCACAGTCCATCAGTGTGTGATCAGATGCAACTGTGGGTGGGTCATGGGGTTTTTTTGTCCTGGTTTTTCCAATGCACTTAAATGAGGGATCAATTAATCGCCCCTCCACACTGAGGGTTCCCTATGGTGTTTGCGATGATGCACATACAGTGAATGGGGGGGGGGGGGACAACAGCACAGAGTCAAGATGGTCTGATCAGACCATCCTGATGCCATGAGAGCATGCTGGAGTGATCAGACAGGGGAAAGTCCACCTGTGGCCCGTGGTAACCCATTTACTACCGGTTTTTCCCTGGTGTCTTTTAATTCCGCTTCTGCGGCGGAGCAAAATGGGTTGCCAACGGCTGCAGGGTGCTTCCCAGATGATGTTGTCTGATCGCTCCCATTAGATCCGCCCGGCATTCATGCCTATGTCGGGTCTAATTGTGTGTATGATCGCAATCTTAGGGTAGCATTGGAAATGTATGTATTTTAATGCTTGCAGATTTGTTGATGCTGTTCTATCAACTTATTTCAGAGAAAGACGGTGACCTAAAGAGTCAAATTGACAAGCTTTGGCAAGAGGTCAACTCCCTGAAAGAAATGCAGGCACTTCAGACAGGTACTGCTGGTTTTTCTCCTTTTTCTGCTGCAAGAACATTTAGAAAAGCTGCATCTGTGAAATGTCTCTTCCCACCAACCAGACTCCCTCCCAGTAGGGCTCCAGGTGGGTCCTAGACATGGCCAGGAATTACGACTGATCTGCAGATGACAGAAATCAGTTCCCCTGGAGGAAATGGCTGCTTGTGGACTCTATGACAATATACCTTGCTGAGACCCCTCCCCTCTCCAGACCCCGTCCTTCCCAAGCTCCACCCCCCCAAGTCTCCAGGTTTTTCCCAACCCAGAGTTGATAACTCTTCCTCCCAACCAAGGGCATGCCACTAGCCCCATTCACAAGTTATAGTGAATGTGCACACAACCTGCATGTACATGTGTACATCAGTTTGTAAAGAAAGAACCAACACACATTCATCATACAACTGAACCAGGGACCAATACCCAGGTAAATGTGGGGTCTATATCACGTGTGCTATAGATGCGTTGAATGTAATATGAGAGTTACTCTACACAAATATGAAGAAAAATCTAGTGTACCCTGTACTCAGAAGCCCTGTCCACTGGTTACAGAGAATGTACGCACAATCCATGTACAAGGGGAAGGGTGAAGTATTCCCTTATAGTCACTGCTGCTGCTTTGAATAAATTGGGTGATCACATACAGATCTCCCTATGTGACATGAACTTTGGTCAGAAGTCCGTATGGTTTTTATGGGAGACTCAAAGCACACTGGTGGTAGAAAGTGCTGTCAAGTCACAACCAGCTTAGGGCCACCTGGTAGAGTTGTCAAGGCAAGAGGTGTTCAGAGGTGGCTTGGCCGTTGCCTGTCTCTGCATAACAATCCTTGACTTCCTGGGTGGTCTCCCATCCAAGTACTTACCAAGGCTGACCCTGCTTAGCTTCCAAGGACTGATGAGCTTGAGCTAGTCGGAGCTATTCAGGCTGCTCATGTCAACTCTCCAACACACTTGTCTCCGAAGAGGCAATGGGAGTCTCCCAGCAGAATTTTCTGTCTTGTTCTCCCATCCAAATATTAACTGGGGCTGACCCTGCTGAGCTTCCAATCCGACGAGATAAAGCTAGCAGTCCAGGTCAGGGCCAGAGCACATCATCCATGTTAAAATTCTCTAGGATTCCAAACTGTTTAACCCTGAATGGTTAATCCCTGTAAAAATTAAGGTATTCCCCCCACCACCACCTTAAAGCTGAAAAAAAATCTGTTAAATCATTTGGAACTAGTTTCTGTCAGTTGTTCAAGGAAACAAATATGCTGATATTCAGAATGTTCAGAATGGGTTTTCCTGTTAGTAGCATTTTAGACACTTTGTCCTGCATTTATTTGCTAAGTGCTGGACTTACCTCATGCACAGTTAACTTTATTTTGGCATATTCTAGCCCTAAGCAATGAAAAGGCCTTCAGATCCTTGCCTTTGGCACAAGGCCAAGTATACACCTATTTCCTGATATTTTGGTCTACTCTGATGTCAATACAAATATCCATCTTTTCCCCTGCAGTACACCATGAAACCAGTGTGGTGAGGCTGAGGGGAACTGTTTTTTGAACATAAATAGTTTAAATAACAGTCCCAAGTCATTTTTAGCTTCCCTGCTCTCTCCTCCACCTTCCCAAACAAAAACAGCTGAAAGAATTACAGACAAAATGGAGTGTCTGACTGAGTTCCAGTTACATTAATGGACACCTCAGGCATTAACCAGTGCCTGGGCCTTTTTCTGTCCTGGCTCCTGCCCTGTCGAATGGGCTCCCTGAAGAAGTGAGAGGGGGCCCTCCCTGGAGCTTTTCAGGAGGCACTGCAAGACTAGCTTATCTGACAGGGCTTTTGAGGGATTTGGACTGGCAGGCTTCTTTTAATTGGGGAGGAAGGGAGAGACTGGGCGGTTATTTTACTCTGGTTTCACTATGGGATTTCACTAGGCCTTATAAATAATTTTAATTACTCAGTCTAAGCAACATTTTGGTATAGTGCTTACAGTGCTAGGTTAGGGGAGGGGCCATGGAGCAGTGTTAGAGCATCTGTTTGGCATGCAGATGGTCCCAGGTTCAATCCCTGGCATCTCCAGCAAATACAACCAGGCAGTAGGTGTTGTGAAAGACCTCTGTCTGACACCCTGGAGAGCCGCAGCCAGTATGAGTCGACCGTATTGGTGGTCTGATTCCGTATACAGCAGCTTCATGTGTGCTCATGTGACTCTGCAAACCCAGATTCCAATCACAGAGGGCCATGGAGCTCTTTGGTCCAGTCATCCATTCCCAGTCTAACCCATACAGGGCCACCGCAAGGCTTTTGGGTGCCCAAGCCACCCATTGCCACAGGAAGGCAAGGCGATGCCTCATGTGGCAGTGAGGCACAGAGGCAGAAAGGCAAGGCAGCACCTGTCGTCCTCACCCTGCACATGGTGCCAACCTCCAGGTGGGGCCTGGCAATCTCCTGGCATTACAACTAATCTCCAGATGACAAGAGATCAGTCCCCCTGGAGAAAAAGGCTGCTTTGGAGGGTGGACTCCTGCTGATGACCTCCCCTCCCTATATCCCACCTCCCCAGGCTCTATTCCCAGTCTCCAGGAATTTTCCAGCCTGGAGCTGGCAAGCCTAGTGCCATGGCACAGAAGAGTCAAAGTGGCATCCGTATGCACCTCCCTGCCAACTGGCAGAGTTGGTTGCTGCCCTTCCCCCTCTGACACCCAAGCTGATTGCCTAAGTGCACCTAGTGCATGGGCCAGCCCTGAGCCCGCACCACAGGGTTGTTGTCTGGATAAAATAGAGGAGGAGGGAACTGTTGTGATGATCCAAAGATGATGAGGAGAAGGATGACTCGCTTCATTGACAGTCCGCCAATTTACTGGGACAGTCCGCCGTTTTTACTGGGACTCAAGGGGAATTATAAATACGATAAGAGCTGTTCAGTCAATCCGTAAGCAAATTGCAAAGTATGATTTTAAAACATTTGAATCTGAATTGGAAAAGTATTAGGTAAAAGAGAATAATGAACTGAGCAGATTGCAGTTTTTTTTAAAAAATTGAACCGTTTATTGAATTCAAAATGGTTACAAAATTATAAGAATATTAGAACTACATTTAACAATTAACATCTATTTTCAACTCAGAAGTATCACTGATACCGAGAAGGTGCAACCTACTGTACAAACAATTGTAGTCAATATATAGCATGACATTGTTATACAAAGTAATATTAAGTATCAGGAATGATAACCCTACTCAATAACAATAACAAAGAAAGATTAAAATAATAAGATACTTAATTTTGTCTGGACCTATATTTTGGGGTGACATAAAAATTAAGAACAGGAAACCATTTCTCAGTGAAATCAGACTGCCTGGGGAAGAGTTTGGACTCTGTGATAAATGATCTGTGATATTGTCCATTACATAAGTATTCCAAACTTAGTCTAACCAGAGAGATAGCATAGGGGGTGAGTTAGTTTTCCATTTTGAGGCAATAGCGGTTTTAGCAGGTAGGAGTAGGGTCACAATTAAATCTCTCCTAATCTTTGGGGTTTCAGTGTTGAGCAAGACTACCCAGTCCATCAGTACAAAACAGTACACTCTCACTGCAAAGATTCTTTTAAAAAACCCCACACACAATAGAGCTGGGACTGAAGCACTGGGAAAACAGCACAACCATACAAGACCCAAGTATTTACACAATCTATGTAGGCAGGATTTATCACAGAAAACAATTCAATCTATCAGCAAAGATTCTTAATCAAACAAAATAACACAGTGGGGCTGTGAGTAAAGAATCATTGTCTAAGCCACCAAAACAATCAGTACAAGAAGAGTTTATCCCTTACAGCAGTCACCTTCTGAGCTGACCCATTGGACTGTAGTTCTGTTCCTTTTATAAGAAAGCACAATTGTGAACAATTGTGTTTTGTACATTCTGCAAAATGATAGGAGTGTGAGACCTCCCTGGTAGCCTCAGGTAGGCCATTCCATAATGTGGGAGTCACCACAGAGAATGTGCATGAATGGGCAGTTGCAGTTTTACCCATTTGTAGCATGGCACCTTCAGGAGGTTTTGCTCTCATGAGTGAATCTGTTGCAGTGGAACATAGAAGGAGAGGTGGCCCCACAGGCCTGTGGCTCCAGTGCCATTAAGGGATTTGTAAATGATTGTTACAACCTTGAACTGAGCCTGGTACCTACTCTGTAATGAATACAGTGATATGAATACAGAGGGGGTGATATGCTGATTCCACTTAGCTCCAGGCTGTGGCATTCTGTACCAATTGGCATTACTGAGGTAGTCTTTAGGGGCAGACCCATGTAGAATGCATTACAGTAGTCTAGCCTCTAAGTAACCATAGTAAGGATCCATGCATCCAGGTTAGCCAAGTCAAGTTAGGGACCCATCTTCTGAGCTGAGTGGAGTTGGTAGACGGCCAGTGCAGATGAGCCAGGACTGGAGTGATATGGTCCTGATGACACATTTCAGTCAACATCCTGGCTTCAGTATTCTCAACCAACTGAAGATCCATGTTTCTCAGTAGCCAAGGGGGGAGTCCTGCACCATTTTCTGGACTTGCAATGGCTGTATAGAGGCACAGTTGGCCCTACTGGGAGCTTCATGTGTCTTGATGAGCTAAATTCTCTTCCTTTTACAGTCTGTCTTCGTGGAACAAAAGTCCACAAGAAATGCTACCTGGCCTCCGATGGTGCCAAACATTTCCATGAAGCAAATGAAGACTGCATAGCCAAGGGAGGCACTCTTGCTATCCCCAGAGATGGTGATGAAACCAATGTGCTCAGAGACTACGGCAAAAAGAGCCTACCGGGTGTGGCGGATTTTTGGCTGGGTGTCACTGATATGGTCAATGAGGGGAAGTTTGTTGATGTCAACGGAATGGTTCTGAACTACTTCAACTGGGACCGCTCACAACCCAATGGAGGGAAACGTGAGAATTGTGTCTCGCTTTCTCAGTCGGCCCAAGGAAAGTGGGCGGATGATGTCTGCCGTACCCTCAAACGATACATTTGTGAATTCCTCATCCCTTAATGGTATTTGCACCCAGGGCAGCCTCCAATGTTGCTTTGAAAAGACGCAGATGCTAGGCTTGCAATCACCCATGTTCACAATAAACCAGTTAAAATGCTGTTTGTAGGTAATGACCAAATTCACCCACACATGTTCTCATACGCTTTCCAGACCATCAATGGCTGGGACTATTAGGTGAAACAATCACCAGGAGATTTGAACCAGGAGCCAGGCTGGAGCCCTGCTCCTCTGAGCTGCTGTAATAGCCTTAAGGAAATGGTTGGCTTTGAAGGCCCAAGTAGCTTCATTGGATCTTGGTCCTGCTTTACAACTGGGCGCTGTTAAATGGCTGCTGCCCTTTCATGTTGCATCGTAAGAGGCATGCACAGCTTAGGTGTCTATTTATTGTGGTTGCCAAGTATGTGACCATCTTCTGTTTTGGCAGTCTCAGGAAGGTGCCAAACCAAGATTTCACCAAATAGGCCACCATACATGGTGGGACCCAAGATGTACAGGGCTTCCCCTTCTAATTCTGTAGCAAAACACTTCCCATGCTCTACTCCCAGCCCCCCCCCCCTCAAGCCCCCAGTCTTCATTCTGTCACTGCCTGCTCCCATTTTGCTTTCTACATCTGCAAACCTTCCTTGGCTACACTTATCTTCCTGCCTGATTCCTGTCCTGTGTGAACTGCTTTTTGAGAACTGACTTCAACCAGCCAGTCCTACCTGCAATTTGTCATTAAAATACCCCCCTCTCAGTCTGGTAACTAAAACATATTTAATCCATCAGACATCTAGATTTCCTTTCAATTCCACAGGAGTCTGCAGGGGAGACAAGGTCCCTATAAAACTATGCGTGAGAAGGAAACAAATACTTCAGAATTACCAGAAAATAGCAGGGGAACTCTACCGATTTTGTGGCTTCTACACTGGCTGGGTGATATGTAGCCTAATCTTCTACATGTTTGCTTAGAAGCACGTCCCAAGTAAAAGAATGTCAGATTGCAGAATCTGCTTTTGGATGCCTGTCCTGATCTTTCTGAGTCTCAACACTCGATACTATTTCTTGCTGAAACAAACACATATTGCCTTTCTCATACATAGGAATACATTAGTCCAACCCCTGAGATCCCCATCTTTTGACAATAGCAATCCAAGCAGCTTCTAGCCACAATGGGATACTCTGTGATCAATGCACCCCTGCATCCCTGTTGATACTAAAATACACAGCTCTCCCAATGCGAATCCACCTCTCCCTAAAGCAGGTAATTAATTTGTTTCCCATGCAGTTGGTGGGGTTGCTGTGATAAGAGCTGTGCACTGCGAGAACAATCAATGTGCTGTTTTGAAAACCGCTAAAGTCATCAACCCAGCTAATGTTATTGGAATCCATGTCAGTGTTTGTTATGCATCTGTTCTTTGATCCTAAGAGTAATACTTTGGATTAATTAAATTATAGTCCCATCCCAGGATTTACACTGGAATGCAAAAAAGGGGGCAGAGTTGGAGGAGAACTAGAACTATGGAACATAAGATGTTAAGGGGATAATCTTCACTAGGTTTACTAGGAGGCAAATCCCATGTAATTCAGTGGGGCTTACGGCTGGGAAAGCATCCTTAGAATTGTAGCATAACTTCTATAGTCTGCCTGGTTTCCTGTGCATCTAGTGTTACATGTCAAAACCTTCCAGGATATTGGAGCTGAGCAGCCATCAGTAAGGTCCCTGTAATCATGCTATTCTGATTGGATAGTTTGTTCACTGACTAAAGAGAAATCAAAGCATTAAATATGTATATATATTTCATGTTGCTACTACAAATTAACACGGCTACCCATTTGATATTAAAAATAGAAACTTGTTCATAGCCTTAAAAACTTCACTCAGTCATGAACCAGTATCTCATTAGTTACAAATAAACCAAGGAGGATTTTTTAGTGGATGGATGGACTGGGGCCTCAGGGCTGAGTTTGTTCAACTAAATATCAGCAACAAGCTGCTCTTGTTAAGTAGAATTCAATGTTTGCCTGCTATCTGTATAATTATAGATAGCAGAAGTCTTCTCTATGGAATGTGGCTTCCGACTGTGCTGTTCTATCTACATGTTTGAGTAGCTTTCCCCCCCCTTGTGGTCTTTAAATTTTAATAAAGTTCTTTTCCCCTTGAAAAGCACAAGAGTATGGCTTTTACCCTCTTGATCTTGTACTGCCTGCTGTGTTTTACTACAAGGCTGCGTGTGAACTGGGGGGAGGTCATGCAGCCCAGTTCCTTTTGCACCTTTACTGGGAGGTGAATATAACTGAGGTCAAGGGAACTTTTATGTGTGTTGGGGGGGGGGGAGACATGATCTTCAACCACTAGGTAATACTACTCTGGCTTTTACTGACTCACTTTGTAGCAAACCCCTTGAAATTCATCTCAGTACTATAAGGACTACTGTATCTTTAAAATTTCCGTCTCTCCCTTTCAGTAAGTAACCTGCCTCTTCTGACAAAACCAGAAACAGTTCTTCAGGGGGAGAGCTGCTACAATGTCCTAGTTTTTAGTGTAACTTGAGATATTTTTGACACCCTGCAGTCTAAAAGTAATTAAGTGTCCATCACACTTCATCAATGCCAGTGCCAAACTTTTAGAATATGTGACTTTCCATCACCAGGGACAACATGGCCACCCCTCCCCCAGCTTTTCTTGGTCTGTTTGTTTGTTCCCTGTCCCAACATCTGTGCAGATGGAGAATTCTGAGAAACTCAAAAATTTGTTCACTTGTTTTGGGTGGTTTTAAACAGTCCTCATGAAAGTATTGCCCTACTTTAGTTTTACTGGTGGGGGTGGGTGAATAGAACATCTTTGTTTCTGATTAAGGAATCCAAGGTTACTTTAAGAACAAAACCTGCTGTCCTTTAGATCTAAATTCAAGGGAACCCATATAGGTATAATCGGCGGCGTCTTAAACACCTCCCTGAGCCTTTAAAGAGCAGGGCGGCTGTTCTTTGTTCCCGATTACCGAGCCAAGTTTCCTATTGGCCCTGTCCTTCCCACCAGAACACAGAAGTGGCAGGCACGGTTTCGCCGGCCCCTTTTGCCTCCGTCCCGCTTTCAGGCTAGGAGCGTCAAGGGAACGGAGACAGGACAGGGCAAGAGGAGCGGGCTTGCTCTCGTAGCTCTCGGGTTCCCCCCAGAAGTAGCCGGGCAAAAGCGAGCGTGGGCGGGCAAAGGCCAGCCTCAGGAAGCTACCTGAACTCCGGCCCGCGGGCATTGCCAGGAGGAGCCTCCGCCATGGACGAGCCCGGGGCGGGCTTGGACGCCTCGCGAGCCCAGTACGAAAAGCTGGCGGTGGAGGCGGCTCTGAGCCCCCTGCTGGCCGTCTTGCTCTACGTGGCGCTGAAGGTGAGCGTGGACGGCTTCCGCCGCTGGCGGGCGAAGGTCTCGGTGCTGGTGGTGGGCGCCGGGCCCGTGGGGCTGATGGCCGCGCTGGTTGCTGTCCGCTCGGGCAAGGTGCTGAAGCTGAAGCTGCCGGACGAGCCCTCCCGCGCGGCGCTCCTCTGCAGGCCCCAGCAGATCGCGCTGGAGCCGCGCAGCGTCCGCTTCCTCCTGGGGCTGGGGGTGGACTTCGACTTCGACTCCTTGTTGGGACAAGGAGCGCTTCTTCACCAAGATCGGGGTCTTCCAAGAATACCTGCTCAGCCTCCTGGAACGGCGCAAGCGACGCCTGGACGTCTGCGTCTTGCTGGGCACGAAGGTGAGACGGGAAGAGCTATAAGAGCAGCCCTGTGGCAGGTACTTTCCTAGGAGTTAATGACACTGAATGTTTCATTTCCTTATTTATACCCCACTTATTTATACCCCTTATTTATACCCTTATTTATACCCCACTTCAGTGGATCCTCACAACAACCCTGTAGGGTAGGTTTGACCGGGAGTGTGTGACTGGCCCAAGGTCACCTGGCAAGCTTCCATGGCAGAGAGCAGATCTGAACCTGGGTCTCCCAGTTTAGGACTGACACCCTAACCACTGCATCATGCTGGCTGTCATACCATTAGACTTACTTCTGTGTAGACCTGCTTAGGCATGCCCCAAAGAAAGCTAGCCAGAATGTCTAGAGAGTGTCAAATTCGGATTGGGGAAACCTGCTTTCAGATCCCTTCTCAGCTATAAGGCTCACTGGGTGACTTTTGGCAAGCCACTGTTTCCCATCCTAGGCTGCTTTACAGGCAATCCCATTCATTTATTCAAATGCATACAAATTTCATTCTTTCATTCAGAATTAGTATTCCTCATGCCTACAGGTTCAGTGTAGATGATGTCCTTCATACCCTAAGAGAATATTTAAACCAGACTATTTGAACCTTACAAGAAACTTGCTAACTAGAAGACAAAGTCCAGCAGCACCTTAAATGGTAACAAAATTTATCCCAGCATAACTTTTCATGAGTCAGAGCTCACTTAATTAGATGCATTGGAGTATACATCCATTAAATCCATACTCTTATTTTCCCAGTGGAAAGCCCTCAGGGTGTGTGGGGAGGAGGTGTTACAATGTGAGGCTGATTTCAAACAAGATCAGCTCACACCCACACCTACATCCATTCTGAGTGAACACAACTGAGTCCTCTGGGTGTTGGATCTTCTTTTAAATCAGTCTCTCTTTGTAACATGCCTCCCACCTTTCTGATGTGAATATATATACATCAACCCAGTGGATATACACTCTAATGCATCTGGTGAAGTCAGCTCTGATTCACAAAAACATGTGCTGGAATAAATGTTGCTAGTATTTGAGGTGCTCCTGGACTCCTGTTTTATCTTGCTGCTACCTAACTGCAATTATGTTTCTGAGGTTAAATACAGTTCACCAATGGAACCAGTAACCCAGTTGGGTGGATAAGCTCTCCCTCACTGTGGGTTTTCACGCAGAGACTGGACAGCTCATTCATTAGGAATACTCCAATCTGCATGAAGGCCACCACTGGTCATAGGGTTAGACTACATGTCCTATAAGACCCCTACCAACACCTGCCTGGAAGTTGCTGTAAGAATAAAATGGGAGAGTGGCAAGGCATGTGTGCCAGCCAGGAGGGAGGGAGAGGGGAACACTTTTGTTCACTGTTTATCAATCTGGGCATCTTTTCAGTACTCCCTCTGAAATAACAGAGAAAAGAATTCAACTGAACATGTGAAGAATGGAACATACTTCTAACTAAATGTACCAGCTGGAGCATAAGCATTTTTTCCTGCTCAGACGTAAGTTCAACTGAGGACAGTGGGACCTAGTCCCAAGGAAGCATACCTACGATCACAGCCTGATGACACCAGTATTTATTTAGTGCTAAGAATGCTATAACCACATTAGAAATGATATAGATTAACCAAGGTTGATAAGAACAAGCTGTAGCTTCATGCTCTTTTATGCAGATGCCCCAGGCATCTCCAGTTAAGGGATCCTAGGTAACAGGAACTGAGAGTTGTTTGTTGGTGTGAGACCTGGGAGACATTGCTAGTCAGAACAGAAGTACTGAGCAAGAAGAACTAACACACTGACTCAGTACACAGCAGTTTTCATGTAAAGCCTTGCTGTATCAGGCCAAAGTACCCAACATAGCCCAGCATCCTGTATCTTAGTGTCGCCAGCCAGATGGTTCTGGAAAACCCACTGGGGGGTCATATTCAGTGGCTGGAAGTTCCATTTCAGTAAGGTAAAGGTAAAGGTTTCCCTTGTTTGAGAGCCAGTTGAATCTGACTCTAGGGGGCGGTGCTCATCTCCGTTTCCAAGCTGAAGAGCCAGTGCTGTCCAAAGACTTTCCATGGTCATGTGGCCGGCATGACTAAATGCCAAGGTGCACGGAATGCTGTTACCTTCCCACCACAGTGGTACCTATTTATCTATTTGCAGTTTCTTGCTTTCAAACTGCTAGGTTGGCAGGAGCTGGGGTCAGGGATGGGAGCTCTCTTTCATGCGGCACTCAGGTCTCGAACTGTTGAACTGCCAACCTTCCAGTCTGCAGCTCAGCATCTTAACTTCTGAGCCACTGGCCGTGGCTCCTCCATTTCAGTAGTCATTGCTAATAGCTGCATCCTATAATAGTCAGAGTGTGCAGGTCTGAACGAGTCTCTTCTGAGTGATACACGGGACAGGAACACTGCAGGAATAATTTATATACTGCTGGCTGGCCTGAGTATAAGATGCGTCCAAAGAAAGCATAACCTAATTTTTGTGAGGGATACTTTCCCAGCTTCTAAGATGTGTATTACAACAGGTACTAGCAAGTTCTGCTGGAAACCCTTACTGAATGTATGTATCTCTTCTCTGTCATCCTCAAGCGTTTTGGATTCTTGATAGGAGTTGGTATGACTGAAAGAAGGAGTGTTTAACCCTTTGTCCACACACCACTTTTGTGCTCCAGAGTGCCCCCCTTGCGAGGGTTCCTGCTGGGGAGAGCCATTGCAGTGGTGTAGTTAGAACACTGGACTAGGAGAGATCTAGGTTCAAATTTCCCCTTTGCCAGGAAGTTCTCTGGGTGACCTTTTGACCAGTCATTCTCTCACACACTAGCTTCTCTTATAGGGTTGTTGTGAGGATAAAATGGAGCAGAATCATGTATAGCTTTTTGAGCTTTTCAGAGGAAGGGCAGGGTAAATGTATTCTAGACAGATGAGAGTTTCAGATGTATGGATCTATAAATTTGGCAAAACTGTAAAAATAAAAGTGAATAGAATCAGGTACTTAAAAAAAATAAGGCAATTCTAAGAGGGCCCCTCCAGTCATGTGTGATTGCAAATATGCCCATAAACTTAATTTCAATGAACACTCATTTTATTTGATCAAATTACATCTCATGCTGAAGATTTACATAAACACCCAATCTTGATTCCTGCCTAACAAGTTGACCCGCCGTAGTTTAAAGGTACATCAGTTCAGATATCGCTCCTTGTTTATTTTGGCTTGCATTTAATTATGAAGCTGGCATACTTTCGTGATTACTTCAGGCAATAATGAGTTTAGTATTGAAGCAACCTATAAATTTGGGCAGGTGAACTGTCTTTGTACGTATTTAGACAGGCAACTAATTTGCTAAACCAAAACAAGCGGAAAAGCAATAGGCAAAGATTAAAAAGCCCAAAGAAATAGCAGTTGGCCCTTAATTAAGCTAAGGACCCCACAGAAGTCAACATCAGAAAGGCTTTCATGTTGTAATATTGAAGGTTTATACATTTGACAATGGGCTTAAATCAGCCATGTATCATGGCTAAATCCATTGTACTGGCGCATAGAAACAATGGACTCAAAGAGTTTTAGACAAATACTAGCAAAGGAAGGGCTGTGGCTCAGTGGTACAGCATCTGCTCAGCATGCAGAAGGTGCCAGGTTCAATCCCTGGCATCTCCAATTAAAAGGACCAGGCAGGAGGTGATGGGAAAGACCTCTGCCAGAGATCCCGGAAAGCCACTGCCAGTCTGAGTAGACAATACGGACTTTGATGGACCCATGGTCTGATTCAGTGAAAGGCTTGCATTCCTGTGAAGCTTGCATTCTGCAAAACATGAGTCTAAATTTGTTACCAGGAGGGGCTGTGGCTCAATGGTAGAGTATTTGCTTGGCATGCAGAAGGATCCAGCTTTAATCCCCAGCATTTCCAGTTTAAAAGGATCAGGAAGAAGGTGATATGGAAGACCTCTGCTTGAGACCCTGGAGAGCCACTGCCAGTATGAGCAGACAATACTGACCTTGATAGACGAATGGCCTGATTCAGTATAAGGCATTTATGTATTTATTCATGTATTCACTGCATTGTGGGGTCACCACTAATTAAGTGCTGTCAAGCTGTAACTGACTTCTTGTGACCCCTCACGGTGTTTTTCAAGGCACAAGATGAAGAGAGGTGCTTTGCAGTTGCCTTCCTCTGTTTAGCAACCTTGGTCGTCTTCAGTGGTTTCCCATCCAATCACTAACCAGAAACAGATTCTCCCCATCCATTTTATATGAGAACAGATACATATAGACGGATTCCTCTGTCACATCAAGTTTCATGGTAAGATGCCAGGCAGTAGACAGGTATGGAAAAAACATCAGGCCTGTGTTTTTTCACCTGAGAGTCTCTTTGCAAAATACAGCATCATTTCAAAAAGATTAGGTGAACAAAGTTTGATCTAACTTAATCAAGTGTGTGTGTGTAAAAGTTCTTCCAAGTTGCAGCCGGCAGATGGTGACCCCTCATGTGGTTTTCAAGGCAATTTATTAAGCAGAGATTGTTTGCCATCACCTTCCTCTGCAAAGTCTTCCTTGGTGATCTCCCATCCAAGTACCGAACTAGCTTAGCTTCCAAGATCTGATGAGATCAGGCTATACAATACCATTTCATACACCCCTTCATCAAGTGGACTCAGTTAAATACCAGGGCAGAGCTGAATGGCAATCTGGCCAAAACTAAGCAAGTTGGTCTGGAAGGGACACATTCTTGGAACTCCATGTATACTACCTTGGGTCTCACACTGGAAGAATGGTGGGGTAAAAATTAATCAGTTAAACTATAATGTAGTATGTTTACATGCATTATTCGCAAGCCAACTGTATACCTCTCTATTAGTTTTCAGCTGATTTTCTAAAAAAGAATTTGGTCTCTGATTGGCCCAATACAATTATCATAGCTGATGGATCCTGTGGAGAATCTAGCACAATCCTTGGAATCAGTCCAGACTACATTGTAGAGTCCTGTAATGCTTATGGAGCCAACACTGTCATTGAAAGAGCCGATCAAAGACAGGTAAAGATGATTTGGTGACTAGTAACCACTCACTTATTCTTTCTTCAGTTTCTTGCTAACTACACAAAACTAGAGGAGGGCTGTGGCTCAGTGGTAGGGCATCTGCTTTCTTTGCAGAAGTTTCCAGGTTCAGTCTCTGCCATCTCCAGTTTATAAAGTAGCAGGTGATGTGAAAGACCTCTACCTGGGACCCTGGAGAGCTGCTGTCAGTCTGAATAGACTATACTGACCTAGATGGCCCAATGGTCTGATTTAGTAGAAGACTAAGAATTATTATCTTTTAACTGCAGTGGTTTAATAATTTTGCAGTGGTTTAATAATTTTAACTGCAGTGGTTTAATAATTTTGATGTTTGCCTTGTTGCTTATCTGCTGCTTTGGTTGTTTCTTTTATTCCAAGCCACTTTTTATGCAGAAAAGCAGCCTGTACATCTTTTAAATAAATAAGTGCAAATAGCTAGTACCCCACCCACCAATCAACTGGTTCATAGCTCTCCTTTCTTCTAATTTGGTCTAATTAGCTCTCCCATTTATGTGGCCAAGGCAGGGAATGACCAGCTCCCAGCCCCAATTTCCTGCCTACAAGGAACTGTGCCAGAGGAAAAATGGTCTCCATATAGTGACTCTCTAGGAATGTCCCCTGTTCTCTGTGGTAAAGACCACTGGGGATCACTGATCTAAATGACCTGGAGGAAGGACCAACAATTACACACACACACACACACACACACACACACACACACAAGTTCTTCATCTTGCCAGGAAAACTGATTTATTTTATTATCTTAAATGCTTTAACACTGAATCATCTTTGTTTTTTATTGCAAGCTGCCTTGAATGTCTATATTGCTGAAAAGTGGTCCATAAATATAGTAAATAACAGAAGGTTGAATTTTTGTCTGCACCAATCTAAACAGAAGATGCTTACTCAACCCATGGACTGCCGCCCATTGTTCCAATGCAACTGAAACAGGGGTACATGAGTAGGCCATTTACACACTGTTTCATTACTAGTGGTTGTTCCTGTCTTTGGTCACGATCAGACGGGCTTCTTGATCTGGAGTCGCCACTTCTCCCCTCCGGTTTAACAAAGTGTGTCCAGACATCAGAGGAGGTATCCCTCATTGCAGTCATTGCCACCGCAGTGTCACTGCTGATTTTCCTGACACCGGAGAAAGTCTGTATTTTGTGGAAGCTATTGTTATCGCCACACATTTCCGGATATCTGATCACTCCAGCATGAAGTGAACCCCCTTGCTGGGTTCACTTCTGGCACCATTTTAAAAAAAGCAGTTAGCGATATGCGCATAGGTGCATAGGTGCAAAAAAGCATTCATATGCAGTGAGTGTCTGGAGGGCAGACCGTGGGGTGTCTGATCGTGTCACTGCAGAATAAATAAACCTGGGTAATATTTGAGGCATGTCAACAATGCAATAATCATGCTGTCTGACCACAACCTGTGATAACTTTAAAGCATTCCATGGAACTGCATTTGTGACCTTGAGCAATGTTTCTGTTGCCTACAGATAATGAAAAACATCTTCCACCAGTCTTTCAATGCTTATAAGATGGATATTGAGCCCAAAGTGAACAAACTGACCCTCTATCACACCGAGTGCAGCCATCGCATTTTTGAGATTATGCTCTCCCACAGGTGGGTCCCTGCTGTTTTCATTGAAGGAGAAAACACTGCCATTACTGTGAAAGGAGAAGCAGCCAGAGTGCTGAATTTTGACACTGGTTAGTTTGTGCTTTTTAAAAAATAAATAAACATTTTAGTCATACAAAATGGAAGTGAACAGGAAAGGGTGAAGGACATATATGGGAAGGAGATCTTCCATTGCAACACATGCCCTGAGGAATAGCACAGAGGGGCACAGAGGGGGAAAGCATATTAAGCAAGACAGCATCAAGGACGAGAGGAAAACAATGTAAGCCACTTTTGGTCCCCATTAGGTAGAAGGGAAGAGTATAAATGAACAAAATAAAATGCCTTGTCTGCAGGATGTTAATAATAGCTGAGTGATACGGTCTCTTTTTGGAAAGGCTGTGGTCAAAGCAACATTCCAAGTACAATAAGTACGCTCAGTCTTTCTCAGGCCATTGGGTGTGTGGATTTTTTTCATTTACAAATAAAAATTTCCCTAGAGTCTTCCTGTAGTACTCCAACCCCACCTTTTGTCCAGATAAGTCCTTTATTGTTTACTTTGAGAGTAATACTTGGCAATGAAGTTTGCTATTAGAGGGTACAGCAACAATTATGAACATTCATTTATTACTTGGAATCTGCAGGCTGCCCCATTCTGGAGGATATGGGGAGGTAAACAATATGAGACCTAACAGTCAACTCTTGATTTCAGACTTTTTCCTTGAAATCCCAAGGCCGTTTCCTGGGAGTGAGTTCCACTGAATAAAATGGAACTTACTTTCATGTAGACCTATTAAGGATGCCTTCCTCTGTCACACAAATTGTGCTCTTTCAAATTATGTGAGACTCACTCAATTGGAGGGCCGGACGTATTGCCAGGAGCGAGTGGTGGTGGTTTCAAGGATCCCAAGCTCAGCAGTGGGTGGAACAGATGAGTGGTTGAGACCAGAGCTGGAGCGGTAGACACTCAAGCCACCTTTGAGTGAGGTTCCACCTGTGGCTGGGCATCGTGCCAGCAAGGGGGGGGGGGGCGGTGAGCCACAGCTGGGGCGAATTATTCTCCAGTGTGGATAAAGGTAGCAAGGAAGTAGCAAATTTCAGTAGGAAAACATTATGTCAGGAATGAGTTAAATAGCACCTCTCACCCTCATCACCCCCCCCCCCCAATTAGCCTACTGCCCAAGTGATTACACAGCCCTGACCTGGATGGCCCAAGCTAGCCTGATCTCATCACATCTTGGAAGCTAAGAAGGTTCGGCCCTGGTTAACACTGGGACGACAGACCACCAAAGAAGTCCACACAGGCAGGAAAAGGCAAACCACGTCTGTTTGTCTCTTGCCTTGAAAACCCTGCGGGGTCACCATAAGTTGTCTGTGACTTGAAGGCACGTTCCACTACCAGTTACAGAGCTATATACACCATTCATCCTCATTTAGTTAACTGCACGGATAGAAAACACATGAACTGTTTCAGCAGATTTAGCTGGGTGTCTTTAATCTAGGTGTGTTTGAACAGAGCACTGTTTGGTTAATGGTCTCTTAGGTTTTGCAATCTTGTATCTTGTTTTTATAATAAGAGCCCTGACCTGGAGAGCCGAGGCTAGCCTGATCTTGTCAGATCTTGGAAGTTAAGCAGGGTTGACCCTGGCTGGTATTTGGATAGGAGACCACTAAGGAAGTCCAGGGTCATGACACAGAGGCAAGTATTGGCAAACCATTTCTGAACATCTCTTGCCTTGAAAACCCTAAGGGGTTGCCATTAGTCGGCTGTGACTTGATGATATATTTTTTAAAAATCTTGTTGCACTCTATTAGTTGTCACGAGTATAAGGAAATACTTATTTATAGTCCACCTTTCTCACTGCGACTCAAGGCAGACCACACAGGGGAAAACAATGTAATCCAATAGCATGAGAGATACGGAAGGTGATATTTTTAAAAAACTGAAAGTGTATATTAACTCACTTTGTTATAGCTGCATGAATTGTCACATGAACAACACTTCTGAAGAAAGCAAGCTTACTTTGTTTTAAGACGAACAGTAGATGTGGGTGTTGCAGAATGGATTTTAGAAGAGGCATTCCTTTCTTCCCTTCAAGAGGCATAGCCATGTATTATGACTTTTCATGTTTTATATTTCATATTAATGTCATCCTTAATATTTGCCAAAAAATATTCTTTCTATTCTTTCCCTTAACCCTTTTTTTTATTCTGTATCCCTATAAAATATTAAACATTAAAATTAAAAAACAGGCACGGGGATGTCTTGATGGCAGTTGCACTCTGCAGTTTTTTTAAAAAGTGCTTACATTAAAAGGAATAATTTTTAACAATTGCTTCTCAATGCCCTGGCCACACTCCTTTAGCCGCACAATGTCTTTTAATTCATTCATCAATTCAATTAATCAATACATCACACTTTAATCAGTTCTGCTCCAGATTCTCATAGTTCAGCTCTTAAGATGGCTGAAGTTCGTAACTGATTTAATTTTTTCCTGGCTGGGAGTCATGTAACATTTCCACCAGGCTTTACAACACTGAAATATGTGCTTTGATTGCTTCTTCATCCTGTAGAGAACAGTTAAAAGCGTAAAAAATTAGCCATTTTATTTCAAGAGCTCATTGAAGTTTTGTCTATAAAAATAACAGTCTCTTTCCCTTCAAACCCACTGTCTGGCAGGCTGTGCAGCGAACCTTGGACTGAGAGGCTTGGAGCCTACGGAAGAATTAATCTATAAGGTGGCCACAGCAGTGGATCAGAACGATGTATTTGAGGCACTGGCAGCTAAAATCCAACACTCAAAAACAAGTGGCAGAAGATTTCAAGCAGAACGGATTGTTTGCGACCATGTTTGAATAATCAGATGAAACATACACACAAAGACCCTAGAGAGCTGAGGAGTCTGTACCTTATTGCACTGCAAAAAACCTGGAAAATTGTTTTATGCTTTCAGGGAAACTGCCTTTTCAGACCTCTAAGGAACAATAACTAAAATTTAAGTGGGGTGAGGGTCAAGCTACACGTCACAGAGGCAGACCCATGTCCTCAAACCAGGATGTGCCCCCATTGTGCCTTACGAGCGGTGTTTTCAAGTGCCAAGATGGTATGCAGGAATTAGCAAGCCACATAGGATTGCTGGTTCCCGCTAATCCAAACAGGAGGCCAAGGGCCATCAGGGTCAGTGTAGATGGCATATGTGTATAAAGAGCCATCAAGCTGCAGCCGATTTATAGTGATCTCTTAGGGTTTTCAAGGCAAGAGACTAATACAGGAGTAGTCTAAAAGAATGACTGTTACACAATACTTTGCATTTTTCCTTTGGTGTAGTGGTAAAATGTGTGGACTCTGGGAGAACCAGGTTTGATTCCCCACTTTTCCACTTGCAGCTGCTGGATGACCTTGAGCAAGCCATAGTTCTGTCAGAGCTGTCCTTGAAAGAGCAGTTCTCTTAGAGTTCTTTCAGCCCCACCTACCTCACAGGGTGTCTGTTGTGGGGAGGGGAAGGGAAAGGAGTTTGTAAGCCGCTCTGAGACTCTGAGTAGTGAAGGGCGGGGTATAAATCCAGTCTCTTCTTCTTCCTCCTCTAGTTCTATCAGACTAAATCACTAGGTAGGGTGTTTATGTCTCTGCATGTGCTGTCAAGTCACAGCTGACTTATGGCGACCCTATAGGGTTTTCAAGGCAAGGGATGTTCAGAGGTGGTTTGCCATTGCCTGCCTGGGCATAGCAACCATGGACTTCCTTGGTGGTCTCCCATCCAAGTACTAATTAGGGCTGACCCTGCTTAGCTTCCAAGATCTGACAAGATCAGGCTAGCCTGGGCCAGCCAGATCAGGGATCCTAGGAGGGGAGGATTCAATTTCTCAGTGCTTAAAGAGTTTGGCTTGGGTTGGAAGCCCATTGTTATATTAGGTTGGATCCAAACAGCTTTTCTGCTGCTGTAAAAGGAAGGTGCAGGGTTGTCCCTTTTGACAGCCACAAATCGCTTTTCTGTGGTTGTTTGATCTGCATGGACAAAAACCTTATTGGAAGGGTGCTGGGCTAAGAAGAGGAATTGGGTGAGCTTGACTTTAAACACTGGCTAGATCCAACCCTCTGGCCTACTCATGACATTTCAGAAATAATACACACACACACATATTCTTTCATGACTTTATATATGGGCTGGGATTGGGGAAGAGAAGTTGTGTTGCTGTGTTGTATTGGACCTGCCAACTGATGCTTGCCCCCTTCCCCTCTCCTTTCTGACTTTCTGCTAACATGCTAAACAGTGCAATCCTAACCAGAGGTCGGTCATTCTAAGTCCACTGATGTCCGCAGGCTTAGAAGGCTGTAACTGGCTATTAAATAATTTAGAACCATTTTATGCTGCCTCTTCAGGAAACTGCCTGAGGTTGCCCCCTTTTCAAAAAAATTAAAAGCTATTAATTAAAATCCAGCATTTAAAGCCAGGCTCAAGCATAAAATCACAGATAGTAAAAACGGAGCATAGACACCTTAAAACAACAGTTTAAATAGTGTTAAAAAATAAATCAACTCCTTTGTTAAAAGCCTGGATGAATATAAACATTTTGGCCTGGTGCCTAAAAGAAAGCAACATAGATACCTGGCAGAGCTCCCTATAAGCTGTGGAGTCTTGTGAGCAAAAATTCTACTTTGTGAGCTACTGGCATTAAAGCTGTGAGCAGGTGATTTGGCTGCTGCATCAATTAGTTTGCTCTGGAGCCATCCTTTCTGAGCTAGGACAAAAAAGTGTGAGCTGGCAGCTAAAAAACTGTGAAATAGCTCACACTAACTCAGCTTAGAGGGAACACTGCCAGGTGACCCTCAGGGGAAAGGCATTCCACAAATGAGGTGTCACTATTATTTATTAAATCATACCTATTAGGCTGCCCTTCCCTGTGAGCAGGGCTCAGGGCGGCTTACTCCTAAAAATCCTGTATCTAGTGGCTACCCACCTCACTTCTGAAGGCCGGTCACAGAGATCTGGGCTTGTGAGGCAAATCTTAACTGGTGGGCTAGACCATATGGGAGAAGGTGATCCTTCAAGTGTTACACAAAAGGGGCGGTCTCCTTTTAGTTGGGGGAATTAGCAAAGGAGATAGAGGCTTAGCAAGAGGGGATCTTCTAGGCATCCAATGCCACGCCCCACACAGATTCTTGCAGTTCTAGTAATCTTTCAGTCTGTTCCGAGCAGGCCCCTCTAATCAATTTGAAAGCCTTTGATGAGATCCCAGAAAGAGGGGGGAAATGCTGCTAAAAAAAGAGATCAGAGACACTAGCTTTGCTAGCATTCCAAGCCCTTTTAATCTCAGAAACTCTATAAAACATGTTTGAAAAGATCAACCTGCTCTCAGAAAAGGATGGTACTCTCTTAGCCTGTTCTAACTGAAAAGGACTGTTTAGACCCTGTGGATAAATGACTCATGAAACAATTATTGCCACCCACATCCCTACACAATATTTTTACTGGTAAAGGGCCGACTAAGGAGACGGAGGAGAAAAGGTTGGATAGAGCATTTAAGAGAAATTTCTTCACATCACTTCGCTCCTCCATCCCCGATTCTGAAAATTGCCTTGAATTTCTTCCCTTATCAAGGCTGCATGATCAACTGGTCCACAAAGTACGCATCTAAGGAACATCTTTCATTTTTGTTACATGGACATCCTTCATCAATTGATCTGAAATATCTAGAATGGGTTCAAGGACTTATTAAGGGTGAAAAGATTAAAACTACACTTCTTTCCCTCAAGAATCCCTACACTTATACTCACTAACCAGAACCCTCTTATAAAAATATGGAGTCTTCCCAGCAATGCTCCCTCTAAGCTGTGGAATCTTGTGAGCAAAAACTCTACTTTGTGAGCTACTGGCATTAAAGTTGTGAGCGAGCGATTTGGCTACTGCATGAATTAGTTTGCTCTGGAGCCATCCTTTCTGAGCTAAAACAAAAACATGTCAGCTGGAGGCTAACTCAGCTTAGAGGGAACACTGCTTCCCAGTTCAGACATAGGTTGCGGTCACGCACGCTAAATAATCCACTTTCAAACTGGATTTTACTGTGTGAACTGGCAAAATCCAGTTGGAAAGTGCATTGAATGTGGATTATTTAGGGTTGTCATGTCAAGTATGGGTTGGGGAATACCTGGAGAATTTGGGGGTGGATCCAGGAGAGGGAGGGGTTTGGTGAGGTGAGGGGCCTCAGCATGGTACAGTGCCATAGAGTCCACCCTTCAAAGCAGCCTTTTCTTCAGGGGAGCTGATCTCTGCCAGCTGGAGATCAGTTGTAAAGGTGGGAGTTCTCCAGGCCCCATCTGGATGCTGGTAACCCTAGGATTATTTAGTGTGTGTGACCGCAGCCATATTTTCAAAACGAAAGAATTCTGCTTATCAAGAACTTGGCTCAGAAGCGAAGATCAGAGCCTAACAGTATAATAACATGAAATCGTATTAATAAAGCATTTAAACTTCACTACATTTCCAAGTAAACACTTAGGACTTATTATTCCAGGAGCCCTTGCCATTACAAGAGAGAACACTGGAAAACAGGAACAGAGAGCTTGGTGGGTAGCATCTTGCATGCACCGCTCTTCTGCTTTGTCTGCAAAAATTACAGGGCAATAACTATTAAAAAAAACAACCGAAAGAAATAAAGATGCAAATCCAAGGAAAGAAGGCTGGAAATTTCCCCGAACGAGTCAGCCCTCTTCCTTTTTAACAACGACCCTGCCCTGCTGCTCCTTCTATAGAAAATTCCCTGCGTCTCGCACAAAGACCCCCTTATACCGCTTCCTACGCAGCGCCGGCCGAATTGTTTCTCCCGCGGAGCGAAGCGGCACGTGGGTTTCGCCTCCGGGGACTACATTTCCCAGGGTGCCTTGCCCACCGCGCCTGGCGATTGGCTTAGGAGCGCAGGAAGTGGCTGTTCCGCTTCGCTCAGCTGAAGAAGAGTTCCGGTAAACTGTTCCTGCGAAGTGGGGAAGGTTCGGACGGCGACCGTGGAGGCTTTTCATTTCGCGAGGAGAGTTTGTGGGCGGTGATGGCTGCGCTGAAGTACGCGGGCTTGGACGACACCGACAGCGACGAGGAGCTGCCGCCCGGCTGGGAAGAGCGGACCACCAAGGACGGCTGGGTGTATTACGCCAAGTGAGGAGGGCAGCTGAGGGTGGGTGGGCTGGACTGGGGCTGCGGGGTGTGCGTGTAGGAAGCCCCCCTCTCGTGCTCAGTAGGGGGCGTGAACGGGCTGCTTTCTTCCCCACCCCCTTCTGCACCCACCTGAACTTGCCATAACCAGACGCATGGCAGCAGGTGCTGCTTCTCCTTCAGGCTCGTTTCTCTTTCCTCCCAATGCTTTGTACGCCCCCCGCTCCAAGCCACATGTTGGTGCCAACCGCTGCGCCTTATTTACTCAGGTGGTTCTACTTCCACTCTTCTCCCTAATTGGGGGGGATCCACAAAGCGGATTACAGCACTGGTTTGCCTTTCTCTGTTTCCCCCTCAACGACAACACTGCGAGGTAGGTTAGAGAGTGACTGGTCCAGTCTCTTTCACGGCAAAGTGGGGGGTTCCAACCTGAGTCACACAGATCCTACTCCAGTATTCTAACCGGTACACGGTGCTGGCTCCCATTCTTGATGTTGGTATGGCAGGCAGGTGTTCAGCAGGCGCACCTTCTTCCCTTAGGTGGGTAAAAAAAGGAGGAGGATAAAGCTTAGTTGGGGTGAAAGCTGGGGGGAGGTGGGGCCCTGCCAGGAGTAGAAACGGTTCTAGCCCAGGTGTGGCCCAACTTGCTTAACGAAAGAGCCACATAGAATAAACGTCAGGTGTTTGAGAGCTGCATGACATGAACAAATATTACAGAGATGTTTTTATTGAAAATATGCAAATTTGCTTTTTATTAACATTAAATGTGACTGCCAAAAATAAAATAAAAGGGATAAAGTAGATATTGATAGTGATATTTATTTGTCTAATGACATATGTAGGCTTGGGGTTGGGGAGCTTGGAGAATGCATTCAAAGTTAAAGTTGCTTTCTTTCTCTGCTCCCCACTGCCTTAAGTCTACCCAGGAAGGGAAACACTGGCTGGAGAAGGGAAGACCAATCAGTGAGGCATGCCTCCCTTTCTCCTTCTCTTCCCCAGATGACCTGCTGGGAACCACACAATATGTGTGAAAGAGCCGCATGTGGCTCCTGAGCCACCCCTGTTTGGCCACCCCTATTCTAGCCCTTTGAAGATAAAAGAGGGGAGAGATTCATGCAGGGCGCTTCCCACTCTCTCCCAGAGGCTTTTAGGGAAGGATTTGAGTAGGTATACTAGAACACCCCCCTTGCACAAGTGCAGAGTTCTCTGCCTTGTCAATGGGGCTTCAGCACCCTGTTATCCTTACTGTCCATAGCTGATAGCTAAGAATTCAGCAGGTGCTTCTTCCTTCAGTATGCCCTTGGAGGAGAAAGCTCCATTTCTGTTTGCTGCAGGCAATGGGATAGGGGAGTTGTTAGGAGAACACAGAAAGGGTTAATCTCCCCCTCCCCTCTCAGTGGTTTGTGGAGAGGGAGCTGAATGGGATATACTAGCTGTAATGCCCCCTCCCCCATGCTTGATGCGAATTTCACCTCTGTCTTCATGGGATGGTATTGTCTGTGATCCCATCACCATAGGGAAGGTATAGATTCAGGCAGGCAAGAATTCAGCTCCTGAATCTTCTCTCTTGCTTCTTATGTTGGGCAAGAATTCGGGGGAACTAAAAGGAGCTGTGCCCTGACCTGGACAGCCTAGGCCAGCCTGATCTCATCAGATCTCGGAAGCTGAGGAAGGTCAGCCCTGGTTAGTATTTGGATGGGCGTCTACCAAGGAATGCCAGGGTTGTTACGCAGAGGCGGGCAATGGCAAACCACCTCTGAGTGACTCTTGCCTTGAAAACGCTACGGGGTCACTATAAATTGGCTGCAACTTGATGGGAAACAAACAAAAAAGCAGCCGTGGCACTTTTTAAAGGCTAACAAAATTTTATTCCTGTGTGAGAGCTGGAATAAAAGCCTTGCTGGTTTTTGCTGTGGTCGACCAGCACGGCTACCCTATCGTAACACACCCTGACTTCTGTCTGTTCTCCTCATATGCTTGTAATCCTTAATTTGGTTAGGGTTCAACTATTAATTTCTGCTTCAGGCATGAACATAGGGAAATGGTTTCTAGCTGTCCTCAAAGGACAAACACCTAGCTTGCTTGTATGCTTTGAACTGAGATTTCCAAACTTACCTGGAGCCATGGACCAGTTCAGTAACATTAGTTTTTAGGATGTCGAATTCAGTAAGAATAGTTGTTAACTGCTGAAACACAAACTGCTGGTAAAGGAACAGATGGCTATGAGTGCCCTAGGTAGAGAACGGAAGGGCAACGTCGGCATTTACTGGAAGATACAGTGTTAGAAGATGAGCAAGTGAATGAGCCGAAGGTGGTGTAGTTAATGTTAAGTCAAGTCCTTTGATTGTGTTGCCTGGATGTTTGTGGCAGCAAAGTTGGCATCTGGGTTTGTTGCAAGCTCTGGTACCAGTGTTCATGTTCAAATTAGATGTTGTATTGTTGTGAGTGAGGAGTTGTTTAAGATTGGGGGGCTGTCTGTGGGCAAGAAAAGGTTTACACCCCAGTACTTGTGAAAGAGAACTGTCATTATCCAGTAGAGGTTGTAAGTTACTGATGATGTGTTGAACCATTTTGAGTTGAGAGCTGGATGTGACCACTAGTGGTGTTCTTGAATCTTAGTTAGAAGGTATCTCCAGGGTCATCTAGTCCAACCCCCTGCATAATGCAGGAAATTCACAAATCCCCCCCCACACACACACACCCAGCGGCCCCTGCTCCATGCCCAGAAGATGGCAAAAAACCCTCCAGGATCCCTGGCCAAACTGACTTGGAGAAAAATGGTTGCCTGCCCCCAAAGTGGTGATCAGCGTTTCCCTGTTATTATCTCTTTTTGTTAAAGTTAGGTAATAAATTACCAAGTTTAAAAAATATATCTGGGCAAACTTGCTTCTGTTATGGGGTGCAGATGTTGGTCTATATTTTTGTGGTTTAGGTCACTACAGACCATGCTATGCAACACGCCATGTCCCCTTGTCCCCTTTGCAGTGTTTCAGTCATTAAATCACTTAGTAGGATCCTGTATTTGTGTTGCTGATCCTTGGTTGTTTCAGGTTGTATTGCTTTAGATTTTGCTTAGTATGGTGTAGCTCTGCTAGTTTGACAAAGAGATTTCAGCTGTGAACTACTAGGCATGTCACCCACAAAGAGATGCAAGGCAAGAACTTGATTGGACCACCTTGATGGTCATTGTCCTGCTGAGTGGCTTTAAGGCTGTGCTGTAGCTATAGGGCCACACTGTAACTCCTTCCACTTCCAGTTGCTTGCCATAGTCACTGTTTTAAATTTTTCTTTCATCTTTTGCTACTTCTGCTGAGGCCAGTTTGGACTGAGGTTTACTGTGCTTTTCTGGCATGTGAGAAAGCAATGTAAACACATGAAAGGAACATATCTGAATTTGTTTGGGCATCATCTGAATATCTCATTAGGTAACTGGCTCCCTTTTGGCTGCAGGCAGCTGTGAGCCCAACCACTGTGTATTGAAGCACCTGCTGCTAGTTTAACTGGTAAGCATAATGACTTTGTTTGGGTTAGGCAGGCAAATACTGGAAATACAAGTTACAGGATGCTTTCAAAAGTCTCCGTTTCTGGGAAGCAGCAGGGCAAGTGGATCCATCCATAGCTTTTCTATACTCTGGCAGTGGAGATCTGGCTTTGAGAACTGGAACAAGAAAGTATAGCCCCACATTCATACTTGAGAGAGAAAGCAATTCCAGCTAAGTGTACTCAGTGTATTTCAGGGAGGTTGGCTTAGCAGGTGTTCTAATAGCAGTTTTGCTTTAACTTCCAGCCTTGTTGAATTAACCAAGTTACTTTGAGAAGGAAGGACATGTGCAAACTCAGTGCAAGAAGTCATAATTACTGCTGAACAGTCTTTCCAAGGTTTTCGTAAGCAATGGATGCTGAGTGGGGGGTTTCTAGTGTCTCAACTATATTATGTCCAGCATTCAAATCAGACCGTATTTGAGAGATTTTTTTCAGTGAGGAACTTTACAAAAACATCACAGCTAATTGACTGTTTCTAAAGGCTAAGATTTTGGAGTCAACATATTATTTTAAACAGCTGAGCTGGGTACAGACTGGATGCCACCATAGTAGCAGCAAAGTAGTATTTCTTTGCTGCCATTTCTGCTACCTCATAGATCTTCCAGGGAGTCCTGTAGCATAGCCTGTCAGAGTCAGTTTGTGTTTACTGCCAGCTGTATTTTAGATACTTCCCCACCTTCTTCAGGTCACCTGGTTCCACATAAAACCTAGGTCCTTTTTCAGATCACCTGGTTCCACATAAAACCTAGGTCCTTCTTCAGGTCACCTGGTTCCACATAAAACCTAGGTGCTGCATTTTGTCTGGAGGGTTGGAGAGGTCCACAGGAGGCCACCATGTTCATACCTTCCAAGAGCTTCTCATTCCAGGTATCCATCACAGTCCCAATAAGGTCATCAGCTGGGATCTTAAAGTCACCCAAGGCATACTGGAGGCTGACTATGTCAATTAGTCTCCTTGGGGGAATCATTTTAACTGCTCGTTTGTTCCTGCAAGAGCATTGGTGCCACATTTGCCTGTGCCTTGAGGAGACAGTGATCAGACAAGGCCAATCTTCCATCCCTAGAGTAGGTCTTTGTAATGATTTCATGTTTTTCATGAGCCCGTTCGCGTGGAGGGCGGGATATAAATAAATAAATATGTTTAGGTGTGTGTGTTTCTTTAAATGGTTAGTGTGACTGCAGTAATATAAGAAGAGTGATGGGGGAGACAGGTGTGATTTTGATTGGCTGATGACTGAGAGTATGGGAGATGTTCTGAGAGGAATCTGTGTGTGGGTGTCTAGGAAGGATTCTGTGTGTGAATTCGAAGAGTGAACATCGTCTGTATGACTATGGATTTTGAGTCTTTTCCTGAGTGAATAAGACCAACAATTTAGTCTGTGTGACTAAGAGAGTGGATTCTATTCTGTGTGAATAAAACAAAGAAACTTGCCTGTGTGGCTATGAGAGAGTATACAAGCCTGTCAAGGTGGAGCTTGAAGTTTGAGAGACTATTTGTAGCACCAAGCTTTGCCAGTTATATTTACAAGTTCCTTTCTTCAGCAACAGTTCAAAATAACCAGAAACCTATTTTGTTCTTTCTTAAATAAATCAATTTTTGTTTAAACTTATCCCAGAAATCAGTACAGTACTTCCTCAGGGCCACATAGACCTCTGAAGTGCCCAGACCCTAGGTCATTCTACCAAAAGAGAGAGAGATTTGGAATTTTAATTCCTGGTGGCAACAGAAATCTACCAAGTTTATATACGTAGGGAGTGTTTAAAGGAGAAACAGTCTCCCCAAGAGCAAGCACGTCACAGTCTTCCACTGATTCAGAGAAACAAATCAGCTCTAAAGGTATCCTTTGTTATGCATAGGGCCTGTTACTGCCTTGGATAGGCCTATGATGACCAGTGAGACTTTGAAATGTTATTTTTGTCAGGCCAGGCAGGGTGTCCATTAAGGAACTAGGCAGGCAGTAAGTGATTAGAATGCCCAGTTCATCCTTGGGAATTAAGATTCTTTAGGAAGTCTGCAAAAGGAGAAAGACTCATGAAGGGTAATAGTCACACATCCCTTAATTTCTGAGGCAGGGTTGATGAAGATCTGCAGAACCAGGGTGGTGTAAGCTGCTATAGGCACGCCTCATCATTTTTATCTAACCATGCTTCCATCACACAAACCAGACCAGTATTTTTTTCTCCAGCTGCTCAAATAGATGAACAGGTTTTTTTACCTCGCTCACCTTCTGTTTTCCACAGTATTAGCAGTGATACTGAGAGCGAAGTGGCCTTTGTGCCCTCATCTCTCAGAAGCAGAGGTAGATTATGTAAGCAGCAGTTTTGGTTATATAGTCTCTTCCCACTTTCAGCTCCTGTACCCCCAACGTCTCTCCCTGCTTCCACCTGTATGAGAGATAATGCTCTCACTGAACATCCAGTCAGAGTCATCCCTAAAACCACATCCAGGCCTCTCCACACAGTAGCTTTCTGCTTTTCTGCCAACTGTTATGGGGGGCAGCTGGGGGAGGTCATAGACGTGTTCCAGTTGTTAGGTATCAATAAGCCATGTTGATGGTATACTCTTTTCTTAAGCTGGAGCTTTCTGGGGAGTTTGTGGAGCTATTTGAGTCTTTCCCTTGCTGAGGGCTTGGTGGGGCATCTACCCGGGTGCTAAGAGCCCCCACGCTATTGCCCTTTGGCTTGTGCCTCTGGTAAGGATGCTGCCCTTTCTAGGAGCCACAGCATATCTTAAAGGAAGCAAAGGATGGAAGGCATGTCTGCTCAGGTTTTCTCCATCCCCCTTACGCTCCCTGGCTCCAAACACAAATTCCCTGGAAGCTGAGCTTCAGTTTTGTCCCCTCCCACTCTGGGATATTTTGTTGAGTGAACAATACTCTGGCTCCATATCACAAATGGTTTTTATAGTTTCATTGCTATCTAAAGCACACTTCCCTGTGGCGCTATAGAGATTTGTTACCTTTTAACTGAAGAATTAACCTAAGATGGTGCCCAGCGTGGAACTCTAGGTTAAAGCCATTCCGTTCGTTTGCACAAGGTCATTGTTACTCAGATGCAGAACGAGGACATAGGGACAACTGCCCTGTCTCGGAACTTGGTGGAGTGAGGGCGGGAGCTGGCTCCATAACATTCTGTGTAAGCCCTGCCACTGTACACAGTCCTAGGGATGACGGCCCAGCCATATCCCTGCTTCAGAGGCAGTTGCTCTCTTGCTTACCCATAAGATGATGGAATGGCCCATCACTAGTGTACTGTTCAGACTCCTTGATAGGCCAGCGCCTGAAAGAAACAAATTGTATCAGTCATCGAATATAGGGTTTAAAAGCCCTTGATTGCCTCATGTAGTCATTATAATCCCATTAGAATGATTAAAAACAACATAGGAGCAACATAGGAGAATTGTTGCTTGCTGCAATATACTAACCATGTTTTTGAACAATGGTCCTTTAAAAGGCTTAATGAGCACCTGAAGCAATGGACCATTTAACCACCTGACCTTGTGTTCAGTTCTAATATTCAAGGTGTGACTGGAAGCTTGTGCTATAGGAGGTAAGCATACAGCCAAACATCATCTTTAACATGTAATGTTTATGATTTACTTGCTTATTTTTCTAGGGGAAAACGATTATAGAATCCTTTAAAATAATGCCTAATTCTCAAAAAGAATTTCAATTTGTGGGTTCCTGTGTAGTTTTTAATTATTTTAACTGGGTTATAGTGACTACGTGTATTTTTATGAATGGTTTTATTCTATGAGTATATTTTCCTTGCTTATAAGAGATCCCCTGATGAGGCCATAGGTGAAACCCATTGGGATCAAGAAAGAATAATAATACAAAGTTTTTTCTACACCTTGATTTTTCTTTTCTGCTGCTACTGCTGGTGTGGCCCTGACTTCTTCTCTACTTGCCAACACCCACCAAGTGTTTTTAGGACGTAGGCGGTGCCAGGTAGGGCTTTTGCCCAGCAAGGCTTCGGATTAACTATTGGAGATCTGATTGGCTGCACAGATTTTTTTTTTAAAAAAAGTGTTGTTTGGCAGCAACTGCCACCACAGCACAAGGATCTGCACTGTGTTACTGAAGTTAAGCTGTGGCTATCATTTGTGGCTGGCTCTGCCTCCCATGGCAGCCATTTTGTTGCTGTGCCCACCAGATGTACCCACAGGTTCAAAAACGTTGGGGACCCCTGCCTTAGAGTACCGCTTATCAGGCAATGGTGGAATGGGTACCTATATCAGGCAGGGGGTGCTTCCAAACGTCCAGAGTTTTACGTTGCCTTTTGTTTCTTTGTTAGCTTGGTCCCCTGACTGCAAATTAATGGCATGAATCAGAACCCATTGTCCACCTTACCATGCCCCACTTTGTCTGGAAATCTAGCAATACAGCCCAACAATTCTCAGCTTCATTCACAGAATATCAGATGGCTATCTGGTATCTCTGATAAATTACAACAAAGCTCCAAACAGCAAAGCAACTCAGTTTAAGTGCAAGCAAAGCCCATTGCCTTCCAACAACCTTGATTACTATTTAACTATCTGAAATGTCACCAATTCTGTTAGTTGCCCAACTTAGAATGCAAAAATCCTTGCCGACCCTTACAAAAAACACCACTTCTGGTTACTAGCCATTTTGCAATACAAAGTCTTTACGAAAACCTTGCAAAACCATCCCTTCTGTCTCCTGAATAAAGTTCTAAAAACATCTTGTCTTCCGAGTAAGCATTCCTCAATTTGTTACCTTTCCTCATAAACTTTCTCTGTTGTGACCACCATCTGTGGAAGGACTTCTGTTAATTCTGTCTCTTAATGATCTAGAAGGATAATATTCTGTTTGCTGAAGCTGGCATGGATTGCCTTGCTTGGTATGAATTTAAAACAAGCCCTTTTATACGCAGTTAAGTAGAGATATTTTATGCCATAAAGCAGTTGGAGGGTACTGGCAGAGAGTCCCGTGGTTTATCTGGGCATGTATACATTAGATAGAATTGGTGTGTGCTAAAACACTATTGAGGATGCACTACTTTCCCCAACATTGTTTAATTAAAATAGTGATGAATGTTATCTTTTTCAGTCACCTTGAAGAGAGAACTCAATGGGACCATCCCAAATCTGGAAAACGAAAGCGTGTTGCAGGAGGTTTGTATTCTTTCTTGCAAGTGGATCTACCTCTTTAGCTTTAAACAAGAACCTTTGGAACAGATTTTCTGAGATCAATTTGATGACAGCTGTAACCTGAAAACACTGGTATTAACTATGATTGCTAGGAAAACATGGTTTAAATAATATTTGTGTCACAAAGATGATCTGTATGTCTGTTTTCAGACATTCTAACCTGGATCATTAGCTCTGAAATCTGCTTCTGGATTGTAAGTGGCCTAGTACAACTGTAAGCAGGAACTCCAGAATTATTGATAGTCTGTGTGTTTGGGGGTTAGGAATAGTATGAATGCCTGATAGCTGTTCCAATGTTAGTTAATGTCATATGTGCACAATGCTTACTCAAAAACTTTTCTGAATTCTGGCCACTATGCAGACTCTCCAGTATTATATAAGATGCCATTTTCATGTAGTTGTTCTAAGGGAGTTTCCAAAAAAGTGGGAGGCATCTTCCCTTCTTCCTTCCATCAAAACAGTATTGCCCTGACCTGGATAGTCCAGGCTAGCCTGATCTCACTGAAAAGCATCAGACCACCTCTGAATGTCCCTTGCTTTGAAAACCCTACAGGGTTACCAGAAGTTGACTTGTCAGTCAAAAAAAGGCTCTTGAGTTCTTCTGAAAGTGAACATTGCAGCTGAATCTAATAAACTTTCCTCAGGTTATGTTCTTAAGATTCTCTCTCCATGGCTGATTTGCCAGTGTAATGCCATGATCTCTCTATCCAGAGCCAGTTTGGTGTAGTGGTTAAGTGCATGGACTCTAATCTGGGAGAACCAGGTTTGATTCCCCACTCCTCCACTTGCACCTGCTGGATGACCTTGGGCAAGCCATAGCTCTGTACCAGCTGTTCTCTCAAGGACAGCTTGGGAAAGAGTTCTCTCAGCCCCACCTACCTCACAGGGTGTCTGTTGTGGGGAGGGGAAGGGAAAGGAATTTGTAAGCCGCTCTGAGACTCCAAGTGAAGGGCGAGGTATAAATCCAATCTCTTCTTCTTCTTCTCTTCTATTTTAAGTAGAGCTGGTTCTCTGTTGCCCCTTGTTTTTTGTTGACTGTTCTGGTCAACAGCAAGTATTTCTATCATAATGAAGGAATACATTATTTTTGAAATGAGAGATTTTAAGTATCTTTTTAAAATGCCACACTGAATGGTACTTGTTCACCTTTTTTCAGATTTGCCGTATGGGTGGGAGCAAGAAACAGATGAAAATGGACAAGTCTATTTTGTTGAGTAAGTGAGAATTGTTCTGTATGACTGGAGGGAAAAACTGTCAGACAAGAATGATATGCTTGCATTTTCATTGTTATGGAGGCACTTGTTTCCAGTTGTGTTGACCAATGCTAATTGAAGTTGCAATGCAGTGCCTACCCTAAAGGCTAAAGATATTTTTTGTGAGTAACGTTAGCCTTCAAATATTTATCTAAAAAGTTTGGCCTTCATTCTCCTTCCTCTGCATGGTGATGGCTTCCAGACCCATTCAGGTCAGAAAGCAGCACTCAGAGGTTTGGAGAGAGCAGCATATTGATCTTGCCTAGTTCTAAAATGTTCAAATAAAATGTACCTTTTGTACGGTTACATGGATCTACATATTACTTTTCTTGCACGCAACATGTTTTCTGTGTTTTAGAAAATGACTAAAATATTGAAACACAATAATAACGATGCAGGGTAAGCAAAAGCAAAATATTTGCTAAAGGGTGACATTAGAGACAGGAGGCAGTACTTTGTGTAGAATGGCTGGCTGTTAAACTATATCCTTTAGAAGAAGATAAGAGGGAAGGAAACACTAACAATCTCTTCTTTGGCCCCAGTTCGTGGAGCAGTGTTGTGTTTGACTCAGCCATGTGAAAAGTAGTTCAAGGCCATAGACTTCCAACAACATCACTCCCTGAGAGTTCAGTTCAGGAGATACTTTTTCTCATCTATGGACTGAGGCAAGGCCATGGTTCAGTGTTACAGTTTCTGCTTGGCATGCAGACGGTCCAAGGTTCAATCTCTGCCAGCTTCCATTAAAAAGAATCAGGTTGTAGGTGATGTGAAAGGACTCCATCCTGAAACCCTGGACAGCTGCTGCCAGTCCGAATTGACAATATTGACTTGGCTGGATCAGTTATCTGATTGAGTGGATGGACGCAAAAAAAAAGAGAATGTGTCCTCTTAAAAGAGGACATCTGGTAACCCTATCGTATGTATGTATGAGGACTTTGGTGGTAGGCTACGTCGGCTGCCCTTCCCAGACTTTTCTGTCAAAGGGTTCTTGTAGCTGCTCTGTCATTTACAGGCCGCAGTTTCAAGTTCAGCCATCATGTCCTTGGCTATTTTCCTTCCTGTCTGTAAACTCACAAATTCAAAAGAGGGAGAATGGGTCAGAAATGTCTGATCTGGCCTTCATTCATAGATTTCACATTCCTGAATCATCGTAGACTACTAGAACTACATACCAGTTTAATCTTCTTTCTCTCTGTGCAGAGTAAATCTATAAATAGCTGATGTTTAGTTTATTGCTGGCTTTCAGCTTGTTACACAACAGGAATAGAGCAGTAATACAGAGTCCAGACAAGAAAAAAAGAATCCTTTATATTAAAGACTTCCAGAGTTTTTACAGAGTGCCGCTCTTTCCAGTAATAAATTGCGACTTTCATAAATTCTTGTCTCCATGATTTTGAAATATGGGCAGTTGCTTCTTATGTCAATTAAAGATTTCCTGGATCTTCATCCAGAAAAATGCCTGAAGAAGGAGTAATGGGATGTAGTTTAATCAAATTCCTGACACCAGTGATTGTAATTAATTATGTTAGTGTACAACGTTGCTGGGACAGACTATTGGGCTTTCACGTATTAAACATATTCATAGTTTACTGCTCAGGACATAAAATATTTCTTGAACATCTCCCTTAGATGTTTCTGTTTCTGGTCAGAGATTATTTAGGATTACTGGGATGGTTCTAGGAACCTTCTGCTTCAAAACATATATACATTCCTAAAGCAGTGGTATTCATGCTGGTCCTTTCATTTTAATTGTAATAAGAGAATTCGGTTTGTTCAGTAAAACCTTTTTACAGGTTATGTCAGCTTTTAGAATCAGGTTGAAAGATAGCTGAAGTTAAACTTTTACTAAAAGGAGAGCAAAATACAGACGGGTCCGAGCAAATATGGCACTGACAAACAAACAAAGCTTATAAACTACAAGGTAAAGTGTTTAGAAATGGGAAATTAAAATGAAACATGTTGATTTTTATATGAAATATGCATTGGTAAATAATACCTGGTGTTTTGCGTTGCCACAATTGTAAGGCTGATTTGATTAGAGAGATGAGTTCTGTGTTGTTGTTTTTAAACTTCAAATGAAAATATGTTGATCATGATTTTTACACACCTAGTTCCATCTGTAGGGGGGGGGAGGGAAGATGTAGGTATGTTAGGCTTGCCAACCTCCAGGTAGTGGCTGGAGGTCTCCCTCTATTACAACTGATCTCCAGATCAATTCACTTGGAGAAGATGGCCACATTGGAAGTTGGACTCTATGGCATTGGAGTCCAACTCTATGGCATTGGAGTTCATTGGAGTCCCTCCCCTCTCCAAACCTGACCCTTCTCAGGCTCCACTCTACAAATCCTTCAGGTATTTCCTAATCCAGAACTGGCAGCCTGAAGGTCTGTCAATGTGACTGTGTGCTTGGTAACTCTGTATCCTGGATTAATTCCGTTGTAAGGGAATGTGTCAAGGACCCATGCCTGGGTCCCTCTGAGTCACTACCCTTTGGGCGAGTGAGCAATGCTCAGACCTGGGGGTCCTCAAGGTTATCTGCACACAAGAAACCAGACTTGGTAAAATATATGAAGGTTTATTAGATACTTAAAAAAATAAGTTATCACTAAGCAACACAGTCTCTACAATCTTGTAGCAAGAAAATAAGAAAAGCTAACTTCTCTATCTAATACATCAATACTTTGTATTAGACGGCACTCCTTTTAGAATATCAGAATCCAAGCTAGAGGCTTAAGCGTTGTCTACGTAGCAGTCCATCGCAGTGGGCTTGGCACAGTCAGAGCCACTGGCCATTCGAATCATGAAGTCAGCATGACTTCCCTCTTGTCTATGGCTTGGCTATGGTCTTTGGCCATCTGGCATCAGGTGGTCTCCCAACCCAATCAGGGAGCTTGCGTGATGAAACCCTCCAGAGGATGGTGACATCCACTCCTGCTTCCCCCTTCCCATCTAGTTACAGAACTAAACACAGATTCTCATGATTAGCCAATTACCGCATTCCTGAATCCAGCCTTGAAGGAGATGAGGATGGTGTAGGCAGGGAGGCTCAATTACAGACACCTGCAAGCTGGAGCAGGCCTGCTAATATTCACGTTAACCCTTGGGGGAAACCAGGGTGCTTTGCCTCACAGAATGTATTATGAAAACTCCTTGTGTGTTAGGATGGATAGAGACTTTTAGGGTATATCTACTCCATGGTGCCACAGATGTAGAGGAACAGAACAGGAAAAACTGTGCATGATGGCATCCCGGAAAAATGGATGTGGGTGTTCTAGTGGGGCGCCCTCAAAGCCCTGCCTCTTCTCCAGGCTCTGAACCAACCATGATTTAGGCCTCATGCAAATTCAAGGGCCAATCTGAGCCCGTGGAACTCCACTGGATGGGAGGGGGTGAACCAGCCTCAGCTTAAGAAGGGTGAAGAAAATCTTTCTTCTTTTGGATAGGGCTGTTGTGGCTCTGGAAAAGAAGCATCAGCTTAGCCAGGCTTTTATTTGGCTTTTAGTTTGGGTTTGGGGGTCAGTTTAGGGAAGAAACCTTATTTTAGTGTGATAAATAAGTGTCATGTTAAGGGCCCCTCGTTCTTAACTGGTGTCTGTAGTTTCTGTGGTCTGTGAGAGAAAAGAGTAGCCCTGAACCTGCTGAGGTAACCTGTGAAGAGAAAGGGGAATCAAATCTGCCCTCAGGGGTTATTTACTATACTTGAGAGCCAGCTTTACTTTATATGTTTAAGTTATCCACACATCATATTTACCTTATAAAATGCTTTATTTTCTGTTAAATAAACCTTGGTTGTTCATCTCCAGCTGTGTCTTGCCTGTCAAGTCAAATATCTAAGAAAACATGTTCTCTGTTTACCTCAGCCTTGGCCTTGTAGGTTTCCAAATAAAAAAACCTCTAGGGAGCACACAGACTACATGCAAGCAATCTTTTGTTTAGAGCTTTTGTTCCTCTTTTTTTATTTGACTGTGAGTGGTTGGGGTTTAAAGAATTTATAGGAGAGGCCAGAGTGGGGCGTGGGAATGGGATATTCCTCAGTCCAAAACAGAGTTGCCTCAGAGCCTCCCCCCCACATCACCTCATAGCCACCACACTGCTCCATGGATTTACGGATGTAGGGAAGCAGTACAGGGGGAAATGGCCATGACAGCACCCCAGAGAAATGGGTCGGGTGTTCTCGTTTGGGTAGCCATGTTAAAATCAAACCTCTCAGATTAGCAGTTTGGAATCAGTGCCTGTGAAGCTAACATCGAGGCCATCACCCAAACTGGAGGGTTGCTAAGCTGATAATATATAACAGGACAATTTGCTTGTTACTACCATAACTAGATTGGGATTTCAAGTGTCGGCACAATGTCTTCATTACTTCTTTCTCTTATAATTGGAAAATAGCAGAAAAGTTGCTGGAAGGAGTGATATGGCCACCTAAGATTGGCTTTTTACTATTGCAGTGCAAGTGCTTGATCAAGAATGAAGAGAAATTTGGGACAAAGTTGCAGGAACAGACTAGAGTGCAGTCTTCAGAAATTATACTCTGCTACTGTAAGTGGCAGCAAGAATCTGAATTATATAATATCAGCCTGTTTTTGTTGTTGGAAGGATTGCGGGCTGCATCGCTGAGGATTTTGTCATGCTGAAGATTTTGTTGTGGCTAAGTAAGCGTATTGTGGTGGTGATTCTGTGCTAAAGGTACCCTTAGCAGTGTCATGGAAGTGATGCTAGTTATTCTGTTTTGGCTACGCATGCTGAAATTAGATCATTGCAATTACATGATGTGGATTTTGGTAGTTGGCAGATGACTTTGGCTGACAGAGGGTAACAGTGCAACTTGTGCAAGGAGACAGGGAACTCCTGTGACCTCTGGACCTCTTCCAGGTTTTCTACAAAATTTTGCTTCCACCTTTACCTACTGCACATCTAAATTGCTATCTTCCACTGTGCAACTTTGGGAAAGACTTTGGGAAATGCGTTGCTTGTTATCTAGGTGAAAGTTTCAGAAAGCTTCATATGCCCTAAAAGTTTACCAGTTGGACACAAATGCCAGCAGTTCTTTGGCTGCTTGGGACCAATTGCTTTCTTACTGCATTCACAGTAAAACTGCAGTGGAAATGTCTGAGAAGGAATTGGCAAAATAAGGAATCTGATCTGGGGGAAGAAAGTGGGGGATGACTAAATTGGAGCTGGGTGGATAAAAGCTGCTGTTTGGCCTTATTTTCAACCAGACTTCTGGTGATGAAGAAATGTGGATGGGACAGATGTTACTATGTAAGTGGAACTGGAGGGAGTGGAGCTGTGAATTGTCTCCAAGTAGGGGAGAGCAAGCCATATTGAGAAACTTAAAGGGTCAAGTACCATCTTTCAGGTGGTTGCACCAAGGTCTAGAACAGAGTTAATTCTCTCAGAGGCGTAGTCCTGACAAAATCTAGGAACTCCTGATATGTGTTACTAATGATTATTGCTACAGGATGATCAGTAATAATAAAAAGACATGACTAATAAGACTGGGCTCTTTGGTGTGATGAAAGTCTTTGTGTATTATTTACTTTGTTTATACCCTGCTTTTTTCCCCCAGTGGGTATCCAAAGCTGTTTACTTTGTTCTCTTCTCCATATTACCCATACAATGACCCTGTGAGGAAGGTTTGGCTGACAGTATGTGACTGACTGAAGGTCACCCCACAAACTTCCATGTCAGAATGCGGGTTTGCACCTGGGTTTCTCAGATTCTGCTCCAACGCTCTAGCTCAGCTACTAGTAGTATTGAACACTGCTGCAATATTTTGTAATGTTTTAATGTATTAATTTGTTAAATTTGTTGTATTGATAGTATTTGAATCTTGGTACGTCCAAGTCTTGTAAGCCGCTCTGAGCCTGCAACAGCGGGAAGAGCGGCCTAGGAATTCAATAAATAAATAAATATAAATAAATAAATACTACCCCAAACTGGCTCTTAGATTGACGTGGTTTTTTTCTTTAGGTCCGAGGATGAACATGTCATCACTGTTTTAATGTTTGCACAGTGGAAGTGAAATTAGAATGAAAACTTCTTTTTTCTTTGTTTTAAGCCATATAAACAAAAGGACAACATACCTTGACCCAAGACTGGCGTTCACAGTGGAAGATAACCCGATGAAGCCCAATGCCAAGCAGAAGTATGATGGAAACACTACTGCAATGGAAATTCTTCAGGGGCGAGATATGAGTGGAAAAGTGGTGATCGTCACTGGAGCAAGTTCAGGAATAGGTATGTCAGTCAATATTGCATTCAAAATTATATCATGGACTTCACTTGAGATCTGTAAGAAGGTAGCTGAGTTAGTAAATTCTTACTGTTACCATCTTGCTTCTTTTGGGAGCTCTGGGTTACAAAATGATCCACTGTTGCTGTGCAAAGTATCTTTTTTAAAAAAAAGAAGCTTTAGAATCCTAAAATTAAGCACAGTTACTTGGCAGTAAATCCCACTGACTACCTGAAAACAAGTTTCTGTTGAAGAGAGAGTTGGAAGGTTCTTATAGGTCACACATTCCAGCCCCTTGTTCAGTGCAGGAAATCCAAAGCGACTTTCTTGAAAGATAGTTGTCCAATCTTTTCTGGTGGTTAGTTCGGTTCCATTGTCAAACTGCACTTATTGTTAGGAAATCCATCCTAATGTTCAACTGAAATCTGTCCTTTTGTAATTTAAGCCCCGTAGTTCTTCTTGTGCTTGGGAACAGCAGGGAATGAGTTTTAATCCTTTTCCACATGAGAGCCATTGAAGTATTTGAAGGTGGTCATGTCTCCCCCTGGACTTTCGAAGTTATACGTGTCAATTTCCCTGACTATCTTTATTGCCCTCCTTTGAACCGGTTCTGATAAGAATTTACCCATACAGGAGTTTCTTTCACTTCTGGCTTGTGCTTTTGTCCAAGCCCAGAAATATAGTCAGTCTTATTGGAAGACAGCATGATGTGCTTTGGGAGAACTCTCAGCAGTCTGTTGTGCTCTCGGTTCTTATGGAATTTAAAACATAGGACAGCAATGACAAAATAGATCAAGATGGGTAGCCATGTTAGTAACAAAATTTGTGGCAGGGTATGAGCTTTCACGAGTCCCTTTCATGAGTATCTGAAGAAGTGAGTGGTGATTCACAAAAGCTCATATCCCTGCCACAAATTTTGTTTGTCCTTAAGGTGCTACTGGACTCTTGCTCTTTTCTAATGAACAGACTAGTGTTGCCACTAAACATTCCCCTTGGTGTGGAGCCCCAAACAGTAACCAGTTGCTCATAACGAAAACACTATTGAAACAAATGGTGATTCAGTAAAAAGGATTCACGCTAATAGCTTATCTGTGCAAGTAGAGTAATATATATGTTCATTGTTTCCCACAGTGATCTGCATCCTCTGTTTCAAAGAGGGAAAAATGATAGGTGCTGGCTTCCAAATCACACTGAACATTCCTAGAGCCCAAAGGTCAAGAAGCACATTTGCCACTGTAAAATTTCTACCCACCACTTGTACTCTGAGATTTGAAATAGCTTTGGTGATTACGGTCTAGTCCAGAGGCGTTGAACTCGTTTGTTGTGAGGGCCTGATCTGACTTAAATGTGATTTTACCAGGCTGGGTCATGTGTGCCATAAAACAATGCCAGGTACCAGAAACAAAACTTTATAAAGGACAGCGGCTGCTAAGCGAGTTGGTGTGTCTTCCCTGTAAGGCCCCATGGGGGCTGCCCAAAAGGGGGACAAACCCCTTCTCCAACCCACTCCCACCACCAGTGCTGTGAGCCCAGGCCCCAGGGTAAAAACACAGAGCAGCTGGGTGTTGCGAACTCCCTCCTGCCCCTGAGCTACCATGGAAGGAGACTGCAAAGGAAAGTTGAATTAACACCCCTCCCCACCTGCAGAAGCAGGGGATGGCAGCCCAGCTCTGAGGCCATGTGCATAGCAGGACCCAGGCCAAGTACAGGCCGATAAGCCAGAGATGCCCATGTGGCAGAAGCTTCCTTTGCCAAGGCCACCAGGTGATCGATGGTGGAGCAATGCTGGGGGTTCAAGCCAGAGATCATCAGCAAGCTGTGCCACTCACATGCAATGGCAGCCGCTTCAGGCTGAAGGCTGCTGGATCATCTGATGGGACAGCAGGCACCACCTGCAAAAAGCTGTGCATGTGGCAGAGGCCCCAGTCCACCCAGCCAACAGTATAACCGGAGATTGTTGCCACTGCCCCGTGAGTTGGCAGCTGCCTATGACTGAAGGCCACCGGGTGGCCCATGGGGAGGGAGGCCTGGCTGCCAAGTCATGTGCTCGGTGACAGGACTAGGCCCTGGTGTGCGGAAGAGATTGTTGAAGAACTGCCCCTCCCACAGGCCAAAGCACAGCTGCCTCATGGGGGGGGGGCGTGAATATGGCAGTGACGCTGGCCACCAGCAGGCCCCAGCAGAGGATCATCTGTGCTCCCCCACGTGCAAACGCCAGTTCTCGCAGCCATCCGGGACAGCATCCCTGGAGCTGTAGGCCAAGCAGAGAGACGTGCGCAACTTCACTGAGTCGGCATGAATGTGGCTGCGGTGGCTCCCAGCTTACCAGCAAGGCTGCCGCGGCAGTGAAGGGTTTCGGCTTGACTGCTGTGAACAAGGTTGTTCTGCCGTGCTGAGACCACAATCGGAGTGGCTCCGCCCACTCACCTCCCCTGCAGCCTCCTGCTCCCTCCCTTGCACCAGTTGCTTGTGGGCCTGAAAATAGCCCTGGGCAGGCTGGTTCCGGCCCCCAGGCCTTATGTTTGACACTGCAGTCTAATACAGTCCAAGGGGTGAGGGACTATAACTGCTGAGATGGCAGGACGATGCAATAGACCTGAGAAACCTTTTTTTAAGTGCACCACTTGCTTTTCTTCTGGAAATGTATTTCTGGGTTCCCCTTAAGCATTTCAAGCCTACGTCACCAAGCGGTACTATTGTTTTAACATGTTGGGTTGGATCCAGACCAGCCTGGCAGTTTCTGCCAGCACTGCCCAGCTGCTGCAAACACCCCCCCCCCCCCGACATCATTCCTCAGGACCCCCTGACCCCCAGGAGCAGTATTTTGTGGGGAACAGTGGGATGCAGTGGGAAAAGAAAGGCAGGAAAGTTCCGTTCTGCCACTGGCAACTTAGTCTGGATCCAGTCTGTTATTTATTGCTTTTTTTAAAAAAAAGAAATAAAAGTTTAGAGCTGATAGGAAAATAAGTACTGTGCTCATTCTTATTTTAAACTTCAGATTACTTCTCCCTGAGTATGTAACCTATTTATGCTACTTTATCACTTTGCTTATCTGTTTGAACCTCATCAGTTATGTGTAAACTGTTAATTCTGATGCTTTATGATGAGATTCACACATAACCTTTCCACTCCAACTGTCCTTCCGTTTCCCTCTTACACAGAAAATACTACATTTAAAAGATTCTTGGGGGGATTCATACCAAACCTTTCTGCCTTTCCCCCTATTTTAATCTTTCCCATATGGTCTCCGTTTCACATATCTGAAGAAGTGATTGTGAGCCACAAAAGCTCAGACTGAAATGAATGTTTTTATTCCTCAAGGTGCTGCTAGATTTCTTAGTTTCTTCCTCAGATTTCTCATGGTCCTGTTCCCCTAGATCATTTTTAGTGCCCTATTATGTCCAGGTTTGTTCATTTAAAAAAAAAAGTTGTTTTCATAGGCTTAATGACAACTTTGTCCTACAGTCACATTACTTTTTAAAATTCTAAGTGTCTTTAGTATGCATTTGCCTGCCTGCCCCCCATGGACTTTGTTTGGCCTAAAACTAGAGAAACAGATAATTGGTAATCTTTGTGTTTGTCCACTAGAGGGCTCTATTGTTCTTTAGGAAAAATGAGATTAAAAAAAAGTGGTCTGGGTGTATTTCTCAAAATTTACCAAAGCACAATTAATCTTGACATGGGCTATTTTATACTTTAATTGTTGTTGCTCAAGTTCAGATATGGAAAGGTGTGTGAGATAATCCCTGCAAATAATTGACTCCAACTTTTCTGGCAAACACAGCTGCCACAATTAACTACAGTGTGGTTGTCACTGGACCTTTATAATATAGGCTGCAGAAGGATGTGGAAATTGAAATGCTAGCCTTCTCTGTCAAAGCTTAGCTTGAGGCTTACTGTGTATATGCATACCCACACGCTCTTGGACCTGGTCTTTTGAAAGCAGTGAGAAAAGTATAGGATATAGCACAAGAATATCTGTGAAGTGTTACTAGAATTCTGCAGAGAAGTTTTTCTCCCTAGATGCTTAGATGAGACTTCATCAGTTTCAGAACTGCATACAGAAGTCTCTTTCTAAACTACAGTACTGGAGAGTCCCAATAGGGAATGCTGAAGGGTGTAGCTGATTCACCCACACAGTCCTGTAATCATATATTATCTTCCTCTAATCAATATTTCCCCCTTGAGCTTCAACGGCAATGCATCCAGTTGCCTGTCCCATGAGTTTATATACATAAGAATTTGCATGCATAGGAGAGTTTTGGGAAAGTGGTGTAAACTGTTCTTACAATCAGTTAACCCCATCTTGTGAGTTTCAGTGACTTGAAAGGCATCATTGCTCAGTAGTGTTACTAAGTTTGAATTAGTTTCTGCTTCTGAATCAATGTCATTGGCATCTCTAGGTATAGCCATATACTAACATACAATTGTATATACAATAAAATCACTAGCCTCCACACCAAACACAAAAACATCAGAATCAGGCCATTCACAGGCAAGTTAGGGGTTTCTAAGGGTTAGGTGTGCAGAAAACTGACTTTGTAAATTAACCTGGGGGGGAAAAGATGCTCTTCTCTCTCTCCTCCCCCCCCCCCCAACCTGAAAATAGTACGAAGAGGAAGGAACGAGTATGTTCAAGGAGTGTAGACTGTGGACAGCAGTTGAGAGTTGGTTGAAGGGAGCAAAAGAGGATGAGGAGGACTAATTAGCCTGGTGGGAGTATCTGAGGACCTCTGCGATCCAGATGCAGATGTTTTTTGGAGTGGGGAAGGACTTTCAAGTTATTTTCTCTGCCTCCAAATCTTTGCGTGCCTTCCAGGTTTTTATCAAAATCAAATTATGTTTCATAGTTTGTATTGTTCAGATTTGGCTTCTACGACTGCATGAAATTAGGCCAGTTTGATTTGTAAATTGCTGCAAGGCTTGATTACATTCAAAGTTTTTTTTTTCTCCTGGCTCCTGATAGGGTTTAGCCCATTGATATATAGCTGTTATATTAAAGATAGCTTATTAGAATGATTTAGTGTACATTGTTAACCTTTTGTGAGCATACTTTTATAGAGCACACAGAGTAGGCAGGGTTCCCAAACTTAAACAATTAATTTAAAATGCTTCAGTGGGTGAGTTGGCTTTAGGTTTCAGCAGACGTTTGTTGCACATATCAAGTAATTCTTGAGCTGAGGAGCTTAAAAAAAACCCCAGTTTGCGATGTGACATGTGCTGATGATAAATGAGGGAACACCCCCCCTGCTCTGCAAATCATACTGAGGATACACAAAATTAGCTCTTTGGATCTTGGCTTTTTGTCTTGGCAAAAGTCTTTTCTGACTCTTACAAAAGCATTTAACTCTTTGTACCTTTTTTTGGTTACTCTTGGGCGGTGAAGGTTTGATTTTTACATTACTTTGAATTTACCCATGTGCAAGGTGTGATGAAACTGATATTTGATGTTATCATTGGCTGCTCAAAAGGCAGGTACAGATGCCCTTTTATGTTCTATAGATCTCTTTTGTTACTGCTACTGTACAAAACCCTGCCGATTGACAATAGGGCATTGAATCTGAAATAGTTGTGCTAACTTTCCTGGTGTCAATTTTGTTCATGGCCTCACAGGCTGAGAAGATTTTTTTTTGTAATGTTTGATGCCTGAAATGGAGACTCCAGCTGTAATAGTGTATCAGTATGCAAAGCTACCTTAGTGTGACATTTGTGTTAAATTTTCTCTTTCGGATTACCTTTTTTTTTTTTAGGCTTGTCACAATGCAGACAAATGCAGAGAGAAAATGAATTGGAATGCATTCACTGGAACCAGAGTTGCAGATGAGATCAAATATTTTGGACGAAGGGAAAACTGAAACTACTGTTGAGGAAGAAACTATTTAACATTGCAAGTTAGATGGAGTTAATGAATTTTGTTTCCCTTCTGTACTCTTGAATAGGTTCTCTTGGCTGATGGATTTTTACAGCTAGGTCAGAGGTAATAGAAAGTGATTGGGGGGGTGGAATTGTATAACAGTTTGCAGAGGGTAATGTAAACTAAATTTGACCTTGGACTTCTGTAAAGTCCTATTACTGGCTGGCGAGTTTATTAATATCTTATCAAGAACAGGGTCCTGTCATCTGCCAAAGTGATATAGCCTTTTGATGAGTGATGCTGTCTTATACCAAATAAGCTTATACCAAATATCTTTCTTAATTTAGGATTGTCTTTTCCATTTGGCAGCAGCTTTTTTGGTGTTTACTTTTTTATTTTATCATTATTTGAAGATATGCAGATAAGCAATACATACGCAATGTATCATAAAATATACAAGCGCAGAAGAATGTGGGTAGTTACGTTATTTATTCTGTGCTGCTTAGTGTTTGTTTCCAAGTTAAGTCAAAACTTGAAAAGTCTTTGTTTTTGGAAGGCTGGTAGCATCATATATAAGTTTTGTGTAGTGGTTGGGAGCAAGGACTCTAGTCTTTGAGAACCGTGTTAGATTTCCCCACTCCTCCGCCTGCAGCTGCTGGTGTGACCTTGGGTCAGTCACAAGTTCTTTCAGAGCTATTCTCTCAAGGGTGGTTCTCGAAAGAGCTCTCTCAGCCCCACCTACCTCACAGGGTGTCTGTTGTAGGGAGGAAAGGGATTGTAAGCTGTTTAGAAACTCATTCGGGTAGTGATGGGCGGGGTATAAATCCAATCTCGTCTCCTCTTCCTCCTCCTCCTCCTCCTAAAAGTGATTTTTCTCTGTTTCTAGAGTTTGGCTAGTGTCATTCTAGCTGCAGTTACGGTATACAAAGCTATTACCCGAAACTTTTTTGGAATGGAAACAGTGTAGTTCAACAAAAAGAGTTCGGTCATATCAGCAACATTATAACCTGCTGGCGGCAGCTCAGTCTTTGCCCGCCATCTGCTACCTGAGATCCTTTAACTGGAGATGCCAGGGATCAAGACTGGGATCTCTTTCATGGAAAGCATGGCCAGTGAGCTATGGGACCTTCTCAGGAACAGGAAATGTCTCTTGAAAACTCACTATTGAGTGTCACCAGCTGCTGGTGGTTGAGTGACTCAAAACCGATCTTTGAGGCATTGCTTTAAGTGGCGGATACATTAGAATCCTGGTAATTTGAACAACTTGCTGTGATAGGCAGGGACATTGGTGTGTACTAGAAAGAAGTCTTCCATGGAACAGATGTCAGATGGTGTGACTTGGATCCTGTATCTGTGTTCTCTGTGCGAATGTGGAGCCTGTCTTCCACTGCAGGGGACATTCCTGCCATGCTACTCACCAAGGCCCCTTAAAAAACATTGTTCTTACTGCAAGCGGAAACGTCCAGTTCTAGAGGAAGGGCACTCTGCGGGCAGAGGATAGCCTCTGTAATGACCAAAGAGATGTACACACGGAGCGAAGTCATAGGATCCAAGTCCTAGTTTCTTCATAAAGGCAGGCCAGTGTGTTTTCCAGGTCGTGCAGCTATTGTGATGGGCTTTGTGTTGTATGTAGCATAACTGGTGTGTAATGCCGGACCAGTGGGGCTTACACAGGTAAAATCCTAATGGGCTCATCACCTTCATATGAAACAGTGATGGTAGTAGTATCCTCTGTGTGGCTCTCGTTGGCTTTACTATGAAGTCTACAGGCCCTTGGAGTATGCTTTTAGTTTTGTTGAAGTGACAGAGATGGGGTTTGAATTTGTGCTTGTGTTAATGTAAATACATCATAATAGTGAGGTGTATATCTTTTAACAGCAAATCCCTGGAGTATCTGGTGGCATTTCTAATACTGCGTCAGGAAAAAATGTTACATCACTGTCATACTTCAGAAATGTTTCATAAAGTTTCTGCTCTGCATGCACAGTCGCACTAATCACAGAATGTATATTAAACCAGTGTTTTTCAACCTTTTTCGAGCTAAGGCACATTTCTTTCATTGAAAAAATCCTGCGGCACACCTGACAATATCTCACGGCACAGTGGTTGAAAAACACTGAAATACAAGATAAATGGGTCATTAGTTGCCTCAGCTCAAGTATTAACTATGACAGTATTACAAATACACGTAATAGCCACTCAACTTGAAATCGTAAGTTACAGATCCAAAGTGTACTGGCTCCTTCCCATAACATTGACCTGAGTTTCAGAAGAAATATAATGTGGATGTATTTTAATACTGCGATTCTGCTAAAGTTTTTCAAATAGAGAGTTTAAACTCTTACTCTTATGTGAACGGCATTCCACTGACCATAAGTGATGCTGGCAGGTCAGGTGGGCGAACAGACAGAGCCCCTCAGCACTCTCCCTCCCTCCCTCCCTCGAGTCCTCACAAGGCCAAGGGGAGCTGCGCCTCAACGGCGGCTCCCTCCTATCTCAGGCCGGCCACAGAGCGTGCGAGCGGAATCAGCGAGAGCGCGCCACTGTTCTTTCTCGCATGCACAAACGCGTCCCGGAAGGTCAGCCCAGAAGGCACATTTCTTTCATTGAAAAAATCCCGCGGCACACCTGACAGTATCTCAGTGGTTGAAAAACACTGTATTAAACATTCCACGTAGTTCATTTTATTTACCTCATGGACTTTTCATCATGGTTTTTTTGGTCAGATCTGGCCCCATACTGCTTCAGTTTATCCTCTGGTTTCGCATGGTTCTTTGTACCTTTTAGATTTTTGCTGCAGATTTTTTTGTTTTTCCACCCTGCCCCCTTGTTCTTTTGAGACTACTTTTACCCCAGTCTTTTTCTGGAAGCTGATTTTGAGTCATCTTTTTCTTTGTGCCTAATGTTTCTGTTGGTTTTCTTTGTCCCACTTCCACCCTCCTCTAGCCCAGTTTTCAGTAATTGGACTGTGGTGGTCAAACCACCCCCCCCCCCAAAGATGGGTAAGTTTTTTTAAGGCATTAAAATATTAACATATCATTAGAGTGTTGTAACAATAGGCTTAAGCAGGTTCTCTGAATTTCCAACTTTCATTATTAAAAAAGAAGCAAGTCTTTAACTCTCTCCCTCATAGAGACATGCCTTTTTCCTTGTATCCCCAGAAGGTAAGAGCTAGAGATGTACTTTTTTAAAAAACTGAAAGCTGGGGATTTTGAGAACCTGCTAAACCTATTGTAACAAAGCTCTAGTGATATATCAGTATTTTAGTGCCATTTTTTTAAAAAAGGGAGTGCTGTGACATCAGTGGTAACACCACCGATGATAGCAATCTTCCTTGAAAATCCTCATTATTGAAGGCATGTGCGGAAGAAAATAAACTGACTTTACAGCTGTGAAAATGCAGATGGACGGCAGGTGTTTGGGAGAACCACACCCAAACTGTTTCCAGTGCTTGTGGATTGAATGCCAAGAAAAGCAGGAGTGAGCTGAGCGTGCAGAGAATGTATACTTTACAATTCTCTTTACAATGTATACTTTACAGTGGTCACTGTGAGCTCTGCTAGCCGTGCAAGAAAATGTTCTTGGTTGCTGATGTCTTGTCCTCTTTCCTTTACAGTAGGTGCCATTCGTTTTCTTGCAGATTTTTCCTGTGGGGTTAAATTCTTTTCACCTGAACTCTTGTGTGGCAATAGTTTCTGCTTTGAGTAGTCCTAGAAATGACACTTGCTTTTTGTATCTTCTCATGCCTGCTTTAAGAAATCTATTACTTCAGTAATGAGGGAGTATACATGGATGGTTAGTCAAATTATTGAACTCTCTCAACTTTGGCTGAAACTCACAATGCAAGCCATCTTGTAATATGTAAAATCACGGTGAGGCTAAAAGGTTCAGTAATTAAACTTGTAATGAAACCTTTTTGCAAAAGGATGAGTTTTGGCGACGTGTCTTCTGTCTGAGTAAGATGTCTATGCACAGCAAGAGCACACTTCGTTACATGTTGAATTATCTTTCCATTAAAATACCTTAGAAAACCCTATTCCAAAGACCATTACAGTATGTTTAGGGTGACCTCAACCAGTCTTGCAATCACGATTTGGGGAAGGGCTTTTACAGTCAGTAATAGCCCATGATAGCAAAATAACCAAACAGCTTTCTTCCATCTCTGCCATGAAGGAATCATTGCTCAACATAGCTTGACTGTTCAAATTTTAAGAAGTCATTGCAGCTTCCAAGTTAATGTTTGGGCTTCTTCAACTATAGAGGTTGTTTAATTGAAACGTTTTCCTCTCAACTACTCAGGATGCAGTCCAGACAACCACTTTAAGTGGAAGAGCTTTATTTGGTAGAGGTCCAGAATCAGCCCATGTGAATGAAGGCCTCACAGTATGTGTAAAGTACCTTGTCTTGAGTAACCAGAGCCCATGTTTGCATAAGTCCGTAGAGGTGCTAGATCACACCCACCTTTATATGTCTGCTTGTGGCACAGTGATGGCCTGAAAAGGAGGAAAAGAACAAACCTTCTTCCAGCTTGCAGAGGCGTCCTGATTGATCACCTGGAGGTGATTCTGGCTCACCATAGGCAAACCAGGTGAGTGGCTGCAAGTCAGGATTATTGTGCTGGGCTTCAAAGGGGGCTGTTTTCAGGTGCTTGTGAATTGAGACACATCTTAAGGAATTGACCAGAGTGTGTAATCAATACTTGGAAGGCCCTAACCTTGAAGAAGTAGTGGTCTTAGCACTGAATATTGCTGGTGAGAAGGGCTGACCACATGGGATTAGCTTGCTCAGTTACACATGCATTGACTAAAAGGAGCCAATTTATGCCAAGTGCCCTTTAGAATGGAATGAAGAGGTGTGTGTGTTGCTACCCCAAAGAAGCTAACTGCTAACAGTGTCAGATATATTTATATTCATGATTAAATCGTTGTTCTTGCTGGTTCACTGTTAATGCTCTTCATCTTTTTTTCAGAACAAATTCATCCACTGCCCCTCTTCGTATGTCGGAACCACATGAAGGACACTTGCGTAACATGACAGCTTCCCTTCTCTCTTCCACAACCAAAGGCTGCATATAGTTCTTGGAGGTAGACTAGTATTTTGGCGGAATGGAAGTTCAAACCATAAGAGCAAGCTGACGTCGCCGCTCAGTCATGTCTGTTTCCTGAGTTCCCTGTAAAGCCCCTTGGCAGTGGCTTCATTTTCCTACAGTGTGTGCTTCAGGGATGTATTACCTTTATGGCCACTACATTTTGGTGGTAAATAGGACGGACTAATGAAAAAACCATTTGATCAGTTGAAGGATTCTTCCATGATAATTGCCATTTTTTTTTGTACAGGCATGTTCAAATATCACAGGGAGCAGGAGCCATCAGAAGAGGCATTCCTTCTTTATGCGTCAGGAGGGAATGCCTCCTAATAGAATGCCTGTTTTGACATGAATGCCTCCTAGCGTAATTACAGATGTTTCTAAAAGGGAAAGAATCTAATGATATCTTTGGGAGGCTGAGAATCAAACGAGTTGAGTCTTAGGCAGGGCTGTCGAAGCTGCTGAGGGGAACATGGTGTTTTCTGACCATCATGGCCTGCGATGGAACTTCATGGATTTCTTTTTGCAGATGATTTGAGACTAACAAGCCTGGATTTATCTGGCATCTTACTCACTGTAGTACTTGGCCTGGAAATGTCTTGATGCTGTCATGCTGCTCTTGAGGTATATATGTGAACTTTTAAGTCAGTGTAGCAAATATTGACTTTCTCCCACAGCATACTGGGAATTGTTGTTTCAGTATGCAATCAAACTGGTTGGGTTGGATCCAGTGGGAAGTCATTTGTAGAGCAGCTCTTTTCCTCCCTTCCCCAAAGAGCCAAAAAAAACCCTCCCACTGCTCTTTGATGATTGGAGAAGCCACACAAGTAAATTTTGCCACAGGTCAAGGTGCTGGAGCAATGTTGGAACAACCCAGGGTATGTGGAAAGAAAGCCCAGCACAAGAGTTTTAAGGACTGTGTGTAGGTTTGCCTTTGCCCTCTTGCCCCTCTCCCCCTCTGAAATAGGTGAGCCACTGTGTAGGCCCCTGTGGGCAAACCGGTCACTTGTGTGATAAGTTCTAATGCTGGCTTGAAAACTAAAATGTATGTGAATAAAAACAATAAATAGAAGCTGATTTGAGGAAAAGATTTTTGTCTTTTTGTGTGTGTCTTAGAACTGCCACTTTGTTTCTCCAACTTTGGTGTTAATGTTAATTTGGTTAATGCGTGAAGGATCCAGCGTGCTTTAGCTGACAAAACAGTCCTCTAATTTCAACAGAGATGAAATACTCCTTTTTAATTTTATGAAACTGCTTGTATTAATATTGCACTATTGTAGTTGCCAAAAGGAGATTTAAAACATGCAACTAATTTTGTTTTTCCTTAATGCTTAATTAGTACTCCGCTCTGCAGTAGCTTGCTCACAGAGGAACTGCACAGTAATTTTCACATTTCAAGAGGAAGCTGTTGAGTAGCTACTGCCCCCTCCTTGCTCTGTTTTGCTGTGGGCATCAAAATCCTTACCTTCAGTTAAACTTTATCCACATAAAAGCCTTTTTTTCCCTCCCCAAGAAGACATAACTAACTTGCTTTGTCTTCGGTGAACTAAATTCATGTCTATAGCAGGCAATGAGCTATAGGATGCAGCAAGAAGCTGAAATATCTGCTGGCATAGGAATTAAAAGGAGAGAAGCAGACATTGGGTATGAAGAAAATGTTGCCGTAGAAGGGGGGGAAATAGAACTTAAGGAATTGTCTGTTGCCCCAGCATAAGCTAATGGTATACATATACAGTTGGGGAAGAAGGGGTAGTGAGATTTTGGGGCTAATGCTGCTATTATGTGGTATGCTAAATAGAAGAAAGTTATATCTAGGGCAAAGGTATCAAACTCATTTGTTCCAAGGGCTGGATCTGACAAATATCACTTGTTGGGCTGGGCTATGTGTGCCATCAATTGTAATGCCGGGTACCGGAGATATAAACAGTATAAAGGACAGCAGCTGCTAAGCTCCCGAGTTGGTGTATCCTCACTGCAAGGCTCCGTAAGCTGGGAGTGAGGTGCAAAGGAAAACCCATATGGGCAGACTGAAGAGCCAGAGGTGGAGCACTGGGCAGACTCTCCCGCGTTGCTTGACCTCTACAGACCATGTTGTTCTGCCATGCTGAAGCCGCAGTCAGAGTGGCTTAGCCCACTCCTCCCCCCGAACAATCTCCTGTTCCCTCCCTTGCACTAGTTGCTTGCAGGCCGCATAAGAGCACTGGATGGGCCGGTTCTGGCACCCAGGCCTTATGTTTGACACCCCTGGTCTAGGACATCAAACTGAGACTTTATTAACATTTCAAATTGTTTTTGTTTCGAATATTGGCCGAGATCCATTGAAGTGCAGCAAAATTAGACTTTTTAGCCTTTGAGTTCGTATGCCTTTGCTACATCACAGATAGGGCTGCCAAGTCAGCCCGGGGGGCGGGGGATCCCCCGCTACAGGGGTTCCCGATCCACCAGCCAGCATTTGGCCGGCGGGGGAAACCCCGCCCCCGAAGTCGTCCAGCCTGGATGACTTTCTCACATGTAATGACATCACTTCTGGTGAAGTCAGCCGGCCCGTGCGCAAAGCGCACACGCCAATGAAGCTCCTGGCCAACGGAGGACTCTCCCCCCCGCCGCCAGTAAGTTCACCGGACTTGGCAACCCTAATCACAGACTGCTTTGTAAGTCATTTTCAACCATCCTGCCTGCCACTCACTGCTCTCCACAAAGTGCTGTTCAGAGAAATAGAGGACCCAGAGGAAGGACAAGAGGGGGTTGCAGTGGGAAGGGGGAGTCGGTGAAAATTACCAATTTAGTCCAACCTAGTGTCTGGGAGTGGAAAGTACTTCTTGACTAGCAGTTTTCTTGGTTTTCGATATGTGCCACTGAATGAAAAACACAGTATTTTGACTGATAACAGTGCATGCAGACTGCAAAAAGTTGAGTGCCCAGTACTGCACTCAAAGGATCCAGAAAGCAGTTTGGGGCTGGAAAGACGGGGCTTGTAGTCACTCAGCACTCTTCAGCTGATCTAGTGGTTTGGATGGCTTCTACTTAATTCAGGTGCCCACCATTTCTGAGGTCCGAGGTTCAGACCACATGCTTCTTCTCCAAATGATAGGAAGCTTTATGCAATATTATTTTATGCTGTTTGTTCAGTTTACTGTTTTAAAATGTTGATAGAGTATAGCAGCTTTTGGACAAATAACATCCAGCTACCAGATTGTTCAAAGGGCTGTTATGATGTTATGATTATATTATTACTGTATTTTGTTATAATATATAGAAACACAAAATTTAAAATTGGAAGGCCTATGGGAGCCACAAAATGAGTTCTTATAGGAGTTTAAAGGAAAGAAACTACAGAAGAATTATTTTCCCGGTTAAAAATTTACTGTATACTGTGCCTTTTTCCTTGATTGGAACGCAAAGCCGCTTATTCTGCTTCGTTTTATCCTCACAATAACTATGTGAGGTAAGTCAGGCTTCGTGTGTGTGAGACTGATCCAAAGTCACCCAGCAAGCTTCCATGGCAGAGTGGGATTTGAACCTGGGTCTCCCAGCACTTGAGAATGGGTATTTGAGAAACGTACCATCAACAGAAAATTCTGTGTGGGGAAACCTGTTTCAGTATAGATAGTGTGCTCACAGTTGGAGCATGAAACAGCTTTAATTTAGGCTTTTCTTGTGGGCAGGAGGAGTATAAACGAATGGAAGGTATTTAATGCAACATATTGTAACTTACCTTTGAATAGATTTGTCTCTGTCTCTGATTTTCTTTCGCCCCAAAACTGCAGTGGTTATAAAAACCTCAAAAATTTTGAAATTCATATTTGGTGAGCTATTTCTTCTGTGTGTTCATTACTTAATGTTCAATGAATGTAGAATAAATATTTCCAGTCTTATCTCAAAATCCTTTCATTTATTTGAAGAGGCTGGAGTAACCACCATATTAAATATTTGGTCTAGTTGTTCTGGTTGTATATATATAAGAATATTGCTTTGCCTTATTCAAGCCAGTGAGTTAACATGAACAAATATTAACTTCTATGACACATCCTTTTGTTTTAATAAGTGGGATGGAAAATAGACCTGGTAGACTAGACAATATGTTGTCTGTCTTCATTTTCATTCCCTTAGTTCACGTCAAAAGTGTTGACTTGCATGCATAGACCAAGCAAACAACCTTGATGGGCTTTATTTGAGCTGTTGCCTGAATGTGAGCTGTTGGCAAAATAAAGACTCAAAAGTAGGAAATGTGGAACAGTTTTGTATTTCTGTTCTCCAAGATGGCACTTTGCTGTTCATGTTCAGCTAATTCTTCTGCTGCTTTTGTTTATGATGATTTAAAGACTTGAAAATACATTAAGCTTGTACATAAATTAAGAACTGTGCAAAGGCAAAAGGTGAATACTTTTCACATGTGATTTTAGTTGATATTGCTATCTCTGTTCCTTCAGGAAAGGTCAGATCCCTCTTAAACAAAAAAGTGAAATATTGTAAAACAGCTGTGCATTTCTTCTGTGAAGTAGTGCACAAACTCACTTTGGGGTAGAGTCAGAAAGCATGTATTTTCCATGCAGAACTTCCCAGGTTCAATCCCGGGGACTCAAATCAAGCTGCCTTCCCCCACATTGCCCCCAGGCATGTTCCTGGGGTTCCCAGACCTCTGAGAATTACGGGAGTCTGAAATGTGAAGGAGGAAGCAACGAAAGTTCAATTCCTCTTGCTGTGTTCTGCTGGTGCCCTTTTATAGCCAAGCCTAAATCTGACAAAGATGTTGAGACGAATGCAACTTTTGTGCCTCCAGTTTTTTTGTTCTAGATACAGAACATTCCTGTGAAATGTAGGGACTGGGGAATAACATTTCAGCATAACCAGGGATGCTTAATAACAAAGGAAAATGTTAGGCAACTACACCACCTCCCTGGTTTCATTTCTTATTGCCGAGTTCTATAATTGTTAACTCCTTCTTGACTGGGCTTTCATGGAAAAGAATATGATATAGAGGAAGGAGCTGCAGGGGAAATATGTCGCAGGGAACATAGGTGCAGTATTAGCTAACTGGGTTTTCAAATTTTTTAAGACAAGCAAAGGTCCTGCTGCAGCTCCCTGTAAATCCCCAAAGTACTCCAGAGGTTAGGTCATAGTAGCCAGCTCTGGGTTGGGAAATTCCTGGAGATTTGGGGATGGAGCCTGGTGAGGGACATTAGCAAGAGATGCAATGCAATAGTGTCCACCTTTGAAAGCCAGAGGAATGGATCTCTGTAGTCTGGAGATCAGTTGTAATTCCAGGAGATCTCCAAGCACCATCAGGAGGTTGGGAACCATAGGTTGGGGGGGGGGGGGGGACTTTCAAAAATGGCATGTGTTGTGAGGAGGGGGCTACAGGAATGTGGCAGAAATATTGCACAGGCTCTTTACCTGAATGGAGCAAGAGTTTTTGCAGGGAGGGATTCTGCCACTTCCCCCTTCCCACTATAGCCCTGCACACCTGCACACTGTATCTCATGCTGTTCTCAAGCGTTCCTTGAAAGATAGGCATTGCTTTTGAGGAGGGTTGCCATAGGAAGTGGGCAACAAAAAAGGTTCCTTGTAACCTGTGTCATGTTTGGTGGCTAACGGCTAAGCTGCTTCACTTTTCAGTATCTTTGTACCATATTGCAATTATAATATTTATTTTCATTTATGTTAACCGTTGTATTTGATTCACAGACATTATAATATTTATCATTGTTATTTTTTAAACTTTTATACTGCCCCCCAATGCTCCCTCTAAGCAAAAATTCTACTTTGTGAGCTACTGGCATTAAAGTTCTAAGCGAGCGATTTGGCTCCTGCATAAATCAGTTTACTCTGGAGCCATCCTTCCTGAGCTAAAACGAAAATGTGCGAGCCAGAGGCTAAAAAACTGTGAGCTAGCTCACACTAACTCAGCTTAGAGGGAACACTGCCTGCCCTCCTTGCAAAGTGGGCTCAGAGTGATACACAATAGAAGGATTAAAACAATTCATCAATTTATACATGCAAATAAATAGGAAGGTTTTAAAATCCATTAATATACAGAATATTATGCTTTTGCACCCATTGGCAGGAAGAAGGTGAGAGGTAGTCCGTTTCAAGGTTCATTGTTCAGTTTTATTGTTTATTTCATTTGCACCCTGCCTTTCACCCCAATATGGACCCAAAGGGGCTTTCATCATTCTCCTTTCCTCCATTTTAACTTCACAACAACCCTGTGAGGTAGGTCAGGTTGAATGTGTGTGATGGGCGCAAGGTCACCCAGGAAGCTTCTATGGCAGAGTGGGAATTTGAAACTGGGGTTCTCAGATCCTAATCCAATATTCTAACCAATTTAATGCTTTTTCAAAAATTCTGCCTCTTTTGGAAGTTTAGCAAAATTGTTGGTAAAATTTTGTGGAAGTTTGGGAAGGGAAGACGACTTTCCTGAAGAAATTTAAGTTATGTCACATGTACTTCAAAGGTGTAAAAATTCCAGAAGAAAGGCAAGGAATTCAGGTTTTTTCAAACAATGGCATGCAGTCAGTGTTTACTTAGCTGACTGTTCATATATTTAATTAAAAAGGTCAGCAAGTATGAATTATTTACATTACACTATGGACCCAGTTTGAAAACAAATACGTATGGCTATCAGTCTTTATTTTTTTCAATAATAAACGTACGGCCAGCAAAAAATGGAGTTGGCTCGGCGCAGTACTGCTTCACAGTTTAAAAGTTTCCTTGCCACATTTGCTCAGAATGGAATTAAAAAAGAGAAACATATTTTGCATACACTAAAACTGGATTCATCTGCGTGCAATGAATTACCCAGATAATTAAAGTTGCTTGGTACAATGAATGGCTTTAAAAAGACAGGAAAATTGCTAAGACTTAAATACTGTAAGCATGTAATTGCAGAGAACGGTATAAATTTATGTGGTGTCTGTTGTTCCTATAATCTAAGTTACACCCTGTGTTGTAAACTAAATTTTCCTTGCCCCAGGGTGTTTCTGGAAGTGAGACAGCCTGTGTTTAATGGCTTTTTTTTCTGGGTAAACAACATTTAAAAGGATATGGCAGCATGCTTTTAAGTAAAAGTGGAACAAATAGCCACCTCTTTTCTGTTAATTTCCTACTATGGATGTACTTATTGTTCTATTGAGTATGCATTTACTAATTCAAGGATTGCTAGTTGGAAGTCATTAAGCTACGGTATGGAGAAACTGGATGCAAATTTCTTATTTATTTATTTTTCTATTTGGGGGTGCTATAAACCATCAATGATTGCTGCCAAATACCCTATTCCTCTGTTACAATTTGGTTATTGGCAAACAATGCCTTGGATTATAAAACTATGAACGAATACAGAACTTTTCTAAAAAGGAAGGTCTTAACACACACATACATACTGCACTCTGTCTGCACTTTGACCTAGGGACAAAAGGGGGAGAACTTAACCCTGAAACCTGGGAACTGGAACTTAAAGAGGTAAGTCAAACAGAATAGAGGGCCAACAATAAAAGCTTTAATATATAATATAAAAAGATACATGTATTGATTAGCAAAGAATTTTAAAAAAACATATAAGGGCCCAATCACACCTCATATAAAAATACCAAAATCTTACAAGGGCCAATAGACTTGACCTGACACATTTCAGCCCTTATATGTTTTTTTTTAATTCTTTGCTAATAAATACATGTATCTTTTTGTATTATATATTAAGTTTTTATTGTTGGTCCTCTATTCTGTTTGACTTACCACTTTAGGTTCCTGCACTCTGACCGAACCATAAAATACAAGATACCTGAATGCAGATGGTCTCGAAAACATACTTCTTTGGCTAGTACCAAACCTGGATTTCATACTAGGGTTTATAGTTTGTTTGTTAAACACAGCTTGTACTAATTCTGGTTGGGGTGTCTGAATTCACAAACCGCAATATAAGTAGCACTACTCTTTGGGGCGTCCTTACAGTACAGGGCGAATGTCTTCCTACATGGGGGTGGAAAGGAATCAAGACGTAGACATGCTTCGGTTTATTTCTTAAGTTTGGCACTCGTTATTTTTGCTGCACAAAGCCCAGTTTCTCATTATGCATGAATGTATCTGTGATGGACTACATTTAAAATGCTCTTTTTCATAATGCAGCAAAATCAGAGAAGGGAGGTGAATAGTTTACTCTAGAATGTTGAGCTTGAGTGACAGGCTGCTCCTTTTTTCTGATTGGCCAGTGCCAGCTGAGGGAAATATAAGATCAGCTGTGTGCTGAGGGGAGAGGGAGTTCGTTCTGAGTCCAGCAGCAGTTATCCTTCAGTAAAGGAAAAGTTCAGCTAAAGGAGTGGATGTCTGAAGAGTCTGACTAAAAAGTCTGTCAGACCGGTTCAGGTTTTGAATAAAGAGAGAGACTCTTGGTCTTCGTTGTGTGTCTAGTGTCAGCTAAAACTGAAGTACGTTTTCACACAGGCACCAAGAACTGGGGTTTGAGATGTTGGCAAAGAGTGACGGGGTTGCAGGCTGAAGCTCCCAATCAGGCCAAAAGAAATAGGATTATATTTTCTGGGAACAAATACAAGTCCTGTCCTGTTATACAGGGAATTGGCACTGAGGCAGTCCCTGGTCTGTGGTGAAAGGAAACGGTTATAGACTAAGGGGAAAGAAGACACATTGTGATTTCAGAAAATGGGAAAGAATTTGGTGCTCTAAAAGAGTGACCTTTCCAGAAAACCTGAACAAGTTACTAGGAAACTATATGCAGAAATATCATAGCTGAAACCAAAGGACTTAGTCAACCATCTCTCACTGATAAGAACCAAGAATTTGTGAAAATAAGCTGCTTCAATACCATCTTGTCTGTCAAATGAAATATATAATGTTTTGCCAACTACTTTTACCTCAGCCTTTCCAATTCCTGACTACCCCATATCATCCCTGTCTATTAAATAAAATCCATCAGAGGTCCATCAGTGTCTATTAGCCACAAGGTATAGATAGGACTCTTGGTCTGGGGCAAATGAGGCTCTGTATTCTTGGTGCTTGGGGGGCAACAGTGGGAGGGCGTTTTGGCCCCATTGGTGGACCTCCTGATGGCATCTGGTATTTTTGGCCACTGTGTGACACAGAATGTTGGACTGGATGGGCCATTGGCCTGATCCAACATTGGCTTCTCTTATGTTCTTATGGTCTTCTTACTGTTCATTGTTACACAAGTCTCCAGTGCCATTTCAAGGGATCTAAAAAAGAGGGCTCCTGTTTTCTCCTGACAAGTTCCTGGCAAAAGAGTGTCACAAGATATTTATAAAACTTCCAGTATTATCACGCTACTGGGGGCTCTAACTCAGTACCTGAAGGGAACTAAGAATTTTGGCGGGAAAAATCTGCCTCACAGTGAAGAAGAAGCAGGGGTCCATCATAGTATCCTTTGGATTTATTTACTTCTTTAGATCCTGCCCTTTTTCTCTTTGGGAACCCACAGCAGAATATATCATTCTGCTCCTCTCCATTTTAGGCTCACAACAACCCGGTGAGGTAGGTTAGGCTGAAAGTGTCTGATTGGCCCAAGTTCAAACCTGCATCTCCTGGTCTGATACACTAACCGCTGTACCACAATGGATATCAGGCTACCCAGAGACAGTTGACACAGATGTCCATTGTAACATGCTCCATTATCTGAGATTCAAATGGCAGAGACACCAGAACTTCCAAAGTTCTCAAAACACAGGGGAAGGAGTGCATGCAGTAGAAGATATTTGTTTAGATGTTCAGTGCCCCAACCTCACTAGTATTCAAGGCAAAAGAGTGAATGGATGATATTGAATATACTTGCATACAAACTCCAGAAACTTCATGTAGACGAGCTGAGACTTTTCAGCACCCCACAGAAACATCCCTGATGAAGTAGAAAAGTAGTTGCCTGTGCAGCTTTTCCCACCAAGGGTACTGTCACCTCATTGACTCCCTAGCCCACTGACCCCACCATCTGTTCAGATGGCATACTGTAACTGATGGTACTGACTGCTGCTAAGAACAGCGGGGAAATCTACAGAAACACCCTGTCACCTTGTGACAACTCTGAAGCGAGTCCTTTCTTGAACTTTGTACCTTAAAAGTGTAGTACCCATCTCTTGCAAATTTATTTTGTCTTTTGATATTTAATTATCCATGCTGCTGGCCTGCTCTCTCCACCAGTGAGTTAAGAGCAGCTCTCATATTGGATCTCCAGTTTGTTTCTCAATCCAGGCAAGACCTGCTTAACTTGAGCCATAGATATTAGCCAGAATTTTAAATTGGGGGCGACCAACTGCTGCCTTCTTGGAGATGGCTCTGTGTTCAAGATAGCAATTTTGGTACAGAGGTCAGGCTCTGTCGTAATGTAGGTATGATGTGGCAGTAAGTGCTTTACAGGAATTGTGTATGGACTCAGCACGGGGAGCAATAAATGTATTCCTTCAAATAATTTGTTGAGAAAAATTCCTGTACCCCAATGTCAGAATCATTGATATGTTCTGGTGGCTTTTGTCTGCTCTTCAGTGATGGGTATAATGTATCCTGAATGCCGAAACATTCGTGATCATTAGATTGTCAGTTCTGGCTGGTTACAGCTTGTCTGAGTTATTTTGTCTTGTTCCACCTAACTGTAGTTTAGCTGTAGATTCTTTTTGCGCTGCTGTATTTCTGTTCTGATTATGTATTTTACTTGTGAAAGGAAACTTTTGCAATTTTTATATACTTTAAAAAAGCTTCCCTTGTTCTTATGGATTCCATAATCTCTCCTGAGGACCATGCTTGGTAGAAAGGTAGGGTAGTTTTTTAAAAATGTAAGTAATAGAGATTGTCTTCTGTTACTGATAAAATGACAAACTCTTTTTTTTACAACAGCCTGATTAAAATGTGTAAGACAGCAGGCATACCACAAGCTGTGGGTCACCAGTTATCCATCCCTGCTTTAAAGGAAGAAACATTCTTCCTGAATTTGGTGTGGAGCATTGCAGTGAATGTAAATTGTCTTTCATATTAGTCAAGCACAGACCAGTTGTTTGTTTCTTTGTGTATTCAGTCTCCATTCTGTTCTATGTCTGTGAAGACCCTGCTTCTTTAACATCTTGCCTTTTAATTAAGGCTAGAAGAAATATTTTAAAAAGCTCTTTGGGGGTTGTTTTCTTCATTGTCATTAAGCCGTGCCTTGGAAAGCAAAGGGGAAATGGGTACCATACGAATCTTCATAATGTCAGTGTAGTCTGAAGTGTCAAATCCAGCTGTCACAATACCTTGAATCTTGTCTACTACTTTTAGGTATCTCTGTTGTCTGCCTGGTCTGACATTTTAAAGGTTCAAGTCTTCTAAAATTCTGCCTTTGCCTCCCACCTTCCCTGTATAAGAACCAACTTAATGTCTGTTATTAGATAGTTGGTCTCATTCTTTTCTTGATTGGCTTTATAATGCATTTGTAATTGCAGTTTACTGTGGTGTTATTATATAAGCTCATAAGGGCCTAAAAGTACCATACAAACCTTTAAAAAGGTATAGTCCCCTGCAACCAAGTGTAATTTCAGTGAGTAGTTAGTTGGATTTGCCCCTCAAACTCCTCTGTAATCCACTGCTATGGGGGAGAGGATGAATCAAAGAAGTACAAACCTGTCTTTTGAGGAGTCCAATACTTGTTCAAGGAAGGACCTTTCCCACCAATGCTACCTGAGATCTTGTAACACCAAGGATTGAATTTAGGACTATCTGTTTGTAGAGAGAATGGCTGTGGCTCAGTGGTAGAGCTTCTGCTTTGGCATACAAAAGTCTGCAGTTTCAATCCCCAGCATCTCCAGGTAAAAGAAGAAGAAGGAGCTGGCTGGTAATGCAGTAGACATCTGCCCAAGAGCCTGGTGAACTACTGCCAGTGACTGTGATGGACAAATGCTCTCATTCCATGTTGGACAGTCTCATGTGCTCCCAACTGAGTCATATCTCATCCCCTTCAGGTTATTTTATGGGTGGGCTGCAGCTGGTGACTGGCTTTTGTTTATTACTTTTGCACAAGACTGCTGAACATTCCTTTTCATGAACCAAGCTTGGTACTGGTATATCAAAGAAGGGATCTGAATTGTTTAAAGGTATGAATTAAGCATCAAATATGGAGCTAGAATCTAGGTATCTCTAGAGTGCTCCAGTACTTAGTTTATATTTTCTTCCTGACTGTTTTGACATTCGATCTCTTACTGAATCTTCTCAATGTTTCACTTTATTGCAGGCTTTGAAACAGCAAAGTCCTTCGCACTTCATGGAGCACATGTTATCCTTGCCTGCAGGAATATGATGAAAGCTAACGCAGCTGTGCAGCGTATCTTGGAAGAATGGGTAAGGGGGTATCTAAGTTGCTTAGCACCAGTCTTGAGAATGGGCAAATGGCATTGGGAAGTATGAAGATTTTGCAATACCAGGATGGGGGAGAGTGGTATCAAAAGTTAAATCTTCATAAGAGAGATCTCTTTTGCTGTGAGATGTAATATTTAGCCACGCCTAGTGCTAGTCATATTTGGCTACCTTAACTGTAGGTAAGATTCCAGATGTATGTTGAAAACCTACTTCAAACCATGCATCAGAACCTTTTACAACTGAAAGACCTAAACTGCATCAAAATTCAGAGTAAGAGATCATTAAAGAACTGAATATAAGAAAGTTACTATGTATAATTGAAACTATACAATTTAACATTACTGATAACTGACATGTTTATAATCCATAAAGCTTATGCAGCCCAAACACTGGCTGTTTTGAGCCCTTTTTAAGGAAGTAGAGCGTACACAATTTCACACTAAACAATAAATATACAGAGGAGTACCCTGCCCAGTTGTTTTGGTGCTCCGGCATAAATCTGTGCATGGTTCACACTTAGATTGGTGGTAACTGTTCATTTCTCATTTCTGTTTCTGTAAATCATCTCTAAGAAGCCCTTCAGTCACTTAAAATCATTTCCTGCTGTTCCCTTCTGGTTATTCTAGCATTTCACCTGTTCCTTCCAATGTACCTTAATGTCATGATTTCCTTTTCCTTTTCAAAGAGCCATATAACGTTCCATATGGAGCCACATTTGGCTCAAGAGCCATAGTGTGCAGATCCTTGCTTTGAACCAATTGTGAAAGTGTACTTTGCTGAGCTGTGCTCTTATCTCCAGAAAGTGTGAATCTGCTTATTATTTTGTAAGGAGAAGGGCTGTAGAGTTAGAGAAACAGTCTTGAGCACAGTATTTTGTCATGTTACACCAGGGCTTGAACGTTTGAACGTTTGAAACTCTGAGACTTGGGATGTTTTTAGCCTTTAGTATAAAGGCAGCATTGATTTTGTAACTGCTGGGTGTCATACCCCAATAAGATGAGGTAAGTAAATTAATCAGCAGGTTGATGAATCTGGATCATATCATTAAAATATAGCTGTGGAATCTGTTTTGTGCAAAAATTATTGCATTCTTTCCATTCAGTTAACCTGAAGATGCAAGCGTGCTTTCAGTCGGATCAAAAGATTTGTGTAAGGAAGGAAAATAGTCAAAAGAGCTGGTCTGCAAATATTTTCTCTTTTTCTTTCTTGAGCAAGAGTTTGCACAAAAAAATTTACACAGTGGTGTAACATGTAGGTTGTATAACAATTTTTAGGCTTTCACAAGTTGTTATATAAGTGGAAGAACATCACTGGATTTCATTTTGGTTTTTTGCACAGCTCTCTAGTGTAAAACAATCCTTCTGTGAGTAAAAAGGCATCTTTTGATCTGTCCTATTTCCAGTGCCATCCTAGATAGAGTTACGCCCTTCTTAGTCCATTGATTTCAATGGACCTAGAAGAGTATAACTCTATTTAGGATTGCACTGTAAGTCTAATAATGCATTGGGGATTGTTGAACAAATGGTTATTTCTGGGTAGTTAATGAAAAAAGGGAGGGTATGAATGTTTTCAAAAAACTATGTTTGTTAACTGTTGCTTTTTTAATAGCACAGGCTACAATTACTAAAAAAAAGTTTAATTCTAAAACTATGGAGAATTAGTCACTTTGCATGGCACCTGTGTGCGCTGCAGTTATGCTGGTGTATGCCATGTGGGTTGCCAACTTGCAGGTAGGTCCTGAGATCTCCTGAAATTACATCTAGTTTCCAGGAGAAAATGGCTGCATTAGATGATGGACTCTATGGCATTATACCCCTCTAAGGTCCCTTCCTTCTTTGAACCCTAGGCTCCACCCCAGTCCTTTAGGAATTTCCCACCTGGGAGCTGGCAATCCTACACAATGGACATAAGAGTCCTGTCAGATCAGACCTCTCTGGTCTCCCTAGTTCAGCACCTTGGACAAAGAATGCTTTCCAGAAATCCTCCCCTACTGTCGCTCTGCCAACTGGTATTCAGTGGCTTGTTGCTTCTGAACATTATGGTTTCACCTAGCCATCATGGCTAATATCTACCGATGGAACTTTCTTCTCTAAAGTAGTCTAATCCCTCACTGGGAATCATCTGTATACCACATCTGTGGCAGTGAATTTCATACATTATTTTCTGAATGTACAGGAAAACTCATATTGCAATAAATGTTCTTGATTTGAGGACCAGTCAGGACACTGAACTGATTAAAGAGTAAAGAAAGCTTTATTTAGGAACAAATAAACTAGATAGAAAGAGAAGAGATAAGCCCAGCTGCCCTACTAGCTGAAAGAGGGAGTGTGTAGACTGTTGTAGAAGAAAAGCCTAAGAATAGCATTCTGCAGACAGACAAGGAAACATGCCTTTAGAAAGAAGGTACTCCCCCTACAGTCTTGTCTAGCTAGGGATTGCTGCCTGCTGTGGGATCTTCTTTCCTGTTGTTTGTTGTACATGAGACATTGATATATTCCAACATGATTAACATGGCTATTCCTTTGCTTTCATTTGTTAGTCCTGAATCTGTCAATTAACTTTATTTGGTAAGCCCAAGTTCTAGTACTATTGGCGGGTTGTCTCTCTGCTTTTCTCCACCCTGTGTAACTGTATACTGTAATGTGTAATTTATAACTTTGTAATCTTGATCGTATTCCCCTTTAGTTGTCCTTTTCATGTGGAGTGTAAAGCAAATGCATCTGAGAAGCAGGAAGAGTTTTGGGTCCTTTGGGCATGGTTCTGGAGATATTTGGCTCTCCTTTCACACATGTTTACTGCACAAAGTGTGACCCTATCTTTGCTGAAGGCCTGATTTGAGTTTAATGTGCCCATCCAGCCAAAGCAAATCTGTAACTTGAATTTTTGGCAATGAATGGGAAATGAACAAACATTGCCTTTGTACAAACACTTGAATTGTCAAATATCGTGAAATGAATATGAAAATGTCCCTCCTGAAAGCCAGTTCTTGTGTCCTTGCATTCAACTATCAGTATTGATGTTACACTTTTGGTAATGAATTGAAGAACAAAAGGTCCCTCTTTGTCTTTGTTTCAGATTAGTTTTGAAGCACTGCATTTATTTGCTAAGCATTCCCAACTCCTAATTGTTTGCCCATACAATCTCATCTGTAAAGTGGGTAGCCTGAGCACTTTCAATGCGTCTTTGTAATGGCTTTGTTGTTGTTTATTGAGAGGGACTAATTAACTTTGATTATTGCACTAATATTATGGCACTTTGACAGTCCCTCAGATTTATGACTCTGAGAAAATAAACAAATGAAATGCAGGTGCTGGAGCAGAAAGAATAAGTTATTACTGAACTTTAATTACTTGGAATGTGTAACTAGGAGAGAATTAGTTGATGAATTACAGGATGTTTAAAATTTACATCAAATTGTAAGCAGTCTTGAGAAGAAGATAAAAGACAACACCTACTTAAAGTGAAGGAGGAGGAAAGCGTATTTACAGTAAATGACTTTGACTAATTTTAACAGATCGGCACTACTTTTAAAATGGAAGCCTCTATCATGTACAGATATGCATAATTCATAAACACAGTCCAATTAAGGGGCTAGTAACCAAATGGACTGGTTTTTAATATTTTTTTGGGGGGGGAAACCTCTGCCTGAAGCTGTCTGCCTTCCACCTCTAGTCTCTGTGTTTACATCACTTCTTGTTATCACTGTGTTGGCCCCAGGGTGTTGGCCACCATTGGCTTAGGTCCTCTGAAGCTATAGAGGCCAAATAGCTACTGGAAGCTGCAGAAGACTATTAGAAGACCTAAGAAAGTGCATTCTGAGGTCTCAGCTACTGCTTTATAACATGGAATAAAGGAATCCTCCTTTGTTTAAAAAACAAAACAGATTGTAGATAACTGAGTTCCATTATAAGAGTGAACACTGACAAAAACGCAGAGTAATCCTGACAAAGCTGATTTAAAGGGTGACATAATAATCCTTGAAGGTGCAATTTGTCACATCAGTTAACGGAACAAAAATTCACCAAGGATTAGTAGACAAGTGCTGAATTTTATTTTATTTTTATATTTAAACAACTATTCTTGTCAGTTTTGCAGTAAACTCATCATTCAAAAGTTGCCAGCCATTCTAGGCAATTGTTGGAGATTGCTACTTAACACAGCAGGGGTTAATTCAAAGAGAAGTGCCAGAGCTGACTCCTGAAAGTAAGTTGCCCCCCCCCCCATCTCATAAGCAGGGCCCATTTTGTTCCAGATGTTTTGGGCTTTGAAAGCTAACTCCCTCTACTTGAGGGATACGTGTACTTAGTATATAGCATTTCGTTACTATAAATACTAAACGTTTAAGGTGGTCGAGGTGGAGTCCAAATGCTAGCACCCCCAGTTTGAGCCCACCCTGCCCAGTGCCTTTCACAGTCATTTTGATGTCATTCCAGAATGTTTCTGTGCATGGTGAAGATGATGGTCACCAGGCGTTGCCACTAATATTGTGGCATATGCAGGAGTTACAAAAACTGATTGGGCAGGAGGGGGCAAAACGTATGCAACGTTTTTCAAAAACGGAAATATTCTACGCTGATTGTTGCCAGATTTCAAAGCCATAAAGGGTATGAACAGTTCTTTGTAAGCCTTCTTAAGTGGGCTTCAGCCATATGGCTCTCTGAAAAAGGGCCAAGAAGGATCAGGAAGCATTCAGTCTAAAACTTGAAGAGCTGCTGAAGTTGGCCTCTTTTGAAACCTGTGGTTGCCATTTCTTGAATGGGATAAAACCCTATTTATCCAGTAAGGGACGTAGGCAGCGTAGATAAGTATAGGAGCAAGGAAGGAAACCTGATGTGTAAGAAGGTAACCTTAGCTCAAGCACTTAAGAAATGGTTGGTACATAAAGAATGAGAGAGACCACTTCACAGATACCTAGAGAAAGAGAGGAAAATGTTTCTCCAGACAATTTTAAGCCTTGTCTGATTAGCATACCACTAAACACCTTTGCTAGTAGTGGTAGCCACAAATAAATTTTACTTTCATGCATTTCTTGGCAAACAAGCATGCTAGCAACTAGGAAGGTATGAGGCTTTAGGCTGTGGGAAGTGAAAACAAACAAGTTAGCTGACCAGAACTTCAACCCAGCAAAAAAGATCTGTGATATCCTATGATTACCTCCCTGAGGCCCTTGGGGAAATGGCAAGAAGATTTCGTCCCTCGCAGTTTAGGTGGTAGTCTGTGGCTTAAACCAGAGATACTTAATATTTTCATTGGTGTTTTGAATTGTGTTGGAAGTTTTTCCATGCATGTGGGATGTTCATATCAGTTTAGATCTGTTTAACCATTTCTTGCAGTAAAAAGAGAAAATTAGAATTTTTAGAGCTATGATTCATTTTAATCAGAACAAAATTGTCAAGCATAAATCTCTCCTTGAGTAGTGGAAATGCCCTAAAGCGGCCAAGAAAAAAAATATCAATACTTTGTAAAGGAGGAATGATTGTTCCAATTCTCAGCTTAATTGACTTTAAGGCTTAATGAAAAACACTCTGGTACAGTTTGTAAACACATTTGCTCAGGAGAACGCTGAAATCCTTTGCCACGAGCTGAAGAACTCAGGGGCTTATTTTGTATTATATTATTGACATCATTGAATGAAAGTGCAATGATTGAGTAGGGCTTCGCAGTTCCTGATCGTAGCAATCTCCTTAAGAAATACTTCTGAATATACACAAAAAATATTATTTAAATTGTAAGTTTTTGTGCTTGAAGTATTATGTCATTCAGGTTTTTTACTACTGAACACTATGTAAATGTTCAATATCTAGAATTTTATATTTTTAAAAAATGAAGTACATATTCTTAAGAACATACATCAAAAACTTAAAGAAAAAGTCCAAGCACTGTGTGTGCTATAGAGCACTGTGTATGCTACTGAGAACTATGCAAGTATTCAGTATCTAGAATTTTAAATTTTATATTTTAAAAAATGAAGCACATATTCTTTAAAAAAACCCAAAAGCTTAAAGAAAAAGTCCAGGTAGGAGGCTTATAAAGTATAAAATGGGGTTCAGTTCAGTTTATTTGCTTAATGTTTCTCACTAGAGATGGGCAAAACTGGACCATGGACCAAATTTTTCCATGGACCGAGGCCTAGTTCATGGTTTGTTTGCCCAGTCCATGCCCTCCCACTTTCCACAGACCACCCACAGACTGCCCAGCATTTTCCTAGGGTTCGTTTGGTCTGTGAGCAATCCGTGGAAGGCTTTCAAAAGTCCATGAGCAATCCGTGGAAGGCTTACAATCCGTGGGGAGGCTTACAAAATCCATTTAAAGGGAACATGTCCCTTTAAATGGCTTTGGCAAGCCTCCCGCCACTACCACCAACTCAGAATTCTGAGTTGACTTCCCCATGGAGTTGCCATGGTGGCGGTGACGGTGGCGGGAGGCTTGCCAAAGCCATTTAAAGGGACATGTTCCCTTTAAATGGATTTTGTAAGCCTCCCCATCACAAACCTCATGAACCATGAACTGGCTAATAAAATGGAAACATTTGTGCAAGCTTGCAAGAAATATCTCTTTGGGATAGCAAGGTAGGATAGAGTGTGTTCAGTTATCCATTGTCCCTTGCTCATATACCTGCAGCCATTGGTCCAGTAGAACTTTATTGCCTCTGCCCTCCAAATATACCGAGGTCCTTGTTTGGAAATGTCATTGAGTGAAAGCTTTTCTTAGTGAGCAGTGTATGAGCTCTTTAAAATATCCTTGAAAAGGCAATATTAGTGAGAGAACAGAATGTATTTTCATGTTCAGTTGGGTATCCCTACTATAGATCCTGCCTTGTAATAAAACGGGCCTTCGTCACCCTTATAATACCCAATGGTCTGAGCAACTTTTAGAAGTGTTCGGAGATGTTTCTGTTGGGTGGTATTTCTGTTTGGGCCCTGAGATGGTGCAAGCGAGTGTGTATGTGAAGTATTACAGTAGTTTACCTTGACTAAGTAGATACTGTGTACACACTAGATTGTGTTCTCAAAATGGATGGACTAAAATTTTAAATCAGTATGATTTGGGAACACCACTGCTTAGAGGGAGCATTGGAGTCCAGTGCAGGTGTTGCTTCTAGAAATTCTGTAAACTGAAATAGAGACATTTAGCTTGTGTTGTATTGTGAAGTTACTTGTTGTTGAGGGTTTACAATTTTTCAACATAATGAGCAGACAAGGCATTTCCCCTGTTTTAGCAGTTCTCAGCCAGCCACAGGAACAATCCTTGCTGTGAAGTTGGTGGTTTCTGTATCTTCCTTGCTACACACGCCCATTTAAGAACAGCCATCCATTTAAGAAGATTATGGTCTAAAGTAGGTGTGATAGGAACTTTGACAGTTCAATCACTTGTGAATTGAGCTCTTTGAGTGGCTTGTTTTGCCTCTGCTGCTTGACATGAACTGCTCGACATGAATAGCTTTGTGGCTGTGGTGATGGAGTTTCATTTCCTCCTGCCTTACAGCCTGCTGTGGCACCTATTGATCTCCCCCCACCCCCAGTGTTAGGGATCAGATAACTAAATAACACTCCCATAGGGCTGTGCAGATTCAGAAAGACTGGTGACCATTGGCATTATGATATGTGTCACACAAGCACCAAATGGCAAGTCTTAAAAAACCCCAACAGATTTGTTTGTATATGACTGCTTTTGTTCATTCTATTATATCCAACCTCTCAAATGTAAACGTATCCTACTGCTTTAATCAGGATGCACATCCACAATTAGGTGCAACAGAGCTGGGTTAGGGTGAACGTCTTGCCATACAGCACCGGTGAGCAGCAAGCATCGTTCTGGGTATCAGGGCAGGAGGGATATTTAATTGATCTAGCAACTGTATCTGGTGCCTTTCCAGACCTTCTTGAGGTGACTCACAACAAGAAAACAAAACAAAGCAAATAGGCTGTCAAACAATAAAAACAGATTGCGCTGATAAAAACCTACCAATAAAAACAATGCAATTCAATAATATAAATCAAACCAAGCCAGTTAAGTAAATGCCAATAAAAGCAGCCAATAAAAGCAAGCCAAAGGATATCTGCTCTCCTTTTCACTCTGTTCTATGGAGGAAGATATAATTTGCCACCTCATTATGTAGCCAAGTTAGTGGGGTTGATCCAACCATCCATGTAGCTTTCCTCCAACTTGTGGCTCATCATCCAACTGAAGAGGTTCTTAAGAAGGAGGAAGGCTTCACTCTGCTCAGTGGAGTGCGAGGATAGGGCAGGCTCCAGCCCAATGATATTATGATATTGTCATAATCACATGATGACTGATTGGGGGGTTTTATGCAACCGGAGAAGCCCTCTCATGTAAAGAAAGAAGAGTGATACCAAAGCAGCAGCCAATCAGGGGAACACTGAGTATGAAACTGGCATGAAAAAAAGATATAAAGCAGTTTGGGTTTTGGCCATGGACACTTTCAGAACTTTTCCTTCCCTCACTCCCAAACTTTTGCATTAACAAACACTCACAAAAAGTCAGTACAGGATTACCCTTTTAAAATTATTTGCTAGGAGATGTATGTGTTTAAAAAGCAAGTGGGTTGATTCAAAACCATTTAACAGCTTCACAAATAGCAGCATGGATGAACTGTTGAGATATACTCCCCCCCCCTTCCTGTAAACATATGGCATGAATTTGCCTCTCTCATTACAGATGCTGAGAGAAGGGAAAGACAAATATTTATAGTACATTCATGTTTTACAGTAAAAAACACTGTTCAGTTTGTTTATACAGTTCCACTGTTACAGTTTTTATGGTTGGTAATGAAACCACTGTAAAAGAGGGGCTGAATTATATAGCAGATGTGTTGAGCCTCTCGCGCTCCGAAAGGCTGGCCCAGTGTTGAATTGTGGATATCATTTATATGGAATCAATGTCCCTAGAACAGCTGAACCATTTCAGACCTTTTGTTTGTCCATGGCTGTAGTAAAGAGGTGGCTTTTATGACTCAAATAAGTGCAGTTGTTTTCTAGAAAAGTAATTATCCTTTGAAATACACAGTCACCATCTCTACTACATGCAGGGTAAGCAAAGGAGGCTTTGAAAGATTTGGTTGGCACTCTTTAGATGTTTCTGTTAAGTATAGATGCTCTGCAAGGTTAATTGATATCACTGGAATTTCTTGCAAACAGTTGTGGTTGGGTTACTCCAAGGAAGTGTTTTGCTTTAAGTGCCTGAAAAAGGTTGCACGGGCCTGGGGTGTCTTGTGCATAATCACGTATTGGTTATGTCTAGTGTCCAGTATGGCATCTGTGGGAGTGCAAAAGCGTTTTCATTTGCAGTAGACAACAACTGCAAGCATTTTGAATGGAGCTCTCTGTGTGTGTAGTCATACCTGGATTATGGTTGCTGAGTCCCCTTCATCTTTGAAATTGTAGTTTGTCACCTGTAAGAACAGAAACATGTTTGTGAGAAATGTGAGTAATGATCTCACAAAATCTGGATTGCACCCAAAGTTTATGCAGTATTCAGACACATTGATTACTAGACAAAACTAGGGCTGCCAAGTCCCCCCGATAAAGGGGTCCCCAATCCACTGGTCTGGATTTGGCCTGGGGGGGGAACCCTGCCCCCGAAGTGGCCCGATCAGGCCAACTGCCCCAGCATGATGACGTCACCTGGAAGTGACGTCATCACGGCGGGCACGTTGCCGGGATGACGCTCTAGCAATTGCCCTGAAAACTCTATGGTACCATAGAGTTTTAGGGCAATTACCAGAGCATCGCCCCAGCAACGTGCCCAGCATGATGACATCACTTCCGGGTGATGTCATTTCGGGGTGCGTGCGTGGGGACCCCCGACATAGAGAAGAATTCCCCCGGTATTTTAAAGGTAGGACTTGGCAACCCTAGACAAAACTTACAGTGAAAGATTTTTACTTATTTCCCTTACAGCCCAAGCGGTGAAGGTCTGTCTGTCTATGTCTCTCAAAGGAACCAGCACTACAGTGCTAAATGAGCCGAAGCATAAATGGCATAGAATTTAGAGTCCACACCAACCTGAGATTAGGAAGGGGGCAGTTGCAGTACCATCCAGGATTATGTTTTTATTTATAGAATTTATATGCCATTTCTCCATGGAAGCTGCCTGAGGTGGCCTATGAAATAAAACATAATAAAAACATAAAGCATTATAATTTGGTATTTAAAACCCAGCACCAAAACCCCAGAGCAGAAAATCATAGATCACTGAAAATGAAATTAACAGTTTTTAGACTAAAAACACACACTATAAAGTGACCTTAAAAGATCAATTGCTTCATTAAAGGCCTGGGTAAACAGAAATGTTTTGGCCAGGAGCCTGAAAGAGTTGCTGGGTGAGCTTCAAAGGGAAGGACATTTCATAGGCAAGGCGCCACCACTGAAAAAGCCATGTCTTTGATTGCTACCCACCTCACCTCTGAAGGTACAAGCATGGAGTATATGCTTGCTGACTACAGCTTGTTTTTATTAAGGTATATGTTAGTATTTTCACACGTTTGCACATTTTACATTCTCCATTTTTGCATAAACCAAGGTCTGATATAAATTAAACTTTGAAAAAGTTCCTGGCCAGTTTCTCTGTTCCACCACTGACAACACAGGCATGTTGCATATTCCCGTTAATGAAGAAGGCCAGTGTAGCTTATGGTAAATACACTACTAAGTGTTTGTAGGTACGTTTCATACTTTACATGATTCCCTTTCTAATTCTGCTTATCTTTTCATTCTAATTCCCTAAAGGACATATAAAAGAACCCCTAAAGAGAGTAATTACCGCTCTCCTTCTTAACCAAGGCTCCTTCCGCAAAGAGAAATCTGAGCTGCTTTTTAACGAAGGCAGTTTTAAATAAAAATGCAAATGAGCTGCTTTGTAACCACATTATTTACCCACCTAGCCTCTTATTACCATGTTTGTATTGTTGGCAAACACTATTTACAGTCGTGTAGAAATTAACATTACTGGTCCTGAGGAAAGATTGTTAAGGGTAGGTTGTGCTTTGGAACCAATTAGGGTGAACCTTGTCTCTATTTTGACTCATGGGAGAAAGCATAGCCTTGCAATGTCAAATAATAACATTAACTCAGACTACATAGCCGTACCACCGTAATTATATTATTGGCCCTATTTTGCTTCCACGGTGATTTTCATTGTCTTGCATTTTAAAAGCGGCAGGCAGATGAATTCCTGGCTAGTGATGTGATACACACTGTGATTATTTCCTATGAAATCTTGGGGAGAAAAACAGACCCAGGGTCCATGTTTTTGACCAATCAGATTTTCTTTAAAATCGCTGAACAGATTTCTGTGAACAAGGTTTAATTCCCATATTTCTAGGGTTACCATATTTTGAAAAGCAAAAAAGAGGACATATTTCCCGACTGACTCCTTTAAACAAGTGATCACTATGACCAATCTCTAGATATCCCTACTATTTAAGCTGTGTTAATTGCTACTAACTAGGAATATTCCTAACCTTCCAACCCAAAAAGGAGACATTTTCATCAGTTTTTTTAAAAAAACAGCCCAAAAGAGGATGGATACCAAAAAAGAGGACATACAATAACTCTACGTACTTCTAAATGGCCTCTTTCACTGTTCAGCAATCTTAAGGAGGTTTTGAGGCTGTTGCTTATGAAGAAGGGAATTAAAACAAACAAATAAAAAAAACCCTATTTACTGACCTGCTGTTCCCTTCTTGATAAGCAACAGCCTCCTTAATTTTGCTATGCAGAAAACAAGTATTACTTAATGTAAAATAAAGCATGGGTCAATAAATTAGGCACCTGTAGGACTGACCGTCTCCCTCAAATATTGCTTTGTTTAATTGATAGAATAACACATACCTTTTTTTTTTTTGCCATCTAGTCACAGCCAACTTACAGCGGTTCTGTAGGGTTTTGATGGAAAGATATTTCTGGAGGTAGTTTGCTGTTGACTGACTTGGGGTAGCAACCTGGGCTTCCTTGGTGGTCTCCCATCCAAATACTAGCCAGGGCCGACCCTGCTTCTGAGATCTGATGAGATTGGGCTGGTTGGGGCCATTCAGGTCAGGGTAATGGTGATCTTTTTAGGCTTTCAGCTGCTTTAATTAATAGAATGTTTTACTGTTCTCTGTTTAGAACCTGGGCAGATTGTGTAGGTTTCTTATTAGAAGGGTCATAGAGATTTTTTAAAAAACAACAAAAAAGCAAAACAAAGATGGCAAGTATGACTAGACTTGAATCACAGAACTGTGTTACACTGGTTAAGTCTGATGAAGCAATGCCTGTAAGTATGCAGCCCTAGTCCTCATATTCAACACGATGCAACTGGTCAGATACTGGTAGGTCCTCCATATGCAAAAAGTTAGTGCATAAGGGTTACTGACTTTCTCTAAGAGATTCACTTGTATGGATGGAGCTAGTTTAGGCAACTGGTTTTAGCAGTAGAACAATAGGCGAGTCAGTTCTGGAGGGAAGTACTAGAAAGTGTGTGTGTGTGGAGGAAAGACTTCCTTTAGAAGATCAGGAATGATAAATTGAGTAGTCCAGCTGCTGTAGTTGGTATGCAGGTGGTTAGACCCCAACCTCACTCCTGTCTTCCTCCACTATGGATATTGGCCTATTATTCATACATAAGCTTCCCCCCTGTCAAGTCACAGCTGACTTACAGTGACCCCACAGAGTTTTCAAGGCAAGAGATGTTCAAAAGTGGTTTGCTATTGCTTGCCTCTGGTCCCTTCCACACGAGCGGGATAATCCGGAGGGGAATTCAGGCTTTTTTGCCCCGGCACAATTTGACGGGGCAAACTGCCGCTGCGTGATCAGACACAGCCGCGGGCAAGTGGGGTTTTTTTGTGGTGGGTTTCCAAGGTGCTTAAACGGGGGATCGATGCTTTGCTGGAAGAAAGGGGGGAATGGATGCTTCACTGGAAGAAAGGGGGGAATGGATGCTTTGCTGGAAGAAAGGAGAGGGATCAATGCCTCGCTGGAAGAAAGGGGGGATCGATGCTTCGCTGGAACGAAGGAAGGGGGGATCGATGACTCGCTTCTCAGATGTGGTGGTGTGATCATGCCAGTTTGATCCGTCGATGAAGCATCCCTCTAGCGTGGCAAATAGGTTCGTGTGGAAGGGACCTCTGTGTAGCAACCTCTGGGTTCTTCCTTGGTGGTCTCCCATACAAATACTAACCAGGGCTAACCCCACTGAGCTGCTGAAATCTGATTAGATCAGGCTAGCCTACCTATGACTAAATAGTCCAGCAGGAGTGGGGTATTGTCTTCATGCCTCTTGTGGGCTGAGCAGGGGCATCTGGTTGCCTGCTGAGTGAAAAGAGAGTACTGGACCTTTGGTGATACCTAGCAGGACTTTTCTGGTGTTTGGTTCTGTCACAGGATGCAATGTTCACTCTAATCCCCCCCCCCCCCCCCCCCCCAGTGAGTGGAGCAGTTCACATCCTGAGCAGAATATAACTGCTGTAATCTTATAATGGGCAATGGGCAGTGTGGCTCCAGATTGCTGCTGAGCAGGGCTTCCTGTGTTAATGAGTGGCTCCTCATACACACAGCTTAGAGGGAACACTGCACAGGAGCAGGTGGAGATGTTGTGTAAATGAATGGTCAGTTGTCTATCTGGTCTGATGTGAAAAGTGGGGTTTATGGATCTTGCCTGATGAAGAAGAAGAAAAAGAGGAGATTGGATTTATATCCCGCCCTTCACTCACTTGGAGTTTTAGAGCGGCTTACAAACTCCTTTCCCTTCCCCTTCCCACAACAGACACCCTATGAGGTAGGTGGGGCTGAGAGAGCTCTGAGACAAATGTCCTTGAGAGAACAGCTGGTACAGAGCTATGGCTTGCCCAAGGTTATCCAGCAGATGCAAGTGGAGGAGTGGGGAATCAAACCCGGTTCTCCCAGATTGGAGTCTGTGCACTTAACCACTACACCAAACTGGCCTGCTGTGAGACCCACGTCCAGGCCAATTGGGCTTATGAATGACACCTGTGCTGAATCCAGAAATTCAAGTCTGGACGTTTGTTATACGCATAGCTTTCATTATAGCAGAATTGCTCAGTAATTCTTTTGTAGTAGTGAATCTACTGTGAATGCTATTGTGAAGAACAGTTGCTAGGAAGTTCTTGATGGTTATAGTTACCAATAATCTATTATTTGTTTCACTAAGTTAGTCCCGTAACTATTGTGCAGTTAAGAATACTGGTTTAGTAACTGTTGGTTTGAACCAACAAATAGAAGATATGTTTACTGCTAGCAGTATACAAATACTCTTTGAAGACTCCAGGAAGGTTTTTATTTGCTTTTTCTGTACCAATGTTTGCTACAATTGCTACAAACCCTGATGGTGCTGTGCTATCTAAACACCTTCAGAAAAAGTCCTTGCCACCTGTGTTATATTCAGAAAAGTTCAGCTAATGACCCCAAATAAAGGGGGAAATTTACTTGATTAGGGCTACAAAATGCTTTCCTACGTCCCACTGAATAAAATGGGGCTTAGTTCCAAGTAGATCTGCTAGGGAACCTAAAACATTACATTAAGGGAATCTAGGGTTGAGGCCAGCAGCCAGTGGGAGATGCAGTTCCTGAAGTGGCCATTACAAATTGCCAGAGCATGATAGTTTACACGCTGTCCGTTCTGGTTGCATCGGAAGTGATATCAGTGTGTTCAGACACACTAGCATCTCCCCCCACCTTTTTATCCTGCCAACTAGCTGAGCAGCAGCAGGAAGGGCACACAGGGGTAGGTGATCTGCTCCCAATGGGCATAAAGCAACTGAAGTGAATCAGTACGGTGTTTCTCCAAAGTACTACTTAGGATATCAAGCAAGAGTGGATACTTAGGATTTCTGACTGCAGATTAGAAGCACCTCAATTGTTAAGCGATTTGAAACGCACAACTGCCATTGAATCACAAAGGCTCTAGTTCTTTTTTAAAAAAAGCAAAAACAGACCATAGAAAAAATGAACAAAGTCTGAATCCAGTGGCACCTTTGAGACCAGCAATATTTAGTTCGGGGTTTAAGCTTTTGTGTGCGTTCACATGTCTGAAGAAGTGTGGGTGTACACGAAAGCTTATACCCAGAAGTAAACTTCGGTGGTCTTAAAGGTACCACTGTACTCAAACTGTGTTCTGTTGCTTCAGGCCAACATAGCTACCCACCTGATCTTATCTTTATATGAAAAATGGTTAGCCCACCCCTGTAGCATGTGCAAATGTTAAGATTATGTTTTGCTTTATTCTCAGAAGGCTGTGTGGTTCAGTGATTAATGAATTTGGACCCTTGAGGCACAAATTCAGACTCTGACTTCATTATAGTAGCCTTGGGCAAGTTCCAGTGTTCAGCGCTGGTTACCTATTTGTTAACGGGGAGTAATATTGGTCTGTTCCACAGGGTTGTTGTGGGGATAAATGAGATGAGGAAATGTTACTTTTCCTAGGCTTTAGGGATAGCTGAGGTTATAAATCTAAATTAAAAATAACATCTTGCAACTGCTTGGGAAAGATGGTGCAAGAATGCGTCAGAAGTATGGTGTTTTATTTTTTTTAAAAATCTGGCAGTGTATTAAGTATGGCTAGATTGATGTTATTTGTGTGGTGGGAGACCACCTGAGATATAACTGTCCATTCATTATGAAGTGAGGTAATGTAAAAATCTTTACATTGCTCTTTTCTGTTTTATGTGTTGGAAGGAAGCATTTCACATATGTGCATTCCTGATTGTGCTAGAGGGAAAACATGGATTGCTTTTGAATGCAGCCCATGCCATTAAAATTTATTCTGGGTTCACTTGTGACTTGCCATGTGCACATTCTGAACTGGGAAGAATTGCTTGCAAGATGAATCATGCAATGAAAGGTGAAATGTTTTTGACAAAACAAAATGAACGGCAGTTTTTGTTTCTTTGGCAGTCCTTTATTCTCAAGACATATTTGTAAGTGAAGTTAGAATGGAAATGCAACCTGAACACCAATTTTGGTTGTTGTTAAAAGTCAATTAATTTAGGCCTGTTAAAAGATGCTCAGTGTATCTGTCTCGGTACTTCTCTTTTATTTTGTGTGGTTAAGTATGATGTGGTTTTAAATTTCTTGTTTTTTCTCTCACTCAGTGTATGTAATGCTGCCACCAGGAATATAATTCCAGTCTTTAATTAACCTTTTCCACAGTATTGTGTCCAAAACTCTAAGGCTCCTTCATTGGACTACATGGTTCTGAGGATAAGACTCTGGGTTAACAATAAACAAGATTTTGGTTACAAGATGTTTTGTTAAGTTGCTCAGTAAAATCTTTCCCTCTTTACTCAGGTCTCTGTCAGCTCCCCCCACCACTCATATAATACTCTGACAATATTAGATTTTTGCCTAAATTGCCCCCTGAAGTACTTTGCTTTCTCCTATAGAATCTTAATGCCTTTCACAGCACCTCTATATGATTCTAATTAGAAGGCTGCTTCTCAGACTCTTTGTAGATTGACCACAACTGACAGCTGCTGACTGCTGACTGAACCCTCTGCCTTCTCTCTCTCTACACACGCATACCTTAGCTCCGCCCAGACACTCTCAGTCACCAACCAATCACTCTGTCACCCCCCTGTTCTTCTGACACTTACCAACCATTTAAAGCAACACACACATATAGCTTGAAATTGTTACAGTATCGTTTTTGTGGGAAGTGTTTTATTAATTTGGTGTGTAACTTTATAAAGAAGTGATTTTAAAAAGTTATAGTATCCTGAGTTTGTTCACAGATTTTTTTCTCATCTGTTCATTTCACTTGATATCACTGAGATAAGCCTCACAATTACATTTGATTATTTAATTTTTTAAAAACAATCCATGATGGCGTGGCTGAGAGGTCAGGGAGAGATTTTACACTCGAGATTAACTTTGTGGTGCTCAGATTGAACCAACAAACCTACCTTTGATCCAAGGCTCAGAGTTTCATTTTCTTAGTTTACATGTCTGGGAGGTGATGATAGACATAAACCATGTCTGTTGCTGCTACCTGCTCGATTGGCCTAGTCATATGGCCAGTGCCTTGGTTCCTTGGGCAGAGTTTTGGCCTTGAATGTTAAGCAAAATGGGCTGCTGTTGGTATGAGTACTGGAGTTTGCCTATATATCAAGGGTTATATTGAGACATAAAGACTGTTAAACAGGAGAGAATGCTACAGGTAGAATTTCAGATGTTTCAAGGACCATTCTAGTGAAGTTAGTAATCTACAGTGACTTCCTTGGAAGTAGAGCCCTAATCATAGATATCTTCTGGGAAGTGGTGAGGATTACATCAGCTCTCCTGGAAATCTGGATGGTCCATGGCTCAATGGTAGAGCATCTGAAGGTCCTAGGTTAAATCCCCAGCATCTCCAGTTAAAAGGAGATGTGAAAGACCTCTCCACAGAGAGCCGTTGCCAGTCTGAGTAGACAGCAGTGAACTTGATGGACCAGTGGTTAGATTCAGTGTAAAGCAGCTTCATTTGTTCAAATGTACACCAGAGAAGGCAGCTGATACACATAGATGTATATGGATGGAACCAATTATTGTTATGAACATTTGTTCAGGTTCTCCTTGCATGTCTGGATCTGTATGCTAAATTGTTATAGGCAAAGTTCATTTAAGAGAATCACACCTTTTGTCACTGGGTAGAGTAAAATGAAGCCCAGTCCCTCCAGAACTGACACTTCATAGTGTTGTTGACAATATTTATAATTGTTGAATCTGCTCATTAACTTCGTCATGTTTAATATTCTGTGGTTATAAACAAAGGCATAAATATATGCACTCATTTCTAATTAATTTGTGTAATTATGTTTTATAATCTAGGTGCTTGAAAAGCCAGAACTCAGTACACCCCATTACTATGAGCTGCAGCTAATAAAAATATAGATTGAAATAAATCTTGAAACTAACTTTAATTGTAAGTATAGATTAGCTGTAAATTATATCTTTGTGATGTTTATTTTTAATTCTGCAGTGCTGCAGGTTTGCAGAACACACCAATTAGTGTAGTTATTCTAAATCTTGAATTAATTACCATAAATGGTAAATGCTATTTCTTTGACAATTAAAATCACAGGCTGAGTTAACGCTTTTAAAAAAGCAGGAGTTAAAATAAAAGCAAAGCTGAAACTAGGTGATAACAATAGAGCTGACCTCAAACTTATTCTGCAAAAATCCATCTGGGTCAACTGGAATATAATGCATCACAAATTATGAGGTAAGAATTTAGCCACTCTCGGCTAACGTATCTATTTAGATTTTTAAACGATATGCAGACTTGTTCAGAAATCTACCTGCATGTAAACTCCAGGCACAGAATGAGAGTAAATTACAGAATTATTTGAAAGAAACTAAATTAATGTGATAGTAACTACACTTTCATAAGTGAGATAAAAATGGAGGCTGCATCTTTTAAACTCCAGAAGCTGGGGACACAGAGGAAATGCGAATCACTTATATCCTACTTGTAAAGGTATCTTAGGGACAATGTGACAGGTAAGTTGGATGTTGGTATAAGGCACCAGGGGTCTCAAACTAGTGCCTTTGGTAGCCTGCAAAGGGAGTCACTAATTTGATCTTAGTTGCACTGTTACTTTAGATGGCCAACAGTGACACAGCCCAGCATAGGAAAGGTGATCTCAGTCTGCCTTGTAAAGCTACAGCTTTGTTTGTGGAACAGGTCCCATTGCTGATCTTTCTGCTTGTCAGTCTTACTGGCTACCTGCTTGTCTCACCCACATGTGGCACCAGTGACTTGCTTCCATACTACCTGGCCTGATTCAACCAGACAGTCGTACTCTTAAAAACTTTGATTCTTAAATATGCTGTTACAGGTTTGGATATATGTGTGACTGGCTTTTGCAATATGTTAGACCACAGGTCAGCTGCTCACATGTGTGTTCTGATGTACAAACAGAGCACCATGTACTTGATGGCAGCTTCATTCTCTATTTTGAAGTTCCTGAGCCCATGCGACATTGGGTTGTATCTTCAGATTTTTATTCCAAAATGGTAGCCTGGGTTTTACCCAAACCAAGATTATGGGTTACATACAATGGAATTCTTTCTTCCAAGACAGAATGAGCAGCCCAAATAGCCCAGCTTAGTCCAGGCGCATAAGAGCTTGGGGGCTACAGGGAGTACTTGGATGGGAGAAGGCTGGGGTTGCTACATGGAGGAAGGCAATGGCAAACCAAACTGCCTCTACTTGTCTCTTGCCTTGAACAACGCCTGCTTGGATGAGGTTGCCATGAGTCAGTTGCAACTTGATATCACATTCTTTTTCCTCTTGAAGAGTGAGAGAATGACACCAGTTCTAGCAGTGACACAGTGCTAGTTAAACAGCATCCTTTCCCCCATCAAGAGCACTGGGGAGCAAGGGCAGGTAGCTGTTATAGGGGGGGAACAGACTGCTTCCCAGTTGGGAAAAAAAGTTGGAACAACGGTGTGTGTTTAAACACAGGAAATGAAACACATGGTACTGTGGAAAGGGGATAACATCACTAATGTTCATTACAACATCTTTATTTAGAATTATTACACAATTTTCAAAAAAACTGTTAAACCTTTATACCATTTCACTCCATTTTTCTCTTCACATCAGTCCTGTGAAATGAGATGGGATGAAGAGGAAGAAGAAGAAGAAGAGATTGGATTTATACCCCGCCCTTCACTCACTTGGAGTCTCAGAGCGGCTTACAAACTCCTTTTCCCTTCCCCTCCCCACAACAGACACCTTGTGAGGTAGATGGGGCTGAGAGAGCTCTGAGACAACTGTCCTTGAGAGAACAGCTGGTACAGAGCTATGGCTTGCCCAGGGTCATCCAGCAGGTGCAAGTGGAGGAGTGGGGAATCAAACCCGGCTCTCCTAGATAAGAGTCCGCGCACTTAACCACTACACCAAACTGGCTCTCTCACACATGAGAGTGTGTGGCTGGCCCAGGATCACCCAGTAAGTTTCTTGGCTGATGGGGGTATCTGAAAGAGGTGAGTTGCTTCAGGTGCCTCTTTAGAAACCCCAAGCTTAAGCAATTATTAAAGGCATAAGAGATGCATAATTTAGAATCACCTTTAAGTATAGCAGCTGTATCTCATGGCACTGATGGAGCAAACTGCTGCGTCTCCTTGTGGAACAATCTTCAGGCAAATAAGTATCCTCATTCCCAGTGTGCCCCATGTAATGATGTCTGCATGAAACCAGTTATATATACAATATAAGCTCCCGGCACAATAAATTTTCTAGACTGTAGAACTCCCCCTCCCCCCCAACAAAGCAGACTAACATTGCTACACATTTGGCCTGAAGATCAGTAGTACAATTGCTATAATTTATATATAAAGATATTTTCCTTCCCCTGATCTTTTGTGCTTATTATCACCACCCCCCCTCAACAAAAAGGAGGTGAATAGCAAACATGAAATACAAAGGTACAAGGAATGGGAAACAAATGGGGGGGGGGGACAGAACTGAGATCTAAGAAGTATAGGCCTTGACAGCATCCCAAAACCTGTATCGTGCATTCACTCAATGGGCAGGCTTTACTCCTTCCCTTGCCAATTGCAGACATATCAATCAACTTAATCAAACACTAATTCAATCGGTTTTCTTATTCACGTTTCAGGCTGACGTCCCAGCTTTTTATTTTTAATTTTTAAACTGGAGCAGGTTGCATCCATGTGCAGAAATGCCATCTTTTTATGTTATGTAAGCATGTATAGACACAAATAATCATAATGTTTTAAATGTAGAAATATGTTCCTAGAGCTGAAGAAAGGAGCACTAGTGGCATTCTGTGTGTAGAAGGGACAGGAGCATAAGGAGAGAAAGTATTGTGCACAATTAGTGGCTCTGGCTTCAAAGAGAGAAAGCAGGTTTTCTGTGGTCTTTAAGGGGAGCATGTGTGTAAACAAACTGCTTCCACAGTGTACATGCCATGCGCATTATGCACTGTTAGATGCACTGCTAGATTGACAAATAGCCAAGTAGCTGTTTCCTTGTTTGTTGTTCTTTGGAAGAACCATTAACCGTTGAATGCTCACATTTCCATGAGTAGCAAAAGATCATTTGGAGAAAGCTGCGTCCCATGGTTCTGGTGCTTTCCTTGTGCAAAAATGGTGCCCGTACCTTGGAGGATGGGCATCCTCCATTCATCCGTTCTGTCATGTTACGACAGAAATCATTACCGGCTTGATGGGTTTATTTATAAAGTGCTTGAATATTGAAGCCAGCCATCTATTTCAACATTCCTCATTTCAAGCTGGGGCCGTGGATCAAGATGAAAGAAAAATTAAATTGTGTATTGAAGAGCTGTTAATTGAACTGTACTGTATTTAGCCAAGGGAGCCTCAGCTCCAGGCAGTCAATACTGTAGAGAATTTTTAACGCACTGTATCACTAGGTTGTCAGTTTGTATTGGCAAATGCAAACAGCCTTTTGCGAACGGCCGTGATAAAGCCCAGGAAACTTTCTTGCATAGTTAGGAGAGAATGGGATCTGGCTTTGCATCTGTGCATTCCAGCAAAGTTCTTTAAAGATCAACCTTCTCTTTAACTGGTATTTTAACAGGAAGGGTACGTTTCACAGGGGGAAATTGCCATTTCAGGGAAAATTGCCATTTCCAAACTTTTTGTGTGTAGTCAGTCTAAATTTCACTGGATTCTGGATTCAGTGCATTTCCTCATTGGCTTTGATAGTCTCATTTTAAAATATTAGCACATTCTGATATAACTGTAAACTAGCATATCAAAAAGCTTTAGAAAATTTTTATCTTTTTTCCCAGGGCAGCATTAATTTCTTTTTGTAGTTAATCTATTGTACTGGTAAAGTGCTAGTACATTTATAGTTAAAGATTTCTTTGAACAGCTAAATGATTTAAGCATGGCTTCTGGAAAGAAGTGGTCTACTTGATGGTCTACTTTTCTTTCTGATGATTAACTTGGGGGGAAAAACCACAGAGAAATTTCTAGAACCTCATTGGATTGAGGGCTGCGCTTACATTACATGATACACCATAATGAAGCATAGATGGGTGTGAGTTGCATAGCATACTTCAGGTACAAAATGACAGTATTTATGTTGTGGATTCTTATAAGGTGAACATTTATTTTGTCAGTCAGTTCTTAGAAAGCTTTTTTGGATCCACTTTTTTTGGTCCAGTTCTCAGACACCTGAAGTTGCTGGATTTGGGTTGACCCAGATGTTTTCTGAAACAGTTTCTATAAGCCTGCTGTCCAGGTATTCACAAGGACTAAGGAGGTTTAGTTTAGCTCTTTAGGTCAAATCCAAAGAACCATAAGTAGAAGGAAAGTAGCAACTCCATTGTGCAAACACATGTGTAGGCATTTATATGAGGTAACTTCTGATGTGGCTGGCCCAGGCTAGCCCAGTCTCATCAGATCTAGGAAGCTAAGCAGGGTCAGCCCTGGTTAGTGCTTGGATGGAAGACCACCAAGGAAGTCTAGGGTTGCTGTGTATGGGCAGACAATGCCAAGCCACCTCTGTTCATCTCTTGCCCTGAAAACCCTAAGAGGTTGCCATAAGTCAGCTGAGACTTAATAGCACTTGACACACTGCTTCTGTAGCAGTTCTCATGCTTCTGCTTGGAAAGAGGTTGCCCACACTGTTGAATAAGTAGAAGATCTTCTTTTTTAAAATTTAGTATGCTTTATCTCAGGCAAGCACAGATGCAAGTCCAGCCTTCTGTTTATTTCTGCATGTGGTTAAGGCATCTTAGGACCCAGTCTTCAAAGCTCAGTCTATGGATGCAGTACGTTATGTGGCTTTGAGGATCATGCAGTAGAAGCCATCAGCACAGCATGGGGATAGGAAGCATGTCTTATCAGATCAAGTGCTTGAAATCCACATACCTGTATACAGACACCTTAATATGCTTTCATGTAACCTGCCTTGTTAGACTTGAAGTGGCTCAGGACCTGCCCCGCTAATGAAGAGATTTCCTGCCCACGATGGAATAAGTACCAAACAATGGGAAACACTGTGTACAAACATACAATAGATGCAAATAATATTTAATAAGAATATATGTGTGTAAGGTATTAAATAAGTATAATCACATTATAGGTATTTACAAAATTCATCCAAATTCATATTCAAACATTCTCTTATCTGAATAGCTAGCTCCTGTACAGACGTAATCCAGAAGTAATATTTATATTTCAGAGCTTGCTGCTATAGAAGAGGCGATTCAATAGCCCCACTACTGTAAGACAAACAATCCTCACTGCCAGACAAGTGATCCAACGGCTTCCCAGTCGACAAGCTGTTTTCAGCCTTCTTTCTCAAGAGTCGCTCAATATATTGTGTATATCATTCATTGGAACCAATCTCCATTCTCTTAACCAAGCATTCTCACTTTTCCCATGGGATTAAGGTTACAGTAGTGGGGCTGTTGAATCGCCTCTGCTATAGCAGCAAGCTTTGAAATATAAATATTACTTCTGGATTACATCTGTGCAGGAGCTAGCTATTCAGATAAAAGAATGTCTGGACTGTTCTCTTTATATTCTTTGTTACTTTGATTATTCATTTGATTGCCTATGTATGAATTCGGATGAATTTTGTAAATTCCCATAATGTGGTTATACTTATTTAGTACATTGCACATGATTATTTTTGTAGCATCTTTAATTTCTGTAATTCACAAAGAATGAAACTGGACTTTTTAAACTTCCAAATCCCAGTGCCATTTTCTAAAAAAAGTAGTAAGCATTGCAGTACAGTGCCCATGTTTGTCGTTGTAGATACTATCACGTAAAATTCATATGGAAGTCTGCAATGAACTTTTAACAGTTCTAGTATTTATAAGAAGATAGTGTTTAGCTAGATGTGGGAGTTTTCTACATTGGTAAAGTAATTTTCAGCTTGATTGTTCTGAAATATTTGAAAAGCTGTTAAAATGACAGCTGATGTGTTTAGGAAAATTGCCCCAGGATGCTCAGACTAGAGATTTTCACGAGGAGCTGCAACAGTCTCTGTTTTCGCTTATATGCAAGCTATGCAACTCCGAATAGCACAGGTGCCATTAAAGTCAATAGCGTAGTCCCCCATGACTTGGAGAGGGTCAATATTATATGCATACACTTTCTTGGTGCTGGCAACGGTAGAAAGGTTTCTTAGGTGATATTATAATATTGTTTTAGCACAGATAACGGCTGTACTGTAATGAAATGATTCAGAAAATTGCATTTGTCTAGGGACAGGGACTGGGGACTATACTACTGTGATCCGTCTGTTGCTTTAAAGTATGCTCCTACTGTATAATTTCTGCATCTTTTAACATGTAATGTTTATAACATGTTTTGTTATGAGGTCTGTTTCAACTCTTGTTTCAGATTTCTGGTTGGTTCCAGATTTCTACAGTCCAAATCCTATTGCACTTTTTTATTGGATGCCCCATCCTGTTGATTGTATTTGACTTTCACTATGTAATCCGCCTTGAAAATGGGAGCAGGGGAAAATGTCCTTCGCTTTCCTTTGTCCCTCTTCTTCTAGCTCTGCAACTTTTATTGCACAATATTGAAAAGCATAAGAACTTCTGAATTAAAACAAATAATTGGTTAAAATAATACATATGCACACACACGAATGAATAGAAAGTAGGAGCAAATAAAATATTGTAAAATGTTTTCATGGTTCTATACTTGTGAGTGCCCTGACCTGGATAGCCCAGACTAGCCTGGTCTCATCAGATCTCAGAAGCTAAGCTCTGGTTAGTACTTGGATGGGAGATCACCAAAGAGGTCCAGGACTGCTACACAGAGGAAGGCAAGTCAAACCACCTCTGAATATCTCTTGCCTTGAAAGCCCCATGAGGGGTCTCCATAAGTTGGCTGTAACTTGATGGCATTTTCCATTGCATTCATATTTTTAAAGGATGCAGTAATTCTGGAGCTGTTCCATATTCCTGCTTAAGAACGGTTTGTGTGTGTTATGGAGTGACAATTTGTTTGTGCGTTTATTTGAACTTATAGCTAACTTAATGGAAGGCACAGCGTGTAAAGTACAAAAGGACACATTCAGGGGTGGGACCTCCTGTCCTGCAAATGCAGCCCTCAAATCAATAAAAGTGCCGGTGTGGTGTAGTGGTTAAAATGTCAGAAAAGAATCTGGGAGACCCAGGTTTAAATACCCACTCTGCCATGGAAGCTTGCTGGGTGACCATGGGCCAGTCATACGCTCAGTTTAAACCTACCTCACAGGATTGCTGTAAAGCTAAGATGGAAAAGAGGACAACGATGTAAGCCTCTTTACACCCCCCGTTAGGGAGAAAGGCAGGGTACAAATGATGGAAATAAAAAATAAAAGCGCCATGGTCATACACTGGATGGAGCCAGGAGCCACATGGCATTTTATACAGGAATAAGGCAGGGGTTGCTGTTAAGATAGATGCATAGTTTGATTTGGACTCAAAGCATATTAAATGAAAACTACCAATTGCCTTCTACATACTAGAACAGGTGAAGTGAAATAAACCACAAATTGATTTTTGCCTAACCCTTAAATTATGTGCAGCGGAATTGGGGAGGAGGGGAACCCCCCCAAAGTTGCATCGCTGTCCATTACAAATACCCTAAGGTAGTTAGTTCATCTTAATATGTTAATAGGCTTCCAGAAGAGATGCGCTCCCCCCCCCCCCCCCCCGCCTGAGATTTGGTTAATTTTGCATGGGTTCCTAGTCTCCAGGCAATATGATAGAAAGTCATCTGTTACTGGTTTCTTTATGCACCGAGTTGGCTGCATTAGGCAATATCTTTAAAATGTAAAAAGGAGCCTACAAAACGCACCGTCTGATAACAACAACAAATCTAATCCAAAGTGACAAGTGGGAGACTTTCCCAGACATTTTTCTCTTTAATGTAACATGACTTTAAATTGATGCAGCCCCACAGTGATTGAAAAACTCTCAGAGCTTGTCTCCCATGATTACATTTCTGATCTGTACAACTTAATTTTTTAACTCAGTGAATCTCGACTTTGCGAATGAGCCACTTTATTTATCTTGAGCGCTGCAAAGCCTTCGTCAATGCAATGCTTCCGACGTAACGTTACGATAATTCCTGTTAGTGCAGGTGTGTTCTCTTTTATCAGACCTTGCAAAAAAAAAGTTATCACTTTCTAAGCAATATTCCCTTTTAGTCTTTTTAAACACTGAATTGTCTGTTTAAAGTCTTCCTCACTGAGCAGTTGGGCACACATTTGATTCACTTGTGATATTTTTAATCTGCTTTTCATCCCCAAATCCCAAATCAGCAGAAAACAATATCATCATTAAACTCCAATAATAGTGAAACCATTAACACAGTTCGTTCTGCAAGACAATAAAGTAGTATTTCCAGAAATTCAGTGGTCTAAGAAATAAAAGAAACAGCAGTCAAACAAATTAGAAAAATGGTATTTTTCTATCACATTTTCTTCCAAGATGCGCTGTGTGTCGCAACACCTTACAACAATCATCAATCATAACAACCATTGTGAAGTCGGTTGTGTTTCTGCATGATTCCCCCTCCCATTTTATCCCTATAACAATCCTGGAAAGTGAGTTAGGCTGAGAGAATGTGTAACTGACCTAAAATCAACCAGTGAGTTTAGTAGCTGAGTGAGGTTTTGAATTTACTTAGTGCTTGACCAATATTGTAGTCACTGCTCCTTACTAACTTTTCACTCCCCTGAACTGCTTTTACAGTACTGTGCCTTATAGAAGTAAAGCGCAGTTTGTACTGTGCCTTATAGAAGTAAAGCGCAGTTTCACTGGTCTGAGCCTTCAGCCATAGGCCAGGATCTAGCAGCAGCCCCCAAACTATTAATCTCCTTCTTCATGGGGGAGTGTAATCTGTTCCAAAAGAAGGCTGACTCCAGTCCTTGATACAGAACATTGTAACTCTTAGATAAGTAAGAATAAAATATGATACTTCTAATTTATTTCTCAGTTTCCGGTAGCATCACAGCAGCCTTCAACCAACCCACTGTTTTCCCATGCAGAGGATTCATGACAAATTGTTTATGACCCTCAGGAGACATCCAACTTGCCTGATTGAACGCATCTCAAACAATTCTTCTATTAACTCAGCTAATGACTAACTTTTGTTTAATATTATTTAAGATGTCCTCCAGAGTCCTATTATAATCTCCTGGGCTAATAAGCTTCTGCACAGTGTATTGACCGCTTCTGAGGTTTCAAAAGGAGGCTGAACAAGATGGAGTGTTAGTGATCCCACGTTGCTTACCCTTTATTATTGTTTTCCACATGCCCTCCTCATTTCTAACACATTTCCCCTGTATAACGTGTACTTAGCCATTCTGTCCTCTTTCAGTGTGGATGGCAAAAACATTCACTGATGAATGGCTTGTTTCAAAGTGCCATAAATACTCTAGCCACTGGAACTGCTACCCAATGTTAAATTATAGCAGCGCGATTGTAGAGTCATAGAACCATAGAACAAGATCAGCTTTCAAAGTTTTTTTTTTTTTTAAAAACAAATCTTTTGTGAATTTGGTTGTGTGTAGTTCCCTGTTGGCTTAACTTAATATGGCATCATGTAATTTTAAAAAATAAGTCTAATTCTTTTCTGCTGGAGGTCAAATTTTGGATTATTGTGTTGTTCTAGTAATCATCTCTGAAGTGTTTCTGATCCATAGTTGGTTTTTCCATCAAGATAAGTACTTGTTTGGCAGTGTTTTCCTCTAAATACTTGCTACTGGTGTTCAGTTGTGGGAAATGAAAGGCTTAATTGCCATCCAGGGTTGCAGCATTTGAGGAAATCACAAACACACTATAGATGCCCATTGCACACTCGAGTATATTTAAATTTGCCATGAAAATTGAAAACCATCTCAGTATGAGTTTAGGCTTATTCCATTAGAGGATTGAGATCCCATGTGATCCCTAAACAGTAATGTGGGATATTTTTGTGTGTGTATATTTGCCTATGCCCATTTCTGTGTTTTTAACACTGGCATAGCTTATCAAAAATGGTGCACCAGTAAAGTTATGTAGACCTATCCCCCTTGGTTTGGCTTCATGCTAAGAAACTGATCACAGCTATTTAAAAGCTAGTTGCTCATCACACCAGCTCTATTTTTTCTCTCTCTCTCTCTCTCTCTCTCTCTCTCTCTCTCTCTCTCACACACACACACACACACACACACACACACTCACTCACCCCTTTGTTCCTTTCCTAACCAGTTCAGTTTCAGTAGACAGAATAGTGTAAAGGACTGTACTAAACTTTTCATTGCTACATTAATTCTGGGCATGGCCCTAAGATGCAGATCAATAAATCCAGGCACTGTGGCTCAGTAGTAAAGCCTCTGCTTTGCATGCAGAAGGTTCCAGGTTCAATCCCCAGTATCTCCACTTAAAAGGGTTCAGGTGGTAGGTAATGTGAAACACCTTTCTTTGCCTGAGACCCTGGAGAGCTGCTGCCAGTCTGAGTAGACAGTACTGACCTTGATGGGTCAAAGGTCTGATTCAGTATAAGTCAGCTTCATATGTTTATAAATTAAGGGCATGTACAGAGATATCTTTCTACATGTTTGGTTGCCTAGACAACTCTATTAAGCCAAAATGGCTGCTGCAATTTCACTTCAACACTAGAGGTGAATTGGGGGAGTGGGCAGACAGGCAAGACAAGGTGAGAAAAGAAGGTAGATGGGAATGGGTGGGTGGAAGAAAAAGAAGAAAGGGCAAAAGAAGGAAAATGGCGATTGGAGGGAGCTGAGAAAGTAGGAGAGATGGAAAAGTTAGAATGGGAAAGGAAAGACATGGAGGGAAAGTGGCAGATGAGATGAGACAGGTGGGTGGGAGGGAGGAAGGGAAAGAACAGGAAAAAGGAGCAAAGCTATAGGGTCTATGACAGGGAATAAAGGACTGAAAACTGAGATAAGTTGGGGAGGACTATCAGCGGGAGGGGTGATGAATTGCTTCCTGTGAGTCATTGTTGATCTGGTTGTTAGTCTAAGACTTGTGGACTGGTCTACATCTTCCATGAACTTCAATGCTGCTGCTGCTGCTGCTGCTGCCACCTTGCTGAAGTGGTGGTAAAGGATGGAGAAAGTAGGCTGGTCAAGTTGTTAACCAGCCATCTGGAAGTGTGGTCTTGGCTTGTCCATTCTCATTATTTCTCTGTTTGCCTGCAGACTAAAAGTAATTGACAAGCCTATAGGAAATCCCCTGCCCTGAAAACTAGCTCTCATGTCCCATAGTAGAAAATACAGTATTCTTTTGCCATTCCCCCCGCCCCTTTTATTCAACTCTTTGCATTACTTTTAAAAATCCCTTCTTAATTTCATGGAAACTAGAAACAAACAGACATTTATAACTTTTTATTGTTACAGGTTGGATGCTTGAAGCATGAAATAAATATGCACTATGCTTGGTTTCTAGAGAAAACACAAGGGGCCAACAACAACAAAAAATATACCTAGAAGGATCCACCTGCAAACCCAGTTTCCAATTTAACTTTCAAAAATAAAGGGCGTCAACAAACCCCCATTCTCTTTGGCTCATAGGAGCTTGTGAACATCTGGTGGTTGCAGATTTATGCTGCGTTATCACTGGGGAATTTGGGGTTATTCAGATATGCACTGCCCTCTTGGACTTTTGATACTTGGCTGTGTCTGTACAGTTTGTAACACAGGATATGTGGTTGCAACCTTCTCTACCCTCAGAAGCAGACAGATAGAAATTGCTCAGCTTCGCTCTTATGGGAGTCTTTCTAATTAGATACAACAGAATTTATCTTACAGTAATGATATGATTAGCAATGAGTTAAATGAGGCCAGAAATTTTATCTACATATCTGTTGGGAAGAGGGAAATATGATGATAAACTTTCCTGAAATGTAAAAGAAATGAATATTTTTTATTAAATTCTATGTCTTGGCTACTTCCCAGAAGTTTCATCAGCTTTTCTACTGTCCCGACGACGGGACTCCCAGGGAGCCAGGAGGACTGGCAACCCCCTCCCTCGTCACTCCCCCACCAACAAACATCCTCTCCCCGCTCACCCAGCCAGCATGGAGTGTGGAGGGGCCGGCAGTGAAGAGCCGAGGGGAAACAGCAGAGAGACAGCAGCAGCCGGGAGGGAGAGCCCACAGCTTGCTCCGTGCTCCGTGGCTAGGCGGGCCAGAGGGGAAGGAAGGGAGAGGAGCACTGAGACAGGATGCTGGGGCCTCTCCAGAGGCTCGGCATCTTGAGTTAAGAAGGGGGGAGGAGTCTAGAAGGGAGGAGGGGTCAGGAAGGGGATGTTGGGAGGGGGGAGGGATAAAAGAGGGCAGCCAGAAGGGGCCGAGGAGGATGCCCTGACGTGAGACTGATTGATGGTTCCAGAGAGAGAGTGAAACCCAAGTCTGCGCAGGAGGGACTAGGAGAGGGTGTGGTGATGTAACCCCCTCCCTTGTCCTTGCAACTGAGGCCTTGGCTGCCCTACGGGGTTCGAATTGACAGTGGCAGAAGGCGGCGCCACTCTGGACTCGAGTGACAGCGAGGTGGGGTCTAGCGACTCAGTTGACATCTACATATGGTATTCTTACGGCCAAACTAGACAAAAGACAGGGGGTTTCTTTGCAGAGGTGAGTGTTTTTTTCTTGTAATGAGAGCCACAGCCATAAATGGCCTTAATTTGGAGCAGGCTGGAAGGACCTTTGTGTGATTTTTCCAGTTGAGACCAACCTGAAGAAATGATCCCCATCTTTCTCTCCCACTTCCGGGGTTATTGTTGTCTGGTGTGTGTGTGGCGGGTCATTTTGGATCTGTGAGACTGAAGGGTTTTGTTTCAACTGAAAAGCGGTGGCTTATTAATGCAGGCATACTTCTAGGCTTTGTCTATCAAGTTTCTACAAAACTTGAATTGGAAACCATGCTCTGAACGGGGCTTTCAAACCATAGCTTGTCTGAACTTTGATCTGACGTGTTGTTCAGTATGACAAACTTTAGCTGTGGCTCTGCTTCTGCAGGCTGCCTCTCTGTGTAGGTGGGTGAGTGAAATAACAAAACTGAATTGAGTTACATAAAAAAATGCAATGAACAAGAATCTGTATTTGACATTGCATATTTGACACTGACACTCAAACCTTGCCTTGGGTTCTAAAATATGGTTTTTGCAAACTGTCATTTGGCTTGAAGTCTGTATTTAGCCACACTGTGGTTTCAATGTTAAATCATCTGAGGTTTTCACAGCAGCATGCTCAAATCAGGTGTACATTACTATGGCCCCATCCACACGAGCAAGATAAGCTGGATGGGAATCGACACAAATTTGCGCCGGCGCAATTTGCACCGCTTTTGCAGGATCACACAGGTCTATGGACCTGTGAGGGCAAACCGCTGCCGCATGATCACATGCAGCCGCGGGTGAGTTGTTTTTTCCCCCCCGGCTGTTTTCAGTGCACTTATTCACTTCTACAAGGGATTGATGACTTGCCTCTCCACCCTCGGGGTCATCCAATGATGCGCATACTGGGACGAGGGGGGGGACCAAAAAGCCCGCTCCCCAATGCCTCTTGTTTGCGCTGGCGTGATCACACAGGGAAAGGCCGGTTCTGGGCCGTCACAAACCATTTGAGACTGCCTTTTCACTGGTAGCTAAATAAGCCAATTCCCCACTGGCTCAAAGCGGTTTGTGACAGTTTGACACCAGCTGCAGGACGCTTCCCAGATGTGCTTGTGTGATCATGCCACTTTGAACCGGCAGGGAATCGTCCTTCTTGTGTCGCAAATGGGTGCGTATGATCGCGCCCAAAGTGTCTTAACTTGCTCAACACTGAACCTATTAACTGGCCATTGTTTTTGGTGGAGGCTAAAATCTTAGATTTCTGATAATCAATCACCAAACTTTCTGACAGGCAATAATTGGAGAAGATTCACAAGGCTCATTGCAGACCAGTCCCCAATGTGGAATAAAATAATGGCATCATCCACATAGAGAAGCACTGGAACACTAGTTTCAGCTAATTTTGGTGGATGGCATTAGTCATCAAAATTTGATGCTAGATCATTTAAAAATTAAATAAAAAAGGAGCTAGTAAACATCCCTGTCTTTACCCCCTTTTCCAAGTTAAATGAGTTTGTTAAATGTCCTTTGTATCCACAGCATACTTGGAGAGTCGAATCCAAATATAGTATGAGCCCTAAAAACCTTTTATTAGTAGTCATTTGTCTAAGTTTACTCCACAGTTTGGAGCGAGTTATAGAATCAAAGGCTCCTTTGAGGTCCATAAAGCCCACATATAACTGCCCCCCCCAACAGATGAACACCAACCAAGTGGTGTATAGGACTAAACAATGGCTATACGTTGAAGAGCCCCACTTAAAACCAATCTGACTACTGTCTGATGAAGTGAGCATTGACTCTCGAAGGCTTACACCCTCAAACTCTTATTGGTCTCTTAGGTGCTATTGGACTCAAATCTAACTGTTTAACTAGCTAGTGGTGACCATGTAGAATGTTCATAGAATTAGATGCCTTATTTGGGAGGGTAGATTTGTGATAAACAATGGTATTCATGCTATCTTTACTGAAATTTTTAGTCCCTGCGTTAGAATGGTACTTTGGGTGTTTATTTCCCTCTCTACCTGCAAAAAGTCATTTTGAATACTTTTTACTATGTGTGGCTTGATATCCATATTGTTAAAAAATGACATCAGAACTAGCACTCAGTGCAGTGTTATTATGCTTAATGTCTTGTTTGTGATTTCCCATTGTGCATGTTTTAAACTTCATTGCATTAATCTATAATTTCCTGCTATATATCCCCACTTTGTCATTTCAACATAATGTGGAGAATAGCATCAAGTGCTGGGGCAGGTCGTTCAGAACCTAGGTCAGAAAGCCAGGGGTTCGGAGCAGAAGTGGAGTCATTCGTCAAAGCCGGGGTCAGAGAGCCGAGGGTTCAAAGACAGAGAGAAGCCATTTGGAGCCGGAGTCAGTCAGCCAGGGGTTCAGAGCAGGAGCGGAGTCGTCAAAGCCGAGGTCATAGAGCCGAGAGTTCAGAACAAGGGCAAGGTTGTGCGGAGACAGAGACAAGGTGGGTGCAAGGGCGTCGGATGTTCAACTAGTTGCTTCCACAAGAAGCCAGCCTAGAATGGGGAGCTAGATATCCCTCTGCTGCTGTTTCCATTTAGTGAGTGGTGCACGTGCCCCTGCTTCTGCTAAAACTCAGGGCTGAATGGCCGCTTGCTCCTCAAGTGTGCTTCACACCGCTGGGGTGCCAGATCCTGGTGTAGGCGGTCCCTTAATCACGCAACCTTTGGAGGCGAGTCAGGAGGGCTGTCTGCTGACAGCTGTTCCTCCTCAGCCATTACTGAAGTGGGTGGCGACAGCAAACTGTCTGTTTCAGATGCTTCAGTAGGGCCAGGTATGGATTCAGCTGCCACTGTTAGCTCCTCATCGCCAACACCCATGACAAATAGCAGTCAAGATATTTTGCTCCAAAGCTGGCCCAAGAGCCTTTGGCTTGGTTCTGGGAACATAAATGAGTTGGGGATTCAATTAGGCTTGCCATTTGCCTTTCTGGGAAGATCAGCCCCTTCCCTCAAGAAATTGAGACGAGGAGGGGAGATTGCTTCCACAGAAATTTTCTAGGAATGTCCCCATGTATCTGTAGTCTTTAGAGGTGCTGGGAAATCCCTAAAGCATCATCCAGGAGTGAAATCACATCTTCCCTAAACTCCACTCTTCTCCAGAATCTCTCTGCATATGCTGAGGCAGAGCTGGCAGTCCTGGGTTCAACACAGCCCCAAGGGTTCAGGGAATCTCAGACCTTCCACGTACAAGGGCAGCAAACTTGGGTTTGCCACTAAGCATGTACTTGATGAGCGTTGGCTATTTGCATAACACCTGTGTTTCCAAACACTATGTCTCATTTACACATGGCACTATTTAAAGTACACACCTATAATTTTATGTGTGAGGCAACCTTTGATCTATTCATTTGTAGTTTGAATACACTTGACAATGTGTCCTGCTCACACTGCCACTTTTCATAGTGGGTGACACTGCAGGTTAGATGAGAACTTCTGCTTTTTTTAAAAAAAGATCCCATATTTCCTGTTAATATTATTGAAGAGGGCATAGGTCACAAGACACATCAGCAAGAATTAATAAAGTTCTCTGCAAGGCCCTGCTGTTGAGTGCTTTTTTTTTCAATATGTATTTGATGAGGGTCATAAATGGAAATTAGTTTGATGGCTTCAGTCTCTGATGATGTAGAACGTAGATTATTTAAAACATTGTAGCCTGAGGAATCACACAGTGCAAATTATAACCCTAATATCTTAAGAGCAGAGAACCTGCATAGGCTGCTAAATAAACTTCAGTAATTACTTTGGGGGGTTTTCCTGTGCCGGGCTGTAATTTTTTTTTCTAGTTTACATTTTTCTCAGGTTGCTGACCATGGTGACAGTTTTGCTGGTCTTGTATAAAATAACTAAGACATGTACACACCTGGCCCTTCATTACTATTACTCTGCATTTTAGAAAGAGACCGCAAGATACGAAACTCTTCCTGCAGTTTCTGCTGATAACAACACTTACCATGGTTTTATGTGCCTTGAAAGAAAAGACATGCCGCTTATCCATTAAATACTGTTACAAAGCATACCTTTGCAAAATAGTTATAAAGCTCACTTTACCACTTAAAGCTTCTAGGATGGCACTTAAATTTGGTCTGTTCTTGACCTAAATGTTAGTGCCCGTGTTTCCTTGGTAAGTGAGGCATACATCACTAAATATTGTCCTTAGAAGAAATTGTTGTGAAATTGCAGCTTCCCCAAGTTACTGCTTTACTTAATGGCTTGCGCCCCCAAAATTACTTTGAACTGTGAACATCCATGACTGAAATTTCCCACCTTAATGGACAATGAAATCAAGATTCAAGTCCAGTGGCACCTTAGAGACCCAACAAGATTTTCGGGGTGTAAACTATTTTCCTGAAATCAAGATGCCTTTGGAACAAGCTGATGCAGTACATGTGAAAACTGATGTGTACTCTCTTATTCTTGCTTGCTGAGGTTAACATACTCGGTTTCAGCATTAATACCGAAGCACTGTTCCTGATTTTCATATGTGTTTTAACTTTGGCTGTCCTTGTTTCTGTTTCATTTCTATACGGCTCTAACGTTGAAACAAATCTCATTTTGTTTGAAGTATTTCTCCCGCATCTAAAGACACTTCTCAAGAATCAAATGCATAGTGATCTGATTAAGGTAGCCAAAAGATCTTTAGTTTCATAGGGAGAAATGAATGACTACAACAGTTTCTGGAATTGCCATAATTATCTTTTGATTCAAAACTAAAATGAAGGTCCTGGTTTAATTAAAGATAGCTGTACTGCAAGCAAATTACCAGAAAGGTTTGTATCCAAAGCTATTGAAATATAAGACTAGAGGGGGTTTTTTTGTTTGCCACAAGATGGCCCTGTTAAGTCATAAAGATTTTGCAAATGGCACATTTTTCTGGATAGTGGATTAAGAAGCAAAGGTGCTGAGCATGAAGAAGCATCTCTTGTGCCCATGCGACACGAACTGCTATTAAGGGTCTCCAAGTGTCTTCCATGGTCTTGGGTGCCCTTACTTTTGGCAGGTTTTTTTTTTTAATTAGATCATCTTAATATTTATATAGTGTTTCTACAGTAGACTCTTTTCACAGGCAAAGTTGAAACAAGCCCCCTGACCTTATATTTATAACTTAAAGCACAAGACAGAAGAGACATAAACTTGGAGCTTGCAAATGTTCTTCATGAGACTTTTCATGTGGTTAGACATTTTATAGTTCACCTTCTGAAAACAAGTTTCTATAATTTTAGTTTTATAAATGAAATAACAAAAAAACCCCCCCATAAACTCCTCCCAAAGATTAATGATTTTAAACCAAGGGCAGTCTCAACAGAGTCTTGAGTTAGGCAGCTTGATTTGTATGAGAGAGAACATTCTAAAAATAGGCTTTCTGAAAGATCTGGTTTCCTTAAGACTCATGTGGTAGTTTTTCTTGCCTTATATTAATAAGCTCTTTTGGCCAGAGGTCTTAAGCATTATGTGGTAGTTTTGAGTTACCAAACAAAATATTGCTTCCCAATCTGCCTTTTCAAAGCATGGGAAGTCCAAGTTGGCCTTTCTAGAGTATGTTTTCTTTGGAACAAAGAGTGCTATACACTTGTACCTCCTCTGTATTCTTTTTAAAAAACCTTGCCAGTGTGCAGTTTGAGTGGGCATTATAGGGGCATGCAAGCAAGCATACTACAAGATATTCCCAGTAGTGTTACCTCTTCCATCACCTTCAGGTCAGCAGTCTCCCAAAAAAATCCAGGCTTCTGGTATAGAGCTGTCCCTGGATACATTTTAGTCTCAGCATTCATCCTGGTAGGTGGGTATTGTTTCAAGTATTTATCCATCCACCTCAGATCGGTACTCTCTAAAACAAATCCAAGGTTCCAGTATAGAGCTGTCCCTGGATACACACTAGTTTTACCTTTCACCATGGTAGGTGAGTATTCTTTCAAGTATTTATAAAAGCAAATGGCTTATCAATGCCCCATTGATGTTACCAATGGCATGTTCGCACTAAAGCCTTCAGGGAGGGGGTCGTTTTATAAAATAGCACTGCATGGCTCAGCTGGTGTGATGTAACAAATAGAGTGTTGGGCTAGGATCCCGGGAGACCTTGATTCAAATCACCACTTCTACCATGGAAGCATACTGGGTGACCTGGGCCCCCTCACTAACTCTCAGCCTTGCCTAACTCACAAGGTGGTTGTTGTGAGAGAATGGAAAGGGGGGAACTATGTTCTAAGCTGCTTTGAGGTCCAACTGGGGAGAAAAGTGGCATATAAATAAATAAATGCATTGCCAAATGCATGCAGTACCATGAATGGAATTTGACTGAAGGTGTGGAACACTGTTAATAGCTGGTGGCTTCTAATATTAGATCCACTGTTGTAACTTTTTCGAAATAAAAATAGCCACCTCCTCCAACTGACCTGTTTGAGATTTAAGATATTTTCAGTGTGTTATGTTATTTCCATAGACAGGGTGGATCCTGCCTCTCTCCTACTACTGAGCAAAGTTGGAAGCTTTCCTCCAAACTTCCTCCAAATTAAGCGGCTGTTCTGTGGGGGACATATTACAAAGTGTCCATATTATTGCTAGTAAGCAGGCTTGGAAATTCCAACTTTCAGTAGGTTCCAAACACATTTATATGCAGTGTACTTAAAGTGGGTTTCTGGGAGTTTGTAGCTCCTTCATCTACTATAGTTTATTTCATTGAGAAAATTTTTACGGTGCCTCTTTAGAGATTTGCTTGAGGCAGTTCACAATAAAACAATGCAATAAAATCATATAGCCATTAAAAACAGGCCAGAGCATAAAAATCAAAAACATCCAGAATGGAAAATGAGTATAAAAGGAGTGTTGAACTCATTTGTTATGAGGGCCGGATCTGACATAAATGTCACTTTGTCAGGTTGGGCCATGTGTGACATAAAATGTAACACAAGGTACTGGAGATATAAACTTTATAAAGATGGTTTCAGATGCTGAATGGATATAACAGGTGTGATTGGATTAGGTGTGATATGCAGATGGGTGGAGATATCAGCATTGGTTTGATATACAGAGGCGTGGAGATATCAACATTGGTTGTGTGGCAGGAAACCTAGGTCTCAATTTGGTACAGGAGGATTCAGTACAGGAGGATGCAAAGAATAAATGGAAATAAGTCTGAAGAAGTGAGCAGTGACTCACAAAGTCTCACACCCTACCACAATATTGTTAGTCTTTAAAGGTGCTACTGGACTCTTTTTTTAAACACTTTCTCCTGGACTCTTTCTCCTACTATTAGAAACCACAACATTCAAAAACCAGTGGGGGAACATTTTAACATTCCAGGGCATTCAGTTGCTGACCTAAGAGTAGCAGTTCTCTTACAAAGGAATTTCAAAGGGAGATTAGAAAGAGAGACTGCTGAATTGCAACTGATCATGAAGCCCAAGACAATGCAAACTCCTCGTCTGATTTGAGACCTAGGTTTCTTCTCTCATTACCAATGTCTGCTCTTATCTGAAATTACTCTCCAAGATAAAAAGACAGATGGATTCACATTCCAGCTGCATCTGAAGAAGGGAGCAAAGATTCATGAAAGCTCATGCCTTGCCACAATTTTTGCTAGTCATTAAGGTGCTGCTGTACTCTTGCTCCTGTGAAATAATAAGGAATGCAAGCTGTGCTGTTAGTTTCTCCCCCCCCCATCCATTAGAAATGGAAAGGGGGATCTTTCCAAGTGCCGTGGCACTCCCCCCCTGGTGTGCTGTCTCTGGGTCTTTCCCTCCCTCCCCCTCCCTCCCTCTGAAGAAGTGTGCTTGCACCCAAATGCTTATACCTGGAATAAAACATTTTTGGGCTTAAACAGAAGACTCTCTCTCTCGCTGTCTTGCTCTCTCTCTCTCTCTCTCTCTCACACACACACACACACATCCACACCTACACCTGGAATAAAAAGGTTTTGGTCTTGAGCATAGGAGACATTCTCTTTCTCTCTCTCTCTTATACCTGGAATAAAATGTTTTTGGTCTTAAACACAGGATTCTCTCTCTTTCTGGCATGCTCCCTCTGGCTCTTTCCCTTCCTCTCTGTCTCTGAAGAAGAAAAAGTATGCTTGCACACAAAAGCTTATACCTGGAATAAAACATTTCCGGTCTTCTTAAAAGTCCCACGAGATGCCATTTTCCTCCTTTCTCTGGCACTTTCCCTCTCCCTCCCTCCCCAGAAAAGGAGGAGGGGGGAGGAACCCTCAGCCAATTGAGGGAAGCCTTGCTCTCTCTCCTCTGAAGCAGGAAATTGGAGATACTGGCCAAAAGGAGCTGCAGTGTTAGAAGCAGGAAGCAGCACAGAGTCAGTTGCTCTCAGGCTGGATTGGAGGCTTGCAGGGGCTGGATCCGGCCCCTGCTCTAGTACATACCCAGGATGCTTTCTGTATACCGATTCTGGTTTTTTTACATATACGTGCTACTCTTGAGAAATGTCTAAAGTTTTGATCATGAGAATGTTAAGATTCAGTAATTAAATACTCAAATTATTGTCTAGGGGAGTGGTAAGGGGGGAAAGTACCATGCATCAATCTTGACATCCTTCAGCAGTCATTCTAATATTATTCATACTATGTTATTGTAGGGCTACTCTGTTCTTTTTAAAATATTTTTTTAAATTTCATTTTTAAATAAAATCTACAGAGTTAAATTTCATCTGATTAATTGGAGTAAACCTTTTAAAGTGGCCTTTTGATAAGAGATTTCATCCTTTTACACAAGGACTTTGCCATACTATTGTTGTATATTCTCTACCAACTTCTTTTCCTGGCAATATCTGTGGGGACCAGATGGCTAAGTTGTGTTGACTCAGAATAGATTTTTCCCCCTGGGTGCATCTAACTGAAGCTGACATGTAACTGATGCCCTGGCACATTAAGAGTTACTCACAGTATATGTGCCTTGCTCACTCCATTAAAAAGAACAGCCCCAAATACACTGTATTGCACATTCCAACTTAAAATTCTGGTCCAGATTTAGTAAGCTTGCTGTTCTATGTTCCCTTAAACATTGTGATGATTTGTTGATATAACATGTAGGGATATGTTGTCCTTCTGATTTAATAATCCAGAGTTTAAGAATTATGGCTCCAGTTATAACACTAATACAATATTTGCTTAAATTGAAATTAAAGGAGTTTTTTGTTTGTTTACGTTTGGGACTTTCAGGATTTTTCACAAAAAATCCCAAAGTTCTGGCGATCTTTTGCCATTAGTATAATCACACCATGATCATTGACTTGTTTCTGAGAAAGTAGGTTAGTGATGATGAACCTGGTAAAATAGAAAATGGTCATTCTTATTAAAATAATTTACAGAGAATAGCAGCTTTGCAAAGGGCTGTTATGCAGTGGAAGATCAAAAACATATCTTTTCAGTTAAAAAAGAAGTTTCTTTCACAGCATGTACCCCTCTGCATCATTAAATCAACACGGGCATTTATATTTAAGCTAATAAAAAACCTTCCAGTGTTGCATATAATAATACTAATGTGATTGCGCTGACATCATACTTTTAAGGTCCAAACCTCTTCAAGCCCATCATCTTGCTGTAGTCCTTGCAGTTGTAAAGTAGGCAAGTGTTTGTTTATTGATTTAAAATATTTATATACTGCTTTTCTGTCATCACTCAAAAGCAATTTATCCCCCATATTGCAAGAACCGAGGCTGAGGAAGACATGTGTAAAGTCACTTAGCAAGTTTCAACCTGAGATTGAAACCAGCAAGCTCTGGCTTAAATAAATGTTATATGGGGCATGAATCAAGTAGAGGGGGGGTCTCCTGGCCTGTGTCACAGTACATGTAACACCTGGGAAGTATCATTCCCTAGTGCCGGGGGGCTGATTTCTGCTTGAGTATGGCGTGGCAGGAGGAGGGGCTTCAGCCATCCCTCCCATGCCATTTCCCTGAGCCAAAATGGCCACAGGTAGCTTTGTGCCCCAATCTGGGACTCCATAGCCCTGTCCACATGAGAGAGATAAGCCGGATGGGAATCGACACAAATTTGCACCGGCGCAATTTGTGCCACTTTTGCAGGATCACACAGGTCCATGGACCTGTGAGGGTGAACCACTGCTGCGTGATCACACACAGCTGCGGGCGAGTTGGGGTTTCCCCCCCCCCCGGCTGTTTTCTATGTGCTTATTCGCTTCTACAAGGGATCGACGACTTGCCTCTCCACCCTTGGGGTCGTCCAATGATGCACATACCGGTACGGGGGGGGGGGACCAAAAAGCCCGCTCCCCAATGCCACTTGTTTGCACTGGGCGATCACACCAGGAAAGGCCGGTTCTGGGCCATCGCAAACCATTTGAGACTTCCTTTTCACTGGTAGCTAAATACGCTGATTCTCCGCCAGCTCAAAGTGGCTTGTGACAGTTTGACACCGGCTGCAGGACGCTTCCCAGATGTGCTTGTGTGATTGTGCCACTTTGAGCTGGCGGGGAATCATCCTTCTTGCGTCGCAAATGGGTGCGTATGATTGCGCCCCACAAGTCACAGTCAGTATTCTCTCAGCCACTCTGCTATACCAGTTCACATTTCTAGCAATGTGTTTTCAAACTGTGTAAGAGACAGAACACTAGATATTTTTTAAGAGCTTTGTTGTTTTGGCATACAACTGAATTGGCAGTGGCATTCTATAAAACTATGTTGTAACACAAAGTAAGCCTTTTAGCTTAGTAGGTATTACAGTGCACTAACTGTAATAACCAAATTGGAAGCCAAATAATTGTTTATCTTTAAAAGTATGTAAAATTGGGGGGAAATGAAATGTTTAATCAACTTTGACTCTTTGTTTTGTCATCTATTTAGCACTGCTGGAACCTTATAAATTAATGTATAATTTTGCCATCTTTTAAATGATCGTAAGCAATTTATTTTGATAATTTGTTTTAATGGTTCCATAAATTCTCTTCTTGTCACCCGCTCTGAGCCCACTTGCGGGGAGTGTGGGATATAATACCAAACAAATAAATAAATATTTTTTTGTCATTTCGGACAATTAGTACATTCTTTATATAATATAGTTCTTTTCCCTATAATCCCTGTGCTGTGCCGTTATCTTACACTGCATTTTTAGAAAGGTAATAAAAAAGAGAGAAAACAGCCTAGTCGAAATGTAAGTGATGCTTGTTCTTGATACATCAAGACAGTTAATCTTATTCATCAGTCAAATTCCCAGCATAATTGTTACAAATTAGATAAAATAAATTGCTGCTTTGATTTGTAATATCGGTCGACTCCCCCGAACCACATTTTACATTTTCCCCTGGATTATTTAAGAATGATGTTTTGCAAATCCAAATGAAATTCATGAGGGTGCTGAAATTACTCTCCCAGTTAAGAAGAATGCTTTGGGGCTCCAGGTGTCCCTTTATAATTCACCTTTACTGCAGTGCATAAACTGTGGTGGAATGCAAACTAATCGATGTAATGTACTAGACACTGAGGTTGCTATTCATAATTTCTACTCCAGACTTTACTTGTAAAACCTTTAAATGTAAAATTATGAGGTTACTGTTGTGTTGTGACATCTAGTATGTTGGGAAGAAATGAAGCAGCTGCAATAAAGAAAAAGAACTGCTGGAACTTTCTCTGTAGTGTTTTTTTTTTTTCCCGGAAGGATCCAACTCTGTTAAATGGAGTACTGCATAGTGCCTTGGTAGAAAGAGAACTCGCAGCTTTAATGGCTAGAGCTGCCAAGTCTAGCCTGGGAAATTCCTGGATTTTTAGGGTTGATGTTTGGGGAAGAAGCTCAAGGGAGATGGGATGCCGTAGAGTCTGCCGTCCAAAGTTGCTGTTTCCTCTGGGAGAACTGATTTCTGCAGAGCAGCGGTAATTCTGAGAGAACTCTAGGCCCCATCTGGAGGTTGGTGACCACAGATATTCCCCATGATTGATTTTCAAGAGGAATATGGCTGAAACACTCTAGAATTGTGTCTTTGTAGACTGGGTGTTAATATTTCTTAGAACTCTGTATTCTACATGTAAGTAGAAAAAATCAAATGCATAATTATAAGTTGGGGGAGACTTGTCTTGGCAGTAGTATGTGCGAAAAGGATCTAGAGGTCTTAGTAGACCATACACTGAACATGAGTCAGCAGTGTGATGAGATTGCTAAAAAGGCAAATGCGATTTTGGGCTGTATCAACAGAAGTATAGTGTCCAGACAACATGAAGTGATGGTACCACTTTACTCCGTTCTGGTTAGACCTCATCTGGAATATTGTGTTCAGTTTTGGGTACCACAGTTCAAGAAGGATATAGACAAGCTGGAACGTGTCCAGAGGAGAGCAACAAAGATGGTGAGGGGTCTGAAGACCAAGGAAAGGTTGCCCCAGAAGGTCGGACCAGAGCCAGCAGGTTGAAATTCAATCAGAAAAGTTTTCAGGTAAACATTAGGAAAAACTTCCTGACAGAGTGGTTCCTCAGTGGAACAGGCTTCCTCGGGAGGTGGTGGGCTCTCCTTCTTTGGAGGTTTTCAAACAGAGGGTAGTTGGCTATCTGACAGCAATGCTGATTCTGTGAATTTAGGCAGATCATGAGAGGGAGGGCAGGAAGGGTTGTCTCAGTGCTTAGTTCTTGTAGTCCTTTCTTAAATGCCCAGGGAAATGCTGATTGCTACTTTGGGGTCAGGAAGCAGTTTTTTTCCAGTCTGGTTTGGCCAGGAATCCTGGTGGTTTTTGGTCATCTGGGCGTGGAACAGCGGTCACTGCGGGAAGCAGAGGCGGAAGTATTTGTGAATTTCCTACATTGTGCAGGGGGTTGGACTAGATGACCCTAGAGGTCCCTTCCAACTCTATGATTCTGTGAACAGTCTTCAGAACAACTTATGGAACATGTTGCAGACCTTTTTGTAGACTTTAACTGCCTGGCTAATGGGAATGTTACTTCAGGAAAGTTAGTGTCTTGATGAACAGGGCATCTAGATTTGGTTAAAGGCTATTCTGCATGGGAAAATACAACTCTATGCACATGTTGTGGAGTGGAATCAACATTTCAAAAATTTTGTGACATATGAAAATTCTGCAGGACTAAATAACTAGCTGGTCAACATGACCAATGAAGACTCTTTGAGCAACTTCAAATATATGGCCGGAGTATGTTTTCACAGTGAGCATTCAGCAAGATAAACCCAAACATTTGTCAGATGTTCAATTTAGCAGGTACATAAAGGAGGTATATAATCTGTGCCTGCTAAAAATAAAAAGGATGAAGTGGCCCACAGCAGACATTGATGCATGTTTGGTACTCACAGTGGTGCATTTTCAAAGAGCACTCAGCTGGTCCTTAGCTTCTTCCAATAATATGATTTACTTTAATTTAAGCAGAGGTGGGTAGTGGTTATTGAGTTGTATTAGAGAACAGATTTGATCACATGTTTTCTCCTGAACACCTTTCTTGACTTGATAGCAAACTGAGAAGAAACAGGGCCATTGCAACAAAAAAGTGGTACCTGGGTTTTCCCAGCACAGGCGGCTATTCCCGTTGTAATGTGGACCATTACAGTGGTTCATCTGTCCAATATAAGCTTTTCAAACAGTTGTGCTGTAGGTAGAAGCTAATCACTAGAAGGTTGAATTTAATTTAATTAGCGGCTGTGCCAAGTGACCCTAACATATCTACAGTTTCAGAGTTTATGAAGTATAATTTTTGTGTACTGTTTCCTGCAGCCTTTTAAATTAAAAGCTGACAAGGTCTTGGCTGTGTAATTTAAAACGTTTTTTTGCATTATTTTTAAACTTATTTGAAAGCTGATATGCTGCCTTTTTGACCTTGTTACTGTATAAATCTACATTCTTTGGCAAATATTAACAATCGCTTTGTGTGTGGCCGAAATAAATTTTCTGGTAACGGCCACTGAGCTTTGGCTTGGATAAAGGAGTCTTTTTTTCACACTTCCCCCCTAGTTTATAATAAGCATTTTTATTTGTGGTTTTACAAAACATTGCAGGGTTCCAGTAAAAACAGAGCCTAGATTGACTTCCAAGCAAGCCATTAAGCATGAAAAGAGGACTTCTTATTCTTGACTTTGTTCTTGTTGCTGTACAGCACATCTTATTGACCTAGTCTAAATATGAATATCATTCCAAGGTTTTTTTGAACTCTCTGTAATTTTTCAGAGGTATTGTCTAGGGGAAACCATCTTGATTTACACTCTCAGCAAAGTATAATATCTTCTGCACGTATAATGCCAGGAAGATTTCTGTGGCGAGCATGCTGTTTTTCAGAAAGTACATTTTAATTCCCAGGGTCACTGCTTGGATCAGGAGTTGCAACTCTGCTGAGCAGTGACTTTAGGTTTATAGTACTGTAGAATATAATAATTCTTTGAAGTGAATCTCCGTTACCAGAGCTGGAAGCTACAAGTGGGTCACACAATCATGTTTTTCCCTCCACTGCAAGGTGACTTTGGTAGCTGTGTCATAGTGGAGATCGGGGTGGGTGGGTGCGTGGGTTTCATCTCTTGAAGTGTTCAACATATGGTCATAATTTCAGCCAGTTACCTGGTACAGGTTTCAAAACAGCTTCTCCTGTGCAGTACTGTTGAGGATGCAGCTGATTCCCGTCTTCCTTCTAGTTGATAGAATGGAATAGGGAGAAACAAATTAGAAGTGATCTTTCCGGAAAAAAATGTCATTTCTCATATTATGGCTTTTTTGAACATTCTAGATGACACAAGAATCAGTGTCATGGCATGGTATAAAGATCTTTAATGTTTAGTCAACAATCAGTGGGGTGCACTTGTGGGGTGCAATTAACTACTGGGAAATGTCTCCTGCAACACAGATCTCCCCCTCCAGGAATACAGTGACTTAGAGGTATATGTAGTCCAATTTTCTGCCCCTCCCCCTTTAAAAAGTTCTCTTCAATTGACTCTCAACATTTTTGGACAAAGAGTATTCTTAATTTTCCATATCATGAGTCTTTTCCTAGTACTATTGCTGGAAATCCTTTTTTTTAGAGGGACAAGGGTGATAGGTGGAGGAACTTTTTGAGGCTTTCCTTTCCTGCCAGTTTTCTGCTGAAAAAAGCCACTCTCCAGCAGCTTTTATTCCTACAAGGAAAATAAAGGAAATGATATATAAGTGTTCCCTATTGATGGGAAAAAATGGTACAGATAGCTTTTTCTTCCATTGTGGAGGGGCAGGAGAGCAGAGGGTTAAACTCTTCCCCCATATGCTGGTCGCCCTACTGAAAATTGAGCCTAGCAGCTGCATTTGGGTAATTACGCAAACAAAGAAAACTTCAACTTTTGCTAATTCTTGGGTTAGTTCTATTATGGTGTCCCTGCTGATGTTGCCTCTGCTCTTTAGGTTTGTTTTATTGTTTTGACTTTTTGTTTGTTTCATTTGTACAATTTATGTGTTTACTGCCTTGAGCATCCATCTGATCAAAACTGCTATAAATACATATATTTCTTTTTGAAACATAGAAAATCAATAATATGTTCTAAAGCGTGTTCTTCATCTGGTGCACATCTGGCCCATAGTGGACCTTTACTGTAAATGGCTATATCCATTTTAAGCCATTAAATACACTTCAGGATGCTGTCATGTCATATGTCATGGGCCTTGCTTATAGTAATTGTGTTTTAGTAAATATATGAGACATAAATCATTAAAATAGAAAAAAAAAGATCTACTCATGCCTTGTTTTGCTTCATAAATGAATTATGAGTGCATTATGACAATATTAGTCGCAAAGGCCAGTTTAGTGAGGATGTATATATGCAGCTAACCCTTCTGATTCAGTGTTTGTAACCTAGTGCATAGTTATTCAGGGGCCAACAACTTGAAACAGTTGTTGATCAACCTTACAACCTTGCTTTCCCTGTAGTTTTAATTTTTAGGATGGATGAAGTTGGTACCTTCAAACAGCAGGAAAGAGGACTTTCTAAGAAGTAGTAGTTGGAAACCTTCCATGTGTTTTTAGTAACTTTAAAGTGCTTCTGGACCTGTAAAGAGCACCCTGACGTGGATGGTCCAGGCTAGCCCAATCTTGTCAGAACTGGGACGCTAAGCAAGGTTGGTCCTGGTTAGTACTTGGATGAGAAACCACCAAAGAAGTCCAGGGTTGTTATGCAAGAGCAAGGCAGTGGCAAACCACCTCTGTTGGTCTCTTGACTTCAAAATCCTACAGGGTTGCCATAAGTCAACTGCGACTTGACAGCACTTTCCGCCATTTCTTTGGTTCCTGATGTGCCCAACAGAACTGATACCTTAAGTGGCTGACATGCTGAAACAGCTTCAATGTCCCCTAGTGCTTCAGATCTGCAAATAAATGCAATCTTAACTGAGTGACCTGACTGAGGAGAAAAAATGTGTTTGGTTCTAGTATGCTTCCAGATGCCACCTTACACTTTTCCTGGGTATTTCACAGATTCAGAAGGTAAAGCTGATTTGCTCTTTCTCTGAAACTAAGAAAATCATTTGGCCAAAGTCTGCAGCTTTATCTGTCATTTGGAATCAGAAGATTTTCAGTCATTAATCCAGCAATATCAGTTCCATCCACTGGGTTGGAAATCACCATTTTTTTCACTTTGTCTCATCAAATCATGTGGATCAAGAACTGACTAATTAATAGGAAACAGAGAGTGAGTATAAATGGGCAGTTTTCTCAGTGGAGGGTGGTAAGCAGTGGGGTACCACAGGGATCAGTACTGGGTCTGATGTTTTTTAACTTGTTCATTAATGATTTGGAGTTGGGAGTAAGCAGTGAAGTGGCTAAATTTGCGGATGACAAAATTGTTCAGTGTGGTGAGAACCAGGGAGGATTGGGCGAGTGGGCGTCAACATGGCAAATGTGGTTCAGTGTGGCCAAGTACAGAGTGATGCACATTGGGGCCAAAAATCCTAACTATTAATACACGTTGATGGGGTCCAAACTGGCGGAGACAGACCAAGAGAGATCTTGGAGTCATAGTAGATAACTCACTGAAAATGTTGAGACAGTGTGTGACTGCAATAAAAAATGCCAACACTATGCTGGGGATTATTAGGAAGGGAATTTAAAACAAATCAGCCAGTATCATAATGCCCCTGTATAAATCAATGGTGTGACCTCATTTGGAATACTATGTACAACTCTAGTCACCGCACCTCAGAAAGAATATTATAATATTGGGAAAAGTGCAGAAACTAGAATGATAAAAGGGTTGGAACATTTTCCCTATGAGGAAAGGTTAAAGCACTTGAGGCTTTTTAGCTTGGAGAAATGACGACTGAGGGGTGACATGATAGAGGTTTACAAGATTGTGCATCGGATAGAGCAAGTAGAGAAAGAAGTACTTTTCTCCCTTTCTCACAATACAAGAACTCACGGGTACTCAATGAAATTGCTGAGCAGTTGTTAGAATGAATAAAAGGAAGTATTTCTTCACCCAAAGAGTAATTAACACATGGAATTCACTGCCACAGGAAGTGGTGGTGGCTACAAGCATGGACAGCTTCAGGAGGGAATTGGATAAATATATGGAGCAGAGGTCTATCAGTGGTATTAGCCACAAGGTGTAGATAGGAACTCTCGGTCTGGGGCAAGTGATGCTTTGTATTCTTGGTGCTTTGGTTGGGGGACAACAGTGGGAGAGCTTCTGGTGTCCTGTCCCAACTGGTGGACCTCCTGGTGGCACCTGGTATTTTCAGCCACTGTGTGACAAGAGTGTTGGACTGGATGGGCCATTGGCCTGATCCAACATTGGCTTCTCTTATGTTTTTATGTTCAAATCACCCTCTTATTGCAGCCCATAATCTATATCATGGGCGTCAACTACGGGGGGGGGGACTTGAGGGCTCGAGCCACCCCCAAAATTTCCCGGAGGGGACTGAGCCCCCCCCCGGGAAAACGGAGCGCCCACCGCTGCCTCTCTCCCCCCCCACCTGGCTGCCTCTGTCCCTCCCTCCCTCCGTCTGTCCAGGAGCCAGCTAAGCAAATGCCCAGCTGGCCCCTGGACGGATGGAGGGAGGGACAAAAGCAGGAGTGGCCAGGCAGGGGGGAGAGGCAGCGGCAGAGGGGCAGCGGCGGAGAGAGGCAGCAGCGGCGGGGACATGCAAGAGCCCCCGTGCATACAAGAGCCGCCTCCTTCTCTCTCTCCCCCCCCCACCTGGCTGCCTCCCTCCCTCCCTCCATCCAGGGGCCAGCTAAGCAAATGCCCAGCTGGCCCCTGGACGGATGGAGAGAGGGAAGGAAGCCGGAGTGGCCAGGCGGGGGGGGGGGGGGAGAGGTAGCGGCGGCAGGGACAAGGTCCCAGCATGTGCACGTGTGAAGCATGCACGCACGCAAGAGCCCCCGCGCCCCCTGGGAATTTTAAAAGTCAATACCCCTGATCTATATGGCTTTTGTTCATGCAGGTCCCACACAGATCCTTTTTTTTTTTTTTTTGATGATCAAAGGGGACTTTGCCAGAACCTCAGTTGCTGTTCACACTGGGAAGAGGTTAAAATGATTGTTTGACTGTGTCTTGTCTTGCATGGGAAAAGATGGATGATGTTCAGAACAGGGGAGAGGCTTATGGCCAAATGAGATGCACTGGCCAGACTGAAGCCCTAGGGCTTTTGTAGCCTGTCCCTAGAACAGGACGGCATTCCACAATACAAACACACAGCTTTTCACCAAGCTCACTGCTCATTTGCCTTGGATCTCATATTGATAATTTCTGTTCTTTGTGGTGTTTTTCACTTCTCTCTTTTTTAAAAAGAAATATACCTTTCAAGAATTTGACTCTGATTCTTTTATACATGCTTTGTTTGATATCTGGATTTTTTTATGTTGGTGGTGGTCCACTGTTTGTTGACTAAAAACATTATTGATGGGTCTTCCGTATTGCTGCTGACAGTGAGTGATAGGACATGTGTAAGAATCTCTTTCTCAGTGATGGAAGAAGAGATTGAGTGACGGCAGACTTTTATAGCGTCTTTGAACAGTACAAATTGCTCGCATCCTCTTGTTCCTCTAAGATGTACCTGCTGGAGGCCCAACGGGGCTAAAAATGTTGTTTACTCTACTCTTGACTCTTGCAATAGAACAATAAAAAAGTGATTAAAATTTAAGTAGTCTTGAGAGATTTTTTGTATATCCAATATCTTGAACATTCGTGTGCTTTAAAACTTGATCACTGCATAATACTGTTGTGTGTAGTATTACTGTGCTGGCTTCTTTTGGCAGCTAAGTGGAATAAGGCTAATAATAATTTTTATAAGTATCCTTGAAGAGGCTATGTCCAATTTAATGATTATGTAGTGTTATGGTTTAGTTCGTGTTTCTTCTGTGGACTTTTGAGTCCTGGTTGTTTTACACAGTAAAGTATAAAAACTGGACCAGGTCAATACTGGCTGTATCTTGGGTTGCCACACTCCAGGTGGTGGAGATCTCCTGGTATTACAATTGATCTCCAGGCAACAGAGATTATTTCGCCTGGATAAAATGGTCATTTTGGTAGGTGGACTCTGTGGCATTATATCCCATTCAAGTCCCTTGCCTTTCCAAATCCCAGGCTCTGCCTCCAAAATCTCCAGGTATTTTCCAACCCAGAGCTGGAAACCCTATGTATATTATATACCATGTTATTTGTGTGTACACATGTGTGTGTGTGTGAGAGAGAGAGAGAGATCATAAAGCGTGAGTATATAAATATATAACATATAATGCATGCAATGCACAATATGTATTTGTGTATATAACATGAAATACTAGGCTTTATGTAGGAAAGAAGTACTGACAATCAGAATTAAATTACATTCAGTGCTTTAATTGACAGATGTTGGGGGTCTGCCATGAAGATTGGTAGAATTTCTGCACGCTCGCAGGACAGCCTGCCGGAGAGAATTATATAAGGCACCTTACTTCAGTTGTAGAGAAAGGTGGGGTATAAATGAAGCAAATAACATATATAGTGCCCCTTTCCTTTTATCCTCACAAATATGTAGATTTGGGGGGGAGACTGGCTGAAGGGCACCTGTTTGTTCTACGGCTTAGCACAAGCTTGACCCCTGGTCTCCACCAAACTCCCCCACTTTCTACCCACTGTACCTCACTGGGTCTCACTGGAACTCATAGCTGATGAAATCTTTCAGTCTCTGCACTAAATAGAATCAAAACGAAAAGCTGGAGTGCCAGTAATTTATGATTTGGTTTTCTTGTACTGTTCTAAACCAGCTCTGAGAGATAATATTTGTTCAGAATTACTGGATGTTGGAGATCTTTCTGGGAAGTTAAATTAAGACTCCCCAGGTTGTGGCAAAGGACTATGTTTTTGACTGGGTGGGGGAAGCAAAGTGTCGAAGACTTTGTTGGCAGGAGGGTAGCAGCAACAGTTCCATCTGGCCTAAGTTTGTCTTCCCCTCTCTGAAGGTGACTATAAAGTTTGGGTGTGTTCAGAGGTCTGAGCCAAAGGGCAAGAGCCAAAGGGCTTGTTGGCCTGTTGGTCAGTGGCTTTTAGCAACTGCCTTGGGTGAACCATCTATTGAATCTTGACCTACCTTACGTGTATCATTGTTTTGCCTGTCTGTTGGAGTTATTTATCTTGTACTTTTCACATCTGACTCATGACAACCCCATAGGGTTTTCAAGGCAAGAGACATTCAGAGGTGGTTTGCTATTGCTTGCCTTGGTGTCACAGCCCTGGGATTCCTTGGAGGTCTCCCATCCAAATACTAGCCAGAGCTGACACTGCTTAACTTCTGAGATCTGACGAGATCAGGCTAGCCATAATTTCTGAAATAATACAAATGAGCCTTAAATCCTCTCAGCTAAGAGCCAGAGAGGTCTATCTTAAACACCAAGTGGAATAAAAATTTCCTAAAGCTCGTGCGAAAGCTCAGATGAGAAGTGGTTTTTCCATACATCCCCTGGGAGGTGACCCTACTTTACCCACTGCAGCTAAAAGAACCACAGCTCAGGGGACATGTTATGGGAATAGTAGACAAAATCTTAGTCACCCCAAGATTTAAAGATTAATTTTTTTAAAAAGTCTGAAAGCTCCTGGACAAAACTTGGAAAAGAGTAATAAATCACAAACCAATGATCTTTCCTCTCTGTTTGGCTTAGCTCCTCCTGTATCCTTGAAATCAAAAGCAGCAACTAGCTGCTCCAGAAAACACATGTACCTTGTTGACTCAATGCTAATAAACTGAGGTAAAACTTCCATAAAGCACACTTATTAAAATATACAACAAAACAGGAATAACTGGCTAGCAGGTAAGCCTTGCTTGGGTTACACATGTTTCATTTTACTGACATTACAGCCCTGTAAGAATTCTTTCTTCAGCATTTTCTGCAATTTTCCCCATTGTCTTGTGAACCCACCTGCAAACTGGAACACAGTTTAAGAATAATCACAATAGAGGGAAACAATACCATATGGTGTAGGATGAATCATGTCATCAAACTGAGAAACCTCTGTCCTATCTGCCTGCCTGCACTCCAAATTGCACTGGGATATTCCTTAATGCACAGAGAATTCTTTAATAACCAAGCTTGTGTCTCTGCTCTTGTTAATTAGGAAGTGCCATTTGTAATTAGCTCACTATAGCTGTTGCTGCACTAGCTTGTGGAATGACAGAGAGGTAAACTTTTGTTTCATTTGCTTCATCCTTTCAAAACCAAACTTCTCTTTAAGCTATCCATTCCCTTTAATGCTCTGATGGGATTTCTGGGTTTTTGTCAGTCTGATGGTTTTGTCCAAGTCACTAGACTTGCGAGAAGTAATTTTGGAACCAAGGCTAATGACCCAGAGAATGCATAGATTGCAGGGGTTTGCGTATCGGATACTTCCTAAAATAATCGTTTCAGCTGACAGTTTTACAAGGATTGTGTAGTTGAGCATAATGGTTGTATGACATCACTGTGTCTCAAGTTGGAACTGATTTGCTTCAGTCCTTAATGTAACTGATGAGCTGGACCCTGACCAAATTTCCTACCAACAGATGGTATAATTTCTGCTAGTTCTCCCTTCTGCTGACCCCTGATTTACCCCTCATGCCGTTCCTTAAGGTCCTCTGTAGTCCAGGAGCACTTCCATCAGTGGGAAATTTAGTTTGGACCCAACTCGATATATCTATAAACTGATAATTTCCATGAGTATTGGCAAGTCTAAGCATTGCTGCAATAGTTTCTTTTCTCAAGTACACAGGGGTCCTTTCGTAGAAAAAGAGGTGCAGGAGCTCATTAGCATAACTCATTAGCATATGCCACGTCCCCTGACATCACCAGAAGTGTGTCAGAAAGGGAATGTCAGTTTCAGCCCCATTATATCCTATGGGCCATTGAAATCAATGGCAAAAACTCATAGGGTATATGAGGGGCTGGAGGAAAGGGGGTTTTAGGGAGAGACTCCAAACTTGCAGGGTAGCTGCTGGGGCCTCTCCTCGAAATACCCACTAAGTTTCAAGAAGATTGGACTACGGGGTCCAATTCTATGGGCCCCCAAACAGATTGTCCCATCCCCTCCATTGTTCTCTATGGTGGGAAAAAATGTTAACTTTTTTCCTACCATAGAGAACAATGGAGGGAATGGGGGCAACCTGTTTGGGGGCCTGTAGAATTGGACCCCCTGGTCCAATCTTCTTGAAACTTGGTGGGTATTTCGAGGAGAGGCCCCAGCAGCTACCCTGCAAGTTTGGAGCCTCTCCCTCAAACCCCCTCCTCTCCAGTGGCTTTTAAAGTCACCGCCGAATTTTGGCATCAATTCGGCGGCGAGCTGAATCAGATTAGAGAATCTGATTCAACCCGTGGCTGCCCTACTGGCCAGTCCGGCCCCAACGGACCCCTGCAAGTACATAACAGACTTGGAGTGCCAGTGTACAAGTATACATGCAGTACATTGTAGAGCAAAATAGATCTCTACAGCAGGCAGCAAATCTCACATACCTTACAGCAGCAGCTTAGATCCCCATATCCTAAGTCTAGCAACTGGCGAAAGACTTATGGGGGGGGGAGCTTGCAGTCAACACAGGGATGTCACTTCCAGTGTGACTTGAAAGTAATGTCATCACATAGGGACAGCACTCTTAACATTTGCCCACAATTTTGTTTTACCCTTATTGTTTATGCAAATGTTAGAGCGTGGCTCAATGTGATGGCGTCACTTCCGGGTCCACTGGATATGACATCATGGCATTGGGATAATCCTGGTTGCCCCCAACATTTTCCCCTCACTGCCCCACTGAACAATGTTGGACAGAACCATCAGGGGATAGGAAGTCTCCTGCTGAAGTGGGAGACCTGGCCTCCTCTGACTGCAGCAGTTTCCTGTCCTGTTAACCTGCAGCTCACTAATCCCAGTGCAGTCCTTAGTGGAGTTACTGCGACTGACTTATTTTGGCCTTGTCATGAGGAAGAACTCATTAGAAAAAGCAATTATGCTTGGATTGGTTAGTGGCAAAGGAAACCAGGCTGCCAAAGAACACGGTGGCTCGACACCGTAAAAGTTAACACCAGCCTGAGCATGGAACAACTCAAAGAAACAGTACAAGATCGGAAAATGTGGCGAGAGCTGGCCCATAGAATTGCCAAGAGGTGAACACAACTGAATGGCTAACAACAACGACAAAGTCATTGAAGTCAACAAAGTCTCTGTTTGATTTTCTAACTCAGAATAGGCAGGATGGCCAAAGTGAGCCAGTGTGATTTATGGTTACAGGACTACATTAGGCCTGTTGTGAGAAAAATGGGGGGAAATTATACCTTGGAGGAAGTGTGTAATTATAAAAAGGTGATTAAGAACCACGTACTACTAGCTGTTTGTGTATTCCTTTACACTCTCCCTCATTTCCTCATATGTGTTGATTCACTCTGCCACTTCCTTGTTTGCAGTAATCACCGTTGGCCTAGATGGCTGATTCAGACAAACTGAGTTTATCAGGAATAATGCAGAAAGGTATGTGAGGAAAATAGTATATAAGGGTAGTGGAAGAAAGGACCAAATGAGTTTGCAGCACATTCCTGATGATCGAACCATTCCAGTTCTAATCTGCTCCAAACCATGTTCCCTTTCCTCCACTTAGCCTGGACAGTGTCATTTTCTGATGGGGCAAGGTGAGATTCTAGGTTGTTAAGCAAAACATCATTGGTCATTAAGAAATAGTAATGCTCTTTTGTCCATTCTATAATATCAGCTGTCCCGTGATTAGGCTATTCATAGTAATAAAGACAGCCAAACTCATAATAGTATCATAGGATGTTCTTGTATTTTCTGTTGAACATAAAACAACTTTGATGGTCTGTTTGTCATAGGAAAGCAGTAGCTGGCCATTTGCTGTTTATTATTTATGAAAAGAGGCATTAACGGCATTCAAAAACAGTTTAAATGTTATGGTATGCCTGGCCACTCCTGCTTCTGTCCCTCCCTCCATCCGTCCAGGGGCCAGCTGGGCATTTGCCTGGACGAACGGAGGGAGGGAGGGACGGAGGCAGCCAGGCGGGGGGGGGGGGAGAGAGAAGCGGCGGGTGCCCCATTTTCCCGGGGGGGGGGCTCAGTCCCCCCCGGGAAATTTCGGGGGTGGCTTGAGCCCCCCCCCCGTAGTTGACGCCCATGTCTGGGGTTAACCTTCAAAGTCCTATATGGTCAAGGATCTGCATATCTTTGGGATTGCCTCTCCCCATATGTGCCACACAGAGCATTGTGCTCAATCGACCAACATTTACTGGTTGTCCCGGGCCCCAAGAATGTACAACTAGCCTCAACCAGGGCCAGGGCCTTTTCTGCCCTGGCTGCAGCCTGGTGGAACAAGCTCCCACTCAAGATCAGGGGCCCTGTGGGATTTGTTATAATTCCACAGGGCCTGTAAAATGGAACTGTTTTGCCAGGTTTTCAGCTGCGGTGGTGGACATCCAAAACGCATCTTTGGCCTCCCCTACTGAAATTGCTGACTCTATGATCAGCCTAAACTGTGCATAGCAACATGAACCTTCAATGCTGTTTCTACTACTGTTTTAAATTACTGTTTTAATTATTTTAACTATTGTTGTTGAGATTTTGTGGCTTTGTCACCTGCCCTGGGGCTGTCTGTGGGGAGGGCGGGATAAAAATCAAATCAAATCATTAAATAATTAATAAATATGCTTGGTGGTTGACCTTGGGCCAGTCATACATTTTCAGCCTAACCTACCTCACAGGGTTGTTGTTGTGAGGGTAAAATGGAGGAGAGGAAAATGCTGTAAATTGCTTTGGGTCCCCCCCAAGAGAGCCAGTTTGGTGTAGTGGTTAAGTGCATGGACTCTAATCTGGGAGACCCGGGTTTGATTCCCCACTCCTCCACTTGCACCTGCTGGATGACCTTGGGCAAGCCATAGCTCTGTACCAGCTGTTCTCTCAAGGACAGTTGTCTCAGAGCTCTCTCAGCCCCACCCACCTCATAGGGTGTGTTTTGTGGGGAGGGGAAGGGAAAGGAGTTTGTAAGCCGGTCTGAGACTCCTTCGGGTAGTGAAGGGCGGGGTATAAATCCATCCTCCTCTTCTTCTTCTTCTTAGGGAGAAAGGCGTGATGTAAAGGAAGTATATAAATCATATTTGAGCTTAACAAGAATTATAGGAAATTAACTGAATTCAAATTTGGCACTGTTAAATAAGTTTTCCCCTAAACCAAATGAATGAATGCTGTGCACGTTTGGAAAGGAAATGAATACAGAGAGCAGCACTGTGAAACAAGAGCTTCAGAACAGCAAAATCAGCTTCGACCCTTTCTTAGATTTAACAGTCTCAATTGGCAAAAATAACATAGCGATTAATATTAAATGAAAACTCATGGTTGATAAATCTATAAGGCTGGCATAGGATTAAAAACAATTTGTCAGGTGGTCTAAGGAGAAAGAATGGTGGTGTATACCAGAAATATTTCAGAATTAATGGAAAGGGAGAGCATTAAATTATTACTAAATAGCAACATAAAGAAGTGAATGCATTAAAATATTTATGTAGGTGTTACGGTAGTAATATCTATATTTGCCTCTTATCTGGTACTATATAAAATAAACAAGGGTAGTGGTTCACTTTTACAGTTTGACTGCTATCAGGCATAGATAGCTTGAGTTCCACACTAATTATTAAATGAAACCCCATCATCTCGGAAGTTTCTTATTTATTTCCATTCTTATATCATTCTTTTCCATTCCAAGTGCAGCCCTTAAAGGTTTTAAAAATAAATACAAAATGTGACCAAATGCTAAATACTGGTATGACTTCTGTTTCATTAATGCTTGAAAATAATTTCTGAGAAAACACAAAGACAATATTTCAAGTGGCAAGGTTATGTGTGAGCTCTTCTGCTGAATATTTACATCACAAATGGGCCTAATTACTCTTGATTGTTGAAATGTCAAGCATAATTAAGACACAATTGTGTTGTAAATTGGCCTGAATAACATTTGTCAAATTTCACACTAAAAATAAACCACACAAAAAAAGCATTGAGGTATGTGGGGTGTTATGTCTTCACAAGAGACCGTGCACGTGCTCGGATACACATGTGGCTTGGTGAAACTACCGAGCTTCGTCCCAATAGATAATAGTCAGACAGGATCCTAGTGCAGCCCAATAGGGGGCACCGGATCCTGAGAGTAACCAGTGGTTAAAGACTATATAGCCAATCATGAGTGTTGGGTGTGGGCACGGGTGTGGTTTGGAACGGGATTTAAGCAGATCTTCGGGTCCTGTAAACCAGTCTTGTTCTGACCTCTGAATAAAGTATGAGCTGTTTTCACTCGACGCGTCTCCAACCTCAGTACTTTATATGGGTTCTTGGGGGTGGGCAAGAACTCTTGACTCTTTAGAGGTGACAAATGCATTTTGATAGCAAACAGCAATGAGAGCCTGACTGCTGCTGTATGAATGCCCCCAGTTACGAGCCAGCTTAGTCAAATTTAGTTGTTAGTGACTGATTTACAGATCCATGACTTGAAGATGCATAATTTTCGTAGTCACTTTGATTTTCAGAGAGGATAGCTTTATTCAAAATTGATTAGCGGCAAGTCACAACAGCTTGCCAAACTGCTAATGGAAGCCATTTGAATCAATTCTCCAATATAATTTAACACTGTGTGGCTGCTAAGAGTTTAATCAGGAAAGAGTAGCAGCTTGCAGTCAGTAAAATTAATTATTCTTTTCATAAATATTTTCCCCAGTTCCTATCCTTGCCTTTCCCTTCTCAAAGCCCCCTGATGTGTGTCTACAATAAATGTTATGTTCAGTTAGAGGGGCTTCAAATGGCTAATTTGAAAAAAAGTCACAATATTAGTTTCCTCTTGCGTGTGTCAAAAGGTATTTGCATCTACACGTCAGTTTACTCCACTGCCCGATAAGTATTTGTGTGTGTGCGTGTATGCACAGTGTGCATTTAACACTAAATTACAAATTGGATTCTGCTGTTAACTAAGGGCCCCATTCAGCAGAAATTAGATGCAGGTTTCTGCACAGAAGGTCACAGATCTGGCTATTGCACCCAGCGAAGCGATGCTACAGGGAACTCCTTTTGGCTGCCAACCAGTTTTTCCTTTTTGTTTTTTTCTGCAGTCATCTGCATGGGCTTCCCACCAACAAATAACTTGGACAAAGGCATTTTTCGCTGTAGCTTTTTCCCTCCCACTGCAAAATTCTAAGTGAAGGACACCTCCTGCCTGGAATGACTTGGAGGTGTGCAAGGAGGGGAGACCTTGCTTTAAAAATAAATCCTGATTTGACTGCAGAAGCGATGGCATGCAATCTTAACAGGGTTTGTTTATTTTTTTTTTAATAACTCACTAGAAAATGATGGTTTGATATCGTTGGCTAGAATTTTTGCATAGCCAGCTATGCGCTGATCTTTTAATACTGTGCTTGGCTAGCACAGCTAAGCCGTACCTTGCCATAGGTGCCAGCAGATGAGGAAGGCAGGCGGGAGCCACATTGATAATTTGTTTTTTGTAAAACGTGTACAAATCCCTTGGCTCAAGCTTATAGTTCTTTCTCAGGTGCAGTAGAACCTAGGGCAAAGTATGGAAATATTAAGTAGTTACTCTTGTTTTGTATTAATAATTCGTCCATGTATGGGGCAAAAAGACATAGTGATCGTGAATTGAATTTATGGGATGCTGTGATGAAATCGCAACTGACCAGTGCTGCTAGTGCACAGACAGTACCGGACTGATAATAGCAGAAATGGGCGACCTGCAGGCACAAGTATAGATTAGTGGTACACCAGACCATTTTTGCCAAGCATCCAAGGCACTACTGGAGCCAGTGGGGTGGGAGATTTATTTATTTATTTTTCGTATTTATATCCCGCCCTCCCCGCAAGCGATGGCAGCAGGCCATGAATGGTTTATGCCTCTCATTGTCTCCCAGTCCTGCACAGCTACCAGTTGTGTCCAAGATGAATCCCCAAGAAGCTGGCAACACTACTCCAAGGTATTGCACTGCCCTTTGTTGCTAGCACGCCGAGACCTTAACAGGTAGACGTTGCCTTTTTTTTTTGGCACTTGGGCAAGAATGGTCACCTACCCCTGGATTAGAGAGGAAATTGCCATGGGCTTTGACCATTTAGTTATAACAAGAACACAATGCTTTCTTAATTGGGTGTCCAGTAGGGATGCCATATCTATAATTCCTGGGAGCTGCTTGGGAGCAGGCCAGGAAGGGGAAAAGTCACTGGCACTTTGACATGGCTTCCAGCTGAAGATGAAGAAGTGATGTCACTCCCTGCCCTGTTACATTCTAGGAATGAGTGGCCAAATGTCTTGAGTTTTGCGGGAGGGAAGGTTGACAAACACATCCAGTTAGGAAAAGGGCATTCCATCTTATTGAGGAATTGTTCAGATAAGGCAAATCATCTAAACCTCCAGCATTACAATTCTGTGCATTAGGACTGGGCTTCATTGCTTTTATGAGCTCCAAAGTAGTATGGCAAGGACCATTTCATAACTCTCCTAGTGGGTCAAATTAAGTTCTATATAAAAAGTTAGTAGCACATTTATTCCTGGGCTGTGTTATCCATGCATGAGGGGTTTTTTAATTTGTCTTGAGTGGGGACATCTGCCATTTCAGTGACCTGTGCTTGAAGCCAGTGGTTCTTCCTCCCAATAGTGAGAAGTCCACTATCACTGTGTCAACTACTTAATGGGCCAGAATTATTTGTTTCTAACTGAAAGCCAGTGCAAGGTCAGTGGGGTTCCATCCTGCTGAGGCCTATCACACAAACATCTGGGTATCAGAGGCAGCAGTATGTTAATGAACATGCTTTATGTTATGTTACTGAAAAGGTTGTGCAAATACTGTCTTTGGGCTCCAAACATTCTGATATGCCATTAGTATTTAATATATCATCTGGTACTGATTTGAAAAAGAGGATAGAGAAGGAGATAGATCTGGTTTTCTTGGACACTTCTACATGCATTACACTCAGGTCCTCATCAGGGAAGCAAAATAACACTTGTTTCTGTGATTTTTGAACAGAATATTATTGCTGCAGAAAATTCATTGCAAATCTTCTCTAGAAACAAAAAGAAGCTTCACGGTGGAGTAGTAGTCAGAGCAGGGGTGTCAAACTTACAGCCCGTGGGCCAGAACTGGCCTGCCCAGGACTTTAATCTGGCCCATGGCTCCTTACTGCCCCCTCCTCTGCCTGTCCTCACCCTTCAAAGCTCTAGGCTACCAAAGTTCCCAGCTCCCGTGGCCTTGTCTAAGGCAGGAATCTCTTCTGGGCTTGCAAAGTTGCAAAGAAAATGTGGAATAGATTTTCCATTAAGGTCTCTGGGCCCAGATAGACTACTCTGGGACTGTTTCTAGCAATAGAAATGATCCTGAAAACTCCAGGACTGGAATGGCAATCCCCAGAGTGGAATGATGGTCCTTAGCAAAATAATCTGTGTTCTGGGACTGGAATGATAGGCGCAAAGTGGAATGATTCCACTCTGGGGGCCCTCATTCCATTCTCAGAACGCTTCTGCTACTCCCAGGAACTGTCATTCCACTCCGGGAGCTTTCATCCCAGTCCCAGAGTCTCCTGTCTGGGCCCAGAGACCTTAATGGAAAAACCATTCTGCATTTTCTTTGCACGTTTGTCTGAGCTGCAATGTATTTCAGTGGAATGGAGCTCAAATAGTTTCAGTTTGTTTGTTGCTTGTTGGAGTTGTCTCCTTTCAAATAAACAGTTGATGTTTTGAGGCATAGGTGTCAACTACAAGGTCCCGGCAAGCGGGCGCGCTTCGTGCGCATGGAAGAGCCCCCGCCCCCCCGGGAGTTTTTAAACTCTACGCCCCTGTTTTGAAGCAACTTGTCTCTGCTGAATGGACCTGAGAACGGGTGCCTGTGCCTGTGTGAGTACTCTAACCTGGAAACCCACAGCCAAAGGAAGGGACATTACACTGGAAAGCCACAGCCACTCTGAGTAGACCTGGGGTTTGGGGAGAAGCTTGCAATGCCCAGCCATTTCATGTTTTCCTAGGCTCAGAGCATTTTATATTTTTAGTCTGTATTTTTAGTTTCTGCTATAATCCTTGTGCTTTTTCTTGATATTTTATTTTAGAAATCACATTGCCAAATCCCACTATTCCCCCACCTTTCCATTTTAGGCAGGCATCTTTTAAGGGCAGGGGGAGGGGTCAGTTATCAAAGACTGTTAAATAAACAAAAGATCGCAAGAGTTTTAAGCATGTTTGCAGAGCTTTTTTTGGAGAAAAAGCCCAGCAGGAACTCATTAGCATAACAGGCCACACCCAACATTAGAAACTCATTAGCATATTAGGCCACACCCCACACAGTGCAGCTCCCTCCCAGGATTGGCTTCCCCAGGTGCCCTGTGGCTTGTGGGGTGCTTGGGGAACCCAAGGAGGGGAGGCAGTTTAAACTGCCTTCCCTCTCTAGATCAGCGTGGCTTCCCCAGGCGCCCTGCGGCTTGCGAGGTACCTGGGGAACCTGGGGGGGGGGAGGCTGTAGGCGTGGCCAACTTGGAACCCAGCCGGAATTCCATTCCTGTGCGTTCCTGCCCCAAAATAGCCCTGCATGTTTGTATTTAAAAAAAATCTTTAATTGTATTTGTCTGTATCCTTATAAAGTTTATATCTCCCCTACTTGGCATTACATTTTATGGCATGCATGGCCCGGCCCATTTATGTCAGATCTGGCTCTCATAACACGTCCCATTTATGTCAGATCTGGCTCTCATAACAAATGAGTTCGACACCTCTACGTTAGAATGTCGGACTGGCATCCTGTAGACTCAGGTTTGGATTCCCACTCTGCCATGGAAGCATGCTGGGTGACCATTGGCTATACACACTCAAGCTTGCCTACCTCACAGGATTGTTGTGAGTTTAAAATGAAAAAGAAAAAATAATTAAGCTGTTTTGGACTGGGGAGAAAGGTGGGGTATAAATTTATTCCTTTATTTTATTTACAAAATTTGTACCCCACCCTCTGCCCAATCAGAGCCACCGTGAAGCCTAACAGTTAAAGCAAAGCATTATGCATCATATACACAATTAAAACCAAGACTAAACTCAATGTCAAACACAGAAAACTGAAAACACAAAGGAAGAAGGAAGGTTGGGTTGCCAACTCTGAGTTGGGAAATTCCTGGAGATTTGAGGGAGCTCCATAGGGGTGTAATGCCATAGAGTCCACCCTCTGGAGCTTCCATTTTCCCCATGGAAATGTCTCTCTCTAGTCTGGAGCTCAGTTATAATTCCTGGAGAGCTCCAGGCTCCATCTGGATACTGGCAAACGCTAAAGGAAAGATCATTGAATAACAGCAGATGAAACAAAAAGTCTTCACTCACTGGCAGAAGACAGTGATAGAAAGAGAGGGACAAGTGTCCCTGTGGGGAGAGTTCTGTAGTTTTGGTGCCATGACTGAAATGGCCCTCTTTTGGGTTGCTGCTGGCCAAATCTCCAAAGATGGGGGCACCCAGAGGAAATTTGGAAAATTATCTTGGAAAATTATCTTGGTGGTCAGATAGGCTCATATGAAAGTAGCCAGTCCTTCAGGTATGCAAGTTCCAAGCAGTGTGGAGTTTAAAGGTCAACCCAAATTGTCTGGATGGCAGGGCTGGGCTGTCACCAGTACGCTGATGACACCCAGCTCTGTCTGATGTTGGGCGGCCAGTCTGGCTCTGGATCGGACAATCTAGACTGGTCATTGCATGCTGTGGCTGGATGGCTCGAGCTGAGCAGGCTGAAGCTGAACCCAGCAAAGACAGAGGTCCTGCGCCTGGGTCGTGGCAGACCATGGTTGGGGCTCCTGCTCCCAGCCTTTGACGGGGCGCTGGTGGTCCCTGCACCGGTGGTTAGGAATTTGGGAGTGCTCCTGGATCGCTCCTTGACCATGGAAGCCCAGGTAGCAGCCACTGCCAGTCAGCCTTCTACCATCTGAGGCTGGCGCGGCAGTTGGTTCCCTTCCTGGACCGCGCGGACCTGGCCACAGTGATCCACGCAACGGTCACCTCGAGGCTAGACTATTGTAAGGCTCTCTACATGGGGCTGCCTTTGTCGCAAATCCAGAGGCTGCAGCTGGTGCAGAATGCCGCAGCGAGGTTGCTGACGTGCCTCCCTAGACGAGAGCACATCCGACTGACGCTGGAGGCACTGCACTGACTGCCTATAGTGTACCAGATTCGCTTCAAAGTGCTGGTGCTTACCTTTAAAGCCCTAAATGGCCTGGGTCCGATTTACCTGAGGGACCACCTTTCCCCGTATATACCCCAGAGAGCACTACGTTCTGGGGCCCAACATCCTTTGGTTATACCGGGCCCCAGAGAAGCCAGGCTTGCTGCCACTAGGGGGAGAGCTTTTTCGGTGGCAGCCCCTTACTGGTGGAACGAGCTCCCAGAGGAGATCAGGGCCCTGTGGGACTTGGGGCAGTTCCACGGGGCCTGTAAGATGGAGCTCTTCCGCCAAGCTTACAAATATGGGCCACCACCCTTCCACTACATCATGCTCCCCCCCCCCCCACCTTATGACCCTACGACCAACAATGATTGGCCGCAGATGACATCATCCGGAGTCAGTGATCTGACTACTGGAGCCGCGAAATGCTAGGGGGTCTACACAGGACGCGATCTGAGCACTTTATCTGTTAGTTGTTATTGTTTAATTATAATTTTAAAATGGTTTAACTGTTTTAATGTATTTATGAATCTTGGGTTACCAAGTCGTGTAAGCCGCTCTGGGCCTGCAAAATGTGGGGAGAGCGGCATATAAATCAAATAATAAATAAATTAAAAAATAAATAAAAATGCCAGCATCTAAAATTGGCCCCAGAAACAAATTGGGACCCAGTGTAGACCGGCCAAGACTAGAGTGATATGATCCCTGCAGACATCTCTGTCAATATCACTATGAAGTAAGATTCAGGAGATTAGTCCATGGTGGTCTACAGTAGAAGAGCTAGATCCAAGTCCATTAGGTCCTAAGAGACCAGCAAGGCTTTCCTATAGTCTGTTATGCTTTTTAAAAAATAATTGTTGTTTTATTTATATTGTAAACTGCCTTGATTTCCACAAGGTAGAAGGGGGGGTTAATTCATGTTTTAAATAAAATAAATAATTTCTGGAATATAAGCTTTCAAGGAGGCCTTATACCCCCAAAATCTTGATAGTTTCTAAGGTGCTACTGGACTCAGATCTACCACTATAAAGTTAATAAATAAGAAGCATGAACTGACGTGCAACTGGGGCCTTGAGCAATGGTGAAAATTTGTGGAGTATTATTATTTATGTATCACTTTCAGGGATCAGCCTCTTCACACACATTTGGCTTGCCTGGAAGCCATACAAAAAGTACTACAATCCCCAGATGGCAGATGGGTGGCCGAAACCAAGAAAGAGAGAGTTTTCATCAGCTCCTGTACTTTGTTTGTGGCAGAGATGAGATTTAAGCCTCCCATATCAGAACTTAACTCACTTTTCTAAAATGTTTCACTAATTTCGGTCCCAGATCCTAAATATGTCTCTCTCTTTTTGGCTTGTTGTTGTAACTAGTTACTTAGAAAATTGGGGTTCTAATGTTCTATCTTCCACAGAACACCTTATTTGGAAAGGCAGGTTTTGAATTGGTAATTCTGTAAAATGTTGCTTGCTGGATCTTGTTGGTTGTGAGGGTTAAGAACATATGTAAGCAAAATTTGAAGGAAACCCCCCTCATACTGCTGTCCCATACATTTACTAAAAGCATGTCAGACAAAAGAAGGTCTCCTTCATTGATCCTGAATGTGAGCCAAAGGAATTAGATACACACTATCCCAAAATAGCTGAGCTGGGCGATATTTACTCTGGCAAAAGAACTCCAGACCTATGTAAAACCACAAATCTGTGATGACATTGGGGTGTCCCCTGATGTCTGCCAAGGGAAGACCTTGGGAGAGTCTCATGAAATAGCAGCTTCAGAACTAAAAGTTGTTTGACCAGTGTGCAAGAACATGCCCAATTATTTATCTACCTCCCTGGCTAATATAAAAAAATTATCAGGAGCTACCCTGTGTATTCCCTGAATTGACCCATTATGGAATTTTTTTAATAAATGTCAACCTTAAGGGATTTTTTAATTAGCACAAATTAGTCTGCAAGTATACTAAGCATGGAAATATTGATAAGAACATAAGAAGAGCTGTGCTGGATCAGATCATCTAGTCCATCCTCCTGTTTCACAGAGTGATCCACCAGTTGCCCAGAAGGGCCACAGAGACCAAGGCCTCGCCCTGATATTGCCTCCTTGCACTGGTATTCAGAGGCTGACTGCCTCTGGATTTTGAGGTTCTCTTTAGTCATCATGGTTAGTAGTCATCATTGATGGACTGCTCTTCCATGTATCTTTCCAATTCTGTTTTAAAGCCATCTGTGCTGGTTGCTGTCACCATATCCCCTGGCAGTGAATCCCACGATTTAATTATTCATTGAGAGAAGAATTTATTTCTGTCTGCCTTGAATCCATTGCTCTTCAATTTAATTGGATGCCAATTATTAGTCATCTTTTTTCTAAACTGAAAAGCCATAAACTCTTTAGCTTTCCCTCACATAAAAGGTACTCTTCTCCGCTAGTTTTAGCACCACACTACTTTCTTTGAAATTTGGCAACCAGTACTAAATTGCCCAAATGAGACTGCACCATAGATCTATACAGGAGCATTACATATTGACATTTTATTTACAGTGCCACTTTTCTAGCAGTACTCAACGCGCATGTAAGAACTCCATATATCAAGCGCACACCCACAGCTTCTGTATAGCAGGCAGATAATCATACATGTGACGCTCCCTACAAAACACTAGATAGTGCCCACAACACTAGATAGTGCCCACCCCCTGTTGGCTTTCTACCTTCATGGCTAATTTTGTAGTTTAAGCTGTTGCAGTTGAAGATAGGGTGTTTACTAGAAACTGTGTCAATTCCTGTATTGAGAAAGATAATAAACTTGCATTGGAAGAGCAAAATCAGCAGCAGTAAAAGGATCCTGGTGGCAGAGGGCAATGCTTTAACATAGTTCTTTCTCCAGTTCAATTATTAGCTTTGCTGCTACCTCCTTAATGTCAGGATATTGTTCCTTTTGCTTCTCTTTCTTCAGGGTTGCTAGCCACTGTTAGTGTCTGAAAGGGAAGGGACCTGGTGGCTATTGGCCTGGGAAGTCAATTACATGGCAATTATGTCCAGATTTTTTGTTCTTCTGCCTGGGGACAGCGAACAATCGTAGCCCAGATAAAGTTGTACTGAGGGATGATTAATATATATATATTTTTCCTTTTCTAAATAATTCTTCAGCAGGTGGACTTCATTTTATTATTAACATTCCATCTTTTTTATTATTTTTATTTACCTTATTTATAGTCCGCCTTTCCTACTGAAACTGAAGGCAGATTACACAGTGTAAATCACAGCATCAACAGAATGGCACGTCTGATAACCGAACTAATAGGACTAGAATTACAGAAATCTGAAAACAAAGCATGAGCGCTAGACAGGGTATGTTAACAATGGCAAAAGGTGCAATTATATAAAAGTAGATAACTGTGTTGAGAGCAAAATGATATATTCACCGAACTGATAATATGTACTATACAGTGTAGCACACTGTCCTTTTCCTTCTATTAAAACATGTTCCTTAATCACTGTATCATAATATAGTCCTTTAGCCTTTAGAAAAATGCCCCCTGAACCATTCTGTTTTACATAGTTTGTGGAATGGCAGACACCTTCTCAAGAAGTCCATTCTACAAGGTGAGACTCGTGTGTACAAGGGAATGCATGTGTACAGGGAGTTGTTTATCTCACCCGGTTGTAGAGAGGTACTCAGATGCCCTCCTCAGATGTGCAAAGCTGATATGGTGGGGAATAGGGGGAGAGGCAGCTCTGCAGATTTGAGGGTCCACAGCCATGAAGGGCCTTGCTTGTGATTAAGTCTGGTAACTGATGGGCCATGAATGGAATGACTGCAGAGTGGGTATAGTATGTATGCTCCACCTAGCTCTTGATACTAACCATGCTGCAGCCATTTGCACCAACTGGAGTCTCCATGTTGACTGCCAGGGCAGACCTATGTAGAGTGCATTACAGTTGATGTTACCATGGGCAGTTGATGATCCAAGTGGCCAGATCAGCTGAGTCTAGGTAGAAGGCTATCTTCCGGGCTAAAAGGAACTGGAAGAAATTTGTTTTTGTTTTGTAGCTGCATTAACTTGCTTTGCCAGGAGTAATGCTGGGTCTGGTATAACTCCAATGTTCTTAACTGACTCAGCAAGTGTCAGCTGAACTCCGTCAAAAGTGAAAAGCACAAAGTCTTCATGACCTATGGCTTCCCAGTCAGCATTTCCTTTGTCTTGTCAGGATTCAGTTTCAATTTGTTCACTCTTAGCCATTTAACCACAGCAGTCAAGAACTCTGTTGCATCACCAGGACATTTGGAGAGAAAGATATGGAACTGGGTGTTATTAGCATATTGATGGTATGCAGTTCCTAAACTACTAATGATAAGGGCTTTACATAACTGATTGAATAGCATGGGAGATAAGACTGTGGAGCCCCACAGAACTAATTCCACACTGATGACAACTGGTCTCCAATGGCAACCCTTTGAGTCTGGTTCATAAGGATTTAAATCAATCCAGAACACCACCTGTGATACCCACTTTTGCCTCCAAGCATCTCAATATGATAGCACAGTGCACTGAATAAATACTATGGATAAATTCAAAAGGAGCAGAAAAGATGTGTGGCCTTTGCTCATATTCAGATGAAGATCATTAACTAAAACCATAGCGCAGTTGGAAACCAGACTGAAAAGTGTCTAGAGCAGATGAATTATTTAAGGTCTGGAGCTGTTCTGCCACTTATCTATATAATGCTGCTTCCAAGCTTCAGGCAAAGCTACAGTCCATTCCTGTGCTTTCTTGGGTTCCCTTGGAGATGGTTGGGGGTCTCTCTGTCTTCTTTGGTGACGAGGGTATTAATCAGGTGCAAGAAACAGGATTCTGGGCCCCAGGGCAAGAGCTCTTGAGCTCCTTTCAGCTCTCATGAAGCGGCTCACACCTCTGGTGAGGCCTTGGGCTTTTCCATCTGACCACTCCAAATGCTCATCTGGGATGGAGTGGGGAAGAAGCATAGAAGCGTGTCCATTTACACTCAGGGCAGCAAATACTAGTAGGAGATGAACATTCACAAATGTAATGAACTTCACGGAAATGTACTGTGTTAAACATAATATAATCAGTATTTAACAGCAAGCAGGAGGCAACATTCTGATCACACTGCTGAACATGTCCCAAACCACAGTGCTTGGCAGAAGAGAGAAGTTTTTAGTTCTCTGAAAATTTGTAATTGCAGAACAGCTACTGAAAACGCAATACTTTGCTAACCTCTAATCCTGTGTCGAAGAAGTGCAAACCAGGACCCACCAACAAATCTCAAAGGGTGGAATGGTTTAGAAGAATTTATTATGGTTTATGGGACCATGACCTGACTTGCTTATTCCTGGCTTGAGAGCCAGCACAGTGTAGTGGTTAGAGTGTTGAACTAGAGTCTGGGAAACTCCCCCTCTGCCATGGAGTCTTTGTTGGGTGACTGTGGGCCAGTCCCACACTCTCAGCCTAATGCCTTTTGTAAGGTGGCTGTGAGACTAAAAAGGAGGAGAGGAGAAAGGAGGTGTGTATACATGAAGTAAATAAAATAAATGCTTATTAAATAAAATATTCCTGCATGGTGTAGTGGTTAAGTGCACAGACTCTAATCTGGGAGAACCGGGTTTGATTCCCCACTCCTCCACTTGCACCTGCTGGATGACCGTGGGCACGCCATAGCTCTGTCAGAGCTGTTCTTGAAAAAGAGCAATTTCTGTCAGAGCTCTCTCAGCCCCACCTACCTCACAGGGTGTCTGTTTTGGGGAGGGGAAGGGAAAGGAGTTTGTAAGCCGCTCTGAGACTCCTTTGGGTAGTGAAGGGCGGGGTATAAATCCAATCTCCTCCTCTTCTTCTTCTTCTCCTTTATCAGCAAATAATGTCCATATTTTTCTTTTTTTCTTAAAAGCACAGCAAATACACAAAGTACAGAAGTATTTTGGGGTTCATCACACCCAGGATGAGCATGCCAATCCATATATAGGCTTAAGAATCTTTTGTCAAGAAAATTCCTTTCACTTATTGTGGGTATTGAAATAAAATGGATGGGGGGAGTATTTTGTAATTGCTGAGGATATTTGGCAGAGACATAGATGTGAGAACAAGTGTTACAAAGCAAACTTCAGCACCATGAAGTCTTCTGATAAGAGCTTGGCCATCACCCTTGTCCAGGATTGCCAACCTCCTTGTGGGGCCTGGAGATCTCCCAGAATTACAAGTGATCTCCAGAATACAGCAATGAGTTCCCCTGAAGACAATGGCTGATTTGGAGGGTAGACTCTATGGCATTATACTCTGCTGAGGTCCCTCCGCAAACTTTGCCCCCAAATGCCCAACAATTTCCCCATCCCGGAGTTGGCAACCCTACTCCTGCTCCATAGATCAGCCCAGAATTTTTCCTTCTACTCCCCTCCCCTCCAATATTAAGAAGAACAAAGACTGCAGTCTTATGAACATTTATCCGGGAGTAAGCCGCATGAATATAAGAGGTTACTTCATAGTAGAAACACAATGAGATTTACATTGCAAATGTTCTAGCTGTTGGGAACATGTTTTGATTGTTTATATTTTATTTCTGGGTGGGTTTTTTTGTTTGAGTCCACAGTGTTGGCATTCTATTTTTCAGGCGGCTCTCTTTCTCTTCCACCACTCCACATCTTTTCTCACAGCCCATTTATTTTATTGTTTTAATTTTTAAATAGAAACATTGTTTAAAAATGGAATCTGTTGCATTTTATGAATGTCGTGAGCTGTTTTGGAAATTCCAGTCTAGAAATGAGGTAGACATCGAATACATAAATAAATGGAATATTAGGCTCTCAGGAAGTTAACAGAGCATAGTAGGAAGCTATGATTTGCTGTCACGTAGCTGACTTCCATAATGAATGGGAGAATTTAACAGAGATAGGGTTACCCAAGAAAAAACAAACTGGGGTCCCTATGAAGAAATGGTGAATCAGAGTGAAGGCATTAAAGTGACTGGTGGGGATACATTGGGATAATGTAACTGGACAAAGAAATTCAAAAGCTTTCAATCATATCCTCTCTCCTATTTTCTGCCTAAGCAGAAGTGTGTGGTTCTAAAAATAAAAGGAACTGTATTCTATGATTACTGTTTGTGCTATTCTTTAAATGCCTTAATGAGACCGTACGTTTCATCCCCCAGAAGAATGAAGAGTCTGTTTGCTTAATATGGTTTATCCCATTCTTTGATCTCTTTGGGCTTGCAAAGTGGCTACCAGTCAAAGCATAAACCATCAAAATTAGCACAAGCCAAAAACCTTAACCAAACATCATATTGTGCAAATGTGAAGTTCTTTAAGGAATGAGGATCCAAAGAGCTACACTTATTCCAGCTGCCCGAGTCACTTCCTTGAACAGTGGTTTCCTGATGAGATGTGGTAAATAATTTCAAAAACTGAGTGGAGTCCACTCACATGTAAAAAGGGGGTGGGAGTTAAAAATCTGATTGAGCCTGCAGAAGCTCTTTGGATCTCTTTGAAACCAAAGGTAGCTCTTTGGGTTCTATCTATTGCTTCTTAATTTTTTTTGACATGATAGCTTTGCTTTGTTTGGAATTTTATAAATTAATCTGCACTATGATTCCTATATGGATTGCTGTGACCTCCTTATTTTTAGCCCCCCCCCCTTTTTCCTTTTCACTCTGGTGAAGCAATTGTTTTCCAGGAGTTCACTGAATTCATATGTGTTTTCCAAAATATATTGCAGTGTGTGTGTGTGTATTTTTACAGTTGTTGAATTACTGAAGAATTTTACATAGTGGACTTTATCTTTCCAGTAACCATTTTTTTCCTGGTGTCTCAGAACTCTCATTAATTTTTCACAGGCTTGTGATGGATAGTTTTTATTTATTCACATCTGAGATTCTGTTGCTTGAAAAGGGCTCATTTTATAACATTACATATTCATGGCTTGGGATAGATGGGATAAGGAACTTATTATTAATATGTCACAGTGGGAAAGTTACTCCGGGTTCATTTGAGAACCTTGTTAAATTTGGTGCGGTCAGCTGACAGAGCTGAAATTTTTCGATACATTTTATTGTCATGAGGCAAAAAGGGTCAGCGATTGTTTCCTTGTCTAAACAAAAGTCTGATGGTTTTCTTAATGCGCTTTCAGTTTTTTTGACGAGGAGAGGGAGGGAGTTGAAGGGAGCATGCTGTTTGGAGCTACACTTGCTGAGGGTTGCCACCTAGGTGTCTTGATGTTACTGCAGATTCTCTGCAATTAGCAAAATGCTGTGTCTACCAGCTTGGATCCAGTGGCAGCAAAGAGGGATGTATTTCAGTCTGGTTTGGATGACATGCCAAATGCTTTGGCAAATGCTTCTGCTTCTCTCTGCAAGCACTAGAACGGCAGCAAATGGAACTGGCAGCAAAATCACCCCAAATCTCATAGGTTTTCAGTGTACCCATGTGCAAGAATCACGAGGTACCCCAGGGAAGTGGGAGTTTGACCAGCATAAACCACAATATATTTATGGGCTGGATCCAGACTAACTTGGCAATTTCCACTGATTTCCTCTTCACTCTGCAGACCCCCTAATGTCATTCATTGAGGTTTCCCACCCCACAACAGCAGCATGTTGATCCGGGGGTTGCAGTGAGAAGTGGGAAGACAGGAAAGTTCCATTCAGCCACTGGAAAATTTAGTTGGGACCGATAGCTAAGGTTGACAAATGCCCACTAGGAGTGGGAGATCCTGTTCCCTCATTCCTGCTAGTGTTTTGTGGAGCAATGGAGAGGGCAAATGGGGTGGGGAGAAATGGCATAGTGTGACTCTGCAATATCTCACCCAGAAGTAACATCTCTGTGCAATTATCTAGGAATTTTTCCCATCTCTGTGGTTTTGACCATAGGGTTTGGGGGAAATCCTAGATTGTTACGTGATGCAATTACATCCCTTCTGATTACACAACAGGAGGTCATGTAGTGAGGAGAAATGGGTTGGAGCCAGACAGCTTGTTAATCAACTTATGCCAATTCCCCTCCTTACTATCCTTTTCCCACATGGCTTTTGTCCATGCAGGTTCTGTGACCCCCCCAGCATAGCCTCCTCCTCTTTTCACCAGTAGAAAAGCTGGTTGGATTGAACATGCCAGTGGAATGCCATTGAAAGTTCTGTCACAGCAGTGAAATTTGTCAGAACATACACAAGGGCCTTTTCAGTAACACTACTAAGATCAGGGAAACCCAAGTTCAAATTGCTACCTGCAATTAAATTTACTTGGTGAACCTAGGCAATTCCATGTCTCTCTGTCTAACCTGCTTCACAGGGTTGTTGTGGGAATAAGAGTTCAACACTTCTTAGACCTGTTCCTAAAAGAGTTGTGTGGATAGTTCTACACAAGGGCAATTACAATATGGTACAAAGCTGCTGAATGAAGTTGGTTGTGTAAATCCATGTGAAATGATCTTCTGGGGTTTAAAACGTATAGGGGCTATAGAATTTGAAACTTACTTTCTGAGCCAAAATAAGGACCTATTTAGAAATGCATGGTCTCTTTGCATGCATGTTGGTGCTCCTGCTGAAAATAATTTGTTTTGTGGCTTACACGTTTTATATCAAACAAGATTTCAAAATACATGTTTTCAAATGCCTTGGTGTTACAACATAGATTTGTTCTCTTTGAGTTATAGCTGTAGGAATACACTGGGAATTCCACTGATACGTCACCAGACAGTATTCCCACTAGGTCCATAGTGCCAAACAACAACGTCAAAGAAATTAGACCTGATGATCCTTCTGTGTACTCGGAGTGTTTGTAAATGAAGAGCATGCTGTTTGAATGTTGTATTAATTGGTCAAATAGCAGTGCTTGGTTTTTTATCTCTTGATACAGTGCCACTGAATATTGTCACTTAATGCAGTCTTCATACCATCATATTTGACAGCAGAAAGCCATGTAGCATTGTGAACAGTTGGAGGGAAATACAATTGAATAATCCATAGTACACAGGCCTTCCCCCCCAATTTTTTTTTTGCATGCAGAGCAGTGATTTTAAGGGGCGGGGAAAAGGGGATCTAACTATTGGTTTAGTTGTTTTATTATGCTATTTATTTATTATAAAAGAACTGGGCAGTGAGAAAACTGTGGTCTATTAAGAGTTTATGAGCATGTGCATGTGTATACAGTGAAATAATATCCAGCATAATATGAAGTGACAGTCAAAATTACTGCTTTTCTCTTGCCGCAAGGGTACTTCTGTGCCAAGTATAGTAATATTGTTGTAGCACTGTTCAAGGTTGTCAGCAGTTCTGGGTTACTCTGCAGAGAGCCATAACAATGTGTGGAAGCAAGGAGCTTCCTGTCAAGGGAAATACTATAATTTTGATATATATTTGTTGGTGCCAAACTGCAATTAAACAGGAGGCATTGGGAGAAAAAGGGAGCCTTATTTACTCTGACTTGAATCTGTCGAATAATTAGTAAAACCTATTTTTGTGAAGTTACAGCAAACTTGGCAGCTTATTCTCACATACTGTTCACTGCAATTATATCGAGACCTTATTAGCTTTTACCTCCATGTTAATGATGTATCTTCTTATTGATGCACAGGTGTCATACCCAATGCCTTCAGAGTTCAGTGAGCTCTGAGTAGTTGTTTGTGTTGTTGTTTTGGGTGGTGGGTGTTCTAAATTTAGCACGCTGGAAATATAGACACACATTTTAATAAGTCCGAACAGAAGGGCTGCTTTCTCCAGATTTTGCTGCATTTGCAAAATGTCTGTAAATTTTCACCTTCAAGACAGGTTTTTTTTGTAGATATGTACCCACATGGTTAGTGAATAGATTCTGGGATGTGTTCTTGGTCTATGTACCTGACTTCAGATCTTTACTCAAACATGCAAATGCATTTCGATTAATGTATGAAATTCCACGACCATTTTTAAAATTAATTTGTGAAATGAATTATTGCTAGATGTAATGCCTGCTAGCATATGGCTAAACTATATGTTGCTGTTTTTTAAAGAGTTGGATCTGGGCTCCACACAGCAGCTGCAGGAAATGGTTTCTAAAGAGAGAGAGACAGAGAGACAGAGACCAAACGGGCTTGGAAGGGTGGTGAAGAGGGAGGAAAGACATCTCCCCCCCCCCAAGTTGTTTCTCCCCAAGCCATTTTCTTAGTCAGAAATCATGGGGAGGGGAATAACTCCTCCACCCCAGCACCTTTTTCCCCACATACCTTCTGTGTGGCTCCAGAGAACCTGCGCTAAATCCTTTAAAAATAGTACTGTGGCAGTTAGGTAGCTTTAAAAAGGACTTATATCAATCTGTATCATTGTTATCAATCATTAGGCATGGTAACTACATGGAACTACCATGTACAGATGCAGAATACTTCTGAACATCAGGTCCTGAGTGCAAATATCAGGGGAAGGGCATTATTTCGTGTTTATTTCCACTCAAAGACATCTGCTTAGCTAGAGATGGAAACAGAATATGAGACTAAATGGGCTTTTGGTCATATCGAACAATGTTCTCCTCATGGATTTGTAGAAGGCTTCGAGGGAACCACTCCTTTTGGCCTCTGATTTCCGTCTTTAAAATGAACTAACAGCCCTCAAGGGATTGTTTTAAGGATTTATAGCTTAAGAACTGAAGTACTAAGGTGACATTCCTACACAAGGAAAAAGAGTTGAATGTGAATGTTACTTTCATTTTTTCAGGGAGTGGGGCTACCATAATTACCATATGGATCTGAAGGGTAGCAAACTATATGCAGTGGGTGGTGAAACAATTTGAAATGGTGTACTGTACTGTGTAGTCTTCAGCTAACCAGGTGACAGCCTCTGCCCACCTCTCCCATCCATGGCAACAAGCTGGTTTGCAAGGAGTTTAAGTTACCCAATTAATACTATGTCAGGGGGCGCAATAGCATAAAACATAGATTATTTATTTGTTTGTTTGTTTGTTTATTTTAAAGCGTTTCTATGCCACCTTTCCACCCCAAATAGGGTTGCAAAGGTGGCAAGCATCAAAACATTAAACATTTAAAATATTAGGATAGATAAATGGAACAAAAGAGTCTTTGTAGGTGGAAGACAATGACAGAGACTGAGCAGATTAAGAAAACAAAGAGGCCTTATACCAGTCTCCAAGATGAAAGAAGGCAAATACCAGTGGTGCAATGGGAAGTATAAAACATATTGCATGCCATGGAAGCCCCAACATGTTTTGCACACAGCTTCATCAGTGGATCACTAAATATATTTCTCTCCAGCAGATATGCCACCGAGCTCATAGAATCATGGTGCCTAAAGGGAACTCCCTCTTTTAGAGGCAATGAGCTTCTGAATATCAGTGTTGGAAGGCCACATCAGGGGAAGGCACTGGGCTCTCCTGTTGGTTGGCCCTCCAGGGCTGGCCACTGGATGAGATAGTACTAGATGGGCTACTGGTCTGATCAAGGAGGACTCTTCTTCTGGAGGTTTATTTTTTAATTAATTTCAAAGAGTTATGTGCTGCTTCTTGAAAGACCTGCTCAAGTTGGTCAAGAGCAAGATAAAATAATTTTTAAAAGCCACCACCATTATTTACTATATCCCTACACCTTGTTCCTCAGTCTGGTTTAAAATAAAACAAGCACAATTATATCTTCCTTGTCTCCCCCATTAGTAATATTAGTTCTCATTGCCAGGTAAAGGTTTAGCCCCTGCTCCCAGGATCAGAAATTTCTAATGTCTTGACATTGCTCTGCATCTGGTGGAATGGCTTTTCCTTGGAGTGGGGGACTCTCTAGCCCTCAGTAATAGCTGGGAAAAAGCAAATGTGGTCATCTCAGAAATTCTAAGGCCTGGACGTTAGCAGTACAAAGACACAACTTAAACTAGATTAGAGTCCTATCAGGTGATGCTCAGATAACTTTTATAATATATTGTAAATTTGGTGGAAAGTACTGTCAAGTCGCAGCCAACTTATGGTGACCCCGTAAGGTTTTCAAGGCAAGAGACATTCAGAAGTGGTTTGTCATTGCCTGCCTCTGCTACATAGTCCTGGACATTCTTGGTGGTCTCCAAGGAGGGTTGAAGCTCCTTAACTTTCAAGATCTGAGGAGATCAGGCTATCCTGGACCATTCAGATCAGGGATGTTGTAAATTTACAATGTGCTAAATACGAAGTGGCTAAACAGCCTTCTAATATTTGATTCCCCCCTCCCATAAAATAGATGTTAATTAGATTGGTTTGATGGACCTGTGAACAGACAAGCAAGAATAGGAGAAATTGCCTGTTTTTCCTGTGGAGAAATTTGTGATATGAAATTTCCCACACTGGAAGATGGTAGGAGATATATTCATCAGAGCACAAATGTGTTACCATCTGAAAATACAGGCCAGTGAGATGTCATCCTACTGTGCCTGGTGCTTGAACGTTGAGATACACATTTAGCTCTGATAGGATGCATTTTTAAATTAGTCAGAATTGTTTCCCATTTAGGTCTCTGTGCATGTAAATGTCATCATACTTGCTAGCCCAACAGTGGATCAAAGGATGGGAAAGAGCTAACATTTGTGCCTCTCATATTTCTAACCCCTCTTGGGCTGGATTGTAAGGAAACCAAGTTACCAAACGAGAAAGGTCTTTCAGAATGCTCTGTTAATGTGTTTTTGTTTAATTGAATAAATATATTACACAGCGGGGCAGGTTATTTTCTTCACGGCCTTGCTGTTTCAATTTGAAAACAGACACAATTTTCTTTAGCTCATGAAGAATGCAGCATCTGTTCTTGGTGTCCTGCCGATTTCACACTTCAGACAATATATTTGGACACACATTTTTCAGGGGCTTCGTATGAGAGGCCAGAAATTAAAAATTTTACCCCCTCCTCGAAAGCAGTGGTATTGCTGTGACAACAGTGGGCTGAGCTAAATTCAGCTACATCAAGGAAGAGCTATAAAAGTAGATAGATTGCCCTCCAAGCTTCACTTTATTGGATATTGTAATTGACATATAGTTGTCATTTATAATCATCTGTCCATTCCTGTGAGCTGGGAGCAGTAAAGTTAATTGTGGCTGCTCATTTGCATTAATCTCACCTCTGAAGGGTACAGTAAGTCATTAATATCATGTCATGATGAATTATCACAAATAACATTGAACATATTGATTAATGATCTCTGAGATTTGTATCTTGTTAAACATTTTGTTAGCTCTTTAAACTTTTAAGCAGACAGCCGACATACGAGAGAGGGAGATGCAGGGATCACCCCAAAGGTGTGCTCTCTACATTTGGGATGGTCATTAAAACTTCTTGAAAATTTGTTTTCAGTTCATCCCAAGTTTAATCGAGTGCCAGATCTTGAAGATGTGACTGCTGATGGCTCTTGGCTGAAACCAACCATGCCTTGTTGTTGTTTTTTCCTCTATTTTAAAGAACTGTAACAATTGAAGTCTCATTATTAATCCATAATTAACTGACAGTAGACTAAACTTGGATCCTCCCCCCAGTCTTAGTGCCTTATCTATTGTGTCTTTGAAACTACATCATGATGTTGATGTTAATGTAACAACTTGTTTTTCAGTATTCTGGTGAAAATTTATGTTATATAACTGATACCAAGTTACAGGCAATATTTTTGAAGGATGATAAAAATAATCCTTTTCATTCTACAGTTACTATTATTCACAGCTGTATTCTTGTTTCTGTTCAGAATATTTACAATAGTGTAATATCGGAGGGGAGCCTGTTTTTTAAAACCTAGAATTGATTCAATATTAATATTATCATGCCTGGTATTGTGTGTGCTTGCCCTGTAACCATCTATTATGGTAGCATATTGCTTGTTGTTGAAATTAACCAGACTATTTGCTTGGGTAACTATGAACAACTGTATACATCTACTAAAAAAAACTGAGAAAATCCATAGATCTGCCAGTTGTTTCCATCTCTGAGCTGGGGGCGGGGGGAAGTTTTGCACATTGGATATATTATAGTAGCCTTAAATTACTAAAGGTAGTGTAGATACATCTCAGCCCCAATGATACAGATGTAAGTTTCACAAGATGTCTACATTTGTGTTAAAAATATAGTATTTATAAAACACTTTTTAATCTGCTCCCTAAATCATGCCATATTATTGTTTTGTGTTTTGTTCATTGTTGCTATTAGCTTCATATCAATGTTTAAAATGTAATGCCCATTTAAGAATAATATGTATTCTTTATTTCTGTTTGGAACTGTGAACTTTAAAGTTATGTTGTGAAATACACAATAGTCCAAGAAAGCTAGAGAGAGTGTGGAAAGAGAGGAACACAAACAGTGGTATATGCAAATTGCTTAACTACATAAATGGCAAGAAACTCCTAATGGCCTATTCTGATTAATTTGGTGTAGAGGGAATTTGGAGATTTCTTAAAGTTTGAAATTAATGTGTCTTTTATTATTTATTTAGAGAAGATAAACCGCTACAGAAATTTAAGGTGTTTGGGAGAGTTTCAAGACAGTGGTGAAAGAGTTCATCTCTCTTTTGGCTAGTCCTTCCTTTTTGGTTAAATTGCTACAGAAGAAGGAGGAGGAGGACTTGGAGTTGTTGTTGTGGTTGTACCCCACCCTACACTTGAAGTCTCAGAGCAGTTTAAAATCTCCTTCCCCCTAAGGATGGAATGGGAGGGGTTCTCTCTGGAGTTGCACTGCAGTCACAGCTAACTCTGGGAGTGGAGGAAAGGGGATTAAACTTTAAATCACTTGTCAAGTCAGCTCCACTGACTCCATTATACCCATAGGGTATAATAGAGCCAAACAGGTTTCCCGAATACCAGTACAATATCAATACTGGTATTTGGGGATATTTGGGAATACTGAGTATTTTCAGGTCCCAAACACCTGAATCCGAACAGAGCTGAATTTCTTTCTTGCTCACCCCTAGTGGGGAATCAAACACCTTCTCCAGATTAGAGTCAGCTGTTCTTAACCACTACACCAAACTGGCTCTCAAAATGTAACCTGGCTCTCAAAATGCAACCTTTCTATGTCACAGGATAGAACAACATGCAGTTTCCAGTCACTTCCGAACATTTTGCTTGGCTGTAGTTTGTCATCAGGCCAGACTCAGTAGACTTGTAGCCCGTAGGTCCTCTCTAAGAAGTTGGTTGTTTTATCTCTGCAGAATTTGCATAGCAAATGTTTAGTTTTTTAAAAACATTTGGTGCCTATCTAATGGACTTTATACAGTTTTGTCACTGTGGTGTAGTGGAGTATTTGCCTGTTTAGGCTATATCCTTCCATTTCCCTTTGATTGGCCTGTCCCTAGATTAGTACGATATCTGATGGAAAGGTTCTCTTTGAGTTAAGGAGTTCTGCACATTTCTTGACTTTAGGAGTTTCTGGATAGACTGGCATTGACCATCCTAAGCAGAATTGCACCCTTCCAAACCCATTGATTCCAATGGATTTAGAAGGCTGCAAGTGCTTAATATGGCACAGTTGGTCTTTGGCTTCCCAGCATCCATAGATTTAACCTTTTTATTGTAGCTTGAAAGATTAATGTGGAACTTGCCCTGAGAGAATCCACTTTGCTGGAAGGCTTCCAGAGGAAGCAAAAGGTTAAATCCAAAGACCTATGAGGGGAAAGAAAATCATTGCTAGTGGGATGTCTTCAAACACTTACGCATGAACGAAGACCATCTATATCAAATCTTGTATCTCCATAATAAATTATTACAACCTTTGGATTTAGTTTCGCTTTTCTTTCCCAACACTCCAGTGAGAGGTGTCCAAGAACCCTTTAGTGAATGGAGACCTTTTTAAATTAAGAAGGCTGCTTTTAGATTCAACTCAGAATTAGAACATTCAGCACCTTTTCAAAAACTTCAGAATGTTCTATATGCTTTGAGGCCAACATTAATTGAAGAGCTAGTGTAGTGCCGTAGTTGGATCTGGACAACCCAGGTTTATTTATTTATTTATTTGTTTCAATTTATACCCCGCCTAGCCAGCAAGCCGGCTCTAGGCGGCTCACAACATAAAATCATTCAGTTACACAGTTAAAACATAGCATAAAAACAATTTAAAATTACCACAACATTCAGCATAATAGCAGCGTCATAGCAGCATTACAATTAACCACTGCTAGCATTACACCCACCAGGAGGCTACCACCAGAGATGTTTTAGAGATGGCCGTTTATAATACAAAGATGTTTGAAGGTACTCATTGTGCCATCTGCTAAGGGCCATTCCCCCCGGTGGCGGTCCCAAAAAGCCTGGCGGAAGAGCTCTGTTTTGCAGGCCCTGCGGAACTGCAAAAGATCTCGCAGGGCCCTGATGTTCTCTGGGAGCTCGTTCCACCAGTGAGGGGCCGCCACCGAGAAGGCCCTATTTCTGGTGGCTACTAGCCTTGCCTCCTTCAGGCCCGGAAGGGTCAGGCGGTGTTGGCTGCCTGACCGCAGTGCTCTTTGGGGTGTATATGGGGAAAGGCGGTCCCTTAGGTAGGCAGGCCCCAGGCCATATAGGGCTTTAAAGGTTAAAACCAGCACCTTGAACCAGACCCGGTACGCTATAGGCAGCCAGTGCAGCGCCCTCAGCGCAGGCCGGACATGGTCCCTCGCTGAGAGACCCATCAGCAGCCTGGCCGCGGCATTCTGCACTAGCTGCAGCCTCCGGAGCTGGGTCAAGGGCAGCCCCATGTAGAGAGCGTTGCAGTAGTCCAGGGGTGGCCAACCTGTGGCTCGGGAGCCACATGCGGCTCTTTCACACATATTGTGCGGCTCCTGGCAGGGCGGCTGGGGAAGCAAAGGGGAGGCATGCTTTTTCTCTCTTTCTCCCTTCCTTCCTTCCTTCCCTCCTCCCTCCCATCTATTTGCTTTCCTAGTTTCTCTCTCTCTCTTTCTTATAACTGGTTTTCCTCGTTTGTTTTTATTTTTGGCAGTCCCATTTAACGTTAATAAAAAGCAAATTTGCATATTTTTAAAAATAAAAACGTGTGTGTGATATTTGTTCCTGTCTTGCGGCTCTCAGACATCTCTGTGTGGCTCTTACGTTTATTCTATGTGGCTCTTACGTTAAGCAAGGTTGGCCACCCCTGCAGTAGTCCAACCGTGAGGTGACCATAGCATGAATCACAGTCGCCAGGTCATTGCGTTCGAGGAAGGGAACCAACTGCCTAATCAGCCGAAGATGGTAAAAGGCTGCTTTGGCAGTGGCTGCTACCTGGGCCTCCATAGTTAAGGAGGCATCCAGGAGCACTCCCAGACTTCGGACCCGCGGCGCTGGTACCAATGGCACCCCCCGCAGGCCGGTAGTGGGATACCCACCCCCGGTCCACTCCGACTCAGGTAAAGGACCTCCGTCTTCGTTGGATTCATTTTCAGATGGCTCAGCTTGAGCCAGCCCACTACGTCCACAAGCGCCCGTTCCAGGTCATCCAGGGTAGCCCCGGACCGGCCGCCCAACAACAGATACAGCTGGGTGTCATCTGCATACTGATGACAACCCAGCTTATGCCTCCGGGCAATCTGGGCGAGAGGGCGCATATAGATGTTGAACAGCATGGGAGACAACACCGCCCCCTGGGGCACACCACATACTAGTGGGTGCCTCCGGGACACGTGCTCCCCTAGCGCCACTCTCTGTCCCCGACCTTGGAGGAAGGAGACGAGCCACTGTAAGGCAAGCCCCTGAACCCCTATGTCGGCAAGGCGGTGGATCAGTAACTGGTGGTCGACCGTGTCAAATGCGGCCGACAGATCTAACAGCACCAGTACCGCCGTTCCGCCCTGATCCAGATGCCGTCGGAGGTCGTCTGTGAGGGCGACCAGTGCCGTTTCCGTCCCATGACCCGGCCGGAAGCCAGACTGAAACGGGTCAAGCACAGAGGTGTCATCCAGGAAACTCTGCAACTGGATCGCCACCTCCCTCTCCAAAATCTTGCCCAAATAGGGCAAGCTGGAAACCGGCCGATAGTTGGCCAATTCGGCCGGATCCAGTGATGGTTTTTTCAGGAGAGGGCGGACCATCGCTTCCTTGAGTGCCCCCGGGAACAGTCCCTCCTGGAGGGACTTGTTGACAATCTCCCTGAGGGCACCTCGTAGCCCCTCCCGACCAGCTTTTACCAGCCACGAAGGGCACGGATCAAGGCTGCATGAGGTTGGGCGTACAGTAGAGAGTAAACTGTCAACCTCCTCTAAGCTGAGTGGGCTGAAGGAATCCAGAATGGAACTAGAAGACGTGCATGGTGCCTCAAGTTCACCTACTGTCTCAACTGTGGCGGGGAGGTCGCGGCGGAGCAACAAGATTTTATCTGCAAAATAGCTCGCAAAGGCCTCACAGCCAATATCTAATTCCTTATCATTTAGTCTGCCTTGTGGCAGTTCTGTTAAAGACCGAATAGTTCTAAATAATTGTGCCGGGCGTGAGCTTGCAGACGCAATCGTGGCTGCATAGAACTGTCTCTTTGCAGCCTTGACTGCCATCTCATAGGATCTCATAAACGTCCTATAGGATGTTCTTGACGCTTCGTCGCGGGCTCGGCGCCACCGTCTCTCTAATCGTCTCAACTCTCGCTTCATCTGCCGCAGCTCCCCAGTATACCAGGGAGCCCGCTTGGAGCGAGGGCGAAGAGGATGCCTGGGGGCGATCTCGTCGATGGCGGCCTGGAGACGGCCATGCCAGTCTCCGACCAGCTCATCCAGCGAGCCGCCAGGGGGAATGGGTTCCCGCAGGGCCATCTGAAACCTCTGAGGGTCCATCTGGCTCCGTGGGCGAGCCAAAATATGCTCGCCGCCCACACGGGGTCTGAGTGGGACATTCAGACGGGCCTTCAGAGCAAGGTGGTCTGACCATGGTACCGGCAAAGCAGTAATCGGGTCCACCCCAACCCCCGCCGCAAAAATCAAGTCGAGCATATGCCCCGCCTGATGTGTGGGCACCATTACAAATTGGGTGAGTCCTAGCGTCGCCATGGCCGACACCAGGTCCTTCGCCGGCCCAGAGGCCGCACCATCGGCATGGACATTGAAGTCACCCAAGACTATAAGTCGAGGGTGCTCCAACGCCCAGCCTGATACGGCCCCGACCAGCGACTGCAGGCTAATGGGTGGTGCATTGGGCGGTCGGTACACCACCCAAATAGCCAAACTCTCCCCGGTGTCCCACACCAGGCCGGAGCATTCTATGCCCTCCAGTTTAAGCGGCGGGAGCGCTCTGTAGGAGTAAGCCTCCCGAATGAACAGCGCCACTCCACCCCCCCGCCCCTCAGTCTGTGATTGGTGAAGGACCGAGAACCCAGGCGGCGCCATCTGGGAGAGAGCCACTGTCTCTCCCTCTTGCACCCAGGTCTCGGTCACGCATGCCAGGTCTGCACCCTGCACGACCATAAAGTCCCGCAGGGTGGAGGTCTTATTCCTTATAGACCTGGCATTGCACAACATCAATGTCGGAGGGGGGTTATACCCAACCCCACTGTCTGTCACCCTCGGGATGGGACACAGGCTGGAAGGGGGCCGAGCTTCTCTGTTTCTCTGCCCTCTTCCCTTATATAACTGCCTGGTCCCACCGCAATACCTTCCCCTCCCCAAGAGCACTGGTATCGCTTGGCCTGTTGCCATCTAAATGGCCATTCAACCTTCCACGGGGTGGTAAAGCTAGCCAGCTAGGTTGCCAATCCCCACTAACCTATCTATCCTGTCCCCCCCTGACCTCTTTCCTTAGTGCCCTAACGGCAAATTGGCACAAGGCTGACTCACTCCCTCCTACCCTATCTGAACACTATAGGGAGCGGATCAGTCAGCTTCGGGTTCAGATACCTGCTCAGCCATGAAGCTTTCTGGATGGCCGTTGACAAGTTTCTCCCTCTCCACCACATCTATGGATGGCTGTGAAGATAATTTTCTCGCTTGAGCTCTTTGACTCTCCCTAAGCCCATTTGTTCTGTTCAGTTATGCTATTTGCATATCTCTCTGGCCAGATCCACCACTCTTCATCTTGATTGCCACTGAAAAAGCTGTTTTGGCTTCATAATGCTGTAGAGGCCACATAAATAAAATCATCTTGCTTTAATTAACCTTTGGAAGTTGAATCATAGAATAAGATACACTGGTATATGTCATAGTTTATTCATTGTAATCCTGTAGCCCGAAGAGGGAAAGATGGTCACTGCCTGATATCAGTAGCAAAGATCTGAGATATATTTTGATGTTTTAAAGCTTTCCCATACCATGAACTCACCACAAAATCATTCATTTTATTTTTCTTGGATTTGGTCCAAAGACCCATGCCTTGGGTCCAAAGAACTTCAAGCAGAGCAAAGTTTGTGCAGCTTTGAGAGGGATGCATGCTGAGCAGTAAGGGAGGAAGGGGACACCCACATGGGCAGCTAGATCATCGGAATCAACCCTGATGATCAGTGTGGTAACAGATGCTACAGCCAGATTGCCTTCACAATTGGTTTGCTGAACAGATCTTTTCTTCCTTTTCCCTTCTTGCTGCAGTCCTGCATTGTTCTCTAGAGAATCTACTTCTAAGGCTCAGGAATTCTCAGGGATAGTATAGGATGTGGCATACACGCTATTTCAGGAAGGAAAATTAGCTTCATTAATCATCAATGAGTGTAACAAGAGTTTGTGCATGACAGAGGGAGCATTCTGACACCTTCCTCTATCCCCAATGCTGTTCCAGTGGGTCTCTTGTCCCAGCAGATGGAATTACAGGAAGAAGAAGGTGGCAAAGATCATCCTCGTTGCAGTTCTCTGGATGCAAGACAATGATAGTTATTTGCTGTTGAACAAATGCTTGTGCAGCAGCTTGCATTTTATATGCTTTATGTAATGTTGCTATAATAGGTCTTGCAGCAGTTCTACTGTTACAAATGGATGAATGACTTCTGCATTTGGTGCTATTTCTCATGCACAGTGTTCTAGTGCAAGGTTTACAATATTGGTTCTGTGAACAGAAGGCCCCTTTGGATCCATTCTGCAATGTTTTCGTGTTTGTCTTTCTCAGTGTTGAGGGTAGAGGGTTTTCCCATAATGCAACTTAAAACCTCAAAGACTAGGAACTCAAAGACAGGGAAAGGAACCATAAAATCCAATGCAACCTGAAAGAATTTGGACAAGAAGTCCAAATGTTAGCTTTGCCTTAGTCACACAAATCCAAACAGACAGGCTTCAGGTTCTTTTGAAAATGTTCAAGCTCATGGCCACGTGAACATTATAGCAAGATTCAGATCCATGCATTTCTATTTTGGGCTCATTCAGGCCTAGCACCAAACCATCATCATCTATAGCCCACCTTTTTCACTGATACTCAAGGTGGATTACAAAATATGATGAAAGCAATTTCATTAGCCAGTAAAGATCTCAAATAAACAAACATACCATACTGAACAGAGGGTTACAAAGGTAGAGAAATTGAGCTGCAATAAAAAAAGCAGGGTGGCGCTATGGGTATGAGGCTTATGCTGGGTCACTTTCACTGCTACCTCCCCTTGGTTTTAATTCAGTTAGTTATTTCCTATTTATTACAGAAAATGTGGTTTACAATTACAGTGAAGTTGGCATACCTATGCCTTCCTGTATACCTCCAAACCAGGGTTGTACATTTGCTTCACACCATGGTTCACAATCCTTGTTTGGAGAAAAAGACCCCCAGACTCTTCCAGGGTCGGATGAAGCTGATGGGAGGAGGGAAAAGCAGGGAAAATCTGTGCGTCATCACTTTCAGCTGGATAGATGGCTGAATTCAGCCCAGCGTAATGTTTAGAGTGTCGAACTATGATTCTCAAGACCTGTTCTGCCATGGAAACTTGCTGGGTGATTTTAAGCTACTAACACACATTTAGCCTATCCTACCATGCAGGGTTTTTGTGAGGATAAGTGGAGGAGAGGAGAATGATGTAAGCAGCTTTGGCATCCCATTTGGGAAGGGGGGGAATCAATAAGGAGGTAGATAAATGTTGCTGCAAATTATGAATTCTGCCGAACTGGAAATAACTGATTGAATCATGACTGGAAGAGGAATTGAATTGGATCTAACCAGGTTTTCAGCAGGTGGGAAAAGAAGGAAGGGTCCCCTTTGACCTCCAAAAAAGCTATGCCTGGGATTATGAGACCTGCATGGACAAAAGCAACTTGGGACAGGGGCTGGGGGAAGGAGGAAAATTGGGTGAGATGGAGTGAAAACCCTGGCTGGATCCAACTGTAATTTTACATGTGGTCAACACCTTGAGCAGGGTCACATCACCCTGGAAGAATGCAGTGGAAAAGAAAGGTAGTAGCCAATCTCCTAAGTAGGTATGGTGCAACCATTTTTTTAAAATTCGACTTTTATAAACCTTTTGAGTGAATAATGGCGGCGGTGATGGGGGAGGGTGGTGCAAAACATCTTGCGTGGAAGTCTCTCTGCAGCTTTGTTTCTTACCCATGGTATTAATCCTTATTCGTTTTACAAAAATCTGCTAACGGAAATATTTCCATTCAGCTCATTAATCAATTGTGATTTTCATTCCCTTGTTTTGTAAAAGCTGTTGCAATAAATACTTTCTTCACAAAGCGAAATCCAAGAGATGGATGCAGCAGGCGTAATTAATAGCACCCAGTTACAGGAGATCAGCAAGTTTGTGAGATTCACATGCTGCTTTACCATATGGCTGCCCAGTAGGCGAAAAATTTGATTAATGTTTTGAAGTAGATTTTTTTTAGCAAATAATACAGCCCCAGATGAGGATTTTTTTTTTTTTACTTTCTAGTACTGTCGGACCTAACTATATAACGTTTCCTTTGATTTAAAACTAAATAATATTTTGATCTCACAAAACTTTACATGCAAAAAGAACTACTGTTCTGCTGTTCCAAAGAATGGCAGGGTTTTTTTCCCCGTCTGTACTCGTGATGCCTAAACTGTTGTCGTTCTGCTTTCTATAAAGAGCAAAACTCAGTTGGTTTATGATACCACTATGCAGATATAGTCCCATATCAAGTAATTCAATGGCTTTTTTCTTTAGGTTGAAAAGAATAAGTTGAGCTGCTTATTGAGAAAGGATGAGGAAGGGGTAAGGCTCATTTGTTCAGATGTTGCCATAAGTCTTAGGAGATAAACAGCACGTTTGCATTAAATATATCAATCTCATGAAGAGGGAAGGCTTTTGGGACAACACCAGTGAATGCTTAATTATTCCAAGCTGTCTGCTTTGGAATAGTTAAAAGAAACACAACAGTGAAATATGTTTATACAAAAGCAGTATCATAGGAATGTCACTATTAGATGCTGGATTTTCTCATGCAAGCCTAACACCCAGCAGGAAGTTCTGCTTTCCTCACAAAATTCTTGTTTTTCCATATTGAGGAGCACCAGCAGCTGGTGAAGTAGAAATTGGGGTGCTGAGCTGAAACCGAATGGCAAGCAGGTCCGAACGGAAGTTTTGCTGAGCTTTCCAGAGTGCTGGAAGGTAAAGCTTTGCCTTTCTCTCCAGCAAAACAAGTGTGCCAGTTTGGGAAATGCCAGGGTTTTCTGAAATACAAAATTTACTTAGAATTCAGAACCTGATTTTGAATGGGGGGTGTGAGCCTTCCATGTGGGCTGCTTGAATTTCCTTGTGTGTTTTTGTCTTTATTTTAGTCCTTCAGTGAAGTCAAGGATCTTAGCTCAACCAGAAAGCGTTAACATTTCTGAAGCCAGGGGAAGGAAGCAGAAATCAAAATGAATAGATGAGAGCAAGCATATTAGGGTTGTCATTTGAGGAAACTTTCCATGTTTATCTGTAGTAAAAGTCAGTGTGCTCTATGGTATTGGGTTTTATTAAGAATGGTATATAATGGAACGTGTGTGGAGAAATTTACGCTGTTAATTTACACTAGCTTAATTTACACTGTTCACAGTGAGGTATTTTATAACTCAGTATTTGCCGATCTTCATGTCAGTATCTCATGGACTGTAAATTTGCAGGAATCTAAGAAATCCAACATATTCTGAAAATTATCCTCTTTAGCAGGCTGGCAGAAGAGTTTCTTTTTTCCCCCTTTAGAGATAGGACAATTAATTAAATTCAGATCAGCTATGCAGACATTGTTTGAAGATTGGCTTTAATTTTTCTTTTGTTTCACGTTATCACATTTAGTACAATTTGGGTAAAGTATTGGAACAGTATTATTATAAAAATCTTTTTGCTTCTTGTATGAAGAGATCGTTGCTTTTTTTTTTTTTTTAAAGAACACATAATGAGAGCTAAAATGTGTTCCAGACTCATTTTATCTTTTATGTACGTGGTCAGTATGTTATGTAAGTAAAAAGTGGTAGACAGCATAGTCAAATTTCTGTTTTTTTACCATTTTGGATTGTTTCAGAGAAATCAGTGAATCTGGTGTTTTGATGTGATTTTCCAAGTTTATGATAATTACATTCTTAAATGACTGCACTGGTAATTCATAGGATACAGTTTATAATCTAGATCACTGTCATGTTGAGTTAATGGAAATCATGGCTGATTTTATTTTATAAGGGGAAACTACTGGCTTTCTTCTGCAGCAGGTTTTATAGTTTTAACTCTTTCTGAGTTAGTTTTGCTGCCGATGAGGATCTTTTTTATAGATGAAGAGACCATAGAGTGGTCAGTCTAAAGAGCTCCTTAGTGTAGTACTTTGAATTTTAAATTACAGGCATAATTCAAATGTAATGTAACTTGCAGTGTTGGACTTCAGTCTATTCAGTTAAATGGAGAAAAATGACTGACGTAAGGAATGAGTTATTGATTCGCTGTGGGAAAATGACTTGTATAATATAGGAATTATGGTAAAAGGAACAGCTTAATTATTTAGGGGGCATATCTGGAAAAAATGCTTTTACGGCACTGCAAATTGTATAGGTTGGAATTGTAAGACTGGAGTTTTTATTTTTATTTATTTTTAAGGATTTTTAAGGGCAAATTCCCCCCCCCTTCCCGTTTTGTTTTTTTACTAAGTCAGAGCTCCATTTGCTTTTGATACTGCTAGAGAGTACAGTTATGACATGGATAATGAAATTAAATGTAAATATCTTTCTAAAAGGGATACTCACAGCCATTCTAATGGACATTTCCTGCTTATTTATGTTGGGCTTTTCATAACACCAGTGGAATCTCAACCACTAAGACTCAGAGTTATAAAAGAAACACATACACACACAAAGAGGTTATTCTGAACCTGCTGTATTTCAAGAATGGTATGAACTCTTAGAGTGGGAGTTCATCAAATAAATATGGGCGCCAGTGACTTCTTTAAAAAATGTGCATTTGTAAATTTATAAAATATCAGATAAGATGTTTTTGGCCCTTCTTGTTTGGTTTTTTTTGTCTTGATTAATTCTCATTTTTGGTTGAAGGCCAGAGAGTCATGTTGTTTTAACTGCAGTTCACAATTTTGGGCAGCATTTCAAATGAGCAGCATATTTGTGGTTAATTTGTTGAGCACAACCAATGGTTACAATTATATTAAGAAATCCTTAACTACTTCTATGTTTACCCACTGCAAGTTGTTACAATACTCTTTTTAGCGGACTTGGCTCATAGCCAGTAGTAAAGAAGAATATCTTTAATGTTTGAAGCACTAATGATAATATAGCAGTGTTTTTTCTAGCTTCATACCTTAAAGGGAGATCTTGCCTTGAGGAATCTCTGGCATGTCTACCATGTGACCCTGGCACATTACAGAAGATTCCATGACATTGAGGTCATACACATAGGTCATGAGGTCTTTTCCACTGCCATTGCATCAGTTGAATCTCATCCAGGGGGGAAATATTTATTTATTTGGTATATACCCTCCACTCTTCTCTGAAGCAGGCTCAGTGCAGCTTACAAGGCCACTGACAACATAAAAACAATAAAAACAGGTACTATCATAAAAACACATTCCGAAGGTTCTACATATGTGCGATGGCAAAGACTGTTCTAATAGGCCGCAATAGTCAGCAATAGTTGTACGACTGGGTGGTTTGTGGCATAATGTCACCTGTACCTAACATTCATATAGATTGTAATTTGCATATTAGTTGTGATTATTTTGCTTGAATCTTTGCTGATAAAAGTCCCCATCATGAAATCTGCTGGCTAGAGATCTTGGTGTTCGGGGTTTTGGTGGCACTCTGTTACTGGAGTCCTTTCAATAGTTTCTAGTTGTTCTCCTTGGTTTATGTTGACAAAGTGAAAGAGTTTATGAAGGCCATCTACAGGAAACTGGATCCTTCCCCAACCTGGCATTTAAAATTTTGTTTAGAGAAAGCAGAGATCCTTCTAGGGAAGGATTATTAATATGTCCCTCTTATGAGAGATGTTTCCCTCACAGTTGAAAGAAGTTGTGATTAAACCTCTTCTTAAGAAGTTATCTTTACTTAAAAGGGATGTGGGTAGATATTAAGCTGTGTCCTGTCTGTGTCCTTTTTGGGGTCGGTAATTGACCAGGTTGTGGCAGAGCAACTGCAGGGATTTCCGGATGGGAAAAAAAAATCTGCCCTTGCTTCATTTCCCCTAGATTTAGGGCTGCCAACCTCTAGGTGGGATAAGAACAGGTGACATACACACTATGGAAAACAAGCCAGCAAAACCCGGTGTACAAATGCACTAATATAGAAATAATTGCTTTAAATACTGTATTATAGAATTTCAAAATAGAAAACCTGAAACAACAATTGTGTCACAATTCCATCTACATACGATTATGATTGCCATATGCATAAGGGAGTCAAACAACAGTGCTCAAACATAATTTGTAAGCACAGCTGAACTACTGGGGAATATCTCAAAGCACAAGGGAAAGTTCTGTGCCCTACCCTGTCTTCCATAAATGTAGAAATATTATAGTCTGTTGTTGGTCTATGGTCCATGTCTTCTTTATGGGCAAGCTAACTATTGGCAAAAAACCACATTTGTAAAACTGTAGATGCTGAGAAGATTGTGAGCATTTGCTAAGAGTTTTTTTCCTGTGGTCTGCAGAAATACATGGTTGCAAGATGGTCCTTTATGATCAAGCATATGTGAAACGTGGCTCTTATCTGGAGAACTGGGTTTGATTCCCCATTTCTCCACATGAAGTCTGCTGGGTGACCTTGGACCAGTCAGAGTTCTCTCAGAACTCTCTCAGCCCCATCTACCTCAGGTCCCTGTTGCAGGGAGAGGATGGAAATGTGATTGCAAACCACTTTGAGACCTCTTAAGGGAGAGAAAAGCAGGCTCTTCTTCTAAAACAAAACAATAATGTCCAGGCATATCAGAAGCCAATCAAAATATAATTTGTCAGGACACAGCAATGGCAATAAGTGAATCCTCCTCTTGCCTCCCCAACCAAAGCAGCTGTAAAATGGATGAACAAACAAATGTTTTTGAGATTCGGCTTCTAAAAAATAAAGAAGTTTGTACAAGAAAGGCCATCTCCTCAGTTACAACCTGCCTTATCTTTGAACGTGGGAACACCCAGAGGAGGGTCCCCCAAGCAGATGTAACAGACTGGATGGGTTTCTGTGCAGAAGGCTGTCCTTCAGGAATATAGTTTTATTTCTTAGGAGCAACAATTGATACTGGAAATGTAGACAGATATAGCCCATACAAGATTCAAAACAGAGGATGAGAAAAGCATCAGTAATAAGTTCGTAGGATGCTACCTGTTTAAATAGACTATCTGAGCCGATGAGAGCTCTGATGATTTTCTGAATTTTTTTGGTATTCCTGAAATAAAAATGTAACTTTGTCTTATTTTAATCCTCACTTTTCTTGTTGCATGGATCATTTATTTGTGAACTGGTTATTTCAGTGAAGGCTCAAAGGTAATTTCATGGTTTATAGCATTTTGTACTTGAAGTTTTAATGAGTAAAACATATTATTTTCTAATACATGGAATAGAGACTCTTCTATTTTATTTTCATTCATATACCTAATCGTTGTCTCTCTGTGTATATATCGGTATGTGTGAAACATACACTCATAAAGAAATTACACCTTTTTCTACACATGGGAAATATGACTGTTTGCAACTTAAAAATCAGCATTCATAGACTGATGAGTCTATTTTATTTTTAATGAACGTAAATGGTACAATGAACTAAGCATTGTTTTTGCAATGTGGGGCAGTGCACATTTAAAAATACAATAACAGTATATTACTTTACTATGATTTACTTCGGGAATTTATGCACTCAAATGAATTTAAGAGCCTTGGGTACAATTCGTACACAATATTGCCTCTCAGAAGACTGTGTGTAAACACTTTAAGATTCAGCAGGGAGTTCACATGGTCAGATAGATTAAAATTTGTCCAGCCCCTACTTTTTAATGTTCATTAAACTTTGTATTCTCTTTGGTTTTCTTCGTAACTTCTCTGTTTTAGGTTTGCCTTCCAGATATTGAGGAAGGGAATCAATGATCAAAAAGAAAATGCTCCTAATTCATTTTAAACTTTCATTTGCAAAATTTTGTCCCATTTTTTTACAGTAGCTTCCAGGATAACAGTTTGTGCTGAGATGTGGAATGCTAATTATCAAATTTGCTTGGTGACCTAGCTACAATCATGTTTTGTCTGAAGACGATATTCTCTTGATCCATTAGAGAATCTTCAGTGCCCTTTCATCTCCAACCATGTGAATGTTATCTTCTATCTAGAATTTGTTTATTGTGTGGCTTATGCCTTCGATCAACCACACTACGAATACTTTCAGTCGGACACTTGATGTTTTAATGGAGCTTTGCTCCAATCTCAGCTAATTACCTAGTGTCTGCCTTTGTCTCTTATATCTGCACAATCTTCAGCCTCTGCTAATTTTTCCAAAATAGACAAATTCTCATGGCAGCTCCCTGTCTCTGACTAGCAATGCTTTTGCAGCTGATTCTGGATAGATTGAGGCTGCTGTAAAGTTTTGCAATGAGTGATCTGATTTCTGTTTTCCTTGGTGGGAATCTTGTATTTCTTTATTTATTTCAATCATTTCTACTATGTCCTTCCATCCTGTATAGAATTCCCAGAGTTGCTTACAACAGAAATTAAACAATATGAAACAATAAAACACAAGTGATGACAATACAAATGCAGCCATAAACCCGGCAGTGCAGAATCAAAACTTCAGTAGCCTGGAATTGCCATAGTGTCAGATTTTAGAAGGCATTCTTTATGTTCTTTACATCATATAGGACCACTATGCCAGTTTGGTGTAGTTTTTAAGTGCACGGACTCTAATCCGGGAGAACTGGGTTTGATTCCCCACTCCTCCACTTGCACCTGCTGGGTGACCTTGAGCAAGCCATAGCTCTGGCACAGCTGTTCTTGAAAAAAAAGAGCAGTTTCTGTCAGAGCTCTCTCAGCCCCACCTACCTCACAGGGTGTCTGTTGTGGGGAGGGGAAGGGAAAGGAGTTTGTAAGCCGCTCTGAGACTCCTTTGGGTAGTGAAGGGCGGGGTATAAATCCAATCTCTTCTTCTTCTATCAGGAGTTGCCATCCTCAGAAAGCTGGTCCCCTATTGCCCTGGGAGGGCTTATTGTTGATTCTGATCTGCCCACATTCTTCTCAGGATGAGGGTTGATTTTCCTCCTAGTGCCTAGTACCTGCAGTGGCTCCTCTTCCTTGGGCAAAGAAGGGGAGATATGGGGTGCTGCTGCTGTTGCTTCCCCTTTTGCTTACTTGCCTGAGCAGCTGAGTGGGTCTGCAATGGCAACAATAACAAGCAGAAGCTGCCATCCTTTAGAGAATTAGAGAGAGCCATTTGGCAGACAGCTACTGCTCCTGGCTTTCCATCACTGCTTACTCCTCTAATTGGGATAACGTGGTTGGTTGGTGGTGCAGATGAAGACTGGCAATTGCTGCCAGCTGACTTCTCCCTCTTTGTACAGGAAGAAAAGTAGCGGTAGAAAGTGCCATCAAGTCATAGCCAACTTACGGTGACCAGCTCAAGCCAACTCAAGGCAAGGAACATTCAGTGGTGGTTTGCCATTGCCTGCCTTTGCATAGCAACCCTGGACTTCCTTGGTGGTCTCCCATACAATTACTAATCAGGACTGACCCTGCTTAGCTTCTAAGATCCGATGAGATCAGGCTAGCCTAGACCATCCAGATCAAAGCGGAAGAATAGTAGCCTCCACTTATGATAAAGAAGAGTTGGTTTCTATACCCCATTTTTCTCTACCCTAAAGAGTCTCAAAATAGCTTACAAATTTGCCTTCCCTTCCTTTCCTCACAACAGACACCTTGTGCGGTAGATGGAGCTGAGAGAGCTCTGAGAGAACTGTTTCTGGCCCAAGGTCATCATGTTTCATGTGGAGGAGTGGGGAATCAAACCCTGTTCTCCAGATGAGAGTCCGCCACTCTTAACCACTACACCATGCTCGCTCTTTCTGCCACTGCCCCATAGGGAAGGGGGTCACTGGTGGTCTCTTTCTGAGAGCTACCCTGATTATAGTGTTGCCAACCTCCAGGTGGCACCTGGAGATCTCATGCTATTACAGTTGATAGCCAGATGACCAAGATCAATTCCTCTGGAGAAAATGGCTGTTTTGGAGGATAGATTCTATGACCTTATATTCTGCTGAGGTCCCTCCCCTCCTCCAACCCGACCCTTCCCTAGCCCCACCCTTCAAATCTCCAGGTATTTCTCTACCCAGAGCTGGCAACCTGACTCATATCCTGGAGTTGGTATATGAGGCTCATCCATAAGGGTGGAAAGGATTGCTGAAGAATTCCTTGCCTCTCAGCTTAAAGGATGACTGTTTCACATGTTAAAGATGGAGGCACTGGGATTCACCCTAGCCCTCCCTCACTGAATCAGCACGCTAAACATTTTGATTATCTGTTTGCTGGGAGAACAGGCAGTTACAGGATGGAGGCCTCTATCAGCTCGCAAGAGGATCTTTTCCCAGAAGATCAGTGTTGTGATGGGGCTGTCCTGTGAGCCCCGTGGCGTGCCTTCTTTGAGCTGAGCATGCAGAACTTCCATCTGTTGTTGAGAAAGGGTAACTTTATTAGACATGTTATGGGGTTTCAAGGAACAGAAGAGAGGACTTGGGGTTTGGCAGCATGTTCCAAGGGATCTAGTTGAATGGAAGCTAGATCCTCATCTCTTGCTCTGGTAAGAAGAGGGAGTGGGTGCTTACCTCCGCCCCCTACCTCCCCCCTAAACAATTGATTTAACCTTCTATCGGCCCGGCGCCTGTTTCACTAGAACATAACCATAAGATAAAAACATGGCATTTAATGGTTACTGATATTAATGATTTCCTCCCTATTTTTAGCTTACATTTCTCTTGCTTTCTGTGCTATGTCTAATCATCTTTTAGATTTTTTAATTGTTTTGGCTATCAAATACAGGGAATATATGAGATGGTAAGCTGCAGTTAAGACAGGTGAAGCTGTTTTAAATAAAGGAATGTGACTGAAATGTGGGAAGGAAAGTTGTTTGGCACTTCGGTTGAATACAGCTTGAAAACCAACTAGACGTGAACAGAATCCTTCCCAGCCCCCCACTGCTTCTAGGTTTGAGTGATGCAGTGATATACCTCCCTCCCTGGCAAGTTCCCCTGTCCATTGACTGAACTGCTCTGATTTCATTAAATTATGGCTGTGGAAGAAAAAGTGTGATTACAGATTTTTGAGAACTGCTATGGCTATTTTGACAGGCTTTGTGGGAGAAAGATCTTCATACCTTATCTAGGATCAAGGCCGGCTGAACGTTTTTTTCCAGGAGAAGTTTTCAAAAACGTCTGTATTGTGCCGGTGTTGAAATGGAACCTTTTAATGAAATGGCCATTGGAGATTACAGCATAAAAATATAGCATTAATTTTAAAAGTACAGATAGCCTTATGGTTTTATTGTCTCTCACTAAGACTACCTCTGTGAGTAAAAATAAATTTGGATAAGGGTGAGGTACGCCATCTTTGTACATTTCTTTTTGTGTTCAGAAACCTATTCCAAGTACAAAACGTGTGAAAAAATAATTTATGAATGGTGCACGTGTGTTTGTAAAATTTACTGACAAAATACTCAAGAAGCAGTATCTGTTCCTTCATAGAATGCTGCTTGCAGGCATTTTGAGCAGGTGTTTCTTCTTCTTCTCCTTCTCTGTGGCATCGTTTGCTTTATATTTTATGTGTTTGGAATTAGTGTCCCAAGGGAAGAGAAAAAGTGACCCAATAGTGGTAGGATTTTTCTTTCATCTGGAAAGTGGTTTTCTATGAAGCGGCACTGCTTAATTTTAGTTTCCATTAAACAAATTACACTGACTCATAAAAATTTGATAATTGTTTTCAGCTCTCTGAAGCCAGCCAGGCCATGCTATGTCAGTGGGCTGAATCGGAATTTGTTAGTTCTCCTTTCTGCCATTGATGAAGCATTCTTCTTTGCAAAGTATTTTTACAATCTTCCAGGCAACTTGGTGAGGCAGGTCACACTTGTTCCTATTTTAAAGACAAGAAATTATGGTTAAGAGAGTATGGCTAATGCATCAGCAGTTAGTCCTTGGCAGAGGTCGGACTTGAAACCAAATCTCTGATTCCCAATACTATATTTTTTTGTGTTGTGAAGGCAAGCTGTAGTAAAGTTATCAGCTTCAGAGAACACAGCTGGATAATATCCTTTGTTTTCCTTTTGACTGTATTCATTATAATTGGGAGAGTGTATATCAATAAAGGACTACTCACAGTTTTTCTGTGATCTGGTTCACAAAGAAGAACAGGGAACTATAGTTGCATGGGGAAACAGATATGGTCATACAACAATTTTCATAAACAGGCCAGCATTTTCTGGAGGGGTTCTCTTGCAGGCTATATGAACCAGTCCCAGGTCCTTTTTCTTTAACATTGATAACCTTAGAGATCAGTTTTCTCTTCATGGAATCTGGTTTGATGGTAGTTGATATTCTAGCACATTATTAAAATGTCTCTTGAAGTCAGTTCCCAAGAGTCAGTCATAGAATCATTGAGTTGGAAGGAGCCATACAGGCTATCTAGTCCAACCACCTGCTCAATGCAGGATCAGACTAAAGCATCCCGGACAAGGATTCACCCAGCCTCTGATTGAAGACTCCTTTGGCAGCTGATTCTACTGCTGAACTATTTTTTATGTAATCTTTTCCCTAATATCCAGCTGGTACCTTTCTACCCATAATTTAAACCCATTATTGTGAGTAGGGATGGGCACGAACCAGGAAAATGGAAGTTCGCCACAGTTCATGGTTCATGAAGTCCCACGAACCATGAACAGGGATTGAACCTCCACCAGTTCATGAACTGGTTTGGCTCATGAGGTTTGTGGATCTTCTCTCCCTCCTTTCTGCTTGTGGCAGCTTCCTGAGACCAGCAGAATGGAAGAGGGTAAGATCTTGCAAAAGCCATTTAAAGGGAATGTTCCCTTTAAATGGTTTCTGCAAATGGGCACTGTGCACAAGTGAAGTCCAAGTAGTGAGTTCACCACTTCTGGGTGAATTCATCACTTGGACTTCACTCACAAGCCATTTCAGCAATCCCTTTAGCTCCTCCCTGCTTCCAAGCCGAAAGGGATTGCTGAAATTGCTTCCAGCTGGGAAGGCACTTAAATGCTTTCTCAGCTCAATTGCTAAGTCATGTTGCAGCGGCGGTGCAACTCAGAGAGTCAGTTCAGAAGGCATTTAAATACCTTCTCAGTGGTGGCAGCATGGCTTGGAGAAGGCATTTAAAAAGACTGCAGTCTCTTTAAATGCATTCACCAATTCCCACCACCGGTGCTAGTGTGTCTGCTGACATGAACCACATGAACCACCTGGAACATTCGTGGGAGGTTCGTGTGGCTCATGAGGGAAAGATGGCACAAACTGAGGTTTGCGAGCCACAAATCAGTCCCAGTTTGTCAGGAATTTTGTTTCATAGTTTGGTTTGTGCCCATCCCTAATTGCACGTCCTATCCTCTGCTGCCAACAAGAACAGCTCCCTGCTTTCCTCTTAAGTAACAGTCATAAGAGTATGACCAAGAAATAGCTCAGTTCTCTGTAGGTGAAGGTGGGACTATCTAGGTGGGAGCAGGTTTGAATGTTTCCAGCTATAGTGGTGTCCCAAAATGCACTTTTTAACTTCTACCCCAATAGCTGCTATTCACTCCAGTGGGGGTGGGGGGAAGGTAAAACCTTGCTCTTGATAAGTTTGGGAGCAAAGCTGCTGCCTCAGACCCTGTAAGGTTCCTCACTCACAAGGTGGCTTCAAAGGCATGAATATGCATTGCACTCATCCAGAGTCCTTCTCATATTCTAGGCCACCCCACCCATAGTAATAGCTGGAATTTTGCCTGATCTGTCACAATAAGCAGTACTAACCAGGGGTTCTCATTAAAGAGCTGCTGGTCATTGAGAGCATTATTGATAATGGAGTTAATATCTTCCGAATTGACTCATGTGTTATCAGTTCAATAAAATTAATCTGAACAGAGATACCTGACTGTTGTTACAGAGCATGTACTAAAGCTCTGAGGCATTTTGGATTGAAAGAGAACTAGTCTTGACATAATTTTTATTGGCCAAGGGACAATTCCAAGAAGTGCATCACTAGAAAATATTGAAACAATGGGTCATTGATGCAACTATATCTTTTGCAACTTCCCTGGCAACCAGCAGGGCAATGTTTACTGGCAGTCACAAGGCAGTCCCTTTCCTTTTCACAAGCCTGTAGCACAGTAAAACTGTTTCTATTAAAATGGTGGAGAAAAGGGAGTAATAAGTTGAATTTTTTGCTGATTATTTATATTTAAAAGAACAAAAGATGAAGACTTTTAAGTCAGAACCTTAGTACAAGACATAAAGTCATGCCATGAGGAAGAAATGGATCCACTTGGTCTTTCGGCTGAGTTACAGATTAGTGAATGGTCAGGACCCCTAATTTAGTTTATTTAAGTCCTTGTCCATCACTTTTCTCCTGAAAAAAGGACCCATTCTTTCTTATTCTACAGCCAGATGGAAATATTGAGTTGGATCCAGCTAACTTTTTCACTCAGTCTCATCCAATTCTACTCCTTATTCTAGCCCCCATCGTATATGCCTTTCATCCATTCAGGGCCCATGATTTTCAGCATAGCTTTTTAGGTGGTCATCACTCTTTTTTACCAGCAGGAAAGTTAGTTCAATCCAGCTCGTTTCCCAGTGGAGTGACTATTGATCTAATGTGAAACAGCAAGTCTTGGAGAAAGTTCTAAGGACCGACCTTCCTTCTCATCAATTTTGGCTTCATTGAGGGCCTGTAGAAAAATCGTCCATACCAACATGTTGACATCTCTACCACAGGAATAATCATAAAAACTCCCACAGGATGAGGCCTCCTCACGCAGTGGTAACTTAGTCAAGGATGAATGGATGCTGATTCATTTCTTTCAGTTTCTTTCACTCTTACTTATTGACCACCATTTCCCCACTTACCCGCCCATAGTGCCAGCCAGGTATCCTACTCTCCTGTTGCTGGGCTGTACCGTTGATTAAGCAGATGGTGGTGTAACACCTCCGGACACAACTGAATGACATATCTGTCCATGACCCATCTCACTCTGGTTTTGTCCTGGTTATGGAACAAAGATGATGTCTATTTCCCTGGTGGATGATTTCAATCATTACAAATTGATGACGGTGTAGCTTCTTTGCTGATTTTCTTAGCAGTGGCCTTTGTAGACCATTACATTGATTGATCGATAACACTGGGACTTCAGGTATGTCATTTTGATTTTATGGTGTATTTTATCTTTTTTAAAAAACTTTTATTTATAACTTTTATAAACATATCACAAACATACGCTAATTTAACAGCTATACAAGAAGCATCCGAAAGAAACAAAAAGAAGAAATACCAATCAAACCACTAACTATAAATGCTACATTACATATTTACACATCCAATTATATATTCTATTCTGGGTTAAATCGAAAGGGGTCTCCTGTTTCCCTTTTAGCATAGAAGTCATTTTATCCATTTTGGCAACATCTAACAATTTTGGAATAAATTTGTTTCTGTTTGGAATCCTGTCTAGTTTCCAATACTTGGCATATAAAATTCTGGCAGCGGTAATACCATGTAGTAACAATATACGATCTGATTTCAAAAACATCTCTGAGATTATATTCAAAAGAAAGAGATCTGGTTTAAAAGGAATCTTACTGCAGTCCTTTTGTTTTCTTGTGTCTTTAGTTATAAATCTTGGGCCAGGTTCTATGAGCTGCCTGTAGAATGCCTGTACAATACAGAGCAGTTGCCACAGATTGTTCATCTCTATGCATGTTCAAGATTTTAATCATTCTTGTTCTAAAAATACATTCTAAGACATATTTGGCTTCACAGCCAGGAATTGCAGGGCCCCGTCCACACTGTCACTTTTGTTGCTCATTTCTCCCTATTGCTTTGGGTTCTTCCCCCTTTCCCACATGTGTTTTACTCCCTCTGGGACTACTAGAGAGAACAAAACATAGGGGGGGTGGGGGAACCTGAAGCAATAGGGAGAAATGAGCGACAAAAGTGACAGTGTGGACGGGGCCCAGATTATTTATCTCAGATCCACTGGTACGCAGTCTAAATTAGGATATACTCAAAGAAAACATCCTTTCTTGGACCCTCCTTTTCCTTTACAGCACAGCTTTAACATTTTTTTCCTTATTTAAGAGCAAGAGTCTAGAAGCATCTTAAAGACTAACAAAATTTGTGGCAGGGTATAAGCTTTTGTGAGTCACTGCTCACTTCTTCAGATACAGCTAGAATGTGAGTCCATCTATTCTTATATCTTGGGAGTAGAGAGATTTCAGATGCTAAATGACAACATTTGTGATTTGATTGTCATTTGATTGTCACATTATCATTTGCCTGCTATTGTCATTCAGCATTTGAAATCACTCCACTCTCCAAGATAAAAGGGCAGATGGACTCACATTTTAGCTGTATCTGAAGAAGTGAGCAGTGATTCGCAAAAGCTCATACCTTGCCACAAATTTTGTTAGTCTTTAAAGTGCTACAGGGTTCTTGCTCTTTTCTGCTGCTACAGACAGACTAACACAACTACTCATCTTGATTTATCTCATTATTTAACTAAAACTTGTGTAGTATCCCTTGGCTTTCTGTCCTAGAAATATTTTATTGAATTTGAACCAATCAGTCAATAAATCTTAAATATATGCTATTCTTGAATAAATTATCAATATAAAATTCATAGCTCAGGCTGTCCACAAAGAATAATTCAAATCATCACCTTGTAAAAGTATTTAAGCCTGACTCGCAGCTTCCAATAGTTTAACATCTTGCCATTCTCCATTTACCAAGCCAGCAATGTCTAGAGGTAGCACCAAAGATAATTACTTTCAAATTCATTGTCAATGTGGTTCAGTCCAGAGCCACAAATGCCAATAGGACTTCAGGAATTTCAATAGAGTATGAATTGCCCTTTGTGAATGAAATATTTCAATGCATTCTACATGTTGCCAGGTATATTTAGAAGCAATGTTTCATTATTACTTTGGTATGATTAAATATTGAAACTATTGCTTTTCTAGTTGTCCAATTGGAGTATTTAATGAGTGCAATTAAATGGAAAAATTGCCTTTTTAACTGATGATAGTCCATTAGTGTCTGTGCCTGTTCAGAAAAGGATAGAAATGAATTATTAGAATGACAAATGAGTCAAAGTTACCACAGTGATGGAGAGGTGTGATTCCCCTCCACATAATCTTCAATTAGTGATCTTTGTAAAAGGATGTTTTTCAAAAGGGTAATAGAGAAGTAATGAGATCAGAAGGAGGTCAAACCCAGCCTTCTTCGTTTGACAGTTTGATTAATTTATTTCTCTCTTGCAGATCGCTGTAAGGGGCTTTTGTCACCCGATACTTTTTCATGGGACTCTAATCCAAGTGACTGCTTGTATTAGTCTTTCGTGTACCAAATCATGTTCATTCACTTGGAATGGGAGATTTTTTTTTAATGACTGGGATTTCAAAAGCAATGACAACCTGAGAATTTGAAAAAAAAACCCCAGCTATTCTTTATTCTTCTGTTGTCCTTCAAAGCCATATGCTTAAAAGTATAAATAGAAACATTAAATGAAGCATTCTTTCAGTTGGCTCATGTGGTGGTGAGCTGCATAGTCAGTTTCTATAGCTCTTAAAAGAATATGAAGTATGGCAAAGTTTGCATACATCAGATGCTATTGATCTAGCCTTTTTTTGGCTTAATTCTTAAAAAAAATAGCTAGATTTTACGTTTTCTCTTTATCTTGTTTTCCTACAGTCCTTATTGAAATTTACAGTGCAATCATAATTTTAACCACTGGGATTTGAAGATGGTCCAGGATCATATGCTGAGCATCTGATTCTCTTAGACCCAATCCTACTTCTGCTAGGGTACCCAATATTGTTTTGGCAAATGTTGGGAGATTAAGGGAGTGGTGTCTGGGGGAGAATGGAGTTTGTAGAGGATGTGATGTCACTCTGGGTGGTGTTCTACACTGTCTTCCATAGTCTTAGTGATCTTTACCATAGAGTACTAGAGTGTTATATGTAGGCAGTTTTTTCTCCTACTCCTTAATTCACCAGGTGCAGAAAATTGGGGCTGGTAATTCCTCACTCTGGGTGGGTAAACAGGAGGCCTAGTCCTGTTGGAAGTTGACAGTGAAACACCTTTGGATTTGAATCAACACGATGGCAGCTATCATTCTCTGTATTAGTAAAGTGGGCGCATGTACTGCATACATGTGCTGGAAAAATATACACATATCTACCCCCCTCCCCCAAAAACATTAGTTACACATGCACACTATAAACATTCTGACAGATAAACAGTAGCCTCGTAGGGCAATCTGCAGCCCTAAATAGAGGGTATAGAGCCAGAGGGATAGAATGGTATCCCAAGATTTTTCTCTGTTGAGCGTCTCTTACCTGTGCTGCAAACAAAATAGCAACAGAATTTTCGCTACTTTTAGAGGCCTGTTTGTATGTATCCACAGCTTGATGGAGAACCATGTATGACCAAGTTTCCACATGCTGTTGCCCATCAAGCTGGAGCTATGCAAACTGAAGTTGCTTCTGCAGCATATTTCAACATGCCTGAATTACTTACATGTTTATCTTGTAGCCGAAGCTCCTGAGGTTGTTTAAAAGAGAGTTAAACATGTTTAGGGCAATAGTAACTGACCAACAGTGTCATTTTAATCATAGTTATGCCTTTCTAAGTCCACTGACTACAATGGTCTTGGAAGTGTGAACTCTGTTTAGGATTACACTGCACATTAATGCAATGAAGTCAAAATGTATATAGTTTGGAAAGGGGGGAAAGGAAAAAAAGGATAGATTTAAAACTAATTAACCCATGTGTTTGGGTTTGGAGTGAACAGTGATTGACCTTTGGATGCAACTCCAGATCTCTAATTTTAGTGAGTGCACGTGCACCCACAAGGTTCATATATCTTATCAGATTTATTTTTAAGGTGGAATGTTCATCGCTCATTTTTCCTAATTTTTATTTGTAAGAATATCTAGTCTCCCCACCCACCCCCCACTTCGTGGCTGTTTAATTCAGACAGGTTGAAGTTGCTTTCAAAGATTGGCATCGAATTAAAGAAACCATTCATGTAGTAAATAAGTTAATTTGTTTTCACCCCTAAAGATTAAAATATAGATTTTCTTTAACTGTAGTATTTAGACGTTTCTTCCTTCAGCTCAATTTTTTCTAATCATATTTTAAAACTGAAAAGACATATATATGGAAAAGGTGGTGTTCATCAGGAAGTCATGGTAACAGCCTAATTGTCAGAAAGATGACCAGCTTTATTCCAAAGTGTCTGGGATACAGCTGACATAATCCCTTTGTCTGCCACTAACTAGCTATAGCTACACAGTACAGGCATGTGCAATTGTACTGTGTGGGTTCTTTCTCCAGTATTAACTTTATTTTAATAGATTTTTTTCATCATTTTAGCCTTCAGTAGAAGAGAAAATTTATTTTACAAGGCAACAGATCTTACAGCATCATGAAACCCCATATAACAGAGAGCAATGGAAAGAGGTGTGGATTTTTGGAAATTTTGCCCTTTAAAAAATCCATTTACCATAATTTTTAATGGAAAAAAATGAGTTTTGTAGGTCATTTTTCACTTGTATGAAGCAAAAGGGATTATAAGGATCTTGGTGAGGAATTTCTTGTTCATGGAAGCTCTCTCTCTGAGCTGAAGATTCCTCAGTTAACAAAGGATCTAGCCCATATCTGATGGCTGGCTTTTCATTATCAGTAGTTGATTGCCAAAGTAGTAGAATCTTTAATCTGAGTCCAGTAGCATCTTGAAGACCAACACAATTTCTAGGGTATAAACTTTCAGGAGTCAAAGTTCCCTTCATCAGATGCTAGGTTCTCAAAAGTTTATACCCTGGAAATTGTGTTGGTCTTTAGATCGCCACTAGACTCAAATCTTGCTTTTCTTCTGCTACCCATCTGAAAGAATCGTTAATGTTTTTCAGATTTTCATGTGTTTGTAAACAGTTCGTGCACCTGATTAATAAATTACTATTCCTTTAAAACATAAAATTATTATTATCATTTCAAAGTCTTAATTTGCAGAATAATTTTACAATCTTTGTATGGTATGTCCTCCCATTAATCCTGGGATGTATATTTATATTCTCATTTGAAATATGGGCGATTGGCACTTCACAGGGATTAAATGTTTCTGGTCTCCTGACTCTGATTTCCACCATCTCCCTATCTGGTTTACACTGATCCTCTTGCTTTAAAATGGCTGGAGTTTGTTAAATAGAAAGGCTTGCCACCACATAAATGACCACATCAGAAATAAATTGTACAGATGGGTGGAAACTGTAAACAACAAGAGGGTTCTGAAGTGTAGGTAGAATTACTTGTAGTTTGTATTTGCAGCTCTGTCACTTAAGTATTTATGTATTGAAAATTATTTAAGGCATTGGTTATTGGACTTTGCACATGCTCTGATTTTTCCCTGATCAAAATTTCATGAGATGGCTCTTGCATCCTTGTGTCAGCTCAACTTTGTTAATTTACGCCCCACACATCAATGTACCCTGGAAGTTGTAAGAAATGGACTTGGCTTCCCCGTGCTTTGCATTACGCTTGCAGTGCTGAGTGACGGAAACACTTAGAGTATGTGACTGTTACCATATCTTTGTTTTGGGAAGGCAAAAGGGTCTGTTATCTTTTTAATTCGGGACATTATATGATTCATGGGTGGTAAATATTTCATGCACTTTGCAGTTGCCTTTGTGCAGGCAGGTAAATGGAAAGTAAATCCATGTGTACTTTGAGACAGTAAAAAGGCATTACTTGATGTTATACCACATAAACATGCAGATTTGATTCCCCTTTTTTCTTTTTACGGCAGGAGTAAAGTTTAGCCATACCTGGAAATGTAAATGCACTAGCCCTAATGTAATGCCGAAGAAAAATTAAGACAAATGATACTGCATCCCTGCCACAAACTGCAGCTCGTACAAAATTCACTTTAGTTATTATACTGTGAATACGTGAACGAAACCCTCCTCTGTGTATGCACAATTTATGTTGAATGCAACATGAATCATTTTAATAGACCAAGCAAAAAGTCCCCAAAGTCAATTTTCAGATTATGAACCTTGGAACCAGAATATAACAACAAGGAGTTCGGGTTATATTCTGAACTATGGATGAACCATTAACAGCCTTGTAATCGAGGCTTCTTCAGAATGAAACATTCCTTAACTAGGAACAAAAAAATATATTTTTGGATCCTAAGCAAGCATTTTCTTTTCTTTCTTTCTATAAAAGCAGACAGGAAACAGTTCTGGGTAGGTGAAACAGCAGTCAGTACATGTGGCCTTGTCTTTAGGCAATTGCTTGCTTTCACATGGAGGTTTTTTCCCCATCTTCTCCCACAGATTGCATTGGTCTTCTGGGGGGGGGGGGGGTTCTGCATAACATGGTTGTCCAGTTGTCTCCCTTCCGGGTTTTCTCCGGGTCCACTCTGCAGTTTCTGCTTTGAAATTATCTTTGCTAAAACCGAGTTTGTGGGAATCAATCTCTAGAGTGCCTGGAACCCCACCCCCGAAGTTGTCCAGCCAGGATGACTTCCCCAACGTAATGACGTCACCCGGAAGTGACGTCATCACGTTGGGGGCGTTGCCAGAGCGTCGCCCTGGCAACGCCCCCAACGTGCTGATGTCCCTTCCGGGTGTCGTCAGCGGGCGCGCATACGAAGCACGCGCGCCAGGGAAGCTCCCGGACGATGGAGGACTCCCCCCTGCCGTTAAGTAAAGAAGACTTGGCAACCCTAGTTTCCAAACCTAAGGGAAGGTTAGATTTCTAGCAAAATAAAAAGTCCAGGGGCACCTTAGAGACTAACAGTGTTTATTTCAATATGAGCTCCGGAGAGTCACAGCTCACTTCTTCAGGCAGGTGACGTCTCTAGTGGGAATTCCTATGGGGAAGAGCTCCCCCCCCCCCCGTTAATCTTCCCCATAAGATGGTTTCTTACTATGGTCTCTACCTCACATATCTGAAGAAGTGAGCTTTCAGTCACAAAAGCTCTTAATGAAATAAATGTTGTTAGCCTTTAAGGAACAAGGCTCTGGATTTCTGGTTTGTTTCATGGCAACAGACAACAACCATTTTGTGATGAGATTTAGCATGCCGACTGCCTTTATTTTCACATTTGTCTCTCTCATGAATATTCTTTGTGGAGCAGAAGTGTTAGTTTAGGATCAACCCTGAGATTACTGCACTTAAGCTTTGCATCCCATCATCAATGGGATCTACTGGCCTTACCCTTTAGTTTGCTGTGTGGGTTGTTAGTCCTTGATATGATTGAATTCAAACTTATGCTCTAGTGCTGCCTCTTTTCATTTTTGTTTCATTTTTTTTACACCTTTCTAAACAGCTGGCTCAATTTTCCAGCAGATGTTCTCTACTGGTAAGCAGGCAGGCAGTGGTATATTAACACTTGCAGGTGAAAGTCTCAGACTTCAGACAACCTTCAAAGCCCCATCCGGTCTGGGACCAACATAACTTCAGGACAGTCTCTCCCGGTATATCCCTTAAAGGCCATTACGCTTGATGGATCAAGATCAGCTGCTGATCCCCAGCCCCAAAGACGTCCACTTAGCCTTAACCAGAGCCAGGCCCTTTTCAGCTTCGGCTCCAGCCTGGTGGAACACTCTCCCTACTGAGATCAGGTCCTGTGGGAGTTAATGCAGTTCTGCAGGGCCTGCAAAATGGAATGTTCCACCAGGCCTACTGTATTGGCCTCCCCTACATTGTGGGTTTGCCTCATGTGTGTGACATCCTTGTCCATCTTATTGGCTTGCCCATGTTACTTGTCCTGCTGTATTCTATCTGTATTGTCTCTCATCTGCCCACCCCACCCCCCAAGTACTAGCTGTCATCTGCCTGCATGCATTTGGGGATCCTACACAGGAGTAGATGGAGATGGATTGATTAATTGGTGCTATTTATTATTACTGTTATATTAATTATTGTTATTGTCATTGCATTATTTTAAAAATATCGCTGTATTGTTTTAAAACCCATCATATATATATAAAACTTTGCATTAGTAGATTGGTCTAGTATTATCTGGAAAAGGGACTTTGAAAAAATGCCCCTTATTATTTTTTGAGCTTTCATACCTGGCATAGACCAAGAACAGCATCTTAGCTTTGCAAAAGCATTTGCAGTTATATCTTTAAGTTCTTTGCAATGAGCATAGCTGAAGCATTAAAATAAATAGTAGTGCTGGTACAGCTAATTAGGAGGAAAAAGCTGTATTCCAAAAGAAGTCTACTGGGGCAATTTGGAATTAAAAACTAATTTAGAATCTCTAATAACTTTAAGCACTGAATGCCACAATTTGGGCTAAGCATAGCAAAATGCTTTGTTTACGTGATTGTAATTGGATCATTGGCATCCATAGCGCACAGGGTGTAATCAGCTGAGTTTAAAAAAAGAGAGTTGGGTTTATACCCCACTCTTCACTATCCAGAGTATCAGAGCAGCTTACAATCACCTTACCTTCCTCTGCCCACGACAGAGACCCTGTGAAGTAGATGCGGCTGAGAGAGTTTTGAGAGAACTGCAACTGTTCCAAGGTCACCCATCAGGTTTCATGTGGAGGGAGTGGGAGAATCAAACCTGGTTCTCCAGATATGAATCTGTTGCTCTTAACCACTACACCAAACTTGCTCTCAGAAGCATGCCACTGAAATCCTCTTTGGCTCTGTAGGTCTTAGAAAAGTTGTAACCTTATACTTACCAACCTTCTATTTCCTGTACTTTGTAGGGCCATGGTTCCACATTACATTTGACTTGCAGAACATAGAAAGGACAGCCTTTAAGGAGTATCCATTTTTAACTGTAGGCTTTAGAGGGTGGGTCTGGTGCTAGGATTCATGATCCATGAGTTAATTCATTTCCAAATTACTTTATTTACTCAAATGCAAGACTAGGGTTTTTCCCTCCAGGTATGCTATCAAGAAAAAGGGGTCAACTTCATGTACAAGTTACAGTTATGTCCTGTAATTTAAATTTTAAAAATGCAGAACATTTTTAAAGGGGAGGGTCATTGTAATTCAGGGTCATGGCTATTCAATACCATGGCTATTGTAATCAGCTTGATTAGAGCAGAGGGCAGAAAATTAGCATCTGTACTGAGATAAGAAACGATTCCTAAAGCAATGTACAGTCACTTTTGGGATTCTCCCAGAAGTGATATCACATTGCGTGCGATGAAAATTTCTAGGCTGTCTTTTCCCACTAATGGCAGCTCTGGGAGAAAGGCTAAGAAATGTTGTAAATGAATGAATAAATAACTAAAGGCAGCTTACACAAATGCAGCCAATGTAAATAATTTCATCAATAAAGTTGACATAGATATATCTTAACTACCAAGCTAAAAACTAAAACATGACAATTGTTGGCTTAAAAATGAGTGTCTCCATCAGACATCATATCCAAGATGGGCTCTTCTGAAATGGACCAACTTGCGGGCTTTGCTGAAGGCTGAAAAGAAGGAAAACTTACTTCAGTGGCATATCTGTTCTGGACCATCACCATCAAGTAAAATGCCCTAGAATGGGCTGCCACTGTTTGCACCTCCTTATGGAAAGGGATATTAAAGAAAAACAGAGAAGACTGATGAGTAATTTGATGCACAGGTCTATAGAGGGGGAGGTAGCTCTTTATGTCCATGGGTCTCAGACCATGCAGGATTTTATCACTTAAAACCAGCACCTTAAATTGAAAGATGTTGGCAGCCAACACATAGTCTATATTGTATATGACAAAAGTGACACATCTTTGTTAAAAGATGAGCTGCTGTGTTGTGAACCAGTTGAGGTTTCTGGGTTGTCTTTAATGGCAGGATCACATAGAGCAACGTTTCACATACCTAGCTTCAGTCATTGCGATTGCTTAGCACTTTCTCCCTCCCCGAGACTAACAGATCCAGCATAAACTGTGTATAACCGATTAAGTATACACAAACCACTTACTTAAGTAATTTATACAGGCCACAGAATTTGGTGCTATCGATGCTCGAGGTCCACAAAGGAAACTTTTGTCCAGATCCCACATGGCCCTGGGCTGTTTCTATGGTTCTTGGGCAAGTCGCTGTATCTCCCAACTAGAGTTTGTCATTTCTAACAGTGGGATTTGTAATCACCTAAGTGTGAAAATGCACACATGTAAGAACTGCAGCTGTCAGGATGTTTTGCATTCCTAGATATGATCCAAAGAAACTTGATGCCCTGCCTTAGTTGAGGCTTCGCTGGGTTGGGTCTGCCCAGTGCCTGACTGGGAGACTGAGCAGGAGCCATACAAATACTGCCTGGAATTCCAAGGAAGAAAGGAAGGACAAAAAAATAATCAAGTGTACCTGATCCCACTATGTGCCCACTAACATTTCAGTTTTCTGACACATCTTTAAAAGTAAGTAAAGTGTTTCTCATAAAAGATCAGAGAATAGGTTATTGTCTACAGAGGCCCAGAGCAATCTTAGTTTTTGCACTGAATATAGTCACACTATTTTCAATTTAAAAGGGCCGTGTGGATTATAAAACAATGACAGTCATGATAGTGCATTCCTATAGAAGGTTCTAAATCAGTGGTTTTCAAGGTTTTGCTGTTCGTCTCAGAGAGAGCCATTTCCACCTTGATTTGTTGGTGGAGTAACTCTTATGAACCTGTCACAGACTCCCTCTGTATTGCAGAGGATATCAGGGGCATGCCTTAGCTTGTAGAGATGCCAGCAAGGTTTATTTGGTTATGTCCAAATGTACCCTGAGAGTGTGCTGAAGAGTGCTCCCATCTTGGTGGCATTATTGAAGCTGGTGATGGAAAGTGCCGTCAAATCTCATCTGACTTACAGTGACTCTGAACAGAGGTGGTTTGCCATTGCCTGCCTCTGCATAGCAACCCTGCACTTGTTTGGTGCTCTCCCATCCAAATACTAACCAGGCTGACCCTGCTTAGTTTCTGAGATCTGACAAGCTTACTGAAGCTAAGCGGGTCTATATCAGGTCCATGTCCAGTGCTGGTTCATCCCACAAATGACTGTACTGGTGCATAATTTGAGGAGGGTGGAGATACAGGAGCTGGTATTGAGTGTAGCCTAGTTTGAACTAAAGTACAAGCTGTTACTCCTCTTGGGTGATCTTTTTGTGTACCAGCTTACACAAACTTCTTTGTGGGAGTTGTTTTTGGGTGTGCAGAGAAACAGGGAAGTTTATTTTCCTACTTTGCCTTTCATTGTCTTTGCTCTTAAATGATTATTAATCCAGTGTTTCCAGAACAATTCAATGAACATCATAATGAACGGTTTCAAAATTTGATGTTGTAGAAAATTTGATGATGGGAATATTAAGCATCTGGTCTATTCACAAAGCATAGCTTTATTCTTCTCTTTTCCAGTTAAGCCTCAAGGTATCAAACATAAATTGCACTATGATCCTTTTGTTTAGGCATAGCATGGCAAAAGTTCTTAAGCCATGGCTGTTTCCAAATTCCACAAATTACTCCTACCCTTATGTTATCTTTTAGTTTTACCTTTCTCTCCCAAAGCTCCCTCCCCTCTAGGAATGGGTCTTCCCATGTGGTCTTTGGTTGACTTTTCCTTACTGTATGATACCATGCATTGGCTCCAACCAGCTCTTCAGTCTCATCCCACTTTGCTCCTCATTGGTAGCCTCCATTTTACATTTGTTCATGTGGGTCCCCCAGTTCCCAGCATAGCCCTTTTTGGCAGCCAAAAGGGATTCTTATTCCTTTTTTTACTTATGGAAAGGCTAGTAAGATCCAACCCTTTGTTATGCAGAGTTACAGGAAGTCTTCCGCTAAGTTTTATTTTTTACTCCCTGTAGTTTGGGCAGAATCTGAGCCACAGTTTCATAAGTACTGGCTTGGTTTACTGTAGAGGTGGAGAGTGCCACCAAGTTTTAGCCAAATCATGGTGATCCTGTAGGGTTTTCAAAGCAAGAGATCACAAGAGGTGGTTTGCCATTGCCTCTCTCTGCATAGCAACCCTGGACTGGACATCCTTGGTGGTCCCCCATGCAAGTATTAACCAGAGCCAACCCTGCTGAGCTTTCAAGATCTGATGAAATAGGGCTAGCCGGGGTAAGGTCTGGACCTTGGTTTACTAAACAGCCTCTATTTGTGCTTGCAACTAAACCCTTCCCTTCCATCAAGTCTTTTGGCATGCAGGGATTTCTATAGTTTGTATTACCACTGACAATGATAAGAGATATTTTGACTTTCTCCAGACATCAGCAGAAATGAGGTAAGACCATGCTTCTCCCTCAAGCCCTTTGACCACATGCAAAGGAGAAAGGAGGAACACTTCCCCTCCTGTTTCTTACACTGGAGAAGCTTCAGTATGAACTTGGGGACACATATTGCCAGGCATCATTCTTGCCAGAAGCTCTGGTGAATAGATTTCTGGACACTTGAGATTTCTGGACACTTTGGCTCAAAAATATTTCCCTCAAGGTACTCATTTCCCTGTGGGGGAGACACCTCTGTCTTCTCCCCTATTGTCAGTGAAAAATCATTTTGGGAGGGGAGGGCACTGTTGAATTGGAAAGTGACTGGAGTGAAAAGTGTTAAGTGTATGCTTCAAATCATCCCATCTTCCATTCAGGCTTTCAGACTTCCCAGGGAGGATAATGAAATGCCATAATAGTTCAGCTTCCACTTTTATGTCTGCCAATTTCTCATATAATCAGATGTGCCCATCCTTGATTTTGAGTGATTTCTGATCTACACAATGAGCCACGTGACAAAGATTCCTTAAAAAAAACGCTGTAGGCTTCATGGATACACATGAACCAGCCTTATGATGAATCAGACCATTGGTCCATCAAGGTCAGTATTATCAACTCAGACCAGCAGTGGCTCTCCAGGATCTCATGGAGAGGCCTTTCACATCACCTACTGAGTAGTCTGTTTACCTGAAGATGCCGGCTATTAAATGTGGGACCTTCTGAATGCAAAGAAAAGGCTCTTCCACTGAGCCACAGCCCCCAATATACAATATTATGATGTATTTATAAGCAATGGTTTTACGCAGCATTAGACAAAAAATGGCTAAGATTCCACAGGTTTTATTGTCTGATAAGAAGTGAGGAGTGTCCCTGTGGGAGTTCTATCTAGTAAGCAGTGTTTTGGGGTTAGGTATAGATTGTGTGGTAAATCAGTCATAACCTACAATATATTTTCTGTGTGTTTGTGGGGGTGGGGGGTCTTAAATCAGATTTGAGCTTGGATGTGAGTTTTTGTCAAACTGCTATGTAACCTTTTGTGTCGTCCCCCCCCCCCCCCCATACTTCAACTTTTGGTGCTTGTTCAGGGGACGTTGGTTTCATTCCCTGTTCTTTGTCATTGTTTTCAAATCAGGTTTTCTAATTGTTTTCAAATCAGGTGAGATGCATTGTCCAAAGGGCAGAAGGGAAAAAGTGTCAAATTAGTATTTTTCACTTGGCTGAGCAGAATGGCCAGCCAGGTATAGAGAAAACTGGACGGTATTTGTGAATGAATGTCATTATTTTGACAGGATGATGAATGTTCCTGATCTTGGTCAACTCAGTAAGGTGAGCAGCTGTGTGGTCTGGTCATTCCTAAGTCTTGTGGTTTGGGGTGACTCCAGACATGAATTTGGCTTGTCATCACCAACATAAAGATCAGCTGGGAAGCTAAAGTGAATGAAATCTGCATGATCATATATTTAGTATATTAATATTTAACATTCATATTCAGCCACAGTCAATCATCAAGCATATTACAATGCTGTGATGCCATCTTAGTGGGGAAATTGTGTCTTGAGAGAACTTATCTGGTGGAGGACTTTCTGGGGAACAAACACCAGCATGTTATACTCAGGAGTCAGGACTATTCCCAAAGGGAATTAAATTCAGAATCTGTGGCTGGTTTCTGCAAATACTGTTTATCCTATTTATGAAAATGATTCCAGGGCATTCGTGGCACATATAACCTTGTTGAGTAAAATGGGTCAACATATAACCTTGTTGGGTAACAAGACACTTCACTAGGTTTCTATAGCATGCATAAGGCATCACAGTTCCCCATTTATTTGATCTTGATCTTCCCAGATATTGCTGATTCTTTCCGTCTTGCTTTTACTTGTGATAGATTCCTTGAGCAGGCAACAGAAATTGAAAGCAGAGGTTGTAACATGGAAATAGGTCTTCATGCTAGCAGGTATATAATCCTGAAAACACTATAGTCCAAGGGCACATGTAGAGAAGATGGAGATATTCTGAATATCTGAAGAGCTGGAGTCAGAGCACTTTAAAATTTGCACAAAGAACCAGCGTGGTGTAGCAATCAGAGTGCTAGATTGAAGTCTAGGGACACCTGCATTGTGACTGTAAACTACAAGAATGAGGTAGCATCATGATTGGTTAGTTTCTTGAGCTGTGTACATGTGTGCACAAATGGAGCTCAACTTTGGGGTATTAGGTTTCTACAGGATGCACTGCTAAATGTTGCAGTGAAGATGTGTGACCTCTCAGTCTAAATAATGGTTTTTTGAAATGACATTTGGAAAAGCCCTTTATTTATTTCTTTGGCTCCCAGGCACAGGGAAACAGGGTGTATTGACCTTAGCCGAAGACTTATTTCTGGCTTCAGAGCAACTATAAATTGGGCTGCTGCAGTTAAAGGGAATATATCAGCAGAACGGCAACACAAAGGCAAACAAGAAACAGAGCTGGTCTGTCATGGTGTCTGGAGAGGAGAACCAAATGATACAAAAGTCCTAGTTCACCAGATATGTTCATTTGTTGAGGATGCCAAATTTGAGGCTATGGGGGCTGTCAGGAGGAGAGGAAAAGGAAATCATGTGGGGAAGAAGATAACAGGGGAAATAGAGGGGCCTTGCAGGCTCCCCACCACACAATTGGGTCTAGGCCATTCTGGCAGCCAGAACCACACAGAGTTTGCCCAGGGAGAGGCTGCCAGTGGGAGGGAAGGAGGGAAAGCTGAAGGCAGGGTGTCAGATAAAGGTAGGTTGGCCAGTAGGTGAGACGGAGAGAAGGAAGCAGGAAAAGGGGAGAGGCTGTGGGTTCTTTCAGGGAAGGGAATAAATAGAGTGGGAAGAGAAAATGAGATTCTCCCCCCCCCCCCCGCCAAGGCCTTGCAGGTCCCCCATTTGATGGATATATCTAATTCTCAACATGGCCAAAATCAGTGGGTATTCAAAGACTGGAGCTGTGAAGAGATGACAGATCTTTCTAGAAGGCTGAAAAAAAGCCCACAGTCTGTAGAAAAATCTGAAATCTCTAAAAAAAAAAAAAAAAAAAGTAAATGAGGAGCTTAAAACCCCAAAACAACAGAAGCAGCACCTGTAGCTTTAAAAAATGAAAGCCCTCTGAGTGGTTGTTGTGGCTGTTGCTAGGCAACCACAAACATATTGTGAACCTTCAAACCTTGGTCTCTGTCAGTGAAAGGCAGGTATAGGCAGCAGGGTCCTTTCCAGGGCTGTTTTGGCCATTGAGAGGCCTGGCAACAACTCCTGTGCAACTTGATACCATGCAAATTGCATGATTCAGCCAGGACTGGCTGCTTGCTAGTGTTCAACAGCAACCACCCCATGAAAGCCTGTGTGGTATAGCAGTTACAGTTTCAGACTAGAATCTGGTAGAGCCAGGTTGAAAACCCCACTCACTTGGTGATGTTGGGCCAGTCACACACTCTCAGATTAAGCTACCTTTCAGGATGGTTGTGATGATGAAATGAAAGACAGGAGAATTATGTAGGGTGCTTTGGGTCCCCACTGTATAGAAATGAGGAGTATAAATGAAATAAATAAATAATAAATATAGCGGAAGATGGGGGCAGATGAAAAGATGTTTCGATTGGTGGGGATAGGGTTGTTTGTGTGTATATGTGGGGGTGTGGGGGTGGGGGGGTGTGTCTGTTCGTCTGTGTGTGCATAAATTACATGTATATGTGTACACATACACACAAGCCTTGTTCATGTGTTACAGTGAACACATGAGTGTCCTGCATGTACTTGCATATATCTGTTTGGAGGAAAGAGCCAACATGCATTCACTTTGTAATTGAAACCAGGGACCAATACCTAAATAAATGTGCAGTTTCAATCATGCATTTAACTTTACACACATTGAATATAACCTAAAAACCACTCAATGCCTGTATAAAGAAAAATCAAATGTACACAGATCATATGTGCATTCATTGTAACTTGTGAACAGGTCTACAAAGATTCATTCATGGGGTTAATGTCACAGTAAATGTAAGTAGTCTGAAAAAAACTTTTCCTCACATTGAAGCTGTTTGACAGGGTAAAAAAAATATTTGAGATGTGTAATACAGCGACTTCATTTTCATAATTGCAGCATACCCTGTGGATACTTTTTTTGGCTATGGCGCTGTTTGAGGAGGGAGATTGGGGAAAGGTTGGGGGAGGTTGTGCACAAGAGACTGGAAATTGAAAACGGAAGAGTAGTGCTACTTTGCTACGGGCCATGTTACCTGAACGCGCCGTTCTGTAGTGTCAGCAGTTTTGAGCAGCTTTAACTTTACCAATGCCCTTGATGAGGTGCAGAGTTGTCGGTATTCTCGTAAAATTTCCTCAGCGATGGCTTCTTCTGTTCTCTTTATTTCCTTAAGTGAACATCTGTCTAATTGTTCACCTCCATTGCTTTAGTGCTTTCCTCATGCTTTCTCTGTTTCCAGACAATAAAGTTTATTTTCTTCATAAGAATTCAGTCTACGCAAGGGTATTAGGCAGCTTGTTTGCACCTTTTAATTTCTGGAAGTTTTCCAGGAAGGGGGGGGGGGGTTGGTTTTTTTTTTTTTTTTTGCAGTAGCTCCAATGGGTTTATCAGTGAATCATGCAACAAAGCGCAGCACTGTATTTTGGGTTTTTACCAGTTACCTTCTGGTTATACACATCTGTCTGGGAAAATATTTCTGATTTCTTTTAGCTCTTTCCAAAGATGTACATATTTGGTTGTTTGGGATATCAAATATAAAGGAACTATACCTTTTGTTAGGGTCAGTGGTAGGTATAGTTAAGCAGGGGTCATTTCGTAAAAAAAAGAGGTGCAGGAGCTCATTAGCATAACACATTAGCATATGCCACACCCCCTGACATCACCGGAAGTGTGTCAGAAGGCGACACCCATCGCTCAGGCTCCACTGGACTCTTTTGGATTGCTAGCTGGGGGGGGGGGAATGCTCAGATCTGCCCTCACAGAGGACAGAGAGCTTGTACCTGAATGAACCTGTATCTTAAAGGTGCCACTGGACTCTTTTGGATTGCTAGCTATGGGGGGGGGGGGGGAACGCCCAGATCTGCGCAGAAAGAAAGAGAGAAGGAATGGAGGGAAAGAAAGAGAAGGAAAGAAGGAAGGAAGGGAAAGAAAGAAAAGGAATGGAGGGAAAGAGAGAAAAGGAAAGAAAGAGAAGGGAAAGAGGGAAAGAAAGAGAGAAGGAAAGAAGGAGGGAAAGAAAGAGGGCAAAGAGATGGGGAGGGAGGGAGGGGTTTATTATCCCAATTTCCCCAGAACTTCATCAGGCTGGATGTTCAGTACAAAAAGAGGAGAATATTTCCCTACGTGAAGGGGGAGTCTCTGATCTGCAGTTTGTAGAGTCTTACAATGGAACAGATAAGGTTTTTAATATTGGGGCCAAGGGAGGAAGGGCGGGTGGGTGCGGAGAAAGGGAAGCAGGAGAGAGGCACGCTTTGGGGACAGGGAAGCGGCATCCGGGTGGCCAAAGAGCCCCTTTTCTTCCTTCCTTTCCTTGTTCAGTCCCTCCAATCGGCGGGCGGTACCTTGACTTGCCACGGGGCCGGCTCCTGCGGCTCTCAGTGTTTTCCGTGTCTGCTTGCTGGCTGGTCCCACCTCCTCGCTTCCTTCTGCCCACACCCCATTGGGCCCCCACAGCCTGTGCCACGGCCAGGCTCAGGCACGCCCCCAGCAGCTGCCCTCCCGTTGTGTGGCTGGGGGGCTCTGTCTGCCTCCTCCTCTTGTGGCAAGTTTCACTGTGCCTCTGCGATGTGCTTCCTGCAGCCCCTGCGCCACTTTGTTGGCCTGAGCCCAGCCTGGACCCTCTGCCTGGTGGTGCTGGGACAGAGCGCTGGCTGACAGAATGGTGCAGGGGCTGTGGGAAGCTCGTGCCGGAGGCGCAGTGAAACTTGCCATGAGAGGAGGAGGAGGCGGTGACCGGGGCAACCCGGCAACAGGGCCCAGTGCACAACTTCACCCCCCTCCGCCCAACCCACTCCACCCATCAGTTACTGGGAGTTGGGGGAGTTCAGGGAGGAGCCCTGTGGTCGACAGAAGGAACAGGGGAAGTTGGGCGGCTGGGGGAAGCAGCTGGGGGAAGCAGGAAGGGAACGATGGCCTGACCTGAGCAGCGTGGACAAAAGGCTCCAGCCAGGCAATGGGAGGGCAGCTGCCGGGGGCGTGCCTGAACCTGGCCATGGCACAGGCCATGGGGGCCCAGCAGGGTGTGGGCAGCAAGAAGGGAGGAGGCAGGACTGGCCGGCGAGCCAACAGGGAAGACGCTGAGAGCTGCAGGAGCAAGTTGAGGGGCTGCTCAGGAAGAGGCAGGGCCAGGTGGGGGAGGGCGGGCGGGGGCTTCTATCACTCCCAGAGCACCACTCCAGCCCACTCCGTCTTGAAATGAGCCCTGCAGTTAAGAGAAACAATATATTGGGGGTTTAAAAGTGCTTGCAAAAATGAAGCATGCAGCAATGCAAATTCTAATGTAGCTCATGGAACTTTCCTTTCTGAAAGAAGAGTGGTTGAAACTGAGAGAAAAGGCTACGAATTGTGCTATCTGGAACAGAGGTCCCCTACCTTTTCGAGCCTGTGGGCACCCTGGGAATTCTGACACAGGGTAGTGGGCATAGCCACAAAATGACCACTGCAGGAGGCAGAGACAAGCACACAGAAAGCCCAAATGCAGGGGACAAGAGGAGTAATTAAAAAAAAATGCACTGGGGAAGAGGAGAGAGAGAATGAAACAAAGAGTTTGCTGGTAGCTTGTGCTGAAACAATGTTATTTTAATCTGCATAGCCAATCAGAACTCCAGTGGTCAATCAGAAGCTCTGCTGGACAGCAGCCCCATCTGGCCACACCCACTTTCTAAAAACACTTGGCAGGCACCAGCAAAGGTGCGCGCACCACCATGGCATCTACGGGTACCATGCTGGGGACTCCTGCTCGAGAAGAAAGGGTTACCAATGCCAGCATGGGAACTTTCTGGTAATTGGGGGGCTGGGGGGAGTTTGGGGAAGGGGTGCTTGAGGATGCCATAGAGTTCTCCCCCTGAAGCTGCCATTTCCTCCAGGGAAACAAACCTCTGTAGTCTGAAGATCAGTTGTAATTACTGGAGAACTCTTAGGCCACACCTGGAGGCTGGCAATCCTACTGGAAGATCAAAATCTGTGTCCCATGTAGAGATGTATATCACCCAATGATTGTGGCATCATTGCTCTTTCTTTCTTCATTCATTTCTCATGCTGGAGTTTGTTATGAAGTTGTAAGATTAGATTTAACTTGCTCATCAAGAACAAAGGACAAGTCCCCTTTGGCTACCACCAATAAACAAACAAACAACAAACAAACAAAACCTATGGAACCTGATTGGAAGAAACTATGTGGACTGGGAGCTGTAATAAGGAGGGAAATCAGATGAAATTGAGTACAAAAGCTGGTTGGATACAACCCATGGGTTGGACCCATTCAAAATCTAACTTGTTTGTGGTGGCTGTTTGATGTCATTCAAGTGGGCGGGGATTTGTTTTTTTTTTATTTTGTTTAAGTTTTAATAGGAGGTGTTTTTAAATTATTATTGTAAACTAAACCGTGAGGAAAGCTGGGGTAACAATATTTAAATAAAGAAATATTTATTCAGCTTCCTGGCATTTATTTATGGATGTATGATTTGATTTTGCAGTGCTTATTTTTATACCCAGAGGGATTATTAACATCAATAGGAATCAGTGCATTGTAGGGTAATGTATGTGCAGTCTGTGTCCACATTATAGAAGGGCCAGTGGCTAAATGAGGAACCCCTCTCCAGTATGGAGAAGCTTCAAGACTATAGTGGAAATAATTAAGTTACCCAAGTTTATCTTCAGATGGAATTATTTCCTGGGATATTTTTGTTGTGTATGAAGGGGCCTGAGAACAAGGAGATGACAACAGTGTGAAATGGGTCCCCCAACCCAACTTACAGTCACATGTACCTTTGGGGGGACTCACCTTAGAAAGCACTCCATTGCTTGGTGCAGCCCCAAGCTCTGCAAAGGGAGGGGAGGAGCTTCATCCCTTCCATGCCAATTTCACCAGCAAAAAAGTGTGAGAGTTCTGCTCAAAGTAGTCAAGGATCAGATCTTGGTTGGTTAACCAGAGTTCTTTATTTCCAATCTCTACATTAGTACAGCTTCTCGGATTATTGTCAGAGATGAGACAGATAATACAGGCAGGTCTATTATACCATTCCAAGGAGTTTGAATTACCCATAGGTAGCCAATCACTATAGGGGAAAATTGGCGGGCAAAAAGGGATCCTGACCGTTTGGTTCTCACAGGAAAGAAAGTGAGGTGTCAAGCTGTAAATTCCCTTCCCAAACCAGACCCCTCAGATGTTACCAGTTCACATAACAATCAATGGCCTCAAGGCTTTTGCATGTGATAAGAGATGAGAGGTATCCTCCCTTGAAGTCCCAGCCGGGGTGGATGGAATGCGGAGGCAGCGATGTGAGAGGCCCTCTTGTTCTCATACATTGCAGGTGTCACCCTCCCGCTTTAATTGTTACAAACTCCAGGCCTGGTTATGCAGTTACAAATATGGCAGTTACAAACATAGAATAAAACATAGAGTAACACAGAAGGTACAGGCAGGACTACTATGTCTGGATCAGCAGATTCTGACACAAAGTCCATGGAGGGGGGGACCTGTTTGTCATCACTTTTCACCTCCACATCCATGTAGTGGTTTCCCCCAATTATATAAATTATTAGGAAATCATTTCACTGTTGCCCTAAATAAAAGTCACTGTCTAGTATGTTACAGCAGAGAGATCGCCTATCAAAGAGTTGGTAAGCTTGTTTGGAGAGAACTAAGGGGAAAGATGTGGTATAAATCATTATTATTTTTTTAAAAAGACATTTTGTTCTGGCAAACATTAAAATACTGTTCTGACAAGTTTGGGTGCCCTAGTCTTGAGTATAATTTCAACATGTTTCCCCATTTTAGGATTTAGTTTCCATTGTTTCATATAAAGTTTTTAAAAACTATTTGGTTCACAACCTATAATTTGTATTTGCTAATGGAGCATAGTGTGAGAAATCTCAACCCTTGTTGAAGTGACGTGAGTTCTAAATGTAAAGGTGATTGGTGTTTATCATTCTTAATAGCATATGAAAGGGCTGATTTAAAAACAAACAAACAAATAAAACAGTGTTTTTTATTTTTGCTTCTAAACCTCATATAATATTTGCTATAAAATAAAACTTTTTAAGGAACATACTCCCCCCCCCCCCTCCAAACCTTGCTTCTGGCAGGGCAGGCTGCCCAGTACACCAGTGATCTTACAGTTATTACTTTGTGTCATATATAATCTTGTTTTTTTTCTCCAGCAACAAATAAATCTTTGGGCCTCCTTGCAAAAAAAAAAAAAAAAGTGGTTACAGTATAATAAAAATAAACCGCTTGTCATGACTGCAGCTGACATTTATCAGCCTATTTGTGGGTGCTCTTTCCTCTCTCTCTGTATAATATAGAACATAATTTGTCACTTTGTAAATACATTCCAGTCTAAATCCCTGCCAGCATCTGTTAGAGTTTGAAGGATTAATGCTCAGCATAGCGCATGCTTGTGCTTTCAGGCAGCAGCATTGCTTATGACTGAGAACCCCGTGAGAAAAAGATGGAGGGCCTTTTCATATTTACTTAAATATTTTTGTCCTTTGGCCATTAGGCTTCCTCGATTTGTTCTTGTCATCTGCACAAGTGGCATTTGCTGTCTTCATATTTGTACAGTCTGTTGCGATGTACTAACTGTGAGCACATTTCCCCTATTTTTTATACTGCAGCCTTATGCATATGAATTTCCCAAATATGTTTATTTTGTATTTAAGATATTTAACATTCCCTAACACCAAAGACACACAGAGAGAACCACTATGATTTCTCCTTCTGTTCTGATAGTTTAATTTAGAAACAGCAAAGGTTTCTTCCAAGATTGGGGGATCAGTTGAAGCATGGTGCAACATTATAAACATAACAGTGGCACGATAAGGAAATTATAGAGCTGTCTTACGGGTAAAGACTGAAAGTACCGAATGAGCTAGGACAGGATGATAGTGGTATATAATAAACTTAGGTCCTACACTTTCCCCCTTGCAATTATCTACCTCCCGTCTTGTTTCAAGGCAAACCATAGGCTGCTGATTATCTCCAGATAAGCAAATTATGGTTCATGATTATCATCCAGCCCAGAATTATACATTATGATTTCCAAGGACTGTAAACACCACTTTACTGGATCACATCAACATTTATGTAGTTTGGTACCACCCTTTGAGCCTCGGATAGTGCCCTTGGAAGTTCAAAAGCAGATCAGTTGGAGAGTCCTAATATGTTGTTCTTGTTTTGGGATTTTACGTGGACCAGTATGGCAAAAAGAAGATAGCCATCTCTGTTGCATGCAGAATCTGATACTTAGATATATTGGGTTGGATCCATACGAAATTGAATTTTCCTGCCTTCCCCCCTCCCACTTCAGCCCACTGATCTCCATGAAAGGGTGCTCTTTGGGAATAGAGGACCCAGGAGAATGACATGAGGGTAATCTGTTGTGGAAAGCTGGAAATTGCCAATTTAGTCTGAATCCAACCCGTTGCTTCCTAACATGGGAATGAATCAGCATATTGTATTGTTGAAGACTGTAATTTTTGGTTGCCAACCTGTAGCCAGCCTGTAGCTGGTAATCAACGGAAGATTTCAAGGGACAAAAACTTAAACTTTTTGGAGTTGCACTGATGCCATAATGTCACTTGGAAATGACCGGCCCGCCCAGGCTTTAATCAGGCCCACTGATTTCTCCACCCCCACCCTCTTGCCTGCCTGTTCTCACCATTCCAAGGGAGATCGGGGTTGCCAAAGTTCCCAGCTGGCTGGGCCTTGTCTTCACAATGTCTCCTCCAGCAGGAAGCTCCTCTGGGCTAAAGCTCACCAAAAAAAAAATTGCAAAGAAAATGCGGAATGGATTTTCCTTTAAGGTCTCTGGGCCCAGATAGACACTCTGGGACTGGAATGACAGCCCCCAGAGTGGAATGACAGTCCCTAGGCATAGCAGCTGCATTCTGGGAATGGAATTCCACTCCAGGGACTGTCATTCCAGTCCCAGAGTAGTCTGTTTGGGCCTAGAAACCTTAATGGAAAATCCATTCTGCATTTTCTTTGCAACTTTTTTTGAGCTGCAATGTATTTTAATGGAGTGAAGTTTCAGTTTCCAGTGTTTGTATGCCAGTTGAAGTTGTCTGTTTGCAAATAAAGGGCTGATGTTTTGAAAGGACCTGAGAACAGGAGCCTGAGTAAGTGAGTACTCAAATCTGGGAACATTACACTGGAGAGCCACTGCCACTCTGAGTAGACTGGGGGGGGGGCTTGCAATGCCCAGCCATTTAATGTTTTCCTAGGCTCACAGCATTTTATATTATTAGTTTCTATTTTTAGTTTCTGCTGTGATCCTTGTGCTTTTTCTTGATGTTTTATTTAAAAAATTGCATTGCCAAATCCCACTATCCCCCCCCCCCCCACCTTTCCATTTTAGGCAGGCATCTTTTAAGGGGGGAGTAAGGTGTGGGAGGTGTCAGTTATCAAAGACTTAAATATGGCAAGAGTGTTACTGTTTTAAGCATGTTTGTATTTTAAGTTTTTAAAAACTCTTTAATTGTGTTTGTCCGTGTCCTTTATAAAGTTAATATCTTTGCTACCTGGCATTACATTTTATGATACACATGGCCTGGCCCGACAAAGTCCCGCTTATGTCAGATCCAGCCCTTGTTACAAATGAGTTTGACACCCCTGCTCTAGCAGTTGCCCCAGACTCTGTGGTTTAATGCGGCAAATGCCAGAGAGTCATCTTGATGTGATGATTCCCTTTCTGGGTCATGTTGAAAGTGGTATCGTGGTGTTGGCGTAACACCGATCCCTCCCATTTCCCCAGGTATTTTCCCTCTGCCACCCAGCTGAGAGGTGGTGGGCAGAACCAGCCCTGGGATGGTGAAGGTGTCACGGTCTAGGTGACACACATACAGGCAAAAAAAAAAAAATCCCCTATGGACAGGGAGAGCATGCAGCTAGTTTTGTGTGTCTGATGGGACTTTGGATTTATGTTGCTCAAAAAGCTGCCATGCTACTTCTTTTCAGCTTGCCAGAGTTTAAAAAAAGATTCTGTGAGATGGACCAGAGTCTTTGCTGCATTTGCCTTTGAGGGAAGGCAGTGAAGCTCCTAATGAGATAGGATCGCCAAGTCCCTACCTCTTGTTCAGTGGGGAGGGGGAAAGCTCCTTGTCTGAGGGCCTCGGAAGTGACATCATCGCGCTAGGCATGTTGATGGGCAATGCTCTAGCATTCAGCCTGAAAACTCTATGATACCACAGAGTTTTCGGGCTGAATGCTAGAGTGTCCCCTGACGATGGGCCCAGCGTGATGACATCATCTCCAGGTGACATCATCACGCTGGGCACATTGGCCCAATCTTGGGACTTTGGGAGCGGGGTTTCCCCCGCTGGCCAGATCCAGGCTGGCGGGTTGGAGTCCCTTACAGCAGGCAACCCCCGCGCCCCCCCCCCCCGGGGGATTTGGCAGCCCTATGATGAGATGCAAAGCTGTTCTGTGTTGATGGCTTTTCAACAAGGGTGCAGAAGACTTCGAGAATGCTGATGGCTTCTGAATTGTGATTCAGTGTTGTCCATGCCACTAATTTCATTGACAGTTTGTTTTATTGTTTAGTTTTATTGGAGGCTGGCCTGCAGTTTGGAGCAATGGGGCATGGTAGTGGTGGAAATGGCTGCAAATTCACAACCAACTTATGACGACCCTATAGGGCTTTCAAAGAAAGAGACAAGCAAAGGTGCTTTACCATTGCCTGCCTCTGTATAGCAACCCTGAACTTCCTTGGTGGTCTCCCACTGAAGTACTAACCAGGGATGACCCTGCATAGCTCCCAATCTGAGACAACATCAGGCTAGCCAGGTCAGGGTGCAATGGGGTATGCACATTTTAAATTAAAATAAATGATGGTGCCTTCTGTTCTATGAAAAAAAAATTAAAATGTGCACAGTTTTAAGCCCCTGAGCCTAAAAAGAGGTTGGATCCTGATCTGGAAGTGCCTGCTTCAACCTGGCCTTTGGAATTAGGATTATAACACCGTTATTCTTTTAACAATTATGGAAGAAGAATGAAACCTGGCTGCCCCTCTTATAAAGCTTTGTGTGTCTTGTAAAAACCATGGCTGTTCTCTCTCTTCCCCCCACTTATCTTCTAGATCTCTGTAAATACATTAGGAAAATAACTGACAAAAAAGGCTCATGTAGCTGTTGTGCCAAAGACGTGCACTGTTTCAAAGTCCCAGCTGCATGACGTGAAATGTCTTTTAGGAAAATAGCTGAGGCAGAGAGAAACAGAAGAAAAATGAGTGTAAAATTATTCCATCCAATATGGCCTCTAATGGCCCTTGGTAAGTTATCTCAAATGCTGTGGAGGAACTGATTCCGAAAAGAGACCACATATCTTCTGTTGGCTTTGCACCATGTGATTCATTTGCCCCATTCAGTTGAGTGAGAGGTAATCTCACAGCATTCCAAATACATGCATGACTTTATAAAGCCTGCCTAACATAAATACACTTCTGCACCAAGTGCATGCATTAGGGACTATAATATTTACAGCCTGAAACTGGAATAAAAGCATTTCCTTGTTTTCATCCATCTCGCATGGAGATCATCATTACCGCCTATTGCTGGACATTGTTGACTGTCGTAACCCATGCATCAAAATTGTCATGCTTTATTCTAATGGCACACTCTGGTCTGGATTTAATTTGTATGTGCTGCCTCATCTTCTAGGGTGGTGTCAACTCAACTTTCATTCTTCTGGATTTAAATACTAAATTTGTGGCAGAAGATATTCTGCACAAGCTTCGGCCCCCCCCCCCCATCCCCTTTCCCATATTTTATCCTCAGACACCTTTTACACATCAAAGCATGAATACAGTTCCCTTCGTATAAAAATATGTGTTGTCTCTTCAAGAACAGACCATTTCCCAAGTGGAAGTAACAAGGATTTTCTTGATTACACATCAGCACATTCTTCTTTCTTCTCAAGTCACTTAAAAAGTGAAATATTTTTAATGTTCTGCCACTGAAAATTTTTTTCTTGGGAAATAAACCTTTTAAATTTCCAAATTATATCGTGTGTGCCCATGGAGAATATAATTATGTAGTAAATTAGCTAATGTCCACTCTGAAGCCTTTTAAAAGTACATCTTCCATTTTTCCCTCCCCAGCTCTTACCTAAGTTATAGGGACTGCAGCATATTTATTAAGAGTCTTCAACTGTGTATAAAACTAGAGCAGCCCCTAGTAATGGTATTTGCTGAAGGATTCTTTATCATGTGAATTTACCTTTAGTCATCTATTATTTATTTCAGCTCTTTTATATGCCATTATAATAAATATTATGACAGGGAAAGCTTTTATGCTTCAACTTATTGTAGTTCTCTTTACTTCCTTGCAGTCCTTCAGAAAAATGTAACCACACTTTACTTATATTTAATGTAAATCATCACTTGCACTAGAATGAAAAATTCCCTTTTGGGGGGGGGGAAGTCTCCTCCTTCAGTGATGAGACATAAATGCACAATCATGTTTACTGCCAAACAACCATAGTGTGCAGTGTTCATTTTTAAACAGTTTTTAAGCTGGAAAGTGAGTACATTGCATATTATGAAATCGCTGGCTTTCTGAGTCTCTTCACTTTCTGGCAAACTTCTAACTTGATAAGCATTTTCCTAAGCTTGAGTATGAAATACTGCCAATTATATTTTAAGCACTTTCAATAGGTTGACAGAGCATCCACAGAATGAAATGTAACATTATCTAGAGTGCTCCAGAAGGAAGGGGGGGAAGCTACCAAAGTTTTGTATTGTTGCTTTTTATGTATTTTTGAATTATTTAAGGGGGGGGGGGATAAAGGTGATTCTGAAGACCAGCAGCCATAGAGGAAAAACACATCCCCTTTCCCTCCTTACTTGTGACAAAAAGGCACTTTCCGTGCAATTTTAAAAAGTGTTTTGTTTTGGTTCAGAAGAATTCCTTTATGAAGGAAACAAATAGCTTTTAAAAAACAGCAACAGGTAACTCTTGGAGGCAACCGAGCATAAGATCCAGCACAAAGAACTCCAGGTCTGTATAGGAAATAGTTGGCACTCTTTTATTGCAGAAGCAGGCAGGTGCTGTTCTATAATTGCTCCTTTGTGGCTCACAGATGCTCTGAAAGAAACGGGGGGGGGGGGGGGGGAGGAAGCAAGGAAGCAGATGAGGACCACTGAAGGGCTGCCAAGCTTGCCAGGGCTTAGCACCAGTGTCCAGCCTAGTTGGGCATCTGCCAAGATCCACAGGGTGGCAGAGGGTCCACCGCCCCATTATGAACTCTGGGTCCATCCCCTTCCCCATGGAAAAAGAAGAGGCCTGGCAGCAGTGAAGGAGGCAGAGCACAAGTGAATCATTCCATTGGGCCTTTCCCAGGCATTCTTTTCAGTCGGTCCAGAACCTTGCAGGGGCTTCTGGAACCATCTCCCTTCTCACAGACGGAGAAAATCTTGAGGAAGGCAAGTGGCCTTTCTCTGGTATAGGTATAACTGAGGGGTTGGGGAAGCATGTGCAAGAGGGTGAGCAAAAAAAACCCAGCAAAAAACCCAACAGTGATGAAGGCGCTCAAGGGTCTATATTATGGCTTCTATTGGGATAAGTTAGAGTTCAGTCATATGAGGTACACGTGTGCGTTAAGCGCCATCAGGACGCTTTTGACTTGCGGCAGCCCTATGAATTAATGTCCACCCCAGACATCTTATAGTTAACAGCCTTGCTCAGGTCTTGCAAACTGAGGGCCGTGGCTTTCTTGACTGAGTCAACCCATCTCAGATGGGGTCTTCCTCTTTTCCTGCTGCCTTCAACCAAAGGGATGCACCAAAGTAAAAATAAATGTAACAGTTTATCGCCAGACAAACACGGTATCCTCCTAACTTCCCTGACTGCTCTCTTAAGTCCCACTGCCTGCAGCTTCTCCCTCCTAGCCAGCCGGAATCTTCTGGAAAGTCCTATCCATTATGTTCCTAAGAGGATGTTTCCAAGGGTTTCCAAGTCCAGACTGGGAAATTCCTGGCGATTCGGGGGCATTCTCTCTGAAGAGAGGGAAATTTGGAGAGGGATTTTGCTAGAATCTATGGTAAACTATATAGAGTTTGGCCTCTGAAGCTGCTGTTTTCTCCAGGAAAACTGATCTGTTTAGTCTGGATATGAGCTGTAATTCTGGAAGAACTCCAGGCCCCACCTGGAGACTGGCAACCCTAGAGTAGGTCAGCATTGCTGATGCTGTGACAACACTTCTAGATGAACACATGTGGCATTGCAGTAGTGCCACAGGCTTAGTTTACATGCCAGACATCTGTAGCTTTTGCAGATATTGTGCTGGCGTGCACACAGACTGTTTACACAGGGAGCAGCCCGGGTTCAGCAGGGCTCTGTGTGAGTGCAAAGCCCCATGGGTGGAAAATGCTTTTGCCTCACCTATGTTCTCTATGATTTTTAGCACAGAGTTTTGTGGAAATCTTAGAACGTCACACAATGCTGTGACATCACTTTCAGGTATGAAGCTAGAAGGGATGTTGCATGATGCCATTTTATGCGGGCACTACTCCTCACTCCCTAGTAACCTGTTATTTGGCAGTGCTGGGTAGGCAGCCGTACCCAGGGGCACCATTTAAGAGCACCATTTTGTGGAGATCAGCAGGAGAGTGGAGTCAGGAAAGTTGTGTTCCACTGGCCGAAAAATTTAGTCTGGATCCATCTCCGTTAAAACCCTCCTGAAATTAATTAAACAGATTTCAGTTCAATAGAAGGGTCCTAGCATATTAGACCCCTGTTGTCATATATCAGGTGTGGGTGTTTTCTCCCATTCACAAAAAGTGACAACTTCCATTTAAGGTTTCACAACTCGTGGCATTATTCACGATTGAAAAAATACATGAAGTGAAGTGGTAGAAGGCATCAGCGTAATAACATTATGACACATTAGATCAGAATTTGCAGGCTGCCATTAGCAGCCAGTCCCGTCTTTCGATTACTGTTATCCTTGTGCTGCTTTTCCCTTCTCTGTAGGCTGGGCCAGCGTGTCTCTGTGTAATAGAACAGATAAATTTTAGCAAATTTATACATTCCATTACATACAAATTTGCATGTACATACAGAGAGGCAAAGGATTAAGGGCATGATTGGCAGAGCTGAGCTTCTAGATAAGGCAGTTGTCTCAAGGGCTGTTGCTGACATTACTTGTCTAAAAGTCATGTGAAGTCTTATTGCTTCTGTAAGTAAGGGTGAAAAGCAAACTATTTTCTTGGTTTCGATTATATTTCTAGGGTAACAAACTATATATGTAGCTTTTGCATTTTTTTTTAAAGTGCTCTACTACAGAGAGCCAGTTTGGTGTAGTGCTTAGGAGCATGGATTCTAGTCTGGGAGAACCAGGTTTGATTCCGCACTCCTCCACATGCAGCTGGTGGTGTGACCTTGGGTCAGTCATAAGTTTTTTCAGAGCTGTTCTCCAAAGGGCAGTTTTCAAGAGAGTTCTCTCAGCCCCACCTACTTCACAGGGTCTCTGTTGTGGGGAGGGGAAGAGAAAAGGATTGTAAACTGCTCTGAGACTCCTTCAGGTAGTGAAGGATGCGGTATAAATCCAATCTGTTCTCTTCTCTTCTTCTTTTTAACCTCAACAGCTGTGTGAAAGTAAGGCCACAATTAGGGAACTGAGGGTGAAAAGAGACATAACTTTTTTTTCCAGTGCGGCAGTTTGATAGGGCCTCTGCTGCTCTGTAAATAACATTGTTTTCTCCTCTTGGGACAAGCCTTGGAAGAGTTTGGCAGAAGCTTTAAGAGCTGTTCAGCTTCATTGGCATAATGTCAGCTTTGACAGGGGACCTTTGCATGTTGCCTTCACCCTCTGGAAGAACAAGAAACTTACCTAAGGCCACACAATGAGCCTGTGTCAGAGGCCTTCCTGTATAGATATGTAGTGTGTACGTTTTACAAGATTGCCATCCCAATACTGACAATTAGCAGGAGGGTTGGGGGCAGAGATATGAGACCATGTTATGTTGGCAGTGTTGCTGACATCACTTCCAGTTAAACCATAGAGTTTCTGGTGATTCCTAAAGCTACCCATTTCACTTCTGGGTTGTACAGAGCAGAGGCTAAGGCTACTATAATCTAGGTAGGGCCTGGAGCTCTCTGGGAATTACAACCGATCTTCAGGCTGCAGAATTTTATTCCCCAGGAGGAAATAAAAGTTTCTAAGGTTAGATTCTATGGTACTACAGAGAGTCTAGGAGAAATGGAAACCCTAGAGTGACATCAGTGTCCCACTGTGCTCCCTTCCATCCCCATCCAGGCATCACCCTCAAATCTCCAGGAACTTCACAAGCCAGAGTTGGCAACCCTAGCAGAAGCTGGCAGCGGTAGGTGTGACAACCCTATTTACATTGCCTATCCCACAGGCACAGTGCCTAAAATCTGCAAGTTCAAATATAGCCTGTGTCTACTTCATTTACTATGTTTGTAATTGTACTATGCATTTCACAACTTTTATAGCTATTCATCAAACTTTGAGTCCCTGGCAAAATGAAATTCAGATTTAAAAACAAAGCCCAAACTTCCTAAGCCTCATAGGTATAGAGAGAAACTTGTAAATGTGAAGCAAGTGTTAACGATAGTCAAGCAAAAAAAAAAGTCAATATATACGCTTCTGTGAGGCTTTAGTAACATTTTTATAGCTTACAGGTCTGCTGGTGATTGCATGCATTTCTACCTTGTACTTTCTTTATTATAATTTGTCTGGCACCCCAGAAACCTTCATTTTCTTGCACTTGTGACCTTATAAAGACTTCTCCTTGAGCTGCTCAAGATGCTGCCACTGAGCCTAACTGTTCTCGATAACCTTTTGTCTGACAAGTCTAAAAAGCCGCAGAAGTGCAAATGAGTTTAACTGTTGGAAATAAAGGGACATTGATTATACTGGCAGTGGAGAATGGATTGTTATTAGATGGGGGGTTTCAGTTCACTGGCTGAACTGGCGGAGTAGAAACCCATATTCATAGCTTGAATTTGCCATCTATATATCACAATTGCCCATTTATCATTTTTTAAATATTTTTATTCTACCTACAAACACCATTCAGTTATTCCAGTGGATTTCTCCTTGTGAAGGATTAGGGGAAGTATTGCTTACCCTCCCAACCACCCCCAATCCCAGTCACATTTGTAATATTACAGATGCTTCCTTTTCGGTTTTGGAGTCAGTAGCAGAAACTTGAAACCAAGAGGCAAAGGCATTACTCCAGTAATAGTGTGTGGACTTTAATCACAGTTCCCAAGAGTACAGTAACTAACAGCTTGTGGCTTAGTCTGTTGAACTACTTGATGCATTTTGACCCCTTGCTGTCCTTGTGTTTGTAGCGCTCTTTTTATTTTCTCCTTGGAGATGAGAAAGGAGCCTTATATCTTTAAAAAAAAACAAAGAGAAAAGATAAACCTCTGTTAAATAAACTACTAGAGTACAGGAAGGGTTGGCTGGTTTTGTAGTCTTTCTAGCTCTTCCTAAATGTGAGAAATGAACCTGTTTGCGCAACCATCTTTTTTGTTTGTTTGTCTTAACCTGCTTGGTGATACTGTACAGCTACTGTGCATGCTATATCATCATCAATATGTCTAATTCACAAAGTGCCTAAATCTGTAGATACTAAAATACAGAGATTGGAGCTGTGAACGGACAAGACAGGTCTTTCTAAAAACCTGAGCAATGCCTCAGGTTTGAAGGAAAGTCTAAAACAAACAACCCCCCCCCCCAAAAAAAAAACATTTTGGGGGGTTAAAAACTGCCAAAAAGGTAAAAGGAGTGGCTGTAGCTTTAAAAAACAGATGCCCTGAGTGGCTGTTGCTAGCCAATCACAAAAGTGTTTCTAGCCTTCAGGCCTTGGTTTCTATTATCAAAAGGTAGGAAAGAGGGTGTGGCCCTTTCCAGGGTTGTTTGGGCTTTTTAGGGAGAACTCACTGGGGCCACGTGAGACAGCAAGCAACCAGGCTAACTTGGTATCACCCAGCTTGCATGACTCACCCCAGCCCAGCTGCTTACTACTGTTTCAACTGCAGTTACCCAGTGAAAGCCAGTGTGGTATATTAGAACCAGGTTCAAATAACCAGTCTGCAATGGGAGGTGATCCTGGACTCTCATAGTCTAATCTTCCTTACAGGATTGTTGTGAAGATTATATGGAAGAGAATGATGTAAGCTGCTTTGGGTTTTGCTTGTGGAGGAAGGCAGGGTTGAAAAAGATAGTTGAAGATAGGCAGTCAATAAAAGGTAGGTTGATTGGTGGGTGGAAGGTGAGAAGGAAAAAGGAAAAGGTAAGGATATGTGTTTACCAGGAGTTGGGGGAAGGGGATACATGGGGAAATGAGGTGCCTCCTGTGGATTCCCCAGCAAGTAAGTGGGTCCAGTCTCACAGCCGGCACCACACAACTGGGCCATAGTTTTCCCAGAGTAAAAGAGAAAGCTGAAGATGAGGAGCAGATAAAAGTAGGCTGGCTGGTAGGTGGGAAGGAGAGAAGGGAGCAGGAAAAGCAGAGATGCTATGTAGACTTTCAGGAAAGGGGAAGAGGAAATAGTGATGGAAAATGAGATGGGCCCAAGTCCTTGTAGGTTCCCTGCTTGTATTATCTAATAATTGTATATATTATCTTGCATTGTTACTGTATCGTGTCTGATACATTTTTCACATTGTTTCTAATTTTAATAATCCTAGTCCTGTTGCATTGCTTGTGTCATGCTGTTTTATTGTTCCGTTTTACACCATGTAATTCGCCTTGAGCCTCAGTGAGAAAGGGGGACTTATAAAATTTTAAAAAATCATAATAAATTTAAATCTGTTTAGGCATAGTGTTGGGGGGGGGGGGTAGTAGAATTTCTTTGGCTTGCTCAAGCCCCCTGGCATGTTCAGCTTCATAAGACTGAGGTGACATTTGTACCACTGAAAGTGTGTAGGTTCTGAGGGATAACCTGCAGTCTCCATTTTTTCAGGGCATACATAAGTCTCCAGGAGTTGGGTTGTATGTACAAAGTCCTGCTGCAGATCTACCCTAAAACATGAGAGAAGGAAGGAGCAAGGTCATTGGTAGGGTTGCAGCACTGCCTCAACAAATTCCAGAAGATTTTGAGGGTGTCTGAGGAAGGTGGAGTTTGGAGAGGATGTGATGGCACTTCCAGATGATGCTCTAGGGATTTTCCCTAATCTCTGTGGTAAAGACCATAGAGACATGGGAAATAATAACAGCATCACTACTGAAAACCTTGAAAGCCTCCAGCTGGAGTTGTCATAAGTCAGTTGCAACTTGATGGCACTTAAATACGTTCACATTCATGGGGGAGAGGTCCATAATGGCTAATAGCCATGGTGCATAAAGCAAACATCCATATATAGAACTATCCTGATACCTGTGCTTTGCTACAGTTTTTAAGTTTTGTAAATCCAGTTATAATACTGATGATGTGAAGTTTGAAATGTAACGTTTGGAGAAAATTGTAGTGTAAAAATTGAAGTGAGACATACATACTGTTTTTCCCCTTCTACTGAAGTACCTCTGTGTAGACCACATTGGTGGTCCTGCTCTCAGGTGCTAGGGTCACCAGGCTGCTTGGTGAGCTCACTTTGGAGCAGGCCACATAGAACTGTCCATGTGAAAAGCAGTCGTTTGTTAAGTCAATTCCTGCCACCTTCATTGTCTGGCCTTGGGACTTGTTGATGGTCATAGCAAAGCAGACCTTGAGGGGGAACTACAGCCTCTTGAACTCGAAGGGTTTTTCTGATGGTATAAGTGGTATGCATGGTATGAACACTGACTCTCCCTGAGCACTGCCAGTGAGCAGTGTGGCCTCAATGCTATTCCTGTGCAGGGCCTTCACTTGCAGTATGGTGCCATTGCAGAGTTTGGGTGAGCTGAGGTTCCGCAGCAACATCCCTACTTTGAGGAGAAGCTTCTGGACTGGGAAGCCAGGAGGGTTGAAGCGTAGGAGGAGTAGCGTGTCTGAAGGCATTGGGGAGGCTGGGCCAGCAGGATTGCTGAAGTGATGCGGCTTGGGCAGCCTCCCTGATGGCTTTCAATGTTCTGCCCCTGTTCCTGCCTGTCAGGTGGAGGAGGGATAGGTGGGAGTATTGGGGAAGTTGACCCAGTGACATTGCTAAGGTGCTTCTGTTTGGGCAGTACCTTGGCCCTGCTCCTACACCTGATGGACCCCTACCTGCCTGGTGTTGGGGGGGAGTGTGTTTAAAGGCATGGGGGAGGCTGAGCCAGCAGCAGTGCTAAGGCATCCTACTGAGCAAGCCTCCCTGATGGATGTTAGCATCCCACCCCCTCTCCTACACCTGACAGGCAGCTGCCTGTCCATTGTAGGAGGGGGCAGGGTATTACAAGCCATTGTGGAGGCTAGGCCAGCAGGATTCCTAAGGTGTTACTGCTGGAGCAGACTCCCTGATGGCTTTAAGCACCCTGCACTTACTGCTGCACCTGACAGACAGCCGCCTGTCAGGTGTAGGAGGTGGGGGGAGCATGTTTGAAGCCATCAGGGAGGCTGGACCAGCAGCATTGCTGCACCTCACAGGTGGTTGGCCATTCCTGATTTCCTCATCTGCCATTAACTCTCTGTAGCCTCCTGTACTGAGACTACACTGAGCTCTGCAGCTGACTAGTCAGAGAAGGGTGGGGGTGCAAGGAAGCAGCAGTCTGGCAGCCACATAGGAAGCTGTGGGGGAGCTCATTTTACCCCTTTTGACTTCCTTAGGAGTCAAATTTCTAAAAAAAAAATCCCTTCTTAGTGAGCATCTATGTCATGGTAGGAGTGTTCTCCCTGAATCTTGTATTTCTAGGTCCAGGGGTTTGGCCTGGGCATTGATTTTATGATGAGGGGACTTTCTTTTATATATATAGATAGATGAGCACACCTCTGAAGCTGCGGTGCTGGAAGGAAGCATCAGGGGAGCTATTTGGCCATCCAGGACAACTGTGCAAAACAAGATATTGGACTATATGGTCTGAGCCAGCAGGCTTTACTTATGTCCTTATGTTGAATCCAAATTTCAGGTGGAGTTTTTCTAGTTCTCAGACCTTTTCAACAGGAGCATCTCAGCTTCTGTGTGTTTAGGAACACAGTATTTAGCAGTGCTCATTATTTTCCTCCATTTGTACTGGATTTATACTCATTGTGGGGTTCTAATGTTAAACATTCTTTGTAATTTGCCTCTGTGCCTCAAAGTTGTTGCTCTGGTTTATCCCCCCTCCCTTGTTTTCCTCCTAGCACAAAGCCAAGGTAGAAACAATGACCTTGGACCTTGCATCTCTTCGGAGCGTACAGGAGTTTGCCGAAGCGTTCAAATCCAAGAATATGTAAGTACTCAGGAAGTAGTCTATATATCATGGTTTCTTATTATATTAATGATTATCAACTGAGTGCAGTTGAAAGAATTCATCATAGTACAGAAATGTCTGTGGATAAATATAGCTTTTGCATGTTGTAAATTACTTGTAGAAAGGGAGGGACAAATGCTCTACTCATGTCTTAGTGAGTTGGTTTAAGTTTCCTAATTTCCTCTTCTCTTCCTGACATTCCAACAGGGCTATTTCAATTGTGATGTAAAATGCAGAACCCATCTGATAGGGCAGTGCCATATCTCTTGTTTTTGTGAATAACTTGTGCAGGAACAGTTCAAAAGGTGCTGTCCATGTCTCCACTGCTGGTTCTTGAAAGTCTGGGCGTGTATATATAATAATGATCTAAAGTGGTTCCATAGACATTCCCTTTTCCTCGGAAGCACGGGGAATTTTAGTTTTGTGGAAGAGAGTTAGTGCTTTCTGACAGAATTCTTAGCTCCTTAACAACCTCTCATGCCCAGGATTCTTTGTGGTTAAAGGAATGGAAAAGATTAAGTGTATAGTATGGGCACACCTTTAGATATGAAATTAGAATTGGCAGCACTGTCTCAGAAAATGCTGGGAGATGTTGAGGGCAGTGCCTGGGGTAGGTGCTGTTTGGGGAGAATGTGACATCACTTATGAGTGAAGCTATAGGAATATCTCCTAATCTCTCTGGTAAAGACTAGAGACATAGGGAAATTCCTAGAGCATTAATATGGAATGTTATTGTTTTCCTCCTGGTCAATTTCTTGAGGGCTGGGAGATTGGGAGTTTACCTGCTGCACATGGGCATATGACAAATTTATGTGAAATGGATATAGTGAGATAAAAGTGAATTCTGTACCATATTATCAGTACCATTTAGATATTTACGTCATTCGAATTGTGTTAAGTACTATACAGAGAGTAGACACAGCACTGTCCCTGTCCAGAATGTTTGTACTGAGACAGGAGAACAAAGAGCAGGAAATAATAAGTGGACAGTAGGGATGTGGTAGAAGAAGAAATGGATGCAAGAAGAGAAGCAAACAAGGCCAAGTTAGAACGGTTCATTGCATATATATGCACTAGACAACTCACTCTCCACAGCACCACAAAACTTGACAACATGTTGATTTTGATCTCTAGCTTATCTGGAGTTTTTACATTCCTAGACTTGTGTGTGTCAAAAGGGAAGGGACCACAAACTGGCCTTCGTTCCATATTGGGGGGTGGGGAGGTGTTTTATTCCAGCCATCTGAAGAAGTAAAGATTAAATTGCCTTGAGGGGGAATATAATGAGCCCAGTCAGGTAGTTCCCTAAGTACCAAATATGTTTCATCGCTCAATGAGCTGATGTATAAACATATAAATGTTGTAACTTTTGAATGACAAAAAGAAAGAATGCTTTTGTGACTGAACAGAATCTTACCAAAAGCATCTTCAAAACAAACAAAAAAAGATGTGTGAAGTCCTCTTTTGAGAATGTAGAAGTGGATGACAGTATTCTCTTCGGGGCGGGGGACACACACAAAAAACTCCCCAAATTGGAGCTTTTATATTATAGCAGGCAAAATTATTTTTCCCCAACCTTTATTGAAGCAAAGAGCTCAGTCAGGAATCCAGCAGTTTTTTGAACATGCTTCATACTCAAGTTTGCACTGCTTATTCTTCTATGTTTTTGTCCTTCAGTCTGAGCTGCCCTCATAATCTCCAATCTTCAGCCTGATTGAGGTGCTTTTGATTTCTTTTTTTTTTAATATAAGGTGGAATATAGAGACACACATACACACTCAACATGTGCTTAATATATGAATATTTGTCATTAATATATAATAGATAATGTAGCAGATTTTGTTGCATTGTCCTGAATAAATGGCACTGATATACTTCCGCAAATATGTACATTTGTGTGAATTACCTCTTTCAATGGTCTGCCTATAATAGCTGTTTAATTATTTTGTGATAAATTGATGTTACTTTGTCTGGATGTTGAAATGAGTAGACTCCTCTCTTGGTATTGGTAATTGGCTGATGTAGGGCCCCAAATTCTCAGGTTATCTTGGTGATATAGACCAGATTAGCTTCTTCATCCAAAATAAGGTCAGAATTGATATTTTAGTGGCTGCCAAACTAGTGCAAGCCAACATCAGTTGAAAATGGGATGTTGTGTGCTGACAGCATTTTCAGTGTTCCTCAGGCAAGGGGAGGACTAAAACGGCCTACTGCATTCAGTTTCTGCTGCTTACCCTCCTCTCCCTCCATGGTCCTAATTGGCCAATAACCTCAAATGCAAGAGTATTCATTTTTCATGCTGGAAGCAGAAGCCTTTGAAATCTTTTGGGTGCAATTAAGATTTCAGAGTCTGCTGTAAATGGTGTACTCCAGAATATTGCTGTCCCCCCCTCCACTGAATTTTCACAAATACTGTGTTTACTTACATAAACTGTTCCCCAACCCCTTTTAATCAATCCCCTATGAAAACCAGTCTCTGTGTAATTTTCTGTTCAAATTTATCATTCTGTTCATTCATCTATACCAGATGAGTCCTGATTTCTGGGAAACTTTAACATTTAAATAAATTTTTCAGCAGCAACTTTTTTGCCACTACATTTAAAAGTTCTTTAGCAGATTATTGCCTGACATTATACCCTCCCATGAATATTTCAGGGTGATACATACTAAACAAGTATGTATAGAAATCTGTTAAGCTCTTTGGAAGTATGTATAGAAATCTGTTAAACCCTTTGGTAGTCACAGGCCTGCATTTTGCAATTTAGGAAAAGGGGTTAACCCCTGGAGAAGTTAAAAATTATCTTTTGAGCTTAGTATGCTGATGTGGTTTTGTCACTGATGATCAGACAGAAACAATTTCTCATTCAGCAATGCACAAATAAAGAGGCACGGTTTTTTTTTTAAAAAAAAAATCCAGGTCAGTTTTAATATACAAACCAAAGTATATTTGAGCATCAGTGAGTGCAGAAGTCTGTGCGTTCCGTTTAATAAGATCAAAGGTTGACTGCCTCTGAGACTTACAAAATTAGTTCTGAACATTTTTACAAGTGGTCTCTATTGTGCTTTACTTTTTGCAATCCAGTCCCTTGTATCATTCTCCCTTTATCCTAACCAAGTACAGTTTTCTAAAGCTCAGTGTGGAGGTAAAGTTTCTGCTGTCCTTGGAAATCTTGGAAAATACTGGGAGTATATTTTAAGCAACTGTACTCCCCCTCCCAATGGCTGCCAACCACAAAGTGGAGCCTGGAATTCTCATGGAATTACATCTGATCTCCAGACTACATAGATCAATTCCTCTGGAAAAAATGGCAGCTTCAAAAGGTGTCCTCTGTGGCATCACATCTAGGGGTGTAGGGGAAAAAAATCTTGGTATTTTTCAGTTTTGGGTATATTGAACCTGAAAAATATCAGTATTTTCTGATATTCCTGAATGGTATCGGGATATGGTATTGGTATTTAAAAAATATTTGGGAGACTCAATTTTTTTTTATCCATTGGTCCCCATAGGGCAGGGGTGCTCACTTGCTTAACATAAGAGCCACATAGAATAAATGTCAGATGTTTGAAAGCTGCAAGACATAAACAAATATCACACACACTTTTGGTATTGAACAATATGCAAATTTGCTTTTTATTAACATTAAATAAGACTGCCAAAAATAAAAACAAAAGGAGTAAAAGCAGATATTGATATTTATTTTTCCGATGATATTTATTTGTTTGCTAATGGTATTTATTTGTCTGAGAGAGAGAAAGAGAGAGAGAGGTGGAAAGAAAGGGAGAAAGAGAGAGAGAAACAAAGAAAGCAAATAGATTGTAGAGTGAAGAGAGAGAGGGGGAAGGAAGATAGAGAGAGGAAGGAAGGAAGAGAAAAAGATAAAGGTAGAAAGAAAGCAAATGGGGAGGGAGAAAGGGAGGGGAAAGAGAGAGAGAAAGGAAAAGAGAGAAAGCAAATAGATTGGGAGGGAGGGGAAGAAATGACAGAAGAAAGGAAGAGAGAAATAGAAAGGGAAAGAATGAAAGAGGTGGAAAGAAAGACAGAGAGAGGGAGAGAAAGAGAGAAAGAAACAAAGAAAGCAAATAGAGAGAGGGAGGGGAAGGGAGGAAGGAAGGAAGAGAGGGAGAGAAAGAAACAAAGAAAGCAAATAGATGAGGAAGGGGAAGAAAGAAAGAAAGAAAGAAAGAAAGAAAGAAAGAAAGAGGTGGAAAGCAAAAGAGAGAGAGAATGAGAGAGAGAAGTGGAAAGAAAGCAAATAAATAGGGGGGAGGGAGGGAGAGGTGGAAAGAAAGCAACGTTAACTTTAAATGTGTTCTCCAACACCCCCCCTCCCCCCAGCTGGCTTGGTTTGGAGAAGAAATTTAAAGAGACAAATGCCTTCTCTAAGCCAGTGGGTGGGGCTGTGGGGTGGGGGCATGTAGAATGCCCCTGCCACTGCTGCTGCACTGGTAAACCCATACAATTTCCAGTGATTCCTAAGAAAGACTGATGCACTTTTGAGTTTTCCCTGGAAATGATATCATGCCATCCCAATTCTGACCATGATATTTTAAAGATTGTTTTTCTCCCACTGGCTACGGTGGTGGGAAACGGGAGCCATGGGTAGGGGCAGCCCTATGTACAGTCCAGCTTCTCTTTAACTCAGCATTGCAGGCAAGCAAGTCCCTCCCCGCAGAGGAGCTTTTCTGCCTCTTTAAACCAAGCACTTCTGCAGCAGTATGTTTCTTCATTGTGCAAGTAGCCATTATTATGGCCAGGGCTGCATTATGACTTTTGTGGGCCCTAGGCACTTCTTCCTTTGTGGGCCCATCCCACTATAATAATATCAATATTAAAAATTATAATTTTAAATGTCAACATTTTTTCTGTTTTAGGCAAAATTTAATAGGTTTTCATGTGCCCTAAAATTTCATTTTTTTCTGATGTGAGAAAAAAATCACTTCTTTAACCCTAAAAGTTCATTTTTCTTCTTCTGATTTTAAAATAAATTAAAACATTTTTGTGGCCTCTAAAAGTATCGTGGGCCCTAGGCACTGGGCCTAATGGATGTCAGCCCTGATTATGGCTCTCTCTACATCCCTTGTTGATCAGTGGATCCATAAGACTTCAGTGACTATGCCTGTCAATCATTTTTCCCCCAGGGACTAGGGAGGGAAGGGGAAAAAATGACTAGGAAGGGACTGTCTCAGGAGAAATTTTGGACTACCAAATTAGTGTACTGTTCCTTTGAAGCCTCAGTTTCATCCTCCTGTTCAGAATCAGGCCTATACAATAGAATGAATCCAGGGTGGGTTTTATACATATGTCCATTTCATTCAGGATAGTTTAGCTCCTTCCCTTTCAAACAAGAATGATGCTTCCATTTTCTTTTCATAAGTGGGGGAAGCCCAGAGGAGGAGAGGTCCTACCGGTCTCACAACAAATTTCTTAGCCACAGCAGCAACTTCTCTCTCAGCATGACAGCAAAAAGAAACTGTGTTTTAGCCTTTCCTCTGACTCTAAGTAGAGTAATGGACGGAAGCTCCTTCAGTAATTCAGCAATTAAGCAGGACAACTGGAGCTCCCCCCAATATGCATTTCCTTGCCCAAAGAAAACCAAACTTTCTTCAGTCCATTCTGCAATCCTTGAGAATGAATTCTATTGAATTCTATATTCTGTATTATATTGATTATAGGGCTTGCCCTGAGCTGGCCTTGGCTGGGAGGGTGGAGTAGAAATAATAATAATGATGATGATGATGATGATGATGCAGCAGCAGCATATGACTGCACCATTTTGGATGGGCTGTTGGCCAGTGCTATACAATCAAACTTTAGAGTCCCCTGAAAGTTTCCTCTCAGCAAATTCTGCACAAAATCATTCCACTTATTTATCAAAGCTTCATGAACTTGGCTAGAATCTGGTTTAAGCCATTCTTTAAAGCAACGTTCACTTTCTGCCCAAAGAAAGGCTCCAATGCTTTTGCAAAGAGAGAGAGAGAGAGGGAGAGAGAGAGAGGAGAGTGAGAGAGGCTTAAACAGCCATGAGGGGCATATTGGGTAGATAAGCATGTAAAATATTTATGATTTAATATGTACAGTTAAAAAATCTTTTGCTGCAAATAAAGTAGTAAGCATTTTGCAGTTTTATAGCTTAATGGTTAATGAGAGAATTTTAAAGGGTATGTGTGTACAGTATTTTAATTAAAATTTTAATTTAAAATAATAAAACCATGAAGAATATTACAAAGGGCAATAGCAATCGATATAATGGCTTCGAATTTTAAACAAAAATACTTTTATTAAAAGCACTATACAGGGGGAAAAAAGAGGAGACCAGTCTTTTGGCACATGCATGTGATTGCCAGTGTTTGGGAGAAGGAACCCAAAATGATCCAGGCCTTAACCCTGGACTTTATAAGCTTAATTTTTCACTCTAGAGCTTTTGTGTTCCAGCACAAACAGCTTCCAAACCATGGGAGTGCTAGATTTGGAAGCAAAGCTATAAGGATGTCAGTAGAAAACTGCTGTTCCCTTTAGAGAAGCAATTAAAAGTAAAGCTGCTGATCAGATGCGAGCTCAGAGGCCATTGGGGGGGCAACATGGTGATTTGAGGAGGACTGAACACTCCTGTGTTTTAGACCCTCATAAAGAGGTTGTCATGTAAGGCAGCTAAGTTGATGTTAGAACAAAGGTAACTTTAAGTTCTCAAAAACCCATCTTGAGGGAGTTTCCCTCTGCAAATCTAGATGGCACTCAGTTTGGCAGGAAGATTTATGGATTCCTATAGATAGGAACCCATAAAGCTAATAAAGGTCTTTGAAGGAGTCGGGTAGCCTTCAGCAGCCTTGACAGCTTCCTTTAAAATGCTTACATTGAATCATTGCCTCCCCCTGCTGGAAGCCAGACACTGTCTGCCTGTCTTCCTAATGTTGCACTGTTGTGCTTCTGTCTGAGTGGCTACAAATAATTCTGCCCAATTGCCGTCAGGGTCAGGTCCAAAATATTATAAAGCTATAAATATTAATAAATTGAAAGACATGAAACAAAAAAAAATTGTAGAAATATTAAGAACCCAGTCACTACCACCACCAAAAAGATTGTTATAATACTGTCCCATGCAGATGTTATGACTTTAAGATTTAACCTTAACCTGAGAAGGTGCTTTGTGAAGTCCTGCTGAAAAGGGATATTTGCAGTTCCTCAGGCACTAATCATATGGGTAGTACATGGGACAATGTTATTGAAGTAGTTTTCTGTGGATTGTGGAACATCTAACAGAGCTGAAATGGATTTTTTTTATCGAGTTGCAGCTGACTTGTGGTCCCGTAGGGTTTTCAAGCCAAGAGACCATCATAGGTGGTTTGCCTTTGCCTAACTCTGCATAACCACTCCGGACTTTCTTGGTGGTCTCCCATCCAAGTACTAGCCAGGGCTGACCCTCTTTAGCTTCCCTGATTTGATGAGATCATTCTAGCCTGGATCAGACAGAAATATATTTAAACACACTGTATTAAATCTTAGAACAAATTTAGAGTGCCTTGCACATGAAAGCTCATACCTTGAATAAACCTTTGTTGGTCTTAAAGGTGCCACTGGACTCTAAATTTGTTCTACTGCTTCAGACCAACATGGTTGACCATCTGGATCTGTATTAAACCTTGTTTTAGAAAAGTCCTATCATAGGTTGTTGTTGCTCATTCAGCTGTGCCAACTGTGCCAAACTCATGAGTCAGAGGAGGCGAAACATTTGAAAAATGCCCTAAATGTTCTGTGTTTTTCAGATTAGTTCAGAAAGAGCTCTGTTGTGTAATAATCTAATGACTAAAATTGTGAAGCTGAATAAAATGCATCTGAACTGAAGGTTTATTCCTACCCTCCAAAGAAATGCAATGAATCTGTGGCACAATATTACTCTTCCATTTACAAATCTGTAGTAATTAAGTCCTTTGAAACTACTTGTGATTGCAATTGGCCAGTTCGTTAGGTTGCTGATAGTTCATAGGTTTGCCTGATGTGCTTGCAAATTGATTGTGAAATTCCATAAGTGACTGATTTACGCACATGACCACACTTTCTGATCTGTTTAATTCCTTGTTAGGTTGGTTGTTTAGATAATATGGAATTATAATTGTTTCCCCCTTCAATTTTCTCTACTGCATAGAGCCTACCCTATGGGCACTGAATTTAAGCCAGGAAACACAAATATTGTCACTTTTTTTCCATTTCGGGCAACACCATGCTGCTGCAGCATGTGCATGAAAGATACTAGTGGGACTATTTTTTACAGGTCTTTTTTTCCTGATTTGCATCCAGCCAAGATCAAGGGCAACATTGGGGAGAGTAAGAGTCATGTGAAGCACCCCACCCTGAAATTAAAAGTGAGAACAGCTTGCCTTAGACCACCTAAATGAGTTTGTGGGAACTATGAGATCTGATTTGAGGCTCTCCTGATTCAGAGCTCAGTCTAACTACTACACTATGCCATCTCACAGCTGAGAAATATATAATACATGTAATGCAGTCCCATAGAAACTGTTTTGTGATGTGGGTGGGGTATGTGTCGCACTGGCCTGTCTGGTTCCATTTTTTCTCTTACAAACTTCCTCAAATGCTTGCTTTGCAGCTGATTTCAAAAAGTCATGTTAATGTTTTCCTTTACCTTTGACTCTTTTGGGATGTTGTTATCAAGGTCTGCTTTTACAGGATCAGGGGTCACAACAATTCTTAATATGTCAATGAAATGTAGGGCATGAAATCTCCCTATCAGGTTTTTCAGAATTCCATTGCTGTACAATGTACAATTCTTTTGCTGTACAATGGTAATACGTAGCACTGAACACAGCATGTCTGTGCTGCAAGTGATGACTGAAATTCAGCAACCATTGACTTGTCCAGCAGACATTGTGATGTTTCATAAAACTTCAGTTCATTTTAATTCCTTTGGGAATGAACCCACATCAATATCTGCTGAGCAAACTTGCTGGCTAGCATTGGTCCATTGAACGTGGAAACACACGCAAAAGATAACGTGGAATGCCAGATTTCTAATTTGGCAGTAGATTCACTCATGTTCTCATTTGCCTTTTAAACTAGCCATCTATTATATGAATCAATAGAAGAAACTGTTACTAATTGGGGGTGGGGAGAGAAAGATTTCCCTCCTAGCTATAGAGCAAAACAGGGCATGATATGAGAGCTAATGGTGGTAAGAGAGAAAAGCTCAGAACAACTCCAGCTACATTTTAGACAATAGTCTACACATTTCATGAACCTTCACTCTGATATTGGCTATGTGGTGTTACGAGAATAACATTTTACTTTTTTATTTTTATAGACTTCTCCATGTGCTGATCTGCAATGCTGGGATATTTGCTGCTAATTGGCAATTGACCGAAGATGGCCTGGAGTCCATCTTCCAGACCAATCATCTCGGGCATTTTTATCTCATTCAGCTCCTCAAAGATGTTCTCTGCCGCTCAGCTCCTGCACGAGTTGTGATAGTGTCATCCGAATCACACAGGTTAGTTGCTCTGACTCTCTAGGGTTGCTGGCCCCCTCGTCCGGGTAGGGGTTTTCCCACTTTTGTCGGCTTCTCCGTGCTGCCAGCCGGGTGGCTGGCAGGGGGAAACCTCGCCAACAAATGCCTCAGAACATGACATGAAGATCTCACCCAGAAGTGACATTATCACGTCACTGATGTCATGCAGCGACATGCTAGTTTTTGGGCAAAACTCTATGGTCAGTACCTTTATTGGCATAAATTAAAATCAACCAAAACCAGTATTTACATATAGAGAGTACAATAAAGAATCAATCGTCTCTCCAGAACTTTAATCTTATATTCCCTGATCCTCATAGCAATCAGAAGAAACCTCACTGCCGTGAGGGTGATATGGGAACACTGATCTGATAAGAGAAGGGAAACAAGCATCACTTCTGGGAGGCTATGCCTGTATTGCAAAATAGGGCTAATTAAGACATCTCATATTTTGACATAAAATTCACAACGAAACAAAATATGAACAATCAATTCTGGTTCCCTACTACTGCATGGGCAGATTCTTTCATGGTAAGGCAGATTTGCAAATCTCCTGTGAAGAACCGCTGACAGGAAGACATTGAATCGTGCAAGCATAAAGGCACAATGCAATTGTGGGGCTGTAAGCTGTGCAAAATAGGCAGCTGGAAGACCTTGTCTCTGTGTTATAGTAAACTGCAGAGGGGAACAAGTTTTACCTGCAAGAGATCAGATAGCTTGTTTCTTAGTATTGAGGAGTCTCTGTTTCAGAGATCTAAATACTTGAAGTTTGTCCAACATTAAAAGGGAGTCCAGAGATATATTCCTTGAGATTGAATGAAGCCAGTTAGATGAAGATGCATCCGACAGAATTGGAGAGATATAACTACTAGGCCCTGCCCTGTAATGGAGGTGTAACCAAAATTTCAGTGTCAAGAGCCAAGCTCTAGTTGTAAGAAGACCCTGCCCTGTCTCTGGGCACAGGGCCACATAACCTATGCAGTTTGGGACCCCAAGGATACAAAAACATTTATTTATTTATTTATTTATTATATTTATATCCCGCCTTGCCAGCGGACCGGCTCAAGGCGGCTAACAAGCATGAAAACACCATCAAAGGTTTACAATATAAAATAGACAGTTAAAATTAACACCACATCCTACACACAGTATACTACAACAGATGGTGACTTCAGAGTTCTCATGGCGAACAGAGGCAGCCAGGGGTGCGACCAACAGGACCAGGGCGATGTTATCAAATCAGTTCCCCCCCCCCCCGGTGGCGGCTCCTAGTTGAAAGCCTGGCGGAAGAGCTCCGTCTTACAGGCCCTGCGGAATTGCAATAAATCCCGCAGGGCCCTGATGTCATCCGGGAGCTCGTTCCACCAGTGGGGAGCCGCCACCGAGAAAGCCCTGGCCCTGGTACAGGCCAACTGAACGTCTTTCGGACTGGGGCAAGTCAGATGATGTTGAGTGCCTGACCTCAGTGACCTCTGGGGCCTATATGGGGAAAGGCGGTCCCTCAAGTGGGCCTGGATATGCTCAACATGTGAATTAAATTAGTTGATCAGTTTAGGAATACCATACAGTAACTGGGATACAACTTTGGCACTGAAAACTCTCATGGCTGTGTGGACAAATTTGTTACTCTTCATATAACCCCCCCCCCCCCCAGCAATCATTTACACACTACTTTTGGCCAAATTTAATGCTTGTTTCCTCTGAGCTGTCCAGTTGTTGTTATACAAGAAGTGGACTCACTTGTATTTAAAATATTTAACTTGCTCTATTGGATTGCCTTACTATTAATGCACCAATTAAGACACGTCTAAGTCCTCGAAAACACCAGAATTTTTGATTTTTCTAAGTTAACAGATGGGTTAGTCTCGCAGTAGAATGTAAAAGTAAGTAGGAGGCGCTTGAGACCTTTTTGAGTACAGGATAATACAACCGCATCATCTGCATACAATAGTAAGGGAACCACGTGAGGGCCCAGTTTAGGAAATTGGCCATCAGCCGAGCATAAGGTAGAATCTCAGTCATTCAAAAATAGATTGAATAAATAGGGAGCCAAGATGCAAGCTTGCTTTACTCCATGATTTATGGGGATCTTAGATGTTAAGAGACCTAAGTTCCCATGTCTAACTTGACAGTTGGTAAAAGAATATAATTTCCGAACAAGAAAAAGTAGCTATTTTTGTATTCCCATCATGTGCAGTTTATCCCACAAAAGGTTCCTAGGTATCGAGTCAAAAGCCCCTTTTAAGTCTAGAAAGGCAGTAAATTATTCCCCACCACCACCACCACTATACTTCCCTGCCAAATGGGCAAGGGTTATACAATGGTCTAGCATTGATTTGCCCTCACAGAATCCAATCTGTTCAGCTCCCAAATGATTTTGGTCTGACAGCCCCATCTACAAATGCCCTGGAACGTGACATGATGCTGTCACCTGGAAGTGACATCATCACGTTGCCGTCTTTGCATGGCTACACTCTAGTTTTGTGCAAAACTCTATAGTAAAGTTGGGCTCAAACCACAGAGTTTTGCCCAAGAACTAAAGTGTCACCACACAATGTTGGAATGTGATGATGTCACTTCTGGGTGACATCATTGCACCATGCATCTTCTGAAAGGCATGTAAGGAACTAGTGAATCAGCACTGTAAGTTCTATGCTTGTACCAGTACTCTTCTGGGGCCCCTTCCCACTTCAGCTCCCGGCACCCCTTGAAAAACTGATCCTGAGGGTTAGTCAGAGGATGTAAATGCAGGTCCTATTTTGTCCCAATGGCCCACACATTCAAGAACAGTGAAACAGATTAAACTGTTCATTGAAGTGCAACACTGACTTATTTCTTGTCTCTGTCTGTTTGTGCAGTCTGAGCTGCTTGTGCAGTCTGAGCTGCACCTCTGAAGGGAGTGGAGTTTCCACACTTAAAAGCTAGTGTGGTGTAGTAGATCAAGTGTCAAACTAGGATCCTGGAAGACCCCAGGTTAAATCCCCATTTCTACCATGAAAGCTTGCTGGGTGACCTTGGGCCAGTCACATTCTCTTAACCTAACCTACCTCATGGGGTTGTTGTTGTGAAAAAAGGGAGGAGGGGAGAATGCTGTTCTAAGTTATTTTGAGGCCCCATTAGGAAGAAAAGTGGGGTATCATTAAATAAATGCAAATGTAGCTCTAGAATTGTCCAAATCAGGGCCCTGCACAGGTGCAAACACCATAAATATGAATGCGCAGATGATCACTTGAAGAACAACAGTTACAGGAATGCATTTGAAAAATATTTGAAAAAGTTTGCATGCACATGAAAGCTCATACCTTAAATAAAACTTTGTTGATCTTAAAGCTGCCACTGGACTCTAAATTTGTTCTGGGTAAGCAACCTGTTTTTCTACACAATTAATAAATGTGCTATGAGCACTTAGATCAGAACCAGCATATGCAATGAAAGACATAGCCACTTACTACATAAACAGTTATACAAGCACTGAATAAAATGCAGCCATAAATGCTCAAAGGAAGTAGGGTGGAGAGGAGATGCCGATAACAATTGTAAATTAGCAAATGGTTACCTTAGAGTGGGATCTGTCTCTAGTATTCTGCGCTTCTAACCAATCAAACCATTTAGTTAAATGTTTAACTGTTTTTGATTTCAAAGCAAGTCCAAAGGCTGTTCCAGTAGAACCCTAGAAGAAGGGAGGGGAGAAAAGGGAAGGGCCACCAAAGGGTACAGTCTACCCCAGACCACATTCTATGTAACTTTTTTCACCTGTCATAGGAGATACCCACTCCCAAGGGATGGGCAGAGAGCCAAGAATCCATTTTTCAATACATTTATTTTCCCATTTACTCCAATTTAATGCATGGTGCAAATGACCAGTATTTGTTCACATACTCTTCAGGAGTATGGGCAGGAGAAGAAAGGTATAATATTGATCACTATCATTTCTCTCTATTTATCTATTTCTGTATTTTATTTTGTTTTATTTTAAACATTTTAATGCCACCTTTCCACCAGATCAGGATGTGGTAGTATGGTGGGGAGGACATTTCTTCCTGGAAAAAGGCACAGAGGAAAAAGGTTAAGAGATCTAATATCCTGCACTGCAGCCTCGATCCCAATTGCACCCGCCATCATAGATTACTCTGAAAGACTGAAAAGGTATATAAGGAGATCTGAGCCAGGCTCTCCCACATAACATGCCATTGAACCTTAAGACTGGATGTTAGATACATTTTTCACAATATCGTATAAGTACATTTAATTGTGATTGGCCTCAGTATGAGTACAGGTTTGCTTGCCATTTGGGCCATTGATTTTGCCAGAAGAGGGAATAATAATTGATTAACTCTGAACGGCATGACCTTTATTGATTGGTCGTTCAACAACTTCAGTTGCCATACCAAGAAGAATGCACAGTTATTCTAAGAGGAGAAACAACACTGCTAAATTCTGGGTTTTGTTTTATTTGTCTTTTATTACGAGAAATTAAGGAGCTCAGTGCAGACATCGGTGATATCACTGTGAGAAGGGAACTCATGTATCCAGCATATTCTTTTGGAAAGCAAGCACATTTGGTTGGTAGACACTTAATTTCAGTTGCTGTTAGAAATGCTTTGACAAAAGGAATATGAAATTTAAAAATATGACTGAAATGTTTAGTTAAATGCATAAAACTAGAATGAGGTTCCAGTATTCCTGCACTGTGGTTACTTTCTGATATTTCTCCAGTAAAGTGGAAGTTGAAGAATAGCAAAACTACTCCTCTCCTATGTTCACCTGTAAGAAAATGTAACTTTAAAAAAGGTGCCACTGGACTCTAAATTTGTTTAAAAACCAAATCGTTCCTATGTTGTTGTTTTTAATCTACTAGCTGAGGGAGAGTGGGTTTTTTCACCTTGAAATGTTGGAGTGACCTAAAATGAAGCTTACTTCTTAAAATTATGTTTCCCTAAAATTCAACCCCTGGGACCTGGCAGAGAGAGACCAGCCAAAGGTCAGGCTGAACCCCTTTATCACTTCCAAACACAAGGGCTTATAGTATAAATGACACGCTACAGATAGATTTACTTTAACCATTTTAAATTTATGGTAGCTGCAATGAACGGGGGCTATAGAACATGGCAGTAATAATCCTCCCCTGTGTTAAAAGACATGAAACATCTAGTAATTAGGTGGTAACAAAAATCCTGGATGCCCTTATCTTTGCAAATCACACCAGGTTTATGAAAGCAAGAAGCAGAGTCCCATTACCAGGGAAGGAGGGCCACTGCAGGGCAGGCGAGTTAGCGCTAGAAATAAATCTGCCAGCTCCAATCACTTGCCAGATGTGGAGGGCACAATGGGATATGTATAAATGAGCTGTTATTTAATGGGAGATTATGTTGAATTGTCAGCTGCTTGTTTCTTGGTGTAAAGTCTGGATCTCCAATAGTTTTTTTTTTAATGTCATCTTTGCTTTTGAGGGGTTTTATCTGCCCCCTCCTCCACCCCTTTGGTGTCATATGGAGCTCAATTTCATGTCTTCACAGAGCTTTAAAGCTTAATTCAACATAAAAAGGGGAAGCAAACAAGAAGACATTGGTGTGTTCATTGGCTGTTTAGCCATGCAAAATCAGCCAAGGTTTATGGAAACTTATCCCCCAATAAGTCAATGGTGTGTGTCCAGATCTAACAACTGAAGAAACTAATTGCTTTTCCATTTTGCACTAGTTTGTCATGCATTAAATCGTACCTACACATATAAAGTAATCATTGAAATGGTTTCTAGTTCGTAAATTGGAGAAGTACCAGAAGCCACTGCCGAGAGCTTGTTAGCTTTTGCTTCTTATTACCTGGGACAGTTTTGTGCTTGGAAATGTCAAGTCCAGTACTGGTTACTCATTTTTCACTCCTCCACCTCAGGAAATTGTAGCTTGCTCTCTTTTTAGGCTGAAGATAGTACAAATCATTAGTGGCTGCCCCCCTGACCATTGAAGGGCTCTAATTCCACTCTTCAGTCCATCTGGAAGTGAAAGGAAAATGCAGTGAAATGAGACTGGACACCCATACTGAGATATTTGCAGTGCCATCCTAAGAAGAATTGAACCTTTCTAAATCCATTGTTGGGTGTAACTGTACTTAGGCTGGCACTGTTGTTGACAAGAACATTTTGGGATGAGTTTAAAAATAAAGTTGCCAGCCTCCAGGTGGCACCTAGAGATCTCCCGCTATTCAGTCGATCTCCAGATGACCAAGATCAGTTCCCCTGGAGAAAATGGATGGATTCGATGGCATTATACCCTGCTGAGGTCCCTCCCGAGGCTCCAACCCGCCCCCCTCCAAATCTGTTATTTTCTAACCCAGAACTGGCAATCTTAGCTTAGAAAGAGATAGCTCTTGAAAGTAGTAAAGCACATTTTTCTTCTTTCTAGTTACGGTGGTAAGAGATTGAGTCCAGAACCCTAGTCAGACATTCCATTTGCATAGACAGCTGGAGTGGTACAAGGGTTAGAGTGCTGATTAGACCTCACTATACCCAGATTCAATCCTCCACTTGCCACAAAACTCACTAAGTGACCTCGGGTTAATTATTCTCTCTCTGCCTGACATACCTCACAGGGGTTGTTGGATCAACTGCAATGTGGCTTATGAGCAGGCTGGCGCTTAGTTTCATGATCCAGTAAATAACAGATTGGGCAGAAACAGGCAGGATTCTGTGCATCTGGTTGCTCAGAAAAGGAATATCAGCATCAGAGGACTTGCTGTTATTACCCAATTAAGGCACAAGAATGAGCTCATCATCCCCCAGCTACACACTGGGGTGAGATTTGACGCAGCACTGCATTTTAAATTGGAATAAGATAGGTAAGTTTTATTTATAGTCATTGACCAACTCATAAAATGATGACATTTTGTAACATGGGTAAAAGATATCACATTTAAATTGGAATAGTTCACATTCCCATGGCAATCTGACATTTCCCCAAATGCCCCTCTGCATATGCAAGCAGTTTCCCAAGACCTCACTCTAGGGGGCTGTGGCAATCATTCTCAAAAGCCCCGCCTCTCCTCCAGGACTCTGAACCAATCCTTGTGATTTAGGCCTCATGCAAATTCAACTGACTGTCAGCCAATAGGAGCCCAGGGAACTCCACTGGATGGGAGGGGGTGAACCAGCCTCAGCTTAAGAAGGGTGAAAAAAATCTTTCTTCTTTTGGATTTCGTGGCTCTAGAAAAGAAGCATCAGCTTAGCCTGTCTTTTATTTGGCTTTTAGTTTGGGGTCAGCTTAGGGAAGAAACCTTATTTTAGTGTGATAAATAAGTGTCATGTTAAGGGCCCCTCGTTCTTCACTGCTGTCTGTAGGTTCTGTGGTCTGTGAGAGAAAAGAGTAGCCCTGAACCTGCTGAGGTAACCTGTTAAGAGAAAAGGGAATCAAATCTGCCCTCAGGGGTTATTTACTGTACTTGAGAGCCAGCTTTACTTTATATGTTTATAAGTTATCCACACATCATATTTACCTTATAAAATACTTTATTTTCTGTCAAATAAACCTTGGTTGTTCATCTCCAGCTGTGTCTTGCCTGTCAAGTCAACTATCTAAGAAAGCATGATGTCTGTTTACCTCACAAATAAGTACAGCCTTGGTCTAGCAGGTTTCCAAACAAGAGGCTTTTAGGGAGCACATAGCTTTACTGTAATTTTTACTTTAAAGCTTGTGCCCCCTTTTTAATTTGATTGTGGATGGTGGGGTCTAAAGATCCTATACGAGAGGCCAGAGTGAGGGACTAGATATTCTTCAGTCCAAAAGGCTGACGCCTCAGAGCCTTCTCTCCTCTCTCTCACACCCCTTAGCTGCTATATTTATTTATAGCCTGCCTTTCTGCCCTTATAAGGGCCATCAAGGCAACAAATTAAAACATACATAGTAAAATCACATTGTAAAGCTGGGGCTATCTCCTAGCAAGATCAGAAATTCCAGTAAAATAAGCTGTCCATAAAAGCTAAAAAAAACACCCCGAGTCATACTCACAGCACCTTAAAGACAACAGATTTATCAGAGCATAAGCTTTCATGGGCTAAGAACCTATTTAATCAGACACATTAAGAGAACCCTCAGTTTATGTGTGTTTGTATGCATAGACATAGAAGGGGAAAAGCTGAAAATGGCAAGGTTTAAAGGGATGCAACATGCAAAAGGCATTATTTTTTTATTTGGTATATTTTTATTCTGATTCTCCTCCAAGCAGCTCAGTGTGGTGTGCATTGTCCCCTCCCCCCTATGTTATATTCTCAGCAACCCTATAAGGCAAGGCAGGCTTAAGACAGTATGACCAGTTCAAGATGCATTCCATTAGATCATTATTGAAATTTATTTTATGTTTAATAAACCCCAAATATAAAGGCAAAAAACAAACTAACAAGAAAACCTTGTCTTCATATGAGGCTTTCGTTGTTTCTTACCTTGTTATTTAAAAGGGAAAAAAGAAGGAAACAAACAGCTGGTGTTTAATGACTCTGTCAGACCCAATTAAAAAACATCAACTAGTTACTTTGATTTGTGCTCAGTCATGCCATGGGTATACTTAAAACATTAGACTCCTCTAGAGCTCATTCCGGCTTTGTTCACATTTATCTTTTATACCTTTAAGGCTATTGATGGTGTATTACCAATGTTACAGCCCCTTTCTACCCATCAATTTTTAATTAAAAAAGATTCTAAGAAGCAAGCAGGTCTCATCTGTAGCTATTTGGGCAATTTTAAACTCTGAAGTATGCAATACTTACACACTTGAAGAAATAAAGAGGTGATAAATGTCAAAGGTTGACCTGTTTTCTGTTTTGAAAAGCTAAGAATTTGTTAAAATTGAAAGAGATCTTGGGGTTGTAGTGGAAAGCTCGATGAAAACATCAACCTAGTGTAGGGCAGCAGTGAAAAAAAGACAAAGGGTATTATTGGAAATGAACTGAAAATAAAACAGCCAGTATTGTAACACCCTGGTATAAAACTATGGTAAGTCTTCTCTAAAAGGATATTGCAGAGCTGGAAAAAAAATTCTAAGGAGGGCAACCAAGATGATAAAGGGATTCAAACCTTGGTCTCCCAGATACGAGTCAGACACTCTTAACCACTACACCACACTGGCTCTCAATTCCACTTTAAGGAATTTAGTAAATAAACTGTGAGTTTGTAATGGCTCAACTGAATTCTCTTTGCTCACTTATGGAGCAAAGACTTACTGAAGTGATTACATTAATGCTTTAAAAAAAAAACAGGAGAAAAATTTTGCTTCAGATGAAACTTTCCCTCCCCCTGCAAAAAAAAATGCTGTTTACTTTATTTTTTAAAGGTTCACAGACATTAATGACAGCTCAGGAAAACTTGACTTCAATCAGCTTTCTCCACCTAAGAAAGATTACTGGTCTATGCTAGCCTACAATCGGTCAAAACTGTGCAATATTCTGATATCCAATGAGCTCAATCGCCGTCTTTCCCCCCATGGAGTGACATCGAATGCATTGCATCCTGGGACTCTAATATATTCGTCTCTTCATCGCAGCTGGTGGATGTATACCCTGCTGTTTACTTTGGTTCGTCCTTTTACGAAGTCCCTGGTAAGTGTGTGACATTTTATATATACTAGGATTTTGCACAATGCAGTATATCTGTTTTTAAAAATGAGCTATACTATTTTTACAACTTTTTAATGCATAATTGATGCTTTTAGTAACATTCTATAATTATGGTATTCAGTATATAGAACTTGGTTTATTAGATTATTCGCTCTGAGACAACTGTGCATTTTCAGGGTTGCAGTAACTGTGTTAGTTGCATATATGCAATGTATGGTTGGGGTGAACACTGTTAAGGGAACTTTACCATGGCGTTGTTCAGAGATACAAGAGAAGTTACAAGCAGAGCACAAACCTGGGTAGGAGATGCTGAAAAGAGGAGATTGGATTGGGGGATGGGGGACGGGACCAAATGCTTATATCATGTAGAAAGGGGGGGAAATAAAGAATGTAGTAATGGTTATCTCCATAATATCAGCTTTTCACCTGGATCCAAAATTAGAAGCCATTATCACCTACTTGCCCCAGTTCTGCCTTAAAACAAAATATTTATGTTGGCAAGTAGCAGGGCAGAAAGGGTATCACTTGTTTCAGCGAACTATATTTTAAAAAATCCTTCTGTATTAAAAATGGCTAGAAATCCAAGGTGATTGGGTTACACGTCCTATTTCCAGTGCAGAGCCAACCATTGTGCTTGAGTTTTAACAGATGTGCTGCTCTTTCTCTCCCCCCGCCCCCACTAGATGGGAATATAACGCTGGCATTGTGGCAGATTAAACAAGGTCCAATAATTATTTTATCATTTAGCTATTTTATTATTTAGCTGTTTATGTAATTATTTAGCAAGGCGTAGTGATATAATTATATCACTGAGTGAGTAAAAGACCCTTATGTGTAAGCAGACTTATATGTACACATTGCTCAATAGCACTGGTATTGTTGGCATAAATTAGATGTTCCTTCAAAATTATGAAGTGGTCTGGTCTGAGCATTTGGATCATGCCCACTGACATTCTCATGTAGTTAGAACTGGATCGGGGGCCTTCAGAAATTGTAAGAAATCTCTGTCTCTTCCTTTTACTTTCCATATAAATTAATAGCATTCAGTCTGGGCTGTTCAAATGTTTTGCATGGTAACATATATGTAAAGACTGGATAGGGATGAGAATTACTAGGTTTGAAGTTTGCCCAGATGCATGGAACTTGCTTAAACTCAAGAACTCCTATTATTTATTTATCAGTTATATTTGTGTTCTGCTTTTCCATCTGGGGGAGGAAGAGAGTTACATTTTTAAAGAATCTTGGAAACCATCCTTCAAACTGCATGCCCCACTGATGAACTGCGAACATTATGGCCCTTTCACTTTGCCTGTCCTAGTGAGGTGCTACAGGTTACACTGACTCAAAAAAAAATCAAAAATATATCTTTATAACTTCTAATGATTTTCCTGTTTCTTTTTAAGAGTATATTGTGTTCATGCCATTACAATCCTAGTTTGCTGGTAGACTAAAGCATGCACAAAACACAGTTTGGCTGTGGTCAGATGTGCCATTTGGTGTGGAGGGGAAGTGATCCTATTTCCTCTGGTGGAAACTGAAACGGAGTTGAGCGATCACACATCCCTTGGTGCTGCGGCTCAGCCTGTCACTGCCCAATCAGACGGCACGTTCGAGTGAGTGGGGTTTTTTTCTTTTCCTTTTTTCCAGCATGCACATAAATTAAGAATCGAACCCCTGCAGCAGTCCACAACTATGGATCGCTGATGCGGTCATGCACATACTGCTAAATAAGCAAAAAAAATGGTGCCGAGTTGGGGTGGATGGAGCAGCCCACCTTGAGGGCTTGAGTGTGCTTGTACGATCAGACAGCAGAAAGTCCTTCTGTGGCCCATTGGAACCAGTTAAGACCGGACTTTCCCCAGTGTCTTTTAACTCCACTTCCATGGTGGAACAGCACCGGGTGCCAATGTCTGCGGGACCTTTCCCAGATGATGCTGTCTGATCATACCCTTTAAATCCATCAGGCATTCGCAGCTGAGTTGGATCTAAAGGCACGTCTGACCGCAGCCTTTGTGTGGTTTAGCTACAGTGGCAAACAACAGTTTGCCAAGAACCAGGAGGAAAAGTCAGCACCCTGGCAAGAGGAGGATGTCTTGTTCACATGATACCAAACATTCACATTAGTCTGTATGGAGCCAGTCTAACATGCATTCTCACATCACAAGTAATACAGCACTACAAAGCCTACTTGCCTCCTGGCTCCTTCTTATGATATCCCCCAAGCTGTTAATTAGCACAGAAGAATCGACATTCTTAGCCTAAATGTGAAAAAAAAAATCAGAGGTATTTTGTGTTATTTTCCCCTAATCTTTTATCATTTTTATCATCCCCAAACAAATAATCCTGATTTAATAAAGTTGTGCAAATGAAAATAAGATAATTTAAAAAGGAACCCGTTTATTTAAATCTCCAGCTTTCTTATTTCTAATCCATTAATTCCTGTTACACCTATAATCCCCCCCGCCCAAGTGGTTGGTGGTAGCGGAGCTGTTGGTACTAACTATTAGTTCAGTAGTGGACAAACAGGGCAGAAGAGCCTTGTATATAACTCTGTGGGTTTGGAGTAGGATTACTTCCCTGCAGGGCACATATTTATGAAATGCTTTGGAAAGCTCTTTCACAGATGTCAAGGCTGGGTCCTGTCACTGTGATAGGGCCTTTCTTGAAACCAAGGGGACCTGCACTGCCTCTATGATGAATTTGTGGGAATCTGACTGGTTTTGAGATTTTAACCTTCCCCTCAGTTCTAAGATGTTCTTATGGTAGTAAACGTAAAGGCTGTAAGTTTGGTGTTGATCCTGAAGAGCATAAAAATCACTGGAGCAAGAGGTTTAATAAGCAACAAAGAAGATTTAGTTGTGGCCCAGAAGAAAAGATGTACACTCTAAGAGAGAGAAAGTTGCACATAAACCATTCTGTACCCGATCTTGTTTAGGCTAGGTTTCAGTGCAAACCTCTGACACTGAATCCTTGCTCCCAGCCTAACTAATCAAACCATTTTTGGCCATTCTTCATGCAGCAGCTGTTTCAGTTATTAAGCCTCCTACGAGGTTTGCTGGCTGGCCAAACCACCTATATTTCTTTTTATAAACCATCCCAGGATCAGTCCAAACGGAGGCGGCAGTTCTGAAATCCCTTACACGCAAAGGGCACCACTGAAGTGGTTTCAAGACTGCATTCTAGCAGTGTCTGGGTGCCAGTGCATACTGAACTAATTAAAGTGATGTATTTCAACCAGTGTAGCTATTTTGATTCATGTTCGGCAGCTCTTTAGGATGGAATGTCTTGTATTAAACTTCTAGATGTTACATTAGTTTCATTTTTTCAGTAAGTCATATGCAGAAATGCCAGTCTGCTTAGTATATAATATTTTCACCATGCCAGTAGGGTGTACAATATATACTTACTTAGTTTAAATCAACAGACGCTTATGTCTGATCTTAACAAATCTCCAAATTGATTAATAAATTAAATTCTGGGACTTGGATATCTTGCATGATTTATTCCTCTCCCCCATTCCACTTCCTGATGCTTCTTAGGCCTTTTTATTCATGCCTGTACTATCTTATTTGCAAATATAGTCCTTACCTGTGCTTTGGGTGTGAACTAGGGGCCAGAGAGCAGAAAGCTCCTTTCCTATCTGAAGGCTCAAACATAAATTAAGTCGCTGTGTGTGGCTTTTAATAGTGATGTCCGTAGCGTCTCTGTTTCTCCTCACTTGTTGATAATCCGGGTTGAGAAAATCTGTTATGTCCTCTTAAACATGTCTACAAATTTACCCAGATTCCAAACTTGCTTTGATGGTGTGGATTAAGAGTTGCCAAGCCTGGCAACCGGCAGCAGATGGAGGGAGGTAAAAACCATAGAGTTTTGAGGCAAGTGCTAAAACACTGTTGAACTCATTTATTATGAGGGCCAGATCTGACATAAATGTCACTTTGTCGGCCAGGCCATGTGTTCCATAAAATGTAATGTCAGGTATTGGAGATATAAACTTTATAAAGGACACAGGCAAACTCAATTAATGATACTGCTTTTTACTCAAAATTCAACATGCTTAAAACATTATCTTACCAGAGAGCCAGTTTGGTGTAGTGGTTAAGTGCATGGACTCTAATCTGGGAGAACCGGGTTTGATTCCCCACTCCTCCACTTGCACCTGCTGGATGACCTTGGGCAAGCCATAGCTCTGTACCAGCTGTTCTCTCAAGGACAGTTGTCTCAGAGCTCTCTCAGCCCCACCTACCTCACAGGGTGTCTGTTGTGGGGAGGGGAAGGGAAAGGAGTTTGTAAACCGCTCTGAGACTCCAAGTGAGTTAAGGGCGGGATATAAATCCAATCTCTTCTCCTCCTCTTCTTACAGTATTTCCTTAAAGAATTTCCCTGATACACACCCTCCCACTTTCCACTGCCCATTACTCATTAGCACTGGGACAGTATACAGGGACATAATGCACAGCCTCTGTCATCTGGCAATAAGGATAATGACAAGTTGCTCACAAGCCTGATAAGAGCCCTGGATGAGCTGGTTCCAACCTGCAGGCCATATGTTTGACACCCATGTGCCAGAGCATTGCCCTGGCTTGATGCCACCGCTTCCAGGTCATGCCAGAAGTGATGTCATCACACAGTGATGAGGATCGCTTCCCCCACCCCCACCTGTTTGGTTAGCCTGTTTCCACCGGCACACCAGCTGAGCTTCAGAAAACAGTGGCCGTAATTGCCAGGTGTTTGCCTGCCATTAGCAGGCATCTGGCAAGCCTATGTGGATTCCATTAGTGAATCCTAGGAGCTTATAATTATAAATATATATTTATATATATGTAATTATAATTATAAATATAATTAAATTGTTTTTTAAATACAAACAACAGATATATACATAAATACGAAATTACATAAGATACATTGCCAATCTATACCCTCTAAAATCCTGCCTCCATGGGCATAGAAAACCCTTCACCGGTAGCTGACAATTTTAATACTGTTTCCAGTTATACAATTTCCAGTTCCATTCTTTGTATCACTCTTGACCATAAAAGATCTACTCTATGAGTATCTCTATTTTTTTGATAAGCAGATAATTTCACTAAGTGTAGATCTCCTTTATTTTCAATAAGCAGACTTGTAGCGTAGGAACCCTAGGAACTTTTAAGTCTGTGAATAGTCTTAGCATCATCCTGAAATGAAAAATAAATTTAAGAAGTTTGATCATTAAGTTGGTTTCAAATGTATTTGAAAAATACACATGATCTTTAAAAACACACATTTCATGGTGTTTGTTACCAAAAAACATCACTCTTGATCACCAACTTTCTGGTGGAACATTTTGCCTGAGAACATCCATGCCCTACAGGATTTACTTACTTTCTGTAGGGCTTGTAAGGCAGAGATGTCCCACTGGGCATTTGGTTGAGGACACTGACAGTCTGGTATTCTCCCGCTTCAACCCCCCCCTCCCTTTTTAGTCTGCATATCCCCTCCACCCAGGGGGCTGGTGGAAAGTACCATCATTTTGGAGTTAATGTTGTTTTGGGCTGATTATTAACTATTTTAATTCTGTTTTAACTCAATATTATTGTATTTATTTCTGACGTAAGCCACCCTGAGCCCTGTTCGCAGGGAAGGGCAGCTGATACATCGAATAAAATAAATAAATAAATAATGTGATTCACATTTGGGTATGCACAAAGCTATATGGAGCTTGTGTGTGTGTGTTTTAAGTATCCACAAGAGATGTGAGAAGATAGCCGGGCACAGAAGAGGATAGCAAAGGTTTCCTCTGGAAGTATACAGAACAAGAGGGGGAAATAGTACATTTTTAAGCATTGCAATCTGAAATATTTATCATGCACTACTTATATTCAACAGATTTTATATTGTATCTCATAGCAATCCTGTTTTAATGTAGTAGCTTGACACTGATAATTGCAAAACCTTTTTTAATGTGCTTCAGCATTGAACTTTCCATGCATAACATTTTGTGCTAGTCACTTCACTTCACAGACCTTTATTGGCATAACAGCACAAAACCAAATAAAATACACCGGAATCTAGTCAATATTTTCAGTACAGACCAGGCTACAACTATACACCATGATTCAAGTGAACTAGATTGTTGTGAGTAACATTAGGTATGAAAATTAGCCCCCAAACAGGTTGCAGAACGTATATTTTTGAGAAGCATACTGGCATCTCTTCTGCTAGTGGCCAAAAAAGCAGCATTCTCTGGAATTCTTTGAGGATAGTGAATAGCGACAAAAAAAGACCTTTGTGAGACTGTGTACTTTATTTCTCTTTGGGCAACTTGGTACAAGAGTTAGACAGCACAATATGCTTTGCAATGACAAGTGATTACTTTTTACTTTAGTTTTTACATAATCTCTGTTGCCAAAACTTCTTTGAAACTTCAGCTTTCTCTCTCCTACACATACCCATGGAGGCTTTGCCCTTCATTTCAGCTTTGCAGGTTGTTCTCCTGGAGCATTTCCCATTAATGATGTGAATTAGAAGCCCCACTAGTACAGAGCTCAGTAAGTGCTTTGGGACATTCTTATATCTACCTGAGTTTTTGCTTTAGAATTTAAACAAAAAGCTCCCTGTAGTGATGAGTGTGTATAACATTTCAGTCACTTCTTAAATAGGTTGCATAGGTTAAAGGGGGGGGAAAGAACCTTTTCAATGGTGCAGCTACTTTTCCCCCTTAGATGTTTAACATCAAAAACATCCAGACAATTTTTGTAACACATTTGTTGGATTCTTATGTTTCGATTCCAAGAAAAGGAGCCCCCCCCCCCCCGCCAAATTTGGGAAATTGCTGTCCTATGAAATACATGGTCTTGTGATTACTTTACTGGGTACTGGAAGTGTGCCATATATTTATGGGGAATGCATTTTGTATAAACTGCATATATTTTCATGTATTGATAAGCAAATTCACGTGATACACTGATGTTTCAGTTTTACCAGAAATAATAAGCTTTGATCTTTCCTTCTCTGAAAGTTAAAGCCCTTTGCGGGGGGGGATGATTGGCATATTATTTGTCCTTCATTAGTTATAGATGTTTGCTAAGCTGCTATCTTAATCAGTTATATATGTCCTGTTGTATTATGTACTGTGTTGTTTCTTTTCAAGATAGTGTTTATGAATGGTCAGAAGGACAGTGACCCAAGAGTCCATTGGGTATATTTTATATGGAGATAAGGAACTTCTTTTGTACAACATTGTGACCTTGTTCTTGTATTTAGTTGCTTCCCACTCTTTTCTGGATACATGTGTCTTCTCCAACATAGTTTTCCAACTACCTGTGTCATGGTTTCTCCCCATCTCAATGCTGTCTACTCCTGGTCAGGACTAGCCTTCCCCCTAGATGCACCTAGGTGATTTCCTAGGGGGCTTTTGGTGGAGGGGCAGCCTTTAGGCCTGTTGCCCCCACTTGACTGCTATTTGCCCATGGCATCAGGGTCTGCTGTGGCAAGTGGCAGCCCTGGGAGGTGCCCCTGGATGGATGGATGGATGGATGGATGGCAGGGAGCCTGCCTGCTCCCTCAGTCCGGAGGGCCCAACCCTCTTCCTCCTTCTGCCATGCTGGGGTAGCAAGGAGAGCAGCTGATACCTTTCTGCCTCTGGACCTTCTTGCAGCTGCATGGAGGAGAGGAGGGCAGGCACTGCCTTGACTTGCTGCCTCTATAACTTACCACCTTGCATATGGGGTGAGGGGAGCAGGTATACCCCCAACTTGCTGCTGCATGGATGGTGACTGCCTGCCATCCCACTGTGCAGGGGATGAGGAGGACAAGCTTTGCCTGAACTTGCCACCTCTGCATCTTGCTGCCACATGTGGGGTGAGGAGGGTCGCTGCCATCTTCCTGCTCCCTACATAGGCGGCTTGGGTGCCGAAGCCTTGGGTGCCTGAAAACTTTAGGTCAGCCCTGCTTTAGGTCAGGTCATGTTGTATACTTCTCCCATGTACTCACCCCATTAAATCTACTACCAGAATGATAAGGAAACTAAGTAATCAGCAGTGATAACTATGTTACTAAGAAATGGCTGTACAACTAGTGGTGCACCAATCCTAACACAGTCCAGTAACTGTGCCCCACAACCCACCTCCGGCTGAGCAGGAATTCCAAACACATGATAAACCCCACAGCCTAAGTCTGTGGCTTTGATTGATGTTGGTGGGTCACACCTGCACTAAGCCTGCATTAAGGTGATGTGAAAAGCAATCCTCATTCTCTATTTCTTAAGAGATCTTACAATGGACTTGGGTAACATTATAATGGGAACGTAGGAAGATCCTCCAGATGTTCCCAAGCAGTCATGAAAGAATTCACCATGTTTTAATTATATGTATAAACAGGTTTGGCCTAGAGACCTTAAAAGCATCAGCTCAAGCAGCCATATAAGTTCTTCACAGAGACCACCAGGAGGCAGATGGCTTCTCTGCTAACATTTAAATCTTCCTTAACTGTATCAGCCTTTGTAACACTTTACCACATGTAGGATAAGTTACTAGTGGTTTATGTGCATAATGCTTTTTCACACACAGGAGGCAGTTTCACATACAGTTTCACCTATCTACCTACTGGCATACACACACAGGATCATAGAATCACAGAGTTGGAAGGGGCCATACAAGCCATCTAATCCAACCCCTTCTCAATGCAGGATTATTTATTTATTTATTTATTTATTTATTTATTTGTTTATTTATTTGATTTATACCCCGCCCTCCCCGCGAACGGGCTCCCCGCGATTAGCCTAGAGCATCCCTGACAAGTGTTTGTCCAGCCATTGCTTAAAGAATGACAGTGAGGGGGAGCTCACCACCTCCCTAGGCAGCTGATTCCACTGTTGCCCAACTCTGTAAAAAGGTTTTCCTAATATCCAGCCGGTACCTTCCCACCCTTAATTTAAACCCATTCTTGCGAGTCCAATCCTCTGCTGCTAACAGGAACATCTCCCTGCCCTCCTCAAAGTGCCAGCCCTTCAAATACTTAAAGAGAGCAATCATGTCCCCCCTCAACCTCCTCTTCTCCAGACTGAACATTCCCAAATCCTTCAGCCTTGCCTTGTAGGGATTGGTCTCCAGGCCTCCATGTCACTCTTCTCTTCACCCTCTCCATTCTGTCCACATCCTTTTGATGTGAGGCCTCCAGAACTGCACACAATACTTCACATGTGGCCTGATCAATGCAGTGTATAGCGGGACTATGACATCTTGTGATTTGGATGTTATGCTTCTGTTGATACACCCCAAGATTGCATTAGCCTTTTTTGTTGCTGCATCACCCTGGCTGCTCATATTTAACTTTCGGTCCACCCATACCCCAAGATCTTGTTCACACACACACTGCTACTCAGAAGTGTATTCCCCACCCAGTATGTGTGTTCCTCATTTTTGTTACCCAGATGTAGAACTTGGCACCTATCTTTGTTTAAATTGCATCTTGTTCACAACTTCCCACTTTTACAGTGTGTTCAGATCTCACTGAATTCTCTCTTTATCTTCTGGGGTGTTTGCTGCTCCTCCCAGTTTGGTGTCATCTGCAGATTAAATGAGTAGCCCCTCCACACCTTCATCCAGATCATTTGTAAAAATATTGAAAACTACCAGGCCCAGAACTGAGCCCTGTGGCACCCCACTGGATACCTCCCTCCATTCTGATGAAATGCCACTGACAACTACTCTCTGAGTGCATTTCTCCAACCAGCTTCCTATCCACCTAACTATCCTAGAGTCCAGTCCACAGTCCTTTAGTTTACTGATCAGAACATCACGGAGAGCCCTGTCAAAAGCTTTACTGAAATCCAAGTAAACAACATCAACACCATTCCCTCAACCCAGTAATCTTGCCGCTTGATCAAAGAAGGAAATGAGGTTGGTCTGGCAGGTCATATTGGGGACAAATCCATGCTGACTTCCCCGGATCACCAAGTTTTCCTTTAGATGCTTGCAGATTGATCCCTTTAAAATCTGCTCCAGATATGAATGCACATACATAGAGCTATACTATGGTGGCTGCCTCTTAAAGGGTGCTTCATGTAGTGATGGTAATATTTCATGACCATTTGGGATGACTGGGGTGTTTTTTACCTTACTCCAGCTTTAATTTTTTTCAGGCCATCTTTGAAAACGTGCCATACCACTTTAAACTTTTCCCCAATCAGTTTCATATGGCTTCTCTTTAATCATTTACATTCTGGGGAAAGTCAAATATTCCATGAGAAGCCAAAGTAATCTAACTGAATGTATAGTGTTTGTGCAGCTGGATATCTTATTTATTTGAAGTATTGAGGGAAGTCTCCTCTGACTTAGCAGAAAAAAGGGATGACAAGTAAACATGAAGTGTGTCCAAGTAATCTGAGCCTGGAAGACCTTCGTTTTTCGGTTGAAGTTATAACACCTATATTCCAAAAGGGAGGGAGGGGGCACCAAGGCTACATAATGGTCTTATAGAATTGCTCTTTGTTCAGCATGTTTAACAAGTTTCATTATTGCCAGATAACCCAGAAGGGAAAACATAGTAGTGATCAATTTAATCTGCACAGCTACCTACTTTTTTGTTTACTTTGGGAATACTGGAATGTGGCTGAAAAAGAGACACTTCAGCTGGAAGAAAAAAAGAACTTGGGAACTAGATAATACTGTAACAACTGGCCTTATTTTTTTTTTTGCTTAGTGGATCTACTAAAATTAATTCCCTTATTGTTAATATAAGCACAACTATACTTCTTGTTTGTGCTCAGCCTTTTAAGAGACCTGTATGTTTCAGAGAAACATGTGATCAACTACTGCTTGTTATGTTTTCTACTACTTTACCTGCTTCTTCCCACCATGTCAAGGGTGCAACTTGATACTAGCCACACCCTGAGCCCATTCAGTTCAGCCAATCAGTAACCAAGGTGCCATAAGACCATGACCTAGTTTGCTTTGGTTTTACAATCCATCATGATGAAGAGTTCTGGAGAACTTGCAAGCTTGTGCACTGTGTTGTATTGTTTTGGTTGGTCTTAATGCAAGGCATTAAATGGCTTCTATTTTTGGATTCTGTTATGGACCAATATGGTTGCCTATATCTATTTTCTATCCATTTCATTCATCATAATGTTCTCTCTTTCCTTTGTGCTTATGCACAAAACATTGAGTTCATTGCCATTTTCTTTAGTTTCTTGCAGACTTGTCTTAAATAGGATTGTCAGGACCCCACTGGCTGTTGGTAGGGAGTGGGGGTAGGGTTGCCAGATCCAGGCTGAGGAACTCTTGGAAATTTGGGGGTGGAGCCTAGAGAGGTCAGGGACCTCAGTGGAGTACAATGCAATAGAGTCTACTCTCTAAAACATCCATTTTCTCATGGGAACTACTTCTTATACTCTGAAGGTGAGCTATAAATTCTGGGAGGTCCCGCCTGGAGGCTGGCATCCCTAGTCTTAAAATATTCATGTAACCTGCCTCATTTCAGAAAGGTTGTCAAGATAATGCTTAATGTCATGTTAAGCTAAGGTTTTTCTGATACTTAATGTTCCATTTTGAATTATGGTGCTGGAGAAGACTGTTGAGTGTCCCTTGGACTGCAAGGAGATCAGATCAGTCAATCCTAAAAGAAATTAAGCCTGACTGTTCCCTGGAAGGCCGGATACTGAAGCTGAAGCTCAAATACTTTGGCCACCGAATGAGAAGGGAGCACTCACTGGAGAAGACCCTGATGCTGGGAAAGATTGAAGGTCAAAGAAGATGGGGACAGCAAAGGATGAGATGGTTAGATATTGTTATCGATGCAACAAACATGAAATTAAGCAAACTCCGGACACCCATTCATAATTTTTTGTGTTGGGTTTTGAAAGGTAGATGCAGTTTTAACCTATTTGATCTTAAAATACAGAAAGTCTACCTCACAATTAGAAGGACGTCTCACCAATTTGTTGAATCAAAAGTGATTTAACTACTTTTTCTCTAAATCTTATCTAAGATGATTTATAGGGCGTATTGAGGTGACTGATCCTATTCAATCTTCAGTTTAGTGAGAAGAGTGAATAAATATTATTAAATTGATCACTCAGACCAATACAGAAATATGGATTTAGCAGGAACATTACTTATTTGAATTATGGTGGAAATAAATACTGTCTAAGTACCTGTATATTTAAAAGTTATATTTGCACATTTACAGTTTGGATGCCCATATTCCTTTGTTTTGTTTTTGGTAAAGTATGTTGGGGGAAGATACTTCTATATTGTTTTATTTTCCTGTTTAGATTAATCATATCAATCTTGCCTTGGCAACTGGATGACAAATATGGAGAGTATACTGAAATTCCATCCATTATGTTAGTGACACCATATTTTCGCAGTTTTCTAATACCAATATTGATATAGCAAACTCTTCTGTGCATGTCAGAAATCCATATACAGCACTTGAGGAATTATATTAATTGGAAAAACATCTCATAGAAAAGAGATAAATATAGCAACTTGGGTGATAAATCATATTTAAAATAAGTCACTTTTGATATATACAAAGAATTGTTCATGTAGAAAACTGAAATCTATTTATCTTGGTTTGGTTAATGGTATTGTGAGTTTCTGAAACAGTAAAACATTCCAGGTGTCTTCTTTATTCTTCCTTGTTCTGGATATAACATGCATTATCAGTTACTCTCCTTCCTCTGCTGATAAATCAGCAACTCGGGGTGTCTGATATCAGGTGAGTGGTCTACGGTGTGCCTCCCCCCCCCCCATTAGTTTGGGACAGACTTGTTATAATACATTTTTTGTCCTGGTTGTGAGCACTCTCCAATGTTTGTTTCTCTTATTGCCAAAACTACATAATATCTGTGATTTTTTAAGCTTGTAAAACCACGAAAATAACCTTGTGCTGTATGTAATTGGAAAGGATGGTTATAGTTCATGAACACGCCATCCCAATTTTTTTTTTATGGCTGTGGGAGGAATCTCTGCGTAGAACGCCATCTAAGTTCTCCAGTAGTTGGGTTATCCTAGCACATTCAATAACTTTCAATAACATAGAGAGAGGGCAAGTGTGGAAGTGAAATTTTTGTAGCAGAGTATGCATAGAGCTTCCATTCCCACATTGACTAGTAATTTTGGTCAAATTGACCACATAAATAGGGCAATAGGGTCATGTGTGTAAGGCTCCCTTGGCTTACTTCATAATCCCACTGTATATTTTAAATCTATATTCCAGTGACCATAGGTATAATATTTGTGATCTGTATCTATTGGTTTGGGGAGAGGGCTATTATATGTATTACAGCTATGACGGCACAGTGAACAGGCATACATATTGTCTGTCAAATGAGTGGAAGGCATCTCCAGTGTTGAAAAAGAGATCATCCTGTCATCAATGTATCTAATTCTAAAATGGCCCCATATGTGGTTACTTAAATCCAGACACTGGAGCCATGGACACACAAGACAGAAACACCATGGTTTGCAGGAAAAATCTAAAATATTTTTAAAAACCCACATTTGGGGATTAACCCCCCCCCCCCAGTGATAAAAGCAGCACCTATAACTTTAAGAAACCGTCAGTGGCCATTGCTAGTTAACCATAACAGCCTCCCAGCCTTGGTATTTGTTAGCAAAAAGTAGGCAGAGGGGGCACCATGCTTTCAAGGGCTTTTTTGTCATTTGAGGACAGTAGAATGCTGTGAACTACTTTTGGTCCCCACAGAAGGAAGCATGGAATGGTGAGGATCTGGAGGTTGCCAGGAGGAGGTAAGAGGAAATAGTGAGGGGAAGGGAACAGAGGGGAGAGTGAAGTGCCTCCCCCAGAAATCCTTACAGATTCCCCAACATGTGACCAGGTCAGCCTGGCAGCCAGCACCACACAACTGGACACAGCCAGGCCCAGCAGCTGGAACTGCGCAGAGTTTTCCAAGGGAGAGGCTGCCAGGAGGAAAAAAGGAAGGAAAGCTAATGACGGAGACAGATAATGGTAGGTTGGCTGGTGAATGGGAAGGAGAGGAGGAAGCAGGCAAGGGAGGGAGGGTATGCGGGGCTTTCAGGGAAGGGTAAGAAAAAGTAGTAGGGGAGGAAAATAATAAGATCCCCAGCAGGTCCATCGTTAGGTATAAAGATTATATGCCAGTTTTCACTGCTGTCCCTTGCATAGCAATTGGCTCTGCTACAGGTTTTTTGTTCTAGCTGACAGTTCCATACAGATGTGTGAAGACCAGCAACATGAGCAGAATTTTGCATGAATTAACTTCTAGCAGATCACTGTGAGCAGCTGAAAAGCCATCCCTGCATCTTTTCATTTTTGTAGGATCAAACTAAAATGTAGAAACCTAGAAAAATTAGAAAATTTTCTAAATAAATGCAGCTTTTTCCCTGACTCACAGGGTGCTGTCAAGGTGAAAGGCTGAGGAACAGGGATCCATTTCAAATCTTACTGTTCAGGGGGCTTTCTTACATGGACAACATGGACAATAGAAACTGCTGATGCTGTTCCCAAGGTGTTCTTGATGAACATTTTCATATGGGGTGTTCATCAGAGAGATCACACACTCGGTTGTTGTCCAGGGTCTTTGATAAGTTTATATTACTGTGTTTAACAACTAAGGAAAACATCTCAGAAAATACTTATAGATGTGGACTTTCCAAATGGGAAACTGTATAGATAAATTCTGATGTTATATCGGATACATAAAAGTGAACGCCTGAATTTGCTAGATTCAGTTGTACTGAATTAGAAATTCTCTGTAGCTCTATAGCTGCTTCTTAGTATTTTTTTAAAGACAATTCTTTCTCTGTTCTTCTGAGACTCATATTTCTATGCCAGCTTGAATAACTGGCCATGTTTCAGCACCAAATGTCAAGAGTAAACAGATGAAAGTGTGTTATATATTTTTACTTTGTTGTCAGACACTATTGGTTTGTCATTTGCTGCGAGTACTGTTTATTGCAGTAAATGCTGTTACTGCTACAGTTCTGCTTCCTTCGACTTCCATCACAGCTGTTCTCTTGAGGTCAAGTAAATGAATTATCAACTTTATCCCCCTTATCCATTGAACTGATTTTGCTTCTGACACTTCTGAGTGAGCTGGTTATTTTTTTGTTTTTTGTTTACAGTAGAACAAAGCCACCAGACTGTAGTGTTAACTGTCACTTTTGGAAGAGAGAAACTGAGAGCAAGAGCAGGAAATAACATACCAACCAAGATGCACAACTGAATACTTCTGTTGTTTGTGAAGCCATGTGAATTCATTTAATTATAAATTCACCAAAGCAGGATGAATACTGAATTTCAATTGAGATCACTTCAGTATGTTTCAGCCCACAGTCGGTCCCTTGCCCATAGATACTGAGTTGTAATGAACCAAGCAGCCACCTATCCAACCCACTGTTGTGTGGCAGAACCCAAACAATCTCGGCAGACTCCGTGTTTGAACCTGTCCACAACAGAGAACAGAAGAATGTTTACAAAGTGAATAGGTCAGCTTCAGCCAGCCGGGTTACGTGATATCTCATGCCTTTACTGCACTACATGCCATTTTATTAATACTGTGAGAGCTAGTTCATGCAGCTGAAGGTCTCTTTACAACAGTCTCTAGACATGCGCAGGTACTTGAGTGAGCTCCTAAGCCTGCCTAGCTGGTGTTATGAGTGGCTGGCAGTCCTGTTGAACCAGCACATCCATGTGTGGGGCAGTAAGCACATGAAGACTCTTCATCATGTTCACCTTTTTTTAGGGCAAGGAATGGGCACTGTGTTGTCTATTTTCCAGCTGGAACCGTTAGTTCATACGGGGGGGGGGTCTAACTACTCTCCAAGTATCCTTCCCCCAACTTAAGTGACTCCTCTCTAACTCAAGAGTACAGTTCTGTTTTTATTTTTGCAATGATTCCCCCTCTCCCCAGCATAGAGGATAAATGGTGGTGGAAAGTGCTATCACGTTGCGGCTGACTTGTGACAACCCTGTAGGGTTTTTAAGGCAAGAGACAAACAGAGGCAATTTGCCATTGTTGACCTCTGCGTCGCAACCCTGGACTTCCTTGGTGGTCTCTTATTGAAGAACTAATCAGGGCTGACCCTGCTTTTAGCTTCTGTGATCTGCAAAGTTCAGACTAGCCTCGGCCACCAGGTCAGGACAGTAAATGACATTAGGAATTTTTTAAAATAGAGATATTGATCCAATTGTTGTGTTTCTTTTAAATTTAAAACTGACTTAAAATTTTCATCAGCATCTTTAATATTCACTGGTCCCAAATTAAAATATTGTCATGCCTTGTAGGATGGGTTGGGACTTAACACTGGGTGAACCTGAATTGTCATTGAATGCTCCATTTGGTTCCTAAACTTTTAAATAATGAATTGTCACAGTTATTAATTTTTTTTAAAAAAAGGAAAATCTGAGGATTTTATCTCCCCCTCCCCCCTTCAGCACAGCATTTCTGTTAGAACAACTGTTCCTGGATTCAATTGCATTTAAGGCAATGTTTTGGTACGTCTTTTTATGTTCTGAACTTCAATCAGCCGATGCCAGCAGTATCCCCAAAGAAGGACCCTCCATAGACCATTTTCAGCATTTTGCTGCAATTAAACTCCTCCGGTTTTAGCCCTCAGGCAATTTAGTACCTCTTTACATATGCACATTATGAACTTTTGACCAGGGCCTGGTAGTCATATATTAGAGAGCAGCTTTTGAAAGCTGGCTTAACAAGTTCCTCTGAGTATTACATTCTGAGCCAGTTGTGGAAAAGGTAATTTAAGCAACTAGCAGAGAGGCCATTCAGAATCTTACTGATGATCCTAAATATGTCTCTCACTCTCACTCTCTCTCTTTTCCTCCCCCTTCCTTGTTTCCTCTGGAAGCTTGGTTGCAAGAGCTCTCAAAGTGTGTGATTGATCTTTTATTCAGCAGCTAACGAGGGCTGTGATTCTATTAGTGCTCTACAAGGCAAAGGAACAGTGATTTAATGAAGTGTCTAGTGAGCTGGTCATAGATTTATCCTGTTGTCTCTAATTTGCAGAGCCCGTTGCGAGTGTAAAAGGAGCGGCACTCACACTGCCATTAGGCAGGTATTTCCTTAGTAAATTGTTGTAGGTCAGGTGTAGTTACCTTTAGCAGAGACAGTGCCTCACCTCCTCAGTGTCTCCAGATGACAGCTGCTGCGCTGCACACTCACTGAAGCAGAAAGGTGGAGATCAGAGGTCCATTCTGAGTCCCCCCCCCCCTTAGCCGATGCCAGAGCAGATGAACTGCCAAGTAGGGCTAATAGAGTCATAATTGGCGATTAGAACAGGAAAGGCACAATGACATCTTAATACAAACTGGTACATACTGTAGTTTCTGCCAGCTGTTGTTAAGCATGATGGGGGTGTGAACTAATATGTGCTTTCCTCTGCTTCAGTCTTGAGCAATTAAGCAATGAATCTTTAATAGTCATTGAGCAGCCTGGAAAGGAAGGATGGGGAGAGAGAGCAACCCTCCTTCCAACCCTACTCCCGTCAAAAACAAAACTCACTGTAAAGGGACATTATCATGCCTAGTGTACACATAGCACAGTTGTCAACTTTAACTTGGAAATGCTACAGCAGAAGGTTGGCACCTTGTTATAAAAAAGCAGAAACCTAATAAATATACAGGGATTAATTTATTTATTTTCCTTTCATCAAATGGTAAGGCTTTTATTCTTTTTGCGCTCCAAGGGGTTACTGAATTGTGTTTTTTGTTTGTCTTTTTGCTAAAATGAGCCATTTGCTTCCTGCCAAATAACTATCACGTCACAATTCACTATTGTATTTCACTGGTACCACTTAGGTTGTGAATGCCTACTGTTGGCAATAGTTAACCACAAACCATTTTTGTAAGGGTATAATCTTCAGTGAGACATAAAGGAGCACATAGAAACCCACTGGGTGCCATTTGGGCTTTCTTTTTTATTGCAAAAATTCTTCTTTGCCCACTGCACAGCAAACAATCGTTTTGGACCAATCACCCTCTCTCCACCACACTGTCAGGAGTCTGTGGAACTGGGTGAAACTGGGTTCTTGTGTGGTGCTGCTCAATAAAGTGTACCATTGAGCAGCAAATTACTTATGGCGACCCCATGAACTTGCACCTCATGGGGTTTTCAAGGGATGATTTGCCATTGCCTTCCTCTTAATAGTGACCTTGGTATTTCTTTGTGGTCTCCCATCCAAGTACTAATCATGGCCAACCCTGCTTAGCTTCCAAGCTCTGATGAGATCTGGCTAGGTTGGGCTATTGGGGCTGCTGATGCTGCTCAGTACAGTGAGCCAATGGAGGTACAGTGATGGAGCCTTTGCTGGCCTGTAAGAGGTTCTCAGGTTGCCTCATTGGCTCACTGAGTATCATATATAGAGTATCATATATAACAGAGTACAGAGTATCATATATAATGTGCTCCCCTGGTACAAGAGGTAGAAATGCCAGAATTGTAATTAGTTAAAAGGATATGAGTCAGGATATGCTTCCCTATGGTAAGGTATACCTCTCTCAAAATTTGTTGGTTCACATGGCTTTTTGGTGGTCGTGCACTTACCCATGATGAGGGTTACTTTACAGCCATTATTTTTAGATTTTACTAATGTCTAAAAAGTGTGCCTAAGTAATATTCTGAATACCTATAAACAGGTATTGACAGTGTGGATTCCTGATAGATTAAGAGAAGATGGTAATAGGTATTTATGTTTAGTGGAATAATAAGAGAAGGCTGTAATGTGTGTGTTAAATGGTAACATTTCTCAGTCTCTGTGTATTCTTACCATCTGATTCCTTTTCCTGCCATCGATCCTGCATGTTAGTGACAAATGCAGAATAGTCGCTCTGCCACAATACAGGTACCTGTGTTTCTTCTTAAGTGTCACCAAGTCACAACGGACTCATGGTGACTCTTCAAGGGGTTTTCAAGGAAAGAGATAAGTGAGATGGTTTGCTATTGCTTTCCTCTGCATATAGCAATCCTGGTCTTCCTTGGTCATTGCCTATCCATGTACTAACCATGGCCAACCCTGTTTAGCTTCCAACCTCTGACAAGTTTGGACTATTGTGGGCTATTCAGGCTGCTGTATTTATTCCTACCTGAGGGAAGGAGGGTATTTCCAGTTGGAGGGAATGAGCTAACTTCCACTTTACCAGTACCATTGCCTTGATCCGTTTCAGGCACCAGATGTACTTTTAGGGCTGTTCATGGAATTGCAGCACTGCAAATGGCAGAAGTGGTAATACAACTGTTTCTGGACTGTACCATTTCATACTAGTTGTGTGTGTTGCTTCAATGTATACCATGAAATGGGTCCCTTTCCTTAGTTACCTCCATTTATGGATCTCCCTCCCCCAAACAGAGGGAGGCAGTTGAAAATGGAGAGCATGCAAAACCCGGTAAATGGTAATTTATTAAAATTAATTGTAGACCACTGCATTAACACAGAGAAAACCGTTCTAAACTATGAAACTCCCTCCTAAGATATGTTTTCTGTGGCCATCACTTATCATTTTGTGGCATGCAAAATCTGCTATTATTTGCCCAAGGTTTTGACAGTTAAATTAAGACAATAATTTAACTGTTCCTTTAAAAACTCATACTGGTATTTAAAATTGTAAGCCACCCTGTAAATTGGGGTAGGGTAAGCATGTTTTAAATAATAATGTTATCAGAGACATGCATAGTTCCCTCTGAGCTGCACTAGGGGGTGCTGGTGCACAAAATTTGAACAGGCAGCTTAAGGGTTGTGAGATTCTGCTCACAAGTCATTTTCTCCTCCCTTGGAAACAATGGAGGATGGGGGCACCTCCTTCTGGGGTCCATAGAATTGGACACCCTGGTCCAGTCTTTTTGAAATTGGCGGGGGGTGGGTGGGTTGGGAAGAGGCACAAGCAGCTATGCTGCAAATTTGGGGCCTCTACCTAAAAAAAGCCTTCCTGAGCCCCAGATACCCCCTCGGTTGATTCTCCCTTATAGTCAATGGGATCTGTTGACTATAATGGTCCCTATAGGCTACAATGTAGCTGGGAGAAATGATTTTTTTTTGCACAGTCCTATTATGCTTTTCAGTATGATTTGTAAGTTGCCTTGAGTCACAGGGAAAAGTGGGATATAAATATTTGATAACATTTAAGCAACTTTCTGTTTGTTAGTTTGGGCAGGGTTCTGACAGTGATTGTTTCTCCTCTGTTATACTTGACCTGTAATTCTAGTTATATTTCACAAAAAAAACACAAAACAAAGCAGACTGCAAGAGTGTCCCCCCCCCCCCCCCCAAGTGCTGGTATGTTTTCTAAGGCTCAGCACAAGGCGATGGTCCAAGGCCAGGTCTATCACTATGGTGAAAAGAGGTAGAGAGACCTGTGCTCTGGAGGCCAGGTCTACCAATATAGTGGGAAAGGGTGTATAGACCTCTTTTCTATAGGAGAGGTCTACCATTATAGTGGAAAGGTGTGGGTGAAATTTGATTTGACTCTGTTTTCTTTTATAATGTTTAAATTATTCTTAAAATATAGTTTAAATATAATTTAAAAGAATTTATTCTAAGATTTTTATAAAGTTATAGAAGTAATCTTCTAAAAAAACCTAATTTATGCTATAGTCAAATGTATACTTACAACTTTAATGCTACTAGCTTTTTTTGCTCACAAGGTAGAATTTCTGCTCACAACACTGTGGAGCTTAGAGGAAACATTAGAGATATGGCTATGCTAGAATGATTTTCCATGACATCTGGTTTTCTATATACAGGGAGGCTTTAAAAAAAGAGTACTAGTGTTGTTAAGTGTGCAGTTCCTTCACCTACCATCTTAAGAATTGTGGTTCATAAACAGTTTTATTACCTCACCTGCTATTTGTGAACTAGGCCAAATAAGGAAAGAATTTTTGTTGATGTTGACTCCTTTCCTCTTTTCTATTTTCACCCAGTTTTTCCATGGTGGTATAATCTGTTCAGAATACTATTTATTTATTTATTTCTTGAGATTTGTATCCTGCCCTCCCCGCTATACGGCGGGCTCAGGGCGGCTAACAACAGAACCAAACAGTAACATATACAATATCTTAAAAGCATTAAAACATATAAAACAACATAAACATCATACAGATGGTGTATCTTCAATTTGGTGTATCAGAGCAGCGCCCAGATGTTAACCATTGTATGCGGTCTCTCTCTCTCTCTCTCTCTCTCTCTCTCTCTCTCACACACACACACACACACACACACACACACACAAATGTGTTGTTGCTGAAATGAAGTTTACATATTGTAATCTACCAGCATCTGTGATCTGTGCTTTTTTGACTCTTCTGTGTTGTTGCTAAGAAAGAGTTCCAGTGGAAATAGGCATTTGGATAAAGAGTGCCATGTCTTTGAATGGTGAGCAAGAGGATTTAGATAAGTTCACTGAAGTTTCTAATTTTCTGGTACTGACACTTGTATCTCGTGGAATCTTATTATAGTATTTTCTATTTGCCTTCTATTTTATTTAAAAAAATATCATTGATGATAAAACTAAAACTCTAAGCCTTTTAGTCCGTAGATCATTTCACAGGAAACTCCTTAAATGGCTTATTGTTGATTAGATGATGTGCTTCAGAGCGCATCCAAATCAATAAAAAGGCTAGTCTGAGCCAGACAAAGTGCTCTCCATCTGATTTTTTTTAGTAAGTAACCAATGTGAAAATAATTGTTCTGGACAAATACATATACAAATGTTCTAAAACATATTGGTAATTCTTAAAGTTCTAGTGTGTGTTTTCGTTCCTTCAAAAAAACAGCAACCCAAATTATCTGTGTATGATGTTGCACATCACAGCTACTGTGCTTAACTAAAATGTATTTGCAAAATGTTTTATTACTTTATTTTTAATCTCCTAAGAACCCAGTGTGGTAGTTTTCTGACATGATGCACTGAGCAGCCATGGTTCGGTGGTAGAGCACATGCTTTGTGTGCAGAAGAGCCCATCTAATCTCTGCATCTGCAGCTAAAAGATTTTTGGTTCGCAAAGGCTTTTTTCTGCCTCAGACCCCGGAATGCTATTTCTTGTTACAGAGCACAACATGGAGTGAGGCAGTTCAACAGTCTCACTCAGATAAAGGCATCTTTTGGACGTTCAAAGGAGGCCAAAACATATGTGTAGCTGCAGGTGTCATAACCAAACCCTCTGTAAATGACAGACACAAAGGACTTGGTACTTATCAATAATTTACCAGTTGGAACCACAGAAGTAACAGTGCAAACCCATCTGGCTTTTGAGGAAAGATGTACTAGAATCCAGATCACCCAGACCCAAATCCAGTGCTATATAGTGGTACCTGTCATTGCCAAACAAAGTGTTGATTGAGACATTGGCTCCCTAATTTCTGTCTCATCAGTGTTGAAAGGATTTGTGTTTCTCTTCAGTTCTTTATTAGATAAGGTACAACATAATTATCTGTAGCGATATAAATTGAACTTCACCTTAGTGAACAAATGTTTTTGCCTGAACAAAGTTGATACACATGTTTAGAATGGGAAAGGAGTAGAGAACTACCTGTCAGAAGTCCTTAAGCTAGCTACTACTCAGTCAACAAAGATGTTTCTCATTTGTTTCCTTCCTCTGTGGAGAGAATGTCTCTGTTATCTAGGGTTCCCAACACTGCCTAGGGCTAAGCAAATGCCAAGAGACTTTGGGAGTGGTTTCTGGGGAGGGTAGAGTTTGTGATATTGCTTCTGGTTGATGCCCTAGGAATTCCTCCTAATCTCTGTGGTCTTCAGTAGGGGAAATTCCTAGAGTGTTATTATGAAAGCCATTCTTTTTCTTCTGCACCTCCATTTCTCATGGGCAGGAGATTAGGACTGGGGCTGGGAGTAGGTAATTGGGAAGACTACTGGGAACTGCTGCTCCTGTGCTGTCTCCTTTGCCATGCACCTATTGTTTTTTATGACCTTTAATAATAAGAGTCTTACCGAACATTGTCCAGTTCAGCCTAATTTTACATAAGCTCTGCGGCGGCATCCTTCCTCACCCTTTGAGTACCTTTAAGTAAACCTAATGAGTGTTCCTTGAAATAACTACTGATGTATTGTAATTGGTCAAGGAGACAGACTAATGTTTCTTGACCATGCTATTGACCAGAATGTGTTTGCACATGTGGTTAATAATTTATTCTTTGAAAAAAATCTATGTGCATTATAGTCTTTGATCTCATCATGAATTTCAAAGCCAATGGTTCCATTTTCATTTCCTTTTTTTAATTTTGAAAAGAGGTAGAACAGAAAATCATTTTCAAACTTTTTTTTTCTAAAGTGAGGGAACTTCCAGCTAACACCCATGCTAATGAGAGCTGTACATTAATACATTTTTTTTAATCAAGGCAAACTTACTGTACTCTGCAGGTAAAAAGTATTTGAATGCAAGACTTAATGCATCTACTAGATTAAAAGAGAAATTAAAGACTTGAGACTGAGAAGAGATCAAAGGCTGTCTTTTCATTGTTCTTTTTTTATTGTTTATTGACTTCAAAAAGACTTTTTAGTTTAAGCTCACTTTAATATCTCTTGAATGCTCTTTTGTAAAGTGACTTTGAAACTCATGGATAATGTCTTCATTAAGTGGCGAAAAATCTTGGTGAAAATATAAATGTAACTTTGCTTTCATTATAGAAGAAAGAGATAACACTTTGCTTAATTAAGGTCTGTTTTCCCTCTGTTCTCAATTTTATGAACATTTTTTTGCTGAAATTATTGCTGATAACAGCTTGAAACTGTCGACCATGAACTGAAATTGTTAGTTTTTGATAGACGAATAACTATACAAGTTTTCAGTGTGTTTTAAGTATGGTTGAGGTTGTAAGAAGTGCCATGCTGGATGGGACTAAAGGGCCATCTGTTTCATGACCAGTCAGGTGTTGCTGGGATGCCCAGTAGCATAGCATAGCTGTTGTCTGTATCTGGCAAAATATATATGGAAGTTCCATAACTGTCATGGCTGAGGGCCAAATTAGACATGGCAGGGAGACAGATGTTCACCCATTCATGTTTAAATCAGATTTTATAAAAAGAAAGGAAAAGAAGTGCATAGACAAGGGCACTGATTGACAAATCTCAGGCGCTAGGTTGCCACAGTGTCTAGAAATTTCACTGTAGCTCCTAGAATTGTAAGCAATGTTTTTTTCATAGCATCTTTTCTGCAATTCATAGTGCATGAAGTTCTCATCATTGCTTGTTTAACTTTACACCAGTCAGTGAAGAAGGATGAATTCACTTCTTAACTAGTTGCTTCCTATACTGGTTTGAAATGTCAATTAAAATTGTGCCTTTTAAAAGCAATAATGGATTAATATTTATTTATTTACTTACTTACTTACATTACTTATAGTCTGCCTTTCTCACCAAGTCTCAAAGTGGATAACAGTGTAAGTCAGCAGGACAGAACAGCCAGTAAGTAATATAATAGGATTAGGATTGCAGAAATCTTAAAACAAAGTGTAAGTATCACATTACATGACATGTTACACAATGCAGAGATTTCATAGTAGGATGTTACATTAGCTTTTTGTTGTGGTGAAGACAACCAAGGTTAGCCCTGTATTTATTTCAATACTACAACATTTTCATATAGTTTTAATAAAATTACATGAAAGTGTGAAGAGTTTAGGATTTGTGGCAACAATCATTAGAACATCTAGTTATTATAATATAAAACTCTTAGGAGTTTAACTTCCAAGTTTTCCAAGCTAGCTCCTAGAGCCAAAGGCAATTTGTCAAGGCCTTGATGTGTGTTTGTTAAGTGCCATCAAGTCACAGCAAGGGGCTTTCAAGGTAGTGAGAAACAGGTGGTTTGCCGTTGCCCTCCTCTGCAGAGTTTTTCTTGGTGGTCTCCCTTCCAAGTACCGACCCTGCTTAGCTGCTGAGATCTGATGAGATCGGACTATACCATGCTGTCTTCCCTCCCCCAGTGCCTTCAAAAGGGGGCCTAAACCCTACTCTCTTAGCTGTACTTAGTTTCTTTCAAAAAAATTTCCTCCTAACCTGGCTCACTTTTGGTATCAGTCAGAGCCAGGAGAAAAATACTAAAAATGGAACAGTATGAAGAAAGCTAAGAACATAATAGAAGCCAATGTTGGATCAGGCCAGTGGCCCATCTAGTTGAACACTCTGTCACACAGTGGCCAAAAACACTGGGTGCCCTCAGGAGGGCCAGCAGTGGGGCCCAGACACTAGAAGCCCTCCGACTGTTGCACCCCCCCCCCCCCGGATAAGACAACTATTCTCCTTTCATTGAGAAACTTTTTTAGCCCTTGCATCCAGTCAGTTTCACTTTTAAGGGGGGAAAACTGACATGCTTTCAGCATTTAAGAAGGGAATTCTCTTAGAAATGAAAAGGACTATGTTTCTTTTTAAAATATATATTCTTGTTCATTTATCAGCTAGTTTAAATGGGGGTATGAGGGCTGGAAGGGTTTAGCAGTTTACCCTTCTCTACATGACTGCCTCCGTTGTGTTTAGATTCCCACTCTCTTCCATGATGCAAGATCTATGCTTAGAAGTGGCAGCACTAACCACTGTGCTAAAATTTGGATTCCAGTTACTTTGTTCACTATTGACAATACTTTGAATTGGGGTTCAGCCAACACATCGTGGTATTAGGGTTGCCAGCTGTGGAAATATCATTCTGCATCAGCAGAACTGTCTCTGCCTGTTCAGAATCTCTCAGCAGGTTGCCAGTGGTTGCTGGCATCCCTAAGTCATCATGCTGTGGTGGGCTAAACCTCGATTCCAAGTATCGTCCATAGTGAACAAAGTAGCTGGCTGGGCAACATTATGGCTACATTCTAGGATTTGCCCAAAATTTTGTGGAAGTGATGTCACACATTGGCATGATGCCAACAAGACCATCCCCCCCCCCCCCCAGTTTTCATCCCACCAGTCTGTAATGTGACAGAGAGGAATGAGGGATATTGCCAGGAAATGTGCTGTAGCGAGAGACCTGGTCTCCCTACATGATGTTCATATTGAAACCTTTGATCAGAAAAAAACCTAAGTACTCTATAATTGTTATCATTTTAAAACTACCACTAACTGATCTAATTCTGCACCAGCCTAACAACAATGTGTATACACAACTAGGTGCTGTAGAACCAGTGTTATGGCACTATATTACTGAAGCTTAGATTTGGGAATGGGGTGCCATTTTCCTTCTGCCATTTTGAGTTAGGAATCTGTTCCTTTGTATAGTTTAGTGTATGGAAGTTCATTTTATTGTTGCCTCATTTTCATATGTATAGATACAAAACAAATTGTGCAATATAAGCATCTTTATTATGTGTACACTTAGCTGTTTTGCAAGTGTAATCTTTGTGGGTGGTTTAGAAGCTCAATTATCACTGAACTGGAGGGAATAAATGTCCCTGCGGGGTTCCGTAAAACTTGCATGTTTCGTGGCACTTTCTGTACTTGGTAGATCTCGCCATCTTCTTTGGAAATCTATAACCTTTTTCTATAAAACAACTGCAGTCTACTGAAGACTTACAGAACTGAGTGCAGACCACACTGTAGACCTTGTGTGCTGTTTGTGGAAAGGTGGTGGCATTGCATTATTTACTTATTTACAGAATTTATATGCCGCCTCTCCAGAGTCCTACTTGAGGCTCTTATAAATAAGAAGAGTGCCATAAAATCACAACATCATCATAAATCATCAATATAAAAAAGAAGCCATTAAGAATAAAATGGGCATACAACTACTGAGCTTCCTAAAAAAAAATTCCATCAAACAGCTTCTTCTATTGGGTGTTTCTGTATTCAAAAAGAAAATTGTTTTGGTCACAGATTTTCTTGGTGTATATCACAAGCTTGAATTTTTTAAAATCTTACTGAAAACAATACATACGATTAACATTATGTCTATTTAAGCTGCAGTTGTGTTAATTGAATATAATATAGTTATGGGGTAAGATGCCACTTCCGTATGTTTTAATGAGGTTTGAGTTCATTTGATCTATTGCTACTTAACTGGGTGTGTGGGGGAGATGTTCTTGTGGGAGTTAGCTAATTTATGTAGAAGACAGATGGCCATTAGGAAGCACCATTTTTTTTACTACCTATCAGTTAAATAAAAAAGCAAACCTTGAGGAAAAAAACAAAACAAATGCTGTTTTTCTACTTGTTGTATCTATTGTTTATATTTATTGTTTTTAAAGAAAGGATGTGGATAAAGAAATATTTTTAAAAGTTTGTTCTATAATATTGGGGATTAGGGGATGATGGTAATGAAATTCATATGAATTTAAACATCAAATCACAATCAAAATTATATATTAGACCTAGGATCTGAACATAAAGCATTCCTTCTGGTTGCAGGCTCTGCACTAGATTTCTGATTTTCAAACGGTTGGTCTAGGGGCTGCAAACTTGGGGCTGGGAAATTCCTGAAGATTTGGGGACAATCAGGAGGACAGATTGGGGGGGGGGGGTCAGGGTGGCTCAGTGAGGATTCAGTGTCATTCTAGTAGTTCTCTTTGTCTACCCTCCATATCTGCCATTTCCTCCTGGGGGACTGATCTCTGTAGTCTGGAGATCAGCTGTAATTCTGGGAGAACTCAATCCCAGCCCTCACCTAAAGATTGATAGGCCTAACTATGACCTTTTGATGCCTGGTTAATGGAGATCGGTGGGTCTGTAGGAAGCCAGAGGGGAAAGGACGGAATGAGTTGAAAAACAGGCAGTTTCTACTGATTCCCCCTTTCTGCTGAAGACTGCCTTCATGCCATTCCTTTAGGTTGTCCGATCCCCCAGGAGCAGGATTTTGTGGAGCTCAATAAACTGCAGTAGAAGAATGAAAGCAGGAAAGTTTTGGTTTTGGAAAATTTAGTCTGGATCCAACTCAGTATCTGCTTGTAACTGCACACTGGGCAGTACGGCCTCTCATTCCTCTCCCTAAGAGCTCCTGCCCTTCATCCAGTTGCCCTCTACCATTTACCCCAGTTGCCCTCTTGACTTTTAGAGAGCCAGCGTGGTGTAATGGTTAAGAGTGGTTGATTCTAATTTGAGGAACCAGTTTTGATTCCCCACTCCTCCACATGAAAGCTGCTGTGTGACCTTGGGCCAGTCAGAGTTCTCTCAGAATTCTCTCAGCCCCACCTACTTCACAAGGTGTCTGTTGTGGGAAGAGGAAGGGAAGGCAATTGTAAGCCACTCTGAGACTTCTTCAGGTAGACCAAAGCAGGGTATAAAGACCAAGTTGTTGTTGTTGTCATCGTCATCGTCGTCGTCTTCTTCTACAACTACAAACTATATAACAATAGTTAACCATATTCTTGGGGAATTGATCTGTGTTAACATCTGCCTATTCTTTCTCCCAGGTTTCCCCAGCAGATGGGATAGGTTCTACAGGTCTTGGGTTTGTGTCTTCTCTATGCTGAAGGCTATCAATTCAATAAAGTTATGACTTTTTTCTTTTTTGCTGAGCTCCATGTGCTGCTCGCCGCTTCTTGTCTTCACCGTTTTTGTGCATTCTGTACTTTTCCTACCAGATAATGAGAGAGTTATTTTTCTTGGTGTTTGTCTGGTTAAGAGTAGTTTTTAAAATAACCCAAGGATTGGACATGAAAATCTGTTGGTTGTTAATGACAAAGAAAGGGTTGATTTCTGAATAAGTGTGATGCAAGAGGCATTCATTCTCCAGGGGAATGGGGGAGGGGGAAGCATGAATAAAAGGACACTTTCTCTCACACTATTTTGGAGAATTAAAATGGGGCTTCTTTGACTGTTTCGGCAAAGCAGGATTATAGTTACAGCTATCATATTTTCTTTTATTTGCAGTTTGCAGCTTGGGGTACAGCAGAAATAAGAAATTCCAATTCTAGTTTGGAAAATTTCTGGATGTTTGAGGGCAGAGTTGGGGGAGGGTGGAATATGAGGAAGGGAGTGAGCTTAGTGGACATGTGATGCCATAGAGCAGGGGTGTCAAACATGCGGCCCTGGGGCCAGATCAGGCCCCCGGAGGGCTTCTATCAGGCCCGCACTGGAACTGGCCATCTCCTGCTTCCAGTTCTGTTGCTGCTGCTGCATCATAGCTTGCTTCGCCAGACTCTCTCACTCGCTCAGCCATTTCATGTTTTTCCCTGGGCCCTAGACTCAGAACTCTTGAGCATGAGATTTCTGTGGTGAATGTCAGTACATCAAAAGTAGGTTTGCAGCTTGCAGATACACACCTGAACAGCATACTCAAGATCGCAACTGCACATTTTGATGCAATAATTCAGAGCAAGAGGTGTCAATTAGATACTGTTAAATACACAAAATATTGCAAGAGTGCTAATGTTCTAATCATGTTTTTATTTTAAGTTAAAAAAAATCTTTTTGTTTGTGTCCCTTATAAAGTTTATATCTCTGCTACCTGGCATTACATTTTATGACACGCTTGGTACGGCCCAACAAAGTCTCATTTATGTCAGATCCGGCCCTCATAACAAATGAGTTCGACACCCCTGCCATAGAGTCTACCTTTTGATGCTGTCATTTTCTCCATGGGAACTGTTCTCTGCAGTCTGGAGATCAGTAGTAATTCTGGGAGCTCTCCAGGCACCACCTGAAGTCTGGCAAACATAAACAGAAGGTATTTTGGGATACGTAAAGGGCTTGAAAAGCTGTTTCAAACTTTTGCTTAAAAAGTGATACTGTCGAGGTGACCGTCTGTGTCAGTGGAGCACTTTATTTCTACACCAACTGCCGCAATTAAAAATGAAATCGCCAAGCATCTAGAACAGTAACTTCATCTACCAGCTGATATTATAATTAATGACTGTAGAGTCCCAATGACTGTGTACTTCCAAGGCATCAAGTGGAAAGCTGTTGTCATGCTTTAAATAATGAAAAAGTTTCAGGTCTTGATAAATGGCTTGGTTGGATGCAGTTAAGAGAGTTGAGACCATATGCTCCTGTCATTAGGAACTAGGGACCCTTGCTGCCCTTCCTATAACTCTTCAGATCTAGATGAGACTCCCTGATTCCTTTAGGTTTGTTCAAAATGGGGAAGTTACAGGACAAGATGGTGTGTGTGAGAAATCCTGTGAGTAGAAAAGGACACAAATATCTGCTTTTTAATTTAAACAACCTGAAGAAATCCTTTAAAAAGTCACCTTTTTTTAGACGCCATCAATGATTTTATACTTACACACATGCACACAAACATATGTGTAGTAATATAGCGTGGTAATATAGCTTTTATACAGTACAAAATAAATTACAGTATTGGAATTAATATAACATGTCATGGCAATGGGAATATATATTTTCCTTGTTACTTTTAAGTATTTCTTAAGTTGTACTTTAGTGTTTCTTAAATTTCTGGCTTAAGAACAGTTTGTATTGTTTCTGGGTATAAGTGTGCTTTTTTAGGTTGTCTAGGTTTGTTTAAATGTATCTGGGGACCACAGCTTATTTATGCTGTTAATTCATTGCATATTTCTTTTGTTAGACTATTCTTTTGTTAGATTGGTTACAAATCTGTAGTTTAGAGTATTAGTAAATTATTTGAAGAGAGAACAGAACTTTACCCCACCCCCCAGTTATAATTTCTACTGAAATATTTTATATCTTTAAAAGTTGTGTTACACATGGAAGTTCACCTGTATTTTCTAGCCAGTTCTCATATATCTGCTGTTCCCAGTTTCTTTTTTAAAATGGGATTTGTCAAAGTTTTTCGTGTTCTTCTTGGCCAAACAATGAAAAGCTCGTGGTAGTCTTTAAACACTGTAGGACAAAAGAGAACACTAGATACCCCAAATGAGTTTTTAACCTGCCTGGTTACAAATCTATAGGTCGAAAAGGGTTTCCAAACTCTAGGTGGGGCATGGAGATCTCCTGGAATTACAGCTGATCTCCAGACTACAGAGTTTCCTACTTTCACTTTCAGGTTTTTCCCTGACATGGCTGACCAGGCAGGCTTAACAAGCTCCTTGGGCACACCTGAACTGGAGCTCCCAACATGATTTGCCTTCTGGAGAGGAAGCCAGGGGAAACCTAATTTCCTGGCTCAAGGAAGAAATGAAAAAAGAATTTAGAGGATTGTGGCAACAATCAACATCCACCCAGTCCAGTGTTCATAGTTTCAAAAGGGGCAGGGATCAGTGTTCCCCCTAAGCTGAGTTAGTGTGAGCTAGCTCACATTTTTTCAGCCTCTGGCTCACACATTTTTGTCTCAGCTCAGTAAGGATGGCTCCAGAGCAAACCAATTTACCCAGTAGCCAAATCGCTCACTCACAACTTTAATGCCAGTAGCTCACAAAGTAGAATTTTTGCTCACAAGACTCCACAGCTTAGAGGGAGCATTGGCAGGGATCCCAGTACAGAGGACACGGCTTTACCAAGTAAAAGACATAGGCCTGTTTCCTGTGACAAAGGTTTCACCCCCTGGATTAGGGATTTTGAGGATGATTCAAACTCTGTAGTATCAGTTCCAGAAAGGGAAGAAGGAGAGCTATCTGAGGAAGAGGAGGAGGCGGTGCCTATCATTCAGTCATGGCTTTTCACACAGGATCTCTACAACAAACTACTACCCAAAGTAATCAGGTCACTGGAACTGACTTACACTCCAAAAGAACAGGAAGACAAAGAGGATCCTGGTTTGCCTGTGGGGTCCAGTAAAGCCATTCCTAAATCCATGTCGAAACTGCTGGAGTCCCGCTCCTGGCAGCCTTTTACAATATTATGATGGCAGAGTCAGAGCATCCAGCAAACCCCAAGTCGGGTAACCCTATCTTCACAAAGCTATACTCATTCCAGAAGCGGCCAAGAAACTTAAGTTGCCTGTGGTGGATGACCCAATCAACTCGCTGGTCTACACTTCAATACTCCCTATGGATACTGATGGTCTTCCAAAAGACAACTGTGACAAGAAGGTGCTCCGTACGGATTTTGAAGTGTCAGCTAATGCCCTCAGAGCATCTGCCACAGGGTCCCTGTTTGCCAGGGCAGCTTACACATGGGCCTTGAAGCTGACATCAGCCAAGAGTGACATACCCAAAAGGACTCAGGGGTGGAGGAAAACTGAATCCCTGTTTGTCTCCTTTCGGAAGGGGTCCATTGGTCTACATCCACCTTGAGTAGGTGGATATGGGATTGTATTGTTCACGCCTACAGAGCTAAGGGGCTGGACCCTCCAGAGGGAGTTACAGTGCATTCACTTAGGGGGGCAGTCACTTCAGCAGCCTATCGGGTTTTCCCATCCCTGGAAGTCATCTGTAGAACCGTCACATGGAAATCGATACACTCCTTTACAAAACATTATTGTACTGACAAGCTAGCCTCTTCTGAGGTGGCATTTGGAAGAAGAGTACTGCAACAAGCCCTGTAAGCACCAGAAGTTGTGTAGACCCACCCAGGAGGGCACTGCTTTTTTACATCCCAGGAGTAAGGAGTCAAGGACTGCCCCACTCCTGGACCACTGTAGAATGGAAGATTTGTACTCACTTTGTGAAGCTTCCTTCTCAGTGGTCCAGAGTGGGGCAGTCCTACCCACCCTTGTTTGAGAACATAACTTCCAGTCCTTCCAGGACAGGCGGGGTTATGCTGGGTCCCTGACTTGACCTTTACCACAGTCTGTTATTTGGTGGTGTTATGGGATGTGATTCTCTGTTGTTGTTTCTATGCTGGGTGTTCAATAAAGCTGTTGTGTTTTTACCTTGGTAATGGTGGTGGTCTCCTATGCTTGCCCCTGTCAGGTGGGATGAGGGGGTTCTAGATTTTACTCAGCAGATGCAGGGGAAGGTTGGCTTTCGGTATGACTGGGGAATCAGAGGATAAGCCTCTCCTCTTCAGGATCAAAGATTGTCGGCCCTGCCTTTGGAAGGGGGAGGAGCTTTCCCAGGAGTAAGGAGTCAAGGACTGCCCCTTTCTGGACCACAGAGAAGGAAGCTTCACAAAGCGAGTACAGATCTTCCGTTTTTTTCTATATTGTCTGGCAGGATTCCCAATAACACAGTCTCTGATTTCATCGGAAATTTGGTTTTTAAAGTATTTTGGATCTCTTCGTGTATATTTTTTCAGTATATTTTTGTCTCGATGCAGCTCCACCACATATAATAAAAAGTGCCTTCTACTTCTTTACATTTCCAGCAAGACCCTTTGTACTTCTTGTCCATCTTTTCAATATCTTTTGGGGTAACATACCATGGATAGAACATCCTGTACCAGTTTTCTCTTAATGCTTGGCTAGCAGTAAATCTAATTTCCTTAGGTCATAGGTTTTCCCAGCTCTGAAATGGTATTTCCTCACTGAAATTTTGCATCCATTTAATCATACAGTGTTTAACTTGTTCTTCTTCAGAATCATATTGAAGTACTAAGTTGTAAATTTGTCCAAATAGATTGTGAAACAATCTTTTCAAAATCTGTCAGTTCTTTAATAACACCTCTCTTGGTACAGAGATAATTTTTTAGTCTGGAAGCAATTTGAAAATATATCCACCGTTGTATCTCCTTTCATTCTTCTTTGATCTCTTGCCACATCTTAATCATACTTTGAGAGTTTATCATGTTGCTGTTGGTTATAAAATCATTGTTTCTCCTTGTGTGATTGCCATAGTAAAAAAAAAAATGACTGAGCATGGTTGATCCAGTCAGGGCTGCTGAGAGCCTCAGCTGTGAGCCTTCAGACAAAGTTTTATCTTGCTCCTTCCCTCACACATTTAAATAACTACAAAATTAAGAAGGAAAGGAATTATGTTCAGCATGAACACAAGAGAGAGAGGAGAAAATACCTTGCAGAGTCCAGTCATTCTCGAAGCTTTACAGAGACTGTAATGTATGCCCCCAAATCAAGTGAAGTAATGTCCTGCACTTGTGACCCATTTCACATGTTATTTAGAAACATTTTCATACCTAAAATGGAGTGCCTCTTTATATGTTCAGAGCTCCTGTTCTCTAAGAGGAAAGAGGTCTGTCTGACAATAGACTAAAGACAAAATGCACCTCTGCCTATTGAGAAGGTTGCTTTTGTTTTAGTTTGGCAGGGAGTGTTTTTATTTTTGCTTTTTGAAGGAAACACTTATTTACCTCACACTGAAGATTCCACACTCTGCCATCGAATCCACACTCTGTGCGGGGTGACCTTGGGCCAATCACACACTCTCAGTTTACCTCACAGATAGGGTTGCCACCCAAGTGCTGACAATTGGTTGGAGATGCTGACAGGTGGGGACAACAAAATCAGTGCTGAGCCCAACCCGCAACATCAGTTTTGGCACAGACCTGGAAGTGACATCATTGTGTCAGGGCGGTGGTCTAGGATTCACCCAAAACCTGGAGCATCACCCTGTGGCATCACTTCTGGGTTCATGTCAGAAGTGATGTTGCAGCATTGGATTGGCACTGGTTCCCCCCAATTTTGCTTCCACTGCTCAACTTAACAGCAGTGGGAGCAGTGAGGGGCAGGGTGCAAGCTCTAGTGAGAGACCTGCCCCCCACTCACAAAGTTGTTGTGAGGATAAAATGGAGGAGATCAGTACAATGTATGCTACTTAGGATCCCTGTTGGCGAGAAATGTGAAAGCTAAATGAAGTAAATAATAATAATAAACCTGCCAACTTGAACATTCGTCATTTTAAAGGGATGATGATGTATGGAAGAGTACAAAACATTTGCATTGCACATGTCTTCTGCAGAACAGTTTCAGCTTCTGTACCATATAATGCCTTAATGTGTGTATATACGCAATGGGTTGAATTAAATGATTTCTTCCCACTATTCTGAAATCTTTTTCTCTGAAGTATGAACTTTTCTGCTTTAGGCAGGAGCCATGGGATCCAACCAGGAAGAAATATATATGAGTATATTACTAGTGAGAATTGCTCAGAAGGAACTTTTTCTGCCTTTGCATCCTCTGATTCTGCTAACTGGCCCTTGGACCCCTTCTTCTCTAGTGACTATTTGTGCATAACTGTTTGATGCTTTCTTACTGAACCCTGAACTGATCTTCCTGTTCAGAGTACTGTTCCCACACCACACATACCCAATAGAAGAATCCAAGAAAAATCTTGGGGGAAAGTGCAGTGCAGAAGCTTACTAGAGAAATGTGCTAGGTGTGGGCAAGGTATTAAATGAAGATCATGTGGATGGAATCAAGGGCCTCCCCTACTGCTGCTGTCACCATGGTTAATAAAAACAAAATGTTGTTGCTCATACAAGGCTTCCTTGACTATCTTTAATGTTTAATAGTTGGTCATCTTGAAATATTTGATCAGGGCCCTGACCTGGAAGGCCCAGGCAAACCTGATCTCGTCAGATCTTGAAAGCTAAGCAGGGTCAACTCTGCCAAGTAATTGGGTGGGCGACTTCCCTGAAATACCAGAGCTGGGAGGCAGGGGCAGGCTTTATTTAGCCACGTCTCTGAATATCTTCCATGCTCCCAGTAGGGGTCAGTCACCAGAGGTTGCCGTAACTTCCAGGTGCATACGCATGCACACACAAACACATTAAAAATGCAGAAATACCAAAAGAAAAAAAAGAAAGAAATATATTTGATCAGCCAGTTGATCGTTATCCCAACCCTATTTGACGTTCTTTGGAGGCTTGTTAGATTGTCTTGCTCAGAAATCTGATATGGCCCTATGATTTTAACAGTGAAACTTTAAAAATGCATATCAGAACAGCCCCTTTTGATTTACTATTATTGAGTGTTTTAAAATATACTAAAGGGCAGTACAACATTTTAAATCAGTAAGTCCCAGTGAGAAAAGAATCATGATATTAACATGAGGAATCCATTGGCAACCCACTCAAACGAGCAACCTACTCAAACTCAATTTTCATGCCTAAAAATATTGAATTAAACGAGTTTTGAGACGTTTTTGAATGGAACTGCACATATGCTGTATGTGTCTGCATTTGTATTTAACACTGGAAGAGAACCATACAATGTGCTTGTTTTCCATAAAACAGATTGGTGACGTCTATAAAGACAAGGGCTCAGACTGTCCTTTAAGGAAGATACATTTCAGAAAACCGACAGTGATTGTTTTAGAGTATAGCCATGTTGGTCTGCAGTAGAAGGGCTAGTTTAGAGTCCAGAAGTGCCTTAGAGACTGACAATATTTTGAGTTAGCTTTGACTTTTGAAAGTTTCTGCCCTGAAAATCTTGTTGTTCTCTCATGTGCCACTGGAGTTGAATCTAGCTCATCAATGATTATATCAGAGTTGTAAGAAGCTAGTAAAGTATGGTTAGGCAAGACATACATAAAAGAACAATTGTGCATGTTGGCACATTGTAGCGTGTCACCAGGTTTCCTCCTTTTTTGGCATGCCTCTCTAATCCTTGAAATAAATTATTTATAAATTGTGTAAAATCTTGAATTGTTGTGATTATCTTGGGCACTCAAAAAACACACACACCATAAGGCCATTTGAAAGCAAATTCCAAACATAGATATTCCATGGCACGTCTTACAATCTAAATATTGCTCTTAGCCTAATCGAAGCAGTGAGAGTAGTCACAGCAGTTGATGGACTATTTTTCAAATTGATTTCAAAAATGTATTTAAGGGGATGATCTTCTACTCTAGATTACCTATTGATTTTTAATATGAAAAGCTCATTATATAAGCAGTAACTGCATATAAAAACCTAGCAAACCTTTGCATAAATCCTTTAATTGAATTTCCAGAGCCTGTGGTTCTACTTTTTTTTAATTAAATCTATTTCTTTTTTTAAGTGTTACTGTGTAATTTGCATGCTGTGAAGTGGCCCTGTCCCAGATAAAGTGCCATTGATCCTTATTAAACCTCACCTCTGGGCTTGCTGAAAACTAACTGGAAAAAATTAAAGTGTTCATGCTGCAATGCACTTACTGCTTGTGTGATAGGATTATGGGGAAAAATAATAAAACTAATTTCCAAGACAGAATTTATAATGCAAGATTTTATTTTATTTTTAGTGTGATAATTAATAGCAAAATCATATCTTAAATATAAATCACATTTTAGGTTGCAAACCACCATAGTAAGTAAGAAAGATAATGCATATTTGATATAAAATCATCAAGTTGTATGTGGCTATTGGCTAATCTTTCCATGTTTTAATTTTTTTAAACCATAAATTGAACCAATGATGGATTCAGCTAAACAGATTAAACAGAGATTGGAACCAAAAGCTGTCTCTTATGGTATACAATATCTTATATTAGTAGCAATTTCCATTTTATTATGTTCGAATTATATTTATAATATATAGATATAGATACATATTTAAAAATTTGGGTGATAGCAATTTATGCATCACAATTACCATGTGGAAAGAAAAATATCGAAGCTACAGTAGGGCAACTTTTTTTAAAAAAAATATGTAATACAAAACATTCCTTATTTTAAAAGCAATAAAATCCCCTAAAGAAATATTCATAATCAATAAGAACGCAAAATATGGAATATATTAACTGAGTTATAAAAATATTTGTAGTGTGGCTTGAAATGAAAAATACAGCAAGTTATGCACGGTTTAAAGTGTAATCAATTTTGAGGCTGCATATGCGGATATAAATGATAAACAGAAGTAGTAGCGTTTTTAGTAAAGGCTGTAACAAAAATACTATATTTATGGCCTATTCCGTTCTTTTTATAGCTCATTAATGTAGAAAACAAACCCTGTGTATCCATCTTCTTGGACAGCTTAAAATTCCCTTAAATGATATTTTAAAATGGAAATACTGAGATCATTTTGCAAGCCTCTCTCACAAGCATGTTTTATTGAATGGGGAACATCCGCCCAGGGTGCAGCAGCCGGCAGGAAAATGCAAGATATGTCCAGTGCTGCTCACTTCCTCTCCTGAAGCTTAAGACTGTTTCAAAACCTTCATCTGTTAAAGGCATAGACCCATAGTTCTTAATAACAAACTCCTTTTGTGAAATTGTGTTATTTGCATGACTTCCGATCCTTTGTTTTCTCTCTCTGTAAAGATATAAGATTGGTTAAAAACAATAAAAAGACCTAATTTTCTGAAGTGAATGCTCAAAAAGCTACCTTAAAATACAATAGAAGGAGCAAAGTAATAAACTGTCTAAGTTCAAGCTTAGCTACCCATAACCTTCAAAAATAGATGAGGTTCTGTCAGTATTACACAGGAGAAGCAGAATGTATTGAGAATGTATAGGAGAAGCAGCATGTATTGAGAGGGACAGGGGGTAAGGAAACAAAATGGAAACTTACACCACACCAGCTCAGCATTTTGGAATAAACCAGCTACAAAAGAAATCCATGCACAGACTAATATTTGAGCTTTTTAAATAGATTTTTTGGCAAACTGTAGTCAGAACTTTGTGTGTTTAGCAGCACATATGTAATGTGATGTATATCCATACTGATACATTGAGCTTGCATTCTCCATGCATAAATGCATATTCCTGGCTGCTAGTGAGTAGGCCTTCCTGTCTTCCTTGCCCCTGGCTGATTAGGATTTACGGAGCTAGGGTTGCCAAGTCCATTCTACTCACTGGCGGGGGGGAGTCCTCCTTTGCCTAGGAGCTCCCCCGGCGCACGCGCAAATCACGTGCGCTCGGTGATGTCACCACGTTGGGGGCGTTGCCAGGGCGACATTCTGGCAATCGCCCCAAAACTCTATGGTACCATAGAGTTTTGGGGCATTGCCAGAGCGTCACCCTGGCAACGCCCCCAACGTGATGATGTCACTTCTGGGTGACGTCATTACGTTGGGGAAGTCATCCTGGCTGGACGACTTCGGGGGTGGGGTTTCCCCCGCCGGCTGAATGCTGGCCGGCGGATTGGGAACCCCTGTAGCGGGGGATCTCCCGCCCCCCGGGCTGACTTGGCAGCCCTATACGGAGCACTGGTGGAACAGCCACATTACACTCTGTCTGTGATTTTGCTTGCTGCAAGCCGGAGTGCTACCTTATGTTGTCCAACATTATTCATATCCTGATCTGATTTGTTTCCTGTTGGGTGCAACAATGTTCAGTCTGTTGAGACTTCTACTCATTAGTGTGTCTTGGTTTATTATGGTTGCCAGCTCAGTACTGGTAACCAGTAGAAGCTTTGGTTGAAGACGGGGATGGGGAAATGCAAATAGGATTTGCACTAACTCTGCAATGACATCACAACATTGGCATGACATCTATTCCATTTGCCTCCCTCCCAATCCACTCTATTGAGCAACAGCAAACCAGACCAGAGCTGCCAGGCAGGAGGTCTCCTAGCATAGCAGGAGATCAGGCAGTCCTGTGTATGACTCAATTTTCCCTTGTATTTTTTTTAACCCTGTTAGGTTGCAATACTTATTTTGTGGCGTACTCTATGCCACCCCTTATAAGTAAGAGGGTGAGATTTTTCTAGTGATCAAGGCATTCTGATCACTTTGTACCAATTTCTAGCTTCCAATGACATGTGCAAGCTCAATATGAAATTAAAAAAAAATTCTCATGTCAAATGTCTGAGCCTATGTCTGAGCATGTCAACTACCCTTCTTTGCATTTGTTTCCCTGCAAGTTTTTAGCAGTCAAGTGGGAATTATTTTACACACACACACATACACACACACACACACACACCTTGGCAGATACTTATATGGTCTATATTTTTATGCTGGGTTTTTAACGCTGAACTTTAATTAACACCTTTTAATATTTTGATGTTTTATTGTTTTGTAAGGTTCCTCAGCCAGGTTCCTGGAGAGATGGCATTTGTTTTTGTAAATAAATAAATGCTGGGAAGTTTTCAGGGAGAGGGCCTGAGGAGCATGTTTGAGGAGGATGTGACCCCATACCCTAGGAATTTCCCCTAATCTCAATGGCAGAATCCACAGGGACATCGGAAAATTCCTGGAGCATCACTATGAAGGCCATTTTCTGGCCGGGTTTTCTCCTACTCCTCAATTTCTTGAAGGCAGGGGATTGGTGCCAAGGATGGGAGTTTACCTGCTACAGGCAGGCAAACAGCAAGTGTGTGTTTACGTAGCCTTTCAAGTTTCATAGGAACAACAAAACATTTATTTTCTGTCTTGTACTTTTCTTTCTCTACTGAATACTGCACTTTCCCATGAACTTGCTGCTATGAGATTTGGAGTGAAATTGCATAGTGTAGTCATGGGAAAAGTGGAAGGATGGTTTCTGAAACATACTTCTTTTTGCCGCAAAGCGGTGGTGCTCAATCTTTAAACCATATAGCTATAGAAAGGAATATTTTGATATTTGTTTTTAATTGTAGATTTGCTGTAGTTTCCTAAAAAGTTGTTAGCGGAGGAAGTAAATGACACTGATCTGTGAAGGTGGACAGTAAGATTTATAATGTATTTGTGCTAGCAGATTGCCAACAGAACCGGCCTTTCCCAATGGTGCTGTACGCATACTTGGAAAATCAATAGGGATTAACCTATGACCCCCTTCACATACTTATACTGCGGTCTGCATTGCTTACCAATATTTCATCTGTTTCACTTAAATGCTGTTACTTACTCAATAACGTCTGGCTGTTCTTGCAAGCTACTAATTAATTTTTAAAATGCAGGGATGGCTTGAAACTGTGATAAAACACACCCTTTGCATTGGAATGGCGAGAGGAGGGGACTGTTGGTTTACTTCGTGAATTCGAATTAATTAGCTTTAATTACAGATTTCAGAAAGTCTTGAATCAAGATGAAGATGATGCACTAAATCAAGTACAGTCATGTTTTTAGGGGTTTTTTTTCCCAATGGAACCACGTTGGTATTATTGCAGATGTGCCTTGGATTATGTGCTGCATGTTACATTAGAGAGGGACACACATGTACTGTATGATTTCATCTGTCGAATCAATTTTTTTACTCAGTTATACCCCACTTTTCTCCCCATTGGGGATGCAAATTGCACTGACTTTCAGTTGATTGTGGGCTAAACATGCTGTTAAGTGCCTGAGAAAATGTGTTCTTTGCAACTTACTTCCCATGGGTAAAGGCAAAGCAAATCTAAAATGCTGACTCTCATCGCATAAATACATCTGAACATCCATATAGGAACCTAGGTTCATATGGGAGAGGCCACAAATCATTGGTTGTGTCCAGGCTTCGCATGCAGGATACTCCACGTTAGAATCTCCAATTTTCAGCACTGCTGGGAAATGTCCTGGAGGCCTGCATCAGCCAATCAGAGCAAATGAGCTTGCACTAGAGAAACCAGTTCTTTGATCTGGTAAAAGCTGGCTTCACGTTTGCTTTCAGTACTATCCCATACTTTTCTCATTTCCTTTAGTTTTTGTACCGAAAGTCTCAGGTTCACCTCAGGAACTGCAGCAGATGGGTACATTTTGATGACAATATGTATTTTTTTTAATGGTACTTTCTCAGAAATTAGTTTTCTGAACAAAGGGATGGCAGTAACATTCCTGTGTAAATTTGTCCAGTGGTGAATTCCCTTCTTGGAAGGAAGGAAGGAATACAACAACCTTACCGGAGGAGATCCACAAACCTTACTAGAGGAGTGCCGTTGTTATCTTAGCCCTCAACCGGTGCTCAACTGCTGTGCAGCATCATATCAAATGCTGGGCTCTCCTAAATAAAACAAAAATCCTGTGGCACGTTAAAAGCAAACATCTTTTTCAATATGAGCTTTTGTGGGTTATTTTATGAGGTGGGTTGAGGTTGGAGACTTGGTGTGAATTCCACTTACAAGTTTTTCAAGGGTAAATCTCAATGTTAATGGGAATGGGAGGAGCTAATGCAGAAAGGGCCGCTTAGCAGCTGCATGCCAATAAATCCACACCTCTACTCACTGCCTTTCAATCACCAATAAGAGTATTAGGCCCCTCCCTCCTCTGCAGGGACACTCAGCAATAGAAACCAGTAGCCCTGCAGGAAATCAGCTCCCTGAGCCACAGTTGAATAAATCTAGACCCTTTAACACCAGTCAACATAAGAATATGACTACCATTATCTCTAGGGACACTTACCTCTGTAGTCTGGAGATCAGGTGTATTTCTGGGATATCTCCAGGGCCAAAACCAGCACATCATTGAACTGTATTTTTTTTTAAGTGTTATATTCAAATACTGCAGGTTCATAATCCCAAAGTTGTCTTTAGTTTTCTTTGAATTGAACAGGTAGATTGGGGATTTAACATGCAAACAATTAAAAAGAGAACTAAAAGATAGGAAGCTTAAATGTGTATACCAGTAACATGTCCATTTTTAACATCTCTTGTAACCCCCCTGCCCTTTTGAGTTAATTTAGGAATTATGTCTGTACACCTCTTGAAAAAACTATTTTGTATGACAGAAATTAGGTATCAGGCACCATAAAGCATTTCTCTTAGCAAGGGGTTTTCTTATGCTTTGGAAACATTTTTGCAGTCATTATCTATTGAGTTATAATACAAAAAACCTCTTTTTTTTGGTGGTCAAGGGGGAAAGAGGGAAATAATGTCCAAACATATGATGCTTCAAGAATATATATCATTGGGGGGAGGGGGAGAAATAAAAAGTAAAGTAATAATTAAAGAAATGCTATGAATAATCCCTCCCCATTATAGACATGTTTGATTAAAATACATTTATTTAGGAAGGTTAGAATTAGTGGTTTTCTTTCCTAATAGGACAACTTTTATGGGGGGGGGGGGGGAGCACAAGCCCTTGGTGTTTATTATGCAAGCCTACCTATTCTCTAGTGTTTACTTACATTTCCTATTGATTCTTTTAGCTAGTATTTGAATTGGTCAATGTTCTCTGTAACAATGTACTCTGCAAGGTACCCTACCTGAACTATCCGTTTAAATAATGTATTCATAAATTGATTAATCATTACAGTAAGAGTTATTAGCTGCATTTATATCTGTGTGCTGCAATTGACTGTCTGGTAATCATGCATACTTAAGCAGAAGATCAGCTTCAAATTAAGAATTTAACTAATAATTGTAGCAATAAAAAGAGGGTTTTTGTATTCCAGAAAGCAAATGGATTAATGCTGTGAGAAAGTTTCATAATGTTAATAGAGGACATTAAATTGGTTGTTTAAGTTGCATACAATTAGTCATTCTAAGTGTTGGCATACGTTTCTCCTTGGGAATATATGTAAAGTCCAAATAATATAACAACTTTAGATGTGACAATCTAAAATTGTTATATTATTCAATCATTTGTATCTTTAAAATTGCATTGATACAAAGGTAAAATGAAATTTCTGGATTTCAGACGCTTTTCCTTTGCCCCAGATTCCCTTGTTGCCCTGAATGTCCCCCCTTTCCTGTAGAACTACATTTCATTTAAAACAATAATAAATGAGTATAGATACTAGATGACAAAATGTACATACCTTGCATATGATATGCATATCTGTGTTTTTTCTTGGTAAAAGATGTAGTGGTGGTAGTTAAGAAATGATTCTAAAATAAAACAAAACACACACACAAAAGATACTTTAAATGTGCATGTACCCTTCTCATCCATGTTTGCTGTCTATGCTACAACATACTATGTAAAATAACAAGCAGTACTGCAGATATTACAGTCCTTTCCTATTTTTATTTCTTTAATACTTTCTCTCATTGCTTACAGCAGATTGCAGTAAAAACAGTTTGCAAACCAGCCAGCAACATGGCATGTTAAAATACTTGGTGGTGGAAACTGGCATAATGTTGCAGCTGATTTATGGCAATCCTATGGGTTTTCAAGGCAAGAGATGAACGGACGTGGTTTACCATTTCTTGTCTATGTGTAGCAACCCCAGACTTCCTTGGTAGTCTCCCATCCAAGTACTAACCAGGGCTGATTCTGCTTAGTTTCTGACATCTGCTGAGATTGAGCTAGCCTTGGCCTTGTAGGTCAGGGTGTGAGAACACTTAATAGAACTAAAGTCAAATGAAGAAGAATTCTGCTTAAGCAATGCCACCTTACACTGTCATCTGAACTGAACTGAAGCGGCAGCCATTCCTTAGTCATCTTGTATTTTCAGGTGGCCTCTTCTCTTCCAGCTTTTAGTACAGATCTCTATCAGGCCAGTTCTTGTAATGGTAGAATGTGTGTCCAAGATATAGGCTGAATGAACAAGATGATTGGATCTTTGGGGGAAGCTGCTACATGATTTGATTCACTACATGATTATGATACAGCTAAGCTGCCTTTTTAGTGGGCCTCCTCAAATGGTTATTATGGCATCAGGGAAAAGGCAGGAGGCAGCACCCCACCTTTTTGCCTGGAGTCATGTCCAGCTGAAAAGTGCCGCAATGTGGAATATTTGTACTGAAGTTTACTGTCATTTGTATTTTTTTCCCTTCCCGTCAGTTGCTTTGGGACCTAATTTTGGCTGAAAAGTGGGATAAAAATACAAAGAACAAATTAATCAATGTTTTCAGCAGGTAGCAGAGGATGTGATGAAGGAATCACACAACTGACACACCAACATGAGAAGCCAAGCTTGCGAACATTAACGTACTCCCTTTGTCCCTAATCCTCTATGCTTGTGCAAATCTACTCTGAAGAGGTGGAGACTAGTTGAGGGTCATCCTGTCACCTCCCCAATCCTTCTGCTATGCTCCCTGAAAAGACTTCCACCTCTAGCTGCCCTTCCTTTGTGCTGACACGCTGTGCACCAAGCAAAATCACAAAGCATGTGCATAAACCAACAGTTTACTACTTGCTGTTGGTTCTCCAGGCATGATTAACCCTTTGAGTTAACTGGTGTGGAAAGCAGACATGGAATGTTCTGGAATAAACAGTCACCTGGAATCTCGTGCTTTAATGACACAACTAAAGGAATTATCCCCCCCCCCTTCCTTTCAGGGTGTGTGGGAGAGGAAGAAATGGGTTGGAACTGGGTGCTTTCTTCATATTTAGTTTGAAAGCCATTTCACCACATGTTCTTTCTGCTTCATAAATTCTCCTTTAAACATTCAACAGCCTGCTAAATTAATATATACTGTGTTCTCTCTTTAATGGGCAGGGGAACTTGTCTCACAGCGGTGCGTTTGTTCAGCGCCACTTTGAAAAGGTGCTGCCTGCCGTGTGAGGGACATCTGTTCACAAATGAATGATTGTGCTTTTGATTCGGAGCAGCACCTTCGCTTTAAATGCTGGCGGCGGATGAAAGGAACAGATTGCTGTGGTACTGCTTTTGTGAGGATTCCTCTGCCCAGCGTGTGGCTTTATACATTATTGAGAGCAAATCCACTTTATGCCACCACTCCTTGCTGCACTTATTAATTTTTCGCCAGACCCTTATTCACAGTGTCGCTGTGGCTCGGCTTTTCTGCGGAGGAATAAAAGACCGGTTAGGAAGACGACACAGATAAATTATTTACACTGTTTTAATTGTCATTGCACAGGTTTTATTAAACTTCAGGATTACCTTGGAACCTGGGCAGCTGCGACTCAGAGTCTGCTGTACTACTTACTAAAAAAAAATGTTTTGTGTATAATAAAAATCCTTTTGATATATTTTGTGTTGACATAAACGCCCAGGATTTATTTTGGCTTGGAATCAAGCCTCACTTGTCCTTGGTGTCATAAATTACTAGCTATGGAGAATTGGTTGGTATTTCTTTTTATAACTTGCCCCTTCTCATGGGCTTTGTAGAGTTCACCAGATTTGTTGCTGAAATCTTTGCTGGAACCTACGGTGTTCCAAGGGATTCCTAGCCGTAAAAGTGACACACACGCATACCACCTGCATCTGATATAACTCTTAGCAAGTACTTTTTTTGGCTCATATAAGAAGAACTTTTCCTTAAATTTGGTTATTTCATTTAACCAAGTTTGCTTTTTGCCTGAACGCACCCTCTGGTTGTCTTTCAGACTGATGTAAGTTCGGTTCTTTTATTCGACAGCTTCTTTCCTAAAGAGAGACATTCTAGGAGAGTGTAATGTTGCTTTGTATTGCAACGGTAAAAAAGAAAAGGCAAACCCTAGAGCTCTTGCGTGTTCAGGCCTAGCTGGTGTATTATTGCATAAGCCCTCTTGAACAGCTGCCTCTTCCCTCACACGGGGCTTTCTCTCGAAGGTTGACTGCAAATGTTTCAATGAATGGCAACGAGCAGATTTTATTATTTTTTAACTCAAACTGCAGATGTCACTGTGGACTTTCCTTGAAGAGCTGCTTCCTCTTCTCTGCACACTACCCAGTAATATAAACTAATGAGATCCTTTTAAAAGATCTGCCCACATTGTTGGGGGAACCACCTATTAATCTGTCAACTTTGAATATGATGAGAAAATTAAGACCACCAAGCAACCATGAATTTGAAAATGAAGCAAGCAGTCTCAGCCGATTAAAGCCTGGGTAAATATTACAGCTGTCAGGCATAGTTGGGTACAACATGGTTGCTGGAGGGCAAGCATTTTGTTTGTTTGGCCAGAACAAATCCATCGTGGCTATGCTAGAATTAAATATTATGCCTCAGAAAGGAACCACATGTGAAGAAGAAAAGAGTAGGTTTTTATACCCCACTTTTCTCTACATCAAGGAGTCTCAAATGGCTTATGGTCTCCTTCCCTTCCTCTCCCTACAACAGGCACCTTGTGAGGTAGGTGGGGCTGAGAGAGTGCTGAGGCATCTGTGGCTGGCCCAGGAGGAGTGGGGAATCAAACCCAGTCTTCCAGATTATAGTCTGCCACTCTTAACCACTATGCCACACTGAACATTGCATTTAAAAGTAGCTTTCTTATGCTTCACGAGTGTGTGCCCTCTGTTGCTTTAGTGAAGGTGATCATATGTCTACAGTGACTCTGATGTTGGTCCCTGAAACCCTAATACATAGTCATAGTAAAGGTAAAGGTTTCCCTTGCTCGAAAGCCAGTCAAATCTCCGTTTCCAAGCTGAAGAGCCAGCACTGTCCAAAGACATTTCCGTGGTCATGTGGCCGGCATGACTAAACACCAAGGTGCACGGAACACTGTTACCTTCCCACCAAAGTGGTACCTATTTATCTACTTGCAATTTCTTGCTTTTGAACTGCTAGGTTGGCAGGAGCTGGGACCAAAGAACAGGAGCTCACTCCATCATGCAGCACTCAGGTCTCAAACTGCTGAACTACTGACCTTCCAGTCTGCTGTTCAGCATCTTAACCACTTGAGCCACCACAGCCTCTATAAGGATGGGTGTACATGAAGGGAATGTAACACCCCACCTTAGGAATGAGCTTAAAAAATAATAAAGTATGTGATCTACTGTCTGCTAGTGAATTCCTTGAGCTTTAAAATGCAAGCTAGTGCAAGTAATACAGTCGTTTACGTTATCGTATCTCTATGTCACTTTTTTTTGCCATCATGTCAGAGATGACTTATAGTGACCCCATGAGGTTTTCCAAGTGAGAGACATTCAGAGGTGGTTTGCCATGGCCTGCCTCTGCATCATGACCCTGGACTTCCTTGGTCATCTCCTGTCCAAGTACTAACCAGGGCCAACTCTACTGAACTTCTGAGATTTGACAAAATTGTGCTAGCCTGGGCTATCCAGGTCACTTACTGATTAAAATTAAATAAATTCATGCTTGCAAAATAATACACATCTTATTAGTCGTTAAACCATTTTTAAAGCTTTTGAAAGTTGTGTAAATCAGGTATGTTCCTGTCATGATCCAGTTGTTGGACTTCTCCTGTCAGAATTGTTTGCCCAAGTGTTCCAGGTCTGCTTGAGATAGACCCTGAGGAGGAGCAGGCTTACAAACCTTTTCAAGGAAGGTAAACCTCAGTCTTTTGGTTCCAGTGCTTAAATTGAAAGCCCATGAATGTTGGGCACCAGGTTCAGACCTTTCAGAGAAGGAGGAGAAGCACTCCCACTTTCAGAGAGTGGGAGTGCTTCTAGTGTCCCACTGCTGGCCCTCCTGATGGCACCTGGTATTTTTGGCCACTGTGTGACAGAGTGTTGGACTGGATGGGCCATTGGCCTGATCCAACATTGGCTTCTCTTATGCTCTTAGAAGGGCACTGGACCATGTGCCATCTAAGACATTCCCTCAGAGATCTCTGATTGAAGAGACAATAGGGACAGGTTGTTGACATATAGCAGTGTGGCGAAAGAAAAGAAAAAATATATTTGCAGTGTAGGGAAGTCTCCTAGCAAAAACAAGAGCACCAGGTCCTCTCAGTTACTTATTAGGATCCAATTTGAGCTGAGATTCTTCATTAGAAAAGAATCTATAGAGTCAGCATTCCCTCACTTTTCTCATGTCTCTGTAGCTACCTTGATTCCTCTGTCCACACAGTTAAGCATATCTATGGGAACACTATACTGGGTATCTCACCTTATTATGACACCACAAGGCTGAAACAGCTTTGTTCAATGAAACAGGGTAACCACATGACCCAAATGGCCCCTTTGATAGGGAGATAACAGTACTATGGGACTCTGCTGTCTTGCAGCTGCTCAGCCTGAGGGAACAGAGTGTGCTGAGGGGTAACCATTACCAGATCCTTTAGCTTCACTTGTCAGATCAACTCCATTTGGGGGGGGGAACCCACGATTATGTAAATGAGATTAAGAGGCAAACAACAACTGAAGCTAAAACAATTTGGGGGAGATGCGTATTTTTTAACAGGTGCACGTGAACATGTATGTAGCTGCCTTTTACTGAATCAGACCATTGGTCCATCACAGTCAGTATTGCCTGCTCAGACTGGCAGCAGCTCTCTAGGGTCTGAGAAAGAGGTCTTTCATATCACCTGTTAATTGATCCCTTTAACTAGAGATGCTGGGGATTGAATCTGGGACCTTCTGCATGCCAAGCAAATGCTCTGCTGCCCAACTGAAATGGATCCAAGAGAAGCAGCCGCACTGTGGCTTTAGTCTCTGACAAAAGCTAGATCTCAAATGAAACCTTATGCACCTTGACTTGTGCTGACAGAGACCATCCACCAGCAAAGTATAACTGGAAAACCTGAACTTCTGGGATGGAAAATTGCTGTGGTACTACCATATATGCTGTCATCCCCAACAGCCATTTTAAAATGATTTCTGTTGGTGTCGTATGGATCATTATGCAAGGAATGTTTGCATAATGTGATAATTCTGTTCAGAAAGGGCCAAATTCTGTTTTGTAACCAGTGCCAATTCCGTGGGACACTATCACAATGATTTTAAAAAAAATGCTGATGGCAATACTTAGCAGATTGCTCCAAAAAGCTGAGCCTCAGTAATCCTTGTTAGAGTCCTTTAAGGTTGGTAAATAGTTATTACTTGTAAAGAAGATACAGCGGGGGGGGGGGGGGGGAAGGCTTTTGTGGCTTGCCTGCCTAGTCAGTGGACAGCTAAGGCAAGATCTGGTTTGGTGCCTCATTTAAAAACAAACATTTTTGCCCTTCCTCCAGAGAACTTGAGGTAGTGAGCATGCCCCTCCCTTATCCGGTGGTCCAGGAGTGGAGCAGTCCTTGACTCCTTACTCCTGGGAAAGTACCTCCCTCTTCTGTAGACAGGGCCGGCAATCTTTGATCCCAGATGGGGAGGGGCTTATCCTCTGGCTCCACAGTCTTACCGGCCCTGCCTTCGGAGCAGGACATGCTGGCTATGCTCCATAGAGCACGAAGATCCTGTGGAGAGAAGAAGAAAAGAAGAAGCAGAACGGTGGAGTGGGGGAAGGTAAACTTGCCTTCCCACCCCACCCCAACCCCACCCGAGAGCTGAGAGCTCCAGGAAAACATCAGTTCTCAGCGCCAGCAGTCCCGGGAGTCCCCTGGGTGGCCGCAGTGCTGGAGGAGATGTCCCGGTTCCCGCTGGAATGTGCAGCAACAAGCCTCCCTTCCTCCTCCCAACCTTTGGATGAGTGAGGAGGATGGCTTGACTGAGAACTGGGGGGGAGAGTGGAGGAACCTGGAGGCAGCCGAGGGAGGGGTGGAAACTTCACTACTGTCCCTTTCGGCGCTGGAGCGATGCTACTCTTTGCTCCCAGGTAAAGGCGAGAGGCATGAGGCTCTAGAGCGACAGACCCTAATGCCTGAAACATGGTAGGAATGGTGAATGTCAGGGGAGGGGAGAAGCCGGTCACGGCATTTCAAAGGTGCACCCCCCCTTTCTATATCTCCCCCCACCTTCAAGAGGAGGAAGAAGACTGGGGCTGATGTGGTTGTCGCTATGGTCCCTTCCTTGTGCCAGGCATTTAGGGGGCTACAGTTCATTTTGTATATGCATGGCAATACCTGTATTTCACAGGCTGGGCTAGTGAGGGGTAGGACGCCATTCTGAGGAGTAGTCATGACTGTGATAGTGGGCTGCTTCCACTTTCAGGTTTTACTAAAATGGCTGACCAGGCAGGACTAACAAGCTCCCTGGGCTCAGAAGAATTGAATCTCTCCCAAGGCTCCCGAAATGTACAGCCATCAGGAGAAGAAGCCAATGCAAATTTATTTTCTTGACTTAGGGAGGAAATAAAGAAGGAATTCTAAGGCTTATGGCAACAGACAGTTTCAGCCCAGTCCTTTAGTCCTGGCTCTAAGAGGGACAGGAATCCCAGTCTGGAGGTTAATGCTCCTCCAAGTTAGAAACAAAGATTTGTTTCACAGGAAAAAAAATTCATTCCTCTGATAAGTGACCTTGAGGATGAATTAGACTCTGAACTATCAATCTCAGAAAGGGAAGAAGGGGAATTATCATAGGAGGAGGAAGAAGCAGTACCTGTCATTCAATCAAGGCTTTTTCCACAGGATCTCTACAGCAGATTTTTGCCTAAAGTAATCAGGACTTTGGAGCTGACTTACACTCCAAAAGAGAAGGAGGACAAGGAGGATCCTGGTTTCCCAGTAGGCTCTAGCAAAGCCATCCCTAAGACTCACATCAAGACAGCTGGAATACCACTTCTGGCAGCCTTTTACAATATCATGATGGCAGAATGGGAACACCTGGCCCACTCGAAATCTGGCAACCCACTCTTTACAAAACTCTGTTCTCTCATTCCAGAGGCCGCTAAGAGGCTCAGACTACCAGTGGAGGACGACCCGATTAACTCTCTGGCGTCCACATCTATATTACCCATGGATGTGGATGGACTACCAAAAGACAACTGCAACAAGAGGATTGAGAAGGCATTTAGTTGGGTTTTAGAGGCATCAGCTAGGGCCCTCAGAGCTTCTGCCACAAGGCTCCTTGTTCATCAGGGTGGCCTATACATGGGCTTCCAACCTGACATCAGCTGATAGTGATGTTCCTAAGAGCCTGAAGGACAAAATAAAAAAGATAGCCCTGGCTACCGCTTTCGCAGCTGATGCATCCCTGGACGCCATGCAGCTGACGGCAAGAGCAGTGGCCTGTAGCATGACTATGTGAAGGAATACCTGGCTGAGGCACTGGGAGGCAGATCCAGCCGCAAGAGCCAAAGTGGCAGCAGTACTGTTTAAAGGAACCAATCTTTTTGGCGCAGGTCTGGAACGCTACTTGGTAGAAGACAAGGACAAGAAATGGGTCCTTCCATCTAAAAGGAAGGACGGGAAGAGCAGGAGACGATTCCAGTCCTGTCAGGATTCCAGACGTGATGAGAAACAGCAGGGAAATAGAGTCAAGGGCAGATGGCGGAACAAATTTAGAGACAACAGGACACACTCCTTCACAAGCAGAGTGGGACAAGGCGCTAAAGGCCTCAAGGAAGGAAATACAGCATGACTGTGCCAAGGACTTGAAGGGAGTGGGGGCCAGACTGCAACTTTTTTCCAGACAGTGGAGTCTGACAGTGACAGACCAATGGGTCCTGGAAACAGTGACCCATGGGTACTCGTTGGCCTTTCAAAAAATCCCAACCCAACATTTCCTGGCGATGCCAAAGAAAACATCAGTAGAAAAACACAGAATAATGCAACAAGCCATTCAACATTTACTGGACATTGGAGCAGTACAGAGGTTCAGAGACAGAGAACTCACAAGGAGTCTACTCAGTCTTCTTTACGGTTCCCAAGAAAAATGGGGACACCAGAGCTATTTTGGACTTAAAGTGGCTGAGCAAACATGTCAGAATGAGAAAGTTCAAGATGGAGATGTTGCGGTCCAACCTAGAATCATTACAAGCAGGGGACTTCATGGTCTCCTTAGATCTGGCCGAAGCATACCTCCACATACCAAACAGAGTACCGCACAGACGGTTTCTCCGGTTTGCATACCACGGAAACCATTTCCAGTATCGAGCCTTGCTGTTCGGCCTGAAATCCTCACCTCGGGTCTTCACCAATGTGCTGGTGGTGTTAGTGGCTTACCTGAGGATGAAAGGCATAGTCTTTGCTTCCCTACTTAGATGACATCCTGATCAAAGCGGAATCTCATTCCCAAGTGTGTCAACATTTGGAACTGACTATTCAGGTACTGCAGGAACACATTTTGTGATAAACCGGGAAAATAGCACTTTAGAACCGACCCAGGTTCTCACTCACCTGGGAGTGCAGATAGACACAATACAGGACAAAGTTTTTCTGTCACTAGATCGGTGGGACAAACTTATACACCTGCTCTGTCATGTCTTGGGATCTCAGCGCCTGGAGGTAATGCCCCTGGCCTGTCTCCTAGGGATGTTGGTGTCATGTCAAGACCTACTACCTTGGGCACGGTTCCACACTCGACCTCTACAGCATTTCCTCCTTCGTTACCAGAAGGAAATAGCACACAAGATGGTCAAGAAGGTGGAACTACCACAGATGGTGAGGCAAGAGTTGCAGTGGTGGCTTGTCCCAACCCAGTTCTCCGAGGGGATAGCTCTCCGGGAGCCCCAAAGGACTGTATTGACAACAGATGCAAGTCTCTTCAGATGGGGAGCCCACTACATGGGGAACATGGTGCAGGGCACCTAGTCAGAGGCAGAGATGACCAGGGGTATCAACCTTTTGGAACTCAGGGCCATAAAGCTAGCGTTAGTTCACCTTCAGAGTCAACTGTCCGGCCGTCACATCCTGGTACAGATGGACAATATGATGGCAAAAGCCTATCTCAACAGACAAGGCGGCACCAGGAGGCTGTACTACTGCACTGGGCAGAGGAACACATGTTATCCTTGAAGGTAGTGCATGTCACTGGGAAGGAGAACGGCCTAGCAGACTGGCTGAGCAGACGAGTGGATGCTACACGAGGATGTGTTTCTGCAGGTCAGTGGCAGGTTTGGACACGCAGAGGTGGACCTATTAGCATCCAAATGGAATCAACAAACAAGAAGCTTCGTCTCCAAAACACACACAGAGGGGGCACTGGGGATGGATGCATTGAGCATCAAGTGGCCAAGAACTCTTCTTTATGCCCCTCTGCTGCTCATTCCTTGTGTCATACAGCAGGTGATAGAACAAAAGGTGAACCTGATTATGATTGCTGCCTTCTGGCCAAGAAGGGCGTTGTTTCAGGATCTGATGAGACTTTCAGTAAGGGATCCTTGGTATCTTCCCCTCCAGAAGGATCTGTTATCCCAGGGGAAGATTCTCCACCCACGACCGGGCATGTTACAACTCATGGTGTGGAGGTTAAGAGGCGGCAGTTAGAAGCCATTGGGCTACGGGACAGAGGTGGTCTCCACCTTATTAGTCTCTAGAAGGTCCTCTACAAACAAGATCTATGATAGGACATGGCAAACCTTTTCTAATTGGTGTGGAGAGACCCGAAGAAAGCAGGGGTCCGAGAGGTCCTAGTGTTCCTGTAGCAGGTGCTTAGTAAAGGGCTAAGCACTAGCACACTAAAGCGGCAGGTGGTGGCTCTCTCTGCGGTGACAGGGGTGGGAAAGGGGGTATCCTTCTCCAGTCACACTCACATTAGACACTTTCTGAGGGGTGCATCTTTAATTAGCCCGCCCCAATCATGTAGATTCCTGACATGGAACCTGAATACAGAAGATTTGTAATCACTTCATGAAGCTTCCTTCTTGGTGGTCCAGAGTAGGGCAGTCCTACCCACCCTCGTTTGAGGACACGACTTCCAGTCCTTACAGGACAGACCGGACTATTCCTGTATTCGCTTCAGCCACTGGTCTTGGTTTTCGGTGGAATCCTGTAAGGTGTTTAAAATGTTGCGATCTTCTATGCTGAATGTTAAATAAAGATGTTTGAGATTTTCTGTTATGATAGTGGTGGTCTTCCTTGGTTCCCCCTTTGGGAAAGGGGGGAGAGGTGTGGTTCCACTTTTTTATCAATACTGAGGGGACGGTTGGCTTTTGGTATGACTGGGGAGCCAGAGGATAAGCCCCCCCCCATCCGGGATCAAAGATTGTCGGCCCTGCCTATGGAAGAGGGAGGTGCTTTCCCAGGAGTAAGGAGTCAAGGACTGCCCCACTCTGGACCACCAAGAAGGAAGCTTCACGAAGAAAGTACAAATCTTCTGTTCCCATTGTTCCTTTACAACTATCTTGTGGAGCCGGTTAGTCAGAAAGGGAGTGACCCCCTCCCCCCAAGATCACACCCTGAGCTTTATGGCTGAGTAAGAATTCAAATCTACCCCCCTCCCATTCTATTCCAGCAGTGAAAGGACTACAACAGACTATCTGTCTTGTCTCTCAAGTCAAAGCTTGTTGTAAACATCTATCTAAACTTAGATTTGCTTTCTGAAGTGGTGAGTGAGGCTGTACCCCCATCCCAAAGACTCTCTCAGAGACATTTCTGTTCTTAACTGGGCTAATGACAAACATCTTTGTCTGGTACATCTATTTTGGTTTCCAATTTATTGTGTGCAGTGTCTTTTTACAACAAAAAAAGCACGGGGTGGGGGGAAGAAATATTGTTGGCATGTCCCCTAGGACTCCAGCATAGAAAATGAAAATGCAAACATTATATTCTTAAGCGAAATTCCTTGTGTATTTTTTCTTTATAGCAAGGGGCTCATGTATATGCCTGACAGTGAATCAGAGAATTGTATGATATTGTCAGCAATGATGTTTTAACAGTGGCTAAGCATTGTACAAATACACATACCTTCTCCGCTTATATAAATGCAATGAAAAGGAATTAATTCTTTCCAAAGGAACAGATGTGATCTTACAGGCTGAGAGACTGTTAAATCTCTGTGAATCCTATGGGGGGAGGCAAGCACTGGCTACAGGGATATTGTATGAACAGATAGGTATTTGAAATAAATGCTCCAGCCCCCCCCCTTCATTGGTAATTCATGAGAGTTCTCAAGAAGGTTGAGACTGTTCACAGAACCTCCCCCCCCCCCCAATATATTTAGGCTCCTGGACTCTCCAGTACCAGCCCCCGTTCCCAAAGCAGCCTGATTTTACACCATGCCCTATTTGGCACTTCCAAGAAGTCCCTTTCAGTCAGTACTTCCAAGGAGACCCTCTTCAGCTTTGATTGCTGCCATTCCTGCCCCCTAAATGGGTCTCTTCTTTCCCCAGAAAAAGCAAAGCTGTCATATAAGCCGTCTTGAGCAGGATTGTGATGAGGCAACACAGTAATAGATAAATGAGATTTGGCCTTTATGCCACAAGGACGGAAAGAGGAGGCAGCACAAAAATAGCTCTCATGTGCTGCGTTATACCTACATGTACTCTCAGTGGCATTGTAACATTACTAAGATTCACTGGTTTGGTGTCAGTTTTTATTTATTATTCATTCATTTATTTAAAATATTTTATGCCACCTTCCTTCCCCACCAGGGTCCACGAGGTAGTGAACAAATAATCCATCAAAACAAAGTACAGTTAAAAATGTAAAACTCAATTAAAATGCGTAAAGTTTTGGTGCTTCTAGGAAGAAATCAGTTTTGGGGGAGTGCCAGTATCAATAGAGTTGCCAGCTCCAGGTTGTGAAATATCTGGAGATTTTGGGGGTGGGGCCTAAGTAGGGTGGGGTTTGGAGAGGGGAGAGACTTCAGTGAGATATAATGCCCATAGGCCCTACCTTTCAAAGGAGCCATTTTCTCCAGGTGAACTGATCTCTGTCATCTGGAGATTAGTTGTAATCCGAGGAGATCTTCAGCCACTATGTGGAGGTTTGCAACCCTACTTATCAGGAGTGGCAAACAGGCATGAAAGCGTTAAGCTGTGCTGCATTAAAGAACATTTTACTCCTTCAGAGTGTTCAGCTCAGCCGTACTGCTTTCCCCCCTAACATGGCTTTGCGTTGGCTTTGTTTAAATAAAACAACAAGTCTGGTGTCACCTTCATGACGACTCAAAGTTCACTTCTTTGAGTAGGTTACATGAAGACATTCATCTGTTAATCTGGAAAAGTGAGCTGTGACTCAGGAAAGTTCATATTGAAATAGATGTTGCTGGTCTTTAAGGTCATACTAGACTTTTCTTTCACTGCAGCGGACCAACATGACTATCCCTTTGCATTTGTCTAAACAGCTTAGCCAGGAAAGAGAACGTTATGGATGTATCTATGTACAAAAATTAAGATCCCAAAAGGCAAAGGGAAGGGAAGACAAGTGTGGGCAAAGCTGTCTGGCAAAGAAAGCTGGGTATGGTTCTTACTCAGTTATGGACCATGCTTTATAGTTCTGCTTCCATGTAGGTCCTTGACTATTTACTGGGCATTTTGTAAGTAAAAAAATAATTCAGAATATCCTAAACATTTCTTTCGCAAACATAGCTGCTTGTCAGATTGGGCCTTAAGTAGCATGCAGATACACAAAACACTTTGCTCATATGTTGTGTGTGTGTGTATATATATATGTGTATATGTGTGTGTGTGTGTGTGTGTGTGTGTATAATTTTTTAGAAATAAATGTCCTTAAGACAGAAAACAGATTTCTCATGTCATTATTTTAATTACCACTAGGGGGCATTGTGGGTTGATTGTCATTCAGAAACTCACAGGCATTGACAGTAGAAGTGGCTGATAGGCAGTTTGGGAATGTGTGTAAGGAGGGAATCCACTCACAAAAGGAGTGAATATAAGTTACTTTACTAAGATTTTTCATGGTGCGTGTGCATGTGTGTCAGATTTGCCACATGGATTTGGCTGGAGGTTCACAAGGTGCAGAGAATGACAACAGGAGGTTTGAAAGTATGTTAGCACTTCTCAGCATAGAAGTTTCAGAATTTAATTTGATTTTCTCTGTTGTACCGTTAAGCAGAATGAAACGTTGTAACACTATGATTGATGTAGGGATGTTTTAGCTTTTTTTAAAATATTGTATTTCAGCACTTGAGAGCTAGTGTGGTGCAGTATTTAGAATCTCGGACTAGGATCTGGGAAACCCAGGCTCAAAATCCCACTCTGCTATGGAAGTGTGTTGGGTCACCTTGAGCCAGGCCGCGGTCACACGGCCCCTTTAATCCGGGAGGGATCCCGGATTTAAAGGGGCCGCATTTGTCAACAGTGGGTTGGGATGTCTAAACATCCCAACCCCTGCGGCACCATGATCGGTGGCTGCGGCCGCTGAAGAGGCGGCCGCGGAGGGAACAGCGGCCGCGGCGGAGGCAGCGGCAGCCATGGGGGAAGAGGCGGCAGCCGCGGCGGCGGCAGAAGCGGCGGCCGCGGCAGTGGAAACGGCGGTGGCGGTTGCGGACGCTGAAGACACGTCGGCGGAGGCGGCGGAGACGGCCCCAGCAGGACTTGAAGTGGCGGTGGCGGCCTCCGACCCGCCATCCGCCTTGGTAAGTCGGGGTTTGTTTGTTTTTTTCCCCTTTTACACTTGGGTGCATGGATAGCCATGCGCCCAAGTGTAAAAGGGGGGGAAAAATGGCCGGCGGGGCTATCTGGACAGCCCTGCTCTCGCAATGCTTGTGAGAGAGGGCTGTCCAGATACCTCCAATGCGGGTTCCTCCCGCAACACCCGGGAAAATACTTGATTTTCCCGGGGTCGGAAAATGCGGGAGGAACCCGCATTGGATCCCGCTTCGGCACGGGACTAGGGGCCAGCCGTCTGGTCGGCCCCTTTAAATGCGGGAGGAAATTGCCCTTTCTCCCGCATTTAAGGCCCGTGTGGCCGCAGCCCCAGTCACTCACTCTCAGCCTAAGCAACCTCACAGAGCTGTTGTGAGGATAAAGTGGAGGAACGGAGAATGATGCAAACCACTTTGGGTTCCTGCTGAGGAGAATGGGCAGAGTTTAAAAGAAGTAAATACATAAGTGTCCATATGCATTCCTGGGGAGCCTTGAGTGGAGCTGAAGGCGTCTTAAGACATACCTGTCGTCCAAAGTCTGGCTGAATACAGCATGGTCCTGGGGCCTGCCTGTTGTGTACGATGCAAACAGATAGAACAGGGTGTGAAGACCAGTGCAAGATGCCATAAACGGTTGCATTTTACAGGTGCCAAAATGCACAGTAAATTATGATGGTTTGTGGCTTGCATTGGATGTTATGGATGAACAATTTACATCTTTTGGTGTAGTGGTTAAGTGCGTGGACTCTAATCTGGGAGAACCAGGTTTGATTCCCCACTCCTCCACTTGCACCTGGCTGGATGACCTTGGGCAAGCCATAGCTCTGTACCAGCTGTTCTCTCAAGGACAGCTCTGGAAAGAGCTCTCTCAGCCCCACCTACCTCACAGGATGTCTGTTGTGGGGAGGGGAAGGGAAGGGAAAGGAGTTTGTAAGCCACACTGAGACTCCAAGTGAGTGAAGTGTGGGATATAAATCCAATCTCCTCCTCTTCTTCTTCTACGTGTGTGATTTGAAACTATGCACACAGTAGCCCTGACACCCAGCTTTATCTTTAAGATCTCCAAGAGGCAGTGTGTGCTGTTGTCCCTGCATGATCGCTAAAAAAGGTCCACCATATCATGGTTTGTTAACCTTGACATGAGATGCTGAGTACCTGTCCTAACACTTCATTTTCTTCTGGTTTCCCTTTAAGCTAAAGAGATGTATGGTGTTAAATCAAGTGAAGAGGATATCTTAATTGGAGTAATTGTCCCTTCCCACCAAATACTTGTTGGTGATGGGCAAGGACATATAGGTTAATTTTGATCATTGTTCTGCTATGCATTTGTCTGAGGCCACCAGTCTAGCTAACTTCATTTTTAACATTAGTTAAGGAAACTTGGAGGGTTGATTAAATACTATATATCTTCAGTGCCAAGAGGCAAATGAGATACTTTGCTGGAAAAAAAGAATACTTGCATGGGCATACTTGAGAGCTTACTTGTTTCTTTTAAACCTTACAAAAGAAAGTTTCTAGCGATATAGACGCCTGCCGATTGGAACAAAAGGACTCTGAAGTCATTATACCTTAACTGCTTACATATCCTAGTATATTTCTTGTTATTCTACTTGAGTGCCGCATTCAGACAGAGGTTGCCAATAAAGTTTATTGTAGGAGCTAAGTGTCAATATCTGTAGTACCCCCTGCCTAGGGTGCTTGTAATTAAAATGCCACAGATAGTCTGGGAGAAGCATGAAAATTTGATGGCAAATTGATTTCAGGTTCATCTTGAAATTTGTCCTCAGCTGGACTCAATACTGCTGGCAGACATTGGATGGCTTTTGTCAAAAGGGTTTGCTGGGATGAGACAGAGATGCCTTGATCTGAATATTAAATACAGCACCACTTATGACATTTTTTTTTGTTTAGTACTACCATCCTCAGGTGTATGCCATTTCCTAAGGTATTATTTTTTATCTCTAGATATCTGCTTCTGAGATGTGTCTCTTTTTTACATATGGAAATGACTTCTGTGAAAGTTAATGGAACATAAGAAAAAGTAGGTTTTGAGATATCAAACTCTAATCTCCATAAGTTAAGTCCAAGCCTATGATCCATAAATATAACTAGAGATTTACCTCTTTACATTTAAAAGGAAAAAAAGACATTGTACCAGAATTCTTTTAAAAGCCTATGCAGCTAAAATTCCTTTAAAAAACCCAAATGGTTTTATGCCTTAGAAGCTCTACACATTTAAATACATTGAAATATTTATAGTGACATATAAATGCTTTCTGTTTATTAGTTGGTGGTGCCTTGGAGTTTCTTGAGCCTTTTGAGTAAACTTGGGTTCTTAGAGATTTTACACGCAAAAATATGGGAAGATATATAATCGTGTTTTCTAATCTATTAACATAATTATTTTAATTCAGAAAAAAAAACACCTTGAGTATGAGTGCAGTTTTATACAGATGTTCATTGGCCTGGATAATGGACTTCTAATCCCCATGCCTCTCAAATATAAGGTCATTGATATGTCCATTAAAGTCCTGAAATTATGATGGTGTGCATCCTTCAAACAAAACTGAAAACTCAAGACTTTATTTATGGGCCTATATTAATGTCCATTATGCTGCTGTGGAGTCAAGCCTACGGGGAAATATTCATCTGATTGCTTCGGTACAAGAACAGAAAGCATTTAACACTGAAATTTCTGCTGTCTGAGAACCAGTGTTGTAAAACATGTCCTATGCTTGTGAAGAATCAGTCAGCTGGCCATTTTGCTCTGGATCCAACTGTCTCACTAATAGCACAATAACCCAAAATCTTTCCTTGAAAGAAAAGGGCGGGGGGGGGGGAAGAAAGATAAAGGACGTCCCCTGTAGAAATACAGAGTGACCAACAGGCAGAATATGTGAGCTTGTAATTTCCCTCCTTTGGTTTCTGTATTTCTATCTCACTATCTTTGCAGTAGATAGGATTCTTGTTAAAAATATAAAAAAATGGGTCTGCCTTTCTCTGCAAGGATAAATAGGGCAGTGTTGGATCCTGTGCACCAAGTGTGGAGCTTGTTATCAAAATATGTTCAAAAACTGACAGTGTTATCAAACCAAACAATTTCATTATTTCAGCCAGGTGGATTTTTAAAGCACAGAACCAAGGACATGATGTCATTGTGCCACACAATATTTATTCTTCAACAAGGAAGTCATCCTTCCATTAACCCAAGATCCGAAGTGAAATCACTTGGCCGATTTCAAGCGGTCCATGAATTTCTTCCCACTTAGACCCTGGTTTAGCTGACCTTTTGTTTGTCCAGAATAGGCATGTTTGCTTGGGGAAAAAAGATTGCCCTGAACAGACCCCCCCCCCCCTCCCCTTGATCAATACTACATTTTCTGGAAATATGTTACAGACATTGCAGTATATTATTTCAGAAGGTAGTTGTGTTGGTCTGCAGTAGATCAGTTAGATTCAAGTCCAGTAGCTCTTTAGGGGCATTTCCAAGCATTTCCCTTCTGCTTGAATCAAGCTGATAACAATATGCATTGTGCCCTTACATTCTGAGTTACTTTCTTCCCTCCCACCTTCTGATTGGGACATAAAGACTCAGAACTCCATTCCTACTCATATCTGATGATGGATGCTTTGACTCTTGAAAGTTTATACCCTGAAAATCTTGTTATTCTCTAAAGTGCTACTGGACTCAAATCTAACTGCAGTATGTTTGAATCTGGTGTTACCATTGCTGTTGGTACAGTTTCATTGGATGTACATTGTACTCCTCTGTGTGCTTGTTTGTTGGCTCTCCAGGGCAACTGGTTGGCCAGAGGATGAAACAGGATGCTGGACTAGATGGAGCACTGGTCTGATCCAGTTTGTTTGACTTACCATGCAGATCTTTTAACATTATTATGCTTGTTACTTTTTTCTATTCGTGCTTTTTCCATTTTTCCATTTCTTAATTTTTTCCATTTTTCCACCTCTTAAAAATGTAAATAACCATTCATCTCCCTCCTTGCTCAAACCTATTTAACACCTATAAGGGGGGGGGGGGGGGGGGGAGGAATTACAGTTGTCCAAGGTTTTGCACTTCTGTTATCATGGACTTTCCTTTATAGTGTACATCTGTTTCTTGTGTCTTTGAGACTGTTCCTGATTCTTGCTTAGGGACTTATTTAACAGCGCAGCGATTAGGGAATTGAAATACCGTCCAACCAGGATTGCCACCGTAGATTTCACTGGGAAGGGGAATGGAAGGCTAAGTTCTTAACAAGGTTTAAATGTCAGCTGTAGGGAAGAATACAGGTTAAATTACGAAAAAGGTAGCATCATTTTATAGCATTGATTTTGTTATTCCTTGCAACAACAGTAGCAGTGTCTTTGATCCAGTGATGCAGAAAGTGGAAGCATAAATGGACTTAGCACAGTTCCGCTTGCAAAAGATCTTGTTGAACACTTAGCACTTGTCAAACACCTAGCACCCAGAAATTTGTCACAGAACATCTTCCACATGTAAAAATGCAAATGGCGATGCAGTAAACTACTTAGCTCAAGTCTTTTTCTTGCTTTTTCCAGTTCAGGTCAAATATTTTTCCCCTCCTTAAAAAAACAAAACAAAACAGTAAAGGGATATGTGCCTTTGACATGCTCACCTAGTAATAGGGCTCACATTTGTTTACTATGGTAGTCATCCTCCCTTGGGTAGAACCAATGAGTTGCTTAGACATACAAGTCTCCAGAGATAAATAATTATACATGATTTTAAGTATCTTGGGGAGGGAAACTAAGAGCAGTCTCTTCTTTACCTTCCCTAAATGTCATCCTTGTTTTCAAAGATCAGCATCTTGAAGGGGGGGGGGGGGCGCACCACTATGATTAAAGGGATAAACACCTCAACCTGCCTTATAAGGAGTCAGACCATTGGTATATCAAGTCAGTATTCTCAGCAGAAAATACAGCAATTTGTTTTTATCCAATCATGGCATGTAAAGACCATACAACAAGTTAACAGCTGCTGTTAATCAGGTATTTCATCACTGCTAAAGTTATAGAATTTACAGTATTTAGGAAGACAACCCTGAATGTAAGATTGCCCCCCCCCCCCCATGTTATACACACAAATTACTAGTGGACATAACTGTAGCAGAAAATGTGCTATCAAGTCACAACCGACTCACAGCAACCACATTCACAGGGTGTTTCAGGCAGAGACATTCAGAGGTGGTTTGCCATTGCTTTCCTCTGCATAACCTGGTTTTTCATGGTGGTCTCCCATCCAAGTACTAACTGTAGCCAACCCTACTTAGCTTCCAGGTTTCAAGGCGCTTGGGCTAAGCAGGGCTATTCAGACTCTTATATAACTGTAGCTTGAATCCAAATGTTAGATGATCCCCACACCTGTCTTTTGATGGTATTCCTTTAAAAAAAACAACAGACTTTCTGTTGAGCAAATATAGCGATGCTTCCTTTTTTTTAAGTATAGGAACCCAAATGATAAAACTTTAAAGAAAGGGAGGGGGAGATTTGTCTCATACAAGTTTGAATTGTGAATACGTAAGTATTTTGAATGTGAGAAATGTGAGTGTTTTGAATTAGTTAGGGAGAGATCTCAGAAAAGCTCACCAGTCCTTGAGTCATATATGGCTGATTTGGTTAAAAAAAAAAAAAGTTCAGATTTCACTGCAGTTCTGTCAACTACCAAGGAAGTTCAGGGTTGCTATGAAGAGGCAGGCATTGGCAACAGTGTTCCCTCTAAGCTGCACTAGGGGTGCTGGTACACAAAGGTTTATCTGCCTGCTCACAGGTTTCAGGTTCATGCCCACAAGCCTTTCTCCCCTCCATTGGAAATAATGGAGGGTGGGGGCACCTCCTTCTGAGGCTCATAGAATTGGATCCCCTGGTCCAAACTTTTTGAAACTTGGGAGGTTTTTGTTTTTGTTTTTTTAAGGACAGGCACCACCAGCTATGCTGAAAATTTGATGTCTCTACCTCCACAACCCCCAGAACCCCAGCTACCCCCAGACTGATTCCCCATTATGGCCTATGAGGCCCATTGACTATAATGGTCTCCATAGGAAATAATGGAGCAGGAAAAAAATCAAATTTTTTGCACACCCCCATTATGGTTTTTAGTATGATTTGAAAGCTGCCTTGAGTCACAGGAAAAGTGGGATATAAATATTTTAATAAGTAGTTTGGGCAGGTTGATAATATTTAAGCAATTTCCCGTTTGTTAGGTTAGGCAGGGTTCTGACAGTGATTGTTCCACCTCTGTTATACTTGACCTGTAAATTTGTCGTATTTCACTAAACCCCCCCCCCAAAAAGTAGACTTCAAGAGTCCCCCCCACCCCAAGTGCTGGTATGTTTTCTAAGGCTCAACGCAGGATGACGGTCTGAGGCCAGGTCTACCAATATAGTGGAATGGTGTGGGTAGACCTGTTCTCTGGAGGCCAGGTCTACCAATATAGTGGAAAGGGGCAGGAAGACCTGATCTACCTCCAGAGAGGACATTTTCTGTAATGAAATTTGACTTGATTCTGTGTTCTCTTATAATGTTTACATTATTTTAAAATATATAGTTTTAACATATTTAAAAATAATTTATTCTGAGATTTTTATAAGGTTATGGAAATAATCTTCTAAAAAACTAATTTACGCAATAGTCAAATGTAGACTCGCTCACAACTTTAATGCTATTAGCTTTTTTTGCTTATGAGGTAGACGTTTTGCTCACAACACTGTACAGCTTAGAGGTAACATTGATTGGCAACCACCGCTGTTTCACTCTTGCCTTGAAAACACTATAGGGTCACCATAAGTCAGCTGTGAGTTGGTGGCACTTTACACTGCCATGTTCATGAAGGGATGATGTAGCGATGGTAAGACTACCTTGTCTAATTCAGTTATATGTGCACAGGACTTGGACAAAATAATAGACTTAAATCAAAAGCAAGTGCTTTGTTTTGTTTGACTTTTCAATTTGTTGAAGAATTCAGGGAAGTTATATTTGATTTGCAGTATACAGAAGCATGACAGGGTAGGCAGGTTCACCCTGTGTGCAAGCTAACTGGAGATTTTGCTAATGTCTCTAATGATGACTTGTAAGAGCAGGTGACTGTAGGACTGTTGTTGCAGATGGAGCTTTCATATTGTATCACCTTATGCTGCCCCAGTGCAGCTGGTTTGCACTAGTCAAAGCCTACTGAAAAGCTTAGGTCCTTCCGAGTAGGTTCTATGCATGGGAAAGGCAAACTTCTAAAGCTCGTGCATAGGAAGGAGTTATGCCCACTCAAAGTTTACCTGGTGAAGCTTGGCAAATCTGAGAAAAACAAATAGATGCTCTTTTGGATGTGGACTATAGACTGCAGTGACACCAAAACATGAAGCAGCAGGAACAAATTTAAATGGGAATGAAAGTTTTCAAAGTGAAGACACCTGCTGCTAGCCATAATTGCTTAAATGTCAATCCCGTGTTCAGAGGTCTCTCTGATAACAGGTAAGATGAAGGGTATTGCCTTTATTCCCTGGTTGTGATCTGCTCAGAGGCTGATGCCATATATTTGCCCATCCCCCTCATCATTATGGGCAAATATTAAGAAAAAAACATTTCTGAACATGGATAATAATGCAGATTCGCCCTCATTTGTGGATGGGAGGGGGAGAATCCTTCACTAAGGCTGCCAAACCCCTGGTGGGAGAATCCCCATGTGTCAAATTTTATTGCTCATTGCTGCTTGGAGCAGCAGGAGGTTGTTGGTTTGGGTTTTTTTTAAATGCAGCCTCATGCACTTATTGGAAGTTCTTACTGGGAGGGACAAAGCGTAGCTCTGGAAATTGCTGGAAACTCTTATGATTTTACTTTTTTCCCTCTCAGGGTAGCTCTAGGAATCAATAGAAGTATTATGCTTTTACCATAGAGTTTCCAGTAATTCCTAGATCTACCCTTTAACTTTTCCTTTAAAAACTTTTGGTAAGTGCACGAGGCTGTTTAAAAAAAAAAGAAGTCACCTAGTAATGCTGCCCACCCCCAACCCTTCTGCAGTGCCTTGGCAATTCTGTCCTTCACTGATAAAAAATGGAAAGTCCTCTTTTTGCTGTGCTGCAAATCTGTGGGTAGGGGGATTCATTAAGCTTTGTACACCCAACCTGTCTACTGTAAAAACACTCAAAGCAGGGCTTGGAGCATGTGTATTAACTGAGCACAGTTGCCTCAATCTTTTCAGAGGCAATTTGGCAAGTCCCCCTTGCTACCAAAATGATGCTCCTGCCTGCAAAGAAGATTCAAACTAAAGCTGTCTCCGACCAGGTAGAAAATTGCTCAAACTCATAGTTTAACTTGTTTTATGGGAAGCAATTCTGGTACGATGTCCTTTTTTCCCCTTCTTTTAAAAGTAAAAACGTAAATCTCTAGTTGTATTTATTTAACGTGGGCTTGGACTTTACTTACAGAGATCAGAGTTTGATATCTCAAAACCTACTTTTTTATGTTCCATTAACTTTCATAAAAGTTATGTACATATGTAAAAAAAAACCCTTGTCCGTGTCCATTTTTGGAAGGATATTGTTGTGGGTCATTAATGACATGTACCCTATGCTCTACAACAGTGTTTTTCAACCTTTTTCGAGCTAAGGCACATTTCTTTCATTGAAAAAATCCCACGGCACACCTGACAATATCTCACGGCACAGTGGTTGAAAAACACAGCAGCTTCAGCGGCCAAACTCTATATAGTTTACCATAGATTCTAGCAAAATCCCTCTCCAAATTTCCCTCTCTTCAGAGACAATGCCCCCAAATCTCCAGGAATTTCCCAGTCTGGACTTGGAAACCCTTGGAAACATCCTCTTAGGCAGTGTTTTTCAACCTTTTTCGAGCTAAGGCACATTTCTTTCATTGAAAAAATCCTGCGGCACACCTGACAATATCTCACGGCACAGTGGTTGAAAAACACTGAAATACAAGATAAATGGGTCATTAGTTGCCTCAGCTCAAGTATTAACTATGACAGTATTACAAATACACGTAATAGCCACTCAACTTGAAATCGTAAGTTACAGATCCAAAGTGTAATGGCTTCTTCCCATAACATTGACCTGAGTTTCAGAAGAAATATAATGTGGATGTATTTTAATACTGCGATTCTGCTAAAGTTTTTCAAATAGAGAGTTTAAAGTCTTACTCTTATGTGAACGGCATTCCGCTGACCATAAGTGATTTGAAGAGAAGCACAGTACACCCATTCTTCGCTGAGGGACAGTTACTGATTTGTACCCCACCCTGACAGAAACAGCTAGCTGTTACCATCAAACATATTCATGTTTACTGGAATGTCTTGGTGCAAATCACCCCCCCCCCCACACACACACACACTGGAAGAAACCAGCTTACTCTGCTGGAGGAGTGAATGCCCTTGGTACCGAATGTTCCTGTCCTCTGTATTAACATCCACAGGTCTAGCTTGACTTTGATTCAGCACACGAGTCCTCCTCATTCATTTAAAACCATCTCACAAGGCCAAGGGGAGCTGCGCCTCAACGGCAGCTCCCTCCTACCTCAGGCCGGCCACAGAGCGTGCGAGCGGAATCAGCGAGAGAGCGCCACTGTTCTTTCTCGCATGCGCAAATGCGTCCCGGAAGGTCAGCCCAGAAGGCACATTTCTTTCATTGAAAAAATCCCGCGGCACACCTGACAATATCTCGTGGCACACTGGTTGAAAAACACTGCTCTACAATGATATTTCTCTCTCATTGGCATTGGAGGCAAACCTTTTCTTGCCCACAGACAGCCTCCTAAACTTAAACAACTTTTCACTCACAACAGTACCCTTCCAAACACAGACATGGACTCTGGGACCGGGGCCTAAAACTCTGTCCCCATATCCACTCTGACAACACAATAACCAAACCTAACAATGTCTGCCATACCATCTAAGGTTTTTTGCTTGTTCATCTTCCAGTATTATGGTAAAGGTAAAGGTTTCCCTTGCTTGAAAGCCCATCGAATCCTATTCAGGCGCGGTGCTCATCTCCCTTTCCAAGCCTAAGAGCCAGCACTTTCCGAAGACTTTTTCCGGGGTCATGTGGCTGGCATGACTAAACACCGAGGTGAACGGAATGCTTATATTATATATATTATCAATATTATATATGCCATCAGATATCAGCAATGCCCTTCCAGTCTCTACGTCGGACAAACAGGTCAGTCCCTGTTCAAAAGAATAAATGGACACAAATCCAACATTCTAAACTGCACCTGTCAAAAATTTGTGGAAGAACATTTTAATCTTCTCGGTCATTCCATAGGTCAGCAATGGAATGACCGAGAAGATTAAAATGTTCTTCCACAAATGTTCTTCCACAAAGGGTGGCAGTCCTCAAACAAAGAAATTTCAAGGGGAAATTACAGCACCAGATGACTGAATTTTAGTTAATTCACAAGTTCAGAACAATGCCCCCCCTGCCCCCCAAGGCTGAAAAGGGACACAGGATTCTTAATCTCACTACAGATGCTAATTTTCTTTCCCAAGCATTTACCCTCTGCTCTAATCAAGCTGATTACAATAGCCATGGTAGCTTTGCATCCTTTACAAGCATTCTTTACGACATCCCTCCCACCATCTGACTAGAATAAAAGGACTCCGAGATCTCCATTTCTGTTCATGTCTGATGAAGGGAGCTTTGACTCTTGAAAGTTTATACCCGAGGGGCGTGGTGTCGGCGCGAACAGCAATGGTCGCTTAACAGACTGGCTCCTGCAAACTTCTCCCTAAAGATCGCCAATACCAAATCATCTGCTACTACAAACTACGATACGGGATGGGCAAGACTTCTAAGACCAAAAAACAACAAATAGTGAGTAAAGACGTAACTACTTACTTCGCTAAAAGAGACAGTCTTGAAACTCCGAGTGAGGCCTTACCGAGCTGTCCCATTATGGCGGCGGGAGATAGAGACGCACACCCCGATGGCCTTGGAGTCTCTAGACAAGAATTTTTAGACGCCATAAAAACCTTGGAGCGCAACATGGCCACGACTATGTCTGAACTCTTATTGCCCATTAATACACAAATTGCGGAACTTAAGCAATCAATGGCCCAAGTGACCCAAACTGCCGAAGCAACGGCAGAATCCACCATGATCTTGCAAGAGGACTCTAGGTATTTCTATGAAAGAGAGGCGTGGAGTACCGACAAAATAATCATGCTGGAAAACCAACTAAAAGCAAACAATATAAAATTTAGAGGGGTCCCAGAAGACAGCGAACAATCATCAAACATAAAAACTTTACTTTCAGAATGGCTTTCAACATTACTAGAATTAGAATCTTCTACCGTTTCGTTTATTAATTCAGCTTACAGGGTGGGAGCACTGAGAGCGCGCCAAACGAATTACCCTAGAGACATCATAGTTAAATTCACAGACTCTCAAATAAAACAAAAAGTAATGCAACTTGCTAGGCAAAAAGGCTATATAGAGTACCAGGGCACAAAAATACAAGCCTTGCAAGACTTGTCCGCAGAAACGCTAACTCGCCGTAAGGCTCTCCGCCCAATAACCACCACTTTAAACACTGCTAAAATCAGGTATCGCTGGGTGGCTTCCTATAAACTGCAGGTCTCCTACCAAGGAAACATGCTTTATGCCACGGACATGGAATCGGGACTAAAACTATTACAAGACCTGCAGCTTCAACCTCCACCTGAGGAAGTACAGGAAAATATACCCATCCAACCACCATCACCAGCATATCATTGGCAAAGAACGAGGGACAGACGAGAGAAAAGATCCAAACTGGCTTGACTCCCCTCTCTAGCAATGATGCTTTGTGTATGCATTTGTTTAATGGTTTGTAGTAGTAGCATAGTGCTCTAACAAATGGACTTGGGTTACAACAATCACCCATGATTTAATATTTTATATAACAATACTAAGTCTCAGTTGCATTATACCAATCTTTAACCTATCCAATTATATCGCACTTTTATATTAAAAATTGTCTATTATATTATTTTGTTCAGAAATTTATTATTCACTATAAGGGAATCTAGTGTATCAACTTAAAATGTTATTTTTATAAAAAAAGTGTTATAGTTATGATGTTTAAATAACTATTTTAACGCTATATTATTTAATTTGGCTAAATTATAATATAAAGGGCAATAACCCCTTTTTTTTATATGTATGTGGCTGCCCAAACTTTGAAACTTATCAGTCATTAGTTTGACTCACAACATCTTATGTTAATTTTATAGAAAAGATTCACAGAAGAAATGTGTATTAGTTATGATGTTTAAATAACTACTTTCATTTTATTAATTTCTAAGTTGAAGCTGTATTTTAAAAGGCAATAATTTCCTTTCATATGTATGTGGCTGCCCAAATTTTGTAACTTGCCAGCCATTTGCATAGCTTATAACATCTTACATTAATAATGCAGAAAAGATTCACAGAAGTAATGTGTATTAGTTATGATGTTTAAATAACTAATTTAATTTCATAGTACTTTATGGGTAACAAAAGGTTACTCTTATTGCCAATTTATTTTGTAATACCAAGTCCTTTTTTAAAAAAAATTTAAGATTTTAAAATTTTAAAATTTTAAAACTTTAAATTTAAAGACATTGTAATCTGTACTTACCTTGTTATAATATAGTGGTATTGTTCCTTTTTTAAAAAATAACTAAGACAACTTTAGGGAGGGGTTCCGGGAGTTTTCTATAAGTTTAGAGAACGCCTAGCCCAGTCACAGATTTTTTGCTTATTTCAATATGGTTTGCATTAATTTTTAAGTCCCTGTGGAAAAGGGACAAAGGAGCTACAGGGTTAGCTCTGGTTTTGTTATTAGTTTCTGCTACAACTCTCTTGTATTATCTAGTACCAATGGTAACCAGCGTACTGGTAATCACATGTAAGACTTTTGCCTTAAAATTTTTAAGATTGGCATTTTTGAAATCTCACTTATCCGAAGAGTCTCTTAAATCCACCATCCATACTAAGATTGGAATCAGTCCAAGCCCATGGCTATTATATTGGTCTGACTCACATACTTTACTACTGCAACCATCCTATGTGTCTACACAAATACTAATCTATTATGATGATGTCTAATTCTAAAATTCACTACCTAACACTCAACTGCAGAGGATTGAACTCACCTATCAAGCGCAAACGGACTTTGACAGCACTATTGAAACAACGTGCTGATATCATCTTTTTACAAGAAACGCACCTAAAAGGAACTTTAGATCATGTTTTTAAATCAAACAAGTTCATTGCCCAACTCCAAGCTCAAGGCACTTCAAAATCTCGTGGGGTAGCAATACTGATACGCAAATCCATCAAGTTCCAGAACATAAAAACCGACATTGACCCTCAAGGTCGCTTTATCTTCTTAAATGGTAAGTTTAATGGCAAACAACTTACCTTAGCATCTCTTTATGCACCCAGTGTGGGACAACTAGCCTTCATCCAAACTACGCTCCAGAGGCTGGCCAAATTTAGTGACGACCCATGTGTGATTGGATGCGACCTCAATCACGTATTAGATCACAATTTGGATGTCTCGAGAGGCATAAAAAATAATCCATCAAAATATTCAACTCGGGCAAAGACCAATATGTCCCAATTAACAAACATCTTAACACAAGCAGATCTAATAGATCTATGGAGACTTCACAACCTGAATTGTAAAGACTTTACATACTATTCACACAGATATCATACACATACTCGAATTGACTTTATTTTGGCATCATCTTCTTTAGTCAACACCTTCTCGGATTCAACGATAGGTTCAAGAATCTGGTCGGACCATGCATGGGTAGAATCCCATATGGAACTCTTAGAACAAAGAAAAACTCAGTACAACTGGAGGTTAAATCCACAACTTTTATTGTCCAAATCAATCTCAGAAACTATTGAATCAGATATCAAAGAATACTTCAAACACAACAAAGAATGTGAAGCTTCGCAACGATTCATTTGGGAAGCCCACAAGGCAGTAATCCGGGGTAAATACATAGCAACAGCATCCACCTATAAAAAAACAAAAACACAGTTAATACAAGATCTTTTAACCAAAATCAAAACACTAGAAACTGAATATATGACTACATGCCGCAGAAGAACGTATAAACAACTGCTTGCTGAAAGAAAGAAATTGGAATCTCTAGAAGTCTCACAGATACAAAAAAAGCTGGCCTACCTTAAACAAAGTTATTGGTTTAAAACACCACAATCAATCAAATTGTTGGCATGGAAATTTAAAAAAAGACTATCTGATAACATGGTACATGCTATTCGGAAACACACTGGAGAGATGACATACAACGACCCAGAAATTTCAGAGACCTTCCTTAATTATTATCAAAAACTTTATTCCTCGGAAAACCCCTCTCCCTTAAACATCAAAACTTTTCTACAACAATATCCTCTTGGATCCTCACTAACAGAACAACACAAGCTTTGGCTGGATGAACCTATTACTCCTCAGGAAATCTATTCAGTCATTAAACACCTCAAAAACGGCAAAATCCCCGGAAAAGACGGCTTTACAGCCGAATACTACAAGAAATTTGCCCCTTTGTTGTGTGACCATCTAGCAAACACTTGCAACTATGTGATTGAATCTGGCAAGATGCCACCATCATGGAACGAAGCTAAAATAATACTTCTTCTCAAACCTGACAGAGATCCAACCCTACCGAGCTCATATCGTCCAATCTCATTGCTCAACCAAGATTACAAAATTTTTACAGCAATCATAGCGGCTCGACTCAACAAGATCATTTCATTATATATCCACACTGATCAAACCGGCTTCATCCCTAAAAGGGAGATAACAGATAACACTCACAAAATTTTGAATGCTATACATTATTCTAGACAACACAAGCTGGACTCCTCCTTCATACTGTCACTAGACATTGAAAAAGCATTCGACAGCGTGGAACCACTGTATTTATCTACCATCTTATCATCAATGAACTTTGGCCCGAACTTCTTGAAAATTATCGAAACCATTTACAGATCACCGGTAGCCTGCATATCAACTAATGGTCTAACTAATGGTCTAACTAATGGTCTAACTACCAAAGACTTCAGGCTGTCTAGAGGAACATGCCAAGGTTGCCCAGCCTCACCTCTTCTCTTTGCTTTGGCAATAGAGCCCCTGGCGAACGCAATACGACTCAACAACCAGATTACAGGCCTATATATAAAAGACAAACAACTAAAGCTAAGCCTTTTTGCTGACGACATGTCTCTGCTCCTCACACAACCATCTCAATCTTTACCTGAACTGTTCTCACTCTTACAAACTTTTGGAACAATCTCCAGTCTTAAAATTAACAGCACAAAAACCTTACTATATCCGATGGTGCTTTCAGAACCTCATCGCACATACATCCGACATAATCATGACATTATCTGGGTCAAAGACACTTGGAAATTTTTGGGTATCAAAATACCACTCAATCTTAAAGATCTGGCAAAAACTAACTATACCCCAATAACTAAAATGCTCGAAGAACTACCTAATATGCAATCCTCACCGTTGTTATCCTGGATAGAGAAATTGCAAATTGTGAAAGTTTTTATATTTCCAAAGATGCTGTATTTGTTTCGTGCTATGCCAATCATTATCCCACGAACAATACTAGATACCTGGAAGACCCTAATTCTAAGATATATATGGAACAACTCACGTCATCGAATAAGTTATACAACATTAACCAGGCCAAAGAAACTAGGTGGCTTTTCCCTGCCAAATATATTGATTTATTACAAAGCCACAACACTGGTTGGTCTTCTCAAGCAATATAATACACATTATGTAGCTGACTGGAAGGATATTGAATCAACCTACCTGAACAAACTCACCTTTCAAGAAACTTTATGGGAAACCAGTAAAAAACGATCTTCGTCTACACAGCACAACCTCTTTTTAATCAACTCCCTCAAGGTGTGGGATAACTCTAAACCATTAATAATATCCCAACCATCGATACTTACCACATTCACGAGACAGTCATGGTTCCATCCTGGAAGCAGGAACAACTCCTATGAAACATGGCGCTCCCTGAAAATGAACAGATTAATAGATATCAGCAAACAATTTCGCCTTCTCAGCAAATCGGATCTCGAAACAAAAAACAATTGCTCTATAGACTGGTTCGAATACGCGCAAGTGAAACATCTATGGGAAACATCTTACCCACCGGCAAAAGAAAAAGCGCCATTAACCTTCTACGAAAAGCTATTGTTACAAGACAATCCTACATGCAAAGGACAAATCTCAAATATTTACATGGAACTTTTGAAACTAACCAATAAAACAACACTATCCTATCAAACTGCATGGAACAGAGATTGCAATTTCCCTACTGACACCCCCACTTGGGAGGAAGTGTGGTCATCACCAAGCATGCAATCTAAATCTTTGAACATTAGTACCCTAGCCGCCAAGATAATAACCAGATGGTACTATACACCACTACAATTACACCATATCAACAATACCTACCCATCCACCTGCTGGAGAAATTGTGGTAAGGAGGCTTCATACTATCATTGCTGGTGGTCCTGTGTAAAGATCAAATTATTTTGGACAAAGATTATACAAAACGTATCAGAAATAACCAAGACCACCATCTCAATGCAGCCAGAAATCGTTCTTTTAGACTTTTGGCCCGAAGACGAAACACCAAAAATAGTGAAAGACTTAATTTCTACAATGTTCATGGCTGCAAAACACGTTATAGCATCAAACTGGAAGAGCACAAATCTTTTAACCAAGCACCAATGGTACTCAATTTTATGGGAATACTATGCCATGGAAAAAATAGCATATTCCATACCACCAAACAACACATCTAAAAATCAGTCTTACATGTACGCCAAATGGTTACCATTTTTAGAAGCGACTTATAATAATTATATTCCAAAAGGTACCATACAAAAAAGATACCTTGAGATAATAACACTATTCTAACATTAGTAGCAGACAAGTTAAACTGTTGGTTGTTGTTAGTTGTTATAGAATATTATAATGTATTATATGTAACAAAATAAATTAAAACTGTTTGTTGTAAAATTAAGAAAATGCAAAATAAAAAATTAAAAAAAAGAAAAGAAAGTTTATACCCTGAAATTCTTGTTGGTCTCTAAGTCTTGTTGGTCTCTACTGGTCTTGAACCTAACTGTTTTCAGAGAATGTTCACATTCATGATTTCTCAAAGGTCTCTATGTATCTAGGAGAGCCAGTCTGGTGTAGTGGTTAAGTGCGCAGACTCTAATCTGGGAGAACCGGGTTTGATTCCCCACTCCTCCACTTGCACCTGGCTGGATGACCTTGGGCAAGCCATAGCTCTGTACCAGCTGTTCCCTCAAGGACAGCTTGGGAAAGAGTTCTCTCAGCCCCACCTACCTCACAGGGTGTCTGTTGTGGGGAGGGGAAGGGAAAGGAGTTTGTAAGCCGCTCTGAGACTCTTAAGTGAGTGAAGGGCGGGATATAAATCCAATCTCTTCTCTTCTCTTCTTCTTCTTCTCTATTGTAATCCAGAATTTACCCATCACAGCACCACATGTTTGGGGGTTTGCTTTTACATTCTGTATAATCTTTTTTTAATGTATATTTTATGTTAAAATTGCAACAGACTCTGGCTATCAGCAATAAATAAACATGAAGGGGAAGAGAATCCTTTCCTAGTATTACCCTAGCAGACTGAATAGTCCAGACTAGCTGGAGCTATTTAGAGCTTGACTGCTAAGCAGCATCAGCCATGGTTAGTACTCGGATGGGAGACCAACAAAGAAGACCTGGGTAGCTATGTAGAGAAGGGCAATGCAAACCACTTCTGTTGTCTCTTACCTTGAAAATCCAATGAGGGGGCCATTATGAGTTGGTTGCAACTTGATGACACTAAATTACTATTGGTAGTATTAGCCTGCTGAGGTCTAGTAGGGGCACATTGCTCTCTGCTGCCAAAAGAAATATTTAGGTATAACGAGGAATGTGCAACCGTCTGCTATTTGCCCATTATAGGGCTTGAGGAGATGTATGTGTGGGTACTGTTGGTCCAACTCCCTGCTTCTTTTTTAGAATGACAGGGAGAAAGTCTGTTGTTCACTCTCTTCTAGCATGTTGGGCTCTCCCCTCCCCTATTTAAATAATTTTAATAACATACTGAGTGATGAAATAGATTACTTTGTGAATTTTAATGTCAGGTTTCCACCCCCAAAAAAATTAGATTAAAAACTGAAGAAAAAAAATCCTTTAGGAATTGTTTTATCTAACCCCTTAAAATGGAAAGCTCAAGTCTTCCTTTCAGAATATGTTAGCATTCTCAGTTTCAGGTTCAGTCAGACTACAGTATTGACATGCATTGTTTTCCTCTGGAATTTGCATGCTATGTGGCGCCGGCTGGCAGGAATTAAAAGCTGCTGTTCTGTACTACAAAATAAAAGGAACTAGAAATGACATATCCTATAACCCTAATTAAACTGAGAACACACAGAAGATGTCCATTTACAAGAGTAGAACCCTGCAGTGTTGTAAGCTAATTGATACGTTTTGTGTGTGTGTGTGTGTTTAGAGTAAGAGAACCGTTCATTGTCCTCCATCTGTGGAATGGTGGATCTGACTCACACCTCCTAACATTCTTACATGATTTGAGCCTTTAGCTTTTCCTGGTAAAAATCCACAGTCAGAGGCAAAGGGCTTGATTTCTTGTATTAGAAGTGTCATCCACACCGTGACCTTCCCCTCATGGAAATAATTGTGGCTTCTTTTCTTCACATAGTTGTTATTGAATTTGTTTAATTGCCCTGCCCAAACTATGTACAGTCCTTGCGTTCTGCTTCCCACCCTGTTGATAATCCTGTAACTGATTGATGAAGGTTGGCCGTTCCTTATTTTCTTCCCTTAGACCCCTACTGGCAGGTGGGAGGCTTTTCCTGTTTGGAAATTGTACTGTTGCTACTTCTGCGCTTCCGCAGTGTTCCTTAAACATTAATTGTTTCCAGTTACCATATGTTGATAGTCTGACTAAGCTTTAATTGGTCCAGAATGCGGCAGCGTGAGTCCTGGCGGGAATGCCATGGACAGCACATATACAACCTGTGCTGGGCCAGCTACACTGGTTACTGATGGAATATCGAGTCAGGTTCAAGGTGTTAGTGTTGACTTTTAAGACTTTGAGCGGTCAGGGACCCACATACCTTCAGGACTGCCTCCTCCAATGGCCCCCAAAAGAACACTAAGATCTTCTTCGTGGTCTCTGTGCATCACACCTCTGGGATAAAGTGCGCCTGCGCCGATCCCGATCGGTAATCTTCAAAGCCTAACGGATTTTCGCGCCAGCTCCCCGGTCACGTGCACGCCCCACTGCGCATGACCCGGGGAGAGGCACGAGGATCCCGCCAGTTCTCTTCTGACCGCCGTGTCGTGAGGACCCCCTCTCCGCTCCGGTCGGTAGTTAACTTTCGTTTCTTTTTCCAACTTTGGAAAGGCCTTTCGGACTGATTTCTTGGACTTTACTTGACCTACGGACTGTTTTTCCTGGATTCTCTTTTGGATTCTCCTCCTTCTACTCCCCGCCCGGCCTATGGCCCAGTGGTGGGGTTTCTTTAAACGCTGCCTTAAGTGTGGGAGTAAAATCCCCCCCCCCAGACAAGCACTCCCTCTGCTTGCTGTGCCTAGGCGAGTCGCATCGCGTCGACTCCTGTTCGAGTTGCGCCGCGTTCTCCAAACAAACTCGGAAGAACCGGGCGGCCCGACTCCGAGTGGCTCTCTTGGAGGCAGCGTTGTCACCGAAGATGTCCGCAGCCGACGCCTCGGCAACATCCCCATCGGCACCGACGGGCCCGACGTCGCCACCGATGCGAAGCCCTTCCGGCACCGAGAAATCGGCATCGAAAAGACCCCTCTCACTGCCACGAACTCCCGCTAAGAAGCGTAAGGAGGGCAAAGAGGGTAAGGGCAAGCTGAAGCACAAAACCTCGAGTGCTTCGTCGACGCATCCCGCGTCCGACATGACCCAGCACGGGTCTCCACAGCTTGACCCTCCTGGGCGCGAGCGACCCCGGGGCAGCCCCGTCTCCCCGATGCCGCGACCCATCCAGCTCACAGATTCGGAACCCGACATCGAGCTGACGCAGATCCCTCACAGCAGTCCCGAGACAGGGCCTGACCCGATGCCGGCACTGAGAGGCGAGCGAGACTGGCGCCTTCCCCCATCTTCGGTGCCGTGGGACGTCCGTCAATGGCGATACCTGTATGGCTCCTCCTACCCGCCACCTCCACAATGGTACCCAGTGGAGTGGGATCGCCAATCGACGTCGTCAAGAGTCTCCTGATGCCGAGATCCCCCGGCCCCGCCTCCGACTCCGATACCGTTACCGAAACCGAAACCGATACCGAAACTAACGATACCGATACCCACATCACCCGATATCGACCTTCCTCCTTATCAGCCAGATCCGTCGACCCCTATGTCTCCCTCCAAACATTCCGACCATTCGATGCCCGAATCTCCCGAATCATCCGATGACGAATCTCCCATCCAGCCGTCACCATCCCCTGATGTGGCTGAAAATCTACCAATCTCCCCCTCCGAGGACGTGAAATCCTATGGAGAACTTATCAAACGAATGGCACATTCCTTGGCGCTTACCACGGTCCAACCAACGCCTACCGCTACCGATGCCATCTTCGATATCGTACAGATGGACACATCCACCGCGGTAGCGTTGCCACTAATTTCGGTGCTCTTGAGCACTGCCAAAGAATCCTGGGGCCACCCTTCCTCAACCCCAATTTCCAACAAAAGGTTGGACCACATGTACAGGCTCCAAGAGCCAGGGGCAGAATTCCTATTCATCCACCCCAAGCCCAACTCAGTCGTCGTGACCCCCTCTGCTAGGGGACGTAGCGGACATTCCTCCCTTTTGGACAAGGAGGGACGGAAGCTAGATTCTTTCGGAAGACGATTTTATTCAGCCGGTGCATTGGGCATAAAAACGGCAAACTACACAGCCTGCATGAGCAGGTACCAGTACTCCCTATGGGAACAGATGACACCACTTCTGGCTCAGCTCCCTGAGGATAAGCAACGTCTTGCTAGGAAGATCCAGAGGGAAGGCATGGTGCTAGCAAAACATCAGCTTAACGCATCCAAGCATGCTGCGGACGTCACGTCCAAGACACTCACTTCAGCAGTTGCCCTTCGTCGCCACGCCTGGCTGAGGTCGACTTCGCTTCCACAAGACACTAAGTTCTTAGTGGAAGATCTCCCTTTCGAGGGTGAAGGACTGTTCAGCTCCACGACGGACACAGTTCTTCATGATTTAGATAAGAGCATCAAAACATCTCGTAACTTGGGTGTCTCACAACCGAGACAACAGAAGCAGAAAACATGGCAGAGATCTTGGTCCAAACAGCAACCGCGAAGATCTCCCACTGAACCCCAATGGCAGAGACCACCGTCTACTGTCTATCAACAGAAACCTTATGGCCATAAGCCACGATTCCCGTCCGCTTCCGCTTCCAAGACTAAACCACCCAAGCCGAACAAGCAGAGTCTTTGACTCTCCCATTCGCTCCGATATTCCCACCCGTCTATCCCCCTTCCTACTAGCATGGCAACGTATCACGACAGACAAATGGGCACTGTCGGTTGTAGCAGAAGGCTACAGAATAGAATTTTTCCAGATTCCACAAGAATCGTACTTCGTAACCACCCCTCCCTCCGACACCCTATCGTCGGAAGTCGAAGCCCTCCTCTCAAAAGATGCCATAGAACAGGTACCAACAAAACACCTTCAGCGGGGGTTCTACTCCCGCTACTTCACGGTCCCAAAAAAGGATGGCGGACTTCATCCCATATTAGATCTGCGGAACCTCAATGCGTTCATCACCTACAAGAAATTCCGTATGACCACTCTACAGACCATCCTACCGCTACTAGAAGCCAACGCGTGGATGGTGACGCTGGACTTAAAGGACGCATACTTTCATGTGACGATCCATCCGTCACACAGACAGTACCTACGCTTTGCGATCGGTCCGCGTCACTTCCAGTACAAGGCCCTACCCTTCGGCCTCTCTACAGCTCCTCGTGTCTTCACGAAGCTTATGGCAGTAGTAGCGGCACATCTGAGACTCCAAGGTGTCCACCTTTACCCCTACCTGGACGACTGGCTTCTAGTCGCCCCCTCTACGACGGAACTACAGAACCACATCTCTACTACCCTTCACACCCTAGAATTACTAGGGTTGACTATAAACCTCAAAAAGTCCATGCTTATCCCTTCCAGACGGGTTCAGTTTATCGGAGCTATCCTGGACTCCTTGCAATGCAGGGCATTCCTACCCCCCAACAGAGCAGCGGATATAGTCTCCCTTCTCCAGGCTATCCTAGAGACCAAGGAGGCTACAGCCAAACAAATCCTTCGCCTGCTAGGCCTGATGGCCGCGACAACGGCAGTAATTCCCTTCGCCAAATTGCGAATGAGACCACTGCAGCTTTGGTTCTTGAGGCGTTTCCGCCCCAAATTCCACTCCCTCTCCAAACGTTTCCAGATATCTACCCAGGTCCTGGAGACCCTGAATTGGTGGCTTGTGCCCCAGAATTTACATTCAGGTGCACCTTTCCGGCTTCCACCCCCCTCAGCGACCGTCACCACGGACGCATCCCTATGGGGCTGGGGAGCTCACCTGGAAGGTGTAGGTGTGGGAGACAGGTGGCACCCCTCTGTGGCACACAACCATATCAATTTCTTAGAGCTGCTGGCAGTTCTCTACGCAGTGAGATCTTTCTGCCAATCCCTAACGGGGAAAACGGTGACTGTCCTTACAGACAACACCACCACTATGTTTTACATCAACCGCCAGGGCGGGACGGTCTCCCGTGGACTTTGCCGGTTAGCGATAGAGCTGTGGAACGAGTGCCAGGCGCTAGATGTTCACCTGGTGGCGACTCATCTCCCAGGACTACTCAACGTCCAAGCGGACTTCCTAAGCAGAGGAGGAGCATCCCTATACGAGTGGGAGCTGAACCCCCTCTACCTGACTCCGATCTTCGACCATTGGGGACATCCATCCGTGGATGTATTCGCCTCTCGGGAGAACAAGAAGTGCCATCTATTCTGTTCCAGAGCAGGAACGGACCCGACCTCTCTCGGAGATGGTCTCCTCTTCCGGTGGACAGGGAAACGGTTGTACCTATTTCCCCCAATCCCTCTCATTCCGAGAGTAGTCCACAAACTATTGACAGAGCGACCGTGGGCAATTCTAGTTACCCCATGGTGGCCGAGACAACCCTGGTTCCCCACGCTCCTCAGCCTCTCACGGGGGACGTATCTCCATCTCCCGACGGACCCGGACCTCCTCGGGATGCGCGGGGGCCGAGTACTGCACCACGATGTGCCCAGGCTAAAATTGACAGCGTGGCTGATCCAAACTTAGGGTTAGAATCACGCATTGCTCAAGTTCTACTGAACTCACGCAAACTCTCCACTCGACGTTCATATGAGTCAAAATGGACTAAATTTTTAACTTTCCTGGCGTCTGTAGGACGACCCTCAGTCCCCGCTGGACTTAAAGATGTTTTTGGTTTCCTCCTGTCATGTAAGGACAGGGGACTGTGTCACTCATCTATCTGAGTCTACTTGTCAGCCATTTCAGTCAATCATCCTAAGATTGATGGTTATTCCGTGTTTTCCCACCCAACAACGAAACAATTCCTCAAGGGAATGAATCGCCTCTATCCCCCAGTGCGGACACCAGTCCTGGCATAGGACTTGCCCCTGGTTCTCACTAAGCTGATGGGAAAACCCTTCGAACCCATGGCCTCATGCAGTCTTCAGCTTTTGTCATGGAAGGTTGCATTTTTAGTGGCCATCACGTCTACTCGACGCGTGAGTGAGCTCTCGGCGTTCCGTTGCAACCCACCATACCTCACGTTTCATCATAATGCCGTCACTTTGGCTCCAGATGTCGCTTTCCTGCCTAAGATAGTTTCGGACTTCCATATAGGGGCGGATATCACCTTGCCGGTATTTTTTCCTGATCCCCAGGACCCAACGCAACGTAGTCTACACACTTTAGATGTCAAGAGAGCCCTGTCTTTCTACTTGCACCGGACAAAATCCTTTCGCAAGTCTCCAGCTCTCTTCATTTCTTATGCCTTGCCCAGGCAGGGACAGAAACTGCCGTCTCAAAGACTCTCGAAGTGGATAGTTGAGACGATAAAACTCGCCTATCTTCTGGCCAAAAGGCCACTGCCGGCGTCCCTCCGGGCACACTCCACTCGAGCCGTGGCTACTTCCACAGCATTCCTCAAGGGCATTCCCCTAGGAGACATCTGCAATGCTGCAACGTGGGCGTCCCCTCACACGTTTGTGAAGCACTACGCCCTAGATGTCCGTGTCCATCAGCGTACTGTGGTGGGCCGTGCAGTCCTGCAAGCAGCTCAGATGTGAGACCTCCAGCACCCACCTCCAGGTATGTGGTGTTTATTGCTCGCTATTCTCCCAGAGGTGTGATGCACAGAGACCACGAAGAAGATATACAGGTTGCTTACCTGTAATTGGAGATCTTTGAGTGGTCATCTGTGCATTCACACCACCCGCCCTCCTTCCCCTCTGCTTTCGGTCTCCCTGACCTTTTTTCCTTGGGGGCTGTTAGCAGCGGTCAGAAGGAACTGGCGGGATCCTCGTGCCTCTCCCCGGGTCATGCGCAGTGGGGCGTGCACGTGACCGGGGAGCTGGCGCGAAAATCCGTTAGGCTTTGAAGATTACCGATCGGGATCGGCGCAGGCGCACTTTATCCCAGAGGTGTGAATGCACAGATGACCACTCGAAGATCTCCAATTACAGGTAAGCAACCTGTATATCAGCTGATAACAACTTGCTGGTGATCCCCAGCCTTAGGGAAGTCCAGCTGTCCTCAACTAGGGTTTTTCGGTCCTGGCCCCGACCTGGTGGAACTCTCTGCCAAATAACATCAGGGCCCTGTGGGACCTTGTACAATTCCGCAGGGCCTGTAAGGCAGAGATGTTTCACCAGGCTTTTGATTGAGGACCGCAACGGTTAAGAATGGCACCCTTTTCTCTTTCCTATGGTCCCCACGTCCCCTCCCTGTCTGCTGCACGGTCAGCACTGCAGCCAACAAAAAGGGGTGGATATTGCCATCTGGTTTGACTGTTATTAGTACTTTGTGACAATTTTATTTTATGTTGACTTTATTTTATCTGTTTTAAAGTTGTTAATCACCCAGAACACACTTGTGGGGTTGGGCAATCCATAAATCGATGATGATGATGATTCAGGGCTTTTTTTGGGCAGGAACGCACAGGAACGGAGTTCCGGCTGGCTTCCGAGTTGGCCATGCCTACAGCCTCCCCCCCCCCCCCGGGTTCCCCAGATACCTTGCAAGCTGCGGGGCACCTGGGGAAGCCAAGCCGATCCAGGGAGGGAAGGCAGTTTAAATTGCCTCCCCCCCTCGGGTTCCCCATATGCCCCACAAGGCGCAGAGCACCTGGGGAAGCCGATTCTGGGAGGGAGCTGTGCGATCAGGGTGTGTGGCCTAATATGCTAATGAGTTTCTGCTCTTGGGTGTAGCCTATTATGCTAGTGAGTTCCTGCTGGGCTTTTTCTACAAAAAAGCCCTGATGATGATGATGTTCCAAAGCTTCAAAGATAAGGTTTATACATTGATACATATGAAATGCTTAACACAGTTTTTATATGATACATGGAAACACTCCTGTATTTGCTCCATATTGGCTTTCTTGTTATCAGTTGGGAATACTCTAGGAATGTATCATGTTACCAGTTGGGATTACATCTTTTTACGGGTTTGGTTGTTAATTCAACCATGATACACCCCTCATTTACATCTTAATCTGCCAGTCCTCTCTACATCATTCACCCTATCAGTATAGTTGCATTAGTTGTTAGTTAAAATAAAATTTCATATCACTATTCAAAAGAAATAATTGTAATTGTGGTTTTGATCTCATAGTTAGTAGGGTTTTTTTATATAAATGGATATAAATACTTGAATGTTTTTGTCCATTTTCTTTCTTTAAAAAATAGTGTCCATCTCCAAAAAGTTTCAAGACAGCTTAATACATTTATTATATAAAAGACCAAATAGAAATATTCAGAGGGAAAAAAATGTGTGTGTGTTTAAAAATCACTCAAAAACACTCAAATCACACTTTTAAAATCACTCAAAAATAATTACCCTCCAAAGTTAATCAAAATGTTTTCAATATATTGTTCGGGGGGGGTGTATTCTATTTATGGACTTTTAATTTGGGAAGAGTGAAATCTTGAATTATATCTTTCTGATCCAGGTTCTGTATGCAGCAAATAGTACTCTTCCAAGTTCCATTGAACAATTTTGGATATTCCTTTTGATGTGAAAAGAGAATCAGCATCAGGAGCTACCAGTTGTTATAAATGAGCAATTGTCCAGGGCTACAACTGGATTCACACCTTTTGCTAAAAGAAAAAGAATTATTTTTTATATTAATTGACCCCATCTATCTTTTGGGGGGAATCAGTGCTATTTCATGCTGTATCTTTATTCCACAAGAGTAAGCAATACAGTCCAAGCTTGGCAGCATGTGAATGTATTTATTTATAATATTTATGCCCCACCTTATCTCTGCAAACTCCAGGCAGTGAAAGAAGCGACAAAGGCAGCAGGATGCACGCACTGTGAGGGCTCAACAACTTCAAGCCAATGCACAATTAAAAGCCAGGTCCCAGAGTGAAAAGCCACACATGTCTCTTGCCATGTGCTTATGTACACGTTATTTTTGTTTCTCTATATGCTCTGAACATCAGAGCCAATGGGTGACTGTAGACATAGTTCTTCTGCCAGTGCTATGACGGCAGCCCGGTAATGAAGATGAAATGACTGTAATGATGACCTTTCTGTGCCTTTGTCTGTACAATGCCCTTCTCTTTAACTGAACACCTTTCAAATGAACACATTCTGAACTCTTGAACTGCTCATTCTGTTCACCGAGCGTATTGCTCAATCGGCACTTTATCATGATGCGTCTCCAAAGACTGTGTGTTTCCTTACATTTGATGTCTAGATGAGATTTTTTTTTCCATAGTCCCTTTTAGTAGTCAGAAATTGGACTGTTAAGGGACTGTGTTAATCCAGGCTTTTTATACTAAAATGTGTAGTTTTAGAGCCCTAAATCAGAGGCTTTTTTATAAATCGTTTTCAAAGGAGTGAAATGACCTTAAAATATATATCATACAACTCAGTCTTAATGGAATGGGGCCTGGGTGGTTCACTTGAAAAGTTGTTCTCTGCTATTTGTCACATTCCTTCCATTTATTTAGAATACACCGACCGTGTATTCCGAAAAGTGTATGTGTGTGTGTTGGACTCGAATTGGACGTGGGAAGTGCTGTTGTAGTCAGCTTATGGCTGCCCCTGTAGGGTTTTCAAGGCAAGAAACAAACAGAGGTAGTTTGCCATTTCCTGCCTCCACATAGTCACCCTGGACTTCCTTGGTGGTTTCCCATCCAAATATGAACCAGAGCTGAGCCCTGCTTAGATTCTGAGATCTGACAACCCCTGGCTGGGTTCTAATGCTGGCTTTCAATATAATAACTTTTAATGTTTTATTTAAAAAAAACACATGATAGAGCCTGAAGTTCTTACCAATAAAACCATAGAGTTTCTGGTGATTCCTAGAGCTACCTTTTGTCAATTCCAGTTTGTTTGTTTTTTTACTGAAAGTGATTTCACACCAGATGCCCCACTACTGCCCCCATGCTCCTGCCGACAACCCTCCCACTGGTTGCCAGGCATTCCCTGGCAATGCTATGCCTTGAGCAGGCTCCCTGCAGAGATAGTGTAACATTTTTCAAAATACATAAAAGACAAGGATTACTGGGGGTTGGGGGTTCTGAAATATACATTTTTTTTCACCAACCAGTTAAAATATGGGGCAAGTAGAATACCTTACAATGAAGGACATTATACCAGCACAGAACAAGCCAAAACACATAAGGATATATATATATATTTCCAGAATGCAAATTTAATTTTACTAACTTGTTTATACGTACACACACACACAATTTAAAAAAATCTTTAGTGAATTTAGGGTTGCAATGTGGGGTGGATGGGAGGGACTTACAAAGTGGTGGGTGCCCTTGCTGGTGATACTGTGACATTTGGGTAAAACTCTGGGGTTAAATCATAGAGTTTAGCCCAAATGCCAGAAAGTTCCTGGCATCCTGCAGTGATGTCCTGTTGTCACTTTGGGACATGTAAGGAATGTTGTCAGCATGTCAGGACACTACTGACATCCCCCTATTTTAGCATCATTTTTTCCTCCTGCCAGGCAGCTGAGTTGCAGCAGAGAATGCCACCTAGGGGTGGGGGAATCTTCTGCCCCCAGCAGTGGCCTGGCAACCTTAAATTCATGACACTTAATTTCATATATCAGACCCTTTACCTCATCTTCCTATGTAAGCAGGTTCAACTTTCGTTATGTTTAACTCACCTTAATTACCCTAACTGACAATAAGCTGGATTGCTCCAAAGTGTGTGTGTGTGTATGTGTATATATGTGTGTGTGTGTGTGTGTGTGTGTATATAATACAGACATACACACACACATAGTTGGAGTTTTCTAGGCACTTATTGAGCAGCAGACCAATATCATTGGGACTTGGAGCAGACAATCCATTATCCAGCAAATACACCTTTGCTTGAACCGGGTGGGCGTGCTGGGGAGACTCTGTGGCTGTAGCTATTTCAGGTTCAGAAGCCATTTAGAGCTCAGGTGACAGGAGATTGGAAATTACTTTGAATGCCTGTTTAAAAGACAATTTGCACTGTAGTGTTTAACTCTTTATACACAGTTTGACTTTCAGGGGACATTTCCCTTAACAGTATAAGGTTTCACTATGAAAAAAAGAAAGAGAAAGAAAGAAAGAAAGAAAGAAAGAAAGAAAGAAAGAAAGAAAGAAAGAAAGAAAGAAAGAAAATTATAAGTCAAACTGGTGTCATTGAATAGAATGGGGCTTGCTTCTGAGTTAAATGTGTTTAGGACTGCTCCCTCCACCCCCTAATAAATGTAGATATTATTTTGGATTCCTGATACCTATGCCAACAAAAATCTTAGCTTTTAAGGACAAAAAAGATTCTTTAGTTAGCAAAATATGATTTTTTTTTTATCATCACAGTTTCCATTTCTAAAACGGTTGCATAATGTAGTGAAAATAAATGAAACTATCCCAATCCTTTTAGAAATAGAATTTCTTTCCCTGCCCCAGATGTGAGTGAGAGGGTCAGGTTTGTCCATGTGCTCCTTGAAAGTGAGGTAAGTTTTCTGGGAGGCCTTCTGGGGCTCTTGTGTGCCATGGCAAATGGGCAAGAGAGAAAGCAGAGAAACAGGGAGATGGGACCCTTGAGTCTGCCCACGCTCCAATGGGAAATTATTTCCCATCAATGGTATGTCAGGCTTGAACTGGGCAACAGAGCTTGTTCACTCTCTCTGGGACCGGGACATTTAAATTAAGTACGGCTCAGGCCTTTGAGAATTTTAAAATAGTTTTTAATGTGTCAAAGTGCATGAAGGATCTGGCAAGTCAATCCCCATTGCTTCCTGCTGATAAAACTCTGTACAAGTACCGCTGTTGTTTAAAGCCATATTAATTTAACTTCAGTCACACAGAAAGGTAATAGTTTTCCAGGATTTAGACTAACAACTTCCCACTGTAAAGCATAATGTGATTTATAGACTCCATCTGCCTTCATAAAGGATCTCCTCCCCCATCCCAGCATCTGCATCTTATTTTCCACCTGAATCATAATGAGTAAGAACTTTGAGAGGAGTTTAAATTCAGCAGCGCCACTCTATTTGTACTTCAACGCCATTTATTATAACATAAATCCACATCCGATATTTACTGTTAGTCATGCAAGGAAATTAACTTTTCCTCTTGTATTTGTGTACAGCTAATTGCACACAGAAAAGCAACAGGGCAGGCCCACTTAATCCATGTATGCAATAGCCTCATTCACCTGTAGGGAGCGTGCAATTAACTTTATTTATAATTGTTGCATGGGGAGTGTGCATGTTGCTTTCTCCTGCGCATTAACATTTATGTTCCTATTCTACTTCACAGCTGCCTTCTAAAGTCATGTCTGCTAAAGAATACTGAGAAGGCCTTGTCACCAGCATCCATCTGAGTTCTTTTGCAAGCTTATTTGATTGAGATAACATTTAGCTCTTTCCTTTTAATAAGCTGTCCTGCAGCAGACCAGCAGAGAGCCAGAGGTAATGATGGAGGGCTGGCAGCAACCAGAATGATACACAGGGCTAAGGCTGGAGGGCAATCACCAACACAAATGCCAGATGGTGGGCAGCCCCTACTGGCAGCCAGTTGACAGCCTGAAACAGCTGAAGAGCCTGGTTGGCCCAACATGGAATCACAGGGTGGCATTGCCATTCTGGGAAGAGACCAGCAAAGGAGGCATAAGCCAATCCAGTGGGTGGAAATGAGGACCCACCCAGTTTAGGTGGAACTTCTCCTTTACCTTTTCCAAACTTTCTGAGTTGTTGGTGGGATGGGAACCTCCCTCAACTCACTTAGGAGGAGCTGAAGTGGGGAGGAGTGGGGAGGAGGCCAGTGGGGAAGAGAGTTAACTTGCCTGCCAGTAAGAAGCAGAAGTCATGAGAGATGGAAGAATAAGGTGGAACAACCCCTTTCCAATTCCATTCTGAATGCTAGGGAGGTCCCTCAAAGGCAGGAGGCATCATGGGAGAAGGCCAGGACCCCAAGGTGGGGCAGTCAGAGTGCCATATAAGTTTGCTCAGACCTCAGCTGCTAGAGAAAGAACTCTTTACAAGGCCTTGGCTTCATCACAGATATCTGTATATTGTATGTCAAGTAGAGAAGAAAATGTCAGACTTCATACAGAAGGGTTAGATCTGACATCTCCCTTCTTTTGAGCTGTTGATTTGAGAACGTGATAATTGACGGAGAGTTCAGTATTGCAAAAGAGACATAGAAGCCAACACCAGTATTGCTTCCTTTCACTCATTTTCTGCTTGACTTTGAAGTCAGGTGCCAGTAGTAGAGAGTAGGGAAATTTACGTGTGCGTTTTTTTGTGTGGTTCTCCTACCACAATTGCAAACATCTTCTAGTGCCTAAACCAAAATTTCTTCTACCTGGCTCGTTGCTGGAATAGGGGGAAATAAGAGCTTTAGAAATATTATTCTTGATAAGTATTTTTGCTGGTAGATGATAAAAACTGTAGGTGAGGGAAATCATTGCTTTGAAGCAACTCCTGTTGGGCAGAATCTTGGCCTTCTAATATCTGTGTAACAGGGGCAAAGGCATATCTTCAGAGGAGGAGACCTTGGAAAGTCACAACCAGTTTCTGGCTGCTGGCCGCGACACTATCTAACGATAGAGATATTAATATTCCTGTACCAACAGTGCAATCCTAAACAGAATTACGTCCTTCTAAATTAATTGAGTTCAATGGACATAGAAGGGCTTGACTCTGCTTACGATTGTTCTGAAATCTAAACAGATGACTTAATATTTTGTCAGTGCCTCTGTGCTCTTCTCAAGTGTAATTATTTTATGTTGTGAGTTATTTCTGTTTAGTTTTGAGAACTTGAAACTAACCTGTGAGTGGTCACAGCTGTCTTATGATGACCCTGTAGGGTTTTCAAGGTAAGAGACATTCTGTGGTGGTTTGCCATTGCCTGCCTCTGCTTAGTGACCCTGGCATTCCTTGGGGGTTTCCCAACCAAATACCAGAACTTGACTGTGCTTAGCAGCCAAGATCTGACAAGATCGGGCTAGCCTGGGATATCCAGGTCAGGGCTTTTGTCCTCTTCTCAAGGTATTTCTGGTATGTTCTCATGAGTGCTCTTTCAAAGTCAATTCACTAGTAATTGTAAGAATTTGCCTGCTCTTCCATCTAATCGGCATCTTCAATGCTGTTTTAAAACAATGAACGGAAGGCATACAACCAAGATTTTTTGAGCTTCAGAACTAGAGACAATAGTTAATTCTTCCATCTCTCTTAAAGCAAGGCTACTGCGATGTGATCCATGTAGGGCCGCCCTTGATGGTCTGATCTGAAGGCTGTAGCTGGTGTCACAGCAATCACCAGGCTCCAAACTCTGCAGGGACTTACAGATGCAATTCTAAATGCTTCTATTGACCTATAAAGCTTATACTTACTTGATCTTACATCTGTATGTGACTAACTGCTACTGTGGCATGCTGTGATATTTCAGCCAAGGGAAGCAGTGTGAAGTTAAGCCTAGTGCAGTGGAAAGGGTCTGAATAGGGAGAAGCCGCTTACAGTGTGGCCATGGGAGAAGAGCACTATTTCTCACATTGACCTAATTTCCCCAGGTTGCGATGAGTTAGTAATTACAAAGCACTTGGAATGTTGGAAAGTTCTAGGAGACACTCTTAAATACTAAAATAAAATGTCTTTGTAACATATACAAGAATGTACTTCAGTGTCAGCCCAAACTTACACGTTTCCCTTCTTGAGACTTCCCAAATATTAAGCTTAGCTATCTTCTGAAAATTTTGTGCAGTGTTCCTCTTTGAGCTAGTCTTCAGTAGCAGGTATTAACTGTGTGTGGTTGCAAACCAGTATATTTATACTAAAATAATTCTCTAATATAGCGTGATAACTGTGGCCGGGGCCCAAAACTTCGTGGGCACAGACAAAACTGCAAGAGCTGGAACTGCCACCTTCTCTTCAGTGTCAAGGAGAGGGAATATACTGTGTATACAAAGGTGTGCATGTTAGTTGGGAAGCAAGCAGTACATGCACATGAGAAGCATTTTCTAATCCCTTCCTTGTGCAGATTTCTGTGTGTACATCTTCCATGTATGTACCAGTGCCACTAGCCCTATCTGTGCATGTTTTGCACTGATCTTCTCAGTGAAGGAGTTTTTGAGATTCAGGGCATAAGTAACCAAGAAATTATCCTATGTAAGCAGCATTTAAAGAAATTTAGACTTGTATTCAGAGCATAGATGGCACCCATCCATTTCCGCAAAGCCACCTCAAGCAGGGCTTTGGAAAGGTGTCATAGGTATGTCCTAAACAAATAAAATAAATGAGAAGCTGAGTGTGACCTGTGTGTCTAGTAACAAAGCTACTATCTGTTTCATTGCTTTCCCCCCTAGTTTTAACTTTTGATATATCTACTATTTGTAGATGTATATGTTCTTTGCTTTCTTCTAGCTCTGAATTTTCTTTCCAGTAATGGAAGTTTCTCCTTCCAACACTTCAGATCTAAGATATAAGAAGGCACAGTAGACTGCACACCCTCATTTTATTTTGGACATTGTAATAAAGTTTTGATTTACTCATTTTATGGGCATGTTCAGCATGAGATAACTTAGTTTCACAATGTAATTTTGAGTTTTACTAAGCGAATTTAATAGTGGCATCACAAAATACCATTATGTTCTATTAAAGGTTGTGTTTTATGTTACAATGTTCACATTCTGAGTTATTGAATCCAAATTATTTATTGCACGAAAGCTATGCTAGTACAAAAAATTGTCTTTGCCTTATCAAGCAAATGTCATAACTTCATGGGGTCTATTCTCCTTCAGCCTCAAAGTGTTAATCGGCTGATTTAAAGAGAAATTGTTGAATGTTTGACTGCAGAATGTTGTCTCTAAAGCACATGATTGTTATCCCCAGATATGTCAATGGCAAATTTTCTCTAATTTTATTGGGATTGCATCTTTGTGATTCAAGCCAGATGCTCATTCAGTGATCTGCAGTTTTGAATTAAGAAATGAACCTCTGGGTGTCCACAAGAGATACACAATAGTCACTTCTCATTTTGAAGCCAGGATTTTTAAGGTGAAGAATCTGTGTTGAGGCAAGGAAAACAAAGTGGGGTTTGGCAAATGGAGAGGAACTGCCAAAACAGAGAAAAAGGCCTTAAGTGTTGATGGCAGAATGTACTGTACTAGTTATGAAGGCTTTGATTTGATTGGTCTTGTGTCGTTAGACAGGCTAAAAATGAATGGGAAGTTATCAGTAGGCTGCATTGTGTGATTCCCTGGGTTTATTTTCTACATGAAAACCACACATGTACAAACATTACCCTTTCTGGGAGTCCCAAAGAATACAAAAGATTCACCACAGAGAAGTCTTTTTGATATGTATGCATTATCACATTTGCAAAATACAATTTCCGCTTCCTCTTTCAAGTAGTCACTATAGGCCATTAACTTCCTGGAATTATATGCTTGCTTCTGTAGGACAGAAAGCAGGGACTACTGTTTCATCTTGTTGTTGTGTCTTCTGCACATCCCCCCCCCCCCCCCCCCCCAAGTAGCAGAACACAGCTCCGTGAACCAGAGGTCCAACCTAACCATGGCTATTAATCATCACCGTCCATTATTTACTGAGGATTCATTCATTGTTCCATAAAGGTATCTAGAGGGTCAATTAGAGACAACAGACAGGATTTTTCAAAGACACAAGAGGGTCAATTAAGCCCTCCTTGTAATTTTCTGCTTTAACAGCAAATGCCAGCTATCCTGCAACAGATACAGTGAAGTTTAGAAATAAACAGGATGCTCTTTTATGCTCTGGGAAGAGGGGGAGGGGGAAAAAAAAACCCTCAGCAGCCCAAGACGTCACTTTGCCAGTAACATATGGTTCATTGTCAGGCCAGGGCAAAGCAGCCACAGAGACTGGCAAGGTCTAAAGGTTTGCTTCGGGTCAAAGAACCCTGGGTGATCAGAGATTTTCTGGAATGGGCCCCTCTGATCCTGTTTCAGAGGGGCTTCATTCATCTCTGTGTTCTTCTTGTCTGTGGTGGCACTTGGTCACACAACCAGACTGAGGATGCAATACCCAGAGCACTGTTTTTTTGCTGGGCAGCCTCCATTCATTTCAGTAGGACTCCACTAAAACGAATGAAGTGCTCAGCGGCTGTGCCTGGAAGATTGCTCTTTGTGTTCAGATACTATTAGAAGCCAAAGAAATCACAGCATGTAGCGAGCGATGGGATGGGGAAACCTGCCACATAGCAGAAGCATATGGCAAAATGTCAAGCCAGTTCAGGAGCGTTAAGTGGCTGGACGCTGTGGAAAGAATGGAAGTAAGACATCATGAATACTTTGTGGTTATGTAGTTGTTTTATTCAACAGTTGCAACCCTCTGATTCTGAAGTAATGCCACCACAACTTAAATGTTGTATAGTTGCTAAATGTCTTAGTATCACAAAGCTGCTGCATTATACAAAGCAAAGCCTATCAACATTCTATTCAGTAGCTAGAGTGTTGTATATACACTTGGGTGGGGGGATTGCATGTTTAAATTCTCATATTGCCATGAAACTTGTTTGGTGACTTTGCGTCTATCATCTGCTAGTTGTGGAGATACAGTGGAGTGGGACAAACAAACATATTATCCTGGGCTTCTTGGAGGAAAGATGAGATAAATTATTCATATTAAGATTAGAACTGGCATTGGATCCAAAGAACCTGGAGTAGAATAGCCAATAACTCTGTTCTGCAAATGATGGTCCAGGTAGCGCTGGCAGAATTCATGAAGTGCTGTGATAAGTAGGTTCTACAGCTGTTTCCTTTCTAGTGCAGAGTTCTAGTGCACAATGTGTTAAAAGAATTCTTCCACAAGACACTTTCCATATGGAGATGGGCATCTTTAGATCCAATGCAGCAGCATTTGCATGCAGACACACACACACATACATTGTATTTTATATATATCAGGCAGACTGGAAGAATATCAGTTTGGATCTCTCTCTCTCTCTCCAGATATCCTTCTAGTCCGCCTGATATGACGAATGCTCTGTATACACATAAACTTGTTCTGTAAAATGTGAGTCAGTCTGTTTGAGTAACTTCTCTATAGCAGTACTTCTGTTTCTACATAAAAGCAGTCGAGTGTTATATTTAAAACAAAGGAATAGGGGAAAGCTATAGAAAGAAGTATGCCCACATAATTTTTGCTTTCAAAGCATTTGTCTTTGCTGCAAAACTTCAGAAAATTTCTCAGACAATTGTTTCCCCCTCTTTTATACATTGTATGTTATAATACATCATATGAAACAACTTCTTTTCCTGCCAGCTTGGAAATGTGATTTGAATTGCACAATACTGCCACTGTTGTCATGTTCCATTTACACTGTATTTAATGAATTTGGGTTTTTTCCATGTGGGCTTTGGATTTCTTAAAACAACAACAACTCAGAGTCTCTTGTGTAAGCAGTTCTCAGTATAAGCTTTGGTGGTTTGATCCTTATTGTCCTAAGAAGCCCCATATTCTCTATAGTCTTTTAGTAGAGAGTTCTAACTAATGACTTAGGGCCAAACTCTGCCCTCAGATGCTGGCTTGCAACTTGTACAGATTCCTAGGGGATTTTTGTGCGCATTCTGGAGACAGAATTTGGCTCCTGGTGTGTGAAATTATAGCAGAAATGGACAGGAAAGCCTCCTGCACATTCATCTTGCTGACCTCAAGTATAAAAGGAGGGGTGGTGGTGGAAAGAATACTAATCCCGCCTATATGTGTTCACATATTTTTAGCCTTATGTTGCATCATGGGAGAAGGGTGGAAGGGAGACTTGACCATACACACTCCCATTCATTATATTTATTTAAATGTTCAAATCTAGAGAGCAGGAAAACCGAAAACAAAGCAACAATCAATTGACTTTTTTTTTTAAAGGACAGCTGTGTGTGGGTACTGAAGTGAAGTACAGTCCAGGAACATTAATCGACAGAGAAAAGTTACCTAGCTAATGATGGTAAAACTACCATTTTGCTGTTCCAAGTACATGCCCTTCTCAACAATGAGAAAAACTAAAAAATATATTTCTGGTGATCTGGGATCTCATCCAATTTTTGAGGAGAATTGATACATAAGTACAAGGCAAACAAATGGTGGCTTATTATCTTCAATATGTCTTTACACTCAAGAGTCTAACATTTTTTAAGTTTTATGTTGAAATTTAAGTTGATATTAAATATCATTGATTACTTCTTAGTGATATTTGAAGCAAAATCAAATGTGATATGGACATAACCAGATAGCTATCCTGTCCATTACAACAAAAATCACATGAACAGTGAAATAATTTGATATACATTATTTTACTGTCCCTGCAGTTTTTGTTGTAATCTTAATAGATTAGCCAGTGTTACAAAGTGGTGGGTAAGATTTTGAGTTGACACATACAACTCTTGATACGGGGGGTGGGGTGGGGTGAGGAGGCTGGGAGGTCGAAGAAATTTTTTTTAAGGAGCAACTATGGTTTGAATCCACCCTTCAAAAGCAAAGGAGGATACTGGTAAACTATGTAGAAATTGAGCATACATGCAATCCCTTCTGCCCAGTGTGAGAGTGAGAAATATATTCAATCATCCTGGGATCTAGCCCTACCAGCCTCCCTTTCTCTATTCCCTCCTTCTCTTTCTCTCTCCTCCTCTCTCTGGGTCACTGCCACCATCACATAATTTTTAGGGGTATACTCCACTTGAGGGTTTGAGTTCAAGCCCCCTCTGCTGCTTGCTGCTTAAAGCCTTAGCTCCATGCTTGCCTCTCCTCTTATTTTACCTTATGAGGGGACTACCACACTTAGTTGAGTACACTAGGGGAGTATGGTTTAACCACTGCCTCTCCCCTTTTTGCTCCTGATACATATGGATTTAACAGGGGCTTAACATGGGTCACAGAGATTAGACTGACAACACTAAAAATGAAAACCAATTTAATAAGAAAATAAAAAGCACACACTCCAGTTGCAAACACAATAGACTGAACAAGGACAAAAAGAAATGTGAATAAAACAAAAACCCTCTAATCCCTGATTTTTATAAATCCCTGCAGATTGTAATAAGAGATAGGTAATGTAATTCTTGGAGTTGCAATTAATTAGAACTCATCCATTACCTTGCTTCCTGTATTTGGGGTCATTAAATGGTGAGTTTAGCTACCTCTGGATTCAAGATGGATTCTTCCTCCTTTGAGTAAATCATGGACAAGAGAGCTTCTTCACCATGCACAGGGGGTTTTATTATCTGCCTTACCCCTGCACCCAGCAGACCTTCTTCCTCTTGCTGACCTAAAAAATGTCTTTTCTGCCTCACCTCCTGGAGTTCCTGGAGCTCTGCTTGGTCTCCTGGAGCTTTATATTGTAGGTGTGTGACTGTGACTGAGGTGTGACACTGGCTGCCCATTTCTTCTCCAGCCAAAGTCATTTGCATTTCTATGGCATTGGCTTGTTCTGAGGTGACCCTTTACATCTTGTTTTCCCAGAGTCTTCTGTGCCTGTATGGAATGCAAATCCATTCCCCCCCCCCCCCCCCCGGACAATAAACTTTTACATTAATCCTAGGGTGTCAGGCATTCCACTACTCAGACAAAGTGGGCTAGAACCATGGCTTCTAAAAAGATTGTCAAGTTACACAGAGGCATGCTGGAAGCCTTCTTTTTCACAAATATAAAAACCCGTATGTAACCAAATATGCCTCAGCACTAACAGGAATTTAAAGGACCTGTGTAAAGCAGAGAGAGGTAAAGGAGGATGTGACAGTGTTTATATTAGCAAAGCTAGAGATTAATTTTAGAAAACACACAATAGGTACAGTAGGCTTGTCTGGTGGTTCCCTACTTTGCCTAATAGCTTTAGATACACACTTAGTCATTATGACACCTTCCAATAATTTTCTTATGTGTGCAGACGAGGAACCCACATGATTATAATTAATTAACTAGATTGATCTCTTGCAATGGTTTGGAGGATTGTTCCCGCCCCTCCTGTTTTGTTGCTTAACAAAACTTAACTCACCTAACAGTTGGCGCTTCTCATACTGGGCTATTCACATTTAGTTCACATAGAGAAAACAAATCTGTGGGATAATCTTCATCACTCCTCAGTCTTCTTTTGCAATTCTTTTTGAAAGTAGCTTGGTTCACTAGACTGAGCCATGCTGAGTTATTTCCTCTACTGCTATGGTTATAGCACACTTTGGTCAGTATTTTTTGAGTGGAGGTGAAGTGCTGGTGTGCAGATCTTCCTGCCTTGGACCCTTGTTCCCTCTACCTCTATGATTCTAACATTATCAGTTCTGGAAGGTTGCTACGTTTCAAATCTTGCTCTGACTGTTAGGATAACAATTGTGGTTTTCAAACTTTCTTCCAGGGAACCCTAGTGTTACTCTGAAACTTATCAGTGGCTCTGCATTGTGAAGATCATTAATAGTGGGAAAGCTTTCCTGACACATTGCTTTTCCACCACTTCCCCTGCAGTATATAGCCTCAGAGGATGTTAGTATTTTCTGTGTCACATTCTAAGTTCACATAGGTCAATAAAGATGCTCAGTTGGCCTGACCAGTGCTCTGAAAAGTGAGCTAGTGCCCCAGGATACATATCAGAAGCTTCTGCAATATACAGGACTGCCTCCGCTGCTGTGCAGGAGGGTTCCTCGGCAGTCGTGGAAATGGTTCCCTGGAGGTAGAAAGTCTCAAAAACATTGAGACAGCAGAATGGAATTATATAAAGATCTACAAATGATGACTTAGTTTTCTAACCAGTAGTTGTGGTTGCCACCAACAATCTCCCCTGTCCTCATTCTGTGGTGGAGTATTCTCTAATTTGTGTTCTCTAATTTGCTTCAGTTTGTTGAAGATAAGAGACGGAATATTGCCCCACTTTTCAGAAGAATTTGTTTCTTAACAATTCTAAATTGCACCACAACTAGGAGCTTCAGGGAGGGGCTTTATATGGGGAATTATAGTAACATTTTCAATTGATATGTTTTTTAATATGCACGTTTGATTTCTCCCCACTTGAATCTTTTAACTTGATGTGGTTGCCAATTGAGAGAGAGAGAGATGCAAAAAGCCACTCACAGACCACATTATTTCTGCAAGAATTTGTGTAATCAGTGTGATTACCAGGGGACATATATCATAATTTTAAATTCAGAAGTATCATTTTATGAATCACTTTGACATTGCTTTCTTTAAGTCTGTTTCATGTGGTACAGGGAAGAACTATCCTTATTATGCTTTTCTTTGGATATTAGGATCTTTATCCTGCACCTAAAACTGAGCAAATAATCCACAATGAATTATTTATTGAACATAATGAAGCCTCTGTGTATCTAGTGAGAAGTCTCCAGGCAGACAGCGGTTTTCTTATATATTCATCATTCAGATTTATTAGTTATTTGTATAGGCCTATTGATTGGGAAGATTTGAAAAAAAAATTGACTACTTACATTGAATTTAAAAACTTCCGCATTGGTTGGAGACGTCATGTGGCATGTACTGTGTTCTATGAATGGATAAATACAACCATTTTAAATTCATGAGGGTGGATAAATAAGGAGGTAAATGACTGAGTTGGTGAGAGGTGGTGATGACCACTGAGAAAGAGGGAACAATGACCAATGAACCAAGAGAATATTGGGATAAAACAAAATAGCTAGCAGAAGTCAAATGCTGATAATGATACAGTGGAAAAGGGAAATCAGAGCAAAGAAAGGAATGTAACATAAGCATGGTGGAAGGACTGGGGGGAGAGGATGTTAAGTTGGGTTCTTCTAGTGGTGTGTGTGTGTGTGTGTTCATGTTCATGTTCTCAAAATGTTTCTTACTCCTCTTCTGGCCCTTTTAAGAACATGCAGTAGAGTTTTCTGTACACCAACAATAACCATTTATTATAAACCTACGACAGATTATTGAAAGTACCATCACTCCTTCCCCTCTAGTTGAGCTCCGTAGAGCCCCACCACTATACAAGAAACTCCAAGGCATACCAGCAGTAGGTCTAGATACTGGTGTTTAGGGTTGCCAACCTCCAGATGGTATCTGGAGATTTCTTGGTATTACAACTGATCTCCAGGAAACAGAAATCAGTTCCCCTGGAGAAAATGCCTATTTTGGAAGGTGAACTCTATGGCATTATACCCCATTGAAGTCCCTTGCTTCTGAAAACCCTGCCCTCCCCAGGATCCACCCCCCAAATCTCCAGATGTTTCCCAACCTAGAGCTGACAACCATAACTATGGTGCAGTGGTTAGAGAGTCAGACTAGAATCTGGAAGACCCAGGTTCAAATCTCCACTCTGCAATAAAAGCCTGCTGGTAGGGTTGCCAGCACTTGGCTGGCAATTACTGGGAGCACTGGGGGGCAGACTTCTGGAACATTACTGTTTTGGAGGAGGATGCCTGGAAGTCACATCATCTTGATGCTCTAGGAATTTTCAGGTGTCTGTGGGTTTCTGCCAGGGAGATTTGAACATTCCTAGAGTGCCATGTAATTTCCTGTTTCAGAACAGGAATCAATGTCCAGGTATCAATGCCATCCTCCCCCACTCCGATGAGTGAGGGCAGGGGACAGAGAATATCACAAAGTGGTACGGTTGCCAGGTCCCCTCGGCTTGCTGGTAGAGGATTTAGGGGGCATTCTAGGGGTGGGCAGGGATGTCATGTGACCTCCCCAACATGATAATGTCATGTGGCCAAATGATGTCATCATGTCAGGGATGTTGTTCTGCATTTTGGGCAAAGCTATGGGGTTTTGGGCCTAAAACCATAGAGTTTTGTCTCAAAGGCAGAGCATCGCTGTGTGATGGCCCTATTTGGGGCCGGCGGCAGGCAGAAGATAAAAAAATTTGGGGAACCCCCACCTGGACTGGGGATCTGGCAACCCTACCAAGTGGTCTCATGCTGGTCAGGTTGCCAACCTCCAGGTGGGGCCTAGAAGTCTCCTGGAATTGCAACTGATATCCAGATTGCAGAGATCAGTTTGCCTGGAGAAAATGGCTGCTTCGGAAGGTAGACTGTAAGGCATAAATGCTGCTGAGATCCCTCCAGGAATTTCCCAACATGAAGCTGGCAACCCTGGCTGCCGGAACTGGGTAAGTGGCAGTTGTACAGGATAACCTTCAGCTAGTCACAGACTTTCAGCCTAAAATGGATGAGGGGGAAGTGTTGAAAGCCACATTGGTTCCCCATTGTGGGTATAAGTGGGTATAAATGTAATAATGGGATTGAATTAAAATTGGATTAGTTTATTTGTCAAATGCAACTATCTTTTAAGAGCCAGTCTGGTGTGATGGTTAGGAGTGCAGACTCTAATCTGGAAGAACCGGGTTTGATTCCCCACGCCTCCACATGCAGCTGCTGGTGTGACCTTGGGTCAGTTAAAAGTTATTTCAGAGCTGTTCTCTCAGGAGCAGAAAGAGCTCTTTCAGCCCCACCTACCTCACAGGGTGTCCGTTGTGGGGAGGGGAAGGGAAAGGAGATTGTAAGCCTCTTTGAGATTCCTTCAGGTAGTGAATCTCTTCTGCATTCTAAATTGGAAGTGGGGGTACACTAATACTGCTTGGTTTGCCCAGCCAAAATAGCTTTGCTCTTAATGTTGCTTACACTGGTCAGGCCATGCTTACTCATGCAGTTCTAGAGCAATAAGATTGAAGGTTTACATGGTCTCATTCCTACTGAAGAGTAGAGTCATTAGCAGTACAGAGTGCAGACACATCTATCAGCTCTGCTTATGTTTAATGGCATAAGAAATGAACTTCATATTGCCTGTTGCCCCTTCCCTGTAGATTTTTGCCCATGTTTCTGAGTGTTTTAATCTCGAATATAAAGGGAAATTATGTTGATATTTTGTGTAGTGTGGCATCTATTCAGTACTCAAAGGACTGAATATGTTATTAGCCTTTACCTTATTTACATATGAACTGTACATTGTTGGGAGCACACCATAATGGGATATACTTTAGGGACAGAGCAGTTCTAAATGTTTGTAGATTTCTGGAGTGCCTGTTAACGCTTGTGGCCAGATGGTTATACAATAACCCACTTGAAGTCGTCATCAAACCATACTTGTGAGAAACACAAAAATCACATAATAAAAGCGCAGGAAATTGTTTTGTTTCTTAAGAGCAGCTTCCAAAGAGGCATTTACTTGATAACCTCATTTGATTGCTATCCCTTCCTTCCAGTGTTGGCATTTAATAAACTCCTTGTTCTCTTGCTCTATTTGAGCCGTCTAAACTTGTACACAGAACAGCAGTTTGTTACACTCTGAATATGCTTGCATGTACACAGAGTTGCTATACAGAAATCTTACTGAAATTAGCAAAATGTTTCTGGAGAAATAATCCAAACGTTGGAATCTATTTGCTTCAGTGTTGGATGGCTTCTTTCCTTTCCTTTCCCTTAATATTATCATATTAAGACTCACATGCAATAAAATGTATTGTTGGGTTGGTATTCTACGGATGTTGATGATTCTAGTTAAGAGCAATCTGCGAGTTGTCATAAAACCCACTGGTGGTGTCATCATTTATGCCTGAGGGCTTGTTATTTCTAAGTAGGTAAACAGATGAAAGAGTATAATATGGACATCAGAGAGATGATCCTGCACACTGCACGATGAGATTGCTGAGCCCTGTTTACAATTTATGTGGTTTATTACAGGTAGAAAGATGTTTGCAAAGTTAAATTACTGTTTTTGTACTACTATTTTAGTCAGGCCATGCTTAGTTTCTGCATTTTTGGTTTCATGGGCCAATCTGCTTCAGGCAATTTTTAAAATGGCTTGTAATGAATATTGTTTCAGGGGTGAGGAGTCCCCTCCCAAAGTTCTTGAGACAATGGCATCATCCAGGCTGAATTTTGGGGTGGAAGTCCAGAGCTATGGCTGATGGAGTCAGAGAGCCCCCCAAAACAGGCTGCAGCTTTGTGCTTGAAACATATATCACGGGGGGGGGGGGGGGGGATAAGTCAGTTCAGCCTAGAGTTTAAGATTACCAAACTGCACTGCTGCCTTGAGATAATATGGCTTCTATTAAGCTAATTGGGTTTTTGAAGTGCATCTAAAAGTGTACCAGAAAGGAGACAAATTTGTATGCAGCGTATTCACTTGCATGTTATTGTTTGTTTGGCATGGCAGACGCTCAGGATAATATCATTCTCTTGCTACCTACTTTCATTGGGCACAAAATGACACCATAAGGTGTGACAAAACGCATGTTGCATTTTTGTTGAGATGCTTTGAACTGCTGAGTAACTAGCTGGGTTCTACTATGAATCAGTAGTTCTGTAGAAGTTAGATGTTGAGAACAAGCATTGACTGTATTCTTGTCATTATTATTATGACAAGTGGGGACATGGAAGATTTGTGTGGGAGAATCCTGTCCTCCCCCTCCACTTGTCACCTCAGCTCCACCACTTCTGTGGGCCAGGCCGTAGCAGAGGTGGCTCAGGATCCCATTCCTCCCCGTCCCCCAGGAAACTGATGGGCATGGAAAATCTTGCTCTCCTGCCTGCTCACTGTTTCCCCTATCCACCCCCTTCCCAGCACTCTGCCCGCTTTTCTTCTCCTGCCTCCAACCATCTGTCATCCTCCCCACCACTCTTAGGGGAACAGCTGTCTTGGGGCAGGGCAGCTGATCCTCCTCTCTGCTCTCCCTGCAACAAACTCACAGGGACGGGCAAGCACTGACGTTGCTGTTTCTGTTTTGGGGGGAATTTTTAAACCTTTTCATATTTTTTATGCAAAGCTTGGGTGTCCCCAAATTGGAATAAAAATCTTCCCTCTCTCTGCATGTCCCTGATTCATAGACTGAAGTATCCAGTGTGTGGGGCCATTTTGAGAGTTAGGTGCATTGACTGTTAGTAGTGGTGGTGGTAGTAGTATCTTTTCTTCCTCCTCCTATGAACTTGGAACATGTAGTTATTTCAAACCCTTCCCCTCCACACAATAACTTTTTGTTACAGGTTAAACTGAGACTGTCCCATTGTTGGCCAGCAACATTTAGGACTGCATCTACATTTGAACCCAGGTCTCCTTGGTCAAGCCCAGCGAGCTAACCACACTACCACAGCACTAGTGCCAATATCAAAGCTGACAAAAACTGATGAAATGTGTATGCATAGGAAAGCTTATACCCAGAATTATACTTTGTTGGTCTTAAAGTTGCCACTGGACTCAAACTTTGTCCTAGAACTACTTATTTGTTGATTTTCATCCTGCTGTAGAAGCTCAGATATTTTTCAAGTATCTTGGATTCCTTTGATCATGCACAACATTGTTGGATGACACGCTAAAAAAACACACAGAAGAAAAAGCTGAGTGATTCTTGTTTGCAATTTGCTGTCTGACATTCTATAAAAGAGAAATTACATGTGGGGGTGTTTTTTTCTTGCTGACTTGGGGTGGTTTCCCTTTTGGTCAAGGACCTGGGGATAGGAGATACTACCCGAGAAATCCAGCATCTAAAGTCTCATTTACATTGTCTCCAGTTGTCTATGTTTCCTCCCATCTACACATGTCCTGGACTCTTTATTGTAACAGGCATTTGATAACTTAGAATTCTGAACCACTGAGAGATTTTTTTCTTCTATATTGGATTAAAGAGAATGAGTCTGTCTTGTGATTATATACTGCCAATTTCTTTTGTAAGTAGAATGACCATAAAATGAAGCAATTTGAATAAAACTTTTTGCCAGATTTTGAGAATTGACACACAAAAAAGGATTTGTTCTCCAAACTGCCCTTGATTAATTATAGCTATAGACTAGCTATTACAGTTTTGATTAAACTTCCAGTGAGCAGGAAAATTAGCACTTCCTGCAATATCTATATTATTTCATTAGTGTGAGCTTCCTTTTTTTTTTCAAATTGCTTTTCTCCGCTCATGCTTTTCGGAGTACCATCAGACTACAGAGCAAAGAGAAGACACTCACTGATATGAACACCTAGACAGAAAGGGCACTGTTGGTTTACACAGTAGTTATCAAGATCCTGCTACACTTATTAACATGTTTGTTCTTATCTACAAATTCATAATAGTGTTTGTATAATATCTCTCATTACATACATTTCAATGTTTATGTTATATGGGGACCTTTAAAAAATAGCTTTGGCACTCAAGGTTTTCTGTGTAGAACTTTGAGAGGTCTGTTTTTCAGGTTACCATTTTAGGTCATTTGATTGTGCCTGGAATAGCTTTGTTGACTGACCTCTGTTGGCCCTCCTGCTGTGGAGGAGGTTTGCCAGTTTATGGGACAGCTGAACACTTTTTCACATATGCCATGCATTTGGACAAAGTATCACTTCAGTTGGTGAACTGAGCCACAAGAAGAATCTTGTATCTCCTAAGCTTGAAGGTGAAAAGGAGTCTTCAGCCATCCAGCTTCATCACCTTCTATTAATGTTTAACATACCAGCTGCCATTTTTATTTCATTCACAGCAATTGGAGTAATCCATTGAAAAGATACAGCATAATCCAATCAGAAGCAAGGCTTTGGTACGTTTTTTAAAAACAACAACAGGAACAAACAGTTCTGTCCCTCTTTTTTACTGAAACCTTCGGTGTCCATTGCAATGAAGTAAAATGTTAACCATTAAAAACAGAACAAATACTATGTAATAACTATCAGAAACAGAAACAAAAAAGCAACAAACCACTAAAGCTGTTCAGAAAATGGGGGGGGGGGGGAGTGAGTAGTAGTATAGTACTATAAAACATCTAATTATTGATAGCAGCTTGCTTTAGTGCCTAAGAAATGACCAACACTGGTGCCAGTTGGATATCTCTGTAGAAGGAATTGCATAGCTGGGGAGCCATCACTTGTCCCAGTTGTCACCTGTGTTAATTGCTGCCCAGTCCACATGCTTCAGTGAATACACCTACATCTACATGTACATCTCTTTGTAAGTCAATGCACATTCACTTTACAAGTGAAATTGGGGACCGATACCTAGGAAAATGTGGGCTGTAAATTACACATTGAGCTGTACATTCATTGAATGTAACATGAGAATTACTTGATGCAGCATAAAGAAAAAATGAAGTGTACCATGTACACAGATTATATGCATGTTCTCTGTTAATTTGAGAACAGAGCTCATGAAAGCATGGATACCTGAGCAGGGTTTCTAAAGATGATCTCAGAAGACAAATATGTTTGTATATTGGCAAATGATCACTCAGATAAATGGTCCCAAGCCATTTAGAAATGAAACCATCCATTTGAATTCTGTTTAGAAGCAAATCTTCTGTTGCTGATACAGTATGTTCTAGCTGGGGCATCCCAGTCAGCAATCAGATTGCCATGTTTTGGACCAACTGAAATTTCTGAACAGTCATCAAGGGCAGCGCTATATCCAATGCATCTCAGTAATCTAATCTAGATGTTTCCAATATGTGATAGGTATGGCAAGACTATCTCTCTTTTAGATGCATCATAGGTAAGATTCTACCTTGAGTCTTTGTGAGAAGGGTGATCTATGAATGAAGTTTTAAAAAGATTTCCATCAAAACTAAATGAAGGAGTTTGGCACCATGGGCCATCAGAGTAAGAGCCATAGCTAAGAGTATCCCAAACTGGGGACATAAGACCCAAATGGAAGGACAAGCCCACTCAGAAGGGTTTGGATTTCCCACCAACAGAATCCCCATGTCACCAGGATTCACTTTACTGACCTCATCATGCCTATCCCTGATCCCTGGCACTTGTTTTCACAGTCCAGAACTGTTTTATATTTAAACTGTCATTCCCCAGCAGGTCATACTGGGTTCTTGCACATATACCCCAGCGAGCACTTTGGTCTGGGTCGCAACATCGTCTTCAGGTTCCGGGCCCTAAGGAGGCCAGGCTTGTTGGAACCAGGGCTAGGGCCTTCTCAGTGGCAGCTCCTCTCTGGTGGAATGAGCTCCCGGAGGAGATCAGGGCCCTGTGGGATCTCATGCAGTTCTGCAGGGCTTGCAAGACGGAGCTCTTCCACCAGGTTTTTGATTAGGAGTCGCCACTGCCACCATCATTTACCATCTACTGAAAGCAATACCAGCGATGTGGGCTGGCCCTGAACGAAGCCTGGGCCGGGTAGACAGCTGAACATGACCCTGAGGTCGACACCAAGGCATTAGTAGTAACGCCATCTGAATATTTAGTATTATCACCTTTGTGAGCACTTTATTTGTATTGTCATTGTTATTATCATATTTTAACCTGGTTTTAAATTGTTTTATCTGATTGGCACCGCGTGCTGTTTGTAAGCTGCCCTGAGCCTGTTTGCGGGGAGGGCGGGGTAAAAATGTGAATAAATAAATAAATAAATAAAATCATTCAACTTGGTTCTCCAAATAGGAGCCATCCTCTGAGAAGCTCACAGACAGGGCCAAGGTAATGGTAACCAGATATATCCCCCCCCCCCCATCTGATAATCTGGTTTGAACATGGAGACTCCATTTAGCTAACGTGGTTGTTGATAGACCTGGGGCTTCCACTCCATCTTTCACATGTTTTTGGGTTTTTTGCATATTCCCCAGTTTGTGGGAAATATGTCCCTGCATTGGCCTGGTTGCTGTGAATGTATCAAATTGCTGTATCAATTTGTCTCAGCAATGCTGCAGTTTATGCTGTTCTAAGTTAGGTTTGCCCTTTGCTTGGTTATATTTGCCACTAAATTAAGCAGTGGAAATGGGGGGGGGGGGGCATGGGGATGGCACTTCCAGATGAGCATGAGGAAGTGACATCACTGTGTTGAGTGACTCCCTAGAAATCCTCCCAGTATCTATAGTCTTTGTCATAGTGTTTATCACAGAGACTGGGGGAATTACTAGTGTGTTGCTTGACATAGTGAGGTCACTTCTATTGCAGGACACTCCCCATCGCCATGCCCCTCCCCGACAAGCTCCTACTAGTGTCAGGTGCAGGCCTGCCAACCCTAGTTGTTGCATTTCATTCCAAGTCTAATGCTGATGTATTATTTTTCTTTACATTACCTAGTTAAAGTGAACAATTTCATAGGAACACTTTGACATAATGCTGTTTTTTAAACTTCTGATAAATATTTGAAGACTGTTTTGTTTCCTGTTTGTCTAAAATGATCAAAAGCATAGAATATCAATATGTTCCAGCTTCCAATATGTAATATTTCCCCAATGTCATATTAAGACTCTTAAACATCATGTATCTTAGTGGTTAAAACATGTTAAAAATCAATTTTCATAAAGTGTATATCTTTTTGTTTTTCTGTTTGTACTGTATGCTATATTAGAGAAAACCAACAAACAAAAAGGATTAAAATGCAAGCGCAGAATTATTTTCTTTAACCCCCCTTCCCAGGCCTGCCTGCTGTGGGGTTATCATTTATTTATGAGACTTAAAAAATCTGGAATATATGGAAATCTTGTCTTGAAGCACAATATAATATTGGACTGAGAATGTTGTTTGACAGTTTTCTTCTTACAGTTGCCTAGAAAGATTCTAGTGTATGAATTTTTAAAAAGAGGCTTCAATGTACTGTGTATTTTAAAGTAATCTTGGAGTATGTTACAGCTGTTTTCTAACCTTGTGCATTCCAGAGGAATCCTTTTTGCACAGTTTCTCTGTAATTTTAATGCATGATTAAGTGCTGAGTTATTGTGAGGCTTGAGCACAGATAGGCACCTGCATCTTCCAGTTTATTGTTAAAGTTCAAATGGGGACCTGTTCAAGCACTTGTTTTAGTAGGGTTGCCAGCCTCCAGGTGGGGCCTGGCGATCTCCCACTTTTACAACTGACCCCCAGCTGACAGAGATCAGCTCCCCTGGAGAAAATGGCTGCTTTGGAGGGTGGACTCTATGGCATTGTACCATGCTGAGGTCCCTCCCCTCCCCAAACCCCACCCTCTCCTGGCTCCACCCCCAAAGTCACCAGGTATTTTCCAAGCAAGACCTGGCAACCCTACTGTTCTAGTGATATACAAACACACATGCACACCAGTGTCGGACCTGTAATGGACCTGTTAGAAATGGATTAGGGGGATGTTCACAAGATGCCTGAATCCAGTTCCAAATTGGTAAGTCCTGTAGGACCCTAGAATTCCTGCGGACATCACCAGCAGCCCACAGCGATGACGGCAGCGGTGTTTCCATTCACATTGAGGAGAACAGTGCAAAAGGGATGATTTTAAGCCCAATAGTGCTGGAGATGATGGGTTTGGATCCAGCACAAACTTTCCACTTCCATTTCCACTTGTGCACGATCTTGTGTGACCAGTTTCTGGGTACTGTAATATAAAGGGAGGAAAGCACTAACTGTTACAAAAGCAGCACTGTGGTGAGTCTGTTTACGTTTCCACTTGTGCATCACTGAATTCGAGGACATATAATTGGGAGTGCGAAAGGACCTAGAAGTCCTGGAGATCCTGCCCCTTTCCATGCTACAATGGGGCTCTCTCTGCTGGCCCTCTCTTTAGATGATCTGGCTGTAAAAGCATATTTCGTACTTATATATTCTGGTATAGACAAAGGAATAAACAATTTAAATTGTCAAAATGTCACCATGTTATTTAAGCTATTAACAAGTGGGCTTCATGTTTATTTGGCTTTAAATTAGCATTTTGTACAGCTGAAAATGTTTGCATAATTCAAATCTACAACTGTATCTTTCCATCTGAACCGATATGAAGAAAAGGTCTTAAACTGGGGTTGGCTAGACAAAAAAGTCCACAGCATGGATTATTTTAGTAGAGCTTTAAAAACTGCCTTCAGCCCATTGGCCCATGTATACAGTTTAACCCTTTGTAGTGTCAATAGCTTTGATCTTTGCTGCGTCCATCTTGCAAAGTGATAATATTGACTTAGAGGGGGGGGAGGTTATTATTAGCCTTTGGGACATGTTCAGTAAATGTGTAAGCTTTGCAAAATGAAGCCTACAGCTCTCATGCTTTCTTTGAAGGGGATAGCTTTTGGCACCTATTATAAAGAAATTTGTAATATTGGTAAATAGCCTATGAACCTTGCCTCTTGTTTATCAAGGTTGTTTGTCAGCAAAATTACCTCTTGTAACAGCAGCATCTTACCTCTAGGTGATAAAAACTTAGTACAGAGGTTTCTTCTTACCAAACTGCCACATAACTTGATTTTATTTGTGGGGAGGGATATATGTTTTATGTAGCTTATCAGTTTGTCACAGTTGATTTAAAATTAAAATATGACCTTACAGTGACTGACCCTCGAAATTCAATCAGTCCAGACTTGCATGAAAATCAACAAATATGTCAGCTTCAAAAATTGTTTTAAATGTTTCATTTGCAGACCAGGCATGGTTTTCCACTTAGTCCCTGTGGCTCCAATGCCAACTAGGGTTGCCAGCTCTCAGCTGGGAAATTCCTGGGGATTTGGGGGGTGGAGCCTGGGCAGGGCAGGGTTTGAGGAGGTAAGGGACCTCAGCAGGGTATAATGCCATGGACTCCACCCTCCAAAGCAGCCATGGAGGAGAGATGGAAAAACTATATGTGATTTAGTAGACTTTCCAGCATTTACAAAAAAATCTATGATAAAACCATAGAGTTAATGATATCATTTCTGGTTTTTTACTGGAAGTGACATCAGTGTGCTAGTGTGCTGGCAAGCCAGACCTCATCCCCAATTTCTCCCAGGAGTTACTAGCTGTGGCCTACCAGCCCCACTAAAAAGACAGAGTAAAACAGTGGAGGGAGGAGGGCACAGGGATAAATCAAACCCATTACTGACCTAACTTGACTATGTTTTACATGTAAGGATATATTTTTTAGCATTTCTATAGAGCTGTCCAAAACTGTGGGTTGGATGCAGTGGTTCCCCTCCACAAACTGAGGAATATTACATTAGAAGAAGACTCCTTCTGTTGAAGGAAAGAGCCCTTCCTCCAACAGAAGATAAATCACTTTGTGTAACTGAAATGCTTGAGCCAACCCACCATTATTTTAAATATTTATATCCACCTGTGGGGGCATCTGGAGTCAGGCTTCTGATGAAGGTCTTAACAGAAAGATCCATTTGAGAGCAGCAAAGACGTTCAAGCACTCACAGTCTCAGGTCATTTATGATTTCATTAGTCAAACTAGTCACTGAATCCTGCTTGGCCACAAGCAATCAGTGAAGCTCTTTAAGTCTTGGGGGGTAGGGAATCATAATCTTCTTTAGTGCAGTCAGGAGCTGTGGATTAAGGCAGCCCCAGGCACATCACATTGCAGTAATCTAACCTACATGCTACTAGAGGATGGATAAATTAAGCCAGTTTTGGTATTATTTAGTTGGTGTACCCATTGAAATCAACCTTGCAACATTATGCAGTAGCATTGATCAATACAAGTTTTATGGATACCATGGACCACAAAAACAAAACAAAATAAATGAGTTCTAAATCAAATCAAACATAAACTCTCCCTAGAAGCTAAAATAACCAAACTATCATACTTTGGTCACTTTATAAGAAGACAGGATTTACTGGAAAAGACAATAGTGCTAGGAAAAGTTGAAGGCAGCAGGAAAAGAGGAGACCCAGTATGAGATGGATTGTATCAATAAAGGAAGTTGCAACCTTCAGTTTGCAAGTCCTGAGCAAGGCTGTTAACAATAAGACGTTTTGAAGGTCATTAATTGACTTGATGGCACTTAACATGCACACACACACACACATCTTTTGCCATTTTGGAACCCCCACTGTGCCGCAGGTACCAAGCTCGTATAATCATGGCAAAACAGACAGGTGATGTTTACATGTTACATGAATTATTTTTGCATGGGAAAAATATATTTAGTGAAGTATCTCTCAGTTGAGGGAGAGGTTAATGAAAGCAGTACCAAAAAGCAATAGGAAGTTCAGCTTATTAAGGTTAAGCTATTTTTTTCCTAAAATGGGGGGAGTCTCTATTTTATTATAGTACCTGTGAGACAAATCAGATATCACTGCTTCTAATAGTAAGCTTGACAGTCAAGTTTCCCAACAACAGGGCAGCAAACCAGTACCACACAGAGACAAGGTATGGGTTTCTGCATACACAGATTCCTTAAGTATGTCGGAAATCTTCATTTGAAATATAAAAGGAAGAAGGGGGGCTATGAACACATGAAGCTGCCTTATACTGAATCCGACCCTTGGTCGATCAAAGTCAGTATTGTCTACTCAGACTGGCAGGGTCTCAGGTAGAAAGATCTGTCCCATCACCTACCACCTGATCAATGGAGATGCCAGGGATCAAATCTGGGACCTTCTGCATGCCAAGCAGATGCTCTACCACTGAGCCACAGTCCCTCCCTATTTTATTTTATTTGCATTTTTATAAACCTATTTATTTTTCACCCTGGGAAAAAAATAAAACGAGACTGAAACTTCCCTGACTGTGCCCAGGGTCATTTTGGAAACCCACACACATTTTAATTTTTTTTTAAAAAAAACATTTTTGCATTTTTTTTCTTTGGGGGGCAGCACTCATCTGTGGGGGGCATTGCCTCCCCAAACAAAATAAATTAGTTCTAGATCAAATCAAACATAAACTCTCTCTAGAAGCTAAAATGACCAAAACGATTGATGGGCATGCCCATTGCCCTCTGGGAGGTATGGAATGTTGAGGGCAGTTGTGTGTCAGTAAAAGTGGGTGGGGGAAACTTGGAGGATAAACTGACCTGCTGGTGCTCCTAAGGGCTTGTAGTATCCTGGAGGAGATTGATGGGAGTGGGGGATCACAATCATTTATTTGTCCACGAGGTTCCTCGTAGCTTTCACAAAGACACAATTTGCAGTTTTTCTAGCGTTTAAAACTGTTTTTCTTCCTAAAAGTGATACTGGGTTTATTGTTATTTGTTGAGTTATGATACCAAGTCGGCATGATTCAGATGAAATACAATTTGGATTCTTTAGGCTAAGTACTCACATTAGAAAGAGAAATAATCCCCTCTCACACGCTCTTCTACACACACACAAACACCATCTGCTCTAATAAATACAAAGAACAATCTTAATAACCAGAGTATACATAAACATGATACATTTTTGAAGCCTATCTAAAAGACAAAGGCCTTTTCTGCTATGTAGTAATACTTTCCCACTTGCACTAATTATACTGTTTCTTGACAGCTGTCCTACCAGTAAAGACGAGGGGTTCTTGGCACAGTGACATGGATGTGCTTTACATGTATAAGGTCCTAGTTTCAGATGCTGAGAAGACCTTTCTGTTTCTGAGATCTTGGGGAATTGCTACAAGTTATGTACCAAATAAGGCAGACCAATGCTCAGTCAGTATAAGGCAGTTGCTTCCGCTCATAATATGAACCCTGAGTCTAAAATGACTTCAACAATAAGTGGGAGAAAGCACACCAACGACTGGTTGACACATTCAGGTACTTAACTTGTTTGGGCTTCTCAACACTTGACTGCTACCAGAATGTGTGAATGGGGCTCTCTGTAAATGAACGGTGGTCAGTCAAAGTTGTATGTGTGGTGTTTGATCTGTGACAGTTTTGGCTTTCTCATACCATCGCCTTGTTAGTTGATGCTGTAGTTATCAAGTAATTAAGAAATACATAGGAACCAGTCCAGAATGTATATTTATTGTTTTTCCTAGTGGTAATTGATTTTTTTTTAAAAATACAGACAGCTTGTTTTTCTTATTATTTCCTTTAAGCATAAAAATCACTCATTAGGAACTACTCCATCTAAAGAATGGATTTCAATATTCGTCCACAATCCCTTAATATATAAGTTGTGTCTGGAAAAGATCACCTTTCAGGAAGGTCCTGTTTTTTTAAAAAAAAAATATCGGAGTCTATTGTAATCCTGATCAAAAGTAACATGCTTCATGTCCTTTTCTAATCACTAATCTTTCTGAAACATTAATTGCTCTGAATGGGTTTATCTCTCCTCTAAGCAAGCTGAACTGCTAATAAATAACCCCCCTGGTAATTTCTGACTATCTGAATGCAATTCAGTGTCTGACCCACCAAGGGGAGCTACAGATTACTCTGGATAGTTCTTAGGTTTCCTAAACCAGAAGTGATCAAAAGGGAGGCCTCGTTTCCTTCAAGTTCTCTTTTCTTGTCCTTCCTCAGTGAATTCTGTAGTTTTCCCCCCTCCTTTTTCTCTGGCAGTGGGGTGGGGGGCGGGGGGGGGGAAGAAAATTAGGATTTAAAGCTGCCCTGCTGCTGTGATACAGCATCAATATTTGTGTATGTGTGTGTGAGATGTTAGTGCCTTTGGTACTAGATAATCTGGTACAGAAGTCAATGAACTTAATGCAGTATTGGTAATCCAAAGGAGTTTGAGTTAAATGCTTTTGACATGCAGAATCAAAAGTCAAGGGCAAAGCAGACTTTAAATATTCTTTCTGCAGTGTCTGGGATAGCTGTAATTGAATCCTCGTGTGAAACATATTATCTGAAGTAAAGCTGGCTAGTATCACCTCTCCAGCATCTGGGGGTTAGTATGTCTTCTACACCAGTGTTCTTTTGACATTGTTGAATATTATAACTATGGAATAATTCATAGTGAAAGTAAGGGACACCCTGGCATAACCACATAGGCAGATTTGGGTTAGACACACGGGAACCTACAGCTTCTACTAATGCTTTTATCAGCTGCTAAGTTATGGTGGCTGGTGTGCTGACATGTATTGTTGGATTGTTTGGTACACCTGGAATTCAAAAGATGAAGGCTTTTCACTTGTTCCATTGTGGTTTGAGAGCTTTGTCAAAGTATCATTCATACTGAGGGCATACCTTCCTCTTGAAACCAACAGCATAGACAAAATAGACTGTCCAAAGCCACCCTATTCCGCATGCTGCAACTACATGCTCTGGGAGCCCAGAAATGGGAACACACACTATGTGTGATGCTCCTGATATGTGCGCTGGTCATTTTGCATGAAAGTTCACATTGGCATGTACCCCATGTGTACGTGTATGGGAAATCTGCATGTTGCCTTATTGACATGAAAACATGACTGTGCATATTTGGGGCATTGCAGATAGTTCATGCTCCTGTTTGTCGCCTCTTGTAAATGTGGTTATAAATCCAAAAAGGGCTTAGAATTATGATGACTGTGATTTTGTCTGCCCAGATTTAAAGTAACCTGCACTGCCTACCTGACTAATCCATTCACTTTCCATGTTTGCATTACTCAACAGAGGTCTGCATCCAGAAACCCACAGTGCCTTTCATGCTTTCTTTTTTGTTTGTTGTTTTGTTTGGTGTAGTGGTTAAGTGTGCGGACTCTAATCTGGGAGAACCGGGTTTGATTCCCCACACCTCCACTTGCAGCTGCTGGATGACCTTGGACAAGCCATAGTTCTGTCAAAGCAGTTCTTGAAAGAGCAGTTCTCGAAAGAGCTCTCTCAGCCCCACCTCCCTCACAGGGTGTCTGTTGTGGAGAGGGGAGGGGAAAGGAGTTTGTAAGCAGCACTGAGACTCCGAGTGAAGAGTGGGGTATAAATCCAATCTCCTCTTCCTCCTTGTGTGTCTCTGTGTGTGTGTGTGTTTATGTGCTTGCCTGGAAGTCATGGTTGACTTCTGGTGACCCTTACTCGGGTCCTGGACGTTTTTCAGAGAGGTAGCTTGATTAGCCTGCCTCTGTGTCCTGACTCTGGTATTCCTTGGAGGTCACACTCCCTTGTACTTGCCAGAGCTGACCCTGCTTAGCTTCCGAGATCTGACAAGATCAGGCTTGCTTAGGATATCCAGGTCAGGGCCCTTTTGTGCTTTCTTTGATTAGCTTGCCCCCTTTCCCCAGTCTAGGGCTGCCAAGTCAGCCCGGGGGGCGGGGGATCCCCCGCTACAGGGGTTCCCGATCCGCCAGCCAGCATTCGGCTGGTGGGGGAAAACCCACCCCCGAAGTCGTCCAGCCAGGACGACTTCCCCAACGTAATGACGTCATCCGGAAGTGACATCACCACGTTGGAGGCGTTGCCAGGGCGACGCTCTGGCAATCGCCCCAAAACTCTACGGTACCATAGAGTTTTGGGGCGATTGCCAGAGCGTCACCCTGGCAACGCCCCCAACGTGGTGACATCACCTCCGGGTGACGTCACCGGGCAAAGGAGAACTCCCCCCCGCCGGTAAATAGACTTGACTTGGCAACCCTACCCCAGTCCCATCTTTCACCATATGACTCCCTAAAAATTCTGCCCAGCAAAGGTTCTCTCTCTCATCTCTGGCCATGCTGGTTTCTCTTCTGTGCCACCTGTTTCTGTGCCCACGCACAGAATACGCAGCTACTACTTGCCTGCCTTTCTATGTGACTCGTTATGACAGGCAATCTTGAACTGACCCGGGTGCTGAGCCATAGGTAGCTGGGTGGGATATCCTGTATCAGCTCAGCATCCTGCAGATTTACCAGCATGGGTAGTGACATTTATATCTCAGAATGAGCCATCTTCTACCTCCTGTGGATGTTGTGCTTTAAGTACTATCCACCTTCTTAATAGGCCAGCCACCATTGTTGAGTGCTATGCAAAAGACTCCTCGATTCAGAGGTACAACAAAGAAAATAATAAAGATTGGCTGGAGGTAGAGGCTAGGTGCTGTATTATGTGAATTGAAATCTGGGGGAAGGAGGGGGAATAAGTTATGCTTTGAATTTTGTGCTTTATCACCTTCATGCATAGGTAAATCAAAGCCAGAGAAGATTGCTCGGTGAATCAAGAAGTATGGGTAGGTTTTTGCATTCATACCCTGCACTTAAGCTGTTTTTAGTCATCATGATGGATCCAGAGCTGCACACCTTGTCATTTAGCAATCATGGCCAGGTTCTTCATACATTTGTTTGATATGCATTTTCTTTTTTAAAAAGACGACTTCCTACATACAAACGTATGAAGAGCCCTGCTGGGTCAGGCCCATGGGTCCATCTTGCCTAGCATTGTGTTTCCAACAGAGGCAATTGATACTCAGGGCTAAACCAGATGGGAGGGCATCCTGGTGTCTGCCCGGGGTGGCGGGGAAACCACTGCCATTTTAGAGTGATTGGGCCCGCAGAGCCATGGGGTGCTCTCCCCCCACACTCTTTTTGAAATAGTGAAACAGCTGTGGGAGATGGGGAAGCCCTTTTGGCACTTGAAAAGGTACAGGATGGGAGGACAAGAGTGCCTCAGCCCTCCACATTGTGGGCTCGATCAGGATCAGACCCTTGCCACATTTGACACATGGGTATCATAACGTGTAGTTTGGCCATGAACCTTGGTTCCATTTAGCCATCATGGTTCATAGCTGCTGCTAGATCTATCATCCATTATTTTGGTTAATTTTCTATTACTGCATGTTTGGGAAAGGAGGTATCCAGGGGAAGAATAAGAAGATAATGAGTAAAAGTGATGGAATAGGATTTATTTTTAATGTCTAAATCTCATTCTTGTTAGATGATGATGAAGAAGAGTCTGAATTTATACCCTGCCCTTCACTACCTGAAGGAGTCTCAGAGCGGCTTACAATCTCCTTTCCCTACCCCTTCCTACACCAGACCCCCTGTGAGGTAGGTGGGGCTCAGATAGCTCTTTCGAGAACTGCTCATGAGAGAACAGTTCTGAAATAACTTGCAGCTGACCCAAGGTCACACCAGCAGCTGCATGTGAAGGAGTGGGGAATCAAACCTTGTTCTCCCAGATTAGAGTCCCCCATTCTTAACCACTACACCAAATGGGATTGCATTCTTAATATTCTGTAGGAAGGCATGTTGTTCATGGAACACATCCTTTACATTGGTAAAAGTCCAGGTTGAAGTTAAAGGGCCTAGTAAGTGCTCCCTTGTAGACCTTGGAGGGATACTAACATTTAGATAGGGAACTCTGCTTAAGGTTGGTCTTTATAACCTCACAATTTTTAAAGTGACTTTTGACATTCTTTAGTCAAGCATCTTTTAGCCGCTGCACCTTTTTGACTGATGTGCATCTCCAGCAACCTCTTCCTAATCTCTTTAAAAAGTAACAGTTACCAGCTGTTCACTTTCCGGACTGCCTTATCGATGCACCTGTCAATTAAACACACTACCTTCCCCATTTACAAAACCTTTGCCTTTGTTCCTTTCAAAGATGCTATGGTACACTAGCAATCAGCCCCTAGAAGCAGTTAGCATTTCTGTCCTTCATTGTCACCAAACCAAGTTGGACTCCCTCCCACTTTTGTTTGTTTATTTTGTTAGAGACAGCTGTGGCATCATCAAAGGAACCAGAGAAGAAAAATAAAAAATGGCAGAAAAGTGGGGAAACCTTCAACTTGTTAGTGATCCTCTTGGCTGCAAACACATGGGAACACTGACGCTGCATGCACTTAATTGGGATTTTATCGACTATGATTTCTGTCTTGTTGATAACTGCTTGAGGCTGTCGCTCATCAAGACGGCCCTCATTCACTCCCAAGTTTTGCAAATTTCTGTTCTCCTGGGCTTCTAGACTACTGGCTTTTTCTAAATGCAGCAGCCTGGCCTGTTCCCTGCCTTCCCACTGTTGCTGTGGAAAAATGAAAGCCCTCAAGCAAAGCCTCAGGCTCCAAGGGGACCCCTTTATCATAAACTTACAAGGAAAACCCTCCATCAGTCGCTTGCTTGACTGTTTCCCATTTATGTTTGCAGTCCAGGGATAAAAAGGCAATTGGATAATTTGATAATTAGATAACTATGTTTGATTGCAACGGGAATATGTACTGATTCCCCACCCCCCAGTCATTCAGAGATTTTTTCTAAATAGTCCAGTGCCTCATAGTTCTTTCTGAATAACCCTAAATGGTCTGTGTTGCTCCAAAAGGGGGCTGTCTCCTATTTTAGTTGGAATTAGCAAAGGAGACAAAGGCTGGCAGGAGGGGAATAATGAGCGAGATAGCTCTATCAATGTTTACAGGGATCTTTCCCTTTAAGAGAACTCTCAATAACCAGTCCAAAGTAAAACAGAGATATATTTTATTAAACAGAAAATAAGAAGGGTATACATACAAGAGCACACAAGAAATAGTACATACACAAGATCAGTTTAGAACTACAGTGAATAGCGGGAACATAGCTACCTGTCCTGGAGAGCAGGACTCTGCAGAGAGAAGATGTGAGGCAAACTATCACCTCACAGAAGGACCCAAGCAGTATGGGGGTGTGTTGTCACTAGGCACCCAGATAAGACACACAGCAATGGAGCTGAGGCTGCCTAGTTATAGCAAAAATGGGACCTGGGGGCATGCTAATGTGACTGTCCCACAAAACAAAGAATTGATGATATTACCTAAAAGGTGAAACAGTTGGTTTGGGAATGCTAAATAGGGTTCCCAGGTATGAACAAAGAACAGGAGATGTTCTCGGGAGGAGTTTGGGATGTAAAGTAAGGTTTGGGCTGGGACTCTGGTTGCTTCTTCCCGTGATTCAGAGAGCTAAGAGATTTCTAGTTAAACTAATCAAAAAGAAACAATGCTGCTTGGTGACCCTCCTGTTGTGTTAGGTGGGAAAGATGGGAGCGCTTAATATAAAGGAAATGTTGTCAGGAAAAGGCGAGGGGAAGTTGATAGGATTAGTGATCCAGGTTGAATGGTGTTAGCTCTGGGGCGCCTTGTTTGGCGTATGCAGATGTCAGGGTGGAGGGAGAGGCTGCAGCTGGCTTAGACCAAAATGTCACACCTTCCAGGGTTGCTGCCTAGGCATAACTATGAGGCCTGCCAGTCTGGGATCCATCTTGCTTGGGCTTAGGTCAAGTCTGCCTGGTATATGAACTCCTGGGGTGCTGTAAAATGTGGGGGTTCTCCATATTGCCTCTCAATAAAGAGAGGGGGTCTGCCTGCTTACAGTGGAAATGCGGGAGAGAGAGAGAGAGTTTGGCCAGAAGTCTCCAGATAAGTTCCTGGCTAACAGCTCCCATTCTTGCTTACTGCATAGCCTCTTTACCCCTTTAGGATTCTAGGATAGCCACTGAAAACCGGTATGGCATAGTGGCTAGAGTGTCAGAAAACGATCTGAGAGACCCAGGTTCAAATCCCTGCTCTGCCTAGTCCTATTATATTGCTTATCAGATGTCTCATCCCATTGATTGCATTGATTTACACCTTGAGTCTTTGCGAGAAAGATAGACTAATGATAATAAGAGAAGCTTGCTGGGTGACCTTGGGCCAGTCATACATAACCCACCTCACAGGGTTGTTGTGAAGATAAAATGGAGGAGAGGAGAACAATGTAAGCCTCTTTGGGTCCCCTTTGGGGAGAAAGGTAAGGTGTAAATTAAGTAAATAACAGTGAATCTAAACTTCTCATCTCATTCTCAAAGCGTCAAATTGACCCAGTGAAGAAGGAAAAAGAGGGCTGAGAGATTCACTCAGGAAAGAGACGTATAAAAGAACTGATTATTAAATTGAAGTGAAAACACTGAGAGCTGAAAAGATATTCAAGTCACTTCCACAGTAGGTTTTATCTTCACAGGCTCTTATTATCGTATACAACATGATGTCATTTAGATTTTTATGGTAACGGTTGTGTTAGCCTTGTCGACTGTTTTTACTGGCCTTTTTTACTGTCACATTTGCTTCAGATGCCTAATTTTATGTTATTGCAATGATGTTCTACACTGTGTTCAAATAATCAATACAAGTCCAAGCACTGTTCCGTGGAGATCACATTATATGAGTTTAATAACGTACAATATGGTCTTTGATGTATACTCAGTGTGTGTGCCAGGATCCCCCCCCCCTTTTTTTAAATGCCAAAATTCTTCCGAGTTGTGTTTATTCTTTTTGTCAGCACACTTTATAATATCAAAGCCTTTCCAGAGTAGTGTAGACCTACTGAATTATGTTTGGGTCATGTTTTGCTGTGTGCCCTTTAATACTGTAGCTTTAGAAATGCAATTTTCAGCCTCTGCTTATTAGAATATGATAAAGTATTCCTGGTCTATGTCCAGCTCCACTAATCTCCAGACTACACTTCATGAATTAGGCATGAAGATTTTAGTCAATGTGCTTTCAAAGACCAATGTTTAGGGAATCATGGATTTTCTACAAGCTGAGGGAGAAATCTATAATAGGAGGAACTGATTTTCAAACATCATATTCTCTGGAAGAAATGACCACTTTCTGGCTAAGAAACAGAAAACATTTCCTTATTAGAATACAAAAGTGCTGGTTAAAAATATAGTATATGCTTTTTAACTTAGAAAATCTGTTACATTTGAAGAAAAATGTTCTGAAATTATTCTCTGGTGTTATGTGACTGCCCAGTGGTACTAGGGCCATTCATGCAGTCTGTTTTAATGAAGGGGGGGGGGGATTACACAATTTAAGTAAATTTTAAGCATATTTCACCCAGTTATCCTCTGTTAGAACTAACTCTGTTGCTGTTTGCCTCAGGTAAGCAGATAATCACTGCCGTGCCAAGGTCATTCCCAGGTAAGGGGCACCACTAACAGTAATCCAGCTGTCTCTCTTACACACAAGAAAGGGGCTACCACTGCACACACTACTGATTTCTTTGGCGTAGCAGCAGAACCTTAACTCCGTGTGTGCAGGGCCGGCCCCAGGTTTTATTGTGCACTAGGTGAGGATAGCTTCTGGCGCCGCCTCCCCCGTGTGGCCACCAATTGTCAAACATAAAGGGGTGCCAGCCTCCAGGTGGGGACTGGAGATATCCCGCTATTAATGTGGTATCCTCGCAACGTGCAGAGGGGGGAGAGAACCTGAGAGAACCCCTTGGGAAAGGGGGAGGGGGAGGAGAGAGCCTCCCCAGGGGCAGGGAGTGCCACATCACCAGTGCCTGGCCCTTGACAGCTGTCACCCAGCTGTTTGCCAGGTGCCCAGGCTGGGCTGCAGCCCGCTCCCTCGCGTGTCTCCGGCAGGTGGGGCTGTTGCACATGGCCAAGGGGCGAGCAGCCCCGCTCCCTTGGGTCACGTGCAGAGTGCCTTGGGCTCCGCAGGCTCACGCGGCAGATTCCGGTTCCTGCTCGGCCAGCCACCTGGTCTTCCCCCAGTCCCTGCCCAAACTTGGCGGCGTCTGCTGGCTCCAGAGACGCACGCAGCTTTCATCCGCTGCCCTGGACTTGGCTGGTGTGGGATTTTTTTGGGGGGGGGCTCATGTGGTGTGTAGCCAACCTGCTGCCCCCCTCAGCCAGGCACTAGATCCCAGGGATGGTGAAAGAAAGCTCGGTCCCAGCCCTGGCCGACTCCTCAAGGAGGAGAGGGCTTTCGGGGGCAGGAAAGAACTCAGAGGGAGGCCTTACCTGGAAAGGGCTCCATTAGTGCCGGGCGCGGCAGCAGCAGTGTCATACTCAGGGGAGCTGGCAGCTCCCTCCCCCGGTTGGAAGGCGCCCTCCCCTCATTGCCTTTGTTCCTCTGGTTGCTCAAACTTTTCCCTGTGGCACATGCGCGCCCTCCCGCCCTTCCCCCAAGCCCGCCCCTCTGCTTTGTCCAACTTTGGGCTCATCCCTCCCCCACCGGCCTCGCTCAGAAGGGCCACCTCTCCTCTCCTCTCCTCTCCTCTTTTCTCCTCTCCTCTCCTCTCATCCCTGGGCTGGGTTCCAGCCAGCCTGGCCCCCAGGCCACGAGGTGCCCGGGGAGAGGGAGGGCCACATTGTGCAGACACCCAGGGGGGCTGCGGGGGGGGGGGGGGGTCCTGCGGGTCCTGCCCAGATGCAGCCTTTCCACTCTCCACGGAGGCCAAATTTCCAGACTCGGGGGGTGGGGCGCCGTGCTCAACTTCTACACAGAAGCGGAATGGTGTCTCACCGGCACCTTGGGCAGCTGTGGCCATAAAGTAGCCTTGACGCACGGGCCCATGGCTTGCCGGAGGCGCCCTCTCACTCCGCCCATCCAGGCTCGTGGCCCTCGTGGCGCCCTCGGCAGAAGTCTAATTTGCCTAGTGAGCAGGCCGGTCCTGTGTGTGTGTGTATCTGTGTATCCTTCTGTTCCAAAACAGCTAATACGGGTGTGTGTGTGTGTGTGTGTTTATACACACACACTTTATACGTACACTCTAGCAAAATGCCAATATGAATCCAAGATGAAAATCACAAAAAAAAATAGTTGTGGTTGTATAAAAGTATATTGTTTTCTATAGATATAATCTTTTACATGTGTAGTAACAGCATTTTGTACCTCTACTGAAGCTCAGGCCAGAATCCAACATAGAGTGAAGCACACTTAAGCTCCTTGATGTCAGTGAGCTTAAGCACCTTAAAGTCTCTGTTGGATTTTGACTTTGGGACCAGTGATCTGGGGGTGGGGGAGCACCAAGAGAGAATGCCATGCCTAAAAACCGCCTCCTGAGTTTGTGGCAGATGTGAGATTAGCCCAATCTCGCTAGATACCAGAAGCCAATCAAGATTGGCCCTGGCTAGTATTTGGATGAGAGACCTCCAAGGAATACCACAGTCGTGACTCAGAGGCAGGCAATGACAAGCCACTTCTGTGGAAATATGAATGTTGATTCAGTACATTACCAGGACCCCTGCAGATGCCTTATGCTTGGAGTCCTTATGGGGAATTTAATGTCTGGATCACTAGGTTTGCCACACTTTCAGCATGGTATTGTCTCCCAGTGTAGCATTTTAATTGTCTCTATAAGCATGATGGACAGGCATGGGAAAGTAAATGGTTATGAGCAAGAGGAGGGATAAACCTTCGTTACCGTTGTTGGCAGAGTTTAAATATGCAAGGAAGTGGAGCACCGACTGTTTAGAGAAAAATAAACAAGTTTATTAAATAAGAACAAACTGTTGTAGAACATAACAGAGATAAAGCCTTAACTGTGTAACCTACTGAAGTAACAACAACAAGAAGGAAGCTCTGCAAGAGCAGAAAGTCTCCAGAAGAGCCAATCAGGAGACAACAAGGATATAATTTGAAATCGTGGGCCGTGCCTAATCTAGCTATGCTAACTACCAGTCCTTCAGCTGTCCCCCTGTAGGGTGATCTTCAGATATTCTTCATAAGGCTACACTATAGACCTTGCATATTCCAATACCCCACTGGCCTCAACAGAAGGGAAGTAAATTACCCATATCCTGTTCCTTCTCCTCACAGGCTCCTGGTTCTGTATCTGAACTGGGAACAGACCATTATATTCTGTGCATCTATTACCCCCCAACCCTTTTGTTTAAAAATCATAATAATTCATCTAAAAAGCAGTATTCTACTGTGTAAACAGAGAAGCTTTACAAAGAAAGCCTTTAGGATATTTGGAAGGTAAAACAGAAGAAGCAGTTTAATAGGAAATGGTGTGGACTGCAAATGCTGTGATCATCTGTATATGTCTTTAACTAAGCCACAAGAAGCTGTTGTCTCTGCTCTAGGCAGCTGTCTGGTTGCTATGGTCAATTGTCCAAAGGGGGAAGACATTGACCCTGAATGCGGTCAAGATGGATGTGATGTCATTTGATAAGGCTAATGATCTCGCTGGTATTGTACTTCCCACCCTTGTTGGTGTTAGTTTGTCCCTGACCAATTCCATTAAGAGTCTGGGTAGGGCTGCCAAGTCCAACTTGGGAAATATCTGGGGACTTTGGGGGTGGAGCCAGGAGACTTTGGGGATGGAGCCAGGAGAAAGGAAGTGACATCATTTTGTGATGTCACATCCTGTGATGTTGCTTCCACATGCTGACACATGAACTCATGAAGTTTCCTAATACTGAATCAGGCCATTGGTCCATCAAGGTCAGTATTGACTACTCAGACTGGTAGTGGCTCTCCAGGGTCTCAGGCTGAGATCTTTAATGTCACCTATTACCTGATCCTTTTTTAGCTGAAGAGGCTGATACCTCCTGCATGTCAAGCAGATGCTCTATCACTGAGCAACGGCCCTACTGAATCCTTCCTCATCTCGGCAGAATATGAAGCACTAAGTGCTACACAAGTGCTAAATATGATTTTCAGATCATAAGAACAGGAGAGAAGCCACAGTGGATCGGCCCATCCAGTACAGCCCATCCAGTACAACACTCTGTGTCACAACAGTGGCCAAAAATACCAGGTGCCCTCAGGAGGTCCAGCAGCGGGGCCAGAACTCCAGAAGCCCTCCCACTGTTGCCCCCCAAGCACCAAGAATACAGAGCATCACTGCCCCAGACAAAGGGTTCCATTTAGACCTTGTGGCTAATAATAGCCACTGATAGACCTCTGCTGGATGGGGACAGACAGAGAGAGACAGACAGACAGACAGAAAAAAGAAAGAGGGAGAGAGAGAAGGAAAAAAAACTGGCAGAGGCACTTACTTCCATTTAGACCTTGTGGCTATAATAGCCACTGATAGACCTCTGCTGGATGGGGACAGAGAGAGAGAGAGACAGACAGAAAAAAGAAAGAGGGAGAGAGAAGGAAAGGAGCTGGAAGAGAAACTTACCTTGCCAGCCACATGCAAAAGCAACTCCTTCAGTCCCTCCTTAATCTCTGGGCGGACCTCTCTTGCTGTGGAAGCTCTCTTGCTGACTTCTTAAAGGGGAAATGTCTGGTGAGGCTTTTTACTGCAGGGCAGGCTCTCTGCAGACATTTCCCTTTTAAGGCAGCCATTTTGTCCCCCCGGTGGCCAACTTTGAAAAAGCGGGGGGAAGGACTAAAAATCGGTGTTTCCCCCGCCCTACCGGGGGACTTGGCAGCCCTAAGTCTGGGAATCCTACTAGACCCATGGTCCGTTGTCGGGCTAAGCCACTCAGTCAGCTGCTAGGATGGTATGACAAGGAAGGTGCCGATCCATCACAGGGGCTCAGCCCTTAGTGGCATCCCCTCTTGTGCCTGCACTGCTGCTTAGCCATGTCCAAACCCAGCTTCTGCTATTTAGAGCGAGTCATCATGCACATTGAGGCCTATTTGTAGGAATGAAACATGGCTTCCTATTTGATTACAAGATGCTGATTTTTACCTCTGAAACCCCTCTTGACCTGGAACCTACATACTTGTCAAACTGTCTCTCCCAGTATAAACTTGTGCAGTAATTACCATCTTCAGATGGTCATCTTTGGTTTCTTCCCCTGCTAAAGCGTTTAAAACAACCACTGCTGGGTCACTAGTCTTTTCTGCAGTGGCACCTTAATTGGTGAATGGCCTTCCTGGCTGTGTAAGCAAACCACCTCCTTTAACATTTAGGAAATTATGCAAAGCAGAGTTATTCTGAGGCTTTGGATGAATAATTATTTTTGGCTCTGTTACGAGTCCAACTGTGATTTCTTTGCTTGTTTATACTTGTAACTTAATATGTTTCAAATGCTGCTGTCTGGTTTTTTCTAATTATCATTGTCAATTGCCTTGGAGAAAGGCTGGGGAAAATTTTGAAATGATTAAAGGAAATCCAAAAAGAACAACTAAATACACAAGTCTGCTTTCGTATTTCATAAGTACGCCACTATACGTTTAATGTGCTTTATGATAAAATGTAAACTAATTTTAAGCTTGTGAGAATACATTTGAGTATTGCTTTTTCCTTAGCTGGTCTAACATTAGTGACATTAGTGGAACATTGGAATAAGTGTAACTTGGTGAGAGCCATTACTGTACAGTGGTTATCATGCTGGATTTGGATTGAGAAGCTCTGATTTGAGTAGTCACGGAAGATGTTCACTGGGTGACCTCATGCCAGTCACATACTCTTAGCTTAACATAGTTGACAGGGTTGTTGTGTGGATGAAATGGGATGCACATTGCCTTAAGCTCCTCTTAGGAAGTGGGATGTAAATGTGAGCTATAATCATTGTGTCTGAAATGGGGCACTTGAAACTCCCAGTGGGGTAGACATTTCACAGGGCAGATAGTTTGGGATAGAACTGCAGCTTCTTGGCCTTTGTGCAACTCCATGAAAACTGACTCCAAGTAAATGGATGGGTTAGGTCAAGGAAGGCAAAGCAAGGCTTTGTAGAAACTGGAGGGGGGGTGGAAACTGGGTTAGCTAGAAATAACTTTTGGAAATGTTAATACTAATTCTCCTGCTATGTGAGAACAGAGCTAGACTCAACCTTTTTGCCTCCTGCTGGTCAGCATTCTTTTTTGTGACCTCTACCTCTTCAAGATGGCACCTGCTTCTTAATAAGTGGCTAACTTGGGCAGACATCTGTGGTTCTGCCAAAGACAAAAAGTCTGTTATTGCTGCCACTCCCCTTGCACCTCTAATATTGCACCTCACTTCCTGCACAGTTGCTCTAGACTTGGGCCATTTTGAATAAGACTGCGTCATTTTACAACTCTAGGAAATCCACATGCAAGGCATTTAGCTAATCTTGTACTGGAAGTACTTCCTTTCCTTCCTCACCGTCTGTTGGGAAAGGTTGTAGCCACTGAGGCTGCAGCCAGTAACTGGCATATTTTTGACACTGGCTGCCCTAAGTAAAATTCTGAATTCCAAGATTTGACTCCAGTACCATCTTAAAGACTGATAGGATTTCCAGGGTATGAGCTTTTGAGAGTCAAAGCTTCCACCTCTTGAAAGCTCATACGCTGAAAATCTTGTTTTTCTTTAAAGTGCTGCTGGACTTGAATCTTGCTCTTCTATTGAAGACCAACACAGCTACCCCCAAGGTCTTGTCCGAGGAAGGCCTTTAGACTTTCGCAAGTTAGGCCCACATTCTTATGGAAATACTTGTTTCCATCCCACAGAATGTTGGATACAGCACAGACAGGAGCCTCACACTGAAGATTTACACCAGGATGTGATTCACCACATGGCAGTCCCTACAAACATTTTGCAGCCAGTGCCATTAAGGAAATCAAAACAGCACCTCAACAAAGAGGTGAAAGACAATTGAGTTGGGATTTTTTTCCAGTGTAAGCCAGACAGTATAAAAGTGCCTGAGAGAGAACAGATCTTAAATAACAGTGATGATAGAAAAGATGAGAATTAAACTGTAATGCGTTCCTAGCTGCTGTTACTTGATGGATTTTTTTGGGGGGGGGGGTGTCTGGGGAGATGGATTTTGAGGAAGATTTTATATGACAAATTACACAATCCCCCCTATTTATATTGTGTTAATTTTTTTAAAAAATCTTAATTTTAATATTACAAAGTTTTAATTTCATGAACATTTTAACCAGGAAATTAGTGGAGAGTCAAGGGCTTAGAAAAGTACAGGGAGATTACATCTTGAAACTGAGGGAATGCGAAGGGTGTAGTGGGGGATCTATATTTTCAGTTGCCAAGGGAATAGAGGTTTAGTTTCCAGTGTCAAGTTCTCCTGGCAGGTGAAATCATGTTGTGAAGCTTCATGAACCATGTCTGTGCTGAATACACTGACAGAACTAAGCAAACATGAAGTCATCCTAATTACTGATGAGCAAAGGGACATTTTTTTTCTACGACATTCCTTTCCCCTTTTTGTAAAAGGCAGGATGCTATTGTTGTAGCTCAGAGAGCCCCCAGGCTGCTCAGAAAACAGGCAAAAAATCAATAGCCCACTTGTTGAGGATAAGTGAATTAGCTTGTGTTGAATGTAACTGAGTACCTGAACACTTCACTGAGCAGCTTTTGTTTTGCAAGAGGAGAGAATTGTAAGGATTGTCTTGCCTTGGCTGGGCCCAGGCTGATCTCTGATTAATCATGCCACATGAGTTTTCTATTTATCCTGGTTACTAACGTGTGAATTTTCTTTTCTTTGCTCTCTATGTCTGTCCGTCCTCAGTACAGCTCGTTGAGCAAGATTATCTATAGTCCATGCCTCATTATGAAACTCTTCAAACAAAAACAACAACAACTCAGGAAAAGAACCATTACTACAAATTAAAATGATGGTATATAGTATTTCATCACAGGACAAATCCAGTGGTCCTTATTCTTCTCACTGATAGCTGTCTGTGGGAACGGATTAAGACAAAGATATTGTTGGGATCAGGGCTTTTTTTGTAGAAAAAGCCCAGCAGGAACTAATTAGCATAATAGACCACACCCAACAGCAGAAACTCATTAGCATATTAGGCCACACCCCAACAGTGCAGCTCCCTCCCAGGATCAGCTTCCCCAGGTGCCCCACAGCTTGTGGGGCGCCTGGGGAACCAGAGGGAAGGAAGGCAGTTTCTTCAGGCACCTGGGGAACCCAAGGAGGGGAGGCAGTTTAAACTGCCTTTCCTCCCTGAATCGGCTTGGGTTTCCTAGGTGCCCTGTGGCTTGCGAGCATAGGCATCAACTATGGGGGGGCTCAAGGGCTTGAGCCCCCCCTGAAATTTCCCGGGGGGGGCTCAGCCTCCCCGGCAAAGCGGAGCACCCACCGGGCCCTTTCTAGGCCCACCTGCCTGTTTGCCCTCCAGCCGGCAGGCTGCCGCTGTCTCTCCCCCCCGGGCCTGGCCTGGCCACTCCTGCAGTCCTGCCTCCGTGGGGCCAGCTGGGCAAATGCCCAGCATGCTGGCGTCACCCGGAAGTGACGCCAGCACGCTGGGCACATTGCCGGGGCGACGCTCTGGCAATCGCCCTGAAACTCTATGGTCGCCCTGAAACTCTATGATAGGCCTGTGAGGAACTGACCCAGTGTAGGAGGAGGGCCCACCCCAGCTTGTGGTCCCTGCTCATACTACTAAGTCTACCACCTACACACCTTTGCAGGATTCAGGGACAATAACTCGTTAAAGGACCAGGACCTGAAAAGACATAACATGATGAGCTAGGCTGCTTCCTCATTGGCCAATCTACTTAAGCTAGCCTTTTGATGATTGAACCATTTAGGCAAACCAGCCCTTGAACTGGACTCATCCTTGATTGGCTGCTACCATGGCCCAGAGACTTGACACAGAACCTACCCTGCCCTGGAAATGACCTAGTAAATGAGATGACTTTCTTGGCTTGTGAGGCCAGCTTCTTCCTGCCTTCCTGAACTCATCTCATGAGAAGCCCTTTTCCCATCTAGCCATTATAAGTGGGATAGTACATTTTGGTCAGCTTCAGCAAGGTTGCCATATCATACCCCTTCCACCCATAACCTGGGGACAGAGCTTGTTATACTGTGATTAGCAGTGGCTGTATATTGACGGTTGGGGAAACAGATGGCTTTTCCATTCCAGGAGTTCTAGACCCTGAACTTGAGACCGCTTGAAGGGAAAGAATGTGTT